>CM032912.1:0-2709866 GCA_019202805.1 Arabidopsis suecica | reverse complement strand
CTATGCGTTAAAAAGATCGTTTATGTGATATTAGTAAAAGGTAAGTTAAGTATCGAAAAAGTAGTATAAAAACAGGAGTTCTTATTAGTAAGGGTGATTAATTTGTTTATAAGTTCACACGCTTAGGCTGTAGGTGTAAAACCGCGGCGGACACCCCTAGATCTTCTAAGAACTCAACAGTCTAAAGAGAGTAAAGGCTCTATTCGTCGTTACAGACCTTGTTCGTAGGGACTAAGCTGTCATCGGCTGGCTCTCAAGACCATGCTAGCAAGCCATAACGAAATGTCGCAGAAGTTCTCGGATGTGGAAAAAGCTGTGGACACGCTTAAAAAACCCAGGTATCTCTTGGTCAAAACATCAATACTATTCAATCTCGTGTTCGTTCTCTAGGTGCAGGAAAGTACCGTGGGAGTCCGAAGAAGCATGTTCAGTACGCCAAACTCCCGTGTGCGAAGTGAGACCAACGAACAAACAACTTCTAACCCGACAATCCACCGGATGTGGAAGAAGAGACGCAGCTCGGAGATGAAGATCAGCTTGTGGATCAGTATGATCAAGAGAGCTTTGATCAGCTCGAAACCATGAGGAAGGTTAGCCAGGAACTAAAAGAAATGAAGTCAAAGTTCCACCAGGCCACCAGTTCGGAGCCGGACATTAACCGAGTCATCGAGGAAGCTAGGCGAACTCCTTTCATTCCGCGAATTGCAAATTTGAGAATCAAAGATTCTCGGAAACTCAAACTGGATCCGTACAGTGGATTAGAAGACCCAAAAAGCTATCTCGCAGCTTTTCTGATTGCCCGCCGGAAGAGTCGAATTGGATGAAGCTGATGAGGATGCAGGATACTGCAAACTCTTTTCGGAAAATCTTTGCGGTCAAGCACTAATGTGGTTCACTTCAGCTGGAACCAGGCTCAATCAATAACTTCGACGAGTTTGTCGGCTGTTTTTCCTGAAACAATATTCTATCCTCATGGATAAAAGCGTTTCGGATGCTGACCTCTGGAATCTAACACAAGGGCCAAATGAGTCACTTAGAACTTTCATCACCAAATTCAAGGGGGTGCTGTCAAAACTCCCAAGAATCTCGCAGCAGTCAGCTCTATCTGCCCTACGAAAAGGTTTATGGCATGATTCGAGGTTTAAAGAAGATCTAATACTTCACAAACCGGACACAATTCAAGACGCACTTTTCCGTGCAAATACTGGATGGAAGTAGAAGATGAAAAAGAGAGTTTTGCGAAAAGGAACAAACAAGCAAAACCAGCGGTCACTTTCCCTACCAAAAAGTTTGAGCCAGAGAGAACCAAGGACCTAAAAAGTTCGGATCGCAACCCCTCAACAATACCGTCGGGAAACAATTTCAAGGAAAAGGAAGGTCGAACACTTGGGTCCGTGACGAAAGTTTGCATTGTGACATCCATAAGGTAACCGGACACTTAACCAAAGATTGTAGTGTCCTCAAAAAGCACCTCGCAGAGCTGTGGGCCAGTGGAGATCTTTCTAAATTCAAGATAGAAGATTTCGTGAAAGAATATCACGAGGCGAAAGATACCCCTAAAGATCAGAATTTAAAAAGACCTAGGCAATCCAACGAAGAAGAACCTAGAAGTTCTAAAGGAAAATCAATGTGATCATTGGAGGTTCCAAGCTTTGTCGGGATACGATCAATGCCATAAAGAAGCATAGGCGAAATGTTTTATTTAAAGCAAATTTAGGTGAAGAAATGGACTTTCAAGGCACGTCAATATCATTTGACGAAGAAGAAACATGTCACCTCGAAAGGCCTCATGATGACGCCCTAGTCATTACCTTAGACGTTGCCAACTTCGAAGTTTCGAGAATTCTCGTTGATACGGGCAGTTCGGTCGACTTAATCTTTTTAGGTACCCTGGAAAGAATGGGAATCAGTCGGGCAGATATTGTTGGACCGCCGTCTCCTTTGGTGGCATTCACAAGCGAATCGGCCATGTCTCTCGGGACGATCAAGCTACCAGTTCTTGCCAAAAACGTGTCAAAGATAGTAGATTTTGTTGTTTTTGATAAACCAGCAGCCTACAACATCATCCTTGGGACTCCATGGATTTATCAAATGAAGGCAGTTCCCTCGACGTATCATCAGTGCATCAAATTTCCAACTCCTAGTGGAGTGGGAACAATTCGAGGAAGTCAAGAAGCTTCACGAACGTGTTATCTGACCAGTCATCGACTGAAGATCCAATAGCAATTAACGAAACCTGCGAAGAAGGAAATTCCAAGATTTCCTAGTGGGCAAAAAGAAGACAATGTGGTAATCGAAGTAATATTGGAAGAAGATAAACCAGATCGGAAAGTCCGAATTGGAGTCACTTTGACTGGCGAAATAAAAGAAGCTTTGATTGAACTTCTAAGGAAAAACAAGACGTCATTTGCATGGTCAGCGGCCGATATGCCTGGCATAGATCCAAGCATAATCTGCCACAAATTGAACGTAGATCCAAGTTTTAAGCCTGTGAAACAAAAGAGAAGAAAACTCGGAGTAGAGCGAGCAAAGGCAGTAAATGATGAAGTGGACAAACTATTAAAAATAGGATCTATAAGGGAAGTACAATACCCGGAGTGGGTAGCAAACACTGTCGTGGTCAAAAAGAAAAATGGAAAGGACAGGGTGTGTATCGACTTCACCGATCTCAATAAGGCATGTCCAAAAGATAGTTTTCCGCTCCCGCATATAGACCGGCTCGTAGAATCCACCGCTGGAAATGAGTTATTAACTTTCATGGATGCTTTCTCGGGTTATAATCAAATAATGATGGATCCCGAAGACCAAGAAAAGACGTCATTCATCACAGACAGAGGTACCTATTGTTATAAAGTAATGCCTTTTGGTTTAAAAACGCAGGTGCCACTTATCAACGATTGGTCAACAAAATGTTCCATGAGCATCTCGGGAAGACAATGGAAGTCTACATAGACGATATGTTGGTTAAGTCTTTGAAGAAAGAGGATCACATTAAGCATTTGGAAGAGTGTTTCGAAATTCTCAACCGATATCAAATGAAGCTGAACCCGGCGAAGTGCACTTTCGGAGTTCCATCCGGAGAGTTCCTTGGTTATATCGTGACAAAAGAGGAATCGAAGCTAATCCAAACCAAATCAATGCCTTTCTAAACATGCCATCCCCGAAGAACTTCAAGGAAGTACAGCGTCTGACTGGTCGAATTGCAGCCCTAAACAGATTTATTTCAAGATCAACGGACAAGTCTCTGCTTTTTTATCAAATTCTGAAGGGAAATAAAGGGTTCCTTTGGGATGAGAAGTGTGAAGAAGCATTCGGACAACTTAAAGCATACCTCACTACTCCACCAGTGTTGTCTAAACCCGAAGTGGACGAGAAGCTCTATTTGTATGTTTCAGTGTCAAAACATGCAGTTAGTGGAGTCTTGGTCCGGGAGGACCGCGGGGAGCAAAAACCGATTTACTACATAAGTAAGTCAATGACAGATCCAGAGACAAGGTACACAATGATGGAAAAACTCGCACTTGCAGTAGTAACTTCAGCCCGGAAGCTGCGCCCATACTTCCAGTCTCATCCAATCGAAGTGTTAACCAACCAGCCACTCCGAACAATACTTCATAGTCCAAATCAATCCGGACGATTGGCGAAGTGGGCAGTGGAACTAAGTGAATACGATATAGAATATAAAAGCCGAGTCAGCATGAAGGCTCAGGTTTTGGCAGATTTCCTAACCGAACTACCAGTGCTGGGCACACCGGAGCAACCAGAGAATCAGACTTGGAAACTATATGTAGACGGATCTTCATCAAAACAAGGATCTGGAGTAGGAATCAAGTTGGAATCTCCAACGTCGGAAATTCTTGAACAATCATTCCGGCTATTATTTAATGCTTCTAACAATGAAGCAGAATATGAAGCACTAATTGCCGGACTTCGACTAGCACAAGGGGTTGGAGCTGAAGAAGTGGTCGCTTATTGTGATTCACAGCTGGTAGTTAATCAGTTCAATGGCGATTATGAAGCGAAAGATCTAAGAATGGAAGCGTACCTTGAAGTAGTGAAGGGTCTTTCCAAGGACTTCAAGAAATTCGAACTAATTCGCATACCTCGAGGAGAAAACACAACTGCGGATGCACTTGCCGCATTAGCGTCAACATCAGATCCTGAACTAAAAAGAATCATTCCAGTTGAGTGTATCGCGGAGCGAAGCATTAAAACTGGCAAAGAAGTCCTCGCTGTTACAAGATCTCGAGCAGCAGCGCGTGAACGTGGCGAGCCCGAAGTCGAGTTGCCACCTGTTAAACGGAGGAAGTCGAAAAAGCACAACAAAGAGCCAGATGTACTTCCGGAAACTATTATAGAGACGGAACCGATAGTCGAGGGCGACCGTCCCGAACCAGACCTTGAACCAAATGAGCATCCCGAACCGGAACCGCGAGTATTTCATGAGATTGACCAAATTCCGGCTAAAGATTGGGGGGCTGATTGGAGGGAGCCAATAAAGCGCTACATCGTGACAGGCGAGCTCCCGAAAAACAAATGGCAAGCCAGAAAAATGAGAATCGTTAGCGCGAAATTTTGTCTGTCAAAGGATATATTATATAAGCGAGGTGTTAGTGACCCTTACTTATTGTGCATCTTTGGCCCCGAAGTCGAGATCGTCGTAAGAGAAGTACACGAAGGTCTATGTGGAAGTCATGCGTCTGGAAGGGCCATGGCTTTTAAAATAAAAAGGATGGGCTACTATTGGCCCACTATGATCACGGATTGTGTCAAGTTCGCTCAAAAGTGCAAACGCTGTCAACTCCATGCACCGATGATCCATCAACCTTCGGAGTTATTCTCCTCCATTTCTGCCCCGTACCCATTTATGAGGTGGTCGATGGACATCATTGGACCATTGCACAGATCAACTCGAGGGGCACAATACCTATTGGTCTTAACGGATTATTTTTCGAAGTGGATTGAAGCTGAAGCATACGCTAGCATCAAGGATTCGGCAGTGAATACTTTCATTTGGAAGAATATCATATGCCGACATGGGGTTCCATACGAGATAGTTACTGATAATGGGCCACAATTCATTTCGCACGAATTTGAAGCGTTTTGCTCAGAATGGGGAATCAAGGTCAGTTATTCCACTCCACGGTATCCACAAGGAAACGGCCAAGCTGAAGCTGCGAACAAAACAATTTTGAGCAATCTCAAAAAACGCTTGAGTCACTTAAAAGGAGGATGGTATGATGAACTCCAACCCGTCCTATGGGCTTATCGAACAACCCCTAGGCGACCTACCGGGGAAACTCCTTTTTCTCTAGTTTATGGCATGGAAGCAGTAGTACCGGCTGAACTAAATGTGCCTGGCCTTCGCCGAACAGAAGCACCATTGAACGAGGAGGAGAATTCAGCAATGCTCGATGACTCGCTGGATACCATTAATGAAAGACGAGATCAAGCCTTAATTCGGATACAAAATTATCAGCAAGCAGCAGCTCGATACTACAACTCCAAAGTCAAAAGCAGGCCATTCTTCGTAGGCAATTATGTGCTAAGGCGAGTTTTTGATAATAAAAAAGAAGAAGGCGCGGGCAAACTCGGCATTAATTGGGAAGGACCTTATATTGTTACCGAAGTGGTTCGAAATGGCGTTTATAGGTTAAAGGACTTAGAAGGCAGTCCAGTCCAGCGACCTTGGAACGTGATCAACCTGAAAAAGTTTTATGTTTAATACGCATTTTGTTATGTACATGAACTACGGTGTGGCTTGATCCCGAAATGGGTACGTAGGCAGCTCAAAAAAGAGTTCAGCTACTAATAATAAAAATTCGTTTTATTTCTTAGGAAAAGAGTTCGACTATGCGAACATACAAGATGAAGAAGTTCGGCTGTGCGAACATACAAGAAATCGAAAGTAAAACATTTATTCAAAACGAGCAAGATAAAGTGTCGATCTTCGCACACTTCGAGTTAGGAAAACCCTCCCGGAGAGCAGAACACTTGAACCCCTTGACCTGCGAGGTCTAGAACTGGCATCATACAATCCGGGATTCGAGCAAAGTCAGAGATCCCGAGTTCAATCCAGTCTCCGGGGTGAGAGCCAAGGATGTGAAGATCTCTTGACACCGTAGTAAGCCTGCGTTGCATTCGGTTAATCCTTTTCCGAAGCCTTTTCTTTTCCAACGTAAGCTTCCGGTGTTGAAGCGCAAGCGCCTCTATGAATGCCATCGCTGTTCCTTGGTCCCTGAATGGGAGGTTCTTGATCAAAGCACATGGAGCTCGGATCTGGGATCTAAAGAAACCGCGAGGTGGAGAAGATCGTCTGTTTGGCTCATTTGGAACATCTTCGTTAATCATTCCGATCCTGGAGAAGTCGGGCATAGATTCTGAACATCGAAGGTTGAACTCCATACCTGCTAAAAGAAAAAGGATGGTGAGGAGTAAAGGGGAATTGAGATTGTAATTTATAGGAACTTCATATCCCCGTTAAGCTGCGGATTCTACCCTAGGAATGGAGTGATTCGCGGAGAGATTTATGCTCTCAATCCGATCCTGCATTAAAAAGACGTATCTCCAAGAATGATATGAGAATTAAATTGTTTCCATAAATAAAAAGGGCCGAGGCCCATTACGAGTTCAAAACAAAGAGCGAAGAGAAGGAAAAATAAGCAGAGTTAGGGAACATTTATGGAAGGGGCTCAGGAACAGGCTCCCTCATCGCCGATGTGGAATTCGAAGTGGAAGCACCGTTCCCACCCTCAACTTCGGGTTCATTCGGGACACGTTTCCAAGGATTGTCATCATTTTCCTCGTCTTCCTCTTCACTATCAACAAGAGCTGCATCAGTCGGGGCATTCACCGGTCCCTGAACTTGACCCTTAGCACGGAGGTACATCCGAAGCATTCGCGGGATCTCCGCGATACAGTCGAAGTTCCTCCACTCCCATTGAAAGGGGTCACTTTCCAAGGCTCTCACTTTCCTCTCCACTCGAGCAATACGAGCCTCGAGTGTTTGCCTCTTTAGTCCCAGCCGCTGCCTCTCGTCGCACAAGCGGCGATGTTTGTCGACAACCTGTCACCAAAAAGAATAAATTAAAGTGAAAGGCAAAAGATTTTGGTCAAGAGAGTCGAATTTTAACCTTGTCCATGAAGTCGTAAGCCTCTTTCTTTTCCCTCGAAGGGAAGTGGAACACAGCATGAGGAAAGAGAACGCCGGCCGGTTCGAAGCCATCGCCGGACAGGAACAAAGGACTGCCAGGATCGGTGGGGACCACAGTTGCGTTTTCCATTTTTATAAAAATTATCGAGAGAATTTTGGAGTTCCTTGGAAAAATTTAGAGGTAAACCTGCCTCTACTTATAATAGGTCTAGGGTTTATCTCGAAACCGTAATTTAATGATGATAGTGTGCCCGAGTGGTTTAAACTGTTTTTGGAAATAGAGAAGCAGTTATTGCCTTAAAGGCGTGCGACTTTCCCTATTTTCAAGGAAGGGAAAGGTCAACCGTCGCATTTAAGGCAAGAAGCCCGTTAAGCACAAAAGTTTTTTTAGGCCCAAGCCCAAATTCACCGAGTTGACTAAACCCGAAGTGGGGAACTCGCGTTAAGCCGAGCTCAGTTCTCGCATTCTAAGAGAAAGGCCTGATCAGCCTAAAAATCTCGAAAAAAAAACCTAGCCACAAGGCCAAGAAGTGTTAAAAAGCGGACTTTGCAAACCCGCATATAATTTTTTAACCAAAGCCCCCTCGGGATCTAAACCTAAAACAGAAAAAGGTTTAAAAGCCTCCTCAGGCAAATATCTTGTTCAAAAGAAATTAATAATAAAGCCTCCTTAGGCAAAAGCAAAAACATAAAGGTTCAAGTCTCAAAAATATATAATAATGGGACAAGCCCCAGTTCGGAGTGGACGCAGCCACTACGGATTAGCAGGCACTTCGACCTCCACTTCGGTTGTCGGGTTTCCATCCGCTTCCTTGGCCGGGACTTGTTCAGGGGAAGTTCCTTGTTCATTCACTGCGGTACAAACATCTCCTGGGATGACCTTCGGTGCAGCAGGGACTTCGGATAAGACGACGCCCTCCATCTCACTTGGACCTATAAAAGATGGTTCGGATCAAACAAGAGGCAAAAAGAAGGACGTAAGCATCAAGAACTAGCGTTTACCTGCCCAATCTAACCCTGATTCACTTAGGGGAGGAGATTCAGTAAAAAATTCCGCAAAGTCCTGAGGGTTGAAGGACGAAGCGGGAAGAGCTGCCAGACGATTTTTCTTTTCAGATAAACTAGACGCCAGCTCGGATCTCTCTTTAACTTCGGAGAAATCATCGTCGTGAATTTGATCCAGCAAGATTAGGTTGCTCTCGTGCTCTTTGATGTCTGACTCCAGATCTGATTTAACCTTCTCAGTTTGAATAAAGCGGATGGCTCCTTGAATCAACTCCATCCCTCGTCCCTTTACCTCTTTTCTGGCCTTCGACGCCGACCTTGCCAATTCGGAATCACGCAACTTGGTAATCGCGTTGTACTTCGCGCGAAGTTCAATGAGTTGGTTATTCAGGGCGTCGGCGGATGATTCAGATTCGTGAAGCCTACCCTGAACACCAGACAGCTCGTTCTGTAGTTGGTAATTCTGGTCATACTGGTCCTTCAGATCCCCCTTTATCTTCTCAAGCTCAGATTTGAGGCCGTCTACTTGGTCTTCCAGTTGTTGCTTAGAGCCCGAAGATGATTGAAGGTCGGACTCAAGAGTAGTAAACTTGCCTCTCCATAATTCAATCTCCTGTTGTTGACTGAGTAACAACCCTTCATAGTGTTCGATCATGTCGTTAAGTTCGCTGTTCGCCTGGCATTTTGTATAAACTCGAAATGATGAACCAGGTGGAAAGTTAACATAAAAGGGAGAATGAAGTAAGACTAACCCGAGATGAGTGATGCGCATGAAGCAAATAGCGTTCGCGAATTGCAGGACGCCACTTGTCGAACTCCGGCAGAATTAGACCCGACCGAGTCTTAAAGCATCGAAAGACGCTACCTTCTTTCTCCATAGCTGTGAAGGAAGAAGAAGGAATTGTAATATTTTGAATCAAGATGAAGTGAAAGCCCTTAAGGTTGCCTAAACCATTACCTGTAAGCGATTTGATCTGTGGGACAAGAGCAGGTCTTGACTTCAGGGGAGCATCTTGAGATTCAGAACTTTCTTCCTGAGGAGATACGTTCCGAGCAGTCTTCTCACCACTATGTTGGGAAGACATGTCAACTGGAGGAGGAGGACCCATCAGTTCAGCAGGAGGGGACGAACGAGGAGAACGTTCAGTTCGGGCCCTCGACTTCTCTCTTTGTGGAGAAGAGTCACTGCGAGAAGATTTGTCTCTCTTCCTGCGAATCAAATTCTTAAGCGGTTCGTTGCTAAAGTCATCTCGGGGAGGTCGAGAAGAATCATGACGAGGAGACCGGGTTCTTCGAGGAGAACGGTCACCACGGCGTTCACGACGAGGCGTTAGCCTGTAGGCACCCGTAGATCTGGCCCCTTCAGCGGTACCGTCGTCGACTAACAATGACCGACTGTAATCTTTTTTGTCAAAGGCAGCCGCGAGCAACGCCTTGTTCTCATCACAAGCCTTTGTGATCGGAGTAGAAAGCTTCTTGCGTTGGGCAGCAAGGGCCCGAGCCGACATACCCTGAGACGGGGGAGGGGGCGGAAGGCGTTGAAGTTGACCAGGAGGGCTCATCCTGAGTTTTCGATTAGCTTCTATGAATCGGTCAAGGGTGAAAGAATTCCAAAGGGTTTCCCCTTCGAGGAGAATTTTGAAGAATCTGACGAAGTCCTCAGTTGGGAGAGTTGGAGCGATGAAGGCTGCACAATGAAACAACGAATTTAATTAGTAAAACAACAAGGTGATTAAAAGAACTATCTGCAACCTAATTTCTACCGGGCTTCGCAGACCACTTCGATGGAAGTACATCGGAGAGATTTCCGATCGAAGCAGGAGTTTTCTTAATCAGGAACCAAGGATGGTGCCAGTTTTCATCCTTGTTCGGGAGATGCGAAATGATGTTCCTGTTGGCGTTCGGGTACGCCGAAAAATACCCCGCTTTCTTTGATGAACTCCTCACGCTTAGAAGTTCGTTCAGCTCGGGGACTCCGATGATATATCCAGCCTCCGCCGCAACGGTTATGATCCCGAGAATGGTTCGAAGGAGATTGGGGGTCAGCTGAGGAAGAGAAATTTCTAGAGCCGCTAAATACCGGACTAAGGTTTCGGGAAGAGGGAAGGTCAATCCACATCCCTTGAAGTAGATTTCATAAACGCAAAAGTAACCATCACGGTGATCCTCCGGGGACTCCGTAGGATCGGCCATCTTCGATTCCGCCATCACGTCAGGTGGAAGTCGGCAGAGTTCTTTCAATCGTTGAAGGGATTGAATGGTACAAGTAGATCTGTAGTAAGGTCCGGCGATATCGTTAGGACGAGTGCAATCGTCAAGGCTAGAACGTTTCCCGTCATAAGACGGAGACTCAGGTCTATCGGAGTCGGAAGACATCGAAGGAAATGGGAAAACTCAAGTTCCAGAAGAGAAAGTTTGACGAAAGAAACAAAAAGACTTGGCAGGGAAAAACAAAGAAAATTTTTACTAGAAGATAAAGATGAAAAAGGTTACCTCACGCAAACTAAGTGGTAATGATGGAACCGCCTCGGTAGTCGTGGGGGAAGTGGGAAGGTTTTTCCCCGTTTTAATAGTAAATAATTAAGATACGGTCATGATGGTGACAGATGTCACGCGATCGAATATGGGTAATACCGAAATTAAAGGATTGACAAAATCTTGGCGGGAAAACCAGAAGATCCCACGGGCGCAATCTTTGGTCATTAAGACGATTAAGCCTTCCGAATTGGAATAAGCACTTCGAAAGACTTGGGGGGCTAATTGTTGGTGTCGGATCCCGCACCAGTGGACCGGGACCAACCAAAGATTGCCACGTAATCAAGATGAAGGCCCGCAAAGGATAAGGCCCATTAAGCCCATGGATCACAAGATATAATCGAAGTGGGCATCACCATAAAGAGAACCCGGAGTGGTCACACCTCGGGATATGACTCGGAATCGAAGTCGGGTGACTTGGGCCAAAAGGCGAAGCCCATGAAGATCGGGGTCAATTCAAATTCAAACGTTGGGCATTAAAACTCGAAGACCAAAACGGACGCATTTAAGAGAAAATAATTATGTTTAATTGAGAGTTAAATGTCGTTTGTCAATATAAATAAGAGGGCTAATAGCCATGTAAAGGATACGCAATTTTTCTAGCAAATACACTATAATCATTTTCCATTTTAATTCATAGCTTTTTCATCATATTTTTGTCCTCAAGAATAATCATTCCCACTAATTAAACAAATATTCAAGTGTGCGAATCCGACATCCACAATCAATGCTAGTTAGTTGTTTACTCGCAAGTGATAAATGCTTGTTAGTTGTGTGATCAAGTTGTTAGACTGATCAATATAAACAACCACCAAGATTTCTTTATTCTTTCAGTCTATTTCTTCTTTCTTTCTTCTTTCTTTCTTCAGTCTCTCTTCTTTCTTTATTTTTTCTGTCCTTTTCTTTCTTTATTTTTTTTGTCTTTTTTTCTTTCTTTCTTCATCTCAGCCAGAAGTGGTGTAATGGATTCTTCCAATCCATTTACTCAATATTCTGGGTTCTTGGACCTGCTCAATAGTCAACCATGGATTGAGAATGAAGCAAGCCACGTCCCTGTCAAAAATGATCAATGGTCAGAGAGCTTTCAAGCTGAAGACACACCTGAGAGAAAAAAAGGAAAACGTAACAATTGGCCAGCAAAGGAAGATGTTGTGCTCATATTAGCCTTGTTGAATACAATCAAAGACCTTGTGGTGGCCAATGAGTAAAGGAAGATGACCTTCTGGTCAAGAATAGCAAACTACTTTGCTGCTTCTCCTACGCTTGTTGGGATGCCAAAGAGAGAGTTTGACCATTGCAAGCAAAGGTGGAGGAAGATCAATGATCAGGTCTGCAAGTTTGTTGGTTCCTTAGCAGCTGCAATAAGTCAAAAGTCAAGCGGACATAATGAAAATGATGTAATGAAGCTTGCTCACTAAATCTACTCCAGTGATTATGGGGTCAAGTTCACACTTGACCATTGTTGGAGAGAGCTTCGTCATGATCAGGAGTGGTGTGCTGCTTCTTCACCTGCACAGAATGACAAGTCAAAAAGAAGAAAGGTAGGGGATAGAGCTGAAGCTGCTTGTCAGTCATCAAGCTTACATACAACTAGCCATGGAGATGAAGCAATGGCTCGTCCACCAGGTGTTAAGGCGGCAAAGGCCAAAGCTAAAAGGACTAACAAAGGCGTTGAAGAATGATCAGATGCTCTGTTAAGGATTCATAGCATTTGGGAGATTAAGAAAGAGGACTATGAACTGAAGAAGAAGCAGAGCAAGCTCAAAATGTTGGAGAATCTCCTTGAAAAACAGAGCCACTTAGTGAAATAGATATGGCTTTGAAGGACAAGCTTATCACTGACATGTTGTCATAAGCTTGAATGTTGTCTTTTGTTTCCTGAATCAGTTTTTTTTTTCGAAAGTTAGTGTTTCTATTATGTTTGTGATCAAGTAATGCTTGTGTTTTGTTCAGTTTTTTGTTGAGTTTATTACTTGTGTTTTCTTCTCAGTTCTAATGTTATGGATATGTTTTATTACTTGTGGTTGTCGCATATATTGGTCTGTGTTGCAAGTATTGAGATGCAACTGTTCTTGTTTTCTTTTCAGGTATAACATAGTGGATGAAGCTGAGAAGACCAAGTTTTGTATTTTAGAGTGTATGATAAGTTATATATTCAAGTCACTTGCAACACAATTAACTAATACACATTTTTTCAAAATTTGAAATTTTTAGATCCTCACTTTATGGATTTACCATTGGACTGTCTCAAAATTTTATAACACTCAAAAGTATCTAAATTTCAAATTTTGTATTATTTACAATTATAAATATGGTTTGGACTCCTAATGTGAGTCCAACCGATAATCATGCTCTTAGGATCTGACAGAATAATCGGATCGTATTCAAGTTACCCACAACTTACTAATTAAACTAATTCTAATTTATAAAGCAACCATATCGTATTCATTCACAAATATTGGGATCATGATGCTCATCTATGTGATGTGGCAACTGGCAAGTAGTCTAATAGATTTGAAACTCCAACCTTATATTTTTCCTCATGTTGTGGTAATAGCATTTTTTATTTGTTTTCTCAATGTGTTTTAGTTAATTTAGATCTACTCTTGTACAATGGATACGTCGATGTATATATTTTTTTGCTCCCGTAGGGCAAGTACCTTTATCACGTTTTCAAAATCAATTACAGAAGAGAAAAAATAAACAAAGGCGTAAAGAGAGTTCGCCGAGCAATCCCCACAACATATATACATGTATATATATATATATATTTTTTTTTGGTTTTTTTTCTTTTTTTTTTTTTTGTTTTTTTTTGGTTTTTGGTTGGGTTAAAGGTGCAAGTAGATTGTTTCACGCAACTAAAAAAACACACGGGTTATCCTCGATCTGTCATTCATTTATGTTATTGATCTTTTAGGATTAGTTTGACGAATCATCAGTCATGGTCTTGAATCTCTCATTCCTTAATTTCTTTTCATCCGAGAGAATTTTCGCAAACCTGCATGAACAAAATATTCAAACGATGATATTACTGGTTGCTATCTAATAAACTCATCAACAAGATTTGAAACTTTGAATCACCTTTTGAGTTCTTGATCATTGTTGACGGTTTTATCAATAGGTTCATATGTATAAGTGTCGAGGTTCATACGCACAACATTTGTGTCTAGTAATTTCTCTCCAATATTCTTTAGATTCTCTAAGTTCAACGTCTTCGCGTCATCCATAAAGACTTCATCCTTTTTCAATGTATCTGCCTGAGATAGACTTGCACATATCAATAATCTCATCCAGTTAAGAACAGTTTGCATTAAAATGTAAAAAAGCTTATTTTTTTCTTTGAATATAATTTAACATTAGATTAGAAAAAAATCTCATCCAGTTAATGAAAATGTCTAAGTATAGCTTCTTACGTCGATTCTTAGGTAGTTATCCTCGGACTCTAAGGCTTGAAACAGAACCGAGGTGTGGTACTGGACCATGTCCCGGCTTGATTCCAAGATAATGTCTAATATCGGAGTCGTTTTATGCTTCCAGTTGAACGCCCAATTTTCAAATCCCCATTTCGCAGCCTCAATTGCGCTGTAGTACTCCTCTCTTTTTGCCGATCCTGTCCCTATCGATATCACGAGATACCTATCATACTCTAACGGCTTGAACCCATCCATATCAGGATGGTTAATTATAGACTTTCTAGACATAGCTGTCATGCCCACCAGAGTCTATGAACAACCAAACACAAAACAGACAAGAGAAATAGTTGATGATCTGACAAAAAAGAGTATTGAGGAAATTGGTCCTGAAGATTAATTGTGTTTTACCGGGTCATTAGCGGTAACACCACCATCTATGAGGTTAAACGTTCTCATCTCATCGTTTTCGGGAAATTTATAAGGAGGTAAGTAATATGGAGCAGCTGATGTGCCAATGCATATGTCTGATAACTTGACGTTCAAGCGAGGGTCAACCGACGCCTTCAACAACACGTAACAAAAGAAAACAGAGTGTTAGTATGCTAGAGTGATTAAAATATATGCTATGTTATTTAAGATTTAAGAACATCGGTGGAGAAGAACATGGTATGAGGAGAAGATGGTTGGTTGAAGTTTCTTGATGTCGAAGGTAGGTATGACAACGTTTGTGAGTGTCTGGCCAAGTCTTGTCTCTCCAAGAATCTCTCCCAATCGTGTATGCAGATATTCGCCATCGTACTTTGGACGAAACAGACGCCATAAAGTAGACGGTACCCACCATTTCGATCTGCATTTTGTCAGGAAACAAAGAATTATAATACTCATAAGTAATTCACTTATTGTCTTCTTTTTCTACACCACATATAGTGACAACTTGATTTTGAAGAACAAAACCTTAGGTTATTAGTTCCTTTTACATATCATTTTATCTTTTTCGTTACACGAAACATAGGAATCCATTATTGTGACCTTGTATAAAGTATGTATATTTTAGACCCTAAAATATCAATCTATAAATTATGTATAGTTTAAAATTTATATAGAAAACAACTATGACTACTTCTTTCTTTACCCATAAAATATTTTAGGCGATTCTTCTAAGTAAAATGGGACAATGTCTTTGGCAGCCACTACAAGAAAAATCCACATTCTTATCACGAGAGAAACGCTATGTTATGTCATTAATAGCGTTTTCATAAACGCTATTTTATGCCCCTGTTATCGTAAGTACCCCACATAAGATAGCGTCAGATACAGATGCTATGTTAAAGACTTCTATTATAGCATTAGGGAAACGCTGTGTGTTCAAGCGTATTTCTTTGTTTGAAATTTTGCAATTACTCATTATCCATGCTATGATAGGGGTCTCTACGATAGCTATATTAAAACGGTTTAGTTTATGTTTTTTATAAAAAATATTTATGCTATGAGATATTATCTTATAGCGTTTATATATAAGATAAAAAATTAGTAATTACTCATATATTGCGCTACAGTAGATGACTCTAACATAGCATTTTTTAAATCTTACATTTTGAAAACCAATAGATTTCGTAGCAGGTTTTTAAATGCTATTATATTTGTTTTCATGTCACTGATTTCTTTTTTTTTTATGACATACCTGTTTTAAAATCCCCAAATACATCATTAATAACTTCAAATCCAAGATACAATTCACAAGACATGTTTCACATAACAAGCTAACAAGTTTTCCAAAGATCCTGTCAATGATCTCCTTAAGATCCAAAACCAACCAACTAAAAGTCTGAAAACAAGTTTTCCAAAGAAGTTTCACAAGCCAAACCTCAGGCTATGATCACTTTGTCCTCTGGCCATGCAATAACTGTCCCAAGGGCATCTTCCATAATCTCTATTTCATCTGATTTCCTCCAAACTTCTGCATCGCTAACTTTGACAATATCTACCCACACTTTAACAGCATTAGAACCCAAAGGAACAAAGTGAACCTTCTGGTTTGGATCATTTGTTGCCCATCGTCCTTCAGCAACTACTCGACTCTTTCCGGTAATGTCCATCAACTTGCATCTCTTATTCTCCTTTGAACCATTTTGCATGATACGCTGCCATGTTTACAACATAAAACAAAAGGTCAGAAGATTGACAGAAGTAATCAGACCAAAATAAAATAGAAATACCTGTGATTTCCGGATAGGAGACTGTGAATCTGGTATAGTTTTCCTTACTGGAGAGCTTGGGCGTGTTTCAGTCTCAATAGGAGATTCAGAACCTGATCCTGAAGATTTAGAGGCATTAGACGCTGGTTTATCACTTGTCTCCGCAGATTTTGTCCCAACTGCAGATTTAGATCCTGAAGGTATATCAGTTGATGCAGAATGCTGTCTAGGAGACTGAGTCTCAAAGCTAACTTTATTGACAGGCCATGAAACAAAAGCCATCAAACAGTCCTCAAGGTATGCCATATCAATTGTAGGCCTCCATATGAATGTTTCTGGTTGAAGCACTGAATCCACAAATACTTTTACTGCCTTTGGTCCAAGAGGTAGTCCATTAACCAATGCAGTTTCTTCTTGTGTCTGCCAACGACCCTCAGCAACAATCACATCATCATTAGACAAATCCAGCAGTTTACATTTATTCATAGAGTTTGCTCTTAGGCCCTGTCAAAAACATTTTGAAAATAACTCATCAAATACCAACTCATAAACAGGCTCAGTAATATAGTGCATCAATATAAAGTTTACCAAAGGCGCAATGTCTTCTATTTGGAGCTCTTTGTCCAAAAGAACACACTTAGAGGTTGGCCATGCAATAATCTGTCCAATAGCTTCCTGAATAGTAAACATCTTAGTTGCTGGTCTCCAGAGGAATGCATCTGCTTTAGTAGCAGTTTCAACCAACACTTTAAGATCTGTAGGGCCTAGACGACAGTCATTCACTAAGTCATCAGGATCAGAAGATAGAATACGCCCCTCACCAATGTTTTCATCACTACCAGACCAATCAACCAATACACACTTAGGGTGTGATCTTTTGTTTACACTCTACAAAATAGAAATTTAAGTCAGAAATAACAATAGTAAGAAGGATTCATGGATCTGATATAAATTACTTACTCTGGCAGCTGAGTTTTCACCTATTTCTGGTTCTTGTCTCTATAACATAAAAGAATAATGTCAGTTCTCATATATATATATATAATCTTAGCTGCTTGGATCATTAATTGTGTTAGTAGTTAACCTGCTTCTTCATTTTGCTAAGTTCCTCCTCCAATTCATTCACCTTCTTCAGTAACTGAACCTGCTTCTCTTCCATGTCAGTCATAACCTTGGTCTTCACTTGGAAACAAGCTAATTTGGTCTTACTCATGCCTCTACCCATTGCCCGCAGCCTACCAGGATTGTCGGGTCCTAAAAGTTGATAGAGGTGATCTTCTTCATACATAGGTGAGGAGGCAAGTTATAGTTTACTAGCAGAACTGGCCAGCAACTGTACTTAGTATTCTTCATGTTGAATGGATTGAAGCCATCTGTGGACAGACCAAGACGCATGTTCCTTTCTTCTGATGCAAATAAAGGGTACTTGTCATTCATCTTTTCCCATGTAACAGAATCTACAGGATGGCGAAGTTTGCCATCACTGCTCTTGTTACTGAAATGCCATCTTAAGTCCTTTGCCATTTCCTCTGTCCTGAACATTCTCTTCAGCCGCGGTATTATTGGAAAGTACCGTAATACTTTCTGTGGTACACCTTTCTTGACTTCACCAGTGTGCATATTAATCTTCCACCTTGAAGCATTGCATTTGGGACAATTTTCCAGCTTCTTGTACTTCTTTCTGAAAAGACAGCAGTCATTTACACACGCATGAATCTTCTCATATCCCATATCAAAGCTCTTCAAAAATTTCTTCACATCATACAAGGATGTGTGAAGCACATTATCCTTGGGCAACATTTTTGGTAGTGTCTCAAGAAGCTCATCAAAGCTCTTGTCAGACCATCCATTCTTGGTCTTAATCCTAAAGAGAGACACAATAGCCGACAGCTTGCTGTGGTTTAAACAATCAGGATATAAAGGGGTTTCTGCATCTGCTAGCTTAGCTAGAAACTCATCTTCTCTATTGTCCTCACCCTCTGCAATCTCACTTAAGTCAGCCACTGGATTGTCACCTAGCTCACCATTTCTAGCCAACTCTTGGTCATGGTATTCAGCAGCTTTGTATAACTCAAGAATTTCCTCATTCCAAAGATTTACTTCCCTCTCACATTCTCCATCAGCAACTGTGTCTCCATGATGGTACCAATCACTTCGCAGCTTGTAAGCCTCATCCATCCCTCTTGTTACAAGATGAACCACCACATCACTACTTGAGTGGCGGTATACATTACGACAGTCTTTGCAAGGACATATTATCTTATCTATATCTCCTAAAGCCGCAGCCACATCAAATACAAATCTCCGAGCACCTCTCTCATAACCAGGATCAGCTCTTCAATGAAGAAGTAAAGTAGGAAAAAAAAAATCTTAAAGTTTCTAAACCCCATTTTAAAGCAAACATATATGTATATAATTTTATTCCTTAGCTGCATAGATGCACCCATGCCTTGTCCAACATTATATGTTATAAGCTTAAATAAAACCTTATTAACACAAATTGAAACCATAATCAACAATAGTCACAGAGAAAAATCACATGATAAGAGAACTTATCATGATCAGGCAACTTATCATGAAGACACAACTTAAACTGAACACAATGCTAAAGACATACTAAGCATTAAGCAACTTACACTATCTCAGAAACAAACAAATTAACAAAACAAGAACAGTGACAACAACCTTAACAAATTGACAACAGTCACAGCAACTTCAACAAAACCACAATAGTCACAGCAAATTTATCAAAACCAAAACATTCATACCATTTACAATCAAAGAATCACAGCCACATTCAAGGACTAACCTGTCGTCTTAGTACAACAAAGGAAAAGCTTCAGTTCCCCAACATTTCAATCACCAACACTTGCCAAAAAATGCAGAATCAAAAAAGCAGAATCAGTATAAGCTTAAATAAAAAATCTACTAACAAATCGATTAGGAGAAATCTAAATCGCAAAACCAAGATCTTTGTGAAGAGAATGTGGATAAAAATGATTAACAGACATCAAAATCGCAGAAGTTTTCGCTTTACCCTAATTTCAAACTAATCGAAGAACCCTAATTTCAAAATGACATAAAAAAATCCGATTTTCTGTACCAATCTACTGAACTAGGTTGAAATTAGAGACAATCTTGACCAAAAAATCAATAGAAATGGAAGTTATAGAAACGAAGAAAGACATGCATGCCTCGATTTTAGCTAGCTGACGGCCGCTGCGAAGGAGAATGTGGCTACGGAGGAGTACAAATCCGACCTTAATACGCCGCAGAGGATAGAGTATTTGAGAGAGTATTTGAGAGTTGAGCTAAATCTGAGATTACTCTGAGTTTTGTCGGAAAAATTTTCGAGAGAAAGGGTTTTGTTTTTGGTTAAGTGTTTTGATTGAAGAGGGAAATGACTGAAGAGGCGCTAAAGTGTTGGCGGATTAAGTCATTTTAGATTCCCGCTCATTAAATTTCTATCATAGCGTTTACACACAGCTATTATAAAGAAACCCAAAAAAAATAAACTCTACCATAGCAGTAACAGAAAAAACGCTATACTCGTGTGCTATCAATGTTGATATTTGTTGTAGTGAGCATAAAGTGACCGGCCAGACTTGTTCGGCGCAGTCAACATGGCCGTCATGAGGCCGCCGGTGCTGGTCCCGGCTATCACGTCGAAATAATCGGCTAGCCTCACGCTTTCGTCTTTATCAATTTCCTATTTAAACAGGCATCTCACACGTCAAACTCGTTTACAAAATGATATATATGTTCAATTACTACTATATATCTTATACATAAAATAATCAAGTATCCGATTGCATATATAGATGCACGCATTTGAAATTTAGAAGATAACCCCTACATGAGCTTTTGAACAAAACTCAATTTACCATAATTCATGTCATGTATAAAAATATATAGTCTTTGTGCATGATAAACATATGTTTTGTTATAAAATATAACGTATATAAATATATATGTATTTATATAATATATGTAATCAAATAATTATATATAAAGAGAGAGATGTGAAGAGGAAAAAGGAAATTGACGTGAAAGAATATTCACTCTCTTCTTCTTCTTTTATTAACTTCTCTCTCTCACTTCCACTTACAACACCACTCAACGACTCCACATATATATAGTAAATGACAAAGAGGATAAGGAAGACTAAAGATAAAACTTGGTAGACAAGAAACTTGGTCTCCAAGTGATTAAATAAGATAAAAAGAAGAGGACAAACTAATGGATAATCACATGGATTATTATCCATTTTATAACACTCCCCCTTGATTATCCATCGTTATTACCGTATTGCGTACTGCCTCGTTAAAAACCTTATTATGGAAAAACCCAGTGGGATAAAAACCATGATAAGGAAAAGAGTACAGTAACGCAATCTCCCCCTGAAAAAGACTTTAAAAGAAAGATAGACCTTCATCATTGACATTCTCCTTTGATGTCTATCCTTTGCGTGTTATTTGCTGCCTCGTTAAAAACCTTGTCATGGAAAAACCCAGTGGGATAAAAACCATGATAAGGGAAAAAGAGTGCAGCCACGCTCATCATCATATGTCTCCCCCTGGAAGCATCATCTTCAAAAGAGACCTTTTGATCTGCGAAGATGCTTTAGAATGTTGTAGTAGGAGCTTCTTTGAACTGAAACTGCTACATTGTTACTTGGCCGGATGTACTGGACATCAACTTCTTGCTTCTTCTCAGATTCTTGAGTACAAGAAAAGAACCTTGGAGAAATATGTCTTGTCATCTCGCTCTTGACATATCTTCCTTTGAGTTCGGAAAGTTGGGAAACATATGCAACAATATCTAGTTGTTGGCTCTTCACATGTGACCATATTTCTTGTATATGTTGAGTGCATCAATCTGAGCCATACAGATTCCCGATATGGTTCATGGAGCGCAATAATTTGGCATGGCTTGAGCAAGCGACGACCAAAATTTGTTGTTGGAAACGCCACGTAGTTGTTGTTTTGCGATATATATTTATATAAATCATCCATCTGCAAAAACAACTAAACCAAACTCGGAGTTTCTAAAATAAAATAAGCCCAAGTCAATCGTACCTTGCAGATAATGGAAGACACATTTGAACTCATTCAATGTCTAGTCGGAGGAAATAAATTTATCCTGCAAGTAGATCAGTAGCAAATGCTAGGTACAATATATTCACTAGATATATAAATGCTCGTCAGCATTTATATATGCTAGATACAATTCACAAAATACATAAATACTCGTCAGCATTTATATATAGTGCTTCATGATCAAATATATAGAGTCGACTTCCTTTAGAAGTGACTAATATAACATCTCTTTCTTTGGATGTTTAGTTGGAATATCTGGAGACACTTTTGTCTTTCCAAGATCTTTTATTCCAAATAACTCTTTAAGAGTTTTGATGATGTTCAAAATCATTGTGCTTATAAATTCCCGGGAATATAATTATGATATCATATATTTTAGGATTAGTCCTTCAGACATCCCATGAGGCGCAATTCAAGTCATTTATACATCAACTCAATATCGAGTGATTTTGACAAAACACGGCGCGACACACCGTCTTGTCTTAAGTATCATAATACTCTTTTGATGCTTGGACCATGTGTCCAGGATTTACTCGTTTCTTATCCGAGATTAATATAGACTTGGCTGCCTCTTTGTTTATTGGCCAATATATATCTCTTTACGCTCACAGAGCAGAGATTTATGATCCTCATTAATTTTATTTGCGCACTAGATCATTTTTATTGTCTTTGGTTTGGTTCCATATTTGCCGTAATGACATGGTTAATCGCGATCTCTTAATCATTATAAATGATTTTATTCAGGTACCTGATTTCGTTATTAACCATGACAATCGGTCTTTGTACTCCTCTTTAGGAGTCTTTTTGCTCCTCTTGAGAAGTCTCTTTGCTCCTCTTGAGGAGTCTTTATACTCCTTTTTAGAAGTTTATATGCTCCTCTTTTAAGAGTTTAATCCTCTTTTTATAATAATTTGCTCTTTTTTTCGAGGATTTTCTTTATATTTGGAGCCAAAGTTGTCTATCACATTCTTTAACGTGTTATAGACAATAATATGTTTTTCCGCCAGAGACATATTTTTGTAGAGCATTTTTAGCTGGGACAAGAGATTTTTTATGAACTTTAAGTTCATATGTATTTATACGAGGATCAATAATTTTATGAAATCTCATCCATCAGCTTTTTGCATTTGATTTGCAATTTATTATGAATAGTGATCTATTTGAACTTTGAACTCTTAAGTTCATATTTATTATAGTCATTTGTTCAAAGATCTAAACTATTCAATGGTTCTCCCATGATGGAGAATTTTATCATCAACATGATGATTTGCAAATCTTGCAATAGGCACATCTCTCATAAGATGGCTCAGTATTTGTAGAGCAGAGACTCATCTCCTACATCTATATATTTCATCCTTTTTTGGATGATATTTTTATGCGGTGAAGAAGAGCATTTATAACATATATCTCACACCCATAATTTTCAAAATGAGAAATATTTGATCTCCAATCATGTATATATAACACGAGAGAAATATTTCTTATAAATCGTTGGCCTTATATATAATCATTAATACATGCAAAACTGCATGCTCCATGTAAACACATGGAGATTAAATCATCATAAATCGTTTTGCAATCTCTTGGATTTGCGCTATGAACGATTCGCTAAAGCTCATTTTTAGAGTGAACATCATTTTTAGATGTTCCACTTTATCAAAAAGTGATAAATTTTAGGATATGACTTCACCAGAGTTATCTCGCTCTGGGTGTCAAAGTCACCAAAGTTTATCGACTTATTGTCGATGTGTGATTCCTTTAATTCTCTCCCTCGAGATGATAACTCTTCGAGTTCATTCATCTCGAACTGAATCTCACTTTAGGATCAATAACATATCCGATACGGATCATGTATTTAATCTTAGATCCTTAAAAAAATGTGGGGTTTGTAATACCCCTTCTCAAGATGATGGCTTTTTAAGCCTATTTATCTTGGACCGAATCTTCTTTTTAGATCGGTTATATTCGGAGCTTAATTTGAGGATTATTGAGGAAATCAACCGGCATATACTATGAGCTTATAAAATAAAAAAAAATAGTGATTTGGCCAAAAACCATATGATTCTGGAGGCATAGCCTACTACAGAATTAAAGAGAATGTATACAATCTTCGATTTCATATATAATATAAAATTTAAATAAATTTAAATGAACATAAATAAATTCAATAGAAATTAAATGTTACCTTAGAAATATGGACGGAAGCATGCAGTGCTTGAATAGGCTTCTCTTACTTTACATAAAATTTAAGTGATATTAAATCACTCTTTTTAAGTTCCAATTATGTTTAGGTCATCAACATATACAGCAATGATCACAAATCTCGATAGAGATTTCTTAATAAAGACGCAAAGGGCATATATCGTTATTAACAGATATACCCTTTCTTTAACAAATAATCGCTTAAGCAATATATCATATGCGTCCGGATTATTTTAATCCGTAAAGTGATCGCTGTAATTTGACCGCACATATTTCATTAGACTTTGAGTCTAATGTCTCTAGAACTTTAAATCCTTCTAGGATTTTCATGTATATTTCATTATTATACCGGGATGGCTTGACCGGTTATACTAGGCTATAGCAATTAGCAAACCTCTGTTTACTATCATAAATATTATGCCATCTTTATTTTTGCATGATATAATCATACATTTGCATGTCTCCATTGTGGTCAAACATTCGATACCACATTTATTTATAGTCTCAATATAATAATTATAAAGATCAATTTCTTTGAAACTACACGAGTTTCTTTGAGACTTTGGAGAACACGAAGCATCGATTATTATGAATCTGATGCATTTGGAAGTCCAGAGGCTATCTCATCTAGACCTTCCAATTATTTTGCACTGTCTAAAAATATATTGACACGTGCTTCATATATTCTCATAAGAGAAATATATATTTGATTTTAAAGACACATTTCAAAGTCTTTAAATCTCATATAACACATATATTTATTCTTTACGAATAAAATAAATAACAGTAATTAAACACATAAATTCACAAAATTAATAATATAGAGACCAAAACCTTTTTATACAAGAATTCAGGAGGTATCGCCTTCTATCAAGAATTCAATAGGCATAGCTTTCGTTTGATCGTAGAGAAGGAGGCAAAGCCTACCATATATATCGATCAATCCGGAAAAAATATAAATTTTCATTTGATCGTTAGGAAGGTAAAACCTACCATATATGACGATCGATCCGGAAAAAGCATAGCCATTTATTTGATCGTAAAGGAGGCATAGCCTACCATATATTACGATCTATCCGAAAAAGACATAGCTTTTTATTTGATCGTAAAGAAGGTAGAGCCTACCATTTATAACGATCAAACCGGAAAAATGCATAGTCTCACGATGTCTAAAATAATTATGTTCTATAAACATAAATAAATTTAAATAATAGAAATTTTACTTACCTCGTAAACGCTCTAGCGGTAAAGACATCGTGCTGATAACGTGTTATAAAATATAACGTATATAAATATATATGTATTTATATAATATATGTAATCAAATAATTATATATAAAGAGAGAGATGTGAAGAGGAAAAAGGAAATTGACGTGAAAGAATATTCACTCTCTTCTTCTTCTTTTATTAACTTCTCTCTCTCACTTCCACTTACAACACCACTCAACGACTCCACATATATATAGTAAATGACAAAGAGGATAAGGAAGACTAAAGATAAAACTTGGTAGACAAGAAACTTGGTCTCCAAGTGATTAAATAAGATAAAAAGAAGAGGACAAACTAATGGATAATCACATGGATTATTATCCATTTTATAACATGTTTCAATTATTTGAAGCGCAATATTTGTTTTTGTAAAATTAAACATTTTCATTCTTGCTTATAATATTTTTAGAAAGAATTATAAACAATCGAAACGATGAGAATTTTTCTATTTTTTTTTTCTTTTTCTAATTTGTGTTTAGTTTCTGCGTTGATAATTTTAGAAAGAGTTTCGATCAAAATACAAAAATGTTGGGGATTCATTCAAAACAAACATCTATACTTATAATACGTAAATGTGAAAAAAACTGCAAACAAATAGTCGATGCAGTAATGGTAGGTTTTATGTATAACCTGAAGATGTTTTTCAAGATTAGCAAGGATGACTCCCCCGATGATTCCACGGACTCCGCCGCCGTCGAGGCTGAGGATGGTTACAAGGTCTCCGTATTTCGGCGGTTTATTTTTCTTGAACACCGAATCGTCCTTCATAACCAATTCTTCTTTTTCTGATAACTGATTAAAACTTTCGTTAGAACTCAGTCTAACCCTAGGAACTCCAAAATTTTGGATTTTCTTCTCACTTAAAATGTTTATAGTGTTAGAAACACAGTGAAAAGCATTTGATCGATGATTTCGACCAACAAAGCGAGTCATCAACCACTGGACCATACTTAGTTATGACTCATTTTTCTTCTGAGTTGTAAAAGTTTAAATTTAAAAATTGGTTTAGACACACAAAAAAAGATCAATGTACATTTTTCTCTACTATATATATGTGTGTGTATATATTATAAAAATGCACAACTAAATGAGTGGGAGATTCTAAAAGATAAATTTTGGTCGATACGACTCTTTCTTAATACATTTCGTGCTGTGATCTTAGTTTGGATGTTTTCTTTGTTATTAATTATTACAGTAAACTAGGAACAACTAGGTCTTGAGACGAAGTCGAGATAGATCGATATTTTCAAAGTAATGAAAGATTAATTACTTCAATTTTTATCGAAATCTTTTGAATAATCTATTGAAAATGACATATCATTCTAGTATGACTAATTTCAAATAGTGGATACAAATTAAATACGCGTAGAAGAATTTTCGGAAGGGTTTATATTACTTATAAACGGGTGTATTTATTGAACTCTTTAGATGAGTTCAATAAATAGTCATCCATGCATACTACAACATGAATTACTACATCTGAAATATGGACAAACTTAATTTATTTGTCCTTTATTCTTTTGCTAATCTTTTTGTGTCTCCGTACATATCATCTTTCTGGCTAGTTCTCAACTCATCACATTCTCAATGGCCCAGAGAAAGACTCATTTAAATTCTATACATAAACAAGACTATGTCGTTTGTATGAATGCTTCTCTAATTATCTAAATCCAAGACTGGTCCCAAACTTGAGAACATCATCTCAATAGCTCAGTTTCTAAATTTGGGGTTTTGACAAGTTAATAAGTACTCTTTAATTAATCTTTAATATTCCCTTTTACCTGAGTAAGATCAAGTCTATTATGATTGCCTTCACGTTTACCGATGAAGTGCAGTTCCATTTTCAGAAAAGATAAGGGAATAAGTGTGCAGTCAAGGAGAATCTCTTCTTGCTAGCTTTGTGTAACGAAGAGTTTTTTTAACAATATTGTTTAAGATCAATGAAATGATATGAAAAGAAAAAAAAAAAACAGAAACCCCATATAATATAACAAAAATTCTCAGTCTTCATTTAAAGAATGATTTTTGAATTTTTATTTTTATATCAAATTAGACTCAAGCTCTCCATTTGTTTATGTCAGATCATTGAATCTCTCTAGTTGCAATTTTGCAATCTTATTTACAACACCACAAACTTCAGGGTTCCATGATTTCTTTGTCAGACTTTTAATTTTTAAAAACAGAAACGGCACGAATTTTAGAATCTGAAGGTACCACATCGAATAAACTGTTTTTTTTTTGGATATTTAGGTAGCGTTGATGTAAGGTTGTCTCCTCATGGCCGGTAATAGATAAAAATCTTAAATCTGTTAATGGCAGGAGACCAATGGTCTATGAATCTAGAATGCAAGATCATTCGTCTCCTGCCATTGACAGATTTAATATTTTTAATCAAATTGGTTTGCAAAAGTTTTATAATTTTGCAAGATCTTTTTTGAAACTGAAGGTATAATAGGATTTCAATTATATTAAATCGTAAACACGAATCTTAAATCTAGAATGCATATATGGTCAAAATTTGAGAAAAACCTCCTTTATACTAGTTGGAACATAATTGAGATATGCTGTCTTCATATGTCAAACTAACTCTCTCTGTTCCTGTTGTTTGGTTTTGTATAGAGTTTTCTGAAGACTTTTGTTTGGTTTTCACAAATCAACCGATCAAAGCTTGTGGAAGATGCTAAAACTTTCAGGAAGGGAGCTTGTGTAAAGTATAATTCTTTACTCTTTGAAATTGTTGTTTATATTTCTAATTTCCATTTTCCAACTTTTCTCATCTTATTTTTCTAGCTGTGGTGCTATGACTCATAAGGCCAAAGATTGTATGAAAAACCGCGATCTAACAAGAATCTAGCAAAATACCGTAACAGATCCATTGCATTAGATACAAGGTAAGAGGTTTGCTGACTATTTTTCTAAGTTCTTTTCACTGCACATACATCACATGACATTGCAGCACATCAATTTTTTTTACCCTGGAAAATCCTACTGACTTCCTTACATTGGTTCTCTAGAAGCTTTAATAGTCTCATGGTGCAAAACTGGATTCTCTTTTAAAAGATATTGAGCATTTGTATGAATCAATCGTCTTATATGTTTCTGCAGCTCTCTCTGGATTTTCATCAGCAACAGCTTCTTGTTCTTTCTGCTTAAGATAATCTTGTTAGTGAAAAATCATGTTACAAAGAGTTTATTAGTTTCTAGTACTTCTATGAAAGATATATTTTGTCTTAAAACAATCAAGAACAAAATATTTTGTAAATGATGCATGCTCTATTCAATAGGACTAGCAAGCAATTGGTCCAACGAATTGGGCTTTTTTCAGATGATGAAACGGGCCGCTATGAAATAAATGATTGATACTTATCACTTACACTAACGGACAATGAAGCTGATAAATGAAGAGACCAAAAGTTTCTAACTTTCTAATGATACAAAATAAAATACAAAGATTCCAAAACATATCAACTTAATTTAAATTTTCATTTTAAATATGAGATGAGATCAGAAATCTATAGAGTACAACAAAACACTCTGTCAGATTCCCACTAAGTTTTGAGGATTCCCCAAAAAACAATTTGGACAATAATGCTCAAAATTTTATTAATTAATTTCCCCAAAATATAATTACCAAATTATGAATTGTATTGCTCTCTCAGAATCAAAACACAGAAGGAGAAGAAAAAATAAAAATGGAATCTTTGGAACGCTTCCTCTGCTTTATTGCTCTTCTTGTTATCTCCCTTCTTCTACCTTCAAGCTTAGCTCAACAACAACAACATGAATCAATTAGAACAATGGAAGATTTTTCCGGATACCCAATTCACGAACCGGGTCAATTCGGTTCCATCAATCTCGCTTCTTCACTCTCCGTTGATGCTCCAGGACTACAAAAACAGGTTCAAAGTTGGGTTTTTTTTTTAGTAGATTTCAAAAGTTTTGAGATTTTTGATTTTGATTGATGTTCTTTTGTTTTGGTTTTAGATAGATGAGCTCTCTAATTTCTCTGATGCTCCTTCTCCATCAGTCACTAGAGTTCTTTACACTGACAAAGATGTCTTGGCTCGACGGTACTTGTTTGAGTTATTATCAGTTATTACTTGTTTGAGTGATCATAAAGATTAGGTTTTGTTAAGCTAAGTTGATTGATTTTTGTTAGGTATGTGAAGAATTTGATGGCACTTACTGGTCTTACTGTTAGAGAAGATGCTGTTGGTAACATATTTGGCAAATGGTTTGGCTCTTGCTCTCTGTTGCTCATTGTTCTGTTTAGAAGATTAGTTTTTGTTGATTATGTTATTCATGTGGTGTGTTGTTTTCATGCCTCTTAACTTAGGGATGGTTCAGAGCCAAATCTTCCTGCTGTAGCGACTGGTTCTCATATCGATGCTATTCCATATTCCGGCAAGTATGATGGTGTTGTCGGTGTTTTAGGTGCGATTGAAGCTATCAATGTTTTGAAAAGGTATGAAGAATCTTTGGATTGTAGAAAGTGGAGTTTAAGATTGTGTTTCCTGATGATTTTTGTTGGGGTTTCTTTGTTTTCTTAAGGTCGGGGTTTAAACCGAAGAGATCTCTGGAGATAATCTTGTTCACATCTGAAGAACCGACCCGGTTTGGGATCAGTTGTTTAGGAAGGTACCTTTGTTTTTGATCTTGGTGAACTGATAAAAGATTGTTGCTTTGTTTCTTTTTGTCTTATTTGTAAATGTTCTTGATACAGCCGCTTGCTTGCTGGAAGCAAAGAACTTGCAGAAGCACTAAAGACTACAGTTTTTGATGGCCAAAATGTGTCCTTTATAGACGCAGCTAAATCAGCTGGATACGCAGAAGATAAAGATGACGACCTGTCGAGTGTGTTCTTGAAGAAAGGAAGTTACTTTGCTTTTATAGAGTTGCATATCGAACAGGGACCTATACTCGAAGACGAAGGTCTGCTTAATTTCCCTTTTCCGCTTCTAAGAATTTCTTGCTTTTTCTCCCTATTTCGTTTTAGCTAATATTAGATATTATTTGACCACAGGTTTAGATATCGGTGTAGTAACCGCCATTGCTGCTCCAGCAAGTTTGAAGGTGGAATTTGAAGGCGGTGGAGGTCATGCCGGTGCTGTGCTTATGCCATATAGGTGAGCTATATTATACAACTGAACCATCTGCTTAACCACAAGGCAACTAGAACACTGATTACTGTATAATGACTATTTCTTAGAAATGATGCCGGGCTTGCGGCTGCAGAGTTGGCTCTAGCCGTGGAAAAACATGTATTAGAGTCGGAGTCAATAGATACTGTAGGAACTGTTGGTAAGTTTTACCTCACTAATTTCTCAAGAACTTACTCTCAATGGAACTTATTCACAAGATGAATCATTGTGGTTTAAGGTATTCTGGAGCTACATCCTGGGGCAATCAACAGCATCCCAAGCAAATCTCATCTTGAAATTGGTAATTCCTTATGTTCCATCACACATACTAATAGAGAAAGTCTGGTAAATATACGTTGAAAGTAGTCTCGAGTGTTTTGGTTTTGATCATTGAGACTAAGTTCTTGTCTTGTGTTCTTTCAAAGATACAAGGGATATTGATGAAGCGAGAAGAAACACCGTGATCAAGAAAATTCAGGAATCTGCTAACACGATAGCCAAAAAACGAAAAGTGAAGCTATCAGAATTCAAGATTGTAAATCAAGATCCACCAGCACTCTCAGACAAACTAGTAATCAAGAAAATGGCAGAAGCAGCTACAGAACTTAACTTATCTCACAAGATGATGATCAGCCGAGCTTATCATGATTCTCTCTTCATGGCCAGGTACCACAAAGTTTGCAAGTTTCATCTTCAGAATACTACCCTAAACTTTTAAATTGAGCATCCTGAACCATGACAACTTTTCAACATACAATAACTATTGAAGTATTCCCCTGCAGAGTCCTAACTCATAACCTTATAGAGTTACGATAATTCATATTGAAACTTTCAAAGTTCCTTGTCCATTTCTATAATCGCCATATCAGAATCTGTTAAATTCATTAGTGTACTTTCTGCTTTCATTGTTCTTGCTTAGAGTGATACTGAACTTTGTTGTATATTTCTGTGTCCAGAATATCTCCAATGGGTATGATATTCATCCCGTGCTACAAAGGTATATATAATTATTACCGAGACCGTGATTTTAATCGAATCAGCATCGCCCGTTAAGCTTTTTATTGGTTGTGTGATCTTTTGCAGGATATAGCCATAAACCTGAAGAATACTCATCTCCTGAAGACATGGCTAATGGAGTAAAAGTACTCTCCCTCGCTCTGGCTAAGCTTTCTTTAGACTGATGCAAACCCTCTCTCTCACCCAGAAGCTTTATCACCCAGAAGCTCTACACATTCTCTACCTCTTCTTCAGTCTTTCTATCTTTGACAATGTAAAGAAAAATTCAATAAATGTTGTGGCTATCAAGTTAACAGTCACAGTTTTTTTTTTTTTTGAAACTGTTGTAATTATCAAAGTCACAATAGTAATTCTGTTTCATGTAATTAATAAAATATGTTTTAAATTAAGAATTTGACGTTTGTTGAAGATGACACAAGTTGTGAAATGTTAGTTAGCTCTTAGACTGTGATAGGGAACTAATTTTTCTGCAGCTAATAGTATTATGAATGGTTTGTCAATAGACACTTTTTCTATCTTTTTGACTTGAAAACAGAAAAAAAATTAAAAGTAGAGAATGTGATTGTTTAAATGGGAATATGTCTTTATTTGACATACCAAACTTCTCTTAGTTTATAACTTCTAGTTACAGATCATACATATATCTTGAAACTTAGGTGTACCAAACTTAGGAATTGTTAGAAATAGAGTCATTCTAAAATAATTGTTTTTTTTTCCAAGAAAATGATAAAAAAAAAAAAAAAAATTCAAACACTTATAGGAGGGTTTAGGAGTGCTTCTTAATTTTAAAATTTTAATTAATTATTTAGAAATTTGGAAAAGAAAGTTTAAAAATGTTTTACATATTTTTATCACCAAATTAATTAAATCTATGGAGTAATATATACAATTTCGTTTATTTGGTTAAAGAATTTCGTTTGAATACAATTTATGAAATATAATACACAAATTTCTAAAGAAGAATGTTATACTGAAATAAACTATCGTAAATAACATTGAACTATAGTTGTATTACATAGTAATTCTTTCTCTATAAATATTGATTTTATTTTTTGGAAATGGAGACAAAATTGGTGAGAGAGGAAAAAGAAACCAGTCTCCAAGCTACTTGGCGTAATAAAAGAGCCCATCTTTAGAAGAAACATGCATGATGCCGTATATATACACTTCTCCTCTAATCATCTTTTTCTCATTCTCTCTTCTCTCTTTGTTTTTCTGAGCCAAAAGTTCAGGTGAATGATGCCTGGCTCGAGACCATTCCATCTCATGATCATGATGATGATATAATGATGATGATGATGTCGGACCAGGCTTCATTCCCCTCAACTTACACGTTTTTGCTTCTCAATCTTCAAGACCAATCGTTAAACCGATCACCTAAATGAAATCTCCGGTAAGCCAAGAAAGATGAACATAAAAACACACGATCATGTGTGTACATATATGTGTATGTATTATCATCAATCCATTGCATAATGTATAATGGTGTATATCAAATTTTTTGGCATATCTTTTATTATTAAAATTTCCTTAATTTATCTGTCGTTGAACTATAAATTTAGTTTCTCGCACTTAACAATATAATCGAAATTTCTTTTTGACAAAGGTATATCTTAGCAATGTCAATAATATGTTTACAGTGTTATCATATGCTCTATTTTCTGAAGAATAGATTATGCAGTATTTTATTTCAGCTTGAATATCAGAAATATAAGTTGGTCAATGTCATGGTAAATTTTGTATATATATAATCAAAACTGTACTATTATATTAACGTTGTACTTTATAATATGAACTGATTCTTAGGTGTAGATTAATAGTAGGAAGAAAGGTATAATATCAAAATTAACGTCAACTTTAATTCATGAGGGGCATATAACTTTTTCTCTTTACCAATTTCGTTGAAATATCTTGTTGTAATCAGTGTGGAAATTGGCTAAAAAAAACTGTTTTCTTTTCTTTTGACTATTTAGTTTTCAACATTATTTATATATTTCCATTTGTTCAACAGTAATAAAGAATTATCCTAAGAAGATTAATATTATGGAAAACTACTAGATGATTTAGTGTATTTTTTTAGTAAATAGTTCGTCTTTTCAAAAATATAAAAGTTTGATTTGATATGTAACAATACTACACATCTAAAAAAGGTTTATATAACAAAAGGTCGATCAATTTTGTAATCAAACAAATGAGAAAATAATCAATGAAATTTTATTTTTGGAGGAAATGTGAAAACGTTATAAATTGAAATGTAACGAGACAAACTAGTGAATTCATTACAGCAATATTGATAAATATATACTAGTACAATTTATTCATAATGATGCAATAATTAGTTGATAGAGCCAAACAAAAAAGGTCGTGATATAATATTACATGTTACATCGTGACTTTCACTTTCCTTTTCTGACTTGACTGCATAATTATTATATTTTTTTTTACTTTTTTATAGACCAAAAATATGCAATGTGTTCATACTTCATGCTTTGGAAGAGATCTTTATGTCAATTTTGTAATATGAAAAATAATACCAAATTATGAGTAAAATATACAGATGGTTTGGAAATTGAATGTGTTTTTCTCTTTTTTTTTAAATAAGTACTATATATTTGTAAAACTAGGTTATTAACCTTGGGTGTTCATCAAAATTCAAATATTTAGCGTTCTTTGACATCTACAAAAATTTGTTTTACTTTTGTTTTTGTAAATTTTAATTACTATTGTACAAAATAAAATAAAATTTTATCATCCACAACATAATTATATGCTGCCGCAAACACCGATGAGAAAGAGTTTTTGAAATCTAACAATTTTAAGTGGTCTCAAGTGGTATATAGCGATTTAAGTGATTGTTGTTAAACACTAACAACCACAACCACAACAATCGCAAACGTAGCATTTTTAAATAATTGCGGGAGAGCCAATTAAACTTTTAATAACATTTGTTCTAGTTTTGCTTTGATTATATTCTTATTGTAATTCAACTGGCATTCACTAATTATAAATCTAGTTTCTTTCTTCATCTTCCGATCTCTTTTCTTTTAGCTAATCTAGTTCGAATTATTGTATTTTTTTGCTAAATATTGTAACCCCTATTTCTCTTCCATTTATAACACCGAATTTTAACATCCATATCTTGACTGATTTTTTTTGGTAACTACAATAGCAAATTAGCAATACCTCAAGTTGTCATCATCTACAATAACAAATTAGCAATACCTTATGTGTATGTATCCAATCATCATACCCATAGAATTGGTGGATGTGTTGCTACGAAACACCACTTATAAATATCTATTGGGCTATGGTAAGTGATTTCAACCAACTCATTTGCAACTCTAACATCTTTGGAGATTTGGTAGTCATCCCCAAAGGCCACATCTAATTTTGATGACTTTTGTGATGCACTTTGATTCGTAGGGCTTTACACTCTACATGGTGGAACAACAAACTGATCAATCACATATCCAAGAAGAAAAATCATACCTTCATCAATGTATACTATGGTTTATATGTAAGGTTCCTATTTCGTTGGTAAAACCTTGTCGGCCCTTTTAGTTTTTACACCACATTATCGGTCATCGATCCTATGTATACTAGTTCGTGAATGATCATTAGGGCTCTAATGCAAATCTCAAGGTCAGCCTTACATTGCTTGGCCCAATATTTAAAGACTCTATAGCTCATGCTTCCAGACTCAACTCTATCAATTTTAGCGACACTTAGCTTTGCTTAGGGTTGAAGAGGCTGAAGCACATCTACGTATGTTTAAAATCACTGAGAGGCACAAAGAATAAAGTCTTCTTCAATTGTAATTTCAATACGGTCTAAACAATTTGTAACTGGCATCGGCGGACCAATTATTGTTAAGGGAATGCACATGACAACTCTGAAATAAACTGTTTTTTTTTTGAATAAGTAATAGGTTTAGAGCCTAGGTCCGTACATCGCCTCAGGCAAGAGACTAAACCATTTTATATGGTCTTTTCCCAAGCGCCAAATAAAATGCTTTATTTTTTTATTGTAAAAAAATGGAGATTTTTTTTGTATATTAGGTCGTAGATAACGTTGTTAAATTTTAAGGTTTGCATTTTATGGATCCACCAATAGTAATAGGTACCATACAACGTTTTTTTTGGGGGGTTTCTTTTAGCTATCTTCATGGGGTTCAAAAGGAAATTTTTTAGTTTTTGTCTCGATAATACAGTTTGTTAAGAGGGTTATATGCTTTTGAAAATAATAATAAATATTCACATTAAAATTAATTTTTAAGATATGAAAAATAATATGTCTTGCAAAAATAAACTCCTTTAACCATAAACGTCGGAAGGTTCTCTTTTGACTTTACAAAAAATATTATCGGACGAATATGTTGTCACTGTCTAAAAGTTATGGCGTTCCGAATATCTTTCACACTATTCTAATTGATTAAGCAATATCAACAGATGTGACTAGGATTCTATTACGTAGTTGACATAAACTAGAGGTCGGTATAATACCCATAACCAAACATTAACTATTTGGGACCTATTGCTAGCTGTTTTCAATCAAGCAGCTTTCAACTTTAAGTTTATATAATTCTTCACCAAATTAATATAACCTCTTATTTATATTTATCTCTGAGAATATTAAATGGCCTACAAGAAAGATTTGCGAATTGTGAGTGATAGATTTTTCTTAGGAAATGAAGACAAAATTTGAGACAAGGTCTTTATGATGAAAGAAACTTTATTAGTCCGTGATGTTTCATCTCCAACTGTTTCATTGTTTTTTTTTTCTTCTTTTTCCCCTTTCTCTTTTGCATTATAAGAAAGAATATGATTGCACAAGGTTGGCATGTTGTGGATATAGAAATTAATTAGTCTCTGTTATAGCTTCAAATTTGTTGTTGCAGAATATGATTTTGTTAGAAAATAATAAAAAAAATATGACAAAATATTTATATATATATATATATATATATATATATATATTATATTTATGGATGTAGTGCTACGACATATAAGGTTATACGTCAATCTATTTACATATTTATGATTGGTAAAATTAACGCTATAGAAATGATGTAAAAATATGTATCTATAGAATAATTGATGTATTTTTTTTGGTTCAAAAGAATAATTGATGTATATATAATTCTTTTTTATAACAAACTTATGTAGTTTGTAAAAATATCTCTTTTTCAAGTGACATAGTTTGTCTAGAGTAGGCATGTGGAATGTCTTTACAGCATAGACCATACATTTTTAGCATTGTTAGAATCTCAAATGGGAGGTAGATGATACCTTAAGTAATATATAAATGACATAGTTCAGTTTACTCATTGCTAATCAATTTTGAGTTAGACATTCAAGAAACTTAAAATGACATTAAAGACCATATTATTGCACCAAGTAGAACGATTTAAGTAATGTGTGTTTTTAATCCTACAATGAAATTTGATTTGAGATAAACAAAAAAAATAATCTTGAAGAGGCATAATATGATTCCACATCAAAAAAATATTAAAACACATCTCATTTAAATTTATAATATAGTATTAGATCATCTACAATATTATAAATAAGGAAAAGTTAAGTCATAAGTTATTCATTTAACTATCAAGTTATTTGACATGAATAGATTTATTCATTAAAAAGTTTTTATAAAAAAATTAGAACTTAGAGGTCATGATTTATTTATTTTAAGATAGAAATTTTTAGTAAAGAAATCCCATCCTCTTTAATGGTCAAATCGGTAAAATTAAGGATTTATATACAAGTAGACATTGGCCTAAACCAGAGCGATTACACCGGCAATTAAATGCTAAAAGTGGTTTATACTTTACCACTGTACAAACTCAATAAAAAGATTTCTTAAGAGTGTCAACTACTGCATCATTGTTGCTAGAAATGATGATATTATCAACATAAACTTACATACAGAGAAAAAAAAAAGCATCAAAAATCTTTCAGAAACGGGTATGATCACAATGAGATTGAACAAACTAAGACCAAGTAGAGTGGTTGATATATAAGGAGTCATTGCCATAAGACTTGTCTATGACCATAGAGGGATTTCTTCAACTTACACACATCATAGGGAGTGAGAGATTTCCCTTGTCTAGATGCATAACCTTGGGGTAAATGCATAGATTTCTTTTAAAATCCTCATTAATGAAAACATTAGATATATCCAATTGAGTGAGAATCCAGCCAAAGATTGCATAAACACCAAGTAAAAGTTTGACAGAAGTTTATATAAAAGTAGACATTAGCTTAAACCAGAACTTCTAAACCGAAGATGAAATGCTAAACTTGTTTTTTTTTTTTTTTTTTTTTTTTGTCGTCTAGATTTATTATTAATTACAAATTATGAGAACTGTTACATAGACGATTCTACAACTGACAATTACTTCCGACCCTTACTAGATCCACGACAGACTATACTTCTTTCTTCATAATCTTGATGAATACCTTCAATGATCCACGACCTGGCGACACTTCCTTCTCTGCGTAGAATCCTGGCGAACGGCTATAATTGTACATCGCTGGAGATCTCTTGCACACTTGTCTCCATTAATCTGCAAATTTTTTAATAAATCGCAATATCTGGGACTCGAACCCCAGACCTCTTGGTGTAGAAGCATTAATCAACCCTTGGTCAACCAATGGGCCAAGGGGCTTCCACAAAAAAAGAGGGATGCAACACGAGGACTTCCCGGGAGGACTTGTTTATCTTTGACTAGTGTATAAACTCAATAATAAGTACAAATCTCATTTTAGTAAATAAATCTCAATCTCATTATTTATAAAATCTGTAAAATTAGAAGTTTATATACAAGTAGAAATTAGCCTAAACCAGAACCACTAAACAGAAAATAAAATGCTAAAGTTGTTTTATTTGACTAGTGTATAAACTCAATAATATATACAAAAAGAACTATACTATATACGGAAATTATGTACATTAATAGAAATCTTGACTTCTTCATTTGGTGTAAACTTCCATAAAACCAATCCTAAAAAGTAGGATTCAATAAAACTGAACGAAATTAAAAAATCACATTGAAAATAATTACAGAAAAGTCTTATGTTGTTCCTTTCTTGTTCAACTAGATCATAATCCGTGTTGGAACAGTACAGATGAAATTTTAATTTTTAAAATTTATATAAAATTGGATTATTGTTTGTTTTATAGTACAAGTTTAATAATTCTTTACATAATACAATGACATAGAAGAATTTTTTATTTTATTTTATTTTGTTTGATGAGAAAATATTAGGGGTGGGGTACGGTTTTTCGGTTTAGTATCGTTTTTTTTCGTTTTGTAGAAAGTGAAACCATATAGAAACCGTATGTAATTCGGTTTAGTTACAGTTCGATTTTTACGGATTTTTACGTTTTTTGGTTAAAAATAAGATGTATGTATTTGATATAAGCTAGTATTAAGTGAAAAAAAATTGTGTATATAATAAACATATTTTGGTATATAATAAGATTAAATTCAACCCGTGCGTACCTATATTTTTATTTTAGAATCCCAATAAAAAAATTGTGTGCACAATCCATCATTCATTATTTTCATATATAGTTATAGAATCAAAATTTTAAATATTTAGAGGTGTCAAACCTTATTTAACTCATCTCATCATATAATCTTAACATGGTTTCGGTTATAAAGATCATAACTCTTTTTATCATATAATACATTACATTTAACATGTTGCTTGCTATAAATATTTTAAATATTTATGCTTTGAAAAATGAAATTAGAGTATTTATAACTTTTATCTTTTGATTTATTAAATATTTATGATATTCTTTAAAATATGATATTAAACTATTTTTAAATTTTTCCAAATTAAAATATTTTAATTTTTTATTGTAAAATATAAAATTAAGATTTTTTAAAAAAATAATTGTATGAATTTAAATATAAATATTCAAATATTTATAAGGATCATAACTCATTCCATCATATAATACATTATATTTAACCCACCGTCTATTATAAATATTTTCTTAAATATATTTGTTTTAAGAAAACCAAATTAGTGTATGTATAATTTTTAATTTTTTATTTATTAAGTGTTGATGATATTTGTTTTTAAATATCAAGTAAAACTATTTTCAAATATTCCAAATTAAAATATTTAAAATTTTATCGTAGTATATAAAATTATATATTTTAAAAAAATATGAAATTGAATATAATTACTCAAATCCTGACCCGTTATTGAGGCGGAATTTTTGTTGAATTTATTTTTGTTTAAAAGAAATATATTATCCAAGTCTAAATTTTTGACTCGTTAAATTTTCTTTGTCATAAATTGAATAATCTATATTTGTTTTTAAAAATTCAAATCATGGCATATGCGGAAAAAAAATTTATTTTTTATTATTATATGGATGATATGATAATTTATTTGTTTCACAAGAATAGAATCATATAAAGATGAGAGGTGAAATATAATGATTAATAACAAATTAATAAGGTAAGTTAGATACCAAATCTTATATATTCATTTTGATTGGTCATTTAAAAATAATAATAATAATGTATTTTTTGTTTTTATAATTAAATTAAATTAATTAAATTGTATAAATTGACTTGTTTATCCTTAATGAGATGAATTAATTTACTCTTTGAAATTTTATCTCTAATGGCATTTTTAAGTAAATTTTTACAAAAGGAAAGATTAGTTAAGGGTATCTTATAAAGTGTACTCCCTAAATAATAGTATAGGATTAATTTTTACATGAAGTTCTTAATCTTCATTTCATTGACTCAAAAACATATAATTCAAAATAAAATATGGTAAATGCTTCTGTCAAACTATCCCAAAATTGGGAATCATACAATTTTTTAGATAGTCGAAAATAAGGCTAAAGAACAGAAAAATCCAAAAATAAAAATTGATTTGCAAAAAAAAGAAGATAGACCGACGTCAATGGAAACAAAACAAAAAAAAACTCAAACATGTGGCCTATATACCCTTGGGACTTATACTTGATTAAGATTGACATATACATCAAATGTCTTTTTTGGTAAAACATATACATCAATGTTATACCATCAACATTGAATTATTTTAATATTATTATACATTATTTTACATTATATTTTAATATACATCAACATTGAATTACAATTATGTACATTATTTTAATATTTTAAATAGAATTTATCTAAATATATGATATTATTATTTTCTTCAAAGCTAAGTGAAAAAATTCAAAGCAGCCGTACAGTTACAGAAGCAAACAAGAACTTGACAGCAGAATGGGACATAACTCATCATGCCTTTTTTTTCAGCCAAATTATTACACAAATATTTACGTAATTTTTCATTATTAGTATTATTTTTTTTTGTCTATATAAGATTTTAGGATAAAAGAGAAATATGTAAAGAAGAAAACTACTGTATTAATTTATGTATATGTTTTGCATTTGAATGATAAGAAAATATCTCGCATGACTACAAATCTTTGGATATCATTATTTATACACTAACTTCTATACCTCATTTTATCGTTTTATAGCCAAAATAAGAAATTGTTTTTTTTCATATTTTTTAATATTTGAGAAGCGGGAAATGTATGGAGAAGAAAGTGTACACGTGGCGGTCTGGGGACCTTGTAACAAAAATGCAATTAAAAAGCTTTTGAAGCAAGTTAGCCATAGCCGCTTGGCGCTGTGTCGTCTTCGTCTTCTTCTTCTTCTTCTCTCTTTCTTTTTCTCATTAAGTGAAGAATTCTCAGAAGTAGAAAATTGAATACCCATGGAGGTAATTTGTGTTTTCAATAATTTGGTGTAATTTTCTGAAAGTTTTATGTTTTTATGTTCTGAGATTTTAGGGTTTTCGATTCCAAATTTTCTGGGTTTTTAGGGTTTTCGATTATTGAAAAAATTTACTCTGAAGATTGAATGATTACTTGAGGTAGAGGTTATCAATTTTCTTAATCCAAATCTCGGTTGTTTTATGGGTTTGTGATCTCTGGAAAGAAATCTAGGTTTTTGATTACTCTCTGTTACTGTGTTTTGTCTAATTTTGATGGGTTTTAAATTGTTTTGTTACTTGTTTTGTAAGCTAAGATATTGGTGGTTGAGGTCAATTTTGTATAGATTTTGGTTCTTTATGTCTCTCAGGGTGGTTGGTTTCAGGAGGTATGGGAGATGGAGATGAGCAAAGTAAAGAGTTAGGAGGAATTTCGTCTTCGAGTCGTCGTTCTTCGGGTCCTAGTTCTGCAAATGCAGAAGCAAGAATGAAGTTTGCTTCTGTTGATGCTATAACAGAGTTAGTGTGGTCTCCTGGAAACGGTCTAAGCTTAAGATGTGCAGATATCAGTTTCACGGGAAAGGCAAAATTACTCTCTCCTAACTTCTTTGATATAGGACTAACCAATATGGCGATTCATTCGAATAGTACAAGTATCGAAGACCAAGAAGATGCTAGATTTCATCACGTAGATGTCGAATTGAGAAGCCGAGATCAAGTGAACCAAACGAGTAATGAAATGATTAATAGACCATTGTCACCAAATTGATTATGATTTCGTTGAGTTTTCTTTTCGATAAAGATGAGTTCTTGTGTGTTTGCAGGGATTGGTGGTTCTGTTGAGGATATGAAACCTGAAATGGTTGAGGATAAGGTTGAAACCAATGATGATATAAAGAATGAAGAAGCAGGAACTTCCAAAAGATTGTCAGGTGAAAAATGATTATATCAAGTTTATAATGTTTGTTTGTTTTCCATTAATGACAACTATAGATTTGAGTTGGTTTCTTCGTATTTTGTGGTTGTTTTGGTTATCGAGTAGATAGTCCGAAAGCTATGGAAGGAGAAACAAGAGACTTGTTGGTGAATGAACAGTTGAGGATGGAAAGTGCTGGATCTCAAGAAGGACCGACTAACCGTGGAGATAAAGAAGAAGGGGATAAGGCGAATAATAGAGTTGATCGTTTAGAATCAATGGATGAGAATAACCTTGCAACTCTTGCTGTTGTAGCGTGTGAAGGCAAAGGGGAATATTTGCCGGAGGATGAGGCTGGACCTAGTGGTTCCTACAGGCGTCGTGTCAAAGCGAAAGGGAAAGAAAAAGCTTTATCTGATGGAAACTTTGATGGTGATGATGAGGATGATGAGAGTTTTGGTAGTGTAGAAAGTTGCAATAGTGCGGGTTTGCTCTCAAGGGGAAAGAAAAGACCAGGCTTTGAGCAGCAGCTGATTTTTGGAAGCAAACGGCTCAAAACGTTAAATCAAGAATGTTTAGGGTCAACTTCAAAGCTTAAGCAAGATAGTTCCTTCATGAATTGGATATCAAACATGACAAAAGGAATCTGGAAAGGTAATGAAGAAGACGATTCTCCTTTTGCAGCTCTTACCACCACCTCAGATGCTAATGGTCATGGCCAAGTCAATTCGATCGTTGACCAACAACACTTGAATCCATGCAGTGTGAAGGAAAATAGTGGATTCAGAAACACTGGTTTCCAGTCTTTTTTCCAGTCTATATATTGTCCGAAGAAACGAAGTCAAGATGCCGTCGAGATGGATTTCCCGAATGATGCTAATGCTACTTCTTTGCAGGAACTTCCCTGGATTCCTGAACAATGTGACATTGCCAAAGGGGATGACTTGTCTTCATCTGGTAATGAGATTGGTCCAGTGGCTGAACCCAACAGTTCATCAGGAAAAGTTGGATTTAATCAGAGAAGCGAAACACTTTCGTCAGAGAACAAACGTGAGGACAAAGAACCAAACATCTCTTTGATGTCTCTTAGTAAGTCTAAGCCAAATGAAGAGCCAAAAACCTGCGGTGAAGCTGATGGAAAGGTTAGTCCATGTTTAACCAACAGAAACTCTGGTCTTCAAAGTTTGTGGATAAGCCGGTTTTCTTCTAAAAGTCCGCTCCCTCAGAAAAAGACCAGTGAAACGGCTAAAGAGGTCAATGCTTCAGCCTCAGACACAGCTAAAATGCGTGATTCGCAGAAAATGCTGGTAAATAGTAATGTTGTAATACCCAGTATCAGCTCGGTAGATGGGCTCGATAAACCGAACACTGTCCTTCCCATAGTTTCGTCAATGAGAATAGAGTCTTCAGAAGCAATGGCTTCTTTGTTTGCTAGAAGGTTAGAAGCAATGAAACACATCATGCCCTCAGGTTCTTTAGCTGAGAATGCAGAGGAGGAACAGAAAAATCTAATCTGTTTCTACTGCGGTAAAAAGGGTCATTGTTTACAGGATTGTTTGGAAGTAACTGATACTGAGCTCAGAGATCTAGTACAGAACATAAGTGCTCGGAATGGAAGAGAAGAAGCATCAAGTCTATGCATTAGATGTTTTCAGCTAAGTCACTGGGCTGCAACATGCCCGAATGCTCCACTGTATAGTTCAGGAGCTGAAGATAGAGCTATGAAGCACACTTTAGCTTCTACCTCTGGCATGAAGCTGCCCTTAAGTGGTTTCACAGACGTACCAAAGGCGGTCTTTGACGCTGTTCAAGTGCTTCGCCTCAGCCGCACAGACGTTCTCAAGTAAGATCTAGTTCACACTTGCAAGACTGTTTCTCCTGTCACATTATGAAGCTTTAACATCTTTTGACATTTCATTTCAGATGGATAAACACCAAGAAGTCTGTATCGGGTCTCGAAGGGTTCTTCTTGCGGTTAAGGCTCGGGAAATGGGAAGAAGGGCTTGGAGGAACAGGGTACTACGTAGCCCGCATAGATGGTTGGTAGACTTAATTTCATATAAATCAATATTCAAAATCGTGTATTTCTCGAATCTTTGCAACTGAAAATATGTTGGTTTTAACCAGGGGACACAGAGGGACAAAGCTCAAGAAGACATTCAGAGAAAAGCTCAATCTCAGTTAGGGTTAAAGGTGTGACTTGCCTTGTTGAGTCTCAGTTTATCTCAAACCACGACTTTCTTGAGGTATTATAATAAACTGACCAATTATGTCAAAAGTTTTGAAATTTGCCAAAACAAATCCCAGTTTTAATTTGTTGTCTTTGTATGGTTTATTTGAGCAGGAGGAGTTGAAGGCGTGGTGGCGGAGCGTGGGGAAAAGTGCCGGAAGAAGCGGCTGCGAGGGCATACCATCGGCAGAGGAACTTAGTCGGAAAATTCAGCAGAGAAAGATGTTAGGCTTTTAGGATGTTTATTCAAATAGATAATACTTGCTTGAGGAGCAAATGTTTTTGCTTAATAGGTTTTACGTTTACACGTGTATTTTTTTAGTTTTGTTAAAAATGAGAGTGTAAATTTCTTGCTAGTGCAGAGGGCATCGAATGTCTCAAACCAGGCAACAATCTAAAACTGGATGTCCAATCTATTTAGATTTGCGAGTTTTATTTGTATTGTCTATGTGAAGGATCTCAAGTATCATGGAAGAACAAATTACATTGATATCAAGAGAGATATTGTGGTCAAGAACAAGTGTTTGCTCATTTTCATGTGGCAGCTATGAGCCTATGAAGATGCAACCTTTGAATCAATATCTGTATTAAGTCCAGGTTCATGGCATACAAAACTGCCTTCAATGTCTCTAACAACACAAAAGAACTCAGTTTTTGAGAGGTAGTAGGAATGCTTCAAGCACATTAGATGAAACTTCGGGGAACAAGAAACCAAAAGGATTGGCATTCACATCGTGTGAAAGTAAGTCTCAAACAGAGGAAGAAGATCTTGTGAGTCTACTGGTTCGAAGATTTGATCGAGCACTAAGGAAAGTCGAGCAGGGACAAGGTCAGAAGCGGTTTGGTTATTTTAAAAAGAAATCAGAAGAAAACAAACTACCGAGAAAAGCTGATATACAGTGTCACGAATGCGAAGGTTATGGACACTTTGTTCGTGAATGTCCAACAGTTAAAAGACGTGAAGGTAAGTGTTCATCATGTAAGGGAATGGGACATTCTGAGGATGAATGTGTTAGTTATTTGAAAAATCTAACAGAAAAATCTATGCTTGGTATTGAAGATGAGTCAGCAGATGATAGTGAGGAGGAAGAAGAGATCTTAAACTTTTTTGCTTTGGTAGGGATCACAGAGTTTGTAGATGGAGTAGAAGTTACTGATTTCAGATTCAGAAGAAGAACGAGATGTTGATCCTTTAGAAAATTACAGAGAAATAATAAGAGAAATATTGATTAACATCGGAAAAAAAAAACCAAGACTTGGTAAAAGGAAAGACATGTCTTGAAGCACTTGTTGAGTTACTAGAGAATGAAAAGAAGATTAGTAAGGAGAATGTAAGTCTAATGAAAGAGAAACTGAATTTACCTTCTAAAGTAGACAATTTAGAGAAAGAACTAATAGCTGAAAGGAAAATATCTGGAGGACTACAACATGAACTTGATCAACAACATCGGAGAATTCACATGTTTGCGGGGACCAAACAACTTGATAAAATTCTAAGTTACGGAAGAACACAAATTATGTTGATATGTGTTTTACTTGTAATGTTTTCGTCTTTTTCAAGAAAATAAAAGTATAGATATTTAAGTTACAAAACTGATAGCTATTAAACCATGTATTAAAATATAATCGTTATGTAAACGTGTCGTGATTTCGTGAATTATAATTTTGCCGCATGTTAAGCTTGCTAAGAATGTTAAAACTTTTATAAAATAACATTAACCATTATTATTTTTATTTTTATTTTTATTTTTATTTTTATTGTTTTGGCGACAGGATAGAGAACTTTAATATATTTTTTTGAATATATATATAACTGGTTTACACAAGAAAATAAGAAAAAGATACATAGTAACAACTTCTACCAAGTAAGCAACAAAAACAACAATTAATGAGAGACGATTTTGGTATTAAATGAGTTTTGTCCAAACACATCAACGAAAAACACACAACAGCAGAAGCAGAAGATGATTGTTCTTTTGTCTCTTTGATCGGAGATGATGTTACAGTTTTGTACAGAGACACCATTTTTACTGGTTTTAAACTTTTTTTTACGTGTTACAATTAGAATGTTATAAATTTTCACTAGTAAAAAGGTTCTAAATTTGTCTTCACTCTCCCTACCATGATGTTTTGATCCTTTAGTCCCAAACAAACTCCGGTCGCTTTGTAAGGAAACCCGAAGTAGCAGTGGTGTAAGTATTCGAAGGTCTTTTTTTTTTTTTTGATTGATTGTTAATAGAATTGCTTTTATGTTTTCAGATAGGCAATGAGTCTCTTTTCAATGTCTCATCTTTCTCCTTTTCAGTTGCATCATTCTTTGAATAATCTCTCGATACACATAACACAACACACAATACTGACAAAGTTGAGACATTTGAACAAGTGTGTTACATGATCTTGATTATATATTGTATCTAGCTATTTGTTTTTTAAAATCAATAAAAAGTCTGGTTTATTTTCTTCTGGCTTTATTTTCCGAATATAAGGCATGGGTCCGGATAAAATAAAATAAAAAAGTACCTTAAAAAAATGTTTCTAGGGTTAGGCGGCGTCACCTATTTATTTGGTGTTTAAGGTAAGTTGTTTGTCTTTTGCGCAGACACTCTTTGGTTTTGAGGCTTTGTCGATTTTTAGGGTTTCATCAATCTAACAATGGTTAGTTCCTCGATCTCTGAATTTTGTTGTCGTGATTAGGTTTTCGAACATTATTGTGGTTGTAATTCTCTCATCATGTGAATCGATAGGCGGATGTGGAACCAGAGGTTGCTGCGGCTGGAATTGTGAAAAAGAGAACGTTCAAGAAGTTTTCTTTCAGAGGAGTCGATCTTGATGCGCTTCTCGACATGTCTACCGATGATCTTGTCAAGCATTTCAGTTCTCGTGTTCGCAGAAGGTTGGTTTCTTTCTTTGAACCAAGAAAAAGCTTTTGTCTCTTGGTTCTGATCTGAGACTCATGTGTTTTGTTATCTTTGAAGGTTCTCTAGAGGATTGACCAGGAAACCTATGGCTTTGATCAAGAAACTGCGCAAAGCGGTAAAAACCCTTTTTCTCTCAACACTAATTAGATCTTTGTTGTAACATATATACACAATTGTTCAAATCTAGCTAGGAATTGTGTATCTTCTGAATAGAGAGACTTTGATGATCAATGTACTGTTTTTTTTTTCTTTTGCTTATGTGATGATTACTGAATTATTGCATAGATCAAGATCATCAGCCTATTTTCGCACGATAATATTATATTTATATTTCCATCTCTACGCATATATACATTCTTCCCTATGTAATATTTTTGCGTTTGATCTTTGGAGGAAATGGCTTTAATTAAACACTAAAGATTATGACTTTAGATTACTCAAATCTCTTGTGTGGCGATTATGACGTTGTGTCTTTCGTTTATAATTTGTATAATTCATACCTCATTTTTGTGCTAATGTCGTTATTGTATAATCCATCTATTACAACCTTGTGTTTGTCCTTTGCAACCAAATGGTTTTAAAGACCAAAAGAGTAAATGATTTTTGTGTGGTTGAGCAGAAAATAGAGGCACCAGCTGGTGAGAAGCCAGCAGCAGTGAGAACACACTTGAGGAACATGATCATTGTGCCTGAAATGATTGGAAGTATCATTGGTGTGTACAACGGAAAGACTTTTAACCAAGTCGAGATCAAACCGGAGATGATTGGACATTACTTGGCTGAATTCTCAATCTCATACAAACCGGTTAAGCATGGTAGGCCTGGTGTTGGTGCTACCAATTCCTCCAGGTTTATCCCTCTCAAGTGAAGAAGCTACTTATCTCCAAATCTATCTTCTTTAGATGACTTTTATCTCCTTTTTGAGTTTTAATTTTCGAACTTATCATTATTATTGTTGATGACTTTTTATTTAATACTACCACCAAAGGGTTTTAAACTTGAGTACTCTATTAAATTATTGATTTTGCTTCTCATACATTATTTTACTACTTTCGAAGTTTTAAATAGTTGATAAATATATAATAAGTTTTGGTTCAAGCTAAGGAGCTATTTTCTATTTGGTTCTTTCTCGTTTTGACTCAGTAGGTGAAGTTTATTATCCATTTTTGTATTTTTCTTTGACAAATCTATGGTCTTCTTTGACGATTTCATAAGTAATAAATAATGGACATCATGGTGAACAAGTGTATGGTAATAATATAGTTCTCAATTATTAAGACTGTAACACACTAGACCCTAGTATCGACCTTAACATTATATATTAGTAAGTTGAAGAGAAACATAATATTGTTTAAAAACCCCTATGTTTTAAAAGTGTATGTAGTAAATACTAAATAGAAATAGCCAAATTATAGAATTTTTCAATTTAGTTTTGTTAAATTAACTTTAATTGGGATAGTTTTTATGCTGGTTATAATTAAATTTTATGTTATTTTATGGATAAAATGCATCACATATTCACCAAATTATCTATCACACAATTTGCCAATTTTTGCACTACATATGGTTATATATTTGATAAATTTTATATTATATTTAATAATTACTTTTTTTTAATCTTTTAAACTTCAAAAATAGTGCCCATTTTTTCTTAATGTGTGTCAATAAAGCATTGCCCAATTAATTTTTAATATCTACAAATTTAAATACAAAAGGAAATTAATGGCAAAAAAGTCAACACAATTAGTCTTTGTAACAGGAAGCTTCTGGGAGAAAGAGAAGTTTCCATTCATTTTCCTGGAGTCTTCTCTCCACTCTCTTTTCCACCTCTTCTCCTCTAATCTGCCAAAAAATTAACTTTAAATTTAATATTATCACACTAATACATATCTAATCTAACCACTCCTTAAAACATCCTTTAATGAAAAACACAAAACAATCTCCCACTTGTTTTTTTTATTACTAACACAAAACAATCTACCTATATGTACTTGTCATAACCAAAACCGGATTAAGCCAAGTCGAATCGAATTGAATATGTACCTGAGTTTCTATGTTCATGGTCGCAGAAAACTCTTGAGGAGAGAAATTGGCGTGGACTGTTTTGAGTTTTGTTCCCATTGATTTAAGATAATGAAGAACTTCAAGCATTGAATCGAGTCCAGACAAAGGTTCTTGTAGATTAAACCTAACCTTTGTTTCACTCATTTCATCATGATCATCCTTTGCTGATTTTTCCTCAATCACTTTAATTCTTTTCTCTAGTTCTTTCTTTAATCTTTGTAATTTCCCAATCTCATCCACGGCTTTTTCGACAATCGAATTTTTGTCATTCTGAATAAATATATACATATATTTAGTGAGATACTAGGAGAAACTTGTGAGCCTCTCTGCATTGTGAAATTTTGGGTTTCTTTTGTTGTTGACAATATAGAAATTCTGGACCTAAACCCTACTTAAGTAAATTTCATATTTTTGTTAGATCTACTACGATTTTCTTACCAAGTCATTAAGAAATTAATATAAAGTTTGATTTGAATTTAATTAACACAATGAATTAATGTACCTTAGTGGCATATGGTAGTAGAGAGTGGAGAGCTAAGTAACTCTGTTTTTGTTTCTCTCTTCTCGTTCTTTCTTTCAACATATGTCGCCGGCATCTTTCCTTCTCCGGCGCCACCTCATTTTTCTTCTCCTCCCAATTCTTTCTTAGAAGATTCACCATTCTCTTCTTCACGTTCACCTTCGATGAAGTTATCCCCGGCGACATCAACTTATGTTCTGTGCCCTTCACGTATGACCTAAAGGCGCTTCTGTTTGGCACACTGACGCTTTTGTCATCGTTACCGGAGATGTCTCCGATCAGATCCCAGAAGTTGTCGTCTTCTTGACAAACCAAATCTAGAAAGAAGTTATCCATCTTTCTCTCTTAGTGTGTTTGACAATCTTGAGTTGTGACTTTGATGTTGTCTCTCGTGTGGGTGACTATATATCTATTATGATTTAATCACGTGGGGATTTGTTGAATTAACACACGTGAAACATATTGAGAACGTGGTCAATGAATAGTTTTCTTACCTTCTTGGTAATATTAAGTGACGTATGTAGGAGAAAACTAGAGACAGTCAAATGATGTATGAAAGGTGAAACTAGAGAAAGTCAAGTGACGTATTTTTGCAATAAAAAGTAAACATTATGTGACGCGTAATGTTGCACCAAGAATAATAAAATGTGACGCGTAAAAGCTATAACTATTATTTTTCCTTTTTTTCCGAAACATTTTTCGTTTTATTGAAGTTAAAGTACAGAATCTCTTTTAATGAGTTGAAAAAACACAAGACCGTGGAGAAAGAAAAAAAAAAGTCTATTATGTGGTTAACAAGTTTATAAAACTTAATAATAGGGAAAATCCCAGACAAAAATCTCTTAAGTTTAAACATTATTTTAACGGGAAAAAGCCGAAAAAATTTCCATTTAATTTTTATTTGGATGTTTAATATCCAATTATTTTCGGTTAGAAGAAAAATACTCATAAAAATTAAACTATGCGATTTAATACCCAAAAAATAAAATGTTGTTATTTTCATATTTCTAACTATAACCTCCAATATTTTTTCGTTTTTATACGAAATCTCTAAATTGAAATATTTTTCTAACTAAAGCCTCTAAGTTTTTTTGTTTTCATTTGAAAATTTCAACTAATTAACTCTGTCTAAATAAATTTTGGAGTGAACTCAAAAAATGGTTTATTGGTGAACAATAATTCCGTTTGGAACAATAAATGATCGTTCATGACACGTTTTTCTCTGTTAAGGCCAAGAATGGATTATGCTTTCTAATTCAATTTTTGGATTTTAGATTTTAGTCTAAAATTTTGCTATTCTATTTTTGTCTTAAAAAACAAAAAAAATGGATTTCTGGTTTTTTAGAAAAATAATGTAGATAAAATATAAACTAGTTTCCTTAAAGTATAAGAGAATTAAAAATCTAAAACCTTGAATGGGAAATTATATATAGCTTGGAGATTCCCCAAAAATCAAAAAATTTTAAACTTAGTATGAAAATGAGTTTTTAACAACATACGATCGAAAACACATTTTTTATGGTGTAATAAATAAGTTCATCAACCAAAGGTCGATTAGTTGACTAGAATGTATCCTAAACTAATTTAAGAAATCACAAAATCGAATGACAACTAGTACGAGTAAATTGTTAAAGATTAGTCCGAGCTTAAAGGGATGTATTGAGTCCCCCACTCATAAGTTGTTTTCAATTGTCTATTATTGAAGTTGATCATGTGTGGCATTAGTTTATTCGTCGTCTATTATTGTAAGTTGATCATGTGTGACATTAGTGTGTGTGGCATTAGTTTATTATTCGTCTATTATTCTAAGTTTAGTCTCTGAGATTTTTCTTATGACGTGTCCCTAACTCTTGGGTAGGAAATTTCCTCGTGTGAACGACTTGACTAAAACAAATTGACCAACTTCGATTACTTTTATATTCTGATAAGAGATATCATCTTTACTATACTCAGATTATTAGATAATTGACCACTTCGATTCTTTTTGTTTTTTTTTTTTCTTTCACACTACCAAGTACCAACTTCGATTCTAGAAAACGAATTTGTGATACTCAATTTAATGGGCTTTATAATATGGGCTTTGGGCTTTCTTAGCCTCTCATGAATCAGTGGTTATTATAGTGGATTATGCGCTTTTAGTTTGTGTAGGTTCATCTGAAATTTGTGGATTTATTCTGATAAGCATATCCACGATCTAAGTGTTGTGTTTCCAATAATTGTTGTGTATGTGCCAAAAATGCTAAACTCTCGCGCTATTATATTTCCTGGTTTCAACATGTAACTGGTAACTTTCATGTACATAGTAATGTAAGAAAATCGAAGATGCAAAGGACCTATTTACATCAAATGATTCTACATATACTCAGTTTTTCTTTTTCAAGTAAAGAGTCAAAATTCAAAGCATAAACGTCAGTTTTTTCATCGAGCTTCGGCATCACTCTATTATCCTAATCATCTCCTGCAATAAGGACCCCCACAGGTTCATAACAATGCTCAAACCAAAACATCTTATATAAACTTTTGCAAAATCATGTTTTTTCTTTTTTTTTAACCTTTCTTATGGCAGCAAGACTCTGGCTTTCCTTTTCTTTCTTTTCATGGACACATTGACCGCACCAGTCTCGGAATTCCTTCTCATAAGTTTGCATCTCCCTAAACAAAGAGCTGCAAATGGAAAAGCAGAAGAAAAGGTGATTCAATTGTGATCTGATATCCTAAGGCAAGCTTCATGATTGCTTACTTTCTGCACCAAAGAATCATATTGGCCCGATGACCAGATGTTGTGGCTGCTCTGGCACCATGGACGTGGCAGCCACGGTGAAGTATAGCTTGACCAAGTATATGACAGTAATCAAAACGTTCCTGCGTCAGTGAGAAATAATTGGTTCCTTTATTACTAAACCATTTTGCCATTTACTGAATATAGGAATGTAACAGGACAAAAAAAAAGTACTCAAAAGGACTCACATACCTCTGGCTTTGGATCTATATCCATATGTTTCTTGCATCGTGTGCCTTCGAAAAATATTTCCCCTCCCTCACCTTGTTTACTTAAACAAACATTCAATGTTATTTCTGAATCTTCCACATGTAAGCCTGCAGATTTAAAAGATCACTACTTATACTAAACCAGTTAAATGTTTGCTAGTAAAGAATTCACTCTGTTTTTCTCAAGTAATATCAGAAACCTCACCTAATTCAGCATCCCTATCTCCACCATTTTCAATAACATATCCACGTTGAAAGTCAAACATTGCTCCACACACGTTAGGGAAGAATACTGCAAAACAAGAGAGTGAACGAAGTTAATAAAAGTCTTTCTAATGGGTTTAAGTAAAATATATCCTTGCCTTTGCAAATAGGAAAGATAAAATCCTCCATGAGTTGCTTAAGCATGATATCCAGGCCAAAGTCGTCAAGCACAACACCGAATTTACTCATTTTGTTTGGTCTCATGATCTTCAACTTTGTCTCATGAGCCCACTTTCTGAAATTCTCTACCTGATTAATCAAAACAGTAGCAAATGAACAAAAGTAAACAAAGAGGTAAGAGCACCACAGAGAATAAGTGACAAGTTAATATTACCTCAGCTAGCAATTTCTCAAAGAAGTCAGGCTGAAACATTTCAAAGACGAAAACACCAGGAAACGGTTCAGAAATGATACGTCTGAAGCTTTCCTCCGTGTTTTCGCTGATCGCCTTCCGGAAAGTAGGAAGCAAAAATGATTCGGGATCAAGTTTATACAACTCCCTGAAACGTGGCTGCACAAAAAGGAAACATTTCACATCAAGAAAACAAAATAAGAGACGAGCAAAAGCTCCTTACCTGATAATTGGATATTATCCTCTCCCTATAGTTCTTGTACCGTTTAGCCTGGAACATTAAACAGACATGAAACTATTCTATGTGTTCACAAGAAACTCATCATCGTAACTTCAAGAAACTAACAAGAATCAATTCCGATTTCAATTTTCACAGATTGAGATAAAAAAGAAAGAGCCATTACTTTGGAACATTCTCCGCGGGAAATGTACTTGCGCAAAATGTCTGACATGAATTTGGCCTTCTCTTCTCTGTTCGCTGTGAGTTTATCCATCGGCAAGTACTTCTCTAGCGATCTTAGTATGGCAGAGCTAAATTCTAGTTCCAGATCTTCGTAGTTATCAGAAATGTGGTCGTTGTTAGGAAGAAGACTCAGCCACGGGATAGGCATTTCTGTTGTCGCCGCCGCAGTAGTCACCGGTGGTTGGTTATCTCCACCTCCAACAGTTAAGTCACCGTCCACCGTCATCTCTTGCCGATCACTTCAAGAAAAGATCAAAATCGAAGTTTCTTTAACCTCTCTCGATTTGGGGATTCTGGAATTTGGGGTTTCCGTTGAAGTTTCACTAATTTCCCACCGAGAATATATTGGCTCTTTTGTTGGTATTGGCGCGTTTCGAACACGCGATATGGTGCGGTGGATTCTCGGCCCATTATGACGGCCCAAAAATGATTTGAACCGGTTATTTAAAATTATCGGTACTTTCCGGTTGAGATCCCTTTTCATATTTCCCGGTTACTAGCGACCACGATCGTAATGGAGAATTATTTTTGGGAAAAATGACATTTAGGGGTGTTATTGGTTTATTAATTTGTAAATCCATATAGGATTTCGAAATCTCTATTAATTATGAAATCAAGATATATGGATTTTGAAATAACATGTGTTTACCCATGGATTTGAATCCTTCTATTTTTCTATTTCAATTCAACACAAATCCATTTAAAACATAATTTGGATTCTCAAACCCAAAAAAAAATGACTAAACGAATAACATAGGATTTTAACTAGTATTTATAAATCATAGAACCAATAACACATGATTTTAATTAGGATTTTAAAATCAGTGATTGAATAACAAATGATTTTTGTTTGGATTTTTAATTCCTTATAAATCCATGAACCAATAATCTCCCAACTTTCAAATTGTGGTCATTTAATACATCAACTTCATATGTGTCCATTTAAAACATGAACTAAACGTTGACTAACGTTTGAGACATGGAAATTCGTTGATCATGCCAAAATAGACATGTCGTTATCAATCGTTAACAGAACCTCTAACGCCCGTTATCACCCCTAACGAATCTGTTAGTCAACTTTCAAATTGTGGCCATTTTAACCATCAATTTCATATGTGGCCATTTAAAACATGAACTAAACGTTGAACTAATCTGTTAGTCACTATTGATTCAATAGCATTTTTTCGTATAGAAAATGAATAGAATCCGCCACATGATAGAGTAGTCCGCAAGCAATTGACTTGGACACTGACATGTAGCTTTTAATAAAAAGGAAGACTTACAAGCAGCATTTACTATAATATCACTGTAAAAATTAGAAATATATTGGTAAATGAGAATGGTTGCGAGTAAGTCGGATGGACATTTGACAAATTTGTTGACAATGTGTTACATCACTACCTTTTTTTTTTATTACAAGTAAGCTGTTTTTTTTTTCTTTTCTAAATAAATGCAAAGAGAGACTTGTCTTAAGGATCAAACACATTACACAAAACATTCACCATGTCAAATCCAATAAAACTATTTAAATAACATTTTCTTCTCATCTTAAAGGACACATTCCACAGTTTCAGACAATAACTGTTTCTTCACCTTCTTCTTAGAACTGTTCTTCTCTCTGAATATTGCCACAAATCGCAGGTAAATCAATGAATATCTATCTTAAATATCATTGTTTAGTACGTAAGTCAATGAGATTACTTGCAGCCTACTCATCCGAAAGCAACTTGCAAATGTAAGGAACAAATTCTCAGGGGCTCCTCAAGCTCCAAATTTAGTCTCAAATACTCCTCAATGGTAGAAAGACAAAATTACCCTTAATGAGGGTTGATTTCGGGTGATAAGGGTTAAATACAATTAAATCGGTAAGTGTTCAACGAAAAACACAATAGCTCAGTGGTTGCGAGCTCCATGCGCACGCGCGCGCCCCCAGGGTTCGAATCCTTTTATACGGGTTGTAACTGGTACAACTAGGGAATATTCTGGTACAACTAGGTGGTACAACTAGGAGGTACAGTACAACTAGGTGGTACAACTAGGTGGTACAACTAGGAGGAGGTACAACTAGGAGGAGGTACAACTAGAGAGGAGGTACAACTAGGATAGGTATACGTGGTACAACTGGTAGGTAGGGGTACCAGTTGTACCACGTATACCTAGTAAAGGGGTAGTTTCGTCCTTTCATTAAAAGGAGGAGAGTATGTGGATTAGAGGAGAGTATGTAGATTAATTCTTTGACTCTGAGGAGCAATTGAGATTAGTCTCCCAAATGTAATGTGCATACCACTGGAAAGGGCGAAAAAGTAATTTCTGGTGAATCTAGGCAAAGACAGGACACGGGAGACAAAACCTGTGTTACATTATATGCATCTTTGGATAGAGGGAATTGAAAATTAGATAGAAAAACAGAGCTTAAATGTTACTTCTTCTTTTTTTTTTTTTTAACGAATGGATTTTATAGATATGAGCCTCCCAAAAAAGGCAAGGGCCTTGGGCTTCCAGAGGATAGACAATTACAAAAATGGAGAAACGGAAAAACAAATGTTATCGTGCCGGTGGAGAAGATCGGAACCTGCTGACAACCGGAAGCAGAGATTTGAAGCAGTAGAACCAACAAACACAAGCCCCACGGCTTTGCGGCAACACCATTGGATCAGAACCGTCGACGGAAGTGTATGGTTTCCATGTCCGGTTCTTTTTTTTTTTTTTGCTATGAGTGTAATTGATATCATATAAAATAAAAGGTTTGGCTTTACAAAACTAGGAGTCTATGGATTTGAATCTTTGGCAAAAAAAATAAAACAAGAATCCATGTCCGGCTCTTTCCGGATGACCCACCCAACCCGCTATCGAACTCCCTGACTACTCAAATCTCCTGTTGGTGTCGGATCCCGCACCAGTGGGCTGGGACCAACCAAAGATTGCCACGTAATCAAGATGGAGGCCCGCAAAGGATAAGGCCCATTAAGCCCATGGATCACAAGATATAATCGAAGTGGGCGTCACCATAAAGAGAGCCCGGAGTGGTCACACCTCGGGATACGACTCGGAATCGAAGTCGGATGACTTGGGCCAAAAGGCGAAGCCCATGAAGATCGGAGTCAATTCAAATTTAAACGTTGGGCATTAAAACTCGAAGACCAAAACGGATGCATTTAAGAGAAAATAATTATGTTTAATTGAGAGTTAAATGTCGTTTGTCAATATAAATAAGAGGGCTAATAGCCATGTAAAGGGCACGCAATTTTTCTAGCAAATACACTATATTCATTTTTCCATCTCAATTCATAGCTTTTTTCATCATATTTTTGTCCTCAAGAATAATCATTCCCACTAATTAAACAAATATTCAAGTGTGCGAATCCGACATCCACATCTCCGACGACCGGCTCTACCGGAGTTAGATCATGTACCTAGCAAGAATCAGTGTTAACACGTTATTTACATTTTATTGATTTTAGTTTTGACCATAACATGTAATATAATAGCTTTTGTTAACTACGTTGTTATGGCCATAATTCATATTCTTGAAAAACAAAACAAAAAATGTCTACAGTATTTAACATAACAATCACAATTTTTATAGTTTTTTCTACCAATCAAAATTTTATCAATATTTAAAACAATATGTAATCATAGTTTTTAAAAACAGAAGGTACAACAAGATTTTATAACCACAATTCTTATTTCTTACTAATCGGCCTTTATAAGGACATTAACCAAAGACATGAGACTCTCATTATGATTGGGAAACCAATCAATAGTGAAACGGTTATCATCCAAAATTCCGTTATGAATCCAGAATTCTTCGTCTCCAATCCCTTCATACTCGATCCTCCTTTCACGCTCTCTCTTTGGATCATAATATAAAACATAAAATGCTTCAAACTTTGTTGCAGTAAAAATGAACTCACCAGTATCATGAGTAACACCAGTCAGATTCAGGCTACATTCAAAGATCGGGTCACTTTGAGGAAAGCTTGGAAAAGGCAAAAGAAAGTTTTTGAGCGACCATTCTTGTTTGTCTTCATCACCTAAAACCCAAAACCTTATAGAAGAAAAACCGTAGCAAAACCATGCTAATTTTCCTTGGTAGTTGAGCATAAAGTTACGAAGTGTAAGATCAGCTGGTTTTTTTATTGTGTTGAACTTTTCGTACCTCACGTCGAAGCTCATAAGGATACTTTCAATTTCAAAAGTATCATCTACTTTAAAACGTATCTCCGCTTCATAATACACTTGCCCGTTGATGCACGTACCTACTCGTCCCATGGTGGGCAGAGGGATATGTGAAGGGCTATTTTGGACCACTCTCCATGATTCTTGAGGTCCCAATGTAAAAACGAGAGGATCGTGGTGGCCTTTGTGGTAGCCTGAGATGCTCAATACTTTATACTTATCCTCAACCGGATCGTGTCCTAAACAGCTACGTATAAAGTACCTGACTCTAGGTTTGGGTTCGGGTAAGGTAACATGTTGTCTCATTGAAGGATTCCAAACTATGATCTTGTAAAAATCTCCGAAACACACCAAGCCGTGGACAGATTCGGAGCACGGATCGTAATAATAAACATCATCATGTTCAGGGAAGTTTATCTGACAACGGTCCACATGAGAGTAAGATGCGTCATCATGTTGACGCAGTGAGATAAATAAACGCTTGTCTCTTGCTTTGACGCAGGCCATAAGACAAAGCCGAGTTGAAGAATGAAACGCGAACGACCTGATGAAATCTGGACGAGTGATGATGGATGACCATAGCTTCGAGACGACACGGAACCTCACAGCAGATTTAGCGGGCAGTCTCAAGAGTATATCAGGAATCAGATCAAGAGGAATCAGCTCGAAAATCTTACCAATACGACTCTCGTCTTCTTTAGATTGATTTCTTCTTCTCTCCTCAGATTCCGTTTCTTCTTCTCCTCCTCTATCCATCAGCGGCGACCAACTCTTTTTCTTTAATTTTTATAAAAAGCCTAGCTAAATGTGCAAAGTAAGCGAAAATACGAACCTAAACGATGCCTTAACGTGGCAAAAAAAAAAGAAACAATCGATGTATTCTTCTTCGTTAGAGAAAGTTTCCAAAAAAATAGGGACTACGTCCATCCGACTTACTCGCAACCATTCTCATTTACCAATATATTTCTAATTTTTACAGTGATATTATAGTAAATGCTGCTTGTAAGTCTTCCTTTTTATTAAAAGCTACATGTCAGTGTCCAAGTCAATTGCTTGCGGACTACTCTATCATGTGGCCGATTCTATTGATTCAAACGTTGATTCAAATTTGAAAGTTGGGAGATTAAGGGGGTGTTATTGGTTTGTGATTGAAATGGAGTTTTGATGACTTTAATAAAATCATAGAAAGTGAAAAAGTGAAAGATTTAGAAGAATTGTTAGAGAGTTTTCAATAGTCTTGTTGATTAGTTTTCTATAATCTTGTAAAGTCTCCCAAACAATCTCAATATTTCAATCATACTTTCCATGACTTTATTTTGTAAAGAAAAGTGTACAAAATCATAAACCAATAACACAATAATTAAAGTCATTAACAATCATAGATTGTTTTGTTTTAGTTGAATAACAAAAATTTTTTAATGACTTTATAAAACTCTTAATCTAATAACACCATATTCATTAGGATTTTAAATGATTTTTTACAAGTCACAAACTAATAACACCAAATTTTAAGAGAGTTTAACAAAATCTTGATCGAATAACAACAGATTCTACATAACAATTAAAGTCATTAAAACTCTATTTAAATTACATACCAATAACACCCCCTAAATGACATTTTTCCCAATTATTTTTATGCTTATTATGGCTAGTTTGCGCTAAAACAATTACAGTAGTGTTCACAAAGATCAAAACCTTTCTGTATAATAATAAATCAGGTCCAAACCAAATCATACATTTCGAATTTCAATTCCAATCTAAAAAAATTCAGAAAACCTAACAATAACAGGTGTAGATGATGACTAAAATACCAATATCAATTGTTCGTATAACCCAACTAGTCAAAACCATTACCTGTACCGATTCAAAACCAAACCAATTTACAGGTTTGCTGCCACATTTCTCAGCCTTTTACTGCCAGAGATTGCAAATCTTCTAAGAAATCTTGAAGACTCAAATCATCAGTGAGAACAATATCTGAACCACCTGTATGATCTGTTTTCTGAGTCACCGAAGGATTGAGCTTGGCAAGAAGAAACCGAGCTTGACTACCGTGCTGGTCACACCGTACAATTCGTGGCATTGGAATCCTATCAGTCACTAACTGTGCCGCATCGATTTCGGGTGCTTCCAGAAGGTTCCGGAAAGTCTCGTGGCTTGGGTCTTTATGATACTCGAGTTTCCTCCATTGGGCGATTTTTGATCCATGGTGGATAACCACGTAGAAGTATGAATCGAATAGCAAAATTACGTCTGGAGTCACTGACCGGATATCGAGGAGGACTGGAACGGGCGGTCCATCGAATGAATACCGGAGAAGCGTTGGTTGAATCATGATGATCGAGTTTACCACTCCTTCCCGGTTTAACATTAACCGGAAAAAACCGGTTTCATCGGGGGAATTGTTGAAGACGTCAAGAAACTGTGATCTTCGTAGATAGAACATGAACTGAGGGTAAAGGGAGAAGTTTGGAGTCAACCTGAAAGAAGATGGATCTTCTTGAATATAATCTCCAAACCGTGAAGCAAAGCGGATTAAACCGTCATCTAACCACCTAATAACGTCTCTTGCGTAACACTCCTCAGCTCGGTTAATTGCAAGCCGCGCCATAACTGAAGCAGCTGTTTCTTGATCAAAACCTGACGAGATTTCTGGCGATTTTCCAGCAACCCATCTTCTAGCAACAGTTGTAACACGTTTCCTCATTCCTCCATTTCCATACCGATACCGAGTAATGAACTGAATGAAGAACGCGGAACCAGGCTGCGGTTTTCGATTCTGTTCGTTGCTCACATGAAACAAGAATGACACACATGTCTTATTCGTGACAGTGCTCGTTTTCCACATATATGTTCCGCCTTCACCAATCTCTGTTTCGCTCACTATATCGTTCTTCTGTCTTAGCGACACAACCGGACCGAGTGCACCGCAGATTCTCATATCCTTAGTCGTCACAACTTCTAAAGACACATCAAAGTACATACTCAGGTTCCCATCTGCATCGCGGATGAATATATGTCTGAGACATTTTTTGAATTGCTCGGACTCAAATGTCTCTCCCAGTAAGAGAAATCCACCAGACATTTCCACTGCATATCTCATTTCCGCTGCTCCAACTTGGTCAAGAGAGCAAGCGAACACATCTAGAGCAGCAGACGTATCACATAGCCTTTTTGCTAGTTTCTTGTAAAACCCGCAAGATTTATCGTAATAAGACACTTGACCAGTGATAATATCTCTGTGAGTTCTGATCGAATTACATAAATCAGAGTCCACAATGATCCCAGGGCCTCTGGTAGCAGGCCCCGATGTGAAAACCATAATCCGAGAACCCGTGGTTACAGAACATCCCTCGAGCAGTCCCAATGCTGTTGAGATCGCAGCACCGGTTGACCTATGAGGCCGATGACCCGGTTTGACATCAACCAAGGGAACAATTTCTTCAAACGCACATGTTAAGTTAAACTCACATTCCGCCAACGGAAGCAAGAAACTTTGTTTCCGAATCGCTGACATCTTTCCATGATGAAGCTGCTTCGAATATCCAAGTCCAAGAAACTGTTGTATCTGATGAATTTTTTTCCATGAAAAAAGTAAGAAACTTTGTCAAATTCAATACAGCTAAAAAGAACAATCTATTGACACCAACAATCATGATGAAGGACACGAACATGAAGAAGCCTAAAAAGAGTACTTGTTTCAAATAATCACAGCAATCAACTAACTACACATGAAGAATTAAACACACTTATAATCATCAAACTTTATGATCTAACACTACCCAGAATATAAGAACAAAATCCTCAAAATGAACACAGAAATTGATTCTCAAGCATTTGCATTCTCCTATCGAATCTAACTATATCAAATCCCACAATTTTTGCAAGAAATGTTAAGCAGAGTTCCAAATCTCAAGGGTTTTTACCTGGTCTGGAGAAAGATCACGCTCACCATGAAAGACAACAACTTTAGAGCATTCAGAGAAACCCAAATCATAAACCCTAACCATAGAATCAAAAGTAATCAAAGCCACCAAACAATTCTCAGGCAACTGCTCAATCACAAACAAAAGCTCACTTCTCACAGCTCTTAACTCATCCTCAACCATAGACGCATCAACAACAAACACAAACGCAGGTCCAAGCTCACTAATCACACCACCACCACCAACAGTAGAAGCAAGAGACGAAAATGACGAATTCGAAGACATCGATCTAATCCCTTGATTAAACCCATTACTCCAACCCCCACCAGCGGTCGGAGTCGTAGTAGCCGAACCCGATTTACGCAACGGTGGCGGAGAGTATTCAACCGCGCTATAAGTCGGAAAAAGCTCCGCCGGGAGATTAGTTTCAGTGATTCCAGAATAAGAACGAGGGAAAAGGTTTTTGTGAAAGCAAAAGGGACAAGACCAGATTCGAGATTGATAATCAACACGAGCGTAAGGGTTTAACACAGCTCCACAACGAGAACAAATCAATGGATCATAAGGAATCGTTGGAAGCTCAGAGAATTGCATCAATGGAGTATACATGATACTTAATGGAACAACGAGAGATTCGCAATCGGATTTTGTAGTTGGCCATGAGTTCCATGACCATCTTAAACCTTCGATCGCTTCTAGCTCTAAGAAATCCATAACTAGATCTTCGATTTTACTGATTGAGGAGTTTCAAATCCGTTTTCATGGATCTGAAAGTGGTGATGAAGATTCTCAGATCAAGTTTGTTTTTGGTTTCTCAGGGTAGTGAAGGAAAATCGGAGTTAAGGGTTTCACCGGAGTTTGTAGAAAATTTTCCGGGCGGCGAAGAATCAGAAAACATTCTTTGATTTTTACGCTTTCAGAGTCTGTCCATGAGAAAGTAGATTCGTTCTTCTCTTTAAAAGATATATCATTTTTATAAACATATTTTTTATTTCAGGAAAATTGCAAACAAGACCTCAAACGTTTGATTGTTTGTAAATCTACTCTCTTTCTTAAAAAAAAAATTATAGACAGTTTTTTTTTGTCGCCTAAACGATTCCATTAAAAGCCAAAAGGCAAGTACGGCCAGTTAGGGAATAGAACCCAATCTAAATCATAATTAAAATTAACAGATAAATATAATTTAGAGATAATCTATATATACATTTTTGGGGTACACTTAGCAAATAAATCCTAGAGTTGCTAAGTATTTACGAGTCCATGCCATTGGCATTTATTATTACTTTTACAAAATTTAAATAAAAGATATTAACCAAACAATATCTTGCCTATACAATGAATTTACCAGCTTACACACCGTATGCTCATTACCAGGCATAACAAACCCTTCGGGTTGTTTCATATACACCTCTTCTTCCAAGACGCCGTTTAAGAATGTCGTCTTGACATCCATTTGGTGGATCAAAAGGTTATGAATGGATGTCAAACCAATTAATAACCTTATAGAGGAGATCCTAACAACTGGAGCATATGTATCCCATGATGGAATCTATTTCATCATTTACGGTTTGAGAGAAACGAAACTTCCTGCTAAGTTTCAAGATTATGTGATGAACACTATCATCAAGGTAGAATCTTATGACAATTGCTTATATCCGTTGTCTCAATATCTTGATGCTACAAATTTTTCGGATCCGTTTCTTGCGTTTCTTGCTGCAGTAATTGAGAACATGGAGCCGAAATTTTTTTTCGAGGTGTGGCAATGTCGAATGAAGTAGATGCAATGGAGATTAATAAAACCTAGGATTTAACGACAGTTCCACCTGGTAAAAAGTGTAAGTGGGTCTTTAAAATAAAATACAACTCTGATGGAACGATTGAAAGGTTCAAAGCTCGGTTAGTAGCACTCGATAATAAACAGAAGGAAGGCGTTGATTATTCTGAGACATTTGCGCCTGTTATCAAAATGTCCACGGTCCAGACCTTCTTGGAAGTCGCTGCGGCAAAGAAGTGGGAGTTAAATCAAATGGATGTACACATTGCTTTTCTTCATGGAGATTTAGAAGAAGAGGTGTATATGACGTTGCCACCCGGGTTTAGAGCAGGTAATCAGAACATGGTGTGTTGATTAAGAAAATCGATATACGGGTTGAAACAATCGCCACGATGTTGGTTTACAAAGCTGTGTGGCTCACTTCTTGAATACGGGTTTTGTCAGTCAAGAGCTGATTATTCTTTATTCCATTTATGAAGAGGAAAATCAGAGATATACATACTCGTATACGTTGATGATCTTATCATTGGAGGTAGTGATTCTGTGGAAATAGGAAAATTTAAGAAATACTTGGGAGAGTGTTTTCACATGAAAGACTTGGATCTTTGAAATATTTCTTAGGCATCAAAGTTGCAAGAAATGAAGATGGGATTTTCTTATGACAAAGAAAATATACACTTGACATTATTCAGGAAGTGGGGATGCTGGGATCAAAACCAGTTAGCACTCCGTTAGAGCAACAACACAAGCTGAGTTACTCTAAAGAGCCACTTATGGATAAACCATAACAATTTCGACGACTTGTAGGCCGGTTGATTTACTTGTTGGCAACACGACCTGATTTAGCATATGCCTTGAATACTTTGTCACAGTTCATGAAGGCGCCAAGAACGGATTATTGGGACAATGCTCTGCGGGTTGTTAGGTACTTAGGGTACGCCATGACAAGGTATACTCTTGAAGTCAAATTCATATTTGAAGTTGACAGGTTGGTGTGATGCTGATTGGGCAGGATGTGCTCTGAACAGAAGGTCCGTTGGAGGCTGGTTTATTACTCTTGGCGATTCACCAGTTTCATGGAGAGCAAATAAACCAGACGTTGTTTCTCGTTCATCGGTAGAATCGGAGTATCGAGCCAATACTTGAGAGATACGTTTGTATATTGTGTCAATATTCATTTATTAGTTTTGGTAAGATTTAGCTTGGAGAGAAAGTTAGTATTGATAAGAGAGAATCTCTTTAGATGGTAACTAGATCTTTTTGTATGTGTATATAAGTTGGAACGCATCGATGAATAAAACTCAGAAAACATTCTATAGCATGTACCTAGTTTTACATTTGACATAAGATATAAGTCATTCTGAATAATTTTCACGTACGAAATATGCGATTTATTTTTTAAGTTCACTTGCTAATGTAACTCCAATAAAAAGCAAATATAGTTCCCAAATGGAAGCAGTTATAAGAATATAAGATGCATTTTTAGGTTATATGCATGTAGAAGACATAAATCAACATCTATACTATAATTGAGAATCACTAGATATTAAATAACCTTATGAAAGGTAAAATATTACATAAGATGTCATTGATTTTTAGTGTTTTTTAATAAATTCATTAAAGGTACAATAGTAATCACAAAATTAATATATTTAAATAAAAATAGTAAAATTCTTTTAAGTAATAATTAGTTTCCAAACAATTAAACTCAATTTGTCTCTCTTATTAATTATGGACGAAAATTTGAAATTAATTTCTAAAAAATTGTTAACCAATGAGAATTGAAAAACTAAGATTTGATATCCAACTAAGATTTTAGCTAAATCAATCCTAATAGACTATTCTATATCAAAAATAAAAATAAAAATAATATCATTTTAATTCAAAATTAAAAAAAACTATCGTTTAAAAGTTTTATCAATGGAGTATTTTAAGATTGAATTTGAAATTTCTTACAAAAATTAAATACAAATATTTTAAGATTCAGTTTTGTTATAATATTTTCATAAAATTTAAAATATAAAACGAAATTTTATTTTCTAATTTTCTAAAAACCTTTTTGTATATAGTTTCATATTAAGTTTGACAGTATAATATCAAACAATAAATTATAATTAACTATTTCAATGTATATATTTAAAATTTAAAATATATATAATTTGAGTGATGGAGGATATCTTTTGTATTTAGTATCACATTAAATTATTATCCTGTATTTTTAGTAAAAATTTTAATGTTATTTTTTAGTCAGATTTGTTTCCGGAAGGGAAGATCATTGCTATTGGAACTCGTGGATCTAGAGGTCAAATTAATGGTCTAAAAATGATTTCAAATACAAAGAAATTCTGACAGAAAACATGGAGTGTGATAGTCAAACCTTTAACGAGCTTGTTTTACATCCTAATAACTCCTCCCAAGGTAAATTTTTTTTATCATCTCCCTCATCTCTAAATTTGTAGAGATATTCCTATTTCGGTTAAAGTTATTTTTGAATTACGGAATCTAAACTTTTAAATTTTGACATATTCTTAACTTTTGAACTAACAACAATAATTGAACATTTGTTTCTCCTGATTTTCTGATAAACTAATTATAATTATATAAGATTTTTTTTTTCAATAACATGTGCCATATTTCTTATGATTATTTTCTCTTTTTTTTTTTACTTACATTATTCTTACAATGTTGAAGTATTATTATTCTCTTTATTTCTACATTCTAAAACAAATAAATAACTTGACCTAATTATTAAGTATTTTGAAATGTACTTAGTACTTTTGGTAATTAAATATTTTCTACAGCATTTTATATATTATCATTAACTTATCAAAAACCAATTTGCGTTTAACATGTATAATCCATAAGAGCATCTCCAATTGGAAGTTCTCACCATGAGACTCTCTCAAATTTTTTAATATTTTTTTTTTGAAAATATGAGATGAGAACTTTTGTTTTTGTTTTTAATTTTTTATAGTCCAATGGTAGGTTCTCTAATGGGGTTCTCTTAGAAAAAAAAATTAATAAAAATTTTATGAATTATTACAATTCATAAAAATATTAAACATACATTATTTTCAAACATTTAAAAATTTGAATTGTTTTGGTTCTTAAAATTTTTGAAGTGTTTTGGTTCTTAAAATTTTTGGTTACAACATTTGTATGAACATAAAAGAACACATATATAAAGCAAAGTGTATCCTAATTATAATAGAGGGAAAAACAAAAGTATTACGATTTTTGAAAATAAATTAAAAATTTCTATTTTGTATTCAAGAAAATAAGTTAGTATGAAAATTAGGTGTTTAAAACATAATTGAATCTTTGATGAAACAAAAACACAAAACAAGATTGAACTATCGTGGAAGCAAAAAAAAACACAATTGGGCTTCTCTGACCAAACACAACTGGCCCAAGAGAAAACATGAGAAATTATAAAACGTACGTGGAGGAGAAATAATCGTCTTCTTCCTTTGGATCTAGTTTTATAAAACCACCGCAACGACGATGAAACCGACTATGACTATGATTAGAGATCGGAATACATTACCCATTGTCACCGACGACAATGACCATGAGCAAAGTACGTCTCCAATTTGGTTTTGCTCTCACTTTATTGGAGTATTTGCAATAATATATATATATATATAGAATTCGCTCTCTTTCTAATAGGCTACTACTAAACCCAAGGCAAATGTTTATATTTGACTTATTATGATGATTATATGTCATATTTTGCTTATTAAGGTCTATAATCTATAGGAGTGACCATCATTATTTTCCTTTCAATTTGATGAACTAATCTGGCTTACTTATTTTATAATGAAGTAAGGGGAGACTATCCAGACGTCACTTAACCAAGACTACATCTCGATGAAAATGACATGGATGAGGGTGGTATATAGAGCCTTCAAAATCTGATCAATGACGTGCTTATACAAATTTTAATCTGATGAGGAAACTTATAACAATTTTAAATTAATTTGTGTGTTGATTTGCATTCATGTGTTAATATTTGCATTCATGTGACAAATTTTAAACACAAATATTATTTTATTTTAGATAATAATTCATAAGACGTAATAATATTTACATATTTTACTATATTAATTTGAAAACTAACTAACAATATTTACATATTTTACTATATTAATTTTACCCACGCATTGCGTGGAACTTTTCCTAGTTATCGATATAGAAGAGTGTCAAAGCAAATCCAAACAGCCTCTATCAATGTCTTTCCAAATTCAAACAAAAGAAAACTAAGTTATGTTATTTGTCATTAACAATACTTTTTCCATCCATATATGAGAAAAACTTTTGACATTAATATTGATTTTTGTTGCTCTAACTTTTTAACCTTTTTTTCCTACTTTTCTTTTCTTCATTTTGTAACAGCAACGTAGTTTACGCATTGGTGTTTCGTGGATGGATCATGGAAAAAGACTGATATTTTTTCCGGAACAGGGTGGTACTGTACATCGGCAAATGGAGAGATGCCAACCATGGGAGCTGCAAACATCCGGCGAAGTCTATCCCCCTACATACAGAAGTCGAAGCTCTACTCTGGGCGATGAAGTGTATGATTGGTGCTGACAACCAAGATGTAGCTTTCTTTACAGACTGTTCAGATTTGGTGAAGATGGTGTCTTCCCCAACCGAATGGCCGGCCTTCTCAGTGTATTTGGAAGACTTGAAGAGTGACAAGGAAGAATTCTCTAATTTTTCTTTATCTTTAATTCCGCGTAGCGCAAATGTAAAAGCGGATAATTTGGCACGAAAAATTCGTACCGAACCGCATCATATCACTTATGTAAACAACATTCCCAGGAATGGCTCTTTGAGCTTCTATTTTATTTAAGCTGTTGACAAAAAAAAAAAAAACGTAGTTTACGCATTTATTAAGATGGGAGATAAATGTTAAAAATTCTGAAAATTCCATGCCATTTTTGCAAATTTCCCATCAGCTTTTAAATATCAATATATGGGCTTCAAGGCCCACATAATTGAAGCCCCAAAAAGCCTTGTAAGGAATAATCGAGAAGATCTCTCTTCTTCCCTGAGACGGCAAGAGGAACACGGAGGACGATCGGAGTACGAAGCAATGCTTGGGCTTTCTTACGGTGAGCTCTTACTCATCATCGGCGCCACAGCTGCTGTTGTAGGTTAGTCTCTCTTCAATCGATAAACTTTACCAGCTTCGATCTTTGTGTTCCCCAAATTTCTCTGGAATTCGAATGATTTGCGTGTTAATTCGAAGAATCGAATGTCAATTTCGGAATTTTTCAGGACCCAAGGATCTTCCGATTATTGCTAGAGCAGGAGGAAGATTATTCGGACGAGCCATTGGTTACATCAATATGGCTCGTGGTCACTTGGATGGTGTCATGAAACAACCTCAGATGCAAGAGGTTTCATTTGTTCTTGATTCAACATCATTGTTGTTCTTCATGATTCTTGAACCTTAAGGAACTTGTGTAGTGAATTTGAATTACCAGCTTTAGATGTTCCTTGAAGTCTTGTTGGCTTACAATACTCTCATACTTGGGTTTAGATATCGAAAGAAGTTCAAGATTTACGAGCACAAGTAGACGCGATTAGCCATGGAGCTAGGTTTTCTCTATTTGACTCTAGTCCTTTGACTCGAAGAGTGGACAATCAATCTCCAGAATCTAGTCCAAGCACCACCAATGGTATATAAAACACTCACTACTAGTCACTATTTTTTTCTTCTTGTTGTTGTTCATTCTTTGGTTTTGTTGTATTGTAGGGAATGTTACATCGGTTAATGTTGAAGAAAGACAGAAGCCTGTAGATCATTACACAAAGGTCTTTTTGTTTGTTATAATCCTTGTTGATCCATTTGTTTTGTATTGAATTGTGCAATTCACACTTTTATCTTTTTGTGTTCATAAAAGGCTCAAGAATTTAGTGGCTCGTCTTCGGCTTCGGTTAATCTGCATGCTCAAGCAACATCATTTGCACGATTATCTGAGACGGTCAGTGGAAAAACCAACACTCTAAGCAGTGATTCACCTGTTCTTCCTGTTTCAGCTGAGATGGCAAAGTTGCTTCCTCAACGCAAAGGTAGAAAGCATTTATGTGTTTTCGTTATGAAATGTTTTGTTTCGTTCTGGACCATATTTGTTTATAGCTTGAGTATAGAAACCGAAGTTGCTCACTTTTTCTCCAAATATTTGGTTGCAGAGAGTGCAAGAGGATCTGATTTAATGTTGGAGGCTGTTCTTGAAGCGGAAGTAGCACACAAGGCGAAAAGCTTTTTTGCACAAGCCGAAAAAGAAACTCCAGCTTTAAAAGGTGAGGCAAAACAATCTCTTTAGTCTACTCTGTTCTACAAACAAAGAACTCAAACTCAAACTACAAGCTATAATAGATTAAACTCTTGTCTGTAATCTTGTGTTGTGAGTGTTGCAGGGAAGTTTTTCAGTGAAGGGAAAGGAGAAAGTTGAAGTCAAAGTTTTGGGGATCTTCGATCACACAAGTCACTGAGACGTAGCGTCAAAAGAGTGGGCCTTGTTATTTAAGTGGGCTTTTTTGTTAAATGGGCGAAAGCCTGACCTTGGTTTCTGCTGCGGTAACAAGTGATCTAGACTTGGTCGAAATCAGTGCACTCTTTGATCTTGTAATTAGTGCTGCGGCTTCATAAATATTGTTGAGAGTGAAAACTGATGTTATAAATACAGTAAAATCTCTATAAAATTTTATTAATTCATAGAGATAATAATTTATCGATAAATTTAGGGAAAATTGGATATTAAGGAGGTTTATTTAAAAATTTGTCCACATATGCATTCTATGGTGAAGGTTGGTGACATATGATTTACTAAAATTTTAACTCCATTATACCCTTAAACTTTAAAAATCTTATACAATTGTAGAAATCTTTTTTCTATTTTCCTAAAATCTTGCAAAATCTTTCCCTAATATTTGGTTTATCTAAACTGTCCCGAATATTCGGTGAATCAAAACCATACCGAGCAAGACTAAAATAATGAAGAGATCCACCGAGATATGTTGTTCCCTAGTCAAGTCCAAGTATCTTCAAAATTGCTTGGTTTTATGAATACTTTTGGTATAAACAGGGAATCGGATAATCAAATTCATGTTTATGCTTCAGATCCTTCTTAATCGCTTTTGATAATTTCGGTGAATAATTTGACCAATAATGAGGTGCACGTATTACTTTTTTTTTTTTTAGGTGTATCATTCAAGTTCTTGTTTGCAAGTTCAATATGTTTGATCGTAAGACGATATTTCTCACATATGTAATCCAATTGTATTATAAGATTGAAAGATCCAGTGATCAAACATCACATTTTTCATTCGATGACAGTACATTATCAAATTTGTGTCGTGTGAATTAAAAACCAAAGACTTGAAAAAATTGTTTATTTGAGAAATACTTTGATGCATGAGGCTAAATAGGAAGAATCTAATGTCGTGTGTACTAATTAACAAGACGACATAATGTACAGATAATCAAGGCTAGATAATGTCGTGTGTTCTAATTAAGATTTTGTTTCTTTAAAAAAAAAAAAAAGAAATTCTAAATTAGATAGAATGTAATTCTAGTTTTTATAGAATATAAGAAAAATCTTAAGAACACGTTTTCTAATATTTTTAGAACATGAATAAATGTTAGAAAACATATTCTATAATTTATAGAACAAAGAGAAAAGTATAGAATATATATTCCAATTTTTTTAGAAATTAGTATTCTAAATAGAGAAATTTAACAAATGTGCCATACAATATTCAAAAACTTAGCAAAATTGCCACAAATATTTATGTTTTTCTAAGATTGTCATACCCCAACTTAAAATGACCAATTTACCCCTCAACCAAATTCTCTCTCATTTCTTCAAAAATTCTTCAATCTTCATCTTCTTCATTTCACAGTTTTTGTCTTCTTCAACATTTATAACAACAATGGCTTTACTTTCTCTAATCACTCTCTTCCGCTTTATCAATCTTTTCACCGATTCAAAGCCTCTTCTCACAAAGCAATGAAAAAAAAAGCAAAGCAAATCTCTCTCTTTCTTCTCAATTTTGAGAAAGATCTAGATCTTGAATTCGAAATCCACATTTTCACATAGATCCAATCGCTCTTCACACACCACCACCGTCAAGAATCTCGCTGAGAATAAACAATTCACCATTATGCTAATCGTCTCGAGTCTCGATAGATTCACTGAAAACAGACCAGATTTTAATTTCGTAGACAACTTTAAGCATTGACGGACAACTTTAAATTCAGTGGACAACTTTAAATTTATGTCTAATTTGTTAAATTAATTTAGGTATACAAACTATTGTAGACAATATTTTTTCAGGAATTTTCGACAACATTTGTTATCTTGTAAGTTCAATGACTCAATTTCTTAAAAAAAATATGTTGATTAAATGAATTTTGTATGGATATATGGTTTTGAAATCTGTTGATTTCAATGTTTCAATGTGGACACGAACTTGAATAATCTTGTCCACCAACTTTTGTGAAATATGTAGCATTAAACGTGGACAACAATTCTTGTTCGTAAACTTTTTTTCGAAATCTGTTGATTCAAAATCTTATCTACCAATTTGTTTAGTAGACAACAATTTTTGGATAACAGTTTTTGTCTATCATTTCCCACTTGTTTAGCATAAGGGTAATTTCGTCAGTTCAAACCACAATAATTCAAAATTGTGGCAATTTCAAAAAGAAACTTTTTTATGGCATTTTTTATAAGTTTTTTGGTCAAAGTGGCATTTTTGACCAAATTCCCTTCTAAATACCGTAGATCATAAAAGACTTCTAAATTTCGTAGAACATGTAGAGTGTGTAGAATACATAATCTAAATTTCGTAGAATATGTAGAGTGCATAGAATACACATTCTAAATTTCAGAAGTGTATTCTAATCTTTATAGATCAAATTTTATCCATCCATAACGTCAACAAAAACGACATATTTTGACATTTTATATATCCTCATGTCTTCTTCATCATTTTTCTACAAATTTTTCTTAATTTCTTTTGAAACAATTGGTTCAATCTAATGCAAGGGATAGTTTAGGAATAATTGACATTTGTTAATAGAATGCATATATGAACAAATGTTTAATTATCTATCATTTATTTCCAATTTTCCCATAAATTTATAGAGAGATTTTCTTAATTTCATAACTTTTTTAATTTTCAAGGAAAATATAAGATTTCTTTATTATGAAAAATATTTTTTTAGAACCAATGACTAGTAAAAAACAATTATCATGTCTAGAAAATAACACCAAAATTTTTTTGATACAGTAAAATTATTAGAAATAAATTCAAATAAGAACTAATGCGAATTTAAACAAAAAAAACAATACTAAAATTATATTTCATTGAAGTTTCTTGGTTTTTAACTAGTAAGTGGAGAAAAAAAAGAAAAAATAACATAATAATTACCGAGAAATCCGCGTATATTTCAATGTGATAAATAATGTAAAATATTTTCAAAAAAGAGAGTACAAACATCAAAAAATAGCCATGGAAAATATAAAATCACCGATTCATGAATTTTAATCTGGTTTATGTCATGACAACAAAGGGGAGAAAACTAGATATATACTTGGGAAAAAAAATTATATAGGTTCCCAAATATCATTAACAACGAATAAAAGGAGATATATATCTGGAAATTGGTGGCAATGTTGGGTTAGGTTACAGCAAATGAGCATCATGCATGTGATGAAATTCGAATGTTAGCTTCATATTGCCCACCAACTATAACTTATGATGATGTCTACGTATGGTCATGTGTGTATCTATTTTATACCATTAATTGGATCGAACGGTGGATCAATCCAACATCATATAGCATAACCTTTTCAAATTGATTTATATTCCAAATAAAATGAATTTGCAATTAATTGCCACGAAACAGAACCGAGGAGAATGTCATGAACCGGTTTATTGTTAGATACATCTCATTTTCAGAATTTAATTTTTAGTTAAGTAAGCTAGTCATGAACTTGAATCTTAAACACCATGCAATGAAACCAACGTTTCACATTTCCAATCAAAACCCAAACTCTTGTCGTCTTCCGTGTAACAATAAATACCACACTCACTACCTTTCGGGAAAATTCCCAAAAAAAACCTCAATTATTTTTTATTTGGACGTTTAATACCTAATTGTTTTCGGTTGGAATAAAATTTCACATATTAATTAAATGGTGTGATTTAAATACCCAAACAACTAAACATTGTTATTTTCATATTCACGAACTCACAACAAAAAAAATATTCCAATTTTACCCTTACCATCTTAATTAATTATTAACTTTTAGATGATGTGGTATTTGTTTTTATTTAAATAAAAATTAATTTTATTAATATTTCATTTCTTTGTTATCCCAAAAAAAATTCAAAAAAAATTTCAAAATAATTTGCAGTTTATTTTACAAATATTTGATTTTTTAAAATTAAAAATAAAATTAATTATCAAAAAATTTAAAAAGTAAAAAATAAATTGTCATTTTTATGAATTGATAAATCTTGAGAGAGACGATGAGATTCGGATTGAGATTTTGTCGAAAATAGTTTCATTCGTGAAAGATTTATATTCGAATAGAGAGTTTCTCACGACGAAGAAAAAATTCATATCGATGCTCGTTGATATCATATGCATCACGACGAATAAAATCAAATTAGTTTTATTGGCGATGAAGATTTTGGATACGATTAAAAAGAGATTGTGAACGGTTATCGAATTTGATGGTTGCAAAAGAGGACGACAGAGATTGTTTACCGGCGATTCTCGTAGAGATTAATCGAGAAAATTTAGAATCAAAGAGGAAACGACTTTTTGACATTGCAAAGACGGAATAAGATTGTACAAATGACTATTTTTAATATTTTTGATTTTCTGCTTATTTTTATGTTTAATTTTAAAATAAAATAATTATATAAATTTTTATTTTATTTTTAGGCAACATAAAATAAAACATTAATAAAATTAATTTTTATTTAAATAAAAAATAAATGTCATGTCATCTAAAAGTTAATAATTAATTGAGATGGTAAGGGTAAAATTGGAATTTTTTTTTTTTTTTTGTTGTGAGTTCGTGAATATGAATAGAAAAATATTTAATTGTTTGGGTATTAAATCACACCATTTAATTAATATGTGTATTTTTATTCCAACCGAAAACAATTAGGTATGTGGAAGGCCTCTTGGCCCATTGGTTGACCAAGGGTTAATTAATGCTTCTACACCAAGAGGTCTGGGGTTCGAGTCCCAGATATTGCGATTTATTAATAAATTTGCAGATTAAAAGAGGCAAGTGTGCAGGAGATCTCCAGCGAAGTACAATTATAGCCGTTCGCCAGGATTCTACGCAGAGAGAAGAGTCGTCAGGTCGTGGATCATTGAAGGTGTACGTCAAGAGCATGGAGAAGGAAGTGTCGTCTGTCGTGGATCTAATAAGGGTCGGAAGGAATTGTCCGTTGTAGAATCGTCTATGTAACAGTTCTCATAATTTGCAATAAATAATAAATCAAGACGTCAAAAAAAAAAAACAATTAGGTATTAAACGTCCAAATAAAAAATAATTGAGGTTTTTTTTGGGAATTTTTCCTTAAAAATTCTCCTTTTTTTTTTAGACAAATTCGGATAAAACCAACAATCTCAAAAATTCGGATAAAACCAAAAACCAAAAATTCGGATTATCTCGGCTTGATCGCCTTTTTTTCTTTATTTTATGGTTCACACACTGCAGAATTGGTCTTATGACTCTTATCTATTGTTACCGAATTTCGTTAAAGATCAGTTTTAGATTCATGTATATTTATAAAATTTTATAATAAATTAATATAATTTTACTTAGTCAATAACTGGACTTTTTCTTGCTGACAAAAATAAGATAATGAGTAATTAACAGTAGATTTATATGTTATTTTGTATCTTGATATAGGTTCCAATTCGTAACCATTTTTGAGAAAAAGAACGAGTAGTTGTATCCCGAGTTTTGTGTAACAACCTCTGCTATATAAGTAATCTCTGGTTTCTTTTTTGCCAAATCAACCTCAAATACCACTATCTTCATCTTTTGTAATAATCTAATCTACGAGTAAAACAATGGAAACAATACCAATAAAGTTTTCTTTCGTTATCTTCTTAATTGTTACATCATCAGGTAAATTTTATATTTCATGTGTGAAACAAATAACAAAAATCTACATACAAATTATTTTTATTTATAATTTCTGATTTTGTAGTGATGAGTACTGTTACCGTTCGAAATGTTGAGGCAAAAAGGTTATTACTTGAAGAAATTCCTCAGAATGTGTTACATCATGAAGGTTCACCACAGGTTGTGAAATTACAGGATGATGATTGCATGGAAGGTTGTCATATGAAATGTATTCCTAACAACAGAATTAGTCCTTGTTTGTGTGTATGTTAATTTTTGGTTTCTTTTGTTGAATCCGATAATATGATAAGTTTTCATTAATAATAAAACTTTGTTGCATACAATAATAACTTTGTTTCATAGAATATAAGATATTATTGTGTTTATATGAATTGACACGTATTTGCTAGATGAAAAATTATTCTGATCGGTGGCATGCTTTGCCAAGTGATTTTTGCCTGTGATATCTTCGGTAGGCCTAACCGCGGCAATTTCTGCTGGGTTAGGTTACTACAAATGAATATCATGCATGATGGGAATTCAAATAATATATATTAGCTTCATATTGCCGTCTGCTAACCTTTTTTTTTTTGATTAAAGAACCTACTAATTTATGATGATTTATATGTATGATCATGTGGGTATCTATTTTTTTTTTTTTTGATAAATCCTATCGGCTGATCTGGTCAGCTTCGGTAGAAACGCACCGAAGTGCTTCAGAGTGAACTTCTCCTCGAAGGGCCACCACACTATCTATTTCGAGTTTGGAATGCTTTCCGACTAATGCCAGAGGTAGCCATATCGCCTATTATTGACTACCAGAAAACTGTTTGGGCCTTTGGTCTGAAACCCAGATTTCCCACACAAATGTGTTTTTTATTTATTTTCAGGGTGGATCGAAACTTGATTGGTTTCTTCCAACATTTCCCGAATTCTCAACCACCACTACATCACAACTGTGTGGGCAAGTGGGATCTATTTTATATCATTTATTACATCTAACGGTGGATTAATCCAACATCACATATATAGACTAACCTTTTCAAATTGATTTAGATTCCAAATAAATTGTTTTTTGCAATTATGGCTACGAAACGGAATTGGAGAGAATGTCATGAACCGGTTTGTTGTTAGATACATCTCATTTTCAGTATTTGATTTCTAGCTCAGTAAGCTTGTCATGAACCTAAACTTAAACACCATGCAATGAAACCAACGTTTCACATTTCAAATCATACCCGAAGTCTTGTCGTCTACCGTGTAACAATAAATACCACACTCACTACCTTTTTAAAATTCTCCTTTTTGAGACAAAGTCGGATAAAACCAACAATCTCCAAAATGTTCACTTCCCAAATGTCGTAATCCATATATCATACTCAAGAAGAAGGTTTTAAAGTTTTAAAGTTTAAACTATTAGGAGGTCATGTGCAAAAAAAATATATATATTGTCAAAAAAATATTTAATGACATTTGGGAAGCTTTAGTTATGAACGCGAGTTATACAAATATTCAAAACTTTTTCTACAGGGAAAAAAGAAAAGAAATCGAGACTCTATTCAAATGCACCACAAGCATATGATCAAAAAAAAGTCTTGAACATAGGTTTTCAAATTTGGTTCTCCAAAAGAGATAAGTTTGGTTCACTAAAGCATGACATGTACATAAAATGCCTTGCTGTAACATGAAACAAATTAAGACAGAGAGATATCATCATATCAAAACCCAAAAACTATAAGACCCCATAGATAATGAACTGTCTAAAGATAAAAACCTTTTGGGAAGATATTTCTTGTCAGTTTGTTTCTGGATTCATTTATATATAAATGAAGATCATTAGAAGTTTCATAGAGACAGAGAGACAAATTAAGTTAGGATTTTTCATGAGTACTAGTAAAGAAAAAAAAAATAGTATAATAAGTATCCATGTGGTTTGGTTGTTTCATCAACAGGAGAACAATCACCAAATCAAAATCTTATCTTCAAAACACACAAAAAAAAAAAGGAAAAAACTATAAATGTGTTTTGACTTTAGACAGCTAGAGTTTCAACTCAATTGACTAGGATGATCTAATCTTGATATCACAAGAACCACAAATAGATGAAAGAGTAAGTTCTTGGCTTTAAGAGAGAGAGGTGACATATGCATATGGCAGACCACATGTACATGTAATGCTTACCCTACCAAGCTCAATGCTTGAACAAAAGAAAAAGGTTTTTATATTCTGCACATGAGTGTCAGGGCCGGCGTTGAGGGGGTGCAAGAGGAGCAAATGTACCGGGCCAAATTTTTTTTGGGTAAATTTAAGGGCCCAAATTTTTTTTTTTGTAAGAAAAAATGATAATTTTTAAGATTTTAAGATAATTTTAGTATGAAAAAGGCTCAAATATATATTTTTAGTATGAAAAAGACCAATTTTAAAGATTTTTTAACATGAAAAAGGCCAAAAAAAAAAAAATTCTATGAAGAAAGAGCCAATTTTTAAGATTTGTACAGGGACTCTAAATTAATTGAGCCGGCCCTGATGAGTGTACCATACTCTACCCCACTTCCTTGAATTAGGGCTACAGAGAAATGAATCTAGACCGTCGTCTAAGATCAAAGAAAGTATCTTTCTTTGTGTTGAAGATGAGAGTGTCCCACAAAGATTAAATTACCGGACTGGGCCTTTTTCCAGACAAACTTACGGAATCTGGTACGATTGCCGGGACTTTCGTTTTAGGCATTTCCACCTGCGAGGAAATGTCCACCTTGCCCTCACGCTTAAGCTCCCCGTGTACGCTTTGAATTTTGATTTTCCGTGGCTTCGAGACCATGATGACGTTTCTCAATAGACGAGCTAAAATTAGTGGATGGAGAGAAAGATCAACGCATAGCAATTAACAGAAGAACGGTAAAAGATTCCATGGATTTAAAGATAAAATTGGAAGTTTTGATTGAAACCCTTGGGTTTAGTAGATACTATCCCTCCTAGGGTTTAGTTTTCTTAATTCAAACGAACCTAATTGGATCAATTGAATACAATGAATTCATTGGAGATGGCGTTGGCGGCGGATTTTGTGTTTCGGATCGGAGATGGTCTTAGTGGCGGATCGGAGATGGTGTTCGGCGGTGGAGATGGTGATAACGGAGAATTATGGCTAGGAAAGCAAGGGTTTGGGTTGGGAAAGGAATTAAAAGTTTTGGCATGAGAGGAATCAAAAATCATCGGAGGAGATCGGTGTTAGTGACGGAAGAAATCGGAGGAGAATAAGGAGATGTTGTTGATGGCGTTGAAAGTGATGATGGTGATGGATTCAACAGAGCACGATGAGTGATGATTGTTGTCGGAATCGAGTGGTCTCGTCGGAGAAGAAACGAATGACGGTGGTTGTGGTTGGGAGAAGAAGGAGAAAGAGATTCAGAAGACATGGGTAAAAAAGTCTTTTTTTTAGCCCAAAAATACCCAAATTGAAAGGCTTGGTAATCAATTCTCAAATTGAAAGTTTCAGCCCAATAAAGCCCCAAATTGATAATAACCCCGTCCCACAAATGTCCCCAAAATGATGGGACACACTTTGCCTCAAAGTTGCTGCTACTGTTTACTACCCGACAGCTTTAGCTTTTACCTTTGTCCTTAAATCAAGTTAATCCCATTCTTTCTAAATTACCAAAAAAAGTGACTTTTCAATTCCTATAAAACACTCTTCTTCACAAAGCCTCTTATCTCATCAACAAGTCTTTCTCTCTCTAGACAACCATAAGAACACAAAACACACAAAACAAAGTTTCTTTCTTTGAAGAAGAAATGGAAAAAGTTGGTGTTTATGATGAGCTTGATAACCTTAAGGCAACAGAGCTGAGATTGGGATTACCAGGAACAGAAGAAACTGTTTCTTGCGGTAAAAGCAACAAAAGAGCTTTACCTAATAATACTGAGAAAGAGATTGAATCCACTGGAAAAACCGAAACCGCTTCTCCTCCAAAGTAAGTGTTTTGAATCAAATACAAAAACTTGTCTGAAAATGTGTGTTGATTTGTGGATCTGATCTAATCCATGCAATTTCTTGTTTTGTAGGGCTCAGATTGTTGGATGGCCACCAGTTAGATCTTACAGAAAGAACAATATTCAGACAAAGAAGAATGAATCTGAAGGTCAAGGAAACTATGTGAAAGTGAGTATGGATGGTGCTCCATATCTAAGGAAGATAGATCTAACTATGTATAAACAATACCCAGAGTTAATGAAATCACTTGAAAACATGTTTAAATTCTCTGTGGGAGAATATTTTGAGAGAGAAGGATATAAAGGCTCAGATTTTGTTCCTACTTATGAAGATAAAGATGGTGATTGGATGCTTGTTGGTGATGTTCCTTGGGAGTAAGTACAATAATTTCATTCATCTCTCAAAATAGTAACTTATGACACAATCTTGTTTATGTATTTATGGTGTTTTGTTGTTGTTATTACAGGATGTTTGTTTCGTCTTGTAAGAGGCTAAGGATCATGAAAGGATCAGAAGTTAAAGGGTTAGGTTGTGGTGTTTGATACGCCTAATTGAGAGACAAAAGATCAAAGAGAAAGATTCAAAAACAGAGTTTTTTTGTTCTGTTTCTTGAAACAGAGTAAAAATAGCTCTGAAACTGCTCGGGTTTTCGGGGAGAGATGATGTTTCATACAATCATAGTTTGTGAATTTTTACCTCATCGGTGAAAAACATTCACTTCTTGTGGTGTTCTTGATTCTCTGATGGTAAGAAAATGTAACAGAGAGATGCTTAAAATGGTCTTAAGCATATAAGTGTGAGAAAGATCTAAATCTAAACTTTAGCTATAACTCTGTCTCCTTAAAGGAAAAGGTTTTATGGTGTTAGAATGATCATTATGTTTATGTTTTTTGTAATGTTCTTATCGAACAAATTTGATTTTATTTATGTAATTACCCATTTTTCTGTTCTGTTTCTCTTCAAATTAAGATCTCTGTTTAACAACTTATTCAAAATGCAATCAAATCAAGAAATTTACAAAGATAATTCACATATGATGCTCAGTTTTGGAACAGTCCATCAATGAATATTAACCTAACTTGTAGATAAATGCTACAAAGACATTAACCTAACTTGTAGATAAATGCTACAAAGACAAATGAATAAACCAAAGCTGGTTTATGGCACAAAGAAAAGAACCAGCTTTTAAGGAACTTCATTGGATTCTAGAGACTTTAAACTTAGATTATAGATGTTTAATCACCAAGAGATATAGAGATTAAAGAAATGAGAAATCTAATCGAGCAGTGGGAATATTTTTGGGGCTTTGGAAATGTTTATATTATCTTTTGTTGTTAGTTTGATACCTACTGTGACTTTGGTCCCCCATACCTTAAACAAGTGAATCTACCCAACTGTGCTAATTTGTCTCCACTATCACTTAAAATAATCTATCACATTATAATATTTATGAAACTTGGAATCAGAGTCTTATTCAGAAATGGCATAGCATAGATTCATAGAATTTGGGTTTTTCCTTTGTGCTCCAACCACTTTTACATTCAAACCTAATGTTCTTGATGCTAGATGATTATAAGTCAAGAACTTATTTTTTGTTTTTTTTGTTAAGTCAAGAACTTTACCAACACTTACACCTAATTGCCTCAATTAATTAAATCTAAAAAAACTGTGAAACAATCTTGTATCAAAAATGGAGGATGATGATGATGATGATGATTACAGAGAAATCTTTTAGAGTCAATATCGAACACCTTTCGGGTATGAACATTGTCTAGGGAGGAGGCGACAATCGATCAACACAAGAGGGATTCAAGATTCTTGATGAGATCGTATAACTGAATAGTAATCTATATTCCTAAATAAAGTTTTTGTAATCTTCTTTTTGAAACATATAAATAAATGAGAGAGTTAAGAAGAGTATAATCTTTGATCATCAGTTTCTGACTCTAACAAGGTTAGCTCTTGACCTGTTTGGTCGTTGCTACTACCACCAGAGATTGTCATTATTGGTTCAGACTGAGAAGTAAATCCTTCTTCTTCTTGTGGTTTCTTTTCCACTCTTTGATCTGTGATCAGCACAATTGAACTGCTAGTAACTACCGGTTTAGCTTCGTCAACATCTTCACGATCTGTCTTCTTCGGTAGAACATAAGACAAACCGTATTTCTGAGCATGTGTCAGTCCTGGGCATAAACCCTACAAAACCCAAACCAGAAGAAGGTTTCAAAACCTTTAAGTAACTGAGTCTGCTGCAATTGTTGGAAGGAACTCCAAAAGAAAGAAACAATCTTTTTTTTTTTACTGACCTTTATCAAACCGGTAATTGGAAAAGATTCGTGGTAAGGATAGCTGTTACTGCGTTCATCGTTATTACTCTCTTCTTCAAGGACTTCTTGTTCCGGTTTTGTGGAATTGCTTGGACAATATCCGCCAAAGTAAGAGCAACGTTCTCGAGCTAGAGATATTTGCGGTGTTAATGGTAAAAGATGACCTTCCGTGCTAAAGATATACCTGAATATTAAGAGAAGTTAACAAGATTAGTCAAATGTTGTAGTAATTGTGAAAATCAAGAGGTTAGTGTACGGAGATTTTGTACTTGTAAGGGCCATTGTCAACGAGGTTATCTGACTCAACAGCTAAGTCGAAGAGTAGCCATAAGTACTTTACCTGAAATATTTGTGAAATACAAAAACATGTCAAGGGTTTACGTAAATGCAATATTGAGAAACAGATTTTTGTTTTTTGTTTTTTACAGTTTCTGCGAGGAAAAAGCTCTCCATGTGATCTTCTTGTTTATGAAGTTCTACATCTGTAATGTGACAATAACCGCAAGGACATTTTGCCCCGTATTGCAAACTAGCCACAAAGTCACGTCCTGCATCAAGATACCTGTCGACGAGCAATTTGTATTGCAATTCAGAAGTGGAATCATTTTTGGATGAAGAATTGAAAAAATCTAACTAATTCATTTGGTGACCTGGGATCTCTGGTAGCTTTGTACAACCAATATGTGCTCTCGATTAGTTCCGGCCTTAGGGGATAACTCTTTTGCCCATACTGTAAGGAAAATGAAGAATAGATATGAAGTTGTAACATCATAGTGCCATCAGAAAATAAAACCTAATAAGTGAAAAGTGATCACAGAGACACTTAAAATCAAGATAGAGTACCTGGACACTAAGTGTAGCAAGATTAAAACCCTCAGGGGTGAAACCATATCGTTTCCAGACGCTAAAGAAGGCAGTGTGAGTTCTAATTGCCGGATCAACATCTCCAGCTAAAACCTTTTGCGAGAAACATAGATACAAAACAGTATAGTCTAATTTTCCAGCCTGAAATATATTAACATTCAAACATAGAATCACTATTTACCTGAAGTCCTGGCCAGAAAGCTTGAAGGCTGTTAAATACTGGCCAGACAATAGCTGCGGAATCCATATTGACTTCTACATACCTACGACAAAACTAGAAAAAACAATAAGTCCAAACAAAGGAATTGTTTGTTCATGTTTCTCATAACACAAGATACAGAAAGCTTACCAAGGATCCTTGTGAAGGTACTGCATTGCAGATCTATAAGCTTCTTGAAAAATGTATAGATATTCCTCATCCCCAAATAGTATATAAGCCTGGAATTGTCGAATCAAACAAAAGTAAAGCGAGGACAATATCAATGCCGCTCAAGTCTTATGCAAAGTTGAGAACAGAAATTAAAATTTTATGGATTTCTGGACTTCGGGGACTTGGCCATTATATCTTGTCAAGGGCTACGCTTACTAACCTTGAGGAGATACTCATAAAAGGAATCAATGCTTGTTCCTATACCAGCATCCTGCCAAGTAAACACTACCGTTTTAGAATTTGGGTGACAAAAGAAGACCAATTAGTTTGTAGAAGCAAAGTTCCTCAACAAAATGAAGAATAGCCTTAAGTTATTAACTGAAGTATGCCAAAAACCGTAGTTCTTCTGACATATACAGAAGCCATTTTTGTTACCTTCTGTGTCCATTCACCTGTAAAGACATTGATGTGAGCACCAACCAAGTCGAGATTTGAACGACGTGCCCATAGTCCCCTCACTGCATTCTTTGCAACTTGTTCGAAAACTTCAATTTTAACAAAGTTGGACCACCATGTGAGAGCACGTAAAAAACAAAACAAACTATAAAAATCAACATTACATCTCTTGGAAATCCAATTGAAAATGATAGAAGAATAAAGAGAGTTAAAGAGAAGTATTTCTCAGTGACTAAACTGATTTACACACCAGGATCATTTGTTAAACGACTAAGCACGCCAAACTCTAAAGACAAAGTACCACCACCCGCAGTTGATGTTATCTGAACAAACAAAACAAAGATGCATGAAAACATGAGTTCCAATATATAGATCAAAAGATAAGATCAGCAAGCAGAAAATGAGAGGCTGAATCTCAACACCATTTAACTCGTTGAGAACTACCAAAGTTAGGCAAACCAAGCATATTAGTATCATTTATATTAATGTGCACTTCATTCAGGTCACCAAAAGGACAGATCAATAAATTAAATATGATGTGAAAGCTATGAGAAGGGAAAAGAAGATGGCTTGCCTTGCTTTCATGTTTGTCAACACCGTACATCAAATTCACAGATCCAAATGGGATTCCTGTAGGAAAAAAACAAAAGGAGAAGGAGATGACAAAGCAATTCCTCGCTTTCTCATATTCACGTCAGCTTATTAACAAGTGATAACTAAAAGAGTATACCAGTCGGTGTATCAAATGCAGGAAGCATTCTCCGTGTCAAATCCTCAGCCAAAACTAGTAATTCATTGTTGTAAGATGGAATTCTCATGCCCTGCCATCAGATTAGATTCAAGTTCAAGTATACATGGCAAAAAACCAAAACCACTTTAATAAGGAGATATTTAGAATTTGGAAGTCCAGTAAGACAACAAGGAATCGTAAGATTAGTTTGCAGAATAAGCTCATATAAAGCCTAACACATTATAGAGCGCAAGAAAATACTCTTAGTTTTTGGCTGAAGAATATACTAGTGCCCTCACATAAGATAAAATCATGACGAAAGAAATAGCCACGCATAAAAAAGGTACCGTTGCATAATCACTTGCAATCAGATGAGCAGACAGTAAGCCCCCAAGGACTCGGATAGTTGTCTCGAACACAGAGACTGTTTTATTCTGCAGTAAAAGACATATATCATTGCATCATTCACTGCCATTACATCTTACAAAAAACCTGAAAGGAGTACTAGAGAAAATAACAATTTAAACATGGTCTTGCTAGAGAAGCCAAAACCAATCATTACTCACTATATTAAACTGAAGGTTTTTACCAATCCATTCAACAGAAGAAGTGAAGCGCTCTCGGTCACCAAGTAAAGCTAATGTATCCAACGAATCAATCTACACAAATGCCACCAAAACCACTGTCAGGTTTTACATAATACTGAGCCTTACACAAGACAAGGTTAATACATAAAAGTTTACCAGGGTCAACGCATAGCCTCCAAGAGTATCTTCTCCTTGGCAAGATAATGGTCTCAATTCATCGAGCGGAAACGCATTGTTCATATATCCATCAAAAGCATGATAAAACATCCCACGTACCTACACTCAATGTGATCAAACCCATCTTTTAGGTAATTGGCAAACAACAAGGAGCTAAACCACCACCAAACTAAGTGATCTCACCTAAACTACTAAATGTTCTGGTCAAAAGGCTAAAGAAGTTACCTTTACGACATAATTAACATCAATGAGTAATTACAACTTCCAAAGATCAAGACTTTAAGTGTCCCACAAAACTAAATAGCTCTAATACTCAATTTGGTGACAACTGATAAACCAATCGATTACCAAAATCGAAATCCAGATCTGTGGAAGAATCTTACCTCGTCTCTAAGTTGTTTAGCTTCATCAGGCTTAACACTTTCGGCGAGAACTCCATGGTGAAGGACAAAACTTGAAAATGTCAGAGAGATCAAGATGGCAAACACAAGCCACCTGATATTTGATTCCATGAATAAACTATTTTGGTGAGTTTCTTCTGATTTCAGTTTAGTCTGTGTGTTGAATGAATCTTCTCAGACATCAGTCTGGATCTCCTCTTGTCCGAGGAGTTTTATTTCAACTGTGTCACTCGGTGGCTCGTCCTTCAATCACGATTCAACAGAGCAATAAATCTTTGGGTTTTTCTTCTAACATTTATTTCTGTTTTTTTTTAGCCATTAATTACTGAAAACACACAAAATTGAAGTAGGGGTTTTCGGTTTAGTTTGGTTTCGGTTTAGTTTTCCGGTTTTACGATTTCTTGGTTTGACAAAAACTAAAACCATATGTAAATCCGTTTGGCTATGGCTGGGTTTATACGGTTTTACGATTTATGAAACCATATGAACATCATATATCTCGGTTCGATTCGGTTTCGGTTTGGTTCCGATTTTTAAAGATTATTTCATGCTTTTACAAAAAATATAGGTTTGGTGCATATATAAAAGTAAATACAGAATAATTAAAAAATATATAGAAGTTTGCTGCTTTGTGTTTTGAGTTGATTTGTTTCTAAACATAGTCTCAAAGATGTGGACTAGAAAAACCAAACCTTGCTAACAACTGTCTTAATGTATATGTGCACTTTTGTTATAAAAAATGTATATGTGCACTCAAACATTTTCTTCTCATATCTTAATGTATTTGGGCAGTCAAAATTTTAGGATTTAGAACAAGATTGATTATTTTATTTTATTTTGGTGAGAACATATAAATGGGATTTGTTTGCCTCAAAAACTAGTTAATTCGTACAATCAGGGTTTTCAAAACTTTCTAAATAAAGAAAAGTATCTTAACTGAAGATACTGATTCGATGGAAGAAGATCTATCTCTATGGTCAATTCAATTGACTCAATTGTGTTTTAAGTAAAAAAAGCTCCAAGAAAGATTCAAATGGGAGTTTATACCCAAAAAATTGAGAGTTTCATTTTAAAAGCTAAAAGCAACAGACACATATCTCTCTAAATTCCATGACCACACCAAAATCTATATATATTTGCATATGATCCCAGTAGAGACCATTGCAACGAGTAATCGGAACTGATGAAGGGTGTGTAAGTGTGTGTTTGGAGAAGCCGAGAACCCAATCACTGCAAAAACAGCAAAGAGAAGAATCGAACATTATGGTCACAACTCGCAAGTATTTGACGAGATGCTTTTCAAAGATCTTTTTCCTACAAATTAACTTGTAGGTAAGTAAACCGACCTGTTGCTTCTTCTTCTTAGGTCGTCTCTTCCTTTTGGGTTTATGAGCATCAGAATTGGAGCTCAAGTTGCTACTCTGACTGCTATATGAACTCGCCACAGCAGCCCTTGCATTATATGAAGACTCACTTCTTCTGTTTGAAGTGTTGTTTCTCGAGGATGATGGCATCTCATTCCTCTGTACATATGAATTCTTTCTATAATTTGATTCAAACCTTGCTTGTGGTGGTGGCATTAAAGCCCTATCAGAGTTTTGCTTCTACAAGATTTCACAACATTCAAATTCGTAAATCAGAGTTTGTCATAGAAACCATGTCTTTAGTAAAAAAGTGGCATCCCCATTGATCATACCTGATTCCTTTCATCACTAGACATGCCAGAAGTTGCTCTACCAGAAGCACTAGAAGCAGCCTCCCTAAGAAATATAGAGAGAAATTCTCTTTATTAGTAAGCTTCAATTAAAGGTATTAACGTCTAAAAGAAAGTATTCCACATTTAACTAGGCATACTTTGCGCTTTTATCGGTCAATTCATCATCTGCGTCTGCTTCATCGCTTGAACTCCCTTTATCAAAGAAATCATCATCACTAAGGTCCAGAAGACCATCGTCTTCACTCCCTGTCTCTGTTTGTCGACAACCATAACATATATTATCATTTATTAGCTACGATACTTCATAGTTCAGAAACAAGCATCTCTAAGTAAATATCATGTGTTTACCTTCTAACTCTTTCCCACTAGCAGCAGCAACAATAATATTGGCTTTGATCTGCTTCCGCATTTTACCTCTCTTCTCAATTACTTCTGAATCCTCAGCTCCAGTAAAAAGAGATACATACTTCTCATTTTTCGGGAAGAACTGCAATTGTACATTTAAGAAGAACATACATTCTCTCAACTAAGCTCATTCTAAATCATATAACTAACAAGTAGAAGGATGAGAAACAGTAAAAGAAGAAGGAAGGTAGTGTAAGTAAAGAAGTGAATTTACCCGAACATACTCAAGGTCTTCTTTAAGTTTACTTAGTTGCTCAGCTATATCTGTATCTCCCACATGAGCAGATGAAGTACGTTGTAACTTCTCAAGACGTCTAATACTCCTTTCGATCTTTCTCCGCTCTAATCAAGAAAATAAAAAGCTCTAACTTCTCAGGCATCATTACTAATTAAATCATGACTAAATACTAGAACCATTGGTAAAAGCTCTTCTTACCAAAGAACTTAATCTTTCTGTTCCTAAGGAATATTTTACGTTCAACAGCAAGACGGGTATGAGCATCTTGCTGCTTCTTCAAATCTTCCAACTTCTCTACTAAAGACTCTCTTACTTCAGGAGGCAAATCCTACAGAGTATCAAATACATCAACATTCAAAATTCTCATATGGTTTTGCGTCTAATTGACCATAGATAATCAAATTCTCTACAAGAACACAACCTAGAAATAACATTGTAAACCCTTAAGCTCTATACACCACAGAAGCTAACTAAATCTCCAGAAAGGCTGGAACTTTAAGCGAGATTCGAACATAAAACCCTAATTTAAGAGAAAAGGAGCTGACTTTACGAAGAAAGCGTTCAACGGAACGCATCTGATTCTTGATGGAGACAGTCTTAGGTTTCTTCTCTACACGCAATACTTTCGACCTCCGACTACTTCCCGCCGCCTGATTAGGTTCCGAAACTCTTCTCTTGGCATAACCTCCGTGCGCCATGGCTGAAGGATTTTGCCAAAGCTTTAGTTGAAGAAGGAGGAAGAGTTCAGACTTGAGAGAGTAACAGACAAAAATTAGGGGTTGTGTTTTTTTTCTTTGTTCGGCGTTATCTTTTTTCAGCTTCTCTCAATCGGACTTCGAAACGCAGCGTATTAGGGGATACATTACACAACTAGGTTGAACCGGATTATTTTCCGGGTAAACCGGTTTGTCGGATTGTGATCGTAGATAAACGGGAAAGACACGTAGATATTAATGGAAATTCCAGTTTTGCCCTCGGTGAAGAAATCGATTCCAGTTTTCCACAAATCGATTTCGTGTTTGATTAGGGGTAGATTGTTCGATGTTCAGGCGAACGAAGATCTCGTCGACAAGAGAAGATCCTTTGGAGGCAATGATTCAGGAAGAATCGCACATATACATCAGATTACATACCTTTCGAATCCGTCCACGTCCCTCTCCGTCTAGTGTGATGCAGCAGTTACGCAGTGGTGCAGTGACAATCTTCAAGATGCGACCTTTTCTTCTTATGTCTACAGGTACGCGTCGTTCCTACTTGGTGATTATCTGTAATTCTGTGTACAGTATGTTACTTTGTGTGTGCCTGAATTTGCCTTCTTTTGTTTGTATCACTGTGTCTTATATACGTATACTTATTTACGTGTGATTTAGAGTTAGACTACCGAAAGGAACAGAAGATTACATTAGTCGAAAGAGATAATTGTGCTCTTCGTATTTTATGGCTTAGTAAATTTCACTTTGTGGATATCAAACTTCTGACTTTTCTTGAAGCTACCACTACTTTTAATAAACTGGTTAATCTCATTTAAACAATTATTGGTGACGCTTGCAGTTTCTTGGAAGCTGCCACTATCAATAAACTAATAGAAATTGTTGTCTTGACTTTTTATTTCTTGATACGGTTGTACTCCTCTTTCTCTCCAGCATTCATCACCTTCTCTTGTGTTGTTTCTTGCATCGCCTTGGCAGTAATCCCGGGGGTTTCTTTCTTGAAGTTTGTGCAAAATGCTGGACTGGCTTCTACTAATACCCTGGAATAAAATCTTCACTGCTGCATGTGGCTGCTTTTTAAGTGATAGAAACTACATTCACTTGATGGAGTCAAATCTCGATGCTCTGCAGACATCTACGGACGAACTTAAGAATAGACGAGATGATCTGTTCAGAAGAGTTTCCATAGAAGAAGATAAAGGTTTGCAACGGCTTGCTCAAGTCAACGGATGGCTTTCAAGGGTAGAAAGTGCTGAATCCAAAGTCAATGATCTGCTTGAGGCTATATCAACTGAAACTGGGAGATTGTGTCTATTTGGATATTGTTCTGAGGATTGCATATCAAGCTACAATTATGGTGAAAAGGTATCGAAGATGTTGGTAGAAGTTAAAGAACTTCTTTCTAAAAAAGATTTTGAAGTGGTGGCGCAGAAAATTATACCTAAGGCGGAGAAGAAGCATATCCAAACCACAGTTGGTTTGGATACACTGGTTGAAATGGCATGGAACAGCCTCATGAACGATGAAATAAGAACATTGGGTCTTTATGGTATGGGGGGAGTAGGAAAAACCACTCTCTTAGCTTGTATCAACAACAAATTGGAGAGTGAATTTGATGTTGTGATATGGGTTGTGGTATCTAAAGACTTTCAGTATGAGGGCATTCAAGATCAGATTCTGGAAAGATTACGTCTTGACAAGGAATGGAAACAAGAAACAGAAAAGGAGAAAGCTTTGTGCATAGAAAATATCCTTAATAGAAAGAAATTTGTGCTGTTGTTGGATGATCTCTGGAGCGAAGTAGATCTGAGCAGGATAGGAGTTCCACCTCCAACTCGAGAAAATGGATCGAAGATTGTTTTCACCACTCGTTCGAAGGAAGTTTGTAAGTATATGAGAGTTGACACGCAGATAAAAGTTGATTGTTTGTCCCCAGATGAAGCGTGGGAATTGTTTCGAATTACTGTTGGAGATGTCATATTCAGCGGCCATCAGGATATTCCCGCAATTGCAAGAATAGTTGCTGCAAAATGTGATGGCTTGCCACTTGCACTTAATGTCATTGGCAAAGCCATGGCATGTAAAGAGACTATACAAGAATGGCGTTATGCGAGTAATGTTCTGAATTCGCTTGGCCACGAGTTTCCTGGTATGGAAGAAAGAATTCTTCGCGTTTTGAAGTTCAGTTATGATAGCTTGGAGAATGGTGAAATCAAATCATGCTTTCGATATTGTTCTTTGTTTCCTGAAGATTTTGAAATAGAGAAGGAGCAGTTGATAGAATACTGGATATGCGAAAGATTTATAAATCCGAACAGATATAAAGATGGAGGTACCAACAAAGGTTATGATATAATTGGCTTGTTAGTTCGTGCACATTTGTTGATTGAATGTGAACTCACAGACAAAGTTAAAATGCATGATGTGATACGTGAGATGGCTCTTTGGATAAATTCTGACTTCGGAAATCAGCAAGAAACAATTTGTGTGAAATCTGGTGCTCATGTACGTCTGATACCGAATGACATCAATTGGGAGATTGTGAGACAGATGTCTTTGGTTAAGACTCAGATTGAGAAGATATCTTGCAGTCCCAACTGCCCCAATCTGTCAACCCTATTACTCCGAGATAACATGTCATTGGTGGATATTTCAGTTGGATTCTTTCGGTTTATGCCAAAACTTGTGGTCTTGGATCTTTCCAGAAACTGGAGTCTTGTTGGAGTGCCGGAAGAAATTTCTAACTTAGGTTCCCTGCAATATCTCAATTTATCACGCACAGAGATAGAATCGCTACCAGCTGGTCTGAAGAAGTTGAGGAAACTAATTTACTTGAATCTGGAGTACACTCTTGCACTTGAGAGTCTTGTTGGGATAGCAGCAACCTTACCAAATCTGCAAGTGTTGAAATTAATTTATTCCAAAGTTTGTGTTGATGACATATTAATGGAGGAACTACAGCAGTTGGAGCACTTGAAGATTTTAACGGCAACCATAGAGGATGCCACGATTTTGGAAAGGATACAAGGAATTGACCGATTGGCGAGTAGTATTCGACGTTTACGTCTAAGAAATATGTCAGCACCTCGTGTAATATTAAGCACGGTAGCTCTGGGAGGTCTTCAATACCTTGAAATTTTGAGCTGCAACATATCCGAGATAAAGATAGATTGGAAAAGCAAAGAAAGAAGGGAGCTTTCACCAATGGAGATTCTCCCATCTACAAGTTCTCCAGGCTTCAAGCAACTCTCCACTGTTACTATATTCGGTTTGAGAGGGCAAAGGGATTTGTCATGGCTGTTATTTGCTCAAAATCTAAAGAAACTAGATGTGGGCTTTTCACGAGAAATAGAAGAAATAATAAATAAGGAGAAAGGAATGAGTATTACCAAAGTGCATCCAGATATTGTTCTTCCCTTTGGGAACCTGGAAGACCTTGAGCTATATAAAATGGATGAACTTAAGGAAATCTGCTGGAATTTTCGGACTCTTCCTAACCTTAGAAAATTCTATGTCAGAGGTTGTCCAAAGCTACCTGAAGATATCGCTAATTTTCACAGGCATGCAGAGGAATAACGGGTGGAAGGGTGATGACAAGTGGTCAATTGCTAAAGCGACGACCGAACCGTGTGAAGAAATCGAAGTAGAGTACCAATTGCTTCCTTTGTTTCATTTGTTTCCATTGTTTCTTTTTGTTTCCTTTGTTTCTGCTTCCTGAAAAGGAGGAACACTCACGTTTTTTTTTTTCTTCAACTCTATGTTTGCATTTGCTTCCTTGTGTGTAGGAACGTGTAGTTCCAAGTTTGTTTCCTAATTTATAAATAAACGAAAAAGCCAAAAAAAAAAGGCAGAGAAATTTGCCTGAAGAATTTTTGTTCTTGTGTTTTTTATTCATGCTTTGATTGGGAGAAAGATGTTTCTACGCAAATGAATGGTCTCTTTATCTCTATAGATCTCTCTCTCCTGCTTTTGTTTCAGTGACCTCGTTATCCAGTTACATTTCTCAAAGTCTAAACTTTCCTCTCGTCACAGTGTGAATTCAAAGATTTGTTGGTGTGTTTTTTTCATCTTCTGTGTTGTCTCCTTAGTAACGACCCAGACTTTGTCAAGGAGAGCATAGATTGAGCTAGTTTTAGATCATGTTATTAGAAATTAGATCGTTCATTGATTTCTAAGTGAGTCCATGTAGCCACAAGCAATTCAATTCGAAGTTTTGGCAAAAATAACGAAAAGCATTACAAAGACTTATTTTTATTTGGGGTCAAAGAAAGAATTGAAGACCAATGAACAAAAGAGGTTGAAACCAGAAATCACATCTTCTTCAACTGTTGCTACTCAAGTCAAATCTGGGAAAAGGTAGCGAAAGGTTTCCTGAGAGATCGCTACACATCGAATTGGAACCAGCTTACTACACTCATTGCCGGAACAAAACTAGAAGCGAATCCACTGTTACTCCTAAGGTATGCACTTCAAACCACCATTCACACAATTTGGAGAGAAAGAAACAACCGTCGGCATGGAGAAAACTCAAGGACAGCCCATCAGTTAGAAAGAACCATCGATAAGACCATTCGACACAGAATCACTCTTCTTCGCAAATCAGGAAATCAGAAATATGAGAACCTTCTCATTTACTGGTTTTCCATTCGAAGCTAATTTTTTCTTGTAGAATAGAGAACATCAATCTGTTTATTTAGAATCGTTGCACTCGATGTACCAAACGTTTTTTTGGTGAATATAATTTAACATTCATTCAAAAAATGAACAAAAGAGGTTTCGATGTAAAAGGATTTGTTCTTTGTACGACTTATTTGATATTTGCATTGTGAGTCAGTTTCCTTGCCCAATGTCTCTTGGTGTGTAAGAAACTATAACATATGAGATTGTATATATTTTCATAGTGTGATGGGTTGGTCTCCTTCAAGCTCTGATATAACAATCAACGAGTCGTCCTTTTCAAGGGAGAGAGGTTCTGTCTTTGGAACCAGATTGATTATCTGCAACAACAAAAATGAGTTGTTGATGTTCGTGAAGAGGAAGAGGTTTTAAATGTATGTTGAAGAGTAATAAAACACAAACCTTTTACCGCCTTTTATGTAGCCTATGGCGACTTCTCTCCTTAGCCAAGCTCGCTCTGAAACCTCGTTCAGTTCGCTGTTTTCAGCAACTGATTATAAAGAAAAGAGTATTACTATTGTTCGGATTGTGGACAGATAAACAAGAAACAAAATCGAAATTGATGAAATGTAACCTTGTGCTGTTACAAGGCTCATAACTTCCTCTGCTGCTATGAAAGCTAGGGACGGCTTGAGTCCTGTTATCTGTATGGTTTTGTGTAATGTTTCAACAACTTAACTGTAAAGAAGCTAACATAAAAAAAGAAAAACGCCTTTGAATACCTGCTTGCCGAGTTTTGAGTCGACGATTTCAGAGGCTAGATTATGTACCTAGAGAAACAGCAAGAGTAAGATAAATTTTACCCATGCAATGTGGTTAGGATTCGATGAAAAGTTTAAAGATTACCTTTACTCCAAGCTTGTTGCAGATGATTTCAGCGAGGTACATCCGATAATATTTCCTGTGTACAGAAAATTATTAGTAGCTCATTATGTGAGAGCCAAGCGGAGAGAGATTATGGCATATGATCATTCATACCATTGAACTGCCTGGACCAAGATAGTTATCAAACTCCTCGATCATTTGCACAACGTCTCCACGCCAACCAAGTAAAAGTATAGATTCTGTGGGTCCTTTGACGGAATCTGATCCCTGTGTAAACTACGCCAACCAAGTAAAAGTATAGGTTCTGATCCCTGGCGTTCCAGTCTTAATTGTCTATACTTTGTCCCAACTAGATTGGGGAAGCTGCAAAGATTAAATACATTTTCTGAATGCATGTAACAAGGAAAAAAAAAAAAAAAAAAAGTAAGTATCCCAGTCAACATAAGCGGAGAAATAAATTGTAAGATATATAGAGAGACCAAAATACCTAGCTGTGGCGGTGCCTAAGCGGACAGCATGCTCATGATTAGGCCTCTAAACGGAGCGGATATCCGGTTTTTTTAAGATATCCGTATCCGTATCCGTATCCGCATTATCCGCCAATTTAGTATATGTATCCGGATCCGGAAATTCCGGATATTCGTTAAAAATTCGGATATCCGCGAATATCCGGAAATAGTGTTTTAAAATTCTAAATTCATTAATATCTTACATAAAAAGCTTAAAAAATTCATAAAATAACTAAAAGTTGATTATATATACAAAACATTACAAAAACAAAGAATTTATTAAAGTAGCAAAAAGTTTAAAAAATTCAAGCGATGTTTTTAAAAAAAGAAAAGACATTAATCAACATCTTAAATTCTTCTTAGAAATTTATTTTTATTTTTTGTCATATGATTTATTTATTAACATTGAAAATAAAATAAAAACAATTAAAAAAAGTTGGGCATACAAGATTTTTTGGACTTTAACACTTGAAATTATAATTTTTAAGTAAAATATACGGATATTTTTAAGTTATAATTTTTTAACAAATAAAATATACGGATATTTTTAAGTTATAATTTTTTTTTTTTTTTTTTGCCGGATATCCGTTATCCGGCTCAAATTTTTGGATTATCCGTATCCGGAATATCCGTCATTTTACTATCCGTATCCGTATCCGTTTTTTCGGATCAAAAACCGGATACGGATACGGATATTCGCGGATAACGGATATAAATCTCAGGCCTACTCATGATAACTGTTGAGTTGCTTAAGTATGGAAGGTAGATGACTGTTTATTCCACAAATGATGATATGATCAGCTTCTAGGACTTGCATCTGTGCCCCTTCCCTCAGTTTTGTCATATCATACTGCCCACACAAAGCGATCAGGAACTTGTACCAATTAACATTCATTTCTCACCAGTAGTGTTTATCTCAATAACTTACCCGAAATTGTTCAGTCATTGTGCTGCACCATGGAATCAAAGGTCAGAGATTCTTGGATTCCGGATTTGGTCGAGTCAATTCCGATGATTCTGGATTTGTTTCCGATTTGTGTTTCTCTGCTACGTGATTCGATTTAGAGTTACTATTTCTCTCATTCTTTGTTACTTAATATGTCTTTTCGTTACGTTAATCTTCCTGATTTTATGAGCGATGGATGATTTTGTTTTTTGTGATTTGTACTTCGATTTGGGTTTGACAGATCACTAACGATCGCGAAACTGGGAGATCAAGAGGATTATGATCCATAAAAAGACGAGAATGAGACTCATAAAAAGGAAGCGACGGTGGATGAGACCGTGGTGATCGTTGCCGCCGTGAAGGATCTGGTGGCGGTGGTGAGTAGCTGCCGTGAGGGAGGTAGTTACGGAAGCGGTGACAGAGGTTTGTGTTTTTAAATTTAAATTTTTCGTGTTCGTGTAACTCTGGGAACCCAATAAGTTTATTTTGAAAGTTACCGATCCTTTGCTCTACTTTTTTCATAATTTGTCTTAGTGTCTCTCAGCGAAGTTGATTTCTATTCAGAGCAATGGAAAGCATATTTCAGTTTTGTGTTCTCGATGAAAAGGATTGTCATCTATGAAGTGTTTTGTTGAGACACACCAAACAAAAAGATCAAATAATGGTGGTAAGAGATCTTCTTCTTATTTCTGTATTCTTCCTTTTATATAAGACTGTGATGTTTATTATGTATTGTCTACTCAAAAACCAGTTTTCAGACAACTTTACAATTGTTCTGTTTCATTACGTTGGGATAACAAGTGAGTGGAATGACAAGTTTGAGTGTTCGAAGAATGTGATACACACAAGTGTCAAAAAGCAAACAAAATGGTATCAGTGTCTTTGCTTAAGCCCCTTTTTTCTCTGGCTATATCACTTTTTTACTCTCATTTGTGAATTTTAAGGTCTTTCTTGCACCCAGACATTGTAGGTGTTAGAAGCAGAAGCTTCTTGTTCTCACAATGAACACAACAAGTGTTTACTTGTTGTTCTGTTTCTTCTGAGACACACAATCGAAAAGAACAAAAGAGAGTAACAGAGAATTGAATTTCATTGAAACACAAACTTGTGTGTTTACATCATAGTTACGATGTTTAAATCGATAAACAACAGACACAATAAGAGTTGCATCTCTTCTACTTGTGACTTTTGGACAATACGACATAACTTAACAGACACGACTCTAACACATACACCCTTTGACTTAACATACATAATTACTTGTATAATTAAATAATATAGACCAAACTCAATTATAATCTAACAGTAGGTAGCACGATACGATTATATATTTATATATATGGGATGAAGATCTTGGAGTTGATCACTTTAACGCACAAGAGTGAGTTTCTTTTACTTTCTCACTTACATTTTAATGAGCTCAATTAAAAATTGCACATTATGTTTGGTGTTGTAGATACATACACATGGTAAAGAAGCACGGCCTTGAGATTTCGCAGCCTGGTTTGGACCCAGAGAGAGGGTTCAACTGGCAGATCACCAAAAGAAGAGAACATAGTGAAGTCCATAAGTATATCTGACTCATGGACTTCACTATGTTCTCTTCTCATTTGGTGCTCTCATCCTCATTTCTTCATGTTTGTTTATTTTCAAATTTGCGTATAGCACAGGTGATGTATCGTGTTTTATTAGTAGAGTTCTTTTGGTGTTTTTCTTCGGATTTGTGGCAATGTTAAGTCTGTGCATGTGTTTACTGTCGATTTCTCGATTTATTGCTCTGCATCTTTGCATCAATGCTTTGTTCCTGCATTTTAGATCTAATAAACTTTGTCTCTTTATAAAGTTTGTATACGTTATAGATTACATGTTTTGGTGAATTGAATTGCAGAATTTGGTTGTATAAGTTGCATATCCAGCCTTTCGTATTTTGTACCATACTTTAGAAAACATTTTCATTTCATAAGTTAGTATTAGTTTGTACCGATTGACATCTCTATTTGTACATTTATCGTATACATTCAAGCTATTACGTACATGAGAGAATCTTTACTGTCATATGAAAGAAAATCATCTTTTCTTATGTTAAAAAACAAGTTACACCTTATTTATCAAAATACAAAAACAATCATATATTTTTATTAAAAATTATAGTATAACGTCAAAATCAAATGTATAGTTGTTACTTATGATATACAGTAGAACCTCTATAAATTAATACTCGATAAATTAATAAACACGATAAATTAATAAATTTGGCAGGTCCCGAGTCGGGCCAATGTAAAAATTAAACAAATTCGATAAGATAATAAGATAATAAGTTTTTTGAAATCCCTATGTAAAAATATAGTCCCAATAATATCATAAATTAATAATTATGTAAATTTGCATATATATATATATATATATATATATATAATAGTTTTAGTGTTTTTCATAAAATTAGCCAAAAGTTTTTGTAAGTTTTCAAATTTTGAATATGCATAATTTTTGTTTTAATAGTCGTAAAGATTTTTAAAATACAACAATGGATGTCACTATTTATGAATTTTAATTTTTGTATATCATTTGCATATGTGAATTCTATAACCGTTGTTATTCATTGTCAAATAAATTATTTTTTCTTCAAAATATTAAGTGTTTAAGGCTAAAACTATAAAATTTATAACATACAAAACATTAATTTTACTTAGATCACATTGCTTTACCTCGTATTTTTTAAAAAAACTTTTCACAATTGAAACAAAACTTTCTATAAATTAATAAATATTAATTTACACTATAAATTAATAAGTATTAATTTATAGATAAATTAATATCACTATAAATTAATAAAATATCATGGTCCCAACATTATTAATTTATAGAGGGTTTACTGACTAAATCTATATATAATAGCAATCTCAATAAATGTATTTTGCACTTATGAACGGTTGTGTTTTTTTATCGCAATTTTCTGTTAAAATATTGACGGTTATTTTTTCGGTTGAACTCTTCGTTAAAATATTGACGGTTACTTTTTTTGTTGATGGTTATTTTTCGGTTGTATCTTTTTTATTGCAACTTTCCGTTAAAATATTAGCGGTTACTTTTTTCGTTTGTGACTTTTTATCTCAATTTTCCGTTAAAATATTGACGGTTATTTTTTCTCGGTTATGTCTTTTTATCGAAACTTTCGGTTAAAATATTAACGGTTATTTTTCTCGGTTGTGTCTTTTTATCGTAACTTTCCGTTAAAATATTGACAGTTATTTTTCTCGGTTGTGACTTTTTATCGCAACTCTTCGTTAAAATATTGACGGTTACTTTTTTAGTTGACGGTTATTTTTTCAGTTGTGTATTTTTTTTTCGCAACTTTCCGTTAAAATATTGACGGTTATATTTTACGCTTGTGTCTTTTTATCGCAACTTTCCGTTAAAATATTGACGTGTCTTTTTATCACAACTTTCCTTTAAAATATTGAAGGTTATTTTTTGGTTGTGTTTCTATCGTGTATATATAATAGCAATCTCAATAAATACCTTTTGCACTTATGAACGGTTGTGTTTTTTTATCGAAACTTTCCGTTAAAATATTGACGGTTATTTTTTCGCTTGTGTTTTTATCGCAATTCTTCGTTAATATATTGGCGGTTACTTTTTTTGTTGACGGTTATTTTTTGGTTTTGTCTTTTTATTGCAAATTTCCGTTAAAATAGTAGCGGTTACTTTTTTTCGTTAAAATAATTACGGTTACTTTTTTCATTGATGGTTATTTTTCGGTTGTGTCTTTTTATCGTAACTTTCTGTTAAAATATGGACAGTTACTTTTTTTAGTTGTGTCTTTCTATCGCAACTTTCCGTTAAAATATTGACGGTTACTTTTTCTCGGTTGTGTATTTTTATCGTAATTTTCCGTTAAAATATTGATGGTTACTTTTTACGTTTGTGTCTTTTTATCGCAAATTTCCGTTAAAATATTGACTGTTATTGTTTCTCGGTTATGTTTTTTTATCGCAACTTTCCATTAAAATATTGAAGCTTATTTTTTTTGGTTGTGTCTTTTTATCGCAACTCTTCGTTAAAATATTGACGATTACTTTTTTTTGTTCACAGTTATTTTTTCGGTTGTGTATTTTTTATCGCAACTTTCCGTTAAAATATTGATGGTTACTTTTTACGTTTGTGTCTTTTTATCGCAACTTTCCGTTAAAAAATTGACAGTTATTTTTTCTAGGTTGTGTTGTTTTATCGCAACTCTTCATTAAAATAATTACGGTTACTTTTTTCATTGATGGTTATTTTCGGTTGTGTTTTTTTATCTTAACTTTCTGTTAAAATATTGACAGTTACTTTTTTTAGTTGTGTTTTTCTATCACAACTTTCCTTTAAAATATTGACGGTTATTTTTTCTCGGTTGTGTCTTTTTTATCGTAACTTTCCGTTAAAATATTGATGGTTACTTTTTTACGTTTGTGTCTTTTTATAGCAAATTTCCGTTAAAATATTGATGGTTATTTTTTCTTGTTTGTGTCTTTTTTATCGCAACTTTTCGTTAAAATAATTACGGTTACTTTTTTCGTTGAAGATTGTTTTTTAGGTTGTGTCTTATTATCGTAACTTTTCGTTAAAATATTTACGGTTACTTTTTTCGGTTGTGTCTTTCTATCGCAACTTTCCGTTAAAATATTGACGGTTGTTTTTTCTCGGTTGTGTCTTTTTGTCGCAACTTTCTGTTAAAATATTGACGATTATTTTTTCTCGGTTGTATCTTTTTATCGCAACTCTTTGTTAAAATATTGATGGTTACTTTTTTTCGTTGACGGTTACTTTTTTCGTTGACGGTTATTTTTTCGTTTGTGTCTTTTTATCGCAACTTTCCGTTAAAATATTGATGGTTATTTTTCTAAGTTGTATATTTTTATCGCATATTTTCGTTAAAATATTGACGGTTATTTTTTTGGGACAGTTCTATTTGTTCAATTATAGTCATATTTTTTCAGTTTACGGTTGTGTCTTTATAGTTGCATATATTCATTTAAAGTTAAGTCTCTTCACTATATTTCATTTCATTTTTTTGTAAAACTTTTTGTATGAATAGTTGTCTATTTAAATATTCATGACTTTTGAACTCTATATATTTGTCCTTCTTCCTAAGTAGTTTCCAAATTTTTGTTCTTTAACATAGACTAGATCCGGACCCGCACGTACGTGCGGGGTTTATATTTTACGATATATGTTTTATAAAATGTGTTTTTCATAAGTAGTATTTAACAAATTATTTTCTATTTTTGTAGTGTATTAGATAATTGTATATAATTCATAAAATATTAATTTAATGGAAAATTTTATTAAATTATAGATACTTAGCGTTGTTAATTTGATTTTAGAAAGTTAATTGATTTCACGTACGTGCGGGGTGAAATTTCTTAAATCAATTTTTGTGCATCGTTTTTTGTAATATATTATATACTTTTTTGGGTTTGTTAGTATTAGAATAGGATATATATAGTAGATGGAGTGTATTTGTTTGTTAATTTCAAAAATTTTGCGACGTTTTATTTCGAACGTTTATATGTGTTTTATATTTTTATGGGGTAGCCAAAAATTGTTTTAGTTAACAAAAGAGAATTTGTATATTTTCAGAAGGAATATGTGTAATAGGGGAAATTATAATGCCCTATTGTAATAAACTAAAAATCTTATAATTGTATAATAACATTATGTTGAATTCACATTAGTGTTTATTTAATTTTAGTATAATTTTGAAAGCCAAGAAATCAAACACGTCGTGATATCGGAGGTTTTCTCTCTCTCTTCTCTCTCCAAAAAATTTCAGAGAGGGAGAAACTTCCCGTTCAACCTTTTGCTCGCCGTCCAGTTTGATTTAGCGACACATGAATCGAATAGTTTCCCGTATAGAGGGCTTGCGTCTGGCATCTCCGGCTCCTTCAGCGGGGTTGGCTGGCTTTCTTCCGGCAACGGTGGCTTACTTAGCGTCGTCTTGGTCGGCACATCTCCGGCAGCGGTGGCTTACATAGTACCGTTTTGGCCGGCTTTCGGGTTTGTCTCAGTCGTTGTTTAGCTTCTCTTCCCGGTGTATCCGGTTTTTTAATTTCTTTTCAAGTTTCAATAAATCTCATCGGAATTGTGTTGATGGTATCGGTTTAAGCGATTAATCGATATTTTGACGCGTTTTCTTTTGAGCTTGCGATTACATAAAGTGTTTCAGAGATTTGCAATTTGAGCTGAAGAAAAGAAAGTGGTTTCCGTCGCATATTTATAATGCCTTGAGCTGTTATTTCTAATTGGAGCTTCGATTGGTTTACCCCGGTAAAAACCCAGAAGAATCCATGCTCGATTTGTTTATCGGCGATGATTCCGTTACCGGAATCGGTGCTCGGACGGCAAAGGTTGATGTCGGATTACTTTGGTAACTCATCCAACACGTATTCTGGTTTACCCAGTTAATGACACGTGGATTTTGATGAAGTCAAGATAAAGTTAAAGTTTCTTCTTCAATAGGTTTCTCTGATGGGCTTGTAACTTGTTAGGCCTAAAACATACATGTAATCTGCCGTAGGGCTTTAAATTGCCTATGTAAAGTTTGGTTTGTTTAATAATATATTACTCTTGAGAAAAAAGAAAAAAGAAACCAAACACGTCACACTTCTTTTTACAAATAACACTCAAATGGGCTCAATGAGATATTCATATAGGCCCATTATTAACAGTCCTGAATCCATTTAGTAATTTTGTTTGTTTAATTCGTTATTTTTTTTTGTCGTCAATTCGTTATTTATCTTAATACATGTTTGGATGGACAGATTTTTTTTGTTAGGAATTTCGTTGTCTTTCTTTCCCCCAAAAAAAAATGCACCAAACAAAACGAAGAACATCTCTCGAATTCCAGAAGCATTTGCGAGATTTCTCATAAAAAAATTAAGTACTTCATCTCCTTTCATACTTCTACTTGTTCAATTCTTGAATCCTATGTATAGGTAAGTCTTATATTGACTCAGATTTACAGTTTTACAGATTTTGTATATGTCAATTGAATTTGCAATCTTTGAAATTTTCAGTTTTAATAGTATAAATTCGCCACGGATTTGAAAGTAAGCGGATCTTATATGTGTAATTATTCTCAATAAGCTATTTCCTTAAGTTAATCTCGAGTATACAGAGCACATCGATCGATTTCCACGAGTTTCTCATATCATCCAGTTATTGGGTCTGCTTTTCTACTCTTTGTTTTGCAATTTGTGAATTCTATGAAGAGGTAAACTTATTATTGAATTAGATTTATACTTTTACAGTTTTTGTATAGTCGATTCAATTTCCAATCTGTGGAATTTTCTGTTTTCATATAGATTTCTTCGTTATGATTTGTCAAGAAGCCGGATCTTATATGGGTAATTGTTTTGAATTGACTATCCAAATTTGGTTTTCACAGATTTTTTAATACGAATACGAATTTGATTTTGAGTAGTTTTCAATCGTTAGATAGAGAAGGAAGATGATGAACAGTTAATTTTGTTTGGATTCCATCTCTTTCTGATTCATGGCTCTTTTACGTTAAGTTCTGTAGATTGGCTTTAGCAATTTCAAACGCATGAATATAGTTTGACTCAATAAACTCACCCGTTTCCTTAATTTAAGGTTATTCAGATATCCCATGATTTGAATTCGCTCATTTCTCTTTTTCCTTTTTTTCCTAAATGAGGTTTATAACTCTGTGCAGTTCTACTTGTAGTTGTTGCTCCTGCAATATGAAGTTGTTCAACTAATATGAACTATGAAGCGTCTTGTGTACCTGTAATGTTAAGCTAGATGCCTAGATAGAGAAGGAAGTTGAATAGTTACCTCAGAAGAGTTTTAACTTATTTAGGTTCTATATAGATTTTAGTTAACTACAAATATAATGATACAAAATATGAGGCTAAAGAAAGAAAAACAAATTGAAACGATCATTACAAAGTAGGTGACGTTTGTTTAAATGTAAGCATGTTATAAACAAATGTAAATGTATCATTAAAAGATCATTTGCGAGTAACATAAGACTATGGAGGATGCACTCAGATTTTGTCATTGTAGCTATTTATAAAGATTTTGTCACAATTCTTACACTTTTGTTTATTATATTTGCAGATTTACCTACCAACAGATTTCAAGTCTTCTCGGTTAGTGAGATCACATCATTTCTTCTCGAATGTAAAAGGTTAGTGAGATCACATCATTTCTTCTCTTCCAAATGGTTTCAGTAACACCAACAGATTTCAAGTCTTCTCGGTAAGACCAACTTTTATCTGAAAACACAAATAGAAGAAAAGAGAGTTATAGTAGAACAAATTTATATAAATATGTAAGGTAGAACCAAAATAAATTGTTACCTCTTACATCAAATCTGAATCTGTCTTGAAAAGCAGAGTAGATTCAAGATTTCGAGCCATTGTTAAACATGAAAGACGATAGACTTGAATATTTCATTCAAGGGCAGTTTTAACTTGGATTCTCCATCCTGTTTTGAAAGTTTTGATGTTAGCAAGATCGGTGAATGCAAGATGTCGAGCCATTTTCTTAGAAGGAGCAGGAACATAAGAGTTTACGCTAAGAAAGGTTAGTGTGTATCTTCAATGGCATTTTACATTCTATATTTATATTAATCAAAGTCGGCTAATATTTCTTTAGGGTTTCTCGAATCATATCAAAGTAAATAATTTCGAATAAGGATTGTTAAGGTATATGCTTGATTTGTTAATATTTGAATTTATAGATTTTGTTAAGTTTGGTAAAAACTAATAACTGAAAATTGGTATTTAAAGAGATTGTCCTTATTTACTGATCGAAATATATGGGATTTTTTTGTTATAGAAATATATTTTAAGTGATTGAATCTAATTTGATTATATCATTAGTTTCAACAGATCTCAATCGCATATATTCCGATTTTTTTGGTTATAAAAATATACATTAAGTGACTGAATCTAATTTGGCTATGTCATTAATTTCAACAGATCTCAATCATAAATTCGAGAGCATCAGAAAGCCCAATAAGATAAGATGCACGATTATTACGGAGCCAATCCCATAGTCGCAGCCTCTCAGGATCCGCGTGTTTTACCGAAGAAGTATGGATATAGATCCGACTCATAACCCAAGATCCGCGTTTAAGTGAGCAGCAAATTAACCATTTTGCCCTTGAACGAAATCTTTTAATCACTCTTAGAATACAAAAATTGTAATGGCATTCTCTTGTAATTCTTTACACTTTGTAAGGTTATTTTTCATGTAATCCTTCCCAATTAATAGTATAGATTATTTGTTTCATGATGAATCAAAAAAAACAAATCTGTAAAATGGCTCCAAATTCTTTATTCTCTAAACTATTTCTAAACATACATCATTTTAATATTAAAAAAATTCTTCTCATTTTTAATTTAACCAAAGTTTTTTGGAATGATTATAAAAATGGAGAAGTTTTAATCAACTTTAAATATAAAAGTCTAATGAAGATACCAACAATTTTTTTCTTAAAATTGGACGGATTATACAGTAAATTTTTTTATTTTACTATTTTATATGGTTATAATGATGCTTTCTATCTTAAGACAATATATATGAGTTGTATATAACAAAATATTGATGCTGAGTTAGCACTATTACAAAGTCCGAATATGAGAAGACATCTTCAAGTGATGCTTGTGATTGGGCGCTTTAAATGTGGTAAGCGTCAAATAAACCATTTCAAATGGTATAGTAATCCAGAAATCATCTCTATAATTAGGCAAAAGGCGATTCCAATTCGTCACATGAATATTCAAGGAAGAAGTTTTTTTACTTAGTGAATTTATCAATACAAATATAAATTTATGAGATCTTGTAAATATTTATTTCTTTGTTATAGATGTAATTTACGTCATCAAATTTTATATTTTCTCGAATATATATATTATAATAAATATTAATTTTATATTTAAAAAATAGTGGGCAAACAAAAAACACCAATTCTCGGACAAAGTTCTTAGTCACCCATAGGTCGTTCTGAGTACCGACTCCATCCAAATTTTTGAGTTTTGACCCGCTAGAATTTCTCATCTCTATATTATAACTCTTCGTTATGTATTTTGTCACTTATTTATAATTTTTTTTTTTTGATGAAATGTGAAATTAATTGAAGAGAATAGAGTTATTTACAGCAAAAGAAATAATAGAGCAATAAGAACAGAGCATATACATTGGAAAGTAGAACAGAGCAACAAATACTGCTAGTGAGATTGTCTTGAGCTAAACCACCGTTGGATCAACCCTCGTAGCTTCTTATTCTCGTAGTATCGTAAAGATACGATTCTTGATCGTATAACTCTCTCAATCGTCCGGATTAGTTGGGAGTGCGTACGATGTAGGCTGTTGTGCCTTCTCTCATTTCTTTCCCGCCATAGATAATATATGGTTGCTTGGAAACACATACATAGGAGAATGTAGTCATACCTCGCATATGGATGAGTAATGAGCCGCTGAAGTGTATCAGCCCAATCAAGATCCGGGTCAGTACTCAGCAAGTCACCTACCACTCCAATCCACACCATGAACGAATAAGGGCAAGCGAAAAATAAATGATCCCGGGTTTCATCAGGCTCTCCACAGAAGAGACAAGATTGGATGTCTCCCCATGCTCGCGTCCGTGAGCCAGTGGTAAGCCTATCCTTGATCGCCAGCCAAGTGATGAATGCAAACCGAGGAACTGTTTGCGGGAACCAAATAACCTTACTCCACTCCTTTGTAGCTGCATGAGTTCGCAGCTGATCCCATGTACTAGCCGCATTATATACTGGTCGGAAATCGTCCGAATAGTGTCTCCACAGTACCTTATCCATATCTGCTTCACTACTTGGGACCTTTAACCCCTGAATGCCCCGGATCACTTCCATTACATTTCTGTTCCGACAGCGCCGGAAACTCCAACCTGCATCATTAACCACCTCGGAAACCTTAGCAAACTTAGGGACACCAAGTTGATAAGACCCCGCAGTCCCAAGAATATCCACCAGTCGGCCTATAGGTAACCATCTATCAAGCCAAAAATAAGTATTACTACCATCACCAATCTCCGTGCGCGTAAACTCAGCAGCAAGTGGCCTTAGCTTTAGTAATTTACGCCATTGCTAGAAGCCCAGAGTAGTCTCCTTAATGTCCCAGAAAGTGCCTTGTCTTATCAAATACCGACGGACCCAAGCAACCCATAGTGAGCCCGAACCAGAAATGATCTTCCAAATTAAACTAAGACCAAAAACCCGAGAGACCTCATGCATTCTTCGAATTCCCAGCCCTCCCTCTTCTCTAGGCACACATACATCCTCCCAAGCAACCTTTGCTTTACCATTTGTGTTTGGAGAACCACTCCAAAGAAAAGCGGAGAACATACTTTCAATTTCTTTGAAACACTTCTTTGGGAGAGTAAAAACTGAGCTCCAAAAATTTGTGATACTAGCTATAACCGACTTCATTAGTTGAGCTCGTCCTGCATAGGAAAGGTATCTTGTGGTCCAGCTCGCTAATCGGTTCCGTATCTTATCGATTAGCGGTTCATAATCAACCCTAGTCATAGCTTTCGTGGTAAGTGGTAGGCCAAGATAACGAATTGGTAACTCACACACCTCTAAACCCGAATTTACCACTGCTTGTTCAAGACACAATTTGCCTCTACCCGCAGCAAAAATATAGGATTTGGAGATGTTTATATTCAGCCCTGACATATGCGCGAAATTAGTAAATACCGCAAGAGTACCATGAAGCGACTGAGGAGTACCGTCGGTGAATACCAATATGTCATCAGCAAAACTTAGATGCGATAGATGAAACCCTTGACATTTAGGGTGGATGCCAATATGCCGCTCCCTCACTGTCTTGGTTAGTAAACCAGAAAGAACATTACTCACAATGACATAGAGATAGGGTGAGAGTGAACAACCTTGTCGCAGTCCCCGGGAACTTGTAAAAAAAACAGTCAAGCTCACAATTGATAGAAACTGAAAAGGAAGCGGTAGAAACACATTGAGAGATCCAAAAAATGAACTGTTCCGGATAATTCATTGCACGGAGAGTTGATGTAATAAAAGACCAGTGGACCGTGTCAAACGCCTTAGCTATATCCAGCTTAATCGCAGACCGAGTAGTAACCAATGGGCGGTGATAATCTTTCACTAATTCAGTAGCTAACAGAACATTTTCAAGAAGGAGACGGCCTTTTACAAATGCACTTTAACTCAAATCAATAGCCTCCGGCAGTTTCTGTTTGAGACGACAAGCCAAGATCTTCGAAATAACCTTATAAATAAGATTACAGCAAGCTATCGGCCTATAGTCCTTCATAGTATCAGGGTTTGTGGTCTTGGGAACCAAAGTGAGGATAGTGCTATTAATCCCCTTCGGCATAAATCCAAACAGAAAGAAGGATTGCACTCCAAAAACAAAATCCCGACCCACTATTGGCCATGCTGCTTTGAAGAATTCAACTGTAAAGCCATCCGGACCCGGCACTTTATTTAGGGGCATGGAGAACATTGTTTCCCTTATCTCCTCTGCACTAACAGGCTGAACTAGCCGAGCAGCATCCTCGCTAGTACACCTAAAAGACACAAGCTGCGAGATAAAGTTTACCGAAGGCACCTCAATATCTACTTGCTGGTCTTGAAGGAAAGACTTATAATGTCTAACCGCTTCAGCCTTTGTGTCACTTAATTCTGTCAAAACCTCTCCATTGCACGTCTTTAGGTGTTTGATTGCATTTCTAGCAGCGCGACTCTCTGCGGTCTTATGAAAGTAACTAGTGTTCTGATCACCAAACTGCATCCATTGGACCCTTGATTTATGATGGTAAAATTGTTCCTCAATACTAGCTAAGTGATTCCATCGCTCAGATGCCTCTGTTACTGCCTCGTACGTCTGCTCTTGAGGATTTTGAAGAGCTTCATTCTGCTTTGCGCAAAGCTCTTCATAGGCTGCCTGAACACGAGAAGGGAGATCCCCATATCTCTCTCTATTTAACCGCCTTAAATGTTCTTTCAATGACTTCAGTTTCTTATGCAACAAAGTTAGAGTAGAGCGGGAGTGAAATAACGGCTGCGTTGATGACCAAGTCTGTGCTACAATTTCCAAAAACTGCGGGTGGGAAGCGAGATGATTGAAGAACTGAATACGAGTTTCAAGTAGACAACCAACTGCGAATTTCTGTGACTGCACCCATTTACGAACAGGATTTTGTTTGCGCGGCATATTGAACCCACGCATGTTCCAAGAGAAGATTGACGTCATCAGAACTTCCTAGAGGAAGTTTTTTGAGAATTTGCTTGAGGCCTCATTTGCAACATGTCTTTCTTATTAAGGATAGGTCGCTGCTTGTGTTTTTGCTTCCCGTTTTTCTTAGTCCCAGAATTGGCACTGGCTGCTGCATTTTCCGGTTCCCCAGTGCTCTTATCTTCTACCAATTTAGACTGCTCCGTCTCTGTTTCAACGATTTCGCCATCTTCAGGGGTATCCTCCAGGACACGAAACCCTGAGGCCAAGCCCAAGTGTAAGTCAGTTCTGTCTGCAGGCTTACAAAGAGGGCTTGATTTACGACCATGAGGAACTACAGACCAGCCCTGCTCAATCTTCTCTACCTCTCCATTAGGCTCAGCCACATTCTCAGTGACTACTAAAACAGAGTGTGATTTATTTGTCTCGCAGTCTGATTTTATACCAACACCATCAGATACTATGACGGATCCATTGTTTACTGCTAACAATTCAGATCCTACCTGTCTTCCCTTCTCGACAATAGCAGACACATTCTCAAGATCATTAACCAAAGCTGCCACGACCGCAAGAGGATCTGAAACTGTGATTACATCTTGAGAAACAGGGGACCGTGATGGATGAGGAGACCCAGCACCAACTGCAGTATTCTTCTTCGAACAATCAGCTTCCTTGTGACCCCAATTAAGACACTGGTTATAGCGGGGAGGAAGCCAAGGGTAGCTTACTGATACTGTAAATTATGAACCTTCACTGTCTTCCACACAAATGGTTTCCGTCAACACCTTCTCCAAATTGACCTCTACCAAAATTCTCGCCATATCCAACCTGGTACAACGCTCAGTGTTTGGATACAAGCGAACAAATTCTCCAGTTATGTCAGCTAGAAACCGCAAGCCTTTTTGAGAGAAGAGAAAACCAGGGACACCTCTGAAATCCACCCACAATGGCATGGCCGTTAAGCTTGGCTTCTCATGAACTGTTTCAGGGCACCATTCATTCAACACTAAGGGCACATCCGCAATATGCCAATACTTTCTCCTCAAGACCCTAGCCCGAGTTTGTTCACTTTCAATACGAAATAGGACAGTCTTCGGACTCAAAAATTGCACATCAATACGTGAGGCCTTGCCCACAGAGTTCCAAATACGGTTCACAGTGGCATGAATCGTGCCTAGATGTGGTGCATCACCCATGAAATAACCAACAACAAAACACTTCCAGTGAGGGGAACTCTCCTCAACAATCTCAGCAGGGACAGAGACCCTAGCGACACCGTCGACTAGATTTACAACTGGTTTTAAACGTGAAACAGAGGCCTCCGGGAGCGGAGAGACCCAAGCAGACTTAGGAGACACCGGATCAGATCTATCCGTCAGTGAGACAGCAGCCGGCGGGGAAGACCCCATGATTTCCGGCAGAAAACGTGAAGGAGAAGCAAAATATGGAAAGTTAGAAAAATCGCCTTAGAGGGAGCGGCTAGGTTAACTCTCCACTACAAGCACTACGAGATTGCCTTATTTATAATTTTACATTCATACAAATTGTTTCAAAAGAGTTTTTAATCATAATTCTTCTTTTTTACATTTTTATTCATAAATTGTTTTAACATCTTTGGAAAATATTTACGAGATAACTTTAAAACATAGTTAATTTAATGGAATAATTCGAATTTTTGAATATATTATCATAATAATTTAATAAATAAACACAACCAAATATATTTGTTGAAAAAGAGTTCTCCGCGATATCGCGGGTTTCATAACCTAGTAATAATAATAGTTTAGTAGTAAACCAGTTTTATTAAGATATAAAGAATATATCGTACGAAACCATTCATTATGGATTGGATTTTAGTTTGGATAACTTTATCCATTAACCGAAAATCCAAAATAAATATATAATTTTAAACGTAAGATTAAAAAGTTTTTTTAAATTTAGAGAATATACTCTTAATATCAACATGTAATGATTATGCAAGTAATTTCATATAAAACATGTAATGATAAGTTACGCAGTGGTGCAGTGACATCCAAATTTAAACGAAAATTAGACTTTTTCTTCAAGATGCGACCAATTCTTCTCATGTCTGCAGGTACGCGTGGTTCCTACTTGTACTTGGTAAATATCTGTAATTCTGTATACAGTTTTGTGTTCTGAAGGTTACTTTGAATGTGCTCTATTTCCTGAATTTGCTTTTTTTTTCTTTTTTTTTTTTTAATCACTGTCTCTTATTAGACTTAACTGAAGGAACAGAAGATTACATTAGTGTTAACTAGATTTCATTTTGTTGATACCAAACTTCTGACTTCTCTTGAAGCTACCACTAGTTTTAATAAAACTGGTTAATCTCATTCAAAAAATTATTGGTGACGGTTGCAGTGATATCAGAACAAACAATTATTAGCTACCACTCTCACTAAACTAATATATAGAAATTGTTGTCTGACTTTTAATTTCTTGATACAGTACGGTTTTATTCCTCTTTCTCTCCCCCATTCATCACCTTCTCTCGTGTTGTTTCTTGCATCGCCTTGGCAGAAATCACGGGGGTTTCTTTCTTAAAGTTTGTGCAAAATGGCGGACTGGCTTCTACTAATACCCTGGAATCAAATCTTCACTGCTGCATGTGGCTGCTTTTTAAGCGATAGAAACTACATTCACTTGATGGAGTCAAATCTCGATGCTCTGCAGACAACGATCGAAGAGCTTAAGAATAGACGAGATGATCTGTTAGGAAGAGTTTCCATAGAAGAAGATAAAGGTTTGCAACGGCTTGCTCAAGTCAAAGGATGGCTTTCAAGTGTAGAAAGTGTTGAATCCCAATTCAATGATCTGCTTCAGGCTAGATCAACTGAAACTGGAAGATTGTGTTTGTTTGGATATTGCTCTGAAGATTTCATATCCAGCTACAATTATGGTGATAAGGTATCGAAGATGTTGGAAAAAGTTGAACTTCTATCTAGAAGAGATTTTGAAGTGGTGGCGCAGAAAATTATACGTAAGGCGGAGAAGAAGCATATCCAAACCACAGTTGGTTTGGATACACTGGTTGGAATAGCATGGGAAAGCCTCAAGAACGATGACATAAGAACCTTGGGTCTTTATGGTATGGGGGGTGTAGGAAAAACCACTCTCTTAGCAAGTATCAACAACAAATTTCTTGAACTGGAAAGTGAATATGATGTTGTGATATGGGTTGTGGTATCTAACGACTTGCAGTATGAGGGCATTCAAGATCAGATTCTGGGAAGATTAAGTCTTGACATGGAGTGGGAAAGAGAAACAGAAAATAAGAAAGCCTCTCTCATAAACAATATCCTTAATAGAAAGAGATTTGTGCTGTTGTTGGATGATCTCTGGAGCGAAGTAGATCTGAGCAGGATAGGAGTTCCAACTCAAGAAAATGGATCGAAGATTGTTTTCACCACTCGTTCGACGGAAGTTTGCAACCACATGAGAGTTGACAAGCAGATAAAAGTTGATTGTTTGTCACCAGATGAAGCGTGGAAATTGTTTCAAATTACTGTTGGAGATGTCATATCCGGAGGCCATCGTCAGGATATTTCCGCACTTGCAAGAATAGTTGCTGCAAAATGTGATGGCTTGCCACTTGCACTCAATGTCATTGGCAAAGCCATGGCATGTAAAGAGACTATACAAGAATGGCTTCATGCGATTTATGTTCTGAATTCGCTTGGCTACGAGTTTCCTGGTATGGATGAAAGAATTCTTCCCATTTTGAAGTTCAGTTATGATAGCTTGAAGAATGGTGAAATCAAATCGTGCTTCCTATATTGTTCTTTGTTTCCTGAGGATTTTGAAATAGAGAAGGAGAAGTTGATAGAATACTGGATATGCGAAGGATTTATAAATCCGAACAGATATGAAGATGGAGGTACCAACCAAGGGTATGATATAATTGGCTTGTTAGTTCGTGCACATTTGTTGATTGATTGTGAACTCACGGACAAAGTTAAACTCCATGATGTGATACGTGAGATGGCTCTTTGGATAAATTCTGACTTTGGAAATCAGGAAGGAACGATTTGTGTGAAATCTGGTGCACATGTACGTCTGATACCGAATGACATCAATTGGGAGATTGTGAGACAGATGTCTTTAATTCATACTCTGATTAAGAAGATATCTTGCAGTCCCAACTGCCCCAACCTTTCAACCCTATTACTCTCAGGTAGCTTGAGGTTGGTGGATATTTCAGTTGGATTCTTTCGGTTTATGCCAAAACTTGTGGTCTTGGATCTTTCTGGAAACAGTTGGCTTAGAAATTTGCCGGAAGAAATTTCTAACTTAGGCTCCCTGCAGTATCTCAATTTATCAAGAACAATGATAAAATCGCTACCAGTTGGTCTAAAGAAGTTGAAGAAACTAATCTACTTGAATCTGGAGTCCACTCGTGTACATGAGAGTCTTGTTGGGATAGCAGCAGCCTTTCCAAATCTGCAAGTGTTGAAATTATTTGATTCCGAAGTTTGTGTTGATGACATATTAATGGAGGAACTACAGCACTTGGAGCACTTGAAGATTTTAACGGCAAACATAGAGGATGCCACGATTTTGGAAAGGATACAAGGAATTGACCGATTGGCGAGTAGTATTCGAGGTTTATGTCTAAGAAATATGTCAGCACCTCGTGTAATATTAAGCACGATAGCTCTGGGAGGTCTTCAACAACTTCAAATTGAGAGATGCTACATATCTGAGATAAAGATAGATTGGAAAAGCAAAGAAAGGAGGGAGCTTTCACCAATGGAGATTCATCCATCTACAAGTTCTCCAGGCTTCAAGCAACTCTCCAATGTTAGAATATTCGGTTTGAGAGGGCAAAGGGATTTGTCATGGCTGTTATTTGCTCCAAATCTAAAGAAACTACAAGTGGGCAATTCACGAGAAATAGAAGAAATAATAAATAAGGAGAAAGGAATGAGTATTACCAAAGTGCATCCAGATATTCTTCTTCCCTTTGGGAATCTGGAATCCCTTAACCTATTTCTATTGTCTAATCTTACGGAAGTCTGCTGGAATTATCGGACTCTTCCTAACCTTAGAGAAATCTCTGTCAGAGATTGTCCAAAGCTACCTGAAGATATAGCTAATTTTCTCAGGCTTGCAGAGAAATAACGGGTGGAAGGGTGATGACAAGTGGTCAATTGCTACAGAGACGACCAAACCGTGTGAAGAAATCGAAGTAGAGTACCAATTGCTTCCTTTGTTTCTTTGCTTGATTTGCTTCTACTTCCAGAAAAGGAGGAACACAAGAGAGTCCTTCACGTTTTGTTTTTCCCTTTAACTCTTATGTATGCATTTGCTTCCTTGTGTGTAGGAACGTGTTGTTCCAAGACTGTTTCCTTATATATAAATGAAAAAGCCAAAAAAAAAAGGTAGAGAAATTTGCCTGAAGAATGTTTGTTCATGCTTTGATTGGGACCGTATAATTGGGGGGATTAAGAATGGGAGAAAGATGCTTCTCTCTAGGCCTGCGAGTTCGGGTTGTCGGGTCGGGTCGGGTCGGTTTATTCGGGTTTCGGGTTAATTGTGAAATTATAAATGTTGCCGAAGATAACCGAAATTGATTTCGGTTCGGTCGGTTCGGAAATCGGTTATTTCGGTTTTTCAAAATTTAACCGATTTAAACCGATTGCTTCAAAAAAAAAAAAAAAAAAAAAAAAAAAAAAAAAAAACCGATTGCTTCAACAGCCACCGTTCTCTTCATCAGCCACCGTTCTCTTCTGCAGCCACCGTTCTCTTAAGCTTCCATGGCGATTGCTTCAACAGCCACCGTTCTCTTCTGCTGCGCCAAACCCAATTTCCGGAGAATTCCGTCTCAGAGCCGTTCATCTTCTCCTCTCACCACCTTAAACGAAAGTGGTATCCGGAGCCGCAGCTTAATCCATGACCCGATTACGCTGTCGGATCTTATCGGAACCGGTTTGATGGCGGCTGCGTTCATCACGGCGGGACCAGATACTACAGCTATGGCGGCTGTGTTCATCACGGCGGGACCAGATACTACAGCTATGGCGGTTGCGTTCATCACGGCGGGACCGGTTTCGGTTTTCGTCAGTAACCGATCGGAATACCCGAACCGAACCGACCGAATAGAAAACCGAAGTCCTAATTTCATCTATTCCGATCGGTATATCTCTCATACCCGAAGCACGCCGAATTTCGTTTCTTCGGGTTCGGTCGGGTCGGAAAATTCGGGTCGGGTTTTTATCCCAGGCCTACTTCTCTCTCATGTACAGGTTTGAAATAAGTGGTCTCTTTATCTCTATATATCTCTCTCCTGCTTTTGGATCACAGAAAGAATTAAGAGCAATGATCCAAAAGAGGAGTTACATTTCAATGACCTCTAGTTACATTTCTCAAAGTTTAAATGACCACAAAGAGAGGAGTTACATTCTCTCTTTTCTCAAAGTTTTACATTTCTCAAAGTTTAAATGACCACAAAGTTTAAATTGGATTTAAATGACCTCTAGTTTCAATGGTCTCTTTGGGGTCAAAGAAAGAATTAAGAGCAATGATCCAAAAGAGGAGTTCGATGTAAAAGGATTTTGGTTCTTTATACAAATTCAACGACTTATTTGATGCTTGCATTTGTGAGTCAGTTTCCTTGCCCAATGTCGCTATAACTTTGTGGTGTATAAGAAACTATAACATATGTGGTATATGAGATTGTATATATTTTCATAGTGTGATGGGTTGGTCTCCTTCAAGCTCTGATATAACAATCAATGAGTCTTCCATTTCGAGGGAGAGAGGTTCGTTCTTTGGAACCGGATTGATTATCTGCAACCACGGAAAACCGAGTTATCAATGTCCGTGAAGAGGAGGAGGTTAAATGTATGTTGCAGAGTAATTAAACACTCACCTTTTTACCGCCTTTTATGTAGCCTATGGCGACTTCTCTCCTTAGCCAAGCTCGCTCTGAGAGCTCAGTGAATGAAGGGTTCTCGCCCTCTTTCATGTACAGTTCAATGTCCTGTGTATCTCAAAGCAAACTCGAGATTTTCAGACTGCAATTATTATGATTTTTCAAACAAAGGAAGAGATTCTTTCAACCTTAACGTATATCTCGTCACCATCTGCGTCTAGAATGTCCTTCCATACCTCGTTCAGTTCGCTGTTTTCAGCAACTAATTAAAAAAAGAAAAGAGTATTACTATTGTTCGGATTGCGGTGGATAAATAAGTACAAAACTGAAATTGATTAACCTTGTGCTGTTACAAGGCTCATAACTTCCTCTGCCGCTATGAAAGTTAGGGACGGCTTGAGTCCTGTTATCTGTATGGTTTTGTATAATGTTTCACCAACATAACCGTAAAGAAGCTAACAGAAAAACAAAACCGTCTTTCAATACCTGCTTGCCGAGTTTTGAGTCAACGATTTCAGAGGCTAGATTATGTACCTTAAGAAACAACAAAAGTAAGATGAATTTTACCTATGCAATGTGGTTAGGATTCGATGAAAAGTTAGAATTTGATGAAAAGTTATAAGATTACCTTTACTCCAAGCTTGTTGCAGATGCTTTCAGCAAGGAGAAGAGAGTAAGCGGATTGTTTGTCTGCTCTAGATGGATCTAACATACATCAAATTATTTGTTAGTGCTACGATTATTGCAAAAGATGGAACTAAGAAGAACTAGTCGCGAATGCTTACCTCCAAGAAGCCAGTCTCGATCCGATATGACAAGGATGGTCAAAGGAATATTTTTGCCTTTTCTATATTTACTTTTCATACGGATTATAGTTTGCTTTAATGTATCATAGTTCAGAGGATTCCCAACCTGCAGAAAATTGAAAAACATCAATACGCAACGACTTTGAACCTCATCATGTTCATGCCTCCGGATATGAAATTTACCTTATGTGAAACTTGGATGTTCTTAATTTTCACTGAACCCATACTATCTCCCACTCTTCTTCTGTCCTCTAACGGTACATCCGATAATATTTCCTGTGAACAGAAACTTATAAGTAACTCATTATGTGAGAGCCAGCCGGAGAGAGATAATGAATGGTATATGATCATACCATTGAACTGCCTGGACCAAGATAGTTATCAAACTCCTCGATCATTTGCACAACGTCTCCACGCCAACCAAGTAAAAGTATAGATTCTGTGGGTCCTTTGATGGAATCTGATCCCTGTGTAAACCATAGAAATGAAAATCAGAGGTCTCAAAATTTTCGAAAGCCCAGTATAAATCAAGCATTACAGGGGCCAGTTGGGAGTCAGACCTTTGATAAGGACTTACGAGGACGCATTATAATTTTTGCTAGCCGTGATCTTTTTTTCTCAAACACTTGCTTCCGAGTATCAGTCGCAACTGTAATGTTCTCAAGTTTCATGTCTGTATATAATAGTTGCTTCTTTTTCCAATTGAGAGGTGCGATAAACAATAGTTTGTCGGTTTCCATGAGCTCTTCATTATCATTTGGGTGGAAATTTACTTTCCCATCTCGTAAAAGGCCACAGACCACAACCTGAAAGGAATACATGTAGAGAATGAAATTCGTAACAACTATCAAAAGGTACTGATTCGAAGAACGAAAAAACATTCTCCCAAGAGTCAATCCTACCTCCTGGAACCCCAGTCTTAATTGTCTATACTTCGTCCCAGCTAGATTGGGGAAGCTGCAAAGATTAAATACATTTTCTGCAACGAGTAGACTTGGTATTAATTAGTCTTGAATACATACATAATACAAACATGAAATAAAATTCTTAACATAGATAGCAGTAATGAAAGATGAAAGCACACCGTACTTGAGTAATTTAGTAGGTGCCTGTAGATCTTTATCAGGTCTTTTTGACGTGAGCATTGGACAAACAATTTGGACGTAACATTTTCAACCGGCTCCACTTTCAATCCCGAAATAGACTTGAGAAGATCATACGTATTAGGGCTTGATACCTGCATTCATTTCCAGAAGCAAGAAAGGTAAAAGATAAGCATTATAAACAGAACCATTACTGCCTAATATATAGTTACCTAATTTACCTCTACAATGGTTGGGATCGATTCCATCTTTTGTATAGGTTGAAGGGCTAATACAGAAAGAAATGCGTCTGTATCAACTTCATACCTGAAACAATGTTTAACTTAATTGATTCCTCTTTTACAAAGTAGTGAGATTCCATACATTTTACCACTAGCATATACACATAACTCTCTTAACCGCGTTCTATATATATCCCAATTGCTAAGCTAGCTAAGTAAACATATCGATATGTATTTTACTATGGAAAAGCTAACATGAAAGAGTTACGACACTAAAACATTACTACTCAAATATCTACCCGGAACTTCTCAGTTTCCATAATCTTTTTTCACAAAGCTGACACACATATACTTTCCGAGAGTTGAATTTTTCTTACCTATCACCTTTCGTTGGTAGTATGATAATAGCACGTGCCATAGAGGCAGCAGCCCTCTCAAATGATTTCGTCATGTTAAGACTACAACTGCACTGGTAGAAAGCATGAAATCAGCACTGTAAATGTATGCAAACCAACAAGAACATGAATTAATATGGCATGTCAACCACTTTAGGTTCACTTTTGCTTAATAGGTAGCATGTCAACCACTTTACCTCTTTGTAAGGATATCAATATGATTAAAATCTCTGGAGTACGCCTCAGCCAGCTTGTCCATCTGCTTCCTTGGAGTATCAGACATGAGCAGAAGTCTCTGCTTCCTGAAAGCATGTAACAAGGAAAAGTAAGTATCCCAGTCAACATAAGCCGAGAAATAAATTGTAGATATATAGAGAGACCAAAATACCTAGCTGTAGCGGTACCTAAGCGGACAGCATGCTCATGGTAGCTGTTCAGTTGCTTTAGTATGAAAGGTAGATGACTGTTTATTCCACAAATGATGATATGATCAGCTTCTAGGACTTGCATCTGTGCCCCTTCCCTCAGTTTTGTCATATTATACTGCCAGCCAAAGCGATTACGAATTTGTACCAATTAACATTCATTTTTCACCAGTAGCGTTTATCTCAAGAACTTACCCGAAATTGTTCTGTCATTGTGCTTAAAAGTCGAGAGTAAAACAATATTCCCCAAATGGCTAGGACAAATCCAATGACTCTTTCAATGCGTGTCTTTTGCTGCATTTTTCAGTAGACATATATGCATTTAGTTTCAAGAACTCCATAGAAATATCTTGAGGCTTGTAATTTGAAATTATCTTTGGATCGGTGAAGAAGCAAATCATGACCTTCAGATGAGTAGAAGAGGAAATGAGGCATGCCCAGGCTTCCCAAAGGCAGTCTTCTAATGGTAGGTCTTTCCTTCACATAAGTAAGAAATCATGCAATGGAAATTCATACATTAGATTATTTTGCTTTTCTACAATTTCTTCATCAGACTAAAACCAAGAATTGTGTTTTATCATTCATGTATAGAGTTTCAGAAAACTTCATCATATAACCACACTAAGACGATCTTGAGAAGGCTTTAAATCGATAAGCGAAGTTAAATAAAGTTGTGTTACCTGAATTTGAAAAATAGGAGTCCCCCAATGATAACAAACGATACACATGCTATCATGAGCGCCACAAGGAACCTAAAATAGCCACGACAAGGGATCAAAACGGATGTCATAGTCACACAAAAAAATAGAATGTACTACATATGAACAATGCTAATTTCAAGGACAGTGATACTAACAATAATACTCAATATGAATCTGATATTACTTAGGTGATCCTCGACCTCTATGTCCACACTATTGGAAGCCGAAAGATTTAAGTCAATTTTTACACTATTTCCATGTTGTATCATTTGAAATTTAGTGAATCATCCTAGCAATTCTGACACTTTCCAATATTAACCATCCAATACCGCCAGTTGCTTCGGTAATTGGTACCATTTGTACATACAACTATCTTACAGAAATAGAAGAAACACAATTACCATGAGAATAAGAAATATTGGGTTTAGAACATACGTGCCAATGTTCTTCTCAAGCTGAATATTGAACAGGTAAAGAAACCTTGCAAGACCCCATCTGATATCTTGAAAAGAAGGAACGGAGACGTCCAACTTGAGAGGAGTAGGTAGAGAGTTCGATGCACAAGCAAAAGGCAAGCCAGCCCCCACTGAGTTCTGAACTAGGCGGGGAAGCTCTTGACATATCTTTTGCGCTATCCTGAACACCACATACAGTGGGATGCATCCTACCACCAGTTTATATGGAAGACTCTGCAGATTAAGAAGATTAGACCTTAAGGATACGAAATATTTAATCTCGATAACTATCCAAGAAGCAAACACATTGAAAGACATCACATACACCAGTAAACACAATGAGCTAAGACTCATCCTTCAAACCAAAAAAACGGGTGTATATAAGATATCAGAATAATCATCAGAGGGAGAAAAAACGGAACTCGGTGCAGCCTAGAACCTCTTAAACACGAAAGGAACAAATTATTCGACTTGTTCTGCACAGTACAGGACCAAGAAAAAAAAGGATAAAGACATGACACTGGACATGTTTAAGCTTCACCTTATGGAATTTGGAATTGAAATCATTCAGGTTAACACTAGACGGCTTAGTGTCTCCTGTCCTCTGAGATTTGACTTTGAAGGTCCCTGTAGTATAGGAAGAACATGAACAATGAAACCCTAAAGAATTGCATTAAAATCCTTTATTGTAGTAAACCTCACCTGGGCATCTAAAAGACTCAATCCCACCTAAAGGTAGAGACTTTAAACTCAAGCTCCTGCAAAAATAAAAAATTGTAAGCATTAAATACACAATCCGACTAAAACTCAGTTTTGGATCATAGTCCCAAATTCAATTCCAACTTAAACCCTAAACCCAGATTCAGAACTTCCATTAAAACTCCAAAAATTAAGAACCATCAAAACCCATTAAACTCTACTACATTTTATACAGTAAACAAACATAAAACAGCTTCACCGGAAAAAGAAACAAAAACCCAAATAAAAAGTTGAAATCTTTGACAGTCACAAATTTCATAACCATCATCTTATGGATAAGTCACACCCACCATGATTCAGCAAGCAAATTGAATTATAAGAAAAAACCTGTTAAAAGACGCGAATCGATCTACTTTTGAAGCTTGCGAAGGGAGAATCAATGGCTTCCAGGTAAATAACTGAGCCAAATTGAGCAAAGGCGGCCACTTCGCGATATTGTGCCAATTCCAGTTTTGAACAGCCACCATGATTTATCTCTTCTCCTTCGCTCTCTTTGTTTCTCCGCTTAAATATATATAAGACTCATCTTTTAGAATTTGCACCTTTTCTTTTTTTTTGTTTTCGAGGGAAATGTGTATTTTAATTAGAGTCAATTATCGACCTTTTTTGTTGTTGTTAATGACTTTTAATATTTTGGATCATCTTCTCAAATTAGTATTCACTCAAATAAGTTGAGTTACACAGTACTAAAGCAAACAAAAATTGTGGTCACAACCAAAAGTTGTTAATGACTTTATGTTTTGGATCATCTAAAAATCGGATCTAAGTTTTTTATTTTTTTATGATTAGGAGGTTTTGGATCCGTGGAGACGTCTATTTCCAAGATGGAATCCAGAGCATATAATTTAATTCATATCTAAAGAGCAAATGTAAAATTTTCACAACTCACGAAGCGCACCAACGACTTCTCGGATTTTTACGCTTTTGGTAACTTAAGAACTTAACCGCTACACCAACTTGTGGTTGGTATCTAAGAAAAAATTTATAATGGCATAGATTTCCTTTAAAAGACTTAAACAACCCAAATATTCATTTAGAAGAAGAAAAAAAGAACAACAACAACAATCCAAATGAATCAATGTACGTTCCATTGAGCTAGCTAAAAAATAAAAATTAGTACAAAACACTTACGTTTTATATCTTACAACTTTCACTTGCCCTTAATTGGTTTCTCAAGTAGACATTTGGATTTGTATACAATCGTTTTGCTAAGTCAACTAGTCATTGTTTTTTAATTGTTACTTTTGGTCACCACTTTAATTAATTATTAAAGATGGACTACGAGTCTTTAATATTGACGCAAACACTCGTATAAGTATCCTATACTAATATTTGGGAAGTACATCCTAAGGATCATAACGTTGATTTTGTAAGAAATTACAATATATGCCATTAGAAAATTCTAATTATAATCATTTTATTCCATGTCATTAATATATATTAACGGGTCAACGGGTCAACGGGTCAAATGGGTTTAAAGATATTAAAGAGATTTTGTTTATATATAATCCGAATTTATACAAAAAAAATGTTATATAATTCAAATTTATAAAAAAAATGTTATTTTGAATTATAGTAATCATATATTAACGTTCTAAGTTATTAATAAATTATTCAAAAATGTTATTGAAAATGTTATATACTAATCCATTATTCGAAAATGTTATTGAAAATGATATATCATTGAAATTTTTTTATATAAATCGAATTTATAAAGAAAATGTTATTTTGAATTATAGTAATCATATAGTTCGAAAATGTTATTGAAAATGTTATATAAATTTTAATTCCATGTCACTAATATTAACCAATTCATTAGAAAACGGGTCAATGGGTCATACGGGTTTAAAGATATTAAAAGATTACCTAATATATAGGAAGCCAATCACGAATATAACAAACATGGATTTTGTTTAGATACAAATAATTTTTAATCATACAACGAAATTTAGTTTAGATTTTAAAATATTTTCTTAACTAAACTATACTAATTAATTATGATTAGTATATATGGAAGAAAAAAACGAAATTGTATATATGTAAACTAATTAAATTTGATAATATATTAATAGATATTTCTAAAATCTCTGAATCGGGATTGTCTCAAAAATTTTGTTTACGTGTACTTCGCATATTGGCAAAGATAAATACATATAGAAATGATATTTTTAATTTACTAAATCAGAAATAAATATAGCATCCTAAATCTTAGTACTTTCCATAACAATTGTATATTTATTCGAATAGATTCAAAACGCAAATTCAAATCCCCTGTATTAAGCAACTACAACAAACACCAATTAAAAAGTCAACAAAATATTCGAATTTTCCTAATATATAGTTATCATTAACTATTAAATCTAAAATCTTTCAAAAATTGTTAACCACGTAAAGATTTTGTAGTTAAGGAAACAAAAATTTATTTTTGAACATAATTTTGATTTTTAAAAATTCAAATCGTAATGAATCTTGCAACTTATAATTCCGTATATTATGGGAATCAAAGATTTTCTTTTTCAATCATAAATTTAGTTATATATAAGGATAGTTTTTTAAATTTGATAACAAAATCACCATATTTGTTAAGATCTTAGTAGTTAAATATATCTAGATTAGTCGGCTAAACCTAAATTATGTACAAGCTATCTCTCTATAAATGAAGTTATTTCAAGCTAACTCGGTTTGATTTAAGGTTTTGTGTGCCAAAATAAAGTTAATAATATTATTTTTTCTTTTGTCACTGCAGATAAAAACTCCACTTATCTACACTTATGACATTGATGTGAAGCGTAAAACATCTAAGAGGGAGATTGTGGTGGTTCATGAAGACGCAAGGGCTGATATATAACACAGAGGAACATGGGAAGCTGTTTGGAGAACGATTGAAAACTGTTTTATGATCCGTTTAAAGGTAAAACCAAAGGCATGTATTTTTTATGAGAGAATTTGATACCAAAAATCTATGAAACGTAATTGTGAATGATTCAATGCGTTTCTTTTACAGTAAAACAAATGCAATATGGTCTATGTGTGATGTATTGTATACACGTACGTAATAGTATTGTTCTAACCCTCTTAATTAAATGTTTCATTTAATTATTGTTTATTTACCAATTCTTTCTACATAATTGTAGGAACCATAACTATTACGGGTCATTGGACATTGCCGGAGACTCCATGGTGAAACGGCGGCGGTTGGCCTAAGTCAAGAGAAAATGTTTTTGGTACCTTTTCTGATTTTTTTCCTAAATGCCAACAACTAATTTTTAGTCAATTATTTATTTAAATTTTTCACCCCTTATATTTTGATTGTCTTTTTTTCTAAATGACAAAGTTGAAATCTATTTTTTCAGAGTATTTTTAAAATAGATAGATATTCTGTTTAACTTATTTAAATTTATTTATACAAAAAAATAGAATATCAGTAACCCCTTATTTAACTTTTTCACCCCTTATTGAATGGTATGAAAATAGATATTCTGTTTTTTTTTTAAATTCTTCTTTTTCAACTTCCAAGTCATAAAAAAAAATTGTTGAATCCAAAAACCTCTCATATATTAATCGAGATTTTGTTAATAAATATAACCATTTTTTCATTTCAAGATATTTAGTTTCGTGTTGTAAATAATAGGGTTTTGGGGATTGTTCTTTCTGTTATTGATCAATTGTACAAGATACAACATATATATAGGGATACAACATTAGGGTTTATGTTAAAGATTATCACAAAATATAATTTTTTAAAAAAAAAAACCATAAAACTGGGCCAAACAAACCCAAATATAGCCCACTAAAAAACTTAAACCCAATACAACAATTTTATGTTTATTCTCTAATTATCAATACCTACTTAAACTAAATAAATTGTTAATCTCATTAAAAAATACAAATCTAATGCAGCTAAATATATTAAATTCAAAAATACAATATTCTCTCCTTATTTATTACCAAGTCATGTTTTCAACCAAATTAAGATTTAACAACATTTAATTCCTATAATAAAATTAACCAAATATGATAAGGAAATTAGATCTAAAATTAATTATCCTATACTAATATTTGGGAAGTACATCCTAAGGATCATAACTTAAATTTTGTAAGAAATTACAATATATGCCATTATATAATTCTAATCATAAAATTTATTCCATGTCACTAATATATATTAACGGGTCAACGGGTCAACAGGTTTAAAGATATTAAAAGATTTTGTTTATATAATACATAATTAATATAATTCGAGAATATTATATACCAATCAATATTCGAGATTATATAATACATAAAAATGTTATATAATACATAAAAGATTTTGTTTATATAATATATAAAAATGTTATATACTAATATACTAATATATTATTCGAATATGTTATTGAAAATTAAAAATGTTATTCAATTTGTTATATAGTAATCCATTATTCGAACATCTTATAAAAAATGTCATTGAAAATGTTAATGAAAATGATATATCATTGAAAACATTTTATATCAATCCAATTTATAAAAAATAAAAAATGCTATTTTGAATTATAATACTCATATAGTTCGAAAATGTTATATAAATTGAAAATGTTATATAATTCTTCATTTTTTAAAAATGTTACTAAAAATTGAAAATGTGTCTACGTTCTTATAACTAAACAAAATTTATTTTCAACTACAATTCGTAATCTTTGACAATATTTTCAGTTTCCTAAACATCTGTTATCATCTTTGACAATATTTTCAGTTTCCTAAACATCTGTTATCATCAATTTCATTGTTTTTGATTAAGCTAAACAATACAATATTTTCAGTTTCCTAAATCTTTGTTTCTGACTTCAGTTGATTATATTGTTTAGGTAGTATATTCATTTTTTAATTACGCGGGTCATTGGGTCATCAGACGGGTTTAATTATACTATCTTAACAATATAATCACATAATTTTGTAATTAATTAATTAGGGAGATTTCGTAAATAATAAAATCAATTCAAACTAATAAGGCAAATCCTATACTATTATTTGGGAAGTACATCCTATAAGTCGTAACGTTAATTTTGTAAGAAATTATAATATATGCCATTAGATATCTCTAATCATAATCATTTTAATTCCATGTCACTAACATTAACAAATTAATTAAAAAACGGGTCAAATAACGAAAAACGGGTTTAAAGATCTTAAAGATATTAGGTTGTTATATTTTGTTTAGATATAAATTCGTATTCAAGCAATTCGTAATCTTTGAGAATATATTCAGTTTTCCTAAAATCTTTGAGAATATATTCAGTTTCCTTAAAACCCTTTATAAAAAAAATCAATACAATAAAAATACTAAGAGTCTCTCCAAGTTCGACACCTCAGCTTTTTCGTGCATTCTGGAGCTGACACATCAGTTAAATGACTTCACCAATCAAAATATAACAAATAATACAGCTCAGCTCAAAATTTGCCACGCTGGAGACATTCTTTTTTCTCTCCGGATGGTACACTCGATTTCGATTTCATCTTCATCTTCGTAAACCCAATTCTTCACAAAGTAACAAAATTGTTTCTCTCCTTTTCATCTTCTTCCATATCTATGACGAGATGCTTGTGGGAATCATCACCGTGTTGATGATTTCTCTTTGTCTCCGGTGACTTTTGGTGGGTTTGGGGTGAAAAAGACTTTCTCTTGTCTGGAGCTTAAGAATTAAAAGCCTCTTAGAAGTGAATTCCATGGAAAACAGATCGCTTTCGGTGAAGCTCAAGACGAGAGCTTCCGATCATCAGCCATCACAGATCAGGTAAATTTGATTTCTTGTGTTCTTATTTTATAATCCATTACATGTGAGATCTAATTAGAAAGATCTTGAGAGCTAATTGTTGAAAGAAACGTTTTTTAGGGGTTTACTTTAATTTTGTAGTGAATTATGGCTTGATGAGAAGATTGTGGTCTAGGGTTCATGTGTTTTCAATTTCATCTGTTGATTTTTTTGGATCTGTGAAAACTGAAAATATGATTCTGAAATGTGTAAATTTGCAGACAACGCCGAGGATTGGAACAGCTCAGAAGTGGTGGGAGAAAGATCTGAAAGAAAACATGAGAGAGATCTCTTCAGCTCAAGAACTCGTTGACTCTCTGACCAACGCGGGTGATAAGCTTGTTGTTGTTGATTTCTTCTCACCTGGCTGTGGCGGCTGCAAGGCTCTCCATCCTAAGGTATCAATCCACTTCTTGGACTGTAGCTTGGGACTTTTGATTTTGGAAACGAACAAAATTTCTAACCATACTGGTTTATGATTGTTGCAGATATGTCAGTTGGCAAAGATATAAACCCTGGTGTGCAGTTTCGTCAGGTGAATTACGAGGAACATAAGTCGATGTGTTATAGCCCAATGTTCATGTTCCCCGTTTTTCCGATTCTACCGAGGCGCTCAGGGTCGTGATTGCAGCTTTAGCTATACCAATGCCACAGTTCGTTCTCATTCCCATAAAACATGAGACAACCATGTTTGGTTTGGTTTTGATCTTGATTTGTTTTTTTTCAGATCAAGAAATTCAGAGATGCATTGGCAAAGCAGATGAGTGTAGGGTTTGAGATGATTTTATTTTAAAGTTTTCCAAATCTTATGCTTGCCTAATTTGTTTTCTCTTATTAAAAAGATCATATTTGGTATTCATTCACTCTGGTACGTGGTGCCTTAGAGATGGAACAATTTGATAAATAAAAAAAAACAACTCAATTTCCTTCATCTCACTGAATCAGCGAAAACAACAAAGTTAAAGAACCAATTATCCTAGAGCTTTTTCTAGATGGCATTAAATGCTCCCAAGGCCAAGATCAACCAGAATATAATCGACGTTAGCCGTGTGGCAATTGGAGAACAGATCACTAACCAGCAGCGTGATATCTAATAAGAAGATAATGTCCCAAGTCAACACACTAATCCAAATCTGAAGCATACAAAATTTACATGTTTTTATACGAAAGATGTTGAGGATGATTATAGTAAATAATTGTAGTTAAGAATTCATTTTGATCAATAGTTCTAAATTAGTATCAATGTCCCAAATATTACAAAAATTTAAGAAACTTTTAACTATCATTTGTAAATTTGATGAAATAGTGGTAAAGTAACATTGAGATAATGGATTGAGCTTATGTAGATTTGAAGCTATTGTAGTTCCTCTGGACAAAGTCGCTGAATTCTGTGTCAAGCATCATGTGCCCCGAATTGGATATTTGCTGGGTTTCGTTAGAATTTACAAGGTTTCATTTCTTCTTTTTTTTAATGAAACAAGGTTTCATTTCTCCAACATGTTTTGATCTTTAAGCTTTTATACTATCTCCGATTTTGGTCGTATCTTAGGGTATTTACCTCTTAGGTTTGAATTTGTCCAAGTAAGTAGTAGACCAAGTGTTTGTGGAAATGCCGCAGAGGATTTATGTGTTTATTACAACTCTTAAAGTTTAGTTTTTGTTAGACTGGACTACACAGTGAGTGAAAGGACTAATGAAAATGTCATAACTCATTTGAAATAGTTCAGTGTTAAATATTACATCAAATTTAAATATACACAAACTAAAACATACACTCTACATTATTGATTAAGTATTGACTTTTTAAAATTAAAGTATTGATTTTTTTTTGTCTAAATTGGAGTTAAACACAATTTAGGAAATTACCCCGCAGCGGAGCGCGGGTTTTAAACCTAGTAAGTTATAATAGTTGTTATATTCTAGATCGTTTTTTGTTTAGTTTTACGTTTTTTGTTTAGTTTAATCACGCATCAATATAATCAGCTATTCAGTTTCCTTAAAATCTTTTCTAAAGATTGTCAAATCTCTCTGTTATATAATTTTGATCCTATATTCCAAATAATCTAGAATTTACCTTTCTAAAATATTATCTAACTATTTTATGTTAATTAATATATTTCTGAATCTCCTAATTATCACAAACAATCTACAACTATAAATATCCATATAGGCTTGACGTACCTTTCTCACAGAAATCATCTCAGCACCATTCTCATACCCTACAATTAAAAATACAGCAGAAATGGCTATGGTTAGTCCCTACACTCCTATTAACAATTTGAAGCATGTCAAGACTTTTTGTTGTATTCAAGTTAGTATATTTCATTCGTAGATTCATTTTACAAAAGGTTCTGGCATATCTTTGGAAATGATTTTGAAAGATGAGCCTGTAAGTACCATTGAAATTTTATACAATTCTCTTTGTAATATATGTGCCGTAAGTTTTAAGTCATCTTATTTTAATTACAGGGTAACAAAATTCAAGCAGACATCAAATAGGAACAGATCAGCAAATTCCAAAGGTATGTTAAACCGTTTTTTTTCCTTTTTTTTAAACCATGAAACTAGGCCCCACAAACCCAATATAATCCAATAAAAAACTTAGACCCAATACAACTATTTTTTTGTTTGTTCACAATCACACAATAAAATTATCAATTCCTAATTGAACCAAAGAAATTATTAATCTCATATAAAAAAATACAAATCTAATGCTGCTAAATATATTAAATTCTAAAATACAATATTCTCTCCTTCTTTAGTCAAATAAAATATATAACATTATATCCAAATAGTAATAAATATAAAATATTATGATATATTCCCTTTTATATTATACTATTATACTAAATTATTCCTTATTTCTTCGAACAAAATATACAATTTAATTCATGAAAATATTAAATCCCGTGCTGTATAGCACGGGTCATGATCTAGTAACTAGGTATATGTAGCCACGCTACGCGTGACTTATTGTTGTTTTTGTATAAATTTTTACAGTAGTGTAAACAATCAAATGATTCGACTAAATTTAATTATAAATTGCAATAAAATTATATATATATATATATATATTAATATGGTATTTAAACTTTTTGTTCGTTTGCTCATGTAAAACTCGTTTGATTTACAATAATAAAAAGTTAAATAATTTTTGAGTAAAACTATATATATTTATATACAAATATTTTGAGAATAATTTTAAACTATTTTCTTTCTTTCTCATTATTCCACCCAATTCAAGTTATATTGATAAAATTTATTTTAGATATTTCACCTTTATAATTTTTTTACTACTAATTAAGATTATCGAACCGTTTTAATTAAAACTAAAAAAATAATGATATTATTAACCACAAACCTTGAATAAATAAATAATATATATATATGTTAGATCACTATGCATATATTAAAATTTTGAGATATTGGTGGACGAAAATGAAAGAAAGATTATTTGTAGGATGATGAGTGTTGAAAGTTATTTTTAGAAAATAAATACATTGGACTTACATTTTTTGTAAAATTAGTAGGAAAACCATTCAAATTAAAAATTATGGTCAATGGTTTTAATCAAGTAATAAATGTATTTTAGTGGGGTTTTGATGTTCTTATAATTATTTTGTATGCAAATTACGTATAAAATTTAAATGTGAGTTAATAATAGATTAACTTAAACCACAAGCTTTGAAGAGAATAAACATTTTAGTTAATGATTTTTATATAATTATTTATTGGATCAAAAAAAAAAATTTGATCAGTATATTAAAAATAATACAAAACATAATTTGAGATAAGAAAGAAGTATGTAAAAAAATTAACAGATGATATTACAATAATTTATTTATTGTAGAAAATAGAGATGAATCTTCTCAACTTGATTTTCTTCTGGTGTAATGGTTGAATTGATATTTGAAAACTTCATCGTTAAATCTGCAAAGTATGTAATTTTGAATTAAAAATCAGAAATTATAGCCATCAAATTTATTATCATTTGTAGTTTTGAACTAAAAATATGAAAATTAAAGAAAAAATAAGTATATTCAAGTAAGACATTAGAATAAAAATAAAATTGAAAACAATGTAAAATATATACCATATAGTCTCTAAAAACAAAATTTATAATCAAACTTTTACAATGATGTCTCAATTGATTTTTCAACTCATGCAACAACACAAAAAAAAAAAAAATATTTAGGATTTGAGATATGGTGGAAGAAGATGTGAGAATGATTATTTATAGTATAGAAAGTGATGGAAGTTACATTTTAATAGTAATTAAATCATAGGAGTTACAATTTGAATTTATAGTGTGTTTGAATGACATTGAGTGGGGAAAAATATAATTAATACACAATTTGTATGATGGTTATAATTTGGTATTAAATGGTAGATTAATGTATATGAATAAATGTGTTGTATTTGTGGTTTAATAAGACATAAATATTATTATAATTGTTTTTGAAAAAGTGAATTGCCAAGTGGACCAATCATGGGAGAGTGAAACCCTACTTTTATATGTATGATTTAATTTATTTATGGTAAACCACACAAAGTATCTTATTCACAACTTCAATAATACAATCTTGTACATCTCCTTAGAGAACGTGCTGCATAAAATTGAAACCAACATAGTAACTAACTAACAAAATTTTCATATATTCTATTCGACTTAAATATTTTTTTGTGTTGTTTAAATTAGGTATGACTTATGAGTTATGAGATGAGATTCGAAGAGGAAGAAGTGGAACATAAAGCACGTGGGTACACACAATGTGAATCTCAATGGAAACCTCAATTTTTTTGGTTATCATTGCCATTTCTATCACGCTTTCAATTTTTGCTACATCACTCTCTTTTACTTACTTTTTTGTATTTTTTCTTCTTCCACTCACTTTTCTCGTTTTTATATACATTTTGAAAGAGATATAACGAATACTAATTATACAAATATTTTAATTTTGTTTCTATCGTTAAAATCTCATCCGCAATATGGAAACCGGACGTAATTGGCTACTGAAATATCATTTTCAATGTGTTGTTAGTAAGACAACATATATAGTTTAAAACTTTAAATACATATCAGAAACACAAAGAAAATATCTGATATTCTGTGATGAAACTTAACATACAAAAATTTTTCTTACAAAAATATCATTGTTTTAAGTATACCATAATTAACAATGTGTACATTTCAGAATATACGAGTTAGAGCACCTCCAATGGGAGGTTCTCTCATAAAATTTGTGGGTTTCTCTGCCTTTAAGTACAATTAAAATAAATAAAAAATGCTAAATAACCAGAGAACCGGCTCTTTCCAGAGAGATTTGAGAATCAGAGAGAACCGTACACGTGGCAACATTTGATTGGATGATGATTTGTTTCTCTCTCTCTTCCTCCTCTCTCTCTCTCTTTCGCATTCATTTTTCTGATTACAATGGCGATGATCGAAGACGTACTTTGCTCATGGTCATTGTCGTCGGTGACATTGGGTAATGTATTCCGATCTCTAATCGTAGTCATAGTCGGTTTCATCGTCGTTGCAGTGGTTTTATAAAACTAGATCCAAAGGAAGAAGACGATTATTTCTCCTCCACGTACGTTTTATAATTTCTCATGTTTTCTCTTGGGCCAGTTATGTTTGGTCAGAGAAGCCCAATTGTGTTTTTTTTTTGCTTCCACGATAGTTCAATCTTGTTTTGTGTTTTTGTTTCATCAAAGATTCAATTATGTTTTAAACACCTAATTTTCATATTAACTTATTTTCTTGAATACAAAATATAAATTTTTAATTTATTTTCAAAAATCATACAAATGTTGTAACCAAAAATTTTAAGAACCAAAACACTTCAAAAATTTTAAGAACCAAAACACTCTAAATTTTTAAATGTTTGAAAATAATGTATGTTTAATATTTTTATGAATTGTAATAATTCATAAAAATTTTATTAATTTTTTTTTCTAAGAGAACCCCACTAGAGAACCTACCATTGGACTATAAAAAATCAAAAACAAAAACAAAAGTTTTCATCTCATATTTTCAAAAAAAATATATTAAAAATTTTGAGAGAGTCTAATGGTGAGAACTCCCCATTGGAGATGCTCTTAGACTTCTTTGTGGATAAAATATGAATTTGTAATTGTGGACAAAAAAATGAATTTTCTAACTAAGAAATAAATATATTAATATTTCTAGGCCATTTTCATGATTTCGTCCTTTTCGTAAGAACTCATATTTGTTTTTTTTCTTTAGCCAAATTTGTTTTTGGCATGTGACAATCTTAATGTTTAATGGAGTCCCATGTGGGAGGGCATAATCTTTCACCTCTTATGGTTGAAAAGTTTTCCGATCTTGTGTGAAATAATTAATAATATTGTTGAACTTGATTTTCTTATCTTTATACAATAAAACTTCTCTAAATTGCTGTCTAAAACAAATAAATAAAACTTCTATAAAATAAACAATTCCTTAAATTAATTGTGTTATTTTATTTTTTTCAGTCATTTTAGCTTATGTCTCACTTTGAAACAAATTAATAACTTGGAAACCTATAGAATACAACATACATGAAAAAAGTGGAATGCATATTGAGAATCTGAACAAGTTAGGCGCAACAACAAAACAGAGGCCAAACTAACATTTTTGGTGTTGTTGTTGAAACTAGAACCACTACAATGTTGTTCTTCTCTAAGATGAAGGAAGATAAATCTTCAAACCGGAAAAGTATTTTTGAATAAGATGAGTCCAGTTGTGAATAAGGAAGAGGATAAGCTGAGGTTGTCAGAGATTATTTGGATCTTGCAATTGGCTGAAGCTACTCTAGAAAGCATCTCAAGTTGCTTGGAAACTTCAATCACATCTTCATCAAGTGGTGTATCATAGTATAATATCATTTGTTCGAGTTTCGGCATCGTCTCCAGGAAGTGTTCGATCAGCTCTATCTGCATCTCCTTGTCATCACAAATTTCACCAAACTTCAATATCTTTAGAACCTTCACCGGACTTGATGATAAGCAAGTGGGACTTTCCCCTGAAGATTTTCATAGGCACCCGTCGACATCCACACACTTGATTGTACTTTTGTGATTGTATCCCTGAATCATAGAGGTAACAACTTTCAAAATTCAATTGTATTAGAAACAATTTGTTTAGTAGATGTAGTAGAGGGTCTATGTTGGTACTTCAAAGACAAGGGTTTCTAGATTTGGACAGTTCTTGAGTAGAGTCGGCAATAATTCCCATCCTACTTTCCAGTGAGTCTTAATAGTTAAATGAATCAGGTTGTTGAATACCGGTATTGATTCACAGCAATAAGTAAGTACCTAAAGCAAGAAAACAAATCAACTAGATCATCATTATAAGTATGGAATCACTAACTCGACAAAAATCATTACAATAATATACCGCGAGAGTCATGGCAGATAAGTGAAGGATCTGGACATTGCATACTCCCATAAGAAAATTTGTTGCATTAACAACCAAATCTCCATAGCTTGCATGTGAACTCTGATCAAATGTCATTTTAAGATTGAGACTAGCTTCAACAAGTGAACCAAAATTCAGTTTTGGGTATATGCCCAAAACAAAATCAGAGTATTCCAAGTATATAAGATTTGGTGTAATCAAATGAAACACTATCTGGTTTATGATCATCGTGTAGTCCTAGTAGCCTTAGTCTTTTAAGGGTTTTGGAAGATACAGAGCAGTTCTAAGAATAAGAGTAGACATTAATCAGAACTAATTTCTCAAGGACATGACAACCAGAAATAAGCTTGCCAATGCAATTTTCAGCTTTTTCAGACACTAACATAACTGAATCAAGATAAAGAGTCTTAAGCTTTGGAAGAAAACCATGTTCCACATCAATGCCAGTATTTCGAGATTCTATCCACATCAATGCCAGGACGGGAGACCTCTGGTAATTTATGAGAAAATGAAAGTACATCTAAACGACGTTGCACAAGTGGTCAGTTTATTTTTTATAACAAAAACCACTTTTAATTTCAGTTCTGAACTACTATATTTAATATTTATATATTTTTCGATTCTATTTTGATAGTTTAAGAGAAAAATTAATTCGGTAATAATCATATTTAACGAGAAACTAATATTTTTACGAATATATCAATGCTTAAAAATATATGTGAGAAATACCTTAAAATACCAAATATATGTATATTTAGTTCCAAATTTTTCAAGTTTAGAAACCCTTTTTTGGTGGTAATTTAAGAAAATAAAACATGGAATGTGTTATTTTTTTGGGATTTACTTACACTCTTAGGCATCTTACTAATTTTCAATTTATGTAAAAAATGCAGCTCTAAATGTACATTAACTTTAGCTATATCAAACGAGGCAGGTCATTAAGAAGATATTTGCAAATTCTTGATCAGTTTCATGATTTCATCTATTCATTCTTATACGTTATACACAAAGCCCTACCCCTACTCATGTAATCTATCAACTATGTACAGGTTTTCAAAGTGTTACAAGCAAATTTTAGTCAATGTCATATCTCGAGATTCAATGGAAGTCCAATCTCTTTTCTACGCAAGAACACAAATCATGTTCATTGACTTTACTCTCTCGCCAAGAGCTCAAATCAACCAGACCATTCAAGAATCATGGACCGCGTTTACCTACAATGTAGAAGGCAATGAAGGTGTGTTTAGCTCCTCGGACTCTTCCAAAATACCGGAACACTATATATGTTGTTGTGTTTGGACCATGGGATGAAGTTAGCGTGTGGAATATGTCAACCTCGAGGCCGTTGAGGTTCTTCTTGATTGCAAGGGAACTGATCGTTGAGCCTGTAGTTCAGCACGCGTCGTTTGTAATGAAATTAGTAGGCTGAGATTGATATGACCACTGGGGGCTACCGCAATGCCAAGAATGGCTTTGAAATGGAAGTATTGGAGGTCAGAGACAGCTATTTCTAGGTTTTCTTCTTTATTATACACATTGTAGCCATCAAAAGTCATGATTATGATTATAAAAAGATCAGAATCGATATCTTATCGTGTGGCGATATCATCTTTCTCAATGGTGAAATCCCATACATCACCATACTTATCATTAAAGTCCCAGATGCTCATTGTATTGTAGTCATTAATGAGCTTATCGCGAGCTCCTCTCTCCAATTTGTATATCTGAGGCTCGAAGTTGTGTGGCTGGTCTGGTTTATCCATCTCTATTATACAGAACACTACCGTGAACAACGCTGCACCTATGAACAAGTACTCACCCTGCAACACACACACACACACACACACACTTGTGATTTCTTTTCTCATACTTAACTAATTATCCAATCTCTAGTACATTTTCCATAAAAACAGAATTTGTAAACAAAAGATTTGAAGTTACCGGAGCATCAAAATACATCCCTACAGCTATAGCAGGAAGAAATAGGCAAGAGATTAAACCTGCAGATATAAAAAAAACCGCGAGTTTCGATCAATCTGCGATCCGTAAAAAGCACTAAAAACGGGTAAAACGAGTACCTTGAAACCCATTTGTTTGATCCACAGCAGCAATGTCATCAGCAATTGCTCCCCAAAATGTTCCTAACAAACATTTCCAACAAGATTCAATCAGACAAATGCTTCGAAATCAAAATCGAAACAACAACAACAAGAAGAATCAATTGGAGAACTAAAAGTTTACCCTTTTGAACTTCTCCTTCATAGTAAGTATGAGCTCCATCGTAATATCCATACTTGAAATCTTCCTATAAACAATTACTAACCAATCAGAAACAACTTTCAACACAATCGTGAATTCAAAATCAATCGAATCTTACCATTTCAATGCTATTAATCTCGAATTGACCAATCGGGTCTTCGTTGATATCTGGTTCAATCTGTGACAATCCAGCAGCTGAGACCAGCTTCTCTAACCTCAATCTCCGGCCGGAATTGCCGCATTTCACGACATTGACGGTCTGATCAGGAACCTTATATCCAAACTTCAAATCTATGATCTTTGGAATCGATTTGGGAGAGAGAATCGTGACCGTTGCCATTTTTTCCTCACTTTATCTTCACTCTGTTTCTTGCTCTGTCTCAGAGTTTTGGAGCCATAGAAAAAAAAAAACGGTACGGTTCTTTTTTTTTTTGTGTTCGTTATCGAAAGAGATTAGTAGTTACTGGTTACTGTCTGTTATATCTACCAAAGTGACTGACAAGTTCGTAAGCGCCACGTGGAACGTCATCATTTGATTGTCTGCTCTCGTTGGTTGGTGAACGCTTCCACGTGTACAATTATCTTGAAATCATTGAAACGGCCCAACTTTGTCCTAACTGAAATCAACACTATATATTTATTAGGCCCAATTTGGGTCGTCGGTCCAAATTTACTTGACTGAGAATCACTTAATTATTAAATTCAACCAATGTTTTACATTATAGTTAATAATGTAAAATTAATTTCATGTTAAACATATATATTTTTAGATATTTTCAAGTAATCTTTTGTTTACGATAAAATAAAAATAATTTTAAATATATTAATCTAACGCTTAACCGATTTATCGAATGTCTAAACAAGAAAAATCGATAACTTAATATCGACCTTGAATCGTACAAAATGGCATTGTACGTCTAGACGCCAAAACAGACTGTTTTTAGAACGTTATAAAAGGATCTAGTTGGCCTTACTTTGTTCGGTTTAGTAGGTATTAACAAGGTCAAGTCACTTCATTAATTTAGGGGACAATACAAAAACATAAGTATCATAAACAAATGATTCCCAACTGTAACTAATAAAGGCTAGAGTAGTTGGAGAGTAATGTAAATTAAATGCATTGCTCTTTCTTTGGTTAATGGTTACCAATACCAAGTCATGTTGTAGGCTACAATATAATAAACCAATTTCTCTATGATTTACTGATGAATAGAATATCATTTTATGTCAACTACTTGGAATCAAATCTCACCCAAATTTAAACGCAACAAGTATAAATTAAGATTTGGGGTTTAGATGGATGGATTGCTACAAAAGTACAAACATTTTTGATGTGGAAACTAGAATAAGAAATAAAAAGTCGGCCAAAATTTCAACGACAAGTATTAATGTTTAAATTTATGGACTATTGCGGTTAGGTGCTAGTTATCCACTGATCTTCTTAGTTTTCCTACTTAATCCATCGAAGATATTAGCCTAATGATTTGTAATCCATGTGATGTGACATGCACATGAATGATTTTTTTTTCTTTTTTTTGTTGAAAGGTTTAGTGTGTAATGAATTACAAAAATAAATTTGATTCCGATAGTTGAAATCAACACTAAATAAATTTGATTCCGATAGTTGAAATCAACACTAGCTAAGCTCATTTTTTCTACGATACTCTCTCTCTTTCAAAATATAGGATGTTTTAGTTAAAAGTACACCGTTTAAAAAAATTAGCTTTCTTTTTAAAACTATCATTTAATATTTAATTTTAAAAAAATCAACCAATTACAAAAGAGACTGCAGAATATAAATAGTCAAAAATGTTAGTTACATTTAATATGTGCATTGAAAGTTGTAAAACTTCTTATATTTTAAAACAAAAAAAAATTCTTTAAAACATCTTATAATTTGAAACAGAGGAAGTATTATCTATCGAAAATATGTACCATAATTTGCTTGAAAAGTTTGAGATATCTTACCGGTATAACTGAAGGTGCAGAAAAATTAAAAATCATAACTCATTTTGGAATATACTTTTCTACCAATTAGATTTTTTTAATTTTTTCAAACTGATTTTGTTTATTTAAGATTCAAGAATGACTTGAACAAGTAGAATTTGTAAAACCAATGAAGAAGAAAGAGTTGTGGAGTGGTAGATAATGGTTTCTTCCAACTTCCAAGAATAATGTTTCAACGTAATTGCTTCGTTAGGTAGGAATTTTCTTAAGCAATTAGAATCAGTTCTCTGTTAATTAATTAAACATATATATTTGGATTACTAACCACACAAACCCTCCCCAAAATATGTGTTGACACATACCAAATGATGATATGAATACAAAACTTATTATGCACGCGTAAAAGATTCACACGCATGTATATATATTGACCTGTGAATAATCTCACAAGTACACACTACACATGAAACACTAGTTTAATTTGGGTTATGATATGAGTTAATGACACAATTTCTTCTTTTCTTTTGATAATGACAGAAAGTTTTCTTGTCAACAATATCATTTTAAGAAAATTTAAACGTTTAACCGAATAAAATCAACGCAACGGGGAATAAAATCATGAAGAATGGTTAGAACGTGATATTTAAAGATGAGACCAGACCAAAGCAAGTCAATACAAAGTCAAATAGAACTCAACCGGAAACGAATAACCAAATTTTGTCAAACTTTGAATTTTTTTTTTTTTGACAAATTTTGTTGTTTTGAACTGTATTTTCATATTTTGAATTGTTTGTTATGATTTCATATACTCAAAAGTTTTAGATAGTATAATGAAAATAGTTGTCAATACTATGCGATAAACAATAGATTTTTATAAGCCTTTTAACGGGGAAAAAAAAAAAAAAATACACTTTTATTTATAAATTATAATCTCTTTGGTGTAACATATGTGAAGAAAATAAAATGTTTTTCTTGATTCGTTTGGTCAAAAATAAAAAAGCAAGTTTGAATTAGTTTCTGATAAGTTCGATAGTTCATTTTTATATTATGATCTTAAAATCTATTCACAATAATATAGTACTAAGAAAATGTACTTTCATGCTCTAACGAAACAGAATAATATAGTACTAGGCGATAGAGAAAATGCAATGTTTTTATTTTGACTTGATTCGTTAGGGCAACAAATTTAAGTTTTGGATTATTTTCTAATGAGGTTTAATAGTTATTTTTTTATTTTTTAAAAACTCATAATATTATTTAACGTATTATTGAAATTTAAATTCAAAAAACAAAAGAATTTCTAAATAAATATATATACAGATATTTAACATGTACATATAAAACAAATTTTTTTTTTTTTTTATATAAAACAAAATTTGTTGACTATGTTATCTATAAAATTTCGATTTTACTTTTCAATTTTAAAACAAATGTAGATTTGGTCACTTGTGAGTATGAGACATAACAAACGAGTGTAGGCAATGATGTAATACAAAGGGGGAAAAATGTCAAAATAATCATGAACTTTCAAATTTGGGACGATTTAATCATGAACTACGAAGAAGACATATAAATCGTAAAGTTTTTGTTGACTTTAAAATTAATTAACAAAGTTTGGTTGACTAGCCATTTTAGACATAGCGTTAAGTAGACTAACAGAAAACGATTACGGTGTTAAACTCCCGTTTGCTTTCTCTGTTATGTTAAAACGATATCGTTTACTATAGCGACAAAACGACGTCTTCGAGACCACCTCCACCGTTTGCTTCTTCCTCCACACCACCTTGATCGTTTACTTCTGCCTTGACACCTCCTCCATCATTTACTTCTGCCTCGACACCACCTACATCGTTTTCTTCTGCCTCGACACCACTTCCTTCATTTTCTTGTGGAACACATACCATATCCCATTGTCCCTCTTCACCAACTTCTTCGTTGTTCAACAGAGGGAGCGAGAGAGAAATTCTAGTGTTAAGGAATGAAATTGATTTGGGGATTTAGGTTTAAGTTTTCCCAAATCGTCGAAACGACGTCGTTTTGTCGCTCCAGTAAACGATATCGTTTTGACATAACAAAGAAGGCAAACGGGAGTTTAACACCGTAATCGTTTTCTGTTAGCCTACTTAACGCTATGACTAAAATGGCTAGTCAACCAAACTTTGTTAATTAATTTTAAAGTCAACAAAAACTTTACGATTTATATGTCTTCTTCGTAGTTCATGATTAAATCGTCCCAAATTTGAAAGTTCATGATTTTTTTGACATTTTTCCCGATACAAAGGTCAGAGAGAAATTCGAGAGTGTGTCTCAATTAAATATTTAAATTCATGTCAAGTGCTTTCTCCATATCACATTTCACGCTGTCACCCCAACTTTCTCCAGCTTTCTTTATGTGACCCATTTATTTCTATAAATTACTTTTCTCCCCATTTTATCCTTTGATTGTATCCCAGTTTGATACAATTAATAAACATCGTAGTTATTTTATGGAGTTAGTTTTTGAATCCTTGTAATATATAGTCGACTTCAAATTTATAAGTATAATATTTTTTCACTCCACATTTTATGGAGTGAGCCATCCCAACCTTGATACATCAAAACCCTGAAGATCTACAAAAAAAACAAAGCTCAAGTAAGTTTTTCATAAACTTTCAAACAAATCAGGATAATGTACAAAAACTTGTCTCTAAAATCACTGTAGTATGCATATAACTAAATATATATTATAGTTTGGTATGCATCATCTTATATTGCTAGATACCGAAAATGCATGGGAATTAATCAAACAAAGATTGAGAGACGAGTTAGAGAACATATTCAAATCATGAAACTTGCTAAATCTAATAGGTCTGTCGTCAGAGATTTAAATTTATATTCAAATCATGAGAATACAAAATTTAAATTGAATCTTAATAAGCTTAGCTAGATTCCTATTGGCTATATCTATGTTTCGATTTGATTTATCATCATTTCCCCACAGACGAGAGATTGAGAGATGTGGATTTGTCTGAACATAGATTAGAGAGTTAGAGATTTGAGATGCGGACATGGATCAATTTGTGGAGGATGAAAGGATTGATTGCTTGAAGGTTATCGGCTGCTGCCATGGTGACTTTGTTGATTGTTTGATCTCTCAAAGACCTCAGAACAACAAAACAATCACATGTATAACCATTTTTGTATAATAAATATAGAACTTAGACTAGAAATTTAAGCATAGTATAAACTTCAGCCAAATAAATAAACATTTTATTGTAAATCTACAAAGAAGAAGCCCATTTTTTTAATAAGAGTCCCAAACATTTTATTCTATTTATTAAAAAGTAAAAATAAATTTTTTGTCCTAATGCCTTTGAAATTGCTGGGTGGGAGCTGAATACACCATAAAAGTTGATTTTTTAAACATTATTTTTATTTTACAAAATTAGTTTTCTATATTTTAATTAATAGATTCTTTTTATAATATAACTAATAGCAAGTATTAGTGTAGATATATGAATGGTGAGGCATTAATGTTTAGTGTTTGATAAGTGATGTAAATAAAATTATTGGAAAACAAACGAAACACTTAATCAATAAAAATTAAGATAAAATAATTTTAAAAGTAAATTTTAATTATATTTTAACTGTGTAAACAGAGCCGGCCCGTCCATAAAGCAAATGAAACATGTGGTTTAGGTCACACTTTATATCATAATAATCTGGGCTACAATACAAAACTTTTTTTGTTAGCTAAGAGCATGATTATCGGTAGTTGCTTAAGTGATTCTTAGGTTTACAGATGATTTAAATTAAATTAAAAATGCTGAATATAACTAAAGAACGTTCCTTAGCTAAGAAACATTTTGAGAGTTAAGAGGTGTCACGTGGATAAGAGCCATTATTAAGAGCCCTTGGATAATCATGTTCTAAGATGGTTACGTAGTCTTTGGACTTGTCTTAGAGCGTGAGTTCAAACCTCCAAATGACCAGATTTATTATTTTTCTTTTTCTTTTGTAACTTTTTTCTATGAATTAGCCATAAAAAAGTGTTACAAACCTAACATACATACCCCAAAATCTGATACTACTAATAACAAATTAATTAGAAATATTTCATTTATAATATTTCTTAACTTTGAAGATCACTAGTATTTGATTTTAATGCACCTTGACCATCTTTTTTAGTTTACAAACAAACAACCAATTCAAGTAAATCATCATTTGATTATAGGGAAATTTGAATCTATAACCAAAAAAATTTTAATAATTAAGGAACTAACCTAAAAAAAAAAAAACTGCTGTGATATTCTCTGTATATTCTATATTAAGACCATTCTACCCCTCTATTCATTGTACGCCTCTCACCTCTCACCTCTCACCTCTTTGTCTACATCAAATCATCAACTTAACTAACATAGATCTAGAAAAGATGAACAACAAAATAATCCTTTTTTTTTAATTAGATAGGCTGAGGAAACCCAAGGAGCAACTCCAATCACATACACCAATCGCTTCTCCGATCATGTTTTGACCCGACCAATTACATGGTGGTTCGTATATGTGTTTCCTGCAACCATCGAATTTCAAGCTCGATCCCTTACCCTTAGTTCTCCATTGTTAAGCTTCTTTACTCTAATAACCAGTGCTACGAAAATTTACTTGGATAAAACCAAAGCCACGTCACCTAAACTATATCTCTTCTCAGCTTTTTTCACGTGCGACTAATTTCAATCCTGACAAGTGAGAAGGACATTATCGTCTTTTCAAACAGATGTTGTGCTACTACGTTTTGAAGATTATAGTGCTATAAATTTAATAACTTTTCCAAAATTAGCTACTTTTGCAAATCACCCTTGATTATACTAGTGAGTTTTAAAAAAATAAAAATTAGTACTCTTCTTTTCACTTTAGTGTGAAAAAACTTTTAACATGAAATGGATGAACTAGTTTAGTGGCAGTAACCCACACATTTACTCATATTTAGTTCAACAAACTTCTATTTCGGTTCACTTAATTTTCCATCTATATATGAATAATATAATATGATTGCACATTAAAAAAAAAAAATGATTGAACATTCGATTACACAAGTTCACACGGCCACGTACGTAAGTGTCTTCAACTTGTTAACCAAAAAAAGGTGGTCAACGTAAGGGTAAAAGAGTAAGTTGCATAGTACGCGGCCAAATTAAAAGCCCCCAATTGGATAAAAGTCATCGCCGTCTCTTAGGTGTCAAATCTCAACTGTCTGAAAACATTAAAAGCTTCGTTGGGGTAGTTGCATCTTCCCTCTCTACATAAAACTTATTTTATCCATTTTTTAAAAAAAGTTTCAATGTTTTTATTTTTCCCTTTTTAAAACATACTTTCATTTTCCTTTTGATGATAAATTTATATAAATCGTGTACAAAGCGTTTTCCATATGTAATAGAAATTTGTGTTGTTCCATTTGTGTACATGGAAATAAATCTGATACTATTTTTTTAACTTATAGGTAATAGCCTTTTTAGTTGATTAAACAAAAGTAACAGCCTTTTATTTAGAAAATATAAATAATTCCACAATTTAATTCTAAATTACCATTTGTATCATAATTTTAAAAAGTATATTAATATTAAATGATTTGTGGATTAAAAAATTCTAGTACTATCCTAAAACAATTGCTTGACTAGTTTGAACAAAAAATGTTTTTGATGTCTTACTAGTTTGAACAATTTATTTGCTAACATTATTCTTTTTGTATATTTCTTAAAAAAACCATATTTTTGTCCTTAAATATTTCCCATTTCCCCTAACTACATTTAATAGCCAAGTCTCTCTCTCTTTCTCTCTCACTCAAAATTTTCCATTAAATTCTCAAATTTCCTCCAACTTTTTAGGCCATTCTCTTCTCTCCTCTCTCTCTTTCTCACACAACAAATCTTGAAAGAGAGAAACAGAGAGAGAATCAAATCTTTCACTTGACACTTCTCTTCTCAACAAATCCTCATCCTAAACATTTGCTCATTCTCACGATGAGCCGTAACCAAAACCAACCTCACCGGCCAGTCCCGGTCCATGTCACAAACGCCGAGCCAAACCCTAACCCAAACAACCTCCCAAACTTTCTCTTATCCGTTCGTCTCAAATACGTAAAACTCGGTTACCATTACCTAATCTCCAACGCTCTCTACATCCTCCTCCTCCCTCTCCTGGCTGCAACAATCGCTAACCTCTCTTCTTTCACCATCAACGACCTCTCTCTCCTCTACAACACACTCCGTTTCCATTTCCTCTCCGCCACACTAGCCACCGGACTCTTAATCTCTCTCTCCACCGCTTACTTCACCACACGTCCTCGCCGTGTCTTCCTCCTCGACTTCTCATGTTACAAACCAGACCCTTCACTGATCTGCACTCGTGAAACATTCATGGACAGATCTCAACGTGTTGGTATCTTCACAGAAGACAACCTAGCTTTCCAACAAAAGATCCTTGAAAGATCCGGTCTAGGTCAAAAAACTTACTTCCCTGAAGCTCTTCTTCGTGTTCCTCCTAATCCTTGTATGGAAGAAGCAAGAAAAGAGGCAGAGACAGTTATGTTCGGAGCTATTGACGCGGTTCTTGAGAAGACCGGTGTTAAACCTAAAGATATTGGAATTCTTGTGGTGAATTGTAGTTTGTTTAATCCAACACCGTCACTTTCTGCTATGATTGTGAATAAGTATAAGCTTAGAGGCAACATTTTGAGCTATAATCTTGGTGGAATGGGATGTAGTGCTGGACTAATCTCCATTGATCTCGCTAAACAAATGCTTCAGGTAATAAATTTATTCTTTTCTTTGATATTTAGATTCTGTTTTATTAACCGGTTTGGTTTAATCCGGTTTGATTTTTAGACTGTTATGAGTCGTCGTGATTTGTGGAAGAATAAAATCTAGGACTTTTTCTTATTCGACTTTTGAAAGTTGAAAAGGCTAAATGACAGCTCATGATTTTCTTGAAATTATTGGGAGAATTTAAGCATTTAGTAGAATTACTAGCTACAATTTTTCCTTTCAAAATTTAATTATTTGTGTCTCGGTGTCACTTAATAAAGCATTTAGTACACTTACCAGCTAAATTTTTTGATTAATTGACTTAGCTTTCATGTCATAACTACGTGCTATAATATTTATGACTAATTTGAGTAAAATTTTATCATTGGTTTGGTTTTTGGTTGCCGACTTGTATTGAATATCAACTTTATGCTATATATGAGTTGTATGAAAACATAAAGGCCAAATTTACGTGTAAAAGTCACGTGTCTATGAAAATTCTGACAAAGACAGGCTTTGTAGTCTTTAGGTTGGTGGTAGTTGTGAAAATGGAAAAACCATTTATGTTATGTTAATGTCCAGCGTTTTATTATATTTATACTATAAAAGTTGATTACATTTTTTCTTTTCTTTTCTCAAATGTAACCATCTAGCAATAAGTATTCATTTATTACATATACAATAGTGCAGGCATTAAGGAATTTAGAATTGATGCATAATTACAAATTACAATCACTTTTACAAACGTGGTAACACGTGCTTGCTAGTTTCTTAAATCTCTAATCTGGTTGGCAAATTGAACCAAAGGTCTTAAATGAGCTACAATATAATGTTGGGCTACTTGCATAACATTACACATGAGACATAGCACACACAACACATACGGTTGCATTTATAGGTTTGTGTTTAATGTCCACCGTCTAACGGTTGTCTAGTCACAACCATTGTTAGAATTTCTTAGATTAGAAAATGTCTTTTTATTTTATTTTAAATATTGTATACATATTTTTTTTGAGTTTGAGAGTAATAATAAATTTGTGACAATTATTCAGGTGCAACCAAACTCATACGCACTAGTGGTGAGCACAGAGAACATAACCCTAAACTGGTACTTAGGCAACGACCGATCAATGCTTCTCTCTAACTGCATCTTCCGTATGGGCGGAGCCGCTGTACTTCTCTCGAACCGCTCCTCAGATCGTAGCCGTTCAAAATATCAGCTCATCCACACCGTCCGTACCCACAAAGGAGCTGACGACAACGCATTCGGCTGCGTTTACCAACGAGAAGACAACAACGCAGAAGAAACCGGCAAAATCGGAGTCTCGCTCTCTAAAAACCTAATGGCAATAGCCGGAGAAGCTCTCAAGACAAACATCACAACTCTCGGACCACTAGTCCTACCAATGTCCGAACAACTTCTCTTTTTCGCGACCCTCGTGGCCCGAAAAGTCTTCAAAGTCAAGAAAATAAAGCCTTACATTCCCGACTTCAAGCTAGCTTTCGAGCATTTCTGTATCCACGCGGGAGGTAGAGCCGTGCTCGACGAGATAGAGAAGAACTTGGATTTATCTGAATGGCACATGGAGCCATCGAGAATGACGTTAAACCGGTTTGGTAACACTTCGAGTAGCTCACTTTGGTATGAGCTTGCGTATAGTGAAGCTAAAGGAAGGATTAAGAGAGGAGATAGGACTTGGCAGATTGCTTTCGGGTCGGGTTTTAAGTGTAACAGTGCGGTTTGGAAAGCTTTGAGAACGATTGATCCAGTGGACGAGAAGACTAATCCATGGATTGATGAGATTGATGACTTTCCTGTTCAAGTTCCTAGGATCACTCCCATTACGTCGTCGTAGTGTTTTTTTTTTTCTTTTGGAAAACTAATTTGTTATGGTTTGTATAACTTATGTGATGTGATATTTTATTATTATCTTAATATATATGATTGCAATATCTGAATTCGAGATTAGTGATGTGTGACACGAGTTTATTTAGACAAGAAACAAAACAAAACAAATAAATATGGAAATGAAAATAGAGAATCAAACCTGACCCATAAGTGACCAATGAGAATCGACCCCGCCTAGGTTTAGCACAAGAGTTTCGTGTAATATTTAGTAGTCTGCCACGTGTTTAGATTACGTGTTAAACCACAATGCTGTATACATGGTTCTTGGTGCCACGTGTTAATAGACTTGAACTTGTTTAAATTGTATCTATGCAAGAGTTGATAGTAAAACCAAAGTTATGACTTTGATCTCTACAAATCTTATGCGAGGCACTCTCTTTATATGTTCATCATTCAAGTCTAAGCCATGGTCTACACGGTTAATCACCGTGGCAAAATCGGTGTCGTGTACTTCTACTAAGCCGGTTAGAGGGTTAACCAACTCTAGTACTGGAGACTATTTTGTTAGCCAAACCGGTCTACCGGAAATCCAATTTCCCGGTGGATCTCCTTCTGAGGAAGAGTTACCTTCACGGCCAAGTAGAGGACCAGAGTGGGCTCCATTAGAAGTCCCGGAGCTTCCTAATATACCGGAGATAAATCCGTCGGAAACTCCACCGGAAGTTACAACGGTTCCCAGTGATCCACCACCGCTTGGACCGCCACAGACTCCTGGCCCCGAGTTTCCGGTTCCACCATCTCCATCTCCACCGATGCCAGATACTCCAAATCCTCCTAGGCCGGAAACTCCCCCTGATGTGATACCTCCGATTTGGGATCCGCCTCGACCACCGGATATCTTCCCACCGGAGAGTCCACCACCGGGAATCGACCCACCACCGCCTTTAGGCCCTACCATCATGTAGCAAAACTCCTCTGTTTCTGTCTAAATTACTTTTTAGCTTACAGTTTTTGTTTCCAGAAGAGAAATAGTTAAACACAATACACAAATGTTTTTCATTTAGAACATAATAAGCAAATGTGGCACAAATCAGTCCATGACAAGTTTGACAACAGAGACGCAAAGAACACACATATGTTACATTGGTTTTATTGGAAGCTTTTTGTTACAGAGCTTGGAATGTGAAACTTGTGGGAGACGGAACCTTTTGCATTCAAGCAGAAGCGACAGCTTCTGAAACCCTTCCATTACCAGACTCTGCGCTGAGACTGTCATAGTAATCAACCAACACTTTCCAACCAGATGGACACATGAAACCATCTGGTGGGTTCTGTTTGTTTTTCGCCAAGCCACGCATCTACAAAACAAACATCCGATCCATAGATTCTTTTCAGGCACAATAGTAAGAATCTTGTATTTTGGGAACCGGAATTTGGTTTTACCTTGGTTCCTGATATAAAGAGGAAGTCTTGAGACCTGGAAGGATCAAAGAAGGCCATTTTCCCCTGAGTTGTGTCATATGCAGCAACCTATGCAAATAAACCGAAAACAATCAGACTTGAATCCTTAAAAGAAATTTTTGACTAAGAGGAAGAAGCTACTATTGATCTTAACCTTGAAGGGGAGAATGTTAAGACGTTCAAGTCCTGGAGCCATGCTGAGCACTTTCTTGCCGTGATCGGCATCATAGAGATCTCTCTTCTCTGTCGGATGGCCCATACCAGCTGGATCGCGACCAACAATGTAGAAATTAGCTCCCGCGTTGATCCTAGCTTTGGCATGCCACTGAACCTCAGTCGGACCAGCATAGAGCATTGGAGATGGGAAGATGGATACTACAGTGGTCTCTGGATCCAGTACACCATCCTCCAACACCTACATGTTCGAATCAAGAAACAACAATACAACATTTTCACTCCATACGCGAAGCAATAGTAAGAATCAAAAACCAATATCAATTCATCAAAATCTAAAAACCATCTCAAATAATTGTCCTAGAAGGAGCTAATTTGCTCTGTTTCAGATGAAAGATAAAACATTTTGTATTCAAACAGAGTTTCTTGGAAGAGAAGAAAGCGAAAGATATACCTTCTCGTGTTGCCTCATACGCCAGCTGAGAGGTACATCATCAGCCTTAGTGAATCCTCCAAGTGGATTCAACAACAAGACAGGGTTTTTGTAACCCATCTCAAGAAGTCTTCTACGAGTATCAGTCATAAGAAGCGCATGACCATTATGGACCGGATTCCTCAGCTGGAAGGCGAAAACCGCGTCCGCACCGCGCCTTACAAACTCCTCCCGGAGCTGAGATGGAGATAGCCGAAACCGATCAAGACCATCATTGTACTTGATCGGCTCCAGGACTTGCAAATCACCTCCAATCAACCAGTTTCCAGCTTTGGTGATTGCTTCTTCCGCATAAGGAAGTCCACGAGCCGTGGTTCCCCATGTCCTCGCGATTCTTTCTTCTTTCGGATGCTTGTAAATCTCAATACTAACTCAAAATCAATCAATCAATGATCAGTTTTAGCTCTAAATGCAATCACAAATCATAATCAAGACGAGTTTTCTTCAAATTAGGTTCTTATGCATACATTTGATGATTTTTCAATTGCATAATTAGGAAGAGACTTACTCGGTAAGAATCGCGATCGGATTACCAACCGAGTCAACGAGTGTGACTCGGTTGGAATCTCCGATACGAAACTTCTGATCGTCGTCGATCGCGAGGACGATCGGAACCGACATGTTGACGACGGAGCCGTCTTCAAGCCGGAACGAGTTAAAATGAAGTGTTTGGAGGAACTCTGACTGTCTCATGAAACCTTTGAGAGGACTTGCCCAGCCTTCGCTTAGCACATGTACCCACTCTAGATCCACACGATTCAGCTTGATCCTTACGGAAACCGTCTCCGCCTCGCGTTTCATCACGCGCCGCCGTGACTCTTCCACTACGAGGTTCATGAGTTTTCCTCCGTCTGGCTCAATCAACGCCGATTTCACGGCGAGACCACGGCGGGAAACTCGACGGTTGAAGGAGACGACAGAGACGGATCCAGGAGCATGACGAGAAACATGATGGTTATGGATTAATGGTGAAGAACGAAACGGAGAATCGGAGAAGACGATGGCTGCTGCTGAAGAAGCCATTGAATTTGCTTTGTTTTGGCTCTCTTAATCTTTAAGAGAACATTGATTAATCAATTTTTTTTTGTAATTAAGACAAAATTAGTGGATACATGATTAATTAGGACTACATATTCATTAAAAATACTCAGTTAGTGGATAATGAATAGACATCGGTCTAATACTGTTCTAAATTGATGTGTCAATAAGCACCTAATTCAAATTATTTGATTAATCTATGGTATAAAAGACAACAATCTAACAACTGTTTTATTTTTATTCTATTGAAAAACAAGATTTTTGTGAAAATATTTTAAAGAAATGGGATATTTTTGTCACATCTACTTAAAGTTAACAATTTTGTAATAGTTTTGGTATACACGTATCGAGTTATTAAAGGATTAACAACACATTGTTAAATAAAACAAGTTGTTGTAGCTTTGGTCCTCTAAATATTATATTTGAATTTCATATGACTTGTCTACTTTGGAAAAAAAAACACATACACGCACATGAATTAGTGGTATAGTGGATTAATTAACATGTTTATTATGAAAGCAAAACAAGTTGTATTAGCTTTGGTCCTTTGGAGATTAAATTTAAATTTTATTTCTATGCTATAAAAAAGTATTACACATTATTTTGTGGTATAATGAATCAATTAATAGTACTAATTCCCGGAGATTTATTCACACGGTGGTCTTTCATAAGTTCCCGGGTCTTCTCTACGTCAGTCCAACGGTTAACTCCGGCGTAAATATTCGACAAGAGCACATAATTTCCGCTGTTTTCGAATTCTAACCCCAACAAATGCTTTAGTGCAATTTCACCCCTCTCTAAGTCACCGTGGATTTGAGCTGACCCAAGAAACGATCTCCATAGCATCGCATTCGGCTTCATTGGCATCTTCTTGATGCATTCTTCCGCTTCTTCTAACCTCCCCGATCGGCCCAGTAGATCAACTAAACATCCGTAATGCTCAACTTTAGGCTCGATCCCGTAAACCGTTTTCATCGAGTGAAATATTTGGAGACCTTCGTCGACTAAACCCGAATGCGAACATGCTGATATGGTCACCACGAAAGTTGCATTGTCCGGAACTAATCCTTGGGAGATCAAGCTATTGTACAATTCAATACCTTTGTGACCAAACCCGTGAACCGCTAAACCACGAATCATTGCGTTAAAACACGATATATCTCTTTCAGACATTTCATCGAACACTTGGCGTGCGAAACTCAAACATCCGCATTTCGAATAAAAATCAATCAGAGAAGTCCCCACAAACTGGTTTAGAGTCAAATTTTTCTTCAAGAGATAAACATGAGCCCAAACACCTCCCATAAACTCACCTAAATTCGCACAAGATTTGATCAAAGCTACAAGAGAAAGCTCATTAGGTCTCACTTGCATTCTCACAAACAACTTCAAAACCTCTTTATCACTATCAGTTTCTTCGGAATTAGCGTAAGCAGCAAGAAGAGTGTTCCAAGTAGCCAAATCAGGTTCTCTAATTCTCTCAAACAAAGACCTAGCTTCTCTCAATTCACCACAGTTCACATAAAACCCAACCAAAGCAGCTTGCACAAACCGATCATGATTCACCGGTTCAAGAAATTTCAACACATGGGCATGAAGAGCTCTCCCATGGCGATGCCATTTCGTGTCAAAGCCAGAAGCTTTGAATAAAGAAGGGTAAGTAAATTCATTAGGTCTAACAAAATTGGATCTTGAGCTCAAAATCTGATCGTAGAGAGAAAACGCGAGATGGGTTTGAGTGGAATTGTGATTGGAGACGATGGAGGAGATGAGAGTGTTGTAGAGGAAGACGGAAGGATTTGGGATTTGGCGTAAGATAGAGAGTGCGTAGGATAAGCAGATGGTGGAGGATAAGTGAAGGAGTTTACTTAGAGGATATGTGTGGTGAGAGAGACCGATTGTGAAGATTTGGGCATGGATTTGTTTGAGGTTTTGTAAGGATTTGCATTTTGGGATTAGGTTTAAGCATCGATGATTCTTGCTTCTGCTTGGAGATGTCATGTGTGAAAAAGCTTGATAAGTTTCTAGTTTCTCAAATTTGTAATTGAGAAGAAGATCGAATCAGTTTCATGTTTTGAACTTTACAGGCCCAATTGGGCTTAATAGTTAAGCCCTTTTAACTTTCATATGGGTACGGCCCATTGTTTTTTGTTTTGTTTTAGTTGTTGTTATTTGATTCAAATTCATTGGAACATCATAGTTTTAAGTTTTAATCATAGTCAATATGCAATTTTCTTGTATATTCCTCCTTTAAATAAGTATAATTTTTTTTTGTTTCATAAAAAATAGTAGTTCTGTATCTTCAAAGTAAAATCTTAGACAAAATTCATATTATTTTTGTTTTATTGTTATTAATAAATGATTAAATTAACTAATCAAAGAGATAAAATTATATATTGTATTGATAAAAGATATAATACAAGTTTTGTTATTTTTATTAACGTAAAGGAAAAGCGTTTAAACGTTTTTTATAATAAAACGGAGGGAGTATAAAATTTTCTTGAAGTTGGTGTTTAGTTGTGTGTAAGTGTCGGAAAAAATTGAGGTTACCAATTGGTTTCATTTCAGTTTGGTTTTTTAATAATTTGATTTGAAGGTTTTGATTCAGTCAGACAAGAAATCTTTATGCAATTTGTGTATTTTTAGGTTTGGTTGGGGTTGTTATATTTTGGTTTGATTTGGATAACTTCAATTTGAGAAAAGCAAGTAAAGGTCTCTTTGGAACACATCAAAGTTGTCCCTACAACAAGACAATCCCACCTTTTTTCATCTCCAATAAAATAAGAAAAAACGATGCATTATAATACCACCTTTTTATCTTGGTTCTATTCTTTTTATAACAATAATTTCTATGCAGATGTGAGACTGATAATTCTTTTTGAACACCTTTAATGAAAATGATGCATCAAATCTTCTTCACTATATAGTGCATCTCCACACATGACCCAATTAGAAAGAAAAAACAATAAATGAGTAATTCTCCATTGCTTATTCCCAAAATCTCTGTTCATGTAACCTATAATTGTTTGCTTTAAAATGTACTTTCATATAAAGGAAGGAACACAATAGATTCATCATGTACAACTTAATAGTTATACATATTTGTTACATGAAACACATTTTTGATCTCTACCTTACTACCTATACATTTATTATCTGCTAACGAAAAATCATTCGCAATTCTAGTGTCGATGGTCGAAACAACTAGTAAGACTCTCTCAAACGATTTGAATGCTATGTGTAATTCTTCTTTTATCAAAGATATATCTATGTTATAATACAAATTTAGAAAAAAAATTGTAACTCTGATTTTTATGTATATTTCAGATTTTTTTTTTAAATGGTGATCTTATGCGAATACACTAGTTAAACATTCTATTAGACATCCTTAATCATAATCGATATTTTCTTGACATTTCAAAATCAAATTAGGAGAATAGTATGATTCTGTAAAAAAAAGCTTTAAAAATTAAACACTAAATAAGTCATATCATATCTTTTTTACCATCCATCCCATGTACTACTAATGCAAGAAGTGTTGCTCAAAGACAACTATACGACAAAGCCTGAGATTTATTCGCACCATTTAATAAATAATTTATATATTTCAATTCTTTATCATTTCAATTTCATTTTACTTAAAATAATGTTTTGATGATTTATTCAGTCTTTTTATATAACTTGTTCAAAATTTTGGGAACAGAAGTGCACTTTGGGGTGCTTTTCACAATAAAAGTAAAAATAGGACTAAGATCAGAGATGATAAAAAAGACAGAGCCTCTGTAAAGTAACTTGTCTTAATATTATCTTATTTTACTTTCTTTTTTTTTGGGTTCTCATCTCTTTGCTTTTCATTATTTTCAATAAATAAATTAATCTAGTTTGATTCCAAACTATGTATGTTTCTAGAATTTCTAAATAGTTAAAGTTAATTTTGCTAACAATAAACTAGACAAAATATACTTTTCAAATAAAAGGTAGAGAGTTTTACAAAGTTCAATAATTTTTTTTTTAAAGTAGATTGGTAATAAACACAATATTTACCTTTTATTTGTTAATCTATAAAAGCAAAAGCTAAAGGAGAGCTGAGTGACACAAAAGCTATAGTGGCAGATTTGCAGATTATACACCGTTTTAGGCCCAACTCTGACACTAGTTTTAATATTTTAACTCTTCACATTTACTTTTTTACCTCTTATTTTTAATTTTACTTTACAATATAAATTTACTGTTAATATGCTTTAAACATCGCAATTACTTCATCTTACTGACCACTAGTGACCAGTGGTAAAAAGAATATAAAAGATGTCGGGAGAAGTATTTATAATCAGACAAATAATCAATTTTTTGATGTCGCAATTACTAAATATCTTTTTTGGATTAAATATAAAAATATTTCCTACTAGCATTCAACACAAATATCATATTCAAATAGAATTAATAAAATTTCTGTGCAAATTTTTAATTCAATAATGATAAAAAAAAACACTACATGCTTCTATGCTAGTGTAAAACTCAAGGATTTAGATTTTTAATTAAAGTTTAGTTTGGTGAATTTAAAAATACATAAAGGATTGTTTCTACTCCAACGTGCAAGATTTATCGTGCTTGTCAAGTGTGAACTTTCCAAGAAGCAATAAGAAATTAGGGCACCCATAAAAGATATAGAATTTCCCCCAAAGTTTGCCTTAATCATAGATTTAAATGTCTATTTTGTCGTTGTTCAATATTTAATAAGCAAATTAAAAACAAAAACCATATGAATATATTTCGTCTTATGATCATAACTTGCTTAGTTTAAATCTCCTAGCTATTTTTCTTTTCTTTTTGAAAGGTCTCCTAACCAATCAAACAAACGCATGTGCAATTCTTACAAATGCTAGATTGTAATTTAATAATGCTAAGAATGTACATAGGCTTTGGTATTGTTAAATGAAAGCTTTATGTAAAATAAACAATTAAATCCTAGAATTTTTTTTTCTGTTTAACTGATTAAACTAAACAGTGTTTGTTGACAAATATAAATTTTACAATGATTAAAAAGCCACACGCGTGCATTGAGCATCATAGGAACCCCATCGAACTCTTCTGCAAAAATATATTTTGTTCTGCCAACTAAATTAAAAATTTAAGAAAATCAAGCCCGATATATAATGTCCAAATGGTCAAATCGTTAACATTATAGAGCTTCGAAAATATCAGTGTGTATTTTTATTTCAAGTTTCACCAAGCTTGAAAAAATTGTGGAACAGTTTGTATAATCAATTTAACAAGAATTTGCTCTTTGGGTCTAAATTTCTCATATTACAAATCCAAATATGTGTCTAAATTTGTCTATATTAATTTTGTACGCTCGAAAATATAATTTAAGTTTAGTATTGTTTTAGATAAAACTCAAGATTTCATTGTACCCTACCTCAACACCGGATTGGCAAGATACAATGTCAAACTTGCTTTACCGAAGGTACAATATCATCGACTTTATCCTGCTCCGCTTCTGTTTTCAAGCTACGATTTATCATGTCTGGAAATAGAGGAATGACCGCAAACACACCCATCCCCATTACTTTTATCTCCAGCTTGCATCTATGTACAGAAAGATAAAGAGTTTAGAAAAGAATCCTTAAAGGTTTTGATAAAAAAAAAAGCTCAAAAAAATATAGAACAAAACTAAAAACTCCATATAAGAAGAGAAATATTTACATGTCTTTGCGGCTAGAATACATATATTATATATATAGAAGAAACACGGTGTCTTAGAAGAGAAAAATGGAAAGTTTACAAAGTCATAACCGATCGGTTATGTAGCCAACCGATTGGTTAGAAGGTGTCTTCAATATCGATCGGTTTTGCTTTGTAACTGATCGGTATATTGGCCATAACTTCATATTGCACCGTTGAGTTTTCTCGATTCCACTTGAAAATGAAATCTAAAATCTTTATCTATCTTTTGTCTAAAAATGAGCGAGATCTAACGATGAAAAGTCTTCCGTCGAAGTTAAACTTCCAATACTTCTCTCCAGCAATACATCTACAATCATCCATAAACTTTTCATTTTCTCCACTTGATGCATTTTATTTTATTTCTCTTCTAAAACACTTTTTCTTTTACTCCGGCATGTTTAGAAACCTATAAACACAAAAAAACATCAAAAATTATATGTTCTCAACAAAATATATGAAATGTGTTAAAAATATCATTTAATTAAGATATGTTTTTATACAAGTGGTATTTTGTGAGAGGTTAGCATGGCATGAGAAAATGGTTGGTGTGTCATTTCCTAGAAAGTCTCTTTCATTCTTTATATATAGGATTTGCATATATTAAGATATACATTGATAGAATTTGAGACCAAAAAATAGAAAATGGATAGTCTCTGAGCTCTCTTCCCACTGAAAGAAATTATACTTATTTTAGGGCTGAAACTGAGTCATCACTTCTCGAGCGACTGGTATTGTTGGACCTTGACAAAGTCGGACAATTACTCTGTCAAATCTGGATATATAGCAGTAAGAGCCATCTCTCATCCTGATTGCGACCACCCTCTTCAGAAACCTAGTGTCACACCACTAAAAACGCAAGCATGGAAACTAAAAACTACACGAAAGTTAAAACATGTCGTGTGACAATATGTGACCGGTTGTTTGGCAACCTGTCAACGACTTCATTATCACCATATCCATATTGGTAGAAATAAGGAGTGCCCTAGATGTGGGACGGAGGAGGAGACGATTAACCATTTGTTCTTTTCCTTCAGTATTCCCTCGTTCTCCCTATATAGTAACTTTGTTACTTATATGGAAATGGCAGGGACGTTGGAGCGACTGATGAAAGTTTACACATATTTCCTTGGATCATGTAGTCTATTTGGAAGGCAAAAAATCAAAAAATCTTTGAAAATATCTATGAATCTCCTCAAGACACCTTAGAGAGATTAATTCACGAAGGAGAAGTATGGCGACGAGCTAATAATAGAGCAGACTTACCTAAGGAGGTAATTTTGAGTTTAGTTAAACCTTTGGTTCCATAAGATTCCTCTGTGTGTTTCATTGATGGATCATGGCATGCTTCAGAGGTCCGTAGCGGACATGGCTAGATTGTTTCTATAGGTGACAAAATCTTGCATCTCAGACTGAAAGGTTCACGCCGATGCCTATCCCCTCTGCATGTTGAGCTTGACACCCTCCTATGGGCAATGAAGAGCATGGTGACGCTATCTCTGGATAAAGTCCTTTTTGCGACGTATTGTTCAGACCTTTTTGATATGACTGCTAATATCGAGGATTGGTCTAGTTTTACTTTTAAGTCAGAGTTAAAAGATTTTGTGTACTACAAAGATCTTTTTTGTATATTTTAGTATTAGGTATATCCCTCGTGAAGATAATATCTATGTTGATCGATTTGTGAAATGTGCAAGAGTACGTAAATTTTGTTTTTTCCATGTAAGTCAGTCGGTTCCTGATTTGCTCTTTTTCGGATAACTTAATATATAGAGTTTTGTTGGAAAAAAAAGATATACATTTGAATATTTGATAAATTATCGATCTTACAATTTTGTCTTGAATCTAAATCATTATGGTTAATGTTAAAATTATTTTGGATTTATGAAATTTTTTTATGTTTACTCAAATTTGAACAAGATATTATTATTTTTTTTCTAAAAAGTTTTGAACAAGATCTATGAAGGAATAATATTTTTTAAAAAAAAGGAATAAAAAAATTGGTTGAGCTTATTCGATTATTTAATTGATAGAGTAGAATGAGTAAAACACTGGACAAAGCAGGACAAATTAAGAGAAGTAATGTTTGACCCAATATTGAATTTTTCTAAATACGATCTTAATGGTGTATGCGAAACACATGCAAAACATACGATTTATGATTTTAAAACGTTATCTCTTGAGTTTATAAATCACAATTTTGTCGTCTTTTATGAATTTGAAAACAAACTAAACAATCATAAGAAATAAAACAAAACATGCGTCACACCAAAACAAACCATGCCCATAACCCTATAGCTACCACCGTGACCAAACTAACACATATCATATTACATCTACACACGCATATACATTTATAGATTCGTAGGGCATATCACATGCATGTGTATGCAATATGTATGTGTGCGTTGCTAGAATCATAATTAGAAAAATATATCAGGAAATTATATGATTTTTTTGGCTATTGATCGAATATTTCATGACACTTACATTTATTAAAAACAAGGCAGCTGAAAAAAACACTTATAGGACTGGCGTAAGGGAAAAGGAAAAGATGTACAAAACTTTCATATATTTTTCCTAACTAGAAGTTTGCATGTTATAAATCTATGAATTAAGGTGATGTGTCCTACTCAATAGTTACATTAGAACTCGAATTTGAAAGCATCATGATAAAGTACAAAATAATTAGTAGAGAATCAGTGTTTCCTCGAAAGTTGAAAGGCAAAAAACAGCACCGTATTTAACGATATAAATTGTAGAAGACATTATTCAATTTTTGTGTGTGTAATCTGCGAAATTATGCATTTTCAAACAAATACAATTGATTGCCGAATCCAGCATTTTCATGTGCTTTTGTGTGTTCGGCAATAAATTGAATTTATTATGTTTAAAAATTTTGTTTATGACTTATCTCATAAAGACTTTCCTTTCACAAAAAATGTTGTTTTAAGGTTTTTTTTGTTTCACAAAAATATTGTTTTGTATTTCAATGCAGTTTTTAAGACTAAATTCTTTTTCTTTATTCCTTTTATTCAGCTTATTATACAGAAAAATAACTTTTTAAAGTATATTTATAAAAGGTATTATAAAATTTACTTTGTTTTCTTAATTTGTGTGAAACATGTCAAAATAATACTATGTGAAAAGGTGAATACATTGTTATATAGCTATCACAAGATATATAAACCTAAAAAAATTGATAAGCTTTGAAAATTCTGGTCCTAACTAAAAAATAACTGATATATAGTACACTTTAATCGTCTATTGATAATATTGAATTTACTAGTTAAAAAAGGAGTATTGACTATAATGGATGTGATTATGCATTACATATGATAATTACTAGTAACATATTATCATTAATAGCTATTTAAGAAGCATTGAACCTCTACGAAAATCCCAACAATGTTCCAAGTTCCGTTCACATGTAAAAGTTGTTGTTATTGGAAAGAATTTCCAGTTACCAATACGACCACAAAAGGTGAATTAATCTCGTCAGAAACACCATGAACCAATTCGACAAAATAGTCGGTCTTGCGAAAATTTCAGATATTTGCATTAAAAATACAAGACGATACTTATTTTGAAACAAAATTTAATATTTAAAAAGATACTTAATATTAAACGGAGGGAATACTAACCATTTGTTAATATGTTAAGGGATGATGAAATAGGACGAAAGTAAAAAACATCTTTGAAATTAAGAAGATTTTCATCTTTTTAGTTTCCTTTTTAGAGTTTGTAATTTAGATTTAGGATTAAATATTTTGGTTTATGATTTGGTTTTATGGGTTTATGATATTGCTTTGAGGGTTTCGAGTTAGTATTTGATGTTTAGTATTTTATTAATTAAAAAAATAGACTCTATTAAAATTTTCTATAGAATGTACTATGTAGACTGTTTTATTAAGAGTTTATTTTTTTATAGTAACTATTCTATTACGAGTTCCATATATTAATTTGAATATTGGCTATTTTATACATATGTAAATTGTGTACTTTCATTTTTATCAATAGAAAAACAAATTTCAAAGCAGTGCTCTCAGCTTTCCCCATTAGTCCAACAATGTCATCATCATTCATCGTAACATTTTTCGGAATACTTTGGAACTTTTTTGTGTTGGTGCCAACAAGTACTTTGAAACTTATTGATAAAAAATATTTTTTTAGTCTCACAAAGGAAAATAAAAATATAAAATAAATAAAAGGAGTTTTCGTCATGATTATGATCGATCTCACGGCGGATATTTTCCTTGTAGGGCCAATGAAGTAGGGGCCCTGAGGTGTATTTTACTTCACGTGGAGGTTCTTCTACCTGATTATACACACCACTTTTCACAAATACAATCATTTAAATTCATTACTTATAAATTTTCATTTTACATTAAGCAAATTCAATACAAAAAGTAACACAAAAAATAAAGTTACATGAACACATTATTCTCAGTAATATTTCTTAAACTATAAAGTCTTTAACAAAAATTTTTGAATATCGCTTGTAAAAGTTTTTATTGTATGTTCTAGTTACTTAAAAAAGCGTTATGATCTTATTTAGTTATAATAACGACTATAATGCCAAATACAATTTAGAAAAAAAATTATCATTGGAGAGGAACACCCTCATATGTACTTCAAATATGAAGTGTTGTATATTTCAAGAATGAAGTAGTTTTAAAGAGGTGCTCTAAGCTAAAAGGCCATGGTTCAAATCTTTTCAGTGCTATATAAATTATGGTTAAAACCATAAATATCTTAAATGAAAAGAATATCTATTGTTTTTGAAGTAAAAGAATGACTACACATAAATATATAAAAACAAACAGAAAAAAAGAAATTATACACTAAGACCCAAAAATACAAAAATCAAAAACGGATATTCATCTAGTAGTTATATATTAAAAAAAAAATCGTTTCGCTCTTATTAGCAAGAAAATCACATCATGTTTGTTTATTCCTAGGCTGCATGGAAACGGAAACGGAAACGCGGAAGCGAATCACATGAAAATTTGGAAACATATTTTTAAGAAAATTATGAAATGGAAACATTTTGGAAACGTGTATATTTATATATATATATATTTTTTTTTTATGAAACACTATTAAGAAAATATTAAAAATATATTTTAAATAACATAAATCATTAATAAAAATATTAAATAGTCTAACTAAAATAATGATAACAACACTCAAAATCAAAAACTAAGACTATATCTTGATCACAAATAATAAAATAAGTGTTTCATATTCCTCATACTAATTAAGTTTTTAAAGACAAAAATATCAAATATATACTTATATTTTAAAAATTATTTAATTTTTATATTTCAAAAGAAAAAATTAAGTTTCCGATGTGTTTCAGAAATGGAAACGTACGTTTTAATCGCGTTTCCAAATTGACTTTTTAAGGAAACGCGTTTCCATGATGTTTCCACGCGTTTCTAAGAGTTTCCGATTCCGAAACGTTTCCGAAACGGGAAACGCACCTCGGATGGAGTTTCCATGCAACATAGGTTTATTCCATTCTAAAAAACGTTACACTTTTTCCCATTTGCTGCCAAGAAAACCTCTACCAACCGTTACCATATCACACTCGAATCAGTGGAACAAGTTTACTACAAAAAATACACTCCATAGTAGGATTAACTTAAACCATATAATTTTATAGGCCGGTGGTTTGCATGTCTAATTATTAATTTCCTCGTACCAGAGAACGTTGTAGCTTGTAGAGATATCATTATATTCAAATTTGAATTGATCATATAAAACTATTTTGATATCTTTTTACCATTGGGAAAAAATATAGTAAAATTTAGTGTACGACAACTATTATTTTTGGAATTCGTAGAATCTTAATAAACTTTCGAACTGTATATTTTTCTAACCTAAAAATAAGTGGAATTTTACAGATAAATTACCAAATAGTTTTCTTAATGATATGTCAAAGGTTTTTAGAGCAAAGTTCGTAGTCTTTCGGACGACCGGAATAGGACTGTGTTTTTAATCATTTTCCCAAAAAAAAATTAACTGTGGGTTGTTCCTCTCTTTAGGACCCAATCAATTTTTAGTCAAATTACCACAAATTATTTAATAGTTATATGATATTACTAAAAATTTGTTACGGCCAAAATGACATATTCTAACTTAAGAACATTACTTCACTACTACAAAATTTCAGTATGAATATGATTTATAATGAATCAGTACTCGTATTACCGCATCTAGATAATTAGACAAACTAGTTATATATCACTCACTTACAGAATTATCAACAACAAAAATCACGTTTGTTTGTTTGTGTTTTTGACGTCATAGCGATTATGATTTTTAAAAATAGCTCATAGTATGAATTTTGTTTCATGTAGGTTTTTTTTCTTATGATCGGACGTTTCATGTAATTTCATATATTGATAAAAAAACAATAATATGAAGAAAAAAATAGTGGAAGAAACAAAATTAATGAGGTTGTAGTAGAGTCACGAAATGGGGTCTGCAGAAAGAAAAGAAAAGACTGCAAGTTCGAATTATTCCTTCTTCCGTGTGTGTTATCATTTGCTTTTATTATTTTCAAAACATATACATTTACTAGTATTTATTTTCTTACATGTAAAAATTTATATATGTTTTTTTTTTTTTTCAAATGTATGTATAAATACATACACTGCCTTAGTGGTACTAAACGGACCACAAAGAAAGTGGCCATCAAGCTTAAGCAGCTGCAATAAGCTGACACATAAAGAAATCTGTCTATACATATCCAATAAAATCTAATTCAATAAATTATGTACAAATGGTCACGAAAATAGTAAAGGATGTAATCATGCAAAGTCGTGGTCAAGTCGTTTTCTCTAATTAATTAAGCCCAATTTTGAAGTATACAATTAGGAGCAATTGGGAAAGTAGTACTTTTAAATGATAGTGTTAATTTGCAGTTGTAACACTTTTTTTTATTTTCTTATAACTACTAAGTAACTAACGTTTTGATTCTACTTTTTAAAGAATCGCTAGTGATGAAACGAGACAAAGCATATTTCATCGGCGGAACCTAACTTAGATAAGTCTTTGATGTGATAAGCATAGGCTAGTTTCTAAAATCAAAAGTCCATTTTTTTTCTTTTAAATAGATGGCGTAAACGTACAATTAAGATTGGATTTAACTCTACAATTAGGTTAGCCAAACGGAGAAGATGACAACGGCGATGGTTGATATACACAACTAACGTTGATATTTGATTAGACAAGTTTGTGAACGGCAATGCATAGATTAGCTTCTATCAAATCTTTTGTTATGAAACAATATTTGACAACTCAAATAATGCAAAAGATGAACAATTTTTTTACAAAGTGAAACTTTTCGGGTTTACATTTTAAGAGACTATTTTCATTTTTCTCATTTGAGTTTTTAATTTTTTTGTTCATATATAACTTTTCAGTGACACCTAATTCATAATCCTAGTATTTTGATTTGTTACCTCTTTTTTAAATCTCGACGGAACTAATAAAACTTTAAACTCGTATAATAGCCACATATGTCGATCGATTTTTCTCGAAAAAGCCACATTCATGATGTCAACAATCGACTATTTGTTCGATTTCCCAAGAAAAATCAAAGAACCCCAAAAACCAAATAAGAAAGAAAAAACGACATTAAATTGGGTTATACTCATTAGAATAACCGTTGGTCTATCCAAAACAAAAGATTATTTTGTTTCCTTAGGTTTTAATGAGATGCCCGATGCCATGTTTCGAGTTGTTATAGGGTTTCAATCCGTCGTCCATCCTCATTCCATCATATCCTTTTCAACAAATAGAGAATGCTCTTCGGCCACATATCCAAATCAGTAAGCATTATGTGTTCGGTGTTTACATCATGTATATAATCCGTTTGTTTTGTTCCCGTATGTTAAAAACAAGATTTTCCATATAATGATTGTGCACATAAAACCGTCTAGAGTTGATCTTTTGGGAACTAGTAAAACCGTATGTCATACTATCGTTTATCGTATTTCTGCGTGTGTAAGAATTTTGTTTTTTAAATTGCTGTTTCTCAATCATAAGATTAATGATCATTAACAACCATAATTAAATAGTTGCTGCCATAAATCAAACACATTGTGCTTATCAAAAAGAAGAAATTTGTACTTAATGAAACATTCATTATTAGCAAAGTGTAAAAAACCAAAGAAAAACAAACTTTATTTCTCAAAAAAATAAAAAAAAAGTTTATTAGTAAAAGTGAAAGAAGAGTAAAGAAAAAAGAGAGAGAGGCCTGAGGCTGCGGGTGGAGAGAGAGAGAAAGCCTCTTTACACGTGATTTAAAAAGAGACCAAAACCCCAAAAGCAAACCTCTTTTGCATGCGTCCTTAAAAGACATAAATTTTCTCTAAAATTTCTACATCACAAATCAAAATCTTTTTCTCTCTTCTTCTTCTTCATCATCATCTTCTTCATCATCATTCTTACTCTCTCTTCCTTCTGAGATTTTTTCTCCACATTGAGAGGAAAGCTATCTTCTTTAGCGTCACTCTTCTTCTTCATTGGTCGGTGAGTGTTTATTTTTTTACTGTTTTTTTTGTTTGTTTAATAATATAGCAGACGGGTCATTTTCTCTCCGTAGCAATAAATTCACATTATATATAGTATAAAAAATAAAAATTTCATTCTCTTGGAGATATTGATATTTCCACTGCTCTTTTCGATGTTTATTCCTTCACTTTGTTCACTTGCTCTTAGTTTTATTTATCTCTCTATTTCTCTCTCTTCAAATTATAACACATCAAAAAATAAAATAAAAAGCTTCGATTTTTCGATAACATCTTTGTAATTATCTGTTTGGGTTTTCTCCGGGATCTCATTTTCCGGTTTCAAATAGAGACAAAAGATTAAAGCTTTCTCCGGTTTTGTCTTCTGGGTATTCTCAATTTCCCCCATTTCACTTAAACCTTTAATCTCTGTTTCTTGTTTTTGTCTACTGAAAAACAAAACATCAAAGAGTTTTTGTTTCTTGATTGGTTCCTTTATTTCTTGGTCTTTACAGTGTTTTCTTCTATTTTCATGGATTCTTGTCTCTTCTATATCTATCTATGTATGTATAGTCCTCAGACTCTGTTTTAATCTCTTTTACCTCTCTGTTTTTTCTGAAACTTTGTAATAGAAGAAACAAGAACCAAACACATGTAAAAAAATGTTGGATTTTTTTTTTACTTCACTGTTTCAAAGTTTTGATTTTTTTTTTTTTTTAATTTTCACCCAAAACACCATCATCATGGTTTTGTTTTTCTGGATTTTCTCCATTTAATGCAAATCTGACAATTATTTTTAATTGTTTTTTGTACTTATTTTCTTTCATCCTCATGATTTTGCTTGCAGGTAGAATAAGGCCAAGAAGGGATCAGTTTTAGTTTTGTTTCATTCTTTTTGTAGTGAAGAAAAAGAGTTTTCAAAATCCATAACAAAAATGCCGATTAGGCAAATGAAAGATAGCTCTGAGACTCACTTAGTCATCAAAACTCAACCTTTAAAGAACCATAATCCTAAAACCGTCCAAAACGGTAAAATTCCTTCTCCGGTGACTACTCCGGCGACGGTGACTCAGAGTCAAGCTTCTTCACCTTCACCACCGACAAAGAATCGTAGCCGGAGGAGAAATCGTGGTGGGAGAAAATCTGATCAAGGAGATGTTTGTATGAGACCTAGCTCTCGTCCTCGTAAACCACCACCACCGTGTCAAACCACTTCCGCCGTCGTCTCTGCCTCCGCCGCCGGTGAGATTGTTGCCGTGAATCATCAGATGCAGATGGGTGTTCGTAAAAACTCAAACTTTGCGCCGAGACCTGGATTTGGAACACTTGGTACTAAATGCATCGTTAAAGCTAACCATTTCCTCGCTGATTTGCCTACAAAGGATTTGAATCAATATGATGTAAGTTTTAGTTTTTGCTGTAATGAGAAATAAAGCTTCAAACTTTAGACGATTTCCTGAAAAAAGCTTTAAAATTTAATGAAGGAGAGAGAGAGAGAGTTAGGTTTTAATGTTGTTCTTATTGCTTATTTGGGTCCATTGACATTTGGTTAATTTTGTGCAGGTTACAATAACTCCTGAAGTGTCATCAAAGAGTGTAAACAGAGCTATAATTGCTGAGTTAGTTAGACTTTACAAAGAGTCTGATCTCGGGAAGAGACTTCCGGCTTACGATGGCCGGAAAAGTCTTTACACTGCCGGAGAACTTCCTTTTACTTGGAAGGAGTTTACTGTCAAGATTGTTGATGAAGATGATGGTATCATCAATGGACCTAAGTAAGTGTTTTTCAGCTTTGGGGTGGTTTTTGTTTTTGTGTGTTTTTATATTTGAATTGGACACATTTTGGTTTGTAGAAGGGAGAGATCATATAAGGTGGCTATCAAGTTTGTTGCACGGGCTAATATGCATCACTTAGGCGAGTTTCTAGCTGGTAAACGGGCAGATTGTCCGCAAGAGGCGGTGCAGATTCTTGACATTGTACTCAGGGAATTGTCGGTTAAGAGGTTTTGTCCGGTTGGAAGATCTTTCTTTTCGCCTGATATTAGAACACCACAGCGACTCGGTGAAGGGTTAGAGTCATGGTGTGGGTTTTACCAGAGTATTAGACCAACTCAAATGGGTTTATCACTAAATATCGGTAAAGATTTGACTTGAGAGATTGTTACAGTTTTGGTCTTATTTTTAAGTCAGCCCAATCTTAATGTTATTCTCCTTGCTTTGTAGATATGGCTTCAGCTGCATTCATCGAGCCTCTTCCGGTAATAGAGTTTGTAGCACAGCTTCTTGGAAAGGATGTCTTGTCGAAGCCATTGTCTGATTCTGATCGGGTTAAGGTATAAGTTTCTTCATTGTATGTATTATCTCTTGTCTTGAGTCCTTGAATGTTGTCTCAACAATGTTTTTTTTTTTTTGGGAATTCTTAATAGATTAAGAAGGGTCTCAGGGGAGTGAAAGTAGAGGTTACTCACAGAGCGAACGTAAGGAGGAAATACCGTGTTGCGGGTTTAACAACTCAACCTACAAGAGAGCTAATGTGAGCATTTTTTTTCCTAATTACTCTCTGATCAGTAAGGCTGGTTTCATCGAGATTAATCAAGTTTTCTGGTTTATATTCTTAGGTTTCCAGTTGATGAGAACTGTACGATGAAGTCGGTTATTGAGTACTTCCAAGAGATGTATGGATTCACGATCCAGCACACGCATTTGCCGTGTCTCCAAGTTGGAAACCAAAAGAAAGCAAGCTATTTGCCAATGGAGGTAAACTATAAACCGTAGTTTTTTGTCTGTTTCAATACTTTTCATTTCAATTTTTTTGGCTATTTTCGCTGATTCAGTTTTGAATGTAGGCATGCAAAATTGTCGAGGGACAACGGTACACGAAAAGGTTGAATGAGAAGCAGATTACTGCTCTCTTGAAAGTTACATGCCAAAGGCCAAGGGACAGAGAAAACGATATTTTGCGGGTAATTTTATACTCATGTATCTTTTATGGTTCTTTGTGAGTTAGAAGTGAGGATTTAATCTAAGTGTCAAAATGTTTTAAAGACGGTCCAACACAACGCATATGATCAAGATCCATATGCAAAGGAGTTTGGCATGAACATAAGCGAAAAGTTAGCGTCTGTTGAAGCTCGGATTCTTCCAGCTCCATGGGTAAAACACTAAACAAATCTCTGAATTGTCTCAAACTATGATAATACTGTTATGTTAATTCGTCTATCTTCACTTGCAACAGCTTAAGTATCACGAGAACGGGAAAGAAAAAGATTGTCTCCCGCAAGTTGGTCAGTGGAATATGATGAACAAGAAAATGATCAACGGGATGACGGTGAGCAGGTGGGCCTGTGTTAACTTCTCACGCAGCGTTCAAGAAAACGTTGCTCGTGCATTTTGTAATGAACTTGGTCAGATGTGTGAAGTCTCGGGCATGGTAATAATATTCGTCCTTTTTCTTGCTCCATTGTTTGAAATCTCTTAAACTGGAAGTGATTCTTATCAGAAAGCTTTTTTTCATTTACTATTGTAGGAGTTCAATCCAGAACCCGTGATCCCAATATATAGTGCGAGGCCCGATCAGGTCGAGAAAGCTCTAAAGCATGTTTATCACACTGCAATGAACAAAACCAAAGGCAAAGAGTTAGAGCTTCTCTTGGCAATTTTACCTGATAACAACGGTTCACTTTATGGTATTATTATTATTTGGACATCCATAAATTATAACTTTTTTTTGTCTTCTTGGTTATGGTTATGATGAAAACGTAATGCTTCTTGTAATCTCAGGTGATCTTAAGAGAATCTGCGAAACCGAGCTTGGTTTGATATCTCAATGTTGTCTCACAAAACATGTGTTCAAGATTAGCAAACAGTATCTGGCAAATGTATCCCTTAAAATCAATGTCAAGGTGAATATTTTTTACTGCTGTATCAAATATTTTCGATTGTTATAGTATTATGAATCTCAGACCTTTTTATGTTGTTTTCAGATGGGAGGAAGGAACACAGTTCTTTTAGACGCCATAAGCTGTAGAATTCCACTGGTTAGCGATATACCGACAATTATATTTGGCGCAGATGTGACTCACCCAGAGAACGGGGAAGAGTCAAGCCCTTCAATCGCTGCTGTAAGGATTATACAAAAACTCCATCATATACTTTTATTAAGTAGTGGTAGTACACTGAAATTCATGTGACTCGGTTTTGTTTGTGTTAGGTTGTTGCTTCTCAAGACTGGCCTGAAGTCACAAAATATGCTGGTCTAGTTTGTGCTCAAGCTCACAGGCAAGAACTTATACAAGATTTGTATAAAACATGGCAAGATCCTGTACGCGGTACTGTTAGTGGCGGTATGATCAGGTAATAAATCGCAATATTTCGGTTTCTGTAGTTTGATTTGATCGGTGTATCTCAAGGTTTTTTGTTTGCTTTCTACAGGGACCTTCTGATCTCATTTAGGAAAGCAACAGGGCAGAAACCGCTTCGAATTATCTTTTACCGGTAGGTTTGTCTTTGCTCATTTCAGTAAAAGAATTCATATGTGAAAACCATAATTTGTTCTTATGAGTGTTTTACTTGCACAGTGATGGAGTAAGCGAAGGGCAATTCTATCAAGTTTTACTCTATGAGTTGGATGCAATTCGAAAGGTAATAACTTTTGTGCATCGCTTGAACCGAATACGCCAAAATGTCAGCAAAACACTTACATTATTTTTTCCCGGACCCGGGTTTGTGTATGTTCAGGCTTGTGCGTCGCTTGAACCGAATTATCAGCCACCGGTGACATTCATTGTTGTACAGAAGCGTCACCACACTCGTTTGTTTGCTAATAATCACCGAGACAAAAGCAGTACTGACCGAAGTGGAAATATCTTACCAGGTTAGTTCTTGAAAACAGTTGAAAGAAGATCATAACAGAAATACCTAACTAACTAACTGCTTCTTTGCCACCTTTTATTTCAGGTACTGTAGTTGACACCAAAATATGTCATCCAACTGAATTCGACTTCTACCTTTGTAGCCATGCGGGTATTCAGGTACGAAACAACTACTGAAACGTCCAAAAATACGACCTTTTCTCTAACTACACAGAAAAAAATGAAAGTTTTCGTGTTTATTGTCTGATTTAGGGAACAAGCAGGCCTGCACATTACCATGTTCTTTGGGACGAGAACAATTTCACAGCTGATGGTATTCAATCTTTGACTAATAATCTCTGTTATACCTATGCACGATGCACTCGATCAGTCTCGATAGGTAAATAACAACATTTCTTCTTCTTCTTCATTAAACCCGAATCAAACGAAAATCTGCATACTCATCTTTTGCTCTTGTACAGTTCCTCCAGCGTATTATGCACATCTTGCAGCATTTCGAGCACGTTTCTACATGGAACCAGAGATAATGCAAGACAACGGATCACCGGGGAAAAAGAACACGAAAACAACAACTGTCGGAGACTCAGGTGTGAAGCCATTACCGGCTTTGAAGGAGAATGTTAAGAGAGTAATGTTCTACTGCTAAAAACAGCCAACATCCCTAAAAGAAGTAAAATTTAATAAGTAGTTTTCATCGTTTCGTTGTTCGTAGTTCGGCTTTTAGATTTGCCAATGTTTTTTCTTGTTTTGTAAATTGGTTTGGTATTAGGAATTAGGGTATTAGGGTTTTTCTAAAGTTGTGATAACGTTGATGCAAATGGCTTTGTTAAAACCTCCTCTTCTAGAGTGTCTTTTTAACCTTACTGGTTTAGTGTATAAGAGAACTCTAACAGTTTGATGGCAAAATTGCAAATGAAAAACTTAGCCCTAAAATTTGAAATATATATATATATATATATTATTTATACTAAGCCATATTTGGAAAAAGAATATACTTTTTAAAGGGGGAAAGTAGAATAAAAATCCAAAAATTTGAATCTTTCTAGGTAAAAATGGTTTTGGAAAATTTTGATCTGTCTCCTTATCTAACAACAGATTTTTTAGGTTCTTGCACATACTTGTTTTGTTTTGTACTTTGTTCTCATTCTAAGGAAAAATGGGTAGAAAAGTCCTCGCCTTTCATAAATACATATAAAAAACCCTCAACTTTTTTTGTGGGTTTTTAAACCCTCACCTTTTCATAAATGGTAAAATAAACCATATTATTAATAAACTCAATTTAAATATAAATAAATAAATATAAACAAAAATTATTTAGGATTTTTCTCTTAAAACTCTTGTTTACATTTTTTTTCTAAACTGAAATTTTTTTATCAATGATGTGAAAAAGTTAATTAATGAAGTTGTATTTGGTTGTATTACGAAAATTCATCAACGTAAAACCAAACAGATTTTGTTACGAATGAAATATAAATTCTTGTACCGAACCGAATATGAGTTTATATTAATAAAGGTTTATTTGGTTCGATTACACAAATTTACTAACGTGAAACCAAACCAAATTTTATAATACTACGAAAAGTACATGAATTTTCACATCAAAATATTTTCATTGGCCGAACTAAATAAGATATACTAACAATTAATATTTCTATATATATATATATATCACGATATATTAAAAATATAATATAAATTACATTTAATTAATCATTATTTAACTATATTTTTATCTAAAACTTGAAAATTCGAACAAAAAAAAAAATCAAATGTGCTACCTATAAATTTTTGTAGTTTATATAACATAACTTCTAATAGGAAGAAAAATAATTTGCCTAATCTCAACTAAATTGTGAATGCATTTTTATAGCGTAAAAATCTTAATTTTAGAGAGAAAAAAATCGCAAACACGAATTTGAAAAAATTAATCATAAATTAAATTGTTTTTGTTTATTACTGTTTAATATAACGATTTAAAAAAATAAGTTGAATTTATTAATATTAGGATTTATTTTACCACTTATAAAAAGATGAGGGTTTAAAAACTCATAAAAAAAGTTGAGGGTTTTTTACATGTTTTTAGGAATGGTGAGGGTTTTTCTACCCATTTAGTAAGTTCTAAACCAATCAGTGGTATAGGAATTTTCCCCTGGTTATCCATTGAACCGAACATAATCCGTAAAACCGAAGTAATTATACCAGTTAGGCATTAACCCTAACTAAACCGGGTCGTAACTTTCTTCTATTCCGATTCTTCTTCTTCTTCTTCTCCATTGATTCAATCCCAAGCAAAGCTTCTTCAATATTCCTCGTAAGTTCTCTTTAATCACTCATTTACATTTCTCTCTATCTTTTCCAGTGATTTTATTCTTAGCTTTGGAATCGAGAGATAATTATGCTTAAGAGATGGAACATAGTTAAGGAATCACTGCGTCGCGTTCTTCGTAGTGATGTAGAAACCCTAATTTCGGGTGCGTTACTCAAACGCACTGTTTGCACAGCTTCAGAATCATTGAATCTTGATGAGAGTTATGTTCTAGCTGAATTATCTTCATTGCTTCCAATTTCATCTTCATTGGTGAAGGAAGACAATAATAGCTCAAGGAATCAAGTAGCTATTGATTCGTTTTTGTCGCCGGAGGAGAAACTTAGAGGTGTGTTTCTTCAGAAATTGAAAGGGAAATTTGCAATACAGAAGAGTTTGTCTAGTCTTGGTATTGATTTGAGTATTGAGATTGTGTCCGATGTTTTGAATCGAGGGAATTTAAGTGGTGAGGCGATGGTTACGTTTTTTAATTGGGCGATTCGTGAGCCTGGTGTGAGTAAAGATGTTGATAGCTATTGTGTGATTTTAAGAGCGTTAGGAAGGAGGAAGTTTTTCTCTTTTATGATGGATGTTTTACGGGGAATGGCGTGTGAAGGGGTTAATCCTGATCTGCGGTGCTTAAATATTGCTATGGATAGCTTTGTTAGGGTTCATTATGTGCGTAGAGCGATAGAGTTGTTTGAGGAAAGTGAAAGTTTTGGGGTGAAATGTAGTACTGAGTCTTTCAATGCATTGTTGCGGTGTCTATGTGAGCGTTCGCATGTGAGTGCTGCTAACTCGGTGTTTAATGCAAAGAAAGGTAAAATACCTTTTGACAGTTGTAGTTATAACATTATGATTAGTGGGTGGTCGAAGCTCGGTGAGATTGAAGGTATGGAAAAGGTTTTGAAGGAGATGGTGGAGAGTGGAATCGGTCCTGACTGTTTGTCTTACAGCCACCTTATCGAAGGGTTGGGAAGAGCTGGTCGTATCAATGATTCTGTTGAGATATTTGATAATATCAAACACAAGGGTAGTGTTCCAGACGCAAATGTTTACAACGCTATGATCTGTAATTTCATATCTGCTCGAGATTTTGATGAATCTATGAGGTACTACCGAAGGATGGTGGATGAGGAATGTGAACCTAACTTGGAAACCTATTCCAAGCTTGTTTCTGGGCTCATTAAAGGCCGTAAGGTTTCTGATGCGCTTGAGATATTCGAAGAGATGCTGCCAAGAGGGATTCTTCCCACCACAGGGCTCGTTACCTCTTTCCTCAAGCCGCTTTGCAGCTACGGTCCACCACACGCTGCAATGGTTATCTATCAGAAATCAAGAAAAGCCGGGTGTAAAATATCAGAAAGCGCATATAAGCTGTTGCTTAAGCGGCTATCAAGATTTGGAAAATGTGGGATGTTGTTGAACGTGTGGGACGAAATGCAAGAGTGTGGATATCCGTCTGACGTGGAAGTCTACGAGTATATTGTGGATGGGCTTTGTATCATTGGGCATCTAGAGAATGCTGTGCTTGTGATGGAAGAAGCCATGCGTAAAGGGTTTTGCCCAAACCGCTTTGTTTATAGTAGGCTTAGCAGTAAATTAATGGCTTCAAACAAAACAGAATTGGCTTATAAGCTGTTTCTGAAGATCAAAAAGGCTCGTGCTACAGAAAATGCACGCAGATTCTGGCGATCAAATGGATGGCACTTTTGATCTTTATGTTTTGTTGTATGTCCACAAGGAAACTAGAGTATGATCCTTGTCTATGTAGATGTGAAAACTTGATGTACATTATCACATCTTTAGTCTATGAAGTTGTAATAGAGAACATATATTCAATAGAGATCGCGTTTGCATTCTTATCTTAATTACTTTTGGTGGGTGGCTTATACCCAAAGGCATACTTGTCTCTTTCTAGGTTGCAATAGCGAAATTCATAGAGTGTTCTGAATGGAGGCAGTAATTAGGAAATGGCAGCAGAAGTATAGAAAAGGAAAGGAGGAGATGGAAAAGTGGGAGGCTCTTCAAGTTCGATGGGTTTCCCTCTTCAGGAACGCTTCTTCTATCATCCAGAGATTACAGGTAGCTGGAATCTTTGTGTTTTTTCTTGTCCGAAATTTCAAAACTGTATGTGTGATTTTTTGGTTTGAGAATAGGAAATGCAAAATCATGGGAGCTATGGAGCTTTGAGATGCCTGAAAGGAATCGAAGACGCGGTTGTGCAGCAACAGATGGGTCAACTGGAGTCTCTATTGCGTTCCATGAAAAACGTTCTGTAAGTATATGAAGGAAAGAAAGGTGTTACTTTAGAATGTTGCTGACATGAGAGTTTAGATTTCTAGTAGTAAGTAAACATTGTTGAAATGTATAATATATGGGTGATGATGTCAGGGAGGAATTCTGGGGCTGTGTTTTGACATTTGAGAAGCTACATAGAGACGGTTTGCAGTTACTCGAAGTTGAATCGAGCAAGAGGCGATTAGAGGAACGAATTGGAGTAAAACCTTGCATTGCTGATTGCTTGGAGGGACTTTCTATTCTTTATGACATGCATCAATCAGAGTAAGCAAACATAATCTGCTTAGTTATTTAGTTACAATCATCATTTTTTAACCTTTTTGTGCTTTAATAATCTCGCAGATACCATCTTAAATCTTCAATTCTTTCGGCACTTTCATGTCTTATCCTGAAACCAAGGTACTGAGAATATTGCCTTGTTCAAACTTTCGCAAGTTTATAAAATTGTTCTTATGTTCTTGTCTACTGTTGTATAGTCATGGTGATCTAAACGCGCTACAATACCTCGTGGTTGATCAGCCGAATATCCCAAAAGAGGAAGGTATCACATTGACAAAAACTCGCATTCTTCTTCTGAGTGTCATGAATAAATGAAGATGTTTGTACATTTCTTAAATGTAAATCTTTCTAAAGGTCTGAGTCTGATTTTAGCTTCTCTATGATGTCTGCTGTGCAGTGCAACACATTTTCGATGTCATATTCGCGGAAGAGATCAAATGATGTAAAGAGGAACTGTTTTTGTTTGAGTTGCAAAAAGATAGTTCTTTGTAAAAAGCAACTAATCTTTCGGAAACGCTATAAAAATGTGACGACTATCTTAAGAGAATTTTCATAAATGATATTTGTGATATTTTAAGCATGTATTAGAGCGAAAGAGACAAAAAAAAATTGTAGTTTTCTATTTTTTTTTTTTATCAGAATACTCTAAAATAATTTAACTCCCTAACATTTTAAGCATCTCTTCTTTGTTTCTAATGTTTTCTAAAGGTTGAATATGAATCTAAATCTCAATATTTGAAATATTATAATTTTTACATAAAATATATTATATATATGCACTGTATAATTACTTCATCAGCAAAACAAGTCATTAAGATTTTGATGCAAAATAAATAAATAATAATGTTACATGGAAAGTTGTAAACAGAAACGGATATGCCGGAAACAATTTTTTTTTACGTATATAAAATAAACGAAAAATGGGTAGAAAAATCTTCACTTTTCCTTAAAACATATAAAAACCTCTCAACTTTTTTTGGTGGGTTTTTGTGGGTTTTTAAACTCTCACATTTTCATAAAGTTGAGGGTTTTACATCAAAACCATATTAAATAAATGTATGTTTGAAATAACACACATCCAAATCTTAAATATTAAACATTTTAACTAAAAAGTAAAGATTTCGCTTAAATTCAAAGATTTAGACCATCATTTTCATTCTCACTTTCTTTCTCTTTTTTTTTTTTTTTTTCATTCTCACTTTCACCAGCTCTATCTAACAAAATTGCCTCAAAATCTGAGGGATCATATATTGTATATCAAATTAATTAATTTTTAAGGTATAAATTGTAAATATAATAATAATAAGGGCAATTTACATAAATGGTCCCAAAAAAGTTTTTTCTTCCAAAAATAGCCCCATATTTCATAATTTCCAGAAATAACACCCAATACTTTTTAATTAACCATTAATTGAAAAATAGAAAATAGAGAAAACATAATTCTCATCTCTTTCACCCGACGATTCTCGTTTGCCTCCGATTCTCCATAGTTGCCTCCGATCGTCAGAAAATTCGATCTCCTCCGGTATCTTGAACCACTGCCTCCACGATTCCTCGACTCAACCCAGTTGACCTAATCTAGTCGACTCAACCCAATCGCCTCCGCCGGTATCTCGAACGCCTCCACCGGAATTCCTTCACGATTTCTTCTCTGTTTCGCCAATTCTTCACGGAATAAATCAAGGTATGCACCAATTTTACAATCGTCTTCTTCTTTATGCACCGTGAAGGAAACTGAGAAATTTTTACTTTTTTTTGTTGGTGCAGTCTCTTTTGCCTCGAACATTTGGCCATTAAGCTGCATGGTAAGTTACTTCTGAGTTATGCTTACCTAAGTTTACATTTGAACATTTGAGTTTTTAGGTCTTAAAGATCAGATTTTTAGAGTTATGCTTGCCTAAGTTTATAGTGTAGTGTCCTGTTTTAGTTTCTAGTTCTTGTTAGGCTTGTTGATTGAACTGAATCTAACATTTGATAGCTTAATATGTTTCGTTCTTGATGGTTGAGATTTGGCTCATGAATAGATTTTTCAGGTTTTGTATGTTCACTGTGTTGCATTACTTCTCAAAAAAAATTTGCTTGCCTTATGCCTGCCTAAGTTTAAAGTGTAGTGTCCTGTTTTCGTTTCTAGTTCTTGCTAAGCTTGTTGATTGAACTCAATCTAACATTTGATAGCTTAAGATTCTTGTGGGTGAGATTAGTTCATGGATTATGTTAAGTAATCCATGAGCTCAGGCTCAGGTTCAGGCTCATTGATTGAACTAGTCTAGCAATTGATAGCTTAAGATGTCTCATTCTCAAAAAATTGTCAGGAAACAGTTTCTTTTGTATGTTCACTGGGTTGCATGATTTCTCAAATTCTTTTGCTTGTCTTATCCCATTCTCTTAGAGTATTAATTCTTAGAAAGTTTGAGTTTTTAGGTCTTAAAAATCAGATTTTTCCAAATTATGCTTGCCTAAGTTCATAGTGTAGTGTCCTGTTTAGTTTCTAGTTCTTGTTAGGCTTGTTGATTGAACTGAATCTAACATTTGATAGCTTAAGATTCTTGATGGGTGAGATTTAGCTCATTGATAGATTTTTCAGGTTTTGTTTGTTCACTGTGTTGCATGACTTCTCAAATTCTTATTTTGTCTCCAACGATTAGGTTTTGTGGGTACTTGGTGTGGTACGTAATGATCTCTTTGTGATCTGTGTTATCTCCTAGCCTTTTGACTTTTGTTCTTAGTTAGTTTCTTGATGAAATTTGGAATCTTTTTGCTTCGATCTCTTCTTAAAGGAGTATCATGTCTATGTTCAATTGAAATTGTTGTTTATCTGTTTGACTTTGGTGTTGTGTATTAATTTTTTTCATTGATTCTCACAATGTGATTCTGGTTTCATTGCTCACTAAGGATTTATAGTAATTCGGGAAGGATTTATAGTAATTTGGGAATGATTTATAGTAATTTGGGAAGGATTTATAGTCATTCGGGAAGGACTTATAATAATTCGGGAAGGTCTTCCCAGAATATATCTGTTTACTGATTTCCTTTGATTTTAATTGCAGGAAAATGGGAGATTCGTTTCCAACTGATGTCACACTGCCAAAGCTTCTGTACAATATAGGACATGAGCCAAATAAAAAAGTTAAGATAAATCAATGTGCAAGATATGAGTATATCGATAAAGTACAATGCATCCTCTCTGCTACAGAGTTTCAGAGAATCGTTTTTGGGACCCGTTCTGAAGGCTACAGCAAGGGGATTAAATTTGTCAGGCAAGTTGATCCATTGTTTCTTGGCGAGAAGCTTAACGACAGTGAAGAAGAATGAGTTGTGGTTTCATTTTGGGGGCCAAGAGAATTTCATATGGTTACTGGATTGAAGTGTTCTCCACAGAAAGCTGATGAAAATGTGGAGGATAATCGCTATGGTTGGGCAAACACCAGGCAGCGACACACACATCTGATGAGCTGTTAGACATATTGAGAAAGACTGATAGAGATTCAGGGGACGAGAGGTTTTGCCTTGCGATGCTCCTGTTGACGAAGTCTATCTTTCTGAACATGTATAAAGGCAACAAATTCCCTGCAGCTCACCTTAAGAGAGCTCAAGATGTGCATCAATTCCTCAACTATCCATGGGGGATAGATGCTTTCAAGGTGATGTTGTCCTCGATCAAGTCTAATGTGCCATGTAAATTGTTGAAGGGTAAGTATGATATCCATGGGTATCTGTTGGCTCTCCATCTCTGGATTCTAGAGTCCATTCCAGTGTTGCAATCAAGCTTAAGCAGAGTGAGTTTGCTCGAGCCTCGGACTGCAAGCTTAAGAAGAAGTACAACGCATCCTCTCTCCTACAAAGTTTCAGAGAATCAGAGAATCGTTTTTAGGACCCGCTCTGAAGGCTACATCAAGGGGATTAAATCTGTCAGGCAAGTTGATCCATTGTTTCTTGGCGAGAAGCTTAACGACAGTGAAGAAGAATGAGTTGTGGTTTCATTTCGGGGGCCAACCTATGAATTTCATATGGTTAATGGATTAAAATGCTCTCCCCAGGAAGCTGATGAAAATGTGGAGGAGAATCGCTACGGTTGGGCAGATACCAGTCAGCGACACACATCTGAGGAGCTGTTAGACATATTAAGAGAGACTAATAGAGATTCAGGAGACGAGAGATTCCTTCTTGCGATGCTCTTGTTGACGGAGTGTATCTTTCTCAACATGTTTAAAGGCAACAGATTCCCTACAGCTCACCTTAAGAGAGCTCAAGATGTGCATCAATTCCTCAACTATCCATGGGGGATAGATGCATTCAAGGTGCTGTTGTCCTCGAACAAGTTTAATGTGCCATCTAACTTGTTGAAGGATAAGTATGACATCCATGGGTATCTGTTGGCTCTCCATCTCTGGATTCTGGAGTCCATTCCAATGTTGCAATCAAGCTTAAGCAGAGTGAGTTTGCTCGAGCCTCGGACTGCATTCATTTGTGAGAGGTACACGAGCACAACAACTCCACAAATTTCGCAAAAAGAAAACTTAGAAGCTTCAGACCATGTAAGTTCATTCTCTGCTTTTAACTTTCTAGAAGAACTTAGAGAAATTCGGGAAGTATTTATAGTAATTCGCGATGGTTTCGGGAAGTATTTATAGTAATTCGGGATGGTTTTCCGGAAGGATTTATAGTAATACAGGATGGTGTTCCTAAATATGTTGTTGGTGATATAACTATCTTAAACTCATGAAGACTAATGTCCTGATGTCCTGAACATTCTTTTTCTGTGCAGTTGAATGTGATTTGCGTCTTACCTGCAATACCTGATGATCCTGAAGATACAGTCTCATTGGAAGACGAAGATGATCCTGAATTGAGTTTGCTGGTCGACCTTCTGTCCAAAGGCTACAAAATGAAAGCTGAAGATTGGCGAAGAGGATCACTTGACGTTGGAGCTATGATGGAAGAGGTTGCTATGAAATCTTATATGTTCTGTAACAAGGAGTTGTGAAACCATCTTCATCAGGCGAGTCACTTATGGAGAAGCTTGACAAGCTATACAAGCTAGTTGAAGATGAGTTCAAATCAACAAATCAACGCTTATCAAAGATGGAGAAGAAGCTGAGAATACTTAGTGCAAGAAAAAGAAAAGATCAGGTAACAGAAGCTTCTTAAAAACCTTCAATGATGTTATAGATAATGAAATGAATTTACATGAACGGTTTGATTTTTTCTTGTAGAGGGAAAATCATTTATTTTTCAACAATCCCCCATCTCCTAAGGCTACTGAACAACCAGCTGAGAAAGCAGATGAGCAAGCACCTGATCAAACAATTGAGCAACATATTGTCCCTCTTACTCAGACTTCCCAGACTCAGAAGACGACCCAAACATAGGAGATAACCCAGAAGATTAGTTCTACAAATGAGGTAAAATAAAGATTTCTACAGCTTTCTTAAATCTTAAACTTTGTAAAAAAGCTAACTAAAATAATTACTGTCTTGGATTTGAAGATGAACAAAGATGAGACAAATGCTGAGAACCAAACACAGGAGGTAACCCAGGATATCAATTCTTCAGAAAAAAAGAATGAAGATAATGTTGGCAATAGAATGAATCAAATGGATGGAGCTAATGAACAACAAGACAATGATCAACATGATGAGGTGAGTTTTCTTTGTTTTACAGTGTTTAGGAACATATTTCCTGAACTTGTTATATTTGTTGCAAAGAGATAATGTTGACAATAGAGTGAATGAAAATGATAGAGCTGATGAACAAGAAGACAATGCTCAGCATGAGGTGAGTTGTGGTTTATAGTAATTCGTAAAGGATTTAAACTGATTCGGGAAAGTCTTCCTAAGTTGGGTACAAATTATTATGTCCTCATTAATTGAAGTCTCTACTGAATTTTGTAGGATCCAAGTTTGCAAAGAGATGGAGTGAATGAAAATGATATAGCTGATGAACAAGAAGACAATGCTCAGCATGAGGTTTATAGTAATTCGGGAAGGATTTATACTAATTCGGGAAAGTCTTCCTAAGTTGGTTATAGAGTATTAAGTCCTCATTAATTGAAGTTTCTTCTGAATTTTGTAGGATCCAAGTTTGCAAAGAGATACTGAAGATGGTGGTGTGAATGCTGAGAATCGTGAAGACTCGAGACCAACACTCGCTCAAGACTATAGTGGCGGCTTAAAATTGATGGAAGAGGTTGAAGTTTTTTACAAGAACGAATGGAATAAAGGAGAAGTCCGAGCAATTATGACAGACTCCATCCATGTCCGTATCGACGAGTTGGACCAAGATTATGTGTTCACCCTAGAGAACGTAAGGTACTCGTGGAGATGGGAACAAGAACAGATCATGAAAGATAAGGAGAAGGGTGAACAGATCCTGAAAGAGAAGGAGAAGGGTGAACAGAGCCTGAAAGAGAAGGAGAAGGGTGAACAGAGCCCGAAAGAGAAGGAGAAGGGCGGAAAAAAACTTAAAAGGATCAAGACACCTTCGTTTGATCTGAAGATTGTTACTCCACCGGAGGAGAAAGCTGACGAGAAAGGCAACAAAAGGCAAGCTGATAACACCTTGGCTGATAATCACCTAAAAAGGATGAAGAAAAGGAAACTCGAATCACGTGGTAATGACCAGCAGATTCCAAGACGTAGCAATCGAGTCGCTACTCCATCACAACATCTGATAACAACAGCTTATAAGGAGTGACAAGAGGTTGTGTGGATGTTGTGATGTTGTGATGGAGTAACGACTCGATTGCTACGCCTTGGAATCTGCTGGATATTAACCACGTGATTCGAGTTTCCTTTTCTTCATCCTTTTTAGGTGATTATCAGCCAAGGTGTTACCAGCTTGCCTTTTGTTGCCTTTCTCGTCAGCTTTCTCCTCCGGTGGAGTAACAATCTTCAGATCAAACGAAGGTTCTTGATCCTTTTAAGTTTTTTTTTTGCCCTTCTCCTTCTCTTTCGGGCTCTGTTCACCCTTCTCCTTCTCTTTCAGGATCTGTTTACCCTCCTCCTTATCTTTGAAGATCTGTTATTGTTCCCATCTCCACGAGTACCTTACGTTCTCTAGGGTGAACACATAATCTTGGTCCAACTCGTCAATACGGACATGGATGGAGTCTGTCCTAATTGCTCGGACTTCTCATTTCTTCCATTCGTTCTTGTTAAAAACCTCAACCTCTTCCATCAATATTAAGCCGCAACTATAGTCTTGAGCGAGTGTTGGTCTCGAGTCTTCACGATTCTCAGCATTCACACCACCATCTTTAGTATCTCTTTGCAAACTTGGATCCTACAAAATTCAGAAAAGACTTCAATTAATGAGGACTTAATACTCTATAACCAACTTAGGAAGACTTTCCCGAATTAGTATAAATCCTTCCCGAATTACTATAAACCTCATGCTGAGCATTGTCTTCTTGTTCATCAGCTATATCATTTTCATTCACTCCATCTCTTTGCAAACTTGGATCCTACAAAATTCAGTAGAGACTTCAATTAATGAGGACATAATAATTTGTACCTAACTTAGGAAGACTTTCCCGAATCAGTTTAAATCCTTTCCGAATTACTATAAACCACAACTCACCTCATGCTGAGCATTGTCTTCTTGTTCATCAGCTCTATCATTTTCATTCACTCTATTGTCAACATTATCTCTTTGCAACAAATATAACAAGTTCAGGAAATATGTTCCTAAACACTGTAAAACAAAGAAAACTCACCTCATCATGTTGATCATTGTCTTGTTGTTCATTAGCTCCATCCATTTGATTCATTCTATTGCCAACATTATCTTCATTCTTTTTTTCTGAAGAATTGATATCCTGGGTTACCTCCTGTGTTTGGTTCTCAGCATTTGTCTCATCTTTGTTCATCTTCAAATCCAAGACAGTAATTATTTTAGTTAGCTTTTTTACAAAGTTTAAGATTTAAGAAAGCTGTAGAAATCTTTATTTTACCTCATTTGTAGAACTAATCTTCTGGGTTATCTCCTCTGTTTGGGTCGTCTTCTGAGTCTGGGAAGTCTGAGTAAGAGGGACAGTATGTTGCTCAGTTGTTTGATCAGGGGTTGCTCATCTGCTTTCTCAGCTGGTTGTTCAGTAGCCATAGGAGGTGGGGGATTGTTGAAAAATAAATATTTTTCCCTAGGAGATGGAGTTTTTGGTCTTTCCCTCTACAAGAAGAAATCAAACCGTTCATTTCAGTTTCCATAACATCATTGAAGTTTTTTAAGAAGCTTCTATTACCTGATCTTTTCTTTTTCTTGCACTAAGTATTCTCAGCTTCTTCTCCATCTTTGATAAGCGTTGATTTGTTGATTTGAACCCATCTTCAACTAGCTTGTATAGCTTGCTTCTCCATAAATGACTCGCCTGATGAAGATGGTTTCACTGCCTCCTTGTTACAGAACATATAAGATTTCATAGCAACCTCTTCCATCACAGCTCCAACGTCAAGTGATCCTCTTCGCCAATCTTCAGCTTTCATTTTGTAGCCTTTGGAGAGAAGTTCGACCAGCAAACTCAATTCAGGATCATCTTCGTCTTCCAATGAGACTGTATATTCAGGATCATTAGGTATTGCAGGTAAGATGCAAGTCACATTCAACTGCACAGAAACAGAATGTTCAGGACATCAGGACATCAGTCTTCATGAATTTAAAATAGTTATATCATCAACAACATATATAGGAACACCATCCCGAATTTCTCTAAGTTTTTCCATTAAGTTAAAAGCAGAGAATGAACTCACATTGTCTGAAGCTTCCAAGTTTTCTATTTGCGGAATTTGTGGAGTTGTTGTACTCGTGTACCTCTCACAAATGTATGAGGTCCGAGGCTCGAGAAAACTCACTCTGCTTAAGCTTGATTGCAACACTGGAATGGACTCCAGAATCCAGAGATGGAGACCCAACGGATACCCATGGATATCATACTTACCCTTCAACAATTTACATGGCACATTAGACTTGATCGAGGACAACATCACCTTGAAAGCATCTATCCCCCATGGATAGTTGAGGAATTGATGCACATCTTGAGCTCTCTTAAGGTGAGCTGCAGGGAATCTGTTGCCTTTAAACATGTTGAGAAAGATACACTCCGTCAACAGGAGCATCGCAAGAAGGAATGTCTCGTCTCCTGAATCTCTATTAGTCTCTCTCAATATGTCTAACAGCTCCTCAGATGTGTGTCGCTGACTGGTATTTGCCCAACCATAGCGATTCTCCTCCACATTTTCATCAGCTTCCTGGGGAGAACATTTTAATCCATTAACCATATGAAATTCATAGGTTGGCCCCCGAAATGAAACCACAACTCATTCTTCTTCACTATCGTTAAGCTTCTCGCCAAGAAACAATGGATCAACTTGCCTGACAGATTTAATCCCCTTGATGTAGCCTTCAGAGCGGGTCCTAAAAACGATTCTCTGATTCTCTGAAACTCTGTAGGAGAGAGGATGCGTTGTACTTCTTTGATATACTCATATCTTGCACATTGATTTATCTTAACATCTGAATTTGGCTCCTGTCCAATATTGTACAGAAGCTTTGGCAGTGTGACATATGTTGGAAACGAATCTCCCATTTTCCTGCAATCAAAATTAAGGGAAATCAGTAAACAGATATATTTAGAAAGACCTTCCCGAATTACTATAAGTCCTTTCCGAATCAGGAAGACCTTCCCGAATTACTATAAATCCTTCCCGAATCAGGAAGACCATTCTAGAATGCAAACTAAAACAACTCTAACAAGCAATGAGAACAGACAATAACACTACGAAAACAAGTAAAGAATGTATATTCATATCTTCATATCACAAACTTGAATCTATAACTATGTGACGATATATCTCTCAAATTGTGACAAAAACTAAACTCACCTAAAGTGATAAACTAATCTTAAACTGTCTTAGTCTTAAACAGTCTTAGTCTTAAACTGTCTTAGTCTTAAACAGAACAGTCTTAGTCTTAAACTGTCTTAGCTTGTATATGTATCAGTCCAATAGATCACAAAAATCTTCACAAGAAAAAAAATCTTAAAGAATTAAAAGAATCGAGAGATGCAAATGATGATGATAATACTTCTCTTATGCTCAATAATCTTAAAGAATTTAAAAAGACAAAAGTAAACAAGTCATCGGTCTTGCTTGCAAATACAAAAGAAGAAGCAAAAGACCTCAACAAGAAGAAATTAAGACTGGAACTGCAGCAAAATTTATACTAAAAACATATTGGAACAAGTGGTAAATATGGTAAACTAAAAAATGATCTCCCCACTAAAAAAACAGAGTTGTTAATGATCCCTCCCTATGTTGAATCTAACTACGACAGCTACAAAGTTCCACTTATTTCTTCTAAGGAAGAAGAAACTCAATTATTCCATTTGACTACTTGAGCGTTGAATTATACACACTGTTATGTTTACTCCTCCATTATACACACAAAGAAACGCTTTCAAATTTTGAATCTCACACAACCAAATTTCAAACTTAGAAATTTAAATCTAAGAATCATCTTGAATGAAACAAAATCTATAAACAACACATGCGTCAAAACCTCCAAGCATTCTGCTGACATTAGATTCATTCAAAAAAAAGAGCACTACATTCAAAGCTAACCCATAATCAAATCATTCATAAACGAGATAAAGATTCCAAATTTAACAAGACACAGCTAAATCGGGTTAACAAGAGTAACAATTCGCAGAAACCCATTACTTTGAAGCTCTTCAGGATCATCAAAATCGCAGCTTTTTGTGATACTGAACTTAGAGATGAACAAAGACGAAGAAGTAGAGAAAGGGCAAACCTGATTGACACAAGTGGGTGATAATCGTCTGGGAACAAACTCGAAATCGTCGGGGAACAAGATCGAATTAGAAACTTATCGGCGGAAGCGACGAGATCGTTGGTCTAAGATGAGAGAAGACGAGACCGACGGAGGCGTTTAGGGTTAGTCTCTCAAATTTTCTATTTTCTGTTTTAGTTAATGTTTAATTAAAAATTTTAGGTGCTATTTGGAATTTATAAAGTATGGGGCTATTTTTAGAAGAAAAAACTTTTTTGGGGCCATTTATGTAAATTGTCCTAACTTATATGACTTAAATTCCTCCTGTTTTCCTCAATTTTTCTATTTGGTTAAACGATGTGACCGCAAAAGGACTCGGAGAGACCCTAGCCGCCGACACTTCTGAGAACCCAGAAATTTTGATTTCCGATCTTCCTCTCCGGTGAGCGGCGCTCCTCGCCGTCACTGTGAGAGGGGCTGTATTGCTCCGTCGTTCTTTGTCTGTTTGTTGTCTTGCATCGCCTCGGCTTCTTCTGGTGGATCGGTGGTGAGGTTAGCTTATCAGCGTAGTTGACGGTCTTCTCGGTGAGGCTTGTTTCGGGTCGGGTAAGATTTCTTCTTGCTCTTCCTCCTTTGAGTAGTTGAGGCTAGTTTGTTTTGGTTTGAGTGAGTATTTCCGGCTTGCGTTTGGGGATTCTTTGGATTTGCTTCGAGTTTGATTTTGTGATTTGCGGATTCGGTTGGAGCGACTTTGTCTATGGGATTTGTGGCTATTGCGAAACTGTTGGCTCCGGATGTATAGGATCTACGGTGCTGCTCTAAGAATTATGCCTTGGTTTTGCTTGTTCCGTCCCTAGCCTAGTCGTTCTTGCGTTGATAGTCTCTAAGCCGTTTGTTGAGTGATGTTTGGGTTCTAGTCAGGTTCTGTCCAGACTCTGCTCTTCTATCCGCTCCTGGTCGACTCGTCTTAACCTTTGATTTCTTTTGGGTTCGTCACCTTGCTAAGAAGAAGTTTCGTTTGTTTGTTTTGGATTGATAGACCTTTATGTTTGCAGTTGCTTCTTCTACCTGATGTTGTTCGCTGTGTTTGACAACCGTCTCGATCCATCGTCGTTCTCGTTCTTGTGATTGGTGATTTTTGAGAGGTTGGGCCTCACTCCTTGTCTTGCTTTCCTGAATCTGTTTAGATAGGATTGCCTTTTGATGATTTCTAGTTAGACTTTGTTGGACGTGGCAGTCGTCGTAGTCGTATTCGGAAGCGTGCTCGAGGTTCTCTCAACTCATAGGTTTTGCTTGCCGGGTTCTGAAGTCTTTGTTTCTTGGTTTCGAGAGATCAGCTCTCATCGTGATAGGAGAAGGTAGATGTTATTTTAGGATTGGCCGCGGGCATCCTAGGTAAATCTCAATCGCAGGTGCTTCAGAAGAAGTGGTTTCCTTGTATTCGTTTGTCTATTGGTTTTCTTAAGGTTTTTACCTTCTGCTTCTTTCTTAGTTTATGGTTTCGTTCTCTTGCGTTGTCGGTTTGCTATATTTGCTTTGTATTTCCAGTGTTTTAAGTTCGCCTAGTTTCCGGGGACATTTATGTCGTCCGCCGGCTTATGTTTCCCTCTTTTGGGCTTTGGTTTCCGGGGATATTCAGGTTTTCCGCCGGCGTTTGTAATCTCAAAATGTATCTTTCTATGTTTTTATATATAAAATCAGATGACAAAAAAAAAAAAAAAAAACGATGTGACCAAAATAAAAATAAAGATCACTGAATTCTTTTTTCGGTAGGAAATGAAAAAAAATAAAATAAAAGATCACTGAATTGATTTACGTTTTCTTTGATAAATAACTAAAGATTTGATTTCAGTTTCTCAGAAAATCATAAACAAATCATGAAACAAAAACTTATTTATTTATTGATTTAAGAAACGCAAACAGAGAAACAATATAGTCTAGTCTCGTGCAAAGTTTCACAAAACTCGACATCCTTTCCAAATCCCACCTCAAACATGTACATAAACGTAATAGAGATAGAACATTGTGGTGTGAAATATTGTCTCAATGTAACTCAAAACATGTAACGAAAGAGAGGGGTCAAGACAAGAGGAAGATGCTGAGCTTGTGATTTATGTATGATTCCGGTTTAGATATGACCGGCCCAATTTTGGGAGCTATCGACTCTAGGCATTTTGGTACCCTCTCTCTTAGTCTCAGCATCAACCTTGAAAGTTGCACCACACACGTCTCCCGAGCTGTCCACTCTCGGCACTGGCTTCAACTCGTTCTTTGGGTGCTCGAAGCTCCTCAATCCTCCAGAAGACGTAAAGAAGCAACCTTCAAACACCCAAAAACATGTAAATCATTTAGTGAATTGCTTTACAACAATCACACAAACCGACCAAAGCCTAATTGTATCTCTGTATATATTGTAGCAATTGATTGCAAATAAAGCATTCAGCATCAATCCATACCGATCTTTCTGATGGGTAAGTTCAAAAGATATGGAGTAAAAATTGTTACCTTTAGGGAAAGGACCATAAGATTTGGCGCAACCTTTCTTCATCATCTCAGTGTTATCAGAAAGAACAAGATGCCCTTCAGCATCGTTACCCCAAAAGAACGGCACACTTCCATCTGCGTCCTGCACATTGACAACAAACAAATAACTTAAACATCGAGATCAGGAATGTCATTATATATGTGGTCAAAAATGTACAAGAACAGTTCTTTGACTTACAGCAGCAGCGAAGACGGTTTTCTTGGTGCTATCGAAGAGGATAAACGCAAACTTTCCATGGAAATCTCTGACAACTTTGTCCACAGGGTAAGGACCTCGATCACGTAATGTCCTGTATGCCTCAATCACAATGATGGCCTCGTTTGTGATTTTGTTCAACCCGTACTGCTGCTTCAGAAACGGAAGGTTCTCAATGTGTCCTTGGAAGAGACAGAAAATGTCATCCACCACCGCAAATAATCTGTCAAAATTCAAAAGAAACCAAATTACAAAATCAAGAACCACACATTACTCAAATCCACTGTAGATCTTTTCAATCATCTTAAATTGAAAACAAAGAGAGTTTATAGACTCTTTAGTTCCGGATTCTTCCAATAGCTCAAGAACAATAATATCATCATCATCTAGTCTACTTTGTAAACCAATAACATTATCATCATCATCTAATGGAACTTGTAGAATCTCTAGTCCCAGATTCTACCAAAAATCACTAGCTACTGTTATCATCATCATCAACTAATGTAGTGTGCAAAATCTCTAGTTACTGTTCATTATCATCATCATCATCAAGCTTAGTAACAACACAAGCAAACAAAAAACCATAAATCCTAGATCGCAAGCCAAAAAAAAAGTCAATCCAAGTAAATCTGCAGCGAAATAGCGAATAAATCCAACATTATCGCAGATCAAAACGATAGCAACGAAATCAAAACAGAAACAATGGAGATTCAAAATCTATCACTTCGAAATCAAAGAAACATCAAAGATTGGCTAGATCAAGCACATAATCAAAGAGAAGAAGACTTGAAATAAACCTAGGAACACGAGGATCATGATTATCAAGAGAGTAAGCAACAAATCCAGAAGATCCGAAGTTAAGCGTGACAGAGTTAGGATTCACGGAAGCGAAATGAGTCGCGAGAGATCCATCTTTCAAAGCGAAAGCAGACTCAGAAGAGTGTGGACTTTGTAAAGCTTCAGGGCTATTCGCCACCGTCTTCTCAAACACAGCGAGCATTTTTCTCAGTGATGATTTTCCGGGAAAATAAAAATTTGCAGAAAGAAGAAAAAATGAGAAATTGATGAAGAAAAAGTGAGAAAGACCGGGAAGGCTATAAAGGAATCTTTGTAGGATATGTGTGATTACGATTTTACCCTTTTGTTTTGGACACGTGTCGTGATTCAAGAGGATAAGATTGTTTTGGATATTTTCTTTCTCATTTTGTGATCAATGAGGTTAATAAAAATAGACAATTGAGTTAATTAGATGGATAATGATATCTTTAAACGGAATCAAAATTATCTGATTTCAAGTTTTTAGATTTTGATAATGCAATAGTAAATATAGTAGTAGTTTGGATAATTAGTAACGCAATTTATAGCAATGTTACTAGTAATTTTGGAATGTAATAACTATTTTTTGATAAAAATTTATAAATTTAGACGTGTAATCTATGACTTAATTACGTGATTACATTCATTGGTAGTGTAATATTAAATAGACAAACAATTTCAAAAACATATCTGAAGATATTTTCAAATTAGTGTTTCTTAATGTTTGTGTAAATATTAGGTGAATTTGATAATGCAGTATTTATTACAAAGTTGTCGCGTAATTAGAGAAAAGTTTCCTAAGATGGAGGAATTAATTTATTTAGTAACGTATAATAGAAAAGCTTTATTTGAGGGAAGAATCAAATGGTACAAATGAGGATAAGATTTATAAAAATAAAAGTCATGAAAATGACGTGGCGAGTACGTGCACTCGATTATTCTTTAATTATTTTTAAAAAATAAATTAAATCGAGGAAAGTCACATGGGAGATCAGAGAAGGCAACATCTCGTAAATATAAAGTCAATCCAACGGTTGGATTCGATCGAAACGTATAACCGACTTAGATTAAATTATATTTTATCGTATTTTAGTTGTTTTTAAATTTGACAGCATAGCTATGTATCTGTAACAATATTAGTATTCAAGACAAATGAGAAAATGTGAGAAGAAAAAAATGTGGTCAACAAATGTAAATACTTTAAGGTTAGAACTTAGAAGAAAAAAAAAAAATGTTGATAACGTCTTTGAACAATGAACAATCAATGGAGTGAAATGTGGCCGAGTTACTCATTTTGTTAATAATTGTCCAGGCCCTATATTTTGTTGGGCTTTTAGTTTGGCCCAAATTATTTGACTTCGACATCTCCTAAAATAGTTCCAAAGTGAAAAGTCTTCTTTCGGTTTCATGGTTAGATTTGCGAAACTGTGTGGATGCAGAATTAATCTTTAGGATCATAACGATCGATTCTCAACTTTTTTTCGCTATAGATTGAATGGTGCATTTCCAAAGTTGGTAGTCGGTTGACTCTAACTACTCGTGTTGCTAGAAATTTCTATAGTAACATGCTTCTTAAAAACCAAGAAAGTGTTATGTTGTTGGTATTTAGATTACTTTGCCAAGGTAATAGTTTCGGGGGAGATATATATATATAGGTGGACATGACCAAATCTGGAATTTGCAAGAACTTGTTTATTTGGAACTCTCGATCTACCGTAAAAAAACAATAAAATAATTGAAGTTGTTAAGATTGATAGCACTTAAGGATAAAGAATCTATTGCGTTGAATGGTCTAGAAAAAATCATTGATGTGGTTTAAGAGACGATTGGTAAAGAATATGTTGTCAAATAAGCGGTTCAAAATGCTATCGTAACATCCTCTCTAGTTGTAACAGAGTTACAGGTTTTACGGAAATCATTAAAAGCATAGGGGTACCATACTTCAGGTATTCGAAATGTTATGTTATTATCACTAGTAGTTTGATGTTGACACAATGTTTGCCCTCATTGAATGGTCTCTCCATTAGGACTCGAACAAAGTTCACGAAAAGGGTACTCCAAGACTTCATCACAAAAGTGGCGAATCCGCACCCATTTCTCTATCTAAAAAATGATCTTTTGATACATTGGTTTTAAATATTGTTGATATGTGAAAAAAACTTGATCAAATGATGTGATGTTTTTAATGATATTTTAATATAGTCACAAAAAAAAAAAACTAAAAACGAACATAATATTTTGAAACTATGACTGGTCATGAAATTTTATTTTGTTTCAAAACTCAGTTTATCAATATTAGTATATTTGTGGACGAATAATCTAGAGGTCGGAGCCGTGTTTAGGTTCAAAGAGAACGAGATTACAAAGTACAAACTTTTTCAATCTTTTTTTTGAAAATATATACATATAATATGGTGCTAAATGTGTGGACTGCAAAGATTCTCTTTCGCATACAAAATAATTTAGAAGAATCGTAGATATCTTTAATATTTTATAATAAATATTATTGATTTGTATATATCTTATTATGATTGCATTGGTTCAAAAAAGTTAGGTTAAATGACATTCATTTATTGTGCCTCAATTTTTATGAGAGTAGATACCATTATTCATATCTTAAACTCTCATCAATCTATCATATGATATTAGAACAGATTATGCTCGAGTTTTATATGATGATCAAACTCATTTTTTAATAATTGAGGGTTTGAGGCAAAAAACCTTATTTTTAACATGTCAAACACAACCCTTATTAGGTGTTAGTTTTAACACGATCATCATATTCAATATACTCTCCAATATCTTCCATAACTGCTGAGTAAGATCAAATAAAACAGATCTATAACAATAGTTCGTAGCTAATATACTTAGAAATTCTCAATTACAACTACAACAGTCCATAACTACTACAACTTAGGTGTGGGTTTTATCTAGTGCAGAATTATACAATTATTTAAGAACTGAATTTTGAATATTATACAATTTTACTTTGACATACTTTTGAATTACTGCTTTAAAATATGTATTTTTAGGTATGTGGTGTGACTGAATTGATGATATACAAAAAAGCAGAATATATCCACTATACTTTGACTAAAATGGCCAGATAAAGCATTTGACATTCAATGTAGTTTTATACATCCGACAATATAATTTCCAACCCCAAAAGTTAGTTTAAAATTAAAATTTGTAAATATGCATATATGAGTTGTAAACGACCAAAAGAATTTATATTAAAATATGCATCTTATCATCGCGTCATAACTCATATTAAAATTTGAAAATATGCATATGTGAGTTGTAGATACGACCAAAATTTATTTCAAATGTTGTCACTAAGTTCAAATTTGGTAATTAATTATTTACTGTGAAAAATGGAAGATGACAAATTGGAAGAAAAAAACTCCCATAATACACTTTAGTTTATTATATAAAATGTTCACCTAAATCACACATCTCCTCACTCAACACGAAACCCTTCCAAATTCCTTCACTATCCATTTCCATTTCATCTCCTTCTTGTCCTTGATCCTCCATTGAAGCTATATGAAGCTCATCGCCACCATACTCTTCCGGCTCAGCTTTAACAAACGTATCATGATCCTCAACACCATGGCTTGAGATAACCTCTTGTCTTTGCTCTCGATTCTTCATTCCTTGCAGCTTACGTTTCCTTAAGCTCTGCAAAAAACTCGGTTTCTTAATCTTCTTTAGCAAGAAATTCATCATCATTTCTTGTTTCACTTCTGTGACTTTCAGTTTCTCTTCCATCAAATGAAGATATGTCTTCATGCTTTCTTGTTTTCGTCTCAGTCTCACTAGTTCTAGTTCTAAAGCCACTCTGTCTCTTCTCAGCTCATGGATCTCTCCTTCTAGTCGAAATCTACCGCCTTCTAGCGACCGCGTTTGCGTTTGAGATGATGTCTTTCTTCTCTTGATGTTCTTAAGAAGATGTCTTTCTCCCTTTAGAAAATACTCATTTGCAAACTCCCATCTCTCTGTATCAATCTTCTTAAACCCCTACATATAATTAAACAAAGATTTAATCTTAATGAAGATCCAAAGAACCAAGACAAAAATTCGAAGAAGTTACATACATAAGTATTGAGCTGTCTAACAAAGCTGGAGAAATTGTTGTGCTTAAAGCATCTAGGGAGACAAATTAGGGCAAAAGTCTCTGGTTCCCAGACAATGAAGCTGTTGTTGTCTCTGCTCCATGAAACTATGTTGTTTGTGCTTGAATCCTCCACTATGTTGTAGGTTTTTGTCAAGAAAGCCGTTGGTCCTGTTTCTTTGAGACCCTCTAATGGAAGTGGAAGGTTATACTCCATTTTATAAACCAAAAGAAAAGAGAGAGAGGAGAGAACAGTTGTGGTGAATAGCTGAAGCTTGAGGATGCTTTTATGCTGTCTATATTTTTGGGGGTTTAGGTCTTTTTGGATAGAAATGTTTTGCTTTTGAGTGTTTTGGATAATCTATTTTATTAGTTAACTTTGATGTGGACAAAGACGATTTGCTATAAATAGAAAAGAGATATCATAGTGGCATATATTCATTGGAAGATGCTACTTTTGTGTGTTTTGTCTTCAATCCAAATAAGTTTTCATGAATATCAATATATCTATCATTACAAATTTAGTGACTATGCTCCGACGTTTATAAGCTTTCGCTTTGGCACCTGACACGTTGTGGTGAATGTCATAGATACGTTTCGTGGTTTGTTGGTTTATTTTTAAAGTCAGAATGATGGGATTTTTGGTGGAACCCTTTGAAAGATTTGTGTAGAAAAAACAGAATCCTTTGAAAGTTTGACTGATATACCCTTGGCGCACATCCGACAACTGCCAATATGGATACTATGGAGACTATGGAAGAGTAAAAATACTCGTCTTCCAACACAAACACCAACCATGGAGTCAAACGGTGCGTTTGGCAAAGAATGATGCTAGTGAATGGATGAATGTAGAGGAATACATGAGAAACTACTAGATGCATGTCAACAAGTCACAGAGAGGACAGCTGCAAACTCAATGCTGGACAAGACCAAAATAAAATTGGATTAAATGCAAGTCGCCTTGGTCTAGTGGTAAAGGAGAGAAAAGTCTCTGCCACCTGGGTTCGAGTAGCATTGGCCACCGGAGTTCGAATTCTAACATGGTTTCTCTGAGTCCCAGCGTTGGAGAGTGAATGCCAAGCACTAGTTCAGGCTATGCAACATTGTTTGACCCAAGGCCACAAAAAAGTGATATTTGAAGTAGATTGTCAAGAACTACATAGTTTACTAAAGGGTACATTTCTGAAATTTGATCTCCATAATTGGATCAGGGAAATTCAGTATTGGGGAACAAGATTTGAAGATCTCGAACATCATTGGACATGAAGATTACAGAACCAAGTTGCAGATCATCTTCGCAAAGTCAACTTGCCTCAAGATTTAAGCTTTACCTTTCATTTCTTTATACCAAATGTAATAACTAGCTATCTACATGCTGATTTTTGTAGTTCAAGAACAATTTAAAGCAATATAATTGATGTTATATATATAAAAAAGCATACATATATATATATATATATATCGTAAAGTATGTTACAAGAACAAACTATTCAGAAGGGACCTCTGTTTTTACTGTTTAGGAGTATACCATACATACACATACACAACAAGCATATATTAAACTTGTTAATGTGCTTTAATGGTTTCTCCAAACTTGTGGGTTAATCCGTTTATATACTTTTGCCTAACCGGATGTTCTTCCTGTGGCCGGTTATATGGTGTCCATACCGGTTCTCCCACGAACAGCCTCATTAGCTGCAAAACCAAACCACCATTCATCACAATCCAACAATCAAATCTTTTAACATAAGATGTAATATTTCACTTGCGTGTATTTGTGTAAATTAGTACAGAGATTGAGAGTGGCTTTTTGTACCTTGATGTAGTTGCTGGTGTCGAGTGTGAACCGGTGGTATATTCCGGCTGGAAGGATGATAAGATCACCCGGTTGCATCCAGATACGGATCCAACGGTCATCCTTGTCCCTAACATCAAAGTAGCCACTTCCCGCTAGACAGTACCGAATCTCCTCGTCCTTGTGAATGTGTTCTGTGAAAAAGTTCTTCAACTTCTCTTCGTAGTTGCTGACTTTCTCGGGACACAGATCCAGCAAATCCTAAAATGAAGATTATTAAAGTAAACGTTTTGCTTGTGAGAAATTAATCTCTAGCTCATGAAGTTACAATACTAAAACACCATACAAATGTTCCTTTATCCAAGATTATAATCCTACTGTCCAATGATATTTGTTTTTGTTTTTTCATGAGATTAACATGCAGAGATAACAAGTAAAGGAACTGAAACATCAATAGCCACTTATGGTGAGCATGAGTTAAAAAATGGTGATCCGAAAGACAAAATCCACAGCAAATCCTATACTCAAGTACTCATAAACCTTCTTTCTTCATAAACTGGTTTTGTAAGTTTTGAGTACTACACTCATTATATAGTCCTACACTCCTACTGTCCTAGTATCTGTCAGGTTCACTCGCTAATCTCAACGATATGCAACAAGTAAAAAAACCGAAACATTCAATTGCCATTTATAATGAGCATGAGTGATCTGATACGAGACTACGGTTAGGTTGATTAGGCCACCGGTTAGGACGTTTTAATAAATTAATCCTTGGTGGTTTACTTTAGTGTTTTCTTTATGTAGAAAGGTTGTGTTATTAAGTTGTATTAAGGCCTATATAAGGGTCTCCATTGATTAATAAGAAAAACAAGTTCCAAGAATTAACCTTAATCCCCAAGAGAGCTTAGGGTTAAGAGGAAGCTAGCTTAAATCATTCTCTATTTTCACATTAACAAAGGCTACGGTTACGAGATCGAAATTGAAATCTTTGGCTTGTATCATGATCCTAGTCAAAAACGGTGATTAGAAGTAGATTATCCACATACCATGTAATCGTAACCCCTTTCTTCTCTAATCTTGCCAAGTTCAGGATCATTTTCGTAGTTCTCAGGGTTCAACTTCCAGTACAACACTCCCAACTCTACAAGCACACAAAACCATGATTCACTTAAATCAATAAAGCATGAAAGAAGACAACAAAAAGAAAATTTTTCAAACCGGACATAAACTACAACATCATATACACACACCAAATTGCAGTTTTTCATGGTTGCAAAGTAAGAGTAATTTAAGCTAGAGATGTGAAAAAACCTGCCAAGTAATCCAACGAGACGAGTTCTTTCGGGTTACGATGATGAGGAAGTCTCTGGTCTTCATTGCTATCATCCATAAACCATGCCTGTATCAATCATCACTTACGCCTCAGAAAAACGATAATCACTATATCGAAATCAAAATCAAAATCAAGAACCTATGAATCAGAATCAGAATCAAAATCAAATTAAGTCACCTCGAGAGCCATTAGTGATCTTCGTTGTGTGAATGCTTTTCGATTTCAGACTTAACAGAGTGAGTGATGAATTTCGTCCGTCGACGATAGCCACGTGTACGGTTGATTCTAATTTGTTTTTATTTTTTTTGGTTTTCTCCTAGATTTTTTATTAATTCTGGTTCCTAAATTCTAATAATTAAAAAATCTTTCCTTTTAGGATAAAACAACCTTTTTTGAGCCACAATAAGATCAAACATTGCTTCGTTTTTATGAATTTATATTTTCTGAGGTTCATATTTTTCCATCTGACTTGAACTTAGAATAGTAGAATGATCTATATTCAGATATAAATTTGAAAATAGTAGAGAAAAAACTCCAAAATCTTGTATTTCTTATTGGCATAGGTCTATTTAATTTGGGCCGTGTAATAGAAATGAAAGTCTCGAATGTTATTTATCATCAGGTCATTGTTTTTTTATTAATTAAACAAGACAGAAAAAGTCCAGTAAAAAGCCTACAAAGCCCAGCCCTTGGACCCAGCAATTTTTTTCCTCTCTAAATTTTAAATTTTAAACTGAAAAATATCCAATACTTCTTCTTTCGGATGACACAATTAATTTCTTACAAACAAAATTACACTCTCCAATCAGTTTTTTTTATTTATTTTGCATTTAAATATTTTTAAAAACTCCAAAACAATCTCACATATGGGGTGTGACTTCGTTTTAACGGAGTAATAAATAGAAATTCAAAAACATAAAAAAAATTAGAGATGAATGAGAAAAGTGTTGTTTTTTTCGGTCCATACAACGTTTAGTACTCATTTTTACCCAAATATTTTAAAAATTATACCCTAATTATCAATTTTGTGCATAATTCAGAATCGTCGTTTACGGATGTTAGTCAACCGTTACGGATGATGATTCACGCTTTAAAAACGTGATTCCGCTATTTTTTACTTATTCATCAAGTTTTCACGGTTTCATATTTTGAAAGTAATTCCGCTATATATCACTAGTGTGTTAAAAATATAGCTAGAAGAAGCAAAACAGATTAATTTACAAACACTAATTTTTCATCATAATTATTATTCGAAATCTTTGTCCAGTTCAATTTGCTTTTCTAATAACTATTAGTTATTTTTTTATTGTGATATTTATTTGATATACAATTCGAATATAAAATTTAGATGAAACAGAAAAAATTAAAAATTCATATGTATTGGGCGGAATATATTTTGGGGTTTCTTTTTTCAATAAAGTTAATGTTTCTTTGTTAGAGTAACGTAATTTTAGAGATAATATGCATGACATTTTCGTAAAAACCACATGTTTTAAACACACATTTATAAATACGATATTATGTAAATTTAATGTAAATTTAGAGAGGCAAATGAGCATTTTCTTCTTTGGGACTGCGATGTATCTCTATGCATCATGCTGGTTATAATTGTAGCACCAATGCTCATTTTCAATATCATCTAATCCTTTTCAACAGATTTTTTAGACTAGTTTGTTCTAAGAAGATAGTAAGCATCTAATGGAATAAACTCAATATCCAACTTGTTTATCACTCTTTGAGCGTTAACCGCATCACATGAACCATAAACCCAGCATATAACATGGTTTTCATGATCTTTGATATAACGCAGTTTCTGTTCTATAATTTTTTCCCGCCAAAAAAGAAGATATAATCTTCAAAAAATTAGATGTCAAAGAAATAAAACAATTAAAAAATCCGTAAAAGCTGGAAAAGGTGAAGTCTTACCCTTTTCGTTTTCCATATGAAGTCAATGAAACTATGATCATCCAAAATGTACATCTTAAACTCTCATCAATCTATCATGATATTAGAACATATTATGCTCGAGTTTTGATCTAACAATCAAACTAATTTTTTTATAGTTGAATGTTTGAGTCAAAAAGCCTTATTTTTAATGTGCCATACATGACCTTACTAGATGTTATTTTTAACACGACCATCATATTCAATATAGTCTCAAATATCTTCCATGGCTGCTGAATAAGATCAAATAGATCATATTCAAATCTCAAAACGTCACATTTAATGATTTATAAAATATCACTTGTCCATCACAATTACCAATTTTGAAGTAGCGTGTTAAAAAAAAAATGACGAGTATCTAAAAAAGATGACGATAGAGATTCCAAAAAAAATTGAAATCTGACGAAATAAAGAAAGAGATCTTTTACAAATTGAGAAAGAGAGAATCTATCAGTATGGAGAGAGCTTGCTAGTCTAGATTTATCTAGAGACAGAAAGATTGGTGACATAAAATTTGTTGGAGCGCGGTTGTAGAGATCGAGAAGAAGAGAGAAATCAAATAGAAAAAAAAAGTTTTTGGTCACTTCATCTACTTTTCTAACAAATCACTGTAGTTCATGGTTAATTATTTGATTCCTTTCATTACTATGGCTAATTTCTACTTTATTCATTCATATCTATTATCTAGTTTAAGATATGAATTTTAATAACATGAAAAAAAAAATCAGAATTAGACATTAAGAGATTCTTACAAACAAAAAATAAAAGTCAAGTTAGTTTCTTTATTTTAAATCTTTTTTAACCTCAAAAGAAAAAAAAAATTCCATGAACCATTTTTTCTCTGCCTATAATAATATCTCCAACTCATCTCTTTCTCATGAACCCACAAAAAAAGAGTAAAAAACAAAAGAAAAAATGTCCTCTTCTTCATCAAGAAACGCCTTTGAAGATGGCAAATACAAAACAAATCTCTTAACCTTGGACTCATCATCTCGGTGCTGCAAAATAACACCGTCTTCTCGAGCTTCACCGTCTCCGCCGAAGCAGCTGTTGGTGGCTACGCCGGTGGAGGAAGGAGAATATCCGGTGGTGATGCTCCTCCATGGTTACCTTCTCTACAACTCCTTTTATTCTCAGCTTATGTTGCATGTCTCTTCTCATGGCTTCATCCTCATCGCTCCTCAGGTTTAATTTTAATTTAAAAGCACTACATTAATTCAGGAATTATTTAGCCACTGAGATTTCTGTTTAGTTTTGATTCCAATGTATTAGTAATTTAGGGGTCAAACTAGTGTATAGTTTTAGTTTAATTAGTAAAATGTTATAATTTAGTTTTATGCAAATGGTACCAACGGAGTAGTTAAATCTAGTGTATAGTTTATAAGGATTTAGTATTAGTGTATAGTTAGAAAAATATAAATTCGCTACAACCTCGTTCGATTCCATTTTGTGCAAATATTGCATGTGACTACTTGGTCACTTGAGGTTTAGTGTGAATGTTCATGTATATGTAGGTCCATGTATTGAGAGATTCTAATTGAATCCAAAATCATAATAAATACATACATTGAATTGTTAGGACATAGGATTTAGGATTTAACCAAGATGTATCTATAACTCAGCTGGATGGAACACATGATGCCACGTTTAACTTAGTTTTTTTTTTTTTCTGAAACTTTTCTTTTATTATTGTTTGGCTCTTATAAGAACCTTAGACAAGAAGAAAAGTAAGAAAAAAGATGCAAATCGATGGGTCCACTTGATGTGTTTATCCTGTTTTTGTCTCTAATCAATTGGTACAATTCACTAGAATCTCTCGAATTTTCTAATAATATTTGTAAATAAAATTTCTTGGATATGTGATGTAACAGCTATATAGTATCGCCGGACCGGACACAATGGACGAGATTAAATCAACGGCGGAGATTATGGATTGGTTATCAGACGGACTTAACCACTTTCTTCCACCACAAGTAACACCAAACCTATTAAAATTTGTACTCTCCGGCCATAGCCGCGGTGGCAAAACAGCATTCGCGGTCGCCTTAAAGAAATTTGGATACTCCTCGGATCTAAAGATCTCCACATTGATCGGTATAGATCCAGTCGATGGAACAGGGAAAGGGAAACAAACCCCTCCTCCGGTCCTGACTTATGAACCAAACTCATTTGACCTAGACAAAATTCCCATGCTTGTGATTGGTTCGGGGCTCGGTGAAACCGCTCGGAACCCATTGTTCCCACCGTGTGCGCCTCCCGGGGTGAACCACCGAGAGTTCTTCCGAGAATGTCAAGGTCCAGCTTGGCATTTTGTTGCGAAGGATTATGGGCATTTGGACATGCTTGATGATGATACAAAAGGAATTAGAGGGAAAAGTTCTTATTGTTTGTGTAAGAATGGTGAACAGAGAAGACCAATGAGGAGATTTGTTGGTGGAATTGTTGTGTCGTTTTTGAAGGCTTATTTGGAAGGAGATGATGGTGAATTAGTTAAGATCAAAGATGGGTGTCATGAGGGTGTTCCCGTTGAAATTCAAGAGTTTGAGGTTATCATGTAAACATAATGTTTTCTTTAGGGGCTGGTTTTCTTATTTCAATATTATTAGCTTTTGTTGCTTTTATGTTGTGTACAACTTCTTTGCTTAAGTGACCTCTTTGCTTATGAACTAACCCGAGTACATTCACAAGACTACAAGAGTAAACTTTCAAAAACTTTATAAGAAATCCACACAGTATTCTTTGTATGCTACAATCACCCCGGAAGAAATAAATTCATCAATTTCGGCCGATTTCCCATCACCGTTGCTTACAAAACGAGAATGTCATGTAATTTACATATTCTTCTAATACAAAGATCTTACTTAAAAACATATATATTAGACGGTTTAGACCCATTAGCTCTTCTAGCTAGAAAAAGAAAAAGGCACACCAAGAAAAATCGATAGCACAAATATGCCCCATTAGTTTCCTTTTCATTGTGACTTTACCCCAAGAGTTCAAGACTATACCGTATTCAACATTTATGTTTCCTATCAGAAGCAATGGAAAGAAGCATGGAAACACCTTGTGTCCAAAGATCATATTCCCTTTGGCTTTTGCACTCGAATTCAATCACTCTTTTCTCCGGTGTCTTTAGTCCAAAATACCTCAAATTCTCTCCGCCTTCGAGCAATTCCCGGCCAGGCCACGCCGGTAATCCCTTGACCAATTCCACCACCACATCTATAAAGATCAATACATCAAAAATCCAGCGACTTAGAAACAAACTAATTTGCCTATAGACCAAACACTTAAGATTAATGTGAACAGAAAAAGAAATGTGTAATGGAATTACCATTAGACTAATCGATTACTTTATTTATTTTTGGTGATTTGTTGAAAGAAAAGAAAGAGACTAATATTCTAAACTGATTAATTAATCTTTTCATAAAAGTTTGGATCTGTCTTTAACTTTACGATCCAATAGTCTCTTAAACTTCAAAAACTATTCCAGAGTTAGTACCTTTTTGACCTTTTGATCTATTGGATTCCCAATGAAAAACAAAGCAAGAGTAAGAAAGAAGCAAAGCATCACTATTTCACTCACTCTTTTTCTTCTTTGTTATGGTCCCAGCAACATGTTTGCTCTTAGTCTTCAATATTACCTGCGCAATAAAGATAATATGCACATCAAAACGACATATATAGCTTAGTTTCTACAAAAAAGGTCGATACACACATTAAATTGATGTAACTAAAACATAGTAGAATTCCTGTTTTACCTGCTTTGTTCTATTTATGTAGATCGAAACAACTTTCCAGTGAAGATCACCTGAAATATATGAAATGAATATAAACAAATGGAAGAATAATGGTGTATTCAAGAACTACGTAACATATTAACATGAACTAAATTGGATTAAAAGACATTAACAAACCTTTGCGGGTGCGTTTAAGCAATTCGCAACCTTTAGCTAGTAATTCTCTACTGCAAATCCCGAGAAAATTATCTTCGGGGGCTAACTCGCCTCCTCTATAACCACCACCACCACCGCCTTTTGGTATACTCTTATCCACGGGAATCACAGCCGCAATGTTCCATACCTCCTTCAATGCTCTCGCCTTCAATGTTGCAGCTCCTCTCAAAGCTACACATGTGACGAAAATAGGTTAAGTGATTGACCATAATCTAAGACTTCTAACTAATATATGGTGGTCAAGTGATTCTTTATGTCTAGGCCAAAGTTTGATCTTTTAAGAAAGAGTTTAATCATGGTTGGCCATTGTTAATTCAAATTGAGAGACTATTCCACAGGTCTAGAAAGAACTACTACACTTTTATATGGTTCATAATTGAAAGTTTTTAAAATAGAGGGATCAAATTTTTAGTCTTTCGTGGGTAACTAAAGGACCACTTATAAAGTTTTGGTGAATATTTTGACACAATCTAAATTTGTATGAACGTAACAATTTTCAACATTTCACTAATGACATGATCATGTAATGTAAGTATGTAACGGGAGAAACATACCTGTGGCAGCAGCGGCGGTCAAAGTCATGATATCTCCAGCAGAACGAACGTTAACCGCAGAACTAACAACGGAGGCCAAGTGCTCACGATCAGCTCCCATAATCTCTGCAGCCTCCACACACTGTGCGGCCACCAAAGTCGCGGCAGAAGCCACCGCGGAGTCATTTTTGGCCACTTGTTCGTCGGTTCCAGAACTCGACTGAGAGGCAGTGGCTGCAGCAATAGCAGCCACAGCGGCAGCCACACAAGCTACAGATACAGCTGCATGGAGCTGTGCGTTTTGTGCACGCGTCTCCTCTCTCTTCTTCTCTCGCCGGTCCTTTAGCCAACGGCCAACAGTTTTAGACCCTCCGGCTGTACCGGGAATGGCTGATGGACCACGTATGTGCCCATTAAAGGATGGGCTCACACGGTAGAATTGCTGGACAAATATTATAATTATTATAGGTTAAATAAAACAATATTATGCAAGAGTTAGACATCTAAAATAAATATAAATTCATTTTTCTAATTTAAAAGAATTTTCTTGTTGAAACAAAAGTAACTTTGCTTATTTATTTTTAGAGTAAAAATAAAATAAAAATGTATTATTAGGAAAAATTGAATATTTTATATAAAAATTTATTATTTCATAATTAAAGGCTGTGGAAAATAGACCATTGTCATTATAAGCCACCCAATATTTGGGTCCAAAACCATAAATGCTAACACAACTATATTCTTTTTCCTAAATAAATACTAAATCGAATGCGTTTTTAATGAAATTAATAACATAAATACAAAAATAGAAATTACAAATAAGTGGATAAGAGACAAATACTGCTAGTGATTGACAGAGAAAAATGCTTGGGAAGAAGAGAAAGCCTGAGTTTTGTGTTCCTCTGTTTTTCTTACTCTACTGCTTCTACTTACTTAGCCCAGCCTTTTTGTTTTGTCAACGTGTTTTTATTTATTTACATTATAGACCCAGCTTTTAAATCCATCTCATAGATTTAACCCATCTAATTTTAACTCTTGACACTCTAGTCCAATATTTAACAAACCATAGGTTCAGAAGTCAGAACAATCCACTGATAAAGAAAGGGACTGATCAATTTGCTAATTAAGAAACATAATTTATTTACACACAAAAAAAAAAATCCTTTTTCCAACTGGATTTTGGATTCCGGTTTAGTATTTTCTAAAACCGGTTCAAGAATTTAACTGACCTTAAAGTCATCGATGTCGGAGGGAGAGATCGGAGGACTGTCGGTGAATGAGCTATGTGAAAGTCTCCCTGACGTTCGTGGCGATGAAATCTCCGGCTGTTACATTTACATATAAACAAAATTATTTTTTCAAAACTTTTATAAAAATGGTAAAAAAAAACTGTCATAGAAGTTTAATAATAGTAACATAGACATATTGTTATAATTCTTGTGACAATATTGGTTAGTAAGATTTCTTCAAAATACGACATCGTTTATAACAGAATATACTTACAGATTGAGCCATGATACGTTCCATGACCATCAATGAAGTCTCAGAAGAAGCAAAAGAAAAAGTATTTCCAAGAACGACGCCGTTTTCTTCATCTTCCGGCACCAAAGTAACGTCACAAGAACCGTTTTGAATCTCCGAGAAACGCATTTGCGGCGGTTGAGAAGTCGGAGGAGACGCGACGACGGCTCTCGAAACTTCAGTTGCGGAAGCACTCCAAGTACGTGACAAAAACTCCATAGAATCTAATGGCGTTTCAGGCGGTTTAAACGCTGGATTTGATCTCCACCATTGTTCTCCAAACGTTTTACTTTTATCCATTTTCTAGAGAGAGAGTAGTGTTAGTGAAAGAATGTGGAAGTTGTGTGAAGCTTTCGTGTATTTAAAAGCGGTCACGAGAGAGATCTTTTGATTCGGCGGTTGAGGTACAGTTTTAGCTTACACTAATTAATCGTACGGTTGGATTTGTTTTGTTGTGCTTTAGATTAACACGTGGCTTTATCTTAATGGATGATTTTAACTTCGTTTAGTTTTCACTACTACAGTGATTGTACTTTCTCTGGCGGTTCTTGATTAACTTCGAGTTCTGCTTAAAGACAAAAAAAAAAAAAATTAAAATTTATTAGTAATTAGTAAGTGGTGAATTAGTAATTACCAGGCAGTAATCAAATTAGACTACCAACTAAAATCCTCTTCTTTTACTTTTTCGGAAATAAGCTTAAACCTGTATTTGCATCAAACTATTGTAGTATATTTTGTAAATAAAAATTTTAAATACTATGCACTCTAACAAAACAAATATTTCTTTGTTTAAAATAAAATAAAATTTTGAATTGAAAAATGATAAGGTATAATGAGGTTTCGATTTATAAAAAGAAACAAAACTAAAATAAAACTCATATTGATCAAATACCTAGATTTTATATATTAAGACTTCTCTTTGATCATTATATATGCACACATTAATATGAAATTATGACCGAATAATTAATTTAACTCTTTACGAGGTACGGATTCAGAAAAGTATTAGTATATGGGAAAAGTAATAATGTGATGATCTCTAATCTTGGTATGAACCAATGTTTTTAAACTATAAAGTTTAACAAGAATCATAATCCAAAATAAAAAGAGGTCTTGTCTTCTTAAGTTAGCAATAAAATTACCAAATGATGATCAATTATTTATCTAAAGCATGCAAGATTATTTTTCATTGCAAATCGAATCTATGGATAAATCAGGATATGTAAGTTTATTCGCTAATCATGAATGCTTATGTTTAGTGTTGATTGGCCAAATGTTGTTCATGTTATCGGACAGAAAAGAATTTTGAATTCACCTTTTTAGATATAATAGATTTAGAATTTCTTGTAAAACATTTTCTAATTAGTTCAAACACTAAAATCGAATCACCGGTTAGTGGTGGATTTTTATAAGTTTGATTATTTTTACAACTAAAGAACTTTAGCATCATACATGGATCAGTTTAGTGACTGGTTCACGGATTTATTGGTCTGGTCTATTGGTTGGAATTGGACCTTCAAACATTGTGGTCTGATGAAATTTCGAAGCTCTTTTATTTATAATTTTCGATGTCAAATTTGGAGCATTTATATGGTCCTAAAACTCGAGTTTTTTTCTTTTTCTTGTTGGAATTACTTTAGATAACAATATAAAAATAGTGGGGAGTGGAATAATGTGCACGTGGAGGCGTGACTGGGGCACGTCATCATATGAAACCACAAATCTAATGTATGTAAGGTTGTGTCCGTGACAAGTCAGAACACTCTTCACCACCTTCTTCTTTCAGCTTTTTGTCTCTTCTTTATTTTCTTTTATTTTTTTATTTACAAAAACTTAATATTTGAAACTATTTCACTCCATTAAATTTCTACTTTGATCGCACTTTTAAAACCCAAAGTGTCATGTGTTTAGAAATAATTAAAACTACGTCGTTTTAAATTGAGGGAAAATTGTATGTCATAGTAAATTACATAATTTAAACATAGCCAAGCAACTAATATTTTGATTTTCAGAAATGGAGTGACTTGACCCATCAAGTTCGATGAGTCTTGAAGAACTACCCCAAACTCATGCTTACCCAAGGAAGAAAAGTAAAATTCTTATAGAAAAAATAATAATACCTCAACTAAGATTATTTACATTTTTGGTCTGATTTAATTTCAGGTGTTGGAGATTCGTCGTTTTGATACGCACCGTAACAGAGTTGACTAACACCCGTTAGATTGACTCCGATTTTTGCACGTTGTATCAAATATAGAGTATGAGATTCAAATTTTATTGAAGTTTAGGTTGTAAAATACTCTACAAAATTGTCCAGGTATGAAAATTCACGGCGCAGACAGTACGGGTATGAAACGACGTCGTTTTGATACACGTCAGCGTACATGTGTACGATGACTCAACACCGTAACGGAGTTGACTAACACCCGTTAGATTGACTCCGATTTTTGCACGTTGTATCAAGTATAGGTATGAGATTTATTGAAGTTTAGTTTGTAAAATACCCTACAAAATTGTCTAGGTATAAAAATCCACGGTGCAGATAGTACGGATATGAAAATCCCCTTTTCCCCTTAAAACGGTTCATAGTTTCATAGTGTAGACTTCTTAATATTTGATTAATTATCTTGGATTTTGTTTGTTTATTAAAGTTCAATTATTTTGTTGTATTATTGGACAAACCCCAACAAATTTTGGGGATTTCACTTAATAGTTACAAGAAGTCTTTCTTTTGATTTCTTTGAACAAGCTAAAGAGTAAACACTGTCTTGGCCGTGAAGTAAGATGAAAGAAATATATTATTTATAAGAAAATATGTCATACGCGAATAAAAAAGATTAGTTTAATAAATGTGGACAAACTATGAGAATGTTTGCAGCCGAAGGTTACTAAACCCAACTAAAGCTCTTTAGCCTTTTCGGCACGCGAGTTCACATTCAAGTTTCAACACATAGGTGTATATCACATTTTAATTAACCATAAAAGTACTTATTTATCACAATTTAAATATATATTGAGATAAAATAATATGAACTTGATCAAATCATCTCAGGCTTTGATATATTTTTGTACCAAAATTTCTAAACTAAACAACTTAGATTGTTGGAAGTGATTTTCCAACATCGACAAATAGGTATATGATGACATATAGTAGAAAATTAGTAAATGTGGCAAAACGATAAACACTCAGCGGGAGACAAGAACCCATGAAATCGCTTTAGACTGAGATATCTAAAAATACAGGATCGAAGTTTTAAACCATACGAAGACATAGGGAACTTGCTCTAGGCCTCATTCTCCACTTGTTTTCTCTTTGACCTCCCTAAAATATTTTCAATTCATCTCTCAAAATAATTATTTTTCTTCGAGAAAATCATAGAAGTGCAGATTAAATCGTGGATTTAGTATGGGTTGATTTAGAATCTCTCTCTCAAAACTATTTTCCTATCGACTTTTCTTGTATGATCAGCTATGTGGTTAAATTTCTGACTTAAATATCGAAAACCATATGGAAGGCAATCTTTCATCTTTTCAAGTTATCTAATAACCGTTGTTGTGGTTGCATATCTTATGTGTTCTTTAGAGGGCAAATTTGCTCTACGAATTGTTTTGATTCACAAATTTTCTTCGCATTGACCAACAAGTAATCTTTACCAAAAATTTGCCATGAACCATTTAGTAGATGGTACTAGTAGTGTATAAACAGCTCCCGTCCAATAATAAAAAGTTTTAGGACAAAAAATTTCTTTTCGGATCTTTAGTTATATATTTTATTTTTTGCTTTATATTAAATATCCATTTATATTTTCAAATATATTACAAAAAAATTAAAAATTATGAGCCTTATTTTTTTTAACAATATGAGTCTTTTATCTATAATTTTTTTTTTTTTAATGTATGGACCTTTGGTCCACACACTTTTGCCCTACCCCTTTGGACCAGATTGTGTAGAGTATCAAAAATTGTATGTTTAATTTGTTGATGATATATTAAGGACAATTAAAATTATATATGGTGAATATAGCATGTGATCATTATATAAAAATCTTATATCTTCCAAGCAATGCAAATAAGATGGTTTCAGAAAGTTTTAGTAAGTAGAGAGAATTATAACACTTTTTGAAAGAAAAATAAATTCTTAAGTACTCTACTATGCAGATATATAGGGTCTGATTGGTAACCAAAACCTGTACAAATTTTTTAGCTGTTAGCTGGAGCTGCAAGCTTTACCGGAATAGTGCAAAGCTATATGAAAGAGCTGTATGAAAGAGCTGTACAAGAAAGCTGTACAAAAAAGCTGAGAGTAAAACTGTTTGTAACGCTTTTGATAAAGTTTTTGTGATTGGTAACTGTCAAAGCTGTATGTTTTGTACAGCTTACCAATCAAACCCATAATATGAGAGATAAATGAGTCACTCAATGTTAGCTTCGTTTGTTATAACAATAATAACAAAGGTGACCTTTGCCTAATATGTAACAAATAAGCATCAATAATTAAATAGCGGCCCCAAAATCACTATTTTTGTTCCCTTCTTTTGAGGTAATGAGAGGATAGAAAAGACAGAGAAGGTGTGCATGTACGAGGGTGTTGGTAGCTATCTTTTTCATCATCAATTTTTTTTATAAAAACTATTGTATTATAATATTAAAAATATATATATATATATATATGATTAGTGTATAGAGACATCAAATCATGCATTAAAACCAAGAGTCATGACTTTGGAAGAGTCGGGATATGTCCCGAGTTCGAGCACCAACTACTAGAAGAGGAGGGTAATTGCACTACTTCAATCCCAGGGTTGAAGAACTGTATTGAATTATTGATTTTGAATTGAAAAACTTCTCAGAGAAAAATTAAACTAGTTTAAATTATATGGCATTCGATTAGAGTTAAATAAGAACACTACAGTTCTGATTAATGTGTAAACAAAGTAAAAATGTGGAAATACAAAAGCTGAAAAATAGAAGAATAAAAATTTTGAAAGTGGTGCAAACATTTCCACTTCTTTAAAATAGATGTAAATTTTACTCTATTTTGTTTTATTTTTCCATCGTAATTGAGTTAATTTTTTTTTCTTTCTTTTACCCTGTTTGGTTCAAACAAACTTCAAAGTAAAAGAACTCATCAGAATTTGTTTTCAGATAAAAACTTTTTACGCTAATTATGTTATCCAGTTACGCAATGTACACCCTAAATCCCCAAAACAAAACTTCTCAAGAGAAAAATGTATAATAATATAACAATATTATATTCTCTCTTTGCTTCGTTATATTATACTATGTTTTATGTATTTTAATGCATTTGACAATTTTATAACTATTTATATTGTACTGTCTTTTTTATAATTGACTGAATTTTTTAAAAACTAAATATAAATGATGTTTTTAAATTAAAAAATAAGTTCTCTAAATATGTATGCATTTATCTTGAAAGCTATATATATGTTTAGATGGGCCTAATACATCCCATCAGTAGGTTGGATCCTTTTTGGATATTGCCAAATCCAAAAGAAATTAACAGTGACAAGCAAGTGTCTAGTTATGTGGGGTGTCTAAAAGGAAGTCTATACATGGGCAAAGGACATCTATACAGATCATCATAGCCGTAATTCACCTAAACAATTAAGGCCTTAAAATCCATTAAACAAGGCTTGAATAAAATTAAATAAAGGTTTGTACTATTTTGTAGTATTCTATGGAACATGTTACATGTCGGTCCATTGGAGTGACATAAACTCTTTTTCTCATTCGACCAATAAAAATTGGAAAATGAAAAAAAAAAACCATGAACGATTTTATTTTGGCAATGTAACCAAAAGAAAATGCAAACTGAAACTATACCCTACGAGCTGGTCGTTGATTTCTACTCTTTCTAAATACGATGAAGAATTTGATTGGGTCAAGTTTTTTTTTTTTGTTCTCTAATTCAATGAATCAATCACAAAAGACGAGTATAGAACCCAAAGAAATAGAACACTAGGATGAATTCGAGAGCACTCTAAATTCTTCTAAGCCCAAGCCAAGCCCAAGATCCTAGACCAATTCCAAAATCTTAAATTATATTTGCTGAGCAGCTATATCATCCATTACAAGCCACCTAGAGTAATTTTAACATGCTCTTTCTCTAGTCTAAGTGTCTAACATAATGCTTATCAGAATCTCATGTACAGAAATATCCAAAACTTTCAGATTTTTGCTTCCCAATTTGTAGATGTTCAAGATACCAAAGTTTGGATCTTACCAACAACATTGTGTATGAAGTGATGATTTCAGCAAAAGTGAAACACAAAAAAAAGCTAAAGAATTATTAGCAGAAGATAAAGTCAAAACTCAAAACCAATCACACCTATTCACTAGTAATGTATATGTGTCCAATCTAATCTAGGACCATAAGTTATAACACCATAAATCAGATCAGAAAATTTGGAACAATCTTAATTCTTGAGACATTTGTACATTATAAACATAGAGGCTATATTATATGTAACACTACTTTCCATTATCATTCACCCAAAAAAAAAACAAAATAGGAAGTGTGATTCACCAGATATTTATACACAAAATAAAACCATATAATATACATTCATATGATTAACAAATACTTGAAATAAATAATTTGGATTGTTCTGACAAATCCATCAAAGCCTCCTCCACTAACTCCTCCAGCAATTTCAACTCTAATTCCTCTCCCATGGAATCCATTTCCAATCTCAAACTCTCCTGCGAACCAATCTCAGCTACTTCAATCCTCACCACTTTATTCACTGCCAAACTGCTCAAGTCTCCGTCTTCGTCCCACCACCGATCTTCCACTCTTCCGTTACCCGTTAAACATTCTTGCATCCGGTTTATCACATAAACCCGCAATGGCTTACCAGAGAGAATCAAGGGACTACGAGGTCCGAGATAGCTCGGTGTTAGCTCCAAGAGCAGTGTGTTAACGAGGTCGAACACTAGGTTCTTCACGTTTGATCCAAGTCTTTTCTGTTCTGTTGAGTCTGCGTAGCTGTTTCTCAGAAGTGGGTCTAGTGGGCTCTCTGCGGAATGCCATTTAGACAAAATATTGTCCGAGATTGCATCGAGATCAGCTGCTGATAAAAGTGTGTTGATGAGGAGACGCAAGTCTTCTTCCTCGTCTCTTGTGGAAGTAGTAGAGCGTTTAGATGAGTAGCACCGAGCAACTGTTGAGTCATCGAATGATAAGGTTCGACCAATGGACCCTATCGGAGGCGATTTTCCTAATAAGTTGGATTTCATCTCCCGTTCTGTTTTTCAAAGATTGCGGTAATAAGGAATCGGTGTGACATCGGATATATAATAAAGAGTGAAGCTTTAAAAGAAACCTTACCAAGAGAAGATGATGATCTATTCAAGATAGAGGAATTAAAAAAGATTCCATCATCCTCATCAAAAGAAGTTTCCAGGACCGAAATTGGACTAGGCTCATCAGGCCACTCACTAGAGTTTCCGAAAATGGTCGGCTTTGCAATTGATAAGCCTCCCTGTTGAGACACAGAAAAGAATATATGTTTGTAAATAAAAGAATGCAACAGATAAATGAATTGAAATAAGCAAATGTGTTTTATATGATTACTACTACCTCACGAGAATTCATGCTTCTGGCAGATACTGATGCATCATATTCATCGTTACACCGAGAATCTAAGCTTTCGGGGTTTACCACTTGGGATTCCTCATAAGATCTCTCCTTACTGGCTTTCTTGCTCCTTGAGAAAAGAAAGTTTGAGACTTTACCTTTCAGAGACCATTTCAAGCTCTTTGACTTTGTCAGCTCCTCTGGAACTTTGGATTTCCCCTTGTTGGTACTATCAAGGGATTTGTGACCAAGACTTGTCGATGATTCAGGGAGAGATTTTGATCGTGTAAGGCTTTTAGGAGGCTTTAATTTTCCTTCTTCTCTACTGAAATTACCATCAAAGCAAGATGCAGATACTTTAGGACCCTCCTGTTCATTACCATCGCTTGTTTCTTCTTCTTCGGTTCTAAGATCTTCTCTTAAATCTGGAAGTGCAAGCATATCACCTAAAGTACTATTAGAGCCTTTCTTTTCGATAACATTGGCCTCCTGCAAATTCTCATTGGCTGCTGCCATCAATGCCCATCTTTCAGAAAGCCGTTTCTTGGCCTCTCTGCAGACGGATGATGACTCCGGAGACCCCGAGGCTCTGCTAAAGGGTGAAGAAGAAAAAGGGCTATCGTACTTGTTAATATAATCCCATGAATGCCTAGAAACAGGTGACATGATTTCAGAATCTGCATAGTCGTTAAGAGAACTATCATCGCCTATATAGCCGTTGGAGAAGCCAGAAGATTGTAAAGTTTCTTCCTTATGTATCTGACTCTTCACTCTCCTAGCCACATCTCTAGACTCTCTCTCCTCAAAACCTCTTGGAGAGGTTGGACATGATGAAGCCTTCGTGACATGGCCATTAGGTTTGAGAACAACTATTCGAGTTGATTGCTTTGCCGGATATTCTTCTTTAACCGGCCATTTGAACAAATCAAGACCTTTACCACTCTTGATTCCGTCCTTCGAAGATTCAATGGCTGCTTCACCATCAATGGTCTTAGGCTTTAGAATAGTGATCCGCTTAGACTTCTCTGAGGTTGGTGGATCTGTAGACTGGAAACTGTGGAGATGATGAGAGAAGAAGTTATTCGATTCCTGCAAAAACTCGAGGAACAACTCCTTGTTCGAACTCAAAACTTCCATAGCGTCTTGAAACTCCTTGGAATGTCGAAGTTTATCGTCTGTAACCAAACGTTTCGCATCCAAGAACTTTTGACGGACAATGTCCATCTTCTTCTTGCTTAAACCCTCCACACCATTACTACTCAACTCCCCGGGTTTCTGCCAAATCTCATATACATCTTTATACTCCCCGTGACTTAACGACCTCTTTAGACGAGGCTTTGAACTATTACTCCTAGGAGTAGATTGTGTCTGAGGAAACGAATCAAGACCCATCAACTTAGCAACCAAATTTGTCGAACTGAGCTTAAATTCCATTTCTTTCGACATTTCTTGTTCTAAAAGCATCTTCATCGGTGTTCCATTGACTCCACCATTCCTTACATCCTACACTCCCAATAAAACAAAAGATTAACACTTTCTCATTACATAAACAAAACCAATCAGAGAAAGCAATTGTCTTTACAGGTTTTAAGAACTCACAACTTTATCTTCTATTTGATCAAACTGATTCCTCTTGATAGACCCTGAAGCCATCATCATCATACATCATTCATCAACATCAAGTGCCTTAAAGATCTTAGCTTTAAGTAGAGAGATAGAAGAAAAACTAACCATGATCAAAATAGGGTTTCTCCGTGAGCAACTTCTTTCCATTACCAACTGTTCCAAAATCGAAAAGATTAACCATCCGACCTAAACATCCATGAGCCTGAACGTTTCTTCTTCGTTGCTTATTCATTTCTTCACCGCCTGAAACATCACAATTCACCATTAACAAAAAATCAGAAAAGCTTTCTCAATCAAAGTCCAAGAAAACTTCGGATATAAGAAAAAAGAACCGACCTTAGTGAATATTTACTAGGGACTTTGAAAGGAAACAAAAATCTTGGGGAAATAAAGGAAGAATCTTGAGAATTAAGAGCAATCAATATTCATCAAATCAGAAGCATTTATTAACCAAACTTCGAATCAATCACAAAGAGATACTACTACACTAAACTTCCAGGAGCGTTTACAAACGCAAACGCAGAAACTGCGTTACCGACACCATAAGAACAGAGAGGAAAAAAAGGCAAGTTGATTGGAAAAAAAACACATAGAACGTTAAAAGCGAAAGCGATCGCGAAAAGAACTGTAAAAGTAAAATAAGGTTTCACCATAAAACGACGGCGTTTCAACTGACAAAGACAGCAAAAACAGAGAGACAAATACCAATCTGCCGGAATCTGCATTCTCCGGTGAAAGGTACAAACTTTTTCGTCGGAATTTTGATTAACGCAAAAATTCATCAAAAAAAAAAAGAGTCACAGTAAGAGAAAGACAAAGACCTGTGTACCGGAATCTGCATTCTCCGATAAAAATTCCGCCGGAGATTCAATTTAAGCAATAAAGGTAGAAGCTTTCACGCCGGAGTTTCGGAATTTAGACCTTAAAGGAAGAAGCTTTATCGCCGGAGTTTCGATTAAGGTGATAAAGGTGGAAGCTTTTTTGGCTAAGAAGACTTGCAGAGTCGAGAAGAAGATTATGGTGACATCACCGACGCAATGTCGGACTTGAGACGCGTTTATTAAATGCAATTAATTAGAGACGACAGGTACGGAAGTGGATGATATAAAAGGAGAGAGAAGAGAAATGTGTTGTCCATAGATAATGGAGCAGGTTACGACTTCGGAACTACAAAACGGAGTTAGGTTTTTTCTTCTTTCTCAACGCGTTTCTATTATTACATTACAAGGTTTTGTTATTATTAGTGTCGGAGAATTTTAAATTAAGGTTGATTAACATACAATAATTAATGTCTTGTAATCCTTTCCTTAATTACTCCATACTATATTGAAATATTCAGATTTCCTTAATTATACGTTCTATTTGAATCGGAATCTACATATAATGATTTTTACCAGTTGTAGAGTTTATCAAAAATAAAAAAGAAATCCAAAAAAAAAAAGAGTTTATCAAAATGACTCAATTCCTTAAAAAAATTATTGCTGTCATTGGAAGAAAGAAAAAAAAACATTTCTACTACTTTTATATATTTGTTGATTTAAAAACTATATATAGTCAAACTCGTAACTCTATTTTATTAATTTAACAAAAAAAAACTAAAAATATTAGTTATGATGTGGAAAGAATTATTTGCCATTTTGACCCATTTTCTTTTTTCTTTATTTGAACCCATTTTCTGTCTATAATATAAGTTGCAAGAAAACAAAAGTTAACTCTATTTTATGAATTTAAAACAAGAACGATCGAAGTTAATTTTTAAAAACCAAAAAGGTGAGAATAATAGTAATCATTTCCAGCTTCTTAAATTTTAAATTTGAAAGTTTGGAGTGTCTTTTCAACTATATGTTAATGGAATAATAATCATGATTCGACAGTTCTGTAAAAGATTTCTAGTTTTTGTTCTTATTTATTTATTAATGTATTATTTTGTGACCTATTTTGATAGGGGAAAAATCGCTATTAGTTAGCTTCTGATGGGGTTGGAATTTATTTGATAGGGTTCAGAAGTTAAAGAAATCATTAATATTTTAAATTTTTTGGCCTACCGTATAGAGTAACTATCTAGGAATAATTATAACAACTTGCCTAATAAAGACTACATTATTTCATATTAATAATTTTTTTTTATCATTTATTATACAAAAAGTAATATCTGTTAATACCAAATATTCTTCAATCATTGTAGCCTTTTTCGCAAAGTTCATGGCTTTCTAATCTGCTCTAATCTGATATAGCCTAAAACTAAGAGTGAAACACTTAGCATTAATCTTTGTTTATTTTTCTGTTAGTTAAGAGTGTTTGGTTTAATTAAACCATGTAATTATCAAATTGAGTAGCAATTAGCAAACCAGTGTAAACCAGTCTCCGATTCACCGACCAAACACGAGAAACATGAATCCAGCCGATACAACAACCGTCGGAGCCGTCGTGAAAGCAGTCCGACCCACTGTTGAAGAGGGATCTGAGAATGTACTCTATGTTGACGTCCGTCTGATATACATCGGTAGTCTTATCGGTTCAATCTTCATTGTTCTCACGCACAACGTGGATAACCAGACCGGCATAATGCTCGCTTTCGTCAACGTCCTCTACTTGTTCGTACACATGTCGTACCTTCATAGGAGACCAGAAGAGAGGGAGGCTTAGAGGAGGCTGGCAAAGGATCCGGGAAGAATCGCTGAAGATGAAAGATTTGTCGTCGTGCCTAAGAGAGTAGTTGCATTCATTTGCTTTCTACTTCTGGTCTACTTGGTATTCACAAGTTCCATTTCTTTGGAAAATTTTTGGATTTTCTGGCATTTGTAGTCAAGTTTATCAAATAGTAGCTAGATTTTATTTTCTTGTTTTCCGAGCGAAATCTCTGTTGTAATAATTCCGGTGTCTTGTGGTTGTAATAATTTTGTTCCATATATATATATATATATATATATATATATATATAAATCTCTTATTTTGAAAAAAAATAAAAAAATGAAACCATCTATACAAAAATTACATGTAACAGTGTTGGTTGAATTGAATAATTCTTCAGTAATTTAGTTAATATGGTATCAAAGTGTTTCGTCGCTAAATCACTTTGAAGATGACTATTAGTAATATATGCTTTATTTATTTATTAATCTAAAACTAATAAAAATGAGATTATTCATATAGCTCAAATAGTTTTTAATTTGTGTGAAAGTGACAAACGACATTGTTTATGAAACATACATAGATAATATTGTATATGTTTTACTAGCAAAATTATATTATTATGAGCAAGATTGAGAGTTATATATGTTAATCTCTGAATTATGGAATGATATGTTGTAGAAACTAGATAGAATGTGCTGTTGTTTTTGTTTTAATAAGAGCTTCTTTATATATAAAATAAAACCACCACCCCCTCACGCATGATACGTTGTTAATTTTTTTTATCTATTAAAGTATTAATTTAAACTATAGTAGCTTATATTACATGTTTTCGCCTATATCATTCATGCCTCCGCAGCAACTATACGTCGCAATTTTATTCTGCCATGGAATCATATGTTTTAAATTATTTATATATCCTTTTTGTCAGCAAAACTACTTATATTTAAAAGGTAGGAATTATTAAACTAGTATCAAAAGGTAGAATTCTCTTTGCTGGCACAAAGATTTGATGCTAATTATGTTGCTTTGTATAGTTGTAAGTTGTAACTTTTTAACGTTTGAAAACTTTATATATTAGTCTCCAATTGTGTTTGATCATACACATCTACTATAGGTAATAATAGAGAAAATTGGATTTTGCGAGTTTGAATCCAATAATCCATAGTGTCGTATATTAGTACAAACCATTTTACTATGTGTCCTTGTTCATTTCTGGACCAATATATATTTGCAGGTTAAGGTTCTAGTCTTCATATGTTTTCTTCTTTTTTTTCTTTTGGTAAAAGTCTTCATATATTTTCTAACAAAGATTACTATACAAAATCGATTTCTACAAAAAGAAAAGTTGAGATTAATTGAGAGAGTTTAGGACGTTTTATGTTCACTTGCTTCCGTTGAAGCTTCCTTCTTCTTGTATATCTTTGATTATTGACTTTTTTTTGTTGCTTCACTTGATCATTGACTTTATTCTACGTTATCCATGCCAATCACATGTTTTCTTCCCGGTGTGGCCGCACCAGAAACAAAAATGTTAATTCGTAATCTCTCCTTAACATGTTTTTGATCAATATCACAACTTTGTTACTACAAGATTCGAATTTTTTTACTATAATTTTCATCATGGTTGACTATTGTGAATATCTTGAATTATGGTAATGTAAAAACGACTTGAAAACCATAAAAAGTCATCGTAATTCAATGCACCAGAATTTTCAATACTACAAGTTTTAAGATAACCCCAAGGAAAATAATTTTTCTTGGGGAAAAAAGCCTCCATTGTAGATAGATTTTGTAATGGGTTGGGCCTTAAGCAATCAATTGTTTTCTCTATAAACCCCTTAAAGGGCATTTAAGCTTAACACTTGAAAGGGCAGATCTGACCCACAAAATTGAAATGCAAGAGTTTCTACTTTCTACTTTCTACTTTCTAAACACTTTTTTTTTTTTGGTAGGCTACTTTCTAAACACTTTGCGTTAAATCAAATCGATCTAAACCAGTAAGGCAGTAAAAGCTGAATCAAATTTTAGTTTGATTAAAATTTTATTTTATTTTAGTTAGGTCTTACTGGAACAATGGATTAACGCCTAATCGCCCTTACCAGAAAAAAAAAAAACATACATTGAATCTAGAGGTGACAAACTCCACCTTTATGATTGATATCAATTGTAACGTGAAATCGCATGTGGTTATAAGAAAACTAATCAAACCCTTTATTAGTTTATTTCAAAGGGCTAAACAGACGACGATTATGGCAAAACGAAAACAGAATTCAAAATCAATCCTATATAAGCTTAAAACCTAATTCGGTCAATAACATAAAAACCAAAAAAAAAAAAAAACCTTATCGATCAAAATAGTTTGTTTAGATAAAACTAACAAACCCTACTTTCATCAAAGATTCCTCTAAGTATTTGAACCCTACCTAAAGTCATTAAGATACGACTGCACCATCACGTTAGCCGACGTCGCTCAGAACGAACGAGCTTCTTCAACTTAAACAAAAATTTACGAGCCATTGATTCTTGACGATGTAGATCTGTATCAGATTTGGCTTGTTGTAACTTGTAGCTCATTAGATAGACACAACGACGTCGTTTGTAATCTTTTTCTTGACTCAATAAAAAGTCAGCACTTAATTTCTCTGAAGTTACCTCTAAATCACATGTTGATGACTTCTTTGGATTTCCTTCTCTATCCCAAACTTTTTCATAGATCCAATTCTCGTTTTCCATCATCTTCTTCTTCTAACTTGAAATATGTTAACCTTTTCTTCTATCTCTCTCTTTGTAATAATAGTAAAGGTTTTGTTACTAAACAAAACCGAGGGTTTGTGAAAACTGAGGGATTCAATAGTGTTAGGGTATTTATACATATATAGCCTTAATGTTTCCCTTTTTTTTTGATAAGTTATGTTTCCTTTTCTTTTCTTTGTTTGTTGAAGGATAATGTTAAGTTTCCGATTTGATGATATATGTAACATAATTGTATTTGTAGGAAATATTAGAAACACAAAATAAATCTTATTATTGATTAGAAGTTTTTTAGAACTCAGACGACACCTTATAAATTCAATATGAGAATTTCATTACAACGTTGTTTAAAAAGGCTTACATGTAGTTTAGCTTTTTAAGTGGGCCAAAATTTGGGCCTTTGAGATCTCGTCAAGTTTGATTAAGATATCAGAATTTATTTATATTCATTCACTTACATTTCCGGTTACAACTTTGTTTGATTAAAAAAAAAAAAAATCTTATAACTTTATAAGTTTATTTTGTCATATTTTACCCAAAAAAAACACTTATTTTCCAATATTTACCCAAAAAATCTTATTTTGCAGGGAAAATTAACTCAAATAAAAGGAAATAATGAATTCTTTATTATTATTGTATTTCATAAAACCATTACAAAAAAACAAAAATTAAAGAGAAAAATAATATATAATGAAGAGAAAGGCCACGTCATCCTAAGTTATACAAAACGCCCACACAGCCTTCAAAAACAACACCGTTGGGTCTTCAGGAGAGGGCTCTCTTTGTATCTCTATACTTTGTTTACAAAAAAAATGAAGAAATAATAAATAAACACTCTTTGTTAAAAGTAAAATAAATGATTGTATAAGCCCTAACTTGAGCCCTAAGCAACTGAAATGCATCTGCGGTGACCCACTCGTGTTCTCATTTTCTGTCGTTTTGTCTCTTCTCTCCACACGTTTCCAATGTCTTTAGCGATGTTAACGGCATCTGCTGATGCTCCGGCCAATCCTTTCCTTGTGAATCCAGCCGCGTAAAGTCCCGATTTCCCTTTCCACGCGTTTGGAAACGGCGATTTCGGGAAGCCATTTTTCGAAAACAGATCATTTTCTTGGAGCCATGAAGGGACGTTGCTACGGTAACCCGTGGCGAGAACCACGGCGTCGAGATCTAATCTCTGACCGTCTACTAGCTCCACTTGGCTACGAGAGAACCGTCTGATTCCCGGGACGATTTCTACTTCGCCGGATTTGATTTTGTCCATAGCTCCAATATCAAGAACTGGAGTCTTCCCTGAGACAATCTTGAGCTCCATTGGGCCCATCTTGGGCCTCTTTAGACCATACTTTGTCAAATTTCCCAAAATCAGCCATGCGAGAATCAGTAGAATCTTGTCTACTAGCCATAGAGGAAACCATTTCATCAACATCACCGAGATTTCGAAACTCGATTTGCCAAGAATCTCTCTTGGTAACACATGAACTGAGCTACGAACAACCATGGAGGCATTAGCATTGTGATTTGCGAGATCAAGCGAGACTTCCATGCCAGAGTTTCCACATCCGACGACAAGAACACTCTTTCCTCTGTATTTCTCGCCGGACTTATACTCACACGAGTGGACCACCTCACCATTGAACTCCGTTGTGAGCCCATCGATCTCTGGAATAACCTTTTCCGCGTTTTCTCCAGTCGCCACCACTAGCCACCGGCAGATATATTCCATCTCCGACCCCGAGGAAGACGAAGATGTTGTCTTGATGCGCCATAGACCACTGGTTTCGTCGTATCGAGCTGACTGGACACACTCGTTGAACTGAGGAGTAATGTCGAATTTGTTTGCGTAGGACTCAAGGTACTCGATGAACTGTCGTTTTGTTGGATATTCCGGGTAGTGTTCCGGGAAGGGCATTTTGGGTAATTGACAAACTTTCTTTGGTAAATGAAGTTTGATTCTATCATAAGTTCGTTTTTGCCATAGTGAAGCTATGCAATCTGCTCTCTCCAATACAACAAAGGGAACACCTTCCTCGCGGAGGCAAGCCGCCGTGGCTAGCCCCGATGGCCCGGCTCCGACGATTACCGGACCGTTAACCCAAATGCACCGTCTTCTGTCCGAGAAATCTTCACTTCCCATGAGCCTAAACATGTTCTCCATTTTAGGGGTGAGTTTGATCGAATCAAGATTATACGTAGTGAAAATCAAATATTTTAGGTAGATTTCGGGGATGATTTTGATCGAATGGAAAGAATAGGTAGTGAAATTGAGTAAGCTTTTTTTTTCTTTGTTTGTTTGTTGCTTGAGGAATGAGATGTTTTGGAATGTGTTTGGAGGAAGAAGTGGTGTGATGTGTTTATATAATGGACGAAGTAAGAGGAAGCAGCATGTGATCTTGTGATTAGCGCGTTCTAAGGTTAATTTTTAATCAATTTAATAAATACAAAGGTTCTTCAATAAGTGTATGTAATAATTTATTGAGGGTTTCCCATTTAATCATATGCTTTTGCTAAAAATGCGAAATAGTTTACATTATTTGAAGCTTTTTTTCTTATGGAATCATTCGATTCTTTTCTTCCAAAGTTTCTGATGGGGCTTTGATTAGAGTATCTCGTAACAATCCATAATCATATCCATGCCCCGGTTTATTAGTATTAATTAGTTGGTGATGATTATAATATAATTGCTTTAGGGTATATATTGAGATTGTACTTAATAATTTTGAATATTACAAAGATATAGTTTTAAATTTAATGATGTGAAAGGGTATTATATCAACTGGGCACAATGGACCAATCATAATGATATTCATATCATCCAAATTCTTCTGATCATATGGTCCAAATGATAATGATATACATCATCCAAATTCACCCATGACATGAGCTTGTAGAGATGGCTTTGGAGAAAAACTGGATTGTGAAAACTACTTGTGATATAGATATATATTTGTGTAAGTGTTAATAGTAGGAAACAAAAAAATTCGCATAAAAGAACAAAAAAAAAAATCAATTGAAATACCAATATGGTGTTCTTTTTGAGGATACTTTGATGTTTTAGGCTTAGTTATATTTTTGAGCTATTTAGAGTCAAACTATAGTAATAAATTTGTTTAGAAGAATAATTTTGTTAAGTTTGAATTCAATCCTCTTAATCAAGTTTATGTTGTATTATAGAATTTATCAATCCTCTTTTGATCTTAATCAATCCTCTTTTGATCTTGATTGATAGACCGGTTCATTTTCGCTTATGATTTAGTCATTTTTTCATTAATCGTGATATCTTCATTTGCCTTTTGGAAACAATATTATCTCGTTTTGAAACCGAATGAACCAACATTTTCAAAATGTTCCTAATCGAGTAGCTTGAATAGTTAACTTTTTCGGAAAAAATTACTTAGGTAATTTTTGATAATCTCGTGGCAATGTATGCTGACAAGTATGCAACCACGTGGATAGGATGGTGAGCCCAGTGTGGGGGCTCAATTTTGGCCCACTTCAACTCGTCTGCCGACTACCTAACCAAGTAACCATGTCAAAGCAATTTGCAATATTTTTGTTAATAATACAATTCTTTTTTTGGGGGTCAATTTATTATTGTAACTTTGTTTATATCTTAGTTTCTATAGGATTTTTGTCCTTTATGGTGTTATTCTCTTTACATTACTTTCGACGAATGTTCCATAACAAAGTTTGCTTTTTATAATATGAACTCTAAATGGAAAAGTTGTTATTTATATTCCAAACTTTCCAATTTGTGAACTTAGTGGATGTACAACGGACGATTGTGGTTGTACATATATATTATCTTTAAAAGTTCATAAGAATTCGTACTATATATAAGAATACTATTGAAAATATATGAATATATATATATATATATATAAGACCAATTATTTTTTTGACCACAAAAATACAAGACCAATTATTCTAATGTTTTGTGGAATGATTTTAAAAGAAACAAACCTTCAATAAAATTAGGGTTGAAGCTCTAAGAAAATGGAGCAATAGAAATTTGAGAACATAAAAAAAAAAAAAACAAAGTACTTTATGGAAGATGTTATATGTCCATTGAAAATGATTATGAGTAATAACTAATTAAGCTAGATTATATTGAATCTCATTAACCTGCCTTGATTAGACTTTTCCATAGGCACTTGAGTTTGGTTGGTGGTATGTATACTTTAGAATTATATAATAATAATAAAATCGATATCGAATAGTACAACAAAACTCTTTTGTATGTTTTAAGTATTGGTAAGGTTCAATGATCATCTCACTAGAAAGCTCCCTTTGTAGTTGTAGATTTTACAAATTAAATGCTTTTGCAATGATCACATTCTTACATATATAACTAATTATCCTTTAAGCGTAATAATGGAGAATTTTATACATGTTATCAAAGGGATGTATTTGTTTTAATTCACATGGCTACTTCCTTCTTACAAGCTGAGTCTATACTCGACGAAAATCTTAACAACATCATTATCATTTCCCAGTTGATATATTTATCCTAAGAAATAAGAATCATCCATAATTGCCGAATTTTGGTAGTTGAAAGAATCCAGAGGTGTTGACCAAATTTGTGTCAACGGCCTCTACGCATATATATAGACATTAATGACTCATTGACTTGTAATATCCATAGAATGTGCATATACAAACAAATGAGATGACCTATCTTTTTTTTTAATTAGACATTAATGAATAATTTTTTTTGTAAGAATACTTTGTTTGTATCAAACCATTAGTTAAATAATATAAAGCTTAATCTGGACACAAAATATATAAATTTAATAACATATGACATTAACCAAAAGGTTCCAAAATTTGTAACCTTTATATTAATCTATGATATACACAATAATAGATTTATGATTAAATCATAAAATTAATAGATAAATATCTAAAATAACAAGTTTTGATATGTCTCTTAATCAAAAATTTGTGTGCTTAAGTTATTGGAAAAACTTTGCCCAAAAAAAAAAGTTATTGGAAGAACCGGAGATGGACGGTCGAGATGATCGTTCAAAAATATGAAAATCATCAAGATCGAGATACCATGATAAATTGATGAGAGTAAAGAACACAAATATGTTTAAGAAGAATTATAATAAACTCTCATAAGATTAATGTTCTACGATACACCGATATATAGAGAAAGACTAAATCTAATTTCCTAGACTATGATAAAGATAAATATAAATTATACTTTACAGATAAATATAAATATTCTTAAACTAAGATATGATAATTTTTTTATATCCTTTTAAATCCTTCTCGATTTTCATGATTTCCATATTTTTAAGCGATTATTTCAACCGTCGATCTCCGATTCTTCCGATATAAGTTCATATCAAAACTAAATGTAATTTCTCTTCGTTTTTCGTTTTTCGTATCTATCACATTTGATGTTCCCGACTTTCACATTTTGAGTAGTCAAATACTGTGTCGGTTGCATTACGAAAATCTAATAAAATTTAAATAGATTGTATATATTAATGGGAGAGAGAAGTTTCCTCTATCGTTTTCATGTAGGTATGATGAAAAACCAAATTCTTGGCAAAGAAAACAAAACCTACATTCAATCTTTGCATGATAATTTGAATAAATATCTAGTGACAAAATAGTGTAATACAATTATGGGCACTCAATTATTGAGTATCCCGAACTTTTATACGTGGCGGTTTCATCCATATATATTTCCTCCACGTAGTAGTAATGTGCATGCAAAAAAAGAGGAAAACGTATAAAATCCATTAAGTTATTGATAAATAGAAATGGTTAATCACTAATCTGATCTGTGATCTCTATCTATGAATGTTAAGAAAACTATATTAGGAGGGAAGGCTACGTGTCGGGCACATATTCATTTGACCAAAGTCGTTGAAACCTTCCCAAAAACTTGGTCTGCTTACTCTATCTTTTAGCTTGAAATAGATTTTTGTTATCCAAAAGAAAACTTATGCTAATAGATTATATTTTAGGGATTTAATTAATTTTATACATTTATTTACAAAACTTAAACTGGACTAAAGAATTTAGAAGAAAGATCATGCATGTGCCATGATCTAGCTTAAATTTTTCTTAAACCATTACTCAGATTCCCTCAAGAAGAAAGTCAAACATGTTTCCTATTTTCTTTTGTTTATGACTTTATTCTGATAAAATGTTTTTGTTTGTTTGTTTGTTTTACACAATAGTGTAGATAAATACATAACTATATATTGAGACATAAAGACATGCATATATGTATATGATGTATATTCACTTTCTGTAGGTAGTGTGATAAATTAGTACTGTATAGTGTGTAAAATTTAAACTGATTCTACCGACTTTGAGTAATTAAATATATATGGAAATTCGAAATAATTCGATTAACATTTTTAATTGGAGAGGGAATCATAATCTTTGAGAACATGACAAAATATTTGAATAGAAGATACTTATTTTGACTATACAGTATGTTGGGAATAAATTGAATTGGTTAATCGAACAATTAGTTAAGAATTTAGGAAAGAATAAAATGTTCTCTATTAGCCATTTAATTACTTCATCAAGAACTAACAGGGGATTACGAGAGGAGCAGAAAACACATGAGGCACATGGAATTCCGTTTTTAAAACAATTATAGTAATTAGATTATAAGAATTCGGTTACATGAAAATTGAATAATAATAATAAGGAATATTGTACCGTTAAAAATGGTTAATGTTTGTAACTGGTCAAAGTAAGGATTCTTAAATTGAGTGGTTAGTCAAAGTTTATAGTCACCATACTAACATGTCATCACTCATTGTTTTGTTTTATTAATAAGCACTTGATTAGCCAACAAATATATAATACTATTTATACATAAATAGAACCAAAAGGAAAAAAAATGTTTAATTTTTACGCTATTTTTTCTTGCACCATTGTGTTGATCCATAAATAAAAGCTTTTTAAACGCAGAAAAACACGAATATATGGAGTCGAACTTTGATAAAAAAGAATACATAAGTGAATATATAACCATTTGACTTAAATCACTTTTCTAATTAGTTATAGAAAGTGAAAATACTACAGCTAATTATTTTGTCCAATTTTGATACATTTTATTAGGAAAAATAAGAGCTAAGCCGTTGTAGGAAGTGTGGTAGGCCAGCAAAGCCATGAGGGTCGATTTAATTGAGTCCACATATAAAGGAACAGCTAAATTGGCCCATTAGTGAGATTGACATTAAGTTCAAGGTGGGCATTGGTTTAGGATCCGTGCAAGTTTTTTTTTTTTCTTTTAACGTATTCCTGTATTATTATTTTTTAAATAACTAAGAGGTTTGTGGAAGCCCCCTTGGCCCATTGGTTGATTAAGGGTTAATTAATGCTTCTACATCAAGAGGTCTGGAGTTCGAGTCCCAGATATTACGATTTATTAATAAATTTGCAGATTAAAGGAGGCAAGTGTGCAGGAGATCTCCAGCGAAGTACAATTATAGCCGTTCGCCAAGATTCTACGCAGAGAGAGAAGTGTCGTCAGGTCGTGGATCATTGAAGGTGTCCGTCAAGAGCATGGAGAAGGAAGTGTCGTCTGTCGTGGATCTAATAAGGGTCGGAAGGAATTGTCCGTTGTAGAATCGTCTATGTAACAGTTCTCATAATTTGCAATAAATAATAAATCTAGACGTCAAAAAAAAAAAAAAACTAAGAGGTTATGAACATAAACCCGTACATTTCTTCAGGAACCAGGGCAATTTTATATGATTTTTTCCCAAATATCACTCGAACCGGCGATTAGGCTTTGCATGAAAATCTTTATCAGTTGAGTTATTGACACTTGGTATCACTATTTTGCTCTTATCATATGATTCATATTATTAACAAATAATAATATTGATCTAATGTTTAAATCGGACGAATAAGATCTAACTAGAGGACATATGATCACCATGAACGGTTGTACAAAATATTCTACAATAGATAACTCTATTATAACACAGATTTACGACGAACGGTTCTCGATATACTACATATATCGTAGATAGCTTTATCTGTAACACACATGATATGAGAAATGATTCTACATGCAATACATTGGAAACTTCCATCAAGTTGCACACTTGCACTATAGTCCAAAGAGGTTATATATCGAGAAGGAAGAGTACTTAATTGTGATCATATCTTTTTTTGTTTTTTTGATCATATCTTGGGTCAAACAAGAAACCAATATTATGATTTATGAACTATATATGACAGCTTTCACTACTGAATGGATATAATGCGTGTCTTTTGTTTCATCTTCAAAGTGTTCAAACATACACACGTATTTGAAGCCACCTTGGAATTTGGGCACCAAGCCATGAATTAATAACAGATAATCCAATAGGGTGAAAATTTTACAGTTGTAATTTGGTCCAGTAAGGGGGTCCTCTTGGTACCACAATAAATCTATTCAACGCGTTACATATATATTTTCCATATCGTATTCAAATTTGAATAGTATTCATATGTTTTAATGTTTTGAAAGAATATGAGATGTTGAAAACGCATGATGGCTTCATATGTACCTTTGAGCATGGCAATGACAGCCATAAGAATATCATGTCCATGAAACAACATAACAAGCAACAATAATAAAAAGAAAACCTCCAATCGGAACAATGTTTGTCCAATCGCACCCGTCCTTCGAAAACTTTTTATCGCTTGAACCATCTTTCTTAGCTCAATAAACGCAGATTGAGCCACAAATCATTTTTAGAACTAACCCAAAACTCCACTTTCCCCTTCCCCATTTCTCGACACTCTATAGGTAGTCGCGTAGTATTATTCGGATTTGAATAGCCGAAAGCCTTCAGTCTTGACAATGTTATTATTTCAGGCCTACCTATTTACCCTTGAGAGCCACCATGGAGAACCTGAACCTTAACCATATATACGAGAAGTGACGTTAAATTCGTCTCCTGATGGTAGAACATCTACTTGTGTTCGCCAACATAGTAGTATTTGACAACAAAGAAAACTATGTTACCAAGATTACAACCTTTAAGAAAAAAATCTGGTTTGTTGCTTTAATGTTTTTTCACACTTAATTCATTCGAACTATCATTTGACAACAAATTCTACCAAAAAAGAAATTGAGAAGAAATAAACAAACGATTATGTTCAAAACAATAACCACTTAATAATAAGTCATATAATGGAGCTGTTCTTAAAGCTTTGTACAACAAACAAATGGATTTTCAACTTTCCAACATATATAACCATCGCTCTAAAACTTTTTATAAGAAAACAAATGAAAAATCTGAGGTCAAAAATAATAAATGAAAGAATAGTTGAGAATTACAGCCCCAAAACAAAGATGAATTTACACTTTTTCCCAACTTCTTTCCTTTTGGTTCAGGAAGGTCCCTCCTCTTCCACCTTCAAACTAAAAAAAATCACAGAGGAAGAGCTTTTTCCAGAATCTGAGCTTCTCAACTTTCAGGAACTTAGTGCAAGAATACAAATGCTGGATTTTCAAGAAGTTCTTCTGCTGGTTTGATTCCTACAAAGTCCTTCTCTTCCATCGAACTTGAAATATCATCGATTGAGAAAGGAATGCTGCCAAATTAATAGTACGAACAAACAGTTAGTTGTAAAGGATGGATCTTGAATCATTTTAAAACCGTAAAATTTCTCACGTATTTATGCTTTCTTTGCTATCAAAACATAGTTTTACCTAGAATCATCATCCAACAAGAAGGAATCACTATCTGCATCATTGGATTCTTCTGTCATGAGTGCCCGCATACTTGATATCACCTGCGAGAGAGTTTTGAATTTTGTTCAGCATCTACAAAGGTTCCTAAGTGAACAAGGAAATTGATATATGTCAAAACAGTTTTAGGTACTTCTTGTGAGACACTTCGGGTGTTATAGCTGTCATCCCAGTATAAGGTGCAAATTCGGTAAAGCTGCTGGACACTGAGGACCTGTAAAAACGAAAAAAAATGAAGAGAATGTTAGGCAATAAGAATGACCATCAAGTGTCTTTCTAGTTACTTAAAAACAGAGCCTTACTGGGCAAAGATCGTTTGCTATTTCATCGTATGAGATTCTGTATTTCTGGTGGATAACCTGCAGGCGAAAAAAGAAGAAGAAAGTCATGTTATTGTAGTTTAAAAGTAACAACGATTATCAAGAAACAACTACAATTTTCCACATGGACCGGCATGAGTTCAATCGAAAACTGTCGTTAAATAGTCAACAAGAATGTAGGAAGCACAACATACCAGGAACCCAACGGCTTGTCTAATATGTTTCAGTTCTTCCCAAGATGGCCCAGAATACTGCCAAGTCACAGAAAATAAAATTAATTTTGATAGAGCGACCTGAAGAAAAATGAAGTGTTCTTGTAAGAAAATCATTTCCCAGAAATTTTACTTCTTTTGCTTGACAACACCATAACTCTAGCTCGGCAAGCCCGGATTTTACAAATTCACCATTGCTAAATGTACAACACTCTTTACGCAGAAGGAGACTGTAAGATACCAAAAAAGTAATGTAAGTGAGAACAGAGTGCATAGTTTTGTAGCAGGCGAATTAGAATTAAACTTACCTGTTGAAAAGTTGTACGTTGATGAAGGAGAAAGTTTGAGAGTATATCTTCTGGATGAGTACTAAAGGAACCTGGACATTTCATGTAACATATGAGAATTAATGTATTGAAGTGAGGACACACAGAGTACAATGACAATGGAACAATTTTCCTTACATGGTTTTCTTTCAATGTGACAAGAAGCGAATTAAGACCGTCGATAATGCTTTGCCAGTGAATTGCAGGAGAATCTTTTCCAAAGGACCTGCCAGATCTTAGCATCCCTCCTTTAGAAGATCTTGGTGCCTGAAGTTTTCATTTGGAAAAAACAAAATCTATCATTAGAGTGCAAGAAAAAACAATCATCACAGCATTAAGATACAAAGAATCCAGCAAGAAACCTGAATGCATAGAGAAAGTAAAGTTGATAACTCTCTCTTCAAGTTATCCCTAACCATCCCAAACATTTTCTCAACGTAGGCTGCAAGCTGTTGCTTGAAAAGCAGAGCCGGGTACTTCGCCTCCACCGGGCGTACCACTGCAAGAGCAGCAGCTTCAGCTGCAGCAGCAAGGTTGCCTGAAGCGGGTGACGAGCGGAAGCTCTGGTGAACAAGACAGGGAGAGAGGATAGTTAAGAGTCTGATATTGTAAACAAAAAGTTGAACCAAAACGTCATATTAACTCAATAAAAAATTGTAATACAAACCATGGCCATTCTTCCAAATAAAGAAGTTGAAGCAGGTGGCTTCTTGCTTTGTGTTGCTCCGCTGCCACCGGTTTTAAGACTTTTTTGAAGCAAAAATAGTAGTGCCGATGTGCTTGTCAACCAATACGCCAAGTGACTATTGTCATCCTCATTCTGAAAATATCAGCAGAACGGTGAAACTTCTTAGTTTAAGTAATTTTGATCATGCAACTGCACAAAGTTCTTAAGACATTTCAAAAGAAATTTTAATTTTGGACAAACCAATATCCCATCATGTGTGTAAATCCTACAATGAAACAATGTGAAGAAATGCATTCCCAATTACCTCAATCGCGGAACCAATCATCTGAATCAGACGATCAAACACATTAGTCTTCTCAGATTCGAAACACTTCCAGTGAAGTAGACACTTGTAAATCGTAAATGCAGCCACAGGTTTTCCATTGCTGAAACCGATGTTGTCTTTTACACAGTCAATGAGAGCATCAACATTCATCTGCAGTGACAATACAAATCAAGTTAGCAGATTATTCACTAACAGCTGTGTAAAGAATTACTATGAAGTAGTTGGACAACATACAATTTGACGTTCTGCAGCAGATTTCCCAGCCTTGCCATCAACTGGTGTTGTAAACTCGGCTTCCTAGAAAAAATAGACTTTACAGATTAATGCAAATTAACACAAGTGATCGAGATAGCTGGTTGGAGGATATATACATTGAACTCGCTTTCCAAGTTTGTTTGGTGGCCATTTTCCAAATTCTACAAACAGAATAAGGACAAAGTTAACATCTAATGGCCGGTTAGAAGGCAGCTAAGAGAACAAATTTCAGAGTTGCAGAGAAACTTTCTACCTTAATAGGTGCAGTTGGAGGATGTCCTAGATTTGTCCTTGCAGGAGTGCTTAAGATTGTTTGCTGATGCATAATTTTCTTCTCAGCTTCCATGTCTAATATTTTCTCTTCAAGCCTGCAGATGAAACATCAGACATATTTCGAACAAGACAAATAAGAAATCACCAAACTCTCTACAATGCTTCGGAAGGTTGGACTATTGCAAAGGATACCTCTGCATTGCAGTCTTCAACTTCACTAGTTTAGATTCAGCCTCCAATGCTTGCTTTAGTCTATCCTGGCTAATCTTGGTGGTCTCTTGAAGTTTTTTCTCTGTCTCATCGATTTTCATTTCCAGTGAATTCACCATACCCTGTATAAGACGAGCAATTCAGACAAAAGAAATAAATCGTTTTCAGCAAAGTTTGTCATCTGGAGAGATCTGTGTAGTTAGTATTCTCAAATATTGTGTATTTTTGCTTTTCTTCAGAACGTAAGCTACAAGTTCAGAAATTCTCACAAACCTTCAGCTTTTCATTTTCATTTGTGATCTTTTCCATTAATTCATGATCAACCACAGGAATCTCCTTAATAATCGGGGCAATCTCAGCAACTTTCTTGGCAGCTTCACGTTCTTTAATAAGCAATGCCTCCATTTCTTTGCACTTAAGTTGCAATTCCTCCCAAGAAGACTGCGCTTTTGCACTTTCGTGTTTTTTGGACTCTTCCAGGTCAGTCTGCAATGTTGAAAGAGGATGAAAAACTCTCAATAAATTTCATAAAATGCAAGAAGGCCCTAAAAAAGTAAGGGTCAAATTTACGAGACACAAAATGTGGTCAGCTCTTCAAACAGCAATCTCACCCTTATCCGTTTCTCTAACTGCAATCTCCAGGTCAGCTCTTCAACTTGCTTCTCTAGCTTGTTCTTGGCTGCTTGGAGTGCTCCAGTTTCTCGAGCAGCCTAGGTGTAAAATAAATTAAAGAAATTTAGTTAAATTCATGCAAAGCACCATCTTTATAAGTGAGCCTCTGAAACAAGGGACCATGGACCAACACTAGACAAAGAAAGAAACCAGATCTCACCATCCTAAGCTTTCGAAGTTCTCCACGAGCCACTTTTGATCTCCATGCACATTGTGTCGTGATAGCTGCTTTCTTTAGTTTTCTGTAATGCAGTCGAGCCAAGTATCCACGGCACCAAGTCTACAATAACAATGAGCTTTACCACAATCAGAATATGACAGAAAAATAAGTGTTTTGCTGTTATTCAATAAGGACTCGATCTCATGATGTATATTGGCGTTCTCTGAGCAGTAGAGCTTGTAATAGTACCACACTTCTGTAATTTTGATATATAAGGCACCTGAATTATTATTGCAGCTTTCGTCTGCCTTCTGAAACATAGTTCGTTACGGGCAACCATACCACGCATACCAGCTTGAACCGAAATAGCAGCAGAATATAGCTCTGTGTACGCCTTCCTAGCCAGAAACCTACGTAAGTCTCTCTGAATTTTTAATGCAGCAGCCTCCCTTCGCATGCCTTCATATACACTTCTAGCAAGATAACCTGATAAAAAGGGAGGGAGACAAATAGGTATGCAAGTTAGTCAAGAGTTTAATTTCTTAAAAAAGACAGAATAATCCAATCATTTAGTCTAGATAATTTGATCCAATAATTTCTAAATAGACATGTTCGGCAGAACATTAAAACTACCTCTGCAAACTGACTGAATTTGTTTAGCAGAATTTCGCAGAACGATGAAACTCTTTTTAGCAAGATATGATCGAACTTTTCTCTGAATAATGCTAGCTGATCTTCCCAAGACCTCGGTCCTTCGGGTATCCAAGTCAGCCATTTGTCCAGCCCTCAGAAAAACTTTTGTCTTGCCAATCTACAAAAGTAAAATGTCAATCCTCCACTATCAATGTAGCTCACACCAGCAGTAGAGGCAATGCAAAAAAAGTTTGATGAGGCAATTACCTGATACCCTTCGAGTCCCACTTTGTCTAGAAGTTTCTTGCAAGCAGCAGGGTCATCAGAGCTATTATAAGGACTCAGTTAAGACATGAAAATGGATATCACCCATTAAAGGAAATTCTATGAGCGGAAATATCTTACTTCTTTACCAACACTTCTGGAGCAAGAATACCAAATCTGGCCAAGAATTCATCAAAATGTTTCCTAGTAGGATAGCCAGCACAACTAATCCTGATTGCCTCCATCACTCCCTAAAGTCATGAGCACAAACAATACCCTTCTTTCAGAAATAGAAATTTTCACTACAAACTGAACTACAAAATCGACAGAGAATATCATTCGCACCCCACAACGTAATTGCTGTAAAATGTTTTCGTTCTCAAAGATTCCAGGCTTCAAAAGGTTATTTGGTTTTATACAGCGAATATAGTGCGGCTCCGTGGTATTTAGAATCTCGAGCAACGATACCAGTTGTTGCTGAAAAGAAGCACCAAATGTAATTAAGTGACAAAATTATTGATAAAACATGTTAAGTCGAAATTGGAAACCAAAATCAGACTTACCTTGAAACGGGTACCTATAGATGAGAATTTTGATTGTTTGGAATCGTCAGACATTGGTGGGAACAAACTTGCTACAAAGGAACAGCTAGAAGAATTTAACAATGCCTGATGCTCGGCAATAACGTAATCTTTGTTCTTGTCCAGGAAAAGTTCAGTCTGATAAGTGACCTGGAACAATAACAATGGTTGTTAGACCATATAAATAACTACAGAACAACTACTGAAATTTCTTGGATTTTTTTTTTTTTTTTTTTTTTTTTTTTGCAAACATGTGAACCAATGAAAGTAACAGCTACTCACATCACCAGCATAATGACAAATTGTGAAGTCGCTACGAGCTAATTTTGGCTTGGTAAAGCGCTTGTGGTTTTTGAATGTCTGGTATAGCTTCTGTGCAAAAGTTTCATGCGTTGACCTTGGAAACATGCTGCACGGCAAAAGTCTCACTTCAGCTATGTTGCTCGAAAACAAAACAAGATTTGAGAAAGTATACTGAAAGGGATAAAAAAAATAGGCATGACTCTTAGATTGTAGAATAAAAGAAAGGGTCAGCGGTTTGGGGTTCAGACTCACCAAGCTTCATCTAGCAGAGCAATAATACCTCCAGGTTTCTGAAGAACACAAAACAAAAAAAAAACATTCACCAAGAATGAGCAATCGATGAAATATTGACTGTGGGGCAAGGAAACTGGCAACAGGAGAGACAAATCGCCTTGAGAAAAGAAAAGAGAATAAGAAGGGATGGCTTGGTCGCTTAAGGAGTATCATAAAAAAATTATGAGTAAGCTAATAGGTCCATTGAACAGTGAGCATAAATATACAGAAAGGTATCATCAACCACAGACCTTTTCTATTAAGTCTAAAATATCTTGATTGTCTACGAACTCTATATAGCTCCAGTTGATTTCCTCTTTCTTATATTCCTCTTGCTCCATTTTAAAGACATGCTGCACGGAAAGAAGTTACACACCTCAGAACAATGGGGACTGCAGAAACTAAGAAAAGACATATAACCGAAAAGTGAAAGAGCTTGTTCTAATCAAACCTGATTAAAATGCTGTTGAAGTTTTTCATTGGTCAAATTGATGCAAAATTGCTCAAAACTGCAATAAAACTTGCGATTGTAAGTACTAGACCAAAGAACAACAAGAAACAGTCATGAGTAATTCTTTAAAAGTCAAACAATGAAGAGTTTTGTTACTCTCCTAGCAAAACAAAGTAAGTCGGATAACCTCACCAGCTCACAATTTGATAGGTAGTAAAAAATCTCATCCGTCCATGTTAAAACAAGCAATAGCTTGACTATGAAACTAATTAGACCCACATGTTATGGTGAAGTATCAAAGTTAGATCCACTTTATCCGAGAACCCCATCTAACCAATTATGAAAACAACAAGCATACCACTTAAGCACCTGTTTGTCTTGAAACTCTCGAATCCATAAATATCAAGAACACCAATCAAGTACTTTGAGTTATGATCTTGACCAATTGAGCTATTTATCTTATCAACAAGCCTGCAAAGACCATAAGGGATTAGTATAGAACAATGATGGAAAAGCACCATCGAAGCTTATTTCGTGAAATAAGGAGAAGCAGCTGTTGAATATGTTCCTCAGGGTAGAATTGAGAAACTCACCAGTCAAACAACCTTGAGTACATGACTTTAGCCAAAGCATCTCTACTAAGAGTAGCAGCTTCTGGATCAAGAGTTTTTGTGATGGTTTCATCACGAGTTACCATGATACGCTGGCACAGAGAATCCTCAAGTGCCTTTTCATCGCAGCTGGAAAGGAAGACGATATAAATAAGGAAACCTACTTCAGTCCACAAATAGAATAAAACAAAACAAAACCAACATTTTCCGCTCTATTAGTTGAGGCATTTACCTGAGAAGCTCAGCAGCAGTTTTCAGATGAAACAAGGATTTATCATCTTTGGGTATCGATGAATCAATCTCTGCTCCCTTAGCAAATTCGACATTCCCGAGATGGAGAATGGCTGCCACGACGCTGAAAATAGCATCCTGAAACAAGATATCAGGAAAGGATAGAATCGGTTTACAGAGGCAATATCGCAGCTTTGGCTAAAATCTGACTGTTGGAGTTCTGTGATGACTACCTGTTCCTCTGTACTGATCCCGACGACATCCATGGCCCGTCGTGTGGCATGATATTCCTCCGCATCATTTATACTATCCAACTCTAGACATTTAGACTGATTGAGATAGTGGTATTTCTTTGGTTCCTCCAGCTTGAATTTCTTCACATCCTGATAGTACAAAAGATCATTTCAGATAACAAGGTGTGCGTTCGTATGCCATACAAGGCTCAGCTACTGGACATGTATCAGTAAGTTGTTCGGTGTTACATACTCCGTAGTGAATTACAAAACTTACTTCTTGGGGAGCAGCACAAAGCATGTAGAAACAGTGATAGTTTCTTTCAGGATCAGAGACCTGACAAACTCGTGATCGTTCCAACAAATAAGTTCTTATGGCAGCTCCTGATATCCTTCCCTTTTCGTCAAACTGAATCTCCACGAACTTGCCAAAACGACTATAAAGTACACAAATATGTTAAGAAACACCCATATAAAAAAAATCTCAATAATATAGATGAAAGAATGCGACTGAAATATGAGGTAACTAGGTTACCTGGAATTATTGTTCCTGACAGTCTTTGCATTTCCAAATGCTTCTAAAACAGGATTCGACTGAAAAAAAGACACAATTAGAAGCTTATAAGAAACAGGTCAAAGCAATAAAAGGGAAAATCAACATCATATGCATATCGAAGTGAGCATATAGATGCTGACTATTCAGTTTGAATTAATATGGATGACTACTAGCATTATTTTTCTGAAGTTTCAGTTATTTGTTCACTCTACAGTTGCTCAAGAAAAGTAAACTCAGCCGAAATGAATATATGACCATCCTCTGAAGTCTGAAGTTTTAGTTATTTGTTCACTTATCCAAAAACTTGATTTGACTAAATGAAAGTATAGATGATGCTTTTTTCACCTCCAACACTTTCTGTTCAACACTTCTTCCCTCAGCAGCAGCTCTCCCTCCCATGTAAGCAAGATATCTCATAAGCAACTTTGTGCTTTCAGTTTTACCAGCACCACTTTCTCCACTAACCAGTATAGATTGACTTACTCCATCATTAATCATCTGTCTGCATTAGAACGAAACGAGAAAGCAGGCAATTTCACATATAAGGATCACAACAATAACAAATAAAAGTAAAAACAGTTTACCAGTGTGTGTATTAATTACCTATATGCAGCATCTGCTACAGCAAATGGATGTGGACTCAGTTCTCCTAAGGCAGCTCCTTTATACTGAGCCATCATATGGCTACTATATAGATGGGGAAGTCTTCTAAACGGATTAACAGCGATCAGTATGCTTCCTGTATAAGTCTGGAAACAAATGAAAGTTTAGTCCACATATATTTAAGAGTACATAAATATTCGACATCGATAGCAATTACTCACATAAATCTCATTTATATCATATCTTGAATGCAAATTCTGTAAAACTCCGGGTTCATGCAAATAAGCAAGTCTAGTCATATCGTCCACTCCAGATGCTGGTGCTTCCACATCTTTAGGATAAGCATTAGAGATTTTCGTAACAACCTGAATTTTCCAAAAATAGAAAATAAATCAAAAATAGCTTTCTCAAAAGTTTGCTTGTGATTCTAATTTACATGAGAAGCACACATACATGTTTCCCTGAAGTGCATAGAACTTTGATCTCATCGCCATTAACTTGTACAACTTCACCATCAATCCATGCTTCATCAGGATCCTCCACCCACACAAACGACCCAACTGAAGGATTGAAGTTAGCAACCTGTAGAAACAAAGTGTCTCAAAGGCCTTAGTTCTCACGAACTGCCAAATTCATTTCACGGTTCACTTCCGCGGAGTACTCATTGTGGACATGATGACTAAACAGAACATCGCATGCTTTTGAGCCTCAGCTTATATGTCTCCCAAGATTTTTAAATTACATTGCAGCTGCTAATTACATAAAATATATCCAAAATTATCTAAAACCAAGCTGGAGGAACCAAAATCAAAGCCTAGGACGAGTTCATCTCCAAAATTTCAATGTGTTCCTAAAGTTGACAAAACGAAGACCGGAAACAGCAAATCAAAAACGTTCCTCTCAGTTTGTGGCAGTAGGATCAAGCAAGTTCCTCTAAGCTGGAAAAAAACAGTACTAACAATTGCTTCTTGAGCTCTCACAAGCTCCTTAATGGTAATCATAACTCTTTAAACAACTACATTTTGATTGCTTTTGATTTCAGACTATAACCACAATCACATGAAATTTGATTTCCAACCAATTGATCAAAACCATAAATAGCGAAAAAAAATCAAACAAGATTTAGACCAATCGTCAAACTCAAAAACAGACAAGTCGTAGTTGAAGTCAAATCTCTATAAATCATACCGAAGAAGACTTCAAAGTCATGCACAAAGACATGATCCGAAATTAGATGGTCTTAAAATCGCTAAATTAACCCCAAAAAAAAAAAAAGACAATAAACTAATTTCCCCCAAATTAAACAAATCTTACCATTTCGTTTCGCAGATCAAAGACTTCAGATTTCTGGATCTAGATTGAATCAAATGAGCACTGAAACTTCTTAATCTACAAAAAATTACTCAAAGCGAAGAACTTGAAGAAACTGAGATTTGGTGGAGAAGACGAACTTGTAAATCTAAACACGTTTCTGAGAAAAATTTCCCCCCGAATATTTTTTGAGTATAATTATTTTTGTTTCTCTTTTTTTTTTTTTTTGCTTTTGCCCTTTTCGTGCCTCCCTCCTCTCTTCCACTTTCTGTGGGGATTTGGTCTGTGAATTTTAATTACTTAACAGCATCAATTTGCAATTAAAACATTGATTAAGACATCTTATTCCCAATTTACCCCTTGATTTTGTATAATCACGGAGCTGTAGGTTTCGGACACGCTAAAACAATTTTGTCCGTTCGCGAAATATATATTTTTCTCAGATTAAATTCTTTTTTTTCTTCTTGTAAATTTTGTTCTTGACGTCACCAGACTTATTATAATGTTCATATGGACAATTTAAAACACATTTTATATATTTTTAATCCAATTGTCTAATTCTTGATGGTGTAAATATAATTAAGATATTAACATAACTTTTTTTTTTTTTTTTGTCGGAAGATATTAACATAACTAATACACCGAATTCAACAAAAAGTACATCTATAATCTATTAATTAATCATACATATTGTGAATTTTTTTATTTTTCATTAGTACTTTGTTCACATGGTACACGTAAAGTAAGACGGTGTCACACACACAAACGAGAATCTGACTTGGAATTTCTCTGAACATACTTTCATACGGAAAAAAATATAGACGCATTTAAAGACCTTTGAGTTTTTAGACGTCAAGAAGACAATGAAAATTACGGTTATGCCCCCAAGAACGTTGCAAGGTTTGGATCAGTACGAAATGGAAGAGTAGTTCGAGCTCCTAAACCTCTGCAGCAGCAAGCAGCCTACACAAATCTCAAACGCAAATCCTTCAATCACCAATTCTGATCAAAACGCGTTTTGAAAATAGCTTTTATATAAAAGAAAAAAAGAAGACGCAAGCTTACGACTCGAGATGCAAATGTCAACATTTCTTCTGTAGCCATGTTTGTGCACAAACCTGTAAGAAAGTAAAGAAGAATAAAATTGGAGTCTGTTTAGGTTTGGTTTACTACGGTTTACTGTTTAGTGAAGCGTATTACCATAAAGCAAAGCTCCGGTAAACGCATCTCCGGCACCGGTTGTGTCTATAAGTTCCGATGGAAGTATTTTCTCAGCTGTTACTATAACCAATCTCCCTGTAACATTCCCTGCCAGTTTAGTCACTAGCTGAAAATAGTAAGAGATATTTCCATTAAAAATAAGTGGAACTTGTGAGAAATTATGTATCTGAAAACGTTATTTACCGATGAATTGCAGACCGGTAAGACACTTGTAAAGTCTGTGCTTTGTTTCAGAGACTCGTGTAATTCATCTATGTCTGTCTCTTCTTCTGACCCTGAAACCTCTGTATTGTTGATACAAGAGAAGTTAGCATGTACATGGAAGAAGGCAATGTGTGATGTTAGCATTTAAATAGGATTCGAATGGTATATTGACCAACACCAGGATTAGTTACAAGCTTAGAGCCTTACATATACTCAATTACAAATAAGCCTTGACTATTCATAAGCTGATTTTATAAGGTTTGAGTACTACCCTATTTGTCCAAAAAAAAAAAAAAAAAAAAAAAAAAAAAAAGAGTACTACCCTTAATGGTTATGCAAGACAATATATAGTCACACTGTCCTAGTATATGTCAGAGTTCAATCGTTTCTCATGAAACAAACATGCAACCATATGTGACAAGTAAAAAATTGAAACAGCGATTGGCCATTTATGGAGAACATGATGATCCTAAGTCAAAAATTTGTGACCATTGGACAATCTTAAATAAGAAAAACTCACCACTGGAACATCTCTCGAGCATCACACAACCATGTTCCCCCAAAGTCATGATCACAAATTTTAGCTTCGGTAATCTTATGAGCATAGAGAGTAGTGCACTAGGAGATGACGGTGACTCTGTCCATACCTGTTTTTTTCAATCAAATAAGTCCACTCTTAAGGATTCTAATCATTCTATACACCAACTTTGATACAATTTTAATGCAAAATCATGTGTAACTGGTTACAAAACAACAAAACAAACACATTGTCGAAATTTCAGGTGTCATAAAGAGTACATGAACCTTCTAGTTCAGCAGAAGTTCACATCGGTTCATTTAAGCTCTCATAAGTTATAGATTCCCCATATTCAGATTTATGGTACCACAATTAATCACACTAAATGATTTCAGTAATCATCAATACAGAGCTTTTTAAGAAAGTGGTATGCCAAGTATCTTTGATATGACTCTCTAATATTCAACACCACAACCTATGGACCAATTGATCCGTAAATTACAGGAAATTTCCGAGAACAATCTCTCACCTGAGGGAAGTTAGTAGAGCAAATAGCATAATCAGCCAAGTCAAGGAGCTCATCTAGCCCTGCCCTTTTTTTCTCTGCATTAATTAAGATTGATATATTCTTGCTATGTGCCTGTATAAAAACCATAGATGAGTCAGAAAGAGCTGTAACATACATAAACAGAACTAAGTAAATCGCGCAAGTGTGAGTCCAAAACACACCAAAGAGAGCATTTTTCACCTTTTGTGCAAGAAGCAATTCGGCTTCACGGGACCTTCCATTAACATATAGAACTCTTACTCCATCAAGCACATCTAAAAGGAGAGATTCAGTAAGGTCATCTGGGAGCAAAGGAGGATATCCTGGAGTGAAAATACACGTTCGAGTATTCCTACAAATTTGTTACAAGAATAGTATCAAAACAAATCGAAACTTTAAAATTACCTAGAAATTTGTTATATCATGCATTTTTTCTAGATTTAGCAAAATAGAAAGTTCAAAATTAGATCACATAAACACAACATGACAAAAGACCATGTACTCACGTTTGGTTATCTACAATGGCGTAATTAAAATGTGAAGCTCCGTCTTTAGCATTCTGAGACGATGGAAAGAACAAAATGTTTGTGTTTTATATTTACACTGAATTGATATACATTGTACCAAAACACTTTGTTCATGATCTTACCATACAAAACGAAGTATCCACACCGCTAGATTCGAGTTCCTCTACCATAAAACGCCCGTGAGAATCATCAGCAACCTAAAACATATATCTAATTCAGTTGTTTTTGGTGATTCAATGGCCACATTTTTGCAGTTTATGCCTCTAATTTTCACCTTTTTGTTTTTTTTATAACTCAGGTGATCTTAAAGGCTTTCTAGACCAAAGACTAATCTCCAAATCAAAACAAAGAAACAGTTTCAAAGAATATACGCAAAGATTGTTTATAACCTTAGCTAAGATTCGAGAAGGCAAACCCAAACGAGCAACACATGTTAAAGAATTCCCAGTATTTCCACCTCCTTGGACCTGAAAAAAAGAACCATAGAAAATGAAAATCTCCAGAAAATGAAATAAAGTCAACGAGAATCAACAACAAATGATCTCGTTCATTGACCTTGAAGCTCGTGCTTCGAATCTTTTGATCGGGAATTGGAAAAGACGGTACTGTGACTAAGTAATCCAGACAAAGTTGACCACAACCAAGCTACAAAATTGCAGAAAATCTAATTCAGTTTTATCAATTCATGAGAAGAAAAGAGAAAGAAAGAGATACGCACGACGATTGGTTGGCCGGGAATTGCTTCGTCGGAGCAAGATGACATGATCGGAGCTCCGGGAATGTGTTAAATTCGAAGTGGCAGAGAGAGAGGGAGAGAGATTCGGTATTTATTAGCAAGCCTGAATTTTGGTTTGGTTTAATAGAAAACCAAATCGAACCGGAATTAAATTGGGTGGTGATTGAAACGAAATTTCCAGGATTTGATTTTTTCTTTTTTAGTCTTTTGCAGTGCATTTTCTTGGACATAAAAATAGTATTCAGCAACTTTTTGGGTATTTCATGGAATTTCCCTTGTGGAATATAAATTGGATAATAAAAGAGCAACCATAAAAGACCAAACATCATCAAATCATCAAATATTGTACAACAAGTAGAGACGGCAAAATTCAATTATATGTTTCATGAGCACCTTTTTCTTTGTCATTTTTCGAGAAAGTAAGATTAGGTTCGATATTTTATAAGACCAAAGACCCAAAACCATTTTTCAAATACTTGTATGCTTTTTTCGTTTTTCAGTTATTTACATTAGCTTAAGGTGTTCGAATATTTAGGTTGGTTCTAATTGGGTTTCATTCGGTTCTATACTTTAGAATCTATATAGATACCGAAAAATATTTGGTTTAAATTTTATTCGGTTCAGATAAATTCGGATAATCGACTGAATAACTGAGTAGGAATAAAAAAAAATTCACGTATTTTTCAGTTCGATTCTAAAATATCCGATTAACCAAAATATATTGGATATTTTTGGATATTTGTTTTAGATATTTTAGGTTTTTTGAATGTTTTGTATAATTTTCATAAATTTTGTTCGGTTATTCGAATATCTTTCGATTATCCAAGTACCCGGAATATTCAATTCGATTCCGATTTGGTATAATTTAGTTCGCATATTTTATCCAAAGTCAGAGTTAACTTATACGAGCTTTAGTATATATATTTTTCTCTTTTCTTTGATTTGTGTGATAGTATTAATAAGCACTTTTTTAGTTTCTTCCTCTCTTTTCTTTGTTTAATGTGAGAGTTAAAGTTAATAAACTTCTAAAACCAGACATAAAACAGATGTTAGAATTAGAACGAAGATAAATACAAGACATTTACTATTATAGATCTTCTCCGTGCAACGACTGTTCTTCGTAAACAGATGAATAAATACTATATGTTTGTGTGCCAGAACGTAGATATACAAAATTACCATCAAAAGTCATTGATTTGAAATATGTAAAAGATTTTGGGGGCATACCACTAGCCAATGACCGGAAGATGAGTTCTTTTGATTGTGGTTTGGGGAAGCCGCTTCTTCCGGATAAGAAAATGTATGGCATAATATATGATTTTGAATAGAAATATTGTTAACATGAATATGAAACTTATTCATTTTCATAAGTTTTTTTTTTCTCTCCTCAGATAACAACTTTATCTCACTCCTCATCTTTTGTCTATGTTGCTGATGATATTCCTTGTCGTTTGTTTGGTGCAAGGTTATGGATCTTGTACGGGTTGTTCGTTGACATTTTCACGCAAGTGAACCAGAGCTTTGTGAACCAACTTGATGCTATCGCGAAGCAATACACATTTAAACCTCTGAAGGTAAACCTTAGTGGCACCAAAACCATTTCTTATTGTTGACACTAAACCGGTTCTGATAGTTGGTAATTAACTGTGTAGTTCCTTCCAAATACATTGAGGATTTCCTTTGAAAGAGGGGTACAAATGCTTGAGGTGTGTTAACTCTCTGTCTTATTTCTGTTTTCCTTTTGCTTCTTCGAATGGACCAACAATTGTTAGCCTTGTTTTGAGATAACAACTTTATTTCAGATAACAAGAGCTTTAGTCAGAGTTAATATATTCGAGATATTTGTAATCTATATCTACTAAATCAACAGTCACTTTAATAACTGTAGCTTTCTCTATCTGCCACGTGTCATAAGTCTCAAATTGATTTATTTTACTTTTCTACGCCAATTTATTTATTTAATTGATAAAAAAAGATTCCCACGATTTTCTCCTTTTATTCCTCTTACCTAATTAAACTCACAACTAATCAAAAATATATAAAAAAGAATTTCAATTCTTCCTCCCACGTTCCATTTACTTATTTATTTGAGAAAACACTTTTTTTCCCCACTAATTTCTCCTTTTTTCACAACTAATTAAATTCATTATTAATCAAAAGAAACAAAGACCTTTTTCATTTCTTCCTCCAGGTTAACATTTTTTTTTGAACAATTAATAGATTTGATTTCGCTTAAACAATGATTGTGATTTTAAACAAAGAATGATTTTTTTTTTAATCTATAAATCAAACAATGAAAATTTTGCTACTACTTGAAATTGTTAATTTCATTTTTGTTTAGTCTCATTTTATTTTCATTAAATCTTGATGCCAAAATAATATTACACAATATTAGAATTAGTTTTTTTTAAAAATTTCTAACATTAATATATTTAATTTATTCATCATTATACTGCATATATAAATGTAAGGGAGACTCACAAAAATGTCCCTTTTTCAATACCCCTTTTCAAAAATGCCCCATTTGGCTGTCCATTTTTAAAAATACCCCTTTTATGTACAAAATGACTAAATTACCCTTCTTTTAATAAAAGATATCACAAATATATAAGGAAATATAACAAAATTAGGTCCACAAAATACAAAATATTTTTTGGCGGGAAAAGTGATCCCACAATTTTTCCCGCCAAAACACTTGTAAAACCTTTAAAATATCTTGTAAAATTTTCCCGTAAAATTTTTTCCCGCCAAAAAATTTTCCCGCCAAAAAAAATTTTTCGCAGGAAAAGTGATTCCGCAATTTTTTTGGCGTTAAATTTTTGGCGGGAAAATTTTTGGCGGGAAAAATTTACAAGGTATTTTAAAGGTTTTTTACAGGGTATTTATAAGGTTTTACAATGTATTTTAAAAGGTTTTACAACGTATTTATAAGATATTATAAGATTTTACAAGCTATTTTATAAGGTTTTACAAGTTATAAGGTTTTACAAGTTTTTTATAAGGTTTTACAAGGTATAAGTACCTTGTAAAACTATTTAAAATACATTGTAAAACCTTACAAAACACTTGTAAATACTCTGTAAAACCTTTAAAATACCTTGTAAATTTTTCCCGCCAAAAAAATTGCGGAATCACTTTTCCCGCAAAAAAAAAATTTTTTGGCGGGAAAAATTTTTACGGGAAAATTTTACAAGGTATTTTAAAGGTTTTTACAAGTGTTTTGGCGGGAAAATTGCGGGATCACTTTTCCCGCCAAAAAGTATTTTGTATTTTGTGGACCTAATTTTGTTTCAAGTAAGGGTAAAATGGTCATTAAAAATTAAAAGAGGGCAAACTTAAAAATGGACTCTCAAAGGGGGCATTTTTGAAAAGGGGTATTGAAAAAGGGGCATTTTTAACAATTTCTCTAAATGTAAATGAATTGTTAAGAATAAATTTTAATTATAATTTTAGCCCATGCATGGCATGGGCCTTAATACTAGTATTTATAGAAATCAAAGGCCATTTATTTTTGAATTAACTGTAAAAGTGTATTCAATCAAAAAAATTGTTTACTTGTTTGAAAGGAAGTAGAAGAATTTTGAAGCATAAATCAAATGTTTACTTAAAACGTGTGGTAAACTACACTCTTAGAACTCCTTTGTACTAAATCGGTTTGGAAAGTCATTTCAACATAAATATTATGTAGATTGTAGAGGAATAGGATACATCCATCTTGAATATTTCTGTTGGAATTTCCTAATGTTCCAACTCTTTTTTTTTTTTTTTTTGAATATCTAGATTTTCAAGAACCATAATACTGTATATATTTTGCATAATTACTAGGATTTAACCCGTGGTATACCGCGGGGCAAAATTATATTTTTTGTATTTTATATAATATTTTATAATTTATTTTATTTTAAAATTGATATTATAAAAATAAATCTCATTTAATTATTTTATATTATAATTAATATAGTTGAAATATATGTAATTAATCTTCATTTAATTACGAAGATTTGTAGATGTACAAATGATATAGTGTTAATATTGGCAAGTATTTATAATCATGGACTATTATAATAATTTGATATTATTTTATATCAAAACAATTTACCCCGCGGTATATTGCGGGTCAATTTTTTTAAACTAAAAATTTTAAATTTTAAGTTATATTTTTCTTTGATAATATTGTTTGGTTTGTTTAATATTTAAGAATATATAATTATATTTTTATTTTTAATTCTAGGTTTCACCCGTGGTATATGTTCACGTATTAATATCGACTCAAACCCGTCCCACTATATAACTTCGTTTTGTATTCAGAATCATTTTGATCCTTTTTATAATATGACTCTGAACCACTGTCCAAACTTTTTAAGCAATATGGGACATTGTACACATACTTTTTCTTCATCGATTGAGTAATATATGTCCGTTTTTAAAAAGAGAAATTGTTAAAAATGCCCTTTTTTCAATACTCCTTTTCAAAAATGCCCCCTTTGAGAGTCTATTTTTAAGTTTGCCCTCTTTTAATTTTTAATGACCATTTTACCCTTATTTGAAACAAAATTAGGTCCACAAAATACAAAATATTTTTTGGCGGGAAAAGTGATCCCGCAATTTTCCCGCCAAAACACTTGTAAAAACCTTTAAAATACCTTGTAAAATTTTCCCGTAAAAATTTTTCCCGCCAAAATTTTTTTTTTGCGGGAAAAGTGATTCCGCAATTTTTTTGGCGAAATTTTTTTGGCGGAAAAAATTTACAAGATATTTTAAAGGTTTTACAGAGTATTTACAAGTGTTTTGTAAGGTTTTACAATGTATTTTAAAAGGTTTTACAAGGTACTTATAAGGTTTTATAAGGTATTTATAACTTGTAAAACCTTATAAAAAACTTGTAAAACCTTATAACTTGTAAAACCTTATAAAATAGCTTGTAAAATCTTATAATATCTTATAAATACCTTATAAATACGTTGTAAAACCTTTAAAAATACATTGTAAAACCTTATAAATACCCTGTAAAAAAACCTTTAAAATACCTTGTAAATTTTTTCCGCCAAAAATTTAAAGCCAAAAATAGAAATTATTAAAACAGAAAAAAATCGAGGAGTCTTCAAAAGATTTGGGAACTATATTTTTGCAATTCTATTAATAGAGAAAATCAAAGATATCAAATATATGACTAACCATTTAATGATTGTTATTTCAGACCAAAAAAAAATGAAAAATATGACTAACCGTATAGCCTTAAGCCCTTAACGATAGGGGATTAGCGATAGAACTTAACGATATAATACACACTTTGTTTTCGACCTCTCTTCTCCAAAAACAACATCACAAAAGCGTCGCCGAAATTAATTGAAAATCCGGTGAGACGATTTTGAATTCACTCCTTCCTTCTTCTTCTTCCTCTTTTTCATTATCTCAATTGAGCTGGTTTTGGTATCTCTCCTGACGAAATTTGAATCTCTCTGCCATTTTCTCTTCTCGCATCTGTGTTTTCTTGCGACTGGGCTATTTTGAGAAAGCTTTAGGTGTTTTTAAGTTACTGGGTAGTCACTGCTGAGAGATTTCTGTTGAATGATTGATTCAGATATTTGAATTCACATCGAAACCAAATCTTAGATCCTTAATAGCTTTTTTTTGTTTATTTGGGATTGAATACTGTTTTGGGTGAGTGATTTGATTTAGAAGTTGGAGAAATATTTATTTAGTGGGTTAATTTCTGATTTGGTGATATTTTGAGAATTTTGGGTTCTTTATATTATTATTGGTAGCGGGAAATTTATACGTTCCTTTGTGGACCTTTCAACTATTGAATGTGGAAAGATTTCTGAGAATCTTAGAAAGTTATCATCATCCTTACGTAAGAGTGAGTCCAGATGGAGAATGGGTTATGTGAGGTTTTAGGTTCAAAAGGGTTGTTGAAGAAACATGAATTCATTAGGATTTTGGTTCAATGCTTATACTCGTTAGGATTCAAGAACTCTGCTTCTTGTTTGGAAATCGAGTCGAACATCTCGTATAAATCAGCTGATTATGAGTTTCTTGAAAAGCAAGTTTTGAGTGGTGATTGGGATAGTTGCGTAGCGGTTCTGGACAGGATTTTTGATCATTCCAAGGATGATACGAGAAACACGGCTGTATATTTAGTGTTTAAGCAATGTTTGTTGGAGTATTTGAAACGTGGGGATGTTTCTTTGGCCTTGAATGTGTTGCGGAAGCAAGCTCCGATGTTACGGATGGGGAAAGAGAAGATTCACAGGCTTGCTTGTGATATTGTTTATTCGAAAGAGATGGAATCCGGTGAAGTAGACAGCTGTTTGGTTCAGGATTTGAGGAAAACGTTGTTGGTTGAACTGGAGAAGTTGATTCCCTTGCCAATTGTTATTCCTGAGAGAAGGTTGGAACATTTGGTTGAGACTGCTGTGATGGACCAGATTGATACATGTCTGTATCATAACTCATGGGGTGCAGTATCACTTTACAAGGATCACTGTTGCGGTAGAGATCAAATTCCTTCAGAGACAGTCCAGGTGTTGTTTTCTGCCTTAGTAAACCATATATTTTCATAAACTTGTTAAATTTCTTTACGATGATAGACGGATATGGTTGCAATTTGGTGGGAAAATACATCAGAAAGTCATGTCTTCTGGATTGTTGTTTGTGGTTCCTATAGTTTCTCAATCTCCTATTATCTTACAGATTTTGATGGCACACAAAAATGAAGTGTGGTTTGTGCAATTCTCTAATAGTGGCAAATATCTGGCCACTGCATCAAGCGACTGTACAGCTATAATATGGAAGGTAAATATCTTGGTTTCTCTTATTTTTGCCTAATGTCATTGAGAAAGAGACCAGATGAATTAGCTCTGATAGGTAAGAGAACCTTATGAGGTTTTTGTCTTGTATACTCTTCACGCAGTGAGGTGGAAAATAAATAAATTAAGGAAATAACATTTGGATGTCTTGGCTTGAAAGCTTGGTATAAAGGTAGAAAGCCAGTTTGTGACAACAAAAAGGGACAGTAACTTTTATATTGTAATTCATAGTGCCTTGTCGTTTTGAGCATTGTAACTAGCTCTTAGCACTTCAGGGTTGTGTGTATTTCTTTAGTTTTCTATGATAATTTTGAGACTGTGTCTTTAAGGACTAAAAAGGTTATTTCTGGTCTTGTGACAGATCGATATAATTTTGAACTAAAACTTCTTGTTTCAGGTACTGGATGATAACAAAGTCGAACTGAAGCACACGCTTGAGAGCCACCAAAATCCAGTTTCTTTTGTCTCGTGGAGCCCTGACGATACTAAACTGCTTACATGCGGAAACGCTGAGGTTCTTAAGCTATGGGATGTTGACACAGGTGTGTTGAGACACACATTTGGAAACAACAATACTGGATTCACTGTCAGCTCTTGCGCATGGTTCCCTGACTCAACTCGGCTTGTCTGTGGCAGTTCTGACCCAGAAAGAGGGATTGTCATGTGGGATACTGATGGAAACGAGATCAAAGCCTGGAGAGGAACGAGAATTCCAAAGGTTGGTATTGGTGAAAAGATTTGCTTATCCTTGTTTTGGTATTCAAATACTTGAAATTCGAAATGCACAATTTCCTAATAGGTAGTGGATTTGGCTGTGACGCCGGATGGCGAGAGTATGATTACAGTGTTTTCTGATAAAGAAATCCGGATCTTGAATTTAGAGACAAAAGTCGAACGTGTTATCTCTGAGGAACAGCCAATTACTTCCCTTTCGATTTCTGGTGATGGTAAGTTTTTTATAGTCAACTTGAGCTGCCAAGAGATACATCTTTGGGATCTTGCTGGAGAGTGGAAACAACCACTGAAGTTCTCGGGTCACAGGCAGAGCAAATACGTGATACGGTCATGTTTTGGTGGGTTGGACAGTTCGTTCATCGCCAGTGGAAGCGAGGATTCGCAAGTAAGCACACAACATACATATCTGCAGACCGACTCAGTTTCTTTCTGGTTGATTTTTCACTGAGATTGATCTGTTGTCCACAGGTTTACATATGGAATCTAAAGAACGCAAAGCCGCTTGAAGTGTTATCAGGTCATTCCATGACTGTGAACTGTGTGAGCTGGAACCCAAAAAATCCTCGGATGTTGGCCTCTGCTAGTGATGACCAAACCATCCGTATTTGGGGACCGGGCAAACCTGTGTTTTAAAATGCGTGCCTAAAGCGTGCCTAGGCACAAGGCGAGGTGAGGCGATAACAGAGGGTCTTCACGCCTTAGGTCGCCTTTCGCATTTTAAAACACGGGCAAACCGAACAAACCAGAGAATTGATTAGATAACCAGAAACCGTAGTAGCTTTAAACCAGGACCTAGTTCTAGTAGTTCCACATTTGTGTATAGTTCATTTCTGGTTTTTTTTTTCTGTTTTGAAGAACAATTTCTTGATTTTTGAGTTTTGGTACACTGGTTTTGGAAAACCGGATTTGAGATGAGACATGAATTGAATCCAAACCGGTTTATGCGAAAAACGGAAACAAGCTATATGTGTTGAGAGGTTATGTGGTTGGCAATTGTTTGTTGATCACAGCAAAACTTAGCTAACTTGTTGTTTCGCTGGTCCTTTTTTACAATGTGGGTCCACCGTTATCTACTACTAGTATATAACTACATATATACCAATGTTATACTAAACTAATACTCCCTCCGTTTCAGTTTAGTTGTCGTTTTAGGATTTAAATTTTGTTTCATAATAGTTGTCGTTTTAGGTTTTCAATGCAAATGTTTGGTGAAAATTCCAGTTTTATCCCTACTGTTTTAATGTTTTAGCCAATAAATTTTTTATAAAATATATTATTAAAGGGTAAAATAAAAAATTTAATGCTTTTCTTAATTTGTGTGAAAAAACCTTAAACGACAAATAAAACGAAACGGAGGGAGTACATAATTTGAAACATGTAATTTTACATCTTTCTATATAAAAAAATATTTGAAATGAATTTTAACAGATTCTTATATGTAAACAATAAGTAATAAAATCTTAAAATTATTCAAAAGATGAAAAAATCTAAACAAAACAATCACATGAATAGTTCAATCAAAAAAAAAAAAAAAATAGAACTGATATACTCTCTTGGATCTTGAAATATTTATGGACTATAATTGTTCTTAGAAAAACAATGGAGGTAGTTTCGAAATTTACGAAATTAATAGGGGTATTATAAAAAAAAATATAAAGGTTGTTTAAGATAATTAGGAAAAATTAGCAGCCACTGAGTAACATAATCACATAAACACAGACACACTTACTTGAAATAGAAAAACAAAATGAGATCCTCTTAACAACAACATCTCACAGGTCTCCTCTTAGGACGGTCCTAAACAAAAAACACAACTGTTTAGGTTTCGTCGTCGACGCGCTCATCAACAAAGTCCCTGACGAAGAAATTTAACCAAGACCATATCTTGAGGGACGAAGCGCGTGACGATTTAGATCGAAGATCTCACCGAGATCGCCGGTGAATTAGGGTTTTCTTGTTATATGAATTTTGGTTTCCAAGATGACTCAATCTATCTGTTCGTCGTCACAAGATCAATCTTCTTCTCCTCGTTCTTTGATTCCGCCACGCAAATCGGCGACGAATTTTCACCGCCGCAGGTTTTTAATTGATACCTGCTTCTCAATTATGGGAACTGGATTGGTCTTGTTTCTTTTTAGGAGATTTTTGAGTTAGATCACTGAGAATTTTGGTTAGCTTCAGCCATTTTTGGAAACTGGATCTTGAGTGTTCTAAATCTGGAATTGGAATTTGTTGTTTAGGGGGAGGAGTGTTTTTAACATGCTGGTTCAGAGGGAAATGTCGCCAAATGCGAAGTTTGTGCCAAGGAAACGGTGGGGGAAGAGTAGATGGTATACTGATTCTTCATGCGGAACCAACAGCGAGCCGTTGAGAGAGGCGGGACAAAGTCTTACTTCATGGTATACACTTCATGTCTCTTTAGTTGCAAAGGACCTTAATGTTTGAGATTCTCATTGTAATTTGTGTTTCTTTATGAAGGGTTGAGGCAGAGTCATTGCAGCATTTATCTGCAAAATATTGTCCTCTTGGAGCTCCTCCAAGGTCGACTATTGCAGCGGCTTTTAGTACTGATGGAAGAACTCTTGCTTCTACACAGTGAGTATCATGGAGCTTTATTCGTTGCTTTTTGCCTTTGAATTCACACTTTTTTTTTTTGTTTCGTGTAGTGGTGATCATACTGTAAAGATTATTGATTGTGAAACTGGAAACTGCTTAAAAGTTTTGAACGGCCATCAAAGGACTCCTTGGGTGGTAAGTTTGAGAATGCTACCTCCCTTTTCTCAACTTTATTACGTATCCCTTTGCTGCGTTTGATATGTAGTACCTTTATGAACATAACTACGTATAGATAATTCAATCTCGGATAGTGAAAGGAATTTTGCTCATTCTTGTGGCATCTACTCTGTTGGTTGTTGAGGGGTGTTAAGTTATGCTTTTGTGGCGGTGTGTTGCATCGTAAAATGAACACTACTGCAACAAATTTAAAAGTGTTTCTCTGTTGTTGTTAATCAGATATTCACCTAGTTTAGTGTAGCAACACGCCATTTATATCTAATGTTATTTGAGTTTCTACAGGTCAGATTCCACCCGCTTCATTCAGAAATAGTTGCTAGTGGAAGTTTAGATCTTGAGGTCCGCTTATGGAATATCACAACTTCTGAATGTATTAGATCTCATGTATTCTGTAAGTCCTAGGAATCAGAACACTGTGTTTCTTTTCGTAGTTCTGCCTACCATCTTACCAGTTTTAATTTCTTCTTTTTTTCTCTTGCCAGATCGTCCTATTGCTTCTATCTCTTTCCATGCTGAGGGTGAACTACTTGCTGTTGCTTCTGGTCATAAGGTGAGTTTTCCCTTTTAAGTCTCCCATGAAACGCTAGCCAGTTGCAGGTGGCACCTCCTTTTAGAAAGATCTCACAAGTTTGATTTATGATATTTTGCAGCTGCACATGTGGCACTACAATAGGAGAGGAGAGGAATCATCACCAACCGTTGTATTGAAGACGAGGCGCTCTCTGAGAGCTGTACACTTTCACCCTCATGGGGCACCATTTCTCTTGACCGCAGAGGTGAGCTACCTTATTGGGATTCATTTAGTTTTTGTTTTCCATTCTGCCTGCTTACATTGTAACTTTAAGTGGCAGGTGAATGAAATTGATTCATTAGATTCTTCAATGTCTAGAGCAACATCTATGGGCTACTTGAGGTATCCGCCCCCTGCTATTTTGTTCACAAGCACGGAAAGCAGTCGAACTAGTTTGGCAGCAGAACTTCCCCTTGTGCCACTTCCACACATGTCCGTGCCTACACCTTCTGGAGATGAACCAAGAATTGGTCAATATACTACTGGTAATACTGGTCAAATTAGTTCCCAATCAGGGTTTCAGAATCTTCAGAGCTCTTCAGAAAATGAGAACAGAACATCGTCTCTTCCTTTTCCCTTGGCTACATCCAGTGGTCCTTCTGGTTCAAATAGTGTTCCAGGAAATTCTCCTAGCAATATATTTTTTACCCGAGCTGGAGATAGAACTCCTGCAGTTGATGGCATGAATGTAGATGAAGCTCAACCTGTTGGAAGAAACGGAATTCCTAGCCAAGTTTCAAATCGATCAGATTTCCCTGAGCTTGGACAGATTCGGCAATTATTTCACTTTAGGGATAGAGTTTCCTGGGAGTTACCTTTTCTACAAGGATGGTTGATGGCTCAAGGTCATGGTGTTGCTAATCCAGTGGTTCCTCCTACTGGCAGTAGTAATCATGGCATCTCAGCTCCATCTTCAACATCTCGTTTATCAACAGCCAGTCTGGAGGCTGCAGTAGCGTTATTAGAAATCCCGAGTGGTGTTAACTTACATGCGGTGTCTGGAAGAGGCAGAGCCCAGGAACAAACTTCACTACCCCAATTCTCGGGATCTGGATTACCGGAAGGTGTACCTTCTCGTAACACTCAACATGGAGGTAATGCTCAACCTGTAGTGAACAGGGTCCAGTCTGAACTTGCTACCTCAATTGCTGCTTCAGCAGCAGCAGCAGCAGCTGCTGCAGAATTACCTTGTACTGTCAAACTCAGAGTGTGGTCGCATGACATCAAAGATCCATATGCGCAACTGAAATCCGACAAATGTCTATTTACAATACCGCATGCCGTCCTTTGCAGGCAAAGCTCCTCTTTCTCTTTAAATTAAGAGAGAATCTTTTCTTCGGGTCTTGATATCATTCTGTTACACTTGAATGCTTATAATGTTAAATTTTACTATTCGATGTATATTAATATCTCTGCTTCTTTTATGTGTTCAGTGAAATGGGAGCTCATTTTTCGCCATGCGGGAGATATTTAGCAGCCTGTGTTGCATGTGTTTTTCCTCATGCCGAGATAGATCCTGGACTCCAGACACAAGCCCAACAAGATTCAGGGCTTGCAACTTCCCCAACTCGACACCCTGTCACAGCACACCAAGTCATTTACGAGCTTCGTGTGTATTCTCTCCAGAAGGAAAGGTAATTGACACTTCCGATATCTCATTGTGCTAATTCTACCATCTTGAAATGTACATCCCTCATGTGTTTTCTATGAATACAGTTTTGGTTCAGTACTTGTGTCACGGGCAATTAGAGCTGCACATTGCTTAACTTCTATCCAGGTTAGTCACCTTTTGAGAATAATCAGATTGAATCTTTATGGTTTCTTGTTTCAGATGGGAACTGTTTCGTACCCCACTTATTTTGGCTAATATACAATTGCTTTGCTTAATACCACAAAATTTTGGAATTTCCAGTTTGATTGTGTTGTTTGGCTTGTGAAATCATCTCAATTCATATATGATATTAAGTAACTTGTGAGATATATATATACTAAAGAAATTTGATGTACGTAACCAAAATATGAAACATGGTTGTAAGTTGTTGAAAATACTTGAATAATTGAGAATTCTGGGTGCAGTTCTCACCCACCTCGGAGCATATACTTCTTGCATATGGGCGGCGTCATGGTTCTCTTTTGAGGAGCATCGTTAGTGATGGTGAAGCAACATCACATTTTTTCACAGTGTTGGAGGTAAATCCTTATGCTACTACATCCCTGTCATGGTGTGTGTATATATAATACTTGGAGATATAACACATAATTTGTTTGTATGGGCCGGTCAGATATACAGAGTTTCAGATATGGAGCTTGTGAGAGTACTGCCAAGTTCAGATGATGAAGTGAATGTTGCTTGTTTTCATCCTTCTCCTGGAGGAGGTCTTGTTTATGGGACAAAGGTAAACCATATTAGATCGGATCATTATCGATTAGCAATGTCCGGTTGAGAAATTCTGGTTTGAGGCTTGGTTTAGATATATATAATCGACTATGAATATGAAAATGAAAGCTCATAACTCATGGTTTTTTTTTTTCTTAGGAGGGGAAATTGAGGATCTTCCAGTACAATACAGCTGCTACATCAAACTTCACTGGACCAAACACCTAACCTGAGGAGAAGAAGTTATTACGAGGTAGCGTAGAATTATAATAAAGAAGGTTGGATCTTTGTCAAAAATGAAGAACAAGACCTAATTATAAAAATGATCTAATTTACTAACATATATGATTTCTACAAAGGCATTAGAGTGTTAGCAAGCAAGAAGCAAACATAGGTTTCATTGAATCTTTCCCACACTCTCTTGTGTAAGGTAAAGAATGGAAGACAAAGAAATGTAAAAAGAGAAAAAAAAAAAAATGGGTTTAGTTTTGGTTTTAAGGTTTGTAACAACGTGACATTTCCTCTACAGATTAACAAAGGAGTCTTGTTTCTTAAGTAATCAATCTTATGATGCTGAGCCAGTTTTTAGTAAGCCTTTTCACTCTTTCTTCCTCTGTTACATTTTCAGTTCATAATTTAGATGTACATATTATATGTTTGGTGCACTCACTTGACACATTATTTATATGTTATCAGTTTCAACTAGGGTTCGATATTCGAACTGATAGTAAAAAGCCAAAACTATGCTAACTAATCCTACCAAATCAAATTTTTTAAGTTTTTACTTTTATAAAGAAGAAGCACTAGAAAAATACAATTTACACCAATTGATCATTACATTTCCCCTATTTAAATCCCATCCAACTTCTCCAACCCATCAGAACCAAAAAAAAATCAGCCATTGGAGAAGAGAGTGAACAACAATGAACGTCGACAAGAGAGGCCAAACCAAGAAGATCCCTATCGTTGATCTAAGCGATCCCAGCGACGAGCTTGTGGCCAATGCAGTGGTGAAAGCGAGCGAAGAGTGGGGGATTTTTCAAGTGGTTAACCACGGCATTCCTACAGACTTAATGCAACGCCTTGAAGAAGTGGGGAGGCAGTTTTTTGAGCTCTCGGCTGCCGAAAAGGAATCTGTCACAAGGCCGGTGGACTCCCAAGACATCCAAGGTTACTTTCCCAAAGATCCAAAAAGTTTAAAGGCTTGGGACGATCATCTGATTCACAATATCTGGCCACCATCGTCCATCAACTATAGATATTGGCCAAACAATCCTTCAGATTACAGGTACTGAAACATGATTTGGAAGTCCATAAAACTTAGTATTGTATATAAAGTTATATATAATACAAACAAAGTGGGATGTGCCTTTAGTCAAGTGGTTAAGTCCATTTGACTCCCGTTATTTTTTACCATTAAAAACATTCAAGTGCTTGTTATTTAGAAAAGTAATTCTGCTATATAGATTATTCTGAAAAATAATAGTTTGATTGGAGTGATGATGGTTTTAGGGATGTGACTCAGGAGTACACAAGGAACGTGACGAAGTTAACGGAGAAGATTGTTGGTTACTTATCAAAGGGGTTAGGGTTACGATGTGAGGCCTTGAAAGAAGGTCTAGGCGGGGATAAAGCACAGTATGTGATGAGGATCAATTACTATCCACCGTCGGATTCAATTATCGGAGCACCGGCGCACACAGATTTTTGTGGACTTGCACTTCTTGTCTCCAACGAGGTTCCAGGGCTTCAAGTGTTGAAGGATAACCACTGGTTTGACGTTGAGTATATCAACTCCGCAATCATTGTACTCATCGGGGATCAGATTATGGTCCGTTTGTGTTTGGTTTTTAACTTTGGAAATGTTTTTGGGGTTTGGTTTTTAAAATGTGTGAATTGCAGAGAATGAGCAACGGGAGGTACAAGAACGTGTTACACAGATCAATAATGGATAAGGAAAAGACAAGAATGTCGTGGCCGGTTTTGGTAGAGCCTAAGCATGGTTTGGTCGTGGGACCTTTGCCTGAGCTCACGGGAGATGAGAATCCTCCCAAGTTTGAGTGTTTAACTTTTCAAGACTATGTATACCGCAAGATCAAAAAGCTTCTTCGTGATTGATGCTAAAGTTTAGCATCTAAACCTCAGCAAAAACATGTGTTGTGAGTCTGGAGATCTCTATTTTCTTAACTCTAAAATGGAATAGGGTTGGAGAAAAATCCAAATCCAAAATGGAGTTACTCTATTTTAAAATATATATAGAGAAATGGGTTGGAGATGCTCTAATTGGTTGTATTAAGTTATTTGTTAAGTTTTTTTTTTTTTTTTTTGTCATCGTTATTTGTTAAGTTCTTGTGTCAAATTCTATAAATTAAGTTGTTATGGAATCTCTATCCCCAATTTTAAGCAGTTTTTTAAATATTATTTTATGGTTTCTGAGTCTTTAAATTAATTAATGTGGTTAATTAGTCCATTTTATATAGAGTTTGTGTTCCAAATGATATGTTAAGATTGTTATTCTAAGCTCTCTTGTTTGACTTAATGACAACAAACATATTTTTTGTTGTTAATTTTGGTTGAGTTCGTAATATATAATCGTTTTTCTCCACCATCATCAATTTTATTTTTAAACACACAAATTTTTAAAAAAATATCTCGTTGGTGAAAATGAATTGATTAATAACAATATTTTTTTACTATAAATTTTGGCTAAATTTAGACTATCACAAAAGAGTAAAACAAGTACCATACACTGATACACGCAAAGGATGGTCCAGTCAGAAGCTCAAGTATGTATTCTCAGCTATATTGGGGCTCGTTATGATATCCCAAATCAAGTTAAAAGCAGCATTCAACCTTGTGACTTTGTGAGTGTTAGTATCCAAACACGAATCCATTCCAAATCTCCAAAAATTGTTACCAAGTAACGCAGACAAACGCTTGTGTTAATAATGGCACGATCAAGTATGAGTTGCACATAATTCGCTTGTCATTATGGTTCGAGAAGTGCATATTATTGTAATCACTTTACCCCATCATTATACATTTGCTTCTAACACATTCGAATCCAAACTAAAGTGCTCAAAAAAGGAACATTGATGATGAAAGTTATGATGCCATGTAAAAATTGCAACTTACCAAATGGCAGCTTCTCAGATCTCGCTCTTAGGATACTTTGTATTAAAGTGAAAAGAAACAATATGTATAGTACAACTTATCTTATGTGTACAAGAAAAATAATATTGAACTACCTTACATATCCTTTAATATTTTATCATTGAACGATTTGATTTTCATTTTGTATTTTGATTTGAGGACTCTCCGTAAATAAAATTTATTTCAAACACTTATCATCATTATTTCTAATTGATTTGTTAACCTGTTAGAGGAAAATAAGAAACAAAGTAAAGTTAAAAATGTCAGAGATGATGGAGAAAACTCAAGAGTTATTTATTTATAAATAAAAATGGTGGAAGTAAAAGATAAATGAATGCAGAGAGTTGCAATTTTAGTAAAAGAGAATTCATCTCAAAATATTGTTTGTTTCTTATGCATTAATTTTTTTTTATGTAATACTAATTTTAGTAAAAGTTTCTTATGTAATATAATTCGTGTATAAATCTAATATAATTCATTAGTAGAGAGATATGTAAAAAAAAAAAACTATTTTTCGAAGAAATAATATCAAAGAACCCTATTACAGTAAAACCTCTATAAATTAATAATGATGGGACCATGATATTTTATTAATTTATAGTGATATTAATTTATCTATAAATTAATACTTATTAATTTATAGCGTAAATTAATATTTATTAATTTATAAAAAGTTTTGTTTCAATGTGAAAAGTTTTTTAAAAAAATACGAGCTAAATCAATGTGATCTAAATAAAATTAATGTTTTGGATGTTATAAATTTTATAGTTTTAGCCTTAAAAACTTAATATTTCGAAGAAAAAATAATTTATTTTGACAATGAATAACAACGATTATAGAATCCGCACATACAAACGATATACATAAATTAAAATTCACAAATAGTGACATCCATTGTTGTATTTTAAAAATCTATACGATTATTAAAACAAAAATTGTGCATATTCAAAATTTGAAAAATTACAAAAACTTTTAGCTATTTTTATGAAAACACTAAAACTATTATATATATACATATATGTGCATATTTACATGATTATTAATTTATGATATTATTGGGACTATATTTTTACATAGAGATTTCAAAAAACTTATTATCTTATTATCTTATCGAATTTGATTAATTTTTACACTGGCCCGACTCGGGACCGGCCAAATTTATTAATTTATCGTGTTTATTAATTTATCGAGTATTAATTTATAGAGGTTCCACTGTATATGGGTAATGAGCCGGCGTCATCCCAACTTTTCTTTAGGCCTATCCATTATTGTAATTTTGGACCAAAGCGTATGGCATGATTTGTCTCGGGCCCTACTTCAAATCAAACCGGACTTTTCTCTCTCGATTATTAGCGACCCGACCCGACCCCACCCGACCCGACCCGACCGAATCGGATAATTACATTTCTAGCATGTGAGAAGAAACGACACACCAACCTCACTGCTCTACTCTCTCTTCCTCTATCTCTCTAATTTTCTTCCTTCGTCAATGGCGACTCATGGTCAAGTTATCACATGCAAAGGTATGTTTTATCCTCGATCCTTCTCATCACTCTCTCTCCCTCTTCGATTATAGTGTTTTCTATCGAGATACATGAATTTCTCGCGATGTTTGAAAACCCTATCTCCGATTGTGGTTTTCTGATTTGATTCCATAGCTGCGGTGGCTTACGAGCCGAACAAGCCTCTGGTCATCGAAGATGTGCAAGTAGCTCCACCTCAAGCCGGTGAGGTTCGGATCAAGATCCTCTACACTGCTCTTTGTCACACTGATGCTTACACTTGGAGCGGCAAGGTTCGTTCTCTCCATTCTCATTCATTTGAGTCGATTTAGTGTATTTCTTGTTTGATTTGAATCGATTTATTGTGGATTAGTGAATCAATTTGAGTTGCTTTATCGAAATTTCTGAGTTAATTCCTGATTTGTTGTGGATTAGTGAATAAATGTTGAGCTGAGTCCAAATGTTTGATTGTAGGATCCTGAAGGTCTCTTTCCGTGTATCCTAGGTCATGAAGCTGCTGGGTATGTTTAATGTTCATTAACATCAATTTCTTTGATTTGTGAGATCGATCTCCTCAAAGCTATAAATCTGTTTATTTGTTGTGTGGGGATAGGGTTGTTGAGAGTGTTGGTGAAGGTGTAACAGAAGTTCAAGCTGGAGATCATGTTATCCCTTGTTATCAAGCTGAGTGTCGTGAATGCAAGTTTTGCAAATCTGGGAAGACTAACCTTTGTGGCAAGGTGAGATCTGCTACTGGTGTTGGGATTATGATGAATGACCGTAAGTCGAGGTTCTCGGTTAATGGAAAACCCATTTATCACTTCATGGGTACTTCCACCTTTAGTCAGTATACTGTTGTTCATGATGTTAGCGTCGCTAAAATTGATCCTCATGCTCCTTTGGATAAAGTCTGCCTTCTTGGATGTGGTGTTCCCACTGGTAAGAATTTGGCTATCTTAAGTGCAGTTTTTGTTACACCTTTCTCTTGATTTCTGCATTTTTGGATCTTCCTTAATCTTTCTCACTGATTAGTAGTATGCTAAGGTCTTTTGTAGTGTCGCCTATCAATTCTGCTTATGAATGGAAAATCACTTGATAAGATTGATCGACATGGCTCTTCACCATCCTCTTTATTCTTTCTGATAGGAACCTAAAATTTTAACTCTGGCCTCCTTCTTTCTTTGCGAGTTTTTGGTGATATACACGAACTTTATTTATTGTCGTTGGTTCCTAACTGTAAATCATGTATCTGCATCTTCTTATTAGGGCTTGGAGCTGTTTGGAATACTGCAAAAGTAGAACCAGGGTCAAATGTTGCCATTTTTGGTCTTGGCACTGTGGGGCTTGCTGTAAGCTATTGCCTTCTAAAGCTTCCGTAATTCTTTACCCCCAAGGAAGAGAACCTTTGTGGTTAATTTTTGTCAAATTGTCTATGGATAGGTTGCCGAGGGTGCGAAAACAGCTGGTGCTTCAAGGATCATTGGCATTGATATCGATAGCAAGAAGTATGAAACTGGTAAATCTCCTCATCTTTCTTCACTGTATCGGTTACCGCATAGAATTTGTACAATTCACTGAGTTTCTTGGTTGTGGAATTTCAGCAAAGAAGTTTGGTGTTAATGAATTTGTGAACCCAAAGGATCACGACAAGCCAATTCAGGAAGTGATTGTCGAGCTCACTGATGGAGGTGTTGACTACAGCTTTGAATGCATCGGGAATGTCTCTGTGATGAGAGCTGCATTGGAGTGCTGTCACAAGGTAAGTCATCCATGTATAACATTCAGAAGAAACCGTTAAAAAAATTATGAAAAAGAGGATGTGGTTAAGAGGTAAAGACAACATTGCAGGGATGGGGAACTTCAGTCATAGTGGGAGTTGCAGCATCAGGACAAGAGATATCAACTCGACCATTCCAACTCGTGACTGGCCGTGTGTGGAAAGGAACAGCCTTTGGTGGTTTCAAGAGTCGAACCCAAGTGCCTTGGCTTGTAGAAAAGTATCTGAACAAGGTTAGACAACTTAAACAAACTTGAGCAATGATTCTTATTATCTTCTTCTCTTCATACACTTGACTGTTGCGTGAAATTCGAACGATGCAGGAGATAAAAGTGGATGAATACATAACACACAACTTGACCTTGGGAGAGATCAATAAGGCTTTTGATCTATTGCACGAAGGTAGTTGCCTTCGTTGTGTCCTCGATACCAGCGAATGACAACACCAGTGGTCCTCTCTGCTTCAATCTATGTGTTCTTGTGACTTTCGTCTTTTATCAGTAATGACATTTCCTAAGAGCGACGGACTCAAATCGTGTGTCCCTGTCTTATGCCTCAATAAAATTTCATTCAAGACCAAAACCATCATTAATAATTGTTTGAACATATAATTTACAGTATAATCACTTCACTGAATGAAGAATCATATAGCGAAGAGAAGAAAATATGAAACGTATTTGGGTCACTAAGTTATGGGCCTGAGAAATAAAATATTCCAGGCCCATATATGAAATATCTCAAGCCCATTACAAAAACATCACCACCTCTCGTCACCGAACCAATTATTCTTTTCCTTAGGTCCCGTCGGCCCTTCCTCGCCGGATAATTCCACCGGAATCTTCCTCAACACAGCATCAACCCAAGTTCTCATCCTCCATGGCAATCTTTCATTCAACTTCTCAATCTCCGTTCTCGAATTATACACAATCTTCGGTCCCCACTCTCTCATATAACCTAACCACGGCGGTTCCACCACCGCTCCTCCAAGATACTCCGCCGCCACAATCTCATACCTCAAACTCGAATCAACAAACAAATGGCTTCTCTCTGTATCATTCCTTATCCCAATTCCAAGCAAATCAGATCCTTGTAAATACAATCCAGACTTAGAAAAGCTCGCGTGACCATGCTTCGATGAATAAACCACAGTTTTGTTACTTCCTTCAACGAACTCAAGATCTTGAGGTTTGATCCATTCGCCGCCACTGTGTTGTGAGAAGTAAACCGAGTAAAGCTCGCCGGAGAAATTGCTGATTCTGAGTGTGAAATGTTCCCAATCACAAACATGTTGACCAGTTTTAGCTAACGAGAGATTCATTAGCCCTAGTTTCAGAGTCGCTGGTCCGTTGAACGGACAAAAAATCCAAAACGCGAGATCTGTGAACGTTCCTCCAAATGCTGGCTTAACGTGAACGTAAAGCTTCGAGCTTTCGAGATTGCCTCGTTTGAGGAATTCGCGTCTTTGTTGATCGTTTATCGGTAAATCGATCCAATATCGCTTATCGTTGGTTCCGCCATTAGGTAGATTCGAGCCGGTTTCGTCTATAGGTTCATTGATATCAGAGGAATTTGAGTTGCTGCATAAGACTGCACCGTTTTTGAAGAACCATGAGACGGAAGAAGGTAGATAGACTTCATTAGGATGGAAGTAAACTCTTGGACCATAGTGTTGAATCAAAGCATGGATTTGTTCCATGTTTGGCATTGCGTGTAAACTCGAATCGAGGTTTTTTAGACACGCGATTGTACTGAGATGATCTTCTTCCAGGGACTGAGTTGTGCAGAAGAATGTACCTGTTGAGACTCCTTTGCCCCACATTCCGCGGTCGGAAGGTCTTGTTTGCCATATAAACAAAGGAATGCTTAACGAATCCGATATAGCGGTGGTGATGACTTTATGTGCTTCACATTTATCGGTTAGATCAGCTCGAACGCATCTAACTTGATCCAATTCTGGTTTCGAGGGACTCGTTGTAACCAAATATCCGATAGGTTTATACCCTTGAGGAGGCTGCGGTAACCAGAAGTAACCGCTTTGAGATTCTTCTGATAAGTCATTTGAGCTCCAGACCAATGTATAATCAAGTGGTTGCACAAGTGCAGGCTCTTTCGATTCCGAAGACTTGATTTCTCGTGCTACAAGAAGAAAGCCTCTCAAGAGATGAGAATCAGACTGACAGTAATGACCTAAACAATGGAAATCTTCGGGTAATTTGTCCGGTTTGTAGAAGGAAACACTCTTCTTGTTGTCTCGACGAGAGCAGTATCGCCATACAAATTCAAAACTTGTGACCTCGGCGAGTTCTAAATCGCCAAGATTGATTCTTCCTGAACCAAAGCCTTGACCTGATAATCAATTCAAAGCCAAGAAAAGTGTATCAAAAACCTTTTTAACGATTTATAGATAGATGAGTTGTTAGAAACGTAAAGACTTGTACATGAATTGGATCAGATCACATCGAAACTAAAGAGCTAAATCCAGAAACTTTGGGGGAAAAATCGAATTCCGATCTGAAAAGATAAAATTGAAAATCGTCAACAATTACCTGAAGGCCACTGGGGAATAGAAGCAGGGAGAGAGAAGGTTTCAGGTGTCTTCAATGGAGGTAATTCTTTGAGATTGTTCCAATACAGACATTTGCATCCAAACATTCCCTCTGTCTCTCTGAGATCATCCGATGGTTCGCGAAACCATAACAATGAAACACCGACATATATCAAAACCTTGTTGGGTCCCAATTCTTTAATCCTCGAGATATTTCGAGTTTCTGATAATTCTTCAACCCATTTTTTTCTCAGGGAAAAAAACAGAGTAAATAAAACACGAATATTACACGAATTATATGCCACATAATATATGTTCTGTCGCACCATTAGCTACCTTTTTTTTGGTAGGAGGGGGAAGACAATTCCCTACTTTATTAAATAAACAAACTACAAAAAATTATACTCGAACAGTTCTAGAAATCACTGTTCCATTTGCATCCTCTAACATAATCCAAAAAATTTCCTCGGGGCAAGTCTCAACAAAGAGAAAGCCTAGAGGTAAAGAATACGCATAGTTTGCTAACCCATCAGCTAAGCGGTTAGCTTCCCTATACACGTGATTAACTCGGACTAACCAGTCCCTTGATATAAAGCCTTGGCACAAACGCACCAGGAAAGACAGCGGATGAGCATTACTTATCCCAGGAAAGACAGCTACCTTGACAAGTAAGAAATTAAAGAAATAAAAAGTTCAATTTTTTTCGAGTAAATTGTTAAAAAAAAAAATTACTTTTATGAAAATATAACTTTCATACGAAGCTAAAAGCTGATGTCTCTGCTGAACATAAAGCTCCCAAACAAAGGAAACCAAAAAATTGAAATGTTACACAACTAAACCATTCCCAAAGGAGGTAACAGTCAAAGCCCTAAATGGCTAAATCTATAACAAATTCAAAGAAAAACATATATAAGCCAAAATCTTTGTTTCTTTGAGAGCCAAAAACCAAACCCAGCAAAAAAAAAAAATTACAAACTACTTCTTCCGTAGATAAAAGGAAGAAGAACCGAATCATTTCTCTGAATCATTTCATTCTTGGTTGCACTAAAACTTTGAAGAGATTCTTTTTTTCCTTAACGACCACCACCGCGGTAGTAACCGTTACCTCTTGGCCTGTAGTCACCTCCATCCTGGTTTCCTCTGCCAGATCCACGGGCACCAAACCGGCCTCTTGGTGCTTCTGTTGGGTAGCCACCCCTTCCACGTCCTCCTCCTCGTCCTGGTCAGTCAATAGATTTCACAGTCAGAATGAGTTACATGTGGTAAACTTTATTTTTTATGAGGCTTTCACAAGACGGTTTTAAGAATTTGTTGGGCATAAAGCGCGGTTTCAAAAGACGACTTACTTGCACCGCGAACACCAGCGGGATTGGGTCTTCGTTCCTCAATGTATACTTGCCTTCCACCCAAGTATATAGGAGAAGCCTATTTATTATTAGACAAAGGGAAACCGATAAGAACAAAGCGAAAGAGGAACAGAAGATGAAATTTAATCTAGTGAGGTAACTGTGGAATAGAATCTAGACCTTAATGGCATTCTCAACGGAAGTCATGTCCTCAAACTCAACAAATGCATAACAAACGCCCATAACATCCTGCATGTTTGGTTGCAGTAAGATTGTTAGTTTTGGCTTTTTATATCACTCAAGACAAACATAAAGAAAAAGTTATGAAAATATTTACCTTGCGGGTTCTGAGGAACACACCATCAGGCTTGATTGTACCAAAGTTCTTAAACTCTTCCTCGATTTCAGAAGCAGATATGTCGGACGGCAAATTCCTAACGTACACTGATTTGAACTCAACTGAAACAAGGCAAACCAGAAAAAAATGAATATACAATACCAAATGGCAAATAAAATCAAATAGCAGTACATCTTAGTGCAACTTTTACTTGTCCAAGATATAAGAAAACTTACAGTCTTCAAATCCGGAGCCATCTTCTGCCTCTGCTCCATAGTCAGAAACATACGTGGATGAAGCGTTTGATTGCTGAACAGGGGCAAGAGGCGCAGCCAGCTGAGGGGAAGGAGTCCGCATTGGTTGATCCCATTCATTAATATCTTGAGAGTTCTTGTTATATGATGGTTGTGTAGCAACTACAGGTACAGTTGCTGCTTCCTTTGCAACCTTTAACTGAGAGAAAGAGAATCAGCACATCTCCAATTAAAAAGATAATTTTCTATAACTCAAATGAGACAACTAAAGTTAGGTACAAATGACAAGCCCGAATCATGGTTATTCATCATGATCTGTACAGATCATGATACGAGACTGTAATCCCCATTTCTAACCATTATCTTTTTACAGAAAGTCTACGTCTACTATTGACCGATTCCCATGACACAAATATAAATGAACACAGCAAGATTTGTGCTTCCAGAGTTCTTTTATTTCAATATATATGTTGTTTTATTACTATACTGAACAACTAAAAATGACAATAGAGAGTGTGCACTTACAATGGAAGCATAACTCATCTTTGATTTTTCAACAACGGGTTCCTCTGCTGGTGCAGCCCGATGTTCATGTACCACATCAACTGCAACTTCTTCCCTAGGTGTTTCCTCTATCGCAACTTCATCTTCATAGACTTCATGCTGAGGTTGATGTTGGTCCTCTTGCAGACTGTACTTATCGACAAGATCATCTTTGATTTGGACTGCGTTCACATAATCTCTTGCCTCTTCCTCCAGAACATAGTCAGGAACTGAAAAGTAGAAACCAGTGATATCAATTTTAAATTTAACATAAAAGCAAACATATTCACCACACTGAATCTGTCAAACAAAACATGACAAACAAACCTTGGGGTTCTGGATGATGGCTTGGAGGATTAAGCTGAGCCTCATGCTTGGTTTCAGATAAATAAGAAGGCTGATGATAATAAACAGTTCCCTCATCAACGAACTGAAATATATCATTGAGAACAAAATAACCCTTTTCCTGCGGTGCAAGAAAAAAGGTCTGCACAAAACTCCTTCTGTTGGTAAATTCCTTTGTTTTCACAGAGCCTGAAACCACCACAAGAACACCACCTTCCCACGACTCGACTGAATTGATCGTCTTCACTTCAATCGCAGTGAAGTTCAGTGACATAACCATGTTATGAATATGCTACAATCACATACAAAAAATTGCAAAATCAATGACTTTCACTAATTGACATCAGAGTAAACTTCAACAACTAAATTAAGTAAAGCACAAATCTTTATATACTTCAGTTCCACTAATCCTCTAGAACCTAATGAATTCGAGTAAAAGATTGGATCTTGAGAGCAAGATTAGTTTACCAGTAAAGTATTAGCAGTCTCGGTGGAATCACCATCGATACGAATAGCTCTACTAGGCTCAGAATAAAACTGATGAATAAGATCTGGTTGCTGCTGCAACACTTGATAATACTGCCCAACAAAGTAAGAACCCACCTACAACAAATAAAACACCGATTCAATCACTTAGTCACGAAACCAGTAATAGTATCGAAAGAATCAATTTTTCGAAATGAAAACTCGCCTGCGTCGCTCCAGGATAAGGAGTCGCCATTATTTAACAAAACCCAAGATCTGGATTTAAACAAAAACCCTAAGATCCGAAGAAGATCGAATCGGTAAAAAACGTTTCAAGAACCCGAAATCAATCAGAAGAACTTCCCACACAAGAAACTGGATTGGGAAAGCGAGAAGAATAGAGTAGTATCTCTCTATTGAAATTGAAGAAGAAGAAGAAGAGATCTGAAGAAGGATTGACGAAGAAGGATTGACGAAGAAGAAGAAGTGAGATTTATAAAGGGGTTTACAGAGAAAAAGGAAATGGAGAGAGTATAGATCTATAAGGGTTTTTGTGAAGCAATAGAGATAGGGTAAGGAAATTAAGAGGAGGCGCTCTTTATTCCTTTTTTGATATAAATGTATCTTTTCTTTCTTTTTCTCTTTGATTTGCCCCATAAGTTTTGAATTTGGACTAAAATAACCCTGAACTATGATAATTTCAATATGGGTCTTTTTCCTCATGATTTTAACACCATTGGTTTTGATTTTACAAAAATAAACCTCAAAACTTTACGTTATTGATCTTTATCAGCCCATCTGCATGATGGCTCGGCCCATATCCGTTCGGCTCGTCCGATAAGGTAATATCTCTCATTTGGAAGGATAAAAACGAGAAATCGCAAGAGATGCAAGAAGTCATAAACGATTAGGCAATATCTTTCTGTTTGTATTTGTTTTTCCGTTTTGTATCTTCGATTTTTCGCTCGACTGATTCACTATAAATACCAATCTCGTTCATTGTTAATAAAGAAGTTGCTTCGTTCTCCCCAAAAATTTTTATATATTTATTGTTACAACCTCGAACAAACACTTTCTCTCATGATGTTAAACACCAAAGATTTCAAGGTTATCAAAACAACCACAAACTCTTTTGTGGTTACTTATTTTTGTGTTTTTTTTCTCATCTTATGAATTTAACGATATAAGTTTTGAGATCATACTAAAAGTTGAGATTTCCTCCTATCTCTTTCTTCTTTGCATTTTGTTTAGATCTTCTATATATTTGTCCTATAATAATGTTAACACTTGTCTTCTATGACTATCAATGGTGTCACAACACACATTGTTAGAAGTATGTATTTGTTGTAATCATGACATCATGTGTTGTTGTCTTGTGATCACAATGCACACAATTAGTTATGCATTCTCTTTTGATATGGATATTGAGTGATAAGTTCATTATATGTGTGAATGGCTCCAAGATCATTGAAACCGATGATAGGTCAAGAAGCTTAATACTAAAGTTATTGTGATATTGTTAAAAGGAACGTGGTGGATCAATTTTATTGGGCTTTTATGGCCCAATAAATGGGCTAACTAATTTGTTGGGCTTATATGGCCCAATCATTGTAAACAAAACTCCTCCTATCGTCCTTTTGATAGAAACCCTCGTGACGATCCTCTCACTCTCCGAAGCGATTCAGAAAGTTTTAACCAAAAAAAAAAAAAAAAAACACTTCTTATCAATCAATGGCGGCGAAGAGAATCGGAGCCGGTAAATCTGGCGGCGGAGATCCAAACATATTGGCGAGGATTTCAAACTCCGAGATCGTGTCTCAAGGAAAACGCGCCGCTGGAGATGCCGTCGAAGTATCAAAGAAACTGCTACGGAGCACCGGAAAAGCAGCGTGGATCGCTGGAACAACTTTTCTCATCCTTGTTGTTCCATTGATCATTGAGATGGATCGCGAGGCACAAATCAACGAAATTGAGCTTCAAAATGCCAGTCTCCTCGGAGCTCCACCATCTCCAATGCAAAGGGGATTGTAAGAAATCCCTATTATGGATTAGGGTTTCTCTGTTTTACGAGTTTTTTTGTTATATGTTGTTTTTTGGAATTCGAATTTCTTATAAGAGTGCTTTACTTCACATCGTTGGATTCATAAAGTTCAAAGCTTTGGTTGTTTTATAATTATCTTGAGATTGATTTGGTTATCTATAATTCTGGTTTCTCTGATTCATCATCCGATTGAAATTGTTTCTATTGCAATAAGTTAGTTCAATTTAGCATCTTTAGGCAATGAAGTTGATTGTCACTTTCTATGAATGGCTTAACCTTTAATAGACTACTAAAACCCTTGAATGTGTGGTCATTTTCTTGTTCATGGTACTTGGGTTATGGAGTTTGAGTTTTATACAAGTTTGGGTTAGTTTACTTTTCGTATGTTTGATGGGGTTCCTCTCCTTTTAGTCGAGTAATCAATACCTCTCCCAGGACCGGAATGGTCTTAAACAGGCTCCTCGCGCCTGGTATCATGAGTGAAATTTCTGATAGCTGCTTATATGTCCAGTCTCATCTTTATCACAAATGCTATGAATCCAGAAACTTTCTCTGCATCATCATCCTCGTCTGTTTGTTTTATTAAAGTGCTTAAGGTGAAAGAGACTTGTTAACTTCTTTCTTGGTATAGAGATCTATGTGTAAGATGATGTGTGTGTCCTCCTGTCTACTCTTGGTTTCGGAAATCATGTTCAGGATCTAACTTAACCAAACGTTAGTATTCAAAGTGATGGTTGAAGCGTATTCAATGCTCTAGAGGTTTGAAGCTTGTTTATATGGTTGGTTTTCACTTTATTTGAATTGCTCTCTACTACCTTTGATAGACTACCAAAACCCTTGATGGTAGTCTTCTTCTAGTTCCTTCTGATATGTTTTATGTGATTACCAAGTTGTTATGTCTTTGTTTCGTTAAACGGTTTAAGCTAAAAGAAGATATTTCGGCTTATTTCTAGGTTCAAAGATCCCTGAACATGTGATGTTTATCATGTCTCCTCTTGGTTTTGGAAATCATATTCAGAATCTAAACCAAAATTCAGTATTCAAAAGTGGTGGTAGAACAGATTATCAGCTCTGAAGCTGTTTTTTTTCTTTAACCCGGTTTGAGTTTAGAGTAAAAGAACGGTCAGTGAAGTTCGATGTATTTGTGCCTTTGCAAATATTGAAATCAATCAGGGTTTCAATCTAGTGTATATGGTTTTTACCATAATTGTGCATATTTTAGAATAGTATCACAATCACTTTATATGCTATTGATAGAAATTTATAGATGTAGTGAAAAGTATAGTTGGATACAGTGAATCTCACTAACTCCAAGCTTCCAAAGTGAGCTACCAATAAAGCTTCACTCTTTCCCAACGAAAACGACTGAAACTAGATCTATCAAGAAACTGAGGAGTCACGTACAACTTGTATTGTTTCACTAAAAAAAAGCTGCTTTAACTTCTTGTTCAGTATTTCTCTTTTTCATCAATTTTCTATTTTGATGCTTCATTTTACTTTTTTCTTATTTTTCAATTGTGGGTATGCTTGTTTTTTTTATCTGATCTAAATCATTGGAAATAGAACAAGTAATAATCAGTAAGTTGAGGAATCTCTTTCATCCTTCAATGGTCATTTAAATAAATGAAAAGATTTGAAAGAGAAATTAGATACTGAGTGACAAATAGAAAAAAAAAAATTAATTAGATGACAAAATTAATACTTCATTATTCCAATTTCACCATTTGTTATATTGTTGCTGAAAACACTAGTTTCTTACAGAACTACTTCATATGTTTCAAATTACTTGACGTTTAAGATTTTGCAAATAAATTAAAAAAAAAAAACCATTTAATTTTTTATTTTTTTCTAAAAAACCATCTTTTATAATTTACCTAAATACAATTTCAACCAATGATAAAACAAAATACTGAATACCAATGGTAAATGCATTTAAAAAAAAAACACTAATAAATTGTGCATAAAAAAGTGAGAATGACACTTAATTTGAAATTTTCCTAAAACATCAAGTATTTTGAAACATAGAGAGTATATATACTAAATTGCATTGCTATTTAAAAAAAAAATATCATGCAACTTTTGATCATATGCAAATAATTTTAAATAAATATCATAGTTGAATATACAATTGGACAGACTATTCATTGTTCTAATTTACCTCCTAAAAAATTGTCAACATTTTTTATAGAGTAAATAAGAATTGGTAGGTAAAAAAAAATCAATAAGCATCATATTTACTCTTCTTCTTCATGGCAGATCTCAAAACCAACAAGCAAACAATCACAAACCCTAAAACAAAAACTCCTCCCACCGCCAAAGCTATCGTCCTTTCTGTGTGTTGTCTCTTCTCTCCACCTACACACACAATGACACAAACACCCATTAATGGCCGTTCCCATTAATATTACTTTTTCACACAAAATTAATTTATTAAAAAACAAATTTTGTAAGCCTCACTCACATGTAACCTGAAACCTAAATGATGTGTCAACATTCTAAAATTTGGAAAAAAATCTGTTCTTTTCTATTATAAAGTAATTTATTTCCCCACTAGTTTTTTGGTTTTAATATCTTCTTCCACTAAGCTCTTTGTTATCGTCTTGTCTCCATTAGTTTTTGTTTAATCTACTTGACAACGAAACTACATAAAGATGTAAACATTCTTATACGAGATTCATGTGTATGTAGTATACTATCACCTAATTATTAGGATTTGAGTACTAAATCTACACTCACTAAATATAATAATTAAAGCATAAAATTAAAACTAGGATTTGACTAGTAACCCTTTACCATAGTAGTAAAAAACTATGCCGCTAAAATAGTTACCAATCAAAATAGACAAGACGGAAAGACAAAACGATTCAATGAAAATAAAACCATACACAAAAACGATTTTGTATCGGTATTACTTACCGAAAACAGTAACACCAACTATTTTCATACCGCTACTACTACTAACTATTCGACCATTCTTTTATAACTTACTCTCTTGCGCTAAAGTTTTTATTTTACCGTTTTATGTTACCAATTAGACCATATACGATTAAAAATCTCTACTAGGATAGAACTATTTTTATAATCATCTTTCTGAATTGTATAATATGAGATTTTCAAATGTAATATTATATTAAAAGAAACATATAATATTGACATTAATTTTTGTTTACCTGAAATTGGTTCTATCTTGTTGGGAACAACACCATGAGAGTAGTAACTATAGCTAACGAAGCACTTAAGAAGATAAACTTGTCCCGAGTTCGAATCTCCACACTCACTCTTTGCTTTCTCAAATCCATCTTTCACACATTCTCCACAATCTGAATTTCCCAAACTACCCTCACACTGTCCCAACACGTACACCGACTCATATTGCCCCGCGTAAAACCCTCCTCCGCCACCACCACCACCACCACCACCGCCACCGGATGATCCACTTTTCACGCCGTTCTCCGCCATACCAAACGCCGTCTCTCTCTTTCCTACAAACCCAGGATCGCTAGAATCTTTTTTCCCGCAGATACGAAACAACATCTCCGTACCAGAAGTTTGTCGGAACCCTGAGATTTCATACCGGAGATAACATCCGGCAAGCTGCACACGAGCAGCCACCACCACATTACCATCATCTCCGCCACCACCGCAGAGTTTAGAAACTAGTTTAGGGATTTTAGAGACGCAATCGTAACACTCAGCGTTGTGGAGATCGCCACGGCACTGAAAAACACCGATCACGGCGGTTGTGTTATCAGTCCCGGAGGTTATGGAGGCGTAAGAGCTTTGTGCTGATTGAGAAACTAAAGAAGTGAATAAGTTTTTGAGATTCTGAGAAAAAACACCAGTTGGGTCTGGGAACTTCTGATTAGCACAACCTTTAAAGATGAGATTTTTATTATCATCACCGGAGATTACAAAGAATGGTAAGAAGAACCAGAAGATGAAGAATTGATAGATGAGTTTCATAATTGAGAAAGAGAGAGAGATTTACAAATTTTGTTTTTCTTGAAAATCTTTTATTAGTTTCTGCATAAAGTTTGTGTTGTTTTATTTTATATTTTTGTCGTTTAAAGACAAAAAAATCTAATGTGATTTGAGAAGTAAGAGCTGGTTTTGTAGTATGAAACCATGAAAAATAAAGGAGTATACTTTTCTTTGGATATTGCTTCAAGGTTAAGATTTAAAGAAAGAAACTTTGAGATGACAAGTGTTTATTATATAGATTTTGTTTTGGGAGATTATGTATTACAGTATCAAAAAAATGATTACTGTTACCTTTTTTGTTGTTGAAATTCAGTGAATAACCCTTTAATGCCATTAAATCTGACTTTATTGTCTGAATTTGGAGTATGTTTTTAGGACATTAAATATCTCATTGAAGAAAATATACCTTTTGTGGATGGTTTTGCCGGTAGTACGCGATATGTTTTTTTTTTGGTTGAAGGCATTAAGATATGATATAAATTGTAGGCTGAAAACGAGAAGGAGAATAAAGTCTTAGAGATTGTGTAAATGTAAATGATTGATTCGATTTTTCCAATAAAAGCATGATCGTTAAATTTGAGTTTCCATGGTATCAAAACATAATCGTGGAGTGAATAATAATAAACTTGTGTTTGTGTGTTTTCGTACATTAATTACAAAAGATATCATCACTATGATCGTTTTGAGTTAATGATAAGCATTATTGTTTTTGCAGAATTTTAGATTTCACATTCTGTATGATATTTTTTGAGTTGGTGAGGGTCGAACCTTTGCTTTTGTATCGTAATGATACTATATATGTAAAAAACGCTTATGTTTAAATAAAATTTTACATTCGTTCCAAAAAATAAACCTTCGCTACAGCAAAAAAATAGTCATGATCACTCGCAGTGGCGGACCCAGGAAAACTTTTTACCCAGGTCATTAAAAAATAAAAGGAAAAAAATGGAACTAAATATGTTTGAACAAGAACTCAGCTGCTGATTTTTAATAGGATTCTTACACAGAAAAACGCTTATATCATTATTTTACTAGGTCAGTTGACCTCCCTCTCACTTTAGTGGGTCTGCCCCTGATCACTCTTTCAAGTAGAGGTAAACCCAAGCCACACCAAAATTTGCTTTTATCACTTGGCTTGCTATGCACAATAAGCTTTCAACGGGAGACTGAATGGAGAAATGGAATACCCGAGTCAACACCTCTTGCATTTTGTGTGGAAGACTGCTGGAGACAAGGAACCATATATCTTCTTTCGCTGTCCCTATACTGAACAAGTTTGGGAGAAACTCACCAAAGGTCTACTAAACAATCGCTACACTTCGGACTGGGCACAAATTCAAGCCCTCATCTCAGGTACAACGCTAGCTCAACAACCCCTTATGTTCTTAAGATACACTCTTCAAGTTTCAGTTCATTCGATATGGAGAGAAAGGAATAACCGTAGACACGGCGAAAACCCTTCACCAGCCACTCACCTTCACAAGTTCATCGATAAAACAATCCGCAATCGCATAAGCAATCTTCAAAACATGGGGACAGGAAAATATGAGGACCTCCTCATGCTTTGGTTCTCTTCTCGAATTTAATGTATACATCATAAACTCTATATTTCTTTTCAGCTAAGCCACACTTGTTGTAACAAAGGTTTTTTTGATGAATAAAATTTAACATTCATTCAAAAAAAAAAAAAATAATAATAAGTAGAGGTGTTTAGAATCATTAAGGCTACAAAAGAGAAAGAAATAATGTAGCAAGTGTATTAGAAGATATGTGAGTGTTTTGTTATTAGATGTCTTTATGAAACATAGCCTAATTCATAATGTTATTTTTTTATTACATAAGAAAACGATTCATGAAACAACTTCTTAACGCTGATGCCGGAAACTACTTCTTCTAGTTTTCCTATTTAGGGTTTTTTTACTTTTTTTTTTCTAAAACGAATAGTTTTACAATTTATAAAATGAACATCTTTTAGCTAAACTCTAGTTTTCTCAAAAAATTCACTTACAAGCAGAGCTCTAATTGTTTAATATCAGAACTTAGAAGGAGGGTTTAGAAATTAGAATTGTGAAAAAACAAATCTTGATAGTTTTGAGTTTCCTTTTCCAAAAAACTCTGATAGATTGAGAATTTCATTGGCTTGTATGAAGAAAAAGGTCAGAACAAATGGGAAAAAGGCTAGACCAATGCAAGAATCCGTGGAGAAAAAATTCATCAAAAGTGGCTAAGTATGAGAAAAGATTCTGAATCGAAAGGAAACTTTACTTTTAAATAATCATATGTTTAAGTGTTGTCGTTTTCTCTTAAGCTGGATTGTTTTTAAGAGGGTGTCTCGATTAGGATATCCTCAATAAATGAATAAAACAATAACCTATTTCTAAATTTCTTTTATATCCTCTTCGCCAACAACGGCGCATATATAGCTCTCCCTATTTCTTTCTTGTCATTTCGACTTTGATATGCTCTTGCGCTTATCATTGGTGATTTCATTGAGAGTGCAATGGCTCCAGCTGCTTCTAAAGCTGTTGTTTCCGATTCGCGTTCTAATTTGTCAAAACTCGTGTCACCTCCTCCCGAAAATCAACCAACAGCTCTGACAATAGACTCTAGAGTCGAAAATGTCGAAAAAGAGATGCTTTACCTAAGAGAAGCGGTAAACCAGATACTACATAACTAGATCTACGGACCTAGCCGTGATGGTCGAGACTCTACTTCGTTAGCTTTTGCCAGCCCCTTACCCGGCGTTTCAGTCTCAATTTCACCAATACCTAGCTCCGATCGACAAAAACGAGAGACTATTTTACCATGTCCGACTCAAGAGATGCAAATGCTACAGGTTGATTTGTGTTTTCATCACCCACCACTTTTTGAGCAACATGTTCCATCTCCGCAACAAATGTTAGAACTTCCAACACGACCCTTGGAGTTACCTGCGTATGAAGGAGGCAACCCAGATGATTGGGTTTTCAGGGTGGAACAATGTTTCCTTTCGCACAACACTCCAAACACCGAAAAGCTAGAAAAGGTTATCTCTTGCTTGACAAGTGCATCGGTAAATTGGTGGCGTTGTTCGAAGGAGAGAGAAAGGGTCTATATCTAGAAGGATTTTGAGGATAATTTTAAAATACGGTTTTGACCTAGTCGAGATAGATCAGCAGTCGACCATTTGTTGAACATCAGACAGATGGGCAGCGTCGATGAGTATCGGGATAGGTTTGAGGAGCTTACGGTCGAGTTACTACACGTCACTATTGACATATTGGAATCTGTGTTCTTAATGGATTGAGGAGGAACCTCAAGGATCAGGTAGTGAGATGTCGTCCTGTTAATCTCACTGACATAGTGGAGATCGCAAGGCTCATCGGGTCCCAAGAGAAGGAAAACCATAGCTATCAAGTGAGATTTGTGCCCATGCATGTCCAACCAGCCAACCAGATTCCATCTGTAGCAAGAGGTAATGACAGAGCTCAGTCCAAACATCCATATGATCCTAATAGGGATCCAAACCGTGCTTCTGGCAGTGGTGAAGCAAGGAACACTAATCCGTGTAGGCACTATAGTGAAAAATGGTTCCCTGGACACCGATGTAAGCAACAATGGTTGTAGTTTCCGAAGAAGAGGATCTAGATGGTCCTGTGGGAGAAGAACTAGCTGAACAAGATGTGAAAGAGGATCAAGATGAAGAGGAACAAGATGTTACTCTAACTCTGGGATCAATGTCATGTCTTTTAAAGAAGAAATCTATGAAGATGAGAGGTTACATAAGTCGTAAGGATGTGGTGGTGTTGGTTGATTCAGGTGCGACCAACAATTTTATCAATAAAAAATTGGTTTACGCACTAGGTTGGTCTATTACTAAAACTAGAAGATTTGGAGTAAGATTAGGAGGCGGTCAAGTCATACGGAGCAGGGGAAAGTGTGTTAATGTGCCGTTGGAGATTCAAGGGGTTGAAATATTAGAAGATTTCCTATTGTTTGATCTAGGAGATCTAGACCCAATGCTGGAGTTCTCTTGATTAACCACCTTAAGTGACACCAGAACCAATTAGGGACGTCTAAGAGTGAGCTGGAAGATAGGAGCCTATTGAGTGACATTACATGGTGATCCGGAGTTGTGTAGAGAACATTTATCACTATATTCCATGGAAAAAAATGATCAAGTATACTAGTGAAGCTTACTTGTTAGAGTTAGCTTCTCTTTTCGAAAGAAAAGACCAGAAGAGTCAAGGGACTCCAACCAGGAAGGTACAAAGGGTACTAAACCAGTACAAGAAGGTTTTTGAGATACCAAATGCATTACCAGCTACTTGAAACTGTGAACATGCCATTACCTTACAAGATGCTGTACTGCTCCAAATTGGATCTAAAGTTAGGTTACCGTCAAATACGAGTTAAGAGCACTGATGTGGAGAATACTTCCTTTAAGACTCACCAATGCCACTCTGAATTCCTGGTGATGCCTTTTGACTTAACCAATGTTCCTTCCACCTTCTAATGCATCATGAACAATATGTTCAGACCTCATCTTCGCAGGTTTGTACTAGTCTTCTTTGATGATATCCTGTTATGACTTTCAGACTCATACAAAGCACTTGGAGATAATATTACAACTACTGTAGCAACAACAATTTTATGTAAATGTGAAAAGTGTTCTTTTGGTATGGATGAAATAGACTATTTGGGACACATTATCTCTACCCAAAGGTGTAGCAGCAGATCCTAAAAAGATAGAAGCTATGCTAAAGTGGCTTGCGCCAAAGTGAGTAACAGAGCTGCGTGGATTCTTGGGGTTAACTGGTTATTACCGTCGCTTTGTGAAGAACTATGGTCAGATGCGAGACCATTGACTGATCTCTTGAAGAAAAATTAGCTTACCTGGTCTGATGCTGCCAACAGTGACTTTGAAGCATTGAAGAAAGCAGTCACCAGCATACCTGTTTTGGCGCTACCATATTTTCAGCAGGAATTTACAGTTTTAAACATATGCCTCTCGAGCAGGGATATGTGCGGAACTCTCTCGAAACAAGAGACTTGTGGCGTTTATCTGTCATGTTTTCTCTTCCCATGGCCGCATTACATCAGTATATGAGAGAGAGAGCTGTTGGATATAGTGAAGGCAATGACAAAATAGAAGCATTACTTGGCAAGTAAAGGATTTGATATCAAGACAGACCAAAGGAGTTTGAAACATCTTTTAGATAGAAGGCAATTTCCACCATCCAGCAAAGATGGGCCTCTAAGCTTATTGGTTTAACCTACCGTATTGAGTATAAGCTAGGTGTTGATAATAAAGTTGTAGATGCTCTATTTAGAAGACCTTCAGCAGAAGAGCTTACTCCATTTATGTTAACAACTCCCCCTTCGTTGGATAGGGTAGCATTGCTATAAAAGATCATGGCATATAAAGAGTATGTGTAGATGGTCATGAAGTTAGAAAAAGGATCCTCGACAATTATGGATTTCTCACTGGCTCATGGAATGTTATACATGAAAGGTTGATTGGTAATTCAATCAGGATCTTCCTTCATACCAAATCTTGTTGAGCAATTTCCTACAAGTGCCATGAAAGGTCATGAGGGAGCCTTTACAACCTTCAAGAGGCTTACTCAGGAAGTTTATTGGAGGGATATGCGCAAGGATGTAGTGACGTTCAAGGGCTACCACATATGTCAAGAGAATAAATATGCGATGTTGTCTCATGCATGATTGTTGTCACCACTCTCAATTCCTTAGCAAATCTGGGCTGATATCAGTTTTGATTTCGTGAAGGGTTTTCCTACATCAAACGGATTCAACTCTATCTTGGTAGTGGTGGATAGGCTCAACAAATACAACAACTTCATACCCTTGAAACACGCATTCACTTCCAAGACTGTAACATAGGCCTTTATCAGAGAAGTTGTCAAACTTTATTGGTTTTCGGCTCCTATGGTGTTTGACTGGGACAAGATTTTGTGAGAACTCTTCAAACTGCATGGTTCTGCATTGCATAAAAGCACTTCATACCATCTACATGCTGATGGATATACAAAAGTGATCAATAGATGCCTTGAAACTTACTTAAGATGCTTTACTAGTAGAAGACCATCGTCGTCGTGGATAAATTGGCTTTCGTGGGCGGAGCTCTGGTACTACTCCTCCTACCATTCCTCCATCAAGACAATTTCGTTCTTTGTTGTCTATGGGAGAGAGGCGCCAGATCTGCTAAGGTGAGAATTTGTATCATTTCTACCTTACCACCAATGAAAATTGGTATATGAATGTCAGAGAAGATTGGCTAGTCTTCGTCGGTCTGATACTCCAGAGGAGTTTGTTAACTGCAGCCCAAATTTTAGACGTAAACTTGGTGTGATCCCGGGATCTTCCCGAGAGAGAAGGATATTGTATTGAAGTGATACTCCAACTCCTAACGCTCATGTGGAAGAACTGCTTTAGGACAGGGATAACATTCTAGGAGAGTTATGAGAAAATTTGGAAGTAGCTCAAATCAGAATGTAGAAGAAAACTAACAAGCATCGCATGGATGTGGAGTACTCAGTAGGAGAATGGGTATATCTGAAATTGAGACCATATCAGCAAAGATCAGTGGCTCTAAAGAAGAATGAGAAGTTGTCTCAGAGGTATTTCGGGCCATATCAGATTATATCTCGCATTGGGAGAGTAGCATACAAGCTATAATTGCTTCCGCAGAGTCACATTCACCCCGTTTTTCATGCGTCATAGCTCAAGTTAGCAGTTCGTTCTCTTAAACTCTACAGAAACTGTGTAAGATTTTGACACCATCAATGGAATGGTCTAAGAACCGGAAAAGTTCTTAGACATCAGGAAATATGCAAAAAGAAAAGGAGCAGAAGTGTTGGTACAGTGGGCACGATTGCCGGAGCTAGAGTCAACATGAGAACCTCTTTCGGCCTTGATCCACCAGTTTCCAGATTTTTAATTTTCTGCGAGATAGTATTGATAGATTGAGGATTCCATTGATTTTTATGAGAGAAAATATCATAACAAGTAGGAGAAAGGCTAAACCAACGCAAGAGTTTCATGGAAAAGAAATTCATTAAAAGAGGTTAAGTATGAGAAAAGAGGCTGAATCGAAAAGAGGCTAAGTATGAGAAAAGACGCTGAATCGAAAAATGGCTTTAGTTTTAAATAATCATATGTTTAAGTGTTATTGTCTTATCTTAAATTAGATTGTATTTAAGAGAATATCTCGATCAGAACATCTTCAACCAATGAATAAACAATAACCTATTGCTAAATCTCTCTTATCTCCTCTCTGCCAACAACGCGCATATCTATCCCTCCCTCTTTCTTTCTTGTCATTTCAACTTCGACGAGCTCTTGAGCTGGGAAACGGCCTTTTTCAACCTCAACTATTTGGTGGCGGGTTTTTCCAACCCAAACTATGATCCCTGGTCGATTTTAACCTAAACTAAAAAATAATTCAAAATCGAAACCTGAACTAATGCAAATGAGCCGATTTCAACACGACGTGAAACAGTGTTAGTTCGGAAGTTAACGGTTCTCAAGGTTATTTGATTTTATTTTCTAGATTTGCTGAATGATGTAGAGAGAAAATTACCCAAGGTTGAACAATCGTTAACTTTCGAACTAACACTGTTTCGCGTTGTGTTGAAATCGGTTTATTTACATTAGTTCATGTTTCGATTTTGAATTATTTTTGAATTTGGGTTGAAATCGACTGGGGTCATAGTTCGGGTTGGAAAAACCCGCTACAAAATAGTTGAGGTTGGAAAAGACCGTTTCCCCTTTAGAGCTTATCATCAAACTCTAATCGTTTAACGGCCATATTCGGCCATGCAGGGTTGACCCGAACCCAGTTAAGCCCGGCCCATTAAGCAGAGAAGAAGAACAAAGAGAGAGGGTCAACAGAAAGTCACAGTCGAACAAGAAAGAATCAAAGTTTCGCCTGGCACTGTCCTCGCGTGTACTCACGCGCCGACGTAATACTCTGCCGTCGACGCCGACATTGTCTCTACTCCGTTCTCATTCGCTTTCTCACGGCCACGATTCTCTCTACTAAGTAGTCAAAATCCTCTGACTCCTTTCGCTGTACCGAGCATCTTTTAAACCCTAACCCTCTCGCGAAATTAGTGAGTTCTCCTAATTTTCCGACGAAAGTCTTCTCCTTTTTGAGTCTCATGATCGGAAAACGCTATTGATTAGTTCTCGGGAAGAGAAAACAACGTTTTATTAGGGTTTCTTTGTGCGGTTAGTGTTTCTCAAGAGGAAAGGTTTCAACTTTCTTATGATGTTCAATTTCTGAGTATTTTCTGCTACTTGTGGTTTGTCTTTGCTGCTAGGTAGATGTCTAGTTTCTTGGTTTGCAATGTTGTTGATTTGCTTAGGTCTGTCTTTGCGTAATGGTGTATTGTTTTGAGTTCTGGTTACATTTATTTCTTTATTGAACGGCTCTTATGAGGCTGGTGATTGGAAATCAATTTTTGTTTGTTGTTGCAGAAACAACGATGGCACCTAATCCACATATCAAGAAAGCATTTATGGCTATGAAGGCTCTGGGAATAAAGGATGCGCAAGTGAAGCCGGTCTTGAAAAACCTTCTCACCCTTTACGATAAAAACTGGGAGTTAATTGCTGAAGACAATTACAGGGTTCTTGCTGATGCTATCTTCGAGAGTGAAGAAGCTCAGGTATCTTTCTTTGTTGTCTCTTTGATCTACGATTTTTTTTTATATATCTGTGGTTATAGCATTGTCTTTTTATTTACCTTGACATTCCATATTGATTTACCATATGAAGGCTCTTCAAGAAAGCAACGGAAAGAAAGCTGACGAAGCTAAAGAGGATGAAGGCTGTGTATGTTCTTTCCTCACAAACTTCTATTTATTAGTTCAACTATTGTATTTTTTTACCGCTTTGTTATCCATGCTTCGCTTTGTTGTTGATCCAATCTTTCAGTCCACAGAAGTTGACAGAGGAAAGAAGAAGCTCCATGAAGTATGCAAACTGAATATCTTTGCTGTGTTAGAGTAATGTTTCTTCATGTTCTTGCATTTATTCAGTTTCTGTTGTGTAATATCAGTCTATCGAGGAAGACGATGATGCTGTGTTGGGCGAGTCTGATCGCCCTCTAAAGAGGCTGCGGCGCAGAGGTGAAGGAGGCTCTGCTTTGACAAGCCCTAGCTTGGGCAGTCCGACTTTAGAGGAGCCTTCGACTTATGACGAAGAAAATGCTCCGATCCTATTGCCATATCATCCTGTACCAACTGAAAATGACCATGATGCTGGTGAGCTCATTATTCCAAAAGTCGAGCCCATTACAAATATACCTCTCACTTCTATTCATCCTGGTACTTGTTTGTAAATAGTAGTAACTAAATCTTATTTGCATTGCTCATTTTGTTGTTATGATGTGTTGAAGCTACTTTCTTCAAAACTGATATGTGTCTTGTACGTTTTCTGTAGATTCAGTAGAGCGAGAGAACTCTTCAGTTCCCATGCTTGAGATGGAGAAAACAAATGGACATGTGGAAGAGGGGGCTGGTGAAACAGTAAGTACTGCTGATGGTAATACCAATGACCTTTTTCCTACATCTGTTGGGAGATTTAGTGAGCACAAGCTAGCTGCAACCATAGAAGAACCATCAGCACTTGAATTAGCTTCTTCTGCTTCAGGCGAAGTGAAGATTAATCTTAGTTTTGCTCCTGCAACTGGAGGATCAAATCTATATTTACCTTCTATGGAGGAACTACGAAGAGCAATGGAGGAGAAGTGTCTTCGATCATACAAAATACTGGACCCCAACTTTTCTGTACTTGGTTTTATGAACGACATCTGTAGCTGCTACATGGACCTGGCAACAAAGGGGAAAGATACAGCTAACCAGTTGCCAAAAAACTTGCCGTTTGTCACAGCAAACATTGATGCATTGAAGAAATCTGCAGCAAGGATGGCTTTTACTTCTCAGGGCAGTAATGATCATATGCGTGATGTTGAAAACGCTGCAGTTGATGATTCCATGGGTTTGGTAGTTGTTCCTGAATGCCAACTTTCTGCGGATGAGTGGAGATTGATAAGCAGCTTCGGGGACATCACTCTAGGGAAAGAAACTGTTGAGATTCCTTGGGTGAATGAGGTCAACGACAAGGTTCCTCCAGTTTTTCGTTACATAGCCCAAAGTCTTGTGTATCAAGATGCTGCAGTGAAGTTTTCGCTTGGGAATATCAGGGATGACCAATGCTGCTCCTCTTGCTGTGGAGATTGCTTGGCTCCGTCAATGGCATGCAGTTGTGCAACTGCATTTAATGGCTTTGCATACACTGTAGATGGCCTCTTACAGAATGATTTTCTGGAACAGTGTATCTCTGAGGCCCGTGATCCGCGGAAGCATATGGTACAGTATTGCAAAGAATGCCCTTTAGAGAAAGCTAAAAAAGAAGTAATCCTGCAACCGTGCAAGGGGCACCTAAAGAGAAAGACCATTAAAGAATGTTGGAGCAAGTGTGGCTGCATGAAGAAATGTGGAAACCGAGTTGTCCAACAGGGCATTCACAACAAGCTGCAGGTAAACACACTCACCTTACCAACCTTTTTTTGCCAAGTGGTTCAGTTTTTGATAATCTAAACACATATCAGTTCTGATAGAATTGAAACTGATTATGATCAATTTAACTTGGACTAAACATTCTTTGCAATTTTGTTTATGTTCCTTTCAAAAATTTTTTGAATCAGGTGTTTTTCACGCCCAATGGGAGAGGCTGGGGACTCAGAACTCTAGAAAAACTGCCTAAAGGAGCTTTTGTCTGTGAGTTTGCTGGAGAGATATTGACCCTTCCAGAGTTGTTCCAACGCAGCTTTGAGATGCTTACTTCTCCGGTATTATTGGATGCATACTGGGGTTCTGAAGACATTTCAGGGGATGACAAAGCACTTTGTCTTGACGGAACGCACTATGGAAATATTTCCAGGTTCATCAATCACAGGTATAGGGACTCTGAAAATGAGTTTGTTATAAAGTTTCAAATGACTAGTCTAGCTTTAGAAACTCATTTGGGAAACTATTAATTGGTTTCCCTCTCAATTCATTTCGTCTAACTGTACTATGTCTATATGTGCAGATGCTTAGATGCAAATTTGATTGAGATCCCAGTTCATGTGGAGACTACTGATTTACACTACTATCATGTATGACACAGTTCCTGGTTTCATTTCTAATCATTTGCTTATAGAAGTCTCATCTGTTATGTGGAAACAATAGACCGATTAGCTAATCTGTATTTTTTTCCAGCTCGCATTCTTCACAACAAGAGAGATCGATGCTATGGAGGAACTTACCTGGGTGTGTTAGAAGTTTCTCCACCCACTCTTAATAGATTTGTTTCTTTTAGAAATTTTCACTAGTTCGGGTTCCAGTCCTGTTTTTTTTTTTGTGTGGTTCTGTCTGAGAAGTTTTGGACTTAACCTGCAGGATTATGGTGTCCCATTCAACCAAGATGTGTTTCCCACGAGTCCGTTCCATTGTCAATGTGGTAGCGAGTTCTGTCGGGTCACTAAGCAGATAAGCAGTGAGTAATCATCACAAGATTTTTTAATTGATAATCTTTTTCCTTAGTTTGACTGTTAAATGTTTATCTCGGTTTTGATACATGAGCCCTTCACTATTTTTGCAACTAAATCACGCAATTTGTTGATGCTGCAGAAGGCAAGAATGTGAAGAAGCGAGCATGAGAGCTTTACTTTGGTAGTTTTTGAAGATATGTGGTGATGCAATCTCTTTTTTTTTGTTGAATGAATTGGCAAAAAAATTCCAATCGAAAAAACTTTTTTTGTAAAAAATCCGACAAGGCATATAAGCAAAGTCGGTCGGTCCATTAAATAGGTAGCTATCAAAGGATGACACTTTTATCCTTAGAAACTGGATTCACTTTTGTGATATCAAACTCGTGTATATCTTAACTTAGGTTCTAACGGCTATGGCTTTTGTTTATGACTTATATTAAAAGATCTCTCTATTTATATACATCATAGTATCAAAGTAAAGTGTTGAAAGTGATCTCAACTTAAAAAAAAGAGCTCCCATGAGAATTACTTGTATATATAGGGAAGGATAATAGTACAAGATCAAAGCTTATTACATTGTATGATAATTTTGAGTGTTGCGGCATCATCCTATCATTTGAGTTATGTACAGGTTTCTTCGCTTACACAGCGAGCTGTGCTTCAACGGCTTTACCCACCAAGTCTCGGTTATGAGGTCTCAAGAGAGATTCTTGATCGCCAGATGAAGAAATAGCCGGTTGAATTCCACTTGCGTTTAGCGGAAACAGCGTTTTGTAGTACCCATCCATTATAGCCGAAATATCACAAGTAGCCGCAACACCAGGAATCTGTTTCACCAACAACAAACGCTGAATTTGAAATGCACTTCCAATCACAGAATTTGTGTATTAGAGAGAAGCCAGTAAGAAACGGAACCTGGTACATGTCCCGCAAATAGCCATAGAGATTCGGGTACTCAACAAGCTTCTTCTTGGTGCATTTGAATAGAACGTTGTAAACCGGATCAAAACGAATCAGAGTTGTAAAGAGACACACATCCGCCAAGGTTAACCTTTCTCCACACAAGTATCTATTACTACTCAAGTGATCCTCAATCTCATCTAAGGTACTAAAGAGTTCATTCACTGCTCCATCATACGCTTCTTGGCTCTGCGCAAACCCGCACCTTTCAAAACATCAATTCAAGCAAATCCTTACACAACAAAGCCATCAACTTTAGCAACAAACACAAATTGTAGCATCGAGAACACAAACTATGAGCAAAACCCGCATCAAATGTGGAACAATTCACACCATTCCTATAGCTTTTTCGATATTCCGATTACTTGTAAACGCCATTGTTAACACACTATAAGCATTGTAATGATGTTCCAAATTTACCTGTAAACGCCATTGTTAACTTTAGGATACACAATCTGATTCCAATCCTGGATCATCTCTTTCAACTCTGGTGGCGAAAGATCCAAGTTAGCGTTTCGTGCCAATTCGTTTAAACCCGAATTGAAGAACTCGATAATATCGTAGCTTTCGTTACAAACAACTTCTTTCTTCCTTGAATCCCACAGCATTGGAACGGTACACCTCCCGTCGTAACCTCCGGTTCTTGATTTGTACACTTCCTTAAGATTCCGGCACCGGTTTGCCTTATCCAAACTCGGGATAAGTTTATCCTTATCCTTGATTGGGATATTGTTATCCTTGAATTCCCATGATCCATCTTGACCAGGCGATGCGATTGAGACCGTAACGGCGTCGTTTAAACCCTTGAGAGCTCGGACGATTAGGGTTCGATGAGCCCAAGGACAAGGAAGACCAACGTAGAGATGGAGCTCCGAGGAAGCAGCGGAAGGGAATTGAGTCGGGTCGAGACGAAATTTGGAAGTGGGTCGGGTGTATGACCCGGATGAATCGGATGGAGCGAGTTGGGTCATCATGAGCTGCCACACGGTGGTCCAAGCTGTTCGAGCGGTGGAGATAAGTAGACCTGGAGGAAGAGATGGTCCCCATAGTAGCTTTGTGGCGGAGGTGAATATGCTTGTGGTGGTGGTCGTGCTTGGTTTTGGTGATTGGTGTGACATTCTAGGGCTGAAGTGGCGTGGCGTGAAGGTCGGGAAGCTTAAATGTGGCGCGAAGCAATTGGCCATGGCTGAGGTTTCTTCTTCTTCCTCTGTCACTAGGCGAGATCAAAAGAGAGAGAGACGAAAGACATAAAACGTTGCGTTTTGTATCCATATGAAAGCAGGCCCAACTACGATTATTCGGGGCCCAAGCTAATTGACATGTTTAGAAATATAGGTTCGGGAATTTGGGTTGGTTTGGTTCGGTAATTTGGGATTTTTAGGTTTTGGATCTTCGGTAATCATTCCTCTATCATGAAGAAAATCAGATTTCTTGTTAGAGTTTGCAAGCAATCTGACACAACTCATCACTAAAGCTATAGATGATGGGATTGCATAGCTTTAATTACTTGCTTCCCCGTTGGCTATCCTTACATCGCTCATGAGACATGCTTTGTTTCTGTTTTAAAACGCTTTTAGCGGTTTCTACTTTTAGTTTTTCTCCTCTTTATATAAACTCTTTTATCCTTTGATTTATAAATTTCACATTTAAACAAAAAAATAAAAAGAAACTAATTACATTTTTTATTACTTAGGCTACAATCTCTAATTTGTAGGTGGTTGCATTTCGGATCTTTATTCTATAAAAGATCCAAAGATTTCGACATGATCACCATAACCCTTTTAAGATGGAGAAACTTTAGAGGGTCTTACGAAAGATTTCGCCATGGTCACCATACTTCAGTCAACAACTTACGAAAGCTTTGATAACTACAGTAAATCAATCGTTAACCAATGTCTTTCCAATTGTTTTCAAGTTTCTAGGACATATTTATCCTACGATAAATTTTGATTAATTCGGTTATTTGAGTTTGGTTCCATAAAATTCGAGTTAGTTCCATTAACTTCAAGGCAGGGAAACCTCATAATTGAACTAACCAAATTATTCAGATTTTTTTCATACGGTAAATTTTGGTTAATTCGGCTAGAGTAGTTTGGTTCCATAAATCAATTATATGAGGCTAATTAGAAACACTGTGGAGATATTTATTAATGTTAGGTAGCTGATTTGATTACTTCATTACTAATCAGATGATAGCAATAATTTCACTTTGATTAATTTCAGCATTTTTCATAATTAAATTTGTAGAAATTTTAACTGGTCTTATATATTTTTCTTCCACATCAATTATATTTATTATGTCATTTGTGTTACCAATTCATCAACATCATACTCATTTATATGACCTGTGAAAAAAAACAGCTGTAAATAGTGTTGCATAAACATATCGAGAACAACAAAATGAAGATCAATTAAACTCATATGATTTTTCTTAATCAAAAAAAAAAGTATTCTCACTAATAGAAGAATTAGTCCCCCAGCTATTTATACTTTTCTAGGATACAAATTTTGTTTTTCTATATTTGACAAGTATTTGTATTTGGATCAAAAATTAAAACCTATGAATAGAAATATCAAGATCTTGCAATTTTGTATGCAAGAAAACACTAAAAAGTTCAAAATATTGTTCAGATTAAAAATTTAATTTACATACAAAATATGAAAAGAAAATAGCTCTGTATATAGACAATAATAATAACGTCTATTTATTAAAATCACCGTCGTCGAGACCAACCGTCGTCGAAATTCAGATGATAACTCCGGAGATCATAACTACACTGAATATTATTATGATCACTCTTCCGCGACCACCTCAAACGCGATTTAAGCCTCCAAACAAACTGTTTCACAAGAACACGCGGTTTTCCACAACATGAGAACGCAAACGCCACAATTGTTCTTTCCTCCGAGTTTCCTAGTGTCCCTGAAGCCGCTGTCGAGCTTCCGATTCGCTTTCCCCATCTCCGGAACTGAAGTCTCTTCAAACTTTGTTTGTTCATAGCTTTTTAGAGTTTAGTTAGTTTACTCTGTGTGAGATTTGCGAGAGTGAGAAAATGTGTTGAAGTAACAAAGAAGCAAAGAATGAGAGAAATATTTAAAGAGCTAAATTTGTTAGAAAGTGAGAGAGAGATAGAGAGAGAGGTTATGGGATTTGCAACGTGTGGATTTATAATTCGTGGACTAAAAGTGTATACTCAAATACTAGTCGAAAGAGCATCATCACTCACCAGTCACCACCATATAATCCAATATTTTTGCCTAATAGTTTATGAAAAGTTACATTATAAAAGTAATTCAATCTAATTCATCTATTACCACTTTAGTAGACTACCTTGTGACGTATTTTTACATAAACTTTATGTTTTAGTGGCTAAACGAAATCATTAATAGGCAAATCATGGTTTTAAACGACCCTTTTAACATAAAAAGGAAGGTTTTAAACGACCAACATAATGACATGAATCAGTAGATAGATCATCAATATATTAACACATTTCAATACAAAAGAAATAATATAGTAAAGTGATTCATAATTCATATGTCAAAGAATTGTCCAAAGTGCATCATTCATCACCATATATCCAAAATATTATCTAATACACTAATATGAAAAAGTTCATATTATAAAAAACAATTCAATCTATTTCATGATCTATTACCACTTAAATAAACTACCTCGTGACATAGTTGCACATTAACTTTATGTTGCAGTGGCTAAACGAAATCATCTATAGGCAAAATCATGGTGGATAGCTAGCAAGGTTTTAAACGACCCTTTTAACAAAAATACAAAGGTTTTAAAAGAGCTACACAATGATGACATAAGTTAATAGATAGAACATCAATATATTATCAAATGGTTGATACTAAATATAGGTAAATGATACTTTTCATAATTTCTACGTCAAATTAACACTCGTTTACGCACTACATAAAATTTTATGGTATATAGTTTTGCCGATAAAATTCTACACACATCAACATACTACCAAATTTGAATCTAGATTATACCAAATTTGGCACTAGACACTAGTACAAAACAATCCAATACAATTGTGTTCTTTAAATATCTCTTTAATGAATAAAGATATGTTTGAAATTTGGTTAGTGTCAGCTCCACATCAGGAGCCTAATTTATGGGTCATAAACCCGTCCCCAAGTTTGGGTGGAGAATCAAATACAACTTTTATTGTATAACCAACGGTGAAGCAAAATCTCAACGATTAAATAATTCCACTTATGAAACCCCTTTATCAAAAAGCATTATCTGATGCAAACTCATTTTCATCAGTTCTTTTGTCTGAACCTTACCAAAAAAAAAAAGTTGTTTTGTCTGAATATCTTGGAAACATTCGGTTAAAGTGAGATTTGAGTGTCTACTTTTTTAACCGGTCAGTCTACACCGTCCATAGCAAAAGCGACGACGTTTTAGGATAGATGATGATATGGATTGATACAAGAATATACCAAAAAGACAAGATTATGCCTAAAAACTAGACCCCACGCGTAATTGCTTTCTTGTTACATGACGTAAAAGTAACGTTACATGAGTCAAAAAGACAACGATTGATAACACAATTAAACAAAGAGAATTCAATTTTAAAGAAACAAAATAAAGCAAAGGAAATATCTCGAACTAGAAATCAATTTCATTTCTGGATCTTTCTGTTACTTATCCATCAACCATCATACCAATTAATTGAACTGATTGTGATTCTTTTTTCTTCATCTAATCGCAAACGCAAGAAAACAGAGTTTTCATAAGATATATTGACAAAACTTCTGCATCAATGTGATCCTACCTTGAAGAAAGCTGATCTTCTTGTATTGATCAATGACCATTAGTTTTTTTTTCTAGTGGCATATGCAGATGTGGAATACGTACAAGCACCAAACTCTTTCCGCGAGCTCACCTATGCGTATGAACACAATGCTATCTAAGTTAATGAAAAGATATCTCAAGGGAACTTGTGAATTTCAAGGAAAGTACTATGTAGTTGTGTAACTTACAGTCCTTGTGCTCGTATAGATCTTTATCGCAGCTACAACATCTGCAGAAGAGAAGGAGATAGATATATAGATGTTGGTTTTTCAACTGTTTAGGTTCAAGAACAATGTGAAACTGATGTTTAGAGAGAAACTTGACCTTGTTGTTGAGTGGTCTAGTTTCAATTGTTTCTCTATTTCGCCAAAATACAGACCAAACAGCGGTGACCTGTGATACCATGGTTCAAGATCTTTAACCAAATGTTACTTTAAACAAAAGCAGAACACAAAATCTCTGTTGTAACATCTGTGTATGAGCGAGGAATATCACAAATGAAAGAACATGATGCATAAAGAGCACTTACATCAGTTTATTCAGGTGAAATGAGTTTCGCTATAGGTTTTAATTTTCTCAAGTACTTTAGATCATATGATAGATTTTCTTCTATTAGAGAAACATTCTTTGATGATCTATAATTTCCTTTGTCCAAAACCAAAAGCCACTCAATAAAGATATCAGTATTCAGGCAAAAGTCCAGAAGCACAAGCGAACATAGCATAACACACATGAAAAGCTTCTATTGGTATTATTTGTAATCAAACTCACGCCCGAAGCCAGAAAACAAGACTTATAATTAAATGCAATGTCGAAATGAGGAATTCTACAGTTGAAATTACCATGATGGAATTGCTGCTGCGGTAAGGGCAGAAGGTAATTTCCAGAGGTGGTGTAAACGACTCTCTAGTATTTCTGTTAGATACTCTAGAATCTCTTCAACCTATATAAGAAGAAACCAAAAAAGTTAGAAACATGATTTACATATAACAAATGTTACATATAAACAAAGAAAACTAAAAATTTCAATAAATGATTGTAGTTGAGAGAGTGACCTTTGAATTCAAAGCAATCTCGTTCTGTTTTAAACTTTTAGATCTTTGAAGAAGCAGCTTGCATAACTCCTCGTATTGTTCTGACACAGTGACAGATTTATAGGAAACTGACATGATACCTTCGATTAAATGAGTCCATCTGCTTGTAACGCATCCTATTAACAATAGCTCCTGCTCTTCAGCAATATCACCACAAGTGTTCAAGTAAGAGTGACCACCATTTCTTACAAAACAGAAGAGACCAAAATGGATATACTTAGTTCAAGAATCAGATCAACTTACGATCTTTTCGATGAATATATCGTCATCATTCTTATCTGAGCCACGCAGCCTTCTTAACACTTCTACCCACTGAGCTTTTGGTGCAGAAAATATCAAGCTGGCTCCCGATACCAATCTTAAGGTTCTCTTACTAAGAAAATAAGATATAGCTTTCGATTGCCAGATGTTCCAGGTCAAAAGCTCAATAGGCTGTTTTTCCGAGCTACGAAAAAGAATGACATCAAGTTCATCAACAAGTACACCAAGATTATTGCAATACATTCTATCTCATACTTAGAAAGCACAATATACCTCAAGAAAGTTGTATTATTGTCTTCTCTATGTAACAACTCTTTAGGCTCTATGTGCTTAGAAAGGATATTCAAACCAGTCTCAAGTGCTGATACACAGGACACAACAGATTGCCTCTTACAGAGCTTCCCATCAATTATCTCTCTAATACCGTCACCTGATTCCACCGCTGCAACCAGAATAGCTCGGAGTTGTTTATCCTTCAATGTCGAGTTATTCATCAAATGCTCTAACACAAATTCTCTCCCCTTTGAAAGAGTATCTGATGATAAATTCTCTAAACCCTGAAATTTCTCCAAACAAACAACAATTCCAACAAATTAAAATCCACCTTAAGTTTCACTTATGACTAGAGATAGTAATAAGCAAAAAAACCTAAAAACACAACCTTTGGGAACAAAGGGTTCGATTTTATCTCTGATATTGCTTCGTCAAGCTCTCTCACAGATTCCCCAAACGTATCTGAACCATTTATGCTTCTTAAAACCTAGTAATGGAGAACACAAGCAATTTAGCGGAAGAAACAGGAATCAATGTGAGAGTGAGAGTGAGAAAAAGCCAACATTTTCGAAGAAGAGACCCCATTGAAGAGCTTTCTTGCAATTCTCAGCATCCCAATGAGAAGGAACACCAGAAGATTGAAACCCAGATGCTAAAATGAGCAAATCCACAAACCCTTTCAATAGTTTGATGAAATCTTCCTTGGAGATTTCTGGGTAATTCCAAACCATTTCTTCTTTATTTTGATTCGATTCGAAAGAGAATAACCCTAATTTCATAAAAGCACAAGCGATTTGACCGATTGATGTGAGGCATGATCGTGAATCAGTGAAAAGCTTTCGTCTTTGGGTTGTTTCCCGCGCGTTCGTTGCCCTAGAAGAGACGCGATTCGGTATTCTGAATAATTAAGGTTTTGGTTTTCTAAGTAAGAACTTTGTAACGTTTTTCTGCATTAAGAACTACACGATGTTTAACCATTCTATAGAAAAACTTCAGCTATGACCAAAGCATGATTAATTGTTTTTTTTTTTTTAATTATTACATCAAGTCATCAACAACTTTCTTATTAAATTTTATTTTTGACATCACATGTGACGAAAATGGCTTGTCTGTATATTTTCAAATAAAAATAAAATCCAAAATTTGTAAAACTTGGTGTTATTTGTTTTGTCAACTAAATCTATTAATTTGATTAATGGGACTCGGAGTAGTTACCATGACATCTATATATGATCTATCTAATAAACCAATTGTTAACTAAATGATTTCTAATAAATAATGAAAATCTTTGAAGCAAATTAGATTCTGTATTTTCTATTCATCCCTACATAAACCAAAAAGCCAATCTCGTCGTCGATTGATTTATCACACATGGATAAAGAACATAGTCAAGAGGGCCATCAATTATTATTATTAACGAAAGTTGTTATATATTCTAAATTTGTCAGGAAGAGTTGAAATTAACGAAATGGTCCAAAATATTAATAATTGACAAATAATTTGTAATAATAAAATGAAAAAAAGTTGAAATGAAATATTGAAAAAGTAATTTATGATAAGCATCCCGATTGCCGACTGTGTAAATCCAGATTGATCAAGAACTGAATGAGTTGTCAAAACTTGGATTTGGTACAAAAAGATATATCTCTTAAAGTCGCACCACATATATATGTTAAGCAAAGAAAAAATAAAATTACAACGTGGGAAATGTTGTTAAGGATGTAATGTATCCGAATAAGGATTAGGTTAACATTACACATGAGTTCAGCTATTCACATAAGTAAATATTTGTTCAAATCTATCATATAGTCGTCTATATCTGTTACAAAAAAAATTATATCTGTTGGAACAAGACAAATTTTAACAATTAATTAATATTTTGATCCGAGAAAATATATTTTTACATTTTGAAATAAAATATACACAAAATGGAACATATCAAATAGTGTAAACTGAGATTTTGCATATTACTATCTCACACGACTGCATGAGTGAGGGTTAATTAGCCATAGATAGGTCTACAAAATTTAAAAAGTTTCAAAAGATAATCACTGATCGATTCATGATGATTTAGTAGTTGAATGATTTATCATAAAACTATGAGACTAGAGTTTAAGCTTTTTTCTATTGTGATTTTAGTCATGATCTCGGTGTATGTGGAAACACATAATAGAATTGATTTGCTTATTTATGTCATCAAAATGTACTTACTTTTCATATATAATTTATCCTGAAAAAAACTCTATAGCGTGAACACGTTTTAGCTGAAACACTTTTAACAAGTATATATGACCAAGTCCAACCAAAATCGCCAAGAAGAGCAGTCATTCATCGCGACCTCCAAACCCTCTTTTATGAATGTTGCAGTGATGGAATGAAATCCATACATACTGATTTTGTCCAAAAAAAAAAAAAAAAAATACATACTGATCTTCCAGAAAGTCGAATAGTTTTACGAGTCTTCAAAAATGATGATTTTAACAAAATGATTACAATAGAAATAGTTGTGTGAAAATGACTTCCAACCATCATTGTTCAAATGACATTAGGAAATACTTTTGTGTTATGACAACCAAAAAATTAAATATAAATCGACTCATTTTTTTTTTTATCTCTCCGTCGTATTTATATCATTTTCTTATCTTTTCGATAAGCATGGTCTACAACAATTTTGGTTGGTTTGTATAAATATTTATACTTATTTATATCTTTTTTTCTTAATAGAATTGATCATATATATCCCGAATATAAATTAGCTAAGAAGACATTTATTCAGACAGCCAACACAGCTGATTATATTAAATTGCGTGAGCTGGAATGGATGTTTCTCACCTCATTTCTTCAAGTTGCCTATTACTATATCACATCAAGACATGGTGCCCACTTTCCTCCAACTCTAGATTTATTGTATATCTATGTGAAAATGTGCTGTCGTTCACATTCATCCCCAAAATATTATAATGTATATTGTATTTGATCACATGAACATGATAAGATTTATCTGTAAATGTTTATAATACATAGTTGGACTAAAAAATACTATATTGTTACCTTTTTGTTTGTTTCTATTGGATAAAGTGCAAACAATTAGTTATTTGGTAGCTATAGACAAACTAATTCATAATGCAACTAAAGTTAAAAATCATCTTTAACAAAAGAAACTATTAATGATAAGTTTGATTCGAAATTTATGGTAACATTACGAAAAAATAAATCATCTGATAAAAGAAAGATGTATAAGAATATCAATATCTAATGACATTCTGTCTTTAAATGTAAGAAACAAAACTAGTAATTTAGAGAAAATACATAAAAATTTACTTAAATGTTTTGTTTGAGTTTTCAGAAATTATTTAATATGTTTTTCGAAATACAATATCAAAGAATTCTTCCTAAAAAAATTAACCCATGTGATGCTATAGTTAGTAGTAAATGTAATCTAATAGAAAAGAACTTCATTTTTTGTTTTGATTTGTTGACTTGCACTTCTACATACTCTATATAAACACAACCATATTAGAGATCAGATCGCCAAAACCACTACTCTTCTTCATCGATCATCAACATGGCTAGATCCTTGTTGCTCTCGCTAACCCTCGCTTTCCTCTTCACCGGAATGGTCTCAGCTCGTGACTGGAACATCCTGAACCAGCTCAAAGGAACCACAACAAAGACTAGCCAGACCGGCGTCACATCTTTGAAAGGACCAAACCTAAACGGATACTGCGAAAGCTGGAGAGTCAACGTGGAGCTTAACAACATCAGGGACTTTTTGGTTGTGCCACAAGAATGTGTATGGTTCGTCCAAAAGTACATGACCTCATCTCAATACGAGGATGACGTGGAGAGAGCCGTCGATGAAGCCATCCTCTACCTCGGAAAAACATGTTGCGAAAAGAAGAAATGCGATGGCATGGATGCTTGGATCTTTGACATTGATGACACTCTTCTCTCCACCATTCCTTACCACAAGAGCAACGGCTGTTTCGGGTAAATAAACTAAACTTAACCATATTTACATTAACCTCGGTTTGGTTTGACAAAATTTTGGTTTGGTTTTTGGTTCGGTTTTTGGATAAAATAATAAATTAAAGATCCATATGAACAAAAAAATTGATCAGGTTACAAAGAAAAATTGGCTTGAATTTTGGTTCAGATCGGTTTATGTCTACCTCTATAATGTTTCTATTTTTTTGGTTAGCTTTAATCCGGTTTAGAGTAACCGGAATTGAAATGTTACATTGATTTGAATCAGTGGTGAGCAATTGAACACGACCAAGTTCGAGGAATGGCAAAAATCGGGCAAGGCACCAGCAGTTCCAAACATGGTGAAGTTGTACCATGAGATCAGAGAGAGAGGTTTCAAGATCTTTTTGATCTCTTCTCGTAAAGAGTATCTCAGATCTGCCACCGTCGAAAACCTTATCGAAGCTGGTTACCACGGCTGGTCTAACCTCCTTCTCAGGTATATATTGCATTGGTTTGAATCATATGTTTAATAACCGAGTAAAACCGAAAATTTCACTACTAGTTTCGCCAAAACCAAAAGCAAAATTAGAACTAAAGTTTGCATAAAAATTTGTAAAACATCCTATATAAAATAAATAAAATCTCAAAAAAATCATACATAATGAAATGGAGTAACTAATAATTATTCGATAGTTAAATTTCTTTTAGGTAAGTTATTTAAGATTTTGGAGTCTTTAAGGTTCTTGTTTTTCAGCATTTAATTTATGGTTGTCATTATATGTAGATTTGAGTAATTAATGGGTTTGACCAAAAATAAGGGAGAGAAAATAAAAGGGTTGAGTTGTCAAATCATATAAAAAAACATTAATAATTTATGTCTAATTTTGGGTAAATAGTAGAATTCTTTTTCAGTTTTTCCATATCTAGTATCGAGTTGGAACTCGGGTTATGACATTGATAATTCAACATACATTAATTAGAGCACTATGGTATAATATAATGAACCAAGTATAATAAAATTATCAAACTTGAAAAATGCAGGGGAGAAGATGATGAGAAGAAGAGTGTGAGCCAATACAAAGCAGACTTGAGGTCATGGCTTACAAGTCTTGGGTACCGAGTTTGGGGAGTGATGGGTGCACAATGGAACAGCTTCTCTGGTTGTCCAGTTCCCAAGAGAACCTTCAAGCTCCCTAACTCCATCTACTATGTCGCCTGATCAAATCTTATTTACTAACAAAACAATAAGATCAGAGTTTCAATCTGATTCTTGAGTCTTTTTTCATCTTCTCATTTCTGGTTTATATAACCAATTTAAATGCTTATGATCCATGAACCATGATCATCTTTGTGTTTTTTTTTGTATTACCATTTTGGGCCTTTGTGATTGATATTGGGCTTTTGTTATATAATCTCCTCTTTGTCTTCCTCTCTACCTAATTGGATTCAAGAACATTGCTGAATTTGGTAAAGTTCAGATATAAGATCAAAGTATTAAGTAAGTCAGACTAAAGTAGAAATACATAGTAACTTGAAAGCTACTCTAAGTTATACAAATTCTAAAGAACTAAAAAGAACAGCAGAAGTTGGAAGCTCAAGCAATTAAATATATAAAAACACTGACTACACTGAGCTGTCTCCTTCTTCCACCAAATCTTGTTGCTGTCTCTTGAAGCTTTCTTATGACACAAACCTCAGACCCAATTTCACCTCACAGTTTGGTACAACCTCAGTTTTCTTCACAACAAATTCAAACATCTTCTCCTTATATTACCTCTTATCTCTTCAATCATCAAGACACATAGTCACTTACATTTTTCTATCCTTCCTTCTGCTCTGCTTTCGAGCTCAGCTTGCCTCACCATGGAACCAAACACCATGGCCACCTTTGACGATGAGGTAAGAGAGAAAGAAACAAAACAAAACCGAAACTTGTTTCCTGGGTTTCCTTCTTGACCAAATTCTTTAAATTGGATTCGCATTAATATCTCAAACTTATGTACTTTTTATGAATGCAGCATCGTCATTCACCTTCGGCTAAGATCTGTAGAGTTTGTGGCGATGAGGTCAAAGGCGATGACAATGGCCAGACTTTTGTGGCGTGCCACGTGTGCGCTTACCCGGTTTGTAAACCTTGCTATGAATATGAGCGTAGCAACGGTAACAAATGTTGCCCTCAATGCAACACTATCTACAAACGCCACAGAGGTAGATTAACTTAAACTCTGTTTTCGTCTTACCATCCCATAGCTTACTTAATAACTTAACTCTCATATTGGTGAATTGTTTTGTTTAAAGGCTCTCCGAAAATCGCTGGAGATGAAGAAAACAATGGTCCCGATGATTCAGATGATGAGTTGAATATTAAGAATCGCCAGGATGCTTCCTCCATTCACCAGAATTTTGCCTATGGATCGGTACTATATGATTTCGATCCATGTTTTTTCTTTATAGCCTCTCCTTCCCATATGGAATCAAGATTCTGAGTATTTTCTCGGTAATGCAGGAAAATGGAGATTACAATAGTAAGCAGCAATGGCGTCCAAATGGCCGGGCCTTTTCTTCCACCGGAAGTGGTATAAATAGAAAATATATGTTCGATTCATATAAATACCATTAGATGTCTAAACGCAAAATTTGAGACCTGTTTTTGTGTGATTTGATTTGAAGTGTTGGGGAAAGACTTTGAAGCTGAAAGAGATGGCTACACAGATGCGGAGTGGAAAGAACGAGTAGATAAATGGAAAGCGAGGCAAGAGAAGAGAGGTTTAGTGACTAAAGGAGAACAAACAAACGAAGACAAAGAAGATGATGAAGAAGAAGAATACCTGTAACAAAAAAAAATGATCTTTCTTTAGTCTCAAGAAATAAAGACTTGGAGCGTAAGTAACTGAGTTCTTGTTTTTTTTTTACAGAGATGCTGAAGCAAGACAACCTCTCTGGAGAAAAGTCCCAATCTCATCGAGCAAAATCAGTCCTTACCGAATCGTGATTGTTCTTCGTCTTGTGATCTTAGTTTTCTTCTTCCGTTTCCGTATCTTGACACCAGCCAAAGACGCATACCCTCTCTGGCTTATCTCAGTCATCTGCGAGATCTGGTTCGCACTTTCTTGGATCCTTGATCAGTTTCCGAAATGGTTTCCAATTAACCGAGAAACCTACCTTGACCGTCTCTCTATGAGATTTGAACGGGATGGCGAAAAGAACAAGCTTGCACCGGTTGATGTGTTTGTCAGTACAGTGGATCCGCTCAAGGAACCTCCGATAATCACAGCCAACACTATTCTTTCGATCTTAGCCGTTGATTACCCAGTAAATAAGGTTAGCTGCTATGTGTCTGATGACGGTGCATCAATGCTCCTGTTCGATACATTGTCTGAAACTTCCGAGTTTGCAAGGAGATGGGTTCCGTTTTGCAAGAAGTACAATGTTGAGCCAAGAGCTCCAGAGTTTTACTTCTCTGAGAAGATTGATTACTTAAAGGATAAAGTCCAAACTACATTCGTCAAAGATCGCAGAGCAATGAAGGTCAGTGACGAAAGATCTCTTACTTTTTAAATCACACAACAGATCTTGACATTCTTTTCAATGTTTTGCAGAGAGAATATGAAGAATTCAAAGTGAGGATCAATGCCTTAGTGGCTAAAGCTCAGAAGAAGCCTGAAGAAGGTTGGGTGATGCAAGATGGTACACCATGGCCTGGTAACAACACTCGTGATCATCCCGGGATGATTCAGGTAACGACAAAACCTCAAAACCCCAACGGTTACAGTATACCATCAAAGGTTCCACCTTTGGATCTAAACAACTACTTTGATTCAACTTTTTCAGGTGTATCTCGGTAAAGAAGGAGCATTCGACATTGATGGTAACGAATTACCGCGCCTCGTGTATGTATCAAGAGAGAAGCGTCCTGGTTACGCACACCACAAGAAAGCTGGAGCTATGAATGCAATGGTAAGCAAAACAAAGCAAAACAAACAGTCAAAAGCTCTCTCGGAAACCAAATCTAACTGTTTTCCGGTGATATTTCAGGTTCGAGTCTCAGCAGTGCTCACAAATGCTCCATTCATGCTTAATCTTGACTGTGATCATTACATCAACAACAGTAAAGCCATAAGAGAATCAATGTGCTTTCTAATGGATCCACAGCTTGGTAAAAAGCTTTGTTATGTTCAATTCCCTCAAAGATTCGACGGAATTGATCATAACGATCGATACGCCAACAGAAACATCGTCTTCTTCGATGTAAGTCTTCATCATCAAAAACCCCCAAATTCAAAATTCAAAACCCTAAGATCTGATTTTTGTTAACAGATAAACATGAGAGGCTTAGATGGGATTCAAGGACCAGTCTACGTAGGAACAGGATGTGTATTCAATAGACCAGCATTATACGGATACGAACCACCGGTATCGGAAAAAAGAAAAAAGATGACCTGTGATTGTTGGCCGTCGTGGATTTGCTGTTGCTGCGGCGGAGGTAACCGTAATCACAAATCGAAATCATCAGATTCGTCAAAGAAGAAATCAGGAATCAAAAGCTTGTTATCGAAACTAAAGAAGAAGAACAAGAAGAAGAGTGATACTACAACGACGATGAGTAGCTATAGTAGAAAACGATCATCGACGGAGGCGATTTTTGATTTGGAAGATATTGAAGAAGGGCTTGAAGGATATGATGAGCTAGAGAAATCGTCGTTAATGTCGCAGAAGAATTTTGAGAAGAGATTTGGGATGTCTCCTGTGTTTATTGCGTCGACGTTGATGGAGAACGGAGGTTTGCCGGAGGCGACGAACACGAGCTCGTTGATCAAAGAAGCGATTCATGTTATTAGCTGTGGTTATGAAGAGAAGACTGAATGGGGCAAAGAGGTAAATAATCATAATTTATAGGTCCTAATGGTAATATTGCAGAATTGCTAAAACAATGAACAAAATTAATTTCAAGATGATAAAAACTAATTTAGTAATTTACAAAACACTAATTTAAAAAAAAAATCATTTTAAACTTATAATATACTCCTTCCGTTTCAAAATATAAGACGTTTTAGTTAAAAACACGCAGATTAAGAAATATCCACTTTTAAAAAGTTCAACCAATCATGAATGAGACTGTAAAATATAAATAATCAGAAAATATTAAATTAATATATAATTTGCATAGAAACTTAAAAACGTCTTACATTTTGAAACAAAAATAATACCTCAAAACGTCTTACATTTTGAAATGGAGAGAGTAATTTCTAAAGATTATAAATAAAATATAAAAATTTTGTTTATTTTACATTTTATTTATTTCTCCGTGACTCGAAGAATTTAAATGACGGAATTCATCAACTAAACCAAATTTTACTTATCAATTATCATAATTGTTTTGTAAAAATGTGAATCTGTATTTAATACAGATTCACATTTTTACAAAACAATTATGATATTTTTACAATTTGCAACATTTGTAAATCAAACTTTTTATTTAATTTTAAAAAGTGGAGTGGCTTAATTTTATTTTAAAAATGATTTGAGTATATATGGATTTTAGTGCTTAACTCTTGATTTTGTTTCAATATTGTTTTCAGATTGGATGGATATATGGATCAGTCACGGAAGATATCCTTACAGGATTCAGGATGCATTGTAGAGGTTGGAAATCAGTTTATTGTATGCCTAAAAGACCAGCTTTCAAAGGCTCAGCTCCGATCAATTTATCCGATCGGTTGCACCAAGTACTTAGATGGGCACTCGGTTCCGTCGAAATCTTCTTTAGTCGTCATTGTCCTTTGTGGTATGCTTGGGGAGGCAAACTCAAGATTCTTGAACGTCTTGCTTACATCAACACAATTGTTTATCCTTTCACTTCTATTCCTCTACTCGCTTATTGTACTATTCCGGCTGTTTGTCTTCTCACCGGCAAGTTCATCATTCCTACGGTAAGTTTCACACTGTTACCCTAAATGTTCTTGATTTGTCACAACATCAAAGAAATGATCAAACTTTTTTACTCTTTGTATCAGATAAACAATTTCGCAAGTATATGGTTCCTAGCTCTGTTCCTATCAATCATTGCGACGGCGATCTTAGAGCTCCGGTGGAGTGGTGTGAGCATAAACGACCTCTGGCGTAACGAGCAATTCTGGGTAATCGGTGGTGTCTCAGCTCATCTCTTTGCAGTCTTTCAAGGTCTTCTCAAAGTTCTCTTCGGTGTTGACACTAACTTCACCGTCACGTCAAAAGGAGCCAGTGACGAAGCTGATGAGTTTGGAGATCTTTACCTCTTCAAATGGACAACTCTTCTCATCCCTCCGACTACGCTCATCATCCTTAACATGGTTGGTGTTGTCGCCGGAGTTTCTGACGCTATTAACAATGGATATGGTTCTTGGGGACCGCTCTTTGGGAAACTGTTTTTCGCGTTTTGGGTCATTGTTCATCTTTACCCTTTCCTCAAAGGTTTGATGGGTCGACAAAACCGAACACCGACAATCGTTGTTCTTTGGTCTATCCTTCTCGCCTCGATCTTCTCGTTGGTTTGGGTTCGGATCGATCCGTTCTTGCCGAAACAGACTGGTCCGTTATTGAAGCAGTGTGGCGTCGACTGTTAATGAGGAACCGCATTTGCGTTTGCGTTTTGTTCACCCTTTTGAGCCATTTTGCTTGGCCTAATTTCAGATTTTGGTGTTCTTTGTTGGATTATATGGATTTGTAAGGACAAAAAAAAAAAATACAAACTTTGAATTACTTGTGAAATAAAATAGACAAATTTCTGTAAAATACAAACAAATAGAATGAATATTAATTAAATCAAATCACACACAAAACACAACGATTTGATTATCAACCAAACACACACACACACAAACAAAGAGAGAGATGAAAATAATTTCACAAAGGCAATTTAGTAACAAATAAATGAAATTTTACTCACAATTTAGTAACCAAACATGTGTGGAATTGTTTCTCTGTTGTAGAATTTGAGTTTTAAGAGCTTCAACTGTACTTGCTGGTGGCCATTGAGTGATTGTTCCAATAACCACCGACTGTTCCGATTATTGGTGATTCAGGGCTTCTACTTGGCGATTTCCTTGGCGAATCCGTAGCTGAAAACTGTTTTATCTCCTCTGCAGTTAATGCACCCAGTATAGGTCTTTCATCGTGGCTTTGAACCGGTTTCGAGTATTTCTTCTTCTCAGACATTGCGGTTTCAACACTGCTGCATCCGCTGGCAGTGGTCTGTGATGTGGATAACCAAGTTGAGAGACTAGCATCAACAGCTATTTCTTGAGTTCTCTGTTTCTTAGTTTCATCTCTTGATTTCCGGTTCAAGCTGAATGATGATGATAACTCATCAACCTGAGGCTCCAAGCTGAAGGAAGCATTTATCGCGTTCTCCTTTCGAGGCTGTGTTTGAGTTGTTCTTCCTTTGGATTTCACAGCTTTCCATTGTGAAAGATTCTCGATCGGGTTCAGTACTGCGTTAACATACCCGCTCCTGTCTCTAGCACTGACATTACTCTTTTCTTCAATCCTCTTGATATCCATAACATTATCCGCAATCTCCTCGGTATAAACTACTTTATCCCAGTTATGCAGCTTATCCTCATAATTGTCATCATTATAATAGTCTTCATCAAGCAGCCCACCATCATCATCATCATCATCATCATCATCAATATCCGTTACATCCTCCTCTTCATCATCACTTTCTCTGCAATTCTGGTATCTATGATTTGAAGGATAAGACCCTGACGAGTTAGAAGTAACATCGCTCCCTTCAGACGAACATCGAGTCTGCTTCGACTTCACCTCTTCTTTCTTCTCCTCAAAGAGCTCAACAGATTCATCTACTACAATGTGTTCATATGTTGTAACATTGGTGTCGAAAGTCACTCTCTTACGATTTGGACTCGGACTCGGACTGTTTTTCTCCTCAACATTGTCACTGCAATATAAAGAAAAGAATCAAATAAGTCAAATCTCTTTAACTAGAACACAAAACATGACTCTAAGTACAACACTTACTAGATATCAGTAATCGGAATCACAGAAACTTTAGATACTTGCTCAACACTTAGATGATCATCTTTTGGAGACACCTCCGAGATTTTAAAGACTTCCAAAACACTTGAATCTTTTATATACTTTGGGTCGACTTCTTCAACATTAGGAACCCTAAGATTCAAAAGAACATCCTTTGTAGATTCCTCAGAGATTCTCTATAAACAAAAAGAAAAAACAAAATTACTTCAGATAAAGCAAAACCCAACAAAAATTGAAGCTGAAGCAAGCTTAGTTGAAGCAAATCAACACTAACAGAATCGAAAGATGTGATTTTTTTTCCCTGAGAAAACTTACGTTTAAACGAGGATTAAAAGATTCTCGACGTCTTAGACGGCGACGATTCTTCCGACGACCAAAGCAACCAAGTAAGCAACCCATTCTCTTCTAACAGTTCCAAAGAGCTAACGAGATAGTTTGAAGATAATAGATTCCTTCGAGAGCTTATCAACGGGTCAACATTGCAAAGAGATGATTTTTACTTAGAAGAGCTAGAGAGAAGAACAAGTGTACTCATGGATTTGGGGATTTAGGGTTTCCTTTTTTCTTTTTAATTTCAGGTTATTAAAAAAGTAGATGACCGTTACGAGTCTGATTAGACTGTGAAATTGGACCGTTGCTATGTGGGCCACTACTTTATTAATAAAGAGAAAATATTATTTAAATTGGAGATAATGGGCCGTTTAAAACCCATTTATTATAACTCCACTAAGTTTGACGAGCTTCGATATCAAATGAGGTGATTACAGAAGGGACACGTGTACGGTAGGATTCATTGGCGGCAAAAAGATGATATTTTGAATCTAGTGGATGGAAGTTTGAAATGACAAAAAAATAATGGGGACAAAGAATCATTTTTAGTTTCGGACTTTATAAACACAATTGGACGTATTCTCCAAATTAAATTAAATCATTTGTTTGATTCTAGCTGCATTATTTGTTATATAAAAAAAAGGTTTTATTACATTCAGCTAAATTCAATAAATGGACGAACAAAATTTGGACAACTTCAAAAATGAAAAGCGTGATTGTGATGTTTCTAATTTATCATAACTTGATGTTCTCGAAGAATTAGGACATAAATGTACGTTGAAAGATTTAATATTGGTGTTTAATGATGCTAAATTCTATGGAATGAAATGAATGGGTTTTCACTAAAAGTGGGTTCATTGGATCATGCAATGTGTTTCTACTGTTTCCTATTCTTTCTTACTTAGGGCTTCTCCAACGAGACGCCATCCCACTATATTTGGTGCAGAGTGTTCTCCAACGTGACGCCATGAACGACGGGATAATTTTTTTTTTGGTGTTTTATGAACAGTGTTACACCAAATATGGTGTAACACTGTTCATAAAACACCAAAAAAAAAATATTATTTTATTTGTATTTTGATTTATATACTTTAATGAAATTATTATTTATCAACTAAAAATCAAATATACCATCAATTTTTGTATGTTTTTATTTTTAATAATATGTACTTTAAAGTATAATTAATATGAATAATAATTTATACATAATTTTTAAGGAAATACTAAATTAATTAAAACTGAAAATACATACTAAAGTTCAATTAAATACTGACAACATAAAATTACAAAATTAAAACCAAACAAACACAAAAACTAAATGCAATAAGATAATTTTAAACGACGTAATATAAATTTAAATAACAATCTAAAACCCGGGAAAATTATTTCCGCTAAGATAATTATAATACGTGTGGCTGGACCATCACGTTTTTGGAGTAAGAAAGTGTTACATGATATAATGACAACTTGTATCATAATGCATAATATGATTATAGAGGATGAGCGTGATCTTGGTGCAACAATTGAAGAAAGAGTCGAAGTCGTAGAAGTTGAAATGGCGGGCGACGATGATGCTCGATTTCAAGAATTTTTAGCTCGACACAGGCAAATCAAAGACCGGAAAGGTCATATTGAACTTCGAAATGCATTAATTGAGCACTTGTGGACGGAATATACTAATTCTGAGAATTAGTACAATGTAATTTATTTTCTGTTATTTTAATTTATCGATTGTAATCTTATATTACTTAAATTAAAATAAATCAGTTATAAAAACTATTAGTATTTATCAAACTATTAAAAATAGTGAAAATCTAAAATTTAATAATTTAATAATACTAAATTTAATTTTGGTGTGAGATTTGGTGTTAATGGTTGGAGATGAAAAAAAAAGTAGTACACCAAAACACCAAATTTGGTGTTTTGGTTTATTGTTGTTGGAGTTGCTCTTAATGACTCAGCACAAGGAAGTATCATTCTTCAAAGAGGAATCATAACGGGAGACCCTTATCTTCTTATCTATTTATCTTTTTAAAACTATGTTTTAAATTTCAGTGAATTAAAAACAAACCGGACTAAGCAAACTGCTTTTTACGCAAGTAAATTTAACACTTAGATTAATTTTTTATTGTTTTATAATTTCAATGCATTGACAAACCGGAGTAAGCATTCCGTCCCATCCTACGGATCTTTAAGAGGTGTTATTAGTTCAACCGCTTTTCACACAAGTAAATTTAACACTTAAACTATTTTTTAATGTTTTTTTGCAAATATTTTTATTAGGTAAAGTATTTTTAACTATATTTTAATATTAAACAAAACGTTTTTATTTCAAAAGTTTTTTTTCAAGTTAAAAAAATGTTTTTAGTTTGTGGTTTTTTTTTGCAGATGTTTTTTATTTTAACTAAAGTTTTTCATTATATAAAATATATTTTGTTTTAAAACTATGTATTAAATTTCAATGCATTGAAAACAAACCGGATTAAGCATCTCGTCCCATCTTACGGGTCTTTAAAAAGGTGTTATTAGTTCAACCGCTTCTTATGCAAGTAAATTTAACACTTAGACTAATTTTTATTGTTTTTTAATTTCAATGCATTGAAAACAAAGCTGAGTAAGCATCCCGTCCCATCCTACGGGTTCTTAAAAGATGTTATTAGTTTAACCGCTTTTCACGCAAGTAAATTTAACACTTAGACTATTTTATGGTTTTTCACAACTATTTTTATTATATAAAGTATTTTTAACTATATTTTAATATTATATAAAATGTTTTTATTTCAAAAGCTTTTTTCAAGTTAAATTTTTTTTGCAAATGTTTTTATTTTATTTTAACTAAAGTTTTTTATTATATAAAGTATATTTGGTTTGAAAACTATGTGTTAAATATCAATGTATTGACTAACCGGATTAAGCATAAAGCATCCTGTTCTATTCTAAGGGTTTTCAAAAGATGTTATTAGTTCTTTTCGCGCATAATGCAAGGTCAAAGGCGACGTGATACAAATAAAAAGAAATCTAACTCACACCCACTGGTTGTTTTTTTTTGTTAAAAACACACCCACTGGTTGTTATAACTCAATTTTGATATGACTACTTATACTATATCTTATTTAAATCATCGAATTAAATCAACTGAATGTAGACTTTAGAGATTTTCCTTTTGCGGATTAGTACAGATTATGTATCTATAATGGACCGAGTTTTCTGAAAATTATGAGTCACTAACCAAACGGTCGATTCATCAACGTATATTCAAATGTATATTGTTTTGCGTTTTAATATACTACTGAAAAATTAACTAATAAGAATCAAGCATACATTAACCAAGGCCAAAGGCGACGTAATACAAAAAAAAAAAAAAATCTAACTACAAACAAAGATCATAGATGATGATAGCTCACATAAACTAAGGAAAAGCTTCAAAAACACTCCTAAAGCTCTCTCTTGCCTTTCAGCAGACGATCAAAAGTCAACACTAATGGTCCATATACAACTCCAAGAGATCATTCCAAAACATCCTCCATGATGAGAGCTTCAGACTAATCCTCCTCATAACTTGCTTACTCTTTGAACTGCCATTCTCTTCTGCACATTGGGCAATGAGCTTGACTCGTCTGTGAATTCACCCATTTCAATATACAGTGAAGATGAAACGCGTGATTGCAAGCTCCCCAAACTGCCAAAACACCAATACAATAAGCAGAAATGTTTAGCAATGTTTCAATAAGCAAGAGAAATAGTGTATGTACTAAGCAACATATATAAAAGCAGAGAACTTTACTTAGAGGGCAATCATCTCCAGGAAGTTTGCAATCAGGACAACAACCATCAAAAGCCATCCGACATATCCCACATGTTTCGTCTTGAGCATCCCATGTCCATGAAGCAACTGCATGCCATCTATTCCCAGGAGAAACAATCAGTTAAAATGAAAAGCAACGCCGCATTGCGAGAGCTCATGTGTTAAAGCTACAGAACGAGGAGCTTACTCTGTTTTTTTGGGTATGCAGGACAGAAGTAGCATAGAAAGTCAAGAGCAACAATTTCATTTTCTTCTTTTACTTGTGCAACAAATCGGAAATGCAGCCATTTAGAACAAACCTAGTCTAGTTTATAAGCATCAGTTACACCGATCACAAGGATCCTCATAAAATAACTATTGATTAACAGAATTGAAAAAACAAAATGAAAGATGCAAAAAGTTGTAATGAATCATCAAGCTGGGAATCTAACTCGGTAAAGCTAGTACACGATAAATAGAGTTAAGATGGTTACTATGATATCGGATGATCACCATCAAAAGTCCTGGGCTGACTTATCACATAAGCTGCAACCTAACGCAGTCTAAAATAAACTTCCCAACAGAAAGCTAAGAAGATGAAGCCACAAAAGGATACGCAAGATCTTGACTTTCATGGTTTCCTCCTGAATAAACAAAATCTTTAATCAGTTTCATAAACCCTGTAAATAAGCCTAAAGATGGTTACAGACCGTAAAATTAGACACTTCTAACAAAAGACTACACAAAAAAAAACTCAAGGTATAAGTCTTAGAACTTGGGAAAAACAATTACTATCTCATTAAACCATACCACAAAAACAAAACGACGACATAAAGCTTTCTTTCAGCCTCTTTACTCTACAAAGATAAAGTCAAAAAAATCTGAAAACAAAAACAGAGACATATATTAGTCTGTTCGTTTGCAAACCCGCCGCAGGTTTGTGTTCGTTTCGATGACGCGACTTTTGCCGCCGATGCTGCAGGTTTTTGTGTACGTTTCTCTGATGCTACGACAATTTTCACTTAATTCTTAGTTCATTTTTATAAATTTGTATAATTATATTTTGAATCAAGAAAAATGTAATTTAAATATATTTACATCTAAGAAATATTTATTTAGCTAGTAATAATTTTTAGTTTTTTTTGGGTAATGAGTAATAATTTTTAGTAAAATATATAAGTATAATAATTTTTTGTGATAAATCATGAGCTAAATTAAAACAAAAATAGTAAACCAAAACATTTAACTAAAGGTAATACACCAAGTCATAAACGAAAAAGTTAGACAAAGTCACTAAAAACTATAATCATGAGCTAATTATAATGATAGCTATAAGTCACAAATTCTTCAGTCTAAGATCTCTATCTGATAAAACATCAAAAGTCTCTTCCTTTGCAATGCAATACCTATGGCGTGATTCAACATACTAAAAACTCTATATCAAGAACAAAAAGGTTCCCATAAACCAAAAGATTCAAAATTTCAGCAAGCAATCTAGATTAGAAGAAGTACCTTTGAAAGCAAACTTGGAAGTGGGTAACCAATGAGTGCAATTCACAGAAGCTTTGTGCCCAAGAAGAGTAGTAAGAATCTGGGCAGTCTGCAAAAAACATCAAACAAAGACACAAAACAAAAATCATATCTTAAAGAATTTAAAGAATCCAGAGATGCAAATGATACAAAAGCAGAACCCAAGAGAGTAAGCTCAAATACCCAAATTTCCTAATGTAATCACTATACTTCTGCAAGTTCAAATACCCAATTCTCAAAATCAAACAATGGGATCCCATCAACCTATTATTTGGAGTTCGAAATCGGAGAAGAAGATGAGAAAGAGAGATATGGCTTACCTCCGGTGGCGGCAACGGCAAGCTTCGCCGGCTCTGAGTTGATGATTGCAGTGATAGGGTTTAGGGTGGAAACATTCCTCTCCTCTCTTTGGGCTCCAAATTACTCCTGTATATGGGCTAAGCCCAATAAGGATCTCTTTTTTTTGGGGGGGGGGGGGGCCAAATCCAATAAGAATCTCATAAACAAATTTTCGAGTACAAATTACACTCTATTAATAAAAAAATATATCACACCTCAGCTTCACTGAATCTACCAGCATTACAGATTCGTTCAAAGAGCTCTCCTCCAGAAACATACTCCATTACAATTGCAAGAGAACCATGCACCTACAAAATTACTCTGTTTGAAAGTTAGTATATTGCTGCCACTCAAAGTATTACACCTACCCGCACGCTCCATACTTCCAGAAACACCACTAACTCTTTCCAATCCGGAAGCCTAGTTAATTTCCATACTCTTACTCCATACTTTTGATATTTCAAAACAAATAATGTATTAGAACAATTTTTTTTTCTTTCAAATTAAGTAATGTTCTCATATTCTATGCACAATTTATTAACTATTCTGTTTTTGACCATTTAACTTGTATTATACAATTTATTATATCATTGGTTCACTTGTGTTTAGATAATATAAATAATGTTTTTATTTAGTAAAAGTAAAAATTAAATATTCCCTCCGTTTTTATGTACAGTATAAGATTTTCTGACTAATATCATGGAGATTAAGAAAAGTTTATTAATGTAAAGAGAAAATTAATTCAACCAATGAATAAAATATTACATAATTTAAATAGTCATAAAATAATTAATAAATGTATGTTTTGCATAAAAACTTGAAAAAATCAAATAAAATGAAACAAACCAAAACCTATATAACATCTTAAACATGATGTACAATAGTTTCTTAATTTATGTACAAATATTTTAAACATGAAATAGTATTTTTGAAACACAGCAAGTAAGTATCTAATTAGTTATCTTTAAAGGCAAAGTTTTTTTTTCTGGTAAAATGTTAAGTATTTATACGATTTTCAAATTTGCGACAGTGATTACAGAGAAGACTAAAAAGACAGAAAAACCGAAAACAAAAACTTAAGATTACAATAAAAACACGTGAAGGAAAACACAAGCGAAAAAACATTCAATATAGATCCGAAAAAGAAACACCGATTTCAAACCGTGATGTTTGGAAAGTTGTGGTAGAACACCAAAATAACATCTCGTCCCCTCTTCTCCTTTGATGGTTACGAACTTGTCCCTCATTTACTGAGGTTAATTGGTTGGTTTGACTTAAGTGATCCATACTTCTCTCTTTAGAGCTTTCCCATTGGGTACCAAAACTTTTAAAGCTTCTCCACTGCACTATGACATTAATTAATGGTTATAAATATGTTAGTCACGTCTCCTTTTGATATTCTTCTCTAGTTTTTGCAATAACTAATTTATAAGAGTGAAATAAAGAAAATTTTACGCGCGAGATAGAAAAATGAAATAAAGGTTTTTTTTTTTGTTTTTTAAAGAAGTTAAATTCATGGCATCAACTAATCTGGTCGTAATAAGTGGCACATAATAAAACGATGGAAATGGAGTTGTTGACAAAAGACAAACGGTAAATAATAGTATTAGTGTATTCAGGGCCGGCCCGAAGTTATATGATGCTTAAAGCAAAACCAAAAAATGTTGCCCTTTATAAAAAAAAATCAATTCTGTCCTTTTACATGTTAGTTGAAAAGATATTATATAAATTTAAAATATATTTGAATGGGGTATAAAATGTAACCAAACAGTTTATCACTACATCAAATGTTCAAAAAATTGTAAAAAACTTATCAAACCAGACGTTTACCGTTGGAGCACCAAATAATCATTTGCTTGGCAATGTAATTAACGGTTTATTTATTTTGGAATAATTATGATCTTTACAAATTTTATACTAAAAATAGTTTCTAGGTACAGGAAAAAAGTTTAAATTATTATAGTAACTCACAATTTGTTTTTTGTCAATTGCATATTACATATATCCCCTGTTCGAAAACGCGGACTAGGCGTCCGTGTAATCGCCGATTCAGCGGTGGGCGGAGGACAGCCGCCGGGATTTCACCAAATCGGCAAGAAAATGGGGGTTGCAAAAAAAAAATTTGTTTTTTGGTTAGTTTTTACTTAGAAAACTGTTTTCTCCTAGATCTATTGTAATATAGTAAAACTTACATGAAATAGCTAGTAAAAAACGCGAAAATAACGAAAAAAATGAGATGGCAGCCGAATTAGGGTTACAGAGATTGCCAGCGTCCAAAGATTGAGAGGTTGAAGACGAGGGTAGAAACGTCATTTTACATTTCATTAAAGAAAACAACACGCTTAGGCATTTTGGGCGTTGAACCCAGGTTGTGAGCCTTGCCAGCGTCCATAATGACCACTAGACTAACATGAATTATACATTCTGTCCAAGATATCTAATATATATATTATTAGCCGTAAAACTAATCCCGATTAATCCCCGCTTAATCTCCGATTTTCTTGCTAGGCGCTAGGCCCACCTCGAGCGCCCGACTAGCGCCTAGCGATTTTTTGAACAAGGCATATATCTCACTAAAATGTATATGGTGGTTTGGTGATATACACTTCTAAATCAAAATAACATAAAAATAAAAATCATTCAGGTCAAATAAAAGTGATCTGACCCCACGTAAGTAATGTTATCGATTTTTAAAATATTTTTGTCATTAATACAGCTAATAACTGCTAAAATTAATTATTTTCTTAAAGACTTTTTTCTCTCTCCCTTATTGTTCTTCTCCTTCGGACATCTCTCTTCTGTTTTTTGCAACCCTCTTCTTTCTTTTTTATTCGTCATCTATCAAAAAATCTGAAATTGATGCCCCTTAAATTTTTATTTTCACTTGCTGCCTAAAGCAGTTGCTTGCCCAGCTTTAGCTCTGGGCCGGTCCTGAGTGTATTACTATTATATAAGATTTTTAGATAATCTATATTTGTATTATTCTACGGTACTAAATGGCAACAATGGTATAGATTGAATAATTAAATATGTAAATGTATAGTTAATATTATACACTATGTAGTTAATGTATAGTTAGTGTGAGTTAATATCATATTTGAGATTTTTCAGTACTATAATTCATTTTTAACAATTAATTAATTATTCTATTATAGTCTATGATATTAACTCACACTATTATTTTTTCCACAAAATTTTCAGACTTTTTTCATAAAAACAAAGTCTATATAATAAATAATAAATAATAATTTGTGAAAAAATAATAAATAATAAATAATTTTCATAAAAAACAAAATTTTCAGGAAGTAATAAATAATATTTTAATAAGAGCAAAAGAAGAATATATAATATCACATAATGAGCATCATATTTTTGTGGTGTGTATTGCTTCAAGAATCTGTTCCACATATTGTATAATATAATTTATTTTTAGTTAAAGAAACGTGCAAAATCATTTTACGGACAAGATTTAAAATCAGAACCTATTTTACATCAATATATTATTATTCTTTTACAAATTTTTTTTTTAAAATATATTGAAACCTTTTCAGTTTTCATTACTATCTAGCTCATTTGTCATTTTGAACAATTATGTTTTAGCAAAATAAACTAAACAATCGTTTAAAATTTGTTTAGCCCAACTATACCTCATATCATAAAACTAACCTCGGATACAAAAATCACATTTGTACGAGAAGTTTAGGTTTGAGATTTGGTCCGATCAATTCACATGGTATTCAGAATTAGACTAATTGGATATCTCCGGGCACAAATAGTCTGGTGGTCATTCGGAGAGAAATCCATTCTATTACACTTCAGTGCATTTCTACTGGAACTCACCGGATCAACCGATCGGATATATAAAAAATACATATATATATCTGAAAAGTCAAAACTAACGTTTTTACTTGTTGGTATTTATGTGGACTTGACACATTTGTCTTTTTAATTGGCTAATAAGGCATTTTTTAATGTTTTCTGTGTATTGTTAATAACGTGTCCACAATTATGTCGTGGATCCGCCACTATATTATCAATCTTTTGCTGATCTATCAACTCAATTTATTTTATTTCTAATTTACAAATCAAGATCGGCGATGGGAGAGAGAGACGACGGAGCAGAAGGTGTAGAGAAGGCGAAGATTCCTTTGTTAAAGAATCAAAATGTGGAGGAGGAGGAAGTCGGAGAAATAAAGAGAGAGATATGGATAGAGACCAAGAAGCTATGGCGTATTGTTGGACCAGCCATATTCACTAGAGTCACGAACAACTTGATCTTTGTCATCACTCAGGCCTTCGCTGGCCACTTAGGCGAGCTAGAACTCGCTGCCATCTCCATCGTCAACAACGTCATCATTGGCTTCAACTATAGCCTCTTCGTATACACAAAGAACATTTTTTCTACCTTATATTATATTGTTTGGTTAGTTTGTGAAGAAACTATTATATGTTTATGTGTAGATTGGAATGGCGACTGCGTTGGAAACGTTGTGCGGTCAATCGTTTGGGGCAAAGAAGTATGAAATGTTTGGAGTGTATTTGCAACGATCTTGGATTGTTCTCTTCTTATGCTCTATCTTGCTTCTCCCTTTGTACATCTTTGCGTCCCCGATTCTTAAGTTCATGGGGCAGCCTGATGACATCGCTGAGCTCTCCGGTATCATCGCTGTTTGGGCCATTCCTTCCCATTTCTCGTTTGCTTTCTTTTTCCCTATCAACCGGTTCCTCCAATGCCAGCTTAAAACCTCGGTATGTAACTTAAGATTTGAAAGGTCACAAGGGTGCGGGTTAGACCAAGTATGTTGTAGACTAGAATGGTGTTTGCAAATATTGACTACTTTCCGTGGGAAATTGATGGCTAAAATTGCCATTTTTTCATTGGTGTTAAATTAACTTATTCTAGAAACTTAATTGATCTTAGATACTAGTTGGTTTTGGCAATTTTTCTTTACTTTATTCATGTTTTGTATGTGTTGGTGATGATTTCTTGCATTTAGTTTTTCAGATCTGTATAACTTATCTTTAAGAAGTTCTGAAATGTCTTTGTAGATTGTAGTATGTTTGTTTTTTTGTTTTCGTTCATTTTTAAATCTTGAAACTTTGAATGGGTCAATGAGCATGGTGGACGTGGACCAATAATTGATGAATAAATAACATGTGCCGAAATGGTCAACCACATGTTTTTCATTGAACAAGCTTGCTCATTTTGATCCACTAGTGAATTAACCACTATTAAATACATAATTAGTGGATTAACTGGGATTATTTGTTAATCTTGCTTGATTTTATAGTTTGTTAATTGAAGTTTAACATAATTGGATAATTAGTGAATTGAAGTGTTAATATCATGGGAGTAGATGTAAATGAGTCTTGATGTGCTCATTTCATAGGAATAAGCTTAATATATGTTCTTGTATCATAAATTAGTTGTTGATCTATCCTAATCAATTGCATTACCCATGATCCAATGCTATCTTTATTAATTGATTATATATTGTTGCTTATTTATTAGTTTCTTGCTTTCATGCATGCTTATTTAGTGTCTCGCTTATTTCCTTATTTGTCTATTAGCAAAAAAACCATAAAAATATATTGCTTAGCTTCTTTAGGATCTCATATGTGTAGTAAGTAATACATATCACTACAAGAATACTAAACCATACACGTGTGATATATTATCGGTTCGGGTTAAAACTCGATTCAAATCACCACTATTCAAAAGGACAAAGCTTTAATAACAAGGTATTTGAGGGTTGATTTTGGGGCATATAAAAGGATTTGAATGGTGTACAACAAGAGTAACAAGATGAACATAAAAGAAAAAAAAAATAGTAAGTGATAACTAGAGGAAAAGCAGTATTGTGTCTATAAACTAGCTGATTTTTTTTTTCTTGATATTAATATTGATGTGTTAGGTTGATATCTACATATACATTTTTACAGGGGATTTTTGCATAAAGTCTTATGGATCCGGGTTTGACCCGGTTTTAGTCTGTTCGGATCTTGGATAAACAATTTTAGGGATGTTGTCTTAATTTCAAACTGATAAATGAAACCATGTTGTCTTTAATTCATCTACTTATTCCGTTTAATGTTTCTTTAATTACAAAGAAGTTACCTATTTTAATGGTAAATAATCTTTCATATTAATGACCCTAATAAGTAGCCAATTTTAATGGAAAATCGTTTTTCATATTTATGCTCATAATAAATGTCCAGATTTTAATAATAAATATATTATTATCCGCGATTTAGGGATGTTGTCTTAATTTCAAACTGATAAATGAAACCATGTTGTCTTTAATTCATCTACTTATTCCGTTTAATGTTTCTTTAATTACAAAGAAGTTACCTATTTTAATGGTAAATAATCTTTCATATTAATGACCCTAATAAGTAGCCAATTTTAATGGAAAATCGTTTTTCATATTTATGCTCATAATAAATGTCCAGATTTTAATAATAAATATATTATGAAATTATAAAGAAAAATGTATTTATTTTTTAACAGTATATATATATATATTATGTTAATATATATATATATATTATGTTAATAAATTTGTGTAAATACTCCAATAATAAGCTACGTCATTTTTCTTTTACAATAACAGATTAAATATAGGCAATTCCCCATTTAAATTGCAATAAATTTAAAATCAAAATAACAATTAATATATACATTCATAAGGAAATCATAATAAAATATGTTTATTTGAAGATTATATATCCTAATCTTCACATAATCCGTAATTATGTTTTTGATATATTTGAATATCTAATATTAAATTCCTAAAGGATTCTCAAAATATTTTTTATAATAAATATTGTTTTTACGAATAATATTTTGTTTTGTTATAAAAAGTAATATTTGTTATTTTTGCAAATGGGCGATTATGTGAGGATTTGTTTTGTTTTGTTTTGTTATACATTTTTGCAAATGTTTACGAATAATCTTGCAAAAATCTCTGCTTAGTCCACGATTAGTTTCTAAAATAAAATCTCCGAGATATTTGATAGCATTTAATTAATACCAAATTATCATTTCATTCTACATATCTCTAACCAAAAAAACGTCATTAATATAGATAATTACACATATATTTATGTTTCCTTATTCCTTAACTTCTTCCCATATTAATAGGCTATATTACTCTTTATCTCGAGATGATTTTCGAATATTTATGCTATCTTAACTAATTACATCCACATACCATATATCATCTATATTCTCTTTATATTATGCAATAAAATATTTTTAAAACATAATTATGGCTAATTAAATTCTTTCCATTATATGGTTCCCTTCTCTAATTGAATCCATAATTCCCGCCCAAGAAAATCTCAACGATGATACCATAATTATATACTCTTCGATATTTTTCTTAACATTTGATTTTAAGAAACAAAGTTATGACTATAATTATTTTTTTAATTCGGTTTAATGTGATTTCCTAAACTAATTACCACATTAATCGGCTATATTCCTTTTAAATGGTTGCTTAGCTTTTTTTTAAGATTCTCTGCAAAACCAAATCATTTACAATCTTTTTCAAATAAATTTTGTTATATAACGATTTCCTAATCTTTCCTTAAACATATCCTAAACTTTCGTTGTATATAATATCTTTGATTTTCTACTTTCTCTCCAAGATATTATCAAACTACCTTAACAATAAACCTAGATGCCTACCTACCCTATAAATACCACACTTTTACTCGACTAGAAGACTCATCAAACAAATACCTCTTCTTACCCATTCCAATCTTTATTTGTTATATGAACTTTCATTTTTCTGATTCATGAATTTAATAAACATTTGATGTCTTGCGCAGATAATCCTATACAAGATGAGCAACCCATTGATGATTGCCATTATCAAGAGCATATGCTTCAAATTTACGACAGATTCTTTCATATGGTTAGTTTTTTTTATTCACCCTATTTTTTCGAGGTAAATCTTCATGTTTAATGATAATTTACCTCGAAACCCATTGATGATTCTTTTTATTATCTGTTGTGAATATATATATAAGATAACTACAGTTTGATAGCATTGAATTTTAAAAAAATTAAAAGAAAAAAATAAAAACGAAAATACAAACTATAACCCAAATGTTTTGAATTCCACTCATGCTTACAAATGAGATCAACAATTTCATACATCCAAATTGTAAAACATATATAATTGATTGTAAATTTTATTACTGTAATAATTCTTATTAAAGTATACTTATTAAACTCATAAACTCTAATTTCTATAGTATATAATATAAATGTGGATCCAAATATTTAAAATTTATTAAAAAATTAAATATTATAATTATTTAAATTTTTTAAAAATGTCTAACTTTATTAAACGTTTTTCAATTTATAATATTATAACTTTTATGAAGTTTCAAATATTATAAATATTTGAATTTTATAAGAATTTATAAGTAGTTTAAACATTATAAATATTTATAAAAGATATTAATACGAGACGGTATACTACGGGTGAAATCCTAGATATAACAATCAAAATACAATTATGAAGTTTGGGTCGTATTAAAACTTTTATGAAGTTTCAAATATTAGAAATATTTGAACTTTATAAAAAAAATTACAAAAATGATGTTTAATTTCACGGGACGGGGTTATATAGTGGGACGGATTTAGATCGATATTAATACGGGATGGTATATTACGGGTGAAATCCTAGAATTAGCGATCAAAATACAATTATACAATCTTAAACACTCAATAAAACAAATACAACTTAAATTTTGATTTTTTAGTTATAAAATATTGACATGCGGTTTACCATATATCTATAGATCATTCTAAAAAATAATTTTTTATTTAGAGAAAATATAGACCCGCGGTAGTTCTCTTACATTTTTTTTTCGATGTTCTTTTACATTACCATAGGTGGTTGCAATTTCGTCTGGAGTGGCACTTGTAGTTCACATATTTGTGTGCTGGCTTTTTATCTACGTTCTTGAACTTGGAGTCATAGGTACCATCGCTACTGCTAATGTGTCATGGTGGCTCAATTTCTTTATCTTATTCACTTACACCACTTGCGGCGGTTGTCCGCTCACTTGGACCGGTTTCTCCATTGAATCTTTCACGAGACTATGGGAATTCACTAAGCTCTCTGCCTCTTCCGGAATAATGGTTTGGTATTACTCGTTAAACGCCACTACTTTCGTATTTTTTTTTGCTTTTGGTTTACAGATTAGAACACAACTTCTTACTACCGATTTTTATCGATACAGCTTGGAGAATTGGTATTATAGGATGTTAATTGTGATGACTGGAAATTTGGAGAATGCAAGAATTGATGTAGACTCTGTGTCTATATGGTGCGTCAAATATATGGTTTTCGAGATTAATAATATATATTATATATGAAAATTTTCTTATATCATATTGCTACAAATTTTATAAATACAATTTTTGTGGGCAGCATGTCGATAAATGGTTTGGAGATGATGGTTCCACTTGCTTTCTTCGCAGGGACCAGGTAACTATTCTCTCATATTATTTTGTACTTCGTAAGATTAATATACATTTTTCGGAGATGAAAGGTAAATTTGCAAAAGTGGATGAGTTAGAGGGTTTTTTTCATATGATGATAATCTTTTTTTTTTTTTAGCGTACGAGTGTCGAATGAATTAGGAGCAGGCAATGGAAAAAGAGCAAGATTTGCAATGATCATATCAGTGACACAATCGTTGATCATTGGAATAATCATTTCGGTGCTCATATATTTTCTTCTTGACCAAATCGGTTGGATCTTCTCTTCAAGTGAAACTGTCCTAAAAGCAGTCAATAATCTCTCTATCCTTTTAGCCTTTGCGATTCTTCTCAACAGTGTCCAACCGGTTCTTTCCGGTACGCAACATAAACAAATTCATTTGGATTTTTTTCTTTGTTTTCCCAATTAAACCGGTTCAACGGTTGTATGGTTTTTGATTTTGATTAGGTGTTGCGGTTGGTTCTGGTTGGCAATCATTAGTGGCATTTATAAATTTGGGATGCTACTATTTCATTGGACTTCCACTTGGAATTGTCATGGGCTGGATTTTTATGTTTGGTGTCAAGGTAAGTCAATTTTCTTTATTTATTTGATATCAAAATTAGCAAACATTTGAAGATTAATTTACATATACAATTGTGATAATGCTAATAGGGTATTTGGGCGGGTATGATATTCGGAGGAACCATGGTTCAAACATTGATATTGATTTTTATTACTATGAGATGTGATTGGGAGAAAGAGGTAAGTTAAGTTTTCGTTTGTTGCTTTTGGTTTGCGTATATATATGATTTATTTTAAGTATGTTTTTGATAATTGTTTCATCGTTTATTTCATATTTGTAGGCACAAAAAGCAAAGGTTCGCGTTAATAAATGGTCTGTATCAAACGCAAGAATCTGAAGATTGAATAAATTGTTTTAAAGATTGTATTTTGAACTATAAAATAAGCATACATCAATAAATTTTGATCGTTTTAACTGATAAAACATATTGCGTATCATTTCAATTTTACAACAAAAACGTTTTTGGTAGGGGACAATTTTTTTTTTTTTGTAATGGACAACTATAAAAGGGTGATATCTAATTACACTCTAAGTGGACAACTATTAGATCGGAGTATAGTATATGGTTTGTTTTAGGCATGTGCAAATTTACCGAACCGAATGTACCGAACCGGAACCGAAGTAAAAAGAATCGAATCGAACTGAACCGAAAATTTGAAAATAACCGAATGTATGCTAAATTCTAGAACCGAAAAAACCGGAACCGAATTGGTACCAAACCGAAATATTCGGGTACCCAAAAATATCTGAAATACAATTATATATCCAAAACTATTAGTTATTTATGGACCGAATAATCAAAAATACTTGAAAATATATAAAAATAGTAAAAATACTAAAAAAACCGAAAATATCCAAAAATATCTGAAAATACCAAAAAATAACCGAAATATCCGAAAATATTCAAAACAAACCCGAATGGAAACTAAATTTTAAAACCGAAAGAACCGGAACCGAACCGAAATCGAACCGAAATTTCAAAATACCCAAATGGATACTAAACTCTAGAATCGAAAAAACCGAAACCGAATGGAACCGAATCGATAACCGATTGGATAACCGAACGCCCAGGACTAGTTTGTTTTATAAACCGAAATCAGAGCAGTGGCTGCCGGTCGTTTGTTTTAAAAACAACCAACTGTTATTTTATTTTTAATTTTTTTTTGTCAAACAAAACAACCAACTGATTAATGTATCTTATTTGACCAAAAAACAATCGCACCATTTATAAACACATAGCTAACATACGTGTTGTGAAATCTCAACACATATACGTCAGGAAAAAGTACCAAAAGAGAAGAGTAAAAAATTGTAAGAAAACCATATAAATAACTTTGAACGTCCATGACAAATTCAACTATTCAAGCATCGCACACTATTAGCCTCGACGTAATACAAGAAGAATTGAATACGTGGAGACAAAACAGTTTCTAATAAAAAAAAACATACAATATTCAAAGCTTTTTAAATTGATTCATATGAGAGAACATATAATAGTTAAATTAATGTAACGCGTTTTTCTGATGGTTTTGCTTGATTAATAACTTCCCTAAGATTTCGACGCGCATGATTGTTTGGCTTAGTCCATTTACGTAGACTAATGATTTTTCAATTATTAAAATTTTTAAAGTTCTATCCTTCTTCTTTTTTTTTAGGTAACAATATCTTATTGTATTTTTAAAAAAGGTAAAATTCAACGAAAAACATAATATAAACACCAGATCCTTCAATTGTTTTTATCATGTGTCTATTAGGGCCAATATGATTTATTCAACATTTGGTTCAAACAATATAATGCTAGTAAGAGAAAAAGAAATGTATATAAAATTGTTAAAAACCTTAAGCTTCCAGAGATTTCAACAGATGAAATTTTAGACGGCTATATATATAACAACATTTGAAAATTAGAAGAGACCCTCTTTAAGCCAATCGTTAAAAACTTCAATAATATATTGAATAAGATGGGCTATATTAATATCTATGCCCAGAGGATGAAATTATTAAGTTTCTATGCATGCAAATGAGGTAATTAAACCTCTCTCTTCCCCGACATAAGTTATGACGAAAAAGGCCCTACAAAAACGAAAAACGAAAACAGTTATAGCGTAGGTGCGGCAGCATTAAATGCTGAGGATATCTTGCAAGATATCGCCCGCCGGCTTTGGAAACATAAAGATACGATAAATATTGCAGCTGATATATGTTGGGTTGCGGGTATATCGAATATAGACGTTTGTCTATTTATTAGCACTTATCCTCTTTGCTGCAACAACCCAGTTCTATCACTCTAAATAGCTTAGCTTCCGACATCTTTAATGCAAGAGAAAGTTAAGCACACAGAGACATCAAAGCATAAAGGTAAAAGTAAAAAGATTTGGGTATTACGTACTTTATTGTAGATGTTCAGAAAAGCGAATTTTTTTAAATTTAGGGTTTGATAGTTAAGATTAACAAGAACGCTAACAAATTTTTTATTGCTGAAAACTCTAGCAGGTAAAAATGGCGTTCGTGGTGAGATTGGTCCCTGGGGAATGGAAAAAAGATGAAAACGGCTTTTTCGAACACGTCTCACATATGGATGGGTTTGCACTAGGAGTACGCCTGCGAGAGCAAGATGGGTTTGCGAAAGTGGTTATGGCGGTAAAAGAAAAGTTAGCACTGCGTCCTGAAGACGATATCGAGTTAACGTACCAGTGGCCACAGTGGATGATGGGCCCTGATTGGAAACGTGCAAACCCGATCGACATATTAGACGATGAGGACATGACTCTGTTCATGGCGATAAGGGCCGATCTAGATGAAGTCCATCTGCGGGTGAGGATTATACGAGGTGGGACTGAGCGAAACGTTAATAGTTATCGGAGTAACATGGATCTAAGCGGCCTAAGTTCAAAAGAAATATCCGATAAATACTGGAATAACGCAGAAACCAGGGCTGTCTGGGGAACCGCGCTAACACGAATGTTACTGCGTAACATTTCAGGTGAACAACTGATAACTAAATTCCTAAATATATTGCAGTAAGAATTAGAAGCTAATGATATTAACAGGCTTTATTACAATTGAATCAAGAATATATTTTCAGCTCTAAATCGACAATATTGGCGGATAATAAAATTAGTAGCTAATTTTGTTATCTACTAAATGTAAACCTGTTTCAGGTGACGCAGCAAGTATGACAACCATGGGGAAGGAGAACGAGGTGAACATAAGTAAAGGCGGTGAGCAGCGCAACACATATGAAGGGGTAACCATAAGAGACAACATGGAAATTACAGGCGGAACTAGCGGGATGCCACAAAAAGTAACACACCCCGGAGAAATTACAAACTTAAAGGGAAAAGAGAAAGTTGTTGAAGACGAGGAGAGGGAGAGGGACCGTTTATTTGAAATGTGGCGAAAAAACCAACAGGAAGAAATGTGGCGAGAGATGTGTGCAACCCAAATGACCCTAGGAGCAACTCAAACTAATGCAACAAAAGTGAGCGACAAAGAGAAAACAGCGAGGGTCCTAGATTTCGGAAGTAGCGACCAGTCAAAGCGAGATCCAAATGCGGATTTGCGTCTAACTCTAGCGAGTTCAAAAGCACCAGCTGTTGGGCCGCCGGTGGTCGCTTTATCGTCAAGCGATTCAACCTTCGGAACGCCAACCTCGCTTTCGAGAAGCATTTCTTTCAGTACCGAAGACCTAATGGAGGATAGTGAGTCGTCGAACGACAACAGCTTATCGCTATTAGGTATGTTAATGAATAATCAATATATTATCCGCTATTTTGTTTATGCACAATAAAACAACCATAAAATGCTTTAAACTGTAGGTGACGAAACCCTGGCACACTTTTACTCTGATCCTGATGGCCCTCTGATTATGGATCCTCAACCTATCACAATGATAGATAAAGGCAAAAGTATCATGATAGAGGACGGATTATCAACTAAAGAAATAGGGATGCCATCAACTAACACAAGAGTATCCGATGTACAGAGGAATGAGATGATCGTGAAGGATACACCCGTTCCAACGGTATTCTATGACAGCGATGCACCCCCATATTTCGACGATCCAGGGGAGGAAGGTAACAGTAGGTTTAGAGCGCTAAATAATAGTATATCCAATTGGGATAAGTAAGAAGTTATTGAAGTAACTACGATATCAGTATAACAATGTAATTAAAGACTGAATTTATTAATAATGTCAGCTGCTTCGTTCCTCTCTTTCTCAGATGCTCTCCAACGAGCCCTAAAGGATGCTGATTACGAAGGAGATGACATTTACATCGGGAGGATTTTTAAAACCAAAGAGGATTGTGCAACCAAATTAGCTATTCATGCGATTCGCCGGAAGTTCCATTTCATATACGCGAAATCCGGACCTAATGTTGTGGCGGCTGTCTGCGTCAGCCATACATGCCCATGGCGGGTTTATGCAACAAAGCTGGCAGATAGCGATAGGTTCGAGGTCAGAAGCACAACACCAAACCACACATGTAGCGTGGATGCTAGAGGAGACTTCCACAAGCAAGCTTCAACGGCTGTAATTGGGAAGTTAATGCGAACAAAATATATTGGAGTAGGCAGGGGACCACGCGCTAATGAGCTGAGAAGGATGCTACGCCAGGAATTCAGCCTCAACGTCTCATATTGGAAAGCTTGGCGGGCAAGAGAAATAGCTATGGACAATGCAATGGGGTCAGCTATGGGAAGTTACGCTCTAATCCAACCATACTTCAAGCTACTTTTAGAGACAAATCCAAATTCTCTAGTAGCAATGGAGACAGAGAAGGATAACTCTGGCATAGAGAGATTCAAGTACTTGTTTTTTGCGCTTCATGCATGTGTTCAAGGGTATGCTTACATGAGGAAGGCGATAGTCATTGATGGGACTCACCTACGAGGACGATATGGCGGATGCTTAATTGCAGCTAGTGCACAAGACGCGAATTTTCAAGTGTTTCCCATTGCATTTGGGATAGTAAACAGCGAGAACGATGAGGCGTGGACTTGGTTCATGACTAAGCTGACGGAAGCTATACCAGATGATCCAGAGCTGGTATTTGTGTCTGACAGGCACTCCTCAATTTATGCCAGCATCCGCAAGGTAACAATGTTGTTAACTGATACAATTGCAATTATACCAATATCTATTACGCATGCTAAGATATCCACTAACGTCTACAATCTTTGCGCAGGTTTACCCAATGTCATCTCATGCTGCTTGCATCGTCCATCTGAAAAGGAACATTGAGCTTTACTTTAAATCTGAGGAGCTAAGTGCATTGGTTTCGTGTGCAGCGAGGGCTTATCGCCTAAGTGATTTCAACCGGCTTTTTGCTGAAATTAGGGCTAAAGATGGGGCATGCGCTGACTACCTGGCAGGTATTGGGTTTGAGCATTGGACGAGATCCCATTTTGTTGGAAATAGATATAACTTCATGACAAGTAATATAGCGGAGTCGCTAAACAATGTGTTAACCATGGCTCGCGATTACCCGGTAATCTCAATCTTAGAGTCTATCCGCACAACTCTGGTGACATGGTTTGCGCTTAGGAGGCAAGCTGCCCAGCTTGAGGACAATATCCTACCGCCAAAGGTGAACGATATGGTAATCGAAAATTACGAGAAAGGAGCAGGATGTGCTGTAATAAAGATTGGGGAAGGGCTATATGAAGTTAGAGAAAAAGGAGGCGCAGCATTTGCGGTCAACCTATGGGAGAGAACATGTACGTGCAGGGAGTTTCAGCTGCTAACAATCCCTTGCTCTCATGCCATAGCGGCAGCAATACAAGAAGGAATCAGAGTGGACACGTTAGTTGGAGTCCATCACACCAACCCCCAGCTTAGGTTGTCTTACCAAGCGCTAATAATGCCGGTACCCGACACGGAGACACTGACTCCTTCCCCAAATGATGTAGGGGGTGGGAAACTGGCTCCACCATATGTTCGGAGACCGCCTGGACGCCCAAGGAAACGAAGATTATTTTCAAGAGGCGAGTTCAAGGTAACCACCGTGAACTATATATGTGATAAACAATACTAACTCTCTTATGTGCTAAGATTATTAGGTAGTAACATTCTGTTACATTTGTAGAGAACATCAAGGAAAAGATGCTCACGATGCAAGTCATTAGGTCATAACAGGGCAACCTGCAATGGCCCAATAACGGTAATAAATACTTTAACAGTTAGTAAATGAATTTGGGGATATTTACTGTATCTGGTTGGAATGCAGGAGAAATAGAGAACGGAAGGAAGGACGTTTTTTGGCGACTAAAGCGATGGATGGATGTTGTCAGGATTAACAAAGAAATTGGCCTGGCTATGTGAAATAAATAAGGAACTCAAGGGATCAGTAAATTTTTAATTGTGCATACGTACGGCTGCTGTTCTCTAAATGTAAAATTATCGTATCCCATCCATCTTTAATCAAGGAATGTTCAATATAATGGGCAATGTTCATTAAGTGTTTCAATGATAGAGAAATCTCTATGGCCCAAAGTTAGCTAACCGACATTAATCATGGATAAGTAAGTTATCGTGATAAAAATTATTTCACAGCAACACTTGGGATAAAAAATTAAAATTACAAAAATCGAGATGACATAAAATTTAATCTAGCCCATACCTTAAAATGGGTAGCCATGTTAGCCGATATAACTACTAGCAGGCAATAATAATTACCGATTAAAAAATATACAGATTAAATCACATGTTGTCCCGATACGATGAAACATGTATATAACACTGAGAGCCAACTAATGTAAAAACCGAGTTGAAAGTAAATTAAACTACGAGAGAAAAGGGTAACGGTTTGAACCGACATAACAAATAGCTGATAACAAAATCAAATACGCCGATAACTCATTTTGACACATTGGGTTAAACAAATCAATTACACTGGGGGAGACAACTTGTCTATTAACTTAGCTGTAAGTCAGCTTATGTGCTAGATGATAATAACGTTACACAGTAAAATAAATAACGACTACCTAAAAAGGTAGCCCATTAAATCTTCTAGCAGAAATCGCAAAAATTAAACAAAACGACATACACGATCAGATAACGAGTCTATTATTACCTAGTTAACTTCTTCAATAACTAATAACCAACAGCTAATTCCTTTTTCTTCGCCTGACTAAGCATCATGTAAACAATGAGAATGCTGATCAAGCAAAGCCACACAAAACACATCAGCAAGCACACTTTCCACTTGCGGATCTCCCTTTTGCTCAAGATTGTTTCATCTTTAAGCTCTTGTAACATCACATTAAGCTCATTAACCTCGGATTTGGCTTGGTTTATCTCGTTTGCAATGATTCCAAATTTGGGTAAAGCATCTTCAACCTCTTCGTAAACAGCATCCTCAACCCACTTAAACACATGACCCTATTGCACAACCAAACCAAATCAGACAAGTTTAACTACAAAAATGCACAAATACAGACCATAAACACCAACTGTACTTACATCTCTTTTGTTCGTCCACGACTTCGGATCTCTTTTCGTTTTACAACGGAAAAAAGGCCTTCCTGGATTCTCTTGAGACTTCGACGTGAAGATCGTAACATCTACTCCACACGAACACTTCAACGGAAAACCACGGAGGTCTCCCCCAACACCATATGACCCTTCACTTGAACTCATTGACTAAGAAGATCAAGTTAAAAGACTCACAATCTGAAAACCCAATCAATTTCCGAAACGAAAATAGAACAATTCTGATTGATTTCTCTCTTTTAAGGGTTAGGGTTCTGGTGAATTGGGGATTTCTGTTTCTCACTTTGGGGGAGATGAGACTTCGATTTGATTTAATTGAGACGGTAAGCCAAAACGGCGTCATTTTGTCATAAATACCAGCTGTCGTAGTTAAAAATATTTACAATATCTTGCCTCGTTAACAACTCGTTTAAGAGGGGTGGTCGCCATCGATAGATGGATTGTTAACAACCTACACAAGCATTTATCGAAATTATTGTTATCAGGATAGAAGGAATAATTTATTTCTGATAACAATATTTAGAGGTTAATATAATTGTTAGCACATTAAAACGTAACAACTTGCCTCTAAATTATCTCCACCACCAGCTTGGAAAGGGGGCTCAATTAACAGAGTTACCCCCCGATTTGGATTCCGATAACATACTTAACGACGGGACTAATATGGCAAAGTCAAGAAAAATTGAGTATTTGTTGAGTATTAATTTTCCCATAATAAATTGCGAAGCAACGCTAATAAAACATTCAATTTCAAATATATTAAGGGGCAAGTTTGGATAAAATCCTAGTTAAACAAAATAAAGAAGAAAGGGAAGTCAGGATCCGATGAACATAAACAACACTGAAAAAAGGACTTCGATAACATTAGAGTTAGCTAGTAACCGCTAGCGAGAATTAAAGCGGACACTAACTTTTTCACTTCACTTTGAAGGCCGCCAACCTCGAAATCCACGCATTCAGACACACCCCCGGTAGCATGAGTATGGATAAGGAATATAGAGAAGATGCCGGAATCAAGGGGTGAAGCAACCTGAGGAATGATAAGAGGACGCTCTATAGAAAATGGATCCAGCAGACAGTTACCCATAAGAGGATTGAAGGCAGCCTGTTTGAAAAGGTATGGCAGCATTACTGCGAGAGGCATAAGCTCATCCAGAATAGCAGAATCTTTGCGGCGTTGGATATTTGAATCCAAGACAATGATCTTCCGGGATTTAAGATCAACAGCTAAAACTACCCAATGCTTCTTGTCAAAGTTAAAAGGCAGATACAAGTAATCAGCCTCCGTGAATAACTGGACACGGTCAGACTCCCCAGCACCGGAAAGGAGATCGGTTAGTGGCAGTGGGAATTGGAACTCCGATTTGGACGGGCATCGGGAAAACTTAGGGAATTGACGGCAGAATAGTGAAACGAACTTTGAATCAAGGACTTCAACGCGTAGTTTATCGCCGTCAACATCATCAGTCCTCAACAAATGACGACTAAACTTGATAAGAGCATCCATAACCTGGGGGAATGAAAAAAAAAAAAAAATTGGAAATAAAAGGAAATAACCCAATATAAAACTCACTCAATAGAATATATTTTACAACAACGGTACCTTGCTTGAAAGATTTTTCTTCCGGTCAATTAAATCCAAAATATCTTTATTAGACAGAGCAACACCACCACAAAAGCTAATAGAACTGTTGAAAGAACAAGATGATATGAAAGATTATCGAGAGAGAAATATAATGGTAATCATTGTATAGGCTAAAGAAAAAAATATCAGAATAAACAATACCTTATCGCCTTGAGTTTCTTCAGTGAATTTTGGAAGCGTTCCTCAGGGTCAACGCAAATGTTAGCTTGATTGACAACAGGGGATGGATGACCAACTAACAACTTCGTTTTCTTATCATACTGGAATCGACCATCTAGCTTGGTAGAAAGAGTACGGACCCTTTTACTTCTCCTCCCAAGCATTCCATCCAAATCGTTAGCATTACAATCGCCCTGCAGGAAAAGGGGACTAAATTAGAAAAGGAGCGAAATTTGAGATTTACCTACCAAAGATACTAAATTATATCAAAAAAACCTGGAAGGGAGCCTTCCCTACTTTAGAAGGGGGGGGAGTGGTGAAATCCTGAAATGGGAAAATAATTAAAAACGAACTAACTGCTAACAAAAACAATAGCATTTAACCAATTAGATAATACCTCATCAGAATCCTGAGAAAACAGCAACAACGAATGATTAAAAAGGGGTAAAGAATTAGTTAGCAACCAAAACAAACACATAGAAAATACAATAAAACCTCGCGTGGGGAGGAAACAACAGAAGGGGCAGCCCGGCCAGCACCCTACAAGAAATGGGAGTAATAAAAAAGTTAAAGGCTAAACGAGATATATAATTAAAAAAATATCAGATAAATGACAAGTCAGGGCCCTGATAATACCAACCAGATCTTTAGTTGCTGCCATATCAATAGAAACAGCCTCAGGGGTATCAACCGCCTCTCCATCACACACAACCCCACCATCAGAAGGCAGAGAAGCCTTATTCACAAAAAATTTTAAGAAAAAACAGACAATATGAGTACAGAACCGGTTTTACAGGATGACTACATTTTTAATAGTTTTCACACGAACAGGGTCATTGGGAGGTTAACAACTAATCTTCCCATCATCATCAAGACCACAAACAGATTGAGGGCTAGACTAAGTAAAAATAGACTTTGAAAGTAAAGAACATAGACATTAAAAAGACTCTTAGTACGTTAACCTTTCATATTTAAATTAAAGTTGGCTAGCATGGAGGGATACATTGATAAATATAAGTACCTGAATTCAACTAAAATTGAAATTTTAAAACACCAAAACTCTTATAAATAATTCCAAAAACCAAAATAAATATATAGTTTAGTGCCTAATAACGTTATCACCCGAAAATAAATCTTTACAAAGAGAGTAGAACAGAATAGGAAAGAAAAGCCTAACGAAATGGGAACAATATGGTTTGTAATTTAGCTGCTAACCGAGATATCCGGGATACCCACAGGCGTCTCCTCGCCAACAGTACCATCATCCGACGCAGGAACACCCTGGGCAACGAAGAATTGAAATGAATTTAAACCAGAAGCAAAAACAGAATTGCAAAAGACAGACATATTCTATCTTGTATTATACTATTATAAAATAGATCTATTACCTGGCTTTCCTCTAAAGCATTACGCGGGGGGGCCACAACGCCACCTGTCGGCTGAGAGCATTGAACCTGTCCATTCAAACAATAACAAATGCTAAGAAACAGCCAACAAACAAATAACTGCACTAATTAGATAATGACTGCAATAAATAGATAACAGATAACCTCTTCGTTAACGATCGACTCGTTGGGAGTTATAAATGCTTCATTCACTGGAACATTCTCAACGCGCTAAAGAGAAAAAGAAAAAAAAAATTAGCAAAAAAGTTATTTGTTTGAGGTTAATATAATTGTTAGAGATTAACAAGCACATTAACACGTAACAACTTGCCTTTGAATTATCTCCACCACCAGCTTGGAGAGTGAGTTCAGCACCGCCTGCAACATTGTCAGCACCCTGCAGAACAAAATCACCACAGTAACTGTTATCCAACGAAAAAAAGAAAAAAGAAACACATTATATGTTTTGATGCTAAGATAACTATTAGCAAATAGATAACATAACAACTACTCTCTTAGTTAACAATCGTTGCCTACAAGCTTACCTGCGGATGAGCAATCAGACCTGGGAAGGGGCGATCTTCATCCATTGGGACATTGTTCTCCGGCTAGAACAAAAAAAAAAAAATTATTAATTATACAGTGGGGGGAAATGCAAACATGGTTAACAAAACTCCATTAATAACAAATATATAGATTAAACATTTTAGTAACAGTTATCCCACTAAAAAATAACAACTAACCTCTGCGTTATCTTCAACCACAGACTTTGTGGGTGGGGCAACATCACCTGTAACATTGTTACCGTCCTAAAAAAATTAAAAAAAATTACTTAAACAACAATAAAACACCGTCATAGCGTCATTGTATGTTTGATGGTCAAAGTAAGTGTTAGCATCTACCTAAGATAACACCAAATATCTGAAATAACTTAGCCAAATACCACCATAGACAACTCGCCCACATTTTCCTAATAGTTACCCCATAAAAACCATAACAACTAACCTCGGGGTTATCTTCATCAACACATTCTGTAGGGGGGACAACATCAGCTGTAACATTGTTAACGCCCTAAAACAAAATTTAACAAACAATGTAAAAAAACAATAAACACACAAAAAGCCTCAATGAATATTTGATGATAGAATAACAGTTAGCATCTAACTAAAATAACACCTAATCAATGAAATAACTTAGCCAAAAAACACCATTGAAAACTCGCCCACCTGAGAATTATGGACCACATCGCCGGCATGGAGAATATCTTCACCCATTGGAACAGCATTCTCCCGCTAAAAACAAAAAAGAAAGCCATAATCAAGAAAATATCCACCAACCCAAAAAAACAAAAATTAATAAGACAAAAAAAATTTACCCCCGCCTCCTTGCAACCAACACCAGTTGGAACCTTCTCAGAGTAAAAAGATAAAATTTCATCCACAGTGGCCTCGACATTAGAAGTTCCTTCGCGGCAATGAGACCGAGCATGGCCACGGGAGTGGCGGAGAGAATCAAATCCAATATCATCATCACCACCATTGGAACCCAGACCATCAGAATTAGCAACACCATCGTTACCATTGTTGGCAGCCTTCTTATGACGAGTAGACCCACTGACAGGCTCTTTCGAGGTCTCGCCTTCAATAACAATGTTTTTAGTGAACCAATCAGTCACCGCGGCAATGATTTTTTTCGCCTGCCCTTCAAGTTTGGCATCCAACAAAAGGGAAATAGACTCCAACGAAGGACCTCCTGAACTCCCGCCTTCCTCAGGGATAGGTCTTTCTTGTCTGCTCCTAACACCACCGTTCTTAGTTAGTTTGGCAGCTTTCCTAGTGCGACAACCATTGGATTTACCACCTCGCTTTTGTTTTTTTGAAGCCAATTTCAACTGGGATGGGATAACTCCACCATCAAACATGTCATTCTTGAAAATCAGACCCTCACCTACAAACATCAGAATATTATCGACCTTCTCATCTTCCTCATCATCAGACCAAGACAAATCTTCCTCCGGATTCAACACATAATCAGGACAAATAATGGTATCAACAAAAATCTGCAAAACAACCAAGATAATAATACCAGATGGCGTTAACTTGCTTAAGAGAAAAAGGCGTTATAATTAACAACATAATTATCGGTAACTTGTTCAATATATACTGATAACAATGTTGATAAATGTTAACAAAGTTAAAGAGATAAGGACATTACCGAGCATTTCTTATCCAACTCTTTAGCATTCCCTAGCTTGAAAGGGACAGACTCTCGAGGGGCATCTTCAACATCGACATCGCCGGCTTCAGCTTCAGACTCAATGATCTCATCAATTACAGGTCCATCTTGAATAGATGGAGCTGCCTGTAAGACAACCAATTGCAGAGCGTATAACAACCCCTGAACGCTAAAACAAGTAATTGCTAATTGTTCAATTTCCCTCTCTTTAATCGACTTAATCATCATCTCGAAAGAGAGACGGCCCCAAGGGTAAGCAAGAAATGCATCCACGTCCTCAACCATTTCGGCGTGAGCTTTAACAATCTTAGGATAATGAGAGGTAGGGACAAGGAAACCATCGACAATAGCTAAGCAAGCAAGTCGGATCCTCATATCGGCATCGGAGATAATCCTTTTCTTCAACATCGTAATAGCCCGGTCTACAGTTACATCTTCTTCAAGGCCAAACAACTTACTGTAAAATGGAATCGTCTTCCCCGCAGTGCCTTTCTTCTTTTTCTTCTTCAAATTCGGATACTTCCCACAAGGTAAACCCGTAACAATCTTGAACTCTCTCAAAGAAAAACGAATAGGAATTCCGGCAAAGAGCACCCAAATCTCGTTCGGCTTCGCCACCTCCAACTGTCTACCCAATATAAAAATCCCAAAGCTCGCAGACCAGGCGGGTTTGTTAGGAAACTCCAATAGTTGACCGAATGTGGATCGAGAAAGGAACTGCCGTTCACCATCGTCGAGAGCGTTGAAGATAGCGCAAAGGGTTTTCATCTTATGATACACATTAACCCTATCGCCGCGAGGCTCGTGACCAAACGCAATCAACCGGGGAGGAAGCAGAATCGGAGGCATCGGTTCTGAGAAAAAAAAGATAAAATCCAGTTACAGAACAATAAACATGGCGACCAAACCAAAATCAAACAGAAAAAAAAACTATTTCACTTACAAGAAAAGAGAAGAAGAACAAAACCCAGATCTGAGAGATAACCCTTTGCTATAAAAAAAGAACCAGAGAGAAAGAATACGAGCGGACAGTTTTCGGTTCTTTTTCTCTCTGACTGAACACACCGTCTCTCCTCCATATATGATGAGAACAAACACGACTGTTCGGAAACTGGAGAAGAAAAAAATAAAAAAAATAAAATTTAAATAGCACATCTCCCCAAAACAATATCTCGCAAAATCTTCTCCTACCTTCTGCAATGATACAGCCCTATAATCTAAATACTACTCCTTTGATGCTATAGGGGTACATGCGTAAAAAAAAATTGAACAGAAGCGAGTGAACAGTGTAAAAAGGAGGGACTTAATTATCGCTTCCTCTATGCATACCGCTTGATATTTCCCTAAGATGAATACGATTAGGTCTGGTCCACATGCCAAGTAAGTGATAAAGTGAAGCAATAGATTAGAATATCAAAATTTGAGGACATTTTTTAGGCAAATTTTCTTTAAGTTTTTAATATATAAACTATATTATATAAGCTTTTTTTACAAGATTAATATTTTGATTGGTTTTCTTTTAATCATATTTGTGGGTTTTAACTTAACAAAATATAATTTTGTGTATAATCAAAATGTTTTTTTGATCAATATGTGAATTTTATTAAAATGTTAATTTACAAAAGAATTTTAACAGTTTAGAATCAATTAATCTTATAAAAAAAAGTAAAAAAAATATAAATTTAACAAGTGAGCATATATATGCATAAAAATGAGAAGAGCATACATTTTTCTTTAATTTGCGTAGAAGTTAGAACATCCAAAAACGTTAGACCGGTCCAGAATTAATGTACTAATAATGAATGGAATACTAATAGTTACACAAATAAGAAATGAATGATTACAAACAGTGGCTAATCCAAACAAAAGTTTGACGTACGGTAAAATACTGAAAAACTGTTAAAAATTACCATCCAAAAATGTTGAAATGATATACGTATCCCATTGTGCCATTTTAGTTATATTAACTATTGTAAGAATTATATAATACTTTTGTATATATTTTACTTGATATGTATATATTTTTACTACAGATCGTCCCTTCGGAGACATCCGATAAAACATGGATATGTAGTTGGCAACAAATAAAGCCTAATTTATAAGTTCTAGTCTCTAGTTCAAGAAGATCCTGGATCTAAACTCGAAATTTCTTAGTTATCTTTAACACCGGATTATTTATAAAGTTTGTCAAAAATTTACATAATCTTTGAACTAGATAATTTTATACAATATGGAAGGACAAAAAATGACTGTCAAGAGAAACATAGTAAAAAAGGTGTCATTTTTTTAATAAAATCGTAACGTAGTAACTTCTAAATTTATTGATATTTTTCTCTTTGATAACCACATTCACATATAGTTACTTATCTACATCTTCTTTTCTTCTAATCACCTCTATTTTTGTTTTCAATATAAGTCACAGAAGTTGAGATTTCGATGGTTTGGTTGAACATGTGTTTGATATGAAGGATTGCGAAACCAATTGTTATGGTCCCTCAAAGTAGGTCCTTTGCTATACTAAGAAGTAAATTAAAGGCATGCATTTTTCGTGTTTATTGTTATTTAACTATTGACATTATTATATTATTCAATTGAATGTAATTAAATCTAATTGAGTTGGCAAACTGACGCCTAACTACCCGAAATCAATGATTTCTGATAGGGGTGATATATTTAAACCTATTGTTCTATTTGATATCATAGTTTTACAATTTTTGTTTGTTATATTAAATCGGTTTATAACTCTATGATTAAAGTGGCATCCATACAAGTACTGTCCATTAGTCTATCCAGAGGTTAGTGCCCCAATATTAAGTGTATTGATTAATTTTGATTTCCAGCTTTAATTGTCTCAATTGGGTGAAGTACTAAAGGGACATTTATATGAGTTTAGTCCAATGTGCATCGTGTTATAAGTCCGAAGATCGAGCAAGACCTTTCGAGAGAGATAGTTTAATTTAAAATTTTGTAATCGACAGTTTAAAATTATCTAGTAGGATTTTGATCTGAGGTCTCGACTACAAAAGTACTCTAGGAGTCTAGGATAATACAAAAGGTTACATGATCGAGTACCGAATAATATTGGTAAATTATTAAAGGTTAGCCCAGGTTTAAGAGATGTATGAACCTCGGCCGAATCTTCTAATTATATACTTTCTCTGTATCAAAAAGTTGGATTTTATAAAGTTTTCATACCAATAAAGAAAAACATTTAATATTTAGTTATAAATGCACTATTTATTCATATATACTAAACCATTTCTCCTAACTATTAACCAATAGTAATTCATCAAATTTTAAAATTTTCAATTAATGATTCTTGAAGTTTACAATTTATTAACATTAATTGATAAAAATTTACAGAAATTCAATCTTTTTGATACAAAAATAAAACCTCTAAAATCATTCTTTATGATATAGAGGGAGTATATAAATAATATATTTTCTTTGAAACATGTTTAATTTTTAGTTCAAACTTGGTTTTAAATTCCTTGAGTGCTTTGATGAGTAATTATGAGGCTTAGTTTTGTGATTTTATCATCGTTTCGAAACACTACTATCTGGATTGAATTTCTAATCTGCTAAAATTAATTTACTCGGAGAAGTTGACAAAAAAAAGTGTTTAAAGTGATAATAACGAGTTCAATTTTGTATATAATGTGTTTAAATATATATAATTATTTTTTTACCAGCTTTATTTTAATTTTCTTAATTGATCATATTTGCTGGAATTAGATTTTAGATCTGTTCGATTTCTTATATAGTTATAATAGACCACCTTTTTTTTGGTTACTTATTACAACAGAACCTGCATTAGTATTTAGGACAAAAAAGAAAAAAGTAACTCATGGAAAAGTTTGACCTTGAAATTTTACTTTTAACAAATTTTAGGTTATGAAACGCTTCTCTCTCTTCTCCCACTCTCATCCTTCAGAGAGAGAAAGCGGTTCTGATCTTCTCTCTTCCGGCCTAACCGGATTTCGTTTGTCTATATTTCTTTTGTTCTTCCAATTCAAACTGGGGACTTTCTGATTTTGACTGATCTAAAATCAGATTTGAAATCGGATTGATTCCAGTCTGTTTTGGATTTAAGTTTCCTTCTTAGATTAGCTAAGTTTGGATGTTTTTGTTTACCCATCTTTCTACAAAGCTTGAAGATTAAATCCCGCTTCCTATCAACTTATCTCTTCTCTTATGCTGGAGTAATATCCTCGCCGTCTCTATTAAGAAGTAGACCTCATCTTAGGTCTTAGGCGTGGCTTCCTGCTAGGAGTATGGGCTGAGATGATTCAGATCTGATTTTATTCATATGGATCTCGGAAAGAAACAATCAGATCTATCGCGGAGGAGTGCGTAGAAGGATGTTTTAGAGGAAGTGATTGAAGCCTTCATGTGAAGATGCCAAACTCAAGATCGGCGATGAGCAACTCACGGTGTTCCGGCGGTTTTCTCATCTGCAACATGAACCCTAGGTCTAGAATCAAACACGTGTCTGTTTTACGTGTCATTATCATATGTATTTGGGTTCATTTCATATTTGGGCTTTAAAAAAGGCTTTTGTATCACTACCCATGTAAGTTGCCCAGTTGGGCTTCTTAATAAATATTTTGGCCGACAAAAAAAAAAAAAAAAAAAAAAAAAATAGCGTGTAGTTGTGTGTAAATTAAATGTGTGTATTTCTCTATATTATTGTATTGTACACGCAACAATCTTGCAAGGATCATGAATATGTTAAAATACTTGCATTCATTGAATTCTTTGGATGGTTAATGATTTAAAAGTTCGTAGTTTTAATTTATAACAATAGACATCAACCCTTCATTCATTGGTTACTCTAAACCAACTTACCTATGGAGTTACATATTCAATTTAATTGTGATGTTTAGAACCTATCAAGGATGAGATTACATATACATAAAGTTGGTAGAATTATTCTGATTTGGAAGAGTCATGCTACTAATTAGAATCCTCCAATAATCAAGAAGTAGTATCTTACCTGTGAAGTTGAGATTGCAAACAATGAAAATTTTATATATTCGTGCAACCTATGCTTCTAATCATCAATAATAGTAGGTCTGGGCACGAAACGGATATCCGAAAAATTTAGGATATTCGTTATTCGATTCGTTTCAACCGAATACTTGATTTTATGATTTGCTTTGATCCGAAAATTTCTGGATATTCAGAAAATCAAATATCCGGATTTTTTTGTGATATTTGCGGATATCCGCTTCGATACTTTTGCACCTATCAAACCCTAAAAATCTAAGTGCTCACGTGTAAAACTACGAAAATAAAATAAAATTTGGGAAAAATAAATCGTCGCAGGATTCCAACTTCTTATTTTTAAGGGATAATAATTTTTATTTTTTAATAAATTCTACTTCACTAATAAAAACTATTAAATTGTGTCACAAACATATGTGCGAAGAATAAAAAAAAACTGAGTTTACAAATACAAGCCAAAAATATATTATGATATGCATATATATATTCTAATATATATCGAAAAATACGGATCGAAGCGGATATTCGACGTTTAAAAAAATAATATTTGTTATTTGGTCCGGTTTTTACGAATACTACGTTTTCTTATTTGCTTTGATCCAAAATTTTACGGATATTCGGATTTTTCGAATCGAATCAAAACGAATACCGAATCGAAGCGGATCTAACGAATATTTTGTCGAGGCCTAAATAATAGAGGACATGCATATAAGTAAAACTTATGACTTTGCAACAGCATTACTCTTTGAACTTGAATGTCTTGGTTATTTGAAAGAGATTTCAATTTTTAGCGATCTTAAAATTTTTGGCATGTATTTAACCACCATAATTCTTAGATGATAGAATTATTGACTACTTTGACTAGATGGGAATATTTGATCCAAGTCTTAAGGCCCCTTCTTTACATGAACCAATGGACTAATAATCAACTTGTTAACCTTATGGCTAAAAAACTAGACACAATTCTTGTCAACGATCAAAATATTTTGCTTGACCTGAGTTTCAAGATCATTCTCATCTTCGGAAATTGCCTTGTGATCATATCAGATCTTTATCGACTATCTGATGAATAATGTAACGGTATTCTTTCTTTCGTTATTGTCACGGGTCTATTTGCTTAGCGCTTACACCTTATGCACCTCAAAAATTGTGTTGGAAAATTGGTATGTGCATATGATTTTGGTGAGTTTATTTGAGAATTGGGTGAAAAAAGATTCATTTATCTCCTTAAGTATTATATTGATTGGTTGATCATACATTAAATGGGGTTTGTGACCAAATCTTCTTTAGGATTCATGAGAATTCATATTTATAAGGAAATGATATTAACGAGGTCGAATACTAGGTATTCGATTTTTTAAGGGTGTAAGATTATCCACATTTCTGCTTTCAGAATAAACAATATGTGGAGAAGGTTCAGTGCGCTAACTCCCTTTAACATACCTCTAGTGTATACGTGAGAGTAGCTCAACGTTAAGATGTTTCCCATACTTCTTTCTCGGAAGATGTATTTGTCACGTATTATCAGTAGCTAATTATATGAAAATAAGAACGAATTGTGATTATGAACATGAAGGTGGGATGTGTCTACTCTGATGTATAATATGATGAGTTTATAAGAAGTCATCTTTTATTGTTGATGTATAATTTTTGTTTCTTTTGCGAATTCATTAGTTACATGTTGTTTAGTGATTGACTCATGTTTGATAACTAAGAGAAATCCCCAATCGTCATTAGCTAAGATTAAAAAAAAATTACGAATTATGATGAAAAGATTCAAAGAACAAAAAATAATTAAAAGAAAATTTAATAATATCTGAAAAAGAAAATTCTTAATTTTAGTAAATATTTTATCATATATAGTACCACTAGTTGATTTTTAAATCCCATTATTTGTTTGTTATATATAATAAACATAAATTAATTTAACATATTATAGGCATGATTGGTACCAACTGTAGCTTTACATTTTTTTTGCTGTAGAGTTATGACTGTAAGTTTATTGGTTGTGGTTGTAGATTTTATTGATGTAGTATTTTGGCTGTAGAATTTAAAACTTTGGAAAGTTAAAAATTATGTTCTTTAGAAAAAAATGTTTTCTATAGCAAAAAAAAAAAATTGAATTAAGGAAATATATTGGCTTTGTAAAAAAAAAACCAAAACTTCTAAAGTTTGATTGGATTCATTTTACAGCTTTAAAATAATAATTTATATTAAGTTCTTTTTTTTGTAAAATTAAACTTCACATATCATTTGGTAATAAAATCAAAAACCTATAATCAGAATCTATTTATGAGATTAAGAGAAAACAAATTAAAAAAAGCAGATTCCTTTTTTTTCTACCCCAAAAGCTCTTTCACATTTTCCTTACTTGTTCCATTTTGGTAACCCAAATTAGAAGATATGGTAAAGAAGAAAGGGCATTTAAGTCATTTACTCATGAATGGCATTTTTCGTAATTTTAGCAATATTAAAGGGTAATTTATGCTTCCTTCTCCTATATATTGTTGTAACCCTACTTAAAATCTCCTTGTCCTTTCATTTCTCCATTCTCTCCCAAATCGTCTTATTCTCTCTCTCTCTCTCTCTCCCCCTCTCTCTTTTTCTAATTTTATTATTTCTTAAATTAAGAAAAAAGAGATAATAAAAAAAGCCTTCTCGGGTTGTCAAAAAATACTGTTTCACCGCAGTAATTAATTTTAAAAATTACTGTCGCTGACGTGGCATGCACTTAAAAGGAAACAGGCATGAATACAAAAACGATGCGTCTTCCCCCACGCCGAGTTATCTCCGGCGCCGTCGCCGGCAAACAAACAGAATCCGCCGTGATAAATCCACCACCGCCGCCGACTAAATCCATTCTCAAGAAAACTCCGACCATCGTTCGACCAACAACCACCGCCGCCGCAGCCGTAGCAGAGCCGGTTGGTTCGAACAAGCTCTTAGCCGGTTACTTGGCTCATGAGTTTCTCAACAATGGCACACTCTTCGGAGAGCTTTGGAATACTACTCGAGCCCAAGCCGGCCCATTAACGGCCCAATGTACTGAGACGAGAAAAACTAAGCCGAGCCATGATATAGAGCCGAGTGATCATAAACGGAGGAGGTATGTGGAGGTTGCTAACATACTCCGGGTAGATGGGACCCACTTGCCCGGTATCGTTAACCCGTCACAGCTTGCCCGATTCCTTAAATTGTGATGCGTAAATCCACGTGGAATCATCGTATTGGTCTGTCGTTTAGAAAAAGAAGACAGCTGTAACAGAGAAACATTCCTCTTCTCTTTCTTTTTTTTTCCATTAATTTTTCTTTTAATATTTTGTAAATTGCTCTCTCTTTCTTTATCGTCTTCATCGAAGAAATTGACTCAGAAATGTTTTAGGGTTTTTTTTTTTTGAATTTCGAAATCTGGTCTATTTATGCTTTAAATTGACAAAAATTGAACGCCCATTCAACTATTTTTGTGTGAAATTACTGATTTTGATGATGAACAAAAATGATTTATAGATCACTTAACCTCTTGAATCAATCTTAGATCTGTGTTAATTCGGGTACAATTTGATTACTTCAAATTTGATCTCGGTTTTGAGTTTGTAAATTTCTGATAAAGATGTCATCTTTGATCTAAAAATTTGAACTTTATTGTAAGATAATGATCACAAGTTACTAGAAACTGTGTGCTAAGTTTTAAGATCTCTTAAACATGAATTAGACCAAATTTCAGACCTTTTGTGTCTGATTAAGACCCTGAATTTTTTTTATAGATGCCTTTACTTTGTTAATTGGGTTTCTCCATTTTTAGTAAATGGTTAGGTCGTAGAATTGAATTTGTGTTTTGATGCTTTAATCTCAATAAGTTCGTCTGAGATATAAAATTCTGTTTCGCTGGTTCTATAAATTTTCTTAATCACAGGAAAAATCAGTGGTTTAGTCAAAAGAAATGTGATTTGTTGGATTTGTAGTAAGCAGTGGACAAAAATGGTGATTATGTTTCAAGAATCTTTAGCAACAATGATTGTGAAGCTCTTTCTTGTTTCTTGGTGATATACAGAATCTTTGACTACCAAGCATCACGGTATTGAAGTTAACTCCATCAACCCAGTCAGGTCAAATATTTGTTATCCATTTTTTTGATTATAGGTCATGGAGTTTCAATGACTCTTCTAGTCCAATTTTTGCTTATAACTTCACTAGTTTTCTAATATGATCCCTTAATCTGTTTCTTTATCACACTTATACTTATCCTATGCTCTTACTTTGCCATTTCGAACTCAAGCTTCTCATATTTATTGAACGTTTTTGTTGGTGAATTACTGTGTTGTGTGTACATATGTAAGGAATCTGAGAGACTCTTGAATTTAAGTACATTTCTCAAGGTTTGGTGAGTTCTTCAATTCTTAGTAATATTTTATTTCTGCTCATCTTTAATTTTTGAAATTTTGTTCAAAGCAGAGCAGCTGCAAATTTGAAAATCTCGACATATCTATCTAAAAGCATTGTGACCCACATTGGTTGGAATAGAGGGTCTCTCAGTACAACCAGCTGGATATATCCATATATGTAATGTCTATGCACAATATAGTTTTACTTCTCTTTTTTTTCGTGTGAATGATCCATTATATTAAACAAAAGTGGGATACAAGGTAGAATACGATTTTGGTACACAAAACCGACAAGGGACAAAACTCTTTCAGAAACTAAGCCGACAAAAGATATAAATATCTCCGGAAACTAAGCCCAAAAAAAGAAAGCAAAATGCACTAAACGGCAAGAGATCCTAAAAACTAAATCTGAAACTCGAAACCATCCGAACCCGCAAACAATCCCAGAGAAACAGTTGGCATCGGAGCTGAACTAAGAAACATCAGCCTCGAAAGGAAACAAACAACCAGACAATCTCCATTAGACCGGAGAATCCGAAGAACTAAACCGAGAGCTCAACTAGCCACAACCCGACATAACCGAGAGAAGGAATAATCCGAGAAACGAGCACAACAACAAACACCACCACACTAACTCCAGAAACAGAAAGAGCTCAAGCAAAACTAGGTACAAAAAAAGAATCTTTGAAAACGGCTGAGGATAAGCCAAAGAAGAGCACCAAGACTTACACGCGGACAAAGCAAACCAATCAATGCCACCTAATGGTAGTTTTACTTCATAATGGTAGTATTTTGAAATATATAAAAGTTAGAAGAAGATTTAATTGTGAAAGTTAGTTGTAAATTGTAATGAATTAGAGCATCTTACATAAAGACTCTTTTAATTGATACTCCAATAAATAAATGAAATGTAACCAAAATACATCAAGGAAGCAAAACAAAAGACATCAATTTATGCACAGAGGGAAAGTATGAACAAAGCAGAGCAATAATATCTCGAAACCATATCAGTCTAAAACAACCAAAGATCATTTCATATTTTTTTTTTCTTTTTTTTTTTTCTTTTGACAAGATCTTGTCCTGTAACGAAGAAGACACTTCACTAGAGATGTAAGATTGATAAAGGTGATCTCTCGTGATGCTTTTGGAAATCTCAATTGCAGTCCAATTGCACTGTTCTAATGTGCATTCTATTTTCCATTCTATAAAACTATCGAAGAATTTACAACACTCGGCTATCATTTGACGAAACAGGGAAAACCGGCATGGATGTTCAATCGCCTTTACCATTTGATGAGAAGAAAGTTCAAAAATGAATATGTTTTGTCTCATGTTACTAAGGCTTTCTACAGCCCACAAGAAACTCAACAAATCCGCTAAAAGAGGTGATGCAATCTGTGAATAAACTAAGCGACAATAAATACCCTCTTTTTAAGGGCGATTCATCTTCAAAATGATTGGCTGAAGATGTATTGTTCCAATGAATATCCTCAACATCATGAATTTCAAGGGTTGAAACGCATGTACATTCTAGTTCGCTTGGTGGAACCCAATATATTACCTTTTCAAGCGGACGGGCTTCTTGTTCTTCAAAGAATGTAAGTTCTTTTCCATCACATGCTGCTCGAAGTGATAAGAGGTTCAACCGGACCAAAATCGCTAAATCACTCCTTACCAATGTCGGATGTTCAATGTGAAGTTCATCTAACTTCACTTTTTGTTCCGGTGTAAGAACACTCTCATCAAATGGTGGCTCCACATTTAGCTCATCATCTTCTTCTTGTGGCCAATCATTGTATTCTATGGTATATAAAAAAACAAATGAAAGTTAGCAATAAATAAAAATGCTCTAGACTAAAAACTAATCCCAAATCTTTAGGTAACGTAATTGGTCCCTGGCAACGACGCCATTTTTTTTTGTTATTTTTTTTTCTTTTTTTAGGTTAATGAAATATAAAATAAAAAAAATTAGAGATCTTCTCCAAAAGTGTCAAATAGGATGAATTTCTAATCCCAAAGTTGTGGCTACAAAAGAACTCTCAAAAAGTTGAAGAAAAGAAAGCGTCTCTTGAAAAATTAGGTCTCTGAGTTTTTAATACCATACTAGATTTTAACCTGCGGTGTACCGCGGGGCTATACTTTAAACAAAAGTTTGAAAATTATCTATAGATATAACCTATTGTTTTGTTTGATTAAATGTACTTATATATGTATATATTATATATATTACCCCGCGGTATACCTCGGGACGATTTTTTATAACAATAATTTTAAAATTTTAAGTTGTATTTTTTGTTAATATTATTTGTTTTATTTAGTGTTTAAGATTATATAATTGTATTTGATTGTTAATTCTAGGATTTCACCTGTAGTATACCGTCCCGTATTAATATCGACCCAAACCCGTCCCACCATATAACCCGTCCCATGAAATTAAACATCATTTGTTATATTTCTTTTTAATAATATTTTTATTTAAAAAACATATAAAATTCGAGTCAATTTATAAGTTTGCTTTAAAAAACATATATTTGTAACGTTTTTATTATAATAAAGTAATAATATACATATGTTGCTTACTATAGTTATAATCAAAACCAACTAAAAATCTAAGTTTAGTGTAGATTATGAATTATAGTTACGACCAAAAAAAAAATTAATCAAATACAATTAGTGTAAATTAAGAAAACAAACAGAAATATAACAAAACTTGCTATAAAATCGTTAACAAAAAAAAAGGAAACATCATATTTAAGCAAGATCTTTGGAGCGAAAATCTTTTCTTAATATCTTTTATTTAATTTTCCAAATCTTAAGAATTAATTTCAGTGGCATTCTATTGTAAATAGTAGTAAAAACCAGGATTTATTTCATATTTGTATTCAAAAATGTATATATAGATTACCGAAAATATAATATAAATCCGGTTAAGAAAAACTAGAACTGGGCATCAGGGAGTTGCTCGATGGATTTGCTAGATACGATTTTTCAGCAGAGTTGGACAAGATAACCGGAATTGGGATATTAGGGAGTTGTCCGATGAGATTTGCCCGATGCCATTCTCCAGCAGGGTTAGGCAGGTAAACCGGAGCTGGGACATCAGGGAGCTGCCCGATGTCATTCTTCAGCGGAGTTGTCTTGAATCACCATTATCCCGTTTCTTCTCTTAACACCCGTTTTTGACAAGAAAAGCCTCCAACCCCAGCATGGCTTCCTAAAACATGTACAAGAACAAAGACGCGACCGAAAAGACACAAAAGACGAACAAAGACGCGATAAGGGACTCAAAAAAAACACTAGACAAAGGACAAAAGACGCTAAAAAAGAAACACATCAGCATCGTTTGTCATTAGAGTTCTGGGATACCCCTCCAAAAAATGCTGCTACAATTGTACAAAAAAAACCAAGTGCTATATTTAGTTGCTAACAACTCTCTTATTTTGATGTAATCCTCTGTGGTATTAGGAGGCATAACATACGCCAAAATCTGAATAACATCATTTACTTTTTTCAAGGGTTGATAAGTCCAATCTACCAGACACATCACGTCGTTCATTAAAATAGTTGGCATAGGCTCTGTTCGGGAGTGAGTTGATTTCTCCGGCGACTGACGATAAGAAATTTGCCTTTACACCTCCTTCAACCTTTCTTCACCTCTTCTTCATTTTTGTCGCCGCGACTTGAATCTAAAGAATTTAGAGTCGCCGGAGAAATCAGAGATACAACGCAAGCTTTTTATCGAGGTAGCGACAGACGCTTGTTTTTTAAAATCAAATTGCCCTTTTCTAAGATTTACAGAACTGTATTATTTTTATCTTCTTCTCCAATTTACAAATCTGTAGGACACAACCCAACATTTTCATAAAAAAAAAAACAAGACAAAACCTAGTCGTTTTAAAACCAATCGTTAGTTAGAGTCGCACGACTCTTAAAAGAACAGGACATATTGTTTAATAGCATCAACAATATGAAAAAAATTATTTCACTTTCGGAATCGACAAGGGAACTCTATTTCATCATACACATAATTATTAGGAAAGTAATCATTGAAAAATTACGATTATCATTTATTCTGTCACGATATACAACTACATGACCATAAATAAAATCTTAAAGGACTTACGTGATTGTTTCTTTGGGTGAGTTGATAAAGTATTGGTGATGTTTGTATAATGTCTATATACATATTTTTACCAAAAAAATAATTGTTACTATTTAAGAAGATAAGAAAATCTAAAAAATTTAATCGACACCATTCATCACTTATCGCTAACCGTATCGGTAACCGTTAGATTAAATCCTCTCATTATCCTATCTAGCATATATCATATAAGAAAATCTGCAAAATTAATTTGTGGCCATTCATTTGAATTCTTATCCATATGTTATTGTATATAAATAATAGGCTTTGATTGATGAAAACCAACACTTCTAAACCAATTCCTTATTTTTACACAAAAATTATGAAAAATAGAGCACATCATCCAGTCAACAAAAGATGTGTTGTTGTATGGCACATCATTCCGTCAACGAAATATGAAAACAATAGAACACATAATATTGTAAGTATGGTATGTGTGTTACTTTCTACTATATTTACATATAATATTTGTATACGTATTTATCATCAAATGAATATGAAAAAAAGGATCTCTATATATTAAAACACATTTCGTTTTTACCTAAGAGAAGAATTAGTGATGTATGTGTAGCACCATTATGTGTATTTTATAGACATATATGACACTATTTAAGAAAATGAAATTATCTTGAGAATTTAATCTATGTCATTCATTAGAAACCGTTAGATTGAAATCTTGTCATTATCTTATCTAACATATCATTTAAAGAAATCTACGAAATTGATTTGTGACCATTCATTTGAATTTTCACCCATCTATTATTATTGTGTATAAATTACAAACTTTAACTAATGAAAATCACACTTCTACCAACTCATTCTTTTCTATATAAAAATGGAAAATATCGAGATACATCATTCCATCAAGAAAATATGTTGAGATATCGTGCATATCTAAAAATATCACAAGATCTAATTGATAGCAATAAAATTTTTTTAAGAAAACTATGAATTTTTTTAAATGAACAAAAAACTAAGAGTAAAAAAAGTTAGAGAAAAAACAGATCTAATTGATGTGTTATATTTTTACGATGTTATGTTTTTGAAGAGATGCGTGATCTAAGTGGAAAATATACATCTAAGTAGGCCGTCTGAGCATAACATTGTAAGTACATAATAAGTGAGCGTATGTTATTTTTATACTCCATATGTATATGATATTTGTATACAATATACTTCACTGTTAAATACATATACAAATAGTGTAGAAAAATAACAATCACATTCATTAAATATATATTACAATGTCATGTTTGGACGCTCATTAGGATGTATGTTTTCCATTTCACGTAGCTCTTCAAATTTATAATAGCATAACAGAATTAATACCTACAATAATATGTATAAGTTTGTTGCTTCTAATTTTTCAACTCCCAATTTTTGTTTTTTTTTAATAATTTTCTCAAAGCTTGATTATTGCTATCAATTGGATCTTGTGATATTTCTAATTAGACACAACATAACAATACATCTTCATGTTGACTATCTGATGTGTCTCTATTTTCTTTCATAGTTTTTGAATAGAAAATAAAAAGTTGGTTGTAGTATGATTTTTCAGTGGTTAAAGTGTATTATTTATACACAATAATAGATGGATAAGAATTCAAATGAATGATCACGAATCAATTTCAAAGATTTCTTTATATCATACGTTGGATATGATAATAACATGCATGATTTTATTCTAACGATTGATGATGGATGAGATCTAATGAATAACATAAATTAAATTCTCAAGTTTTTTGTGAATCTTCTTAAATAGTAACATTTAAATCTATAAAAAATATATAGACATTAGTCAAATAACACTACTTATTTTACATTGCAACAACAGTAAAAATCACACTAATTGCAGTCAATTTGGATTGTAATGTTGCCAATTAGGTTTGAATACTTGCAAAATCTTTAAAAAGAATTTCAAAACTTCCAATACGTATTACTAAAATTACAAGTTGGATGTGAAGTGACCTTAGTCTAGTGGCAGATGATAAGTCCACTGATGGACAGGCACCATCACACCAGGGATCGAGTCCCACTCCTTACAATTTGTAGGGATTAGGCTAATGGGCCGGCCAGTTGTGGCCCAAGGTTGACAAAAAAAAAAAAAATTTACAAGTTGGATTGTAATATGGGAACCAAATGGTTATTCTTTCATAATTAAATGATTGAGACGTTTTACTACACTACAAATAAACCAAGTCCTCTGACCAGATCCGGTTCAAGAAGTCTTCCATCTCTCGCGCCAACTTTGACCAAAGACAAACGGCGACCACACGTCGTCAATTCCTTTTGCTCTCCCAAACTCTAAAACCAAATAAAACCGAATATATTGTTACCCATCAAATTCTATATAAACATCAAATTTCACCAATCGAAATGAAAATAATCACTTAAAAGTGCTTAATACTTGTATAATCTTCAAAAATTTGATAAATTTACATGAAAACTAAAACATATAATGTACAAACCGAACCGAACCAAACCAAACCGGAAGATTTTGACGGGGTCAACACTAACGGCTTTTCACATTAGAGTTGACCAAATGAGAGCATTGACCTGAGAGTTCGAATAATTGAGTGAGTCTCTGTATTAAATATGTAAATCATCGTCTTCCCAATTTCGAATCTCACACCGAAAGTTATTTTCGAATCCACTAACGAATCAATCTTCGAGAGCAAAATCTTTTTTAGTATAGATACTAAATCAAGCAGTGTAAAAATGGCTATGGCGAGTTTATATCGGCGATCTCTTCCTTCTCCTCCGGCGATTGACTTTTCTTCTGCCGAAGGCAAGGTACGTACAGATCAATCAAGTTTTAATTTCCATTGATTCCGATGATAAAATTAGGTTTTGGTTTCACGTAAATTTTGCTGTGGTTCTGATTATTTACGATCTCCAATCTCGATTTCGTTTTTGTTTTTGTCTTCAATACTCATGAGATCTTACAATTTGTTCAGAACTCGAATCAATCGGTTTTTGTAAGATTTTGTATCTGAATTACTAAGATGTTCTGAGCCGAGACCAGAGCATTTTATATGGTTCTCTCTTGAGTGTCACTCGAACCAGCGACCTCGAGGCTTTGCCTGAGATACTAGATTTTGGATGTTGTTTCTGTAGTTGGTGTATATTTTGGCCCTTTTGAGAGATTATAAAAACATAGTCGTCATTACTTGTTTACCTTCTCAAGTCAGTGATAGTGATCACTGAGATCTGAATATATATTTCCAAATAATTTCTATGAAATTCTATCGGCATTTAACTGTTTTCTAGAAGTAGTAAGCTTGGTGGTTTTATTTACTGGAGATGGACTTGTTAATGTAATTTGTGTTGCTGTCTAAAAGTATTTTGTGATCATTGTGGCAGCTAATCTTCAATGAAGCGCTTCAGAAAGGAACTATGGAAGGATTTTTCAGGTTGATTTCGTATTTTCAGACGCAGTCTGAACCTGCGTATTGTGGCTTGGCTAGTCTTTCTGTGGTGTTGAATGCTCTTTCTATTGATCCTGGACGCAAATGGAAAGGTATGCAATATTGTATTTTAGTATAGCAAATGTGTCCACATTCAGTGATGGTTTTAAAAAAAAAATTTCCTGTTTCCAATAGGGCCTTGGAGGTGGTTTGATGAATCAATGTTGGACTGCTGCGAGCCACTGGAAGTAGTGAAGGAAAAGGGAATTTCATTTGGGAAAGTTGTCTGTTTGGCTCATTGTTCAGGAGCAAAAGTCGAGGCTTTCCGTACAAGTCAGAGCTCCATTGAGGATTTCCGCAAATTTGTGGTGAAATGCACGAGTTCTGAGAATTGCCATATGATCTCAACATATCACAGAGGTGTATTTAAGCAGGTAAGCATAACTGTACACTGATGATCAGTCATATTTTCAAGTCTTAAAACGTCTGAAAGCGATCGGGATTATAATTTATCTTATTTGCAGACTGGGACTGGTCACTTTTCACCTATTGGTGGCTATAATGCTGAGAGAGATATGGCTTTGATTCTTGATGTTGCTCGTTTCAAGTATCCTCCTCACTGGGTTCCTCTTAAACTTCTTTGGGAAGCCATGGACAGCATTGATCAGTCAACTGGGAAACGTAGAGGGTACATAATCCTTTCTTATCTTTCTCTTAGATTCTTACTGTAACATGGATGTAATTGTTTATAGAATATGGTCTAATGTTTTTCTGTGTTCTTACCAGGTTCATGCTCATATCTAGACCCCACCGAGAACCCGGATTGCTCTATACTTTGGTATGTTCGATGCAATATAGGTTCTCTTTAGTTTTGCCAATATTTTGTTCTTCATTTTTGCTATTCTGTTAGTGCTATTTTCTCACTCGCAACCTTTGCTGCTTGAAACTTGTTAGAGAACATTTCTTATTTTGGTATTACAAAACTTGTGGATTGGTGATAATTTTGCTTCTATATTACCAGAGCTGCAAGGACGAAAGCTGGATCGACATAGCAAAGTATTTGAAGGAAGATGTTCCACGTCTTGTAAGTTCACAACATGTAGATTCTGTGGACAAAATCATATCAGTTGTGTTCAAGTCACTTCCATCAAACTTCAACCAATTCATCAGATGGGTGGCTGAGATCCGAATTACAGAGGACACAAACCAAAATCTTAGCGCAGAGGAGAAGTCGAGGCTGAAACTAAAGGTATGAGAACTGTTCATTCTTTTGAAGAACACTGACTAATGGGAAATTACACTATGGAAAAAATTTAATTGCACTTGGTTTTGCATAGAGCTGTTATAATTTGAGACACAATTTACACTAAAAGTTTATATTTTCCTCAGATGATTAGCACTTTTTGTCTATCTCTCGATTCTCTCTGTGATTTGTTGTTAATTTGAAGTAAAAATATTTTTCTTAATTGTCTAATCATAATCTAATCTACTGCAGCAATTGGTGCTGAAAGAAGTTCATGAAACTGAACTGTTCAAACACATCAATAAGTTCTTATCCTCAGTGGGTTATGAAGACAGTATGACATATGCTGCTGCAAAGGCTTGTTGCCAAGGAGCTGAAATCTTATCCGGAAGCCCATCGAAAGAGTTCTGTTGTCGGGAAACTTGTGTGAAATGCATCAAAGGTATGTTACTATGTTGATTCTTAAACCAAGTTTGACCCCTTTTGCCATTTTAGTCAACTCTTCAAATGTCTTATCAAGGTTAAAAAAATTCCAACTGTTAATTGTTTGTTTCCCATTAAGGTCCTGATGACTCTGAAGGCACGGTGGTGACTGGAGTTGTGGTGCGTGATGGGAGTGAACAAAAGGTTGATCTGTTGGTGCCATCGACCCAAACTGAGTGTGAATGTGGTCCGGAAGCAAATTATCCAGCAGGAAACGATGTGTTCACTGCACTTCTGTTGGCTTTACCTCCACAGACATGGTCAGGGATCAAAGACCAAGCTCTTATGCATGAAATGAAGCAGCTCATTTCCATGGCTTCCCTCCCAACTTTGCTTCAAGAAGAGGTAACGTTTTTACCAATTCTATTTCTCGGTATCATCAAGAGTCACGGTTCTCTCTCTAGTGGAAAATGGTTAAGATCTTTGTACTTAAGAGATATAAGTCTTTATGAGAAGAAACAATAAATTAAACCTAAGTTGAGACTGAGAGTAACTATTTTCGAGCTCATCTTTAGAATATAGCTAAATCAACTGCTGAATCAAAATGAGTAATTGGTGAAATGAATATGTGAAGCATATGAGTAACATGGTGAATTTGGGTTAATTACAGGTATTGCATCTTCGACGACAACTTCAGCTGCTAAAACGATGCCAAGAAAACAAGGAAGAGGAAGATCTCGCTGCTCCTGCCTATTGATTCATCGTCCCAAATTCACTCTCTTCCCCATTTGAATCCCACGCTCTCAAGCCATAATTGTTAGAAAGTCTCTTTATTCTCTGTACGATTCAAACACGATTTGCAATGAGATATTTGTAACTTATGCATTCTATAAATTGTTAATCTTAATAAGTTAAGAATCATATTCATCACACTCTACTGCAGATTATGAACCATTATCCACACACAAGTACAAAGGCTTAACATACAAAACACAAGTATCATTTAGTCCTAAGAACCTTTAACATTTTAATTGCTTGTACATTTGTAGTGACATGCTCTCCTTCTGAGAATGCCATATCATCTCAGCATATGACAGTCCAGTAATTAAGCAGGTAAGCAAACTGTGTACACTGTTTCGTTTCGCTAGAGATCATTTGTATTTTACGGTGAAATTTTGAATCCGGATTCTAACCAATCCTATCGCGGACTGGATCTGGTCACTTTGCACCAATCAGTGGCTATAATGCTGACAGAGATAAGATTTTGATTCTTGATACAGCCCGTTTCAAGTATCCTACTCAACAGGGAAACGTAGAGGATAGACAATCTAATCATCTTTTATGTTTCCTATACAATGTATCATGAATGTAATTGTTCTTATAAAATGTTGTTCTATCTTGTTTAGAGGTTCATGTTCATATCTACACTCCAAAAAGACCCAAGAGAGCAGTAAGAAGAAGACCTCACTGCTCCTCCCAATTAATACACTCTTTCCTCAAACCCAATACCCTAAATGTTCTCACATATCATTCAAAAGTGTCTTTGTGATTCAAACTCTGCTTGCAAAGAGAGAGATTGTGCTCATCCTAAGTAAGATCAATGTCTCAGCAAAACCAAAGTATGTAACATATGCAAATATATATAATATTTTAAGTTATTAACCATAATCATTACACTCTACTGCAGATTATGAATACTCTCTCACACACAACATACACAAAGTAACCTTAAGATCCTAAAATCCTCAAAAGTCTATACCTTTATCACCATTCCAAAGACCGAATCCTGCGCAGAAACTGCGGTGGTTGCTGCTTCGGTTTCTCAACCACAGGAATCACAAACTCCATCAACTTCTGGTATCTCTCTTTCCTCTTCTCTTCAATCTCCTTAGAAAGCAACTCATTCTCTTCCTCAAGCTTCGCAGCCAAAGCTTCTAACTCAACTTGATAAGCTTGTTTCCTCTCTCTAGACCTAGCCGCAGATTCACGATTCTTAATCATCCTTCTCTGTCTCTGTGCAGCTGCTTTATCCAATGGCTCAACCATCACTCTCGCTCTCTTCCCTCTCACTCCTCCACTTCCTCCACCATAAACATCTAAACCATTCCCAAACGCAACAATTGATCCTTCCACTTTATCAATCATCTGAAACGGATTATGCGGCGGCGCAGAATGATCGAATCCGTAATTCGCCGTCGGCGGAATCTTCACATCTAAATCCTCCGCCGTCGCTGTTTCATCTTCCACCGCAGCTTTCGCTAGAAAATCCTCTAACGTCATTATCTCTTCTTGCGTCTCTTCCTTCATACCTTTCCCTTCTCCTGATACCATCTCTCTCCAAACCTCATCAACACTCTTCCCACCACGCGTCGTCTCCGTCCCTCCGCCGTCGTGATCAGAAACCGTCGTTGTTATCTCCATTGGTGCTGGAGAAGCATCCATCAGAGTTATCGAAGCATCTAGAAGTGAAGATTCCGTTGGTCCTGGTGGATCTGATGCGAAAGTATCGTGTAAAATTCCTTCCACTGTCATCGAATTTGAACTGTATGATAATCCGTCGTTACTTCCGCCGTAACCGCCACTAGTGAGATCTCGCCGAAACTGTTGTTGAGGTCTTATAGACGAAGAAGAAGAGATACGACGAGATAGATCCGAGTTTCTAGAATTTGAAGAACGCATCACCTGAAACGACGTCATTTCTGGAGATGATAGATGAACAAGTTCCGTTTGTTTCGTCCTCTTTCGCCGGAATCGGATCAGAGAATCACTCGATTTCTTTGACTCGGCCAAATTTTGAAATTTGCAGAAGCAGAGATTGCGAGATTTTAGGGGTTTTTTTGTGTTGAATTGAGAACCTAGAGAACTTTTGGTAATTTATCCCAAATTGTAATTAATTGACTTTTTTAAATAATGCATAGAGGATTTGAAAAGACCACGCGCATATGTTAAGCGTGAGTTTTACTTTTTAGATTTCTCAGTGAAAATAGCTGATTTTGGCAAGTTGGATAAGGTTAAAAATCAAAATGGATAAGATTTTCTAACTTTAGGAGCGCGTGGGAAGTTTTTGTCACGTGTCATCATATTGTGGTTGTCAAACTTATTACATCAATTATATCAAAGATCATTAACGCATTATTAACTTGACTAATTATTACTTGAATTTAGTTAAAGGTAATTTAATGACTTTATTTTGACTCGATAAACAAAAAAATGTTAGTTCATATTTGTCAATTCATAATACATGATTACACATCTTCCAAAATACTACTGGTTGAATGATTATTCTTCCACTACAACAAACAAATAATCAATGTCGGCTTAAATCAATCAACATAAGATATATCATAAATAATTTGATTTGATATCATGATACACAATTGATATCAAAATGCACAAATTTGCTAATGAAAATAAGCGAATAAAAAGAAACTTGAACATGTAAAAAACAAGTTCAAAGGTTTGTACACTTCTCTCCCCACCCAAAAAGTTTTTTTGTACATAGTTCTTGATTTTAAATATAAAAACTGTTGTTGGTTCCACAAAACACTATAAACCGGCGTATATAATATACATAGATTGAAAGAGGGTCCAACCTGAAAAACCTAAGCAAGACAAATATTTCATGAAATAACACAAGCTTACGCATCGGAGAAGTCTTGTGGTCACCAATCTCTAGGTGGAACCGTGGAAGGGACTAACTTTTGTGGTTGTCTGAGAGTTGTTTCCGAGGCTATTACCAAAATACGAAGATCTGACCTCTTCTTCTTCTTCCCAAGAAACTAGTAAAAAAGCAACCAAAGCAATCGTTTTAATGTACCAAAAGACGCAAACTTTAACATTGAGCTCATCAATTTTGCCATATCATACATATATTGATTGATATTTACGGAACTCTGATGTTGACTAGTGTTGAACAAAGTACCTCTTACGAGTCACTAAAATGGAGATTCGAGTGGTTCATCCCAGACATCTGCACTCCCATTCGAGACTTCCTCCACATCTTCCTCCATTGACAACCTCACATACTCTCTCTGAGCAAATCGGTCCCATTCCGTCAATGTTGGATTCTCACGTTCCTGTGAAATGGAAAACAAAGTTGGTTTAGAAGTAGCAGGGACTGGAACAGCTACAACTGGCTGCAGTAGCAGTTAGGTTAGCTGAAACTGTCGCATTTTACATAGTTTTCTCCAGAGTTATGATGATATAGACTATCTGAACTTACAACAATTTTCGCGAATTGTTATAGCATTAATAAATATCCAGTAGTAATAGTTTCAACAGCTATTAAACCAAGGATTTAATAACCAACAGGAGGATAACTCTATAGAAAAGCTATGCTTACCTGGCGAATGAGAAAAGGGTCACGGGTTTCAAAAGCCATGAATTTGTTAAGGTTGAAGAGTATATTGAAAATATTTCCAGAAAGTTTAGATGCTTTCAGATCCTGGAGTGTGATGCAGTTCTCCTTCTGAAAGAGTCATTCAACAAATAAGAAAAAAGAAACAGAACAGCAAAGAATATCAAAAGACCATGTTATGGTTTGAAAGAACTCTTGCCTCTGGTTTAATCATGTCAAATATTTGACATAGGATATCTTCAAAGAGTACAGGTTCCTGAGTTATACATTCCATGCGATGCAGCTGCTCTTCATAGAAAAACTGCATTTCGTTGGGAGTGATCACCCCATCTCCATCCAGGTCTATGCACTTGAACCTGCAAAGATGATTTTAATCAAAATCAAGGGAAAAAGATACAAAGCTGACAAGATCCTGTGTTTAACATCGATGGGATATAGATGAACCTAACAGCGAGGCATGCCCTCATATCAGCTGTTCAATAGAAAGTGTTCTAGGTTCATGAGATGATGAATGAAAAACGAGCTACAGATCACTACCCAGACAAATGTCTTAGTTTCAATATGGGTATTCTATGTTTATGAACTAATGGTACTACTTAATGTTTAGTGAATTCAAAATCTCAGGCAGACATTGTTTCATCAAGAAGGCCAGATATGCGACAAGTTTTGGCTCAGCAGTTATACATTTATAGTGACATAGTGTGAGGTAAGCAGCTAAAGGACAAAATGGCTCAAGAGAAGTCGCTAAAGACAAAAGAGGAGAGGGGAAGAGACGTGTACCAATACTCAAGACTAGGCTCAGATGACTTATCCTCCTCAGCGAGAATGAAGTATGCAAAATCTTCATAACTCATCTTCCCCTCAACTTTGCTTGTAAATTTCTTAGGGACCTAAGTGAGAGACAGCCATAATTTCAGTCAAGAGAGAATGAAACACATCCCATAAGACCACGATTAAGTTTCGAAAAAAAGTTTTCAGTAATTTGACATCTGGACCTAACCTGTGAAAATATTCTGTCGACAATCCTGTAGGTAAGTGCATGATTACCATATTTGATGAGATTTTCCTTATCAATAAGGAAATCATGGTCGCCATCGAGTTCCCAAAATCTGCAGTATATAACGTAGAAATGCTCATAGGAGAAGTACCTGAAAAGCAGAGAAAATGTGATTTTGAATGGTCAAATCATGCAACTTAACCTGCCTCAGTATCAATACGAACTACCAATACACTTCTTCCCCTTTATGAGTTTTACTGGTAGTGCTTATGTCTAAGAAACAATATGAAGACCTACACACTACCCATATTACTCACAATGCTAGATGCCTTTCTTTTCTAAGCTTGAATTCTTAAACAACTTAAACTGGTATTATAAAAAAAAAAAAAAAAAAAATTGAAATCTTTTTGAAGTACTGCTTAAGAAATGATGAAAAAGAAAACAAAGTCACCTAATAACTTTATTGATGTCGTCTTCTTCATCAACTTGTTGCATGGCAGTAATAAGATTCCCACGCTTCAGCTCTCTAAGGGTAATGCAACCAGTACCTGATCTGTTTATGTAGTAAAATATTCTGTAGATGACGGTCTCAGCTGGATAGACAGAATAGAACACATTGAGGAATGAAACAAGCACAGGAAAAAGAATATAATTTAGTCAATAGATGTATAAAGCAGTACGCACCTGAAAATATAATATATTTAAGTGTCATCTCATAACTTTCAAGATATAATATAATGGAAAATGCCATCGATTTAAAATAGGAAGAATTATTTTCCTAGGCCAAACAAGGTGGCTAAAGGTGTCACTTTCAAGTACATCAATGCGTTTTTAAAAGATCAAATATATGAAAAGAATATGAACGTCTTAATCTAGTAGAAAACAGACATTCCGTTAGAACTATTGGGATTTAACACCATAACATCAATGTATCATAAATCAAGTTCTTACCATATCTTTCTTGAAATTCAGGTGTATTCCTGAGGAATTCCAAGCCAGGATGAGTTGTCAGAAGCTCTTCAAGAACTGGTTTGAAGTCAGCCTATCCCAAATCCAAGAAAAGACATAAGCCTTCAGGATAATGAACTAAAGAATCAAGAAAGACGATAATCTTTGGTAAACAAATCAAAACAGCAGTGAAGAACTGGGAAAAGAATCACAAAGAGACCTGTCTAAGGTACTTGCAACCTGGCTGCCGTAAAATATTATATATCTGTGAGGCTACGTCCATTGCCAACATATGTCCATCAACCCAATACTTGATAAATGCATCCCTGCAGGAAAACATTATATTCAGGAACCAAATATGGTGTATTTAAAGATACTAGATAAACAAGTTTTTACAGCGGTTGTATATTTCTATGATTAGTAATCAAGATTTGTGACATTGTGACATTTGTCTAGTTAAAGATGTATCAATTCCAAAAAAATCTACAGCGTAGATACTTCAATATTGCTTAATTACACATGTTTTAAACAATATATCAAATCGAGCACACTAATTTTATTGAAAGTAAATAGAAATTGTATAACAGTGGCTTAGATTAAAAAAAGATAACAATCAAGTATTCAAATTATCATGCCACAGTCCATTTCTTTTAAGGATGTGCAATTTACGAAACAAATAGCTGAGCGTGCACTGGAAATCCAGAACAATGTGTTCTATTATTATATTACATGAAACACACATGAATACTTGTGTATAACTGTATATATACACTTAACTACTATTACACATATGCAAAGAAAGTACAAAATGATTTACCTTGTAACGATACCAGTGCAACTCGTATCTATCTTTCTAAATAGTACAGAAGAAAGAAAAGAAGGCAGCTTGCAGACTTCTTTAGTAATGGATTTGAATTCTGCAATTGAACAATAGCAAGATTGTGTTTGTAAGATCAACTGTTTGTCTATTCCTTACAGAACAGGACTGATGTAGAAAAGCTTATATATAAACATCACCATCCATATGAAGTCCGTCTATATAGTTACTAAAAAATTGATCAACCATGGATATACATTGCTCCCTTAGTTCTTTCGCAGGTGGACGCCCATGTTGGAAGTAAAACTGCATAGCATATCAAGGCATAGAAGTGTCAACGAAGAATGTTGAACACTATTAGCTACCCTTCAACTATGTAACATGTTAAACGGATTAACATAATAAACTTACTCTTTCTCATTATTTTGTTAAAAAAATTTGTCCTATTCTACTTAACAGAAGAAAGTAGTTTCTCTTATATTTGTTCTCATGGTTCTGCATCTATTTAGAAAGCTATTACAATCTTGTTTCAACAATTATATGAGCATATATTAAACAATCAAAATCATGAAGTCAACTATCAAGCAAGGTAATGCCTTTTCCTGGTGTTTGTAAGACATCCATATGAGGAGTAGTAGCTGAATATAAAATCAAACCTGAGGAATGAGTTGGCGCTTTGGTTCTCTGACTGATTTCAGAGGAGACTGTAGAGAAGGGCTTGTCTTTTGCCTCGAGAAACGGGGAGACCCAGGTGAGCCTCGTGGGGATAGTGGGGGAGTGCCGCTGTTCAGAAACACAGATGGCAATGCACTTCCGCAAGCAACATTGAGACTGGTACAATTCTTGGATACACTGACAGGGGTACTCGATTTAGTATCATCGATTAAAGACTTGACCTGCACAAACATCACACAGATGAACTGTTAAACGAGGACCACATAAAACCATAAACAAAAACTTCCACCAAAAGTTTCTTCACCAACATAAGCCTTCATACATCACTGGACCATATTCTCAGGCGCTTTAAGTGAAAATTGGTACTACACAAATACAAATACTTTTCAAGCTTAGCAGAGACTTGTTATATCCCAGTACTATTATCACCTAAGTCATTATATCCCCTAAATGCGCTTTTCGAATATTCAATCATCCTCTCTTTATCTAACAATAAGTAAAATCTATAAGAAATAAACAAAATTACTAAACATGCAACTGCCGTGGATTCAGTAACAGCAATAAGCATGTAGAACCATGCGCTGACATGAAATCAGCTGAACTCACAACGACAATTTTAGTAACAAAGAACTTACGAACAGGTATCAGCATACATAAACAAGCACAAACTATCAGATGAACAAGAAACTAAACAAAGAAACAATAACCAACAATATACATACTACTGATTCCAAGGAGCCAGAGTTTCAAGCAATCAACTAAAACCACATAGAGGCTTGGGAATAAAATTACCAATCGGCCAGTTTCAGGGAGCGATAGCCACTGGGAGAAGAGTTCTTCAGCAATATGAGGGTTTGCTTTAAGTGATACAGGAGACAAACCCGGTAGCTGCAAGAGCTCAGGATCCAAAATCTGAACATCATTCACACCATCGATTTCCATGATCTTTTATCTTATTCACTGTGAACCAGAACTACAACAAAACCCCAATTTCGAAATTCCTTGAAGTCAATTCTAAAATTGGATCGAAACCCTAATTTCTTAAATTTCTCTGCCAAAACCACCACGAAATCCACAAAAGCGGCTCTGAACAATCGAGAAACTCTACTAACTTAGTTGAGAAACACCAACTCGGAAGAAGAGAAACTAAACGAAAACAAAAGAAACGATTCGATAAGCAAAATAGAGTCCTATACAAACTTCTTCTGCAATTAAAATACAAAGATTCAAGCATAAACGTGTAAGATCAAAGAACACTGATCTCTCTCTCCGATCAATAACCAGTTTGAAAATAGAGGAAATACAAAGAGTTCGAAGACGATAGAAATTTTCCAGGAAAGTTTATGTATTGATGAGAAAATGAATTAGAGAGAGGAAAAGTAATTAATTTGATTTAATAATACTCAGTCCAGTAGCGGTGGTGGTGGTATTTGTTTTCCACTTTTAGTCCTCAACGTTGACCAAAAAAGTCAACCAAATCCAGCGTCTTTATCCTTTCTACTAGTACTTCCCGTTGCGATCATGTTCGCTTTGGGTGTCGTGGACGAACGCAACAACGATCGAATTAGGTCATGATCGTTTCATAATCGCCAGCGACTGCGACTGCGGCTGCGATTGCGACAGCGATTTTAAAATCGCGGGATGTTGTTCGTTTGGCAATCGGGCGACTGATCGCCATTTAAATAATCGCATCGCTAATTTTTCCTGCGATCAAAAATTTCAGTCGCAAGTCACTGCGGCTGATCGCGCGACTAGTCGCAGTATCCTGCGACTGTCAAACGAAAAACTTTCAATCGCAAGCCTCCTGCGACTGCCAAACGAACAGCACCGGCTTCGGCAAATTAACCCAACCGAATGTACCGAACCGGAATCAAACCAAAAAGAACCGAACCAAAATCGAATAAAAGTTTGAGAATATCCAAATGGATATTAAATTCTTGAATCGAATCAATACCGAACCAAAATATTTCGGGTACTAAAAATACCCGAAATATAATTATATATTCAAAAATATTAGTTATTTTAGACCGAATAATCAAAAATATTAAAAATACTCAAGAATATCCGAAAATACTCCAAAATAACCGAAATATCCGAAACAAAATACTCGAAATGGATACTAAACTTTTAAACCGAAAAAAATCGGAACCGGACCAAAATTTTAAAATACCCGAATAGATCCTAAACTCTAAAATCAAAAGAACCAAAACTCAATGGAACCAAACCGGAACCGATCCGAATACCAGAACACCCATGACTAGATCAAACCATGTTAATTTGACTGTTACTAATCTCAAAAAATAAATGTAACCACAAATCGCAGCAATTAGCAATCAATTTTTTTAGGTTTTGTATATTTGGTAAATTGTTAATGGTAACAATCAACACAGTGATTAGCGTAAAAGATCAACAATAACGTCTAGTTTTTTTTTGCTAGATGTGTTTGTTGTTTATGGCATTGCTATATGTTCTTCAGTTTAAATTTATAAATTTGAAAGAATTATATATTTTAAAATAAATGCAAATTATGAATTTATTACATTAGTAGAAAGAATTAACTAACAAATTTAATAAATATTAGTAATAATCGAAATAAAAATTATAAATTGAATTTACAATCATAATGTTAGTTAAAATATTTAAATATAAAAACAACAATACAATATGCAAATTATAAGCGTAAATTATCAAGTCATCTCACAATGGTAATTGAATAAGGCTTGCTTCTTTGCGACCTCCATGAAACTTATGTGTGCTTCTCAGAGAGCTCCATAACATACTTCTGAATCTCGGTGATCTGTTTTTTTACCTTCGCTAGCACCATCAACAATAATATGGTTACTCGCATCAAGTATGTTACTCTCAAGTTCCTTAAGACATTTTGCGTTACATCTCTTTTGAGCCCATCGAAATATGCATTACAAAGAGAAATCCTATAAATGTGAATCCCCATAAAGTTACGAAGATGGTAAAAGGATAGACCGGACGAACAAAAGCCCGATTATTAATAAGAAGTAAAACATATACATACTTTTATGCATATGCTTTATGCTCCCACCGGCAATCTTCCTCCGACCAACCTTGGGACTGATCGCAGCCGTTTTTGAAGGTGCTTCCGGTTATCATCCACGATTTTAGCCGTTCGTTTTACTTTTATGTTGTTGTATCCGCAAGTTAAGATTAATATATATAAGTATGGGTTTGGTTGAAAAAAAATATAATGTATGTGACCGTAAAAATTATTTAAGTGTATACGTATAAGAGTTATATTATTATTTTTTTTTGTCAACAAGAGTTATATTATTATAGATTAAATTTGATTTGATGGATTTTGTAAATTGATATTTGTAAGGTTTTTTGAGATTTATGTTTTCTAGTGGTGATTTGTAGAAAATCTTTAAATGAAATTATTATAAACCTTTTTATCTTACCACGGAGAGAAATATAACACAAAATTTACCTGAGATTAAAGCCAAAAGTTAACAAGAATATGACTGCCCAGAAAAAAAAAAAAGAGCTTTGGCATTAAAAGAGACCAAAGAGCAGTTGATTGTTTTGTTTATTACAGTACAGTACAGATAGGTTCGAAGTAATCGAATATACGGATAGAAATCTCACCGTTTTTACATGGAAACTCTCTCTACATTTTGATTGTTATTTTGTCTAACACATCACGATTACATAAACAAACGACGAGTGGTGGGAAAGATCTCTGCAAGCTGAAGCTGAAATTACATGTAAAAGATATGAGAATTTCATCAAGCTCAAATATATGAATTCCCTCAAACCAAGATTCTCATCTTTCTCAGAGGTAATTTCTTTGGGTTTTCATGGAGTTTGCTGTCTCTCTCTCTTCATCATTTAGCTTTATTTCCGAAGAGAGAGAAGCTCGAAGCTTCTCAATTGATCTTCCCTAGTGTTTCTTGAAGCTGTTGCACGAGAGAAAGACAAAGTCTTGGATTCATATCCAGCTTGGACTCTCTGGCTAGTCGAGGGACGGCCATTACCACTACCGCTGCCACCACCGCCGCTTGATGAAACCAGACGACTTGAAGCTCGGCTTTCGCTTGGTCCACCTGCAGAACTTGGCCTGGAGCTTGAAGCAGCAACGGCTTTCCTAGAAGAAGATGCTCTGTATCTTGAGGAACTGTTTGCTCTTTCGGAGTCTCCATGCTGCTATATTAAAAAAATACAGTCAAGTCTTCGTCTTATTTAGCGGTTTTGATCAATCTATGTAAAGAGTACGATTTTTACTGTCTGCTTCGAGAAAGGTCCGTCATCTGAGTTTCTTGATCTGGAACGATCACGTGGCGTAGAAGTTGTAGTCGGGTGTCTTCGGGAGAATGCCTCCACTGCACCTGGGATTTTATAACGGGTTGTTTCCTTTCCTACACGAATGGTAAATAAAAAGAAGAGTAAAATTAGTGCGAGGAATGAATTTGTGTGGTTCTGAGATCTCCAATAGAAGTGTAGGAGAAGCAGAATTTTACCTGGGATCCTCTCCTGTCTTTCGATAGGATCTAGTTTCGTTGTTGTATGATGCTGGAAAACCCGAAAATTTACATTTACGTAAGCATAGAAAAACTCAAAAGCAAAGAGAGTAACATTACAAGAAAAATATTTTTTTAAATCACCCTTGTTCGTGAACTAGAACCAGAGCTACTTCCGATTTGAGGATACTTTAGGACTGTCCAGTCAAATACATAATCGAATTGATAACCTGTAAAAGTTTCAATAAATAAGACGAGAGCGGCTTGAAACAGTAAGCAAATAAAATTTCTTGGGACAATAATGTTAAGATAAGAACCTTCTCGGATGAACAAGTCACGGAATAGCCTCTTGAGGTAAGAGTAATCAGGTTTGTCATCAAACCGTAAAGATCGGCAGTAATGAAAGTACGAAACGAATTCAGACGGGTGGTTTTTACACAACACCTACATCAAAACATTTCATTAACATACTAAGCTGAGTTGGAAAAGCTAGATTACCAATAAATGCCAAAATGAAAATCCTATCGGATTGAAACGTTGTTGTTACCTCTATAGGAGTTGACACTTTCTTCTCGCTGATTCTGTCATACTTCTGCTTCTTTGTCCCAGCTTTTAATCCCTGCCATGGTAAGCTGATAGCCCAAAAAAAAACATATAGTTTAAACTTTGTTCAAGAAAATATACAGAATTTGACAGACTAAGGCGGAGAAACTGTAGACACTAACCTTCCTTTGAGAAAATACATAAGAACATAACCAAGTGATTCCAAATCATCCCTTCGACTTTGTTCTGTTCAAACACCAGCGAAAGCAAATTAAGTATTTGACGAAAAATACAAAAAATACATAAAATTCCACAGATCAACATTCTTACCGACTCCAAGGTGAGTGTTGACACTTGCATACCGAGCTGTCCCAGTGAGATTTTTGTTTTCTCTGCCACAATATTTGAAATTTCCTTTTGAGTTCACGGAAATCAAGATGCAAAGATGCAGATCTTTGAGTGAGGATAATGGAATAGGGGAGAACACATCATATTCTTACCTGTAAGGAATGTGCTTGTGAGTTTGAAGGTCTCTGTATTTCTTCCCTAGTCCAAAATCAATGATATACACCTGCAATAGAGAGAAATTATCTCAGAAGTTCGAAGCACAATTTGTCTAAGCACAAGTTTTTACACAAAGATAGATTTAAGCACCTGATTTGCTTTGCGTCCAAGTCCCATTAAAAAGTTGTCAGGTTTTATATCACGGTGAAGGAAACCTCGAGTATGCATATACTCAACCCTGCAAAGCTGAAACATAAACAGAAAGAACAATATCCTCCATTACAAACAAATTCATATATTCAGTGAAACAGAGGAGCTGGAAACCAACTAGCAGATACATAATACTCACTAATTGGTCGGCAAGCATGAGAACCGTTTTCAATGTGAACTTCCTGTTGCAATAGTTAAACAAGTCTTCAAGACTAGGACCTAGAAGGTCAATAACCATTACGCTGTAATCACCTTCAACTCCAAACCACTTGAGGTTCGGAATACCACCTTCAAAACAAAACAAAAAAACTGTTTTAGTTATTCGCAAAATAATAAAAGCCTGTGAATGAAGAAACATATAAAATGAATCATCGCGAATCAAGAAAGTTCTACTATGATGCTAACGCTAGTTTTAAGTGACACTTACATCCTCCTTGAAGCAGCATATACAACTTTGACTCGTAATGAAGTTGTGGATGCTTGGTCTTCACATTTTCCTAATAATTGGCATCAATCAAAAGGAGAATTAAAAAAAGTAAAGAACCAAATCCAAAGCACACAACAACAACAACAACAACAACAAAGCAAATTTCTCATAGCCTTCATGTGACAAGAATTATTACAAAGAAAACATTTTTTTTGTATAGAGAGATTAATGTTGTTGATAAATATGGTAAAATTATTACCAACTTGACAGCAACTTCTTCTCCTGTTTGGACATTTACACCTGCAAAAAAAATGCTCAACATTTAACAACAACATGTAAAACCCAAAAATATTAAATTGAAGAAATTTACAAAAAAATCGTCTTTTTTGTTACCTAGATAAAGCTCTCCAAATGATCCACTACCAATTTTCCTTCCAAGCTTAAATTTCCCACCGATTACAAGATCCATCTTCTCTGATCTCTCTCAAACCTCAAAATTTCCCAAAAATCAATATCAAAAAAGAAACCTCTTTTTTCCTTAATTAGCACCTGGATCTGTTTTCCAATTCAGCATTTAACCCCAGATTCAAGAATTTAACATCGAAAAAACCTTCAGAGATCGAGATTCCAGAAGTCAATTCTTCATTAACGAGCTTCAAAAACAAAACCCACCATGAAAATCAATAAATCCGAAACTCCGAATACTTCATCCCAAGAGACCCGATTGCCAAATTGATTAAAACCCTAAATCAGATTTAGGAATCGAAGTAATCCCAAAACGAAAAGCACCAAACTTTAGATGGATTTGGCCCGGGAATTGGGTAAGAAATCAGATTTTCGTTGAACAACGAAAAGGAAAAATTGGGTAAATTAATACGAAGAGAGGCGAGAAGAAATGGAGGAGATTTGTGACATTTTTGTCGTCCTCCTTTGTTTTTTTTTTTTTTGGTTTCCCTTTTTAACAAAAAAATTGTGTTTTGTTTTTTGGTAAGTAAGGTTTAATTATTTTTTACAGTCGGATAAATTAACAAAAATATCCTGATTAAGGTTTTGTGTAGGAACTAGGAAACAAACAAAAAAAGTTTTATATTTTAGAGGTTAAGCGTAACATGCTCTAACAGACTTGTTTAATCATGCAAACATTGTTTTAAGTTTAACAATAGTATTTTAATTTATTTATTTTGTTACAAAAATAAAAATTATACGCAAAACACAAAAATGCCCATTTTTCAATACCACTTTTCAAAAATGTCTCTTTTGGCTGTTTATTTTTAAAAATACCCATTTTTATGTAAAAAATGACTAAATTACCCTTTTTTAATAAAAAATATCACAAATATATAAGGAAATATGACAAAATTAGGTCCACAAAATACAAAATATTTTTTGCTGAATATAAACCTGAATTTTTGCTGGAGTTTGCTAGTTTTAACTTTTAACCAATCATGATTAAACGTAAATGGTTGTACTTGTACGAATATATTCAACCAAAAATTGTGATATATTCTTGATTGTATTTTTTTTTTTTTTTGAGTGATTAGTTTATGACAACAAAAATGATTTAGGCATACATTGAAACAAATGTAAGTGTGTAACTATTACTTTTTTTTTCTATTTTGAACTACTAAGAGCATTTCCAACAAGACCTTCATTTTGAAGGTAACAACCCCTCAAAATAAGGGTTTGAGGGTCTCTTACTCCAAATCTCCAATGATACATCCTCAAATTTATTTCTAAAACTTTTTGTATTTACTAATATTAACAATAATAAGTTATAATGATAAAAGTTTCATAAATAAATATAAAACATACATTATAAAAACAATATGTCAAACAATATTAAAAACAAAACTTTATATGATAATACAAAATTGAATATAAAATAGAAAAGAAACATAAAATAAAACATAAAGTGATTTATAAAATTACATGTAAAATTACAAAATTACTCAATATACTCCCATACATAAAAATGATTTGTTTTTAAATGTTAAGTTGTTTATGTTTTAATAATTTTAATGTATTTGAATTTATATGACTATATTTGAAAGAATTGAATTTAATAAAATTATTTGTAAGATATATAAAGTTAAAGGACTAAAATGAAATGTGAGAAAGATTTTGAGGATGTGAATAGGCACCCTCAAATTTGGGGGTGCACACTATTCACATCCTCAAAAAAAATAAGGGTTCGAGGGTTTGTTGGAGTTCAAAAACTCCTCAAATTTGAATGTTTGAGGGCTTGTTGGAAATGCTTGAGGTAGGCTCTTAGCCAAATCTTAGGTAAATCTTAAGTATTAAAAAGTATTTAATTAAATGGCAAATGGTAAGATTGGTAAGAAGGGTTTCTTAGCTAAGAGCCAAAACATGTTTGTAAGAGGTAAATTTTAAGATTTTAATACTAAAAAATTACTAAGAGCCATTGTTAAGAAACCCTTGATAATCATGCCCTAAGAAGTTTTGAATCTTAGTCGTACATCCTCTCAGACCGGAAACCAAAGCATGTAATATAGCTTTCTCCCAAATGTCATTCAAACGAGCGACCATTGTGTAACTATTGGTATCAAGTAAATCTTGAGTCTTGGGCTAGTGATGAGTTCTCAACCCTCTCGGTGTTTTCCGTAAACTCTAGATGAATTGGTTACTTTTTGCCCAAACAACATTGAAACAACTCAAAGTTCTTAGATATTTATTTCCAACGACTGTAATTTTGTGAGAAAAGTAAATCTTGAACAAGAGTCACAAGATTCATTAGCCTTAATTGGAAACAACACTTATAGAAAGTAGAATTATACCCAAAATACTAGTATTGAGGAGGCATACGTGTAATATCCGATCTATTAACGTAGAATAATATAATAATTTAATTAAAAAACGTAGTTTTACAGAATTTCTTTCATATGTGTGATAAAAATTATCAGATTCTAAAAAATGAAGTACCATAGAAAACAAAGGCATATATATAGAAGCACTCTTATTCTTACTGATCTCTCAAAGAAGTTAAGATTCATCGGTAATATGCCATTTGTCTAGAAGACATAAATGGAGAGGTAACAACAGGTTTCTTCTTCGTCTTCTTCTCGACTTTGGTTTCAGACCGGAGCCAAGATTCAACTACAGAGAGCAGATTTGGTGAGGTTTTGAGATCCTTGATCTCATCTAATTTGGCCGAGAGTTTCAGCTCTCCTCCATTAATGTAAGCCAGATGACTAGCCCATGTCTCTAGACCGTCGAAAATATGAGTTGCATATACAATTGTAGCTCCTCTCTACTCCAATATAAAACAAGAAAATTAGCATTTGATATTTCTAACCATAAGCTCAGGGACCTCTAAAGCTAAAGCGGATCATAAAGACGCAACAAGAACTAAAAAATGGAAAAGCTTGTGGCTTTATATTCGTATGATGGATTATGCTTTAAGATGATGAGAGATTAGTGAATGGCTTACTTGTTCACATTCTTCTTTAAAGAATTCCAACAAATCCATCCTCGCAACAACGTCGAGGTCAACAGTAACCTCATCCAGTAGTAACACCTGTTATCATTACAATTTTAGTATCAGATATGATCAAACAGAAACCAGAGACCATGATGCTGTGGGTTTCAGATTACAGAATCAATCTCTAGTTGTTTATTCTACCTTGAATGGATGTAAGAGACCCATACATATTTGCACTCGACGTCTCTGCCCATCAGAAACCTTATGCATACGCCATTGAAGATTGATATCAAGAAGATCAATCAACTTCTCTCTTCTCACAGGATCAATCCCTTCAACTAAACACAAAACATATCCAAAGTATAAGCTTAACAAAATAATATACAAGTGTTGAAAAAAACTCATACTAGGAACAGAGAATCCCACCTCCAAATATCATATGTTCTGCTGAGAAGTCTCCTTGTAGTGGAATCTCACCCTAAAAAAAAATTCAACAAATTAGAAACAAACCGTTCTCACATCAAACTCTTGCACTCTATTAACTTAAAATCTCAGTACTCACAGCAGAACCAGCAGTTTTACTCCATGATCCTCCAAGGTAAGACAAATCACCACTACAAACTAGCTCTGTATCATGAAATGCTGAGCGATCCAACACTTGTACCACATTCTTTCCTCCAACCATATGCTTTCCAGCCAAAATCTTCAATAATGTAGTTTTTCCTGTCAATAAAACGCGCAACAACGATCATCTCTTGAACCGAATCAAACCCAACAGAAAAGTTGAATTCGTCGATGAAAACTCGATCGAATCGAAATTCGAGCATTAGCCAAACAGAAGGAACTACAATTTTGACAAAGTGTCTCCGACCAACTTTCCGGTGACATTTCCGCGATTTAATCGCATTTTTTCTAATCCGGATTTCTGCGGTCCTATATGATAATATACGAAAACAAAAGAATTGATCGCTAAACCGCGAAATCGATCTTACGGACTCACAATTTCTACATTATTCTCGAATTCGAACGAATTAAACATGATCAAATCGAATTCGATCACTACCAAAGCAAAATCAAATATACATTCAAGATTCCAAATCGATCTACTTAGATTCATGGAAACAGAAACAGCAAAACCAAAACACACACAAAATTCGAAATTAATTTTTACCAGATCCATTGGCACCAACCAAGAGGCAACGAGATCCAGCGGGAAGATCGAGGTTAAAATCGAAGAAAATGGGATCTTGAAGATCGTAAGAAAACTGCATTCCACTAACCCTAATCGCACCGTCCATCGCATTCGCATTTTTCTCCGCCATTTTTTCCGATCAAAGAGTCAGATAGAGAGAGAGATTAGTAAGTAAGTACTTCCTCCTTTGCTTAATCTGTTGTCCTTTAAATAGGTTCCGTTTTAAACGTAGACCTGATTAGCCATTAGATTTCGGCCACGTCATGAACTTTTCTGTCCATTAAGATTTACATACTTTAGTCTTTCGTTAATACATGTACGTTTAACCAGCAGAATGCTGCCACGTCCCTCTATGTTTCTCACCGACAAAGGAATAAAAATGACAACGGTATCAGCTAATAGATGATGCTGCGGTTAGGCCTCGACAAAATCGCCGTTAAATTTACTTTGATCCGTTATTTGTTTCAATCCAATTCGAAAAATTCGGATATCAATTTTACGAAAGATATCAAATATTAAAAATTGTAGGTTCGGGCGTTCGGGTATTCGGGTCGTGTTTAGATCAAATTTATTTCGGATCTACAAATCTAAGATCCGTTCAAGTATTTTAAAATTTCGGGTGCGGATCAGATTCGGATCGGGTTCAGATTCAGATTTACCCGAAATATCCAAAAATTAAAAAAATTGTTTCCGAATGACCGAATCTATTCAAACTACATCAAAATACACCAAGGCTACAAATGGTTGTTTTAAATTGAATGGGTTGAATATATTAAGCTGCAAAATATTGGGTTGAAAATCATTCAATCCATTCATCTTCAATTTGCTGTAGAATCCATTCAACTCTCTCAACTTTGTATTTTGTGTCAACCATTTGCAGCCAAAATATCTTTAAAATTCGAGTATTTTTTAACTGAATATATCCAAAAGTAGTTAAAATACCCAAAAGTATCTTAAAGATCTTAAAATCCAAATATTTTAGATACTTAAGTTATTGTAAAAATAATTATTACTAATAAATTATTACTATGTAATAATATTTCGGGTATATTCGGGTACTTGTTCGGATTCGGGTTCGGATCGGGTTCGGGTTCGGATTTTCGGTTTGGGAGTTTAGGACCTGTTCGGGTATTTTAAGATTTTGGGTTCGGGTTTTTCGGGTCAGGTTCGGTTGGTTCCTCGAGTTCAGGTATTATGCCCAGGCCTAAAAATTGATATTCGTTAAAAGCATAGCAAATCACAAATACTACAATTTAAATACGTGTATATCCGCTTCGATCTGATATATGTGTATATAGATAACTAGATCATCACCCATACTACAGTACGAGTTAAATTTTATTTATTACAAAATTTATATATTATATATTTTAGAATAAAGTTGTGATATATTATAATAATAATTGAAAAATATAATTAGATTTTTGTCAGTCCCTATATATAATATTAGAATGAATATATTTTCTTTTTTTAATTATACTCAATTATGGATATATTTTTTTAAAATATGAAAACGGAAAATAAAATTATTTTAATAAATTAATATGGTATGAACAATGAGTTAATTTATATTAACAACCACAAAATGAGATTGCATATAATTCAGTTAGATCAAAAATCAAAATATTATAAATGAATCGCTTCTAAAACGAAGATTATTTAATTAATTAAGAAAGTTAGCTATTATTTTGAATTAATTTAGGAAATTCTTTTTTCAATTTCTAATTCTTTGGTTGTTGAAATAGAGATTTGTTTGAGGTAACTACGGAATTTACCAATTATTCGCGTAATCGAATATTTTATTAACATATATTTAGTATATAATATACCAAATTCAACCCGTGCGTGGAGTCTATATTTTTATTTTAGAATCCTAATGAAAATATTGCGTGCACAATCTATTATTCGCTATTTCCAAAATTGCTTGCACAATCCAATTTTCAAATATTTTGTGGTGTCAACCTTATTTAATCTATCTGATCATATAATCTTAACACGCCGTCTATTATAAGGATCATAATTTTATATCATATAATATATTACATTTAACCCTCTGCCTACTATAACTATTTTAAATATATCTTTTTAGAAAATCAAATTAAAGTATTTATAATTTTTTTTTATCTTTTTAATCTATTGAATATTTATGATATTCATTAAAATATTAAATTAAACTATTTTTAAATGTTCCAAACTAAAATCTTTAAAAATATTTCTTGTAGTATATAAAATTATGAATTTCAAAAAAGAATTATATGAAATTAAATAGAAATATTCAAACAGTTATAAGGATCATAACTCATTTGTTAATATAATATATTATATTTAACCCACTGCCTATTATAAATATTTGTTTTAAAAAAATCAAATTAGAGTATTTATTGATGATATTCTTTAAATATTGATGATATTCTTGAAAAATATCAAGTAAAACTAATTTTATATGTTGCAAATTAAAATATTTAAAAATCTTATTGTAGTATATAAAATAATACATTTCAAAAAATAAATGTATGAAATTGAATATAAATATTCAAATTCTGACCCGTTACTCAGTAAAAATTTTTGTTGAACTTATTTTTGGTTAAAAAAAATATATTACTCAAATGTGAATTTTTGACCCGTTAAATTTTTTTCTTTATAGATTTAACAATTTATATTCGTTTTTATAAATTCAAATCTTGGCATATGCATAAAAAATTTACTTTTTTTTATTATATAGATGATATGATGATTTATTTGTTTCATAAAAATAGAATCATATAAAGATGAGAGGTGAGTATAATGATTAATAACAAATTAATATGGTAAGTTAGATATCAAATCTTATATGTTCATTTTGATTGGTCATTCTTTTTTTTTTAAGTTAATAATATATTTTCGTTTTTAATAATTAAATTAATTAAATTTCATAAATTAGTATTTGACTTGTTTATCCTTCATGAGTTAAATTAATTTACTCTTTATATTTTTATCTCTAATGGCATTCTAATGTAATAACTTACAAAGGGGGAAGGTTATTAAAGGGTAATTATAAATTGTACTCCCCAAATAATAGTATAGGATTACATATATAAAGTATAGGGGGATTAGCAAAAATACCCCTTTTCTCATGCCCCTTTTCAAAAATGCCCCTTTTAGATGTCCATTTTCAAAAATACCCCTTTTTAAATCTGAAATTTTTATAAAGTTTTATTAGGTTTATAAGGTACTTATGGATTGTAACTACTACTTGAAGACTCGATCCAAGTATTTATAAGGTTTTATAAGGTGTTTTTAAAGGTTTTACAAGTTATTTTAAAGGATTTTTAAGGTTTTTCAAAGGTTTTACAAGATATTTTAAAGGTTTTTAAAGGTATTTAAAATGCATTTATAAGGTATTTATAAAGTATTTATAAGATTTTAGATACATAGAAATGTAGTTTGTGTATGTTTTAATAATATTACATACATATTTGGGTAAATCTTATATTTTTAAGAGCATTTTTTATAAGGTTTTAAAAAAGGGGTATTTTTGAAAAGTGGCATTGAAAAAGTGGCATTATTAACAATTTCCCTAAAGTATAACAGATTTTAAGTTTTTAACAGATATCCGGATATCTGGTTATTTACGGAGCAAATATGGATCAAAAAACTAATTATCCGTACGGAGCGGAACAGATTACAAATACCACCAAATCTAGGATATCTGCTTCGTGCTCACCCCTAACTGTGGTAATATGGATCGTAAACCGATAAACATGACGTCTGTGGGGATTGACATTTTTTATATATCGAAAAGTTTTCATTTTTATTGACATTTTTATGACCATAGATGGAAACAAACACATTGATCTTAGTCTATACAAAAGGAAAAAATCCAAAAAAAACCCTCATCTACTTTTTATTTGGCCGTTTAAACCCTAAAGTTTTTCGGTTAGAATAAAAATATCTAATATAATTATGGTTGGTCTAACAATACTTTTTCTTTGAATTGTTAGTAGATTTGAATCTGTGACTTAACAAGCATATGCTACATAATACAAGTAGGATCTCTGTCTACAAGCATAGTCTGCATAGTACATGCAGAGGCTTCATAGTACAAGTAAAGGTTGTATAGTATGCATCATTTACATAGCATAAACAGAGGTTGCATTATATAAGCATATAAATTTTTAATAGACACATTGTTCTAATATTTTTTATTGTTTTCATTTTCACCATTTCAGACATTATATTTTTGTTTGGTAAACTTTTTTTTTTGCATTTTGAGTTATGGGTTTCACGTACTGAATGCATAATAATGGTATCTTGAACAAAGAGCAGATAGAAAATAAATCAAATGACCATCTATAAACCAAAATAACTTTGTTCATAAACTAGAGAAGTTCAACCAAAAACGTTGAAAAACAAAGCATAGTTAAGTCAAAGAAACACAATGGCTGGAAGATGGAACAGAAACAAGTTCATGAACTAGTGAATCACAATAATGAATTAATGATCAACACTCAGCCACTTTTATCTTCAACTTGCATCTCCTCACTTTCCTCATCACTATGAGCATAAGTGAGATCATCGTATTCTCTCCAAGCTTGAGTTCACATTCATATAAAAATCAAGGTAAACAGGAAGAGAATAAGAATGAAGTGTAGAGAAAAAGCAGAGTTCGCGCGCAACAGGAAGAGAATAAGAACCCTAATTTAGACCTAACTTGACTGAAAAGAAAGATTTTTTATTCAGGAAAGGAGTGGCATTTTACAGGTAAACCTCAACAAAACTAGTCACATTTTCGTACATTATTATTATTACTACTACTATTTAACTTCCTTTTACAGTAGGGGTTCATTGTTACGCCGCCGTTTTAAGCTTTCAAGCTTCAGCCACCCTTGGCCTTTCGTAGCTAGCTGGGCCACTGCTGTGAGTCAAAGTGGTCTCGAGCGTGTTGAACTTGACGCTCCTTGCTTCTTTGGGTGAGATTTGGAATCCGTTGGTTATGACCTCTAATGGTAAACCTCTCAAGACTGAGGTTCGTCCGGCAAGAGTGTTGATTTGCGCGTTTGCGTTTGTTTTGAACTCAACCCACTGGAATCGGTTGCTTGTTGCGCGTTTCACCACCGAGAAACCTTGTGGTATGGCAATTAGCTGTCCTTGAGAGACTTGTCCGTCAAACACTCTGTTACCGTTGTCGTTTACGATCTGGATTTGGGCTTCCCCGTCTGTCACGTAAAGAATGGCGTTCGCGTTTGCGTTCCACTGTGGAAGCACCATTGCGTTCTACACCCACACACGTTTCAAGAGTCATGTTTAGATTGTAGAAATGGACATATATAACAAACCGAAACACTCAAAATGTTCACCCTCATTCAAATGCATGCATGCAGATGTTACTTGGTTCCAATTAGATAAAATAAATTTTGAACTTACTTGACGGATGGATCCACGGAGGGCTGAGAGACGGATGAAGCGAAGGATGGGGAGATCGTAACTGTTGAGAGTGCTGATGTAACCAAGCTGTGGCTTGTACACGTCAGCACGAGACGGGTCATCGAGGTTATCAGTGGACCTGGCGCTGCAGATGGTCTCCTCTAAGCCATTACCGTGTCGTCCGTGTCGTCCTTCTTCTCCCTCCTCCTCCTGAGGTCTCTGACCCCTCAAAGGCGGCCTAATGACACCAAATGGGCCTTCCACTCGGACAATGTTTCCACGGTTGTCTTCTTGGTTCTGAAGTTTTTGCGCTGTCTGAAGATTGATCTTCAAAGCTTGAGCAATAACCTCGGGTTCGAATCCATTGAAAATGTTCTTTTGTGGCTGTTGCTCTCGTCCTTGTAGCCATACTTGGCCTTGTGGGTTGTTTCCGGCTAAGTAAAATGGCTTCATTATATAACACACCAAAAAAAATAAAAATAACCACGTTATTTTTTGTTATTTTGTAACTAATTAATATAATGATTCTTTTTGAGGATTTGGTTTATATACCCTTGGGTTGCGGTCAAGCTGGTTCTGGTGACTGGCTAGATCGAAGACGCTAACGATGACAAGTGGTTGCTGTCCGTCATTGTAGAACCATTGTGCTACACCTGGTGTTGTGGCAATGGTGTCACCGCTCCTTATGTGCTCCACTTTCTGATGCATGTCACGGAACCTCTGCCTTTCACCTTGACCTTGACCTTCTTCACCCTGACCCTCGAACTGCTCGCCTCCGCGTGGTTGGAACTCTGATGAGTCTTGGAATGTCTCGGCGCATCCAGGGATCACTTTTCCCATAAGACCTCGTCCTACAATGTAACACATATAAATTATATAGCTTTAATTAAAGTTGAAAGATTATGGACTAATACTAAAGAGCATGAACCATAAGTCATGAATACGAATCTTGATATAGAAATAATCGTATACGAACCTTTAGCCACAAAGGAGAGCTTTGCGGTGTTGAAGAAAGAGGGCAAGTAGAGACCCTTAGACTCGATGATGTAACGTGCAAAGGAGACGCCTGAGCAACGGAGCTGAGGAGCGTGGTGGTCCCACACCTCGATGCGACCAGCCTCGCTCTTCAGTACGTGTGACGGCTCGAGCGCATTAAGCTGGTCGAGCTGGCACTCGTTCGGAAACTGCTGACCCTGCTGAGCCTGTTGAGCCGCGTAGCCATGGAAAAAGATCAAAAGTGTTAATGAGAAAGAAAGAAGAGAAGAGACTCGAGCCATTTTTATCTTTTCTTACTTTTGTTTTGTGGTTTCTCACTTGCATTACGTGAAGCTATTTATAAGGGATTTATTCGGCAATTTTTTTTAGGGGTTTTGAGTTTAAATTTATTGAAATAAGAACCAAGTATATAAAATCGACTATGTACAATTTACACTTCACTAAAATTGCTACTTTCATGTCTTCATCGGAAAATAGATTTTGGCTTCATATTGTAAGGAAATTAATTAATGGAGGGAATTGACACATTTCAATTTGCATGGCTTATTCAAGTGCATGTTTCTTACACATCAGCTTTGAGATAGGAACATGTATTAGCGACAGGACAAATCTTTATTTATTGTATACAGTGGATTTGTTCCTCAAGATAAAATAATTTCATCTATGATATTGTGTTTATAGGACAAATTACATTTTAATTTGATCAATATAACAATTACGTTGGAAACGGACTGCTCCAGCTCAGATTTTTTTTTTTTTGATTTTTTTTTATTTTTTTTTGTATAATTTGTGGTATTAGATTATATATAGATTAGTTGGTTTGTTATGTTATCTACTTATCTGTAAAACGAGGTTCATACTTTCCAAGCCAACAAATCGGTCTTGTAATTTGGAGAGTACCAATAACGCGGAATAGTTTTTTAAGGACCAAAATTAAAAGATAAGTTTTCTTTTTTACTAAAGATAAAAATTTTAAGATTTCTGGTTTTTTTTTTTAATTTTCAGTTTTCAGAAATATATATAAACGATTTGTTAACACAATGCACTAAAGACGAGAATTCTAATTTTTAGTTGTGTTGTACTCATTATTAATATATTCCTGCTCACACTTATAACTAATTGAAATCATGGAAGATCGGCCCTTGAGATCTTGGAGAAGATAAACAACAACGTTTATATGCATCGTTCACCACATTTTGTATATGGCTGACGTTTTTAAGGTTAAATATTTGTTCCCTTTTGGTGGCCGATGATCCAGATGAAAATTCAATGTCGAATTTTCTCTTACCCCCAAAAAATCTGATGTAGCGACATCCATACTCCTCTCATAAATAGGCTTTCGTTTACTGTTTTTTTTTTAATAATTATTATCATTGGGCTTTTACTTAAGTACGTGTGGGTTTTACATATGTTGGCTTTGAGATGTTTTGTCACCAAGTCTTGACATTTAGGATTTTCTTTAGAGTTAGTATATATACTCTAATTCTTCTTTAGAGTTAGCATATATGTACTCTAACTCTTGTATTGGAATCGTTGGTTGTTTTTGATTAAGAAAAGAGAAACTTTGAAGTCTTTGATTTCTATGTTCTTGTGATCCGTTGATACACAAAAACAAAGATCTCCGAGCTACAAATTGTTTTTTCGAATCCATTGATATCCAAAGATACATTCGTATTAATCCCTACATTATCGCAAAGAGAGTTCCAACCCCACTACGAAGAAAACAGTTTATCACTAACATAAAGAGTGAACTCTTAACTTATTGAAACACCAGACTGGAACACCAGGTTCAGCCTCATATCGTATATTGATCAAATTCTGGACTTCCACTCTTCCATTTCTATGTTTTTGGCCATCTAACCAATCAAGTTGTATCGATCGTTATGACCAGAACTGCTCGAGAGTATAAATGGGCCGTATGCCAAAATTTTGGCTTGACGAATTACTGAAAGAGTGAAAAAAATTAAAATTAAATGAGATAGCTGGTAAAGAAAGACATGGATTCGACTTCTTACCACTCACAATTATTCACGCTACCAACCGACCTGAAGAAAATTCATTGAAATATATATAGGACCGAAAATTTAGATTGTACTATACAAGGCCGCATTTGCTTGGCCTCAAGGCCGAATTTGGTTATGACTTTTAGAGCATCTTCATTAAAAACCCTATTAGAGCATCATCAACAGAAGTGTGAACACAAATATAGGTGTGAACACAAATATTATAATTATTTAAATTGAAAGTATTTTAAATAGATCAATGATTGAATGACAACTTTGAGAAACGTTTGTGATGGGTTTCTCAAGAGAAACGTTTCTCTTCCTCTCTCGTCTTTTTATATATATATTTTTATTATCTTATTGGTGAGAGATGGTGTTAAAACTCGATGTTCTTACATCTTTCAAATATATTATCTTATTAGTTTTAACTTTTATTTAAATTTTAAATCATATAACAGCTAAACTAATCATATAATGTCAAGTGTCAAAATGGATATCAAACAAGAGATCAAAGATTCTCAAATGAAAACCCTTTCTTAATCTCTTTTCTACTTTTTCATTATTTTTAATTTTAAAATAGAGGAGAACCCATCAAGATATCTTTGATGGAGGTGCTCTTAGCATCACAGATAAGTGCTTAGTGGACCATGTTAAAAACAAAACAAGCAGAAAGTATATATCATGGCTCATGCACATAGCTGAAATTTATTATATATATATATATATATTTTTTTTTTTGTCATCATATTATATTATTATCTTATAGGTTTCTAAAAAGAAATTCAGTGAAGTTCGACAAATAAATTAAGGTTCAAGTATAATATAAACGAATTTATAGATTTTGATAATTTTATATTAAATTTTGAATAACTACACGCTAACTTAAAAAGAAAAGTTGATATTTTCAGAACCTTTAATTTGCTATAATTTTTTTTTTTTTTTGGTATATTCTGATTATATATGTATTGACAGAACCTTTGCTTTGAAAATGATTGTTCTAAATAAATTGTGAGAACATAATAATATTTAGATAATGAAACTCAACTGTAGAGTAAAAGTCCAAAGTTTCCGGCTTCCGTTTTGAGTCTATATATATCCGTTCTGAGCTTATTCAGAACTAGTATCGAAGAACCCTAATTTAAACCTAACTTGACTGAAAAGAAAGATTTTTTATTCGGAGTGGCATTTTACAGGTAAACCTCAACAAAACTAGTCACATTTTCGTACATTATTATTTTTACTACTACTATTTAACTTCCTTTTACAGTAGGGGTTCATTGTTATGCCGCCGTTTTGAGCTTTCAAGCTTCAGCCACCTTTGGCCTTTCGTAGCTAGCTGGGCCACTGCTGTGAGTCAAAGTGGTCTCGAGCGTGTTGAACTTGACGCTCCTAGCTTCTTTGGGTGAGATTTGGAATCCGTTGGTTATGACCTCTAATGGTAAACCTCTCAAGACTGAGGTTCGTCCGGCAAGAGTGTTGATTTGCGCGTTTGCGTTTGTTTTGAACTCAACCCACTGGAATCGGTTGCTTGTTGCGCGTTTCACCACCGAGAAACCTTGTGGTATGGCAATTAGCTGTCCTTGAGAGACTTGTCCGTCAAACACTCTGTTACCGTTGTCGTTTACGATCTGGATTTGGGCTTCCCCGTCTGTCACGTAAAGAATGGCGTTCGCGTTTGCGTTCCACTGTGGAAGCACCATTGCGTTCTACACCCACACACGTTGCAAGAGTCAAGTTTAGATAGTAGAAATGGACATATTATAACAAACCGAACACTCAAAATGTTCACCCTTATTCAAATGCATGCATGCAGATGCTACTTGGTTCCACTTAGATAAAATAAATTTTGAACTTACTTGACGGATGGATCCACGGAGGGCTGAGAGACGGATGAAGCGAAGGATGGGGAGATCGTAACTGTTGAGAGTGCTGATGTAACCAAGCTGTGGCTTGTACACGTCAGCACGAGACGGGTCATCGAGGTTATCAGTGGACCTGGCGCTGCAGATGGTCTCCTCTAAGCCATTACCGTGTCGTCCGTGTCGTCCTTCTTCTTCCTCCTCCTCCTGAGGTCTCTGACCCCTCAAAGGCGGCCTAATGACACCAAACGGGCCTTCCACTCGGACAATGTTTCCACGGTTGTCTTCTTGGTTCTGAAGTTTTTGCGCTGTCTGAAGATTGATCTTCAAAGCTTGAGCAATAACCTCGGGTTCGAATCCATTGAAAATGTTCTTTTGTGGCTGTTGCTCTCGTCCTTGTAGCCATACTTGGCCTTGTGGGTTGTTTCCGGCTAAGTAAAATGGCTTCATTATATAACACACCAAAAAAAATAAAAATAACCACGTTATTTTTTGTTATTTTGTAACTAATTAATATAATGATTCTTTTTGAGGATTTGGTTTATATACCCTTGGGTTGCGGTCAAGCTGGTTCTGGTGACTGGCTAGATCGAAGACGCTAACGATGACAAGTGGTTGCTGTCCGTCATTGTAGAACCATTGTGCTACACCTGGTGTTGTGGCAATGGTGTCACCGCTCCTTATGTGCTCCACTTTCTGATGCATGTCACGGAACCTCTGCCTTTCACCTTGACCTTGACCTTCTTCACCCTGACCCTCGAACTGCTCGCCTCCGCGTGGTTGGAACTCTGATGAGTCTTGGAATGTCTCGGCGCATCCAGGGATCACTTTTCCCATAAGACCTCGTCCTACAATGTAACACATATATAAATTACATATATAGCTCTATAATATATATATACTGGAGAAAATTAGGGATGTTTCAATTTAGAAAAGAAAAGAGTAAAGCAATCCAAAAAGAGCATGAACCATTCCAATCTTGATATAGAAATAATCGTATGTACCTTTAGCCACGAAAGAGAGCTTCGCGGTGTTAAAGAAAGAGGGCAAGTAGAGACCCTTAGACTCGATGATGTAACGTGCAAAGGAGACGCCTGAGCAACGGAGCTGAGGAGCGTGGTGGTCCCACACCTCGATGCGACCAGCCTCGCTCTTCAGTACGTGTGACGGCTCGAGCGCATTGAGCTGGTCGAGCTGGCACTCGTTTGGAAACTGCTGACCCTGCTCACCCTGCTGACCCTGCTGACCCTGCTGACCCTGTTGAGCCGCGTAGCCATGGAAAAAGATCAAAAGTGTTAAGGAGAAAGAAAGAAGAGAAGAGACTCGAGCCATTTTGTTCTATTTCTTATCTTTCTTACTTTTTGTGTGGTTTCTCACTTGCGTTATGAAAGCTATTTATAGGGAAATTATTGGATTTTTTTCTATTAAATTTGTTGAGGATAAATTTATTGAGATAAGAACCAGGCATATAGAGTCGACTATGTACAATCTACACTTCACTTGAATTGCTATTTTTATGTCTTCATCAGAAAATGAATTTTGGCTTCACTCTGTAAAGAATAAATGGAATTGACACATTTCAATTTGCATGGCTTATTCAAGTGCATGTTTCTTACACATCAGCTTTTGAGATAGGCACATGTATTTGTAATAGGACGACAAATCTTTCTTTATTTTTATTTTTAATTTTTATTTTATTTTTTTATACAAATCTTTATTTATTGTATACAGCGGTTTCGTTTTTCTGTGTCTCAAGATTAAAAAACAACGTTCTTATATATTAATGTTATATTCGATCCGACTTTTATTTGTATAATTTGTGGAATAAAATGATTACATTAATTTTGTTTTTGGTATATAATTTCAAAGTTTAAGTTTTGCTGAACATTATTCTTCACCGGCTTGACTTGACAATTTTTCGAAAACAATTTTTTTTTTCAAAAAGGTTTTGAATTACCATCATTTTTCATTTGTGGATTTCATCATTGCGTATGAAAACTATGATTTTTTTTCTTTGCATCGTTAGAATTTTATCGTGCCTCCACAAAGACTCTTGATATTAATTCCTAGTCGACCAAAAACAAATCTAATAATTTTGTTGACAAGAATAAGATATAACAAGATTAAAAAGTTTGATCTTAGGCTATATATCTTTGGTTAGATCGTAATATAATGGGACCCTAGTATAATAATGGTGGTTTCACCAAAACAAAACAAATTATAAGATGATCGAGAGAAAAGACGTGGCGACATGAAACAGCTGAAACACACGTGAGATATGTTGTGGTGGACGCGACGAACATGTTGTGACGAGTGTACGGCTGCATGCTCTTCATCATCTCCCACCATTTCTTCTTTTAAAAAATTATAATTTCTAGAGATTTTTTCCACATTTTTATATGTATATGAATTTGCAATTGCATATGTGATACACTACGAACTTACTAATAAATATCATAGAACTATATATGAACTTGCAAGCTATTCTACTTATCTTTAGTTATATTTTAAATTTATATTGATTTGTTTGAAACATATATTGATTGGTTGATAGATCTTACAAAACGCAGATATCACAATTTTCAAAATTAGTTTTTCAAAAAATCGATTTTAACAATGATATTATATAAGTTAAGTTTTCATACGGTAAATCTAGATAATTAGACAACGATGATAGCATAAATCTTTTATCATAAAAGAGAGAAACAATGATAACTTAAACCATTAAACTCCAACTTATGATCAAAATTGACTAGAATATATATCTTTTACTGTGGTTAATTAGGTCTAATATCTAATGGATCTATATACAAGATTTTGCAAGGTAGCTAATAATGGACCTATATACAAGATGGCCTGATAGAAATAGCCCAAGCGGTACACATGCATTGTCCAGTGGACGCTCTATGTTCAATTCAACTTTCTTGTGCTCTTCAACTACACGCCGTTTAGCCAAGAGAAAAGTATCACGCACTTGAAAAAGGGATATTGAGAGCAACACGAGATATATGCTCCACATGTTAATGACTCTACACCAAGAATCATTTATGATAAGTTAAACGGTTGGTAATCATCGATGAAACGGTTCAAACGCAATAAAACAAATTGTTAACGATCACAATATATATTTTCTTCATTAAACGACTTGTTAATGATCAGAAAATATAACATTACATAACATAGAAAAGGAAAAACATAAAATTCCAATCTCACCATATGCCAACTTGTTCATCCCAGGCTGTCACTTAGCCAGCCTTGGACTTTTGAGTTTTGTCCATTATATTCATTTTCTTCTTTTTACTACATACAATGAAACAAACACATATATTTCACACACATGTCTACATCTTCGTGTGTACAATGTATATAGGCTATCTAATTTACAACATATATATGCTTCAACTCGCATTTTCTTATGAATTGCGTTCTAATTCTACATCTATCTAATCATAAAAAGACTAATCTTTTCCTAATTAAAGTATACTAATCTTTTTTAGATTAAGTAAAAAAAATACTTTCTGGCTAATATCAAAAGTGTTTTCATTATTGATCCATTTATGTATATTTATGAGTATAATAAATTATCAAGTCATCATTTTCTTTCTTTATTAGACTAAGTACCAACCATTAAATAGTTGGGAGTTTTGTGACTAAAGAGTAAGAGGTATGCGTTAGTGTCGGTTGTCACTCTTAAGTAAATAGTATACATTTTACGTACATTCATAGTAAAAGAGAGATTCACAAATATTCTTAGCATTATTCATGCTATACAATTTTGATGTGAATTGTTTTTGATCTTATAACTTATTACGATAGTATATATGCACATAATTTCCCATTTATCCTTAAATTTTCGTATATATTACACAAATTAGGATCACAAAACGAGTTATATGTAAAACTATATAGATAATTAATTCAAACTTTGTCGGCAAATTTTGTCGAAATGACTTATTAGCCAATCACATCTCATTCCAACTAAGCTACACCTCATCACTTAAACATTCTTCTCATCAATATAAATCATTTAACTCCCCAACCTTTACGAAACTCAAACACATAAACTCAACTTCAAAACTCAATGGCCACCACTCCTCTCCTCCTTCTTCTCCTCACCTCCGTCTTCCTCTCCGCGGAGATAACCGCTCAACTCGCTGCTCCGGCTCCTGGCCCTGCTGGTCCCATCAACATCACGGCAATCCTCGAAAAAGGCGGTCAATTTGTTACTCTTATCCGACTTTTAAACACAACTCAAATCGGAAACCAAATCAATATCCAAATCAACAGTTCATCAGAAGGCATGACCGTGTTGGCACCAACAGACAACGGTTTTCAAAACCTTAAACCTGGAACCCTAAACAAGTTAAGCCCGGAGGACCAAGTCAAACTCATTCTTTACCATGTTAGTCCCAAATTCTACACATTGGAAGATCTCCTCTCAGTTAGTAACCCGGTCAGCACTCAAGCTTCAGGTCGAGACGCTGGTGGGATTTACGGACTTAACTTCACCGGTCAAGGGAACCAAGTCAATGTATCTACCGGTATCGTTGAGACACGTCTCAGTACTTCATTAAGACAAGAACGTCCTCTTGCGGTTTACGTGGTGGACATGGTATTGTTGCCGGAAGAGATGTTCGGAGAACGCAAGATCTCACCAGTGGCGCCTCCTCCGAAATCAAAATCTCCTGATGTCTCCGATGATTCAAACTCCTCTAAGAAAGCGGCTGCTCCGTCACAGATAGAGAAGTCTGGCTCCGGTGAGATGAATACTGGATTAGGGTTTGGTCTTGGACTTGTTGTGTTGTGTTTGAAATTCCTCTTTTGAGTTTGTTTCTATATATTGATTTAATTGTGCGGTTTGTACTAAGAAATTTCTTTATATGTTGAATATGATGCATGATTCGAAAAGTGAAATAAGAGATTATTATTTCGTGTGCATATATATGTATTTCCTGAAATATAGTAAATTATCATTTTCTGAAGATATATGTGTTTTTGTTAGTTCTTTTCGATCTGAAAAAAATTGACAGCCACATACTGACATACGATTGCAATATACAAGTCCATGAAGGATATAAAGAATATAAAAAATGTAAAACATTTATTTAATTTTGGATTTTTGATTAAACAATATGCATATTCTTCATAACTAAAAAGTCCAAAACATAGACTTGTCACTTGCCTCTCGTGCGAATGTTTATTATCTTTAAAGTCTGACTTTCTGCAAAATTATCATTTTACCAATATAGTGAGACATTTTTGTCAATCAAAATTAGGTTATATAAATTTAATAATATATTTAGCAGTAAAATTTCTCTGAAATGCAGAAAGACAAAACCGTTAATTTTGTTTTTGTGAGTTTAATTATCCCTTTATTGAATCAATAAAGACAAAGATTCAGCATTTTTCCTAACCTTAGAAAAAAAAAAAGATTCAGCATTTTACGTGTTATGCAAGCAAACAATATATATTTTTTTTTTGAATTTAATGTTAAATTATATTCAAAAGAAAAATAACGGTTTTACAACTAGTGCAACGGAAAGCCGAAAAAAGATCGAAAAACTGTTTTCAACAAATTTTAAATGGTAAAAAGACTATCAAGTTTGAGTCCGTGCTTGGAGCCAAACTTGGAAAGCCATGTCGTATCGTCGATCTCCCATCCGCCTAATGGTTGTGAGCTGATTGCGGATTTGTTTATCTATCCATCCTACTAGTTGCGCTGAAGTGTTTGAAATTTCTCCATGGTGCCGCCCATTTCTTTCTCGCCAAACAGTATAAATAGTTGCTTGGAAAACATACCGCAATAGCAAGGTCTCTACACGGTCTTGAAAGCGATCCGAGACAAGGTTGAGAATTTGGGGCCAGCTTGACGTGAAGCGGGTCCGCAGCAGTCCCTTTGCAAGAGCAGACCAAACTTGAGTGACATAATTGCAGGTGAAGAATAAGTGATCGCGAGTCTCCATGTTATTTGCACAAAGCACACAGTTTCCCGAGACACTTCCATTCCATTTCATCATTCGGTCGCCGGTTGATAGTTTTCCTTGAATCGCTAACCACGCACAAAAAGAATGCTTCGGTGTTGCATGAGCAAACCAAACTCCCTTGTGCCATGGAACCGTTGGAGATATGGATCGAATATTGTGCCAAGTGTTCTTTGTTGAGAACTTGTCCTTGTAAACGTCATTCTTTCCCTTCCACAGCACAATATCATTTGCCTCATTTCTTTGATGTCGTTGAACCGCCAGCTTCTCTTCAATCTCATTTAAGTGATCTACTCGATGCCTTCTTCTCCGCCTACTTCTCCATGCCTCTGCAACTGACGATTCTCTGCTTATCCCCATGTCAATTATTCCACGTTCTCCCACTGTTTCAAATAGACGTCCTAGTGTCGACCAATTGTCATACCAGAAGGACGTGGTTTCGCCATTCCTCACCTCCACTTTGCTGAAAGACTTTGCAAGATCTCTGTATTTAAGGATTTTTTTCCAGATCCACGAGCCTGCATTTGTGTTCTGTTTCACCATCCAGAACGACGTCTTTCGTAGTAAATACGTATCTATCCATTTGACCCACAAGGAGCTTCTGTTTGAGACGATTCTCCATATCAACTTGAGACAACACACATCATTCGCTTCTTTTAAATTCCGCAGACCCAGGCCTCCCTCTGTTTTTGGTTTACACACTTGTTCCCAAGCTATTTTGGCCTTCTTCGAGCTCATTTCTTTACCTGACCAGAGGAATGCTGAACACAACTTATCTATCTCCTGGATGCATGCCCGTGGAAGACGAAATGCGGCCAGCCAGAAATTGCAAATACTCCAAAGCACAGAGTTTATGAGATTTAATCTGCCTGCAAAAGAGAGATATCGTGCAGTCCAAGATGTTATGCGTTTCCGGAGGTGTTCGATAAGTGGCGTATAATCTGCAGCCGTGAATCGTTTAGTGACCAGAGGTAACCCTAAATATCGCACCGGGAGCTGACCAACTGCAAACGGGAATTTGTCTTCAATGCTTTGCCGGATTATAGGAGAAATTCCGGCCATGTATACAGTCGACTTCTCCATGCTTATTCTCAAACCAGAACGCTTCGCAAATTTATCAAAAACATCTACTATGCCCTCAATGGATCGAATCTTTCCATCCGATAAGATCATTAGGTCGTCTGCGAAACTGAGATGAGTTAAGCCTAGTTGCTTGCATTTCGGGTGGAAGCCAAACTGCTTTGCATCCGCTGCCCTGTCTAGCATTTTTGACAATACATCCATACTCATGACAAACAAATATGGGGATAATGAGCATCCTTGTCTCAATCCCCTTGCACTTTGAAAATATCCCGCTAAATCTCCATTAACCTGAACCGAAAAAGAGGCCGTGGTAATACAAAGAGATATCCAATGAATGAAAACCGGAGGAAATTGCATAGCTACCAGGACATTGATGAGAAAAGGCCATTGAACCGAGTCGAAAGCTTTGGAGATGTCTATTTTTATAGCACATCGGGTAGAGATCGAGTCTTTATGATAGTCTTTTACCAGCTCCGTTGCAAGCAGTAGATTCTCTATAAGTAAGCGGTCTTTGACAAAAGCCGATTGGTTTCCCGCAATGAATTTTGGAAGCAGAATCTTCAACCGATTTGCAATAATCTTTGAAATAACCTTGTAGATTACATTGCAACAAGAGATAGGTCGGTAGTCCCTCATTTCCTTTGCTTCGCTCTTTTTGGGAATTAGAGCAAGAATTGTTGAGTTGATGCCTTTAGGAAGAAAACCTGTCGCAAAAAAAGATTGGACTGCCAAGACAAACTCTCTTCCAATAATGTCCCATGTCGCCTTATAAAACTCCGGAGTGTACCCATCTGGGCCTGGGGATTTGTCATTTGGCATAGAAAATAACACCTTCGTTATCTCCTCAGCCGATACTTCACGTGTAAGCATCGCTTGATCTGTTTCAGAGCAACGAAATTTCAATAAATCCTGAAGCTCTTCTACCTCAATACCCTCATAGTCTTCTGGTTTGAACTGCAAAAACTCTTTAAAAAAACTTTCAGCTTCCAATTTTATTGCATCTCCTGTTACCACTCTACCATCAGAGCATTGTATCTCCTTAATGGTGTTTTGTGCTTCCCGTGTTGCTACAGCTCGATGAAAAGTTTTATTATTTCTGTCCCCCACCTTTAACCAATGCAACTTCGACTTTTGCTTTAAGAATTTCTCCTCTAGACCCGCCACAAAATCCCATCTTAAATAAGCCTCATTCTCTACTTCCATAGACTGTGATGATGGGTTTGACAAGTTCTCCTCCTGTTTTTTACACAAGTCATCATAGGCTTCTTTCGACTTTTTCACCAAATTGCCTAGGCGATCCTTAGCCAGTGTCCGAATCTTAGGTTTGAGACCCTTTAGTTTCTTGGTAAACCGAAAAAGAGTTGAAGTAGAGAGAAACAGAGGCTCCGTTTCTTTCCAATAGTCATCAACCAAGGGTTTAAATTCCTCCATTTCTGTAATCACATTCACAAACTTAAAGGGTTTCTTCCGCTGCATATTTCTGCCTTCCTCGCTGCGTAGGTTTATTCGACCACGGAGATGATCCGAACAGCCTCCAGCCTCAAAAACACTATAAGATTGTGAGTATACTTGCATCCAGGCCTCATTTACCAAGACGCGATCTAATTTCTTCAGTATTAGATCATTATCTCGCTTATTGCACCAAGTATATATTGGACCATGAGAGGGCATATCCTTGATAGAGCAGTAGGATACTAGCTCCTGGAAATCTTTCATGCCTGATGTGATCATAGGATTGATGTCCGACTTGGAATGCTCTTGAATGTCTAATGTTTCGTTGAAGTCACCAATTATGAGCCACGGTTTTCTACTGATAATGGGTGAATCGAAATGATCTTTCAACTCCTGCCATAAGATCTTCCTTTCTTCCACTATGTTCGACGCATAGACAAATGAGCAAAAAAATTCCTCCTCTTGATCTGCTAGTTTTACAGAACAAGTTATCACCTGAGCACTTTTGTAGAAAGGACTCAATCTCACACTACTTCTCCACAGTACCCAAATGCGTCCCTTGTGATTATACTCATAGTTTGTCAACACCGACCAGTCTCGAAATAGATAGTTGCCTAACCGCTGAGCTTTATTCTCCTTTACCCTTGTCTCTAGCAAACACCCAAACTGAAAATTAGTTTCTTCCACCCACTTTTTTATAACAGAATGTTTTGAAGATTTATTTAAGCCCCGAACATTCCAAAAGAAACCCGACATTAACAACGCTTAAGAGGGGGTTTCTTTTTTGAATCTTTGGAGAGATCCCTTGGTACTTGAGATGAATTTGATGAGATTACTTTGTGAGCAGTTTTGGATCCTCTTGGTAAAGATGGTCGTAAAAGCACCTCGGGCTTGCCTTGTGCTTCTACCAACACCTCCTCAGATCCCTTACAAGTCTCACTGTTGTTATCTTCCCCTCCGTTTGCTATCTCTCCTAACTCCGTAGTGACCAGCCCATCATCCCCTCCCAACGCAGAGAAAGAGTTAGAGAGAATGGACACCTCACCATATTTTAATTTTTCTTGCTTTTTCCCTGGACTGCGGCCTGTATTAGAGGGCGTGATCCAACCTGCATCCTCCTTGTTCCCAACATTTTCACTACCTTCGCCACTCTCTATAGCTACTCCCACAGAGTCTTTAGGCACCACGTCACTCGTTTCTACCACTTCCTTTTCTTTCTCACCTTGCAAAACAGGAGATTGTTCCGAGGGAGTTATCTCTTTGTCTGCAACTTTCCGTAACTCAGGACTTACATGATCATGGGAAAGCTTGTTATCAGGAGATAGACAAGTTTCGCGAAGGTGACCCCATTTTTTACAGCAGCTACACTTTGGGGGCAGCCATGGATAAGAATACTTGATTACCGAGTCTAGTTCACCTTCTTCCTCACCCGTAAAAGTATACTCCTTTGGTAGATCTTTCGTCAGGTCTGCTTCTACTAACATTTGAGCTTCGTCAAAGCTGACACACGCCTCTGTTTTGGGATGAAGTCGAATTGGCTTTCCAACTGCACTGAATAGAAATTCCAGACCCTTGTCCGTGAACATGGTCGTGGGAACATTTGAGAGAGTCACCCAAAGTGGGATGGATTTCATTGCTGGCTGAGCATCCTCTGCAAAAGGAGTCCACTTCGAAACTACCATGGGAATGTCCATGATATTCCACATTCCTCTGTTTAAAATTCGATGTCTCATGCCTTCATTCCTTATACGAAACTTCACGGTGGTTTCATTCACTTCAAACACATCTATCAGAGATGTACGGTCTCCCAGACGCCAGATCTTATTGACAATCATGTGTATTTTCCCCACATGTGGAGCTTTCGTATTCAAAAACTTTCCAATCAAAAAATCCTCCCATAGTGGCTTCGCTCCTGCAAAGACTTCCCTGGGTACTACCACCTTCTCCTTGCCATCTATCTCCGATACCACGAACTTTTGTTGAGTGAAGATATGTTTCTTAGCTACGTTTACCCAATATGCTTTTCTGGTTTGATCGCCTCTTCCCTGATTTGATGAAACCTCTTGATTTGTGTTTGAAATGTTTTCCTTCGCCTCCATACTCAAACCCTTTTCTCCTGCCAAACTCTCCTCACCGCTATTTCTCATCTGAACATCCTCACTCCTAGCAACACCCTCCAGAGATAGAGCATCCACTCCAGCCACCGGCGTGTTTCCAGGCAGGCTCGGAGAAGCCGCCGACGGCGTCATACGTGCTAAGGAAGCCAAATAACCCTAGTCGCCTCTTTTTTCCACCCTCCACGTCAGCAGAGCGAAAATCTCTATTGTCCAAATTCCAACGATGCAAAACAAACAATATATTAATAGGCCCAATAAGCCTCTTCTTACATGTTATTCACCGCCATTGCTTTTAGTTTGTTATACATTAAAACCCTAAAAGCTTACCTTCCCGGTAATTTCAATCTCTAATCGTTGCTTTAACCCTGACTTCGCCGGCGATCAAGAGCTCAATTTAAGTGCGCCTCTTTCTCTCTGTCTCTGTGTGTCTTCTTCAACGATCTTATCTGAGTTATCTCATCGCATTAGCTTTGCAAGTGATTTAGCTAATGATGCCTTTAGATTCATATCTATGTTGATTCTAGTTTCTTATATAATATCGATTTTTTGTTGGTGTAAATCGAATTAGCTTCTCAGTAATCAATTTGCTGTGTTGGTTCTTTCCGTGTTTAGAAAAATGAATGTCAAAAAAGTTCAACATTGCTTTAGATGATGTCTCCATCACAAACCTCAAATTTGGCAAAGAGTTTACTGAAGCAATCGAGAAGAAACAAGTTGCGGCTCAGGAAGCAGAACGGGCTAAGTTCATTGTCGAAAAGGCCGAGCAAGACAAGAAAAGTGCTGTTATCCGCGCTCAGGTAAGTTATCTGGATTTTGTTTAAGTATTATGTGTCTCTCTCGTTTTATAAGTTGTGTGTAATAAGTAATAACAATTTTGTGATTTACAGGGAGAAGCTAAGAGTGCTCAGCTCATAGGGCAAGCTATTGCGAACAATGAAGCTTTCATTACTCTGAGGAAGATTGAAGCAGCAAGAGAGATTGCTCAGACCATAGCTAGATCGGCTAACAAGGTTTACCTAAACTCGAGTGATCTCTTGCTTAATCTCCAGGCAATGAACTTAGAGCCTAGCCCTAACAAGTAGAGAAAGAAAAGTCACTTTGAACAATTTTACCAATCCTCCAGACTTGTTTTTGCTATTTTTTGGACAAGTTTGAGATTTGAACAGTCATAGAAGACTTTTTTTTATAGATAACAAAGTAATATTCTCATTCACCTATGGAATACAGAAAGGTGCAAGTTAACAAATAAATCAAATCGTGTCTAACCAAGAATCAAAATCATCTAAAACTTTGGATTTTCCAACCGAGGACGATGATGAGGTCTGGTTCTGCTGTGGTTTGATCGACACTGAAGTACTTTCGAGCAAATCATCAAGCACATCATTAAAACCCGTCGTGTGAAGCTTTTGATCAGATGGGTTCGCTGGTTTGTTGTATGGTTCTGCGCTACTATGAGAGTTGAGAAGAGAATCAAGCTCAGTTTCAAAAGCTGAAGATTTTTGGATGGAAGGATTCTGACTGGATGTACTCGAGGAACTGGCCACTGGGTTAGGCTGAGTGTGTGATTCACTAAAGGAGTTGAGGAGCAAATCTAGATCAGTTTCAATCGCTGAAGATTTCTCTGACTCGTCTGTGAGTATTGGTATATCATTGACTTGATCCAGAGACACAGCTTCCCCGACTGATGATTCACCTTGTGCGACAATTTGGTCAATCTTTCCACTGGATTCTTGAGGAACCGGCTCATTTAGACTCGTTGTCACAGCTTCTGCGTCTTGGGTTGTGTGTGAAAAACACGGTTCTTTATTGTGGCTCACTTTTGTTTGGGATGTCCCCTACACATTCCACAATATCAAGATATGTCAAACCTAGAGCCTACTATTGTTTATGAGTGGTTTAGATCAAGTAAGTACCAGCTCAGGCAGTGGCAAAAGATCAGGTTCAATGTAAAGTCGCTCGTGCAAATCCACTTTCTCTAGCGTCTTTGCCAGAGCATTCAAATTCAAGGAGAGGAATCCAGGCTTCACTTAAGAAAAGTTAGCAAATCGTGAGACGATCAGCAAGTTAAACCTCCATCTAAGCTGAGAAATAAGGGTACTATTACCTCTTGATACGAAGCTGATCCATCTTCTTCCACAATGAAATTGTCATCTTCCATCCATGAAAGTATACCTTCCCCTCTGGCCGAGATCATAGATCCAACTACGCGACTAAACTCATCTGCAACAAGTCATAAAATTATACTTTGCACGAACAACAGGAACAAAGACGTCAAACAAAAGCTTTTCGATATCATACCATGCAAAAGATCGTCTAACGATGATAGACAATCCAAATTGTTCTCAATCTTTGAATGAGACTCAGCTTGAGCTTCAGAAATCAAATGCACATAATCCGCTCCTTTGCTTTTCGGCAGAATAACATCCGACGGTTGGCTTATCGACGAATCCTCAGCTGCATCAAGTTCATCATCATACCGATCCCAATTCGACGGGAGTGCAGAGACTCGTCGAGATTGAACCGGACTCTTGGTTTGGGTCCCTTGCAGCTTCTCCGGATTCTTCTCTGAAACTCCAGGACCTTTCGGCTTATGAACCGAATGCGATTTCTTACTGTGGTGTTGAGTATGAGCTCTCTTCGATTTAGCTAAAGATTTTGAGTCCATTGGTGCTGAAGAATCTTTTTATATAGCAAAAAAAAATCAAAGCTTTCTCAGAGATTGCAAATTGTGTAACTGAACCAAAATTAGGGTTTCTATGCTAACATCAAATTCCGTTTCCTAAATCGGTAAAATTCGATTCAAAGATTAAACCCTTACACTAATCTAAGAAAGGGATTACAATACAAGGATAACAATTAGGTTTTGTTAATCTCTAGTAACTTTGAGATCGAAAAATGATTACCTTTGGAAACGAAAGCTGCACTAAGGAAGATCAACGAAGCTTTGATTTGGAGGAATTTGAGAGAACGAGAGGAAGAAGAAGAAGAGACAAATCGAGTCTTAAAACTAAAAAACAGAAACTATTGAGATTAGATGAATACGACAGCGTTTGTTGATATTCAAATTTGGGCCATAAAGCCCATTATCTTACACCTAAAGGCTTAAAGGGCTTTATGGGATCACAAATTATATTTTCAAAACGGGTAAAAAAAGATTTGGAATGGTTCGGGAATCCCTAATTTACACATGGGGTATTTTTTCTTTTACATTATCAACATCAATATTTTATTTTTATTTTAGAGAAATTCCTAAAAATGGCCCTAAAACAAGTTTTATTGACAATAATAGCACACATTCCATAAACTTCCAAAAATAGCACTAGTTAACTTACTATTAGTGTTTTTGTTCTAAAACTTTTATCACTAGCTTTTTTTTTTAATAATACCACAACTTTTATATAAAAGCTATTCAACAAAATAAATTAGAAATAAATTTAAAATATTATATTTGGGTTCTCTATTTCCAATTTAGGGTAATTTTGATTCATTTTAATATTAGTTTATGGTATTATATTTGGGTTCCTATTTCCAATTTAGGGTATATATTTTCACCATTTAAAAGAGATTTTTATTTTAATATTAGTTTGTGGTATTATATTTAGGTTCCCTATTTCCAAATTAAGGTATATATTTCCACTATTTAAAAACAATTTTGATTCAATTTAATATTAGATTAGTGTTTGCTCTCTTTTTTATTTTCTATCTTATATTTTCATTAAGTTTAATTGAAGTTTATGGTGCTATTTGTGGAACTTTTCAAATGAGGTGCTATTTTTGGAAAAAACAACTTTTTTGGGGCTATTTGTGTCAATCTCCCTTTATTTTATAACTTAGGGTAAATCCCCAATTCTATAGAGAGATCCGAGACTAATTCCTGGAGAAAAGATATAAAAAAGTTTTACAATACGACATGACGGGTTATATTATGGGACAATGTTATATGATGGGACATGTTTGAATCGACATTAATAAAATTTTACAATTTTTATGACACTTTAATACAGATTAAATCCTCATTTTATTATTTTGTTAACACCATAAATATTAGACATATCGAATTAGACGGATCAAAATTAAGATTATATGAAATAAAATCATACTAAACTTAAGATAATATGAAGCAAAATTAAGATTATCCATGCTGTTTAAAGAAACTTCTCAAACTACACTTCAAAAGTTACCATCTTATTTGCAAAATGAAAATTGATAATGGATGTCTCCCTTCATTTGGAGCTGATAATTTGAGTCCCTATCCTTTGGGCGCCTCTCCACCTAACTTGGAGATAATGGACTTGCTAGCTTTTTGCTTGTTTCAAGTTTGAAGAATGCTATTATTGATTACTTTCACGTCGATAATTTTTGCTACCTCATCACCATGGAGTCATCATTTAAGGCACATATAAACAGTGAATGAACTTTAATTTTTTTTAGTTTGTGTGACTCTTTAAACTTTTTTGTTAGTTTGTGTGAAAAGTAGATGAATTTTACTTTTTTTTTGTTATTTATTGTGAATGATGAATGAATTTTAAACTTTTTGTTAGGTTGAACTTTGAAAAATGTATGAATTTTGATTTTTTTAATTAATTTGTATGAACAGTAAATGAACTTTGAATTTTTTGTTAGTTTGTGTAACCCTCCTAATCAATTTTGGTATTTCACCACGAGAACTCGACTGAAGAAAAACAAACCCATCATCAGGGCCATACCGAACAATAGTGACAAATGGGTTTACCTTTGGATGAAGTTTATTCCTAGAGGGTTGTAGTTTATTAGCCACGACGAGTGGTATAAAAACAAGCTGGACAATGATGAATACCGGTTAGCAGTCGAAGACAATTATTTTCAGACACGAGTCCTATTTCATATGATTTGGGATGCTAACACAGATGAGAGGGTTCAACCAGCTCCGGTGTAAGGAAATGTTGTTGGTGACACATCAAAAAGAGCTCATGGAAATATTCATGTATGAATTTTGAACTTTTTGTTAATTTGTATGAATGAACTTTGAACTTTTTGTTAGTTTGTGTTACTTTTTGAACTTTTTTTTTTCATAAACTCTTTTACCTTTTTTACAAACCCTTATGTATTGTCAGTTTCGACCTCAACAATTAATGTCCCCAACAACATGTATGTGCTGGTTGTCAGCGATTCGGATTCTTGGTGAAGGGCGGATCCGTCTTTACTCTGGCAAAGACGTCCGGCAAACATGTTATTAACCGCATCAAGAAGAATCACCTATACTTATTGCTTCAACCCTTCCAAAAAATGCATCAGTGACTGACGAGATTCAAGGCAATAGCTAGGTTAGATGTTCTCTTTGCTTCTAAATGACTTGCCGGATTCTTTGTTTTGGGAAGTTGGTGAGCCCAAGTATGACATTTACAATGCTTCAAGAATTTGGGAAACACGTTGACACAAAATTTCAAATCATTTATGCTTTTATAAGCATAAATTATGGATCAAGTTGGATAAGAAAAGAAAAAACTATGGATCAAAGTGGGCCAAAGTTTGACCGTCTGATAAGTTCCGATATTTTATAACTTGTCTTTTTTTTTTCATATGCACATATGTATGTGTAATTAACGTCAATATGTCTTATTTTATCATCACTAATGATTGAATTTGACAGTAAGAGAATATAACTAGGTATCATCACTATTGCGATTGTGAGAAATATGTATGAAATCTAAAGAAAAAACTAGAAATCATTCTAAGTTGTATATATATAGATGATGGACCTAGAATATATTATTGCAAAATGAAACTTGATTTGTGTGTAACAACAATTAACAACCACATCTATGTTTAGAGATAACTATCTGTTAGCACTAATTAATGGATGCTCTGAGTCTCTCTATCAACTTTGTGGAAAAGGTTGGAGAGTGTGACTTTATCTTTTAGTTACTTTTATGACCCATGAAAGAGAATCTTAATTAAGGTCCCATTTCAATTTTCACAGGAAGTTGCATGGAAAAGTTAACAGCTTATATAGAACCTCTACTTGTTACAATTTATTTATGTATATAAGGAAATACGACTATATACTATGAGTGTATTTGTGGTTCTTGTTGTATGCTAAAAAACATAAATGACCTTAGATTAAAAAAAAAATGAGAAAATCCTTAGATAAATTTATGTGTAACAAAAATTGACATATTTCAAGTAATCTATAAATAACGTAAATTCATCTCCAATTATAGTTCAAAAAATATTTCACTGACCATTAAAAATTTAGATAACATATGAATATATGATCTATATAATCGAAATCGAAAAGTCCATGAAAATATGGTAGTCCAGAAAAGTTAAGACCATCTAATCCACTTCATGTGTAAAACCATATATATATACTTAATTAAGTCATATATCATCACTCTTGATCAGTGGTCTACCTATATGATTTTATTAAGCATGCAATATCGGTTTTTATTCTTTCTTTAGCATATATAACGTTGGTAATAGATAAGTCGTCAAGAAACAAAATGTTTTTTTTTTGTCTTGTAATTATTGTCTATAGTGATTGACCTAATGTATTGGATTGGTCAAAATGGGAGTAAAAACAATAACACCATTATCATTCACTAAATGACATATGTATACTTTTAACTCTCGTCGTATATACCTTATTTATATGATACATATCGCCAAATTTTAATGTCATGAATCTATCATTTGTCTTCTTTGATATGTCGTTTATCGATCGTACCCTCATCCATGTATATACACTTTATACTCGTCTATATACTTATACGACCCTTTAACTTTGAACTCAATTTTGAACTCTAATTCTAGACTATGGGTCAAAACCTTAAAACAAGTTCACACTAGACTGAAATTTAATGGGACCGATATATAGTGATTTGTGATTGAGGAAATTTTAGTATTTTTTGGGTCCATAATTTTTCTTTGGGTGGAGAACGATCCGAATCCATCTCGAAAAATCGAGCTCGTCCCATACAAAAATAGAACTAGAGATTCTAAAAGACAACTTTTGAAAATTTAGTTGTATGTATTTAATTAGGATATTCTGTATGAAAAAACTTCAAATCACCATTTTTGCAATTTTATCTTCTATTTCAAAAAAATAGAAGTCAATTCCACAAAATTAAAAGTTATATGCAATATAACTCGTCGCAATATCTTTATTGCATAGTTGATAATTGTATATATAATATATGGGCACTCTATATAGCTAATTGTATATATCATATTTTAGTCAGGATATAAATTTTTGGCACTCTTACTTTTATTTTATCTCCCAGCAAGTACGAGGCAAAATCACAAAGGGATATATGTCTTAACCTAATAATGCATCTGCAAAAGAGTATATATTCTTCTACTTTCTTATGAACCAAGAGCATGTGGTATATCTGTAATGTACCCTCTAGATCCACATCTGTCTTGCTTTGCACTATTAACTTCTGAGAAGATAAAGCGTGAGTACCCTCAATCCATCAGTCATATATTTTATATAACAAACTATAAATACACACACACAAGTTTAATTTGTTTTTGATATAATTGTAAGATATGAAGAAAAAAAATTCAAATTCAACAATATTATCATACATATATGGAAATTCGTAATCATTTTTTCATGGATGTTAATATATATATATATATATATATATATTTACATATAGGAGCACGTCTTTAAATATGTTCATATTTTTGGATATATTTCTGTCTTGGCATCTTTATTATATATCAAAGTGAACAATAGTATACATTATAAGGTCTTGAAAATTGTAGGAGAATATTCTGGTGCCACCAGAGTTCAAGAAGAAAAATCCAAAATTTAATAATAAACAAAAGTTTACCAGTTTTAATACAAAAAGGACACTCTTAAAAACATCATTACATTATGATTAAAGTTTAAATTATACTCAAAAAGAATTGTTAATTAAGTCAGCCCACAAGCAGTCGACTTTCAAAACCTTACCTGCCTTTTGTCAGTTCTATGTCTCACACCTTTTCCTTTTTAATTAGGCCATGATGATAATTTCACGTCTTATCTTAGGGCAAAAAACTAACTATTTAGATTTACTTAATTCTTACTCTTTTAGAGACTAGAGAGGATCGATATGAATAAAAAAAATCATGCATCAGTGGCAATTTTAACCTCCTAACGAGGTGCATGCCTCATAATAATTGATATACAATACATTAAGTGGTGTACTATATATGTTTGCAAACATAATATCACACGTTTAATCAAATTATATATTAACATGGAAACTATAGTGTCAAGAAACCTAGAGTGTATAAAGGTTTTCTTGTTATGCAGAAGACCAAAATATATTAACATTTATTAACATAAAATATATCATACAATATAGATATTATCCAAAATAGCTGCCTAATAATTAGCTCAAATGACATTACAACTACAGTATTAAGCTGATTGATTTTTTGTTTTTAATCTAACTTTTGAAAGATAAAAAGACAGTTTTAATGTAGACTAGTTAGAGGTTTATCAAAAACTGCTTCCATATGTATAAAATTTTCTTAAGTCAGAGATCTGGAGTTTTACTATAGTTATATTAACAAATAAGAATAAGATAAAAACAGCTTAAGAATTGGTATTACAGTCAAAAAGTAATGTAGAAGAAGTTCTGATTGATGATGATGATGATACATGAGATGGAAATGAATTTCGCAAAGATTTGAGACCAATACATATAATGTCTTGCGGAAGAAATAAGAATGTACTTTGTTAAATTACAAATATTTATGTATATACTTTTTTCCAAAAGAAAAATACGCTTTGTTACTTGATACCACTTTCTTAAAGAAAAAAAAAAGGGGAAAAAAAAGAGAATGGATAAATTTTATCATAGAAAAGCAAGAAAAAAATATACTTTTATCCACCATTCAATAAAGTCACCAAATTTTCTTCTCAAATCCAAAAACAATATTCATAAAAACAAAATGAATAAGAAATAGATCATAGGCGACATCAATTTAAAAATTTTATGTTCTAAAGAGTTTGATATATCAGCTAGCTTCATCGTAATAATAAAATTTCAACATTTCATAAAGAAAAGTTTAATTTTACTGTCGAACGAACTCTCATCAAGTCTCAATGAATGTCTAATTTATCTTAGGTATTTTTGTCGTATGTTGTTGGAGTATACCTAGAGAGCACGTGCATGGGTACACGTGCATGGCAGGCTTTGTTCGACAAACAAGAGATGTGCCCATCACCGTTGGATCTGTTTTACCTCTTTCACATATTGTGAAAAATTCTGATTCATGAATAACTAATGACTATGTCCTATATATGATGGGAGTGATCCAGTAACTGTGTTTTCATACTCAGTACAATTCTTTCTTGCAAAGGTGACAAATAAAGTTATAATTCCTTATTGTTCACTAATTAATAAACTTAAACAATATGAAAACACAGTTACTAGATGATATGATTATACCTTCAAATTAATCATATGATTTTTTACTGAACAATAAAAAAATTAAATACATCGTTTCGTACCTTATACCTTCAAATTAGCATTATAGTGATTGTACAATTCATAAATCATATGATTATTGATTTTATTTTCTTATGAAGTGATTGCATTTTATAAATTTCTGATGATTGTCAAAAAGTTTGGACGATTTTCCAAAAAACTTTTGTGTCCAACCAACATTTTTAGTCGGTAATTCGTCGGAAAACCTTTGCACCAACGAATTTCTGACTAATACTATCGTTGGAATATGCTGTTTTTTTGTAGTTATTGTAATTAGATATACATTATTTTGTAAATTTATTCATTTTTTAATATAAAAACAGAATTCATTTTAGATAAATTAGCGAATACATATATAAAAACATATATAATTTTCTATATGTCATCAAACACCTTGAATGATTCCTTGAATCCGAAAAGATTAACGGCCCAGTCTATAACTACACTCCACTACAGTCTCAACAGTCTTTAGACAGATTGATCGATGCATGTGGTATTATATACTCAACTAGCTTGAAAAAATCACAATGCTTACGCAACTTTGCTCTCCCAATAGTTCACTTATATATGCGTAAAGCTCTTTCTAATTCCTGAAACTGTTGTATCTAGATTTTTTTTTTGCAAATGAAACTTTGTAGCTACGAAAAGATCTTGTAATAAAAAAACTGTTCCTTTTGGTAAATAACTTAACATTTTAATTTTATCCCCAAAAAAACACATATAGAAAGAGATGTAAAAAAAACAAACATATAGTAAGAATTTTTTTTTGTACTAAGTTGACATGAGCATGTAGGAACAAAAGTAAGTAATTATTGGACCCAAAAAACCAGAAAAAAAAATGGAGAGGAAAGGGCAACACAAATAACGGGATCATCATTCTAAATAGAAAAGATAGAAATATCAACTTTCTATGTGTCATAACGCACTACTAAAGCAAAAATTCGAATATCTAAATTAGTAATAATTTAATTACATTTTTAACAGTTCGTTTCGAATTTGGAAAGCTAAAAATCGATTTTTCTAAGATTAAATCTAAATTAACCATTTGATGTTGTATGATGCATAATATCATTTGTAAGAAAATGTAATTAAATTACTCTTTAGAAAATACCATTTCTATACAAAAATAGGGATGTATAAAAAATGAAATAAAATGAATACCAAATAAAAATAAAATTGTTTAATATATTTAAATAATTCATAGTGAAACTGCAAACAGAGGGTGCCTATAAAATAATCAAGGGATGGTAATTTTTTTCTATCCCTGCATTTTAAAATTTTATTGGCTCTGCTGCTATCACTTTCAGCTTATGATTTTCCACCGCCATCCACTTTGCCCTCTTAAAATAATCTCATAAAGGAAATAAAAGATACAATTAACCTTTTATTTTAATCAAAATGGCTGCAACAGTTTAACAGATCAAGGTGCTCATATACCCACACACACATTTATATATAGGAGCTAATATAGAGTGGTATAGGTTAAGACAAAAGCCATATATAAGTGGAGAACCCAATATATCTTTGTCTTTGTTGTTTTTTCCTTCTCACATTCATAGTTAACTTGCAGATTTCTAGTATTTCTAATCTTTTTTCTTATATTAACCTTTTGTCTCCTTCTCTCTCTCTCTCAACTATATACAAAAACCTACTTTTAATTTCTCTCCCAAGAAGTCAAGAACCCAGAAGAAGACATGACAAGTGAAGTTCTTCAAACAATCTCTAGTGGATCAGGTTTTGCTCAGAGCTCATCAACTCTGGATCATGATGAATCTCTCATCAATCCTCCTCTTGTTAAGAAGAAGAGAAATCTCCCTGGAAATCCTGGTAATTATTTTATATTAAATCTAAGCTAGCTTGATCATCACCTAAAAAGAAAACCCTAGAATCTTTTTTTTTTCTACTTTGTTGCCTATTAATTAATTTTCTTGGGTTGTTTTGTTCTGGATCTTTACCTATACCAAAACTATTATTTGGCTGCATGAGTTATATATTTGATCATTGGTCATGCTTAATTAATGTGTAGAAGACAAGGCTCCTTAGAGTTCTTCTCTTGAAATTGGCTATGAGAATATATATTTACATACCCTTTATTATTATTATTATTACCCCACAAAGAAAAGCAGATACATTTTTTTTTTTGACTAAAATACATGATCCAATCCAAAAATAGATGTTGTTTTCCGATTTGACCTAATTAATGAAACCACAAATGTTAATGATCCACTTAGATCCGGAAGCTGAAGTGATAGCTTTATCCCCCAAGACCTTGATGGCTACGAACCGGTTCCTATGTGAGATCTGTGGCAAAGGTTTCCAAAGAGACCAAAACCTACAGCTTCATCGGCGAGGACACAATCTTCCATGGAAGTTGAAGCAGAGGACAAGCAAAGAAGTGAGGAAACGTGTCTATGTTTGCCCCGAGAAGACATGCGTCCACCATCACTCCTCTAGAGCTCTAGGCGATCTCACCGGAATCAAAAAGCATTTCTGCCGGAAACACGGTGAGAAGAAGTGGAAGTGTGAGAAATGTGCCAAGAGATATGCAGTCCAATCCGATTGGAAAGCTCACTCCAAGACTTGTGGTACTAGAGAGTACCGTTGCGACTGTGGCACCATTTTCTCAAGGTACACTTTTTTTTTTCATCAACCACACTAATTAAATTGAATAAACTTCATGTGAACTATATATCTCCAAATACACATTTATATATGTATATATGTGTTGTCGTCGTTTGTATTGATCATGCATGTTCGAAGGCTGTTTAGTAGTAGCTTTATAGTGTCTACATCTTCTTCGTTTTTGTCAATATGTAGTTTGATTAAGTTTTATAATTATAAGTATGTTTTGTCATTTTCTATGTGTTTGTTTATCTTCTTGAAGTAGGGTAAAGTTTCTTGCTTGGGAAATGTTTTTGTTAGTGTGATGATTGTGGCAAAAAGTCACTACAGGAAAAATGATTATCCTTAGCATATATATAAGATCATTGCTAGATATAATAATATATACAAATACAAGGAGTTTTATGTGTGTATGGTTCAAAATGGTAACATTATCTTTTACTCAATATATATGCGGAAAAAGTATCAACACAAGATTGACAAATCAATAGTTCATGTGACGGAATTTTGTACTTGGTTTTTCTTATTTTACACTGCTGCACATAAAGAAAAGGCATCTAAATGTTTTAAAGTAATTTTCATCAATTAAAACTTTGATATATATATGCGTTGAGATAAGTGTTGATTAAGACATTAATGGTGGTTTTGGTTGAAACAGGCGAGACAGCTTCATCACTCATAGAGCTTTTTGCGATGCCTTAGCGGAAGAAACCGCTAAGATAAACGCAGTGTCTCATCTCAACGGTTTAGCCGCGGCTGGAGCAGCAGGATCAGTTAATCTCAACTATCAATATCTCATGGGAACATTCATCCCACCGCTTCAACCATTTGTACCGCAACCGCAAACAAATCAAAACCATCATCAACATTTTCAGCCACCACCTCCGTCGTCGCTCTCCTTATGGATGGGACAAGATATCGCGCCGCCTCAACCGCAACCGCAGGACTACGACTGGGTTTTTGGAAACGCTAAGGCAGTGTCTGCATGCATTGATAATAATAATACTCACGATGAGCACATTACGCAAAATGCAAACGCAAGTTTGACCACTACTAGTACTCTCTCTGTCCCTTCTTTATTCAGCAGTGACCAACCGCAAAACGCAAACGCAAACTCAAATGCGAATATGTCCGCAACAGCGTTACTACAGAAAGCTGCTGAAATTGGTGTTACTTCTACAACAACGGCGGCGACTAACGACCAGTCAACGTTTCTTCAAAGTTTCCCGCTTAAATCCTCCGATCAAACCACCACTTATGACGGTGGCGAAAAGTTCTTTGCTTTGTTTGGGTCTAACAACAACATTGGGTTAATGAGTCATAGTCATCATGATCATCAGGAGATTGAGAACGCTAGAAATGACGTTACGGTTGCGTCTGCATTGGATGAATTACAGAATTACCCTTGGAAACGTAGAAGAGTTGATGGTGGAGGAGAAGGAGGTGGAGGAGGGCAAACTCGGGATTTCCTCGGGGTCGGTGTACAAACGTTGTGCCATCCATCGTCTATCAATGGATGGATTTGATACAGTTTCAATAACCAAAAAGAAGAAGGAATCTTTTGTAATTTCCACCATTTTATAAGAACAAATATGGTAATGAAAGTTGTTTTCTTTTATTAATTCAAGATTTTAAATCTTTTGATATATGTGTAATGAATGTGTTTATCTTCAAGATATATAAATCATGTATATATTATTCATCGAGTATGTTTTCAAGGAATACTCTTTAGGACATATAACAAGACATTCAAAATCTTTTGAGTTTTTATTTTCTTTTAAAAGGATGGTATACAATTCAAAACCTAAAACGTTAACAAATATTTGTAAGACAAAATTAAAACACAATGGTTTATGTTATGATGTGACCTACTTTAATATTCAACTAAAATTTTATTTTAAAAGTTTATCTTATATACTTTAATATTTAAACTTTAACTAATATCGTTATGCTTTGAAAAGATTTCGTATTCAAAAACCCCTCCCCACCCTTAATATTGTTTAATTTTATTTTTTAAGTCCCACTCATGTTATTTTTCGCGCATCATGTAAATGATATTTGACTCATCAATATTATATATATTCATCTTCGAATTTTACTATTTATCCTATTCTTCTAAACAATCAACTTTATTGAATTGGGGTAATAATATATTTATAGTGTTCAACTCTTTTTCCATGGGATGCATATGGTCTTATAAAAAGTTGAAATCATTTAAATGGGAAATGATGTAAAAAGCTAACAATTCATGGAAAGTTTGAACATCGTCATTTAACCCAAAACACATAAAGTTAACTAAGTTGTATCATCGATCATCGGACTGATTCACGTATATATTGGGTCAAGGAATAAAGGAATTCAAAGAAATAATCTGGTTTTATATATAGGCATATTCGGTGCAGAAGATAAAGTGAAGATCCATGCATATTCTCCATTAAAGAGTAAGAAAGGTCTTTTCTTCTTGTATGCAAGAATATACAAAAACAAAAAGCATAGATAGAGTGGAGAAGTGGTGGCTGTGGGGACAATGAAAGGTGGAGACTTTTAGAGCTCAATTATTTAAATCATAACCCTAACTCGAAGGCAAAAATTTTATACTTTATAGTGGAGGAAAAGAATAGGAAAAGAGAAAAAGCTTGATATTCCTAGCTTAGGCTTTTTCCACCTTTTATCTTATCTCCCTTTTGCTCTCATGAAGAAAATTAGATTCAGTCATCTATTTTATAGTTATATAAAGATAATTCATTTAGTTTACCCCCAAAAACTGATAATTAGTAATACAAAATTCTTCAAAAACAGTTTTAAGTTTTCTTCAAACTTAAATGACAATATAATTATATGAAGCTTGCTCGATAAAATCATATTATACTATCTTCTTCCATGTATTCATAGTTTTAGAGATGTAAGATATTTTTGACATATATAGTTCCGAAAAAGAAAATAATGAACAGTTCTGATTGTTTTTAATAACAGTAAGAAGTTGACTGCTAAGAATAAAAGTGATGCAGCGAGATATTTGGAAATATCTCTTATTATCATATTTTAATTAATTAATAATTATTGTTCTAGAATATTCTATGTTTTAGGGTTTTCGGGTTAAATTATAAATAGCTTTCTTAGGTCTCCTATTGTATTCGGTTGTTTTTGATTAATAAATTAAAGAGCTTTTGATAAGCACTGAGAAGAGTACACTCAAACGAAATCTTTGAAGTCTTTGTTTATCGTGAATCCATTGATCTCCGATAACACTAGAATTCCGAGCTACGATTGTCCTGCTTGAGATCCATTGATACTCATGATTACTTTCGTAATCTATCCCTAGAAGTTTCCGCTACGTCAAAAAGTGTACACGTTATAAATAAAGCGTACTACAATTCTACCTATAAATCATAATAACTACTATATTGCGTCAACAACCTTCAAAAACGAAAAACCTTCACCAAGCTGTTTTTAACCGTGATCATCAAATTTATTACAAATAACAATTTCATTATAATAAAATTGGTTATGTCATTTATGTTTTTTTATGACCCATATGAGTTGTCCGTCTCTATCCCATGACAGATTAGACAAATGTCATGTGTCTACTATTAATTTCAAAAAATTTCTTAAGAATAAAATGCCTAATTTTGTTTACTAAGATGTTTTAGAAATTTTCTTTTGTTTTGCTAGAGGTCCCATTATATATTGAGACGGACTTATATACCATACAGATCATCTTTCACCAAACTCACCGACCTACTATACGTTAATATCAGCTTGTATCTCAACAGCCTTACCAGATAAGTCGTCACTTGTGTCTCACCACGAGTCTCACCAAGCTACTCCATTGCCAAATTCTTAGTTTCTGCTTCAGCACCAAACTGCTCTCCCTTATTATGGCACATAATAGACAAGTGTTGGTGATGTTTGAGAGATTGATCAAATATTTAAGAAAGTGTTTGAAGATTTTGAAAACAGCTGATTTGATGAAAATTTGTAAATATTTTGTTAGTTGTGCAAGTGAGATCAAATTCAGATTTTAATCTTTTATATATTTGAAAAAAAAAAGTTAGGTTGATATAGTAGATTTTGTCTTCTTTTTTTTTGTGAAAGACAATTAAAAATAAAAAGATAAATACAGTTTTGATTATTGAAAACACAAACAAAACATCTCCGACTTGACCCAATAAAAAAAATATGTAGGGCAACTAAATTCATTGTCCATTTAGGACAAAATATTAGACCAACCACCAAACTTTAGCTTTTGCCTATGGCATTAACAATGGTTGTCTATAAAATATTTGTTTGTACAAAATATGCAAATATGCATAGATTCGTTTATAAAATACATAAAGAAGCATTCAGTTCAGCCCAAGCTTTTGGTTATATAACAAACTTTCAAGCCCATATAAAAGCCCATTAGCAAATAAAACGAAAGCCCTAATTTTCCACTACACAAAGTGATGGTCGGGGAGAGAAGTAGAAGAAACGAAGAAGAGAAATGAAATTCACAGATTCTCCGGTGATCGATCTGACGGTGAACGGCACAAAACTCTCAATCCAACAAGACAATGGCTCAATGCACGTCGGAACCTCCGTTTGGCCTTGCTCACTAATCCTCTCCAAATTCGCCGAACGATGGTCAACACTAGACTCATCATCATCATCATCATCAACAACAACAACATCTCCAAATCCATACGCCGAACTCTTCGATTTCCGCCGCCGTCGCGGAATCGAACTAGGAACCGGATGCGGAGTCGCCGGTATGGCTTTTCACTTACTAGGTCTAACGGAGATCGTACTCACAGACATAGCACCAGTTATGCCGGCGTTAAAACACAATCTGAAACGGAACAAAACGGCGTTAGGTAAATCTCTGAAAACCTCGATTGTTTATTGGAACAATCGAGATCAGATCTCGGCGTTGAAACCGCCGTTTGATTTGGTTATTGCGGCGGATGTTGTGTATATTGAGGAATCTGTAGGGCAGTTAGTGACGGCGATGGAGTTGTTGGTGGCGGATGATGGTGCAGTGTTGTTAGGTTATCAGATTAGGTCACCGGAAGCTGATAAATTGTTTTGGGAGTTATGCGACGTCGTTTTTAAGATTGAGAAAGTTCCTCATGAGCATCTTCATCATGATTATGCTTATGAGGAAACTGATGTTTATATCTTTAGGAAGAAGGTGAAGAAGAATGATGCTGAATCTGAATCATGAAGCTAGTTTCTGTAATGTTGTTGTTACAATGAAATGTAATTTTTTTCTTGTTATAGATTTTTGGAGTGACCTAATATATTTATATTTTCTTTGATATTGGCTATTGCATAGAAATGTAGAATACACTAAATTCTCTTCTAATTTTGCAACGATTCAAAGAAAATATACAAGTTTTTTCGAAATATATACAAACTAAATTCTCTTGCCCAAATAAATGTCTAGTAACCACCACTGTGTTTCTGTATTAGACCTATAAATTTGTTCACAAATCTATGTGTAGAACTCTCAATTTGGGAGTGTGTTCGTGAGTTTGGCCAATTCTACATCACCGCATACATACGAGAGATGGTATATGAAATAGTGAAGTCAGGGTATCATTATCAACTTTCAAGGTAAGCTCTCTACTTACTGTGATCAAATTACAGTAGCAAACACCGATTGTGCCTCTAACTTATATCATGATCTATGGAAGCTCCCTATAGCCCCAACATCTATTGGAGAGCTAACGACATTGCTATTTGTTAATGTCTTAGCTAAAGCATCTAGAATCAGTTTCATTAGATATATGATCTCTTCGCCATGTTCACGTTACTCTTATGAATCTGTTTGGAAATTCAGGGAAAAAAAATGAATCGATTTGACGACAAAAGAAAGTAAACAGGCTTGTGAAGAAGAAAAAAAAAGAAGGTAAACGGGCTTAGTTATGGGCTAATTTGAATAATGGGCCTTTTTAGAACTAATCGGTGAAAAAAAAAAGCAAGCGGTTGGATTTTATTACATAAATGGTGCAACAACGGTCAGGTCCAAGATCCAAACACAAGCGACAAAACACAAGTCCGAAGAAAAAAAAAAGTATTTATTTAATCCAAAATTAAATTTGATAATTCAAAGCGAGAGAAACAAAGAGAGAGAAACCCGAGCCCTGAATCAAACTCCCTCGATTTTCACAAAAACCCACCAAAGAAAAAAAAGAAAAAAAAAAAGAATCTGACAATTCACCAAACAACTCTCTCAAAGTCTTAAATTAAAAAAATTTCAATCAAATCACAATTCAATATCGATTATTTTCTTCTTTTAATTTTCAATAGAAAAAGTAGAAAAAAAAAATCATGATTATGAAAGAAACGAATAGTCAGAGGCTAAACACTGTTGTTGTTGTTGTTGTTCGTTCGTTTGTTGCTGTTCTTGTTCAAAATTTCATCTTCTTTTTAGTATTTCTTTTAATATTAAAATTGTTCTCGTTTTTATTAATGATCTTGTCGATATTGCGACTCCTCCTAATGTTTAATGTTTTTGATTTTATTTGTGAAATTCCCAACAATCACATTCGTAGTAGAGAGAGAAAGGTTTTTTCTTTTTGGTCTTTTGGTGGACAGATTTTTATTCTTCTTTACTTCTTCTTCTTCCTCTTTTTCGTCAAACCAAAATAATAATCCAACGCTTTGTTCTTCAGACACCAAACCCACAATTTTCTCCACCCAAAATTTCCTCTAAAGTCTCAAACTTTTGATCTGTTTTTCAACTTTCTCAACATCCCCTCAAGTAAGTGTTCTTTTTTAATTTTGCCCTCAAATCAATTTCATGATTTGTTTTTTTTCTGGATTTTCTAGGGTTTCCAATTTTGTGGATTTGGGGTTTCTTTGCAGAAAATGGAAGGTGGGTCTGAAAAAACAACACCTGAAGGTGGTGAGAGTAAGTCTAAACGGAAAATGAAAACTGCTGCTCAACTTGAAGTTCTTGAAAACACTTATGCAGGTTTGTTTTTGTGTTCTTAATCTTCCTCCATTGTTGTTATTAAAGTTTCTTACTTTTTGTTTTGTTTTGTTTTGTTTTATCATTTTAATTTTTTTGTCAGCTGAGCCTTATCCTTCGGAAGCTATAAGAGCGGATCTTTCAGTGAAACTGAATCTTTCCGATAGGCAGTTACAGATGTGGTTTTGTCACCGGCGGCTTAAAGACCGGAAATCTACTACGCCGAGTAAACGTCAGCGTAAGGAGTTGGTAACACCTACGGCAGTTGAATCCTCTAAACCAGCCGTCAATGCTGGTGATTTGGTGGCGGGAAATGAGCTTGATTCTAGAAGAGCTGCTCGAGGAGGCGGTGGTAGTGGTAGTGGTGTGACGGTTGTTAGGCGGTTTAATGAACCGTCTTCTGCTGAGGTTAGAGCTATTGGTTATGTGGAAGCTCAATTGGGAGAGCGGTTGAGAGATAACGGACCGATTCTTGGAATGGAGTTTGATCCTTTACCTCCTGGTGCATTTGGGATGCCTATTGGTATATATTTATACTTAACTAGATTCTGCTTCTTAGTATCAATAGAAATGTTGTTTAATTAGAACCAAAACGATAATGTTTGCAGAGATGCCAAGCCATCGAAAGGCGACGAGGCAAGCGTTTGAGACTAACATATATGTTCGATCCGATGTAAAGCCTATCAAAGTTAGTTTCCATTAGTATTGTCTCATGATTTGTTGTTGTTGATGCTTGAATCTTTTTTGTTCGTTGTCAATGATTTGTTATTATTCCATTTTAGGATCATGTGAGGCCCATTCGTGAATATCAGTTCATTCCTGAGTTGCCATCTTCAAGGACTGATCATTCCGAAAGAGTTTCTCCGTCACATCATTTTGGAGTTCCACTTGATGGTTCGGTTATGAGGACTTCAGCTGTGTCTTCTGGACATCGGGATGACTATAAAATTTCACCTCAGATACCAAATTTGAATCTTGCAACTCATCAAGGGAAGCCGGGGCATGTCTATTCGCCTAACTTGGCAGAATATGACTCACCGTATCAGAAAAGCTACGTGGATACTGCTGCACATGGAAACTTAAATGATCACCCGATTCATGAGGATCCTTTTGTGAAATCTGAGAGAGTTGTTGGTAATGAGGATGAGGATGATGATGCCCTGCAGTTAGAGAGACAACGCAAGGTTTGTAAACAATGTTTTCGTGTGAATTTTTGGTATTATTGTGTAAATAGCAGGAAACTGTCCTCATCATTTTTCTCCCTTACATGTACAATGTAGAATGAAGAAGCAAGAATAGCTCGGGAAGTTGAGGCTCACGAGAAGAGAATCCGAAGAGAACTAGAGAAACAAGATATGCTGAGGCGAAAGGTCTTGTTGATTTAAGCTAAGCATATATTAACTGTATTTGTTGTTTGTGTTCATTGTGTCAATTGATTATGCAGAGAGAGGAGCAAATAAGGAAAGAAATGGAGAGGCAAGATCGTGAAAGACGGAAAGAGGAAGAACGTCTTTTACGTGAAAAGCAGAGAGAGGAAGAGAGGTACCTGAAAGAGCAGATGCGAGAGTTGCAGCGAAGAGAAAAGTTTTTGAAGAAAGAAACAATCAGGGTAATGCGAAATATGTGCTACTTTTAAGTTTATTGAGAACTCAGGTGAAATGTTGTTTACTCATTTGCACCTCTTATTATGAATCAGGCTGAGAAAATGCGACAAAAAGAAGAGATGCGTAAAGAAAAAGAGGTTGCAAGGCTTAAAGCTGCTAATGAGAGGGCCATTGCTCGTAAGATCGCAAAGGAATCTATGGAACTTATTGAAGATGAACGCTTAGAACTCATGGAGGTTGCTGCGTTAACCAAAGGATTGCCTTCAATGCTCGCTCTTGACTTTGAAACTCTACAGAACCTCGATGAATATAGAGGTGAATCAATAAACTCTTTTTGTTTTATTTTATCTATTTTTCTGATTCTTTTCAGCTGTTTATGGGAATTGTATCTTACATTCATCTGATGGATTATATTCTTTCAGACAAGCAGGCGCTATTTCCCCCAACATCTGTAAAATTGAAAAAGCCCTTTGCAGTCAAGCCATGGAATGGTTCTGATGCGAATGTTGCAAATCTTCTAATGGTGACTTTTCCCATCTGACTATTCGTTAACATTTTTCCGCATTGATGTCAATATCAGTAAAAAACTTGACTATATACATAGAAATAGAAACAAGTTCTTACTTTAGTTTAAGTCACCCTCTTAACTTGTTTTGATTTGGTTGAAATCGTTTAGGTGTGGAGATTCTTAATCACTTTTGCGGATGTTCTTGGTCTTTGGCCGTTTACCCTAGACGAGTTTGCGCAAGCATTCCATGACTATGTAAGTGTTTCTCTCTTTCTCTCTTACGTCGATACGTTTAGATCTAAACAGGATTGCTTATTTCAACTTTTCCTTCTTGGTCATGTAGGACCCACGGCTAATGGGAGAGATACACATTGTTCTTTTGAAGACTATAATCAAAGATATAGAGGGTGTTGCAAGAACGCTATTGACCGGTGTTGGAGCAAACCAGAATACTGCTTCTAATCCTGGAGGGGGTCATCCTCATGTTGTGGAGGGTGTAAGTTTACCCCTTTTTAGTATTTCTTCGATTATAATGTAAATATTTTTCCCAGTCCTAATGTTTAGTATGATGCAATTTTTGGATTAGGCATATGCGTGGGGTTTTGATATACGCAGCTGGAGACGAAACTTGAATGTTTTTACATGGCCTGAAATCTTGAGGCAACTTGCTCTGTCTGCCGGATTGGGACCGCAACTGAAGAAAATGAACATTAAGACTTTGTCTGTTCATGATGACAATGAGGTGGGTAATCTAACGTATCCGTTAATTTCGGTTTTTCTACTATAATGTGACTTCTGTTTTTCTTCAAGTGCAGGCCAACAACTCTGAGAATGTGATATTCAACCTAAGGAAAGGAGTAGCAGCGGAGAATGCTTTTGCCAAGATGCAAGAAAGGGGACTTTCTAATCCGCGACGTTCACGGCATCGTTTGACTCCAGGCACTGTTAAGTTTGCTGCATTTCATGTTCTATCTCTTGAGGGTGAAAAAGGTTTGACCATTCTTGACGTTGCAGAGAAGATTCAGGTAAAGATGGTCTAAACTCCAAATATTGTTTCTCTTGTACTTACTTTTTAAGCAGGGGTTTATTTCATTCTCGTTTTCTTTCTTATTGATCATAGAAATCAGGATTGAGGGATCTAACGACGAGTAGGACACCTGAAGCCTCGGTTGCTGCTGCGTTGTCTCGGGATACAAAACTCTTTGAAAGGGTAGCTCCTTCTACGTACTGTGTGCGTGCTTCCTATAGAAAAGATGCAGGTGATGCTGAGACTATATTTGCTGAAGCGAGAGAGAGAATACGCGCATTCAAGAGCGGCGTCACTGATGTAGAAGATGTTGATGACGTTGAGAGAGATGAAGACTCCGAAAGTGATGTCGGAGATGACCCAGATGTTGATTTGAACCTTAAAAAGGAAGATCCCAATGCTCTGAAGATAGAAAACTTAATCGGAGTCGAACCAGTGTTGGAAAATGGGAAACTGGATTCCTTGCCCATGAAAACTGAACTGGGACTGCCTCTTACTCCCTCTCTCCCCGAGGATATGAAAGATGAAAAAAGAGATGACATTTTAGTGGACCAATCTCTAGAGGATGCAGTAGCAAACGGTGAGGACAGTGCTTGTTTTGATGAGAGCAAACTTGGGGAACAGTGGGTTCAAGGACTCGTGGAAGGAGATTACTCGAATCTCAGCAGCGAGGAACGTTTAAACGCACTTGTTGCTCTGATTGGTATTGCCATCGAAGGAAACACAATCCGAATCGCCCTTGAGGTATATATTATTCTTACCCTAAAATAATCTTGACTTGCATTCTCTTTAGTCTTCTACCATAATCAGGTTCTGTGTGTTGTGTGCAGGAACGGTTGGAAGTTGCAAGTGCCTTAAAGAAACAGATGTGGGGTGAAGTGCAACTCGACAAACGCTGGAAAGAAGAGTCTTTGATTCGAGCAAATTACCTTTCATACCCAACAGCAAAGCCGGGGCTAAATATCGCAACCCCTGCATCTGGAAATCAAGAAAGTTCCTCAGCAGATGTTACTCCAATCTCCTCACAGGATCCGTTGAGTCTTCCACAGATCGACGTGAATAACGTGATCGCAGGACCAAGCTTGCAATTGCAAGAAAATGTACCTGGAATGGAGAATTTGCAGTATCAGCAGCAACAGGGCTACACAGCGGACCGGGAAAGGCTGCGTGCACAGTTAAAAGCGTATGTTGGGTATAAAGCTGAAGAGCTATATGTATATAGGTCGCTTCCGCTAGGTCAAGATCGAAGACGCAATCGCTATTGGCGGTTTTCAGCATCCGCCTCTCGAAATGATCCTGGCTGTGGTAGAATATTCGTGGAACTTCAGGACGGCCGATGGAGGCTCATTGATTCCGAAGAGGTATATATGAAAAGGCTTACATCTGGAATTGAAAATGCGAACATTTGTGTTGATAACAATCATCGAAACTTCTTTGGTTATGTTTTTTTCAGGGCTTTGATTATTTGGTGAAGTCACTAGATGTGCGCGGTGTACGAGAATCACATTTACACTTTATGTTGCTGAAGATCGAAGCATCTTTCAAGGAAGCAGTGAGGAGGAATGTGGAAGCAAATCCTGGGTTGTGTTCCATATCTTCTAGCTTGGACTTCGATACTGACGAGATCTCCACAACGTTTAAGATCGAGCTAGGGGATAGTAACGGGATTGAGAGATCCAGCATATTGCAACGGTTCCAGAGTTTCGAGAAGTGGATGTGGGATAATATGCTGCATCCGGGTGCGTTATCCGCATTTAAGTATGGTGCTAAGCAAAGCAGTCCGCTTTTTCGCATATGCAGAATCTGTGCAGGACTACACTTTGTCGGTGATATTTGCTGTCCTAGTAGCGGTCAGATGCATGCTGGTCCGGATGTTGGTGAGTTGTGTTTTGCTGAGCAAGTGTCTCAACTTGGGGATATTTTGAGAGGAGGAGATATTGGCTCTATCTTGCGTAGCTCAATCTCGTCTCCTCTTAGAATAAGACTACTCAAGGTTCAGTTAGCACTTGTCGAAGTGAGTTTTTCTAGACTTTTCCTTAGTTCATCATATAATTTTTTGTGGCGAATAAAATAGAAGAACCAAATGGAAACAGAAAACTTTTCGGTTCGGTCTGAAACGGTTTCGGTTTTTTAGAACTAATGAGTATTGTGATTCTTCTTTGCCATGGACAGGCTTCTCTTCCACCTGAAGGACTTGAAGCTTTTTGGACAGAGAATCTTAGGAAATCTTGGGGTATGAAGCTGTTGTCATCAAGTTCCCCTGAAGAACTTAATCAGGTTTGTATTTCGAAATTGTTGCAGTTATTCATAGTTATCTGGCGGACAATTCTGATTCTGTGAAACTCGCTTGTTTCAGGTTCTCACAACGTTAGAGACTGCACTAAAGAGAGATTTCCTTTCTTCAAACTTTGAAACAACTTCTGAACTCTTGGGTTTACAAGAAGAAGCTCTTGCCAGCGATTTCACTTGTGGGGTTAATGTACTTCCGTGGATACCGAAGACAACAGGAGGTGTAGCTTTGAGGCTCTTTGAATTCGACAGCTCGATTGTTTACACACCTGATCAAAACAACGATCCTCTAAAAGACAAAGAATCTGAAAATTTTGTCGTAAGTATATAACAACGAATGCTGATATTTTCTTTATTCCTACACTGAAATTTTTCTTGTTTACAAGGGTTTGGAGACAAATTTTCCAAGAAATGTTCAAGCGAAGGACGTAATGGAGACTCCGGTGCAAGTTGCTTACACGCAAGAAGAGAACTGGACGGATCCTGGTTTAGGTGGTGTGTCTAGCTCTGGGCGAGGAGGTCGACCACCACGAGGTCGTGGCCGGCCTCGTTCCCGTGGCAATGGCAAGAAACCGGCAGTTTCTGGTAGACCACCACGAGGTGCAGCAAACTCAAATGGCGAAACCATGTTGAGACCGAGAGCACAACCACGAAAGAACGGGCGGCGTAGCGGCACCAAAGGCCGGAAGAGACCAACGAAAGGAACACTAGGTATATCTAATGAAGTAGGAGGTGGAAGTCGGGCAAAGGAAGTTGCTGTAACCGCCAAAACCAGTCTTCCTGATAACGACGACGATTGGATCGATACCCCTGAACTGCAAGACGATGACGGAGAAGCTAGCAGCTCAGGGAGATCGTTTCAGTATGAAGACTATGATGACGATGTCATGGCTCCGATTGATGATTTTGATGGCGGCGGTGAATCAAGTAAATTAGTAGGTAGGGGTGAATTTAGCTTACATAGTGATGATGAATACGAAGAAGAAGAAGAAGAAGAAGACATGAACTTGAAAATGGATGTGAATGTTGTTGATGATGGAGATGAAGATTACATAAACGATGACTCGTATGGTAGAGAGCAGCCGGTGATTAGCAACGACGCGGCTGCTCGGAAAAGGTTCAAGTTTGAAGATCCTGATCTAACATCTTCATCGTCTTCTGATTTTCAGTGACTGATTTTAGACAGAAACTACGAAGGCTTTTTTTGTATTCTTCAAAATGAATGAATTTTTTTAGTTTAACAATTATCATTAACCCTTTTTTTTTTAAGGTAACGTCAATGTAATCCTTTTGTCACTTATGAGCCTCTACGATGCTTGGGTCCGGTTTAGCTCTGGTTAACGGAGTTCTATTAGAACCGGGACCATATAAAGGGGTTTACGTCAATTTCAGTCGGTTTTGTAATTCTGGTAAGCCGAATTCTATATGAGTCAGGACCAAAATAAACCGTGATTTTTCAGGACCAAACTGGATGTTTTGTAGTTCTGCCGGTTTATTTGTGGTTTCGTCGTTTCGATCTATCTGGTTCGGTCATGTGGAGGGTCTAATGTGTAAACAACTCTAAACTAGCTCAAACTTTTATTAAAAAAAAAAACACTCAATACGACTTGATGTTACATACATATGCTTTCGGCTTACCGCAAAATTTGTATCTGTAATTCACCGTTCGTGGGCCCTTACGCACTCTCGGCCCATGGGTTCAATTATGTTTGATGGCTAGTTCAATAATCCGGCAAATTTTAAAGTTTTGTTCAATAAACCATGCTAATTACTAATTGAAAACCATTTATAAAATATATATATATATATATATGCAGATTACCACAAAATAATTTTTTCAGGGTCCTATTGATAACACAAAGCTGTACAAACTTTTTAGCTGTAAGCTTTTCCGGAATAGTGCAAAACTGTTAGAAAGAGCTGTACGAGAAAGTTGTACAAAAAAGCTGAGAGTAAAACTTTTAGTAACGCTTTTGATAAAACTTTTGTGATTGGTAACTGTCAAAGCTATACACCATGTACCGCTTTGATAACAGATTACCAATCAAATCCTATATGTTTTCTTTTCGGTCACACGTACCGAAAACAACTCCTCTACTAAGAAATCATCCTAAAAAGATTCTACGTTGAACATACTCAACCGTTTTATCTCATTCACCAACTAACTGGTTTTTAGAATTCGGAGTATTACATTATCCAAACCGAGCCATGAATCTATGTAGTATTAGCATATCTAAGTATATAGAGTTTTACTAAGTCTCCTTTAGCTTACTTTAATTCCATATACACATGTACATATAAATACTCAATGTAGCTACTATGATTCATTAATGAGAATTAACATTCAGATTATGAAAGTTAATATGGTATCAGAGCAAAGTGTCTCTAACTAACTTTCTCTCATTTTCTCTCCGATTTTCTCGGAAAATCTGAATTTTCCCGGCGACATCCGTCGATTTCCATGGCAATTCGAGCTTTCTTTCTTCATTAATCTTCGATTCTCCACATCTGAGTTTCGATTCTTCCTTGACAAACATCGATTTCATCTTCTTTCATCTTCCGTTTTCTTTATCTTCGCGATTCTTCACAAATCAAGAATCTTATCATCAATCATCAATCATCTTCATCTTCCGCTACTCTCTCTATCTTCGATTAGCTCAACAATGGCTAATCAAACTCAATCTACAGATCATAATGATAATCCGTACTTTCTACATCGCTCGGATCATGCCGGTTTAATTCTTGTCTCTGATCGTCTTGCGACTGGTGCTGATTTCCATTCGTGGCGACGATCGATGCGTATGGCGCTTAATGTGCACAACAAGCTTGGATTTATCGATGGTACTATCTTAAAACCCCCTGATAATCATAGCGATTTCGGATCTTGGTCACGTTGCAATGATATGGTAGCAACATGGATTATGAACTCTGTTTCGAAGAAAATTGGTCAAAGCTTATTGTTCATACCTACTGCTGAAGGAATATGGAATAGTCTGTTATCAAGATTCAAACAGGAAGATGCTCCTCGTGTTTATGAGATTGAACAACGATTAGGTAGCATTCAACAAGGATCTCTTGATGTTAGTGCTTACTATACAGAACTTGTTACTCTTTGGGAGGAATATCGAAATTATGTGGAATTGCCTGTTTGTACTTGTGGCAAATGTGAGTGTAACGCTGCAGGGCTATGGGAGAAGCTACAACATCGAAGCCGTGTCACCAAATTTATGATGGGACTTAATGAATCATATGAGTCTACTCGGAGACACATTCTGATGTTGAAGCCTATTCCAAACATTGAGGATGTTTTTAATATGGTAACTCAGGATGAAAGGCAAAAGAACATCAAGCCTAAACCTGAGAATGTGATTTTTCAAGCTTCAGATAATGTTCAGCATATGAACACTAATGATCAGACTGCTTATTCTGGTCCTTATGAGAATACTGCTTGTGCTGTACAGAACAGTTTCAGGCCAAGATCATCAAGACCCCTGTGTACACATTGTGGACAGACTGGTCATGTAATTCAAAGATGCTATAAACTTCATGGTTATCCACCAGGCTATATCCCTGGATTCAAGAGTAATGCTGGTTTTCAATCATACCAGAGACCAACTTCTCAATAGTTTCAGGCTATTACACCATTCCAGTCACCTGCAAATCAGTTTCAGACTCGAGGACAGACAACAGTTAATCAACCTCGTTTTCAGAATCATGCAGTGGCTAATGTCATGACTGGACCATCTTTCCAGTATATGCTTCCTCCTGCAGTTCAAGTATCTAATATGGATGTTAGTCAAATGAGTGGTGACCAAGTACAACAATTGATTCAACAACTCAATGCTCGTGTTCAAGTTTCAGAGGTTCAAGCTCCTTCCCCACCTGTCTCGTCTATTACTGAAAAAGGTGTTATGGATCCTCAATCATCATCTGGTATAGTTTCTTATCCACAAATCTTTCCAAATAAATTCCCTTCAACCTCACTTCGTTTTGAAAACAATAATCTCACTTTTCAACATCAATGTCTTTCTACTCTATCTTCAAAAATTCCTCATGGTAGCTGGATAATTGATAGTGGAGCAACTAGTCGTGTGTGCTCTGATTTAGCATTGTTTCATGAAACAGCAAATGTTTCTGGAGTGACAGTCTCACTCCCTAATGAAGCTAGAGTGGATATAACTCACTGTGGCACTGTGCATTTATCCCATTCACTCATATTGCATGATGTTTTGCATGTTCCATCTTTTAAATTCAATCTAATCTCTGTTAGTAGTCTTTTAAAATCTAGTACTTGTTCAGCTCATTTTTTCCCTGACTTTTGTTATATACAGGAGTATATTCAGGGATTGATGATTGGTAAAGGATATTTGCTGCACAATCTATACATATTACAGCCTCATACTTCACTCCATACATCATCTTCCCCTGCAGTTGCTTCTACTTCATCGCATTTCTCTGGATCCTTGAAGGTTGATGGTCACCTTTGGCATCAACGCCTAGGTCATCCATCTACTGATAAGTTAAAACTCATGTCTGGTACATTGTCTTTTCCTAGTTCTAGTCTTTCTACTGATGTTTGTCATGTTTGTCCTGTAGCAAAGCAGAAACGATTAAAATTTGAGTCCAATAATCACATGTCTTCACTTCCATTTGATTTAGTTCATTTAGATGTCTGGGGTCCTTTTGCTATAGAGTCTGTAGAAGGTTACAAATACTTTCTCACTATTGTTGATGATTATACAAGGGCTACTTGGATTTATATGTTAATAAATAAAAGTGATGTTTTAAAGCAATTTCCTATTTTCATTAAGCATGTTCAGAATCAATATAAGTCTACAATCAAAGCAATTAGAACTGATAATGCTCTGGAACTTGCTTTTACTGAATTGGTTAATGATCATGGCATGTTGCATCAATTTTCTTGTGCATATACTCCTCAACAAAACTCAGTCGTAGAACGTAAGCATCAACACTTATTGAATGTTGCAAGAGCTTTACTTTTTCAGTCAAATATTCCTCTATCATACTGGAGTGATTGCATTCTTACTGCTGTGTTTCTTATAATAGAACACCATCTTTACTTTTAAAAAATCTTTCTCCATATGAATTGTTAACTAAAAGGCTCCTGATTATTCATTCCTCAGAAACTTTGGTTGTTTATGCTATGTTTCTACTTTACAGAAAGATAGACATAAATTTAGCCCTAGAGCTGATAAATGTATTTTTCTAGGATATTCTAATGGTTACAAAGGCTATAAAGTTTTACATCTCGATAGCAATATAGTCTCTGTTTCTAGGAATGTGATTTTCCATGAACAAGAATTTCCTTTTCTTACTGATAATAGTCTTAAACATGCTCATGATATCTTTGGAGATCCAATTTTACCTTTATCGACTCCTGTTGCTATTGATGTTCCATGTCCTGTTGCATCTACATCATTGCATCCATCATCATCCCATCACAGTGCTACTAATCATTCACACTCTAGCAACACAAATTTTTCTTCTGAGATTGTCACTGCAGAGACAGTCCCTGTTTCATCACACAATGCTAGGCCAAAGCGTTCATCTAAAGCTCCAGGTTACTTATCTGACTACCACTGTTCTTTATTTCAAACTTCACCTAAAATTACTTGTGATTCTTCTATACCAATCATCACCACAAAACCCGTTACTACTCCATATCCTTTATCATCTTTTCTCTCTTACAATTCCCTAAATACACCATATCAAGCCTTTATTTTCTCCATTTCCATAGAAACAGAACCCAAAACCTTTAAACAAGCCATAACATCACTGAAATGGACAAAGGCAATGGATGTGGAGCTAGACTCTATGGAACTTAACAAGACTTGGAGTGTGGTCTCTTTACCACCAGGGAAAAATGTGGTAGGTTGTAAGTGGGTTTTTACGATAAAATACAATGCTGATGGCTCTATAGAAAGATATAAAGCCCGTTTAGTTGCCAAAGGGTTTACACAACAGGAAGGTGTGGATTACTTTGATACTTTTTCACCTGTTGCTAAGCTAGCTAGTGTGAAATTGATCTTAGGTTTGGCAGCAAAGAAAGGATGGAGTTTATGTCAGATGGACATTACTACTGCCTTTCTCCACAGTGACCTTGAAGAAGAGATTTATATGAGCTTGCCGCAGGGTTATACACCTAAGTCTGGATCTTTACCGAGTAATCCAGTCTGTAGGCTCCACAAATCCATATATGGACTCAAACAGGCCTCCAGACAATGGTACAAATGCCTTTCTAAAGCTCTTCTCGATGATGGATTCATATAGTCTTATGCTGATAATACATTGTTTGTCAAGATCAAAGGTACATCTTTCATTGCACTTCTTGTTTATGTGGATGATATCTTGATTGCTAGCAATGATGATGATGCTGTGACTTCAGTGAAAGCTACATTAGCTAGACAGTTTAAAACAAAAGATCTTGGTCCAGCTCGTTTCTTCTTAGGTCTGGAAATAGCAAGAAATTCAGAGGGAATTTCAGTTTGTCAGAGGAAATACTGCCTTGATTTACTTGCTGATTATGGTTTGCTAGGATGTAAGCCTAAGTCAGTCCCTGTGGATCCAAAGGTTCCTCTGAATAAGGAAACATGTACTCTGCTACAAGATGCAAAGCCTTTCAGAGAGTTGATTGGTCGTTTGTTATATCTTTGTATAACAAGACCAGATATAACGTATGCAGTTAATCGCCTGAGTCAATTTCTTTCTTGCCCAACTGATGTTCATCTACATGCTGGTCAGAATGTATTGAAGTATCTCAAGAATAATCCAGGACAAGGCCTTTTCTATTCTGCTTCAACAGCCTTATGCTTGAATGGTTTTGCGGATGCAGATTGGGGAACTTGTTTGGATACTAGGCGTTCAGTAACAGGCATGTGTGTTTTCTTAGGTACTTCTCTCATTACTTGGAAGTCTAAGAAGCAGGATGTTTGTAGCTCAAGTAGTACAGAAGCTGAATATCGAAGTATGGCAGTCACAACAAAAGAGTTGCTTTGGTTCAGTCAGATTTTAAAGGATCTACATATTCAGGTGGAATCACAAGCAAAGTTATTCTGTGACAACAAATCAGCTACTTATATTGCCAACAATCCAGTGTTTCATGAACGTACAAAGCATGTGGAGATTGATTGTCACATTACAAGAGATCAAGTGAAGAATGGATTCTTGAATGTTCTTCATGTTGATACAGGGAATCAGTTGGCTAATATATTAACGAAGCCTTTACATCCAGGTCCATTTCATGGCCTTCTCAGCCGTATGTCAGTCTCAAACCTCTTCTCTCCAAAGGATGATTCGGCTTGACGGGGGTGTATTAGCATATCTAAGTATATAGAGTTTTACTAAGTCTCCTTTAGCTTAGTTTAATTCCATATACACATGTACATATAAATACTCAATGTAGCTACTATGATTCATTAATGAGAATTAACATTGAGATTATGAAAGTTAATATGTAGCAAGTTATTGTCGTAAATTATTGTAACTAGTTATTGTAAATTATTGTGATTGTAAAATTGTAACGTTGTTACATTATTGTTGTTGTAAAAGAAAAAAAGAATAAAAATCAAAGAGTTTGGGATCTGTAAAGAGTGACATAGAGTGGGACTGAGAACGACGTCGTGCATATGTCTCTCTACGAGCTTACAGACAAAGAACTGCTCGCCTCTCATGACACAGAAGAAAGACAAAACTATCTTCTCCACATATCACACACTCTCTCCTGATTTTTTTATATTCATAAAAATATCATCTCAATCATGTAATGGAAACTAGTATTTTAACTATACAAAAATTAAACGTTTCATAACTATTACGAAATTTCAAAAATATCACTATTTTTCTTTTTAGAATACAAGTTTAAGAATGTGTCTTATATGTAAGTTAAAACCTCTTCTTAAACACTGAAAGACAAATTTCAAAATTTTCTTTTTGTATTATCTAGAATATAATATTTTAATTCTTTTCTTTTGCTGTTACATATTCTCGTTCTTGTAATTTTTAGGCTGATTGTTTAGCCAAGACCTCTAGATCTTTACTTTCAAAAATTTCTTATGTAAATACTATTCCTCCTAATTGAACTACTAATCAAATAATAAATTTTTAATTAATGTGTGGTTGGAAAAAAAAAAAAAAATCTAGTTTATAAGTACACTTGTTTGCCAAAGAAAAATTTATGTGTCGAACCTAAGTGACTAAATATTTTTACTATAAATATTAGTATATACACCAATAATTCAAGTGGAGAATGTACCTGGTATACAATGGATTTGGAATGGTTGTAAAATCGAGATAGTAAAAGAATAGACTAGGATCGGAAATGGACAATATATTTCAGAATGATTTTATCTGACATGTTTTCATTACGTATTTGGTATTCAAATGTACCAATTTTCTGAACAAATCCAGCATATACAAAAGATTTTCTCCGGAATAAATATTATAGTGCATGTTCCAAGGCCTTTTAAAATGTCCGACCACTATCTCTAATAAGTATATCTAAGCAAAAAAAAAAAAAAAATTCACAATATCAATTCTTTTTGAATTCAGAGAATATTTTTCAAGACGACCATAACACATGTTTTATAGTTAAGCTTTAACTGGAACTACAAATAACTATAAAAATAGCTCAATTAGATATGCTTAGAAATAAGAATTAAAAATATGTTTATGTGTGTATATATGAGACAAGAAATTATATTAGTCACTAAGCAATGTAAATAATTTTAAGAAAAATAAAGGGTAGAAGAATGTCCGAAAAAAAACGTATAAGAATAAAAAATATCTGTAAAGTTTCCATAATAGTTATCTTTCGAATTTCCAATAACACATGTACGACGATCTATACATTTCTGTCGAATGTCATTTAAGAAAATGATATTCAAACTTTATTGATAGAAATAGACCTAAATGCCAAAAATGTTACAATTGATCATGTCCCTCACTATTATGCATGAGTGTAATTTGATTTGACAGGATATTAAATCGCATTGAATTATTTGTACTCCATAATTCTCATCATTATGACATAAATATGTCGTAAGACTAAATTTGATGTTTGGTTTAATGGTTTCCTATAATTTTCTACTATGATTTCGGGTCAAGAAAAAAAAAATCTCTACTTCCCAAAAAGTATATAACTTGACAATATGTACTTGTTTTATAAGGTCAAGCAGTACCTCTAAATGACATTATCCAAAGTCCAAACTGTTTAAACATTTGAAGAATGTTACGTGTAGAACAATTTTGATGTGGCATGTTGTCAATGAAAATCTTTCAACGGTAACTATAAACTTTTTGGACAAGCCATTAAGAATTTCTATAACCTATAGATAAATATTCTTCGATCAATTAAAGTATTTTAACATGTTCCAAACGAAGTCCAGTAGGAGTTTTATTACATCCAAATTGTGGATTATCTCTTGTTAATCTATAATGATATTGACACTGCTTTTTTTTTTTTGTAAATGTTGGTAAAGGCTTCAATTATTACAACGCTCTACATGTGATTTGTTTTTTCCTTCCTTTTATGAACCATTTTCTTTTTAGAATTTGTCATATTTCAGTTGCTTTGTTCTTTCTCCTCTCTTAAGTTTGACTTTGTCTTCCTTTCTTGAATATGTCTATCACCGAACTTGATTATTACGAGTAGCTTAGTAACAACTAATATAGCTTAGGAAAGTTTTTATATATAACTCTAAAACTTAGAATATCTAGTGTGTATTAATTCTTGTAGTAATTTTAGGTTTTCAAATTTCTTGAGATTGCGAAGAGAACTTTTGAAACTAGAAGCTCAACGAGAAAACTCGAGATGACATTTCATTCATAATGGGTCTGATTAGTAACCAAAAACTGTACAAGTTTTTTAGCTGTTAGCTGGAGCTGTTAGCTTTACCGGAATAGTGCAAAGTTGTATAAAAGACTGTACGAGAAAGATGTACAAAAAAACGAGAATAAAACTTTTAGCAACGTTTTTGATAAAGTTTTTGTGATTGGTAAAAATAAAAACTGTACAACTTGTAATACTTTATATTTGTTTACCAATCAAACCCAACATACTTATATTACAAAGACTAGATAATTATAATCTTTATGATTCAAGTCAATCCCTTTGACATAATTATATTCCTATCTCAATAGTAATTAATAAAACATGTAGATTGAATGAGATGGGAAGAAAAAGAGATTAATAAAGAAGCATTATCCAAATGTGGCTCACGAGAAGGTCAATTTCTACGCCCCCACTTGTTTTCTACGTCTCGTCTCCATCATATTTTGTCTCTTTGTTTTGTATAAATCTGTGCATATCATTTCATTTCCTTTTAAAATTATTTCAATTTCATTTTCAATAATAGACCTCTCTTTATAGTTACATCATTATTTTCTCTGAGATTTTTTTTGTATATTAACATTTCACATATGAAAACGAAAAAAGATGTAAAAACCCAAAAGAAAAAACGAAAAAGTTGTCGTCTGGAGAAGACTGAAGAGTAAGCATGACATGACATTTTTATTAAAAAGTCTCAAAATAATTGGAGTCCACATAGTAATAAAATAATAATAAATAAAAGAAAATAGAGAAAAAATAACAAAATGTAGCCAACCCCGTTCCACTGCATTATTCATTTCAGAATATATATACACGCACAAACATATGTAAAATTGGAATAACTTTTATATATATATATATATATATATATATATATTAAAAAAAAGATGTGGTTTAGATCCCACCACAAGTTTAATATACTATATATGCACTTTGATATTTTTTAAAGAAAATTTAAATCTTTACATTTATATATACTTATATACACATAAAGTTTGCAGTATACACATAAAGTTTGCAGTATATTTGACCCAAAAGACTTGAGCCAAACAGGCAAACATGTCACTGTCCAATTAATGAAATAATAAATTTTACTTAAAAAGACGTTACGTCTTAGACCATATGCAACGCAATAACTTATAGGATAGATCTTAGAATATAAAAATTATTAAAATAATGTTCTTTTTTCTTTTTTCCAACAAAAATTAATCATTAACCAACAAATGACCCTAGAACTAGTATTAGAACAGATCTTGATGAAGACCACAATTCAGCTTGTTCTTCTACTGTTTGAATATTTTCAATTTTTTAATACCTAAGATCACTACATCAGTTGCCCCAATAAATATGCCCTAACTTAGCTCTGTAATAATTGTACTAACTACTAGAGTTTATAACATAGTTAATGACACACCAAAAAAAACACCTTCACACAATAAATGCCATAAACAATGCTTCTAAGTTCTAACGCCAATTAGCATCGTTTCTGTGAGAAATGTAACGCTATTAAACTGTTAGCTTATTGCACTTGCACATGCACTGCTGCACATATGGATAAAAAAATGGGTAATGTGAAAAATAACGCTCTTAACGCCAAGTAGCATCATTTCTTCGAGAACTGTAACGCAACTAAATTGTTAAGCTTATTGCATTCACTCACGCACGTATGGATAAAAAGATATAAAAAAAAAAAAAAATTTGTAACGCTTACATTTTGGTCAAAGGGTTAGTGTTTGTACATCAAATTTGGGATTCAAATTTTAAATTGCAGATTATTGAAGTAAATTTATCTGAGAGATTTTAGAGAAATTGTTTGTCGTGGTCATTCTGTGAAAAAACAAAATTATTTATCGTAAACATGATGTTCGTAAAAGTTTCTAGTCATAGAACTCTAGGTGTAAATAAACCTATAGGTGATAGAGTTTTATGTATGAAACCCTATTTTGTAATAATGAAATTTTTTGATCAAAAAAAGAAAGTACTAATGAAATCTTATAGGCTTTGATTGGTGAACACACATAAAGCTGTACAGCTTTGTACAGCTTTGACAGTTACCAATCACAAAAGCTTTATGAAAAGCGGTACACTATAACATAAACAGTTTTTTTTGGACAAAAACAAAAACAAATTAAAACGGTTATGGTTAAATACGGTTACGATTAAATACAGTTATAACGGTTACGGTTAAATACGGTTATAACGGTTACGGTTACGGTTATAACGGTACAAAAACAGTTTTTTTTGGACAAAAATAAAAACAGATTAAAATAATAAAAACTATATCAAACTAAAATTAGCTCTTCACTATTTTTTAGGCATGACCACGGTTACGGTTATTACGTTACAGTTAATTAATCACCGGTTACGATTATATTTTTTTTTAAAATGTAACATTAACTATTATATATACGGTTAAAACGGTTACGGTTAAATACGGTTATGGTTGCAACGGTTACGGTTAAATACGGTTACGGTTAATTAACGGTTACAGTTAATATATTTTTTAACCGTAACTAATTATTTTTTACAGTTAGCGGTTACGGTTTCTAACCGTTTTATACGGTTACGGTCCGCTTATGGTCTGAAATACGGTTACGATTAGCTTTTGGTCATGCATACTATCTTCGACTAGGCATGACCAAAAGCTAACCATAACCGTATTTTGGACCATAACCGGACCGTTTTTGTATAATTTTAATTTTTTCATAACCATTTAATTATCATCACATAATTTTAAATTTTCATATGTAATTAAATATTAAAATACATTTCTATGTAATTTTTTTTCTAAACTCATAATATTATTTATTATTTGTACCGCTATAATGTTTTCAATCAGAGTAAAATTTAAAAATTTGTTCTGCTTTATTTTTTTGTACAGCTTTCGTGTTTTATTCTTTTGTACAGCTTTGCACTATTCCCTAACAGCTAACAGCTCCAGCTAACAGCTCCAACTACCAGCTAACAGCTTGTTACCAATCAGATCCATAATCTGTGACTTCCTCATGTTCTTTTCACAGCATTATATAACGCCCATGTTGCTACTCGAACCCTGTAACACTTTTGTCACATAACAAGGTCTTAGACTAGTAAACCCAAGTAACAAGCTACTTCCTCATGTTCTAATATTATAATTATCAACATAAGAAATTTTCATATATAGGAAAACTTTAACAAAATTCCATAAATAAAGAAATAAATAAATCATGTAATCATGTCATTTGTGGAAGCCCCCTTGGCCCTTTGGTTGACCAAGGGTTGATTAATGCTTCTACACCAAGAGGTCTGAGGTTCGAGTCCCAGATATTGCGATTTATTAACAAATTTGCAGATTAACTGAGGCAAGTGTGCAAGAGATCTCCAGCGATGTACAATTATAGCCGTTCGCCAGGATTCTACGCAAAGAATGAAGTGTCGCCAGGTCGTGGATCATTGAAGGTATATTCATCAAGATCATGAAGAAGGAAGTGTAGTCTGCCGTGGATCTAATAAGGGTCGGAAGGAATTGTCAGTTGTAGAATCGTCTATGTAACAGTTCTCATAATTTGCAATTAATAATAAATCTAGACGACAAAAAAAAAAAAAATCATGTCATTCATATAATTAAGGATTAAAAATCTAATTTTCTTAGCTATCAAAAGAATTATAGATATATATATATATATATATATATATAATTCATGTAGCTATACCTAATTTAGCCAAGTCATCACTAAGATGAGAATTAATTTGGTTAAAGTGAGTAATTTGGGATTTTTTTTTCTCAACTTTCCCACTATATATGTGACTTTTTTGGCGAATCCATAATTTTCATACCCAATTTTGATTTATTATTTGGATCGACTAGATCTGATCCGTAAACAAAATCCTAAAATACAGAGTAATGTGATTGTACAGAGAAGACCACATATGTGGATATTAAACCACTTGACTAAAGACATTTTTCCATTTATCAAAAGTATATTAAATTTGTCTAAAAGATTTGGGAAAGCGGATCGCTCATAAGAAACTATGATAAGTTGGTGTTGAACATCAGTCGTTTCAAAATTTCTTACAATTTATCCTTCTTAAAAAATATTTCTCAACATAATTCATTTCAAATTTCTAACAATTCATCTTTCTAAAAAGATATTTTATATAGCTGACATCAATGCTTCCATTTATGAGTTAAAAGGTGAGAGACTCTTTGTTAAACATTTGGATCCTATGAGAAATCCACCAGTAAGCGCAGATCCATCCCAAACATAAGGTTGGATCGAAGCTATTCCGAAAATCATTCTCCTAACATTTTATTTTCAGAGTAATTCTCTTTTCCCAACCTTCCATTGATTATTCCACTTTCCATGAACCTTAGGTTCAGTGAGAATAATTAGAGTTTTTCCAAGTCTTTTATTTACTTAGCCTAGACCAACTATAATAGCATTTGAATTCCTTTTAATATCTGAAAAAAAAATTCATCCCTAGTTTTCTAAAAATACCATAATGTCCAAGGAAAATCTTCATGTTCGCAGCTTTCATCATGTTGGTTTGGGTACTTCAAGAAAATAAAACTCACAGTTAAATAAGACGTAAATTCTCTTAATTTTTGTCTGATAGGTTCCATGTTTGTAGGAAAGTATAAGAAGAAATAAGGCATGTTTAATTATTTTCTCCTCTTATTACATTGTTGATAATTTATCACAATGTATCTTTCGTTAATGAAGCTAATAGTTCAGCACAAAAGATTCAAAGATTATCAAATAAAATTTACATTTTTACGATTTGCAGGCCGCAAGCCCAAAATTCCTTTGTTTGGGCTCCGGGCCAGTTCTATATTTTATTAATGATAAAATCATGAATGATATGAGAATCAGTCGGATCTATCTATTCTTGAAGAATTAGGGTATGTTAACGATTTATCTTCGAAGTAATTAAATGCAAAGCTTTTAATAAGAGGTGAATAATATTCTCTTGTCTCTCGCTTTCCAGGGAAAGTCGTATAAGAACCATACGTCTTCCCACATCAAAACATTAAACCCTAAGCCTAACATCATTCGAACATTTTGGGCTAGATAAATCTTTTGCGGAAAGAATTTTTTTTTATCAAAAACGATGAGTTAAAAATCATGGATAATTCATAAAAGTTGACCGCTTGTCGAGATGTTTTTCCGTAAACCCAAAAATATCCATAATACCTCTACATTGGCCAATAATGAATAATAGTTTAGATATCGATGGACTTATAAGAGCTAGTTTTTTTCTGATTAATAATTTCTTTATCTATGCTCTATGAATATCCACATCAGTTTTGTAAAAACAATAAAAAAGATTAAGGAGAATCAAATACACTTGTAAAAAACTTGTAAAAAACCGTTTAGCGTAACTGTGTCATTTAGGTTTTGCATTAGATAAGACCCGAAACGAGACAAAACTTATACACGCCAGAATCCAATATGTCCAAATCTACGCCGTATCAATTAACGTTACAATGAACAACCATTCTATCCGATCATAGGCTTTAATTACTTTTATTTGTTGTTACTGTCATAAAGTGTCGTTTATATAATTTATATTATTAAAGACTAACTTCTTTGTGTTTTTGATTCACTCACATAATAATCGAAATAACTTTTTTTTAGGTTACCGATCGATCTTTCAATCGTTTTAGTTTTAACACATTTAATTCTGGTATTCTGTCATGATGAATAACAAATAAGATAAGTGAACTTTGGAAAATTTGATAAATTATTTGAATTTCTTTTTATTCCCCACAATTTTTAAGAAAACGGGAGTCTTATAACGTTCTTTAAAAAAAACAAATTCAACTATTCAAGGATCTTAAAAAATTTTACCCAAACAAATGTTGACAAAATTTGGTGACCAAAACATTGTTAATTTTAAAACCTTATAAAATTTTAAAACTTTACAAAAACTCTATAACATGTGTTCATTTTTCTAATATGCTCTATAAAAATTTATAAATTCATATTTTTAATACTTTTGAAAATGTATAAAATAAAAGTGATAAATTATAAATAGACAAAGTTAATGGTACTTTGAAATTCTCCCAAAAATTTATTAATCTTATAATAGTTTAATAAAAAATAGTATAATCGTCCAAAATGTTAAAAATCACTATTATTTAAAAAATGTTTATCATTTACTTAATTGCTAGTCAAAGTTTTGTCATTTTATGCAAATACTAAAAAAAGGTAGAAAACTATTTCTTATTTTCACTAGTATATACATAGACAAAAATATCTTTTTTGTCATTTTCTATATTTGACTATTCAATACCTCTTGTAATTTTTTTTACATTAATTGTAAATTTGTAATACAGCCATAATGTTTAAAAGGAAACTGTCAATTATAAACTTGAAGTGAATATTTTTAAAATAAAATATTAAATTTACGAGAAAAAAAAAAAAAAAAAAAACTTAAAATCTCTCTCGCTTAGCTCTCAACCACAACTTATTTTTCATGTCAGTATCCACCAACACATATATACGGCATATAAAAGATTTTAATAAACCTTGGAACTATCTATATCTATACAGACACACACGTCTATATATATATACACTCATATACTACTTTCACTGTATCATTCTTGTTTTCTCTAAATTTTTCAAATCTTTAGAATCTTTATAACGTTTCCGATGTTAACTGTGTCTCCGGCTCCACTCATCGGAAACAACTCAAAGGATACTTACATGGCGGCAGATTTCGCAGATTTTACGACGGAAGGCTTGCCGGACTTTACCACGGTTGGAGATTTCTCCGATGATCTTCTTGATGGAATCGATTACTACGACGATCTTTTCATTGGTTTCGAAGGAGACGATGTTTTGCCGGATTTGGAGATAGATTCGGAGATTCTTGGGGAATATTCCGGTAGCGGAAGAGATGAGGAACAAGAAATGGAGGGTAACACTTCGACTGCGTCGGAGACGTCGGAGAGAGACGGTGGTCATGGGTGTAAGCAAGAGGGTGGTGGTGGTGGTGGTGGTGACGGTGGTGTTAGGGACAAAACGGTGCGTAGAGGCAAACGTAAAGCGAAGAAAAATAAAGATTGTTTATCCGATGATAACGATATTAAGAAAAAACCTAAGGTATGTTTATTTCTTAATTATCCATGTTAGATAAGTTTAATTTTTGTTTCTTTAAAGGTAAAAATCCGATTAAAAATTCACCAACCTTTTTAAGGATTTCATTAAAAATACACAAACTTCTAGTGTTCTTGAAAAACTATACACAAAACTAGTGGATTTAGTGTATTTTTATATACACAATTGTTTTTATTTTTAATAAACGGAGTAGATCTAGAACCAAAACCAAGTTTTGTGTATTTTGTGTGTTTATTTGGACAACACAATTGTTTCATAAGAAAACCGTAAAATAATTGGTGATTTTCAATGAAAATATTCCTTTTTCCATTAATTGATTGATTTTATATGTTGTTCCGGCAAATCAGGTGGATTGGACGCCGGAGTTACACCGGAAATTCGTACAAGCGGTGGAGCAGTTAGGGGTAGACAAGGCGGTGCCGTCTCGGATTTTGGAAATTATGAACGTTAAATCTCTCACTCGTCACAACGTTGCTAGCCATCTTCAGGTACTATTTTAAGCTTTTAGATGTAGTAATTAAAATCACAATGATAGACTAAAAATCTACAAACTAATTATTATTGGCGAAAAAAAAAAACTAATCATTATTATCATTTTTCCTTTAAATTTCATTTTAAGAAAAGACAAGTAAAATACAAACCAACTTAGATTTGTGTAATAAGATTAATTTGTGTTGTGTTCTTCTTGTAATGATAGAAATATAGGTCACATCGGAAACATCTACTAGCGCGTGAAGCAGAAGCTGCCAGCTGGAATCTCCGGCGACATGCGACGGTGGCTGTGGCCGGAGTGGGAGGAGGAGGGAAGAAGCCGTGGACGGCTCCTGCCTTAGGCTATCCACCACACGTGGCACCAATGCATCATGGCCACTTCAGGCCTTTGCACGTGTGGGGTCATCCTACGTGGCCTAAACACAAGCCTAATACTCTGGTGTCTGCTCATCGGACGTATCCGATTCCGGCCGTTGCGGCAGCTCCGGCATCTTGGCCAGGTCATCCGCCGTACTGGCACCAACAACCACTATATCAACAGGTAATAATAATTCATTTGTAAATGTTATATTAATTTCCATTAGTTGCTAGGTTAAATCATGAAAATAATTGAAATGACATAACTAAATCAGCTTTGTTGAACAATCATGTAACGGCAAAAAGCTAGTATTTGTACATTATTGGCTTTTAACACATGCAACATATATAATGGAATCATTGAACTAATCGAGTTTTTGTATAATAACGCGATTAGTAAAAAAAAAGCTTGCAAGAAGCAAGATCATGAATCATTTTTATGTAGATTACTAAATCATATTTAGAGCTATGAATTATGTATGAATTTTATAAAAACATACTATATTTTATAGTGTTTAAATTACGGTTCTATGTGTAGGGATATGGTATCGCATCATCGAATCATTCAAGCATCGGTGTTCCCACAAGACAATTAGGACCCACTAATCCTCCCATCGACATTCATCCCGTGAGTGCACCTTTTTTGGTTTCAATTTTGTTTATTAAATTATGATTATGACATAATCACGAAAAAATTCGAATAACTATGTTCAATTTGATAACATTGTCACATTACTTGATGGTTGCAGTCGAATGAGAGCATCGACGCGGCTATTGGAGACGTGATAACAAAGCCGTGGCTGCCGCTTCCTTTGGGACTGAAACCGCCGTCAGTTGATGGTGTTATGACTGAGTTACAACGTCAAGGAGTTTCTAATGTTCCTCCTCTTACTTGAGAAAAAGAATCTCCAAAATTTGCCGAAATATCGATTTTTAACTTCATTTTTTTTGGTATCTTCTAAGTATTTTTGCAAGGAAAAATACTATAAATCCTTGTTGCTTGATCATATGTATTTCTCTATATGAGTGCATGTATCGAAGTTAAGCAACTTTGTATTATTAGTTGTCCTGTTACATCGTTAATCTTCGATAGCAGAATCTGTAATTGTTATTAACTTTTGACTCCAGAAGCATATCATGCAAAATGAGTAAATGCTAAACAAACTAAAGAACTAAATGCAACAATTTGTTTTTGGTTAAAAATGCTTAACATTTAAAACATTATTTGATCCAATCAACAATTTATAGTTTTATAATTGAAAATTAGTGATGGGATGTGTGTTTTTATTAATGGCATATTTTGTTTTTTAAAGCCAGTTTTCATAGCTATGGATTGTGACTATTTATAATATAATAGAAGCCAAAGAATTTTTCTACGGTACTTGAAGCAGAACTTCAGAGCCTGGTAATGGCAATGCAACATGCATGGACACAAGGTTATCGGAGAGTCATTTTCGAAGGCGATAATATTACTGTTCTAAAGCTAGTTACAGGAGAAAAAAGGAACTTTAGACTGCATAATTGGATCAGGGAGATTAATTTCTGGAAAACAAGATTCGCAGAAGCAGAGTTCCGATGGACAAGAAGACACAACAATCAAGCTGCAGATAGATTAGCAAAGGAAACTTTGAGAGATAACACAAGCTTTGTATCTTATTTTTATGTTCCTGATTGCATTGTAAACTTCCTCCATGAGGATCACATCTCCAATTAATAAAATGCAGCCGTTAAAAAAAAAAAGAAGCCAAAGAATTTTTCAAGCTTAAGTAAAAACCATAATATATATATATATATATGTATAGACTTTCTTACAGATATGTTCAATGTATCCTGGCATAAAAATATATATATATATATATATTCCAACTTATATTTGGAGTTTGGACATACTTGGTGCATATTGTTTTCATTTGTTCTATGTAAAAAGCCGAATTCTCATGAGTCTGATTGGTGATACCATGGCCGCTCCTTAGATTTTAGTGGCCTAAAGCATACATATATATTGTGATCTTCTATATAAAAACTAATGTTAAAAAGTTGTCATTAAAGTACTCAAATGTATTTAAAAAAATATTAAAGGAAGTTCTTGAATAATGTAAAAGAATCTAAAAATCAACTTTTCTAACTTTTATCGCAGCAAATTCATTGATTAACTTCTCATAGTCGAGTGCTTCGATCATATCTCTCTCGATGGACATCATTGCTAATCCATTCAACTTGTCTTGTGACATCGTAGATAATTCTTTATCATCTTCAACTTCGAAAAACTTATTTTCGTAAAGGCAACTGAAACTGAAATCGTCAACAATATAGGGTAAGCAGTCCCTGTATTTGGATAACAACCCTCCATTCTTTTTAAGAAATCTAACACCTATATAGCCCTTTTAATCTCGTTTGGTAAAACTCCAAGAATAAATCTTTTCCATCCACATCAATTCTTGGTGTAGGATTTCTAAAATTCAGTTTTGATTGAAGAAGCTAAGAATATTATAATACTTGTTAAATCAAATATTTGGAGATTTCCTTGTTAAAAAAAAGATGAATCGAACTATAAATTAAAAACAATTCTCGATTACTAAATATATAACCAAAACTTGTAAACATGTGGCTCTAAACAAAATTCTTATATTTGGTGGCGTAAAGCAGATGTTTTGACTGCTTTGTGGTAGACTGGGTTTGGGTGACACAAAACGGTAAAAATAAATTAGAGAAAAGAAAGAGTAGTAAACATACCGGGATAGTTAAAATAAAAAATAAAAAATAACGGTACAAAAAATTACAAAGGTATTGTTTTTTGTCTTGCTAGTTATCACTTTTGTGATCGGAAACTATTAAAGCGTTAAACGACCGACCCTACTATTCGGGTTACTAATCAAAAGCCAAAGTGTTATGCATAATAACATTTACTTTGGGGTAAGAAGTTGAAATAACTCTTGAATGTAGAAGACATAGTGACATGTTTATGTGTTGTGTTTGATAAGCATTGTGCAGAAGCAGCTCATATACGTTTTATATATGTACATACAACTCTTGAACGATATTGAATTTATATATGAAGAAGTTTGCTATACATGGTTGTTCTATCTCAAGAAAATCTAGATTGACAAATTTGATATACTTAAGAAAATGTCTAAATTTAAAAATACATAGCAAAGAAGATGAGCCAGATGAATACAATGTTATTAGTGAGTACTATGGTGGGCCTTAACTGGGCTACTTCGGCCCAAAAGACTAGTAATGATATTTTCATATCCTATTTCCGTTGATCAAGGAGCAAAAGTTACATTAGGACATTGATATTTGAATGAAACCAACTTAACAAAGTTTGTAATGAAAATCTAGAAAACCCAAACTGAGTTCATACTCATCAGTCTAAAGATTACATTGATCCTTCAACAACATTGGTAGCTGCTAAGTTTGTTTTAAGATCTTCTCTTCCGATCATCTTCACCATCATCATCGGAGTCACCGCTCTCACGGAAACGTGGGTTCTTCTCCTGTTACAATCACCAAAATTCCATAGCAGACAATTTTTTAGAATCAGATACTCAAAAAGTTTGTTACGGAAAAAAGAAGTTGTGTTAATTACCGGTCTCATATCATGATCAGTGTCTCTCCTAGACTCATGATCTGTGTTTCTTCTTGAGTTATCACGGCCATATCGATCGTCGTCTCTTTGTCGTTTCCGATGGTAGTCTGCCAAAACATTAAAAACAGTGAATTGTGCTATTGTGGCTGAGGATTATACTATTACTACGCATTATGCTCATTTGGGAAAAATATACCTCCTCCTCTTCCATGGCGATTTGGTCCTCCTTGACCATAGTTTCCACCACCACGCCTTCCATTTCCATCTGTGTGATTAACATATGCAAAAAGCATTTAGGAACTTAATGTTATGCAGGCTCTATTTACGGGTTCTCGCATTATTTGACTTGAATAAGCTACTTAACACTAGGATTCATAACTTGTTTCACATTTTCACTATCTATTCAACCGGAAAAACAATAAGTGGATGCTTTGCAAGGTCTTCTTCTGAGCACTACAATTCTAAGTAAGGCAACTTCAGACTCGCATTCATGGTACTTTTAGTTCACCATTTGTCCACAGTATATTGCAAAATCATGCAACCATGAATAAGATAATGTAAATTTGGTAGAAAGTTTTAAAAAGGACATACAATTCGATGGCGCAGCTTGAGAATAGGCTCCCAGTGAGCCAGTACCGTAATCCACGAGCTGCCTTTGTGCTTCGAGTTCCTTCTGAACTAATTTTCCATAACCACCTCTAGGTAATCAATGAGTTAAAGAAAAAACACATGGATGGGCGGCAAATTCATAACCGAGAAATCAAGATAGTCAATCTTTCCTACCACAAAACAGGTTTACTAAACAAGAACAACAGAGTGCACAACAATTCGGACTGAAAGGATATCAGGATCGTAATCTGTACGGTATTCATCTCGAACCTGTATCAAAATTAGAAAACCATAATTACATCATATATTTTTATACAAAAGTCAGGAAATTACAGAGAGAATGAATCTGATGAATACCTGACCACCGCTTCTACCACGTCCCCATTGTCTTCCTTCTTGGAACCCCCAATCAAAATCCACACGAATAGGCCGGTCATCCAGAATAGTCCCACTTATATACTTGACTGCATCTTCAGTATCCTCTCTCGAGTAGAAACTGATAAAAAACAACACACAAAAGCAAAACTCAGTAACCACCATCACGAAACTTACATATAAAACTGTTGAAGATCAAAGCTTACAGGACGAAACAAAAGCCACAAGGTGTTTTAGTGTTCTTATCCAAACCCATGATGATCTTTTTGATTTCTCCTGCTCTAGAGAAAAGCTCGTAAAGCTGTTCTTCAGTAGTGTAAAAGGACACATTGCCAATGTAAACCGTTGTAGATGCTCTTAGCGCTTCATCGAACTCCTCTTGTGTTCCTGAAAATCTTCTATCTCGATAAGCCGAGAGCTTAGCTTGCTCCTGACAATCAAAACACCCCAAATATGAAAATTTTGACATAACCCAATCGCTAAAGATGCAAAACGAATCCCTAGAGAGACTAAAATCACTAGTTCAGCACAAAGCAAATCAAATCGTAAGACCAAACCCTAGACTGCCCAGATACTCAATTCACTAGAAATACTAACGAATCTCGAGTTTCTATGATATGAAAAGCAAAACCCAGAAATGGGTTAAGAGAAAAATCTAAACTTTATGTTACCTTGAACAAAGAAGCCATCGCTTCACGGTGGAAATAAGTGAATCTGCGATGATGAGAGAGGAGGATAGCTTAAATTAGGTTATGCGGAGTGGAAGAAGAAGAAGATGAGAGAAAAATCGAAACGGAGAGACACTTACTCGTCTTCCTCAGAAACCCTAATTTCTAAAGGAGAAGCAGAACTGATAGAAGAAGCAATGACACTCCGGCGACTCTCGAGTATCCGGTTTCATGGCCCACTTTACGAAACCTTACCATTAATTCATAAATATTATTGTTGAAATTTGGTACTATTAATTAAATTTATTATTTTTTAAAAAAGCCAAATATTTTGTATCTAAAATTGGGCAATAAAGAAAACAATTCCGGTTTGATCGGTGTAATTATCCGGTTTCGGGTTATTTGTTTATATAAAGTTTGAAGTTCTAAACCATTTGTGATTCAGTTTATTTTCGATTTGGTTTAAATAATATTCCGGTTTGGTTTGTTTTGGTTGTTTGCCATTTTTTTTTACAAAATATATACTATTAAAAAAATTTAAGATATTCATCACGATGAAAAGGTTACAAATTGTAGGATTTGAAAAGCAATGTTATTTCAATTTCTATGCATGTCACCTTTTATGAGGAAATTTTTTCGTTTCTATCTTCTACATTGACAGAAGATACACAGACTTTCTTTTCTCATTTTTCTTTTTTTTCAATCCCAAATGAATATTTGCCTTCTGTATATTCATCTTCTGATGTACTCTACAATATAATGTTGCATTTTCTGAGAATGTTCTGCCTTTGGCATTAGATTTTTACAAGTATACTAAACTCCCAGCCCATTTTCAGAATTACTATATAAATAATATTTCTTTTGCTACTCTTTATGTTGAACATGCTAAACTAAGCATTTATTTCTGCTCTTTTATTCAAAATATTACTACTCTTACTATTGATTATTGAACCCCCTACTTATTCTGAGGCAAAGAAACATTTAGAGTGGTGTGATGCTATAAGTGAGGAGCTTGGAGCTATGGGAACAAATGGTACTTGGTTGATTTGCCATTTAACATCAAGAAAGAAGGCAATTGGTTGCAAATATGTTTTCAAATTAAACACAATGCTGATGGTAATGTGGAGAGATATAAAGCCAGACTCGTGGCTAATTGATATACACAAGAGGAAAGGCTTGATTTTGTAGACACTTTTTCCCTTGTTGCCAAACTCACCAATGTTAAGATCTTGGCAGGCATTGCTGCAAAAATTAATTAGCATCTTATACAGTTGGATGTATCTAATGCATTCTTCAATAGGGATTTACCTCCTCGTTATAAAGTTCCTACAATGGTTTCTTAAATTTTCTACAACCAATTATGCTTTGAGGTTTCAGAAAACACATAGTAATTATATTGGTTTATGTTTACGACATCATAATAGCCAGCAGCAGTGGAGATATTGTTCTTTAATTTATTGGTTTCTTAACTTGAAACTGCATTCAAACTCAGGAACATTGGTGAACCACAATTTTTTCTTGGCCGTGATATTGCTAGATCATCTGCAGGCATTTAAATTTGTCAAAGAAAATGTGTTGGAGTTGTTGTCAGATTCTGATTTCCTGGGAAGCAAGCCATCCCCAATATCAATGAAGCTAAATCATTCTCTTCATAAGGATGAATGGATGATACTCCATTACTTCCAGATGTAGAAATTTATCAGAAACTTATTGGCAAGTTGTCATATCTCTGCACAACTAGACCTGACATATGTTTTGTTGTAGGTAAGCTTTGTCAATTCTCCTCTGCACCTAGAGAGGTTCATCTCCAAGCTGCTCACAAGGTTCTCATATATCTTAAAGGCAATATCGGCAAGGGGTTGTTTTATTCAACCAATCATGATCTTACTCTTGAGGGTTTAACTGATGCTTTCTGGAATATTTGTCCTGAATCAAAACGCTCAGTTTCTGGTTATTACAATTTACATGTACAATTGAGGGGACTGTTAGAATTCGCATGTATAACACATTTTTGGTTTCCTTTATCTGGATATGTTATGTTAATTATACCGATTTAATCTCATTAATCCTATACTATTATTTGGGAAGTACATCCTATAAGTCGTAACGTTAATTTTGTAAGAAATAATAATATATGCCATTAGAGATCTCTAATCATAATCATTTTAATTCTATGTCACTAACATTAACAAATTAATTAAAAAACTGGTCAAATAACGAAAAACGGGTTTAAAGATCTTAAAGATATTAGGTTGTTATATTTTGTTTAGATATAAATTCATATTCAAGCAATTCGTAATCTTTGAGAATATATTCAATTTCCCTAAAATCTTTGAGAATATATTCAGTTTCCTTAAAACCCTTTATAAAAAAAAAAAATAAGTTATAATAGTTGTTATATTCTAGATCGTTTTTTTTGTTTAGTTTTACGTTCTTTGTTTAGCTTAATCACGCATCAATATAATCAGCTATTCAGTTTCCTTAAAATCTTTTCTAAAGATTGTCAAATCTCTCTATTATATAATTTTGATCCTATATTCCAAATAATCTAGAATATACCTTTCTAAAATATTATCAAACTATTTTATGCTAATTAATATATTTTTGAATCTCCTAATTATCACAAATAATCTACAACTATAAATATCCATTTAGGTTTGACGTACATTTCTCACAGAAATCATCTCAGCACCATTCTCATATCCTACAATTAAAAATACAGCAGAAATGGCTATGGTTAGTCGCTACACTCCTATTAACAACTTGAAGCCTGTCAAGACTTTTTGGTGTATTCAAGTTAGTATACTTCATTCGTGGATTCATTTTACAAAAGCATGTCTTTGGAAATGATTTTGACAGATGAGACTGTAAGTACCATTGAAATTTTATACAATTCTCTTTGTAATATATGTGTCGTAAGTTTTAAGTCATCTGATTTTAATTACAGGGTAACAAAATTCAAGCAGACATCAAAAAGAAACACATCAGCAAATTCCAAAGGTATGTTAAACCGTTTTTTTTTTTTTTTTTTTAAACCATGAAACTGGTCCCCACAAACCCAATATAATCCATTAAAAAACTTAGACCCAATACAACTATTTTTTTGTTTGTTCACAATCACACAATAAAATTATCAATACCTAATTGAACCAAAGAAATGGTTAATCTCATATAAAAAAATACAAATCTAATGCTGCTAAATATATTAAATTCTAAAATACAATATTCTCTCATTCTTTAGTCAAATAAAATATATAACATTATATCCAAATAGTAATAAATATAAAATATTATGATATATTCCTTTTTATATTATACTATTATACTATATTATTTCTTATTTCTTCGAACAAAATATACAATTTAATTCATGAAAAATATTAAATCCCGTGCTGTATAGCACGGGTCATGATCTAGTATTGTATATAAATATTGATTGTAACACATTTTATCATTAATGAGAAGTGAGCCATTATTTAGTTAATTCTCTAAAATTTGTCGAGTTAAATGAGTATATACGATATCTCTTAGAGCTCATGTTACACGACAATGTTCATCAATAAAATTGATTGTTGTTGATTTCATAAAACAGGAAATCAACGAAATCTACCAAAGTAAATAAAATAGTGTATCAACCCGTATGTTAAGTATTTAAATAACAAAATCGAAATCTTTTTGCAATATATGTTAAAAAAAAAAATCTATGATATGTCATATAATGATAATTAAGTTGATACAAATTGGATTCTTAAGCTACAAACCATTTATTAAAAAAGATATCGACACATTACCTACTTAAATATAACCAAATTATATATCCTTATCACCTACTACAAATTTGAATCGAAAAATTATACATAAATATATCTTTACACAAAATTTAAATCATATAGAACCGAGGCTATTAGCTAAAACATATTCATATTGGTGAGTACTAAAAAAAGGCTTGGAAAATTCACATCAATGCAAAATAATTTAATTTTAGAGAGCGTGTAGTCACGAACATTAATGAAGGAGCGTGAGATAAAGCAATCAAATTACGCAAAGTCACGCCGCAGTAACGGGACGTTAAGGCAAAAAGCCGTCATAAAAACATTAAAACCTCTCACATTGTCTGTTTTTTGGGCGGCGCTTTTCAGTCAAACCCTCGTTGACCGTCTCTCTCTATAAACCAAAAAACCTTTACCAAATTAAAACCAAACAACGTCACTTCTTTATTCTATAAACGAGAATATCTCTTTCTTTCTTTTTGTTAGCAATGGCACCAAAACGAGTGAATGGTACTAACACCGCCGTGATAGAAGGCGGCGGAGGGAAGATGACGGCGACGATGAGGAAGGAAGTGCACTTTAGAGGTGTGAGGAAGCGTCCATGGGGTAGATACGCGGCGGAGATCCGTGACCCGGGAAAGAAAACCCGGGTTTGGCTCGGAACGTTTGACACGGCGGAGGAAGCTGCTAGAGCTTACGACACCGCCGCGAGAGAGTTTCGTGGCTCTAAAGCAAAGACTAATTTTCCTCTTCCCGGCGAGACTACTGCCGTCAGCGACGGTGATGGAGGGAACGATTGTTACGTCAACCGTTCGGCGGTTACGGCGGCGCGTGAGATGACGCGTCAGAGATTTCCGTTTGCATGTCACAGGGAGCGTAAAGTCGTCGGCGGTTTTGCTGCTGCCGGTTTTTTCTTCGATCCGTCAAGAGCTGCTGCGTTAAGAGCGGAGCTTTCTCGGGTTTATCCGGTTCGGTTTGATCCGGTTAATATCGAGTTGAGTATTGGTATTCGAGAAACCGTAAAAGTTGAACCGAGAAGAGAATTAAACCTGGATCTTAACCTAGCTCCACCGGTGGTGGACGTTTAGATTTTTTTTCATTTTTCTTAATTTGTTTTTTACATTGCCGGAAAAATATTTAATGTTTTTTTCTTCTGCATTTTTTTTTTAGTAGATGAGAAAAAAGAAAAATCTCCTATATTATTGGCTAAGTAAGAGGACAAATTTTTAGAAATCCCTTGTTTAATTAGTTTCCATATGGTTCCTCTATTTAGATGTAATTAGTATTAATCAAATATCTCCTTTTGATCTGTTTTTAAAACCTTTGATTTCTTTTTCAAAAATGTCTTAAAATGACATGATTGGTGGTTGATGTATCAGAATAGGTAGTAGATATAACTCCATTAAATGGCTGTGGAATATGAAACCAAGAAACATCCAACATTTATATGGTCTGTCAACATCAAACAAAATTAGTATAGGGGAGTAAAAAAAAAATTGGATCATCATAATACAAAAAAGTAGTTGTCTTTACTAATTACTCCCTCCGTCCCACAAAGATAAATTTTTTAGAAATTTCACATTCTTTAAGAAATAATGTATAATGACAATTTTAACCTTTTAATCATTTAATACATTTTAAAGAATATATTATTTATTGTTGTTTAATGAGGGTAAAATAGGTAAACTGTAATAAATTTGACATTGGAACCCAAAACTTCTATCTTTGTGGGACAAATTTTTTTTCTAAAACATTCATCTTTGTGGGACGGAGGGAGTATATCGAATTATGGATTCATGGGAGGTTTTGGTTTACTAATTAAGACGTGTAAGATGAATTGTAAAAAGGTCAAAAGAAAGTTCAAAAGGAATAAAAATGTACTAATGAATTTGAAAAGTAGAGTGGTAGCATCATGAGTCCAATCTTCGAGTATCGTGTAGATGGGGATGATGGCATGAGTGTCAGGTGGGAGGCACGTGTGCTTTCGCCGTCCACCGGGCGCGTCTTCTCATCTGTTTTGTTCCCACTTTTAAGTTTTTAAACCACAAATATATTTTGGCTAGGGCGGCTTCTTCGGTTCTGTCTAACTATCTATAAATTGTTTTATTACCTTCATAGGCATTGTAGATTAATGAATTTAGACATTTTAAATGAAAATCTATTTTTTTTTGAATTTAGACAAGTTTTGATGTGTATTACATGAAATATGTTAAAAGACTATCGAATCTAGATGTTTGTTAATTTTTTCCTGTTAAATACATATTTACTTTGGGACGAATATACGAAACACCAAAAACCGTTAACATGTATCAGGCTTATAGTAGTCCTCTAATATATATAGTGATTTTTGAATGGATAAACCTATTATTTTATTCATAGATGTACAAATACAATGAAACAATTACATAATCAAAGAAGTGGTAGACTAATTAATAGAAAAAGGAACTGATTCTTTTGAATTTCGGATTGAAACATTTTTGATTTGGAGGAATATTTTTAAATTGAAATAGATAAAGACTGACTTTAGAGATTATAGATTAAAAATTTGCAAAATCCACGGTTTAACAAAAAATAAAAAGCCCAAAACATCTTGTTAAAAAAACAAAGGACAGAAATACAAGCACATTTGTATATTTCTTTGCGTGGAGATTCACTTTTTAATTTGCCACAAATACACAGTATACACGAATATATCACTGGATTTTGGAAAACGCATAAAAACATTAGGCAAATATTCCTTTTATCACAAAGATTTGTTTTGTGTACCTACATATTTGATTATTTGATAATATATTTGACGGTGTTAACTATCAAAGTGAAATATGTGTATATTTTTCTCCAACATTATGTTGTTAACAAAGCCTTAAAGTCAATCCCATCTTTATTTCATGAACTTTTTCGTATTAAAAATGGGAAAATTCCCTAAAAAATCCCCAATTATTTAATATTTGCCAGAAAACTACCTAAACTTTTTTGGTTGCCAGAAAAATACATAAACTAATTTGGATTGGAAATAAAAAACACGATCTAATTTTTTTTTCCGATTACCTCCCTTCGCCGTAACGGCCGTCAACGACGTTAACCAAATCATCAAACGTTTTTAGTTTTGTTTACGAAAAATTCTAGAAAAAAACCCAATTTATTTAATATTTGCCAAAACAATACCTGAACTTTTTTTCTTTGCCAGAAAAATATACAGATCAATTTAAAGTTGAAATAAAAAGCACGACCTATTTTTTGTTCCAATTTTACCCACTTTATTGTAACAGTTATCAACATGTTAACCAAATAGTAAATACCGTTATTTTCTCATTTTCTTTGCACATGATAAATAAGAATGGCTAAAAAATCGATGTTATCCCCTTATAAAATCAAAATCGATATAATACTTATATTAAATCCTAGTTTTAACATACAACATCTATCTATATCTGATGCGAACAACAATAAATTGAAGAAATAAAGAAGAACCTTCGGCTAACAAAGTGGGTAAAATTTCTTTAATTTACTGTTGTTCACATATGATAGATTGTTGAAAAAAGCATTAGCAATTTAGAAAAAGTTACACATTAATAACATGATTTTAGTTGATATTACTGAAGAACTGAAGGTTTTAGAGGATTTCTTTAATGAGTCAAGTTTTTTTAGGAATTTTCCTTAAACAAAATTAAAAGCATTTGACGATTTGGTTGGAGAAATCCTTAAAAAAAAAATAGATCGTGTTTTTTATTTCCAAGTTAAATTAGTCTGGGTATTTTTATGACAACAACAAAGTTCATGTATTTTTTGGCAAATATTAAATAAGTCGGGGATTTTTTTAGGAATTTTTCCGTAAATAAAATTAACAGCGTTTGACGATTTGGATAACGCTGTTAACGGCCGTTACGGCGAAGGGAGGAAATCGGAAAAAAAAATTAGTTAGTGTTTTTTATTTCCAACCCAAATTAGTTTGTGTATTTTTCTGGCAACGAAAAAAGTTTAGGTAGTTTTCTGGCAAATATTAAATAAGTGGGGCTTTTTTAGGGAATTTTCCCTATTAAAAATCAATTATGTATATAAGATTGTTTTCTGTGTAAGGAAAGACCCAAACAAAAATCTATTGGTTGCATCGGATAAGTCGCCGAAGTGGGTGTGGGACTCAAATTAAGGTCCGGTAAGCAGATATGTGTGGCTCCTACATAATTAGTCGGCAGATTCTGCGGAGCATATTTTTAGCCTTTCTTCTCACGCACGCACTTTAGTATCGCGTGTCACTCACCGACCAAACATAGACCACGTGATCTCACCACCTCGCGCCTACGTTCATACGGTTTTGCCCATTGCCTGAAACAGCAGCTCCAGCAATGTCTCGCCGCGTGTTGGTCTGCTCACGAGTCACGAGCCTTGCGTGCGTCGTCGTTGTCTTAATGTTTTGATTTTAGTATTTATTAGGTAGCTTATCAAGTCAAGGCATTATGTCATTTTCATTTTTCGTAATTCACCGACCGTTCGTTACATACTTACGACATTTTACAACAATCTTAAGCATTCACACTTGACTTCTTTTTGGCAATAGTCAACTATTGACTTTTAGTATCTTCGACAAATGCATGGGCTGAAAAAGAAAAAAAATGAAGTGAATTCAAATTTTTAACAATAAACATATAACGTTGTAGGAACTAGATTTTAACAAGAAAAAACTGATAATTGCAAAAAAAAAATAACAAAATTTATATTGAAAGTTTCAAACAAAATACATAATTAAAATCTAAAGGGTCGGATTTGCAAAGACGAGACAAATCTATTTCTTTTTTTAGTTATAAAATCGTCATATATTTATTTTCAATAAAAAAATTTATTAAAAAATAACTTGATCAACATACAAATGTTCAGAAATCCATACAGGTGGAGGTGGATCCAAGCAACAAGAAAAAAAAAAGAAGAGTCAATACAACTTTTTTAGCTAAATTATGTGCTACTTCGTTACAAGATCATTTCGTATAACGAAAACTGACGTCCTGAAAACGTGATGCCCAAAAGATGACATTCTGGTATAAATTAACCAGTGATAGAGACGTCCACAACTAGACCATTAACAACGTCAATGAGGATTTTGAAGTCTCCCTCGAAACTGACCGACGTGTGGCCTCTAATCCACGAGTGTTGCATTGGCAAAATTGAACCCTCAGCTTCAGCTTCCAACGAAGTGTCCGTAGTGCGTCCTTTTGCCACTACAAGAGTATTTCGAATGATCCAACCTCCGTGACCCAATGTGTAATAGGATCAAAACCGGCGTCAAAGTTACGCGTCTAGTAGCTCCGCTCTGATGGAGGAGAGAAATAATTTTCAAATGGTTATTTAATTTGTAATGTTATTATAGATAAAATTGTTACGAGCCTTTCATATATGCCAAAGTAACCAAAAGGGTAAAAGTTTTTGTTCCAACGTGCTGCTTTGGTCATGAAACAGAGAGAGAAGGATAGAGATGTTTTCTTCACAATCATTCGAGGGAAATTGTGAAAGATATAATGGATGACACCCTTAAAGCCATAATAGTTTGGAGCAAGGACATGTGAAGAGTGTATGATTGATACTTTCATCAGAAAAGACGACATTGTTGGCACATTTGATCTATTTGAACCCCTTGTGACCTGAGCCTCGTAGCAGTTCCAATGGCTCGAGAAAGGACATGCCATAGAAAATGTTTTATCTTCGGCAGAATTTTCAGCTTCTAGATTTTTTTTTTAATCCGATATTCCGATAAAACCATGTGGAATGTGTGGGATATAGTGTGATTATTATGTAGTTATTCTAATCTCAGCATAAACGAATCTTTTTTTTTTTGAATCCAATCCTATTAAACTTGCCTCGCATCATGCATATTCTAACAACATTAGGAACACACAATCATTAGTGGCACACCATTCCAGATTCAAATCAAACGAAATAAGATGAACATAGCTTGAAATTATTTGTTAAAAAGTATGTATACCATCCCTCGTGGGCTTTCCACCGATTCAACTATCAAAGTCATCATCTTCTTATAATTAGTTTATATGATAATGATTCCAAAAATTAACTAATTTCAAACATTACACTAAACTAAACAACATACGAGAACAAATTTTCCACTTACTTTTTTTTTCTCCAATCAAGGTTTCCAAATCTCATCCATACAGTTCTCTAAAATCTAAAAAATTTAAACCAATTTATATATATATATATATATATATATATATATATATATATCTTATGTAATTGTCACAATTGATATTAACACAAAAATTCATTATACTAAAATTCAATTATTTTAAGATGACAAAAAATATGCAATTAATTTACACATTATCAAATTTAGGTTTATGAGTTTTGACTATTCATATATTTATGCAACTTTTTGGACATTTGTGTCCATGTTATGAACATTCTTAGCATTTTTTTGATTGCATGTTTTCTATTTTTCTAATCAATCGAATTGTTTAATCATGTTAACGAAGTCGCAATTATTAACAATACCATATTTGAACTTTGAAACAATCATATTAGAACATAGTAATTTACTAGCATAGCTTCCAAAAGTTGAAATCTATCTTCCAATTTGCTTAAAATCTGACTCTCAATTGAAAATATTTTACAATGATGAAAGGTGACAAAGTTAATTGTGTAAGAATCAATGCATAGAGATTTTAACTTCAATTTGCAAGTTCATTATCCTTTTCTCTCAGCTCTAGCGCAACTCGACTCATTTTCGATTAAAAACATTATAGAAAACCTTCTCTTTTCCCTTTCTCGAAATAGGATACCTCACCAAAGTCAATGTAATCTCCTGTGATTCGAATTCTTCGTCAATCTCCGCAATCATCCTCAACATATCCAAAGCTTGCTCCTCATCACTAAGAACTATCATGTGCGCTTCGACTTTTACGGTTAGAAGACACTCTAACATGCTAACTACTGCTAGCATTGGTGGCATGTCATCATCTGCACGACTCGTACATATGATCTCAATGTTGATCGTCCTCATTACTTCATCCTTGTCATAGCTTTGTAGTCGCGGATCTACAAATTGCGCCACCTTGTTCTGCTTCCATAGATGAGGCACATGAAAAACACAAATAAAAATTCATATTAGATTAGATATCTTATGCAAAACAATGAATTTATAAACTATAAAATATTATTATCCAATCGACAAAATATATCTCCTCACTCTATGGAGATGGAGATTTTTGTTGCTCTTTACATGAACAACTTCCATAACTACTACACCAAAGCTATACACATCAGATTTATTAGACAAATAGCTTTTATGTTATGATTTTTGACTAAATCAAATAAGTGTGCGATTTTTTGGACATTTTTGGGCATTTGTTATGAAAACTTTGAGCATGTTTGTGATTTGTGAGAATCGAACCAGAATCGAAGCAAAAAGAACCTAACCGGAACCGAAGCAAAATTTTAATATGCTCGGATACTAAATTCTGGAACCAAAAATATTAGTTATTTTTAGATCAAATAACCAAAAATACCTGAAATACCAAAAAATATATAGAAAAAATATTTAAAAATATCAAAATATCAGAAAAATACTCGAAAATATCCGAAAAAGACTAAAAATATCTACCCGAAAAATCCGAAAAAAATATCTGAATGAATTCTAAACTTTAGAACCGAAAAAACTGGAACCGAACCGAATATCCGAACGTCCACGCTTTGCTCAGGGTATTAAAGTCTGTATGAACCTTAGCTTGACCACCTTACTTTAATGGGCTGGGCCTTAAACAGAAAAGCCCAGTTAAGGTTACAACTTACTAGTGTTTCAAAGGTGCATTTTCGTAATTAAGTGAGTATCATAGGTGCAATTTAGTAATTAAGATGTGAAAATCCGAAACCGGTAATTATAAACGAGGCACGGCGCAAGCTCCGGGACCTTGCCGGCGATGACGGTGGCTCATTCTCACCGGTTCCCGACGGCGGTAAACCCCATAAACATAAGCTTGCTTTCAAAACAACTACTTCACCTTGGAAGAACCAATAACAACAATTCCGGTACCTTCTCAGAGATCAGTCATCAAAGAGAGCTTCTAGTGTCTTCACTCATCTCAAAGCTCGATGATTGCATCAATCTCAATCAAATCAAGCAAATTCATGGCCATGTTCTTCGTAAAGGTCTCGATCAAAGCTGTTACATTCTCACCAAGCTAATTCGCACGTTAACCAAGCTCGGTGTTCCAATGGATCCATACCCTCGCCGTGTAATCGAGCCTGTTCAATTCCGGAACCCATTTCTATGGACCGCAGTGATTCGTGGGTATACGATTGAAGGTAAATTCGATGAAGCTATTGCTATGTATGGGTGTATGAGGAAAGAAGAGATTACGCCAGTTTCTTTCACTTTCTCTGCTCTTTTGAAAGCTTGTGGATCAATGGGAGATTTGAATTTAGGTCGGCAGTTTCATGCACAGACGTTTAGACTTAGAGGGTTTTGTTTTGTGTACGTTGGGAATACAATGATTGATATGTATGTGAAATGTGGTTCTATTGTTTGTGCGCGTAAGGTGTTTGACGAAATGCCTGAACGAGATGTGATTTCGTGGACTGAGCTTATAGCTGCGTATGCTAGAGTTGGGAATATGGAATCTGCTGCGGAGTTGTTTGAAAGCTTGCCTACGAAAGATATGGTGGCTTGGACTGCTATGGTTACGGGATTTGCGCAGAATGCTAAACCTCAGGAAGCTTTAGAGTATTTTGATAGGATGGAGAAATCAGGAATTCTAGCTGATGAGGTTACTGTGGCTGGATATATATCGGCCTGTGCACAGCTGGGAGCAAGTAAATACGCTGATCGAGCTGTTCAAATCGCTCAGAAATCTGGGTATTCTCCTAGCGATCATGTTATTATTGGGTCTGCGTTGGTAGATATGTACTCAAAATGCGGAAATGTAGAAGAGGCAGTTAATGTGTTTGTGTCGATGAACAACAAAAACGTTTTCTCTTACAGTTCGATGATCCTTGGTCTTGCTACGCACGGGCGTGCTCAAGAGGCTTTAGATCTGTTTCATTACATGGTAACACAGACAGCGATAAAACCAAACACGGTTACATTTGTTGGTGCGCTTACGGCTTGCAGCCACTCGGGACTCGTTGTTCAAGGACGTCAAGTATTTGATTCTATGTATCAAACATTCGGTGTTGAACCAACGCGGGATCACTATACTTGTATGGTCGATCTTCTTGGCCGTGCAGGGCAGTTACAAGAAGCCCTTGAGCTGATTAAAACTATGTCTGTTGAGCCACACGGAGGTGTATGGGGCGCATTGCTCGGTGCCTGCAGGATTCACAACGATCCATACATAGCAGAGATTGCTGCAGAACATTTGTTTGAATTGGAACCGGACATTATCGGAAACTACATATTGCTCTCTAACGTCTACTCGTCAGCTGGAGACTGGGGCGGCGTTTTAAGAGTGCGGAAACTGATCAAAGAAAAGGGTTTGAAGAAGACACCCGCGGTTAGTTGGGTTGTAGATAAGAACGGTCAGATGCATAAGTTTTTCCCGGGAAACCTAAACCATCCAATGTCAAAAAAGATTCAAGACAAGTTAGAAGAGCTTGTAGAAAGATTAACGGCATTAGGGTATCAACCGGATTTAAGCTCTGTGCCCTACGACGTGAGTGACAATGCAAAGAGGTTGATACTGATACAGCACACCGAGAAGCTAGCTTTAGCGTTCTCTTTACTCACTACGAACAGAGATTCTACAATAACAATAATGAAGAATTTGAGGATGTGCCAAGATTGTCACATGTTTATGCGTTTGGCATCAGAAGTTACAAGGAGGGTGATTATAATGAGGGATAATATGAGATTCCACCATTTTAGGAGTGGAGCTTGTTCTTGTGGTGATTTTTGGTGAGAACCGAGGTTGTACACAGACCGAATACAATCTTCGGGGAGACTTTTCTTGTGAATCAATCAAGAAAAGAGCTCTGGAAAATTGGGAAACTGGAGATTGTTTGCTTAACACTCAAGAGATTCGTCGAAGAATTTTGAACACGTCTCGTGAAGACTTTTTAACGGAAACGCCATGGATCTAAATCTGATCATAGCTATAGTTAAGTGTATTGTATGTGCAGTGACTTCGATCTTGCTTAGTCATGATTCTCATGGGCTTGGGCTGTCTCTATAGGCCCAATTATATATTTCCTTTTTTGTTAGGGTAAAATTCGTTCGTTGCATAACAAACGAACGAATGTCTTCGCTATAGTTTCATTGGTTGTTACTTGGACAACTTCGAATAGAATCAATAATACAAACACTTTTTTCTTGTTTTTTTTCTTTCTAAATAAATGTAAAAATTTTACTCAATGAGTTTCACAATTTGACTTGTTTGTTCCATGACGCCGTTTGTTTCTTTCCCTCCAGATGTAATTTCTATTTTTTTCATTTTGATAAACTTTTCTATCATTTTCATTTCTCTTTTTGTATCACTATCATAACAACATAAAGTTTGGTATATATTAAGAATTTTCGGAACTATGGTCCACACAAAGAGGTATATTCGTAGATGGCGAGAGAATCGAAATTTCGTTGTATTTGTCTTAGTCTACGAAACAGAATGCGTGCCGTTTTCTGAAACAGAAAACAACGAACACTGTTAATTGAATTAATCAAAACGGCAAAGACAAATCTCTGGTGGAGCCGATTTCTACGGAAGTCAACAAAACGCACCGTCGCTGCAGATCACTACCTCCTTTTTCTTCCTTAACGCAAAACATTCAACAGAGAGCAAAACCAAAGACACGAAAACCAAAAGAATCTCCAACTCCTGAGAAAAAAAATTAAGCTCCGTGTAATCGATAAGGTAACGTATTACTCGATCTTCATATGAATTTCGAATTTTCCTTTCTTCAGGATTGTTCATTTATCGATGTGTTCGAATTTAATTAGATTCGACTTGCGATCTTGAGAGATCTCTGGTGTTTGAATTTTGAATCTAATTGGGTTTTGCTTCTTCAACGATGATGGGGTTTAACAATTCATATTTTGCAGTTTCTGGGATTACACTTCAATCAGTATTTATGAGTTTGAAGATGAAATTTTAGAAGAGTGTTTTTGCTTCCACGCAAAATAAAATAAAAATGAAGCGTTTCGTATACATTAACGATGATGAAGCTTCAAAAGAGCTTTGTTGTGATAACCGTATATCTAACAGAAAGTATACGTTGTGGAATTTTCTTCCAAAGAACTTGTGGGAGCAATTCAGGTGATGATGATGATTCAATTTATTTATGGTTCTAATGTTATATATATATATCGGAGTTTCGTCTTTTCTGATGAAGATGTTGTATGGTTTTCTTTTCAGCCGGTTCATGAACCAGTATTTTTTGTTGATTGCTTGCCTTCAGCTATGGTCACTTATCACCCCGGTAAATCCTGCAAGTACTTGGGGTCCGTTAATATTCATATTTGCAGTCTCGGCTTCGAAAGAAGCTTGGGATGATTACCACAGGTATTTGTCAGATAAGAAAGCAAATGAGAAAGAAGTTTGGATCGTGAAACAGGGGATCAAGAAGCATGTATGATTCACTTTTTCACGATTTTTTCCTGGCGATTGATTTTTGGCTTGACTGTTTTAGTATTTTACATGTAGATTCAAGCACAGGACATACAAGTTGGTAATATTGTCTGGTTGCGTGAGAATGATGAAGTTCCTTGTGATCTAGTTTTGCTTGGTACCTCTGATCCACAAGGTGTTTGCTATGTAGAGGTAGACTTCCTGTTCATTTATGCTACAATTTAGTTTCCTGGTTGATGGTGGTAGCTTTTCTTGAGTACTTTCAAATGCGCTAAAAGTGAACTCATATATGCAGACTGCTGCTTTAGACGGGGAAACGGATCTAAAAACAAGAGTCATACCCTCAGCATGTGTGGGAATTGATTTAGAATTGTTACACAAAATGAAAGTAAGACTTCTTGTAAATAATCATATCATTCCTCGTTTTCCATGTTGTTTTCCTCTTATCAGAATTTATATTAAGCTATATATGTTTTCAGGGTGTGATTGAATGTCCTATTCCAGATAAGGATATTCGAAGATTTGACGCAAACATGCGCTTATTTCCGCCATTTATTGACAATGACGTCTGTTCTTTAACCATAAAAAACACTCTTCTTCAGTCCTGTTACTTGAGAAATACAGAGTGGGCTTGTGGAGTATCTGTCTATACAGGTAATTTTTTCTTATAAAAATGGCATTTTTCTTGTGGACCATGCATTCTTATTATCTCTAGTCAGTCGTATTTTTAGTTGATCTTGACAAATGCTTTAATGATTTTTCATACTTTTATAGGCAACCAAACTAAGCTTGGTATGAGTAGGGGTATAGCTGAGCCGAAGCTTACGGCTATGGATGCAATGATTGATAAACTGACTGGAGCAATATTCGTTTTCCAAATTGTCGTTGTTTTGGTCCTCGGTGTAGCTGGAAATGTTTGGAAAGATACAGAAGCAAGGAAGGTTAGATTCCTCCTTTATCCTCATACAATGTCATGTCCATAATAAAAAATTACCCTAGTTTTTGTATGCTTGGGGAAGTTCTGAGCTATAGGAACTTGGTTGTTTTTTTCAGCAATGGTATGTGCAGTATCCAGAGGAAGCCCCGTGGTACGAGCTGCTTGTAATCCCTTTGCGGTTTGAACTCTTATGCTCCATCATGATACCCATCTCCATTAAGGTAGTTTAAACTTCCTTGCTATACTATGTGGAAATTCTGGTAGCTCCATTGCTAGCTCTGGAGTGACAGAATGCATTAACCGACTTCTTGGCTTGTGAAAGAGATATTGGATTGAAAATCGGGGATTAATGATCATCTTTTACGGAACAATATTGATCTTGATTCTTGAAGATAACAAAATTATGATAAAAATAGCATGCCTGTTTCTGCTAAGTATCTGGTTGATGTAATGTGGCAGGTGTCTCTAGATCTGGTTAAGGGTCTTTATGCAAAATTTATAGAATGGGATGTGGAGATGATAGATCAAGAGACTGGTACAGCATCTTATGCAGCAAAGTAAGTTCAGGATAGAGGCAGGCTACCTCAGATTAATCTGCTTTAAACACGTTAATTTCATGATTTTTTGTTGCATTATGTGGCTTTTTGTGCATGGCAGCACAGCAATAAGCGAGGACCTTGGGCAAGTAGAGTACATTTTGACCGACAAAACTGGGACCCTGACAGACAACAAGATGATATTTAGAAGATGCTGTATTGGTGGCATATTTTATGGGAATGAGAATGGAGATGCTTTAAAAGGTTTCAGAATTTTTTTTCTTGTGTATTATGCTTTCCCAATTTGTGTTGATCATATTAATTTATACATTATTTTAAGCATGTGCATCAGCGAGTATGTATCAGAGGAGTATTTCTTACTTATCTTGTTTTGTTTTTCTGATCAGATGCACAACTTCTTAATGCGATTACCAGTGGCTCTACAGATGTTATCCGATTTCTTACAGTTATGGCCATCTGCAACACAGTTATACCTGTGCAGAGGTAAATTTTAACTTCTTGAAATCCCTACAATATCTGTGAAAGAAAACTTCATAGATTGCATGTATTTAAGTTCTGCAAATTTATTCTGTTTGTCGAGGAACTTTCATTTAGTTATGATTTTTTGGGTTTCAATCTGACAGCAAAGCTGGAGATATTATTTACAAGGCGCAATCTCAGGATGAAGACGCTCTTGTAATTGCTGCTGCAAAGTTGCATATGGTCTTTGTTGGCAAAAATGCCAATCTTCTAGGTAATAGTTCAGTTTTGTTCTCCATGGAATATGTACCTAAAAAGTAGTTATCATTTGTTTTTCCCCTCTTTATTAAATGCAGAAATTAGATTTAATGGTTCGATAATTCGCTATGAAGTACTGGAGATTCTTGAATTCACTTCAGATCGAAAAAGAATGTCAGTGGTAGTGAAAGATTGTCAGAATGGGAAAATTATACTTCTGTCAAAAGGTGCAGATGAAGCAATCCTTCCCTATGCATGTGCTGGTAAGTTGACGTATCTCTTATCAATATGAGACGATTAAGTATCATTCAACTGACTGTGCTCAGAGCTGGTGGCTGTTTATTCTCCACTATGCTTTTAGGTCAACAAACCCGAACTATTGGTGACGCCGTAGAACACTATTCCCAGCTGGGGCTTCGAACATTGTGTTTGGCTTGGCGTGAACTGGAAGAGAATGAGTATCTAGAGTGGTCAGTGAAGTTTAAAGAGGCTAGTAGTCTTCTGGTTGATAGGGAGGTAATTGAAACAATTCTCTCTTCCTGTTGTTCACTATAAGCGATTATGAAGTATGATGAGTTTGAACCTACAGCTTAACTGGCTAATTCGATGCACTTGATTGCCTCAAAATGATGTTTTTCTCATGTCACAGTGGAGAATTGCGGAGGTCTGTCAAAGGTTAGAACATGATCTTTATATTCTAGGGGTCACTGCAATAGAAGACCGCTTGCAGGTAAAATTTTAAATGTCCAGGACATAGTGAGGTTTACAGTGTAATATAATGTAGCACCCTAAATAGGCGAAGAATGTCTTATATATTTTTGCCTTATTTATTTAGGATGGTGTGCCAGAGACAATCGAGACACTTAGAAAAGCAGGGATAAACTTTTGGATGCTGACCGGAGATAAGCAGAATACAGCTATACAGATTGCTCTTTCATGTAATTTTATCTCCCCAGGTAAGTTGGGATCATTTCCTCTTCTTTGTTATTTTTGTTAGAAAGCTTTGCCTATCACTACTTATCATGCTTTTTTACCATAATCATGTTTATATCAGAGCCTAAAGGTCAACTTCTGATGATTGATGGAAAAACTGAAGAAGATATTTCTAGAAGTTTGGAGAGGGTTTTGCTTACAATGCGGATTACAGCTTCAGAACCTAAGGTTCACCTTCTAAGCTAAATTCTTGAACTTTTGCATCTGCACCTTTATCAGAGAATAATTATATGGGTTGTACAGGACGTGGCATTTGTTATTGATGGCTGGGCTCTAGAAACTGCTCTGAAACACCATCGCAAGGATTTTGTTGAATTAGCTATACTTTCTAGGACAGCCATATGTTGTCGCGTCACACCTTCACAAAAAGCCCAGGTACCCCACCTAGCGTTAGGTGCTATAAGTATTCGATATTTCCTGGTACCAAGTGGCCTTCCAGTGCTCATCGTATTTTCTGTTTTGTTTGAACTTTTTTCTCCACTTTACAGTTAGTTGAAATCTTAAAATCCTGCGATTATCGAACCCTTGCAATTGGTGACGGTGGGAATGATGTAAGAATGATACAGCAAGCTGATATCGGGGTCGGCATCAGCGGAAGAGAAGGCCTGCAGGCAGCAAGAGCTGCAGATTATAGCATTGGAAGTAAGACCATTAGCAAGAATTTTTTTCCTTAATATTAACTTGAAGATACATATCATGCACATATTTTCCAGATACCTCCATATCCATGCTTCTGGATTTTGTTGCATGGATAAATTGTTTTAGCAACTTAAAACAGTTTTTGATTGGTTCTTGATGGACTAATCTTGATTTCAGGATTCAGGTTTCTGAAAAGACTGATTCTTGTTCATGGGAGGTATTCATATAACCGGACAGCATTTTTGTCCCAGTATTCCTTCTACAAATCGTTGTTGATATGCTTCATCCAGATTTTGTAAGTTTATTATCTCAGATATGTTCTCAGTAGATATCATCCAGGTCGTTCATGAAATACTGACAACAGAATCTACGTAGCTTCTCGTTTATTTCAGGCGTTTCTGGAACCAGTCTTTTCAATTCGGTTAGCCTGATGGCTTATAACGTTTTCTACACCAGTATTCCTGTTCTTGTTAGCGTAATTGATAAAGATCTTAGTGAAGCATCAGTGATGCAACACCCTCAAATTTTGTTCTACTGCCAAGCTGGAAGGTATGCTTGATTAATTGTGTCTAAATCTGGTTTTACTAAATCCGAAGTTAACTGTTCATACGTTCATATATATTTGTTAATTTCATCTGTTTTTTGAACTACTCAGGCTTCTAAACCCAAGCACATTTGCGGGGTGGTTTGGCCGATCCCTTTTTCACGTGAGTACTGTCATCTCAAATCTACTCAATTGAGTTCATTTTCTTCACTACATCCACCAATTAATAAAGTACAAATATACTATGCAAACTCCACACACCAATTAAGAAAGTTGAAATGCTTATAGTTACTTTTTATCTTCTTCATTGCTTTTTGTTCATGTTCCCTTGTATAAATCTGGATTCTGGGATGTATTTGCAGGCAATAATTGTATTTGTAATAACCATACACGCATATGCTTACGAGAAAAGTGAAATGGAGGAGCTTGGAATGGTAGCTCTTTCTGGATGTATATGGCTTCAAGCTTTTGTTGTGGCTCAAGAAACCAAGTACAGCTTCTTTTCCTTGCGCACACATTTAGACTCATACATTCCATTTAGATGTGCTTAGTGCTTATTGTCTCTTTCTTTTTCTATTTCTTTCTTGATGTGCATTGCAGTTCCTTTACGGTGTTGCAACACCTTTCCATTTGGGGAAATCTGGTCGGTTTCTATGCAATCAACTTTCTCTTCAGCGCAATACCGTCATCCGGAATGTACACCATCATGTTCCGCCTCTGTTCTCAACCTTCTTACTGGATAACAATGTTTGTGAGTATCAAAAACTCATCTCTTATCATCTGCTTATAAGTCTTCCCATAAACAAACACCAATTAAGAACAATACTTTGTTTCTTTCTCTTGTGCAGCTCATAGTTGGGGCAGGCATGGGTCCTATATTCGCATTGAAGTACTTCCGCTACACATACAGACCCAGCAAAATCAATATACTCCAACAAGCTGAACGAATGGGTGGTCCAATACTGACTCTAGGAAATATTGAACCGCAACCAAGGACCATTGAGAAGGACTTGTCTCCATTATCCATCACTCAGCCCAAAAACAGAAGCCCGGTCTATGAGCCATTGCTATCAGATTCTCCAAACGCAACACGACGCTCATTTGGCCCTGGAACTCCATTCGAGTTTTTCCAATCACAGTCAAGATTATCATCATCGTCTGGTTACACCAGAAACTGCAAAGACAACTAAAAAACATTTTCTTTTTCTTTCAAATTTTTACATTTCCGTGACGTTTGTGACTTTTCTGATCTCAATGGTAAATGCAGTCCAAGTCACGGGTATTAACCAGAATTTGATAGAGCACAAAACGAAAGAAATGGACCAAAAATGAAACAAGTTGTATTTGTATAAAAGACTACTTTACTGGATTTTGCAGATATTGAGAAGTAGTCTTTGAAAAAACATTGCCTTGTCCGCAAAATAGATCTTATTTATTAATTTATTAGATCTCTGCGAGGGAAAACTAAATGGAATACCTCTGCAACAGTATCTCAAGAAAACAAATGGGTACTTACATATAACTCGGATGTTACAATCTCGATCTACGTATAAACCTCTTCCCCGGTCTCCGCCTAGCCCGCCCGGTTTCTGATAACTTTATATCCCAATCCTCGACATTCTTCGGAATATAAACATCAAACAAGATTTGGCCTAGAACTCCATTGGGCTTAACCGAGTCATCGGTTTGAGTATTGGACAAACGAATCAAGTCTTGTTTGTGTTCATCTTGCACATATCCACCATCTCTGCCCACGTAGTAACCGACAGTGGTAGGCACAAAGAAATGATCGGTTGTGACAAGTGGAGTTCCGTTGAAGCTTCTGTTAACACCAGAGGTTGATTGCCCCAAGCTTTGAATTGGCCCTGTTATCTCATCATCACATTGAGTTTCTTTCATAGCTTCTCTGTCAAGACTTCTCGTCTTCTGCAAATAAACGGACGCTGCTTTTGACAAGAACTCGGATACAGCAGCTTTATAGTCGACCTGGTTATAACGATAATGACCTGAAAGCATTATGTATGAATTAATATTCTGATCATCAAGAATTTATTTTAGAGAAAGAAACATCACTAAGTGTCAGTATATACTAACCACAATGAGGAGAATCATTCCATTTTACAAGTTTTACATTTCCTCCTAATTCTTGGAGACGTGTAGCGAAATTGTGTATAGTTTGATAAGGAGCAAGGTCATCATTTTCAGAGCATAGAATGAGATAAGGTACTCTCATGATCTGCACCAAAAGAACGTAAAAAAAATGCAATGCGATAAGAGGTCAAATCCGAAATGAAAGTCGGAGACTTTTTTTTTACCATTTCATAATATGTAAATAAGGCTCTTACTATAGTAGAGTAAAGAGTCTGCCAGTACTCGGCTCGCTGTGATTCAAACCTGTTGAGGAAAACATAATCGAGACTCGAAGCAATACCATTCGCTGCCCAAACAAACGGTCTAGGTGGATTAGACATTTTAAGCGTAGTTGGATGAACCGCTAATCGAGCTCCCAAGTCGCTAGTAAAATCCACAGGACACGAGTCATAGATAAACCCTGAGATGCAGTTTCTAACCAATCTACAATCATCCTGAATACACACAGAGATAAACCAAAAACCCATTAACCTAAGAATCATCAAGATAAAGACAAGTCTAATCATTAACAAGAATGAAAACAACAATCGCATACCGGATTTAATCCGGTTTCGCATGTTCCTTCAAGTATCTGCATATATATACATAAAGAAGGATCTTGGTTAAACACTTATACTCAAAAGAGAGAACAAATTCAGAAAAATGGTGAAAACAAAACCTTACTTGGAGAACTTTATACATACAAGCATTAGGACCACCAGAGAAAGAAGCGAACACTAAAGGAATTGGCTTTGCTTTAAGCTCCTAAGAACATCATCAAAACCAGAACTAATAAGCTTATGAGATCAACAAAACAATAAAGTTTCAACCTTTATTACCTTCACAAGTTCAGACACAACATTAGAAGCTAAATCTGCAGCTTTGTCTGGAAGAAACCTATAACATAAAATGAAATCACGATTGAATCAAAAGAGAATTCAATTATGAAACAGAGAAATTGAAAACAGAGAGATGAAACAAACATGTTGAGAAATTGAGAATGGCAAACGAGAGAATCCCAAAGAAGAGAAGAATAGAGATCGACATAGTTCTTGAGATTGCGTTCTTCGCTAGACATCCAAGCGAATACCACAACGATCGCTTCGCTTTGACTTCCTTCATTGTTGTTGTTCTTCTGCTTTCGCCAATAGTAATTTCCTCCAATTCCCCACATCTTTCTCTGTGAATTAGGGTTTTTTTTTTTGTTATGGAGAAGATGATTGTAGAAATCTTCAATTGAGGTTTGACATAATAATAATGAAAGGGCACAAGCTTCGAGCAGAGAGACGTAGAGGAAGAAGATAGAACAGATCACTTTCGTTCGTTATCTTTTGCCTTAATTAATAATAATGTTATATATTACATAAAATTTAATTAGAAAAAAAAATAGAAGAAAATGCAAAAAAACCAAACAATGTTAGTTCGGAAATTAACGGTTCTCAAGGCTATTTGATTTTATTTTCAGGATTTGTTGAATGTTGTAAAGAGAGAATTACCCAAGGTTGAGAAACCTTTAACTTCCGAACTAACACTGTTTCGCGTCGTGTTGAAATCGGCTCATTTGCATTAGTTCAGGTTTCGATTTTGAATTATTTTTGGGTTTGGGTTGAAATCGACTGGTGATCATAGTTTGGGTTGGAAAAACCCGCCAGCAAATAGTTGAGGTTGAAAAAGGCCGTTTTCCCTACAAGAAATAACATTGTCATTGTAATTGTGGCGAAGGATACCGACGCATCGGAGATTTTCGGAGAAACAATTTAAAAAAATAATTTCTAACGAGAATATAAAGTAAATAGGATGTGAGAGTAACTCAACTATACTATAGTGATTTGGTCCTACTCTTTTAATTTGGAGAATTTATATTTAAGAATATAAATATGTATGTATGTGGTTTAAAAAAAATCAACTTAGCTTGGTGGGTAATGTATTTATGGATTGTCCGTAAGGGGTTTAAATATTGTTTTTAAATTTTATTATTTAATTAAAAGACGTTGTTTTGTGTAGTTAAATATAGAATATTCACTAAGTTAATTAGTTTTGTTAGTCAATTTAACGACGTGACTTATTTGGGAAAATCAACAAAAATTAACGATTAAAATAGAAATTCGATTAAAATTAAAGATTAAAATAAAAAGTCAATAGAAATTAGTGTATTATTTTATCCGAGATAAACTTGGGGATTTTTTTGGCATATTTTTACAGTTGAGGATTTTTTTCATAATATTTTTCCGAAACTAAAACTAATTGTTATTAAGTATTTTCAAGTCTATCAAATAAGTCTACGGGTGATTGGTGTGATGCTGTAAAGACTTTTACTACATTTAAAAGTTCTTATAGTCAATTATTTACCAATCAGACTTTTCACTCCTTCTTTTTCTCTAGAGCCTTAACAGCCTATTCTTTTTTCTCTTTCTCTAATTGCACTAGTTTTTTTAAAGTCCCAATAATGAGACTTTACCTGTGCTATAACCTTTTTTCAATTAATTGAGTATTTCTTTTAAAACTAGAGGCAAATCCGGGCTACGCCCGTGTATTTTTAACATTTAGTATTTTAAAGTTTGTTAACTAAATAGTTTGTCTTACTTTTTTCAATATACTTTATGAAAAATTATGTGATGTTCTATTTAACATTTTAGTAATGAAAACATATATGATACTATTAACTGTTTAGTTATATTTATTTATATATTTTTCATTGTAATTTATATTTAAAATTTTAATTCAAATTTATTTTGATTATTAATAATTTATTTTTTTATTATGACTATATAGAAAAATTTTATATGATATTTTCAGTTATGTTGATAAGGTGAGTATTTTTGATTAGGATGAGTAATAAAATCCTTAATATTTACTTATTTAGCATAAATTATCTCTATGGTAATGATATATACCTAAGATATCACTGGTAAAGTGAAATTTGAATGGTTATACAATGAGTGATACTATTTTGATAAAATATTTTGGCTTTGTTAACTTCCGTCAAAAAGATATTTCAGTTTCATGTATCATGATGGAAGAGTAAATTATTGGAAATGAAACCATCAAGACCTTATGAGTTTGGAAATATCATCTTTAAACAGGCAAAATCAACATTGAAGTATCATATCACACACACTATGATAATAACCTACATAAGCCAATATTATGAACCGTAAACCATAATTGGCAAAAAGTCATATCCTTACCATCATCAACATAATAATGGAGCGTATATCCGACACTTCTCTTTACTATTCTTTGAAAATATGACAAATTGACAATTGATGCCTTTCTAATCTCTTTGCCAAGTGCATAAAGCCCAACGTTTCACATAAGGCAAAGCGTTGCATTCTCATTTATGTTCCTAATTCTGGCTACACAATGTATTGCCTGCAACATCAAATCGATCTTATTAGATTATCATTAAAGGTACACAAATACTTGCTAATAATAGTGTAGTGTCTTTCTCTGTTTATTTCGCTAGTAACCAGAATTGTGGTTATATATATATATATATTTTGTAAACCAGAATTGTGGTTATATATGTTACGTCTTGTGGTTAGTATTACTGGCCTTGAAAACCAAAGGGATTAAATTGGTGACTAACCACTAAAGCTATAATGTGAGTATCCATTCCTTAATTAAGAGGTCAAGATCCATAGTCATTGCACATCCAATCCTTGGATTGATGGCTCTCTTATTCTCGTTTGGTCGTACCCGAAAAAAGTGGAGTTTCATTCTAAGTGATGTGTTAAGCCATACTATGTAGATTCTTGTCATATTTTCCATCTGCGGTACCTAATGATGAATGGAAAACAGATTACATGTGAGTTATGGTGTGACTACGACCTAGATTACACAACCATCGGAATGGAAACGAAGATATGATAACTAACATATATAAATTGCAAAGCTGGTTATCAAAAGTTCAGGATCAACATTTGAGACACAATATGAGAGATAACAAAGTGAAATAGGATTGAAAGAGTTTAGCGAGATGAATTGATAAATGCAAATAAAGGCTTTTGATTGTACCTTTCATAGTTTCATGTAGTGGAACACTTTCTTGCAATGGATACATACAACTACTACCACCAGTGGTCTTTTCATGTTGCTTTGGCAGTTTCAACAGCTCTCTGCCTGGCTTCCTTTTCCCCGTAGGCATTATCCTCAAATGTCCGCATATCTTTTGCGCCTTTGTATACTAAACAAAACAATGAAATTAAAAGCAAACCATAGTGTAAACCCCCATCTGTCTTTCTCTTGGATTAGCATGATTCAAATTTCCGGTAGATAATTTGAGATCCAAGGAAAATATTAGACATAACACTCACCGTATGATGTGTCTTCCCTCACCGTACAACCTCGGCGACTTCAACACTCACATAACAACTGCAAATGGGTTGATATTTAAGAAAAGAATATGAACAACGTCAGTTAAAGAATTCTAAGGAAAAAATTAGGAAAAGGTTTGGAATATATTTTACTCAGGGCGATTATGGTTTCATTACGAACACACACTTTATAAGCTTTCGAGAGAGAGGCCATTAATGATGAATATGATTGTAGTGGCAATTTAAATCATTGAATTGAGAAGAATAAGTGGGCAATTAAGAAGACGAAGTGGTAACGGTAGTGGAAGATTAATCGGTTGATCTCTGCGTGTTATGGTGGAGATGTAGGTTAGAGAATGAAGAAGAAGACTATCATCGTAGGCCTTAATTGATGTGGAAAATATTTGGATTTCTTTTTTTTAGTCGAGTAATTTAAAATGTTAGTGTAGTTGCTACTTGGCTACTTGCTAGAGAGTTATTAATGTAGCCCAGTATTAAAGTTTGGAATGAGTGGCTGACGTGGCTCTCTCTTAGATGGGTTTCATTTTGCTGAGTTGGCTATGCTGAGAAGCCTCAAATTGCATCTTTTATTAGTAAGAGATTATTTATCTTCTATTTATATATCACTTTTCATTGATTGTTCAATATAAAATATAAACAACAATTTAACAAAAATAAATACATTCAAAAAATATAAGTTTTACTATTAATAGTGAAAATCAATATAAAACAATAATAGCCAATAAAGAAAATTCTACACAAAACAAATTAGCACATAATAGTGAATCATTAATCATTCAAAATTAGAGAAAATCATAAATTTTAAAGCATACCAATACAAAAAATATTCCAACAAATTTTAAATTAAAATTAATACAACAAACTATTCTTAGAAGATCACTAACATTATAAATACAATGACCAGTGGAGTTTTAACTTGCAAATCCAACAAGTACTATGATTTCCAAGTTTTTGTTAGGAGGGGTTATTGGTTCATGGATTTATAAGAAATTAGAAATCCATACAAAAATCATTTGTTATTCAATCATTGATTTTAAAATCCTAATTAAAATCATGTGTTATTGGTTCTATGAATTATAAATACTAGTTGAAATCCTTTGTTATTCGTTTAATCATTTGTTTTTGGATTTGAGAATCCAAATTATGTTTTAAATGGATTTGAATGGAATTGAAAGAGAAAAATAGAAGGATTCAAATCCATCGGTAAACACATGTTATTTCAAAATCCATATATCTTGATTTCATAATTAATAGAGATTTTCAACTTCTATATGGATCTACAAATTAATAAACCAATAACACCCCCTAAGTTTATCACACTTCTTACTTATGCTTTTGGGTACTAAATTTCGACATAAAATAAATAAATTTATTTGTTTCAAATATATATCTATTAGTTTATTTTTAAACTTTTAATTTTTTAATAAATCTTTTTGTTATGATATTAAAATAATATTCACAACTTTTACAGCCACAACTTCTACAATAGTGTTTACCAGTTTGACTTTTAAAAATATTTTAAAGTTTCAGCCACAGTTTTTACGGTCAAATTCTCTGCAGCCAAAAGTTTAGAGTAAAAGTCTTTACCAATCTGCAGTACATCTGAAAATTCGAGTGTTGAACAATTTTTTTGGTTCATTATAGAGATAGAAAGAAGACGATTGTAAAATTTCAATTGAGCGTTGACATGATGATGAAAGGGCACAAGCCTCGAGCAAAGAGACATAGAGGAAGAAGATAGAACAGATCACTATCGTTTGTTATCTTTTGGCTTAATTAATAATTAATATATTACATAAAATATAACTAGAAAATTAAAACGGACAAAAATGTATATAAAAAAAATAACTGTAAAAAATGTTAAAAATATTCTTAATTTTGCTTCAGGTAAAATAATATGTTAATATTTATAGATTTTTTTTTAATCGTTAATTTTTATTGATTTTCTATTTAATTGCTAATTTTTTTGTTGAATTTTTCAAATATATCATGTCATTTAGTTGAATAATGAAAAAAATTACTGAAATTAAATTTATGTTAAGAGATTCTATGTTAAACTACACAAAACGATATCGTTTGATTAATAAAAAAAACTCGGTCTTCTTATCTCTTGGATACGCTAATGGTGACATAAAAAACATTGTCCTTGAAACAATGGTGAATGATACCGTTGCATCGGAGATTTTTGGAGAAACGATTTCAAAAACTAATTTCTACAGAAAATCTAAAACAAATAGGATGAAATATAGTGGCGGATCTAGAAATAAGTTTTATAGGGATAATAATAATAATAAAAATATAATGATGAAGAATAAATTGAAAAATTCAATGAATAAAAGAGGTTATTTGGAAGTAAGAACAAAAGTTTATAAGGGTCAAACACTAATTTTAACTAAATATTTCCTCAAATTTACACTAAAATTAACTAATATATAAAATTTATAGGGGTCACATGACCCCCTCATCTCTTCTTACCTCTGCCACTGATGAGAGAATAACTCAATTATACTATAGTGGTTTAGCCCTAATCTTTTTAATTTGGATAATTTATAGTAAAGAATATAACTATGTATGTTTCAGGTTTAAAAAAAATCAACTTACCTTGATGGGTAAAAAAACCAACTTACCTTATGGATTGTCCGAAAGATAAGGGATTCAAATATTATTGTTTAGTTTTAGTTTTTAATCAAACGACGTTGTTTTTATTCACTTTTTTTTTAACAATGTGCAACCAATCATATCCTATATTTTTGTTATTCTTGATATTGAAAAAGGTACACACACCAAAGAAAAATTGAAAATTGATGTTGTGACTTGTTACTCTCTGCAATGGGACAGCTTGTCCTATGCAAAACAGATATGTCCTTGTTGCCCAGTCTCAAGTTATTCTTCCTGCTTATACTCCTCTTGTAAATTCTCGCATTCACTTCGTTACGAAGAAATTTGTTGCAATTAGATGGATGGCCTATTCAGTAATAGACATAGATAAGGTTTACCTTGGTTTCGAGCAACATATGAAGATATAAGATAAGTTAGTTTGAATATGTTAATGTTGCCTATTACTGTCAAAAATCTGGTACAAAAAAAGCGGAAGATAACTGATTCTAAATTTACCTCTCTTGCAGGATTCATACTGCTGATGGTGATAATGAATATGCTTGATTATGATGAGAATGGGCTAACATGCATTACATTCTCGACGAGCTTCCTGCTTCCACCTCCCACTAGCTCATCGCCACTGCCACCGCCTAGCCTTTTCACAAGCCCACCACCTCCAATGTCTTTAAGCTCACCGTCTCCAAGCTGTGACGGTGGCAAATCGTTCAATATTGTGATCAAGTTTGTTACTTCGATTGTTGAGTCAATAGTTGGTTCGTTGTTTGTTTACCTAATGAAGTTTCTCATATCTAAGTATATGAAGTAGCTAGGGTTTATAGATAACCAGATATAGAATTGATATTTTAGTGTAAAAAAAAAAAACAAATATATAACCAAAATTGGAAAAGAAACTGTGGTGGCAGAATTGTAACTAAGTTGTACATTTTTTGCTCATTAAACAAAATAATGTTTTAATCGCATTAAAAAAAACATGTCACAAAATAAAATACTTCATCGTAAAAGATTCCATAAAAAACTCCATAGAAGATTTGCAAGATGTAAATGATTGAACCAAACTGGTCTACCCTCGTCTATGTAGTCTACAAGATTTTTTTCGACATTTGTTCAAAATAATTCAAAATGATAATTTTACATCGAGCAAAAAAAAACGAAATTACTGGCAATTTCCAAATCGTTAAAAATTCTCTAAACCCCTTTTGCACTGCCATCAAAGATCGTCTCCTCTGATATAAGTTCTATACATTTATAATACGTAAAAAATACCTATATGATCCGAGGGACTATGTTTAGTTTTATTTTTATTTTTATTAAACTGATAAGAGACTTATCTGTTCTTTACCAGGTTCAACACGAAATCGCAAAGAAGCTCTACCAAGGATTTCTAAGCATTTGGACTAAGTTGTTTCCTCATTTTTTAATAACAAAACTAACAGGATTAGGAAAAAAATAGATATGTGAAAGAGAAATATAAGTTCCAATTTTCAATCAAAGGAACAATCCCAAATTGGTTCAATCATTTATAAAAGTTTGATTGAACACACGAGGTAAATGAATCAACATAATTATGATTTGTGTATTCATTGATTTTTTAGATACTTAACAAGATATGACTATTTAATGCAATTACTTTAAAATTTATATTATTAAATTTTTCAATACAAAAACTAAATCTAAATGTAAATAGTAAAGTATATGTACTATATATGGTCTATGTATTCTCACAAAAAAAATAATATCTGGTCTATGTATTAAGCTTTCTTCTTATAGTTTATATACAGAAATACAAGTTTATATGTATATATGCCAGTTTTTAAGTCGACTAAACAAAAGATTAGAGCACCATTATCAATGGTCTCTTAATTTTGGTTCTTAAGAATTTTTAGTATTAAATTTACAAATTTTGGCTCTTAACTTTTTTTTTGTTCCTTAGCTAAGGAACCCATCTTAGATTTAATGCATTTGGAAACTAATTTTAATCAATTAAATGCTAAGATCATCTTAAGATTTTCTTAAGAACCCATTGATAAAGATGGTCTTAGTGACGCAAGAAGAAAACAGGCAAATACAGGTTTACAATCGCTGATCCCCGATAAAAGAGTCAATGGGCTTTATAAGAAGAGAAAAACAAACAAGAAGATTAATATAATTGAACAAAAAAAAAAGATTAATATAAATGGGGAAACTTAACAAAAGATTCAATATATTAACATATGTTTAAATGTATCTGTTAATTAGGTGGAGTTTTGAAAACCATATTTTTTCTAGCAAATAACCAAATTTTACAAGAGACAATAATATTAATTGTTTGCATTGCAATGTGGCACGAATTAGGTGGAAGAATCGTGAAAATATATTCATGACACTTCTATTTTATATGTCAGCAAGTACAAGCTACACATCTAAATTCGCAAGTAATAGAAAGTCAACTGGAGAATATATGGGATAAACAGGGTTTGATGGGTTTTCAAAAACCACCACAATAACCATGAAGCTAATGCAAAGGATTTATCCAAAGCTGAAAAACTCCTTGAAAATTAGACATAAGAGATAAATTTTCGTTTGTTTTTAGTTTTTCTTCTTACTGATCTCTTCGCATTGTATTATTCATCTACCGTACGTACGTGGTCCTCACTCTCACATCTCAGAGAATGAACACTCCAAAAGAAAAAAATCAAGAAAAAGATGGGAAGTTAAAGGTACATGCATGCACCAAACTCTTCAACAAGAAGTAAATGGTTAGAGTTCCATGTACCATAACATTTAAATCCAAGCTTATTAGGGTCCATTTTATGGTGTAATTGGCCCACGGTCCTTTCTCCAAAAACATATGTAAATACATATAATGCATGATGGTGAAATCTGTCTCCAAGGAGACATCTAAAGGACTTATCGACCCATCGAGATGAGAATGGGAACTAAGTATTGGTGGGTCATGCGGTCCACGTGACACCTCCACACCCCGACATACTTTACTTTTGTATATTTGCTATTATGTTTATCTATTTATGTATATACATGCACATGATCACATGTACTTATACACATGTATAATTCTATATATTATACCGTATCTATATGAGTAATGTACACCTCTATGCATGTACAGCTGTCGTTCAGATAAGTATGTCTCCTAGGAAACAAAGTGCTCTCGGAGTGGGGAGATTATTTTAGTATATCGGAGTTTTTTAGTTGTATTGTCACAAAATCGTAGATTTGAAGATTTTGTAGTAAGTGATAGGAATAGTATATTTTGCTCCACAATTAACTAACGAAACCTAATAATAACATTACTCTCCAGTCTCCACTATATATACTCACTCGAGGGACATATAATGTTACAATTACAATGTTAATGTTAAATATAGAGCATATACAATTCTTTGATGAACCGATATAAATCGATGTAAGAATCAATTTTCGTATAATAATGATTGTGGACATTAACTACAACATCTTTTTTTATTAAACAGAACATTTTGAAGTAAACATTACATAGAAATTCGATCACAAATATAGTAGTTATTACAAGTTCCAAGAGATCAATATAACAATAGAAGTTATGGACTCTTATTTAACAAAAATAACTTGCATGATTATATTTTTTAAAGCACGACATAGTACAGACTCTTAATTATAGCTCCATGGAAAAAATCGTAAAAATTAACAATTTTCAATAAACAATGGCTTCACGACGGAACTCCACCGCCGTGTATTACTTGCCGCCGTAAAATATCTCCGATTGTTCACCGTTGACGTCACATTGTTCATGTCAAGAGATCGTTCACCCATCCGAGATCAAGATCGCCACTAGAACCGACTTCATAGCTATTCTTATCCCTAGCTTTGGCCGCCGCAGCTGCAGCCGCCGTGAAATCGCTTAACCGGCCACCGCGTGGTGTGAATTCATCGCTAAAGAAGCTCGACGGCGGTGGCTGAAGCTGGCTATGGAGGTAACTTGGAGTAGAAGAAAGGGAAAGAGGAAATTGTTGAGGACTACTCTGTTGTAATTGGAGATCTCTGTCTCCGACATCAAGCCACGGTGGAAGACGGTGGTGGTGATGGTTGATTAGATTCGATGAAGCGATCATCGCCGCCGTGGAAACGGGCATGGTAACGGGAGACGATGATGAGGCCGCGAGTGCTTCCGTGAGACTAAAGGAATCTAAAGAACTAATCAGTTCGTTTAATACGGTGGTGCGACGGCGACTCAGCCGTGAAAATGCAGCGGCTTTATCAGCCGGAGACAGAGGCGGAGATGACGACGGTGATCGTGATAAACCCAAGAGAGTACTCGTCGGAGAGTGGGAACAAAACAAGCAGCACCGATTATTTTTATTACTTAACACCGACGCCGGCGACGACGGTGATCCACCGCAACCACCGGAAACGAGATTCTCCGGCGACGGTGGAAGAACTCTCAGCTGACGTGGAGAGTGAGCAAAGAAACAGACTTTCCTCTTACAATGCTTACCGTCTTTACAAGCTTCCGTACGGTACCGACTCGGGTGGAGCCAACACTCGAAAACGCCGTGAGCAAAGCCGCATTCGTCGCCACGGCTACAATCACCGCCGTGGCGGCTAAACTCAGGGCATACCTCGCCGGTGTAGTGATACCGGCGAGGGTCACGACGACGAGCCTTTTCGCCAGGATGCGAGAAAGGACAGTCGGTCCAATCGTGGCTACGGCTACGCGTGCACCGTCGGATCTTGAATTCGTACATCCGAAAATGGTCTCCGGCGTAAGGATCTTCGGAGTCGGAGTCGTAACAATAGTCTTTCTGATCTTTATAGTCTCGAAGGGGACTTGAAACTGACGACGGAGACTTGGCGGAGGAAAGAAGCTTTCTCGGTGGAATATCCACCGTTGGTCTACTGATGTGGCCGGATTTGTGATGTTCGACGTCCATGTCTACGTGGCAAAAGAAGAGAGATATAGTTTTTTTTTATATAACTTTTCCTTATTTTTATTTTTGGTTTTAAGAGAGAGAGATTGGAAGAGATAAGTGTGGGATAAAATGATAGATGCCTAAATTGTCTCTATATATATGCGTTAGTGTATACATCCATATATACATATATGATATAGAATGGTTAGAGATAAAAAGATATTAAGACGTTGACAAAGAAATATCAAGATGTTATAGAATGCTAAAAATTGCAGTGCTTCTATGGTGGACGTGGTTACATTCGTTTTTATAGATATTTTGCTTAAAAATACTAAGTTTAATATACAATTGAAATTTAACTATGATAAAGAAAAAAGGGAACCAACGTGGGTTGGGCTAGTGGTACTTGAGGGGGTAATCCCAATATGGTGCCCGCAGTTCGATTCCCGTTGGCCACCGAGGTTTTCACCTGGCCCCTTCGGGCCTCCAGAAAACATACTGAGCGTTGGGCTCGGACAGCCCGACAGGGAACCGGTCTCAAGCCTTGGTGCTAATCGGGCTTCGGCCCGGATACCTGGATTATCAAAAAAAAAAAAAAAAAAAGGGAAAATATCAAAAGATCGAATAAAAATTTGAAATAGATAAAAATTTGTAAAACATATAAAAAAATAAACATATTGATATTAATTTATCCACATTTTGATTAGTTTTAGTTCATGAGTATACTTTTAAAATAAAATCTGAAACAATATTGACATTATTAATTTAAAAGATTAAGTAGTTAAGTAGTACTCGTATATGTGAGTGTTGATTTAAATTCACAAAGAAAAAATGATTCGTATTATAAGTTATTTAATGAAAAAGAAATGATGATGTGTAGAGTTATAAGAAGGAGACAAAAGGGAAGAATTCGTGGCAAGAGAACAATAAGATAGGTTCATGCAATTGAGCAGGAGCTGGCGTTTTCTTACGGATATCGAGTCATTGTTTCTGAATAATTTGATATTTTTTTAAGGATAGGCATATTTACATGCATGTGTTATCTTAATATTCTCGACCTAAAACCGAAGTAATTAATAATGGTCATGGAGACATGGACTCAGGATAGTTCTAGAGTAAACTTTGCAACACAGAAATGCTTGTACGTGATAACATATAACACTAAATATAGATATGGCATTATCTTCGAACATTATTAATCATATAATATTATAATATATAGAATATATATATACATGCACTCTTTTAATGTATAGTATTATTTTAGGCTTAACAGGTTTGATGTATAACAAGTGTGGTGTTGATCTCTATATTGGTTACGTGGCTCGCATGGATTCAAAGGCATTTGGTTTCTTCTTCCAACCGGTAATTATTTCTCAAGGACTTTTACAGTTTTATTTTATATATACAAGTTAAGAAAATATAGTTTTTAACTTTTGAATACGGATAGTTATTAAGACATAACGCATATTGTATATAGTTGTGATCTTTTGTTTAATATCTAAGTTTTTGCAGTATTTTTTATTGGTTTAATTTTTATAAATGATATAACATTTACTTTAATCTTTGAAGTTTTAGCCAAAACATCTAATAAAATGGGATTATATTTTGTAAGAAAACTGAATTCCAAACCAAACTACAATGACACCAAAGACTAGATTCAACGATTTTTTTAATTTGGCTGCCACATTCTCTAAACCAAAATACTTAGAAGATGAAAAAAACTGAACCAAAATCAATTTAAACAAGACCAAAATTGAATACCCATACACATATAGTTCCATTTTTCTTGAACCAACCAAAACAAATTGGCCCACACATCCCCTCAAGACTTAAACCCTGCATTAAAAATCACCAAACAATACATGCTATATTAGTAATAGTTTTGACATCGATCTACACATTTAGCTGATTTCACAATATTATTATATATTCTTATACAATTTTGATACAACCAGATTATCTTGATTCCGAATTAGAACTAATCTTCAAACCTATAACTATAAGCAATCTAATAATTCCATTTGAAATAAAAATTAATGATTACTTACGTGGAGCAATCCATGCTAGAGGAGATAGGGAAACTGAGATGTGTGTTACAAAGAAGAGGAAGCTGTTGGATCTTATCAGCCAAAATTGGAGGCGTATAACCTCTGGTCATCATCTCAACACAATTACACAAAAGCCTCGGATTCTCTTTTTTGTGTTTCGCAATTATGTTGAGTTTTACGATATGGACACAACATTTTTTACCGGGTTTGTAGTAATATCCCGTGAGAAAGTCTAGACAATAAGCAAAATAATCGTATGTGTAGGCACAAAATGGTACGTATGAGTGAACCTGAATCATTAGCCTAGTGTGATCGGAGGTCACGAGAAGTAGCAGAAGTGAAAGCACGACTAATTTAGTCGTGTGTTTATCCATTTCTAGACTTCAAATTGATGACACAATGAGACCAACTCTTAGACTAATTTGATATATAAGGAGGATTGTATATAGTATTTAGTATTAGTGATCATGTTTATTTTATGAGTTTTTTTTTGGTTTTGTTGATGGTTGGGTCATCGTATACGTATATACCAATGAAAACAATACAAATCGAATGAACCTAGTTTTTTTTTTTTTTTTGGTATGAAATAAAACTCGAGAATGAACCTAGCTGGAGGATAATTATACGTACTCGTACTCAGTCTACCATTAGCTACTATTAGGGGTTAGCCGTCACGATTTTTATATGCAAATTTTCACTATATTTGTAAATAGAGAGTAATTTTCATGAACACCTTGACAAAGTAAAATCATATAATTGATTTCTTAAGTGTAGTTGGCCAAATATCAATGTAAATGATATTTTTATACTCGTAATATGTTCATGTGAATTTTCTTTTTATCTGACTTTTGTGAGAAGCAAATTTTTTTTCCTACCATTATTAAATGTACATTTTCTTGTCGTTTAAGTGTTAGTTTTATATAGAACATAAATCATTTTCATAATTTTCTAATTCGATTAAATTTATGTTGATGATGAATTAGATGCATGTTATCAAAAATTGAGGATGAATATTATTATTTTTATATAACCAAGCAATGGATTAAAGCACATAAGGAACACCGGTTACACTACGGTTTTTGTTTATTTATTTTATTATGCTTAAATAGAAAAAGATGATGAAAGGTAAAAAAAAAAAGATCTTCGTCGTTGTGATGATAGAAGTAGATTATTTTCATATTCAATGTACAAATATCTAGATTGATGTATGATTCGATGTGCCTCTAGAAAGCTTTCAGGTTCTGGCAGGTTGGAGTGATAAGCACCAGAGCAACTTCTCAATAATAAATAACTAGATAATAACCCGCACTATGTGCGGGACAAAATGACTATTAAATAAATTTTAATGTATTAATTATATTGAAAGTGTTCGAATTTTATATTATTAGATAAACAGTAGTGTATTAATAATTATCAAGATTAGTGAAAATTTTCATTTATGTATTAATGTTTTGTGTTTATCATGATTCATGATATATATCTTGTTATATTAATAGATACACAAAATATTAGGTACTCTATTTTGTATAGATTTGTATCTCTTAATTATATATTTTAATTATATTTTCGTTTTAATTAATTGAGTAAAATAAAAAGCATAAATTAATTAGAAAAATAAACATAAGTAAAACTAATGGCAAAATCTGTAAATATCCTAATAAATGTTGGGCCTTTAATTAAATGGATTGAGAAGCTCTGTGAGAACGACATGTCAGCATGGCATTTTCGTTAATCACACATGAAGGTAAGGTTATTTTTTAAAAATGCTTCTCAATTAATATATAAGGGATAAGTTTATGCAAATGACGTATTTTCCTTTGGATATGTGATTTTTTTTTTTACTATAGGTAGACAGGTCCGGCCCGCCAACGATTATTAAGAAACATAGGTATTGGACTTCCAAGTTTTTTAAGATTTTTAGTATTTAGGCTTCAAAACAATTGTTATTGCAAAAAACATGCCTTATTTTTCTAAAATTTTCAGATTTTGTCTCAATTTTTAAATTTGATCTATTTGTTATTGCAAAATAGGTTCTATTTTTCTGAAATTTTAAGATTTGACCTCAAGTTTTATATTTTTTCTATAAAATCTATCAAAAAAATTTATTTTGTATTGGACCCCATATTTCACAGAGCCGACACTAGCTGGAAGTTAACATCCATATAAAAATATCAACATCTTGGCAAACATTTACTACGAAAATGCAATCTCTACATAAACAAGTTCATGAAACTCATTATCTCACAAAAAATTATAGATCGCAGTATTGTTATCTTTTCCTTATCGTCTAATTATTTCAATTAACTCAACAAACCCACCAATCTCTAATGATGCAGCCTTTGCTTATTGGAGTCATAGTGCATAAACAGTGCTTCTCCATACATTTTTTGGAGATATAATCATAGCCGTAAGCTCAAGCAAGAGAACCTTGGGATTGCGTCTTACAATTTCTTATATATTTGATCGACTTATTTTTTGTATTGTTGTTTAATTATTCTAGTGCTTAAAACAACATCATATGTCAAGGTAAGGAGAACAGTTCGATTATTCTACTTCTATTTTGTTTTTTCTTTCCACCAAAATATCAGAAGTAATAGGGCACATAAAATAGGTGAGTCTCCGAAATCCTAATAATCCAATAAACTAAAAACAGTAAAGAATAGTAAACTCAATTGTATGGGAATGGATGAGATTCAAGTTAGATGGTGACTTCTTTACCACATCAACAATGGCAAAACACTTTACTTCACTAACAACTTTATTGACTTGGTACAATTTGTTAGGAATATTGTTGTCTACTGTCTAGAATTTGCGTATATACCTAGACTATTTTGAAATTTTTTGATGTTTCAAATACTTGTGAAAAACTTTAAGAAAAAAGTTTTTGAGTACTTTGCTAATAAATTTCCTATTTACTGTTGGAAGTACACCTAGTCGGTGTAAGAATTTCAAGACGGAAGCTTAATTCATATCATACTTCTAGAATAACAAAGGTTGCTTTTGATATTTTATCTTGCTTAGTCTCTTAGAAACAACATCATCTAAGTGAAGTAACAATGGTATCTTAAAGATGGTTCTTAGAAGTATTAAAGTTAAGAACTCTTAGTTTTGGGTCTTAGCTAAGCCACTTTTCTTAGTTTTGGGTCTTAGCTAAGCCACATTTCTTACTTAAGAACTCTTTAAGATACCCTTGTTAATGGTGGTCTTATTTGGGAACTCTAAAATCATGTATCTAGAAAAAAAAAGATGGCATTTCTCTCAAGGTTTTTAGACAATGTAAATATTATGGACGACTAAAAAGAATGTCACACTCTAATCAAATTGATGTAAGTCATAGAATTTTGTTTTTTTTTTTGGTTAGCCAAAAACGAATAATGTTTTACCCAAATATATAACAGGCCTAGGCATTCAAGTATCACTTCGGGTTCGATTCAAGTATTTCACATTTCGGTTTTTTTCAGTACTAGAGGTCTAGAAACTATTCAAATATCATAAAAATTCGGTCAGATTCAGTTTGGTATTTTTCGGGTTTGAGTCCCGGTTCGGAGAATTGATTGGAGACCCAGAATATACCCAATACTTTGCAGATATGGTTCGGTTTGAGTACTTTTACCCGATTTGACCAAACTACCGGTATAAATATCCGAATTACCTGTAATAAAACTAAAAAATCTTAATCTCAGTAATTTCGAATTTCATTCTTATGATGATAAAAAACCATACTAAAACAAATAAATCAAAGTGAAACATAATCAAATATGCAAAACAAGCAAGAGATACAGTTAAGAGTCAAGCAAGACTTAAGATACCAAGTACTAACATCCAAAATCAGATTCAAAGGGTTTACTGAAGCTTAAAGAAGTTCATAACAAACAATAGTAGTGAAACATCCAAAGAAGATAAAATTAACTTCACCACGTCCCTGACAAAAAAAAGTTCACCATGTCCCTGTTTTAAAAGCAAAGCAGATTAGATACTAAGGTGGTGTTATTCAATGATGGATTTTAATAGAATTGAAATCCAACACTAATCCAGTGTTATTCAACTAATGATTATAAATCTAACGTTAAAATCTGGTGTTATTAGATCTTATACTTCATTAGATTTTAAAAGTTTGATGTTATTCAATGGTGGAGTTAAAGTCAATTCTTTAAGGTTTGTAAAATCCAGTGTTATTCAAAACTAAAAGACTTGTAAGATCTTTGTATATTAAGTCATTTGAAATGAAACCTCTTTGGAGTTTCATGAGTAAATTATTAGAATCAAAATCCAAGATATACTGCAGAGATTTTGAAATCCACACAAACAGATTCTTAAAACCAATATCAGAAAGTAAATCTAAACCTTAAAGAATTGACTTTAACTCCACCATTGAATAACACCCCCTAAGTGTATTAACAACCAACCAAATATCATGAGATCATAACAACATAAACCAAATTCCACATCCAGGACAAAGGCAGAGGAACCAACAATTTACAAACAAAACGTCAGAATTTGTTTCAACATTAAACTAAAACCAAAGTGACAAAGATCAAGTTTACGTTATATCCACATGTTAGTAGTCATCTAGTCGAAGTTAACTCGAGTATCAAACTCTGAAAGATAGTTACAGAAAGCAGAATGTTAAAACTCAAAACTGAGAAGAAAGAGTATAACAAAAGAAATTACCTTCCTTAAGATTATCAAACAATTCAACATCAACAAGTAGTTGTACTACTGCTCTGTGCACATCAACATCACAACCATTTAATGAGTTAAACAACTCCTATGTGGCTTTACGATACGACCACTAGTGCTAAAAACACATTCAGATGCAACATAGGACACTTGCATTTGCTAGCACATCTTTAGCTATTTCTGATAAAACTGGAAACTTACAACTGTTTAACCTCCACCAAGACAACACAGACCATTCTGATCCTACAATAGTTTTAGGATTTCCACTTTTTCCTTCAATAAACCTCTCCAACTCATCTCTTGCATCTGTGACTCCGATTTCATCAACCATCTTCTTATAAGAACAATCCATTGATTCTATCATTTCATACCCAAGATCCTCATCAATTGAGTCAGTAGTATCACTTGCAGCATTTTATGATCCTTGAGCACCTAAAGATGATGCATGATTTTATTGAGATGACTGCGCATTTGATCCTTTGCTATAAACACTATTATACTCCTTAAACAGATCAAAACATCAATGACTGATTCATACATCTCTGTAACTTCTGGAGTCTCTTTACCATAAATCATTTCAATTTACATTATGAGTTCGTCCTGTAAGACTAAAAGCACTTCAGAGCTTGAGGAAGAGATGTTGGCAAAGATGCTTAAGTTGAAAGCGAGACCTTTGAATAAGAAGGTACTGTGTGGCTTTCCCTCAACGTCTCTCTCTTCTGTAACTTCAGAAACAAAAGAGCTGCACAGAAATGAGAAAACTGAAAACTAAGCATGCGCTTCCTCTCTGTTTCACACAGATTTTGGCAGCTCCAGCTTTGCCCGCACCACATCCTCCAGAATTTCAGGTAAACCACACTGATCAGACCACTTTCATCTGAAGGAGATCAAAAAAATATGTGGCTTAATTCTTACTGTTCCAGGAGTTCCATATAGAAACAATGGCACAGGCTAGCCAGCATGCAGAGACATCTTCAGTAGTCTCGACAGAAATGTCTAAGGTTGGAGCATTTGTTTGTTTCCTGTTGTCTTATTCCCAAACTAGGATAAATATTCATGCAATCACCAGAAGTTCTTCAAGCAACTACAAGAGCAAGGAAAACTTCTAGGAAAAGCATGCGACCACTTGATTCTTACTCTTCTTCCTTTCTTCATCCACAGCATAATGACTGGAGGCCTCATCTCACTGAACCAAAGAGTCCTTTGCTTCAAACAATGCTGGGAGCTCGTCCTTCTAATGCAAAAACTTCAAATGAAATTGAGCAAGAGGAACTCGAGAAGGTGCCTTTGAACCAAAAGGTAGGTAACATATCCAAGTGGTTTACTATGATGTTACCTTTCAAGTTTCAAGTTCTTCATTCGCTTCACTGGGTCTACTAGTTCAGAATTATCTCTCAACCACTCCAGATATCCGGAAGTAAAGGAGAGACGGAAATATAATGCAACACCAAAAAGCATGTAACCATACCTCAAGAGGATTTCACGGCCTAATTCTGTTATAGATCTATTTGACAAGGTACTCTGACAAATCTTAAATTTCTGCTTCTTTGAAATGTGTGTCTTAACATAACATCTCCTTGCCAGCTCTCTTTGAACTCAGATTCTTGCCGTGAAAAGCCTCTACAAAGGAACACTACACCAAACCTTTTGCTTCTTAGGACCGAAGTACGTAATACGATGAAAAAAAGCCCTCTCTCTCACAGCTCAAGAGTAGCTACAATAACGATATTATCAAATCCAGGAACGAGGTGCTGAGGAAAAGAAGAAGTCTGTGAGAGAGTTCATATATAAGCAGATAGAGGATGAAAGGGTCAGAATTCCCAAAACAACACCATATACATACACAACTGACTATCCCGTGGAATGCATCCAAAGCTCCTTCTTTTCGTTCCTCCTTAGTCAGTTTTTGTTGCAAAAAAAAAAGTCACAATTGTCCACATTCCTACTCAGGTCCCACCAAAACCAGAGCCTAAGCAATGCACAAGACCAGAACCGTTCCAGTTAGAGAGTCAAGCTAGGTACGAACAGGAAATGCGGAAAGATATGGATGAGAGGATTAGAACTCAGAGAGAAAAAGCCAAAGAAGAGTCTTCAGAGCACAACCAGTGATTAAAGAGTAAGTGACTGTTGCTGTCTTTTGATCTACAGTTTCGAAGAACTCGCAAATGATTTGTGTGAATTCTCACCTGACTCAGGGATGTCATTACTGTTCTGGAGTAAGTAAGAAGGCCTCTTACAGAAATTCAAGAGTTTAATCTCCATGTGGACCATCGGGCTATAGAAAGGGTAGACTTTGGCCATAAAGTAAGCTTATCTAACTCAATCAGCAAATCAAAAGGAACTTTTTGATTTCTCGACTAACTTGTTCTATCATCTTTGGTTCCAAATTAAAGAGAATGAGATGATGTACAAGATACCGCGAAGAGACTGAAGCCGCAAAAATGGTATAATAAGAATACAATAAATCCCTATATAAATACTGCCAAATATATATGTATCCAAGTAAAGAGAATGATAATAAATATCTTTTACCTGAAACTTTTTCAGGTAGAGGAAGAGAGAGCTCTGAAACAACTGAGAAGGGCAATGGTTCCTCACGCCAGACCAGTGCCAAACTTCAACAACCCATTCTTACCTCAGAAGTAAGTTCTAATCCAAATCAGGAGTTAATTTCTTCTTTAATTCTCTAGCTTTATACCTACACTGAGTTAAACAAAGAAAAATCCATGTCAATTAAACACAGGTCAAACAAGGAGACGACGAAACCAAAGTCACCAAAGCTTAGAGTGATTAGAAGAGTCAGCAGGAGAACAATGATGATGGCTTCTCACATGAGGTAGCTGTTAAAAAGTAAAAAGACTAAGTAACAGCAGATATTGCTGTTCAAGAACGCTTGAACCGCACCAACCACACCTCTTCTCCATTGTAAAATGAGGCAGTAGTAAAATCTTCCTGAGATATGAGACATGACTGATATATATAGTAAAAAACAAAGGTTTTCCTTACAAAAACTTTCTCCGGAAATACTAAGCAACGTCTACAATGAATACGCAAAGAAAAAAGTTTGTCACAAATGAAAAACTTCCTAAAACTAAAAACCAACTGAGATATATCATCTAGCAAACGGATAAACAAGCCCTGATCCATCTGTTTATATATTATACATTGTCCGCAGTACGTCCATTAGGCTCCAAGTTTCTTCACTCGGTTTGCTTCTTCCGATAAGCTATGATCTGAAGGCACAAACCCAATAAGGAAAAAGTCTCAGAAAGTTGAATCATACTTAGGTTAGAATGAAAGATATATAGAAACAAATTTTTATTATTGACACTACCAAATGTTGTTCATGGCTTGAAATGAAATCGACTTTGAGCCTTGAAAATGTTTCATTGTCTTCCAGACTTTGCATCTCATCTTTGGATGTTGCTGCTGAAGCTGGAGTCACTACAGGAAGATTCTCTATTGCCGTATCTTCTCCTCCTCTTCTTGTCACCAACAATTCAACCTCTTCAGTCTTCAAATGCATCTGAAGTGCTACGAACTATTCAACATTGAAAGTTCACAAATATATCAGCGTATGTGATATTGAAATCACCTTTGTTACAGAATCAAAATGACGATCTTTCACATCTATGTCACAAACCTTCTATGTATGAAAAAATAACCATTTTCTACTGTGACAAATTGTCTGATGTTAAGAGAGAGAGAGAGAGAGGGAAAGAGATGAGTACTCACTTCACGGAGCTGTTTTACAAGCAAAGTGGGTCGGCAACAGAGATATGGCTGTGGTAAGTCTGGTATACATTTTGTATCCAGCGAGACAAGCTTGACATGAATATCCAACTGCAGAGAAAGAAAGATTTAAGTTTAATCAAAATCCTAACTAACTGCATTCTAAAACACAGGTCATCAAGAAGAAGAGAATCATGGCTTCTTTTCTTTGGTACCTCAACACTAGATCCATCTATGCTGCTACGTAGATATTCAACAAGTTTGTTCACACGAGCATTCCTCACACTCTTACTACTACCTCCTGAAGTACTATTCCCATGCCTTGTGTTACTCCTTGTCCCGCCTCTTCCCCAAGCCAGTATCTCTGGATTCCACACAAGCCCGGGAGATATTCCTTTGCTGTCTCTATACACTTCTGTGTCATTATCTGCGCAGTTACCATTGTTTTTGTTTGCACCTGAAGAAGAAGGGTGTTGTGTTGAACGATTTGTAGACCGTTTTCTACGTTTCTTCTGCCGGACTTCTGTACCACGCTCATCTGAAGACGAATCTTTGTCTCCTCCTCTGTTGTTATTATCATCATTATTATCATCGTCATGGGCTTCTGATGCGTTTTGTTGTTCCATGTTTCTGCAGTTCCGTCTCCTTCTGGAGCTACTAGCAATACGCGGTGATCTCATTAAGACTGCTGCCTCTTTACCCAAAGATCGTCTTTTCACAAGAGCCTCAGATTGTCGTTGCGATATTTGAGCTATAGATGCTTGAATCTACACAAAAGCCATAACAAGGTGAGTAAATATATTTTAAGAAAATAGCTCCAGCAACAGTAAAAAAGGTACATAACAACATTATCCATGGTATCCGACCTGCTTATTACGAGCCATTTCATCTTCGTGAAAAGCCAGTTCCTGAACCAAAAAAAACAAAGCGTTTTAACAGCAACAATCTCTCCAAAAAAACAAGCAGAAAAAATATGTTGATGCTTTACCTCTTCTTCATAACTATCAATATTTGTGAATAAAGCTGCAATAAGAGCATCAAACTTTGGGTCGTCTCTTAGAGAACGCCGGCTTGCACAATGCTTCCTGCAAGCAGGACATTCGTTGTTCCTGCAATAGCAACTTCAGTTAATACAAACTCAGAACAAATCTTTAGAAAAGCCAACACTTATGGCTCCCAAGAGAATGATGAACATGTAACTGGAAAGTGGTATAGAACTGACAAGCAAGAAAAAAAAACTAAACCAACAAAGATAAGACTAAGACCCAAACAATATGAAGCCATACCCCAATCTCATGGACTTATCAATACATTCCCTGCAGAACCTGTGAAGGCATTCCATCACAGTCCTTGTTTTCTTTATGATTCCTGGAAACAGGACAACAAGAAACTCGTATCAGCCAGATGTAGCATACTGTACTAATAGAGCTTAAATAATAGAGTGTGAAGGACTTGAAGGCATTCCCTCAATAGAAACAAGTTTAAACATATTCTCTGCGAACTATGTACAAGAATACGATATGGAAAGACGCAAGAATCTCATGCCGACTGAAGAAAGTAACGGCTTTCGAGCTTTAGCAAAAGTTTGGTTACCAACGAGGGTGCTGTGTAGGAAATATTCAGGACAAAATTGAGTACCTAAGCATATTGGACACTGCACGTCTTTACGGATTTCCCCTAGATCAATTTCCATAAATCTGCATGAAAAAATCCAGACACAATTCAACAACAAAGATCAATCCAGCTTCTTTATTCCACTGTAAAGAATCTAAAAGGTAAAGCTGACTTTAACAGGATCTTCTAGATGCTAACACTAAAAGAGGTCACGTTAAATGGAAGATGAATCATTCTTAAGATCAACCTCCACACTGAGTAATCAAGCTAGAAACTTTACATTATTTAACCACAAGAGCTGCAATACTACAGGAATTACAACATGCAAGTGCTAAGAAGATGCATCAACAGATTACTAAATCAAGCAGAGAAATTGTAACATGTAATTGAATATAAGTAAAGAACTGTTGAAACCAAGGAATTGAAATTGGAGAAGAGAACCCATCACAGCAAAACACATCTGAACAGAGAGTAGAGAAAAGAAAGAGAAATGAGAAAAATCATACTCTGATTGGTCTCCTGACATAGAAGATGGACTTCTTTCTTTAGAATCTGAAACAAAAAAAAACAAATCAATCACATGAACAAACACACTCTCTCACGTTTAAGCGTGATTCACGTTTCCACGAGAGTAGACACAAAAAAAACAATCCTTTACCTTCTTCTTCTTCTTCCTCCTCCTCCTCTTCCTCTTCCTCTTCTTCTTCCTCTTCCTCTGCTTCTTCGTCCTCTTCTTCTTCCTCCTTCTCGTCACCATCTTCTTCCTCTTCTTCCTCGGCTTCGTTGGGTATCATCACTTCTTCTTCTTCTTGTTCTTGCTCCGTTTCGTCGTGTTTCACTTCCTCATCGTCTCCTTCTTGTTCTTCGTCTTTCGTCTCAGCCTTGTCTTGTGGATCCTGTTCAGCTTGCGGGTTAAATCGGTCGCGTGGTTGGTCTGCCACATCGGGAATCTCAGCCGACGAGAAGCTCTTCGACACAGACATTGTAGGGACACAGTGAGTGAAGATCTTCTTCAACGAGCTCTCTAAGAGAAACCCAAAAGGCTCTCTCTACGTCTCTCTCTATTCTTCTTCTTCTTCTGCTTCGTTTGTGTTTTTGGTTCGGTGCCGATATACACGAAAAAAGAGAATGAAATTGGACAAAGAAAAGGCGAGAGATTTAGTCCCTTTTTGCCATTTTCTGCAGTTTAATTAATATATCCTAATTATATTATTTAATCGGATTTTAAAGGAGAAAATTGTCATTAAAATAAATTGAAAACGTTGAATTATATCTTTAATTCCGAACAAAATGAAATAAATATCAAATTTATGTTAATTTTTCAAATAAATACCAAACTTTCGTTGATCTGACCATATTAGACATGACGTTAAGTAGGTTATTATATCCTGTTCACGTAGTTAATTTTCTGTTAACATACATGTTAATTGAAAAACGACATCGTTTCTTATAACAACAAAACGACCTCGTTTTGTCGTAACGATTGAACTAAATTCCTAAATTCAATCTTAGATCTCTAAATCAAGCAAAATTCCTAACATTAAATCTTCATATGATTTGAAATTCGAGATTTTATTGAGGAGTTACAATAAAACGACGTCGTTTTATTGTTAGAGGGAATGTTGTCGTTTTCAATTAACGGGTCGGTTAACTAGAAAATTAACCCACTTAACATCATGCCTAATATGGTCAGGTGAACGAAAGTTTGGTATTTATTTGGAAAGTCAACATAAATTTGATATTTATTTCGTTTCGTCGAGAGTTGAGGATTTAAATCAACGTTTTCAATAAGTTGGGGATTTTAATGATATTTTCCCGATTTTAAAAGGGTTTTGTGCAAAGAAAAAAAATTGAAAATCGTCAATTTTTACAATTTTACCTTTCATCTCCAAAAAATGTAGAATAATCCTATGAAGTCAAAACTAATATGCAATATTGTCTTTATACATATATTGTAATCTTTTCACCGTCACATACATTTGATTTTAAAAAATTGTAAAGGTAGAATTGAACTCATCGTCTCGAGAGCTTCGATTTGATATATTATTTCTCAAACTTTTAAAAATTTGATAATAGCGAAATATGATTATATTGAATATTCTGTATTTTATGGAGATAGAGGATAAAGTTGCAAAAATTGGCGATTTTAAGGGTTTTTTTTGCATAAAACCCGATTTCAAAACTAAAATAAATCAAGTTTCTCTTTTCTGCTTAAATGTGATAAAATATCATATGCAATTGTCAAATTTGATTAAAAGTTTGTATAGCATCATCTGACTAATTGATTTCAATTTATTAGTAAATCAAAAGTATTTACACTTTCTTAGTACTATCTAAATAATTTTTAGACAATTAGGGTGGTAAGTGATCGAAATCAAACATGATGGGTTAAATTATAATTTTAACCTATAGGAAGGGCTTTCTAATTGTCTTGGGTCGTCAAAATAATTAACTCAATAATATATTTAACCGCTAATTTAAAATTTTAATTAAACCCACTTGCTCACTTGCCAAAAGCCCATGATTAAATAACTAAATCGAATTTTTGACGAGTAATGGAAAAAGAAATAAAGTGACTAAAGTCTAAAACAAAAAAAACACAAACTTTCGCCGTCTGTGGGGATCGAACCCACGGCCACGTGGTTAAAAGCCACGCGCTCTACCACTGAGCTAAGACGGCTATTTGTTTATCACTTTCACTATTATTAATACTAACCGAAAATACTTTCTCTTAATTGTATTAAATAAGAACAAGAGAATGGGCCAAAATTGGGTAAATAATGAGGCCCAACAAAAAAGAAACATGTAACCCAATAAAGTCCGTCCTGGAATTGTACTTGTGTCCAAAACAGAGTTTAAGATTTTGTGTCTTTTAATTTTTTTAGTCAAACAGATAAATTTAGGGTTTCTTCTCAATCTCTTATAAATAGCTTCCTACCAAAAAAAAAAATCTCTTATAAATAGCTCATCTTCCTCCATTCTTTCTAATATTCATCATATTTCTTCTTCTTGTTCTTTTTTTTTTTTTGTTTTTATTTCTCAAATTCTTCTTCTGCAGTTTCACGAATTTTTTATGTTTTAAATTTGTCTGAAGAATGTGATGAAAGTTGTCGATTATATGTGATGATTCTTAGATTCAATTGATCGATAAAAACTTCAACTCGCTACGTTCTTTCTGATTCTTCATCCCTTTTATACAAAATAGTTTCCATAAGCTTTTTTTTTTTCTCAATTTTTGGTAATTTTAAATATCAAATTCATGAAAGATAACATGTTGGAGAAATATGATGATAATAATCAGTAAATATCTTAGGACACCTTCTGACACAGTTTACTGTGTATGAGAATGACTTGTTAATCTGATTCTCCATATGTTTTTCTTTCAAATCTTTATCAAACTGTTTTAATATCTTCAAGATCCTTTTATAAGAATCTATTATATAATCATGAACAGAATACCATAAACATATATGTATATGTAATGTACACCTCTCTGTAATATATGAAGAAGTGTACATACATGTATGTACACAAAAAGACCAAACTCTATGATGAGTCTGTATAAATGTTATACACATCAATCTATTATAATCACAGAGCTTAGCTTTTTATAAGCCAACAATATTTAATCTCTATAATACAAACAAATTTTCAAAATCTAGGAACCAGATAAGACTCTTCTTGATACAACAAGACTTGAATGGTTCTCTGTTTTTTGTCCTCTGATAAAGATTCCCAGCAAAATCATTCTTAGGTTCTGCATTGTTTTGCTTTCTGTCTGGTGAAATCTTGGAGCTGCCGGTCGTGTTCTTCCAGCATTTGATCTACTTTTCTTGGCTGAGCTAGTAATGGACCGGACATATACATTTTGTTATCCCCTGAATCATACTATATGTACAGAGAGAGAGAGAGAGATTAATGACAATGTAAGTGAGAAATGAAGAAAAAAAGAATCTCTGAGGGATAACTTACCCAAGATGGGTCATTTGGGATTTTGATTTGCCTTTTACTATTATCCATAGTGTCAGCTCTGTTGAATGCTCTCAATTCCTTCCTTTGCTGATCCATGATTTGTTGATCTGAGCCAACATAACCACCTCCTTGTCCTGCTGAGTTAGCTCTGTATGAAGGTATTCTAGGGGCTGCATTGTCCTTCACGTATGTTAACCGACTGAGATTACGGTTTTTCATCATCGGACCCGAGTGAGAGACTCTTCCGCTCGTTGGATTGTTGCAGGTCATGTCTTTTGTATTCTGCATTTGTCTTTGTGAATTACCCGGAACACAGCTTCTTAGATAAGGATTCTGTATTGGCCAACAAGTTTTTTTAAAGTTAAGATTCTGATGGATCAGAGGCAACACCGAACCATAGCAGATCGAGCCTTTCTATTACCTCCACAGCTGTTGAAAATGATGGATTATTAGCTTTTACCGGCGGGATAAGTTTTCTTTCGTGTGATCGTCTTGTTTGGGAGTCTTGTCTCTCATTCTTCTCCTGGTTGGGTCGTTGCCTTTTCGCATCATCACGGATTTTAGCATCAATCTCTTTGCTGGGAGGATATTTTGGTAGAGAAGATGGATCACAAGCAAACGGCTCTGTTCTGAAATACTGCTTCACAAGAACTGTGTGTTACTAATCACAATGCTTGTTTGAATAACAAAATCAAACATAAGTTAAACCTGTACCTCACTCTCAAGAGCTCTAGCTGCAGAGCCTCTCTGATCAGGATCTATGGAAAGTAGAGCCTCCAATAGCGAAAGAACATTCATCGGCAAGTCCTTAAACATCTCTGTTACACGTCGACCATATGGAAGTGCGGGTCTAAACGCAGCTGAAGGTGGTAGTTTCAGTTTCCTCCAATAATCTTCTGTTGGCGAACCACATAGCTTGAAGATTTTATGCAGTTGTTCTACCTAGAAAATATTAAATTATAAGTCAGATTTTAAGCTTATGTGTAGATGGGTTCTAGATGGATTTAAAGAGTGTATGTACCTCGGTTTTTCCTGCCAGGATCGGTTTCCCGGAGTATAATTCACCTAAGATACAGCCTGTGCTCCACAAATCAACCCCAACACCATAATGACAAGCTCCAAGTAGAAGCTCTGGGGGTCGATACCAAAGAGTCACAACACGGCTAGTCAATGGAACGCAGTTCTGTGGGTCGAAAAATGTTGCTAACCCGAAATCTGCAATCTTCAAGATTCCATTACTGTCAATCAGTAGATTTGATCCCTTGATATCACGATGCAGAACACCACGACTGTGGCAATGATGAAGCCCGCTTAAAAGTTGTTGCATATAACATTTAACCTAAGCAGCAGAAGAACAAGTTGATTGATCTCTACACAAGTTGATATACTGAGAAATAGGATACGTAAAAGCGTAGTAAAGGGATAACCTGAGGCTCTGAAAACTTGATACCCGGTATCGAAGCAAGTCCGACGAGATCATGATCCATATACTCAAAAACCAAGTACAGAGAAGATGAAACAGAGGCAGTGATCAAGCCTTCTAACTTAAGTACATTAGGATGATCAAGCCTTCGCATTACTATAATCTCTCTCGCCATAAACTTAACACTCTCTAAATCGCTAAGATCAAACCGGACTCTTTTAAGCGCAACAATCTTGTTATTAATAAGATCACGAGCCTTGTATACACTGCTATATGTACCTTGGCCAATCTGCATCCACACAAGAAGCAAGCATTTGTCAAAACGAGTTCATCATCGAATAAAACCAGATCAAAAAGGCGGAAAAACCAACAGCATACTTACTTTCTCCAATTTCTCAAAGGTACTAGCACGTCGTGGAGTCCAATTCACAAGTGCCTCACCAGCCACTGAGACTAACCAAGCTGGCCATCCTGCAGCCAATTCAGCCTCCTTTGAAACCGCTTCAGGACCGGGTCGAATCACAACACTAGGCTCTCTCTTCAACTCCTCAGGTGGATGATCATCATCTTCATCTTCATCTGTATCACCAATCTCAGCAATCTCTTGATGTTTCTCAGAAAACCTACTTGAACTGAACTTTTCAGATTCAATCAACCTAACTTTATTCAACCGATCTTGCTCCTCTTTCGTTTGGCTAGAATCATCAATCCTCGACGAATTGATCCTCGAAGAACGCTTCTCTAATGATTCTTTCCATGGTGGATTCCTCTTTGGTGACTTCTTCTTAGAGATTATGCAACCCATAACGAATCAACAACAACAGCTCAAACTCCAAATCCCTAATTCATCCATAACAAAGACAACAACTTCACCATCCCTAAACACACACAAAGCCAAAAAAAACAAGACTTTGATGTCAAATTCAAACTCAATCAAGAAAGAAAACTGAACCCACAGTACCCACTTAAGAAAAAACCAAACCAATTCATACACTGTAGAACCCTAATTCCTCCATAGCAAAAAGACAACAACTTTCAATTGCTGAGCAAAGAAAAGAACGATCTTGATAAAAAATTCAATCTGATGATCAAATTGAAAGACTTTAAAGACAAACCCATGAAAGGGGAAGTGGAATAAAGTGAGGATTTTGACCTTTTGGGGGAGAGACAATTTTCAAGAGCAAGTGATGAAGAAAGGTTAAGACTTTAATGGAAGATGGAGATTGGAGAGAGGTATACGCAAAAATAAAAGAAGATTGGATTGATTTTTCTCTGTTTCAGATTGGTATCATTTGACCGAAGAAACACTGCATTGACACAGAGAGAGAGATGTGTATGTAAACAATCTATACATACATATATTTCTGCAAACAGCTAACATAGCCGCCAACGTCAACGGAGAGAGATTTTTCTCCATCACTTATTTTCTTGGCTAAAATTAATTAATTCAAATCTACTTCTTTGGAAAAATGAGTTAAATGTTTATTTTTGCATATATTAATTGGTTTCAGTATTTATATACTTATATAATAATAATAAATATAAAAAAAAGTTAGGATGTGCATTATATATGTGAGTCAATTTGGTAGAGGACTATATTTGGAGAAATTTTTTAAGTAGATGATAATAAAACAAGAACAAATTTAGTAGTAAATAGAAATAAAACAAAATGAAGATTTCATAGTTCTAATTTTATCATTTATTAAACTTTTTTAGAGGAATAATGAGAATTTTCTATGTATTTTATTATTTAACTTTAAGTGGAATAATGAATTTTATCATAACATGTTATTTTTAGTAGACATTTAATCTTAATCGATCATAATATCATATAGTATTTTTACAAAAACTAATCATATTTTCTAAATCTTAAACTCTTAGATCTGTCTTAAAATTTGGATTCCTACATAAAAATAACATGTTACAAGAAAAATATAGTCCCTTTTTTTTACCTTTGGAAAAATAAAAAATAAACGAGGGTAAAATTATCCAATTGCGTTTATAAATAAGACAAGCAATCATTTTGTTTTCTATTGCTATTCTTAATAACATGTTACCCCACAGGTAGGAATTGACTATAGATCGGGCTTTGTCGATCTAAAGATGTTAAAAAAAAAAAAATTGCTTCTGAGTTTAATGTCATCCAACCTAACTCTTCTTATAGATATAACTTGTAGGAGTCTAGAAATGTCAACTAGGGCTGAAAGACGGTGGTCGAACATGAATTGTTTTATCATGGAATGAGTAATAATTATAACTTTTAGATGTCAAAAGAGAAACGGGTTTTGGGATAGTCCACTTCGTACAACGGTGTCATAGACAACATAATGTTTAAAATATTGCAACACTACATTCAGAGTTAGAATCGTATTTGAACCATAAAAGGTATCCACGAGCTAAGTTTGATTGCTATTACGAAAAATGTAGTGTTCTGGCTCATGATTTGCGAACCATAAAATCGTATTACGAAAAATGTTAAGGCAAGGAAATCTCACAAACGTTTAGGTGGCCTAATGCAAAATTGGCTCACTTATGAATAGTTAACCCCAATCAGTATGATGTTGCATTAGCTCTTTCTTGTTTTTTTTTTTTTTCCTTTTTTGGGCAGGAAATAGCTCCTAGGTTAAGCTTTTTTTGTATATTCTACAAACTCTTCTCATTATTCATTAATGAAATTCAGATACTTATCAAAAAAAAATGTTAAGGTAGAGTCGTTGTCATACGAATGCATGGTTAGTTGTATTAGTGCATCCATAACCCAAGCCATTGAAGTGCCATCAAGCCCAATACTATGAGACAAACAAGCCCATGACTAGCCCATGTAACTAGGGTTCTCTAGCAAGATAGTTTACTATATAAAGTGTGTAATGAACATCATTGTCTTTAACCTAGAGAGTTGTCATTTGGAACAACTCTCCTTCTTTCCCCATTTATGAAAGCAATCCAAGAATCAATTAGATCTTGGTGACAATCTAAAGTTCTTCATTTCTTTACTTTCTTTGCACAATAAAGCTCTTCATGAGCTACTCAATTTCTATCTTTATATTTCTCTTTCAATAAGCTCAATGAGCACAAATCTATCTTGCTTTAGAAATGTCAACAAGTTGAACTTAAATGGACATCACTAAGGTTTTTGCTGATTTGCGAATTCCATGACAGAGAAGAATTAATTGAGGTTGAGGTGGGCGGCAATGCATAAACCTTTGAACGCTACATGCAAAAGTTAGAAAAGTCTTTTTGGACCATAAATCTGTATTTGCAAGCCAATTTTGATTGTTATAAAGATTGTTTGAAATTAATAAAGATGATTATTTCGTCTTTCGAATTTATTTAAACGTCAATTGATTATTAACCATCTTGAAAATCGAAGTTGACGATTTAATTTTATGAAGTCTTGATTTATTAATTTGACGGTCCGTTGATAAGTGGTACGCTTTAACGGTGCTTGCTCCTGCTCTCGTTGCTATACATCCTGTCATGCATCAACAACAACTATAATTTTTGTAATCAATAAAAATACCTAATTGCAATTTAATTATAAGCTTTGTAACCCTTAGATCGAACTACTCTATAAAGTTGATAATATAATAATTTACCAATCATAAACCGTTGGAGAATTAGGATGAGAGGGTTTGTCAAAGACATTAGCACCAATCTCCCTTGTGGTCACATTACTTGCCGGATGAAATACACTCCTCCACACATCCACTTTCCGACCAGATCCTGGTGTCACCGGAGTAGCCGGACTCGCCGGAAGAGATACCGATCCGGCCACTGACATTCCTTCTAAACCCCCACATATGTAACACTCCGATTACAACAATGTATAGATTTAAATGATATTACAATTAGAAGAATATAATATGATTGAATTATTGACTGTTCCAAAATTTTACCTTTCATCATGAATGGTAACCATTCTTTTTAGGGAAAAATTTAATTGTTAAAAAGGGTTAAAAGAAATAAATCATCTTCTATGTTCAAGAAGAATTAGTGGAACATAATTATTCCTTTATTATCCTAAATATATTCATCTTTTTCTACTAATTCCGCTAGTGTTTACTGTTTCTTAAATATTTTGGTTCACCTGTGGTATTGTTCAAGCTAGTTAAGCCGGAGGAGATTCGCCGGAGATGGCCACGGCCACCGGCTTCAGGTCGAGGACCAGCCACAACGTCGTCCCAAAGGTTTTCAAGTACACCCATATTTTGTTTTGCTTAGAGAGATCTTCTTTTTCATGTATCTCCTTTAAATACTTGACATGATCGGTTTAGTTTGATTTGAATTGGTCCGGTTTAGGAGATTGTGGGAGCTAGTCTCTTGCAACAATTTGTCCGTGTCCTTTGGAGACAAATTTGAAGCTTTCAAGAATTTCAAAATTAGATTTACTTTTCACTTTCAGTTCTCGTATATATATACAAACAATATTTGTATACAAATTAATTAAAGCGTACCTTTTGCTATATTCAAATGATAATTTAACTTAGAGATAAATCAGAGGAAAACAGAGTTTTACAGTACCGTTAGTACTTGAAGATTTTAATGATAAGTTTTGTCCTCTCTTTCTTTTTTTCTTTTTTTTTTCCACTAAAAGTAATATTGATAATTAAAGATTCGGAAAGGTTACAAATCACAAGATAAAAGACGAGAATTAAATTACAGAGAAACACAATGATCTTCCATAACCTATAACTAGAAGAGGAAAGGAGTTTTTGAATATTGAAGCTCTCAAAGCACACAATAATAAGGACTCCCGCATAACAATATATGAGAACGGGCTTCAACACAAATGGCGCAAACAAGAGAGTGGAACTTGGTCTTCTCCGCATAAGATGCATCTTTCTCTATGAGTGTCTTTGTCACGGGTAAGATAATCGAAACCCACTTAGATCTTTCAACGCCACAACTAACTAGTAATTAAGCCAAATATCGCTTAATACTAAGTGAGATAGATCCTAGACATAACCAAAAAGCTCAACCCCAAACTAACAAAGTAATTTAGTCGAGGAAGAGAAACATAAACCCAAACGAGGGAGACGACAGCCCAAACGAGGTAGACAATTAAATTTGAACAACTGATGAAACCAGATCGAAAGCGGATACAATCTGATCAGATCAACCAGGGAACACAAGTTTGTCCTCTCTCTCAGAAAGCTTATATTATTATGCATGAAAATAAATAGTTTGAGCTCATAACCGTAACTTATTCCTGGTTTTGGGAATCATTAAGCGAATCGGAATAAACCGAGACATTCCCTAGGTTTTAATTACTAAAAATAGAGTTAAGGTCACCAATTCTCGCCCGTAACAAGTGGTGGTGACTCAGCATGATTGGAGAGTCTCACCAGGTTTCGAGAAACGATATTGGTACCCTCCCGATGAAAAGACGTAAACTGTTTCGCTTCTATCCTTCCAAATGAGAGTGTCTCGTGGGAGATGAATGTAATTGATTTATCACCATCTGAGATTTTCCTATAACAGATACTCCTAGGGCTTCAACGACATCTTTCGTTCAAATGATATCTGTACATAGAAGCAAGTTCAGATAATGTGTAAGTTTATGCTTAAGATGGACCCCAAAATTTTGGATATCTCCTTGTCTTTAATTTCTAGTTCTTTCTTTTTGTTTCCTCAAAAGTTTTAAGACAAATACAAATGCAGTTTGTAGCGACGATGAACACCCAAACGATAGAGTTATAGTTTCAAACAGTTGGAAATCATTATCTTAAACTCAAGGAAATTAACTATTACGAAGTAATTGTATGTTTTAAACAGATAAACTATATTTTCAATATATTGACCGCTGTTCCCAACCTGGTATGTATTGAGTTAACGTGTCTGACAAGAAATCAAGTGGAACTTGAAACTTGTAGGAATGGCCAATGGTTGTGGTTTCTCAGGGAAGATATGATTGACCATTCATTGACCATTGACCAAAAACATTAATGTTAGTGTTACACTCGAGAAGTTGAGAAAGAACTTGAGTTGATGTGGCATAATGTTTATGTGTGAAGAGAAAACTCATGGCCTAAGATTCGTGGTATGGCTATGAACCCAGTAGTGAAGCATCCTCATGGAGGAGCCGAGGAGGTAACCATCAACACATTGGTCACGTTAGCACCTCGTAGACAGAAGGTTGGTCTTACGAGTACTGGTTGTCACAGAGGTCAAGATGCTGCTTCAGCCGCAAAGGCCGATAATTTCGAGCTCGTAACCGTAACTTAATTAGTCGTGGTTCTGAGAATCATTAAGCGAACCGGAATAAACCGGGACATTCCCTAGGTTTAAAAAGCTTTTAAGTAATAAACGAATTGGGAATAGGTCACCAATTCTCGACCAGATCAAGTGGTGGTGACTCAGCATGATTTGAGAGTCTCACCAGGGTTCGAGTAATTGGTGCCTCCCGACGGAGATGGAAATTGTTTCGTTTCTCTCCCTTCAAATGAGAATATCTCGTGGGAGATTAATGACAATGGAGTTTAGTCTCTCGACGAAGATGGAAATTGCTTCGCTTCTCTCCCTTCAAATGAGACTCGTGGGAGATTAATGACAATGGAGTTTAGTCTCCCGGTCATGACGCCGACGCCTTCTCATAGGGTTAGGGTTTTGCCTCGTGAAGATGCCAGAAGCCAAAGTTGAAGAGACAATTGGCGAAGTAATTATTAGCGAGTTGCTTGAAGATTTGCTTGTACTAATATTGGGTCTTATGATGATGATGATGATAGCAAAAAGAGTGTTTTTGTTGTTTCTTGACAAATTAAAATGCAACGCCACAAGGCACCTATAGTTGACGGCTCGTGTATAAGTAGTATACTAATTTTTCGTCACACAATGATGTAGAAGATACTGGTAGGTGCTTCGTTATTGATACTCTGACATTAGAGAGCTTTGACATCTATGATAATTCAAGACTCTTGCTCGATTGAGAATGTGCCTTTTCTTGAATAAGCATGTATTAAGATTGAGTCTTACCTTGATAAAACGTTTCTAAGTTATCTTTCTTCGGTCACATATCTTGAGGTTTTGTCGGATGCAATGGTAGCTCTCTTTCTCTTCCCACTCTTGTACGTTGTGATTACATTTTTGGAAATTCTCCTAAACTAGAAGATTTATTGGTAGATTGTGTACGTGTATCCGAATGCTTTTCGTCACGTCCAAGTCTTTAGGTGGAAAAAATATGGAGGAAGAGAAGAAGAGGAACAATTCCTGACATACATCCTAGCCAACTCTAAGTTTTTAAAGAGCACAACAATTTCTCTGAAACCTGATGATGGAGAAGTTGAAAGGTATTCTTAGGATTTCAATAAGGTCTATTGTTCAAATGAAATCTGTACGTTTAACAGTGGAAATCATTATCTAAACTCAAGGAAATTAACTATTCCGAAGTAATTGAATGTTCTAAACAGATAAACAATGTTTTCGATATATTGACGCAACCGGGTATATATGGAGTTAACGTGTCTGACAAGACGCCGATGCTCAAGGTAGGTAACGTGTACCGCAAGTACCGTGTGTAGAGAAATTCATGGCCTAAGATTCGTTGTGTGACTATGAATTGAACGATGTGGAGCATCCTCATGGAGCCATGGAGGAGGTGAACATCAACACACTGCTCACGTTAGTACGGTTAGGCGTGATAGCACTTTCTGGACAGAAGGATGGTCTTATTGCTGCTAGGATGACTGATCATCTCAGAGGTCAAGATGCTGATTCAGCCGTCAAGGACGACTAGAGTTAAACATACACTTTGTTTCTCGTTTTCTTTATTTCATGTTGTTGTCTGTGTTTTCTTTTGAACCTTAAGGCTTTTATATTATGCATGAAAATAAATAATTCGAGCTCATTACTGTAACTTAGTCCTGGTTCTGGGAATCATTGAGCTAACCGGAATAAACCGGGAAAAGGTTTTCCCTAGGTTTAATTAAAAAGCTTTAAGTATTAAACGAATTGAGATTAGGTCACCAATTCTCGCCCAGATCAAGTGGTGGTGACTCAGCATGACCTGAGAGTCTCACCAGGGTTCGAGTAATTGGTACCGTCCCGCTCTTGTTAACTGTTTCGCTTCTCTCCTTCCAAACCAGAGTGTCTCGTGTTGTGGGAGATGAATGACAGAGGAGTTTAGTCCACCGTAAGTGGTTTCAGCAACAACCTCCGTGGAGTTTAAATCTCCCGGACGTGCTAAAACTACCCTCGTCTGGTCTTGGGATTGTCTATCACAGAGAATCATGCCTTTGGTGGTAGGCGAATTGAGGTAATCTTAATTATCTCTTTTTATTTTATTTTTCCAAATTAGATGGTAGATGATATAATGCTCTATATGATAAAGACCTATTCGGTAGTAACGATTTGCTTGTAATGATATTAGCGGCGTGTCCCGACTAAAGACGCAGTGGTCACCATGGCTCTCTATATGGCCCTTGAGTACAAAGACAGCAGGAATGATGATGATGATGACGACGATGAAGAAGATAATGATGATGAAAGCAAAAAGAGCGTTTGGCGTGGTTTCTTGACAAATCAATGCAAATCCACAAGGCACATCTAATAGACAGCTTGTGTATGAAACTTAGTTGACAGTTTCCAACTAATGTTGATGTTGGTTACAAACACTGTTGATCGCTGCCGATTTCAGCAACTATTTGATTTACATGTGGTATTCTTTAAGCAACATTAAGTTTTAGTCCAAAAGTGGGTTACAAAAGCTGTTGATCGCTGTGTGTCTTAGCAAAGGCCATGAGTTAGATGTATACATATATAGAAACAAAACAGGAAACGCTATATTCATAACCTAATTGGAGAATTAAAGTCCCAAGTCGAGAAAACTAGTGGTAAAGAACATAAACTCATGATGGTTTCTGAAATTATGAAGTCTTTTAAAACCTTTAAGAGCATAAACTTCTTGCTTTCGATTTGCTAAAACTTTATTTACTTTATCCTTAGTTTCACTTTCTTCCGCTTAATCTTTCGTATTCTCTTTCATATCATAGGCTTTGTACTTAGCTTTCTTTTTAACATCACAGGCTTTATCAGATGCTCTACTCGCTCCTTCATTCACCTTATCCTTGGCCTCTTCCGCATAATCTCTTTCATATCATAAGCTTAAAAAAGTCTCTGATCGAGCAAAACCAAGGAAACAGAGTACTTTCACAGAACCGATAGCATTTGAAGGCATTTACTTGGGTGTGAAGAAAACTGTTATTAACAGTCAAACATTTTTTTTTTTATATCTTCAATCATGGTTCCTTATATTACGAAATAAGATTCAAACCTAGCAAAGTTGTAACAAAGACATAAAATGAAGGTAGAATGAGGGGTTGTTTGATATGATAGACTGATTTGGTTCTTTGTTTTTAATCCTAAATTGAAAGTTTAAGACATGTGAAAACACATTATTAGTGTACACTCGAGAAATGGAGAAAGAACTTGAGTGATATGTGGCACAATCTTTTGTCCCAAGTGGATGCAGGGCTCAAGGTAGGTAACGCGTATCACAAGTACTGTGCGAAGAGAAACTCATGGCCTAAGGTTCGTGGTGTGGCTCTGAACCCAGTGGAGCATCCTCATGGAGGAGTTAACCACCAACACATAGGTTCAAGCTAGTACGGTTAGGCGTGATGCATCTCCCAGGAGGACTGGTGGTCTCAGAGGTCAAGATGCTGCTTCAGCCGGCAAGGCCGACTAGAGTTAAACATAAACTTTGTTTCTTGTTTTCTTTAGTTCATATTTTGTTCTTTGTCGTCCCTCTCGAAAAGCTTATGTATTATGCATTGCAAATTAAATTTTGAGCAACAGTTTTGATTATTGTTGAAGCTTTTAATGTTGTTCTCTTTCCGAATCTTTTGTTTCTATATGTAAAAAATTCTATCGCATAAGCATTTATTCCTTGTTCCTGAACCATATTAAAAAACTGGAATAATCGTTGTATTAAGTATTAAACAATTGAAATACGGTCACCAATTCTCGCCTAGCTAAAGTGGTCGTGACTCAGCATGATTAAAGAGTCTCACCAGGGTTCGAGTAACGATATTGGTACCTGGAAAGGAAAGGAAATTGTTTCACTGTACTTTCCAACGGAAATTGGCAATATGAAGATCAGAGGAGACGAGCTAGTCTTCGAGGACGGTCTGTCATGTCAGAGGAGTCTCCTGCCTCGTCTCCAAGTTTAGACGTAATCTTCCCGGCCACGACGGTCGTCGGGTTGTGTCTATCACAGGGAATCATGCCTCTGGAGGTAATCTTAATTACCTATTTTTTGAAAAACAAGTCTTATTTTATTTTATTTTAAATGTTTATTTTATTATATAAAACTAACAGCAAAAATATCGTAAAAATTAATTTATGTGCGTATATCTACATAAAAACACAAAAATATAAAAGTTATTAAAAACGATTCATTACCTTGATATAAGAGTAACTGTACAAAAACAAGAATAAATAATCTTATATAATTTCCTACTTTATTTTTTTATTAGATTTATTCATTATTTATTCTTTCATTATATAAAAAAAATTATAATAATCGTAGTTAATTTTTTCAATCAAATTTTGTTTACTTCTTTAGTGATCACGAGATAATTAGACACTACAAGAAAACATGGATTTAGCGACTACAAGAAACGTCACTAAAGAGTCGCTAAACACATAATAACGACTAATTAGCGACTAATAAACGTTGTCGCCGAACACTGCGTCGCTAAAATTAATAGTAGCCTAATAGTCGCTAAATAGCGACCATTCTGCGACAACTATTTAAGTCGCCGTTACGTCGCGTATGCGTCGCTAAATTGGCGACTGTTTTGCTACTAATAGGTCACTATTAGGCGACTGTTTTGGCGACTAATTGGTGACTGCGGAATCGACAAAAAGACACTACAAGGCGACTGTTTTATGAATGCTTTAGTGACTGAATTGCTATCGTTTTGCGACTTACTGGAGGTTTATTTATCGATTTTGCCTGCTTATTTTGATTCCAATTACGTTTGCAATTACTAATTAAAACCAAACATACAAAAACAACTTTTGAATTAAAAGAAGTTCTTAATAAACATAAAAACATAAATACAAGTCCAAAATATCAAGTTCACAAGACATAAATACAAACATACTTGTACCATAAGTACAAGACCAAAAGATCAAGTTCAAGTTTTTGAGTTAAGAGGAGAGAAAACTAAGTAGCAGGAGTAGTACCATCAGCATTAGCAGCAGGAGTTGGATTTGGTTGGACCTCTGAATGATCATCCTCCGCAGCAGGAGTTGATTGGGAATTGAGGAAGGCCAGGAAATTAGGGTCAGTTTGACTCAGGTACTTCTTCACCATAGACAAATGCTTGATCTCAGCTGCTTGTGATGCTGCGACCCGCAATGCCTCTGCTTCACGTGCTGCTTGTAAAGCTGCTTGTTCCTCTATCTTGCGGTTAGCATCCTCAAGCTGTGACTGCAGGGTTGTGAAAGAAGAGCTGCTTCCTGCGTACTTGCGCTTCCCGTTGATGTAAACCCCTAAGCTGCCAATTCCAAAGTAATCCCCTCTATCATTTGTGACAGTAGACTGCAAAACAAAGTAAAAACATTAGTGCTTAACAGATAAAAGTAGACTACAGAGCAAAAGACAAGACTACTACCTGAAGAAATATCTCATCATCCTCCTCCTGAGACAGCTCAGACTGTCGCGAATTACCATCATCCTGTTCATCATTCTCTTGCAGGGCAGCCAACTTAGCTGCCTTGTTCTTGAGATATGCCTCATGGATTTCCTGCGCCTTCCTATCCACAAATGTCCCATCCTTCTTGGTATGAGTTCTGATGAACACTTCTCCAATAGTAGGAGGTCTTCCCAATTCAACTTCCTGAAATATAGTAACAGAGATGTCAGCAAGTAATAAACAAAACAAGTATTTAAAACAGACATGTAACTTACCATCTCTTGCTCCACTTGTAAAAAGGACTTTGGACCAGAAACATGCTTGTGAGGACCAAGACCATTACGGTCAGACATCCTAGCTGCTGATGTGGTTGAACTCTTGGCTTGGGCTTCTTCAGTATCCCAATACTTACACATCTCTCTCCACAGAGTTTTCTCAATCCAATACGGCCTCACTCTTGGGCTTTTTGACCCTGCCTTACTAACCATGTCTTTCATACGCAGTGCAATGATCTTGTAGAACTTGGCTTCAACCACACCTGTAACTGAGGGATGCCAGGTGTGTGTTTTCTACCAAAACAAGAGGACAGTGAAGCAGATGTTAGTTATCAAAATACAATATGAAAATACAGTAGTAGAAGAGGGATAGAAGCTTACAGCGAATTCAAGAAAGTATCTTTCTCTTCTTCCAGTTGGCACACAACTCCAACTGTAGTATGGTCCATCAAACTTGTTAGTAAAACACTTGGTGACCTTCCGGGTCAGCTTACCCTTATCCTTACCAAACCTACAAGAAAACATAATACAGTTAGCTATGAATTCCAATTGATAACAAGAAGACCTAATCTATATGTAGACCTAACAGACTATACTAAAACAGACACAAAACAATACTAAAACAGACACAAAACAATACTAAAACAGACACAAAACTATACTAAGACAGACACAAAACTAGATGAAGACAGACACAAAGTTAACCTAAACTATACTAAAACAGACACAAACTATACCTAAACAGAGACAAAGTATACCTAAACATATCTAAACATACCTAAAAAGACACAAACTATACAAAACCAGACACAATCTAGACCTAAACTGACCTAAACTATACCAAAAAATACACAAACTATACTAAAAATACACAAACTATACCTAAACATATCTAAACATACCTAAATGACCTAAACTATACCCAAAAGGATACAAAGTATACCTAAACAGACATAAACACAAACTATATACTAACTAACACACCTAACAAGAACCAGAACCTATACACAAACAGACCTAAACCATACCTAAACCTATACACAAACCATACCTTAACACAAACAGACCTAAACCATACCTAATCCTATACACAATTCTAGACAATCCTATACACAATTCTATACAAACAATCCTATAAACATTCAGAATCCTTACCATGTCGTCCCAGGCTCTAAAGTCGGAGAGATGAGAGTAGTATAGAGCTCACGGCCTGGGATGAGAAGCGTATCATGTAAAGTCGCGAGGACATCTTCTGGGAGTGTTGAATCCCTCAACACATCTTCTTCAGATTCACCTTCAGCTTCCTCATCTTCAGATTCCTCGTGTGAGTTTTGAGCCTGAGAACTATGATGCGATCCAGAGGCTCGAGGTTGAGGAGAAAGTCTTTGTTGACGAGATGGTATTTGTCGATTTGACGCTGCAGGCTGAGTCGACGCTGGAGGTTGAACCGGCGCAGGAGGTTGAACCGGCGCAGGAGGTTGAACCGGCGCAGGAGGTTGATTCGACCGAGAAGCTAGACGATGAATAGATCCTACAGAGCCTCGTCCTTGAACAGATCCAGACCCTCGAACTTGAGTAGATCCAGATGCCCGAAATGGATGCGACCCAGAGCCTCGAGGAGAATCATCGCCGGACTGGAACAGCTGCGTCGGAGGAGGATAGTCTCTATGAGTCGGAGGCTGAGACTCTAGGGCTACAGGATTTACCGGACTTTGCTGAGTCTCTGGGGCATCAGGATTCGCCGGAGTGAAGGTATACTGGCTAGGAAGAGTACTGGGTCTTCGATTTGACGTCCCAGAAGCAGTGGGTCGATTTTGGGGGGGAATCTTCGATCCACTTCCTCTTCCTCTCTTGCCTTTTCCACCACGAGTCTTCATCATTCAATCGTTCAATTGAGAGATTGAGAGGATTGATGACGAATTAGGATCGAATCGAGAGAGAAGGAAAGGGGAATAGGGTTAGGGTTCGTCGGGTTCGTCGAGAGAGAAGGAAAGGGGGATTAGGGTTAGGGTTTCGCGACTACGAGTTTATATACTCTAGGGCCAACGCAAAATATCTAATGGACCGAGACCAATTAAAAGGCCCAATAAGAAATTATAGTCGCTATACAGTGGCTAATTAGTAGCCCAGTTTAGAGACTAAACTTTCAGAAGCTATTTAGTCGCCTAATTTGGCGACTATACAATGACTATTTTTATCCGTCGCCAAATGCAGACGGATTAGCGACTAATGTTGTTTATGCAACATTCAGTCGCCTAAATGTCGCAATTCAGTCGTCATATTCAGCGACTAATTTATCAGTCGCTGAATATCGTCGCTAACAACGTGTTTTCTTGTAGTGAGAGATAGACTTTAGAAGTCAATAAAATACAAAGATGATAAATTAGAAAAGTAAATGTTTTACAAATTATTGTGGTATTCAATTTTGAAGTGTAAATTTTGATATTCACTTTTAGTTTAAATATATAATTTTATGATTTTTTTCCCAAAAGTCTAATTTTTTTCCCCCAAAATTTTGATACTCACTTTAATTTTATTAAGCTAAACCAACATACATGGAAAACCAACAGTCCTACAACTTTGATTTTACAAGAAATAATTGAAGCCCAACATAAGTCCAAAAACAAACACAATGAAGATAAGTTGACATTAAGTCTCCATCAAAAACATGTGTCTATTGGTAGAACAAACTTAGACACGTGAGAAGATGAGTAATCTAAAGGAAGCAGACTTCAGCCTTCGCCGTTTGATAATGATTCCGATGAAAGAGTCACCGTCGATAATAAAATCGAATAGATCTTATGGTTTTTCACGGATTATAAATAATCATAATCTCCAAAGGAAAATAACAGCTAAAAAAAAAAGTTAATATGCTTTGGAGTCTTTTTTTTTTCTTCGAATAATTTGCTAGATACATTCTTGTAAATCTGAAACAAAAATATAAACAAACTAGAAAATCAAAAGATAAGTCGAAGACAACCATTAAAGGATTAATCGCCATCACCAACCAGAGATCCTATGAAATTATTCAAAAAAACACAGATAAAAACCGGAAAAAATTCTGCTAAAAAAAGCTAGCCGGAATCGGCATATATGGAAAGCGATAACGCTAGATAAGGTTTAACCATCCTTACTATAAGAGCCGAAAGATGCCAAAAAAATTAGCGATCAAAGATGTTGATGAAACCATCTTATACCGGAACGAAGCGGGCCGCTGTTGCTAAAGGAACCAAACGTCGCCCAACAAAAGCCGACCAAATCACCGCTATCGTAGCCGGAGTTTGTTGAATGAAAGAAAGCCGGTAAACATCCGACGGCAAGGACCACCGCTATTATAGACGGAGGCTGTCAGATAAAAACCGGTAAATACCGGACGATAAAATCACAAGAACCACCGTTCTTTCTCTAAAATATTTGAGAGAGTTAAGAAAGAAGATATTATGATTTCATGAATTTTTTTGGGAATAATTCGGTTAGTTTTGAAATAGATTTATTTGCAGGCAGTTGGTAATTTAATGATAGTATTTTAGAAAACGAAAGTATATTATGTATTTGTATAGAAATATTTGATTTTGGGATTATTGGATTAGATAAATAAGTTTAGATAAAGATTATAATATAAATCTATTTAAATATAATGTTTGTATTATAATACGTTCAACTTTTCTCATATATTAATTAAAATATTATTTCATTATTTTAAAGTATGGTTTATATCTAAAAAATTGTAAAACCAATTCCAGTAGGTTGGTAACCTTTTTAACAAAATTGTAACTAAGTTTCATGAATACTATATTTTTTTTTCATCAAAAAATAATTGTATTATGTTGGAAAATAGTGGATAATTATCCAATATCACTTACTCCCCAAGTAATCAAAATGACTTTCTCCCCAAGCTACTCTATCTCATCTTATCCACTCAAGATTCTCCTATATATATGTTCTACGTTTCATTGTAAAAGTAAGAGAAGAAGAAGAGTGAGAAGCAATAATAAGATACAGAGAAGAAATTTGTTCTAGTGTTTTTGTCCACTCTCCCTCTTTCATTTACGTCTCTATCTTTCTTTAACTATATGCAATTATTTAAGTTGCATATACATACATATATACATATATATATGTTTGTTTAAGTTATTATTTATAACACGTTATCAGCACGATGTCTTTACCGTTTGAGCGTTTACGAGGTAAGTAAAATTTATATTATTTAAATTTTATTTATGTTTATAGAACATAATTATTTTAGACATCGTGAGACTATGCCTTTTTCCGGTTTGATCGTTATAAATGGTAGGCTCTGCTTTCTTTACGATCAAATAAAAAGCTATGTCTTTTCCGGATAGATCGTTATATATGGTAGGCTATGCCTCCTTTACGATCAAATAAATGGCTATGCTTTTTCCGGATCGATCGTCATATGGTAGGTTTTACCTTCCAAACGATCAAATAAAAATTTATATTTTTTCCGGATTGATCGATATATATGGTAGGCTCTGCCTCATTCTCTACGATCAAACAAAAGCTATGCCTATTGAATTCTTAATGGAAGGCGATGCCTCCTGAATTCTTGTATGAAAAGGTTATAGTCCATAAATTATTATTTTGTACATTTATGTGTTTAATTATTTTTATTTCTTTTATTCGTAAAGAATAAATATATATGTTATATGAGATTTAAAGACTTTGAAATATGTCTTTAAAATCAAAAATATATTTCTCTTATGAGAATATATGAAGCACGGGTCAATATATTTTTAGACAGTGCAAATTAATTGGAAGGTCTAGATGAGCTAGTCTCTCGACTTCCAAATGCATCAAATTCATAATAATCGATGCTTCGTGTTCTCCAAAGTCTCAAAGAAACTCGTGTAGTTTCAAAGACATTTATTTTTATAATTATTATATTGAGACTATAAATAAATGTGGTATTGAATGTCCAACCACAAATGGAGACACGCATATGTATGATTATATCATACAAAATAAAGATGGCAAAATATTTATGATAGCAAACAGAGGTTTGCTAATTGCTATAACATAGCATAACCGGTCAAGTCATCCCGGTAGAAAAATGCAATATATAATGATGATCCAGATCCAGGGTCTATATTAGTGCCAACAAGGGCCTGATTGGGAGAAATAGAAAATTGCAATGCAAATTGACTTGCTCTCCCTTAATAAAAGAGATGCATTTGGATCTCTTGTCACTACATCTAAAGATTAAAACCTGTTATGTGCAAGTGAGTCTTCGTGCGAAAAAGATGAAATCACACGATATAAAGCCCGACTTGTTGCACAAGGTTTTTCTCAGAGACTTGGAGTTGATTATGAAGAAACATATTCTCCAGTCATAGATGAAATTACATTCAGGTACACAACGAGCCTAACGGTCTCTTATCATTTAGAATTGTACCTTATGGATGTAGTGACAACATGTTTATATGGATCGTTGGATTTATATATATATATATATATATATATATATATATATATATATATATATATATATATATAAATCCTAGAAGGATTTAAAGTTCCTGAGCCATTAGACTCAAAGTCTAATGAAATATGTACGGTCAAATTACAGCGATCACTTTACGGATTAAAATAATCCGGACGCATATGATATATTGCTTAAGCGATTATTTCTTAAACAAAGAGTATGTTAATAATGAAATATGCTCTTGCGTCTTTATTAAGAAATCTCAATCGAGATTTGTGATCATTGCTGTATATATTGATGACCTAAATTGGAACTCAAAAATAGTGGTTAAATATCACTAAAATTTTATGTAAAGAAAGAGAAGCTTATTCAAGCACTACATGCTTTCGTCCATATTTCTGAGGTAACATTTAATTTATGTTGAATTTATTTTAGTTCATTTAAATTCATTTAAATTATATACGGAGTTGAAGGTTATTTACCTCCTCCTCCTTAATTCTGTAGTAGGCTATGCCTCCAGAATCATATAATTTTTGGCAAAATCACCATTATTTTATTTAATAAGCTCATTGTATATGCTGGTTGATTTCCTAATAATCCCCAAATTAAGCCCCGAATATAACCGATCTAAAAATAAGATTCGGTCCAAGATAAATAAGCTTAAAAAGCCATCATCTTGAGAAGGGGTATTACAAGTCCCACATTTTTATAAGGATCTAAGAATAAATACATGATCCATATTGGATATGTTATTGATCCTAAAGTGGGATTCAGTTCGAGATGAATGAACTCGAAGAGTTATCATCTCGAGGGGGAGAATTAAAGGAATCCCACATCGACAAAAAGTCGATAAATTTTTGTGAGTTTGACACCCCAGAGCGAGACAACTTTGGTGAAGTCATCACTTTTTGATAAAGTGGAACATCTAAAAATTATGTTCACTCTCAAAATGAGCTTTAAGCGAATCGTTCATAACGCAAATCCAAGAGATTGCAAAACGATTCATGGTGATTTAATCTCCATGTTTTTACATGGAGCATGCAGTTTTGCATGTATTAATGATTATATACAAGACCAACGATTTATAAGAAATATTTCTCTCATGTTATATATACATGATCGGAGATCAAATATTTCTCATTTTGAGTTTTATGGGTGTAAGATATATATAAATGCTCCTCTGCACCGCCTAAAAATTAACATCCTAAAAGGATGAAATATATAGACGCTAGAGATGAGTCTCTGCTCTATAATATTGAGCCATCTTATGAGAGATGTGCCTATTGCAAGATTTGCAAATCATCATCTTGATGATAAAGTTCCCCATCCTTATGGGAGAATCATTGAATAGTCTGGATCTTTGAACAAATGAATATCATAAATATGAACTTTAGAGTTCAAAAGTTCAAAAGGATTACTATTCATAATAAATTGCAAATCAAATGCAAAAAGCTGATGGATGAGATTTCATGAAATTATTGATCCTCATATAAATGCATATGAACTTAAAGTTCATAGAAAATCTCTCGTCCCAGCTAAAAATGCTCTACAAAAATATGTCTCTGGCGGATGACATATTGTTGTCTATAACATGTGAAAAAACGTGATAGACAACTTTGGTTCCAAATATAAAGAAAATCCTCGAAAATAAAAAAGAGCATATTATTACTAAAAAGAGGATTAAACTCTTAAAAGAGGAGCATATAAACTTCTAACGAGGAGCATAGAGACTCCTCGATAGGAGCAAAGAGACTCCTAAAGAGAAGTCAAAAGACCGATTGGCATGGTTAAAGACGAAATCAGGTACTTGAATAAAATCTTTTATAATGATTAAGAGATCTCGATTAACCATGTCATTACGGCAAATATGGAACCAAAGACAACATAATGTCGACAGTAAAAATGATCTAGCGCGCAAATGTGATTAATGAGGATCATAAATCTCCACTCTGTGAGCGTAAAGAGATATATATTGGCCAATAAATAAAGACGCAGCCAAGTCTATACTAATCTCGTATAAAAAACGAGTAAATCCTGGACACATGGTCCATGCATCAAAAAAGTATTATGATACTTAAGACAAGACGGTGTGTCGCGCCGTGTTTTGTCAAAATCACTCTATATTGAGTTGATGAATAAATGACTTGAATTGCGCCTCATGGGATGTCTGTAGGACTAATCCCTGAAAGATATATGATATCATAGTTATATTCCCGGGAACTTATAAGCATGATGTTTTTGAACATCATCAAAACTCTTAAAGAGTTATTTGGAATAAAAGATCTTGGAAAGACAAAAGTGTCTCCAAATATTCCAACTAAACATCTAAAGAAAGAGATGTTATATTAGTCACTTCTAAGGAAAGTCGACTCTATATATTTGATCATGAAGCACTATATATAAATGCTGACGAGTATTTATATATTTTGTGAATTGTAGCTAGTATATATAAATGTTGACGAGCATTTATATATCTAGTGAATATATTGTATCTAGCATTTGCTATTGATCTACTTGCAGAATTAATTCATCTCCTCCGACGAGACCTTGAATGAGTTCATGTGTCTTCCATTATCGCTGCAAGGTACGATTGACTTGGGTTTATTTTATTCTAGAAACCCCGAGTTTGGTTTAGTTGGTTTTGCAAATGGATGATCTATATGAATATATATCGCAAAACAACAACTACGTGGCGTTTCCAACAACAAATTTTGGCCGCCGCTTGCTCAAGCCATGCCAAAATTATTGCGCTCCATGAAGCATGTCGAGAATTTGTATGGCTCAGATTGATGCTTTCAACATGTACATGTAACAAGAAATATATGCACCAGTGAAGAGCCAACAACAAGACGTTGTTACATATGTTTCCCAACTCAAAGAAAGATATGTCAAGAGCGAGATGACAAGACATGTTCTCCCAAGATTCTTCTCATGCACTCAAGAATCTGAGAAGAAGCAAGAAGTTGATGTTCAGTACATCTGGCCAAGTAACAATGTAGCAGTTTCAGTTCAAAGGCGCTTCCTGCTACGTCATTCAAAATACATTTTTTGAAGATGATGCTTCCAGGGGGAGACATGATGATGAGCGTGGCTGCACTCTTTTTTCCTTTTCATGGTTTTTATCCCACTGGGTTTTTCCATGACAAGGTTTTTAACGAGGCAGCAAATAACACGCAAAAGATAGACATCAAAGTGAAGGTCTATCTCTCTTCAAAAATCTTTGTCATACATTGACGAGATTAGAAGAAGCAAAGAGAATGATCAATATGCATCATCTACGAAACCTATGAAGAAAACAAGGTTCGTCTGTTCCAGGGGGAGATTGTGTTACTGTACTCTTTTCCTTTATCATGGTTTTTATCCTATACGGTTTTTCCATGATAAAGTTTTTAACGAGGCAGTACGCAATAATGGATAATTAAGGGGGAGTGTTGGAAAATAGTGGATAATTATCCAATATCACTTACTCCCCAAGTAATCAAAATGACTTTCTCCCCAAGCTACTCTATCTCATCTTATCCACTCAAGATTCTCCTATATATATGTTCTACGTTTCATTGTAAAAGTAAGAGAAGAAGAAGAGTGAGAAGCAATAATAAGATACAGAGAAGAAATTTGTTCTAGTGTTTTTGTCCACTCTCCCTCTTTCATTTACGTCTCTATCTTTCTTTAACTATATGCAATTATTTAAGTTGCATATACATACATATATACATATATATATGTTTGTTTAAGTTATTATTTATAACATATTAACCTTTTTTTTTCATTAAAAGGTTACAGACTCCGAATACCCTACTATAAAACTCAAAAGTGCCATCTTTATTTTGAAGATAACTTGTACACATCAACCTAAAAGCCAAAAGAGAGTTTGTTAAAAACATTTAGTACCCTACTATAAAAGTTTCTGAAACAGAGCTTTTTAAACATACAACAAAAAAAAAAGTACCAAGATGATTACTAAATTTAGAACCTCTTGAAATCATCATCCTTATTCCGATTTTCATTCGCCTTTTTCGAGAGATCCTCCAAGCCTTTATCAACATCATCCCTAGCCCTATCCGCCTCCTCACCGGACCCAACCACAGCCTCAGTTACCTTTTGAGCCGTGCTCTTCGCCGTCTCCCACACATCTTTCACAGTCTCCTTAGTCTTCTCCCCAATATCTTGAGCCTTTTCCTTAAATCCATGTGCCATATCCTCTGCTTTCCCCTTTGAGTCCTCTGCATAGTCCTTTGCTCTATCCTTTGTCTCTTCCGCTTTATCCGCAGCTCTATTCGCTCCTTCATTCACCTTATCCTTAGTTTGTTCCGCATAATCCTTCGTCTTCTCTTTCACATCATAAGCTTTATCCTTAGCCTTCTCTTTCGTCTCATAGGCTTTATCAGCTGCTCTACTTGCTCCTTCCTTGACTTTATCCTTAGTTTCTTCTACGTAATCTTTTGCCTTCTCCTTCACATCATAGGCTTTGTCCTTAGCCTTCTCTTTCGTCTCGTAAGCTTTATCAGCTGCTCTACTTGCTCCTTCATTGACTTTATCTTTAGTTTCTTCTGCGTAATCTTTTGTCTTCTCTTTGACATCATAGGCTTTGTCCCTGGCCTTCTCTTTCGTCTCGTAGGCTTTATCAGCTGCTCTGCTTGCTCCTTCATTCACTTTACCCTTAGTTTGTTCAGCATAATCTTTCGTTCTCTCTTTCACATCGTAAGCTTTGTCCTTAGCTTCCTCTTTTATGTCGTGGGCTTTGTCTTTGCCTGCTTCTGCGTATTCTCCGGATTCTTCTCTCCATTTCTTAGAATCATACGCCAAATCGGCCCTCGAGTCTCTCGCTTTCTCTACCGGATCATATCTTCCCTGAAAACCAAGAACCATTGATCATTCTTAAGAGTTACAAATTATTTGATATCTACATGTTGACCTATAACAGCTTATTGAACAAACAAGCGTAACAAACCATTAAGAGTCTTGTGTAGATCTTATATCAAAGATAAATTTGTGTAAGGGTAAAAAAATATCAGAACCATTGATCATTCTTCAAAATTTCAGATTCCACTTGATTTCTTGTCAAACACGTTAGCTTAATACCAGATTCCTAAATTCACAAGCGTGTCAATAGATACAAATTATCACAGAAAACAAAAAAATCCAAAATAATAAATAGATAAAAAATTTTATTTTTAAAAAATAAAAATCCCACTTTAAAAATACACAATTTGATTTTTTTTTATAAAAAATAGTTTTGAATATCAAGATCATTTGTTAATTTACAGTTTTACACCAAAGCATAAAAACCGGTTATGCATCAATCTGTATTGATGACCATATATTAATTACCTTAGAATGGTTAACCGACGAGGCAAAAAAGACACGAGAGCTTTTCCGACCGATCACCACCGCAAGAGTTCTCGGAGCTTGGCTTTTAGGGAAAGCCTTTGAGAGACCGAAGAACACCGTTCTCGTTAATTGCATAGCCGCCATGTTCATCAATCAAAGAAACAATTTCTTCTTCTTCTTAATTTGGCTTTATAAAATGTATTTGTCTGAATTTTTCGATCGGTAGTCTCTCTTCTTGCATTATCTAATGTTGCGAACTTATAGAAGCCATTTAGGACAGCTGGTAGTAGGAATTTGACACGTGTTGCTGTCGTCACACGTGTCTAACAAGTGATAACTAAACTACTATGGTGCGTTATCGAACAAATCTGGTGTATTATATTGAGTAGGGACCGTTGGATTAGATGGAGGATTCTCAAGATCGACGTCTGTAGGCAAATGAGAGAATGCGAAATTCCCTCATGGTCAGATTTTTAGGAAAAAAATTGAAGTAACGTTTATAAACTTTAAGATAAAGAGACGATAGTGGAGGAGACGAGAAGTGTGATTAAAAATAATATCAGAGGGGATTCTACACATAAAACTTGTGGTAAACAGAGAAAAAAAAATGTTTTTTTTTGGGGTTGTTATGGCTACCGGTGGTGGCTGCTATAACGTCTCCAGTTTGTTGCTCCACAGGTACTCTAGTCTAGTTGTCTTTGCTTGGACCCTTGGTTGTGATCATGTCCTTCTTTTGACGTTGCTTAGACTTGAAGTTAGTATTGTTTTGGAGTTAGCCTTTTGTTGCGTATGTCTGAGTCCTAGAGGAGCTAGTAAGGCCATTGGTGATCACTGTGGTTTTCGATTGTTTTAAAATGCTCTGCGCTAGCCGATTTGGGGGAATGAACTTGATAGAAGGAGCTTGTAGCGTTCCATTTATATGGTTGGTGAGGTTCCGTTCTGAGAAAGTTTATGGATATGATATTCGGGTCGCTTTCACACACCGGAGTCAGCATGTGATTGAGGACTATGAGTTATATGCCGTTGATGGCCTGATTTCGGACGTCCAATGAAAGGCTTCTAGTGTTATCACTCTTTCGCGATTCGGCTCCTTTGCAGTTACACTTCCTCTCAAGCAATAAATTTAGAAAGTACAATCATAATCGTCATCGCTTCATCTAACTCCTCTAGTTTCACCGCTTTGGTCGAGTGGATGAACCGGAAAATTTTAAATAATGTTTATGGTTTCATATTTTTTTATGTTTTTTGCCATGAGACCATTTTTGTAGGTCTATATTCATTGATTGTAATCCTAAATCATTTTTATTTAATAAATTATTTATATTTTTGGTAAAAAAAAATCAACATTTGCTTTACTTAAAGGAGAAAAAAAACCCGACTTTGGAGTATAACAAAAACAGAATATTATAATTAAAGAATGCGGAATGTTTACCTTACATCCCAAGTCATGAAAATGAACCAAAATTTCTGTTTGGAAGAAATAAGAGGAGATATGTGTTACTATGTGTGTGCAAGATAAGTCAACGACGCCAAGATATTCAATCTTGTCTAGCTTTCTTGTTAATTTGAATGTTGTATCTCCATAAATTTGTTTAACATTTATTTATATATTGCAGTTATGTCTAGGTTTTGAACAAAAGCTGAGATGTTATTGAAACCCTAGGAATAGCTTTCAACTCCTCTATCATTGTGGCTTTCTCTTCAAGTTTTAAGTCTGGCAATGATCTCAAGGAGATTGTTGCCGTCTTTAAACATCTAGAGGTAGTCAGAATGTATGCCACCAATTCTTTCTCTTCTTGTCTTCCTGTATAGTCTATCAACTCAAACTTCTCCAGACTTGATGACAGGCATTCGGGATCAGAGCTTGATTCGCTCCACGAAGTTGAGGCATAAGGCGGTTCATTGGTTAATTTCTGAGAAGCAACAATTGATATCAATTAATAATACACATAAAACAACACATTTATCTTGGTAAGATTTTTAGTTAGGAGGATACGTACATAATCAACTATAAGAAACTTTAGTTTCGGAGTATTTTGAAGGAAACACAAAAGTGAATCCATCCAGTCTGAGTCACACGGAAATATTTTACACTTTTTCAGCCGAGAAAATTTGATGGTTCTCCAACAAACAATCTGCGATTGTGAACAAATTTTCATAAGTAGATGCAACAATGTGATCACAATGGGAGAGAGAAAGAGAGAGAGAGGGATACCATTTCGTCGGTCAGAAACAACTCAAGAAACAAGACTCTGGAAAAATATCTTAAGAACTTGTCAATATCAGGGAACGACCAATTATAAACATCGATGTGAACTTTATTCAAACAAGGCGTATTCTCGATCGAGCAAGAGTCTCCTGAATAATCAGAGATGTCGAAGTCTTTTAATGCCGGAGTATCAACAACCAAGCATCTACCGGTATCTTCTACATACGAATAATTAGTATAAATCAATACCAATAAAGAAGGAACTTTCACCGTGAACTTTTTCACATTGTCCTTCTTTTTCCGTTTCACTAAGAGAGACTTGAGAACAGGGCAGCTTGATAAGAACCTAATGAGAGAATCCTCATTTTTATAAATCACACGGTTTAGGTAGAGCCATCTAAGTGATGGGAGACAGTTGGTAGAGGGAACATCCACAAGAATCTTGTCGGAGAGATGCAGTATCTTGAGAGATTCGCAAGAATAAAGGGTCTTGGGCAAGCTGGTTGGATCTGCGGACCAGAGAAGCCCGAGTCTTAGGAAAATCACGCGGCGATCAACAGCCTTGGCAACACACTTTTCAACATCAGCATCACTAGGACATTGTGGACCGAGTTCTATGAACAACATTTGTAAGACAGGTGCTTTGTGGAGTTCCAGTGACTTGTCAAGAAACCACCAAACGCTCTTCTGTCTCTCATTATCATTGTTTTCTTTGTATTCAAGTTTAGGCAACATGGTCCATATAAAACGCCATCGTTTAGACAAAACCATGGTGGTGACTGCATCATTAATCGGGACATCCAACAGAATCGTCACAAGCAAATCTTCGGGTAAAGCACTAATCCGATCTGCACAAACTATCTCTTCAATTCTCCCACCACAATTTTCGGCTGTTTCTGGCATCTTCACATTAGCAAAACCCTAAGAGAATGAAGGCAGCTTAAAGAAACTTTGTGATTTTTTTTTTGTTCCTCAATTAGCGATTTCCCTTATTTTATTCATCAGAGATAAAGTTATACGTAAATGATCCAGCACATTATTGGAATTAGTTTTATTATATAAAGTTGAGTTTTCAAAGTTTCAAATTGCTAACGTGACACATATCAATTAAATACCAGAAATCGTCACATGTCTAATCTTAATTAATTCATGTGAAACTTTAAACGATGACAAATATTAGGGTGGGCAAAATGGTTTGGTTTGGTTATAGTTTCGCATAAACACCCATTTGGTTATAATTTTTATAAAGTTTTCGGTTTAGGTTTGGTTTGGTTAAAAACCGTAAAACCGAATATTTTTTTGGTTTTTATTAAAATTAGAAATAATTTTATGTAAATATATTGTCTAGTTTATATAATGATTATTAGTAGTATCATTAATTTTTAATTCGGCTTATAATTATCGATTGTTATTTATTTAGAAATCAAAAAATTTAAGAATAATAAAAAAATCTATTGAATTACATCAAATTTATTTATAATTATCCATCAAGTTTATATATTTTTTTTTGTAAAAACCTGGAATAATCGAAAAAAACCGTAACCAAACCGAAACCGCACCAAACCAAAAAAAAAGAAATACTTATGATTAAGTTCTCCAAGTTTCATTAGCACTTATAGTTAACACTTTTATCTAGGGCTTCAAATTTTGTGAAACTTTAAACCAACAATGAGAAATATTAGGATGACCAAACCTAAAGATGTGGATCAGAGTCAAAAGAAAATTATGCATTTGAAATTCTCCAGAACATCATTAGATGCAAAAAGAATGCTGTATTTGTTTCCTAGCACAATTCTGCATTTCCTTCACTAAGGAAAAAACCTTCTGTTTAGTAGTAATAAAGGGAGATATGTGTGTGCAGGATAAGATAACGATCGCAGCGAAATTCATTCTTGTCTAGCATAATTCCTTCGTTAACTTGAATGTTGCATCTCATTTAATAATATAGCAGTTTACATAATTATGTCTAGGTTATAAACAAAAGCTGAGATGTTTTTGAAACCCTAGGAATAGCTTTCAACTCCTCTATCATTTTGGCTTTGTCTTCAAGTTTTAAGTCTGGCAATGATCTCAAGGAGATTGTTGCCGTCTTTAAACATTTAGAGGTAGTCAGAATGTATTCCACCAATTCTTTCTCTTCTTCTCTTCCTGTATAGTCTATCAACTCAAACTTCTCCAGACTTGATGACAAGCATTCGGGATCTTTATCCGATTCGCTCCATAAAGCAGAGGCATTAGGCGGTTCATCGGTTGATCCCTGAGAAACAACTAAATGCTATTAATACATTTTTCAACATGGGTTAGATTTTCTAGTGAGGCGGATACGTACATAATCAACTATAAGACACTTTAGTTTCGGAATATTTTTAAGGAAAGGCACAAGTGAGTCCATCCAGTCTGAGTCCCACGGAAGTATCTTACACATTGTCAGACGAGAGAATTTGATGGTTCTGCAACACAGAATCTGCTATGGTCATAAGTAGATGCAACAATGTGCTCACGAAGGAAGAGAGAGAGAGATACTTACCATTTCGTCATTCAAATTCAACTCAAGAAACAAGACTGCTGAAAAAGATCTTAAGAACTTGTCAAGATCAGGGATAGGCAGATAAACATCGATAGAAACTTTCTCGAAACAAAGTGTATTCTCGATCGAGCAAGAGTCTCCTGAATGATCAAAAAAGTCAAATTCTGATAATGCCGGAGTATCAATCACCACGCACCTACCAGTATCTTCTACATCATTGTGTGAAGAAAGATTAATTAGTATAAATTAATTCCAATAAAGAAGGAACTTTCACACTGAACTTTTTCACATTGTCATCTTTGTTTCGTTTCACTAACAGAGACTTGAGAACAGGGCAGCTTGATAAGAGCCTAATGAGAGAATTCTCATTTTTATAAACCACACTGTTTAGGTCGAGCGTTCTAAGTGATGGGAGACAAGCGGTACAGGGAACATCCACGAGAATCTTGTCGGAGAGAGTCAGTACCTTGAGAGATCCGCAAGAGTAAAGGGTCTTGGGCAAGCTGGTTGGATCTGCGGACCAGAGAAGTCCGAGTCTTAGGAAAATCACGCGGTGATCAACAGCCTTTGCAACACATTTTCCGACATCAGCATCACTAGGACATTGTGGACCAAGTTCTATTATCAACATTGGTAAGACAGGTGCTTTGTGGAGTTGCAATGAATTTTCAAGAAACCACCAAACGCTCTTCTTGATCTCATCATCATTGTTATCCCTGTAGTCAAGTCTAGGCAACATGGTCCATATATAAAACCATCTTTTAGACAAAATCATTGTGGCAACTGCTTCTTTAGTCGGGATATATAACAGAATTGTCACAAGCAAATCTTCGGGTAAAAAACTAATTCGGTCTTCACAAACTATCTCTTCAATTATCCCACCATAATTTTCGGCAGTTTCTGGCATCTTCACAGACGCAAAACCCTAAGAGAATGACAACAGCCTTAAAGGAGCTTTGTGAATTTTTATTTTTTTTGTTATTTTTCTCAGTTAGCGATTATTTTATATTCATAAGATAACATTTTACTATATATGATGTAGCACAAAAATGGAATTATTATCAAGATAAAATATATATTTTACTAGTTTTCTGTTTTAATTAGGACTAGATAAGGCCCGCCTAAATAGGCGGGTGTAATATATAAAGAGAAATTGTTAAAAATACCCCTTTTGGTGTGCCCCTTTTCAAAAATGCCCCTTTTAGATGTCCATTTTCAAAAATGCCCCTTTTTAAATCTGAAATTTTTATAAAGTTTTATTAGGTTTATAAGGTACTTATGGATTGTAACTACTACTTGAAGACTCGATCCAAGTATTTATAAGGTTTTATAAGGTGTTTTAAAAGGTTTTACAAGTTATTTTAAAGGATTTTTAAGGTTTTTCAAAGGTTTTACAAGATATTTTAAAGGTTTTTAAAGGTATTTAAAATGCATTTATAAGGTATTTATAAAGTATTTATAAGATTTTAGATACATAGAAATGTAGTTTGTGTATGTTTTAATAATATTACATACATATTTGGGTAAATCTTATATTTTTAAGAGCATTTTTTATAAGGTTTTAAAAAAGGGGTATTTTTGAAAAAGGGTATTGAAAAAGGGGCATTTTTGTGAGTCTCCCATATATAAATATAAATTGTTATCGATAATATTTGAATTTTGAATAATAAATAGTAATCCATTCATTTTCCCTAATATTTAATAATTTTGTATTTTTATTTTAAACAAAAATTAAATCTTACACATTCTATTTTTCTATACATTTTAACTATTTATTTCATCGTAATAAACTAATTTTTAATTCTACACACTCTTTCGTATTGATGATATTTAAATCCTAAATAGTAACCGACAAACTTTTTATATATTTAATTTAGTATTTTTTTTTTAAAAAAATTTCAATCTTACAAATTCTATTTTGCAATATTATTTAACTATCTATAACATCATAATAAACTTGATTTTAAGTCTTCATAGTTCATCTTAATGGATAAACTGCTAATAATAATTTTATCTCAAAATCGTATGTATACCATATCAAATTTATATCTTAGTTAATATTAAAAATTTAAATATAATTAAAAAAATAACGAAACATTTAATAAAAAATATAAATCCACAAAAGTTATGGAAAACAAACATTGTTTAAAATATAGTTTTTCTATATAACGTAATCTCATAAGTTAGTTTTACCTCATGGCAAACTAATTTTAAATGAGTTAAAATTAATAAATAAATCATTAAAAATATTTATTAACATTCCCATTAAGTAATTAAAAATTCAATCATATAAGCCATTTTCCCAAATATTTTGTGTTTATAATTATGACTACATGCGTTAAAATTCTTAAAATAAAATTAAGTATAACCACACTAATTTTCTTATAAAATATTCAAATATTCGTTTGTTCTTATAAGCTCATTATTTTTTGTAAAATTTTTGTATTTTCATTTGACGAATAAAAACACTATATTACGATGATAAATACAATTTTATCCAATTAAATTAATGTTAGATAACTTATATCGTTATTTAAAACTTCAACGGTTATTGTTTATTTGTTAATATCCATACTAAATGATTAAAAAAAACAATTAACACATGCCAAATCTAATTGACCAATAACACATGTAAAGAGAAATTGTTAGTTTTCCTTTTTGATTAAGAAAAATAAACTTAACAAATTTTAAATTAGATATATAAATTAGTATATGTAAATATTCTTTTTTTTATATTTCCTATTTGGTTAATGAAAAAAGTTAAATATTTTTTTACACATGTCAACATCTGATCGATAGACTTGACACGTGTCACGATCTCGTGAGTTATTAACTTTGAAAACCATACTTTATATAATAAGATTAGGGTATTCTAGGTTTTTGAGTTTTCTTCTAAGACAGTTTATTTATTGTGTTTTCTTCTAAGACATTTTCTTAAGTATTCTTTGTTTAGAAGATGAATATATATGCTAGGATTTTTTGGATATCTTTGTGTTTATTAGCGATTGAAATTTCTGGAATGTACCTTTTATGAGTATTAGTTGAATGGGGAGGATTTTCCATTGCATACTTACATCAGACTAATTGAAATATCTGTCAATTGTGTTAATGTAATTAAGAGTAGTGTTAGAGAGTTGATGTAATTAAGGGTGTTTGCGAGTTGATGTTTGCTTTATCTTTGTCTTCAGCTGCTAGGGAAAAATTGTGATGGTATTGACATAGCTATTGACTTGAAAATTTCTTGATAAGTTCAAGGAATACTTATCTTCTAGAGACGAAGAAGTACAAGGCGACACTATTATTGAAAGGTCTTGAACTCTTCTAGTCTTGTAACTCCAAGCTTTCCCTACTAAATTTAAGTCTAATATGATTTATTCGTTGATATTAAGTTATTAACTGGTTTATTGTGTTGGTCTTTTTAATTAGGAATCCTGACCAATCCAAACATTTGGAGACATCAAAGATGCGCATTAATGACCAATATATGGATAGATTTTGTGAACTTGAGAAGTGAATAATACACAGAGAAGAGTCGTATTCCTACAATGGTACTACTCATTTTGATTGCATTTTGATTGCAGGATATATATGTACCTTACTAGCTGTGCACAAAAAAAAAAAAAAAAAATATGTACCTTACTGGCTTACTTTGGTTGCAAGGATAAAAAATGATTTTACGTGAGCCAAAAATGACATTTCCATAAAGCTACTAAGACCATACGCAGCGGCATATTTTCTACTGGGGTGTGAGGATTAAAAAAAACAAAAGTAATCAAATAGTAAGGAGAGAGATAACACCCGGGTGTGAAGTAACAACTTCCCTCTCGTCGAGTGTAAGATGACGTGGCGTGCTGTGAGTCGCCGAAATCCTCTTTTTCTTCTCCCACATTTTTTTTTTCCTCTCTCTCTCCTTTAATTTTCTACACAGACATCTCTACCCCACTGTTATTATATTATTAAATTGACTTAAATATATACACTCAAAAATGCCCCACTGTGTATGCTCTAAGCAAATGGCAACTTTACTTTTTTTTGGTGTATAACTTTTTTTTTTATTATTCAGTAGTTCCTTATAATCTTATATAATTGAGAGAAAAGTTAAAAGCCAAGTAAAAAGATCCCTTTGCTTGGTAGACACGCGACTATAAGGAAAAACAAATTCAATAAATATTTACTTGAAAAGAAACAAAGAAACCTTCTTCATACTTCTCCTTGGAGGCACAACAATGGCGTCTCTTTTCGCAAACGGTATCTCCAGATTTTCTCCACAAACCACTTCCGAGTCTTCCAAATTACCAAAAGGGTTTCATCCCAAACCCGAATCCTTGAAATTCCCATCTCCCAAAACCCTAAATCCGACTAGGGTTTTCAAAGTCAGAGCCAATGTTGGAACCGAATCATCTGATAAACTTCAACAGTATTTTCAGAATCAAGACTACGATAATAAATACGGATTCGTTGAAAACATCGATTCGATTACAACCCCTAACGGTTTATCTGAAGAAACGATTCGCTTGATATCGAAACTGAAAAAGGAACCAGCTTGGATTCTTGAGTTTAGGCTCAAAGCTTATGCTAAGTTTCTAAAATTAGAAGAACCTAAATGGTCAGATAATAGGTATCCTTTGATTAATCTCCAAGATATGTGTTATTACTCTGTTCCTAAAAAGAAACCTACTTTGAATAGTTCGGATAAAGGTGAAGCTGATGATCCTAAGCTTCTTGAGGTATTTGATAGATTAGATGTTCCTATAACAAAGAAGAAATGTTCGGCTAATGTTGCGGTTGATGCGGTTTTCAATAGTGAATCTATAGCTATCACTAATAAGGAGCCTCTAGAGAAGTCAGGTGTGATCTTTTGTTCGATATCCGAAGCTATTAGGAAGTATCCGGATTTGATCAAGAAGTATTTAGGAAGAGTTGTGCCTAGTGATGATAATTACTACGCGGCTTTGAATTCCGCGGTTTTCAGCGATGGATCGTTCTGTTATATACCGAAAAACACTAGATGTCCGATGCCTGTTTCGAGTTATTTCCGGATGAATGCTATTAAGAGTACTGGTCAATTTGAAAGGACTTTGATTGTTGCTGAGGAAGGGAGTTATGTTGAGTATTCAGAAGGATGCACTGCTATATCTCATGACAAGAATCAGCTTCACGCTGCGGTGGTTGAGCTCTATTGCGCGGAAGGAGCAGAGATTAAGTACTCGACGGTACAGAATTGGTATGCAGGGGATGAACAAGGCAAAGGCGGGATTTACAATTTCGTCACAAAGCGTGGTCTTTGCGCAGGGGATCGTTCCAAGATCTCATGGACTCAGGTTGAGAAAGGGTCGGCGATAACTTGGAAGTACCCGAGCGTAGTTTTAGAAGGCGATGATTCTATTGGCGAGTTTTACTCTGTGGCATTGACTAATAACTATCAGCAAGCTGATACAGGGACCAAGATGATTCACAAAGGAAAGAATACGAAAAGTAGAATCATTTCAAAAGGAATTTCGGCTGGGCGGTCAAGAAACTGTTACCGCGGTCTTGTTCAGGTTCAATCCAGAGCTGAGAATGCTAAAAATACTTCCACTTGCGACTCAATGCTTATCGGTGACAATGCAGCCGCTAATACTTATCCTTACATACAGGTAAATTGCCTATGATCACTTAATCTTTATTATAAGCTAATGATAAAGAACCACTAATTAAGACCTTATAAACAATAATAGGTAAAGAATCCATCGGCGAGAGTAGAGCACGAAGCAAGTACCTCAAAGATTGGAGAAGATCAGATTTTCTATTTCCAGCAGAGAGGAATCGATCACGAGAGAGCATTAGCAGCAATGATCTCTGGATTCTGCAGAGATGTTTTCAACAAGTTGCCTAATGAATTTGGAGCTGAAGTTAATCAGCTTTTGAGCATTAAGCTTGAAGGATCAGTGGGTTAAATAAATCTCACAATTACAGAACATTAAAGATAGAAAAAGTCTTTGTGGTTCTCAATTATAAAGCTTTACTAGTGCTTAAATATCGTCCTACGAACTCCTAACAATTTTAGAATTTTAAAAGTTTTTCAGAAACTAATTTTTTCAATAATTAATTTAGGCTTTATTTTTTTTGTTAAATGTGTATTTAGGCTTTAACATACGTAAATGAGTAAAAGGATATGAAAATCAAAATTTGTTTTTGTCGTAAAATTTGGTATGACTTAAGGAAGCAAAAAGGAGAAACAAGAAACAAAAGGCTCGAAAAGATTAAGGAATACATTAACTTAACATGGTTCTGTGTTTAAGCGTGCTTGAAGCCCTAGGAATATCTCTCAACTTCTCCATTATCATATTCATATGTTGCTCGTCAAAAGACTCAAATTTGAAGGTGCGTTTGAGAGAGATTATTGCCGTATTTAAACACTTAAGAGTTGGCTAGTACGTATGTCAAGAATTGTTCCTCTTCTTCTCTTCCTCCATATTTTTTCCACTCAAAGATTTCGAGCTGCGAGGAAACAAACACAAGTACACAACGTTAGGAGATGCAGCAATGTACTCACAACTCACAAGGAACAAGAGAGACTAGTGAAAGATAACTTTACCAGTTCATTATATTAAGAAAAAACACTTACGAGATGAGACCGAAGAAACAGATCTTAGTAGTAACTTTTCATTATTGTAAGAGTCAAAACTGATATATGCACACTTGAGAAAAGGCATATTCTCTGATCGAGAAAGAGTCTCCCAAAATATAGATGCTAAAGTTCTCTAATGCCGGAATATCAATGACCAAGCACCTACGGGTGTCTTCTACATTATTGCCAAACGAGAAATTAGTATACTCTAACTCTACTATTGAAGGAACTTTCATAGTGAACTTTTTCACATTGTCATTCTTTTTCTGTTTCACAAACAGATACTTGAGATTCTAGAGAATCCTCATCTTTTTGCTGCTTTCATCATCATCATCATCATTACTCTTTCACTCAAGCGTAAGTACCATCAGCCAAATAGAGAGCCATCGTCTCGACAGAAACATGGTGGCTACGACGTCTAACCCTAGGAGAAGGATATTAGGCGTCGAAATCACGAAAAAAAAATCGTTATTACCTATAGGTCTTTATCATGTAGAGCATATGGATTAAAGAGAAGGAAAAAAAGAGGTAATTAAGATTACCTTAATTTGCTATCACAAAGGCATGATTCTCTGTGATAGATAATAATCCCAACCAACGCCCGTACGTGAATCTAACCCTTATCCTCAGATCCACGTCGGAGACCAGGTGGAGTTTCTGAAACCACATCCGGGAGACTAAACTTTTTTATCGTTTATTTGTCCATCAGGGGAACCAATATCGTTACTCGAACCTTGGTGAGAGACCCACCAATCATGCTGAGTCACCACCACTTTATCTGGCCGAGAATTGGTGATCTTTTCTCTATTTGTTTAATAGTTATAGTCATACGTCTTTAAAGGGAATCCTCTTTAAAGATAGGGCAAGCTTTGTCCCGGTTTATTCCGGTTCCCTTAATGATTCCCAGAACCAGAAATAAGTTACGGTTATCTTTTTTTTTTTTTTTTCTTTTTTTTTTTTTTTTTGTAAACTAAGTTACGGTTATCTATAATAGTATTTTTCAGTCATTGGTGACGGGTGGGTAAAAATAATCCTGAGTTATTTGGATATCCGACCCGTTTACAAATTTTGGTCATAAAAGTTTGTTGATTCGGGTTATATTTAATCCAATTCATACACCGAATATTTCATATTTAATATTTTAGATATTTAGAAGATTTGATTAAGATTTAGAATTATGATTCTCCTATCATTTTTGTTTGATTTTTTTTTAGGGGCTTTTGCAAAAATGCCACTTTTTCAATGCCACTTTTCAAAAATACCCCTTTTTTAAAACCTTATAAAATATGCTCTTAAAAATATAAGATTTACCCAAATATGTATGTAATATTATTAAAACATACACAAACTACATTTCTATGTATCTAAAATCTTATAAATACTTTATAAATACCTTATAAATGCATTTTAAATACCTTTAAAATATCTTGTAAAACCTTTGAAAAACCTTAAAAATCCTTTAAAATAACTTGTAAAACCTTTCAAAACCTTATAAATATTTGGATCGAGTCTTCAAGTAGTAGTTACAATCCATAAGTACCTTATAAACCTAATAAAACTTTATAAAAATTTCAGATTAAAAAGGGACATTTTTGAAAATAGACATCTAAAAGGGGCATTTTTGAAAAGGGGCACACCAAAAGGGGTATTTTTAACAATTTCCCTTGTTTTTAACTGTTTTGAATCATCATATAATACATAAAGTTAAAAAAATTAAAAAATATTTCTGCATATACTGTGATTCGAAATTTTAAAAACGGACATATATTATCCAATTGACGAAAATGTGTGTTCAACGTTCTACATCGATTAAAATATTTATACAGTAATTCAGAATTATATCATAAATAAGATTAACATTAATAAAATAAATGAATTTTTTGGCCGGACGGGTTTGGCGGGACGGGTTTTTGAATCAACAATAATAAAAAGATTAAAATATTATTAATCTGTCGCTTCAATACGGATTAAATCCTTAATTTTTTTTAATACCACCAATATTAGACATATAAAATCAGTCTCATTTAGAAAAGATTGTATAAAACCAAAAATTGTCCCGTGGTATAATGTTACTTAATAACAATTGTAAACTATAAAATATAAATATCTTAGAATATGATACAATTTGTAAACTTTTATACATAATAAATAATCGTTAAATTTTAAAAATTTATACTTTTAGAAAACAAATGGAGGGACATGTTAAGAAGTTACAGGACGGATTATGTTTCGGAACGAAGTTATATGGTGGACGAATTTGAATCAATATTTATAAAATTTTAAAATATCATTAATATACCGTTTTAATACAGATTAAATCTTCAGTTTGAATCAATATTTATTAAATTTTAAAATAAAAAAAAAATCATGGGACGGCTTAAAAAATTACGAATCAATATCCTATTTGTTTAATAGTTATAGTTATACGTCTTTAAAGATAGGGCATGCTTTGTCCCGGTTTATTCCGGTTCCCTTAATGATTCCCAGAACCAGAAATAAGTTACGGTTATCTATAATAGTATTTTTCAGTCATTGGTGACGGGTGGGTAAAAATGATCCCGAGTTATTTGGATACCCGACCTGTTTACAAATTTTGGTCATAAAAGTTTGTTGATTCGGGTTATATTTAATCCAACTCATACACCGAATATTCCATATTTAATAATTTAGATATTTAGAAAATTTGATTAAGATTTAGAATTATGATTCTCCTATCATCTTTGTTTGATTTGTTTTTAACTGTTTTGAATCATCATATAATACATAAAGTAAAAAAAAATTAGAAAAAATTTCTGCATATACTGTGATTCAAAATTTTAAAAACGGACATATATTATCCAATTGACGAAAATGTGTGTTCAACATTCTACATCGATTAAAATATTTAGACAGTGATTCAGAATTATATCATAAATAAGATTAACATTAATAAAATAAATGAATTTTTTGGCCGAACGGGTTTGGCGGGACGGGTTTTTGAATCAACAATAATAAAAAGATTAAAATATTATTAATCCGCCGCTTCAATATGGATTAAATCCTTAATTTTTTTTTAATACCACCAATATTAGACATATAAAATCAGTCTCATTTAGAAAAGATTGTATAAAACCAAAAATTGTCCTGTGGTATAATGTTACTTAATAACAATTATAAACTATAAAATATAAATATTTTAGAAAATTATACAATTTGTAAACTTTTATATATAATAAATAATCGTTAAATTTTAAAAATTTATACTTTTAGAAAACAAATCGAGGGACATGTTAAGAAGTTACAAAACGGATAATATTTCGGAACAAAGTTATATGGTGGACGAGTTTGAATCAATATTTATAAAATTTTAAAATATCATTAATATGCCGTTTCAATACAGATTAAATCTTCAGTTTGAATCAATATTTATTAAATTTTAAAATAAAAACAAATCACGGGACGGGTTAAAAAATTACGGAACGGGTTATATTTCGGAATGGGTTTATATGGCGGACGAATTTGAATCAATATTTATAAATATCATTAACATGCCGCTTTAATACGGGTTAAATCTTCAGTTTATTAACAATTGTCTCGTAGACTCGTGGTATACCGTTACTTAATAACAATTGTAAACTATAATATAAATAAATATTTTATAAGGAGATACAATTTACAAAATATTTTTATACTAATTTTAAAAATAAATGGTTAAAATCTAGTTTATTGTAAAATTTTAATGAGCGAGTCCTCATCTTTATACACCACACAGTTTAAATTGAGGTAGGCTTCTATCTGTTTTTCTCTATCTCTTTTCTTACATTTGTTGACAATACTCGGATCTCTTGAGACTATTCATTAAAACTACTTGTTTCTTGGAGATTACGTCAATCGTGGCAAGCAAAGCATCAAAGTGATTTGTCTCCTGCTCGCTTACAAGATCAAATTCCCTGTAAATTTCTTCCTTCTCAGAGGAACCATGAAAGTGCATCAATCAATCGTCTTTACGGCTTCTACAACGAATGTAAACACAGATTTAGTGTCAAGATTTGGGGAATCTACACAGATTACTTCAATCGTCTCCCAGTGGCTGCACTTATCGATGACCAGATTCTCTGGTGGACACTCCCCGGAGCTGCATAGACTGAGACAGATTAGAGATATTCGTTGTTCAACGGATAGCCCTGATCGCGGTTTACTATGAGCTCTGATGGTCTGATCATGATATAGACGTCAGAGATTGGGGGCCTAACGATCGCGAAGTTTATTATTATTTTGGATCTATTACAGGTAACAGCTTCAGGGTTTCTCAAAAGATTCTATCTTGACCTAATTTGTAGGGCTCACCAGGTTTATATTAATTGTTCCTTGCGGTTAAAGAAATCGTTTTTGTGTGTGTTTCCTTTGACGCAATCAACAGTTTCGTGTCCGGTTGTTAAAAAAGGATTCGAGTTCTTTGCGATTAACCAGCTCGTAACACAAGCTACATTATGTTTCTGTTATGTTGATAATTTGGTAATTGGTCCTAATGACAATAACTCCATTGTTAGTCTTAAAGAGTATTTAAGCAAGTGCTTTCCTATGAAAGATTTGGGAAACCTTCACTCATTTATTGGTCACAAGATGAAGAGGGTCTCATTTTCTAAAGTACTATCATTATGTGAGGTAGACCTTGCATCTAATTAACAACTGAAACAAATAAATCTATTTCAAAACTAACCGTAGTATTCACAAAAGCAGATACCAAAATTCATGAAATCATATATTTAAACTAAAAGTGAATATTCAAAATTTACACTTTAAAATTATAACAATTGTTTTTTACTTTTTATTTCTATATTTAACACATCGTTTCTTCACCAAGACGACAACCATCAATATCAAATTGATTATATATTTGCTAAGATATCTCTCTCTTTCTTTACATTTTCCTAATAACTATTCAAATAATTAAATATATAGAACGATAAATATATTACGTAAAAGAATCTGCTATCGATAAATTGGGTCTATTTTATATACAAAATATGTGATTGTCTCACCCATATTGCTTAGATATATTATAGTGGATCACAATTTTCTATTTATGTATGTGTGATTTTAAAGTTACTTACTTAGTAAACCACAATAATTTGTAAAACATTTATTTTTCTACTTGACTTTTTATAAATTTCTCTTCTTTATATCTTATTGACTTCTAAAGTCTATCTCTAATTCTCAGGTGACCATTAATGGAGTAAACCAAATTTGATTGAAAATATTAACTACGATTATTATCATTTCTTAAATCACGAAAAAAAATTATGATTACTAAATTTGATAAAAATTAAAAGTTAATACTATGAATTGCATGTAAGATTATTTATTCTTGTTTTTGTACAGTTACTCTTATATCAAGCTAATGAGTTGTTTTTTGGGTTTTGTGGAAAAAAATCCTCCAACTCGCCTATTTTTGTAACTTTACCATTCATCTCCGAAAAATACAAATTAATCATACGAAATCCAAAATAATACGCAATATAACTCTTATACGTATAAAATAACCCTTTTTAATAACTTTTCTATTTTGGTATTTTTATGTAGATATACCTACGTAAATTAGTTTTTACAAAAAATAGAAAATTGTTAGTTTTATATAATAAGATAACCATTTAATATAAAATAAAATAAGTTTTTCTTTCATTTTTTTAAAAAAGAGGTAATTAAGATTACCTCCAGAGGCATGATTCCCTGTGATAAATACCAACCCGACGACCGTGAACCGGGAAGATCCCGGGACAACACCAAGTTTACGTTTAAACTTGGCCAGGAGTTAATAAACTCCCCTGTCATATCAGACAAAGACAAGCTAATCTCCTCTGACATTCATATTCCAATTTTCATTGGTAGGTGGAAGTGAAACGGTTTCCTTCATATACCCATTTTCATTGATATGTAGAAGTGAAACAATTTCCTTCTCTTTCGGGGTACCAATATCGTTATTCGAACCCTGGTGAGACTCTTATATCATGCTGAGTCACGACCAATTTAGCTGGGCGAGAATTGGTGACCATATTTCAATGTGTTTAGTACTTAATGCAACGGTTACTCCGGTTTAATACGGTTCAGGAACGAGAAATATATATGCGGTAGAAGTTTTTCCATATAGAGACAAAAGACTCGAAAAGAGAACAAAATTAAAAGCTTACGACGACAAAGAACAAACCATGAAATAAAGAAAACTAGAAACAAAGTTTATGTTTAACTCTAGTCGGCCTTGCCGGCTGAAGCAGCATCTTGACCTCTAAGACCACCAGTCCTCCTGGGAGATGCATCACGCCTAACCGTACTAGCTTGACCTATGTGTTGATGGTTAACTCCTCCATGAGGATGCTCCACTGGGTTCATAGCCACGCCACGAACCTTAGGTCATGAGTTTCTCTTCGCATGGTACTTGTGGTACGCGTTACCTGCCTTGAGCCCTGCATCCACTTGGGACAAAAGATTGTGCCACATATCACTCAAGTTCGTTCTCCATTTCTCGAGTGTACACTAACATTAATGTGTTTTCACATGTCTTAAACTTTCAATTTAGGATTAAAAACAAAGAACCAAATCAGTCTATCATACCAAACAACCCCTCATTCTACCTTCATTTTATGTCTTACTTAGTTACTTCGTAATATACTATGAAAGTAATGTTTGACTGTTAATAACAGTTTTCTTCAAGTGCTATCGGTTCTGTGAAAGTACTCTGTTTCCTTGGTTTTGCTCGATCATGGACTTTTTTAAGCTTATGATATGAAAGAGATTGCGGAAGAGACTAAGGATAAGGTGAATGAAGGAGCGAGCAGAGCATCTGATAAAGCCTGTGATGTGAAAAAGAAAGCTAAATACAAAGCCTATGATATGAAAGAGAATACGAAAGATTAAGCGGAAGAAAGTGAAACTAAGGATAAAGTAAATAAAGTTTTAGCAAATCGAAAGCAAAAAGTTTATGGTCTTAAAGGTTTTAAGAGACTCTTTTGGTTTTGTTGTTGATATGTAAAAGTCAGAGTAAACAAAGATCGAGTTATTTTCAAAGTAAAGATGGCACTTCATAATTTCAGAAACCATCATGAGTTTATGTTCCTTACCACTAGTTTTCTCGACTTGGGACTTTAATTCTCCAATTAGGTTATGAACAAAGCGTTTCCTGTTTTGTTTCTATATATGTATATATCTAACTCATGGGCAGCCATGTGTTAAGTTTTCAATATCGATACCTTTATTCTTTAACCAAACCAGAGCACACCACGAGAGAGACTAGCACATCACTAGCTCAGCTCCCAATACACCATACGAGAGAGACTAGCACATCACTAGCTCAGCAAACCCTCTAAACTGATAATTCTTCTTATTTATACTTGGAAGCCTGCAACAGCAAACCCTCTGCTATGCCCAGAGACTTTGCCAGCTCATCACGCGGTCAACCCTCCGTTGACTTCCTCTGCTTCCTTCTTCTCTCATGTCTTGTCAATCACTACTTGTCTACTTCCTTTGCTTTGTCTCCAATACTCCTTCTTCTTGATACACCAATCGTATCACCATGGCCGTTCTATCTCTCTGAAGATGGAGTAAAAGTTTTAGAGTTCTATTCCTTAATCATCCTTCTTAGATTCATTTTTACTACTAATTCGACTAATATATGCTTACTATTTTAGATCTATATAATATCATACTCAAATCTTAAATATTTCGAATTACATGTGGTGTTGTTTAAGCTAAGCTTGAGCCATATCACCTACCTCTCTCCTTTGTTCATCATCATCATCATCATTCTTACTATCTTTGTACTCAAGCGCCAAATAGAGAGCCATCGTTTCGAAAGAAACATGGTTGCCACTGCGTCTTTAGTCGGGACAAGCCGCCAATATCATTACAAGCAAATCGTCTGGCAACTCACTAATCCTGTCTTCCCCAATTGACTCTTCAATTTTAGCTTCTGGCATCTTCCGAGGCAAAACCCTAACCCTAGGAGAAGGATTCAGTACCGAAATCAGGAAAAGCAAATCGTTATTACCTAATACCGAATAGGTCTTTATCATATAGAGCATTACACCATCTACCATCATCTAATTTTTTTTTTTAAAAAGAGGTAATTAAGATTACCTCAATTCGCCTACCACCAAAGGCATGATTCTCTGTGATAGACAATCCCGACCGTAAATCTTCACTTCAGGGAAGAGACAGATCACATGACCAGACGCAAGTTGCTGATGCCACGTCCGGGAGATTTAACTCCTCACGAAAGTTGCTAACTACCACGTCTGGAAGACTAAACGCCTCTGTCCTCAATCTCCCACACGACACAAGACACTCTCATTCGGAAGGAGAGAAGCCGCCTCTGTCCTCCATCTCCCACGACACAAGACACTCTCATTCGGAAGGAGAGAAGCCAGAAACAGTTTACATCTTCATCGGGAAGGTACCAATAACTCGAACCCTGGTGAGACTCTCAAGTCATGCAGAGCCACCACCACTTGATCTGGGCAAGAATTGGTGACCTATTCTCAATTCGTTTAATACTTAAAGCTTTTTAATTAAACCTAGGGAAAACTTTTTCCTGGTTTATTCCGGTTAGCTTAATGAGTAAGTTACAGTAATGAATTATTTATTTGCATGCATAATATAAGCCTTTCGAGAGAGGGAGAGGATTCATTAGGATTTAGGAATTGAGGGTTCAAAAGGAAACATAGACAACAACATGAAATAAGAAAAATGAGAAACAGAGTGCATGTAAGAAAAACGAAAAACGAGAAGCAGCACCTTGACCTCTGAGACGACCAGTCATCTAACAGCAATAAGACAAACCTTCTGTCCAGGAGGTGCAATCACTAACATTAATGTTCTTTTTCTCTTTAATAAAACCGATCCCAAAAGAACATTTTTTTAGTAACGGAATAGAATTAAGGATCTAGCTACGGCTCACGTTAAACCTATCCGAGAGACAAAAAGTAACTTACTCTTGAGACTATTCCTTAAAACTACTTGTTTCTTGGAGATTACGTCAATCGTGGCAAGCAATGCATCGAAGTGATTTGTCTCCTACTAGCTTACAAGATCAAATTCCCTGAAAATTTCTTCCTTCTCAGAGGAACCATGAAAGTTCATCAATCAATCGCCTTTACGGCGGCTTCTACGTCAAGTGTAAACACAGATTCAGTGTCAAAATTTGGTGAATCTACACAGATTAATTCAATTTTCTCCCCATGCCTGCACTTATCGATGACCAGATTCTCTGGTGGACACTCCCCGGAGCTGCATAGTCTGAGACAGATTAGACATATTCGTCGTTCAACGGATAGCCCTAATCGCGGTTTATTGTGATCTCTGATGGTCTGATCCCGATATAGATGTTAGAGATTGGGGGCCTAATGATTGCGGAGTTTCTTATTCATTTGGATCTTATACAGTTAACAGCTTCAGAGTTTCTCAAAAGATTCGATCTTGACCTAATCTGTAGGGCTCATCAGGTTTATATTAATTGTTCCTTGCAAAGAAATCGTTTTTCTGTGTGTTTCCTTTGACGCAATCAACAGTTTCGTGTCAGGTTGTTGAAGAAGGATTGGCGTTCTTTGCGATTAAACAGCTCGTAACACAAGCTACGTTATGTTTCTGATATGTTGATAATTTGGTAATTGGTGGTAATGACAACAACTCCATTGTTAGCCTTAAAGAGTATTTAAGCAAGTGCTTTTCTATGAAGGATTTGGGACACCTTCACTCTTTTATTGGTCACAAGATGAAGAGGGTCTCATTTTCTAAAGTACTATCATTATGTGAGGTAGACCTTGCATCTAATTAACAACCGACAACACATAAATATATTTCAAAACTAACCGAATTATTCACAAAAGCGGATACCAAAATTCATGAAATCATATATTTAAACTTATATTTGTTAGTTTTATATAATAATAAGATAAACATTTAAAATAAAATAAGTTTTTTTTCAAAAAAGAGGTAATTAAGATTACCTCCAGAGGCATGATTCTCTGTGATATGTTCAACTCGACAACTGTGAACCGGGAAGATCCCGGGATCACACCAAGTTTAGTGTCTAAACTTGGCCCGACGGAGACTATGCCAATCTCCACTGACTTTCGTATACCAATTTTCATTGGTGGTAAGGTAGAAGTGATACAATATCCTTCTCTCTCGGGGTACCAATATCGTTACTCGAACCCTGGTGAGACTCTTAAATCATGCTGAGTCACGACCAATTTAGCTGGACGAGAATTGGTGACCATAACTCAATTCATTTAATACTTAATACATCGGTTACTCCGGTTTAATACGGTTCAGGAACAAAATTATATATGCGGTAGAATTTTTTCCATATAGAAACAAAAGATTCGGAAAGAGAACAAAATTAAAAAGCTTCAACAATAATCAAAACTGTTGCTGAAAATTTGCAATGTATAATATATAGGCTTTCGAGAGGGACGGCGACAAAGAACAAAACATGAAATAAAGAAAACGAGAAACAAAGTTTATGTTTAACTCTAGGAGATGCATCACGCGGCGCCTAAGCGTACTAGCTTGACATATGTAAATAACTGTTTGACTGTTAATAACTGTTATCTTCACACCCAAGTAAAGAGCCTTCAAGTGCTATCGGTTCTGTGAAACTCTGTTTCCTCGGTTTTGCTCGATCAGGGACTTTTTTAAGCTTATGCGGAAGAGGCCAATGATAATGTGAATGGAAGAGCGAGCAGAGCATCTGATTAAGCCTGTGATGTGAAAGAGAAAGCTAAGTACAAAGTCTATATGATATGAAAGATTAAGCGGAAGAAAGTGAAACTAAGGATAAAGTAAATGAAGTTTTAGCAAATCGAAAGCAAGAAGTTTATGCTCTTAAAGGTTTTAAGAGACTCTTTTGGTTTTGTTGTTGATAAGTAAAAGTAAGAGTTATTTTTCAAAGTAAAGATGGCACTTCATAATTTCAGAAACCATCATGAGTTTATGTTCCTTACTAGTTACTACTAGTTTTCTCGACTTGGGACTTTAAGTCTCTAATTAGGTTATGAATCTAGCGTTTACTGTTTTGGTCGATCGATCCCAAATCTCTGGAAACACACGTCTTGGTCATCAAGGGCAGGGATCTAAGTCTTCCTTCGTTTTTTTTTTCCTGGCCACGGGATTTTACTACTATAGAGACCAATCCTTGTATATTAATCGAGAGACCAATATTAGTGTGATCTAATGCTACCGAGATATTATAATCCTATCAAATCTGTACGAAATGATCATTTCAGAGATCCAAGTGTTTGTGCTGTGTTTACACTACGCAGCTCAGCTTCCTCTTAGACCCTCTCTGATTTCTGCTATAAGAAACTTTAGTTTTCGACAAAAATAGGAACCGATGTAAAAATTGTAAACAGAGAACCTTTTGAGAAACAGAGAGCAATTGAAAGTTCAAAACCTAGACAAAACTATGTAAACAACTGCTATATATAGATATATGTTTTAAATATATTGATGGTGGGGATGAAACATTCAAATCCACCAAGTGGTATTCGAAGTAATCACCTTGATATAACATCATTCGTCTAAAGTCGAGTCGAGTTGTACATGCTGATGAACCTTGGAGAACTTGTGAACTTATGAAGTGAGGAGCTTTTAAATTCAAAGAGTTCATTCAAAAACAACCAAGAAAGTATGAACCAACATTTTGAAACATAAATAGTTTATGAAAAGTGAACAATTTTAAAAAGTAACTCAAAACAACACAACTCAAAATATACCCATATCATCAAATCAGGCTTCAGCTTCGGATTTCTTATCTTTTGCAGCTATATTAGTAGAGGAAGCTCCATTAGTCTCTGCTCCTGCATCAGTGTTCTCCTCAGGTGGCTGAACCTGTTCATCCTCAGGGAGAGGCTCCTCCACATAATCATTGTCAAATGCATCAGCCGGAACTTCGTAAATCCTAACTTGAGGCTTCGATGGATCCTTCACTAGAACATACTTTCCTTCACTTAACTTCATACACAGATCAACAATCGACTTCACAATTCCCCACATATTGTTAGTGTTCAGATTGATCTGCCCAGCGAAATCCTTTGGCTTATACCCCAAAACCGATAGTATAACATGGTTACGATGATCACGAGGATGAACCCTCGAAACAAACCCAATCTTCATCATATCTGCATTAGCCAAGAGAGCCTGCGCGGTCCATTTAGCTAACTTATTACCATTGTTCTTCAACTCATTAGCTAAAACCGCACCTCTCTGAGTCTCGAGCTTCTGTCTCCAATCAACACCAGAGTACTTAGGATCAAACTCGTTAAGAGCATTCAAAGTGAGGAATGATCTCTGGTTATTCAAATCAACAGTGCTCTGTAACTCACACCTAGCAACTAGATACATACTATCATCAAGCTTCCATCTCCTATACCTATAAGCAATAGAAGCATTCTCTTCACCTTCATTAACATTCGGAATCGGCTCATCAAAAGTTACCCTTTTTCCATTCCTAACCAAAACCTGCTGAGCAAAATTCTGATTAATATTAGCAGCCTCCACACCTAGTGAATGAGCAGAGTTAATATCATCTTTAGCTTCAGGCAAAGGCTCTTGAGAAGTTTCATGAACAGACAACAAATCGAGCGGTGACCCATCTCTCTTATCAAAGAAAAGCTTATTCCCAACACGTTGAATCACAAGATCCCATGAATAAACCGATCTAGGAGCACACATAAGAGCAGCAAGAATAGCATCAGTAGCAAAAACAGTAGCTTTATCTTCCTTAGCGAGACGTCTAATCACAAGATCATCACTTGTAGTAACCTTAAAGCCTCTGTTCTTGAAACGCTCAAGTCTACGATCAGCTTTAGGAGTAATACGATCATAACTCCGATCATAAGACTCAAGTCCACCACAAAGAAGAAGATCTTCAGGTTCTTGAACTGTAAACGAAAGCTTCGAGAAAGTCGAAAAAGGAATCTGCTCAAGCATATTCCATTCCGGTTGAATATCAACTGATGATTTAAACGCGGCGGCTTCACGGCGTTGCTGATGAATATTGTTACGATTGTTATTATAAAGACGATCACGACGAGCTCGATCTTTCTCAGCTTCACGTTTCTTAGCTTCAACTTCTTCATCACGACGTTGAGGAAGCTGATTACGGTTATGGTACTGATTAAATCTCCATTTAGGTCCGAATTTAGGACGCGGCGGTGGTTTTCCGTCGACTAATCGGAAAGCTGCGTCTTCGTCGGCGTTTCCACCGGAATTAGTTAGACCAAATCCTTCATCTACTGCAAAAGCTGAGAAATCGAAGATTGCTGATGGATCTGATTTGGATCCGGTGTGAGGACGAGCTGATGGATTTGAGAGAGCTCGAGTCCAATCAGCGACGCGTCCGAGTTTTTCAGAACGTGAGAAGGAAGCGAAAGGGACGTTTGGGAGGAGATTCGCCGCCGCGACGCTGGTGGAGGAAGTGTCGGAAGCATCTGGAGGTCCCCAACCATCGGAATTGAATGGGACTGTGCCTACTTCGAATGCTTCGAACACCATTGTTGCGATTTGGTGGAGAAGAAGAATCCAGAAGATTTGCGAAAATGAAAATTTTGCCTTTTTATTTGTCAACGATGAAACCCTAAATTTGGGAACGACAGTGGTATGGGCCTTAATGGGCTTCTATCTTATCATAAGAACCTCTAGCCCATTTAAAGCCCATTATCATCTCGCTTAGTTAAATGACGTCGTTTTGAGGTAACCTCCGTAAACCAATGGTTATGATTTGGTCTACACTAGATTCTCTCAATCGCAAGAACCGGTTCATGATGTATTAACCAAAACCTACATCAATAACTACTGACCGTTGAAGTTCAATTCAAAATTTTATCAGATTTGAGTGATTTACTAATTTGCCCTCGTCGCTAAACTTATTTTATTTAGATACAAGTCCTTGTTTTTATATCATTCTTTCAATTATTTCCGTTTTGTTTTCGTTGGTCACTTGAAACCCAACTCTATATAAAGATTTTTTACTCTCTCTTCAATTTTCTCGGGAAAATTTCTCCTTCACTCTCTTCTCTATTGATTAAAGCTTGAAGATAAACTTGAGTTATAAGTTTAATAAAATAAGAGATATAGTTTATGAGATTTAGGAGTTATCTAAAAATATTTAGGAGTTATCTAAATACTAAACCTAATTAGACTATGATTAGGTCTATAGGTTTTCTCTATATAAGAGTTGCCAAAGTGTGGTATACCTTAAGAGATTTGAATAGAGAGATTAAGGTTTTGAGTTAGTTTCCTAATAAAGAGAGAGTTATTCTTTGTTCTTGGTTCTTAATTCATTTCTCTAAACAATATTTGGTATCAGAGCAAGAACAAGTCTTGGATCTTAACAAAACAAGTTTTGAAGACATTGTTGCGAGAATAAAAACTTATGAGGAACGGATTGGTGAGGAAGAGGAAAAACAGTCAAACCATCAAGGTAAACTCATGTATGCGAATTTTGACACAAATTCTCAACAAGAAAACTATAGATCGGGTAGAGGAAGAGGATCAGGAGGACGGTATTATCAAAGAGGTAAAGGACGTGGTCGTTACGGCAACCAACAAGGAGGAGGCTACAGAGAAGAAAGAGATACATCCAAAGTAGTGTGCTACCGGTGTGACAAGACCGGACACTACGCATCCGACTGTCCGGATAGATTACTCAAGCTCCAGGAAGCACAAGAGAATGAAGAAAACAACACTCAAGAAGCTGACAAGCTAATGATGCACGAGGTGGTGTTTCTCAATGAGAAGAATGTGACACCAAGTAAGTTTGAGACACTTTCAGATTTTCTCGGGAAAATTTCTCCTTGAAGATTTTTTTTTTTTGTCTCCATCCTTGAAGATAAACTTGAGTTATAAGTTTAATAAAATAAGAGATATAGTTTATGAGATTTAGGACTTATCTAAGAGTATATAGGTATTATCCAAATACTAAACCTAATTAGGGTCTATAGGTTTTCTCTATATAAGAGTTGACAAAGTGTAGTATACCTTAAGAGATTTGAATAGAGAGATTAAGGTTTTGAGTTAGTTTCCTTAATAAAGAGAGAGTTATTCTTTCTTCTTGGTTCTTGATCTTCGGAAACATTTTCTCGGGAAATTAACATAAGTGCGGGAAAATTCTTGATTTTTCCCGAGAAAATCGAAGAAGATACTCAGCTATGTGGCGTCGCGAGAGCCGTGGTGCTACGGGAGGAGGTTTCTTGACTCCACCACCGTCATGGAACACGACGAGAAGAGTTTACGTTGCGATGCCGATGTCAGAGAGAAAAAGATCATCTTTTATCAAGAATCAAGAATCGTTTAGGGTTCCTACTGGTGATTCTCCTTACGTCAGAGCCAAACATGCTCAGGTACTATTAACTTAGGGTTTATGAATCTAATTCCGTGTGACTAATTTAGGGTTTTTAGTGAATTGTCTTGATTTATGTGTATGAATGTTTGTTTAAGAACAGTTGGTTTCTAAAGACCCGGATCGAGCAATATCATTGTTTTGGGCTGCGATTAATGCTGGAGATAGAGTTGATAGTGCATTGAAGGATATGGTAGTTGTTCTAAAACAGTTGGATCGATCCGATGAAGGAATCGAAGCTATCAAATCTTTTCGATATCTCTGTCCTTTTGAATCTCAAGATTCTATTGATAACTTGTTACTTGAACTCTACAAGGTGAAAACTTTCTGAGTATGACTAATTGTGAAGCTACTCCTATGCTTATTATGTGATTTTGATGGATTTTGGTTTTGCAGAAGTCAGGGAGGATTACAGAGGAAGCTGAGCTACTTGAACACAAACTGAGAACACTTGAACAAGACACGCACTATGGTGGCAGGATCAAAATAGCGAAAAGAATCCACGGGGAGCAGAACAACAAGACAATCGAGCAAGAGAAAGCGCGGTAAGAACTGAAGTTTGTGCATCACATTACATATCTCCTATCTCCGCTTTATACCTGAAAGAGTAGTTTCTCTGACTTTCTTGCTGTTTGGATATTTAGGATTTTAGGGAACTTAGCTTGGGTTCACTTACAGCTTCATAACTATGGAATCGCAGAGCAGTATTACAGGTTTGTGAAACAACATCGATCCCATTATAACATGTTTTTGTTTTCATTGCTTTAACTAAGTTAAATGGGTTTTACTGTGATAGGAATGCTTTGTCTTTGGAGCCTGACAATAACAAGTTGTGCAATCTTGCGATCTGTTTAATACGTATGGATAGAATCCCGGAAGCTAAACCTCTGCTTGAGGATGTAAGACAGTCTCTAGGAAATCAATGGAAGGAAGAACTTTTTCGAAACTCTTTTGAACGGGCTACTGACATGTTAGCAGAAAGAGAACGAGCAACAGCAGCGGATAAACCAGAAGATTTGTTGACAAGTAGCTCTTCAGATAACTTCTCTTCGAGATGTTCAGGTTGGATGAAAGGAAACAAGGCTCTAGCTGGAACTAGCACTGAACTGGGTAACATTTACAAGACGAGCTCGCATGTTTCCTCTGAATCGGTTGAACAAAACCCATATCTTATTACACAACCCCGGGAATGTAAATGGGGAGATGAGGAAGTAAATCAGAGTAAATGGGATGCAACAATTGGTGCTGCTCGAAGGCCGAGGTTCTGGACAGTTGGTCCTGCTCGAAGGCTAAGGTTCGGGAATCATTATCAGAAGTACTTGAAGAGAGTAGGAACAGCAGCCTCGACTACCGATGGGGAGAAATTGGGTCAGAATTTGATTGACGAACTCCATCAATTCATTAGTAGTCATTCAGATTGCATTACAAGCAAAGCAAGGAAGTTGTGTGCAGATTTAATCAAAGAAAAGGAAGATAACGAAAAATCAAGTGAAAGAATTGCTTCAGAATCTTCTTCAGCTTACGCTAAGATCGTGGACATTGGTCAGAGAAGTGTTCACATTGGTGAAAGAAAGGTTCGTCTCATTGGTCGAAGAAGTGTTTAGGCTTTGACAATTACTACGCTAAATGTTGTATAGTTTGAAAAATTGCAGAAATGATTTTTTTGGAACATTGTTATAGAGTTACTTGAAAATGAAATGTAGCTCTTTGCAAAATGTAACACAAACTTGAAAGAACAAAAGCAATATTTTTTCACCGACAAAACAATAAGCAATACACGCAAAAGTTTAACAAATTCAGAACGAGATTAGGTTTCAATAACAAAACGAACACACATGAACGAAACAATAAAAGAGATATTACGAAAAAAAAATTCAGGATGAGGGGAAAGAAGAAAGCGAATGCTGCTTGCTTACACAGCTTACGAATCCGAGGAAGCACCATCTTAAGCCTCGTACTCCTCTTCTTCCTCCTCGTACTCCTCCTCTCCGGCTGTAGCATCTTGGTACTGCTGGTACTCTGCGACAAGATCATTCATGTTACTCTCTGCTTCAGTGAACTCCATCTCGTCCATGCCTTCTCCTGTGTACCAATGAAGGAAAGCCTTTCTCCTGAACATAGCTGTGAACTGTTCGCTGACACGCCTGAACATCTCCTGGATTGAGGTTGAGTTACCAATGAAAGTCGATGCCATTTTCAAACCCTTTGGTGCAATATCACAGACACTGGACTTCACGTTGTTTGGGATCCATTCCACAAAGTACGATGAGTTCTTGTTCTGAATGTTCATCATCTGCTCATCAACCTCTTTCGTGCTCAGCTTACCACGGAACACAGCAGATGCAGTCAAGTAACGTCCATGACGAGGGTCAGCAGCGCACATCATGTTCTTCGCATCCCACATCTGCTGGGTCAGTTCAGGAACACTCAAGGCACTGTATTGCTGTGATCCTCTCGATGTCAATGGAGCGAAACCAACCATGAAGAAGTGAAGCCTTGGGAACGGGATAAGATTCACAGCAAGCTTCCTAAGGTCAGAGTTAAGCTGACCAGGGAAACGAAGACAGCATGTAACACCACTCATTGTAGCAGAGATGAGATGGTTAAGATCACCAACTAATAAACACACAAAAGAAACAAAACTAGTCAGGACTCAATCACATTACATGAATACACAATCCGCAATGCTAATCTAGAGGATAGAAATGTGTAAATGTACTCACAGGTAGGATTAGCAAGCTTGAGGGTACGGAAACAGATATCGTAAAGAGCCTCATTATCCAAAACCATACACTCATCAGCGTTTTCGACAAGCTGATGCACAGAGAGAGTTGCATTGTATGGCTCAACAACAGTGTCAGAGACCTTAGGAGAAGGAAACACTGAAAAAGTCATCATCATACGATCTGGATACTCTTCTCTTATCTTAGAAATCAATAGAGTTCCCATTCCAGATCCAGTTCCTCCTCCCAATGAATGACACACTTGGAAACCTAAAATCCAAACAACAAAACCATATATACATCACAAAATCAACCAAGACCTAAATCGATTCTAATCATTCCCATTCCAAGATTCAAAATCCAAAAAAAAATCAGATCCAGATTCAAAAAATTTGTTCTCACCTTGAAGACAATCGCTGTTCTCAGCTTCCTTCCTCACAACATCAAGAACAGAATCAATCAACTCAGCACCTTCGGTGTAATGACCTTTCGCCCAGTTATTTCCGGCACCGGATTGACCAAAGACGAAGTTATCAGGACGGAAAATCTGACCAAACGGACCAGATCTGAGAGAATCCATAGTACCAGGCTCCAGATCCATAAGAACAGCACGAGGAACGTACTTTCCACCGCTAGCTTCGTTGAAATACACATCGATACGTTCAAGCTGTAACGGAGAATCGCCGACGTATTGACCGGTGTGATCAATGCCGTGTTCGTCGCAGATCACTTCCCAGAACTTTGCTCCGATCTGGTTTCCACATTGACCGCCTTGGATATGAAGGATCTCTCTCATTTTTTTTTTTTTTTTTTGGTTTCTTCGTCAAAAAAAAAAAGAGAGAAAAAAATGGGCGACTCTTTTTTTTTGTCCTTAGCTTTGAATAGGTTTAAAAAGGAGATTGTTGTGAATGGGTAATAATCAGCTATATATAGTTTACGTCTTCTTCAATAAGTTTTCTAAATTATTTATTTGCATATTAGTCCTTGTAGTTTTGTTTATTTCGGTTTTTGTACTCTGCGCTGTATGACAGCGGAGGATTTCAAAATATATCTGTAATGTCCCACTTGTCTAGAAGATATTTTTACTATTTAAGTTTAATTTTAATAACAAGAATATAATAATTATATTTGTGAATAGTACAGAGAAAATTAGTTTTTTTTTGCCGTTTATAGAAATTATAACATAATGACAAATTATATTATTTTGAAATTTTAATTTATTGAAGGGAGAGATTAGTTCTAATTAAGAGACGAAAATTTGAATATTATTTTAGACTCGTGATCTGCTAAACAGGTTTTGCCGTTTTGGATACAACAACAATTATGCATAATTAAATAAAGTTTTTGACTATGCAAGACAGATCAGATAGTTGGGCCCTCTATGTAATTGAAAAAGGCCCATTACTTTTGGTATAGCAAAACAAAAATTATGAAGTGTATGAGCCTTAACTAAATGATCTAAGACCCACAATCCCACATTAAAATTTTCATAATGTTTTATGACTCCTCTGTTCTTCTTTAGTATTGGCCTTTCTCAAACCTAATTTCTCCAGAATTTTTTTCAGATTAATACTTTTTAATTAGGGATCTTAAGAAAAAAAATTCAAAACTTAAGCTCTAAATTTTACTTTTGTTGTTGGTTCGTCTCTAGGTTTTAATCATAGTGAATCCACCATAAAAATATAACAACAACATATTTTCGAGAATCGTCTAACCATTATCCGTCAAAAATACGCGATCTAACAGTCAAAACTTGTAGAGCATAGGAGGGTCAACTGGCCCCCATAAATTTTTTAAATCTTTTATAGATGCTACATCAACAATTAAATTGACCGAAATTGAAAATAACTTTTAACCTCTATGCAAAACTAACCCAAACACATAAGAAGTAAAGAGAAGTTAATCTATTGGAATTCATGTAAAAACTTAATTAAGAACCAAATAGTAATAATGTATTTATCTATGATTTACACTAAGACATCTTCATATTCATATCAATTTCAAAATAAATTTCGAGTGAGAATATCAGTTATTTTTATAATAAATGATTTATTTTGACCCTAATAACTAAATTCTCTAACTCCCCCACTATTTTTGATTATGCATATTCTTGTTCTAATTGTCTAAAATTTTTATTGAAGGGAAAGATTAGTTTAAACTTCCAAGATACAAAAACTTGAATATTTATATGAACACAAGAATATGCATTAGGCCTGGGAGTTCGGTAAAATCGGATTATTCGGGTCGGGTTATTCGGTTTTGGGAAAATTCGGTTTTTGAAAAATCCTCCCGAATTGAACCGAAATTAAATTCGGTTCGGGTCAATCGGTATTCGGGTTATTCGGTTCGGTTATAAGATTTAAAAATAATTCCGAATTAAATTGATTTTTTTCTATTTCGGTTTATTTTAACCGAATTACAAAAAATATATGAATAATGGGCTAAAAACAAAGCCCAAACCCATTACAATCATTTAAAGCATTTAAAAATTACAGCCCAATTAAAATTAACAAATTTACAGCCCAACCCACTAAAAATTAGGGTTTTCGACACATTTGTGGACAGTGACGAAGCAGCGACCGGCGGAGACGGACGGCGACGGCTGATCTCTCCAACTGCAAAAAAATACATCACCGACCAGATCTATTAGATATCATAACTATAACCACATGTAATCTATCATCTAAATTGAGAAAATTAGGAAAATAAAAGTATAAAAAATTGAAATTCCAAAGAAGATTAGTAAGATCTAGAGAGTTACCCGTAAATCCGGCTGAGATTTTGGTGATATGGAAGAGTTTAGCGAGCAAACAACAAAGAATCACACGAAGAAACGATTAAAGAGAAAAAAGAAGAGAATAATAAAGCATGTAGAAGATGATGAATTGATGAAGAAGAAGAAACGTTATACTGATTATGGATTAGGTCGAAGAAGAAGATGAACTCTCTGTTTGAGTTTTGGAAGAAGTAGAGCCGCAGAGGCAGATCCAAAGAAGAAAATGAAACTAAATTAGGGTTATTGACTCATTAGCCTTATATATGGCTGCAGATTCTCGGTTTAGATAAAACCGATCGGCCTGAATACCGAACCGAACCGAACCGACTTCCGAATCCCCAAATTAATTTCGCCGAACGGTTTGGAGTTCTCTCTTCGGTTTACGCCGATAACCGTAATTGTCGGTTTGATCGGGTCGGTTTGATCGGTTTATTCCGAACTCCCAGGCCTAATATGCATGATCAAAACAAGCTCGACTCATGTAGGAGTGGTATAAGGGCCGGAACAAACAAAATTTGGCCCTCTCAATAATTAATTAAAGGCCCCATCAATTTCGTTTACGGTTTACCACAACAATTATTTTTTCCTTTTCATAACAAAAATGATCTAAGACCTACATCTTCGTCCTCTGCCTCCAACTTTTAGTTTTTTTTTTTTCCTAAAACCCTAATTTCTCTAGTTTACTCTAAAACGAACAAGTCTCTAGAGTTTTTAACTTAGCGTATCCACCATGGAAGCACTTCCGCAAAACGTATCTGAGGATCATCTATCCATTACCTTACGCAACAAGCAACCAAAGAGCTCAGAGAATGAAAGAGAAAACTCATTGCCGATTCCAACTGATCTCATGATCGAGATATTCTCGAGGTTGTCGCGGAGTTCTATAGCGAGATGTCGATGTGTATCGAAGCATTGGGCCTCTATACTTCGTCGTCCAGATTTCACCGAGTTGTTCTTCAACATATCTTTGGCTCGACCGCAGCTATTGTTCGCCTGCTTAGAAGACAGTAAGTTAGTCCTCTACTCGTCACCTCAACTTCAAAATCCGAATGAGAACTCGTCTCCTCTAGTCGCCAGTTATCATATGAGTTTTCCTTTGGATATGTATTATAACGTTGATATTTGTAATCATGTCAATGGCTTGATCCTTCTAAAACATTTGCGGAAGGAAAAGGGGGAAATTGTGCTGGTGATATGTAACCCTAGCACGGGACAATGCTTAAGCTTACCCAAATTGGCTAGTAGGGTGTGGGTGATGAGCTACTTTGGGTATGATCCGGTTGAGAAACAATACAAGGTATTGTCAGTGACATGGTCTAAGGGTTCTAAGGAGTATCAAGTTCTGACATTAGGAATTGGAGAACCGTCATGGAGAATTATCAAATGTTGCAGACCTAATATATTATTAGGACATAATGTCCCACATCGGAAGTTAGAAGGGATCCTAAGTAATATATAAGGGATATAGGTCACTCCACTCATTGCCAATTGGTTTTGAGTTGGAAGCCCATAGAACTTAACATGGTATCAGAGCCCGATCCACACATGTCCAACCCGATCCGACCCAAAGATGGTCCAACCATCGACAAGGCCCAAAATTGATGCCGTTGATCTAAGCCCGAACATTCCGAGATTAATGGCCAAAGAGCCATCATCTCGAGGGGGCGTATTAGGACATAATGTCCCACATCGGAAGTTGGAAGGGATCCTAAGTAATATATAAGGGATATAGGTCACTCCACTCATTGCCAATTGGTTTTGAGTTGGAAGCCCATAGAACTTAACATGGTATCAGAGCCCGATCCACACATGTCCAACCCGATCCGACCCAAAGATGGTCCAATCATCGACAAGGCCCAAAATTGATGCCGTCGATCTAAGCCCGAATATTCCGAGATTAATGGCCAAAGAGCCATCATCTCGAGGGGGAGTATTAGGACATAATGTCCCACATCGGAAGTTGGAAGGGATCCTAAGTAATATATAAAGGGATATGGGCCACTCCACTCATTGCCAATTGGTTTTGAGTTGGAAGCCCATAGAACTTAACATATATATCATCCTCTACATAAAGGGGTATGCATTAACGGTGTTTTGTATTACATATGTACAATCACTGGGGTTTTAAAGGATTCTATGATCGTTTGCTTTGATTTTAAGTCTGAGAAGTTCAGATTTATTGAAGAAGATATGGGAACTTTCAAAAAGGGTTATGGAACCCTGATAAATTACAATGGTAAATTAGCTACACTTGGTTCCAAAACGTCTAGCTTTATTTCTAGAACAAGTGAAAGTTTTGAATTGTGGGTTCTAGAAGATATCGATAAGCAAGAATGGTCGAAGCATACATGCGTATTTCCAGCTTTGGGGCAGAATGTGATAGGAGATGCTAACTTACACTTTGTTGGAGTGACTCAGACAAATGAAATTGTGTTGGCGTCGTCTTTTAGTGTGACTTTCGACCTCTTCTACTACAATATGGAGAAAAAGACAATGATAAGACTTCAAATCCAAGGAATGGAAGATTTTCCTCTAAATTATATCTTTCTAAACCATATAGAGGACGTGAAGCTTTTGTAAGTGATTTAATTATGACTTGAGTTTTTTTGTAATAAAGCTAGTTTGGTGTAGATTTAGATATCGAACTGACTTGCTTTATTAAATCGTGATACAATGACTTATATAGAGAACATTTCTAGGGTTTACATAAACCGACAATGACTTGAACGACAAGTAACGGGCCTAAACATACGGCCCAAACTCTATCTATAATACTCCCCCTCACGTTGGAGTGTGAAGGTTCTGAACGCCCAACTTGGACATTAGATAGAGAAACTGTGAACGACCCAGAGCTTTTGTAAAAATATCTGCTAGTTGTTCCTCCGTACGAACGTGATGTGTGGTGATGATGCCGTCACGAACCGCATCACGAACCGAATGACAATCTGACTCAATGTGCTTGGTACGCTCATGGAAGACTGGATTAGCGGCAATGTGAAGAGCCGCCTTATTATCACAAAATAAACGAGCTGGCGCAGACTGTTCGATGCCCAAATCTTTCAACAACTTACGCAGCCACTTGATTTCGCGAAGAGCAACAGACATTGCTCTATATTCAGCTTCGGCGGAAGAGTGGGAGACTGTGTCTTGCTTCTTTGTCTTCCAAGAAATAGGCGAGCCTCCAAGCAACGTAACATAAGCACTAAGTGATCTCCGAGTTAAGGGACATGTTTGAAAATCCGAGTCACAATACACTTCTAGTGTTAAATCTTTGCTTGCTTTCAACAAAATACCCTGACCCGGTGAACCCTTCAGAAAACGAACAATGCGTAACGCCGCATCTAAATGAGCTATCCGAGGAGTTTGCATGAATTGAGACAGGACATGCACCGAGTAGCTTAATTCAGGCCGAGTATGAAGAAGATAAAGTAACCGACCAACGAGTCGTCGATATGGTTTGGGATCCGGAAGAAAGGGACCATCATCCGTCGCAAGATGATGATCTGTCTCCAAAGGAGTGTTTGCGGGCCGAGCACCAAGATTGCCGCTATCGGAAATGACGTCGAGAGCATACTTACGTTGAGATAAAAAAATACCTTCAGGCCCACGACTAACCTCTATACCAAGAAAATATTTGAGCCGCCCCAAGTCCTTCATGAAAAAACAACGTCCCAAATATTCCTTGAATTTCCGTAGCATATACTCATCATTTCCACATATCAAGAGATCGTCAACGTATACCAACACTCGGATCTCCATATTGTTTCGTGTGTAGGAGAAAAGTGAGTAGTCCTCATATGATTGCACAAAACCAAACTTGAGAAGAGCATCAGACAACTTCTTAAACCAACACCTAGGGGCTTGTTTCAAGCCATACAATGACTTGCGTAGACGACAAACTTTGTCAGGATGAGAATGACGAAACCCGGGAGGAAGCTTCATATAAACCTCCTCTTCAAGATCACCATGAAGAAAAGCATTGTGGACATCCATTTGATATACCTCCCAATCATTGGCAGCAACAAGTCGTAGGATAGTACGTACCGTAGTCATCTTGACAACCGGTGCAAAAGTCTCATTATAGTCTTCTCCTTCTACTTGTTTGTTACCTTGGACGACAAGCCGAGCTTTATATCTTTCAATGGTACCATCCGCATTGTACTTAGTCTTATAGACCCATTGACTACCAATTGCAACCTTTCCGGGTGGCAAATCAACAATATCCCATGTCTTATTGATCTCCAGAGCATCCACTTCTTTAAACATTGCATCGTTCCAAACTTTAACTTGAACAGCCTCTTTAAAATTCTTAGGCTCGACATTGGCCGTGATCGCAGCAAGAAACACCTTATGTCCTGGTGAAAAACATTCATCCGAAACATAATCCGTTAAAGGATAAGAGGAAGTACCTTGGACTGTTGACGAGGACAGTGAAGCGGAGTCGGAGAGAACGTGAGGGTTTATCGGATCACTAGTAGCATTGTAGAGTACATAATCCTTTAAACGTACAGGAGGTTGAATTTGACGCTTGCCTTGACGTGGAGGAGGCGTAATTTCACCATGAGAACGTGAAATATCTACTTCGGACTGAGAGTTGCTAGCCGGTGTCAAGACTGCAACAGAGGAATCATCACCGGCGACTACAGATTTCGTCGGAACTGAACTTGTTTCCGGCGGAGAAGACGAGTCGGAGACTGAGTTGGCTGCGGGAGCCGGTGTGGATACGGAGACCGGTGCAGGAATCGGTTCAGGAGCAGAAACCGGTTCAACAACAGAAACCGGTGTAGAACCACTACCCGTGGTGGTTTCCGGCGTACTCCCCCTGTCATTGGAAACCATCCAATCTTCATCACAAACAACCGGAGATGGAGACAAAGATGCGGAACCAGGAGTAGGATATGCATATGGAAAAATGGTTTCCCGAAAGACAACATCTCGTGAAATTAGAAACTCATTCTTTTCAATATCGAACACCTTCCAACCTTTTTGTGCAAATGGATACCCGACAAAAATACACAAGCGACTTCTTTCTCCAAATTTGTCTTTATCTCGAGAGAGATGATGAACATAACAAGCTGATCCGAAAACCCTCAGCTGATCATAATTGGGCTTGGAATCATGAAGAATTTCGTAGGGAGAAAGACCTTTGTGAAGTGATGACGGAGTGCGATTAATCAAGTAGGCAGCAGTTAACACCGCTTCTCCCCAGAATTTAATAGGTAGGCTGGCTTGGAATAAGAGTGCCCGAGCAACGTTGAGAATATGCCTATGCTTACGCTCAACGCGACCATTTTGCTGAGGAGTGCCGACGCACGAAGTTTGGTGAATGATTCCATGTTCCCGAAAGTACGATGAGAGACACATAAATTCAGTCCCGTTATCACTACGAACCGTTTTAACTGACTAGCCAAATTGCTTCTCCGTGTAAGCAAAAAAATTAGTAAGCACCGTACGTACTTCAGACTTTGCAAGGAGAAGATAAGTCCAAACAGCTCTTGAAAAATCATCAACTATTGTCAAAAAATAAACCGCACCACAAGACGACGGGACACGGTATGGACCCCAAACATCACAATGAATCAAAGAGAAACACTCGGTTGATTTATTAATACTAAGAGGAAAAACTTCTCTTGTTTGTTTAGCTCTAAAACACACGTCACATGAATGAGAGCCGACTGAAGAAGAAGATTTTGAAAACACCGGTAAAGAAGAAAGTACTGTAAAACTAGGATGTCCTAAACGCTGATGCCACAAAGCTTGATCGGAAGAGACAGTGGCGGTATGAATTTTTGCTGTAGCGACGTCCGTAAGATAATAAACCCCCTCACGCTCTTCACCGCTTCCAATCAAAGTCCTCGAAAAACGGTCCTGTAGAACACAAATTGTGTCAGTAAATGTAGCAACACACTTTGTTTGTTTCACAATTTTAGAGACGGACAATAAGGTGCAAGTTAATGTTGGGACATAAAGAACATTAGTCAATGCAACATTGGTAGAAAGCGGAAACACGCCCATATGTGAGGCAAACGTGTTGCTTCCATCCGCAAAGCCCACCGAACACGGTGGTATAACGACAATGTCCGTCAATAAAGAGAGCTTCCCGGTCATATGATGTGAGGCTCCGGTGTCAAGAATAACATTGCCAAAGTGTGTCTTACCAGAGAGTTTATCTGCAGTCCCGTTGTTTGATTGTCCTTTGAGCATTTGAGCAAGAGCTTGTATTTGGTCGGGTGTGAATTCCGGGAGATTGGTGGGATTAGGGCTGGTTGCGTGAGCTGTCATAGCTTGTCCACGACCGCGTCCTGAACTGCGTCCTCCTCTGCCTCTATTATTCGACCCGCGGCCTCCACTTCTCTCGGACCACCAATCCGGAAAGCCAACAATACTCCAACACTCCTTTTTCTCATGCCCGGTACGACCACAATGAGAGCATGAAACGCGACCCTTGATGATAGAATCTGGTCTAATGTTGGTGTTGTCGGATTGATTAGAGGACATGTCAGGGCGAGAGAATTGGTCATGTTGCTCACGACGAGCCAAGAAGCCGACTGCTTCCTCCTTTTGTTCACGTAATCGGACCGAAGATAGCCTCTGTTCTTCACGAATAACTCTTGAATAAATTTCACCTAGAGAGGGAAGCGGATCCATATTGATGAGCGTAGCACACAGTCCACCAAATCTAGACTCATCGAGACCAAGTACAAATTGATGAATCTTTTCCTCCTCTCTTTCTTTAGCCGGCGCAGAGGTTGCACCGCACGTACACAGCCCGCAAGAACACACGGTAATGGGCTTGTAAAGCTGATACTCTTCCCACAAAGTAGACAATCGACCAAAATATTCAAGAACACTTTGACCATCTTGACGACACAACGCGAGCTGAGCGATAACTTGATGAATTCTCACCTTGTTTCCCACGGAGAAACGTTGTTTCAAATCTAACCACAGTAAGCGAGCATCAGAGATAAAGGTAACAGTGGATTTCACCTTAGGTTCTATGGAAGTTCGAATCCACCCAACAATCATGGAATTGACTGTTTTCCAGTTTTCATAGTTAGGATCATTAGCAGGTGGTTTCGGTATCGATCCATTAATGAACCCCGTCTTTCGTTTTGCTTGAAGAGCGTTTAACATCTCTGTTGCCCACTCGTTGTAGTTGTCGCCGTTTAGCGAGACCTGCGAGATGAGAGCCCCGGGATTGTCGGAGTTTGCTAAGAGATATGGAGACACCACCGGTGCGTCGGGTTGTTTAGCAGCCTGCCGAGTAGCGGAGGAGCTATCGTCAATCTCGGACATGATGACTTGTTATTGAAAGAAAAGAAACTTTGAACAACACACAATCGAAACTATCGATTGTTCTTTGAAGGAGAATCGAAACTATCGATTAACCTAGGTTTTTTTTGAGAGATCTTAGCTCTGATACCATGTAGATTTAGATATCGAACTGACTTGCTTTATTAAATCGTGATACAATGACTTATATAGAGAACATCTCTAGGGTTTACATAAACCGACAATGACTTGAACGACAAGTAACGGGCCTAAACATACGGCCCAAACTCTATCTATAATATTTGGCTCTAGGTTGGATCTTATTACGTCATTATCTTCTTGGATAATTGTCTTCCCTTGTTTGCTCTTTTACGGTTGAGCAATGGTTGTTCTAAGTTTAGATTTCAGAGATCTCATATATAGAACCTTTAGTGGTATGAGAGGTGGATGTTGATGATGGGTCTTGTTAGATGATGAATCCGAAAAGTGTGGTAAATGCTTGCAGCGTTTGAAGCTAATTCTTAAATTCATTTGAAAAAAAAATTGAGTTTTTTTTTAAAACGTTACAAATCATTTTCAAACATTTTGATGTTGGACGATTGAGGTAAGAAAAACTTTTCTTTTTTTCCCTTACAATCTATAACTAGTTCTGGACATCAAACTTTATTGTAAACTTTTTAAATAAATGGCTTACAGACTCACGCCAAATGCCAACCCATAAAAATTACCTACTGTAGATTCCAATATCAATCAGATCAAAGTCACTAATTTGGATTTTGGTGTGCTTTTAATATTCTAAGCTGTATAGAGCGGTTTCTACGATTGGTACCAACCGCTAACAACCGGTAGGCGGGTGCTAGCAGGAGAACCAATCAAGCCCTACAGGGCCGGCTCAATACTTTGATGGGCTCTAAGACAAAAAAAAATTTGGGCCCTTAGAATATTTTTTTTTTGTTTAGTGTTTTTGTGTTATAGAAAATTTTTAATGATATTTTTAATAAAAATTTAATTATTAAAACTAAAAACAGTAAATAAAAAAATTTATAGGCCCTTATTAATTTTATTTTTATGTTGTAATCTATTATTTTAATATTTTTTTAAAAATAGGCCCTTTAATTATTAGAACACAAAATTGGGCCCCTGGCCGTCGCACCGCCCGCCCCATATTCTGAGCCGGCACTGAAGCCCTAAGAACTAAATATTAATAATGTACTTATCTATGATTTACATTAAGACATCCTCGCATCCATATCAATTTCGAAATAAACTTCGGATGAGAATATCAATTATTTTTATAATAAATAATTTATTTTGATCCCAATAACTAAATTCTCTAGCTCTCCCACTGGTTTTGATTATGCATATTCTTGTTTTAATTGTCTAAATTTTTATTGAAGCGAAAGATTAGTTTCAACTTCCAAAGTACAAAAACTTGAATATTTATATGAACACAAGAATATGCATAATTAAAACATGGTCGATTCATGTAGGAGTGGTATACGGGCCGGAACAAACAAAATTTGGCCCTCTCAATAATTTAAAAGGCCCCATCATTTTCGGTTTACCAAAACAATTATTTTTTCCTTTTCATAACAAAAAAGATCTAAGACCTACATCTTCGTCCTCTGCCTCCAACTTATAGTGTGTTTTTTTTTTCTTTCTAAAACCCTAGTTTCTCTAGTTTTCTCCACAACGAACAAGTCTCTATGGTTTTAAATTAGCGTAACCACCATGGAAGCACTGCCGCAAAACGTTTCTCATGATCATCTAACTGTTACCTTACGCAACACGCAATCAAAGAGCTCCAAGAATGAAAGAGAAAACTCATTGCCGATTCCAGTTGATCTCATTATCGAGATATTCTCGAGGTTGCCATTTAAGTCTATAGCGAAATGTCGATGTGTATCGAAGCATTGGGGTTCCATACTTCGTCGTCGAGATTTCACCGAGTTGTTCTTCAACATGTCTTTGGCTCGACCACAGCTATTGTTCGCCTACTTAATAGACAGTAAGTTGGTCTTCTACTCGGCACCTCAACCTCAAAATCCGAATGAGAACTCGTCTCCTCTAGCCGCTAGTTATCATATGAGTTTACCTTTTGCTGGTGGACATGGAACCTACAAAATTTGTAATCATGTCAATGGCTTGATCCTTCTAAAACATATGCAGATGGAAAAGAAGGAAACGGTGCATGTGATATGTAACCCTAGCACGGGACAATCCTTAAGCTTACCCAAAGTGGAGCTGCGTAGGGATTGGGTGATGAGCTATTTTGGTTATGATCCGGTTGAGAAACAATACAAGATATTGTCAGTGACATGGTCTGAGGGTTTTGAGGAGTATCATCAAGTTCTGACATTAGGAGAACCGTCATGGAGAATGATCGAATGTATTAGACCCCATTATCCTTTATATAGTGGTATATGCATTAATGGTGTTTTGTATTACATAGCTTCAGTTACTAAGTTTATAAGGGTTTCCATGGTCGTTTGCTTTGATGTTAGGTCAGAGAAGTTTAGATTTATTGAAGTCGTGGAACCTTTCATTAGAAGGTGTTATGGAAATTTGATAAACTACAATGGTAAATTAGGTACATGCTTAATATCTAGAATAAGTCAAAGTTTTGAATTGTGGGTTCTAGAAGATGTCGATAAGCAAGAATGGTCGAAGCATACATGTGTGTTCCCTGCTTTGGATTTGCTAGGAGGTGCTTACTTACACTTTGTTGGTGTGACTCGGACAAATGAAATTGTGTTGGCGGCACGCTTTCAAACTGGGCCTTTTTTCTACGTCTTCTACTATAATATCGACAGAAAGACAATAGTAAGACTTCAAATTCAAGGAACGGAAGCATTTGAGAAAAATATTATTTATACCTTTGTAGAACATGTAGAGGACGTGAAGCTTTTGCAAGTGATTTAGCTAGTACTTGAGATATTTGTAATAGAGCTAGGCTTGCTCTAGGTTGGATATTATTACTAAGTGATAGATGTGTCCCAATCAAAGCCGAACACAAAAACACAAGTTTCTTTAATCAAATTTCTCTGCCTCTCTTTTTGTTTTGTTTTCTATAACTAATAAGGAAATTGGAACTACTATTTCCTACAAACATGGAAGCAAAGTGCATTACATGGAGTCAAGGGAAATAAAGGTGAATGGAAACTTGAAAGACATACCGCATCACGAAACGTGGCGTGCCAAAAGTTTCCATACATACTATATGGAAGGAGCTAAATCGAAGAAGACATGGGGAAGCACCGGTCCAGCCGAGTTCCCTAGTCAAGAGTATAGACCGCATTGTACGCAATCGTTTATCCTCACTTGCAAACCAGTCCTCTGCTCACGCAAATACATTACTGCAATTATATTGGAAACAATTGGTTAAGCCAATTACTCTTGCTAGTATAATTCTATTTCTTCTTACGGTTTGGTCGTCAGTTTAGCACTTGACCAATTGTTGACTAATCATTAATCTTCTTGGATAATTGTTTCGCCTTTACTCTTTTACTGTGAGCAATGATTGTTCTAAGTAAAGATTTGAGATACCACACCCATAGAACCTCTATAGAACTAGCCCTTAATTAGTGGTATGAGAGGTGGATATGTTGTCATGTTGATGATACGTGTTGTTAGATGCCGCATCCAAAAAACTACTCCCTCCATTTTTTTATAAGAAATGTTTTAAGAGAATGTACATAGATTAAGAAATCATTTAATTTTTGTTTATTTCTAAACTAAAATATCATTTATTATCTAATCAACCAATAAAAAGACAATCTACAGATTAAAAATCGTCAAAACCAATAAAAAGGTAATTAATTTTGCATTCAAAATTGTAAACATCATCTATTTAAGAACAAAATTGGAAGCTTAAAACATCACTTATAAAATAACGGAAGGAGTATAGTAAATGATTGCAGTTTGTATCTAATGATTAAATCCATCTAAACAAAATGACAATTGTTTATTTTTCAAACATTTTTTTTTGGTAGGGTTCTTTTTCAAACATTGATGTTGGACAATTGTGCTAAGAAAAAACTTATCCTACTTACAAAATATAACTAACTAGTTTTGATATCCTTTATCGAATAATCTAATTAAACTTTGTAAAATAAATGGCTTACAGGCTCATGCCAACCCATAACAATTGCGTATTATAGATTCCATTTAAATGATATCAAAGTCACTAAATTAGATTTTTATATATATATATGTACTTTTAATATTCTAAATTAAATACTTTAAAAACAAATAAATAGATCTTTAACGTACACCTTTAAACTTCTAAAAGAATTTTCCAAATTTTCAAACATATAAAGTAACAAAAAAGCTAAATTTCCTTTTCTAATCAAATTTTTAACTCGAATTTAACTTTAAAACTTTATAATAATTAATTTATATTTCTCTCTTTCCGTTTTCTCGACAATTACTCATCATTTAGCTCGTGTTTTTTAAAAACACACACTCAAAAAAAGTGATCTTTCACCTTCACTTTCTGCGATTCTTCTTCTTCACTTCTATGTATTTAAATTGCTTCGACCTTGTCACTCAAAAACTTCATCAATCTCTCTTCTAACAAAAACCCTAACCCTAATTCTCTCAAGACAACTCAAAGGTCTCTCCTTTTTTGGGTTTTATCTCTTCCGTACCGTACAATCGCCATGTCTTCTCTACCATGGAAAAAACCTAAATCAAGTCGAATCTTAAGATTCATGTCGGAGTTTCAACAATCGCCGTTCGTTGAAACTGGCTTCCCAACTTCTTTAATCGATCTCTTCTTCAAAAATCGCGATCGTCTCAAAAAATCTCCATCTAAACGCTTCCAACGAATCGAACGCCAGATTCAAACCGCACCAAACGCTTCTTCGTTGAGTAATCAAGATGCGATTTTGGAAAATCCCCCGAAGAGGAAACCCGTTCGGAGTAAGATCGACAAAGTTAATTGCGTTAAAGGTGAATCAGCGGCGGAGAAGAAACACGCGATTAAAAATAGCGTTTACGTTTGCGGCAGTGGCGGCGAGGTCGTTTTGATGGCGTTTAAGGTTTTAATAGTGGTGTTGCTCGCCTTGAGCACGAAAAAGAAGCTCACTATAGGAATCACTCTCTCCGCCTTCGCTCTTCTCTTAACAGAGCTCGTGGCGGCGCGTGTGTTCACGCGCTCTAAACTCTGTAAAACCGGCAAAGACAAAAACGCGATTTCCCGCGAAAAAAAAATCGAAACTTTCGATGAAACTCGAGTTCCTTGTGTGAAGGAAACAGAGCATGTAGTAGCTGAAACAGAGCATGTAGTAGGTGAAACAGAGGTTTCGAAGTTGAAAGGTTTAACGATTCGTGATCTGTTGTTAAAGGACGAGAAATCGACAAGTAAAAGTTGGAGACTAAAATCGAAGATTGTGAAGAAGTTGAGGAGTTACAATAATAAGAAGACAAAGAAGACAATGATGATCAAAGAAGAGTCTTTGATTGAAGTCTCGAGTTTGGTTTTAGAAGATAAACCAAATAAAGTTGACTCCGAGAGAGACCAAGAAACGTTGAATCTTCCATTGATGAGATCAAATGGTGATAAAATGAATGGGATGGTTGTGATCGTGATTGTGCTTACTGGTTTGTTATGTGGAAAGATCTTAGCCATTGTTTTGACACTATCTTGTCTGGTTTTTAGTTTCGGAGCAGCCAAAAAATTTAATCTTTGCATATAATTTTTGTATTTCTTATTTTTACAAAATTATTGGTATATATAGTTCTTATATGAAGAAGATTGGATCGACATCTAATTCATTCGTTAATATCAAATGGGATATAAAAGTTGATACATGAGAGTATTATGGAGAATTAAAGATTGTTTATTTGTGTTTAAGCTTAATATTGTTTGGAATGAATCACAATTTTAAGCGATTAACATAAAAATAATATTTTTTCAATTTCTACAAATGATTTTTAGAGTTTTCACATATATTAAAATAAGAAATGTGTAATTTTATTAACATTAATTTTATACTATTAAACATTTTCCAATAACTATGAACCAATGATAATCTAAATAAAACTAATTATTTTTAATCATTGCTTTTTGAAGTTTAGAATTTAATAATATCAATCAATTAAAAAAAAATTAGTAGTCAATATTTGTGGAACAAAATAAAAAAGATAGAAAATCAATCTTTTAGAAAAGAGGGAGTAATATTTGTAAACACAAATTTCGAACACAACTGAAATATATTTGTGCGTTTGGCGTTCTCGCTTGATACATTTTCATTATCTTTTGAAGAACTAAAACTATTTTATATTTATTTAATATGATCTACTTTTCTTTAAAAAGTTTTTTTTATTTACATAAGCGCAGAAATTGCGATTGAAACAAATCAAAAGTTTATAATGATCAAAATTTGGTTAAAGTGTTGCTTTGGAATATATATTTAACACCAAAACGAATTGTTAGGTAACGTATTAATAGTATTAATTTAGAAGTGCTTGTAGTTGGTAAGTGAAAGACAATTAGGTTTCACTCAGCTCTGGAATGTGAAAAAAGTGATAGTAGGTTTTGTGGCAATATTAATTAAATGGCATGGCACTTATTAACGAAAAAAGGTAACCAATTAGGTTTCTGTCAACCAATTAGCCAATAAAATGGTTAGGTTTAAACCTAGTTAAGCTTGTGCTAAAAAGTTTTGAGATCTCACTTTGATTGGAGATCAAGACCAAATTGTTAGTGTTGTGCTAAATGTAAAGTATTAATGATTATATGTCAAATCTTTTTTTTTTTTTTTTTGTCAAATCTGATATGGTAAAAAATGGGTTTGTTAATTGTTGATACAATGATATTTAAGAGTTTGAGTAGTAACTGTGATAAAATATATAATTTGGTAAATATTAAATTATCAATCAAAATCTGAGCACTACACTTGGAATAGTTTTTTTTTTTGTTAGTATTATACTTGCAATGTTTAATTTTATTAATGTGGTTTTATAATAGAGTATTTATAATATATGTATAATCGGGATTCGTGAAATTCTACAAAATATAGTTATAAATAAGAGAGTGTAGTTTATTCAACATGTTTTCTTTTTTCTTAAACGCTTATAAATAAAATATAGTAGATTGTTGAATCATCTTTATAAGAAACATGAAAACACAAGATGATTGTTGTGAATAATAATAGACAAAGAAATCAAATCAAGCTTTTGGAAAAGGTGAATATGTGTTCACTGTAAAGCTTAATTATAAATGATGAAATACGACTAAAAAAAGTGTCGGATCGGATAAAGAGTGTGTCTTTGGTTTTTGATTCGATAGATCTTTTACCTAATTCAAAATTAACTTAGTGGCAAAGCCTCCATTGTTGGGTTTTCTTATTTTATTGTTACTTGTTTTTGTTTTTATTGACTACCACTAAGTTTTAGTCATGTCAAATTTTTTTTGATCTTGTGTTTTTTGTTTTGCAGCAATCTTTGATCTTTTTTTATCATTTTTTTGTTATAAATATCTTTTATAACTTAAAATATACAACACACTTGTCAACATATGTATTTATTTTCAATAAACAGTAAATAACATAAAACAAACTAGTATTTGTGCTTACAAGTGTACATGTAATATGTTGATGAATGATACTAAACTTTTTCCCGTGGTCGCGTTTTCAAAACGTGATTTCGCTATTTTTTGCTATCCAAATATTCATCAAATTTTTACGTTTTTGAAAAGTGATTCCGCTATATGCTACAAATATTGTGAAAATATAACTAAAAAAAGAAAACCGCCATTAATATGTTAATAATAGCTTTTTAGTGTTACGTGATTATTTCTCATAAAATTTATTCAGTTATGTTTATTTTGCTATAAAAAATTCGACAATTCTGTTACTATATTATTCAGCTGATATACTGTACCAGTTAAGTCTAGTATTTTTTTTTAAATACAATTTTTGTCTCTCTCTCTGCGAATGGAAATATCAGGGTCTTGTAAAGATATTTAAGTTGTGCATCTGCATAAGATATTTTCTCTTGTTTGGGCCAGATGAGCATATTAACCGTTACAATAGAAAATATTGATTCTTCTTCTTATAACCAATGGTTGACGATATAATTAAGATCTAAATTAAATATGTGTTTACCTACTTAATTAACTTTGTATATATATATACGCTTTGTCTCTTAGTTTTGAATTGCTAATATGCTTTCCATTGATCATATTTGTGAGTTAAATCGATTAACAATATTCATGAGGTCATTTATTGTTGTGATTGTAAATTTCTTGTCAAGATTATTTGGTGAAAATTGATTATGGACAGCAAAATCCTTTGCTCCAAAAAGTAAAACGTGAGAATCGAGTTATACTAGTTAGCGTTTGGATTAATGAGAAGAATAAAGTCAAAGATAGATAAGCTAAACCAATAATTGCTCATGCGTGAATATGAAATCTGTCGGACGTGTTTATAAAAATTTATATATAATGATCAACGAATGTCTAATAAAGTTGACACGCATAATTGGTTCTTTTACTATATACACATTTCTTCCAAAAAAGCGACAACGATACAAAATTGAGCATTTAACTTGTGGCAAGATTCGTATATATATACTAGTTAACAATGATGATATAGATGGATTTAAAAGGGACAGTAATAAACCAAATCGCATTAGTGCAATAAGAATCGAAGCAAAAAGGACTAACTATATGAAATAATCTGTGATCTCTTGTTTTTAGAGGTCCTTTGTTAGTTTTATTTTCTTGATAAAATGATAAGTAAAAGCAATCAAGAGTGTTTATTTTGGTTGTCAATGTTATGATCCTACATTGAAAGTTTAAAGGGACCAACATTAGTATATAAAGGATGTGGGTCAATTCATTCATTGCTAATTTGTTGATCCAAATCGGGTGGCCCAAAAAAGATTTATTACCGATCCTATAGTTGGATTCTGTTCTAGATGGACCGATAAGAGCTATCATTTCGAGGAGAAGTATTAGAACTATACATTAGAAGTTTGAAGGTACCAGCATTAATATATAAGAGGTATATGCCAATTCGTTTATTGCCGATTGGTATTAAGTTAAAAGCCTATGAAACTTAACAGTAAAGTTTGTGGACGAAATAAAATTTTGAAATTGTCATGTTTTGAGAAACCTTGTTAGAAAAACATTATGTTTGTATAAATGTCATGTTTTGTGTACTGATGTCGGCATTGTATCACTATTGGAGTTTAATCATAGTAGAATGTATATGAAATGAGAACTTTAATATTTACAAATGAAAACGAAGTTTAGCATGAATTTTATTTTCTTTTGTGTGTTCCACGTTGCCGGTTTGACTCGAAGTTCCAAATCAATAATTCATTGTTTAGGTTACAAAGAAGAAGCAAAATAAAAACGAGATTTATAATGAGATATCAGACCACATACAACACGATCACTTTCACACTGAACGTTACATGAGGACAATACAATATATATATCTATAGAGCCATGCATACAAGTCCAAGAACATAAACAAACAAACAAACATTGGTTTTGTTTAAGAATCAAATCTTAGTTTTTTCTCACACAACCAACGGAGGAACACTCTGCTCATTCCTGAAGAAATTGGTTGGATCAATCTTCCCTTTAACCATAGCCAATCTCTTGAAATTACTTCCAAAATACCTAAACCCCCATAATCTTGCATCTTCGAAGCTCGTATTAATCCCTTTATTCATACCTAAATCAAGATCTCTGTAATTCAAATAAGCTCCTCTTGGTGATCCAGAGACATAAACTCTCATATACCTATAAAGCAATCTCATCCATGTCACATGTTTCTCCATCTCTCCAATGTCCTTCACTTTCCATTTAACTATATACTGGATATTATACAGATTCCCTATTCTATGTGGAAATGGAGTCTCTGTTTCACCAATCTCATACATTTTACCACCTAATGGCTCCATTATCATCATCGGAGATTCGACCTCGTGAAACCTCTTCCATATACCTTGTAGACCAATTTCAGGAATTGGGTTCTTGACAAAATCAGATTTGGCTTTGAAATACAGATCATTGTATCTTTGTTCTCGATCGAGAAGAGTCTCTAGAGGTTGTCCTTTCTTCCAGTTGAAGTACATTATCGAATCAATCCAGGTCATTTCCGAACAGTCTTGAAACCTTAACCCTAATTCCGGAAACTTCTGATTCATCAGAGGAATTAGATTATCAATTGCTCCCAGATAATTTGCTTGAAATGTAGCTTGAACAGATCCTCCGGTATTGTAAATGATTACTCGGATGAAGAGATTATCGTCAAGATCTGCTGCAATTTGCTGCCATCTATGAACAATTTTCGTCATGTTCTGTGTCAACGGTAGGTACCTTGTGAAGCACGTAACCTTCTCTGGAACCCTAACTAGCTTCACTTTCCATGAAAGTACAACACCAAAGCTAGCTGCTCCACCTCCTCTAATCGCCCAGAACAAATCTTCTCCCATTTCTCTCCTACTGTTGTAGATCCTCCCATTTGCGTCTACAAAACGCGCATCCATAATGTTATCCGCGGCTAAACCATGTTTCCTCATCATTGCACCAAACCCTCCTCCACTAAAATGACCTCCAACTCCAACACTAGGGCATGTTCCTGCAGGGAAGCCATGGATCTTACTCAATTGAGCAATTTTATAGTAAAGCTCACCGATTGTCGCACCAGCTCCAACCCAAGCTGTTTCATCTACGAGGTTGATCTCGATCGATCGAAAATTAACGAGATCAAGGATGATGAAAGGCGAGTGTAATGAGAGGTAAGAAAGGCCTTCATAGTCATGACCACCGCTTTTAGTCCTTACTTGCATCCCAAGTTTCCTGCTGCAGAGTATTGATCTCTGGATTTCTGATTCAGTTCTTGGTGTAACGATCAGAATCGGCTTCTGGCTTGTGAAATTCAAGGTCAGGAATCTGTAGTTTTGTGATAAAGACTGCGAGAAATTGGTGTAAAGTCTTGAATCTGGCTTGTGGATGAAGCTTCTAGGGTTTATGAAGCTTGAACCAGAATGTGTCGACATGCAACTCAGAAATTGGTCTCTACTAGGAAGAGAATTAGAATCAGAATTGACCCATTTTACTAAGAAGACAAGAAACAGAGACAGAGCAAAAGCTTCAAGTGTTCTCATCTTTAGTGTATTGGCTTTCTTGTGTTTGAAGTTACAGAGATATAGCATTTGTTCTTGTTTGGTGTTGAGAGAGTATCAGAGATTTTGATAAGAACTGATGAAGTTGCAGAAAGAGTAAACTAGGTTCCACCTAACACCGACGTAGAAATTATAAAAAATAAAACTTAAAATTCAGTGAAAATTTTGTTTTTTGGAAATTTGTGTTGCTCAGAAACAAAAGAACATTAATAATAAGCTTCCAAGTTTGGGTATAAAAATTTAGTATATTTAATTTTATTTTTCAAGTAGCAAATTTATTCCGATAATGGGTATTTACGTGTTGTAATATGCATTACCATATTTATCAGTTTTTGGAATATTTTCTCATTATTTACTTATACGTCCATAAGACCATAACTAATATAGACCTAGTAGAAGAAATATATTCACACTTTTGTGCTAATATATATACTAATAATTTTTCCCATCTAGTTGTGTTAATATGGGCAAAACCTACCTACTTGCATTCATAATTTGTGGTGTTCGAAAACGTCTCAAAAATTGCTTATATTATGGGATCCTAAGCAAGTGGTTTATTTTGCAGTAAAAAAGGCATGTGTTTTGGACTTAAAAGTGAATCAAAATAAAACTTTGATATATAGATTTTCGTTATAATTTTCACTTTCACATATAACAAATTTTGATTTAAAAAAAAAAAAAAAAAAAAAAAAAAAAAAAATCAATTAAACTTACTGTTCCCCTAATAGCTAATGCATTTTTATTTAACTTATCTATCATTGATAGTTGATACAAGGTTATAAGCATCCTACGGTTATATAAATTAACTGATAGATTTTTAAAAATGTAATTAGTGGGTGATAAGTGATAACCATTACTTCTACATTTGTACTATTACATTTTGTTTTTATGAACAAATTAACATTAAAAACATTAAATGAAGCGATCGTCAGGTATATATTTACTGCAATTCAACGGCATGAAAGCAACGTGTCGTCGTTTTCTAATTGTTAGTTGTCTTCCACTGATCGCTCTTGCCCATTGCATGAGTCATTTGTGTTACAGTGAAGATTTACAAAGATTAAACTAATTTAGAGGTTAAAAATAAAACTAATTGAGAAAATTTTAAAAATTACAATATTTTTCGTGACATTAAAATCGAGCTGAACCACAATAACAAATGGAACCAAAAATGAAATATGAATCTTAATAGTGGCCTCGTAATAAACCTCATTTTATAATTTTACCAAAAAAAAAAAACCTCATTTTATAAGAACTCAAAACTTTTACAATATCCAATTACAAAACCCCCTCAATTATTATTCATTCGATTTAACAAAATCGAAACTGATAAAAGAAACAAAATGGGGCTACTAAGATTACAATTTTCAATTCTTATTCATAGTATATATTGAACAACCAATAATACTCTTTGGTGTGATTCAAGTTTATTCACCAAAAACAAAGAATACCAATATAAGCCTGAGGACAAGATTTCAAAACCATCAATCAAAGATCATTACTGCACACAACAACATTTCCCTCCAAAAAATCCGCGATTACCGATCGATCTTCGATTCAGGATTCAAAATGTAGAGGCTTTTACTAACTAATCTTGATAAGGGTTTCTCTAAAAGTTTTTATCTTTTTATTTTCTCAATCAAAGATCCTTTCTCCTGTAGAAAACAGCAAAAACACAACGGAGCTAAAGATACAGAGCAAACCCGGGATGAAGAACACAACTCTCCAGCTCTCAGGATGTGACAAATCTGAGTAAACCAATTTAGATGCTTCAAGAAGCTTTCCAGTCAAATCAACACCAATGATTCCAGCTAATGTCCCGGCAGTATTTGAAACACCCATTACTATTCCTGCATATCTTGGAGCAATATCCATATGGTTCACCGCAAAACCGGCTCTTCCTAATGCTAGAAACCCAAGAGCCACAGAGGAACATAAGATCACACCATTTTCAGTTCTAAATAGAGGCAAGACCATCAATGCCGCTGATGCAATTAGGAACCCAACCGTGTTCAAGAACTTGCGGGTTCTGGTTACCGAGAGTATTCTCTTGGTGATCAAATAGTCTGCGATGAACCCACCAACAATGGAGAATACAAACATGTTGAGGTATGGCACCATCTTTGATGAATCCATCCCCTGAAGACTGATCTGGAGTCCAAGCTCGAAATACGTTGGAAGCCAGTTCATCAACACGTATAAAGCATAATGGAATGTGAAATTGTTAACCACGATCGCCCAAACGGGTAAACTGAGCATGATTTTCTTCCACGGGATATGAGTAACTTTATGGTGGTTTACATTAGTCGGTAAAAGAGCACCTCCAAATCCAGCAGCGGCGGCTTTCGGATGCTCAGATCGAGGTGGGTCAGTAGCGTACCTAATCCAAAGCAATGACCATATAACACCTGCTAATGCCTCTGCTAAGAAAACTGATTCCGGACCTCTAAGCTCAACTAATGCAGGGAGAAGCCACATTCCTAAAGCTGCACCTAAATACATTCCCGATGTCGTTATTGAAACCAATCTAGACCTTTCATGAGGAGGAACCCACTGAGCCAAAACTGTGTGGATAGAGGGAAAGATGAAACCTTGAGCAACACCAACAAGTAAACGAGCAAAAACCAAAAGCCCAACTCTGTTTGGATCAAGCGGAACCAAGAAACACGTCGATGACCATAAAACAAATGACAGAAGAAGAACTTTCCTTCCCCCAATTTTCTGAGCTGCCCAACCTCCGGGCACTTGAGAACAAGCATAGCCAACAAAGAATGTAGAAAGTATGGTTCCTTTACTCGATTGATTGATCCCAGCAGCATCTGCAGCAACAGTATATGCAATAGAGAAGCCAACACGCTCTATGTAACACACACAAGTGCTGAGGAAAGTTAAGAAGACTATCACATAGCGTTGCGGAATATTTGATAACTTCATGTTAGACCTTTTCTCTGATCTAGAGCATTTATATCATACACAAACCCTCTCAAGCACCACCACATAAGAAAAAGAGACCAGGAGGAAAAATAAGCTTCAAGACTCACCAATTCCACCGTTAAAACCTGCAATGGCAAATCAAACTTGTTTAACACAAAACTTGCAGGATGATTCTAAATGACTGGTGAATTCTTCTCTGATCATTAACAAAACAGAAACAAACCCAATTTTTGATAATCAAAACCAGCATATGTTCCTTTGTTCAGATATGTATGAGATAGGTATAATTAACACAAGTTTATCCATTTCCAATTAGGCATCCTAAAAATACACATCTTAAGCTTCTCTGATCATCTAGAAAGTAAAATCAAGTCAAATCCTTCACCACAAACGGATAAACTCATCTAAGATATGGCATCAATAGATATAGGACAAGAAAACGATAACGATATGCAGATCTCACAAAGTAACAAGAGTGAATCTGAAGTATAAGGTTGTATCAAGCAAATGAATTCGTTACAAAAGCTATAACTTTAGCAAAAGTAATCATCTTGGTTCTAAAATTACGGATCACAAAACCAATTCCTAATGAATTACGATTCGATTTGTTACCACAAAGACACACACAAAACCAGAAAAATCGAAGCTTTCTTTCAATCGAGTCTCAATTTAGCTTAACTACCAAAGAAACTAAACAATGTAACCAAAGAAAAGATAACCAAAGAAGCAATCTTCAAACTAAGCATCAAGCAGCCGAATTATACAGTGAAATGTGTTGCCTTTATTCTCATCTTCACAATGTAAATCGAAAACCCAAGTCAAAAATCACAAAAGTTTACCTTACTTGTTCCGAAATTCTTCAACTTTTTCTCGAAATCTACCTCAATTGAAGTTGAACTCGAGTTTCAAACTGCAAGATCGGATGCGTAAAAATGCGAAATTAAGGGTTTTACGCACAAAGTAAATCCAAATTGGAGAGATTTGGGGGAAATGAGGAATGGGTTTTGAAGTTTAACGGTGGAGACAAGTGTGAAAAGGCAGTGGTGGTCGACAGTGATGGAGATGGAGATTTTTAGGGTTTGTGAAAGAATTTAGAAGAAACAAAAGAAGATGATGGAGATCGCTCCTTTGGGTCAACGACGACGATGGTGATTTATGTCCGTGAAATAAAATAACGTAACGGCCATTTATTTTTGTTAATAAACGGGTGAAAAAGAGTAAAACAATTGGTGCTGCCCAGGATCGAACTGGAGACCTTTTGCGTGTAAGGCAAACGTGATAACCACTACACCACAGCACCTTAATGTTTAGAGGGTAGTTTTAGATTTTCTAATTTACTCAATTAATCAGAATTTTGAAATACAAGTAGTAGCGAAGGAATTATTTTTGGAATACAGGTAGATTTTTTTCTAATTTACTCAACTAATCAGAATTTTGGATTTTTTTTTTTTTACAGTATTAAAAAGAGAAGTGGAGATCCGGGAGCAGTTCTTGTATAATTAGACGAAATTGTTTTATTTTTTTCATTTGAAAAAGAAAAATTTAGAGACGTGAGCAAAAAATACACATGACAGAAGGAATGTTGCAGTTTTCTCTTACTTAACTTATGATTTTATTATATAAATACTATATAACTATTGTTTTTTAAACTACAAGAATCTATTGTAACCAAATTTTACTTTGAGACGTAGAATAAATTTTTTTAACAGATTTTAGTTTTGAAATGATGATAACTTACACATATCATGAATATTCATAATTGATATATATGTAAGAGGATTTTTGCTTGCCTATGTCGAAGATGGATGTCCCGACAAAACAACGGCCAGTCGCTCAACATCGACACCCAAACAATTTTTGATGCTTATAAATAAAAACTCTTTTGGCCCACTAACAAAAACAATGTTTGCGATCAAATCCCTTTTGAAAAAATGCCCCTAAATTTTTATTAACCTTTTAGCTCACCGACTATATCGTCGTTCAAACAATGTCATAACCACTAGTTTAATAAGCTAGTCGATTTTGTTTTGGTCAAGAATATGATATGTGGGTAGTTCCTTTATTGTTAGAGTAGTGTTAAACTCGTACAACGTAAGGGACATAAATAAAATATTCACATAAATCTTGGTCATCCACATCCACACACGACCAGTTAAATAAGATATCGAAATTATAATTAAAATAAATTACAATTATTTTGTAAGGTTAGCAAAGTTTTTGTTTATATATATGTAGATGCTATTATTAATAAAAACAAAATGTTAGATGCTGAATTTGCACAAATGAGTATATATTTAATGCATATTGTGTTTTAATTGGAATTTCATTTTTTTTTGAGAATATGTATACATAACAACAGTAAAGATAAAACATGTAAATATTTTAGTAAATATTAGGCAATTAATTAAATGGGCTAAGAAGCTCTATCCAAAACGTTAACATGACATTTTTGTTAATAACATATAAGGGTAAACTTCTTTTTAAAAAGTATTCTCAATTATTATATAGGGGATAAGGGTTTTCGATATCCGCATCTACTAATCTAGTTTTGTATAAGAAATTAAGAATGAAGTTCACAATTTTTTTTTAACTAAAATAATTTAAATTTTGAATTTTTTTTATAAAAGATCTAAAGATAGATCTTATTTTCTTATTGGGTTTCATCTGAACAATTTTTTTTTTTTGGTATCAACTTCATCTGAACTTATTACTCGGTAAGAAAAAAAAATACTTTCCTCTGCTTCTTCAAATTCATTAAATACCTCTAAAGAAGCTTCGACGGTGAAATCCAAATCTGACAATGGTGTATTGCTCTCTCGCACTGTTCCTTCGTACTCTTCTGTCATTTCAAATCGTATGGCGGAGATTACTAGCCTTCGAATATGATTTTAGGGTTTATTGATGAATTGGGTACCAAGAAACAACATTTCGAATTTTAGGTGAAACAAAGTATTTCAGGCATGACTTTATATTATTATCTACAACATTTTTGAAATATAGAAGAATTATTATCTGATTTTCTTATTCTTATTTGATGGATATAGTTGTCGTTAGATCATAAGTGGGATGCTCTGCTCATGTCTGAAGAAGTTCTCTGGATCAACCATAGTTTTAATCCTCACCAATCTATTGAAATTGTCTTTGAAGTATTTACCTCCCCAAACTTGAGCTTGTTTAAAGCTCGTGATGTGTTGCGTTTTTGACGGTTTCGAGTCTTTGTTTTCTTTCCTAGATCATATATTTTATAGAGTCAAAGTATGTTTTTAGAGTCTTTTGGTCTTTTATCGAGTCTCTACAGGTTTTAGGAAGCTATGCTGGAGTTGGAGGTTTTTCGTATCAAAAACGGGCGTTAGGAGATGAAATGGGAATATGGTGATTCAAGACACTGGAAAATGGCATCAGGCAAATCTCATCAGGCAACTGCCTGATGCACAGTTCTAGTTTCCTGCCCAAATCTGCTGGAAAATGGCATCAAGCAAATCTCATCGGGCAACTGCCTGATGCCCAGTTCCGGTTTTTCTTAACTAGTTTTATTTTCTATTTTCTGTAATTGGGTATAAAAACCCAATAGACCTAATTTTCTCATTGACGTTGTTTTTCTGCAATTTTTCTGAGACTTCTCTCTTGTAAGCAACCTTGGGATTAGAGATTCATCCTCTTTGACATTTTGGAGAAGATTTCTAAACCCCTGTTTTTTATTTATCAATTCAATTATGCTTTACTTTCAATCTATTTGTCTTGCTTATGTTGCTATGTGTGAGTAATTCTTTTTTTTTTTTTGATAAACCCTATCGGCTGATCCGGTCAGCCCCGGTAGAAACGCACCGAAGTGCATCAGAGTGGACTACTCCCCGAAGGGCCACCACACTGTTTGTCCCGAGTTTGGAATGCTTTCCAACTAATGCCAGGGGTAGCCAGATCGCCTGTTACTGGACTACCAGGTAAACTGCTTGGGACTTTTGGCCCAAGCCCAAACTTCCCACACAAATGTGTTTGTTGTTTCCAGCGTGAATCGAACCTGGGTTAATTCCTTCCAACCTTTCCCCAATTCTCAACTACCACTGGACCACAGCCGTGTGGGCGTGTGAGTAGTTCTTCAATTGGGTTTTAGGGTTCTAAGTAGGATATTTAATGGATTGATGGATTGATTGTTATTAGGAGTTCTTATTCTTTAGGTTCTTTGATTCACATGTTCTTAAAGCTAGAATAGGATTGATCACCCTGTTGTAGATTCTAGGTTTTTCTATGCATCAAAAGTGTTCGATAGAATGTCTGAACCAATGTGAATTGAGCAATGTATGCCTAGCCAACGAAAGTTGACGTTAGGACGCATTGTGAACTTAATGAACCTGTTTGGTAATGCAAATTTGACTAGGAAATTACAAGCGAAAGTTTAGTAGTCGAGTAGTCAAATTTAGTGATTAATGTCTTGAAAGAGAATTAGTCTAAATGTGTTCATGTTCAAGAACATTACTTAAATGTTGAATTCTTTGTCTCATGTTTCCGTTATTCATTGATCTCTGAATTATCCTATGGCCCAATGTTTTTAAATCTTGAAGTTAAATCGTTTAATTTATTTGCATTTTATTTTACAATTTGAAAACCAAACAAACAACCTTTTTAGTATATTTGGTCCTTGTGGATCGACCTCGAATATACTACCTAACGGTTAGATATTTCGGGTAATTACTCGAGCAATCAGCTCGATTTTGCATTTTTCGTGTTCAACCCCAGGTCTAGATCACGGTAGTTCACGTAGGCTTGTCGTGGATTACTTGACACACAAGGCATCATGTAACTGTAGAGATCTCTTATCCAGTTGATGTGCCTGCTCGGCCTCTTGTTGCTGTCTGGCCAAACTGTCATGTACTGGATCTTGAAGATGACTCCTTCTCTATGTGGAGAAGGGATTTCAGATTCGGAGATTTTAGCCATCACTCCTCCGTAAAAACCCCTATACCCGAATACGGGCTGACCGTAAGGATTCCATATCATCACTGGCGAGTCATCTTTGAGGAACTTCTTGTACATCCCGGTCAGCTCGTATTCGGGTATAGGGGTTTTTACGAAATCTGATTTGGCTTTGAAGTTGATCTTTGGGAAAGGTGACTTCCTTTGAAGCAAGACGTTAGTAGGAGTGCCACTCGGGAATCCAGAAATGTAAACAATTGATTCGATCCAGCTCATTTCAATACAATCTTTCGGTGTTAGCCCTAGCTCTCGAAAACCGCTCTTCATAACTTCATCAACTCGCCTTCGCCGCCAAGAAACAGAGCATTGTACGACGTTGTCACAGTCTTGTTCCCATTTTTTCCAGCTACGTTGAAGATCACTCTGACGAATAGCTCTTCAACAAGCTTGTCTGCGGCAGCCATTTGCCACTTAGAAAGAATCTTGTTACCAACGTCTTGTTTTAACGTTTTGGTGACGGTGAAGACGGTTACAATCTTAGGAACAGGTACAAGCTTGATCTTCCATGCTAAAATGATTCCAAAACTCGCTCCACCTCCTCCTCTAATCGCCCAAAACATATCCTCACCCATCGTGGTTCTGTTGAGTACTTTACCGTTGGCATCAACGATCTTTGCGTCTAACACGTTATCTCCACCAAGACCGTATTTCCTCATCATTGAACCATACGCACCGCCTCTTATGTGCCCTCCTATGCCTAAGCTCGAGCATAAACCCGCAGAATACCCATGGACGAAACTGTTTGAATGCCATTTAACGAAAAGGTTGAACACAAGAACGATTCTCCTAATAAGAAAATTAGGGTTGCTTTAAAAAAACTGGATTTAGAATCAATTGGTGACGTATAAGAAGCATTATTTCGAAAACTAAGGTAAAAAATATTTTATTTTTATCACATTTTCTGAAATAAAGTACATGAATCATTGTGGAGTTCTTCTAGTTTATTCAATATTGTATATGTTCCTTTTTTTCTTTTTAAGAATGTAAATATTTCATTAAAAGTAGAAACAGTTTAGGTTTACAAGACTTATACAAATAGTCTCATAACAAAGAAAGATTTAAAAAAACATGGAAGCATAATTCATAAAAACATGGAAACATTATTGTATGTTCTTAGGCAAGTTTCAACATACATTTATAATTTATTCTTATTTTTGATAATGTTATGTTATCATGAACCTAGCTTCGTTCAGGGCATAGGTGGGATACTCTGCTCGTGCCTGAAGAAGTTATCCGGATCAACCTTTGTTTTAATCTTCACCAATCTGTTGAAATTGTCTTTGAAGTACTTAGGTCCCCAGATTTTAGCTTCGATGAAGTTAACCTTTGAGTTGTTCTCGTTCTGTCCGAAGTCTAGATCTCTGTAGTTCACATATGCTTGTCTTGGATTGCTTGAGACATAAGGCGTCATGTAACTGTATATCTCTTTGATCCATTTGATTTTTCTACTCATCGATGTCTTGTCATTCTCTAGCCAGTTCGCGTAATAGAGAATCTTGAAGAGAGTTCCGTTTCTGTGAGGAAATGGGATCGCGGATTCGGAGATTTTCGACATCATACCACCGTAAGGAGTCCAGTTCAGAAATGTTATCTTTCCTTCAATCAATCTTTTGAAAATTCCTTTGAGCCCTAAAACAGGAATTGGTTCTTTAACGAAATCTGACGTTGCTTTGAAGTAATCTTTTCCTAAAGGCGACTGGCGTTGAAGCAAAATTTCGATAGGAGAACCAGCTGGAAATCCACCATGGAAAACGGCTGCTTCAATCCAGCTCATTTCGGTACAATCCTTTTGAGTTAACCCTAGCTCTGGAAAATCCTTCTCCATAACCTTCATCAAGGTGCCTTTCTCGCCAAGAAACTGACCTAAATAGGACATTGTAATAGTCTTGTTTCCAGTATTTCCATCGGCTCTGAGTAACAATCGGATGTGTAGCTCATCAACAAGCTTGGATGCAATTTGTTGCCACTTAGAAATAATCTTCAATCTTGCGTCTTGTTTTAACGTTTTGGTAACGGTGAAGATTGTTAGGGTCTCAGGAACAGGAACAAGCTTGATCTTCCATGCGAGAACTATCCCAAAACTCGCTCCACCGCCTCCTCTAAGCGCCCAAAATAGGTCCTCACCCATCGCGGTTCTGTCGAGTAATTTACCATTTGCATCAACCATCTTTACGTCTAGAACATTATCTCCCGCAAGACCATACTTCCTCATCAAGGAACCGTATCCACCGCCTGTCATATACCCACCTATGCCCACGCTCGTGCACAAACCCGCGGGAAATCCATGGACTTTGCTCTTCTCTGCAATTCTGCAGTTAAAAGGTAAAGTCTTTAACAAAATTACCAAAAAGATACGATGTCAAAAAAAAACAGTGATATATTCTTCTTGTTTTTTTTTTTTTTTTTCAAAATTTTTTGTCAACTGTAAGTAAAATGTTATTGCTTACTCTTGTTGCTTTGATTTGCGTATGGTTTATATATATTATGTATATATGTCTGTTAAAATGACCCGGAAGTAGGCCTGTCATTGTCAATTTAGTAGTAAGAAAGTCCAATGTCATCGCTCTTGTTACATATATAGCTTAGATTTGCGTATGGTTTATATATATTATGTATGTTTTTCTAAAATAATCCGCAACTAGGCTTGTCAATTTAGTCAACTGTTATCGGATGCACTACTTGAGATTTAAATTTATGCAATTTGTAATGAATTTAATTTTTGAAATCCTAAACAACCATATCATAAGCAAGATCTATGACAGTCCACAAAATTTGGGTCATAAGAGCATATCCAACCCTACTCTATTTTCTTCTTTCTCTAAACTCTATTTTAGAGCCCAAATCTCTCCAACCCGAATATATATCCTACTCTAAAATAGAGTAAAAGAGAGAACTGCTCAATATTTAGAGCAACTCTATTTTTTTTACACTAACTCTATTTTAGAGTAGGATATAGAGTGATATATTGGAGAAAAATCATGCTTTATTTTAGAGTTACTCTATTTTTTTTAAAAAAAAATATAAATTTACATTAGAGATGGTCTAAGCAATAGTACACCGATTTACCATGTTTATGTCATGGGCCGGTCTTGCATGCTAGACTCTAAAATTAAATTTATATATTTTATAAATAGTTTTAGTTTTTTTTTTTTGTTGGCAAATAGTTTTAGTTAGTTATTAAGTATTTATATATTTTTCTAATGTGAACATGTTTTTTTTTGTAAATATTAAATATATCACAAATATGATTGTTTATAGAAATATTTCATATAGATATAAAGGAAACGCATATGTTGACCAATATTACCTGTAGTAAAGCTCACCAAGCGTAGCACCAGGTTGAACCCAAGCACTATTGGTTTCAATATCAACATCCACTTGTCTCAATTTCGACAGATCGATTAATATAAACGGTTTTTCAATCCGTGATACATAAGACAAGGCCTCGAAATCGTGACCGCCACTTCTAACACGAAAATGAATTCCGAGTTTCTTAGAACAGATGATGGAAGCTTGGACTTGAGACTCGTGAATTGGCCTGAATATGAATCCTGGTTTAGGCACAGATTTTGCCAAGAACTGGAGATTTTGAGCCGTTGATTCAAGAACTTGGCTGAACGTAGAGACGTTTTTCGCAGGAGCAAATAACGTTGTCTCTAGTGGAAAAGAAACATGCGTGTTTCTTTTGACACAGTTTATGAATTGATCTTGGAGGGAGGCTGATGAAGAAGTTGGTGTTATGCAATAGAATGAGAAAAACAAAACTAAAAATAAAATACAAGAAATTGTAGGGAGTGGTGTTGAAATCCCCATCCTTGCAGCGAATATGCAAGAGAGAAGCCAAAAACACAATTAGTCTTCAAGATAGAGAAATGGATGTGTTTTGTGTTTTTCTTTTTAGTGTGCAATGAAGAAAATGTGTTTATATACTACTTTTAAAGGATTGTCAAAACAAGATTCGTTTGATTAGTCGATGAGAGTAAAATATGGAATGGAAGTAACGTGTTTAGAGACTAGTGTGGTTTTTATAAGATAAGGTGGTTGAGTTTACAACTAATATTTACAAGTATTTTTTTTCTCATGACGAATGAATTTTTGTTTTGGTTCAATGAAGAAATGTCTTTATATGAATATAAAAACTTGTGATCAAAGGAGACTTGTTAAATTAGTCAAGTCTAATTGGAAATTTGGTTGTGTTAACACTAATTACGATTATTTTGTTTCTCCCTAATATGACGGGCGTTGCTTAATGACGATTCGGCGACTATGCCTATATTTATTGACATGTTGGCATGTTGCGTGGTCAAACGAATCGGCGGATAATGATAGTGAGGAGATTTTTTTTGTCATGTCTTGAAAATGTTGACTTTGTTTTAGGCTTTTAGCTTGTGTTGTGGATAACCGTACATTAAGTTGACAAAAAAATGCAATTACGTTAAAAGATTTCATACGGATTCACATTTTTAGACATGTAAATTAGCAATTACGGTTCAATCGGATAACAACACCTAGTTGGTTAATCTAAATCAGAAAATATTAGAGACTTGTAGTCATCTAATTGTCCATTTCTCCGAGCATTTTAGGTGTTAAATTATAAAACAAATTGTTGACAAAAGATAATGTTTTGTATAGTTTAGTTAGACGAACAACATCCCCTAGCCTATATTATATAATTTTATATCTTATTTTTCTTTTCTTCTATATGTTTTGTCTAATCTGAAAATAAATACTCCCTTCATATTTCTTGTTTATTTTTTTCGTATGAATTGTTTTGATTTCACAATCATATCCAAAAAGCATAATTCTTTTTTTTTCTAATAAGAATATATTTAGGAATTGGGTACTAATAAGAAGTAAGAACCTCCAAGTACAATGTGTCAAGGATACAGAGAATCACCTCTCTTCAATACCATAATATTTCTCTGTCTCCTATATGGCACATTCCATATCTGTGTAAACCTAGTGTAGTCTCCTCTGTACTTGTATATATACTTGTGTAAATCATTCATGTAATAATAAGTCAATACATTCTTAACATGGTATCAGAGCCTAATCGCTACAGAACTTCCGGCTCGCGAATCTCTACCAGAAACTGATGTCAATGACACCACCTCTGTTTCTGTCTCGAGTCGTGAAAGAGAACAAGTAGACAGAGATGATCAATCTTCCTCCCAAAATCAAGCCCAAACAGAGCCCAGCCCAACTTCATCAGCTACCCAAAATTCTAATTCCACCAGTCAGCCCATTACCAATCCAAGCCCAGAACAACAAACCCACTCCAATGATACAAACCAACCCACGTCTTCTTCCTCATCCGACGAAGTTGCTCCTCCAGCTCAAAATCACCACCCTATGCAAACTCGCCGGAAAAATAACATCACAAAACCAAAAACCAAACTAAACCTCTCCGCTGCCCTCTCAACACCTATCCCGCCTGAACCGTTAACCGTGAACCAAGCTCTTAAGGATAAACGTTGGAGAGGATCCATGTCCGAAGAAATCGATGCGTTTGCCCGGAATCAAACCTTTGATTTGGTCCCTAGACCACCTAATAAGAACATTGTTGGTTGCAAATGGGTCTTTAAGAATAAATTTCTTTCTAATGGTTCTCTTGGCAGGTGCAAATCGAGGCTTGTGGCAAAAGGCTACAATCAACAACTTGGCCGTGACTATACCGACACTTTCAGCCCCGTGATCAAGTCGACAACTCTACGGCTTGTTCTAGATATTGCGGTTACCCGGTCTTGGCCAATTAGGCAACTAGACGTCAACAATGCTTTCCTCCAAGGTACTTTGAAAGAGGAAGTTTACATGGAGCAACCTCCTGGGTTTATTGATCCTGATAATCCATCTTTCGTATGTCGTCTACGCAAAGCGATTTACGGGTTAAAGCAAGCCCCCCGTGCCTGGTACACGGAATTGAAGACTTACCTCCTCACCTTGGGATTTCAAAACTCGCTGGCTGACACCTCCTTGTTCATTCTCCAAAGTGGTAAGGAGTTTGTCTATCTATTGGTCTATGTCGACGATATATTAATCACGGGTAGTCACAAAGGAAGCATTCAGAAAATTCTCGATGCACTAGCAGCGCGTTTCTCCATCAAAGACCCTGAAGATCTCAATTATTTTCTTGGTCTTGAAGCTCATAGGACGTCTAAGGGTCTTCACCTATCACAGCGGAAGTACATTCTTGATCTCCTTCAACGCTACAACATGATTGACGCAAAACCAGTAGGCACACCAATGGCATCCTCTCCTAAGCTCACCCTCATGTCTGGTATAACTCTCACTGATCCTACTGAGTACCGAAAACTTGTTGGAAGCTTGCAGTATCTTGCATTTACAAGACTTGATATTGCATATGCTGTGAATCGTCTCTCTCAGTTTATGCACAGACCAACAAATGATCATTGGCAAGCTGCGAAAAGAGTTCTCAGATACTTGGCTGGCACTACAACTCATGGTATTTTCTTTGATGCCCAAAACGAGCTTTCACTTCATGCATTTTCAGATGCCGATTGGGCCGGAGACTCAGAAGATTGCGTTTCAACAAACGCATACATTGTTTACCTAGGAAGAAATCCAATTTCATGGACTGCTAAGAAACAAAAGAGCGTTTCAAGATCATCGACAGAAGCCGAATATAGGTCAGTAGCTAATACTGCTTGTGAAATTCAGTGGATTTGCAGCCTTCTCACAGAACTAGGAATCACAATTCCGAAACCTCCTGTTGTTTACTGCGACAATGTTGGTGCTACCTTCCTCTGCGCAAACCCGGTTTTCCATTCGAGGATGAAGCATATAGCGATCGACTATCATTTTATTCGCGGACAGGTTCAGCAAGGCATTCTCCGTGTGGTTCATGTCAATACAAGAGATCAACTAGCTGATGCGCTAACAAAACCACTTCCACGAAATCGCTTCACTGAACTACGAGACAAGATTGGAGTGCGCATAGCCCCTCCATCTTGAGGGGGCGTGTCAAGGATACAGAGAATCACCTCTCTTCAATACCATAATATTTCTCTGTCTCCTATATGGCACATTCCATATCTGTGTAAACCTAGTGTAGTCTCCTCTGTACTTGTATATATACTTGTGTAAATCATTCATGTAATAATAAGTCAATACATTCTTAACACAATGTACTAGACATTTTCTGAAATACAAAATAATCATTATTTGATTCGTCTAATTTATTGTGTGTTCTTACCTTTATTCTTATATTGATATGGTTATCATGAGCTTAGCTTCGAACGGGCAGAGTTGGTATACTCTGCTCATGCCTGAAGAAGTTCTCTGGATCAACCTTTGTTTTAATCCTTACCAATCTGTTGAAATTGTCTTTGAAGTACTTAGCTCCCCAAATTTTAGCTTCTATGAAGTTAACCTTTGAGTTGTTCTTGTTCTGTCCGAAGTCTAGATCTCTGTAGTTCACATATGCTTGTCTTGGATTGCTTGAGACGTAAGGCGTCATGTAACTGTACATATCTTTGATCCAGTTAATGTGTCTACTCGGTCTCTTGTCACTCTCTGGCCAGTTCGTTTGATAAAGAATCTTGAAGAGGGTTCCGTTTCTATGCGGAAATGGGATCTCAGATTCAGGAATTTTCGCCATCATATCACCGTAAGGAGTCCAATTCAGAAATGGTGCGTCTTCTTTAATCAATCTTTTGAACAATCCTATGAGCCCTAAAGCAGGAATAGGTTCTTTAACGAAATCTGACGTTGCTTTGAAGTAACCTTTTCCTAAAGGAGACTTGAGTTGAAGCAAAACTTCAATAGGAGAACCTGTTGCAAATCCGCCACCGAAAAGGGTGGTTTCAATCCAACTCATTTCGATACAATCTTCTTGAGTTAACCCTAGCTCTGGAAAAGCCTTCTTCATAACCTTCATCAAGGTGCCTTTCTCGCCAAGAAACTGACCTTTGTAGGACATTGTCACAGTCTTGTTTCCGTTATTTCCAATGGCTCTGAGTTCCACTCGGATGTGTAGCTCTTCAATAAGCTTAGATGCAATTTGTTGCCACTTAGAAATAATCTTCAATCTTGCGTCTTGTTCTAATGTTTTGGTAACAGTGAAGACGGTTAGGGTTTCAGGAACAGGAGGTATTAACCACTGTACCACAATAAATGTTAGTAAAATGATGCCCCTAAATTGTTTTATAGACATTTGATGCCTAAAGCCCATGCTTTACGGGCTTTAGCCTTGGGCCGGCCCTGAAGGAACCGTATCCACCGCCTGTCATATACCCACCTATGCCTACGCTCGTGCACACACCCGCGGGAAATCCATGGATCTTGCTCTTCTCTGCAATTCTGCAGTTAGAAGGAAAAAAAAAGGGTTAACAGAACTAGCCATAAAGGTTTAACAATGATATATTAGTGTTTACTCTTGTTGTATTTATAGCTTATACTTGGGTTTGGCTAAACATATTAGAGCATGTGCAATGGGAGTCTCTCACCCAAGTCTCACTTGAGAGACTTTTTCTACTTTTTTGAGAGACTCTCACAATTAAATGATACTTTTTATTTTTTTATTATTTCTTTTTTACATGAGAGATTTGGGAGAGAGACTCCCACTTTTTACATGAGAGATTTGGGAGAGAGACTCCCACTGCACATGCTCTTATGTATTTTTGTAAAAATTTATTGAGAAATAATTTAAAATTAAAGAAATAAATTGAATTATAAATGCTTGTGGATGCAGACAACCATTTTTTTGGGCAAACATATCCGTTTGACAACTGATTCTGCAATCTTTTGGTATTTTAAATAAAGAATTTTCCGTTTGACGATTTATATTCGCATTTGTAAATGAAAATTTTTAATGTAAAACTAGAAAATATCAAATATATTACAATATGATTTTTAATATAAAGATTTCATAATTTATAGATACTAGGACTCCGGACCCCCGCGATGTCGCGGGGGAAAATATTTCAAAAATCGTTAAAAAAATATCAAACGAAAATTAATAATAACGATGGTAGATGATTAAATGTTATAACGATTTATAAAATAAACTTAAAGTTGCAATTTTTCGTGAAATAAACTAAATGTTGCAATGGTTCAACTAAACGGCTGCAATCATTTTATGAAAAATTACGATAAAAAGATGCAACCGTAAAAAATATTTACTCGAATTGCAACTTTCTCAAAAAACATAACGTAAAATAATTTTTTTAGTTTAAAAATAAATAAATGAAATGTTGCGATATATCAAAAGTTGTAGCGGTTCGTCAAGTTCGTCAAATAAACTAAAGATTACAATGGTTCGTAAAACAAAACCAAAAATTGCAATGATTGGTCAAATAAACCAAATGTTTCGACGGTTCAATTAAACGATTACAATCTCATTTAAATGCATTTTGGTAATTAAAAATTAAAAATATTAATTTGTGAAAATTATACCGAGAGACGCGACGGTAGATAATTAGATGTTATAGCAATTTGTAAAATAAACCAAAGGTTGCAATTGTTCGTGAAATACAAAACAAAATATATAAATCAAAGGTTGCAATCGTTCGTGAAATAAACTAAATATATAAATCAAAGATTACAATTGTTTGTGATATAAACTAAAGGTTGCAATTGTTCGTGAAATAAACTAAATATTGCAATAATTCGAATAAAAGGTTGCAAATGTTTATGAAGAGGTACAATAAAAAGAAGCAACCGCAGAAGATATTCGGATTGCAATTTTCCAGAAAACATACCCGTAAAATATAAATTTTAGTTTAAAAATTAAAAATATATCCATATGTAAACTATGAAATAAACCAATTTTATATGTAGTTTATTAGTTTACGTAAAAATAAATTCAATAAAACAACATGACCGTACAAAAATAATTGTAAGAAAAACAACCATAAATATTTAAACGAAAGATTGCAATAAAAGACACAACCATAAATATTTAAACGAAAGATTGCAATAAAAGACACAACCGTTCAGATGTACAAATGGTATTTATTGAAAACGACATAACCGATTAAAACGAAAATTACGATAAAAAGACGCAACCAAAATAACCGTAAAAATAACCGATTTAAACGAAAGGTTGCGATAAAAAGACGCAACCGTTCAGATGTGCAAATGGTATTTATTAGATTGCTATTATATATAGATTAAACTAGTTTCAAAATAAAGATTCCATAGATATATGGTAAGCAACATTACCTGTAGTAAAGCTCGCCAAGCGTGGCACCAGGTTGAACCCAAGCACTATTGGTTTCAATATCAACATCCACTTGTCTCAATTTCGACAGATCGATTAATATAAACGGTTTTTCAATCCGTGATACATAAGACAAGGCCTCAAAATCGTGACCGCCACTTCTAACACGAAAATGAATTCCGAGTTTCTTGGAACAGATGATGGAAGCTTGGACTTGAGACTCGTGAATCGGCCTAAATATGAATCCCGGTTTAGGCATGGATTTTTCCAAGAACCGGAGATTTTGAGCCGTTGATTCAAGGACTTGGCTGAACATAGAGACGTTTTTCGCAGGAGCAAATAACGTTTTCTCGAGTGGAAAAGAAACATGCGTGTTTCTTTTGACACAGTTTATGAATTGATCTTGCAGGGAGGCTGATGAAGAACTTGGTGTTATGGTGTAGAGTGAAAAATAGAGGACTAAAATCGAAAGAAATGAAAATAGAGGGAGTGGTTTTGAAAATCCCATTCTTTCTATAAGTAAGTTCTTCTGCTCTCTCTTATTGTTTGCTACACTTTGATCCCAACAACATCTGCAAAACTCAGTGTATTAGTAAGGAAAAAATCTAGCTTTTTACACGCTCAAAGGCCTACTCTTTTACATAAAGTAGTCATTGACTATAAAAATCGAACCAAGTCAAGTATTTTTCAAAATATATCGTTTGATTTTAGTGCCATTTAAATTTAAAACAAATAAAGACATTTCTAAGAGACTTACCAACTTGACCATAAGCGTTGACGAAGACGGAAGAACAATTAGGCTCGAGATGGAATTGGATGTGTTTAGTGTTTTTTTTTTTTAATGTGTTTATATACTTATAAAGGATTTGTCAACACAAGATTCATTTGATTAGTCGATGAGAATATAATATGGATAAATAGTATGACTTTTATAAGATAAGGTGCTTGTGTTTACAACTAAGTACAAATATATTTTCTTATGATGGAAATGATTTTTTTTTTTTTGTTTGGTTCGATGAAGAAAATTATTTATGAGTACAAAATATTGTGATCAAAGAAGAGAGTCTAATTTGAAATTTGGTTGTGTTAACACTAATTACGTTGCTTAATGAAGATTCGGTGGCTATGTCTACAATCATTGATATGTTGGATGTTCAAACGAGTCGGCGGATAATGACAGTGAGGCGACTATTTTTTTGGTCATATCTTGAAATGTTGACTTTGTTTTAGCTTGAAAATTTCTTGAATTTTTTTTTTGTTTGTGGAAAATTGTACATTAACTTGACAAAAAAAAAAAAAAAAATATTCACCAAAAAAAAAACTTGACAAAAAAAATGAAATTTAAGTTCAAAGATTCATATGGAATCACATAGATTTCGTGATAAATAAGTAACATGTAAATTAACAATTACGGCCGCAGATTGGATAACAACACCGAGTTGGTTATAAGTCAGAAAATATGTATGACTCAGGGCCTACGGCATCTAATTTTACAAAAATGTAGGAGGGCATATATGTTAACAGTGTACTAAAGTTTATAGAACGAGCAATGTATAAATAATGATTAAAAGAAAGCAGTAAAACGAGCAAGATATAAGATTCCTAAAATACAATGAGAAATTATTGACTAAGTAATGATTTTGTATGCCTACAATATTTATAAAATGTTGACTACGGTAAATATTTGTTTTATTTTGTTGTTGTTGTTTTTCTTCACGAAATTGATTCTTCCTTTCCCATTTTTACCAACTTCTTTGTAAATAATTTTTTATCGAATTTATATTCTTGTATACTTAGTTTCAATTATTATATATTAAATACCATATTTTGTATTATAGTTTTAATATACAAAAATTAATTAATCGCAAATTCTTTTGTTTTTTTTATTGTCAACAATCTACATTTTATCATGTTTGAACTCCAGTGATAACACAACTACAACACTAACAATGAATAATACAAATCACTAGATTATATGCTATGGATGGTTAATCACCAATAATTTCTAATATTTTTTGTAATTATAATTCTGTCGACAAATTATTTTGTAAACTTATGCTTAAATTATTCAGTATCAAACATTCAACTATATTTTTTAGAAATATTTACTCAGATGTTAACCAAAAGTTCGAATATTACTAGAATATCATACATTTTCTAAAAATTACTCATATGTTTTGAGCATTTGTGTAATTACAATTAACACCCTTCATTAGTTTTTTTTAATTAATAATTTTTAATTCGTTTTTAATTAAAAATAATAAATAAAAATTTGATTATCCATGTCATTAATCCACATCACCAATCTCACACTCCTCAAACTCACGTTATTTCTCATCTTCTCTTTTTTGTCTCCAAATCCAAGAAAAGCTTTTAGATCATTTCTCCTCTTCTTTTTTTTTTGTCTCCAAATCCAAGAAAAGCTTTTAGATCTAATAATCTGCAACTAACTTGGGTACAACATTGACAGAGATCTTCAAATTGCAGGATTGGGTTGGATCTTCCTAGACCTCACAGCCACAACGCTTGCCATAGGGTCCCAAATCAAATTTACAAGACAGAATTAACTAGATCTCACAGCCACAACGCTTGCCATAGGGTCCCAACAGGGGCACACTGGATTAAAAACTCAAGGTGCTTTTGTTTTCAACTTTTATAATCGAAATAATTTTGCTTTTGTAACTTATTAACTATAATTTATACATGCTTCATGAGACGGCAACCTTTTTTTGTATAAACCATTATGGTACAAGTCATTATATTTTGTAGTTTTGAAAAAAGTTTTCTACAAAAACGGATGAGTTAAAAAAAGATCTGTATAAGTTTGTTACTTTTGATAAATATTTTAAAAAATAATACAATTTTTAAAAAAATATTTTCTAATATAGAAATCTACAAGACAGAATTAACTAGATCATATAAAAATGAAATTTCCCTTTATTATACCAGGAAAATAGATCACTACAAGTACTAGATAACTAATCTAGTCTGGATAGGAAAAGGATCAAATCCACTTTACAAGAGTTCAAATAAAAATTTATTTTGTAAAATTTATATTTTGTAAAATTTAATTTTGAAACTTGAGATAAAACAAAGAACTACACGCATGCCTTCATAATTATAGCTTTGAAATACAAAAAAGAGCCATTATCTGATTTCTTCTGGTAAATTGTATGTTCTTACATTTATTCTTATACTGATATGGTTATCATGAGCTTAGCTTCGAACGGGCAGAGTTGGGATACTCTGCTCATGTCTGAAGAAGTTATCTGGATCAACCTTTGTTTTAATCCTCACCAATCTGTTGAAATTGTCTTTGAAATAATTAGCTCCCCAGATTTTAGCTTCTATGAAGTTGACCTTTGAGTTGTTCTTGTTCTGTCCCAGGTCTAGATCTCTGTAGTTCACATATGCTTGTCTTGGATTGCTTGAGACGTAAGGCGTCATGTAACTGTACAACTCTCTGATCCATTTGATGCGTTTGTTCGATTCCTCGCTATCTGACCAGCTCCTGTAATATTGAATCATGAAGATGGTTCCGTTTCTATGCGGAAACGGGATCTCGGATTCAGGGATTTTATCCATCTTTCCACCGTAAGGAGTCCAAATCACTAATGCTACGTCTTCTTCAAGTAACTTCTTGAACATCCCTTTGAGCCCTAAAACAGGAATAAGTTCTTTAGCAAAATCCGATTTCGCTTTAAAGTAAACTTTTCCAAGTGGAGACTTTGCTTGAAGCAAAATCTCAATGGGAGGAGGAGAGCTTGTTGGGAATCCAGAGCTGTAAATAATGGATTTGATCCAGTTCATTTCTATACAATCCTTCTGAGTTAGCCCTAGTTCTGGAAAATCCTTCTCCATTACCTCCATCAAGGTGCCTTTCTCGCCAAGAAACTGACCTATGTAGGCCATCGAAATTGTCTTGTTTGCTTTGTTTCCAACTACAGTGAAGAACACTCGTAAGAAGAGCTCTTCAACAAGCTTGTCCGCAACTCGTTGCCACTTTAAAAGAATCTTGAAACTTGCATCTTGCTTCAATGTCTTGGTGACAGTGAAGACGGTTATGGTTTCAGGAACAGGAACAAGCTTGATCTTCCATGATAAAATTATCCCAAAACTCCCTCCACTGCCTCCTCTAATCGCCCAAAACAGATCCTCCCCCATTGCGGCTCTGTCGAGTAATTTACCATTAGCATCAACGATCTTTGCGTCTAGAACATTATCTGCAGCAAGACCATACTTCCTCATCAAGGAACCGTATGCACCGCCTGTTATATGCCCACCTATGCCTACGCTCGGGTACACACCTGCAGGGAATCCATGGATCTTGCTCTTTTCTGCAATTCTACAATCAACAAACCAAAGATTCAATAATGAAAGATTGTTCACCCTTGTTGCAATTGTTTGGTTTGACATGTAGTATATATATGTTCCAAATGATTCACAACCTTGAGCGTTTTAAACAAAAAAAATAAATTCGTATGACGTTTTAATTTGTTTGCATTTTACAAAAATATTATATGGAAAACTGAAAAGTGTATAGAAAGATTTTGGGATTTAGTGATGATTTGAATCCCGAAATTTTTATGTTTCGATGTTTTTTTTACTTTTTTTTTTCATGGAGTCATGTAGTATTTAGGATTAACATCCTAAATTTTCATTTCTTGAAATGATATTTACATTCTTATTATAAAAAAAAAAGATTTTGGGATTTGTACATTTTACTTGATTTAAAAAATCCATACAAGAGTGGGCCAATATAATTGCAGACTTTAGGACCAAAACAGTCCTTAAGAGCAACAACAATGGTTGAGTCCTTAAAAGGATTCTTAAACATATTTTAATCATAAATTATGACAATTTAAAAGTTAAAGAGTTTTTGATGAATCTTTAAAATTTTCTTTGTCCAATGGTAGAGTCCTTAAGTGGGTTTATTAAAAAAAAAAAAATTAAAATGAAAAATTATAAATATTTTTATTTGATAAAACTTAAAAATTATTACAATTTTCTAAGAATTTTAAACATATAAGACATAAAAGCAAAAAAATAATACGAAACTGGTGAAGGAAGCACAAAGAGATAATAACAATATATGGTTTTGATTGGTAAAGTTGTATTTATGTGATATAACATGTATTGTTTATATGTAATTATTAAGGAAGATGGTAAAAATACGGTGGTACGGATTTATATTTTATCATATCGTCATGTTTTATCCTCGAATCACAAAAATAAATTTATGTTTCACAAATCAGGACCAATATAAAACTAAGATATATAAATAAAATACAAACGAAGACTTGTTGAATCTATAAGGACTGAAAATTTTGACCACATAGGGCTCTTTTATATTACCTGTAGTAAAGCTCACCAATAGTAGCACCAGCTTGAACCCAAGCACTATTGTCTTCAATATCAATATTGATTTGTCTCAATTTCGACAAATCGATTAATACAAACGGGTTTTCGATCCGTGAAACATAAGACACGCCCTCGTAATCGTGACCGCCGCTTCTAACACGAAAATGTATTCCAAGTTTCTTCGAACAGATGACAGAAGCTTGAACATGAGACTCATGAATCGGCCTAAATATGAATCCCGGTTTAGGCATTGCCTTGGTCAGTAACCGTTGATTTTGAGCCGTCGATTCAAAGACTTCGGTGAAGATCGAAGAGTTTCTTTCAGGAGTGAAGAACGTTTTGTCGAGTGGAAAACGGACATTTGTGTTTTTGTGGAGACATTTGATGAAATCATCTTGTAGAGAGGTTGAAGAAGCTGGTGTTATTGTAACGAAAGAAATATATAGGGCTAAAAACGAAATACAAGAAATTGTAGGGCGTGGTTTTGAAATTTCCATCCTTGCAGCCATAGTATATGCAAGAGAGAAGCCAAACATATAGTTAAGCAAGCTTCAAGATGGAAATGGATTTATATTGGTCTTGTCGAAAGAAGAAATGAGTTTCTATTTTTTTTTATAAATATAGAAGATTGTGATAAAACAAGATCCGTTGAATTTCTCTCTACATTCAAAGATCTCTTCATTGCAAAGGATTAGGTGAAATGATAGCAACGTGACCACCATTTTCCACATGTTTTGAAAACGTTACAATAATGCACATTAAGTTGACCAAAAAATGCAATAAAGTTAAAAGATTCATTTGGATTCAAGTTGTTTCAGTAAGAATTATTTGGGGTTACACGTATATTAATCAATGTGTTAAACCTATTATTTAATTTTTAAAATTTATGTGGTAATTTTGATATATAAAATAAATAATGCAGGGTATAAGTGTTATGAAAAATTAATGCGTAGACATATTTAGTAATTTCTAATTTGATGAATGGTCCAATTAGAAATGAATCTTTATATAAATAAATAAATAAATTTTAACAAAAAAAAAAAAAAAATCTTTATATAAATAAATAGAAGGTAATCTATACTATTAATTGGGAAGCATTCCCTGAAAAATAACCTTAAAAAGTGTAAAAAATTACAAGGGAATGCCATTGGTTTTTAGTGTTTTTAAATAACTTCATTAAGGGTACAATAGTAATCACAAAATTAATATATTTAAATTAAAAATAGTTTAATTCTTTTAAATAATTATTAATTTCCAAAAAAATAAACTAATTTTCTCTCTCTTATTAATTATAAACGAAAATTTGAAATTAATTTTAAAAAAATTGTTAACCAATAAGAATTGAAAAACTAAGATTTGATATCCAACTAAGATTTTATCTAAACCAATCGTAGTAGACTATTCTATATCAAAAATAAAAAGAAAAATAATATCATTTTAATTCAAAATTAAAAACACTATCGTTTAAAAGATTTATCAATGGACGACTTTAAGATTAAATTTAAAATTTCGTAAGAAAATTAAATACAAACATTTTAAGATTCAGTTTTGATATAATATTTTCACAAATTTTAAAATATAAAACAAAATTTTATTTCACAATTTCTAAAATACGATATTAGATATTAACAACTATTTATATTTATGATGAAATAAACTCAAATAATAATAAATTTAAAGTAATTATCATTATAGCCTTCGTTTAGAGCAAGTTTGATAAATATCTAACAATAGATTGTATATATTAATTTCTAAATTATTTTGCGTTTTATTTTTTGTTTTTCAACCGGATCTTTCTTAAATAAATCCCTAATATATTGCACACAGTTTTCAAATAATGTAAACTAATTATATATTTTGAATTCAAAACAAATTATGCAGCAATAGCATATCCCTTTTAGAGATGTATCTCAAATTTTTATTTTTAGTCCAAAAACCAAACTAATTATGATTAAACAATAAAAAGAAGAATATGCAAAATTTAGCTAAGGAAAAAAACATTAATAAATTTGTTAAAATATATTTGTAACTTTAGCAGCATATATATTAATCTGCAAAACTCACAGTATGTATTGTATGGTATTTAAAAGTAAGCAAACAATAATTTGGAACATGACTTTAATGGAATGAAATGAGAATAGGAATTACGAGATGGGATGAGAGGGGAACATAAATTAAAAATCAAACTAAATACCCAATTGGTATGAGTTCAGGTTGTGAGCACTATATAAAATAAATTTGTTTACATATATATCCATGTTCGTACGTTTTCAGTTACACATATATTCTATTTATGCCGGATACTGGACCGTCATATTTTTATTTCACGTATACGAGACGGGTTATGGGACCAAAAATTTATGACAGATACAGTACGGGATATGTTTCCCGTTCTAAAATAGTTACCCCTAGCTAATATACATGAAATAACCAAACTCAAACCGAATCTATATCCTATTTAACACATGTAATCAAACTATTAGAAATGTTTTGATTAGTTTAGAAAATAAAAAAGTAACATCATTTAACTTTTGCAACTAAATTATATCTTAGTTTTATCTTAAATATAATTTCGCACGTACGTGTAGGCCCGGATCTTAAAATATAACTATGCACTAACGCAACTGAATTTCGTTCATTTACTCTAATTTTATAATATTTATACTATTATAAATTTCACTAACACAACAAAATATTTTATATTTTTAAAATCTATATAACAATTTATATAAAAATATCTCTGCACGTACGTGTGAATTTAGATCTAATACACTAAAATATATATCATAGAAACAACGAAATAATCTATATTGAATTAAAATTTGTTAAAACTTTTTAAAAAATATGAAACCCCGCACGTATGTGCGGGTCATGATCTAGTGTGTTTGTGTATTGAATACGTTGACTCTTTGTTTTTGTTCTAGCGTCAAAACGTTATTTTTACGGTAAATGGCTAAATGCCAAATTTTTACATCAAAATATGATTCCATAATTTTGGGATTTAAACGAATTTCCGTAGTTATGCTATTAACACGGGATTTGTAATTTTGGCATGACAACATGATTGTGTAATTCCCTAGCAAATTGGGGATTTTTTTTATAATTTTAATGTAAAATGATAAATTTATCTAAAATATGATATGATTTGAGTTATGTAAATATCCAATTATTTTGTTAGTTTTGATAAATATTCAAGGTTTCATCACAACCTTGTGATCATGAGGAGTTAGGAGGCATAATGATCTTAATTTGACCAAGAACTATCGATTTTAAGTTTTTAACGACTTGATTCCACCAAGAACAAGAACAATAACATTTGGTACTAAGAAACAACATTTCAAATTTAAAGTGAAACAAAGTACTACAAGCATAGCTAGAACATTTTTCCGAAATACAGAAGAAACATTATCTGATTTTCTTCTAATTTATTTTCTTATATGATTGATCTACTTGTCGTTACATCATAGGTGGAATGCTCTGCTCGTGTCTGAAGAAGTTCTCTGGATCAACCTTTGTTTTAATCATCATCAATCTGTTGAAATTGTTTTTGAAGTAGTTAGCTCCCCAGACTTGAGCTTGTTTGATGCATGTTTTCACGTCTTTTGTGTTCTTTCCGAGGTCTAGATCGCGGTAGTTCACATAAGCTTCTCGTGGATTACTTGAGACATAAGGCGTCATGTAATTGTAGAGATCTCTGATCCAGTTGATGTGTCTGCTCGGTCTCTTGTCGCTGTCTAGCCAACTTGTAACGTACTGAACCTTGAAGAGGACTCCTTTTCTATGCGGGAAAGGGATTTGCGATTCGGGGATTTTCGCCATCATTCCTCCGTAAGGATTCCATATCATCAATGGAATATCTTCTTTAAGTAGCTTCTTGAAGATCCCTTGAAGGCCGGATTCGGGAATCGGGGTTTTCACGAAATCCGATTTGGCTTTGAAGCTGACCTTTGGGAAAGGCGACTTCCCTTGAAGCAAAACATTAGTAGGAGTGTGGCTCGGGAATCCAGAAATGTAAGAAATGGACTCAAGCCAGCTCATTTCGATACAATCTTTAAGTGTTAGCCCTAGCTCGGGGAAACTCTTCTTCATAACTTTCATCAACGCGCTTTTCCCGCCAAGAAACAGAGCGTTGTACGATGTTGTCACAGTCTTGTTCCCACCGTTTCCAGCTACGTTGAAGAGCACTCTGATAAATAGCTCTTCAACAAGCTTGTCCGCAACTCTTTGCCACTTTGAGATAATCTTGTTGCCAACGTCTTGATGTAACGTTTTGGTGACGGTGAAGACGGTCACCGTCTGAGGAACAGGAACAAGCTTGATCTTCCATGCTAGAATTACCCCAAAACTCCCTCCAGCGCCTCCTCTAATTGCCCAAAATGTATCCTCACCCATAGCGGCTCTGTCGAGTAATCTACCGTTGGCATCAACGATCTTTGCGTCTAGAACATTATCTGCACCAAGACCGTATTTCCTCATCATGGAACCGTATGCACCGCCTGTTATGTGCCCTCCTATGCCTAAGCTCGAGCACAAACCCGCCGGGAACCCATGGACTTTGCTCTTCTCCGCAATCCTATTAGTAACAAGCATTTTAATCAAAAATTTGTTGAAAGATTGTTTTTATGTTTTGTTTGTTCATTATTGATTTTATTTATACCTGTAATAAAGTTCACCAACTGTAGCACCAGATTGAACCCAAGCACTTTTGTCTTGAATATTAATGTCGACCTGTCTCATCTTTGACAGATCCATCAATATAAACGGTTTATCGATTTGAGAGACATAAGACAAGCCTTCGTAGTCGTGACCGCCACTTCTGACACGGAGATGCATTCGGAGTTTCTTGGAACAGATAACGGAAGCTTGTACGTGAGACTCGTGAATCGGGCTGAATATGAATCCCGGTTTGGGCATGGATTGTTTCAAGAACCGGAGATTCTGAGCCGTCGATTCAAGAACTTGGCTGAACATAGAGACATTTTTCGTAGGAGCAAAGAACGTTTTCTCAAGTGGAAAGTAAACATGTGTGTTTCTTTGGACACAGTTTATAAATTGATCTTGAAGGGAGGCTAATGAAGAAGTTGGTGTTATGGTGTAGAGTGAAAAATAGAGGACCAAAATCGAAAGAAATGAAAATAGAGGGAGTGGTTTTGACAATGCCATTCTTGTTGTAAGTAAGTTCCTCTGCTTCTTTATTGTTTGCTACTCTTTGATCCCAACAACATCTGCAAAATTCAGTGTATTAATAAGGAAAAAATCTAACTTTTAGCTCTCCTCTATCTTAAAGTTTCCACAAATGTACAACTTTATTTTCTTCTCTATGAAAATCATTGCTCAAAGGCCTAAACTCTTTTACATAAAGTAATGATTATAATAAATATTGAACCAAGTCAAGTTTTTCATCATGGATCGTTTGATTTTAGTGATACCACAAAAACTCAGTGCCATTTAAAGTTAAAACAAAGAAAGACATTTTTAAGAGACTTACCAATTAACTTGACCGTAAGCGTTGTGGAGATGAGATTAAGGCGATGAAGACGGAAGAACATTTAAGTGTGACTAGTGTTGTGTTAGAGTAATGAAGACTAGCTAGAGAAATATATAGTAATAGAGAAGAAAAGCAAAAGAGAAATAAAAAACTATATTTAGACTTTTAGATTCGTTACTATATATGTTTAACTTTAACCTTCTCCATTGTCATTTGTCAAATTCACTATTTGTTCTTTACCTAACTAAATTTTGTTTATTTGCATTTAACTAATTCACTATTGTATTCAAGTGTTTAATTTGGGTCAAAAGTTTTTTGACATGTGTGAAAATATGAAAATATGAAATAGAGTAATAGACCATTGATTTTTCCAGGTCAACGACGACGAGTGAGATAGCCAAATTTTTCTATGGTGTGAATGTGACGACAGCCATTGTCTTAAGTGACGCAACGTGACGGACTTTTTTTTCTTGTCATGGCCTCAAAAACGTTGCACTTAGTGTTTGTAGAAGAAAACTGGAAGTATACGTTAAGTTGAGGCAGCAAAATATTCGTGCTATCCGTATTTTAAGCTGTTTTTGTTTAATTTCAAATTTAGATGCAATTTGATAATTCCCGTAAATTTTATTGTCATATTAAAAAACAACATTTGTCCGAAAACACAGTAAGAAAAAAAAAAATTCATATATTGTGTGTATATATATATATATATATATATTCATATTTTTTTTTTTTTGAATTTATATATATTCATATATTGTAAAACACATGTATAATATGAAGAAAATATCTAAATTTAACTTATTGTATAAAACTGTTTAAACATTTTAAAAAGTTGAGAAAAACAAATAGATGATTTTTAAATGAATATTAAAATTTATTTTTGGCGGCAATGCATCAAACGTGGATCCGAGGTTATTCATTGTTTTGTTTTGAAGGAGATTGCTAGGTTTTTATTCACATCGTCAACGATATTACAAGAGATATTTCTATATCCGATTCTTCTCCATGATATCAAGTATTGGGCTTCAAAATTTCAAATATACACTTCATCCATATGAAGAGAGAATGTAATAAAGTAGTTCATAATCTAGCAAAGTTTGGTTGTAATACTTATGAATTTTGCTTTATTTCTGTAAACCCGTCATCGACTCATCGTAGATGAGCAACTAATTATGTATCGACTCTTTTAATTAAATAAAATTTTATTTTGACGAAAAAATATATTTTTAGGAATCGTTTTTTGTTTGGTCCAAAAATATATTATTGTTATTATTAATGTAATAAAAGCATATTGAATATACATTCGAATATACGAATTACTAGGGATAGCTAAACAGTGGATATCTAGTTAAATTTAGAACAAATACTAGTAAAAACACACACCAATCTAGAGTAAAAAGAAATATCACAAAAATTCAACATATTCATTCCGTGCCCATCCTTTTGAGTTTTAACTTTTGTTTCCATCCTTTTTCTATACCGACACAATCGACTTTTTGGGTTAGGTCGACTTTTTGGAATGAGATGTAGAAAAACCCTATCGGTTCTACCTTTGTCCAAACCCACCAAATCCGTCAATTTGTTTTCGTTTGGTGGATAAATAACAAACCCGTTCACAGGTGCACTATTTTACGATCAGTCCATTGCAAACGTTTTCAACTAATTTGTTCTTAATTAATTAGTCATGTGACTCATGACAATTATTTGGAGAAATACAACAAAATTAGAATACGAGTTTTTATTATTATAATTAATATGAAAATTCAGGTGGGGCATGGATGGGAATGTGTGCCTGTGTGGGACATGTCAATTATTTCCATTGATGTCACTTTATGTCTTCTTTTATAAGCTGAAATAATATATAGTTCTGTTCAGATTATTAGGTGATTATCCGGATGTTTGGATGTTGCCTAGTGTCGCCGTCTAGATCGTTGAGACGCTAAGAACACTTTTGATGGTGTTTCAAATTTTACTTTAAACTCTATATATTGGTATTTTTTTTTATTTTGTTTAAGAATAACTTAAGTGGATATTTGTAAATTTTTAAAATAAAAGATTATGTTAGAAATTAAAATAGAGCGAAAAACCAAACATTTTCTCTATTTTTTTTAGAACAATCTATATTTAGAGCAAAAAATAAAACTAACTATTTGAAGACGTCTAAATAATTTTGTTTTTTCTTATCTTTTCAGTTATGGAAGCGATACTGCTAATTATCTTCTTCTTCACTGCCATGACTTGAATCCAAGAAGGTAAAGCTAAGCCCTCAAAACAAATGAGCTACAAGATCAGGCATATAGCAAATTAATCATCTCAAGTTCTCAACAATCGTGTTATGGGACATTTTAGTGGGAGTATGGGACATGCTAATTATTTCCAATTATTTCATTTTTTGTACTTTATAACCGTAATAATATTGGGACCAGATTTAGACTAGACATGTCCACACAAGAATTGACATCTCTGGTATGAATATTGAGAACAAACCGGTTTACAAAAAAACTTCGGTTTACTTTTGGTTTGTTTAGTTTAATTCAACTAAAATTACCAACCCATTTAAGAATTCAAAGAGAAACAAAAGCCCATTATGCAAAGGAAACAAAATTTGAAAATTTCAAACATCATTAACAGATTTCATAATTGGAATACTCTGTTCATCACAAAAGAAATCCATTGGATCAACATTTGTTTTAACTCTCACCAATCTATCGAAATTGTTCTTGAAATACTTCACTCCCCAAATCTTTGCTTCCTCGTACTTTGTCTTCATGTTCATCTCAAGATACATTCCCAAATCAATGTCTCTAAAATTAACATAAGCTCTTCTTGGAGATTTCGAAACATAAGGAGTCATAAATTCATATACACTCTCCACCCATCTCAAATACTTCTCTGTACTAGTCTTGTTCTTATCTTCTTCTTCACTCCAATAAGCCAAATATTGAATCTCATAAATATTCCCCTCTCTATGTGGGAATGGTGTTTCATATTCCGCAATTTCATTCATTTTGCCACCAAATGGAGTGAGTATGATCTTTGCAAGCCGAGCCTCGGGCGCCTCGAATCGTTTCCAAAGATACCGAATGGCGGTTTTAGGTATCGGTTCTTGGACAAAATCATCTTTTCCTTTGAAAGATCTCGAGGTTCGCTTTCGTTTCGCAAGAGTTTCCATTGATTCTTCTTTAACAAACCAGAGAACAGACTCAATCCAACTCATTTCTCTACAATTTCTAATCTCAAGACCTAATTCCGGAAACTTCTCTTTCATTAACGCTAATAGATCGCTTACCGGACCGAGATAGAGTCCCGGAAACGAAGCATAAACCCCGGTTTCCTTCTGCAACATAGCTCTGATGAAAAGATCATTTGGCACCTTATCCGCAATATACTGCCACTTGTTGATGATCGAGACAGCATCTTTTTCCGATGTTTTAACGACTTTAAAGACCGTTACTACCGACGGAACATCGAGCAATTTAATCTTCCATGATAGGACAACACAAAAACTCGATCCTCCGCCTCCACGAATAGCCCAAAAGAAATCCTCACCCATGCCTTGTCGGTCAAGAAAGCTTCCATTCGTGTCAACGATATGTGCGTCAATTACATTATCCGCCGATAAACCGTATTTTCTCATCAACGTTCCATACCCTCCACCTCCAAATTGCCCTCCGATGCCAACCGTTGGGTAAAGACCGGCCGGAAAGGCTAAAGATTTGTTCAATTTCCCAATCTTGTAGTACAATTCCCCAATTGTAGCTCCGGATTGAACCCAACCGGTCCGGTTATCAACATCTAATGTTATAGACCGGAGATTTCTCAAATCAAGGACAACGAACGGTCTGATTTTGGCCATGTAAGAAAAGCCCTCGTAGTCATGACCACCACTCCTAGTCCTGATGTGGATACCGTGAAGCCGTGCGCATCTAATCGTAGATTGAACATCGGTGGCTTGAACCGGAGTGATGATTGAGACCGGTTTAGGTGTTTCAAGAACAGAGAATCTTGGATTTTGTATGGAAGAATTCAAGATTGAGAAAAAGGAAGGATCTTTTGATGTGTGTATGATTCTTGATTCGTCGTCGTTTATTCGGTGAGTGAGACACCTGAGAAAGTCTTCGTGGTTAGTCCTTTGACCTGAAATCAAAGGAAAATGAGAAAGGGAAAGATTCAACAGAAGAAACTTTATAAAGAGAGAAAGCAAAAATCTCAAAAACTTCATTTTGTTAATCCAGAGACGGTAAGGAGATAAATTTGATGGGTTTGAAGAAATTTATTTTGTTTTTTATATCAAGTGGCAATGCTTTAAGCTTCTTTTTATGTTGTGTTTCTTATGTTGTGTTGTGTGGTCCTCTGAGGATTCTGTTACGTGGCTCACATTCCTCTTCAATGATTTCATGAGGTTACAATACTTTATATGATTATAAGTATTGGTAGATTGATTTTAAAGATTATAAAATTTTTAGATTCCATTCTTATTTTATTATATAAAGTTGGGTTTTCAAAGTTATAAGTCTATTATAAAATGAGAGTTTATCTACAAATACTCTAAAATCTATACAAATATTTTTGAAGTACATTTTTAACGGGTGAGATAAAATGCATTTGGATACAATAGATGTCTGACTCGTTTACAAATTTTGGTCAAAAAAATTTGTTGGGTCGGATTATATTTAACCCAACTCATACACCGGATATTCCATATTTAATAATTTAGATATTTAAAAGATTTGATTAAGATTTAAAATTATGATTTTTCTATCACCTTTGTTTGATTTGTTTTTAACTGTTTTGAATCATTATATAATACACAAAGTAAAAAAAAAAAATTATTTTTTAAGCATATACTGTGATTCAAAATTTAAAAAACGGATATATATTATTAATGAAAAATGTGTGTTCAATGTTCCACATCGACTAAAATATTTACACAATGATTCAGAATCATATCATAAATAAGATCAACATTAATAAAATAAATGGATTTTTTTGGCGGGATGGGTTTGGCAGGAAAGGTTTTTGAATAAATAATAATAATAATTTTAAAATATCATTAATCCGCCGCTTCAATACGGATTAAATTCTTAATTTTTTTTAATACCACCAATATTAAACATATTTAATCAGTCTCATTTAGAAAAGATTGTATAAACCAAAAATTGTCTTGTAGTATAATGTTACTTAATAACAATTGTAAACTATAAAATTATAAATATCTTAGAAAATAATACAATTTGTAAACTTTTATATATAATAAATAATCGTTAAATTTTAAATATTACTACTTTTAGAAAATAAATCACGGGACGGGTAATGCATGTGTGACCAAGTATGACACAGGTCAGACGACTCGATTGTTATTGTATCAACAACTAATGCTATTTTTGGGGGTTTGTAGAATGTGTACTATAATTGTGCAAAAAAAAAACTTTGTGTATTATTTGTAGTCTACATTTATGTTTTTTTAGTTTCGTAATGTACCACTTCTCTTCAAATTTGGTTTTTGAGTATGCATTGAATAAATAACAGAGATGAAACCCAAGGAATGCCTTTCTTTAAAATAAATTACTCTCAAGCATCGTCTTTATTTATTGTTTATCTCTGTTTTCTAGTCTTGCTATAGATCAACCAAGTTGGTGATCTGAAATTGGAACTGTTTTATTATGGTTCTTGTCTGATTCTTTTGCTTTTATGTATCTCTTCAAGTCACATATCTCATTTATATTGCAAATTATATCGTCTCTTTAATTCTCGCTTTCTTTCTTTCTCTATCCTCTCTAACATTTCTTTATTTTTAGTTTGTTTTAGATTAACTTGATTTTAGATAACCAATGGAGAGTTTTTGATATGAAAATCTTGTAGTAGAGGATGTTCAAGTTCATGTCCCAAAGGCATGGGATATGGTTCTAGCGGTGAACATGGGTTTAAAGAAAAAAATATTTTGCGTAGAAAATTCTGATTGCAACTTACGGAGCCTATTACTTAATGGATGACAACAAGAAGATGGTTGCGGTGTTCAAACCGATAGATGAAGAAATCCATGAATAACATTATGGTTAGAGAAAAAGAGATAATGTCATACGAGAACTTGCCGTATAACTCCTGGATCTCCCTAAAAAAGGAGAAAAGATGAATTCGGAGACGTCCCTCGAAAACCATGATACACTGTTTGCAATTCAAAGATAAAGGAGAAACTCAGTGGACAAAAAGATCATTGCAAAAATACACTCCGAACCAACCATGGATCAATTTTGGTCACAAAATTTTCAGTATAGAATATTTTCAATAAATAACGTTGATTCACATATGATACGGAAACATAGGAGGACAAAAATTTAATATCTTGCTGAGCAAGGATCTTGATCCCCATTGATCATGGGGCGTGCTTTCCCATAGATGAACCCCATTGTCAATTGTTTAAAACTCACTTCTTGTTATTTATATAAAATTTAATATGTTTTGAACCCGATAATTTTTTTTTCTAGCTCCGCCAGTGAACCTAATGAACATTTATTTATAATATTTAAAATCTTTTAACAATATATATATATATATGTTACTAGAAATGATTTAAAGATGGTTTTTAACCACGAATGCTTTACTCGTGAAGTTAGTATAGCGATTTTTTTTTTCTAAAAAGATAATGGAGGAGCAGTGTAGGAGACAAAATGAGTTATGGGATGCATTTATGGCGAGAGTTACGATGTCTTATAGATTTTTGAGATAATTGGGTGAGTGACATCCCTTTTTGGGTAAATAAAAGTTTCGGTATTACGATATAAAGCTCAAGACAAAGAGAGAGAAAAGCCCATTAATTATGCAAAGGAAACAAATTTGAAAATTTCAAATATCATTAACAGATTTCATAATTGGAATACTCTGTTCATCACAAAAGAAATCCATTGGATCAACATTTGTTTTCACTCTCACCAATCTATCGAAATTGTTCTTGAAATGCTTCACTCCCCAAATCTTTGCTTCTTCGTACTTTGTCTTCATGTTCATCCCAAGATACATTCCCAAATCAATGTCTCTAAAATTAACATAAGCTCTTCTTGGAGATTTTGAAACATAAGGAGTCATAAATTCATATACACATGTGTTTGAAGAAATTTATTTTGTTTTTTTATATCAAGTGGCAATGCTTTAAGCTTCTTTTTATGTTGTGTCTGTTTCTTATGTTGTGTTGTGTGATCCTCTCATGATTCTGTTACGTGGCTCATATTCCTCTTCAATGATTTCATGAGGTTACATCACTTTATATGATTAAGTATTAGTAGATTGATTTTAAAGATTATAAAAATTTTAGATTCCACTCTTATCTTATTATATAAAGTTGGGTTTTCAAAGTTATAAGTGTATTATAAGATTAGAGTTTTATCTACAAATACTCTGAAATATTTGTTGCAACTTTTTTATGTTATCTATGAGTCTCAAAATAAAACATCAAACACTTCTAAATATGGGCTTATTTAAAAGCATATGCTTTATGGGCCGATTATGGGTTTCGAGATTGATTTCATGACCTAATTCAACTTGCTTGCTCTTGAAGAAACTGTTTTTAGTTAAACACAAACCATGAAATCTTTTATTCAACGCAAATATATCACAATAACAGAGATAAGTTACACATTTGGAGCATAACTATTCAAACAAAAACAGATGATTTCATAGTAAAAACTGAAAAGGATTCATAGATGAAACTTCAAAGGATATTCTTAGATGTCGTCAACGGATTTCAGTAGCGGAATGCTCTGTTCATCGCAGAAGAAATCTGTTGGATCAACACTCGTTTTCACCCTCACCAATCTCTCGAAATTGTTCTTGAAATACTTCACTCCCCAACTCTTTCCTTCCTCGTACTTTGTCTCCTTGTTTCCAAGATACATTCCCAAATCAAGATCCATGAAATTGACATAAGCTCCTCTCGGAGATTTCGAAACATATGGAGTCATAAGATTGTAAACGCTCTCAACCCATTTCAGATACTTCTCTGTTTCCATCTTGTTCTTGTCTTCCTCTTCTCTCCAGAACGCCAAATACTGAATCTCATAGAGATTCCCTTCTCGATGTGGGAACGGTGTTTCGTGCTCTGCGATTTCACTCATTTTTCCACCATAAGGAGTTAATATGACCTTTGCAAGCCGAGCCTCAGGCGCCTCTAATCGCCTCCATAGCGCTTGAATTGCAGCCTCGGGTATCGGTTCTTGGACAAAATCATCTTTACCCTTGAAAGACAGAGATGTTCGCTTCCGATTCGCGAGAACACCAAGAGACTCTCCTTTAGGGAAATCAGCAAACCAGAGTACAGACTCAACCCAACTCATCTCTGTGCAATCTTTGATATCAAGACCTAGTTCCGGAAACTTTGCTTCCATCAAGGTTAAGAGATCGTTCACCGGACCAAGATAAAGTCCAGTAAACAAAGCGTGCACCAAGTTTTCGTCGGATCTCTCCAACGTTGCACTGATGAAAAGATCATCAGGAACCTTATCCGCAACATACTGCCACTTGTTAATGATCCCAACAGCCTCTTTCTCCGATGTTTTCTGGACTTTAAACACGGTTACCGTGGACGGAACATCGACTAACTTAATCTTCCATGATAGTACAACACCAAAGCTCGATCCACCGCCTCCACGAATCGCCCAAAAGTAATCCTCACCCATTGCTTGTCGGTCAAGAATCCTTCCACGCGCGTCAACCACAAGTGCATCGATTATGTTATCAGCCGCTAAACCGTACTTTCTAAGCAACGTGCCGTAACCTCCACCGCTAAACTGTCCACCGACGCCGACGGTTGGGAGAATACTGGCTGGGAAAGCAAGAGATTTGGTGGTTTTCCCAATCTCAAAGTATAACTCTCCAGTTGTTGCTCCGGTTTGGACCCAACCAGTTTGGTTTTCGACATCTAGTGATATAGACCGAAGATTCCTAAGATCGATGACGACGAATGGTTTGTTGTACGCGATGTAAGATTGACCTTCCCAGCCGTGACCCGCGCTCCGAGTCCTTACATGGATACCGTGCAGCCGTGCGCATCTGATCACGGTTTGAACGTCACTGGCTTTAACCGGTGTGATGATTGAGACTGGTTTAGGTGTTTCAGGAACAGAGAATCTTGGATTTTGGATGGAAGAATCCAAGATGGAAAAAAAGGAAGAGTCTTTGGAAGTGTGTATGACTTTGGATACGACGGTGTTGTCGTTTATCCTGTGAGAAAGACACTTAAGAAAGTCTTCGTGGTTAGTGGTATGAGCTGAAACAAGAGCAGAGAGAGGAGAAACATATAGTGAAAAGAGTAAGAGAGAGAGCAAAGAGTTTGAGAACTCCATTTTTGTAAGGTAGGTGATGGTAGAGAGTGTGTGGAGATTGAGTGAATTTATAGGAAAAAGAGTATAGAGAAGCCCTAAGGTTTTGGACCCTATTAATGAGAGTTTTGACGTCGAAAAAGAAAAACTCAAATTATAAAAATTGATAAATCGTCATTTAATCACAAAGTGAGTAGATTGAAGTGTATTGATCAATCTTCATTGAAGTATTATTCTTCATCTTTATAATTACGAAAAAATTCAAAAAAAAATAAGAAAGGTTTATAAAATGTAGCCGGCCCCAGACGTAAGTTTCAATGTTGGTTAAAGTATTGTATTTATTACTATGATGAGTCATTATAACTCATAAGATAACATTATGATATGGAAACAAAAAGAAAAGGATAAAGAATATATAATTTGGGTTAGCTAGTGTATGTCTTTCAACCGCAATTATTTATCATTGGATCATTGATCGATCCATATTATGTCATTCCACTTGTTTAATGCATAGAACTCAAAGAGACTCTTTGAAGAAAATACTTGTTTATTTGGTAACAACCAAGTTTTATACAAGGAGATTAGAAAGAGCTTGTACAAACTCTTAGAAAAACAGTAATAAGCTAGGAAAATGAAAAAAAAAAAAAAAAATCACAACAATAAATAAAAATAAGACCATTGAAAATTGAATGAGAAAATCAGATAAATTAGAAAAGTTATGATGTGCTTTGAGTCTTGACAACTTGGACTAGAAGTGATGTGATTTTGGGACATCTAAGTTCATATTATGAAGCTTGGAGTGCGCACAAGCTGAGGAGAATATAATCTTTGGGATTAAAGGCACTCGGATCCAAAAATGGCAAATGTGATATGTGTTGAGTCACTTCTTAATCTACTCGTTGAATCACTTTTTGTTCTGTTCATTGAGTCACTTCTTATTCTACTCGTTGGTCTTCAAAAAGGGCTCAATCAATGTTTCCAAAATAGGCATATTGTTGATGAATAGTGAATCTTAGACCTTCCAAGTACTTGATTAGCTCCATTTGGCTTGGTATTAAAGGTGCGTCAACCAATCCGCCATCTGGTTTGTCAGCTAGTCTGTCAGATGGTATGTCTTCACATGTATCACCTCTTGTGTCAGTCAGCTACGAATCAATTTTGTTATTGATTCTTACATCAAATCTTCAAGAGTAAAGGCATCAACGGGTCACACGAGCCTCTGAAAATTTTCCAGATGTTGTTAGATTCTTGGCTCAAGCATAAACTTCAATGGGTCGAACTCGTCCATATTTCTGTTCTTACTACTGTAAAATAGGGTATGGCATAACTTGTTGTTATCAATTTCATGGTTTCCCTGAAACTTCTCAAGATGGAGATCGAGGCATAGGTAGAGGACGTGGAAACGTTGGTGATGTTTCTGGAGGAAGGGGACATCGTGTTTCGTTTGGACGAGCAAATCCATAATGTATCTTTATTTGTCAGCGAAAGTATTGTCTTGATATTATCAATAAATGTGGTTTACTTGGTGCACGTTCGACCGGAACTCCACTTGAACACAATGATTACCTTGCTTCGGTCGATGATGGTCTTTATTCCGATCCCAAGCAATATCGTCGTATTGTTGAACGGTTGATTTATCTTACCATTACACATCCCGAATTATCCTATGATGTTCACATTCTTTCTCAGTTCGTGTAGTCTCTTATTGTTTTTCAATGGGAAGTTGCACTTTGTGTTGTTTGGTATTTAAAAGGTGTTGTTTTTCAAGGTATTTTCTTTAGCGTCAGAGTTATTCTCCGTCTACATGGTTATTGTAATGCAAATTAGGCATTTTTTCCGTTTACTTGTTGTTCTTTGATGGGTTATGTGTTTATTCTTGGTGGTTCACTAGTGAAATAATATACTTTTCGTTATCATCAGCTGAAACTGAATATTATTCGATGGGAAATGCAACTAAAGAAATTAAGTGGTCTCGTTCGCTTCTAGAATTCTATGGTGCTCTGTAGGTCTTTGTTCGGATTGTTCCTTTGTTTTGCATCAGTCAATCGGCTATGCATATTGCTAAAAATCCAATGTTTCATGAACGCACGAAATACATCGAAAATGACTATCATTTTGTTTGTGATACTTTTAAAGACGGGATCATCAAAGCGATGTATTCACATAAAAGAACAACTAGCTGTTTTATTTGCTAATTAAGTCGTTGAATAGTGTTCAATTTTGTATGTTATTAGTCAAGTTAGACATTTGTAACTTTCCTACTCCAACTTGAGGAGGAGTATTAAGGATAATTTAGAGCTAGTATGTATATTGTGATTAACCATAATCTCTTATAACTATATATGTGTTAATTAAAGGAATAAGATCTTTTTTCCCAACTCTGTTAGCATAATTGATAACACCAATATTATTTTAATGCTAATTGTTTTTAGTGTGTATATATAATTATAATTAGCCGAAAGTAGTATTTTTCATGTTTCATATAAAAAGATATTTTAGTCAAAAAGGTATTATTTCATTTTAAGACATGATTTAAATTTATTATGCAAAACTTTTGAGATTACTGTTTCAATCATTAATATAAGATGGATATTATATGACTTTTGTAATTTATATTCATTATATCTAAACATCATTTATTGAAAGATACTTCCTCTATTTCTAATTAATTCAAGTTTTATTTTTAAATTTTCTATGAATTTTTATTCGTTTACGATGTTAAATTGTAAACTTGAAAAAAATAATTATGTGTTATTCGTTTGGAGTTATAAAAAATTGTTAACCACAACACAAACTAATGTATTTATAATTAATTTTGTTTCTAATACTTTATTTGTTTCACAGAGAGTGTCATTCTACCATTTTCACAAAAAATTTTAAAAAAATCTGAATTCTCTTTTACACTTTGTTAATACACTAAAATAGTTTTATTTCTAATTAAAATTTGTAAAAATAGGGATAAAAGTGAGATTTGATTTAAAAGTCTTGCACTGAAAACACAAAACGATACTCTTTGTAAAATAAAAATATTACCTTAAACGACATTTTTTGTGTCTTTGTGAAACAAAAAGAGTATGTGTAAGAGCATGTAGTGAGAGTCTCTCACCAAGTCTTTCAATAATATTTGAAAAGAAATAAAAAGAGTTGAGAGAGAGAGGAGAATCGATTTAGGGATGTGTCTTTTGTCAAGTGGTTAAGTCCATTTGACTCCACTTTTCCCACCGGAGTTCGACTCTATGAAGTCGCGTTACCCTGCGTAGTAAGGATTAACTATGAATCGCGTCTTGTCGATCTAAAGATGTAAAAAAAAAGAGAAAGGAGAATTAGTTCTTATTTGAGATCCCTTTTAGAAACTTTTTTTATACATGTCAAAATTGATTGATTTTTTTTTCTTTCTAATTTTTAATTTTAAATAATAATTATATTGTATTAAAAATATTAAAATAATATATTTAAAAGATTTATAGAGTTTCTATCAATACAAATGCTCTAGACAAACTTAAAATTTAGATTGATTAGAAATAGAGTAAGTATAATTATAAAATTTTAGAAAAAGAAAATTATTTATCTTGAAATTGCTGTCAAAGTTTATCTTCAAAGTTATTGCGTAGTAGGACAGGCGTTAGTATATTTTTGAAGATAATGGAGGAGTTATGAGTATTATAAAATGAGTAATGAGATGCATTTATAGCATAATTAAGAACTCGCATGTGGCTTGTCTGCTGCTTGGTAACAAAATATTGTAGACATTTTTGGTTTTGCGTGCGGATATATATCGTAAAAATCAACCAAATTAATGAGTAGTAGTAATACAGTAAACTCACTACAAAGTATAAACTAATACTAGTAATGTTAGAATTATTAATTTATAGCGAGTTTTTGTTTTAATTGTTAATTTTTTTAAATGAGTTAAAACAATATGATCTAAATAAAATAAATGTTTTGGATATTATAAATTTTGTAGATTTAGACTTGAACATTTTATATTTAAAAAGAAAGACAATTTTTTTTGACAAAAAATACCAAAAATTATAGATGAATTTATATATACGAACGATGATTATAAATTAAATTTTATTAATAATAACCTCAATTATTATATTTGAACGGTTTACATAAGCACAATTATTAAAATGAAAATTCTGATTCAAATTTTTAAGACTTACATAGAAATTTTGGCTACAACAATACACCAATAAAACGATACAACAATAAGATAATTTAATACACAACATAACATTTTTTTTATAAGAAACGTTAATGGTGGAATCTAACAGAAATTCATTTAAAGAAAACACTACAAATATATTATCTTTATATATATATATATATATATATTTTGAGTGTAATGTTAAATTAAATTCAAATAGAAGTATACGTTTTCATAGTAGTGTAACTTTTGGTTGAAAATGATATAACTATTTTTTTTTATCTTATCAAATTTTATTCATTCTTACACTGACAAACTAATTTAGAAAAAAGAATTTATTAATATATACTGTTTATTAATTTATAAAAGTTTTACTGTACTTATTTTCTGCATATGCCGATTCTTGCAATTAACGAAACCCTAAAACACAGTCACGGAACCACACAAAATTTATGAATCGTGGGCTTTGTGTTTACCAAGATTTTTTTTAATGATATTGGTATCCTGACCCTCGGGTCTTGATCCTTAGTAATGACAACATAATGCTATCTCTAAAAGAATTAAAGATTAGATTTTTTTTAAGTATTTTCTATGATTTTTATACCTTTTTATTGATTAATGAATTTAATGTTAATAATTTCTAAATTTTAAAATATCAAATATATTTAAATATTTGAACTACTAATTAGATCATAGTTGAAAAATAAGAAATATTCCTAAAATACTACTCTTTCTGTTTCACAAAGAGTGTCATCCTAGAGTTTTATTTTTGTTTCACAAAGAGTGTCATTCTATATTTTCAATGTGACTTTTACAATAACTTTCCTGATTTACCCTTAACCCAAAGCTACTTTTTTATTGAATTTAAATCATTAATCACGTATTAAATAGGGGCATACATGTATATTCTAAGGTTTTCTTAATTTGTGTGAAATGTGTCAAAATGACACTCTTTGTGAAACGGAGGGAGTACTAAACTAAAAAACTTTTCCAAAAATACTATCACTAGTTTATTTTTATTTTTAAATACAGCCATTACAAACTTTTTAGTGTCAAAATTCTAAAAACACCAAAAAATATTTTAAGAGGTTTTAATTTAAAAGTTAGGGTTTGGGTTTAGGGTTTATGATATATATTTGAAGGTTTAAAGTTTAGTTTTAGTTTTCTGGTATTCTCGAAAAATATATATTTTAGTATTATTATTGAAAAAAATTAGTAAAACTATCTTTGGAACAAAAACTTATTTTATTGATTTTTTGAGAATTGTCCAAAAAATATATATTTTGGTCAGAAGAGATAATACATTTATTAGTACATATTATTTTTAATTTGTACAACAAAAACCTCGTTTCCTTATGGCCGGAAACGTAAAAAAATCATAGAAAATAGGTTTTTTCAACAAAATAGTTTGGAGGAAATGTCCTATAAAAATTTAATAATGGTAAAAATGTCGTCGGAAAGTGAAAGGGAGTTTTTGACCAATTTCCTACGTATTATTGTTAACGTCACAGAAATATTTTATTACGTATTACGTATTAAGTAGTACTAGTATCCAGTATCCACTACGTATGGATTACTCATATATTTATATTAAATGGAACACGTAATATATAATCTGTAATAATTATGTTGTTAAAATATAGGTACTGTTGTCATAATAACCATCTGTTTGATACCAAAACACGTGATTCAAGATACTATCATCCGATCTTTGGTATATTTATGCTAATCTATATATTACTACTTATAAGTTTCAATGAAAACATATATATATATATATATATATATATATATATCGTTAAGTTTCAATGAAAACATATAACTATAGAAATAATAAAAGGTGGTGCACAGCACAACTGCACCGTATAAACTATAGAAATAATTTGGTAAATCGCAAAATCAATACATGCTTTTAAATAATTGATAATTTATTAAATTGCTATTAGTGATGACAAATCTCAGAAATCAGAAATGGAAAAAGTTTTCAATTTGTTTGATTTGAGTCTTGGAATTGCTAAGGATTCTGAAGTAGCTTAGGCTTTCCGAAGGAGCAGAGATTAAACAAGTGGAAATGATGATTGTCTCTGTTGATACCAATCAATTAAGATGGTGGCAACGACTTTCGAATTTTGAAATTTATGAGATAAAAAATATCATAATTCAAATGTAGATGGGAAAAAATATGTCCAAACGATAAATGGAACGACATATAGATTTAACGAAATTTTAGTAGATCTTTTCAAACTAAGCACTAATTTTGGTTACAAAGACAATTGATTAGATGTTTGTCTAAAAAACAAAAGACAATTGATAAGATCTCTAGCAAGTCTAAATTCCATACAACATGATATTCCTTGCATAAGTCTATGACCCAGAATTGTTGTTTAATATTTACAGGGGTTATAATATAAATCTTTTAACAATTAACAGGTTTATAGTGTAAATTTTAATATTTTAGGGAGTCAAAAAATGATTTTGGCTAAGTCTTTCACTAAAATCTAATAAAAATGCACTAATAATCATAATATTTTAATTTAATTAGTTAGGGGGTCATATAACACACTTTAGTATCGGGTAGGTCCGCCGGTGCTTCAATCTATGCTCTGCATACCGGCAACAATCTTTTTCCTAGTAAACCTCTTGCAACAAAAAAATAGAGGAACACATTAGAGTAAAAATAGGGGAAACTCAACTCTATTATAGAGATAGAGGTAAAAATAAGGAAATACATTGGAGATGGTCTAATAATAGAGATTAAAAGGGTATTCATCTCAAAAGTATTTTTCTTTCTTGGTTACGTTATCATCAGAACTTACAACATATTATTCTCTCATAAAGTTCTTCTTGAATGCAAAAAAATTTCAGATAGATCTTGTATAATATGTGATTACAAGATTATTAGATTATTGGTTTGTTTCATTGTTTGTACACATGTGAACACATAAAGCGAACCGACGTGCATTGAACTGAGTTATGATGAACAAATCGAACCGAAACCAAACTATGAAACATGGGGCTAGCGGAACCAAGGATGACACTCGATCCGAAATTATTAAGAATGGGATTTGGTAGACACAAGATATACTGAAGTAAAAAAAACAACATTACTTATGTTTTAAACACGACTGCTTTGATTTTTCATATAATGCCTGCTAAAACAATAAAGTCTCTCACATGGAAAATAAAGCACATGATGGGAAGACAACAAGAGGAAACTTGCGGCAAACATCAACACCGGTTGCTTCAGCTAGATCAGGCTTATCATCTCCTAGTGGTTTGACCTTAGCTCTCCAGTCGAACCGCTTCACAAGGTTGGCCAGTGTTACCTCGGCCATAGTCAATCCAAATCTAATCCCGGGACAGCGCCTTCTTCCTGATCCAAATGGTATGTACATGAAATCTTGTCCTTCAAACTCCACAAGTGTATCTAAATGCCTCTCTGGCCTAAATTCTTCTGCATCTGCTCCCCAAGTTTCGGTGTCTCGTTGGATTGCCCAAGCATTGATTATCACCTGTAGGAGTTTTAAAATCTAGGATGATATTTATATCTAATTATTAATAAAACATTTAAGGTAGATATGATTTTACCAATGTTCCTTCAGCAATATCATATCCTTTTAATTTGATATCTTCACATAATCCTCGGAGAATTATTGGAACTGGAGGATGCAAACGTAGCACTTCCTTGATCACAGCCTTTAAGTACTTCATATTTGCAACTTCTTCCTCTGATACATATAACTTAGCGGTTGTCGTCGAAGCGGAGTATATGTCATCTTTGAGTTTCTTCATACACTCTGGATGTCTCATAAGTTCCGTCATTGTCCATTCTAGTAGCGTGAATGTAGTTGCTGTACCACCAAGAAACACATCCTAACAAAAGAAAAAAAAAAGAATTATGGAAGTAACAAAAGAAAAAAAAAAAGTAAAGCAAAAGAATGCATGAATGGTCTTTACCAAAATAAGATTTTTTATCTCGCTATTACCAAACTCAAATCCCATCGTCTTTTCTCTCTGAATCGAGACAAGTATATCAACAAAATCGTCTGACCTCTCTTTGTCTGCATGATCCGCTACATGTTCTTGCACTGCCTTTTCAAGAAAACTATCAATCTTGTTACTTACTTCCTCTACTTTATCATCCACCCCACGTATGGTATCTATCCATGCCAAACTAGGAATGTATTCACCAAGCGGGAAAGATCCTGAGAGTTCCATCGTCTTTCTGACTATTTCCTTAACATTATATGTATTACTAACCTCCTCCTCGTCACTACTATATTTTCTTCCCAGTGCAATTCTACATATCAAATCGCTTGTCAAACTCGAAAGAAGTCCACTTAGGTTCAACGGTGAAGAAGAAGAAGCCGCCTTCTCCACCTTCTCCATCATTACGTTTATCTCTTCTTCTCTTACCTTCTCAAAGGACCGAACCATTTTTTTTGCTGAGGAGATGCATAACACATATACTCTGAATGGAGATTTAAAATATATGTTTGTTAATTACAATTACGATAAAAACTTTAGATGTATGTAAACTTTTTTTTTTTTTGGTATGAAGAGAAATGTCTCCAGCTATTTATAATATTAAATAAAAAATAATTACACAAGAACATTACGTGGACATTGAAGGAACTCAAACATAATCGAATGAACATTAATCGGATTAGCATCTAGCAAATGAAAACCTAATAGTAATAAAAACGCATGGTTAGCTAATCCATCTGCAAAACGATTAACTTTGTTTATTAGCAAAGAGAAAAGAGAGTACAATATTTTTTACTGTACAGTACAAAACTAGGATGGGGCAATTTGGTTTAAACTTTAGTTTCGGTTTGGTTTCTTCGGTTTTTTAGTTCTCCGTTTTATAAAAATTTAAACCAAGTGGAAATAAAATTTGTTCAGTTTTGGTTTAACTATTTCGGTTTGGTCCATTTAATTTTTTGGATTGGGGGGTTTTTTCTCACCCAAAAAAAAAGAAAACTACGTAAAACGTCAAACCTTAAATTGCCTCCAAGATTCTCCATAAGGGGAAAAGGCCACATCTCGCCCACCATTGAGAAACGTAGAAACAGCTTTCCTTTTGGGGCGGTCGGCGAACTTAAGATCGTTTGTTTTCATGACGTCATGAGCCATGTCGGCTGATGAGACTACGAGGGTGGGGACACGACCGAAGTGAAGGAGCATGAGTGGTCCATAGCGGAGGCTTAGGGAATGGAGGGAGCGGTGAGGGTGGAGGCTAAGCTGGTGGAGGTTTCCTATCACTGGAAGCCGCCATGGAGACGGTGGTGGGTTCAGTTTTGTGGTGGTTCGTTTGGATCGTGATTTTATGAACATAAGAGCTAAGAATGTCGTTACACAAAGAGATATTAATAATATCGTTTCCATTTTCGTTCACAACAACAATTATCTGTGTTTTGATGAAAATTAGTGTGTATCTTGTATTATATAGTGTTTAGGATCACATGATTCACGTCGTATTAGTAATGTCATGATATATGTTGATCCTCAAAATCACACAAGTACGAATTCTCAAGGGAAGGAAGAAGAATCTCTTATTAAATGACGAGCTTGACAATTACAAAAATAGACGAGCTTAATTTCTAAGTTTACGAGCCGAGCCGCAAAGTTTTCTGACGGTTGTACTGTATTCTCTGCTGAAGTCGTTATCTCGGGATCCCCCTCTCCAATCACTCTTCTTCTCTATTTATAATGTCAGAGGTAGGGTACCTTACCCGCGCTAAATGTCTTCTTTGCCCTTTGGTCGGTGGAGAAAGGTTTACTGGGCTTGTCTTGGGCTTCTATATCCCAGGCTTTTTGGGCCCGAGAAGATGACGGGCTGGCTAGGATTTTTGGGCCCGAGCCCAAGTTCTACCATCAACAGTAGCCCCCCGACCCTAGTGCGTAGTGATGACGCGGCTAGGGTTGTAATCATTTCGCCGTTCTCGACTTCGACTTCCTTCGTGCATTCCCGAGGCGCGTGTGGAAACGCTTTCTCCTGATTCGTCCGCTGCTGTTCTCGAGACCTCGAAAAGCGGATCGTTCGCGTGTTGCAGGCGGCGAAGGTATGATGATTACGCCATTTTTCGAGACGCAATGATGACGCGCTCTCCCTCGACCGACCCTCTCTATAAATATTTCGCTTCCTCCTCATTTCTCTCATTCTTTCTCCGCATCAACTCTGAAGGTATTCCCTCTGTTCTCTCTCTTCTTTTCTCAGTTCGTCTTTTCTCATTTTCCGATTATGTCTTCGAGCTTCGGTTCTTTCGATTCTGTCTCCGACCATCGCCGATCTCGTACTTCCGATGACTCGTACGTTCGGTCCGTCGACCGTTTTCTTAATAAATCCATCAGCCGCTCCCGGGATCGTAGATCTAGGACTTCCTCTGATTCGTCAGCCTCATCCGTCGCCAGAACTTCCCCGGTTGTCGCAGAGTTGCGGCGTCGTGAGCTCGAAAGTCGAACGGGAGCAGCCGGACCGAGCACAAATCCACAGCCTATTACGACGATGCGTCTTCGTGATGAAGACAGCGACGCGGCATCCACAGACGAGGATGACGTACCGCTCATCAGACGCAAATCTGCTTCTTCTAGAGCAACTCGTGCCGCTGCTCCGTCGTCTGATATTCTTGATCGTGTGGACGACGTCCCGCAGATAGGACGGGTGCATGCTCCGGTTGGGTTTATTCAGCCTGGTGGCCCGGTGCCGGGAATCCCGGATTACCTTCGACCGACGACGTCGACGATCGAAACGATTGGGCTCTCCCTTCGTTTTTGCAATGCCCCGGCTACGCTAGATACGCTCGTCCCAAACCCCTGGGATCGGCCCTGGACTGCCCCGCCTGGTTACCTTTGCGTATATGAAAAACATATTACCGACTGCGGGCTGACTTTCCCGATTCCGGCGTTTCTGCTTCAGTACGCTTCGCGGCGGCAAATGGCGTTTGCGCAGCTCTCTCCGGCTGCTATTCGGAATGCCTACGGCCTAATCCGCTTGGCTGCGCGGTGCGGCGTTGAACCTCGTTGTTCCTTATACGAGGAGTTGACGACGAAGAAGAACTTCGGTAAATCCAAGCCGGGCTTGGTGTATACTCAGTCTTCGCGAACCCCGAAGTTGGTCGTCGGCGCGAAGAGCAAAACCAACGATTGGCTTCGTTGGTATTTCTTTGTCAGAGTTAACAGTGAGTCCGCCGAGGACGTGACGGTTACGAATTACCATGGGTGGACTGTTTCACCCGGTAGCTTGCTTATCTCTCCGAGGTCGATCGCCTACTGCCTGGTTACTTGTCTGACTTGTTTTTTTTTTTTTTTTTTCTTTCTTTTGCAGTTAATTGTCCCAAGATTTTCGATCCCTACCCCGAGAGACTGCATAACGACGTTAAGAAGATCTTAGCTTTGTGCCCGTACACTTGGCCGGGTGAAGAAGATCCGATCCGTCGCCCCTCTTCAAAACCAAAAGGAACGAGCCGAAGAAAGGCTTATTCGAAGTCGAAGAAGATCGCTAAAACTCCAGGTCGGTCTGGGATTTTTATTTATGTTTCTCTTTCTGGAAGGGCGCGTGTACTCATACATGCTTTTGTCCATACTCTTTCGGTCATCAGCTCCTTTGAGAATCATGGGGAAGCTAAATGTTGACGCGGTGGGTGACTATTCGTCTCGGTACAAGAAGAAATCGTTGGTGACGCCGACGAAGAAGATGACTCGGGAGGAGGAGGAAGCCACGGCTTTGGCTAAACGTTTGTCTCTTGAGGAGTATGAGGCAAAGGAAGCAAGGGGACGAGCTGAAGTTCGTCAAAGGAGGGAGTCTGGGGACGATTATCGTGACCGACGTGGTCATGATTCCAAGGAGAAGAGGGACAAGGAGGTGGCCGAGGCGAGGTCAGCTAAGCTGCCTGTCACTGAGGCTTCCAGGGATACTCCTTCAGGTGGCAGGGAGGTCGTCCTGTATGATGATTATCAGGCCGAGCCTACCAGAAAGCGGGCTGCTGATGAGTCCGAGACGGTGCGTTCTGACCCGATCAAGAAACAAAGGACGGCCTGGGCTCCTGACTATAGGTGGCGGTATGATTACAACGGGCGCGACGCTCATATCTCGACCGATTCCACATCCTGTGCGGAACTGTTCCGCAAGCTTCACGTCGGTCCATCTCCTTTCTTCGAGCTCCAAGATATGTGGGAGAGAACGGCGTATACTGACGCCGCGAAGAAGTCCGTTGTGGTAATGCCTTAAGAACTTTTCGCAATATTTTGTCGTAAGTATTTTGCTTTCTGACCGAACTCTTACTTCTTTCTGTAGGCTATTGGCGCGATTGACAGGATGGCGTATATGTACGAGCGTCGCCTCCGCGTTGTTTCTGAGCAGAACACGGCCTCGAAGGAGCATCAGAGGGCCTTGGCGGCTGAGACGAAGAGGGCCGATCAGGCGTCGAAGGACCTGGAGAGTGCTAACTCCGAAGTGCAGCTTCTTCGCGAGGAGGTCGCCAGGATGAAGGAAGAACGGGATAACGCTCTCGCAGAACGAGAGCGCTGTCTCGTAGAGCTGTCACAGTCTCGAGTCGACTTCAAACTGTACGCCGAGCAGTCACAGGCTGAGGAGGCAAGGCTTCGGGGGCGGCGTGCCGATTACGCTCGTATCCAGGTAACCAAGGCTCTCAAGTTGGCTGCTGATCAGTTCCAGCATCGTCTCGACGGGATCCAGAGGCATCTCACCACTAGAGACGCGGCGAATCCCAGATTTCTTGATTACAATCAAGCTGTCGGGAGCGTGAATCTTCTGAAGGCGTTGGCCGAATCTGGGGAGATCGTCTTAAATTCCAAGGACGTATTGGCGAGACTTGAGGCCGATGTTGAGGATCTTAAGAACGAGGTGAATGCGTTCGAAATCGCCGACCTTGAAGAAGGTTGGGCTGATGTTCGTACTTTCTTTACGGATCCTCTCATCGTCGAAGAATTTGCTCCTTCCGTTGTTGATACCGGTGAAGGGATTGCTGTCGATGTGGACGCCGTGGATCAGGTCGTCGCGGGTCAGGTTGCTGGAGATGGGAATGTTCAGGTCGAAGACCCTCCTCAGGGCGAGGTTGCGTCCTAAGACTTTTGTTGCTTTTGTTGTTGTTTTTTTTTTAAAGTCCTTTGCCGCGTAGTCGGCTTTTGTAAGACTCTTTGCCACTTCTGTTGGCTTTTCTTTTATTGAATATTTTATCGCTTTCTTCTTGTGCGTATATTGTCGAGGTCGTTTCGCGTAAGTTATTGAGGACGACCTCAATAACTTGGTCGATAATCGTGTTTGGGTTGGGTCCAAGACACTTGGTGGTACGACCTTCGAGGTCGTTCCGCGCAAGTTATTGAGGACGACCTCAATAACTTGGTCGATAATCGTGTTTGGGTTGGACCCAGAACAATTTTTAGGTGCGACCACCGGGATCGGCTTATCCTGTATGACTGATTAAAACTAGCGTGATTGCGAGTTCGGCCTCGGCTTTTGTGATCAGTCGTTTTAATCGTGCGAGTACGGAACTCGGCTTTCGTTCGATTAGACACCGAGCCAGGGTGCTAATGTATTTCGTTTCGTTTGTCTTTAAAAAGATAGATTTTATTAATATTTGCAGCTGTGCCTCATAAATGAGGCTGCCTACGTACCCTCTGATCGGAGGGATCAAGCCGCTCGTAGTTCACATTACATAGTGAGGCGTCGGTAAGGCCGAGCTCTCTTTTTTTTTTTTTTTTTTTTTTTTTTTTTTTTTTTTTTTTTTCGTTTTTTTTTTTTTTTAATAATAGTATCGCTTCAGATGCATCGAATTCCATGTGCGGGGGACTTCGTCGCCGGACATTGTGAGTAGTTCGTAGTCTCCGGGTCGGACGATCTTCGATATCTGATAGGGACCTTCCCAACTTGCGCCGAGCTTCCCGGCATTGAGTTCGGCCGTATTCTCGAACACTTCCTCTAGGTCGTCGAGGCTGTGATTCATCATCTCATTGTTGAGGTCGTCGTCCTGGATCATCATGGAGCGACGAAGGCTCGTGCATCCGACTTCGGCTGGGGCCATGGCCTCTATTCCGTATGCTAGGGAGAACGGGGATTGGTCTGTGGCGCTGCGCGGGGTCGTTCGGTATGACCAAAGGACGCCGTCGAGTTCGTCCGCCCAGACTCCTTTTTTGGCTTCGAGCCGTTTCTTTAGGCCGGCGAGTATAGTTTTATTTGTCGCCTCGGCTTGTCCGTTGCCCTGAGGGTAGCGCGGTGTAGACTTGTTTAAGCGAATTCTCCAACTGGCACAAAAATCTTCGAACTGAGTTGAAATGAACTGCGAGCCGTTGTCCGTGACGATTTCATATGGGAGGCCGTGCCGACAGATTATATATTTCCAGACGAAATTCTGCACGTCCTTAGCTCTTATCGTCGCGTAGGACTCAGCTTCGACCCACTTGGTGAAGTAATCAGTTAGAACGAGGATGAAGCGCTTTTGTCGCGAAGCCGGGAGTGGCCCGACGATGTCCATTGCCCACCTCATGAATGGGTACGGCGCAACTCCGGCTTTCATTAGCTCGGTTGGTTGATGGATGACGGGCGCGTGGCGTTGGCATTGCTCGCATTTGAGCACGAAGTCTTTGCAATCCGAAATCATTGTCGGCCAGTAGTAACCGAGCTTTTTAATTTTAAGGGCGAGGGATCTACCGCCGGAGTGATTTCCGCCGGCTCCCTCGTGGGTTTCTTTCATGACATCGGCCGCATCGGCTTTGTGAAGGCAGCTTAAAACGATCCCGGAGGCGCTGTATCGGAGCAGGTGTTCTCGCCACAGAGTGTATTTCGACGCTTTCGCGCGGAGTCGCCGAGCTTCCCACTTGTCTGGTGGGACTATCCCGTCGGAGAGGAAGTCCCGTATAGCTAGGCGCCAATCGTCTGGATCGTCAATTGGATCGGGCGCGGCGCGCTGGCACACGAAATTGACGGACTCTATTCCTTCAATACTGGGACGGTCGATGCTCTCGACTGGTATGACGCGGCGAAGGTCTGGGTCGGACGTCGAGGCTAATGCGGCCAGTGCGTCCGCAGGAGCGTTATCCCCGCGCGGGATTTTAGTTAATTCGAACTCTACGAACTGCTCTGATAGGCCTTGAACGACCTTGAGGTAGGCCTCCATTCTATCATTCTTTGCTTCGTAGTCCCCGCTGTATTGACTTGCTACGAGTTGTGAATCAATCAGGGCTCGTAATCGTTGGACATTCATTCCGATTGCAAGCCGGAGTCCAGCGATGAGTGCTTCGTATTCGGCGACGTTGTTAGTTGCCGTAAAACGGAGCCGGAAAGACTGTTCCAACATTTCTCCGGTTGGCGAGACCAGCCGGATTCCGACGCCCGAACCGTGCGACGTTGAGGAGCCATCCGAGTAGAGGATCCAAGTTCCATTTCCTGAATCGGTGTTTAGCGCGGTATCATCCGAATCTGCTATTGGGAGTTCGACGATGAAATCGGCGAGGACTTGAGATTTCATGGCTGGCCGAGCCCGGAAGTCGATGTCGTACTCGCTGAGTTCGACGGCCCACTTAGTCATTCTTCCAGATAGACTAGGGCTATGCAATGCGGCCTTGATGGGCTGATTTGTGAGCACGGCTACGGTGTGGGACTGGAAGTAGGGACGCAATTTTCTTGCCGACGTGACGACTGCCAGCGCAGCTTTCTCCATTGTAGGGTATCGGACCTCGGCGTCGATCAACGACTTGCTTATATAGAAGATCGGCCTCTGTTCACCGCGGTCATCTCGTACTAACACCCCACTGACGGCCCAACTAGATACGGCTATGTATAAGAACAAGGTTTCGCCGTTCTCAGGCTTTGCAAGTACCGGCGGCGTCGTCAGATACGTCTTAAGTTCGGCGAATGCCTTCTCACTCGCGTCGTCCCAAGTAAACTTATCTCTCCGCTTTAGGAGGTTGTAGAATGGTAGGCACTTGTCTGTCGACCTTGAGATAAATCGATTAAGGGCGGCGATCCGTCCGGTTAACCGTTGTACTTCTTTAGCGTTTCTGGGGGAAGGTAGCTCCAGTATAGCGCGAATTTGCTTTGGGTTGGCCTCTATCCCCCTTTTGGTGACGACGTAGCCCAAGAATTCGCCGGAAGTAACCGCGAACGTACATTTGGCCGGGTTCAATTTCATCTGGTATTTGTTTAGGACGTCGAAGCATTGTCGGAGGTTCTGAACGTGGTCGTCCGCTTTCGGAGATTTAACGAGCATGTCGTCGATGTAGACCTCGACAGTTCGGCCGAGCTGTTCGGCGAACATTTTGTTGACGAGGCGCTGGTACGTTGCCCCGGCGTTCTTCAGACCAAAAGGCATCACTTTGTAGCAATACGTTCCGCGGTCAGTGATGAAGGACGTCTTTTCCTGGTCGTCTTTATGCATGAGGATTTGGTTGTATCCGGAGAAGGCGTCCATGAACGATAGGAGCTCGTTTCCTGCCGTGGCCTCAACGAGCCGATCGATATGTGGCAAAGGGTAGCAATCCTTTGGACATGCCTTGTTTAGATCAGTGAAGTCGATGCACACCCGCCACTTACCGTTCTTCTTTTTGACTACGACGGGGTTTGCCAACCACTCCGGATAGCGGACTTCAACAATGGAACCGGCGCTTAACAGCTTTTCGACCTCGTCGTTTACTGCTTTGGCTCGTTCCGGACCCAATTTGCGTCTTTTCTGCTTCACAGGCTTGAATGTTGGATCCACACCGAGCTCGTGAGATGTTATTGAAGGGTCGATACCCGGCATGTCTTCGACACTCCAAGCGAAGGTCGACGAGTTCCCTGTGAGAAGGGCCACGAGGGCCGCTCTGATTTCTGAACTAATTTCCGCTCCGATATTTACACATCGTAGTGGGTCTGACGCGTCAATATTCACGAGTTCTGTTCGGCTCAGCTCCGATTCTTCATAGGACTTGCCCGGCGTCTTTACTGCTGCGGAGCTGGGCGCGGGCTCCTGTTTCTTTGGTTGCTATAACTTCTTTTCGGCGCGGTTCTTGTGTTCGATCAGAAAACATGTCCGCGCTACTTGTTGATTTCCTCTGAGGGTGAAGACTCCTTGATGAGTGGGAAACTTGACGCACTGGTGGTAGGTGGACGCGATGGCCTGCATTTGATGGAGCCACGGCGTTCCCAAGATTACGTTGTATATCGCCGGTTTGTCGATGACAACGAACTTAACCCAGGCGATCGTGCCGCCAACGAACGTGGGCAGCTTGATGGTGCCTAGGGACATGATGAAGTCGCCATCGAATCCTGCCAATGGTCGAGAACGCGGCTTTATACGTTGGTTGGCGATATTCATCGCGGTGAGAGTATCTTTAAAAATCAGGTCGACCGAGCTGCCTGTATCGATCATGACGCGCGTGACGCGGCTGTTGCTGACGATGAGCTCGACGACGAGGGGATCGTTGTGGGGAAGGTCGACTCCGACGAGGTCGTCTTTTGTGAATGATATGGGTTCGATCTCCTCAGAAGGTTGGCTCGGTGTTACTGGCCACGTCTTCATCATTTCGGCTTTCTTTCGGTACTGTTTGATTGAACGGACTGAATCATTGCAATTTTGGAGGCCGCCCATGATCATATGAATTTGTCGGACAACTTTGGGGGCGTCGGCGATCGCTTTGCCCTGGCGTTGTCTTTTAGCCGGGTCGTTCGCCTGATCGTCGTCAACGGCGGCTTCTTCGGCGAGGCCCTCAAGGAACTGCCGAGCGGCTGTTTCGGTACGTCTTTGGTTTTTGTTACTCCCTTGGGGGCGGTCGCATTCGATGGCGATGCCGCCACTTTTGTACTTAGCCATGAGGAGTCCTTGCAGGTAACGGCAGTCCTCCGTTGCGTGGGCCTTGCTCTTATGATATGCACAATATACCGGCCCCGTTGCGTCGGTGTCAGTGTCTCTTGACCATTTGTTCCAAGGTCTGTGCGTCGTGTTTTCGCTATTTATGGCGAACGTGGCCGGCTTTCTTCCTTGGCTCGTGTTGCGGTCAAGATGTTGTTTTGGCTCCGTAGACTTTACTACGGGGACTTCCTTCGACGCTGGTGCCTTCGTCACACCGTGCTTTCGCGAGAGAACGAGCCGTTCCTCTTCTAGCTCGATGTATCTCGTTGCTCTATGAAGCGCGTCCTCGAGCGTGTTTGGAACGTGGAGCGTGATATCGTCTCTAAATCTGGAGTCGTACCACACCGCGTTGCGTAGAGCCACGATCGCAGCTTCGTCTGGTATGACGATTCGGGTGATGACATCTTTGAAGCGGTCGATAAACAATCGGAGGGACTCCGTAGGTCCTTGTGAGAGGGACCAGAGGTCGGCATTAGTTGTTTGGTTCTGTATGAGCGGCGAGTAATGCTTAAGGAACGTTACGGACAGTTGTCGGTAACTGCTGATTGAATTCGGCTTAAGCCTTGAGAACCAGTTGAGGGCGGCGCCGGTCAGATGTTCGGTAAAAATCTGGCATTGTCCTGCTTCGAAGTTTTCGTCAGTTAGCTCGGCTCGGTTGATCGCTATGCTGAACGATGTTAGGAATTCCTTCGGATCGCCCTTTCCGTTGTAAGGCTCGAGCTTGATCTTCTGACGACCTCGAAGTGAGACACTGGTTATCCTCCGAGTGAAGGGCGTTTGCTGCGTTTCGTCGAGGACGCGGTCGAGTTCCGGTGCGGCGCTTATGGCCTTGTGAACCTTTGTATTCATGTCCAGGACAATGCGTCGCAGTTCGGCAAGTTCGAGGTCCCGGGCACTCTCGCTTGACGAAGTTACAGGATGGATCTGCCGAGCTGGCGCTAGGTTTCCTTGAATGGGTCGCACACCTTGCGTCTGACTTGCGTTTAGGCGGTTGATTTCGTCCTGAGCGCAAGCTTGGGCCGCTGCCAAAGACTCGAGTCGCACGTTTGTCCTTTCTTCTTGTTGGCTCAGGTGCGTGAGGATGTTCTGAAGCAGGTCGTCCGGTTCGGTGCGGCCTTGGCTTCTTTGGTTCGTCCCAGCCCTGGCATCGGCATGGGGGTTCGTTGGGTTACGTCCGCTCGGGGGTGCCACCAGGGCGTCAGGATGCGGTGCAGGAGGCAACCCCGTTGCTGCCGCAACTGGTCCTTCTGGTGTCGGAGGCAAAGAGGGCGGTGCGTCGACTGGGGTGCACGCTTCCCCTCCCGAACTGGACGCGCTAGCACCGAGAGCGTTGAGAAATGCATCTGCCATTTTCTGTGTTGTAGGCTCGTCGTTCTGAGAGAAATCTTCGAGCTGTCCCCCTACCTGGCGCGCCAACTGTTGATCCTCAAAATCACACAAGTACGAATTCTCAAGGGAAGGAAGAAGAATCTCTTATTAAATGACGAGCTTGACAATTACAAAAATAGACGAGCTTAATTTCTAAGTTTACGAGCCGAGCCGCAAAGTTTTCTGACGGTTGTACTGTATTCTCTGCTGAAGTCGTTATCTCGGGATCCCCCTCTCCAATCACTCTTCTTCTCTATTTATAATGTCAGAGGTAGGGTACCTTACCCGCGCTAAATGTCTTCTTTGCCCTTTGGTCGGTGGAGAAAGGTTTACTGGGCTTGTCTTGGGCTTCTATATCCCAGGCTTTTTGGGCCCGAGAAGATGACGGGCTGGCTAGGATTTTTGGGCCCGAGCCCAAGTTCTACCATCAACAATATAACATTAATATATATAATAGCCACCTTAGTGTTTTGGGAAAGTTTAACTTTTTTTTTTCTTTTAAAAGCTATGAATATTTTCAGTTCTAAAAGTAGCTTTTGTGAAAGCAACATAGTTTCAAAAGAAAAAGAAAAAGAAAAAAAAGTAAAAACAGGGGCAATTTAGATTGATGATATATTCTCTCAGACTTGTGAAGCCAAAACTGTTCTAAGTAAATCGAAGAAGCCATTTCTTTGTCACTTTAACTCTACCTTAACTCTACTCAATTGTGACATGGGAAATAAAGAAACATTACAATTGCAATATATCCATGAATCAGGGGATTAGTATACCCCAAAACCATCTTTACATAATTAAAACACACATGAGTGGAGGATATTTTTGTATAATTTATAATCTTATGCATAATAAATGGGCATTTTCTCTTTACAGAATGGGCACTCAATAAGCTATCATAACAATCACATTTGTAATCGTCTTTATATTTATTAAAACACAAATAATTGGAGATACCACTGAGATTTGTTTTTTAATTTTTTGGTAGTTGGTAGAGGAAAAAGCTCCCCTACAATGTATTCATAACATAAAAGGGACTTAGTTGAGTTAATTAAAGTGAATATTATACATTAATTCCAATAATTCATCGACTCCTCAAACACAGTCAATGTCTGTTGATGGCAGATTTAAAGGTAACCCTTAAAGCTCTATAGGAAATAGGTATATAGTCATGCTCTGAGTTGAATAGTCGACTGGTTGCGGATAAACTGCGCGAGTCAGTGTTTTCAATGTCAACACGGATGAACCGTATGATCTGATTCGAAGAATCAAGTAAAAATTCAAACAATCAATGTGAGATTTTGGCTAAGAGAATTCTAGTGTTTAAGTAAGTTAGCTAGGGTCAATGAAATGACTGAGTGCCTAAGTTATGATTGATGAAATTATACATTTAGAAACAATGGTAAATTTCATAATTAACATCTTCCATATTCTTCTTGAATTCTTCAACAATCATATCTTCATGAATTCTTCAACAATCATATCTTATACACGTTTTTTTCCTTGTATTGGCATGTGTACGAATGATGAGAGTAAAAATATTAGAGATATCAATCATATCTTTGATTATGAGTGATATCAGTCATATCTCCGATTACGTATGTCAAGGATCTAAATATGTAATGTGTATATACTCTCATTGATTACCTGTGTATACCCTAGCTACTCTCTCTTGTATATATATTCTCTGTCTCTGAACATAATAAAATTATCACTTCTATAAACATTTATATGGTATCAAGAGCCTTCGATTCTAACAAAACCTAAAAACTTTTTTTTTTTTTCCCTCGTTCCTAAACATCCGCCATGTCTTCCTCAAACAACATTCATCCCGCTGCCCTCACCGATGCCATTCCCACCACCAATCCGTCTCTTCTCAACATCAATATGTCAAATGTTTCAAAACTCACTGCCACAAATTATCTCATGTGGAGCCTTCAAGTTCACTCTTTACTTGATGGCTATGATCTCGTCGGCCATCTCGACGGATCCATCACTGTTCCAGATGCCACTCTCACTAATGGTGATGTCATCTCTGTCAATCCGGCATACACGATGTGAAAGAGACAAGAAATTGATCTTCAGTGCACTTATTGGTGCAATCTCCATACCTCTCCAGTCTCTGGTCTCACGTGCCACGACATCTGCTCAGATATGGGACAAGCTGTCTTCAACCTATGCGAAACCAAGTCGCGGCCACATCAAACAGTTGCGCACACAAATCAAGAACTGGAAGAAGGAGGACAAGACCATCGATGTCTACATCCAGGGATTCATCACCCGCCTCGACCAGCTTGCTATTCTTGGCAAACCCCTTGATCATGAAGATCAGATTGAGATGATCCTTGACGGTCTTCCAGCGGAATACAAGCCGGTGGTAGATCAAGTTGAAAGCAAAGACGCTCCTCCCTCCATCACAGAGCTTCATGAACGCTTGCTCAATCATGAAGGAAAGCTTCTCTCCAACACTGATTCTCTATTGTCTCATCCTCCGGTGACTGCGAACGCTGTTCAACAACGCAACAACAACACCAATTACCGCAACAACAACAAATCTCGCAGCATCACCAACACCAATCAGTGGCAATCCTCTCCGCAACCCGCCTGGCAACCATCTCCTAACAACAACAGGTCCGATGGCAGAGGTCCAAAACCATATTTGGGACGCTGTCAGATTTGTGGTGTCCAAGGACACAGTGCCAAACGTTGTCAGCAGCTGCAATCCATGGTGAATCAACAACAATCCTCTCCATTCACTCCTTGGCAGCCGAGGGCGAATTTTGTAGCTGGTTCACCATACTCGGCCAATAACTGGCTCCTTGACAGTGGTGCGACTCACCACATAACCTCCGATCTCAACAACCTTGCTCTACATCAGCCTTACACCGGTGCCGATGATGTTATGGTTGCAGATGGATCCACTGTTCCTATCACACACACTGGTTCTGCCTCCCTTTTTACAAACTCTCGTCCTTTAACAATGAAAAATGTCTTATATGTTCCTGATATACACAAGAACTTAATATCGGTGTATCGACTATGTAATGCTAACCGAGTTTCCGTGGAATTCTTTCCTGCCTCATTTCAGGTGAAGGATCTCAGCTCGGGGGTCCCGTTACTCCACGGCAGAACTAAAGATGAGTTGTATGAGTGGCCGATCAAACCGTCTCAAGCACTGTCCTTGTTTGCGTCTCCATGTTCTAAGGCCACTCACGCTTCTTGGCATTCTCGTTTAGGACACCCGTCCTCTTCAATTTTAAACACCGTTATTTCTACTTATTCTCTTCCTATTTTAAATCCAGCTCAAAAACTTCTGTCTTGCTCGGATTGTTTGATCAATAAAAGTCACAAAGTTCCTTTTTCACTTTCAACGATTACATCGTCTCGCCCTCTCGAATATATATATTCTGATGTTTGGTCCTCACCAATTATATCCCTTGACAACTTCAGATACTACCTTCTGTTTGTTGACCATTTCACTAGATATACGTGGCTCTATCCTCTAAAACAAAAATCTCATGTCAAAGAAACATTCATTCTCTTCAAAAATCTAGTTGAAAATCGCTTCCAAACACGAATTGGTACATTGTATTCCGACAATGGGGGTGAATATATTGCCTTACGATCCTATCTCTCTGAACAAGGAATTTCACATTACACTTCCCCACCGCACACACCCGAGCACAACGGGATATCCGAGAGGAAGCATCGACATATAGTTGAGATGGGCCTTACTTTGTTGTCTCATGCCTCAGTTCCAAAAACGTATTGGCCATATGCCTTTGCGGTTGCCGTGTACCTGATCAACCGTCTCCCAACGCCAGTTTTGAATCTTCAGTCGCCTTATCACAAGCTTTTTGGTACTCCTCCGAACTACACCAAACTCAAGATTTTTGGCTGCTCCTGTTATCCTTGGTTACGCCCATATAATCGCCACAAGCTTGAAGATCGTTCGCTCCGATGTGCTTTTCTGGGTTACTCCAACACTCAAAGCGCATACCTATGTCTACATATTCCCACTGGTCGGTTATACACGTCTCGTCATGTTCAATTTGATGAAAGTACGTTCCCATTTTCTGTTGGAAAATCCATTGCATCTCCAATCACAGAACAGAGTACGGAGACGAATGCTCCTTCGCCGTCTCATACAACTCTTCCGATGATCACTCCGTCGCCGCCGTCTACACCCCCGAGCTCGGTCCTTCACTCGCCTCCATCATCATCGTCTCCGTCATCACCGGCGCACCCATCTCAGGTATCGTTACCTTCCTCTCAAACTTCTTCGACGTCTTCCCCCTCTTCCTCTGAGCCCACTGCTCCAAGTGAAAATGGGCCGCAGCCCACGGCCCAGCTCCACCAAACACCAACATCCTCAAACACAGTCCAACCAAATAACCCACAAAACACAGCCCAAACAAATAGCCCACAAAACACAACTCAAAATAGCCCAACAACAACAGCCCAAACAAATACCTCCTCCTCCGATCAATCCGACTCTCCATCCTCGCAATCCTCATCCCCGACATTACCATCACCTGAAATTGAACCGGTAGCTCCACTGGCTCCAAATCCCGTTAACACTCACCCGATGTCCACACGTGCAAAGGCTGGGGTCTCCAAACCAAACAAAAAATATTTGCTTGCTACATCTCTGGTCTATGATTCGGATCCTGAACCACAGACTGCTCTCCAAGCACTCAAAGATCATCGGTGGCGGAATGCAATGGGATCTGAGATCAATGCCCAGATTGGAAATCATACGTGGGATCTTGTTCCGCCTCCACCACCATCAGTTACCATTGTCGGCTACAGGTGGATATTCACGAAGAAATTTAATCCAGATGGGTCACTCAATCGATTCAAAGCACGTCTCGTTGCGAAAGGATATAATCAGAGGGCCGGTCTTGATTATGCGGAAACATTTAGTCCAGTCATAAAATCGACTACCATTCGGCTTATTTTAGGTGTTGCGGAAGATCGATCGTGGCCAATTCGACAACTTGATGTTAATAATGCATTTCTTCAAGGCACTCTCACCGACGAAGTATACATGTCACAGCCACCAGGATTTGAAGATAAGGATCGTCCCAATTACGTGTGTCGACTTCGGAAAGCGCTCTACGGCCTTAAGCAAGCGCCTCGAGCCTGGTACATTGAACTACGCACCTATCTCCTAACGGTTGGCTTCGTAAACTCTGTCTCCGATACTTCTCTTTTTATTCTGCGCTGTGGTAAATCCATTGTCTATATGCTTGTATATGTGTATGATATACTAGTCACTGGCAATGACTCTGTTTTGTTGCAACAAACTCTGGCTGCGTTGGCTACACGTTTTTCGGTCAAAGAGCATGAAGACCTACACTATTTTCTGGGTATTGAAGCAAAACGAGTATCACAGGGACTTCACTTATGTCAACGGAAATATATCTTCGACCTTCTCACTCGCACAAACATGCTCTTGGCAAAACCAGTTACAACTCCGATGGCCACGTCACCCAAGTTGCCTCTTCATTCTGGAACGCGGCTGCCCGATCCAAAAGAGTATCGCGCAGTAGTGGGTAGTCTCCAGTATCTTGCATTAACACGTCCCGACTTGTCCTATGCAGTTAACCGTCTATCCCAGTTTATGCACATGCCGACAACAGATCACTGGAATGCAGTCAAGAGAGTACTTCGTTACTTGGCAGGCACACCTAATCATGGAATTTTTCTCAAGAAAGGAAATGCATTATCTCTTCACGCATATACGGATGCCGATTGGGCAGGTGATACAGATGACTATGTCTCAACAAATGGTTACATTGTTTATCTAGGTCATCATCCTATTTCTTGGTCCTCGAAGAAACAAAAAGGTGTAGTTCGCTCTTCAACCGAAGCAGAATACAGGTCAGTTGCAAATACATCATCAGAAATACAATGGGTCTGCTCTTTGCTGTCTTAACTGGGAATTCCACTTTCAAAAGTCCCAGTCATTTATTGTGATAATGTGGGCGCAACATACTTGTGCGCGAACCCGGTGTTTCATTCTCGAATGAAGCACATAGCCCTGGACTATCATTTCATCAGGAATCAAGTTCAATCTGGCGCTCTTCGGGTGGTTCACGTATCAACACATGACCAGCTTGCAGACGTCCTCACCAAACCACTCTCCCGCACGGCGTTTCATAACTTCACACGCAAGATTGGAGTGACACAAGTCCCTCCATCTTGAGGGGGTGTATTAGAGATATCAATCATATCTTTGATTATGAGTGATATCAGTCATATCTCCGATTACGTATGTCAAGGATCTAAATATGTAATGTGTATATACTCTCATTGATTACCTGTGTATACCCTAGCTACTCTCTCTTGTATATATATTCTCTGTCTCTGAACATAATAAAATTATCACTTCTATAAACATTTATAAAAAATACAAAAGTATTGTGGAAGAATTATAATAGATGATTCTCGTAAAAATAATGAAAGATTTTAATTATGATTGTTAAAGAATCAAGAAAAATAGAATGTAGTTCGCGATTGTGACATTAAAAAGTAACTCGCGATTGCTATTTAAAAATAATTCTCGAGGACGATAAGTCGAATTAAAGGAGAACTCTACTCACGAATGCGAGAAAAACATCATCTGAAACTGAACAAACCTATCAATAGGTTCATGTCCATAAACCATCGTCATTATCTCCACCGCATTGTTGAAGTCGTTATCAATGTCTCATGATCATCATAATAAGTATCATAAACATCATCATTAAGAAGATCATGTGAGCATACCATCGACTTAATAAAACTCGCGGTTATAAAAAAAAAAGTGAGATAACAATGCCGTCTTCACCACTTTCACAAACCATCATCGCCATCTTCACATTAATCCTAGACTAGCAATTTTGCTGGCCAAAAGAAAATCAATATCATCAATGTTTTTTCAGATCAATAAAAGAAGCCACACCAAGCGTACGATAAGGCAAATTAATCCAACAACCACAATAAAAGAAGCCACACCAAGTAAACGAGATTTTCATTGCTTGCGTCAGAAGAAAAGAAATCTTGTCCACTTTTATGATGGGTTGAGGCTTCCCTAGAGCCTTGCTAAAGCTTGTGCTAGAAACCACACAAGTGCTTTAGTTGGAACTTGGAAGATGGAGAAGGTTAGTACTACACGACACTGCAGTTTCATGTACGGCTCTAACGGATCCAGATATCCTGAAATTTCTAGATATCCAAATTTGGATCTTCTAGTAGACGATATTAATTTGCAAGTAGGTAATAATAGCAGATAAGATGCTGAACCGGCGATGGCTGGTTTTTCAACCACATATCGGGATGCCTTTTCTACCAAATGTAACCTAAGCAACCGGTTAATTTGACTTGGTCAAGACTCTCAAGAAAATTAAATGGTTCAATGTTTCGAACAAGAGTTTGAAAGGAACATGTGGGACATGATCACATGAAGAAGAAGAATAAAGATTCAGTGGTCCTGTTTTAGCAAAATATGGAGAAGAAGAAAGAGTCTTATGTCGTACATAATTTTTTTTAATATTATTATAACAACAAAGCGAAACCAAACATTAAAACATAAACATGGATCAGGCCAACAGTTAAACACTGCGAAATCCTCGGTAATGTTTGGTCATGACGTGGATAATACAACCAGAAATACCATTAAAGCGTCAATCGGAATTCATCGGGATGGGGGTATGGGATCGTATCTGGGTCTTCCTGAACAGATTCATGGCTCTAAAGTTCAAGTCTTCTCCTTTGTCAGAGACCGACTTCAAAAAAGGCTCAATACTTGGTCCGCAAAGTTCTTGTCCAAAGGTGGCAAAGAAGTCCTCATAAAGTCTGTTGCGCAAGCTCTTCCGACATACGTAATGTCGTGTTTCCTACTTCCCAAAGCAATCCGCTCAAAATTAAGTAGTGCTATTGCAAACTTTTGGTGGAAAACTAATGAGAACAGCAATGACATTCACTGGATAGCGTGGGATAAACTTTGTACACCTTATTCTGAAGGTGGTCTAGGCTTTAGAACGCTCGAGGAATTTAATCTAGCCCTTCTGGCTAAGCAATTATGGCGCCTTATCAAATTTCCTAATTCCCTCTTGAGTAGGGTCTTAAGAGGACGCTATTTCCGCTTTAGCGACCCCTTACATATAGGCAATTCGAACCGGCCCTCTTATGGCTGGAGAAGTATAATGGCTGCCAAACCCCTCCTTGTCTCGGGTCTCCGAAGAACCATAGGCTCCGGAATGCTAACCAAAGTTTGGGAGGACCCGTGGATTCCCACTATCCCTGCGAGAGCTGCTAAGAGTCTTCTTGATACAAGAGACCCTCTTCTCTATGTCAATGATTTGATTGATCAATCAACACAGCTTTGGAAGCTAGACCGCCTTCAAGCGCTGATTGATCCCGCTGATATCCCACTTATCTTAGGAATTCGACCAAGTCGAACCTACTTGAGTGATAGCTATAGTTGGTCGCACACCAAATCCGGAAACTATTCTGTTAAATCAGGATACTGGGCCGCGCGAGATTTATCTCGTCCTACCTGTGACCCCCCTTTTCAGGGACCTGGTGTTTCGGCACTTCAGGCACAGGTATGGAAGTTAAAAACTACGCGAAAGCTTATGCATTTCGCGTGGCAATGTGTTTCAGGCTGTCTAGCCACTTTTCAGAGATTATCCTACCGCCATATTGGCAATGAGAAAGGATGCCCCCGTTGCGGGGGTCCGGAAGAATCTATCAACCATCTTCTTTTTGATTGTCCGCCTTCGAGGCAAATTTGGGCCTTATCACCCATTCCCACCTCAGGACATATCTTTCCCAGGAGTTCCCTCTTCTATAATTTCGACTTTCTTTTCTGGCGTGGGAAAGAATTCGGAATAGAAGAGGACACTCTGGAGCTCTTTCCATGGATATTATGGTATATCTGGAAAAGTCGAAATAGATTTTGCTTTGAAAATTTCAAAGAACCTCCTCAGGAGACTCTGGCCTTGGCCTTACGAGAAGCATCTGTTTGGAAGAAAGCAAACATGAAAGAAGCGACAGATCCCGAGCCTCTCGCCCGCTCGGTTCTACTTCCCTCTTCCGCTCCCAGGATCTCCGAATGTCAGATTGATGCTTCCTGGCACTCGGAGGACACTCTAAGTGGACATGGTTGGGTTTTAGTTGACCAAGACCGTATTCTTCAACTTGGCTTAAAGAGTTCGAGAAGAAGCCTCTCACCGCTCCACGCAGAGATTGATTCTTTGCTTTGGGCAATGGATTGTTTGATCTCGCTAGGCATTACTAATGGCGCCTTCGCATCTGATTGCTCTGACTTGATATCTATCTTAGACAACCAAGAGGCTTGGCCTACCTTCGCAGCAGAAATGGCCTCTTTCCGGTCACTTGTTTGTTTTTTCCCTTCCTTTAGTATTAGATTTCTTCCTCGTAGTTTTAATACTCGAGCTGATTGTTTAGCCAAAAAAGCTCGGGCTCGAAACAATCTATTTTCCCATGTAAGTTCGTCGGTTCCTGATTGGCTCTCCCTAGCGGAGAGTCTCTTTCCGATATCTTAATAGAAATGGTGTTTGAGGAAAAAAAAAAAAAAAAAAAAAAAAAACATGGATGTCATAAAGTCACTCATAGAGTGACACAGACTTATTTTATGTAAAATACACACACGATTAAGCGCCAAATATCATTGGTAGATTAACATGGAACGTAACAGATACACTTGTGAGCTGGGAAGACATAGTTGCAAGATCCATGTTTTGCTCCCTCAAGGTTAATGCACTGATTCTTACATGCATTACTGTTTCCGCAAACTCCTGACCATGTTCCACTTGGCTTCTCGCACAACTTCTGTGCTTCCACCATTGTTGGTGCTTCTGCATATACATATATCCCTTGTTAATTATCAATCAATCTAAAAATAAAAAATAAAAAAATCAAAAGCTATTTTTTTTTCATGCATATGATAGTTATATAAGATCTTTACTAACCAAAAGCAGCAAAGAAAACAAGAGCAGCGAAGAGGATGGTGATGATGGCAGCAGATTTAGCCATGACTATTACTTTTGGTTTGCAAATAATGTTGTATGTTTGTATGTATTTATGTGTAGTGTGAAGAAATAAGCATAAGATCAACCTCTATTTATAGTGAACTGATGAAGTGTTAGTGATCTTACATGTCAACCCCACGTAGAAACACAGTCTGCAAAAATCTAGTAGATATTAAATCGTAAATAGCTAATAATAGAAGTAAGATGTTGACTAATTTTATAAAAGAAAAAAAAAAAAAAGAAAAAAAAGAGAAGATGTCGACTAATCAATAGTTGATGGCTGGTTTCTCCACCACTTATCTTTGCATATGAATGGCTTCCTGATCTATCTAATGAAACCTAAGCGGGCGGCTGCGTTGGCTTTGAGATAGTGCTACATCGTTCGATTGTTCACATGGGCTGCTGGTTATAAATTTGACTTGTTAAAGACTCAATATATAAGATAAAATCTTGAACCTAAGTCATAGTAACATAAGTTGTAGTATTTTGCAGAGGAAACTAGAACTTCAAGGATAATATAATTGGCCATATGCTTGGGTTGCAAGAAATTTCCAGATATGATACCAGTTTATAATCTTCTTCTCTTAAACTAGGTAGTATATATATTTTTCATATAAACTATTTATCCAATAAGATGAATCATCGGTGCAAGTTAAGGTTTTAAAAAGTGAAATTTTACATATTCGCACAACTTATAACTATGTCAATTTCAATTATGATTAGGCAACTGACTTTGCGGTTTATATGAAAAATATGTAAAATAACATAGTAAAAAATAATATATTTCAAAAAAATAATAGAAATAACATTTTTTTCAACTAACAAACAAAAGAAGATATACCTAACCAAGACTTAACTAACAATAGGAAATTAAACAATATAAAATATTTCAGAAAAATTAAAAGGCTGAACTCTAAAGCTAATATGAGTCCAAAACTAAAAGTGCACATCTAAATATATATACACGTAATATTTTTATGTTAATATTACGTTAGACTGACATTACTTTTTCTTTTAGAGTTTTTAGTTGACCATTAGAAGACGAAAAAAAAAAGTTGACCATTAGAAAAATGAGAATTCAATGCCTAAGCTAATGATAATGTGCATTTATTCATGAATTCGATAAGTAAGATTATGTGTATTCAATCTCGTTATATATTGTATTTTAGACTCATTTAATAATATGTGTCTTATATTTACCATTCAATTCATGAAATGTAGTCAATATATATAATCAAATATTTAATTTATTTTAGTGGAAGAATGAAGTTTTTGTAACTATTGGGTAAGAGTTACACTTGGATTAAATGTGGAGTTATATAGTGCAATGAAGTTTTTTTTATATAATTATTGGGTAGGAGTTACATTTGGATTAAATGTGAAGTTTATACATGACTTTGAATATGAGTTAATTAGAATTTAGAAATAAATATTATAATTTTGTTTTGTTTTGCTTATGCGTGGCTTGTTGCATATTTTCATTCTTTAACATGTAAAATTATTATGCATAAATTAACATTTTTCGATATGGTGGAAGAAATAAGAAAATGTTTATTTATATAATGATGAATGGTGGAAGTTACATTTACAAAATAAATGCATTTAAAGAGTTATAAATTTTGTAAAATTAGTAGGAAAACTATTCAAAGTGAGGTTTCACTCTCTTCTTATTGGTCCATTTGGAAATGTAACTTCCATTTGGAAATGTAACTTCAATTTTTTTATTTTTAATTAAATCATAAATAAAACACATTTAACTCGCACTTTAATATAAAAACTGAAATCATTAAAATTATACATTAACTATATTTTTCAACTCAATTTTATTCAACACACAATACATTAGAATTGTAACTCCCATAATTTATTTATTTTAATTGTAACTTATCTCACTTCTCATCCTATAAATACTCATTTCTCATTATCTCATCCTCTCATCCTCTCATCCTCTCACCCTCTTCCACTATAGCTCAAATCTTAAATATTTTTTTTATTTCGTGTTCTTACATTAGTTTTTTTTTTTTTTTTTCAAAGATGCATCTTCATTGTCTATGAAAATTAAAGAATAAATAAGTATATTTAGTATGACTTCAGAAATATACAAAAATGAATACAATGTTAGATATATATATATATAATACATTCTAAAATAAATTTAGAAATCTTGAATAAAATAAAAATTATAATGATCATTATATATCTATTGGATCACAGAAACTAAATGTAATGATGAGTATATTAAAATGATGCCAAAAATTATTTGAGATAAGAAAAATGTAATTTAAGAAATAAAGAAATTAAAACACACAAAAATTGAATAATAATATTTTATATAATTGTCTATTAGATTAACAAACTAAACATAATAATGATGAGTAGATTAAAAAATATTACAAAACAATTATTGAGATAAAAAACAAAAAAGTACAAAAATTGAATAAAATAAATATAATAATAGTATTTTATATAATTGTTGATTAGATTAAGAAACTAAACATAATAGTGATGAGTATATTAAAAATATTAGAAAAAAATTCTTGAGATAAAAAAAACAAAAAAAGTAGGTACAATTTCTTTGATAAATGTATTACAATAATTATTACAGTTTAAAGGTACATGAATATGTATAAACATAACTAAATGTCTAACGTAGATATTGGAGATAGATTTTTTCAACTTGATCTCCTTGTTGTGCTATTGATTGAATTGCTCTTTTTAAATCTCCATCGATAAAAATAAATTTTTTGTTATAGCCATCAAAAAATTATTATACATAATACTTTTGAATTAAAAATATGAAAATTAAAGAATATTCTAGTAACACATTAGAATTAAAATAAAATTGGAAAAAATGTAAAATAAATACTATATCTAGACATAAAATTTAGAAGCAAACTCTTATAATGATGTCTCAATTGATTTTTCAACCAATGCAACAACATAAGATTGAAAGAAAGAAAATAGAAAAATACTTATGATTTGAGATATGGTAGATGAGGATGAAAGAATAATTATTTATAGGATGAGATGATAGAAGTTACATTTAGAAAATAATTAAATTAGGGGGTTACAATTAAAATTAATAGTGTTGTTGAATGACATTGAGTGGAGACAAATATTTAATACATAATTTATATAATTTCAATTATAATTATCATTTAAGCTATATTTTAGTACTTAAAAGTATATTAATGTGTATGATTAAATATGTTGTATTTATACTTTAATTGGAGATAAATATTATTATTTTTAATTTTAGTTTTTAAAATAATTGCCAAGTGGACCAATAATGGGAGAGTGAAACCCTACTTTTATATGTATGATTTGAAGTTGTTTTTTAAGATTTGTTTTTCTTTTATCAATTCTACCATGATCATCATCTATAGGATCATACTTGGTCTTTTTGTTAACATGAGCATGCATTAGTGAGAAGTCCTTTTAAGAACTTTGGGCATGGTAGATTACGGTATTTAATAGTTAACTTATGATTTGTAGGATTACATGAGGTAGCGTTAAGCTCAACTGATAACCTTAGTGCGATCTAGACAATATAGCATTTAAGATGTAGAACCACAAGGAGCATAGAACTAACTCACTAGGAATACACACAAATGCTTAATCTAAACTAACAAGATGATTTGAGTTTTCTAAATCTTACTAACAATACAATAACAATCCTACAATACAAAAAAAGGCAAAAGAAAGCAATAAAAAAAAACTAACAAGATTCGAGAGTAAACAAAACGAAAATAAGCAATAATTAAAGGCGAATTTCCGAATTTAGGCAATCGATTAGTAATGACTAAGAGAAGATTTATGGAGCTTAAAACTACTTCTAACAAGTGTGATCCTTAGACCATAGAACATTAAACAAAACTAATTCATTTTCATGTAATTAATCCCTTTACTAATCAATCAATCATCAACAATTTCCAAAGGCAATCAAATGATCAATATGCATTAATAACAAATCTATCTACCCAACGGTTACTTGAAAAAAAAGGAGACAAGTGGTATGATACCTCTCATACAAAGTATAAAAGGAATCAATAGCGGAATTTCATCATATAACCTTGCATGATCAAATCGGATGAACATAACCTCCTTGGCACTAATGAATGCATGTGTGACCAATCCTTCATATTCTTCCAAAGATTCGACAAACAAAGTTGTTCAAGTATGTTCGCTGTTGCAACCAGGTATGACACATGTCAGACGACTCGATTGTTATTGTATCAACAACTAATACTATTTTTGGAGGTTTGTAGAATGTGTTATAATTGTGCAAAAAAAAAATTTGTGTATTATATGTAGTCCACATTTATGTTTTTTTAGTTTCGTAATGTAACACTTCTCTTCAAATTTGTTTTTTGAGTATGCATTGAATAAATAACAGAGGTAAAACCCAAGGAATGCCTTTATCTAAAATAAATTCCTCTCAAACATCATCTTTATCTATTGTTTATCTATGTTTTCTCGTCTTGCTATAGATCAACCAAGTTGGTGATCTGAAATTGGAACTGTTTTAGTATGGTTCCTGTCTGATTCTTTTGCTTTTATGTATCGCTTCAAGTCACATATCTCATTGATCTTGCAAATCATATCGTCTCTTTAATTCTCGTTTTCTTTCCTTGTCTATCGTCTCTAACATTTCTTTCTTTTTTGTTTGTTATGGATAAACTTGATTTTAGGTAACCAGTGGAGGGTTTTTGATATAAAGATCTTGTAGTAGAGGATGTTCAAGTTTATGTCCCAAATGCACGGGATATGGTTCTAGCGGCGAACATGGGTTTATAGAAAAAAATATTTTGCGAAGAAAATTAAGATTGCAATTAACGGAGCCTATTACTTAATGGACGACAACAAGAAGATGCTTGCGGTGTTCAAACCGGTAGATGAAGAAATCCATGAAGAGCATTATGGTTGGAGAAAAAGAGATAATGCCATACGTGAACTTGCCGCATACCTCTTCGGTCTCCCTAAAAAGGAGAAGAAGATGGATTCGGAGGCATCCCTCGAAAACCATGATACACAGTTTGCAATTCAAAGATAAAGGAGAAACTCAGTGGACAAAAGGATCATTGCAAAAATACAGTCCGAACCAACCATGGCTCAATCTTGGTCACAAAATTTTCAGTATAGAATATTTTCAATAAATAGCGTTGATTCACATTCTATACAGAAACATGGGAGGAGACAATTTTAATATCTTGCTGAGCAAGGACCTTGATCCCAATTTATCATGGAGCGTGCTATTTATTGAAAATATTCTATACATTCTACTTGTATATTATATGTAGTCCACATTTATGTTTTTTTAGTTTCGTAATGTAACACTTCTCTTCAAATTTGGTTTTTGAGTATGCATTGAATAAATAACAGAGGTAAAATCCAAGGAATGCCTTTATCTAAAATAAATTCTTCTCAAACATCATCTTTATCTATTGTTTATCTATGTTTTCTCGTCTTGCTATAGATCAACCAAGTTGGTGATCTGAAATTGGAACTGTTTTAGTATGGTTCTTGCCTGATTCTTTTGCTTTTGTGTATCGCTTCAAGTCACATATCTCATTGATCTTGCAAATAATATCGTCTCTTTAATTCTCGCTTTCTTTCCTTGTCTATCGTCTCTAACATTTCTTTCTTTTTTGTTGGTTATGGATAAACTTGATTTTAGGTAATCAGTGGAGGGTTTTTGATATGAAGATCTTGTAATAGAGGATGTTCAAGTTTATGTCCCAAATGCACGGGATATGGTTCTAGCGGCGAACATGGGTTTATAGAAAAAAACATATTGCGCAGAAAATTAAGATTTCAATTAATGGAGCCTATTACTTAATGGACGACAACAAGAAGATGGTTGCGGTGTTCAAACCAGTAGATGAAGAAATCCATGAAGTGCATTATGGTTGGAGAAAAGAGATAATGCCATACGAGAACTTGCCGCATACCTCTTCGGTCTCCCTAAAAAGGAGAAGAAGATGGCTTCGGAGGCATCCCTCGAAAACCATGATACACCGTTTGCTATTCAAAGATAAAGGAAAAACTCAGTGGACAAAAGGATCATTGCAAAAATACATTCCGAACCAACCATGGCTCAATCTTGGTCACAAAATTTTCAGTATAGAATATTTTCAATAAATAGCGTTGATTCACATTCTATACGGAAACATGTGAGGAGACAAGTTTAATATCTTGCTGAGCAAGGACCTTGATCCCAATTGATCATGGAGCGTGCTATTTATTGAAAATATTCTATACATTCTACATGTGTATTATATGTAGTCCACATTTATGTTTTTTTAGTTTCGTAATGTAACATTTCTCTTCAAATTTGGTTTTTGAGTATGCATTGAATAAATAACAGAGGTAAAACCCAAGGAATGCCTTTATCTAAAATAAATTCCTCTCAAACATCATCTTTATTTATTGTTTATCTATGTTTTCTCGTCTTGCTATATATCAATCAAGTTGGTGATCTGAAATTGGAACTGTTTTAGTATGGTTCTTGTCTGATTTTTTTGCTTTTATGTATCGCTTCAAGTCACATATCTCATTGATCTTGCAAATCATATCGTCTCTTTAATTCTCGCTTTCTTTCCTTGTCTATCGTCTCTAACATTTCTTTCTTTTTTGTTTGTTATGGATAAACTTGATTTTAGGTAACCAGTGGAGGGTTTTTGATATGAAGATCTTGTAGTAGAGGATGTTCAAGTTTATGTCCCAAATGCACGGGATATGGTTCTAGCGGCGAATATGGGTTTATAGAAAAGAATATTTTGCGCAGAAAATTAAGATTGCAATTAACGGAGCCTATTACTTAATGGACGACAACAAGAAGATGGTTGCGGTATTCAAACCGGTAGATGAAGAAATCCATGAAGAGCATTATGGTTGGAGAAAAAGAGATAATGCCATACGAGAACTTGCCGCATACCTCTTCGGTCTCCCTAAAAAGGAGAAGAAGATGGATTCGGAGGCATCCCTCGAAAACCATGATACACAATTTGCAATTCAAAGATAAAGGAGAAACTCAGTGGACAAAAGGATCATATCAAAAATACAGTCCGAACCAACCATGGCTCAATCTTGGTCACAAAATTTTCAGTATAGAATATTTTCAATAAATAGCGTTGATTCACATTCTATACGCAAACATGGGAGGAGACAATTTTAATATCTTGCTGAGCAAGGACCTTGATCCCAATTGATCATGGAGCGTGCTATTTATTGAAAATATTCTATACATTCTACTTGTATATTATATGTAGTCCACATTTATGTTTTTTTAGTTTCGTAATGTAACACTTCTCTTCAAATTTGGTTTTTGAGTATGCATTGAATAAATAACAGAGGTAAAACCCAAGGAATGCCTTTATCTAAAATAAATTCCTCTGAAACATCATCTTTATTTATTGTTTATCTATGTTTTCTCGTCTTGCTATAGATCAACCAAGTTGGTGATCTGAAATTGGAACTGTTTTAGTATGGTTCTTGTCTGATTCTTTTGCTTTTATGTATCGCTTCAAGTCACATATCTCATTGATCTTGCAAATCATATCGTCTCTTTAATTCTCGCTTTCTTTCCTTGTCTATCGTCTCTAACATTTCTTTCTATTTTGTTTGTTATGGATAAACTTGATTTTAGGTAACCAGTGGAGGGTTTTTGATATGAAGATCTTGTAGTAGAGGATGTTCAAGTTTATGTCCCAAATGCACGGGATATGGTTCTAGCGGCGAACATGGGTTTATAGAAAAGAATATTTTGCGCAGAAAATTAAGATTGCAATTAACGGAGCCTATTACTTAATGGACGACAACAAGAAGATGGTTGCGGTGTTCAAACCGGTAGATGAAGAAATCCATGAAGAGTATTATGGTTGGAGAAAAAGAGATAATGCCATACGAGAACTTGCCGCATACCTCTTTGGTCTCCCTAAAAAGGAGAAGAAGATGGATTCGGAGGCATCCCTCGAAAACCATGATACACCGTTTGCAATTCAAATATAAAGGAGAAACTCAGTGGACAAAAAGATCATTGCAAAAATACATTCCGAACGAACCATGGCTCAATCTTGGTCACAAAATTTTCAGTATAGAATATTTTCAATAAATAGCGTTGATTCACATTATACGGAAACATGGGAGGAGACAAGTTTAATATCTTGCTGAGCAAGGACCTTGATCCCAATTGACCATGGAACGTGCTTTCACATCGGTAATTTGATTTATTTATGTTTTTGGATTTTAAGATGAGCTTTTGTTTGCAATAAGTGGATTGGAAAATCTAATTCATATTTTCAACTTTTTCCTTTTTAGTTTCGTCATTATAGGTATGATTGGGCATCATGGAAAAAACAATATTTCGCGTACTTGCCCGAGATGGTCGGGTATGTGGAGACTTTTTATGTAGAAAAAGATTTGATGAATCTTAGAGCCAAAAATATACACTTGGGAGAGGATGCTCTCTTCGTCTTCAAAGTCCAACATTTGATGTTGATAGAGGGAGTTTTAGGGGGACATGTTCCTCGAGATATCGCACAACTAATGACAAATAATCTTTTCTTTTCTTTGCTAGAGAGTAAGTGTTCGTGATATATGAGATTATCCAGATATAGTTAGCTAATCTGATATTGTTTTTTTTCTTTTCTTTTTGCAAGGCTAGACTTGAATCTGAAAGTTTGAACTCTAAGGTGCAGCCACCTATACAAAAATCGGGGCCACAGCCATCAAAAGTAATTTCAAGATTCAAGGCATAGAGAAGGTAGCCGGTCAATTCCATGTTTTGTTTTATACAAGGTAGGATATTTTTCTTTTTATTTTCTGATCAAGATGACTACTATGTACAATATAGGAATTTCACTTGATGTTTTTTTTCCTAGGGTTGGGCGTGAGTGAAAACCACCATAAATCTTATTATGTTCTAGTTATTGTTCTCTACTTTATGTTATTCCTACATGTTTTTTTTATAGTAGGTGAATACTCGTGCTTAGTGCGGGTTTGTTGTTTGAAAAATGTTTTTTTTTAAAAAACTTATGTTGACTGCTCTTATTAATTTATGTTATTTTGTGTGTGTTATTATGTAGTTGATAAAGTTAGATCCATATTAAGTAGTTGCAATTTGTATGATTACATTCATTTTTAACTTGAAATATCAACTTGATTTTTTCATGTATAAATCTGATTATTTATATACTTGAGATTCTAATCTTCTTTTACTATCATGAATACATACAATAATATAGAATATATTGATACAATGCCATGTAATTATGTTACTTATGTGATAAAAAAAATATTATTTTTAACTTGCCTGATTTGATTTTAAACAAACGATTATTTGTTCCATGTACTCTCTCTTTATCTACTAGTCGAGCTACACCATGATAGACTCATGATTTAAAACTGGATTGACATTCTTTGAACAACATAGGCGGTGAAACATGTATTCAAATCTTAAAAAATTAAATAAAATCCAAAATCTTGCACCTTAATAATCCGAGATAATTTTTAATTAAAATTGAGTCTTAGGTTACCGAATCTGAATAAACCCAAACCGGGATCTGTATGTCTAAAAATCTCTGACAAAGATGGTAGTATCCTGTTATTGGCGTTATGTTTGTCGGAGTGTTTTTCTATTTGCATCGTTCACATCTCCAAAGGAATTATGATCATCTATGTTGGTGTGCTTGTTGAAGTTAGGGTTAATAAACCCTCATAAGCTTTGAAAAAAGAGGTTAGTAGAAGTTTCTAATCAGCGTAGAGATTGTTATGTTTTTGATTAGAGGAATATAGCTTGAAAAAATAAAAGAAATTAGTTAAGAGTAGGTTTGTGGAGCCGTAGTTAAGAGTGAGATTGATTGAGTCGTGATGATTCAATGCAAAAGTTGAAGAAGAGGATAAACGGGAGAAGAAAAAAAAATGTAGACTTTTGATTTTCCTCCACTTAATTTTTGATTTTTAAAATATAGAAAGACACATGACATTCTTTGGTGTGATGATATGACACTCATATAGAGAGAATTGACCAACTTTCATATATATATATATATACTAGGTAAATACCCAGCCTACACGTGGGTTGTTGTTTTGAAAATAATTAAGAAAAATATGTTTACTGTTCTTGTTGATAGTTTATGTTCATTTTTTTTAGTTATCATGTAGTTAATAAAATCAGATCCATCTTATGTAGGATCCATCTCTAACTCAAAATATTAAATATACTTTTTTCATCTATAATTCTGATTATTTCTATACCTAAAATCGTAATATATTTTTTTTTCACTATTATGAATAATTAAAGCAATAATTAAAAACTTGCATGTTAATAATTAAAGAGTAATTTAAGCCAACACTTTAGATCTCTCTCCTTGCATATAGCCACATAGGAGAGAGTGTCGTGTCTTGAATTCCTTGGTATCTCTAATTAGTTGGTACGATTAACGTCTCAAAAACCCATTAGTTGAAAAACTTGCATGTTATTGTTACCAATTTACCACAAAGCACAAAAAAAAAAAAAAAAGGCCATATGATAAGTCTTATCCACAAAAAATAATAAGAAGAAAAGACTCAAGTTAAAATTACTAAATTAGTAAGGAGTTAGGTAACAAATTGCTAAACTGCAACACAAGTAAATTTTCAGCCATTATGGAGTAATAACCATTAATAAAAAAAATTAGTGAAATACCAAGAATAAAACAAAACTAATGTTTGATACACTAGCATGTTTTGTATATATGTTTTCTAAATTTGAAGAAATTAGTTGAGAGTAAGATTAACGGAAAATTTAACACAACAAAAAACTTTTGATTTTTTTTTCAATTAATTTTGCTGATTTTTTAATTTAAATAATGTGAAAATCTAAATCTGTTTTCTTTCTCAATCCTTCTTCGAAAGAACAAAGTGGATATTTCAAACATAGTTTTGATTACAAAAAAATTGTCCTCAATAAACGCTAAAACATTTGTTACATGTCAATGAAGCTATTGGCTGGATTGCAAATAAAGGAGGCTGGTGGCACACATGGATAGGCTTGGGCACAGGAGGCTGGACAGCTAACATGTGTTGTGATATTCAACCAATAAAACTTTTATACTAAGTATGTAAATAAATTTTGATGTAATTAAACACCCCCAATACAAACCCTAATTTCTCCGAGTAGCAAACCAAAATCTAAGACCATCCTCAAATTTTGAAGTTTTTTTTTATGATGTGTTTTCTTTTATCAGTTCTACCATGATTATCTAAAGAATCACACATGGTCTTTTTGTTAACACAAGCATGCATTAGTGAGTAGTGTTTTTAAGAACTTTGGGCACGGTGGATTAGGGTATTTAATAGTTGACTTGTGATGTTTAGGGTTACATTTCTTAGTTTCCTCTTTTATGAGATGTTTTTAATGCTATATTAATAATCATTAAGCTATACTAGGTTATAACCCCCGCTACGCGGGGGTTTACTTTTGTTGATTGTTTTCATATATTTTTGAGCTTAGTAATCAAGTAATTACAATAATAATTCATTTTTAAATTCTTTTTAGCATGAATATTGTTTTATTTATATTTTTAATATCATTTATATTGGTTAAAAATTTGTTTTAATAAAAAAAAAACTTATAGGATAAAAATTGGTATAAAACATATTACATCATATTTTACTCAAATATATAAAAAAAGACTTCAAATGATCTAATATCTGAATATCAAACTTGAAACATGAAAATTACTAATCAACATTTAAATGAAAAGAAACAAATGAATACTTACACATGTTACATGTATATATTGTGTACCCTTTGTTTTTATTTTTTCACATACCTCTTGATTGATTATTCTATTCAAATTTTCTATTTATTTATCTCAATTATAAAATTTCTATTTTTTTGCTTCAATTTATTGCCATTCTTTCAATTTTATAAATAATTTATTTTAAATAACAAACTGAATCAAAGCAAACCAAATTAATCCAAACCGAATTAAAATGAACCAAAATGAGTTTGATTAGAGACTTAATGTTTTATTAAAATCGAAATAACCGAATCAAATTTAAATCGACATCAAACTAAAATGTCGACCCCTAATAGCGATTAAAAAGGGATATTGGCAAATTTGGTGAGACTAATAATGATATTATTTTATATATTTTAATAACAAAAATTTTACATTTTTCTTTTTTGCATATGATTTTTTTTTAAGTTTTTACATTTTTCTCGTTACCATAGATATTGTTTTATTTTTAAATTTTTTATATTATCTTAATTTTCTATTGATATTATTTTATATATTCTAATAACAAAATTTTACATTTTTTGTTTTCCTAGATGTTTTTTTAAGTTTTCATTTTTCTTGCGTCTCTCTCTCTCTCTCTCTCTCTCTCTCTCTCTCTCTCTCTCTCTCTCTCTCTCTCTCTCTCTCTCTCTCTCTCTCTCTCTCTCTCTCTCTCTCTCTCTCTCTCTCTCTCTCTCTCTCTCTCTCTCTCTCTCTCTCTCTCTCTCTCTCTCTCTCTCTCTCTCTCTCTCTCTCTAAATATATATATATATATTATTTTTTCCTTTTTATAAGTATATATTAATATAAAAAAATTATTGGATTATAAAATTGCTAATAACTGAGATGGTTAATCGTGATTAGTCTTTTAAAATTTTGTGGACAGTTTGAAAAACTTATAGCTTCGACTTTTATGTAGTATAGAATCTAGTGGTTTCGACTTAAGCTATAAAATATAAAAAAATACTCGAAAATAATACGGACAATTACCAAAAAAACGGCCACCTTTAAACTTTGGTTTCTGAAGAAGTTTTGCATGGTTAAAAAAATAATTCAAAAACAGAGAATTCAAAAATTAATTAAACGATTATAATATATAGAATCCTATATATAATTACTTTTTTGTAATTACCTTTTTGCTTCTCATATTCTTCTTCTTCAATATATAATTCTTTTTACTTTTTTATTTGATTTCTTTGTTTTTCATGCATATATTTAACATAAAGTAATTAACAATATTCACATAAGGAAACAATTTGAAAGCTACATAAATTTTAGGATCAATAATACCTTGTAATTGCTTTAAAAGTCACAGTTGAATGAACCTACACTCGATTCATTAGTGTAACCTGAAAAATACAAATCAAACCGTCTAAAATCAGCAAAATTAAACAATATTTGTTTATAGTTCATAGAGAAATAAATAAAAAAATATGTAGCACGAGAAAAAAAATCAAAGCCACGTAATAGTGAATTCTTTTGAAACTGAATACTAATTGTGTGGAAGGTTCAGTATTTATAGTTTATTGTCTAGGGAAACCGTCATCTGTAATTTTACATTTTTAAGTTAGAAATTTTCCAAATAAAAATATATTCGCTGCATAATAATATTGAAATCTATGCTTTACATTTTTCTTATTTCTATATTTTGTTATTTCAAAAGTTCACATTTTTTTTCTTTCCATATATTTTTTTTTCCTTTTTATTAATATTTAATTATATAAAATATTAGAATTTAAAAAGGTTAATTAACATGGTATATAAAAATGTTAACCGACGAAGTGGCTATTCGCGGTTGGTCGTTTTAAATCCCACGTGGTCAGCTTAAGAAGCTTATAGCTTATTTCAAAAATTCACATTTTTCTTCTTTCCATATATTGTTTTTTTTATTATTAATATTTAAGTATAGAAAATATTAGAATTTAAAAATGTTAAGTGTGTAAAAATGTAAACTGATGAAGTGTCTAATATATTTAACTAGGTTATTAACCCCCGCGTAACGCGGGGGTTTGTTGTTAACGATTGTTTAAATATATTTTTGGGGATAGTAATCATTTAAGTAGCTATAGATTGACATTACTAATGCAAACATACTATATTGGTTTATTTTTATTTTTTTAACACAAATTTTCTTTTATTTATATTTTTAGTATCATATATGTTATTAAAAATTTTGTTTTAATAAAAAAGAAAAAAGTTTATAAGATAAAATTTGGTGTAAAACATATTACAAATATGATATGTGATTTTCTCTTATTTGTTTTATATTATTAAAGATTTTTCTATTACTAAAGCAATTTTATAAAATATTAGAAATTAAACTACCAAAATATGTACACATTTGGACATATACATGTATTTCTCTTATCTATTAATAAAATGTTTTTGCTATTAATCAAACAATTATAGAGTAATAATCTTGACTAAAAATTCGGGTTGACACCTTACCAGTTTTACCCTTAACCGCAAGAAATGAGTTGATTTTAGTGATAATTCGAGAGCTTCTTTTTGGTTGGAAAATATGCGACGTCCCAAAAAACGCATGTATCAGCCGCTATAAAAAAAGCAAATCGTGACAGGTGAAATCTAATCAAAGACATTAAATTTCGAGAAAAACATATATCTTACTGAAGAATTTTGACTTGGCCAAAAACATGGTGGCCATGTAAAACTCGAAAAATTAGTGGCGTATATAGAGAGAAACGTGGCTGCTGATGAGAAATATGATTCTTTATCGTTATCTTAGCTTGAATCTGTCGTTTCCGAATCGTATCGCCACACTATTGCCGAAATCTCAAGCATATCACAATCTCCTATTCTATATCTTCATCTACAAATTCCCCGATCGAATCTTTGCGAATGTTCACCTCTCTCGCAATCTTATGTTCTATTATCAGTTTTAGATAATATTTATACTAAAACGCTACTTTAGAATTTATAAACTTTTATATTTTCTTTTTCGCTACTAATTAAGTGGAATTTTTACTTTTGTTTTAAACTAAAATTTCTTCGACCATCGTTAACTTATTTTTTATTGTGTTGTTAGTTGAATATATTTCCATTTTGTTGTTTACTCGTATTGTTCCTCATCTTTTAGTAGTATTTTTCTTTTTTAGTATAATCTAAAACACATAAATTCTTATACTAATATTAACATATTTTTCTGATTTTAAAATTTCTACCATATGTTACCACGTTTTTGTCATATTATTAGCCATATATTACTGCGGTTTTGGATTTCTAAATTTAGCAAATTGTCATATTGTTCGCAATATGTTACCGCATTTTTGGAATTGTAATATTTTAGTTATTGATGCTTATGTATAGTTGAGAATAAAATTATTACCTTATAAGTTACATCTGCCATGTTTCAAAAGTTTACATTTCTATACAATAATCAAGTACGATCAATATTTTAATGATTCTTGAATGAGAGTCCAATACTATAAATTGAATCGAGAGCATATATAAAACCATAGAAAAAGATTTAAATAAAAATAAACTATGATTTTGCACAATTCTTTTACACAAAATTTAGTAACCTTTTCAGTCTTCCTCACCCTTCATCTTTAACGTGTCAACTCAAAACGATACAATCGACAGACATGACTTCTCACAAACCACTCTATAACACACTCCTCGTCAAGCTCGTGGTCACATGGTAACGTCACGACACTTTTTCGGTTGTTCCATCGTCAAACTCTTCCAAACAAATAGTATACATGTCATTTTCTCCGACAACATCACTATTTGATGATCAAAGTCAAAGCTAACATCGTACTCAACCAATAAGCGCGGTAACCCGTAGAATGGAACAACTTCTCCAAGCTTTTGTGTTAAACAAAAAAAAATTCTCCAAACTGAGATAGAGATCCTTCGTCATAGATAAAGTTAAGCTTGTGCTCATCCTCAAATTCAAAACCTAGATCCTCTTCTTCAAAGGTCTCACTGAGAGTGACTCGAAAGACTTCTACAAACTGAGGTCAAGCTGGTTCTCCAGTTGATGATCAGAGTCAAAAATATCATCTCGTTCATCCTCTAAACATAGATCCTCTTCTTTAAGTTTTTTTTTTTCAAGAATAGAAAGTATGGACTTTTTGTGTTCCATTCTAAATTATAGAATTCTATTTATACATAAAACCAATACTTAAGTATTTAGAAACTTTCTTGTTCTTTTTTTTTTGTTAAGTAGAATTTTTCCTTTTCATTATTAACCTTTTCCTTTTCATTTAAACCCAAAAATTTCCATATGTTGGTTTTTAAACATTTGACATTTCTCTTCTTTACATATACATATATTTTTTTTCTTTTCATATATCTTAATATAGAAAATATTAGAATATAAAAATGTTAATTAACGTAGTGTGTAAAAATGTTAACCGACGAAGTGTCCAACCGCGATTGGTCGTTTAAAATCCTAGGTGGACGGCCTCAGGAGCTTATAGCCTCGACTTTTATATAGTATAGATTCTTAGGTAAATTATTGCGTGGAAGGTGTTTAATAAAACAACGGAACAAAACTCATAATTGTTTTTCCTAATCAATGAAAACTAATGATTATAGTGTTTATCATCTAATCGCAATCGGATGTTTAGCTTCATTAGGTGATCTAATTTAAAGCATGTGATATCTAAGCCTAAGGATTTGGATTACAGTGTCTGTGTTGGTAAAACACAGTCACTAAGTACTTCGGACCGAGTATGACAACTAATTTGACTTGGTTAGCTCGCAAGATAATTAAATGGTTCTAATGTTTCGAATTAGAGTTGGAAAGGAACATGTTGGACAAGAACGAAGAACAAGAAGAATAAAGATTCAGTTGTCCTGTTTTAGACAAAATATTAACAAGAAGAAACAATCCTACGTTGTACATAATTTTTTTATATATATTTATAACAACAAAGCAAACCCAAACATAAAAACATAAACATTCATGTCATAAAATCACTCATAGAGTGATACGGACTTATTTTATGTAAAATACACATACGATTAAGCACCAAAGTGTATTGGTACATTAACATGGGACGTAACAGATACATTTGTGAGCTGGGAAGACATAGTTGCAAGATCCATGTTTTGCTCCCTCAAGATTAATGCACTGATTCTTGCACGCATTACTGTTTCTGCAAACCCCTGACCATGTCCCACTTGGCTTCTCGCACAACTTTTGTCCTTCCACCATTGCTGGTGCTTCTGTAAATGTATACATCTCTCAAGATTAATTATCAAATAAATTAAAATTATATTTAAAACACATTTTTACTTGTATGATAAAAGCAGTACTCACAAAAAGCTGCAAAGAGAACAAGTGCAACAAAGATAAGGGTGATGATGGAAGCAAACTTAGCCATGATGATTATTACTACTTTGTTTTGAATGTATAGATGTATGTGTTGTGTGAAGAAATAAGCTTAAGATCATCCTCTATTTATAATGAAATGATCGTGCGTTAATCGTCTACTTGTGCATCGTACAATAACGTGGTAGCCCCACAAATTAAACACACATCGTCTTCTCGTAGCTAATATCAAAAGATAAGATCTTGCTTTTTGATAGTAGATGGCTGGTTTCTCCACCACATGTTTTTCTCTGTCCATATATAGTGCAACCTAAGCGGCTGCTTTGGTCTTTAGCTAATGCTACATAGTTCACATGGGCGGCTGGTTAATCTGACAAGGCTCAAGAAAATAAGATCTCAACCAAGTCATAGTTTTTTTTTTTTTTTTTTGCTAATAATATCTTAACCAATAACCTAGCCATAGTTACACAACTATATTGATATGTCAGAGATTTTCACAATTAAGGCAAGTGTAGTTAGTAGTCTGATCGTCGACGAGTAAATACCACGGAAGTAACAGTGTAAGAGATTTCTTTGCTCACACATTCTGAAAGGTGAAAACCATATGAGCAAAGCGATCAGATGAAAGTTTGGTTGATCTCAAAAGCAGGATCCTTCCGCCAAGTTTGTAGAACAAGGAACTGCTCGCGAAGTTCGAGCCCACATTTCAAACCATCAGAAGGAAGAATGGAGAGGGCAGGAACTGAAAAGTTTGCTTACTGGGTTATAAAATAAACAAATTATAGTTGGTCGAACTTGGCCTATTTTTGTTAGTGAGCATTAGTGACTAGACTAGTGCGTAGTCTTTTTAAGAACTTTGGGCTTAATAGTTAACTTGTGATGTTTAGGGGTAGATTTCGTACTTTCCATGTTTATGGGATGTTTTTTAATGCAGATTAATAATGATTAAATCGTGCATGATTTAGATTAAAATTAAAATTAAATCGATTAAGATTGACCATAAATCTAAGACCAAATAAAGGAAGAAGATTAGAACAGGTCAAAAGTCAAAACATCTAATCTCTGTTTTTGTTCAACTATCAAATTAATGTTAATGTTCCGTTAGGGTTTCGACTTTGGAGATTGTTTCTTGAAGAAACTATGGTTTAACAACGATAGCATTAAACACCTAATCTTTGTTTCTAGTGATGGTTTATTATTTCCACTTGCTTGCGCTTGAAGAAACTTGTTTTACTTGCACACGTCAATCATGAAAAGTTTATTCAACACACATAAATCACAATCACACAGATAAGTTACACACTTGAAGCATAATTATACAACACACATAGATGATTTCACAGAGAAAATAAACGACTCATAAAAAAAAAACTTCAAATGATATCTTTAGGTTACTTTGTTCAGCAGCGGAATGCTCTGTTCATCGCAGAAGAAATCTGTTGGATCAACACTCGTTTTAACTCTAACCAATCTCTCGAAATTGTTCTTGAAGTACTTCACTCCCCAACTCTTTCCTTCCTCGTACTTTGTCTTCTTCTTTCCAAGATACATACCCAAATCCATATCCATGAAATTGACATAAGCTCCTCTTGGAGATTTCGAAACATATGGAGTCATAAGTTCGTAAACGCTATCGACCCATTTCAGATATTTATCTGTCCCCGTCACGTTCTTGTCTTCTTCTTCTCTCCAGTAAGCTACATACTGAATCTCATAGATATTCCCTTCTCGATGTGGGAATGGTGTTTCGTGCTCTGCGATTTCACTCATTTTCCCACCAAATGGAGTTAATATGATCTTTGCAAGTCGAGCCTCGGGGGCGTCTAATCGCCTCCATAGCTCTTGAATTGCAGCCTCGGGTATCGGTTCTTGGACAAAATCATCTTTGCCCTTGAAAGATAGAGATGTACGCTCTCGATTCGTGAGAACATCATCAAGAGATTCTCCTTTATGGAAATCAGCAAACCAGAGTACAGACTCAACCCAACTCATCTCTTTGCAACCTTCAGTCTCAAGACCTAATTCCGGAAACTTTTCTTCCATCAACGCCAATAGATTGTTCGCGGGACCGAGATAAAGTCCAGTGAACAAAGCGTGTACTGCGTTTTTGTTTGATCTCTCCAATGTTGTCCTAATGAAAAGATCATCAGGAACCTTATCAGCAACATATTGCCATTTGTTGATGATCCTAACGGCCTCTTTCTTCGATGTTCTCTTGACTTTAAACACGGTTATTGTAGATGGAACATCGACTAATTTAATCTTCCACGATAGTATAACGCCAAAGCTTGATCCACCCCCTCCACGAATCGCCCAAAAGTACTCCTCGCCCATTGCTTGTCGGTCAAGAATCCTCCCACTCGCATCGACCACAAGTGCATCAATTATGTTATCCGCAGCTAAACCGTATTTTCTTAGCAATGTGCCATAACCTCCACCGCTAAATTGTCCGCCGACACCAACGGTTGGGTGAATACCGGCCGGGAAAGCAAGAGATTCGGTGGTTTTCCCAATCTCATAATACAATTCCCCAGCCGTTGCTCCGGTTTGGATCCAACCGGTCCGGTTATCAACGTCTAATGATATAGACCGTAGATTCCGCATATCGATGACAACGAATGGTTTGTTATACGCAATATAAGATAGACCTTCGTAGCAGTGACCGGCGCTCCGAGTCCTTACATGAATTCCATGCAACTGTGCGCATCTGATCACGGTTTGAACGTCACTGGCTTTAACCGGAGTGATGATTGAGACCGGTTTAGGTGTTTCGGAAACCGAGAATCTTGGATTTTGTATGGAAGAATCCAAAATGGAAAAAAAAGAAGAGTCTTTGGAAGTGTGTATGACTTTGGATCCGACGGTGTTGTCGTTCATCTGGTAAGAAAGACACTTAAGAAAGTCTTCATGGTTAGTGCCATGAGCTGAAACAAGAGGAGTGAGAGGAGAAATATTGAGTGAAAAGAGTAAAAGAGTGAACAAAAAGCTTGAGAACTCCATTTCTAAGATAGGTGATGGTAGTGAGAGTGTGGACATTGAGTGATTTTATAGGGAAAACGTTTTGACGTCAAGAAAGAAAACCCTATATTATAAAAATTAAGAAAAATAAAACGTACAAGTTTTAACAGAGTTTTCACGAAATTTGTAGAGGGGATTTTTTGTTTTCTTTTCTTGTTAATACGAAAATTTCATAAAAAAAAAAAGTCTCTTACAAATCTACTATTTGTAAGAAAATAAATATATTTTGGATAAAATATTAACTATTTATAAAAAAACATCAGCAAAAAAACTATCTTTCTTAAATACTATTTTGCTACTTATATATATTTTTTTTTTTTGAACCAAAATTTGTCTATCTATCTAATTAACCCAAAATGTAATCGTGCCCAAAAAGGAGTTATAAAAAGGCACACGAACTAGCATAGATAATGAAAACATTAGTTTCAATGTTGGTTAATATATAGGGTTCGTGGCATGTTGGGGTAGTTTGTGAGATTGTTTGAGCATATGGGGTACATGGGAAGGAGTAGGTACTTTTTTTGTGTTTTTTCACTGTTCCAAAAAAATTAATACCACTTTACCCTTACCAGATGAAACATTTAACCCAACCTTGGTTAACTTCTAAATTCTCAACCATTGGATATTTTGGAGAGATAATAGATCCAACGGCTCATGACAAGCTTCATATGAGAGTTAACATTGTTGATGATAACGCCGACAAGCTTCAGATCCTTCTTTCTCTCTCTCTCTTTTTTTTTTCTAATCTGAAAACAGAATAATTAGAGCTTTATGTGCTAGATCTAAAAAATAAAAATAAGATCTTAAGCTTGCAACCACCGAAGCTTCGTCTCCTCTGTTTATTGGTCCTAGTCGTGTTGTTTTTGTGCTCGTCGGAGGTTCGTCTCCGAGGTACCGTTTTACCCTTTGCTCCTCCGGTGTCTCATTGTCTCGCTCCGTCCATTTTCAAATCTTGCCGATGAAAACCTTCTGGATTTGGTTATTGTCGGATACCTTCTCGACTCATCTCCCGTAGATCTATGCTTCCCTCTGTCCCACTTCTCGCAGGCAGCCTCCGCAGCTCTTGACGATGCCTCCACTTCATTCTTCGTCCATTTTCAAACCGCGCCGGCGAAGACCATTAGGTTGTGGTTCCAACCAGAATCCTTCTCGGGCTCATCTCCCAATTATCTTTGCTTCTCTTTGCTAAACAACTCGCTGTCAACCGCCGCCACCTCGCGCCTCTGTGCCTTTTGCTTGCTTCTCTTTGAATTATTTTTTTTGCCACTTAATTGACCTTTATCACAATTTTTTATCAAGTGTGTATCAAAAGTCTGACCTTTTTGTACTAGCTACACTGTGAGAGAACCTGGAGGTTATCAAATGGTTGGATTCATCGGTCGGTCTTTCTTTTACCTCTTTTGAAAGATACAAGTTCTCATTCACAAGTAAATCGTTTTAACTAAATGTTTTTGGATTCAATGTTGAACATGTTCTTGTTTGTCCTTGGATCCAAGTAAATTAATATGTTTTATTGTTGAAAAAACACCTAAAAACGCTTATGGATTAGTTGGATTTTTGTGTTATATATGATGCTCTTGTGGATGTGGTTTTGTGGATATGTTCAGATTTTGATTTTTTTTACTCAATCTCTGTTTTTTTCAATTATTTATAATCTGGGTTTATATTGGTTTTGCTTAGTTTTTACTGATTGTGTTTAATGTTAAAGGACCGGTGAGGGAAGGTGATATCCTCACCTTGCTCGATTTTGAGAGAGAAGCCATAAGACTTTGTTGATGTGTCGTCTCTTGTTCTTCTTCTTCATATTCTACAAGAGGAAACAAGAAAACATTTGATTATTTCTCTTTTGGTTTCTCTGATTAGATTAGTGATTATGCTTTGGAGTCTGAATTTTGTTGTTGCTTTAAGAAAATTGTTGAATTGATAAGTGTTGCATAATTGATGTCTCCGATTACATCCCATGACTCATCGTCCACATATACTATATTCGATGGACATCGTTCTCTTAGCAATGCAAAGAGGAAACTGTGTAGAATTTGTAATGCGTATTGCATCATGGACAAGGTTATGTGGACTAATTATCATAGATACTATGTTTTTGGTGTTAACTTGTGTGTTCTTTGTACCAAAACAACAAAGGCTGATCGTTGTGCCATGGTAACATATCCAGAATATTTGTGTCCATCCAAAAGTGACCACCATGAGTGCTCATTTTGATATTCATAGATTATTATCCTCATCTTCTTTACCCTAAACCCTAGAGACTAAACCCTAAACCCTAAACCCTAAACCCTAAACTCTATACCCTAAACTTTAAAACCTAAACCATAGAGACTTAACCCTTAACCCTTAACCTTATACCTAAACCCTAAACCCTAACCTCTAAACCTAAATCCTAAATCCTAAACCCATGATACTAAACCCTATACCCTAGACACTAAACCCTAGCCCCTGAACTTAAACCCTAAACCCTAAACACAAAACCTTAAACCCTAAACCATAGAGACTTAAGCCTTAACCCTTAACCCTTAACCATATACCTATACCCTATACCCTAAACCATAAATTCTAAATACTAGATACTAAACCCTAAACCCTAGACATTAAATCTTAGCCCCTAAACCTAAACCCTAAACTCAAAACCCTTAACTCTAAAACCTAAACCATAGAGAGTTAACCCTTAACCCTTAACCACATACATATACCCTATACCCTTAACCAAAAACCCTAAAGTCTAAACCTAAACCCTAAACCCTAAACTCAAAACCCGAAACTCAAAACCCTAAACCCTAAACACAAAACCTTAAACCCTAAACCATAGAGACTTAACCCTTAACCCTTAACCATATACCTATACCCTATACCCTAAACCCTAAATTCTAAACACTAGATACTAAACCCTAAACCCTAAAAATTAAATCTTAGCCCCTAAACCTAAACCCTAAACTCAACACCCTTAACTCTAAAACCTAAACCATAGAGAGTTAACCCTTAACCATATACATATACCCTATACCCTTAACCATAAACCCTAAAGTCTAAACCTAAAACCTAAACCCGAAACTCAAAACTCGAAACCCTAGACACAACAATCATTATGCGACATCCATAATGTGGCATCCATAATAGTCAACAATAATAGTGGCGATTGATTGAGATAAGTGTGGGAAGTCATTGACACAAAAAATATTTTTAAGGGATAAAATAGAAACTCCTTATAATCTTGAATACATGACAGTCTCTTATAATTTTACATCAAAATTTACAACACAATCATTTTGAATTACCGACTATACACGCACATCCACCAAACTCTGACTATGTGGTCATTTCAATCTAGGTCTAATTTACTTCTTCACTCTCAAAAAACATATTTCCAATGTTCTCATCTCCATGTCCACATCAATTTGTCCATTAAACAATGACCATGACAAGTTCTTTGGACTAATTATCATAGATACTATGTTTTTGGTGTTAACTTGTGTGTTCTTTGTACCAAAACAACAAAGGCTGATCGTTGTGCCATGGTAACATATCCAGAATATTTGTGTCCATCCAAAAGTGACCACCATGAGTGCTCATTTTGATATTCATAGATTATTATCCTCATCTTCTTTACCCTAAACCCTAGAGACTAAACCCTAAACCCTAAACCCTAAACCCTAAACCCTAAACTCAACACCCTTAACTCTAAAACCTAAACCATAGAGAGTTAACCCTTAACCATATACATATACCCTATACCCTTAACCATAAACCCTAAAGTCTAAACCTAAAACCTAAACCCGAAACTCAAAACTCGAAACCCTAGACACAACAATCATTATGCGACATCCATAATGTGGCATCCATAATAGTCAACAATAATAGTGGCGATTGATTGAGATAAGTGTGGGAAGTCATTGACACAAAAAATATTTTTAAGGGATAAAATAGAAACTCCTTATAATCTTGAATACATGACAGTCTCTTATAATTTTACATCAAAATTTACAACACAATCATTTTGAATTACCGACTATATACGCACATCCACCAAACTCTGACTATGTGGTCATTTCAATCTAGGTCTAATTTACTTCTTCACTCTCAAAAAACATATTTCCAATGTTCTCATCTCCATGTCCACATCAATTTGTCCATTAAACAATGACCATGACAAGTTCATTTGTGCCATGTTAATAACTATAGTATAGTTAGATTCAAGTAGCTATTTGTTAAATATACATTAAGGTAACCTTTGTTTCAAAATCCATGTTTTTATATACTACAATAAAGGTAAAAGATCATGTTTTGTGTTCTAATGCTGTCTACAAATCTCTGTCCATTAAGCGATTACTTATATGGATTATATCGGATGAATATAAATTCATGGTAACGACTAACGAGGACAACGATTAAAATTCACAACTCAAACAAAAATACCACTCACAACATCCAATCAAACTGAGAGACTTTTACCTTAACTTTATTTTTAAAAAAAAACTTGTGATTTCGTCCAAATTTATCAAATCTCATATAAATTAATGTATCCATGTCACTTTATCCATTTATAACTATCCATCAAATGTTAGACAAGTTTAACAAAATCTAACTAAAATCACTGCGATTAACACTCGTCTCTTCCTTAAATCTCTTATTGGAAAGTACAAGTGATAGTAAAATCAAAACCCATTATCAATAAGAGAATTTAAACCTTATAAACATCTCATATGTAGAAACACGACAACGAAAGAGAAAAATAAGGGAATTTGAACCTTCTTTAAATTTTATAAACATCAAATATTGTCCATGACTTTGTTTGGTAGATGTGTTCACACTACTCTCTAAACAAATATGTGAAATCGACACAATAGAGAAAAATACTATCTCCAAAACTTCATTACAAACAAAGGACGTCGAAGATGGTAGTTTGACACTTCTCATAACGAACTTTTCAACCAAAAAGAAAGATTATAAAATAAGAATCAGGAGGTTTGCAAATTCAAAAGAAAAAATAGAGACGAATTGCAGAGAAATAAAATATAAAGAGAAACAAACCTTCAACAGGAAATCACAAGTGGTGGTGGCGCTGTCGTAGCCGCAACACTTCCTTCATCACAAGAAACCCAAATATGTCACACAATCAAAACTTATCAGTATAAGGCAAACACGTGAACTATAACTTTCATGAATTCCATCATAACATGAACTAAAATCCAGAAAGGAATAACGAACTTTGCATCACAAAATTGATGCATTGACCAATTTCAACTACGAATCTTAAATTAAGTGGATAACGAACTTTGCATTACCCAATCACTCCTTTCGCTTTCACTCGATATGCTCAACTTATTCTCAAGTGCAGCGAACACCACTGGAAAAAAGCAAAAAAAACATGGATATTTGTTGAACTGATGACGAATTCCAAAATGAAGACTATAAATTTGAATTTTAAATTACTCGGCGAAGTGAGACGACAAGACGAAGGAGAAAAGAGAAGAAATAGATTCGTTGGCTCTTCATTGTGACCAGATTGATCGTTGAAGATCTTGATGAAGGAAGGTTGTTAAATCACCCACTCACTCCTTTCAACTACAAATTTCTAATTTAAGGTCAGAACTTTAAACTTTAAATTATAGTGAGAGAGAAGAACTTACTGGCGAATTAGACAATAAGACAAAGAAGAAGAAGATAATTGGGGAAGAGAAAGCCAAAGGGAGCGACAGAAAAGAGGAATGTCTTTCTTCTCCTTCGCCATCCGATCTATGGACGAGACAAAATCTCTCTTTTGTTTCCGATCTGAAACTATCTTCGTTGATTTTGGGAAAGTTCATGTGGCTCTCTATTTGACTTTAATATTCGATTGATCCTAATTGTTGGTATTTGCAACACAAATGGATCAAATCTTCTTCTGTCGCCTATCACCGTCGTCGTCTTCGTTTTCTGTCGTCGGAAAAATTGAAAGAAAGAGAGAAGAAAGAGAAGAGAAGAGGATCATAATAATTGTTTTATTTTTTTATTGTAAAATATTTAGAATAAATGAGAAGATAATGTAACCATGGTTAAGGAAAGTTTGAGGGGCTTTTAGTAAAAAAACTTAAAAAACTACCCACTACCCCTAAACTACTCTAGAAGTCAATTGAGTTTCAAAAATGTACTCCATAGAGTAAAATTCTCTAATATATAAGATACATGAATGACGAGTCATGAGAATGAATGCATGATCAGTTATAAGATAAACAATAATACGAGTAGGCCAATGTGTCTCTTTAGTTTCAACCGCAATTATTATTATTGTTGGCTCAAGTTACTTTGCATTAACCAAATAAACATCATCACAAGTTCTTTCTTAACATAGCATTTAACCCAATTTGACACAATATATTACAATTTAGAGTCATAATTCAAAAAAAATAAAAATATTATTTCACTATTATGTCAGCCACTCCATTTCCATGTCTTGGTCAAAATACCATCTTCATCTATATATATTGCAGTACCGGTTAAGATTGGGCCATATACATCTCATCCTCTTTGGTGTGTAAGTTGTAACTCGACTATAAGATTCAAAATTCACCAATATGTACTCATACCTGAAAACAAACAAAACTGCCCATATCAAAGCTTCAAGTTATGTCTCAATCATTGTCCTTGTCCTCGGGATTTCTCTTGCTCCAATTCATCTGCCTTCATGATTCCATAATATCCAGCCCATATCACTTAGTGCTCCACCTAAATTACACTTGAACCACCCCGGAGGAGGATGTTTCCAATTGGAATTAGAGTTATCTTTAGGAGATGGTTTTATCTCTTTCTCTGTGGTTGGTCCCTTCTATGTGCCTTGTGAATTATTCTTCCATTCCTCTGCATCCTTCCTTGCCCTTTTTACTATCACCTGACCTGAGCACTAAACTCCCCTTCCTTGAAGATAAGTTCAATGATGTTTGAACCGTTAATTATTTAGCTCATTAATCGATATTATTAATTTGACAGATTTCAAACGAATTAAAATTGTTTAAAATTCGAAAAAAAATTAGCTTCGGGTAAAGAATAAATTTGAAATTTAGATTGAAGAATCAAATTAGAAATCATATATATAAAAGTTGGCCAACTCTCTCCATCCTTCCGCCACGTCAGCAGTGGAGAGAGTGCCATGTGTCACAACATATTACATTTATTATTTTATTTTATTTAATTAAAAATTTAAATCATGCATTAATTATTCTTTATATGAAAATTGACATATTTAACTTATTAATTAAGTAAATTCAATTTAATTAGTTACAAAAGTATATCAAACTCATATAGAAATTAAATTATTTAAATTGAGCTGTATAAATTGTATAAACTTATGTGTAAACTTAAAATCAATAGAATTTTAATTAAATTTTAGATTTTATTAACGTATAAAAATAAATAATATGATATTAGAATTTATTTCATGTTTTCATATACTATAAGTCTATAATATATATATGATTAGTGCCAATGAATATTAGATGAATTTATGCTTTATTTTAATGCAAATATAAGATACTAAATCAACACTACTTTTTCGTTTATTTAAAATTATTTTAAAGATAACCAAATATATATTTGGTTTTAAAATAAATAATTGTAAATAAGTGTTAACCAATGTAATTAAACATAAATTAAAATACAAAAAATAGAATGAATTATTTACTCGAGAGATAAAGGAATATATCAAAATGATTATTAGAAGGAAAAAAACACCAAAAAGATTATGTATCAAATTAATTCGATCGATGTAAATCGTTATAACTAACAAATTATGGATGGAAAAACCCGCACGTTGTGCGGGTATTAGCCTAGTATAAAATAAAAAAGGAACGATAGTCTTTGTTAAACAGAAAGAGTAATATAAAAAACAAACATGCTAGGTGAATTAAAAAAAATTTGCCATTATTTACAAATACTCAAATAGAAAAATATTTAGATAAAGTGTGAAAATCTTAACAATGGTTAAATGATAAAGAAAAAAAGGGAAGACTAACAAGGATATTGCCACAAAGAATTCATATAGATGAGTTAAAAAGACAACACTTCTATATGGCATATTTTTGGTATTCTCGGAAAGGAATTTTAATATATGGCATTTTAGAAAAGTTTTCTACAAAATATAACATTCTTGAATAATTTCCCAAAACAATATAACAAGCCCTAAAAACATGGCTTTTGGTACAAAAAGACGCGACCTACCAACTAGTAGCGTTCCTTACCACCTACGTTTTTTGACATTCAATTTTCATCGTTTAATATTTGGTCCCTAATTCGTTAATATAAATGCCTCAATATGTTAAAACTATAGCAATGATTTAAAGATGGTTTTAACTACGAATGCGTAACTCACCTTTTTCATTACTCTTGTACATGTTACCCATGGATTTTACTTGTGTTCGTATAGCCATTTTTTATTTCTAAAAAGATAATGGAGGACCAGTGTAGGATAAAATGAGTTATGGGATGCATATATGGCAAGAGTTACGTTGCCTTATAGATTTTCTAGAATAAATTGGCATATAGTAATAGACCACTCCTTGTCTTCTGCACGGGAACAAAATACTGCAGACATTTTTTGTTTGGGATAAAATGAGTTATGGGATGAAACAAAATTGCAGACATTATTTTGTTTTGGGATAAAATGAGTTATGGGATTACAAAATATTGCAGATTTTTTTTTTTGGTATAACTTGTTTTTTTTTTTCCAATGTGTAAAAGAAACTAAATTAAGTAACTTGTATATGATGCAATGAGTTTCTTTCTACATGTGTAAGCTCCGATTGACCGACTCCTAGGTCAAAAATCAGGCCTATAAATCTTTGTAATGTAGGGTACAAAATCATATTGGAGGTTTTATGCAGAAAACACAATTTGCCTTTATAATTAGTATGTTAATTTTAGACAATAGTTTGATTGATCAGGATATGTTACATGGCCTAAGGCCTACAGTATTTAATACATTCAGAGGAACTATTAGAATGGAACATATGATAAACATGATGGTTAATTAAACATTTTATGGAAATGTAACACATTATATTTTCCTAAATGCAAGAGTTGATGAATAAGCTTGGGGCATTGATCAGATAAGATAAGAAAACAAAATATTTGGATTTCAAAGCTTTAAACTAATGTGTAGATGATATCTTCAAGTCCTGACAATGATCAGATAAGGAAACAGAATGGGCAGAGAAACAAGTCAAGCCATGAGTACATGAGAGTTTATTACTTCGAGAAGGTGATGGAAGAGAAGAGAATCAAGCAGGCACAAAACCAAACCATGTGACAGTGTGCTTCCTTTGGTAGCTTTTCCTGCGGTAATACACATCGTAGCCAAGCCTTGATCCAGATCTTACAATACCTTTGGTAGCTTCTCTCTTTAAACAAAAAGATTAAGACGCTGTTATAAACCAATCAGAAACTTTGTCATTTGATAATCTGCGGTCTGTTGCTAGTAGTTTTTGATCTGGTTCGGTGGATTTTCGGTGGTGTGTCAACCGTTAATGCATACATTTTTACAGCAAATAACTCTTGTGGAAGACCTTTCTGATCCTGGAAATTGTGGTTTTGGAGAAAAGACTGTAAATTTCTAAACCAACAGTTCGTAAATTTACGGGATTAAGATTAAAAACACAGACAAGAATTCAAGTATTCAACCTTTGTTCTATAGAGATGTAACCCGCATTGGCGAAAGAGCTGTTTGAAGTAGGGATCCGATCTGGTGATGCTGTGATCCTCTTTATCCAAAACAAATCCTGCAGAAAAAAACATATACAGTATGTAGTTTTGTATCAGATCATAAGAATATCAAAGTGAAGAGTCCAAAAGAGAGAGAGCGAAAAGAACCATTTTTAGCGAGATTCTCCTTCACGATGAAAAACCCACCAGGTTTAAGGCATCCCTGAGATTAACCAAGAACATCACATGAGATTAAGCAGCAAAAACATAGTGCATTGGAACTAAAATTTTACTTGACTAGTAATGGAGTAACTGAACATAGAGCAATGAAACAAAAGAAACAAAGTCTTTACCTTTGCGCGGTTAAAGAAAGAAACAAAGTCGTTGTCCGTGAGATGCCCAATGCACCATTGAACCCATATAACATCATACCTCCCAGCAGCTGGAGTAAACTCCTATGATTACATAACATTCACAACCCAAAGGTGAAGGAGAATTGACAAGAAAGAGAAAGATAAAGAAACCCAAAGAGATCATTCAAGAACATTACCTGAAGAGGAACACAGAAAAAGTTAGTTGCTTTATGCGTTTCGGAACCCGCAGATGCCAAATTTTCACGAGCTGCATCCAAAAATTGCGCTACAGGCTCAAGAAGATCAACCTAAGATCAAAAGAATACAAAACTGATTATCAAATGAAATCAAAAACAGAGAAGAACAGAAACTAAAACAACACTTCACCTCGTTAAAATATCGAATCAGAAGATTCTTAGTGATTCTTCCAATACCAGATCCACAATCTACAAATGATTTTGAGTGATTCATAAGAAACACACATAAGTAAAAAAAACCAATAAACACCAATGAGATGAAAGAGTTACCAAGAGCTACTAAATGTTGATTAGCTCCAACATTAACTAATCTTTCTTGCAAAAGAGTCTTAAGAAAAACCTCACTTCCTATAATATCAGCATCATTCACATGACCATATCCTCCTAATACTCCATCAACAGAAGCTTCAACACCCTTTATAACAACACAATCACACAAATCTAAGGAACTTTACACTAAAACAAAGAAAAGGTAAAGTTTTTAAGATCAGATGAATCAAAAACTTACTTCCCAATAAGAAACACCATCTCTATACCATTGGGTTTTTCTAGTTTCGTCTCCTTCTTCTCCAATTTCTTCTCTCCACATCTCTTGTGCACTATTAAACTCTTTCCCTTCGGAATCAACGCCACAAATCTCCATAGATTCAGAAGAGAGAGTTAAAACGCTTCTTGTTTTTCTCCTCTGTTGAAATAAATACGGTGGTGAAGCAAGTGTCGTCGTCGTCGTCGACGGCGGCGAGATATGGTTTTGGTGGTTGTGGCAATGGAAGTGACCAATGGAAACAAATGGGCTGTGAAGAGAAAACGACATTTTTTTGTTATTGGGCTTTTGGGTTTCGTGGCTTTGTAGTATTTTGTTTTTCAAAGTTTAGAAAATATAATGTGAATGTTTAGCTACTATTAATTTTTACATAATATCGTAACTACTAATATTAATATGAAAATAACATGCATAATATATATAACCGTAATTTGAAATAAATGTATAAAGTATTTAATGTAACCTATAATAATTTAAAAGTATACTTGGAATCAGGAGCAGAGACTAATTAAATAATTAATACTATATGATTAAAACATGGACATGTTTTAATTCTATTAGCACAAAAATGATTGTGGTCGAGAAAAGTAGTAAATGTTTTTTTTCTTTTAGTGTGTCTACATCATACTATTACGTTGCGTCTAAATCTTCTAAATTGAGCTTGCTTGAGTAAATGATGTAGAAAATAATAGTAATGGTACCAACTTGACAAGTTGACATGCAAGACTTTGTTCTCTTGGACGTGTAATGAATTATGGGAAAAAAGTTAAAAAAAATCTTCAATTTTCAAAAATTGCCGATAAAAGCTTCAACTTTGCCACGTATGAAATAATTCGATAATTTTTGTTGATTTAACTAAAATAAGTCATGTCGCTAAGTTGACCTGACTTTGCCAAATTAACGAGATTAAATTTCCGTTAAGAGTTTTGTTAGACAATAAACTACGTCGTTTGATTAAAAACAATATATTATTAAAAACATGTTTTAGTTTTAGTTTTTAATCAAAATGACATACGTAGTTTTGTGGTTTAACAGAAAAATCTTAACGAAAATTTAACATTATTAATTTGTTCCGCAAGTCAAGTTAACGACATGATTTATTTGGCAAAGTCTACAAAGTTTAGCAAATTATTTCATGCGAGACAAAATTAAGGTTTTTACCGACAATTCCTGAAACAAAAGTAAGGCTTTATCGACAATTCTTGAAAGTTGAAGATTTAAGACGTTTTTCTCATAATTCATTACACGTCGAATAGAACAAAGTCTTGTATGTCAAGTTGGTACCAATATCATTACTAATGTTTTCCACATCATTTTGCAAGTTTAATTTAGAAGAGAATTATTGGTATGATGTGGACAAATTCTTAGAAAAATAACAGTCACTACTTTTTTCGACCATAATCATTTTCGTGTTAAGAGCATCTCCAAAGGCAACCTCAAATCTTCAAATATAAGGTTTTTGGTTCTCCAAAAGCAACCTCAAAATTCATTTTGAGGTTTTGAATAGTGGAACCTCATATTTGAGGTTTCACTATTCAAAACCTCAAATGTGAGGTTTCATCTTTTTATTTGCATTTTGGTCCTCATAATTATTTATATGTTATAAATACTATTACTAATTTATTTTTTTATCACTTTAGTCCTTAAATTTTTAACAATTTCAACAATTTTTATCTCGTAATCTACAAATAAAAAATAAAAAGACTCATCTAGCTTTTCGAAATACATTGATCGATCATATATGGGAGCATTACGGAAATAATTAGGTACAATAATTTAGTAATTTAGTTTTAGTTTGTGATTTCGTTTGTGTATTTTTTTCATTATTTTGTGTAATTTTATTTTATAATGTAATATTTTATTAATTAATAATGTCTGTAATATTTTTAATGTATGTTTTATTGTTATTTATAAAACTTTTATGGTTTTATGTAATTATAATTAATAACGAGGACTATTATACAAAATACATAATTTTTTGAAGTTAAATTTGAGGTTTTTGTTTGGAAAGATACAACCCTAAACCTCAAATTTGGCAAACCTCAAATTTGAGGTCCTTTGGAGATGCTCTAATAGTATTAAAATATGTCCCTGTTTTAATTAAGAGAAATTGTTAAAAATACCCCTTTTTCAATACCCCTTTTCAAAAATGCCCCCTTTGAGAGTCCATTTTTAAGTTTGCCCTCTTTTAATTTTTAATGACCATTTTACCCTTATTTGAAACAAAATTAGGTCCACAAAATACAAAATATTTTTTGACGGGAAAAGTGATCCCGCAATTTTCCCACCAAAACACTTGTAAAAACCTTTAAATACCTTGTAAAATTTTCCCGCGAAAAATTTTTCCCGCCAAAATTTTTTTTGCGGGAAAAGTGATTCCGCAATTTTTTTGGCGGGAAAAATTTACAAGGTATTTTAAAGGTTTTACAGAGTATTTACAAGTGTTTTGTAAGGTTTTACAATGTATTTTAAAAGGTTTTACAAGGTACTTATAAGGTTTTATAAGATATTTATAACTTGTAAAACCTTATAAAAAACTTGTAAAACCTTATAACTTGTAAAACCTTATAAAATAGCTTGTAAAATCTTATAATATCTTATAAATATCTTATAAATACGTTGTAAAACCTTTTAAAATACATTGTAAAATCTTATAAATACCCTGTAAAAAACCTTTAAAATACCTTGTAAATTTTTCCCGCCAAAAATTTAACGCCAAAAAAATTGCGGAATCACTTTTCCCGCAAAAAAAAATTTTTGGCGGGAAAATTTTACAAGGTATTTTAAAGGTTTTTACAAGTGTTTTGGCGGAAAAAATTGCGGGATCACTTTTCCCGCCAAAAAATATTTTGTATTTTGTGGACCTAATTTTGTTATATTTCCTTATATATTTGTGATATCTTTTATTAAAAGAAAGGTAATTTAGTTATTTTGTACATAAAAAGGGGTATTTTTAAAAATGGACAGCCAAAGGGGCATTTTTGAAAAGGGGTATGAAAAAGGGGTATTGTGAGTCTCCCTTTAATTAATCATATAAGTATTAATTATTTAATTAGTCTCCGCCTCGTGATTCCAAGTCTTTAATTATATAATAACGGATAGTCTTCGAGAAAAAAAAAAAAAAAGATTAGTCTCTGCCTCGAGATTCTCAAGTCTCCGCGATTATATTAACAGAGTCACCAAGAACAACTAAGAAGAAGAGTAACAATGGAGTTCAATAACGAGAAGAAGAAACTCTCGAGACAATCTTCTTCCTTCAGACTCCGAAGTCCAAGTCTAAACGCTCTCCGTCTTCACCGAGTCTTCGACCTATTCGACAAAAACAACGACGGATTCATCACCGTCGAAGAACTAAGTCAAGCACTCTCACGACTCGGTCTCGAAGCTGATATCTCCGATCTCAAATCAACAGTTGACTCTTTCATCAAACCAGACAAAACCGGACTCCGGTTCGATGATTTTGCTGCACTCCACAAAACCCTAGACGAATCTTTGTTTGGAGGAGAAGGAAGCTGCTGCGACGGGTCTCCGGAATCAGATCTTGAAGAAGCTTTTAATGTTTTTGATGAAGACGGAGATGGTTTTATCTCCGCCGTGGAATTACAAAAGGTTTTGAAGAAGCTTGGACTACCTGAAGCAGGAGAGATTGAACAAGTGGAGAAGATGATTGTATCTGTTGATAGTAATCATGATGGTCGCGTTGACTTTTTCGAATTCAAGAACATGATGCAAACTGTTGTTGTTCCTTCTTCTTGAAAAAGTTGTCGTTTGTTTAAAGTTGTTCATGAATGCAAAACAATTTCAGATAAAGATCTTGTGTAATGTTTGATACATGAACATTATTAAACTGTGTTCTGGATTTTGGTCCGATTAGAACTTTGATTTTTCGGATATTTTTAAATTAGATATGGTTTAGTATTGGACCTAAAAAACATCAGATTTAACGTAATTTGCCACAATAGAATACAACAATTTTTTGTCCAAAAAAAAAAAAAAAGAGAATACAACAATTAGGGACATAATTCAAAAAAAGAAAAATGTTTCCCTATTTTATCAGCCATATTCCATTTCCATCTCTTGCTGAAAATACGGATTTAAAGATGGTTGTAACTACGGATGCGTAAATCTCCTTTTTCATTTCTATTGTACATCACATCAAGTGTCATCAACCATGAAGTTTGTATATCAATTTTTTATGTCTAAGAAGATTATGGAGGACCAGTGTAGGCAGGCCCGGCTTAGCACATGTGCTAGGAGTGCTAGGGCACAGGGTCCTAGCCTCCTAGGGTCCAATTTTTTTTTTTTTTTTTTTTTTTTCATAAAAAAATCCCAACTTTTTTTACAAAATAACCAACTAAATAAAAAATTATACCTTAAAAATCCCAAATTTTGTTAAAAACAATATAAAAAAATCCAAGTTTAAGAAAATAACATTTCTATAATTAAAAACCACAATTATTTGAAAACAAATTTGGTATTTTTTCTAAATTATAATAATAAACAAAAAAAATTTTTTGTCTAAGGGCCCTTAATTTCTTTGGGACAGATTTAGCACCGGGTCTCGTCAATAATTGAGCCGGCCCTGAGTGTAGGGTAAAATGAGTTATGGGATGCATTTGTAGCGAGGCCTTATAGATTTTAGATTTAATTGGCATATTGTAATCGACCACACTGTCTTCTGGGAGGACTCAAAATTTTGCTGACCTTCTTGTTTTGAGTGTGGATAACTTCTTGTTTCACAATATGTAAAAGAAACTAAATTAAGTAACTTGTATATGATTTGATGACTTTTCTAAATGTAGAGGCTCCGATTGATTATGCAGAATGACAAAAAATAATATTAGGTTACTTAATAAAAAGAATTATGTAAATTATTTGGATAATAAAAGTAAAAATAATTATAAAATATTTGGTTTAGAACTGTGAAATATTATACAATATTATTCATACTCCCTTCGTATGTACTATATATAGGGGTGTCAAGTTGGTTAAACCAAACCAAACCAACTCATATCCATATTGATTTAGTGTTTAATGGTTAATGAATCAATCCAATTCATTTAGCAAATAGTTTGGATTAACCCATAACTCATTTAAATGAGTGGATTAATGGATTTAATGAGTTGATCCATAACATAGTTTTCTTATAATTTAAATCCTAATTAATTGATAATTAGTAACTATCATGTTACCACCACCATCATCATCATCACTCCATCATCATCTTCATCACTCCATCATCATCAATTCACCACCACCATCATCATCACCATCACCGTCATCGTCGTCGCCGTCGTCGTCGTCGTCGTCATCGTCGCCGCCCAAGGACTCCATGAGTGACGATGAGGGATCCGAGTGTCAGTGGCTTTGCCGGTGAACGGCGTTGTTGGCTTCGTCGTTTAACGTTGTCGATGGATTTGCCGGTGAAACCATAAGATTGAGAGGGATCGACAGTGAGAGATTTGACGCCCCGAGAAAGATCGATGGTTAAGCGATTTAAGAAAATTATGTTTATTTCGGTTTACTAAAATCGGTTTAGTGATTCAATTCGGTTATATTTGGTTTACATATTTGATTTCAATTATATAATTTTTATTGGTTTGGTTATGGATAACCCAGTAATCCATTTTAAACCAAACCATTTCAATCCAACTCATTAAACTCATTAAACCATTTAATCCATTAATCCATTAATATCCAAATTTTCAACTCATTAGATCTATGAGTTGGATTGGTTTGGATTGATCCATCAATTTAAACCATTTTGACACCCCTAACTATATATCATATTAAGTGATGTTTTAAGATTTTTCTATAATTTGAACGGGTGTTTTCAATTTTCTATGCAAAAATTAAATATATTTAATATTTTTTGACCAATTATATTTTACAGTATATTGTTTTATTGGTTGGATTAGTTGTAGTTAATTATGTTTTTATGTAAAAGAGAGAAATTAAATGAGATTTTTTTTTTTGATAAGAATGTGAATATCATTAAAATGAAGAGGTGAGGTTTTACAAAAGTAAGCATAACCTAAAGCATGTAACCTTGCCAAAAAAGAATAAAAAACAAGAGTTACATAAGAAACGTTGGGTGTCAATCAACGAATTATCTGATCCAAAGGGGAAAGGGCCATCAAGTTTCAGAATTTCTTCCTTCTCCTTCTGGCAGTTATCGTGTTCCTGATCTCCTTCTCAATGATCTTGAAGATGTTAGAAGGCGATATAGTAACCTGATTATGGAGAAGGTTGTTGTGTTGCTTCCAAATATGGTAGATTGTTGCTTGCGCCACCAGTTTCCTTAGGATCGGAGGAGCAGAATCAGTTTTCAGCTTTGTCCACGCGATAAGAGAGGACCAAGTGTAGAAGATGCACGGAGAGAGATGAAGTCTGGTCAAGATGTGAAACCAGACCTGTTCACTAAACTCACACCTGAGCAAAAGATGGTCTCTAGATTCAGAGAATAGAGAGCAAAGACAACATGAAGAGGGAATCTGCATTCCCCATGAAGCAAGGCGGTCTCTAGTTGGAAGTCGGTCAAGCTGAGTAAGCCACATATTGAAAGCATGTTTCGGGGTGGCACATTTAAACCAAACCGAATAAGACCAGTCCTTAACAGGAGCTTTCAGTCTAATACAATCCCATGACATTGCCGTAGGAAAGTGCTGATACTTAATGCCTTGAACCTGCCAACTGTATGAATCATTATCCAAATCAAAATCAGAGAGATGGATAGAGGAGAGAATTCTGTGAATGGCCAAAACATGCGGTGTGCTGAGTCGCGGGATCCTGTGTGAGTGTCTAGGAGAAGCCTCAGCCACAATGGAAAGTAATGGGATCCTTAGCTGACTAGGCCCGACGTCTCCAACAAGCTTAAATAAAGGACCCGACTGATGCCAATTGTCGAACCAGAAGCTTGCAGTCTTGCCATTTCTGACATTGCAAACCAAAAACTGTTCTACAAGAGGCCTTAAAAGAAGTAGGGACTTCCAGTTCCAAGAATCAGTAGCAGAGGCTTATAATTTCTTAATTAATTTGCAAAAACATTAAATCATATCACTTATAATTTCTTGACTTTTATTTTATTTTCACATTTTTGTGTTTATTTCAATGTTGTTAATTAAATCCATTTTCTTTCTTTGATTTTGTAGGCTTCAGAAGAAGCTGAACGTGCTCTTGCCTGGCTCTCAAGAAAGCTAGAGAGTTGATGCTTGCTGAGAAAATACTATATAGGATGGTTAACAAAGTAAAGTACAGCATCAGTCATGCATATGAAGGGTTTGGGCATGATCTCAAGTGTCTAGCTATTCAGAGAAAAGGTGAGAGTTGTTCCTACTCCTGCTCATAAGAACTAGATAGCTGAAAATGAGAGGAAAAAGGAGGAGAAACGAGGCAGGAAAGTGAAGAAGCTCATAGATACCTTCCAAATGTGCAAGAACTACTGGATTAAGAACACCGGATTCAATCCTCCTCCAGATGTAGATGACGATGATACTTGTGACACGTTGACGATCTAGACGATCAAAAAATCTAAGAGAAATTAAACTCCTAAGTAAACATGAGATTCTAAGACATTTTATGAGTTTTTGTTGAATGTTGTTGCTTATAAATAAATTTACTCTTCTAAGACCCATCTCCAGTTTTAGACATGATTGTTTCAATCTTGTTTTTGTTTGTATTGGTCAATCTTTATGAGTAACTTGAATGATATATAGATTCATTTAGCTTCCCATGTTTATTGTGGTATGTGTGGTTATCTCATTGGCAAGAGGGAAGATGAAGTAGGTTATCCTTCTGTCACAAGCGGCTCTTTAGCAATCATTGCATCCACATTGGAGAATCTGATCTTGATCTTCGCTAAATCGTTGGTTGACCGCTTTCCCCATGCAGACACCAAACCCGTATCAGTATTTCCAAGTGGAAAGGAGAGAATGCAACCACTGGTTTGTATCACACTTATGTGTGTGATGTTATTGAATCAGCATAAGCTTGTTTTGGTTCTATTTTTTCTTTGTGGTCATTCATGTTGATTGGTTTGTTGAGCTTTTTTGGCAAAATCTTTTAAATATTCTAAATATTAGCTTGGTCTATCTATAATCTATCTAATTAATGATGGTATGTTTTGTTTGATTTCTGCTTAATTATTACCTTAGCAAAAAATAAATTATTACATTTTAGAGTTTAATATTATCCTCTATCTATTTAAAGAGGGTTTTAGTTGCTGATGTAGCAAGCCCACAATTTTGTTCAGTTTTTTTTTTCTTTTTTTGTAATTTACCTATCCCATTTGCCAAACACTCTTATTTCCTAATAATATATTTATTCTGATTATTCTAATACTAATTGCCAAACACATAAGAATCCTAAAATTACTAAAAATAATTATTTCAAAAATTAAGATATTAAATTTTACCAATAAATGTGAGCAAATTTTTTAATATATACACACGGAATTTAATGCATTTAAAAATACTTTCATAAAATTAAATTTTCCTACAAAACATTTATTATCCATAAAATCCATAAAACAAATTTTAATAATCTTGTACTAAGTGAACATAAGATGATACAAATATTGTTAATTTTTCACCAATCCAAATTTACAAAATTATAAATTTGTATGATAAAACCAAACACAACAAATTTGTAAATTTCAATCATATTAAAAATTCGTAATAATTTAGTCATATATATATTAATATATAAAAATAATAAATTCAATAACATAAAATTTACCGGTTCTTACCTAGTTAACATTAATCTCAAGGGACACTGTTCTTTTATATAATTAAGGACATAAGTTATATATATATATATATATATACATGATATATTATGAAAAAGTGTGTTACACCTTTACTTCCTAGATGTCAATGAAAAATAAAATTGATTTCTTTATGTGAAACAATTAATAATTATTAATGTGAGACAAGACTGTAGTTATAAAACTTTATTAAATTAGCAAACTATACAATGGCCAATAACATAAAGCCTTACAAACATAGAAGGTTTATGGAAACTGTTTATAGCCCAAACAGAACCCACATACCTCCTTTTTTTTTAGTATCTAAAAACACATATACTTATTTAACATCTAAAAAAGTAGTACATTTTTTTTTCTTTTTTGTCTGCTATTTCATTAAAAATATTTATATAAGATATATATGTATGTTTTCTAGTTTTATTTAATAAGATACATATAATTTCCTTATAATTATCTTCTATATATTTTAAAAATTGTTTCGTTTCCTTATAATTATCTTTTAACATTTTATGTATTTTTAATTTATAATTTCTAAAAATTATATTTTTATAGTTTTTAAATTAATAAAAGAAATTTTTTGTATTACACTTGTCAAAATCTCAGATCGATAAAGTTGACACGTGGCATAATCCTATGAGTTACTAACTTTGGTTTTTATAATTAGCTTATTTACATTTTTAAAACTATTTTGTTTCCTTATATTTCTCTTTTTACATTTTTAAAAGTCAAAAATTTATAATAAGATTACACATGTCAAAATCAAAGATCGATAAAATTGACATATGGCACAATTATGTGAGTTACTAGTTTTGAAAACCATACTTTTTATTATAAGACTAGTTTAATACAACAATTCTTCAAAATATCAACACTTTCATCTTCCTCTCAGATCAGAACATAACACTTTGATTGTTTGGTTGCGTTACTTTGGCTATAACGTGTAGTTTAGTTATAGGTTGTCTCTTCTACTACATTATCACTAGTTTCGTAGATTACTATAATTCTCTAATTGATCAGTCTTTACCCACCATTAGTCGAGATGTGGAGGCCGTTAGGGGAAATGCTACTGCTGATTATGGTAATCGTCTGTCTGATTAGACAGTTGAAAAATATTATTGTGTTTGTGTGGAGAAACTCACGTTCAAGTTTGGAAAAAATTGCGCAATATGTCTTGAAGATTTTAGTCAGTATCGGCTTCCATTAAATTTAATGATAAGTCATATTACAATGCTATCAATTCGGTATAACTGCTGTAAACTTTGAATATAAATTTTTTTGGTAAAAAATAGATTAAAAATAAGCAAAACATAAGGATAATATGAGCAAAAATAAAGAAAAGTAATATTTTGAAAGGCTCGTAAATTGAAATTTTTAGTACTGGGAGAAAAGTTTACAAAAATTTTGATGTTGTAAAAAGAAATTGCTTTTTATTACACATAGGTAATCAAATTTTCTTGATAAAAATATTAGAAATATGAAAGTAAATTGAATTTATTCACAGATTTATTTACAAATTCACATATTTATTTTCATATTTATAATCTCAACAATAGATGTCAACAAAGAAAAGCCTTAACAATTCAATTTTTGTATTTGACGTTTCTGGTAAGTTTATAGGGTGCTGCATCACCATTATCATTTATTTTACCGTCCGAAATTGAAAATTTTAACCTTGTATATTTATCCTCATGCACATCTCATTAAATCAATTTTGATTTTCGAATTTGATAATTCACATGATCACGGTTTCTTGACACGTGTCAAGTCTATCGATCAGAAAATGACTTTCTTTTTCTTTACAAAAATAGGAATACTAATTAATATATATATATATATATATTTACATGTGTCTATCTATTTTTTTTAACTTTTCTTTTTCGTAACCAAAAATGTTAAATAACAAAAAACGAAAAAAAAATTATATATGCTGATTTACGTGTTATTGGTCAATTAGATTTTGACAAGTATCAAAACTGTTAATATATTTAGCATGGATAAAAATTGTATTTATGGCGGTATTGTAATTTTATTTGTAAGTGAAACACACAAAAAAATCATAAAAATACAATGAGCTTAAAAGAATGAATTTTAGATTACTTGATGAGAACGTGACAAAATTTTTATTTCTGTTTTATTTTTTAAATCTTAACGCATTAATTTTTTTTATTGCTTATGAGATTGCAACATATAAAAAAATAATGTTGTTTTTGCAAATACATTTTGAACTAATCATTTCGTTTTTACTTAATTTATTTTCTTATTTTTTAATTATTTTTAATACAAACCAAGATATAGATTTGATATGAAAACTTTAGTTGTTACATATTAAGATAAAGTCCGTATAATTAAAATTTGATTTATTATAATGGTATAGAACTTAAAATGTATTGCAAAATATAATGTGTGAGGTTCAAATCCAAATAAGAATTTAAGAAGATGTGGGGATTACCACTTAGAATTCAAATATTATCAATAACATTTAATATTTGGGAAAATCATATTTTTAACCTTCAAAGTGTAACTGGGTAGCACTTTAAACCTCGAAATAATTCTAACTTTTTTTTAACTAAAGTTTTTTTTTTAACTAAAACTTTAAACCTCGAAATACCCGCATAAGAAGTATGTAAATAACTTTTTTTTTAACTAAAACTATTTTCTATTTCTTTTCTAAAAAGATTTCTAAAGAACATTTAACAACGATACATTTTTAACAAAGTTCTTCTTTTTTCAACTTCATCAAAGCTTACAATTTCCTCTCCTCAACAACTTTTTTTGTATAGACATATATTATAGATACTTATATTTATGTACATATATACACATACAAGTATAACTATATATTTACATATTTAAATTTTATAAAATAACTAGATTAGGACCCGTCCATCGTTTCTAATTAAAATCAAATTTAACAAAATAAATTAGATTAAAAATTTGGTTGTAAGTAGAAATTATATAGAATTTTTTAGTGAGAGAAATTTTTTTATTTATATATTCATTCTATTATCTTAATAAACCATTTGCATTTGTATATCTTAAATTTATTACAATTATCCAGTGAAATTAAATTATCAATCACCAAAACCTTTTCCAAAATTTTATCATTATTATTATTGCCAAATTTTGAAAATCGTAGTTTTATGAACTCAACAACGTTTTTAGAAAAAAATTTAGATGCAAACCACTGATTAAACCATCATCTTAATTACATCTATTACAAAATGTACTATTTATTTTACCACTAAAAAAGTGTTTTTACATCTATGTATTTTTTAAATGTTAAAGTATGCTCTTTACGACTACCTACAAATGTCTCTATGAACACATTAAGCCAAAATATATGTCTCTTCACTTTCACTTTTGCATAGTTTATTTAACTACTAAAATTGTTGACTCAAATATGTAATTTAAGATTAGTAATTTGCTATATTATCTTCATTTTATATACGTTTTAAAAAGGTTCTTTTACTTTTAGGATTTGTTATTTATCGTATAATTTTTTGATACTAACCCAAACATACATATGATGTTTTTTTTACTTTGTTGATGTTTTGCTTTGTAGATTGTTTCCCATTGATTTGCTTATGAATTGTTTGTTTTGATGAGTGTTCTCTATGAAAATAAGATTTAATTGGTTTGTTCCAAAATTGTACTTGTTTATGCTCATACTTCTTATAGATATAAGCTTTTGCACAATAATAATAAATATGTATTTGTAATCTGAAATCGACTCTTTCATTTCTCTGCCTATCATTCAATTTCGACGGCTGTTTTTTCATGAGTTTTTTTAATTTATGCTAAATGAGAATTGAGAAATAAAAAAGAATCGTTCATTATAACGGAGAGGAACAAAGTTGATCTAGGTTTAAGCCAAACAAAGAGAGTTGGTAATGGTGGGACAAGGCAGAAACGTGGCGACACTAAAGGAAAATATTGGCACGCAACAGTAAGTGCCCAGGAGATCAACGTAGTGCAAGGTGTCGCTGGCTACAAGACGACTTTTGCATACTACGTTAAGAAACAGTCAGCCCACGTCAAAACTGATTGGTTAATGCTTGAATACTCGTTGCATTATACTTGTCACAATAACGACAAAGTCAATATGTGTTTCTTTGTTTTCTTTACACCAAAAAAAATGTATGTGTTTCTTGGTTCCCCAATTATTAAAATTTTGAGTTTTGGATTCTATTTTGAGTCTTGTTTTTGTTGGTGCATGTAGGATTACACTTTGTGCAAGATCTATCTGACTCCACAAGCAACAAAGAAGAAGAATAAAGAAGTGGAAGAGCAGAATTTGATCTCCTTAGATTGAGTAAAACAAACTTAGCTCATAACTATCACCTTCTCGGATTCAATACTTAGAGGCTCATTCTTAACTGATTCGGTGATGGCATAGTTGATTGTTCTCAAATGAAATGAAATTGAATTTGGTTTTTTATTTGAATTGTTTAGTTTTTTTTCCTCATATTTGGTTTGCTCTGAACTGGAAAACACGAACGAGATTTTCGTACATTGAACATATGTTGTTTGCATGTTGATTGTTTTCCATTGTTTGTTCTCTAAATATTGATTTTCATTAATTTCTTTTATAGATTGTTTTGCTTCATTTCTCTCTCTCTCTCTTTATATGGAGAATTCATTTCTTTTGAAGATAGTAATCACTTGTATTATCACCAACTTACTATGACTGATGTATCTGCCTTTGCATTTGCAAAACCCAATGAATATACATCCTCTGAATTCGAAATATAGAATTCCTCTTATAGGATGGATTCTCTACTGATGTGTATTAGTACAAAGAAGCTATGATGGTTTTAGAAAAGTACAAAGAAGCCTAGTTCTATTGGACCTTTCACTGCCATAATATTCAAATATCGGACAACTTCCAACAAAATTTGCTCATATAAACTAGTTTATACTAAACAAATCAGACAAAATTTTAGCTATGAATTTATCTTTCAAAAAGATGTTTTTATTAAGGAATTATAAAATAACATATAATGTATGCATCTGAATTTGAATTCAGATATTCTTGTTTAATGACATATAAGAATAGATGCATCTGAATTTCTTTCACCGCTTAACTTTTAAATCTTTACATAAGAATATATCATCTCTACCAAAATTTTTTTTTTTTACAAAGCTATAATGATCGCCTCTTGGAGATTTTTTTTTGTGTGTAAATGTGTAATTTACTGAAGCTATAAAAGATTGTTTATGTACAAAAGTGGTCAACTAGACCAACTACAAAAACAGTTTGGAACACGAGAAGACAAAAAACAGAGCATGAACTGATATGTTATTATTTATTTTAGATAGTCAAATAGATTTATGTTCACTACGAAGAATAAACGATTACATATAACTAAACTCCAACATAGTAGTTGCGTATATACATAATTGGGCATATAGATGTATTTGTTAATGGAGTTGTGTATATATGTCAAAATTGATAAAATAATTACATGCAAAATAGGATCAAATCATTTGATTTGACTACGATGGCCAAACACGTTAGATAGTTGGGCAGTCGCTACAACTAAGCAGCCACACTTATTTTACTTCCATTTATCATCAATAATTTTGTATTATAGTTATTTTTGTTTAATATCCAAAAGAGATTCATAACCCTTGTTTGACTTTGATTAAACTATTGGGTAGTTAGCCACTCTACATTGGCTTCTAAACTCTAATTGATCAGCCTTTAAAATTAGGTTAGGTGGCCAAACGGTAAATTATTTTTCTTTTATTTTGAGATATTAAATTGGCTTAAAAAGCCAAAATATCTACGTTTTTTTTTTTTTTACTCGGGATTCACATTTTGGATTTGATTGTTTGTTAGATTTTGCCCTCTATTTGAGAGATATATGTTTTTAGCTATGTTGAAATAGTACATACTGTTACACAATTTTTTATTTTTTGTTAATCGATTTCATGTTGGTAAATTTATTATTTTCCAAATTTTTTTTTTTGATAAATATTTTGCAAAATTGTGACGTCTACAAAGAAACAATTTTTTTTTGTAAAACAAATCTAGACGTACGGAAGCTTTAGAACGCTAGTACACTTTAAGTAACGTAAATAATGTTTTCAAGTGAGTGATATTTTTGTTTTTTTGACATTAGTATGAGAGATATCTCTATCTAGTACAATTTACAACACATTAGATTATCTTTCTTTTCTTGTTTTGCTACCTTTTTAAATTAATACTATTTTTATTTTTAAAATAAGTAGATTCTGAAAATATTTGCACATTTATGAAATTAAATCCTTATACTTTCCACTTTAAAGTCAACAAAACTATTTCCAAATTAATGGATGTGCTTTAGTCATATAGCAATAATGAAATTTCTTTTAAAAAATGCATATATAAGGAGATAAATTATAACAACCTTATGAAAAAAGAGAGAGCTATTTTACATTTTTTTTAAAAAAGGAGATAAATACTAAAATTATTTTCATGATCTAAAATAACTATATTAAAGAAAAAGAAAACGCTTATAGAGAAAGAGAGTGCGCGACCAGGTCGTAGTCGTGCTCTCGTTTTGCAATTCACGTTTCCTCTCGTCTTCTTCGTCTCGTCTCTCTCTCTCTCTCTCTGGTTCTCTTTTACGTTATTCTTCGTCACGAGTTTTTCTCATACTTTGTTAATAACATCGCGCGTTTCATACTCCAAACCATCTTTTAACGCCTTCCTCTGTTTCTCTCGTCTTCTCACAATTCTCAGGTGCACAAATCTCTCTCTCAATCTCTCTGTGTTTTGTTTTTGACAAAATGAAATCTAATCTAATTAATATCATCATCATCATCATCACCAATCTTCTAGATAGGTTTTTTTTTTTAAACTCTGATTTTACTGATTAGGACCATTTTGTGATTTTTCCTAGTTTTATTTACATTACATCAAAATTATAATCGGAATTGGATCAGAATGTTTTCTCGAAATTGATCGGAGTTTTAGTCAATTTTGATGACTATTCTTACATTTTCAAGACTCTGTCTCTGCCTCCAATTTTTTGTTTTACTCTGTTCTGTTCTTTTTCCTATGCAACTTTTTTTGACTACTACTTTTTTTTAATCTTTTTATTATTTTTATATAACATATGTATAATTTATCAGTTGAATGTAAAAGTAACTCCCTATATTCTCATTCAAACATAAATTTTGTCAGAAAATTCAACTTTTTCTTCTGGCTGCTTTAGGTCCCACTTGCAACATATATTATTATCTCTCTGTTTTTTTCCCATGCAGAATTTGGTAGCTTTGACCTTTATATTTCTGTTAGCAATAATTTTATTTTTTTTGGTAAATTCTTCCTTTGTTTTGCAGCAATCTCCAGCAATATGATCTTCATTGTTGCTAGATACTGATTTTTGTGGGATTATATATGTTGCTTTGGTCTCAAGTCTCTGTTTCTATATTAAAACCAGAACAAATTTGAAGTTTTTCAAATGCTAAATTCGTCTGTAGTAAGAACTCAACGAAGAAACCCAAGACCTTTGTCTCTAGGAGGTAGATAGATTATTTACTTCAACAAAATTTGCTTATGATCATATCATAATCCTGAGAAAGTTTTGGATTTTGTAGAAATGGATTGCTTAGAACCCAAAACAAAGAACAATCTCACTGGAAAGCTTCTCTTAGTAGCTTCACTCCTAATCTTAGCCGTTATTGTGATCAGTCAATCTTCAAGTTTCACATCTCCAAGCGCGGTACCTCCATCGTCTCTTACTCAAAAAAGTTAGAAACTATTACATTTTCATAATGTTTTCTGCGGTTTGTTGTGTTTGCTTTCAGTTTTCTCAAAGAGAGGAAGGAGTGACTCATGTGTTAGTTACTGGTGGTGCTGGTTATATCGGGTCACATGCCGCTTTAAGACTTCTTAGAGATTCATACCGCGTAACCATTGTGGTAACTTAGACTACTTTCAAAATTGTCAATAACCATTTGATGAAATGTGAAAACATTAATTAACTTTTGTTATCTCAACAGGACAATCTTTCTCGTGGGAATCTCGGGGCCGTTAAGACCTTACAGCGATTATTCCCGCAAACGGGAAGACTTCAATTCATTTATGCTGACTTAGGAGATCCCATAGCTGTATTCTTTATAACCTTTTGCTGTTTTGTTATCCTTTGAAGGTTAAAAGTTTTGGTTTTGTTTTTTACTTATCCGATATAATTTCAGGTCGAGAAAATCTTCTCCGAGAACGCTTTTGACGCTGTAATGCATTTTGCTGCGGTAGCTTATGTTGGAGAAAGCACTCTTTATCCTCTTAAGTACAGTCTTAATTCATTCTATAGTTCTAAACATAGCTGCAACAATTTGTTTTTTTTTTCGGTCTCATTAATTATTTGTATATTTGTTTATTTCAGATATTACCATAACATTACATCAAACACATTAGGAGTCCTTGAAGCTATGGCTAGACATAAAGTGAAGAAATTGATTTATTCTAGCACTTGTGCTACATATGGAGAGCCTGAAAAAATGCCGATTACTGAAGATACTCCGCAGGTAAATAACCTTATTTTCGAGTTATTAAAATTCTTTTTTTTCCGAGTTTTTGTTAATCGAAAATATCGTTTGTAGGTCCCGATTAACCCTTACGGAAAAGCTAAAAAGATGGCAGAGGATATGATCTTGGATTTCTCTAAGAACTCTGACATGGCGGTTATGATCTTAAGGTTAGGTTCATTGAGTACCCTTTTTACTCTATGATTAATGAAACAGTAATGCAAATGTTGATGAGTCTTATGAACTTTGGCAGATACTTCAATGTGATTGGTTCAGATCCAGGAGGTAGATTAGGAGAAGCTCCAAGACCCGAGCTTCGCGAGCAAGGCCGGATTTCTGGTGCTTGTTTCGATGCAGCTCGTGGTTTCATTCCCGGACTGCAAGTAAAAAAACCTTTTTTTTTTCCAAAAATCTATAATCTATAATCATATATTGCAACATCCTTTATACGATATGGTTTATGATAGGTGAAAGGAACAGATTACAAAACATCGGATGGTACTTGCATTAGAGATTATATAGATGTTACTGATCTCGTGGATGCTCACGTGAAGGCTCTCGAGAAAGCTCAGCCTCGAAAAGTCGGTATCTACAATGTTGGAACGGGAAAAGGTGTTTGACTTTAACATTTTCACTACACAATAACTCTGTTTTCCTTCTTCTTGTAACATTCTATACTAATCTCCAAAAGTCCAACTTCCATGTTGTGATCAAGAAGCGGATTCGTTTAAGTGTAACTACCATAATTTGATATCATTGCACAATATTTTAGTTACAATTTGAGATTAAACGTTTTGTGGTTTGGTCAAACAGGAAGATCGGTTAAAGAATTCGTGGAGGCATGTAAGAAGGCGACAGGAGTTGAGATCAAAGTAGATTTCTTGCCTCGACGACCGGGAGATTACGCAGAAGTGTATAGTGACCCGACAAAGATTTTGAAAGATTTGAATTGGACTGCTCGATTCACTAATCTTCAAGATAGTCTTCAAGTTGCTTGGAGGTGGCAAAAGATTCATCCTCATGGATATGCTTCTTATTAAACAAACAAAGCAAACAATATCACCTTCAAGTGCTATTCTTGTTTTTAATTTCGTTTTAAAAAATTGGCATAATGTTGATGTCAAAAAAAAAAATGGCATAATGTTTTGAGGGTATATAAAGAGTACTAAACGGTTAAACGCAGCGTTTTAAACTCTTATGAAACCAGAGTAGTTATTGGGCCCTTTGGCCCAAACGACAACTTGAGAATCGTGAAGCTTGAGGAGGAGATGAACCAAATGGCATGCAGAACCTAAAACGCTCTCTCTTTGCTTCTTCTCTGGCCGTCTCATCTTTCAACACACAAAACCCTTAAAGTGATTTTCACTCGAGTGCCACTAAACGGTTCGATATTGTGAGCTCATTTGATGGAGGAATCAGTGAAACGGCGTGCAGGATCCTCAAATGCGAGAGAGGATCTGATAAGCAAATTACCTGACGCTTTGATATCTCAGATACTCTCGTATCTTCCGACAAAAAAAGCTGTTTTGTCCAAGAGGTGGAAAAGTGTCTGGATTTTGATCCCTGGGTTGGATTTGAACTCTAGTGTATTCCCAGATTACAATGCCTTTGTAAGTTTTATGGAAAAGTTTCTAGATTTCTCTAAGATAGAGAATTCATGTTTGTACAAGCTTAAGCTAAGTATTCGTAAGAAGGATGTGAATGATAACAAGTCTTGTGTCACGCGTTGGATAGATTTTGTGGCTAAGCGTAAACCTAAGCATCTTGATGTTGAGTGTCTTCTTTGGAAGAGTGAGAGTTTGGAAGTGATGCCATTAAGCGTCTATATTAGTAAGACGCTTCTTTACTTAAGACTCCATGGAGTAATGTTAGGTAATGTTGAGTCTATTTCATTACCTTGTCTCAAGACTATGCATTTAGAACAAAATGTTTATGCTAATGAGACGTGTCTAGAGTTCCTTATCTCATCTTGCCCTGTTCTTGAAGATTTGAGCATCGCTAGAACGGTAAGTGATAATGTAACGGTTTTACGAGTGTTTTCTAAGACACTAACCAGTCTCAGTGTAGCCTTTGATTATAGTGAGCATCGTAGAGGGATTCATGGGTTTAATAGCTTAGACTCTGGAGTTTTGATTGATGCACCTAGACTCAAGTATTTGAAGTTCAGAAATGAATTATCGCGGAGTAAAATCGTAAGTAATTTGGATTCCTTAGCCAAGGTTGAAATTGTTGGCCTCTTTGCTATTGGCAAACCATCAAACCAAGTGGCCCGTAACTTTTTCATCGGTATCTCGAGAGTTAAAGATATGATCATCTCTGACCTTGCTATGAGGGTATGTCTATGATAGTCATATATACATATATGATCAAAAAAAATTTACTTACCTCTCTTCTTTAAATGTAAGCAGCTAATCTGTTCCTACTTGAAAGAAGAATCATCACACCAGTTTTGCAACCTGTCCTGTTTTGAAGCAGAAATCTCAGGTTCCAGAGGGATAAGTACCCTGTCAATGTTTCTTGATAGCTGTCTGAATCTAAAATCCATCGTCTTGGTGATTGATTGCAGAAACCTAGAGGTTAAACATAATTAATATGCGTTTAAAATGTTTTGTTTATATAAATCTACATATATTTTCATTAATCTTATGTATTTTGCAGGATTTTCTTACTCACTCTACTTCAGTAACTTTCTTGTCCGCGCCTCAGTGTTTGTTGTCATCCCTAGAGTTTGTAGAGATAAAGATCAGCAGATTCGGCGGCGTAATGTCTCTTGGAATTGGAGTAGCAAGGTACTTTGTAGAGAACTCAGTAGTTCTCAAGAAACTTGTTGTGCATTCGAGGCGTCTCATGTGTAAGAAAAGTTTGGTCGCCTTGGAGAATCTCCTTGCATTACCAAGGCGATCTAGCATGTGTCAAATCGTATCTGTTGTTGACGATTAAAAGACTTTTAGGTAGGTCTATGATCAGACCGAAACTAGGATTCTTATAGATTGGACTTGAAGGATTTTGTTTTTTGTTGAAACTATTTGATGTTATGAGCTTTGGGAATATTTATTTAAGTAAAAGGTGACTAATAATTTGGAAGATACAAAGATTGTGATTCTGCCTCATGTGATTTAGTTCTCCAGCCGGGTCTTGTCATGGGGGAAATGGGCGGTGTAGTTTGTGCAACGGACTATTCCTATCTGCTAGGACCAGCCGGCCAGGAAATATATGATTAGGGCTGTCATTTGGTCATGACCACGTCCATATGGGCCGTCTGTGCGGACATTGTGCTCATTTAAAACGTAATAACAATCTTCCATTTGACTTCTAATTTTATTTTTTCCGGAATCGTGCTTTTGTAGCGGTTCTAAATACATGTTGGTTCTTGAAAGGTCATTACACCTTCAAGCAAGCTTTTGTGCAATCTAATTAAAACTGTTATAGATTATTGTTATGTAAAACTGGGAAAAACAAAGTGACTCGTTTATAATGCTATTATTATATCGTTGAAAATTTTGGATACAAATCGTAAACCTAATCTTATTTTTCAACTAAAAAAAAAAAATTCAACGGTTAACATTATTTGTAATTAAATTCTACTTTTTGGTAGGAGGAAGTGCGCCAACAGTTTTTGAACACTGTTCCTTTAGCATAGGAGGAAAAAATGGATTGAATGGAAGTTGTGGAATGCAATTGGTTTCAGCTTCCAAAATTGCTTTGCAACAAGCAGGGCCTATGTTTCCGAACTTTCCAATGAGTATGCATTGCGAAAACTCTGCGATACACCCTGGAATATTCATAAAAGATGACAAACATTTTGTTATATCAGGTAATCCTGGTACACCAGGACTCGGTAGGAATGGAAATGGAAAAGGAAACGGTGCCGGAAATTGTGGTAATTGAGCATTTGCAGACAGTGCAATGCATAGAACCGCTAGGAGAAAAATCACGTTTTTGAAAGCCATGATGAAAGAAAAAAGATGTTTGAAATATTCCAATATATGATTCTTTCTCGTGTTTGTTGTTGAGTGTTGAACAATACTAAGATCAGTTGTTATTTATAGGGGAAGAAATGAGTTATGGTGGTACTAATTGTATTTGTCTCCATAAAACGTCTTTCAAATTTTTATTAGATAATTAATAAGCTTGCAGTTTCTTATTTTCTTATTGAATGAGAAGTTACTAAAATGAAAAGAGAGTCCACAGCCACCTTGATGAGACGATTGACATTAATAGGAAAATATTAACTACTTAGACTATTGATGAGAGGACAAAGGAGATGATATATAAAGTAAGACACAATTAGAAAACCCGGTTTAGGGTTTTCAACTCTATTAAAAACAATCTTAAAAATAGATGACACTTTATCTTAAATATTAAAAAAAATTCAAAATATTGTTTAAGGGTTTTCGAGCTGGCCCAAGTTCGACCGGGCTAATTAAACCACAAAAATCTTGAGTCTGAACGAGCTTAGCGAGAAAAACCAGACTTTTATGAATATATATATATATATGTTTAATTTCGAGCCCGCTATGTTTAGGGCTTTTGACGTAATCGACATGCCTATGTATATGTTCTCTCTTTTCCATTTTTTGTTAAAGTATTTATTATTTGACATATATATTTTCTTATTAGGAACAGTTTTAGCAATAAATTCTAAAACACATACCTAAATAAATGATTAGTAATATAAGACATACCACGACATATCTTATGCACCATGTTCGGTGATTGAATTTCATATATTCGTATAATAAAAAATTATAATTATTGTTTTTAAAATTTAACTCACATTTATTTAAATTTATGGTCATATAACCTAAAAACCGAGATACTTACTCAATGATGATATTGTAAAACTATATATGAAAAGATTAAATGTAAAAAAAATGAAAGACAAGTTTGTGAATAAAATAATAATGGATGAAAATTTGAAATTTACTATTTTGACTCTCTTTTCTATTATAATTGTTGAATGTGAAAAATTAGTGAATTTAATTCATCCATTTATATTATGTATATTATGTATATTGACCATTTTAATTTTTAAAGATTGAGCAAGTTTTAAGATTTTTCAAAATAAGTGTGCAACACACTTCGCATATTTTTACAGTGTTTGCTAATTTAAAACGTAATAACAATCATCCATTGGAATTCTAATTTTATTTTTTCTGGAATCGTGCTTTTATAGCGCTTCTAAATTCATTTTGTTTCTTGAAAGGTCATTACACCTTCAAGCAAGCCTTTTTGCAATCTAATTAAAATTGGAATAGATTATTGTTATGTAAAACTGAGAAAAACAAAGTGACTCGTTTATAATGCTATTATTATATCGTTGAAAATTTTGGATACAAATCGTAAACCTAATCTTATTTTTCAACTAAAAAAAAATGCAACGGTTAATATTATTTGTAATTAAATTCTACTTTTTGGTAGGAGGAAGTGCGCCAACAGTTTTTGAACACTGTTCCTTTAGCATAGGAGGAAAAAATGGATTGAATGGAAGTTGTGGAATGCAATTGGTTTCAGCTTCCAAAATTGCTTTGCAACAAGCAGGGCCTATGTTTCCGAACTTTCCAATGAGTATAGATTGCGAAAACTCTGCGATGCACCCTGGAATATTCATAAAAGATGACAAACATTTTGTTATATCAGGTAATCCTGGTACACCGGGACTCGGTAGGAATGGAAATGGAAAAGGAAACGGTGCCGGAAATTGTGGTAATTGAGCATTTGCAGACAGTGCAATGCATAAAACCGCTAGGAGAAAAATCACGTTTTTGAAAGCCATGATGAAAGAAAAAAGATGTTTGAAATATTCCAATATATGATTCTTTCTCGTGTTTGTTGTTGAGTGATGAACAATACTAAGATCAGTTGTTATTTATAGGGGAAGAAATGAGCTATGGTGGTACTAATTGTATTTGTCTCCATAAAACGTCTTTCAAATTTTTATTAGATAATCAATAAGCTTGCAGTTTCTTATTTTGTTATTGAATGAGAAGTTACTAAAATTAAAAGAGAGTGCACAGCCACCTTGATGAGACGATTGACATTAATAGAAAAATATTAACTACTTAGACTATTGATGAGAGGACAAAGGAGATGATATATATAGTACGACACAATTAGAAAACCCGGTTTAGGGTTTTCAACTCTATTAAAAACAATCTTAAAAAAATATGACACTTTATCTTAAATATTAAAAAAAATTCAAAATATTGTTTAAGGGTTTTCGAGCTAGCCCAAGTTCGACCGGGCTAATTAAACCACAAAAATCTTGAGCGTGAACGAGTTTAGCGAGAAAAACCAGACTTTTATGAATATATATATATATATATATATATATATATATATATATATATATTTAATATCGAGCCCGCTATTTTTAGGGCTTTTGACGTAATCGACATGCCTATGTATATGTTCTCTCTTTTCCATATTCTGTTAAAGTATTTAATATAACACGTATATATTTTCTAATTAGGAACAGTTTTAGCAATAAATTCTAAAACACAGACCTAAATAAATGATTAGGAATATAAGACATACCACGACATATCTTATGCACCATGTTCGGTGATTGAATTTCATGTATTCGTATAATAAAAAATTATAATTATTGTTTTTAAAATTTAACTCACATTTATTTAAATTTATGGTCATATAACCTAAAAACCGAGATACTTATTCAATGATGATATTGTAAAACTATATATGAAAAGATTAAATGTAAAAAAAATGAAAGACAAGTTTGTGAATAAAATAATAATGGATGAAAATTTGAAATTTACTATTTTGACTCTCTTTTCTATTATAATTTTTGAATGTGAAAAATTAGTGAATTTAATTCATCCATTTATATTATGTTTATTATGTATATTGACCATTTTAATTTTTAAAGATTGAGCAAGTTTTAAGATTTTTCATTATAACTGTGCAACACACTTCGCATATTTTTGCAGTGTTTGCTAATTTAAAACGTAATAACAATCATCCATTGGACTTCTAATTTTATTTTTTCCGGAATCGTGCTTTTATAGCGCTTCTAAATTCATGTTGGTTCTTGAAAGGTCATTACACCTTCAAGCAAGCTTTTTTGCAATCTAATTAAAATTGTTATAGATTATTGTTATGTAAAACTGGGAAAAACAACGTGACTCATTTATATTGCTATTATTATATCGTTGAAAATTTTTGGATACAAATCGTAAACCTAATCTTATTTTTCAACTAAAAAAAAAATGCAACGGTTAACATTATTTGTAATTAAATTCTACTTTTTGGTAGGAGGAAGTGCGCCAACAGTTTTTGAACACTGTTCCTTTAGCATAGGAGGAAAAAATGGATTGAATGGAAGTTGTGGAATGCAATTGGTTTCAGCTTCCAAAATTGCTTTGCAACAAGCAGGGCCTATGTTTCCGAACTTTCCAATGAGTATGGATTGCGAAAACTCTGCGATACACCCTGGAATATTCATAAAAGATGACAAACATTTTGTTATATCAGGTAATCCTGGTACACCGGGACTCGGTAGGAATGGAAATGGAAAAGGAAACGGTGCCGGAAATTGTGGTAATTGAGCATTTGCAGACAGTGCAATGCATAAAACCGCTAGGAGAAAAATCACGTTTTTGAAAGCCATGATGAAAGAAAAAAGATGTTTGAAATATTCCAATATATGATTCTTTCTCGTGTTTGTTGTTGAGTGATGAACAATACTAAGATCAGTTGTTATTTATAGGGGAAGAAATGAGCTATGGTGGTACTAATTGTATTTGTCTCCATAAAACGTCTTTCAAATTTTTATTAGATAATCAATAAGCTTGCAGTTTCTTATTTTGTTATTGAATGAGAAGTTACTAAAATTAAAAGAGAGTCCACAGCCACCTTGATGAGACGATTGACATTAATAGGAAAATATTAACTACTTAGACTATTGATGAGAGGACAAAGGAGATGATATATATAGTACGACACAATTAGAAAACCCGGTTTAGGGTTTTCAACTCTATTAAAAACAATCTTAAAAAAATATGACACTTTATCTTAAATATTAAAAAAAATTTAAAATATTGTTTAAGGGTTTTCGAGCTGGCCCAAGTTCGACCGGGCTAATTAAACCACAAAAATCTTGAGTCTGAACGGGCTTAGCGAGAAAAACCAGACTTTTATGAATATATATATTTAATTTCGAGCCCACTATTTTTAGGGCTTTTGACGTAATCGACATGCCTATGTATATGTTCTCTCTTTTCCATTTTCTGTTAAAGTATTTAATATTTCACTAATATATTTTCTAATTAGGAACAATTTTAGCAATAAATTCTAAAACACATACCTAAACAAATGATTAGGAATATAAGACATACCAATACATATCTTATGCACCATGTTCGGTGATTGAATTTCATATATTCGTAAAATAAAAAATTATAATTATTGCTTTTAAAATTTAACTCACATTTATTTCATTTTATGGTCATATAACCTAAAAACCGAGATACTTATTCAATGATGATATTGTAAAACTATATATGAAAAGATTAAATGTAAAAAAAATGAAAGACAAGTTTGTGAATGACATAATAATGGATGAAAATTTGAAATTTACTATTTTGACTCTCTTTTCTATTATAATTTTTGAATGTGAAAAATTAGTGAATTTAATTCATCCATTTATATTATGTATATTATGTATATTGACCATTTTAATTTTTAAAGATTGAGCAAGTTTTAAGATTTTTCAATATAAGTGTGCAACACACTTCGCATATTTTTGCAGTGTTTGCTAATTTAAAACGTAATAACAATCATCCATTGGACTTCTAATTTTATTTTTTCCGGAATCGTGCTTTTATAGCGCTTCTAAATTCATGTTGGCTCTTGAAAGGTCATTACACCTTCAAGCAAGCTTTTTTGCAATCTAATTAAAATTGTTATAGATTATTGTTATGTAAAACTGGGAAAAACAAAGTGACTCGTTTATAATGCTATTATTATATCGTTGAAAATTTTGGATACAAATCGTAAACCTAATCTTATTTTTCAACTAAAAAAAAAAATGCAACGGTTAACATTATTTGTAATTAAATTCTACTTTTTGGTAGGAGGAAGTGCGCCAACAGTTTTTGAACACTGCTCCTTTAGCATAGGAGGAAAAAATGGATTGAATGGAAGTTGTGGAATGCAATTGGTTTCAGCTTCCAAAATTGCTTTGCAACAAGCAGGGCCTATGTTTCCGAACTTTCCAATGAGTATGGATTGCGAAAACTCTGCGATACACCCTGGAATATTCATAAAAGATGACAAACATTTTGTTATATCAGGTAATCCTGGTACACCGGGACTCGGTAGGAATGGAAATGGAAAAGGAAACGGTGCCGGAAATTGTGGTAATTGAGCATTTGCAGACAGTGCAATGCATAGAACCGCTAGGAGAAAAATCACGTTTTTGAAAGCCATGATGAAAGAAAAAAGACTTTTGAAATATTCCAATATATGATTCTTTCTCGTGTTTGTTGTTGAGTGATGAACAATACTAAGATTAGTTGTTATTTATAGGAGAAGAAATGAGCTATGGTGGTACTAATTGTATTTGTCTCCATAAAACGTCTTTCAAATTTTTATTAGATAATCAATAAGCTTGCAGTTTCTTATTTTCTTATTGAATAAGAAGTTACTAAAATTAAAAGAGAGTCCACAACCACCTTGATGAGACGATTGACATTAATAGGAAAATATTAACTACTTAGACTATTGATGAGAGGACAAAGGAGATGATATATATAGTACGACACAATTAGAAAACCCGGTTTAGGGTTTTCAACTCTATTAAAAACAATCTTAAAAAAATATGACACTTTATCTTAAATATTAAAAAAAATTTAAAATATTGTTTAAGGGTTTTCGAGCTGGCCCAAGTTCGACCGGGCTAATTAAACCACAAAAATCTTGAGTCTGAACGGGCTTAGCGAGAAAAACCAGACTTTTATGAATATATATATATATATATATTTAATTTCGAGCCCACTATTTTTAGGGTTTTTGACGTAATCGACATGCCTATGTATATGTTCTCTCTTTTCCATTTTCTGTTAAAGTATTTAATATTTCACTAATATATTTTCTAATTAGGAACAATTTTAGCAATAAATTCTAAAACACATACCTAAACAAATGATTAGGAATATAAGACATACCAATACATATCTTATGCACCATGTTCGGTGATTGAATTTCATATATTCGTAAAATAAAAAATTATAATTATTGCTTTTAAAATTTAACTCACATTTATTTCATTTTATGGTCATATAACCTAAAAACCGAGATACTTATTCAATGATGATATTGTAAAACTATATATGAAAAGATTAAATGTAAAAAAAATGAAAGACAAGTTTGTGAATGACATAATAATGGATGAAAATTTGAAATTTACTATTTTGACTCTCTTTTCTATTATAATTTTTGAATGTGAAAAATTAGTGAATTTAATTCATCCATTTATATTATGTATATTATGTATATTGACTATTTTAATTTTTAAAGATTGAGCAAGTTTTAAGATTTTTCAATATAAGTGTGCAACACACTTCGCATATTTTTGCAGTGTTTGCTAAGTTAAAACGTAATAACAATCATCCATTGGACTTCTAATTTTATTTTTTCCGGAATCGTGCTTTTATAGCGCTTCTAAATTCATGTTGGCTCTTGAAAGGTCATTACACCTTCAAGCAAGCTTTTTTGCAATCTAATTAAAATTGTTATAGATTATTGTTATGTAAAACTGGGAAAAACAAAGTGACTCGTTTATAATGCTATTATTATATCGTTGAAAATTTTGGATACAAATCGTAAACCTAATCTTATTTTTCAACTAAAAAAAAAAATGCAACGGTTAACATTATTTGTAATTAAATTCTACTTTTTGGTAGGAGGAAGTGCGCCAACAGTTTTTGAACACTGCTCCTTTAGCATAGGAGGAAAAAATGGATTGAATGGAAGTTGTGGAATGCAATTGGTTTCAGCTTCCAAAATTGCTTTGCAACAAGCAGGGCCTATGTTTCCGAACTTTCCAATGAGTATGGATTGCGAAAACTCTGCGATACACCCTGGAATATTCATAAAAGATGACAAACATTTTGTTATATCAGGTAATCCTGGTACACCGGGACTCGGTAGGAATGGAAATGGAAAAGGAAACGGTGCCGGAAATTGTGGTAATTGAGCATTTGCAGACAGTGCAATGCATATAACCACTAGGAGAAAAATCACGTTTTTGAAAGCCATGATGAAAGAAAAAAGACTTTTGAAATATTCCAATATATGATTCTTTCTCGTGTTTGTTGTTGAGTGATGAACAATACTAAGATCACTTGTTATTTATAGGGGAAGAAATGAGCTATGGTGGTACTAATTGTATTTGTCTCCATAAAACGTCTTTCAAATTTTTATTAGATAATCAATAAGCTTGCAGTTTCTTATTTTCTTATTGAATAAGAAGTTACTAAAATTAAAAGAGAGTCCACAACCACCTTGATGAGACGATTGACATTAATAGGAAAATATTAACTACTTAGACTATTGATGAGAGGACAAAGGAGATGATATATATAGTACGACACAATTAGAAAACACCGTTTAGGGTTTTCAACTCTATTAAAAACAATCTTAAAAAAATATGACACTTTATCTTAAATATTAAAAAAAATTTAAAATATTGTTTAAGGGTTTTCGAGCTGGCCCAAGTTCGACCGGGCTAATTAAACCACAAAAATCTTGAGTCTGAACGGACTTAGCGAGAAAAACCAGACTTTTATGAATATATATATATATATATATATATTTAATTTCGAGCCCACTATTTTTAGGGTTTTTGACGTAATCGACATGCCTATGTATATGTTCTCTCTTTTCCATTTTCTGTTAAAGTATTTAATATTTCACTAATATATTTTCTAATTAGGAACAATTTTAGCAATAAATTCTAAAACACATACCTAAACAAATGATTAGGAATATAAGACATACCAATACATATCTTATGCACCATGTTCGGTGATTGAATTTCATATATTCGTAAAATAAAAAATTATAATTATTGCTTTTAAAATTTAACTCACATTTATTTCATTTTATGGTCATATAACCTAAAAACCGAGATACTTATTCAATGATGATATTGTAAAACTATATATGAAAAGATTAAATGTAAAAAAAATGAAAGACAAGTTTGTGAATGACATAATAATGGATGAAAATTTGAAATTTACTATTTTGACTCTCTTTTCTATTATAATTTTTGAATGTGAAAAATTAGTGAATTTAATTCATCCATTTATATTATGTATATTATGTATATTGACTATTTTAATTTTTAAAGATTGAGCAAGTTTTAAGATTTTTCAATATAAGTGTGCAACACACTTCGCATATTTTTGCAGTGTTTGCTAAGTTAAAACGTAATAACAATCATCCATTGGACTTCTAATTTTATTTTTTCCGGAATCGTGCTTTTATAGCGCTTCTAAATTCATGTTGGCTCTTGAAAGGTCATTACACCTTCAAGCAAGCTTTTTTGCAATCTAATTAAAATTGTTATAGATTATTGTTATGTAAAACTGGGAAAAACAAAGTGACTCGTTTATAATGCTATTATTATATCGTTGAAAATTTTGGATACAAATCGTAAACCTAATCTTATTTTTCAACTAAAAAAAAAAATGCAACGGTTAACATTATTTGTAATTAAATTCTACTTTTTGGTAGGAGGAAGTGCGCCAACAGTTTTTGAACACTGCTCCTTTAGCATAGGAGGAAAAAATGGATTGAATGGAAGTTGTGGAATGCAATTGGTTTCAGCTTCCAAAATTGCTTTGCAACAAGCAGGGCCTATGTTTCCGAACTTTCCAATGAGTATGGATTGCGAAAACTCTGCGATACACCCTGGAATATTCATAAAAGATGACAAACATTTTGTTATATCAGGTAATCCTGGTACACCGGGACTCGGTAGGAATGGAAATGGAAAAGGAAACGGTGCCGGAAATTGTGGTAATTGAGCATTTGCAGACAGTGCAATGCATATAACCACTAGGAGAAAAATCACGTTTTTGAAAGCCATGATGAAAGAAAAAAGACTTTTGAAATATTCCAATATATGATTCTTTCTCGTGTTTGTTGTTGAGTGATGAACAATACTAAGATCACTTGTTATTTATAGGGGAAGAAATGAGCTATGGTGGTACTAATTGTATTTGTCTCCATAAAACGTCTTTCAAATTTTTATTAGATAATCAATAAGCTTGCAGTTTCTTATTTTCTTATTGAATAAGAAGTTACTAAAATTAAAAGAGAGTCCACAACCACCTTGATGAGACGATTGACATTAATAGGAAAATATTAACTACTTAGACTATTGATGAGAGGACAAAGGAGATGATATATATAGTACGACACAATTAGAAAACACCGTTTAGGGTTTTCAACTCTATTAAAAACAATCTTAAAAAAATATGACACTTTATCTTAAATATTAAAAAAAATTTAAAATATTGTTTAAGGGTTTTCGAGCTGGCCCAAGTTCGACCGGGCTAATTAAACCACAAAAATCTTGAGTCTGAACGGACTTAGCGAGAAAAACCAGACTTTTATGAATATATATATATATATATATTTAATTTCGAGCCCACTATTTTTAGGGTTTTTGACGTAATCGACATGCCTATGTATATGTTCTCTCTTTTCCATTTTCTGTTAAAGTATTTAATATTTCACTAATATATTTTCTAATTAGGAACAATTTTAGCAATAAATTCTAAAACACATACCTAAACAAATGATTAGGAATATAAGACATACCAATACATATCTTATGCACCATGTTCGGTGATTGAATTTCATATATTCGTAAAATAAAAAATTATAATTATTGCTTTTAAAATTTAACTCACATTTATTTCATTTTATGGTCATATAACCTAAAAACCGAGATACTTATTCAATGATGATATTGTAAAACTATATATGAAAAGATTAAATGTAAAAAAAATGAAAGACAAGTTTGTGAATGACATAATAATGGATGAAAATTTGAAATTTACTATTTTGACTCTCTTTTCTATTATAATTTTTGAATGTGAAAAATTAGTGAATTTAATTCATCCATTTATATTATGTATATTATGTATATTGACCATTTTAATTTTTAAAGATTGAGCAAGTTTTAAGATTTTTCAATATAAGTGTGCAACACACTTCGCATATTTTTGCAGTGTTTGCTAATTTAAAACGTAATAACAATCATCCATTGGACTTCTAATTTTATTTTTTCCGGAATCGTGCTTTTATAGCGCTTCTAAATTCATGTTGGTTCTTGAAAGGTCATTACACCTTCAAGCAAGCTTTTTTGCAATCTAATTAAAATTGTTATAGATTATTGTTATGTAAAACTGGGAAAAACAAAGTGACTCGTTTATAATGCTATTATTATATCGTTGAAAATTTTGGATACAAATCGTAAACCTAATCTTATTTTTCAACTAAAAAAAAAAATGCAACGGTTAACATTATTTGTAATTAAATTCTACTTTTTGGTAGGAGGAAGTGCGCCAACAGTTTTTGAACACTGCTCCTTTAGCATAGGAGGAAAAAATGGATTGAATGGAAGTTGTGGAATGCAATTGGTTTCAGCTTCCAAAATTGCTTTGCAACAAGCAGGGCCTATGTTTCCGAACTTTCCAATGAGTATGGATTGCGAAAACTCTGCGATACACCCTGGAATATTCATAAAAGATGACAAACATTTTGTTATATCAGGTAATCCTGGTACACCGGGACTCGGTAGGAATGGAAATGGAAAAGGAAACGGTGCCGGAAATTGTGGTAATTGAGCATTTGCAGACAGTGCAATGCATAGAACCGCTAGGAGAAAAATCACGTTTTTGAAAGCCATGATGAAAGAAAAAAGACTTTTGAAATATTCCAATATATGATTCTTTCTCGTGTTTGTTGTTGAGTGATGAACAATACTAAGATCTGTTGTTATTTATAGGGGAAGAAATGAGCTATGGTGGTACTAATTGTATTTGTCTCCATAAAACGTCTTTCAAATTTTTATTAGATAATCAATAAGCTTGCAGTTTCTTATTTTCTTATTGAATAAGAAGTTACTAAAATTAAAAGAGAGTCCACAACCACCTTGATGAGACGATTGACATTAATAGGAAAATATTAACTACTTAGACTATTGATGAGAGGACAAAGGAGATGATATATATAGTACGACACAATTAGAAAACCCGGTTTAGGGTTTTCAACTCTATTAAAAACAATCTTAAAAAAATATGACACTTTATCTTAAATATTAAAAAAAATTTAAAATATTGTTTAAGGGTTTTCGAGCTGGCCCAAGTTCGACCGGGCTAATTAAACCACAAAAATCTTGAGTCTGAACGGACTTAGCGAGAAAAACCAGACTTTTATGAATATATATATATATATATATTTAATTTCGAGCCCACTATTTTTAGGGTTTTTGACGTAATCGACATGCCTATGTATATGTTCTCTCTTTTCCATTTTCTGTTAAAGTATTTAATATTTCACTAATATATTTTCTAATTAGGAACAATTTTAGCAATAAATTCTAAAACACATACCTAAACAAATGATTAGGAATATAAGACATACCAATACATATCTTATGCACCATGTTCGGTGATTGAATTTCATATATTCGTAAAATAAAAAATTATAATTATTGCTTTTAAAATTTAACTCACATTTATTTCATTTTATGGTCATATAACCTAAAAACCGAGATACTTATTCAATGATGATATTGTAAAACTATATATGAAAAGATTAAATGTAAAAAAAATGAAAGACAAGTTTGTGAATGACATAATAATGGATGAAAATTTGAAATTTACTATTTTGACTCTCTTTTCTATTATAATTTTTGAATGTGAAAAATTAGTGAATTTAATTCATCCATTTATATTATGTATATTATGTATATTGACTATTTTAATTTTTAAAGATTGAGCAAGTTTTAAGATTTTTCAATATAAGTGTGCAACACACTTCGCATATTTTTGCAGTGTTTGCTAAGTTAAAACGTAATAACAATCATCCATTGGACTTCTAATTTTATTTTTTCCGGAATCGTGCTTTTATAGCGCTTCTAAATTCATGTTGGCTCTTGAAAGGTCATTACACCTTCAAGCAAGCTTTTTTGCAATCTAATTAAAATTGTTATAGATTATTGTTATGTAAAACTGGGAAAAACAAAGTGACTCGTTTATAATGCTATTATTATATCGTTGAAAATTTTGGATACAAATCGTAAACCTAATCTTATTTTTCAACTAAAAAAAAAAATGCAACGGTTAACATTATTTGTAATTAAATTCTACTTTTTGGTAGGAGGAAGTGCGCCAACAGTTTTTGAACACTGCTCCTTTAGCATAGGAGGAAAAAATGGATTGAATGGAAGTTGTGGAATGCAATTGGTTTCAGCTTCCAAAATTGCTTTGCAACAAGCAGGGCCTATGTTTCCGAACTTTCCAATGAGTATGGATTGCGAAAACTCTGCGATACACCCTGGAATATTCATAAAAGATGACAAACATTTTGTTATATCAGGTAATCCTGGTACACCGGGACTCGGTAGGAATGGAAATGGAAAAGGAAACGGTGCCGGAAATTGTGGTAATTGAGCATTTGCAGACAGTGCAATGCATATAACCACTAGGAGAAAAATCACGTTTTTGAAAGCCATGATGAAAGAAAAAAGACTTTTGAAATATTCCAATATATGATTCTTTCTCGTGTTTGTTGTTGAGTGATGAACAATACTAAGATCAGTTGTTATTTATAGGGGAAGAAATGAGCTATGGTGGTACTAATTGTATTTGTCTCCATAAAACGTCTTTCAAATTTTTATTAGATAATCAATAAGCTTGCAGTTTCTTATTTTCTTATTGAATAAGAAGTTACTAAAATTAAAAGAGAGTCCACAACCACCTTGATGAGACGATTGACATTAATAGGAAAATATTAACTACTTAGACTATTGATGAGAGGACAAAGGAGATGATATATATAGTACGACACAATTAGAAAACACCGTTTAGGGTTTTCAACTCTATTAAAAACAATCTTAAAAAAATATGACACTTTATCTTAAATATTAAAAAAAATTTAAAATATTGTTTAAGGGTTTTCGAGCTGGCCCAAGTTCGACCGGGCTAATTAAACCACAAAAATCTTGAGTCTGAACGGACTTAGCGAGAAAAACCAGACTTTTATGAATATATATATATATATATATTTAATTTCGAGCCCACTATTTTTAGGGTTTTTGACGTAATCGACATGCCTATGTATATGTTCTCTCTTTTCCATTTTCTGTTAAAGTATTTAATATTTCACTAATATATTTTCTAATTAGGAACAATTTTAGCAATAAATTCTAAAACACATACCTAAACAAATGATTAGGAATATAAGACATACCAATACATATCTTATGCACCATGTTCGGTGATTGAATTTCATATATTCGTAAAATAAAAAATTATAATTATTGCTTTTAAAATTTAACTCACATTTATTTCATTTTATGGTCATATAACCTAAAAACCGAGATACTTATTCAATGATGATATTGTAAAACTATATATGAAAAGATTAAATGTAAAAAAAATGAAAGACAAGTTTGTGAATGACATAATAATGGATGAAAATTTGAAATTTACTATTTTGACTCTCTTTTCTATTATAATTTTTGAATGTGAAAAATTAGTGAATTTAATTCATCCATTTATATTATGTATATTATGTATATTGACCATTTTAATTTTTAAAGATTGAGCAAGTTTTAAGATTTTTCAATATAAGTGTGCAACACACTTCGCATATTTTTGCAGTGTTTGCTAATTTAAAACGTAATAACAATCATCCATTGGACTTCTAATTTTATTTTTTCCGGAATCGTGCTTTTATAGCGCTTCTAAATTCATGTTGGTTCTTGAAAGGTCATTACACCTTCAAGCAAGCTTTTTTGCAATCTAATTAAAATTGTTATAGATTATTGTTATGTAAAACTGGGAAAAACAAAGTGACTCGTTTATAATGCTATTATTATATCGTTGAAAATTTTGGATACAAATCGTAAACCTAATCTTATTTTTCAACTAAAAAAAAAAATGCAACGGTTAACATTATTTGTAATTAAATTCTACTTTTTGGTAGGAGGAAGTGCGCCAACAGTTTTTGAACACTGCTCCTTTAGCATAGGAGGAAAAAATGGATTGAATGGAAGTTGTGGAATGCAATTGGTTTCAGCTTCCAAAATTGCTTTGCAACAAGCAGGGCCTATGTTTCCGAACTTTCCAATGAGTATGGATTGCGAAAACTCTGCGATACACCCTGGAATATTCATAAAAGATGACAAACATTTTGTTATATCAGGTAATCCTGGTACACCGGGACTCGGTAGGAATGGAAATGGAAAAGGAAACGGTGCCGGAAATTGTGGTAATTGAGCATTTGCAGACAGTGCAATGCATAGAACCGCTAGGAGAAAAATCACGTTTTTGAAAGCCATGATGAAAGAAAAAAGACTTTTGAAATATTCCAATATATGATTCTTTCTCGTGTTTGTTGTTGAGTGATGAACAATACTAAGATCTGTTGTTATTTATAGGGGAAGAAATGAGCTATGGTGGTACTAATTGTATTTGTCTCCATAAAACGTCTTTCAAATTTTTATTAGATAATCAATAAGCTTGCAGTTTCTTATTTTCTTATTGAATAAGAAGTTACTAAAATTAAAAGAGAGTCCACAACCACCTTGATGAGACGATTGACATTAATAGGAAAATATTAACTACTTAGACTATTGATGAGAGGACAAAGGAGATGATATATATAGTACGACACAATTAGAAAACCCGGTTTAGGGTTTTCAACTCTATTAAAAACAATCTTAAAAAAATATGACACTTTATCTTAAATATTAAAAAAAATTTAAAATATTGTTTAAGGGTTTTCGAGCTGGCCCAAGTTCGACCGGGCTAATTAAACCACAAAAATCTTGAGTCTGATGGGCTTAGCGAGAAAAACCAGACTTTTATGAATATATATATATATATATATTTAATTTCGAGCCCACTATTTTTAGGGTTTTTGACGTAATCGACATGCCTATGTATATGTTCTCTCTTTTCCATTTTCTGTTAAAGTATTTAATATTTCACTAATATATTTTCTAATTAGGAACAATTTTAGCAATAAATTCTAAAACACATACCTAAACAAATGATTAGGAATATAAGACATACCAATACATATCTTATGCACCATGTTCGGTGATTGAATTTCATATATTCGTAAAATAAAAAATTATAATTATTGCTTTTAAAATTTAACTCACATTTATTTCATTTTATGGTCATATAACCTAAAAACCGAGATACTTATTCAATGATGATATTGTAAAACTATATATGAAAAGATTAAATGTAAAAAAAATGAAAGACAAGTTTGTGAATGACATAATAATGGATGAAAATTTGAAATTTACTATTTTGACTCTCTTTTCTATTATAATTTTTGAATGTGAAAAATTAGTGAATTTAATTCATCCATTTATATTATGTATATTATGTATATTGACCATTTTAATTTTTAAAGATTGAGCAAGTTTTAAGATTTTTCAATATAAGTGTGCAACACACTTCGCATATTTTTGCAGTGTTTGCTAATTTAAAACGTAATAACAATCATCCATTGGACTTCTAATTTTATTTTTTCCGGAATCGTGCTTTTATAGCGCTTCTAAATTCATGTTGGTTCTTGAAAGGTCATTACACCTTCAAGCAAGCTTTTTTGCAATCTAATTAAAATTGTTATAGATTATTGTTATGTAAAACTGGGAAAAACAAAGTGACTCGTTTATAATGCTATTATTATATCGTTGAAAATTTTGGATACAAATCGTAAACCTAATCTTATTTTTCAACTAAAAAAAAAAATGCAACGGTTAACATTATTTGTAATTAAATTCTACTTTTTGGTAGGAGGAAGTGCGCCAACAGTTTTTGAACACTGCTCCTTTAGCATAGGAGGAAAAAATGGATTGAATGGAAGTTGTGGAATGCAATTGGTTTCAGCTTCCAAAATTGCTTTGCAACAAGCAGGGCCTATGTTTCCGAACTTTCCAATGAGTATGGATTGCGAAAACTCTGCGATACACCCTGGAATATTCATAAAAGATGACAAACATTTTGTTATATCAGGTAATCCTGGTACACCGGGACTCGGTAGGAATGGAAATGGAAAAGGAAACGGTGCCGGAAATTGTGGTAATTGAGCATTTGCAGACAGTGCAATGCATAGAACCGCTAGGAGAAAAATCACGTTTTTGAAAGCCATGATGAAAGAAAAAAGACTTTTGAAATATTCCAATATATGATTCTTTCTCGTGTTTGTTGTTGAGTGATGAACAATACTAAGATCAGTTGTTATTTATAGGGGAAGAAATGAGCTATGGTGGTACTAATTGTATTTGTCTCCATAAAACGTCTTTCAAATTTTTATTAGATAATCAATAAGCTTGCAGTTTCTTATTTTCTTATTGAATAAGAAGTTACTAAAATTAAAAGAGAGTCCACAACCACCTTGATGAGACGATTGACATTAATAGGAAAATATTAACTACTTAGACTATTGATGAGAGGACAAAGGAGATGATATATATAGTACGACACAATTAGAAAACCCGGTTTAGGGTTTTCAACTCTATTAAAAACAATCTTAAAAAAATATGACACTTTATCTTAAATATTAAAAAAAATTTAAAATATTGTTTAAGGGTTTTCGAGCTGGCCCAAGTTCGACCGGGCTAATTAAACCACAAAAATCTTGAGTCTGATGGGCTTAGCGAGAAAAACCAGACTTTTATGAATATATATATATATATATATTTAATTTCGAGCCCACTATTTTTAGGGTTTTTGACGTAATCGACATGCCTATGTATATGTTCTCTCTTTTCCATTTTCTGTTAAAGTATTTAATATTTCACTAATATATTTTCTAATTAGGAACAATTTTAGCAATAAATTCTAAAACACATACCTAAACAAATGATTAGGAATATAAGACATACCAATACATATCTTATGCACCATGTTCGGTGATTGAATTTCATATATTCGTAAAATAAAAAATTATAATTATTGCTTTTAAAATTTAACTCACATTTATTTCATTTTATGGTCATATAACCTAAAAACCGAGATACTTATTCAATGATGATATTGTAAAACTATATATGAAAAGATTAAATGTAAAAAAAATGAAAGACAAGTTTGTGAATGACATAATAATGGATGAAAATTTGAAATTTACTATTTTGACTCTCTTTTCTATTATAATTTTTGAATGTGAAAAATTAGTGAATTTAATTCATCCATTTATATTATGTATATTATGTATATTGACCATTTTAATTTTTAAAGATTGAGCAAGTTTTAAGATTTTTCAATATAAGTGTGCAACACACTTCGCATATTTTTGCAGTGTTTGCTAATTTAAAACGTAATAACAATCATCCATTGGACTTCTAATTTTATTTTTTCCGGAATCGTGCTTTTATAGCGCTTCTAAATTCATGTTGGTTCTTGAAAGGTCATTACACCTTCAAGCAAGCTTTTTTGCAATCTAATTAAAATTGTTATAGATTATTGTTATGTAAAACTGGGAAAAACAAAGTGACTCGTTTATAATGCTATTATTATATCGTTGAAAATTTTGGATACAAATCGTAAACCTAATCTTATTTTTCAACTAAAAAAAAAAATGCAACGGTTAACATTATTTGTAATTAAATTCTACTTTTTGGTAGGAGGAAGTGCGCCAACAGTTTTTGAACACTGCTCCTTTAGCATAGGAGGAAAAAATGGATTGAATGGAAGTTGTGGAATGCAATTGGTTTCAGCTTCCAAAATTGCTTTGCAACAAGCAGGGCCTATGTTTCCGAACTTTCCAATGAGTATGGATTGCGAAAACTCTGCGATACACCCTGGAATATTCATAAAAGATGACAAACATTTTGTTATATCAGGTAATCCTGGTACACCGGGACTCGGTAGGAATGGAAATGGAAAAGGAAACGGTGCCGGAAATTGTGGTAATTGAGCATTTGCAGACAGTGCAATGCATAGAACCGCTAGGAGAAAAATCACGTTTTTGAAAGCCATGATGAAAGAAAAAAGACTTTTGAAATATTCCAATATATGATTCTTTCTCGTGTTTGTTGTTGAGTGATGAACAATACTAAGATCAGTTGTTATTTATAGGGGAAGAAATGAGCTATGGTGGTACTAATTGTATTTGTCTCCATAAAACGTCTTTCAAATTTTTATTAGATAATCAATAAGCTTGCAGTTTCTTATTTTCTTATTGAATAAGAAGTTACTAAAATTAAAAGAGAGTCCACAACCACCTTGATGAGACTATTGACATTAATAGGAAAATATTAACTACTTAGACTATTGATGAGAGGACAAAGGAGATGATATATATAGTACGACACAATTAGAAAACCCGGTTTAGGGTTTTCAACTCTATTAAAAACAATCTTAAAAAAATATGACACTTTATCTTAAATATTAAAAAAAATTTAAAATATTGTTTAAGGGTTTTCGAGCTGGCCCAAGTTCGACCGGGCTAATTAAACCACAAAAATCTTGAGTCTGAACGGGCTTAGCGAGAAAAACCAGACTTTTATGAATATATATATATATATTTAATTTCGAGCCCACTATTTTTAGGGTTTTTGACGTAATCGACATGCCTATGTATATGTTCTCTCTTTTCCATTTTCTGTTAAAGTATTTAATATTTCACTAATATATTTTCTAATTAGGAACAATTTTAGCAATAAATTCTAAAACACATACCTAAACAAATGATTAGGAATATAAGACATACCAATACATATCTTATGCACCATGTTCGGTGATTGAATTTCATATATTCGTAAAATAAAAAATTATAATTATTGCTTTTAAAATTTAACTCACATTTATTTCATTTTATGGTCATATAACCTAAAAACCGAGATACTTATTCAATGATGATATTGTAAAACTATATATGAAAAGATTAAATGTAAAAAAAATGAAAGACAAGTTTGTGAATGACATAATAATGGATGAAAATTTGAAATTTACTATTTTGACTCTCTTTTCTATTATAATTTTTGAATGTGAAAAATTAGTGAATTTAATTCATCCATTTATATTATGTATATTATGTATATTGACTATTTTAATTTTTAAAGATTGAGCAAGTTATAAGATTTTTCAATATAAGTGTGCAACACACTTCGCATATTTTTGCAGTGTTTGCTAAGTTAAAACGTAATAACAATCATCCATTGGACTTCTAATTTTATTTTTTCCGGAATCGTGCTTTTATAGCGCTTCTAAATTCATGTTGGCTCTTGAAAGGTCATTACACCTTCAAGCAAGCTTTTTTGCAATCTAATTAAAATTGTTATAGATTATTGTTATGTAAAACTGGGAAAAACAAAGTGACTCGTTTATAATGCTATTATTATATCGTTGAAAATTTTGGATACAAATCGTAAACCTAATCTTATTTTTCAACTAAAAAAAAAAATGCAACGGTTAACATTATTTGTAATTAAATTCTACTTTTTGGTAGGAGGAAGTGCGCCAACAGTTTTTGAACACTGCTCCTTTAGCATAGGAGGAAAAAATGGATTGAATGGAAGTTGTGGAATGCAATTGGTTTCAGCTTCCAAAATTGCTTTGCAACAAGCAGGGCCTATGTTTCCGAACTTTCCAATGAGTATGGATTGCGAAAACTCTGCGATACACCCTGGAATATTCATAAAAGATGACAAACATTTTGTTATATCAGGTAATCCTGGTACACCGGGACTCGGTAGGAATGGAAATGGAAAAGGAAACGGTGCCGGAAATTGTGGTAATTGAGCATTTGCAGACAGTGCAATGCATAGAACCGCTAGGAGAAAAATCACGTTTTTGAAAGCCATGATGAAAGAAAAAAGACTTTTGAAATATTCCAATATATGATTCTTTCTCGTGTTTGTTGTTGAGTGATGAACAATACTAAGATCAGTTGTTATTTATAGGGGAAGAAATGAGCTATGGTGGTACTAATTGTATTTGTCTCCATAAAACGTCTTTCAAATTTTTATTAGATAATCAATAAGCTTGCAGTTTCTTATTTTCTTATTGAATAAGAAGTTACTAAAATTAAAAGAGAGTCCACAACCACCTTGATGAGACGATTGACATTAAAAGGAAAATATTAACTACTTAGACTATTGATGAGAGGACAAAGGAGATGATATATATAGTACGACACAATTAGAAAACCCGGTTTAGGGTTTTCAACTCTATTAAAAACAATCTTAAAAAAATATGACACTTTATCTTAAATATTAAAAAAAATTTAAAATATTGTTTAAGGGTTTTCGAGCTGGCCCAAGTTCGACCGGGCTAATTGAACCACAAAAATCTTGAGTCTGAACGGGCTTAGCGAGAAAAACCAGACTTTTATGAATATATATATATATATATATATATTTAATTTCGAGCCCGCTATTTTTAGGGCTTTTGACGTAATCGACATGCCTATGTATTTGTTCTCTCTTTTCTAGTTTCTATTAAAGTATTTATTATTTCACGTATATATTTTCTAATTAGGAACTGTTTTAGCAATAAATTCTAAAACACATACCTAAATAAATGATTAGGAATATAAGACATACCACGACATATCTTATGCACCATGTTCAGTGATTAAATTTCATATATTCGTAAAATGAAAAATATAATTATTGTTTTTAAAATTTAACTCACATTTATTTAAATTTATGGTCATATAACCTAAAAACCGAGATACTTATTCAATGATGATATTGTAAAACTATATATGAAAAGATTAAATGTAAAAAAATGAAAGACAAGTTTGTGAATAAAATAATAATGGATGAAAATTTGAAATTTACTATTTTGACTCTCTTTTCTATTATAATTTTTGAATGTGAAAAATTAGTGAATTTAATTCATCCATTTATATTATGTATATTATGTATATTGACCATTTTAATTTTTAAAGATTGAGCAAGTTTTAAGATTTTTCAATATAAGTGTGCAACACACTTCGCATTTTTTTGCAGTGTTTGCTAATTTAAAACGTAATAACAATCATCCATTGGACTTCTAATTTTATTTTTTCCGGAATCGTGCTTTTATAGCGCTTCTAAATTCATGTTGGTTCTTGAAAGGTCATTACACCTTCAAGCAAGCTTTTTTTGCAATCTAATTAAAATTGTTATAGATTATTGTTATGTAAAACTGGGAAAAACAAAGTGACTCGTTTATAATGCTATTATTATATCGTTGAAAATTTTGGATACAAATCGTAAACCTAATCTTATTTTTCAACTAAAAAAAAAATGCAACGGTTAACATTATTTGTAATTAAATTCTACTTTTTGGTAGGAGGAAGTGCGCCAACAGTTTTTGAACACTGTTCCTTTAGCATAGGAGGAAAAAATGGATTGAATGGAAGTTGTGGAATGCAATTGGTTTCAGCTTCCAAAATTGCTTTGCAACAAGCAGGGCCTATGTTTCCGAACTTTCCAATGAGTATAGATTGCGAAAACTCTGCGATACACCCTGGAATATTCATAAAAGATGACAAACATTTTGTTATATCAGGTAATCCTGGTACACCGGGACTCGGTAGGAATGGAAATGGAAAAGGAAACGGTGCCGGAAATTGTGGTAATTGAGCATTTGCAGACAGTGCAATGCATAGAACCGCTAGGAGAAAAATCACGTTTTTGAAAGCCATGATGAAAGAAAAAAGATGTTTGAAATATTCCAATATATGATTCTTTCTCGTGTTTGTTGTTGAGTGATGAACAATACTAAGATCAGTTGTTATTTATAGGGGAAGAAATGAGCTATGGTGGTACTAATTGTATTTGTCTCCATAAAACGTCTTTCAAATTTTTATTAGATAATCAATAAGCTTGCAGTTTCTTATTTTCTTATTGAATGAGAAGTTACTAAAATTAAAAGAGAGTTCACAGCCACCTTGAGGAGACGATTGACATTAATAGGAAAATATTAACTACTTAGACTATCGGTGACAAAGGAAATGATATAAATATATAACCGGAATAGGTGAGAGTTTAGTTTAATCCAATAAATCCGGTTAATATTAATCCTTCTGTTTTGATTAGATTTTTTGTTCGTTCCTCCTTCTAAGTTTCAAGCAAAAATGCTCTTTTGATTAGAAGACAATAATATTTTAAAATAATTTCGGAGATTCAACACACGATTTTTTAAAAGAAAAAAGAATACTAAATTTTTTGATCTTTTACAAAAAAAAATTATTAAAAGTTTTTGCAAAGAAAAATAATAAATTTTTAAATTATTTTACATATAAACTAATCTAAGAAATGGTGATATGTTTTTTTTTATAACAAAAATTACCAAATTAGTATAATAGCATCATTGTAGGTAATACACCAATACACGTATGTATGGCCTAACCCATTCTGAATAGGCCCAAATTGAAACAAAGCCCAACAAGAAGGAAGTCTCGTGCTTCTTTCTCAAATAAAACCCTAGAGATTCCCTCTCTTCCCAATTCCAGCGCTCAATTCTCCGGCGTATTCAAGTCGCCGGCGAAAATGTCGATGTCGAAGAGCTCCAAGATGCTTCAGTTCATCAACTACAGGATGCGAGTGACGATCCAAGACGGACGACAGCTAATCGGAAAATTCATGGCGTTCGATCGTCACATGAATCTCGTTCTCGGCGACTGCGAAGAGTTTCGAAAACTTCCTCCGGCGAAAGGTAGTAAGAAGACAAACGAAGATAGAGAAGAGCGTCGTACGCTTGGTTTGGTTTTACTTAGAGGAGAAGAAGTGATTTCAATGACTGTCGAAGGTCCACCACCACCGGAAGAATCTCGCGCTAAATCAGGATCTGTAACCGCCGTGGCTGGTCCCGGAATCGGTCGTGCTGCTGGACGTGGTGTACCTACTGGTCCATTGGTTCAAGCTCAGCCTGGATTATCTGGTCCTGTTCGTGGAATTGGTGGACCTGCTCCTGGAATGATGCAGCCTCAGATCTCTAGACCACCGCAGATTATTCGTCCGCCAGGACAAATGCCGCCACCGCCTCCGTCTGGTTTTGTTGGTCAAGGAGGTCCTCCTCCACCTTATGGTATGAGACCACCGTATCCTGGTCCACCACCGCCTCAATATGGTGGACAAAGGCCAATGATGATTCCTCCGCCTGGTGGTATGATGAGAGGACCTCCTCCACCTCATGGAATGCAAGGACCGCCTCCGCCTCGTCCTGGAATGCCTCCTCCCCCTGGTGGTGCTCCGATGTTTGCTCCGCCTCGTCCTGGCATGCCGCCTCCTCCGCCAAATCACCATAATCAGCAACATTGATTAGGTTAGCTGTTTATCAAGTTTTGGAAGGCAACGTTGTTTGGTTTGATATTGAACTCTACTTGATTAGCCTTTATTATCTACTTATGGTTGCTTAGCTTGCAAAGTTATTTGTGTAGCTTGGCCATGATGTGTGGTTTGATTGAAGTTGAACTCGTTTCGATTTAGCTTGGCCTTGTGTAGTGACTGAACCTCATAAATCTTAAGTTAGCTGCAATCTCTACTAGTCTGCTGATAGCCTGATAGTAATCTGAGCTAACAAAGTTTGATGAGTGTCTTATTTTCTATTGCTTTTCTTCTTGTGTTTTCTTAGAGTATGATCACTTTGAAGCTTTGTTATCATCTTGTTTGCATCCTGAAGAATACTATTTGATACGAACATCTCAAGTGTAGGTTCATAGCATTGTCAAACCTTTAACTTACACAGAAACTCTCTTGTAACTTGAACTGATAACTTACACAGAAATTCTACTTGATTAGCCTTTATAATTTATCTGCAATTTCTGTCTGCTTGGCCATGTGTGATTTGATTGAAATTGAACTCGTCTTGACTAGCTTGGGCATATGTAGTGAGTAGTAGTCTGCTCCTGTGTTTTAAATAGCGCAAGGCGAGGCAAGGCGCTGGGGGGCTTAGTTTGAGCCTTGAGCCTAGGCGCTGGAGCCTCTGAGCCTTGGCCGTTTGAGGTGCAACTACAAAATAAAACAGTAGGTTAGATATATTCATTGATTCATAAGCATCTTTAGAACAATTTGTGAGTCTGAAAAGAGATTAAAAAGAAAATCCAACAAAAGCTTAAACCATGAGTCTGAAAAAAATAAATGATAACAAAGAAAATCCAATCCAACAAAAGCTAAACCATGAGTCTGAAACTCTGAAACATAAAAATGAAAACAAAAAGAATCCAATCCAACTAAAGCGAAAATCATGAGTCTGGAACTCTAAAGTTTTTACTTTTTAGGTTATTTCTCATTTAATTTACATGCCATATTTTTGGAAACATAAAAAGCAAGAGAATATCGATGGTTTTGCATTATTACCTTTTTCTGTCTGAGGCGCAGAGCGAGTTGAGGCGAGCCTTGAGCCCAGGCGAGGCCTAGGCGCGCTTTTTAAAACACAGGTCTGCTCATGGCTGTCTTAGCTTGCAGAGTTTCTAGGTTGTTGATGAGTGCCTTGTTGTCAGTTGCTTTTCTTCTTGCGTTTCCTTAAGAGTATGATCACTTTAAAGCTTTGTTACTATCTTTGATTAAATCTTTGTAGAATCATCACATTGTGAATCCTGTGACTTACACACATAAACTCTCTTGCATGCTGTTCCAATGAGTTTGAAAACCCTAATTACTCTTAGAAGCATTAAAAACTCGTGAAATTGATGAAATTCTCAACTCACTTTTAAAAATGTTTAGAATCTAGAAACTCTATGATCCTTGTTTTAGGTTTGTTCTTGAATTTTCTTTTGGAAAGCGGTAGATGTTGTAGGGTTCATTAGCTATATTGGAAGAACTTGTGGATACATCTTTCCCGTGAGATTGGACAATTCTTTTATCTCTGTTTGAAAGATCTGCTAAGTACAATTTTCTCGATCTGGATTGTAGGAGTCACTTCATCTACTACGGAAGCCACATCCACATGATTGAGTTACCCCCTCGGCTAGTCGTAGCTTTTTTCTACCTGGAGCTCAGAGGATCGATGAGTTCATATTGGTGTTTTCTGGTGGAAAAGCAACTGATTTTAGAAATAGTGAACTTGTAGAAGTTACTGTCTTGCTCTATGAACTTGAATGTATTACTTGTAATAGAGGCTCTCAATGGTTTTGACTGGCAATTCGGTTCTCAACATTTTAGGCTATGTTGTCGGTTATGTACGTAACAAATAACTTACAGCAGAGTCTCACACTGGTTCATACACCCACCATCCACTACACTTTTCTGCAAGGTAACACTTCTTACTTCAGTTTCTCCTGCAATCACCAAAGATGATCTGTAATGTCAAAAGCAGTGTATGGATTTGTGATACTGACAAACTAACATGCGAAACCCGACCGCTTGATCTAAAACTTCTGTAGTAACAAACCGTTTTTTTTATCATGAGTTCATGTTCAACAACCCCATCGACCTTATCCAGGCTAACCCACATTAGCTATGGAATTTTGCTCGAATAATCAAACATTGAGCAATGTGCAGTTTCACTATGCAGAATGGAAAAGTTTTACCGAGGCTTGACATTGGAGTTGTGAATAAGACATCAAGAATGTTGTGACCATTGCTAATGACTATAGGAAAGTCCTTCCTAAAGGGCTGGCAACTCCTACAAAATAAAACGACTCTTCATGTGATCGATTTAACCAAAACCCCGAGAAATTAACTTTGAAAGAACCAATTTCTCACCTCTGCATCGCCTAATTACAAATCATCTTCCGCTTCAGCCATGGCAAACAAAATAAGACTGGAAAAGAAAGTTTATAGAAGTCATTTTCAGTATTGATGTTTTTGAGTCGTATTGATGTTCTCCAGACAGTATCATTTCTTAATACAGAGGTTTAACTTTAAGATATGCCAATACAGAGGCCAAGGATTAAGAAGAACAGAGATTGGCCACGTGACCAAAATGCGGTCGAGGAATAAAGTAATGTGCGTACACGCAAGAAACAAGAACATATACGAATACTTGTAATACAATGTTAGCTTCGTTGTAATAAACCCATACATACATAGATGTATACTGTGACTTCATTGTTAAATTATACATATTCCCAAAATCACATGTATAGTGATGATAATCCTACTAAAAAACACCACACAGAATGCACATCAAACTTGTCAAATTGACCAAATTTTAAAAGAAAATGTCTCATCATATAGCATTAACAATTACAGCTCTTGTCATGCCACTTTCATTCTCTAGTTGGCTCCCCCGCCTAACTTCAGTCTAGTGTTTGTCTCCGATCTCAATGACTGCAAAGTAACAGCCTCCACTGCTTACCTCTGAAGCTCATGGACATAAAGGGACTTAAAAGAGTTGGATTAGCCCGCATTCTCTTACCGCACACTTGTAGCTGTCGACTCTGAACTCCACAACGAACTCACTGGAAGTCACCACTAGCTCAAATTCAAATGTATACAGATTCTCCATTAAAAGTGGACCTTGAAGATGGCTGCTTGGTGTGTACAGAACAATGTAGCCATTTGGTTCTCGAGAAGTTACTATATTCATTCCCCAATGTGGCCATTTGTTTTGACCCTCAACTAGCAAGAGGCAAGCTTTAAATCTCAAAGATTTAAGAAGATACCTCTCGTTCAACTTCACTGTTAGAGAATCACCAGTAGCTCGGTAAGTGAAGTATGCAGGCACTTTTCCACCTGGTAATATCGCATTTCTACAAGTCGATGTCTGGATGATGAGATCTCTTGCTTCTTGATTCAGTTTGAAGCAGTTAGCGAAGTTGAGAACAATCTTTGGATTTTGAAAGGAGCAGTCTAGTCTCTCCACTGGAGACTCACAATCTCCTGCCTCTAGGATTAGAGAATCTGGAACCACCGGGTGTGAGACAAGTTTTCTGCATTGGTTGAGTTCCAATTTAAGATTGAGCTCTACCAAACTAGAGCAATTGCTGACATCTAAGTATGATAGATTAGTGGCATTCCAGATGGAAGAAGGGAGTTCCACCATACTTGAACAATTCATAAGAGACAAACTTTGAAGATTAATGGCATTCCCAACCAAGGAAGGGAGCTCCTTTAGACTTGAGCATCCGTTAAGATACAATGATTGGAGATTAGCGATATTCCAAATAGATGAGGGGAGCTCCAGTAGATCCAAGCATCCATTAAGATACAATGTCTGGAGATTAGTAGCGTTCTCAATAGAGAAGGGGAGTTCCACCAGACTTGAGCATTCACTGAGAAACAATGATTGGAGGTTAACATTCCCAATAAAGGGAAGCTTCACCAGACTTGAGCATCCACTGAGATTCAAATCTTCCAGACAAGTTAAATTTAAAATAGAAGAGGGGATTTCAATCAAACTCGAACAATTTATAAGTTGCAATTCCCTGAGATTAGTGATATTTCCAATTGAGGAAGGGAGTTCCACCAGACTTGAACATCCATTGGCATATAATTTCTTGAGGTTAGTGGTATTCCCGATGGAAGAGGGAATCTCCAACAGACTCGAACAACCACTGAGATTTAACTCCTTGAGGCTAGTGACATTCCCAATAGAGGAGGGGAGTTGCACCAAACTCGAACATCTATTGAGATACAACTTTTTAAGATTCGTGAGATTCCCAATAGAGGAGGGGAGTTTCACCAGACTTGAGCAACCAATAAGATTCAATTCCAGTAAATTAGTGACATTCCCGATGGAAGAGGGGAGCTCCACCAAGCTTAAACAATCTATGAGTTTCAATTCTTGGAGATTAGTGGCAGTAGAGAAATCAGGCAGCTCCTTCAGGTTCACACAAGAACTCAAATCCATCCATTTGAGATTTCTAATGGGCTGTACAGAAAAAAATAAAGGCAGCATGAGTACATTTTGAACATAGAGTAAAGATCATATGACCGCAAACACACACATATACACTTTTCAACTAATTGGATAATAATAACAATGACTTACTTCATTTCCTTCCCACAACTTCTCAAGCATGCTGTCTCGCATGTTTATTTTGACAAGGAACTCCGGGTTAAACTTGGAAGGCAAACATGTCAGCGGATAACGTTCCCAATGTAGTAATCTAAGTTTTCGAGATATATGGCTCACACCTTGCGTAAGTACAATATGTCGTGACAACGATCACCATATGGGTGGTGGAATCTTAAGAACTGGAGATTGCACATTCTTTCAAAGGCTCTTTCACTTATATTTATTACGCCCTCGATTACACCAGATAACTCGAGATCTATGCCTATAAGAGTTCTGGTACCCTGAAACGAATCCAAAGAAATAAGGGTAGAGATGGTTAACTGTCAAATAAATACAATTTGTACAGACGAAGACAATGAAGGACAAATCTTAAAACTTACCGTATCATCGGTGAGTACTTCACAAATATCTTCAGCATCAACCAAAAACTGACGTTTACCAGGCTTATGAATGGATTGTTTACGAACAATGTCTAGACCTAGTTGTACTAGCAAATTATGCATCTCTATATTTCCGAAGTTCAAAGATAAGAGAGATTTATCGGCTAAGATTTGGAGCCCTTGCCTCACATCCCCAAACTTCTTCGCAAGAAACACTTCCAATGTCTCAATCCTTTCCCTTCTAAAGAAACAGGCTATGTGAAGAAATAAATCTTTATCTTCTTCAGCTAGGGAATTGTAACTGAACTTCAAAACGCTCTCAATGTCATCGTCAAGGCTGGTCCTTAACCTTGGTATTGATTTCGCCCACTCATGCTTCGACATTCGCCGTAAATAGGATCCCATAACCCTTAGTCCTAACGGGAGTTTACCCGCAAGTGTTGTAACCGTCCGAGCAATCTGCTCAAAACCAACTTTAGGGGACTTCTGACCAAAAGCATACATGCAGAATATTTCTAGAGCCTCATCAGAAGTTGGAAAATCAACCTTATAAATATACTTGATCCCATGAGCTTTTAAAAGTTTTAGATCTTGTGTTACGACGATAATGCGACTTCCAAGGCCAAACCATTGTACATCTTTCGCCATGGCATCAAGTTGTACTAGCGCATCGACGTCATCAAGAACTAGAAGAACTTTCTTGTCCTTCAACCTCTCTTGGGCAACCCCTAAATGAGGAACCACCATATCTTTCTGGTTAATCATCTGAGACAACAATTCTTTCTGTAATTGCAGTTTTGCGCTGTACTCATCGTGACAAGGTCTTGGATAACGTACTTTAATGTTGTCAATGATTGCGCCCAGTTGGAATTGATGGAAGAGTTTGTTATATAGAACCCTGGAGATGGTAGTCTTGCCAATTCCAGCAGGACCCCAAATCCCTATCATTCTCACTTCTTCCAGATCAAGTTGTAACAACGAAGTTATCTCTGTCGTATGAGCTTCAATGCCAACAAACTCATCAAAATCCTTTGATGGTGTAAAACTCAACACATCGGAGACATCTTTTGCTATTTTAATGATCATATCTGCTTCATTTTCCCTGAAAGTAACAATATTTATCAAACTTACAAATATTTATTTGGAGTTCATATAATCGTACATATATACAAGAAAAGTATGACACGAATTATGCAATAGAGAGGAAAGACTACCAGTTGCGAGAATCCTCCCCGAGTATATTTGCAGCACTGGTCAAAGCTTGCTTCCATTTCTGCTTCACCTCCTCTGGTCTTCCAACACAAGTTTTTCTAAAAACCTTCCCAAAATCTCCCTTCTGCTTCCTCACATCAGATGGATCCACATCATAAAAAAAGGTCATCACTGTTTGACCCAACTCTTCTCTGCATTTCATAATCTCCACCAATTCATCAAGACACCACTTCGAAGAACCATAGTTCCTCGAGAGCAAGATGATCGCGATCTTAGATCCTCTAATTGCCTGTAAGAGCTCAGGACCAATGGATCCTCCTCTCTTCATCTCATTATCAATGAATGGTGTGATACCCTTTCTTTGAAACTCCTTCTGAATGTGACTGAGAAAGCCTTTGCGGACATCTTCCCCACGGAAGCTCAAGAAGACAGGGTGCAACCAATTTTGAGACAAAGAAGAAGGGGGAGATGAAGGAGATAGAGAAGAAGAAATATTTTTATTTCTTTTACGAAATCTGAATATTCTATAAACCAAGAAACATGAAGAATCCATTAGTATGATAGGAATACGATCAAGATCACAACGCTTTTTTCAGAGCTATGTGGAGGAAGAAGCGTTGCACATGTTGACACTTGACTTTATTAACAAAAAATGTTGACATTAGCAAAAGAGGAAGATTCATGGATGTTTCCTACCACCAAATATAATTATTTAATGATATTTTCATGGAAATTTTGTGGTATACTACATCACTGACCCTGTAACGTAGTCTTTGATATAATCTTAAGACTTATTCCAACATATAAGATAACGACTGAATTCTATAATGAGTACAATCAATATATACCTCTATATTCCTTGATTGTTGTTTGGAATGAACTGATTATAGAAAAAGAACTCGTAGAAGTTACTGACCCTGTAACATAGGCAGGTAAAGATAGGCTCTATGAACTGATTAGGTAATGTGTGAAACGAACTACTTCTGCAAAGTCTCTCCATAGGTTCCTACACCACCATCCACTGCACAGGTCTGCAAGGTAACACTTCTTACTTCAGTTTCTTCTGCGATCACCACCGTGCATCTGTAATGCCAAAAGCAGAAAACAGATTCTTACAGCTGATTAGTGACATACTAAACCTGACTGCTTGATTTGGAGAAACTAACCGAGTTTTGATAATTAGTCCATGGTCCACAACCCCATCAATCTTATTCAGGCTTGTAGCCACGTCAGCTGCAGAATTCGCATCCATCAACAATAGAGACTATTGCACAAGTTTCAATGGTTACAGTAAAAGCTTTTACCGAGGCTAGGAATTGGAGTTGTAAATATAACATCAAGAATGTTGTGACCATCACTGGTAACTATAGGAAAGTCTCCTCCAAGAGGGCCTGCATTTTCTACAGAAGCTCTCCTCCACACCTTTTCCACCGAGCAAAATACAATGAATCAAACGAGGGTTGACACAAAAGATAAAACATATATGAAAGAACCAGATTCGAACCTCTGCATCACCTAAATACAAGTCATCTATCTCCTCAGCTATGGCGAACCAATTAAGCTGCAACCAAATTTTCAAGCAATCATTCTGATTTTCGAGTTTTGAATCATATCACCAAGGGATTAAATAGAAGTTCATCAGTAGAAATTTGCTTACGGATTGAACTAAAACAGGGATAGAACCTTCAAGATTGGCCTTGTATTGTTCTTCCTTTATCATGAAGACTGCCTCATCAGCTGCTTTTACAATAGACTGCATTGTGAATCTCTCTTTTTCAGCCCAAAGCTAAGCAATGAGTATTCAAAGACTACAAAATTTACACGAAACAACACTTGCCTTTTGTTTCAGAATATAATCATCTTCCTGTGAACTTCTTCGCCGCCCGATAACTGCAATAAGCGTACTCTCTTCTACAGCATCAGCATCATGAAATGCAAAATCTATCTACAAAGGAACCACATTGCAAACATTACCCCCCGACGAAGAATAGATCAAACCGGTTTAGAAAACGCAGGAAAGCGGCTACCTGAAAACCTTCCCGGAAATATTCCAAAGGGATTCCAGACTTTGCTGCTTCACTCGCGCTTCGAGCAGACCTGAACAAAAGTGAGAACAAATCATCATGAAGCCTACAAAAACTCAACTCGTAGGAAAATCATGATCCAAAAACTAATGAATAGAGAGAGAGAGAGGTCAACAACTTAACAAACAAAAAGATTGATACTTTATTGAACTCAAAGAAGATAAACAGCAGAATCGAAATCAAAAGACTCACATGGGTACACACACAACAGAATCAGGATCCAAAAACTAACTAATAGAGATATAACCAATAGAACAAACAAAAAGATTGATTCTTTATTGGATTCAAAGTAAATAAACATCAGAGGCGGAATCAAAAGACTCACATTGGTACACCAACAACATTTTGTAAAGAACCAGAACGAAGTTGCTGACCCAAATAACGTATAGCCATATCTGAAGCTTCTCCAGATCCTAAACCAATAATCATCCCACTCTTTACATATTTATCCACCTGACAAAGTTTTGTAATCAAGTTTCAATTTTTATGAATTTCAACACAATTCAAACAAACCCATTTGAAATTGGGTTTCAAGGAACAATTTTATTAACACTTACGGTGTGGTGAGCTGCTCGGAGAAGAGGAGAAACCTCCGGAGAAAGACTGGCGGTTACTGAAAAATGCTTGGAATTACGACTGCGCGTGAAAACCAAAGACGACGAGAGTGAAAATGGAGTCGATGCTGTCGCAATTACCATTTCTTTTTGTGGGAAGAACGATTTGAGTCACTGAGTCGTGACTCGGTGGTTTTATGGTTTTTGCCGCTCTTATCCCCGATCAATTTCGTGGTGCGTGTGGGAGTATGAACTATACGAACTACGACGATATTACACGACCGTTTTTTTTTTTTTTTTGAGAATTACGAAAATAGACTAAATTATATATCCCATAAAATATTTATGTTTATAAAACATTTAAGGTTTTTAATACGACGATTTTATCTAAGTTCTAAAATTAAATTTTGAATTCTAAAAACCTTAATTTTAAATTCTAGCTATATATCTTTTGAGTTTTTTTTTGTATTCTTTGAACTAATCTCCTCTTGATGATATTAAACTACATACACCATACGTGATTACTATAAACAGCATTCACAAACAATGATTTTAAGATACAGTTGTGTCCAGTCTCCGCAACATTCGGATCCACAACAGATGGTTATACATGTACTACATACCTTGATGGACATGCTTTTCTCAAACGGTTCTACATATACACGTATAATCTTATTCAAGATACAAGTACAATTATATTATAACAATAATAATGATAATAATATAAGGTACCTTGTAAAAGATGCATTCGGTTAATGAAAAGATCTACCCGACTTTGGAAAATCTCTCTTTCGTTTTTCCACGTGGCCTACGTCTCTTTGAATCAAATGATTTGTTTGGAAGATCATTCACCATGAACCATGGCCTATGTCTCTTTGTCATCATATGATTTGTTTGGAAAATTATTCACCATGAACCATGAAGAGTTTCCACTCTTTAATAGTCTCTGGATCAAAATTAATATTTTCATTAACGAGTTTTTTGCCATATTTGGTCATTATTGTTACCCTTTGATTGATCTTTAATCTTCTCACATTTTTTTATTAGTTTAGTAATATCCATAGTTTTTTTATAGGTAGTTCTAAAAATACAAAACTAGCCGATTTCATTAGTGTGTCTGCAAAAAACTATACAAACGATAAAATATAGATATGACATATCAAAAAATATTAAATCAATATATGATAAAACATTTTTAAGCAAGGTCTTACAAAGAGAATAAAAATAAACTTGATTACCTTCAATGTACAAAAGAACATCTACTAGATGAGAAACCGTGATTATTTTGATAATTTATTTATTAGTTTAAATGCTCAACAATATTCTTAGTCATTTTATTATTTCAATTTGTCTCATGAGTATGTCTGCAAAAAATAAAAAAATACACAAATGATACCTTAGATATAAATATAAACAATTTCTGACTTAAAAGACAACAAACAAAAAAAATTGATTACTTTCAATCTGCAAAAAAACCTTGAGATAAGAGTCCATCAATTTTCTGATGACATACTATTCAAGGCAATGTCTCTTTTAGCTCTTCAGAAGACAAAACAATTCTAGCCAATCTGACCACATATTCTTAAGTTACACCTTTTTTTGCTTTTTCCAAATATGCATAGGAAGTAATAAACAATGGAAATCAAATCTATGTAGTGTGGTCATCATCTTCTTTCTCCCTTTTAGAAAATTTGGACCAAAATTTATGTTGTATTCAAGACAACTAAGAACAATTTCAAGCTTAAAGTTCAAAGTTCGAGCAACGTTTCTTTTGCCTCATTTTGTTACATTTAATGATTTAGTACGAGGGTTGAGTAATGTTCTTCTAATGATTTAATATGAGATACTAACTTTGGTTATACATTGTTTGGGATAAACCTAAATTTTAAATAGTTTGTACGTCACAAACTAAATCAGTTTTTCTATAAAATCATATGAACTACAATTTAAAAGTTTGATTATAATGATTTCATCATTGTAGGATTTACATTGCTAGGTTGGTTTATCAAATTGTTCTAATTAAATTATTTTTGTCATAGAAAATATTTTAAAACCACAAACCTCGAATAAAATAAATATTATAATGATCTTTATATAATTATCTATTGGATCACAAAAACTAAATGTAGTGATGAGTATATTAAAAATGTTACAAAAAATATTTTATATAAGAAAGAAGTAAGAAAAATTATTACAATAATTTATTTCATTTTAAAGATATATCGAAAGTAGAGAATAGAGATGGATCTCTTCAACTTGTTTTTCTCGTCGTACGATGGATGCAATTGATATTTTTGAATCTCCATGGATAAATATGAAAAAATTATTACAGCCATCAAAAATTCTATTATACATATATAATGAAAACTAAAGAAGGAATAAGTATATTCTAGTAAACCGTTAGAATTAAAATAAAATTTTAAAAAATATAAGACATATATCATATAGTCTCTAAAAATAAAACATATACCATATAGTCTCTAAAAATAAAATTTAGAGTTTAATGATGTCTCAATTGATTTTTTAACACATGGAACAACATAAGAAGCAAAAAAAATATTTAGGATTTTAGATTTTAGATATGGTGGATGAGAATGAAAGAATGATTATTTATAGAATGAAAAGTTATGAAAATTGTCTAATAACATCTCGAACGAATATAGGTTGTCTAAGCCCTAATTCTAAATTTTTTTTATATTTATAATTATTTATTGAAAGAAATATAGAATTTAAGAGTCCTTTATTAATTATTAATCACTTTGGATTTTTTTTTTTTTTTTTGGCGATCCAAAGACGAAAACACAAAATAATTGAAAGAAAACAAAAAGGAGAGTCATTTAAGTTTGATCGCACTTATGAGTGTTCCTTTCTCCTCTACTTTAAACACATGTGGGAACCAAATACTTGGTAACCACTCAATTTGGCTCACAATTTTGCAAGTATCCAATAAAAAAAAGTTTCATATATATTCTCGTGAGATTATTCAGTTCTTCCTAATATCTATCTATCTACATATGTTACATATATATAATAATGTTATATAAATACGCACTCTTCTTTCACCGACCTCCGACACCAAAAAGGTGTCAATTCCACTTGTTCACCATGAGATGCTTTAATGGCTTCTTCTTCTTTTGCAGCTTTCTTTATTTTCCTTAAATTATCTTTATTTTAGGTGGGGGTTTTAAGTGCTTTCATGACTCATTCATTCTCTGTATAAAACCTAGTGGAAAGTGTTAAATCAAAAACCCTTTTTCCCCACTTTCTTAATATAGAAGGGTAGAGTCATGTTGGTGAGGTTTGGGTTTTTATTACTTGTGATCTCTTTTGTGTTTTTGTCTAATAACATTTTGGGACAACAACAAGATGGTAATGATAATGAGGATGATGATTCTGCTGTGTACATTGTCACACTTAAACAACCTCCCATTGTTCATCTCTTTGAAGAACAAGAGCTTAAACAAATTAGACATCAACACAAAAAGTCTAAATTTGCACCAAAGTTGAAATCAAGGTACTGATAAATTTTTATTCTTTTTGTTGTTACTAGATTCTCTGTGTAGCTTTAGTTTAACCCTTTTTGTATTGTTTTTTTTTTATAGGAACAATTCGAGGAAACATCATAGGAAGTCAAAGATACCATCTATTGCTCAATCTCATGACTCTTTCTTGAGAAAGACATTGAAAGGAGAGAAGTATATAAAGCTTTATAGTTACCATTATCTAATCAATGGATTTGCTCTGTTTGTTAGCTCACAACAGGTATATTCAAATCTTGTGTTCTTGATCATTGTAGAAACAATCTTGAGTTTTTGTGTTTTGATTTGTGTTTTTTTTTTTAAGGCTGAGAAGCTGTCAATGAGAAGAGAAGTAGCAAACATAGTGTTGGATTACTCTGTTAGGACAGCAACAACTTATACTCCACAGTTTATGGGTTTACCACAAGGAGCATGGGTCAAAGAAGGTGGATATGAGATTGCTGGAGAAGGAATTGTTATCGGGTTTATCGATACTGGGATCGATCCTAATCATCCTAGTTTCAATGACAATGACTCTAAGCGTTCATATCCAATCCCTAAGCATTTCTCAGGTGTTTGTGAAGTTACACCGGATTTTCCTTCAGGTTCTTGCAATAAAAAGCTAATTGGAGCACGGCATTTCGCGCAATCCGCTGTAACCAGAGGAATCTTTAACTCATCAGAAGATTACACTTCTCCTTTCGATGGAGATGGACATGGAACGTAAGTGTATAACGATTAAATGTATCTTATAACTATAAAAACAGAGTTTGAAGCATATAGATTGGTACTTTGGATATATATGTAGACACACAGCTTCAGTTGCAGCGGGTAACCACGGAGTTCCAGTGATAGTTTCTAACCATAACTTTGGATACGCTAGTGGAATCGCTCCTCGCGCATTGTAAGTAAAACAACAAGACTTAGATCAGTGGTAAAATTTTCACAAACTAGCTTTAACTTTTATGTTTTTTGAACTTTGTTTTTAGTATTTCTGTTTACAAGGCATTGTATAAGAGTTTTGGAGGTTTTGCTGCAGATGTTGTAGCAGCTATAGATCAGGTTTACAAATCAAGAAACTAAATGTGATTAAAGATTTTAGCTTTCTTTTTAAAATTGAAGACTTTATTATTATGGTTGTGCATTTTTCAGGCAGCTCAAGATGGAGTAGATATATTAAGTCTATCAATTACACCGAATCGAAAACCTCCTGGTGTTGCCACTTTCTTTAACCCTATAGATATGGCATTACTTTCTGCTGTAAAAGCTGGAATTTTTGTAGTCCAAGCTGCGGGAAATACCGGTCCAGCGCCTAAAAGCATGTCTTCTTTTAGTCCTTGGATTTTCACTGTTGGTGCTTCTTCTCATGATAGAGTTTACTCCAATTCTTTAATCCTAGGAAACAATGTAACTATTCAAGGCATAGGATTCGCAAGTAAGTCCTTACCATCTCAAACTACAACTTTCGATGTCAAGTCAAGATTTCGGATTTGTAACTTGTGTAATTTGTTTCTTTATAGTTCCTACTGATGATGGAAAGATGTACAAGATGATCTCTGCTTTTCATGCCTTGAACAAAAGTACTTCTGTAGATAAAGATATGTATGTAGGTGAATGTCAAGATTATGAAAACTACGATCAAGATCTTGTCTTGGGTAATCTTCTTATATGTAGCTACTCTGCTCGTTTTGTTCTCGGGCTTTCGACTATAAAACAAGCTTTAGATGTTGCCAAGAAACTATCCGCGATTGGCGTGGTATTCTATATAGACCCATATGTTCTTGGTTTTGAGATCAATCCAACACCGATGGATATGCCCGGAATCATAATTCCATCTGTAGAAGATTCTAAGGTGAGAAAATCAAAGCATTTGTTTAAAGGTTTATACACAGTTTCTAATGATCTAAAGATATGATTTTCTTGCAGACTTTACTCAAGTACTATAACTCTTCTCTTCAAAGAGATGGAACCACCAAAGAAATTGTTAGTTTTGGAGCTGTTGCATCCATTGAAGGCGGTTTAAATGCTAACTTCAGTAACAGAGCACCTAAGGTAATGTATTACTCAGCAAGAGGACCTGATCCTGAAGACAATTCTTTTAACGACGCAGACATATTAAAACCGAACCTCGTAGCTCCTGGAAACTCTATTTGGGGTGCTTGGAGTTCTGTTTCAACCGATTCTACCGAGTTTGAAGGTAAAAACAGAGGATTTTTCTATGAAATCAGTAACATTTTGATTAACGGTTTGTTCTGTTTTGCTCTGTTTAGGTGAGAAATTTGCGATGATGTCCGGTACAAGTATGGCTGCTCCTCATGTAGCTGGTGTGGCTGCATTAATCAAACAAACTTTCCCACAGTTTACTCCTTCACAAATTGCATCCGCGCTTTCAACAACTGCTCTTCTTAATGATAATAAAGGCGGTCCAATAATGGCTCAGCAATCTTATTCCAATCCTGATCAAAGCCTCTATACCGCAACACCGTTTGATATGGGAAGTGGTTTCGTTAATGCAACCGCAGCTTTAGACCCTGGTCTAGTGTTCGATACAAGTAAGTGTGTATAAATATTGGACTGGTTCACACAACTATAAAAGTTTGATTTTTCAACTCAAAATGTTTTTTTTTTCTTATGTAGGTTTTGAAGATTATATGTCATTTCTTTGTGGGATCAACGGCTCGGATCCGGTCGTATTCAACTACACCGGATTTCGCTGTTCCGCTAACAACACAACAATCAGTGGTTTTGACCTCAATTTGCCATCAATTACAGTTTCAACACTTAGTGGCACGCAAATTTTCCAAAGATCGATGAGAAACATAGCCGGAAATGAGACATACAATGTTGGTTGGAGTCCTCCTTATGGTGTGTCAATGAAAGTATCACCTACTCAATTTTCTATAGCTATGGGAGAAACTCAAGTACTTAGCGTAACCCTCACGGCTACAAAGAACAGTTCCAGTTCTAGTTTTGGTAGAATCGGATTGTTTGGAAATACAGGACACATTGTTAATATTCCTATAACTGTCATAGCGAAAATCGCGTCGAGCTGATGATAGATAAATATCTTTTTCTTTTACCATTCAATTGTTAGAAGGTACATTTTTTATTTGATGCAACGTAAAACCATAGAAATGTTTTCAAACACAAGTAAAGAACTCCAATCTTCAAGCGTTTCCTCCATCTTTGTTGTCTTTGCTTGGGGAAGAAGGTAACTTTACGGATTCCTCTTGAGCTCCAGATGGGTTTGTTGGAATATTAGGGTTAACCATTGTGAAAGGTGGGTACTTTGGGAAAGGCCATCCCCTTAATGGAAACTTGTGACTGAAGAATCCAGCAATCATGGAGTTTGCACTTTTAGAGTCGATCTTGTTCATTGAAGACGAATCATCCATTAGGTTTTGAGCTGATTTTGGTTCTGATTGAAGTTTTGGGCCACGGAGTGAGAGTGCGGGTCGGGAAGTGAAGAGGAAGAAGAAGAGAAGGAGTAAACAGAGAGAAGAAGCCTTTGAGATTTTCGACATTGTTGCTTTGGTGGTTTTTGAGCTCTTGTGTGAGTTTTATGGGGTTTGTTGATAATCTTATATATATATAAGTGGTGATTTTTGAGTTTGTAGTTGTAGAAGAGATGTGTTTTTAACGTTGGGATTCTACTTCTTACCTAAACCAGTAAAGGTTCATGATTTGAGCATGACCATGAGAGATGATTTATGGGTCTGATGTTCATGTTTTGGTTGACAAGAACCAAGCTTCTGGCTTTGTTAGCAAAAAAAGTATCAAAATCTTTATAAACAAATCGAAAAAAAAGCCAAAATATATCGACAAAGAAAAAAGAATGATTATCCATTGACAAGGACTAAATTAGAAAAGAAAGATAGTCCGATTATTATTTTCCAAAAAACAATATAAAAATGGTAAACATGATCGATCGTTAAGGCCGGTCCAAAGTTTCCAAATTTTTTTTGATGCCCTTCCTACGCATAACTAAAAATTTGGGCCTTTTGGTAATGTAAAAAATAAAATTCTCCAAAAAAGTGTTTATAATGTGAGACCCTTAAGCGATGGCTTCACTTGCTTACCCTCCGGACCGGTTCTGTCGATCGTTGTAAATTGTTTTGTAATTTTTATTTTTACAAACAATGCATTATGCATGCTAAGGGGGTGTTGATACAACGACAACACTATCACAAAGACACAAACTATTATGCTATATGTCATAGTTTGTTCTGAAACAATTTTGGTTTTCTGATTTTAGCAAAATGTGTCTTGACTCTTGAGTAGGCTAGGACGTGGTAATTCAAATTTTGAGATTCTTATTATCTTACTCAAATGTTTATAGTTACGAACATAAAAATTACCACCAAAATCCTAAAATCTCAATAATACCGCAACATTTAGGTTTTTCAAATGCTTCTTAGAAATTTAAAAAGGGATCCTATATGATTTGGTTTAGGGTTTAGGTAGTTATATATAATAATTCATGTATAGAGAAAGTGACATATCAAATAGTTTTAAAGTAGATAACTATGAAATCCATTATCCATTACCAATATCTAATTTTTTTAATTTGTGGATAATAGAATTATGATATCCATAAAAAAAAAAAAAGAATTATGATATCTAGTAAACCCAACCCTAGTTGATATAATGGATTTAAGAATAAACACAAAAGAAGAAAGTTTTACTAAGAAGAGACAAAGCAAATGCTTAGAGATGCTTACACAATCTGATAAAATCACTCAAAAGACACACCAAAACACTCAAGAAGAAACAAAGAAGAAGTAAGAAAAGAAAAAACAGAGGAACGAGAAACGTGTGCAACACACGTGTGTATGTTTTCAGGGGACGACGGAGGGAGATGCGGTGGTGGAGCAGAATTTATTAGGCTGGACAAGACGAGAGATTGACGCGGCGGAGATAATGAGCATAAGGATTACTCCGGCGAAGGCGGCGATTAATGCTCCGGCGCCGTGATCACAGTAAGTGGCGAATCTGTCACAGATTTTGTCCCATCTCGCGTGTTTGTTCCCGTTCTTTCCTACCTCCGCCATGAACGCCGCCGCGTTTGCTGCCGCCGAAATTAGAGTAACATTCAGCTGTTTTTTTCCGACGAGAAGAAGCCAAAGTCAGCACAAATGAGTCTACTGATTAATTTACTCATTGAATTAACAATTAGTGTCAACTACAACTAATATAAACCATACAAAATAAATAAACCATGGAATCTAAACATTGAACTTTAATTTAGCAATTAATCGATTAAAACAATAAACCAAAAAATCAGAAACTCCATAATTTTTTCTAAACTCATTCTCGAAATATATATATATATATATATATTGTATAAAATGTTCATGAAATTAAAATAACACTAATATTAAAATTTCATGAAATTAAAATAAAATATTGTCTCTAAATTCTCCTAAAATTTGTGAATAAACCTAAACTAAAAAAATGAGAAAAATATATTAACATATAATTATCAGTTTCCAACTAGTTGGTCCTATAGTCGTCAACAACTAAAGACTTTCTTTGACAAAAAAAACAACTTAAGACTTTAAGATGCAAATTAGTAATATATACGTAATAATTTTCCCTAATACATATATGTATGTATTTATATGTTTACCATGTCAAGAATGGCGACAGAGAGAAGACGAAAACCAGTGAACTCCATTTTCCCTCCAAATATCTGAAGAGCAATCATCAACAAGTTGTGGAAGCTCACCATTGCATTAGCCACTACGAAAAACCTTTTTTCACACACCAAAATGATCAAAAAGATTAGTCACAAAATCAACATTTGGATTGTTGATTAAAGTGTTATTAAGGCTTACACAAAAGCTGGTGTGTGGTCGAACTTAGCAGTGAAAGTAGCTTTAATTGGAGTATTTCCAACTTTTCCCACAACAAAAGTCTCTGTCTCTTTGTTCAATCCCATTACAATGGCTGCAGATAACGTGGCCGAGAAGGCAAGTAGTCTCAGCCCTAAAAGTATTTTGCAGCTCTTACCGCTCGTAGCAGCCAATGCGAGCTTTGCCATTGTTTGAAGAGGAATATGAACAAATTGTGTTTGTGTTGTGTAGAGTGTTGTGTGCTTGTGTGTTTATATATATTTAGTTTTTGAGTGTTTTGTTTGGTCTCTTGTCTGACCATCTAACTTTTGGAGGGTTAATTTTAGGTTTTGGTGGTTGTGAAGATTCAGTGAAAAAGTTAGATTTGATTTTTTTTTTTAATTGTTTGTGGCAAGTTAACTTGCTCTTGGGGCAGTCTCATCTACCCAAAACTTAATCCTGTTTTGACTTTTTGTCTCTTTTTTTTTTTTTTTTTGCAAATATAAACACAATTAGCTGATTGCATTTGTGTTTACTGTTTAGAGTGTAACTTTTTTTAATGAACCTACAATTTCAAATACAAAAATTGAAAATTTAAATTCCATAAAGGAAAAATCACAATATTATCTTTCGGAAAACTTAAATCTCTAAAAAACAGAATATGAATTTTCAATGATTAATTTTTCTTTCACACAAACGCAAACTCAAAGGTAGAAATTGCAGTTGTAAAAATGAGAAAACCTAAACACCAAAAAAGTTTCTGCATTGAGCTAATTTATTTATTTATTTCAGAGCTTATATTTTTTTTTTTTCTTCATTTCAGAGCTTATATTAAAAGCCAACTTCTAATATCAAAGAGTGCAATGTCAAGAATCTATTTACTTTTCACTAAAGTTTTTAAAAAATGATTGAGTCAACTTAAAATTGAAGATTTTTTTTTCATTTAATGAAATAGTTGGAAGCTGGAACTTTTTGATTGCCAGATAGGATAGGTTCCTTTATTTCTTTCTCTTTTTTACTTTTTCCCCGAAAAAAAATGTGAATCATATGCAATCGAAGCAATGAAAGCCTATATATATAAGACCATCTGCATTGGGGGATCACCCCCCCTGATCTAAGCATTATTTAAATCCAAAAAAATGGGTTAATGGGCTTAAGATCAGGAACTGGGCTCTTGACCTGGATCTGTTCTTGTGGATGTTGCGGGGTGACGTGGCATTTGGGCATTGGTTGGAATATTCAACATATTTGGAATAAATTTGGATAATAAACTATGTATTAATTAGATAAAATGTTGTTGTGCTTTTATTAAGTAATATGTTTGTTTGTTTATTGTTATTTATATTTTTAATGTTTTTTTCATAAATATTTAGTATTGTATTTTCACTTTTATTTTCAGTTTTTCATAAATTTGGCATTTGCAATTTATATGTTATTTTTAAATGTTTTAATAATTGTAAAATCTTAATTTAATTTAGATTATTATATTATTAAGTCTTAAGATCTTACACATGTTCTCCCACTAATCAAATTCTAAACAAAAGATCTAAACACATGATCTTACATTATTTTAACATTATATTCTCTATAAGAACACCCTCACATGATCCCCCATTGATGATGCCCTAAGAAAACTTTCCGCATTGAGCTTATTTGTAATTAAGAGCTTATAGTGAAATCAAAGTTCCAAATAGAGACCGGTTTAACTCGTCGAAACTGATACAATTTAACAAGAAGGATATGATAAAACATTACATCAAACTGTTTACTCGTATGTGAAAAGTTCAATGTGAGCTCAAATGTCTAAACTATAGAGAGATCAGTTCCATGCATGGTACAAAAACTCATTTTTTCCAACTCGTTAAAACAGAGATCAAGAAAGCGGTGATCGTAATTGAGCTGCAACGAATAAATTCCAGGCGCTTTTTTTTTTTTTTGTGTCAACCATCAATTCTTTTTTTTTTTCATTTCTTTACTAGCATTCTTCTTTGAAAATCTGTTTTAATCCAATTTTATTAGGTGCCCAAAAAAATCCAATTTTTTCTATATTAGATACCACATTTTGTACATGACAGTTTTTTTTATTATTAAATTCATATTAATCATCAAAATATTCTCCTGTTTTTTGTGTTTTGTTAACAACATGCATTATACTGATTTGAATTCAGATGGTGGTACAACGACGACGCTAATACAAATTACTATACTACATGTTATGCTGAACCTAATTTCTATTTTTTGTTTTGTTTTCGTTTTATATTTTGTTGACAATTTACTTGTATGTTTTGCTTAAATTTTTGTAATAGATTTATTATATAAGTTTTAAATATTATAACAAATTTCTGTATTATATTGATGATAACTATTCAAATATTAAACCACATTTTTACTTCGCTTATGGTCTTAAAAATCATAGACTTTGCTTTGGGCGTGAGATTCTCTACATCGACTGTTTAGAAGACAAAGAACAGAGTTAGTCCTGTTTTGAGGTGTGTTCCATTTAATACTATTGAAAATAAATACTAGCTTAGGGTCTGATTGGCAAGTGGTTTAGAGTTTTTACAAAGCAAAAAAATTTCTAAAGCATTGAAATAGATCCAATCAAGCTTTGGATTACCTGCAGCTTCTGGAATGATAATTGGACCTCTCTTGGTCCTTTGATTGATATTACAGGTGCCTCTGGTCCTAGAGTGGTCGGATTGCCTCTAAATGCTGTGGTCGCTGATGCGGTTCGTCATGGGGAGTGGTGGATTTCCAGAACCAGATCTAGAAATCCTATTATCCAGCTTCTGGCCCAATGTCTTCCTTCCCCAACTATAGTGGATCCTTCTGGAGGGGATGATATTTTTCTTCGGAAAATTGGAGACAAGCCTCCTTCCTCGGTTTTTTCTACCTCAAACACTTGGCACTCCCTTAATCCTCCGGGTATTACTATGGATTGGCATGAAGCAATTTGGTTCAAGGGGAGAATTCCCAAACATGCATTCATTTCTTGGGTTGCTATAAGGCAGAGACTTCTACCAGAGATCGTCTTCTGCGTTGGGGAATGCATATACCCTCCACATGCCTCTTATGTAACATTCGACGATGAATCTCATCAGCACATCTTCTTTGACTGCGTCTACTCCGACGAAGTGTGGTCTTTCTTTTATTCTAGAGCCCATGTTTCCCCTCCTCTTGTGTTTGAGGATCGGGTTAGATGGATGAACGACCCGTATGGTGATACCAACATTGCTCTCATTTTGAAACTAGCCTTTCCGATAAAATTACAAATTTATAATGAAAATAAATTTATTGTAAATGATGTATTTTTAGATAAATAGAATTGAAAACTAGATTCAATTTTTTTTTATCTTATTCAACTATGTAAACTATTTGCACCCTTAAATAAATTAATTTATTATTTAACCTTTTTTCCATTTATCCCAAAAAATTATCCACTCAACAATTGTCTAATATATTTATTCCATTCGTTTAGCATTTTATCCGCAAATTTTTCTACACTAACCAGAGTTTTTGTCGGTTCATAACATACAAAAATAAAACAAAAAAAATCTGAAAACAATTAAAATTAAGAAGGAATATTAGGAAGATCTGGACTCTCTGTAACGGCTAGTTCCAAAGTACCGTTTTTTTTTTAATAATTGTATCAAGGGCACGCTCTGACACATTCACACTCATAGAGAGAGAGAAGAAAAAAAAAAAAAAGCACAAAACTTTTGCCTCTACTCAATACTCATCTCTCTCTCAATTCTCTGATTAGGGTTTTTCATAAACACGAAGAAAAAGGGTCTCTTTTTCAATTCGATTTGAGAAGAAGAGAGAAGAGAAATCGACATGAACATCTTCAAGAAGAAGACCACTCCCAAAGGTAAAAAAAGCTTTAAACTTTATCATCATTGTTCCTCTGAGATTTTGTTTTTCTGGGTTTTTGTCTCTTCAATTCCTGCTAAATTGCGAGGGATGGTTCTAATATCTGTTGGGGAACAAAAAAGATTGTACCTTTAAGTGTTCTTTATGTTCAAAATTGAATCTTGTAGTGTGTGTTAGTGTGAATTTTTCTGGGTTCTTAGTTTCTATAAAAGGGTAGATAGATTTCTTAATTAGATGTGTAAATAGGTATGCGAAAGCTCGTAATTGGAAAATAGTAAGTTGTTTCGATTTAGTTAACTTGTGAATTTTGCAATTTTGGTTTTGATTCTATTGAAAAAGTTGTGATTTTTTTTTCTTTCTAATTCTGCAGATGCTCTTCGTACTAGTAAGAGAGAAATGGCTGTAGCTACACGAGGTATGTATAGTTTTCAATCTGTTGCAAAATTTGACTTCTTGATTTAAGAAGATTGTGTCTTGTTGAAGTAGTGATTGAATTTGTTGGTGTTTCGATATGTATCACTCAATTGCTACTTAGTACTTACTAAGGATTGGATTGATTACACTCAATTTCTGGTTAAAGAATGATTTCTCGTTCCAATTTTGGTTGAGATTTTGTCTTATATCACTTCTGCTAGTAAAAGAATTGAATGGATGCATCATAGAGCTTACTGCTTGAAAGAACCTTTCTTACTAACTTTTCATTGAGATGTTGTTTTTGGGAGTTTCTTATGCTCTTGCTTGTTTTCACTGAATCATCCTGTCCATTTGAAACCAGATTTATCAAAGAGACATTTTGGTTTTGCGATTCTCGTTATTGAAAGTGTTGAAATTGGCCTCTTTCTTAACCTCTGTTCTGTCTTCTAAGCTTTTACTCTGTTGTGACTTAATTTATTATCCAATGTCATTGTAGGTATCGAACGGGAGATTACATCTCTTCAACTAGAGGTAAGGTTAACCAAACTGTGAGCTTCTCTTAGTTATATTCTTTACTAACATTAAGTCACAATTAGGAGAAGAGGCTAGTTGCAGAAATCAAGAAAACAGCTAAGACTGGAAATGAGGCAAGTCTTCATTTCAATCCCTTTCTTGCGAAAAAAACCATTTTTAAATTCTGAGAACTTCACTAACTGATCTTTGGACTGTTGATTATTTCATAGGCTGCCACAAAGATTTTAGCTCGTCAACTTGTTCGATTGAGGCAACAGATTACCAACTTACAGGGAAGCCGTGCTCAGATTAGGGGTGTAACGACTCATACACAGGTTTGCTTTCTCGAGTTCAACATCAGCTAAGCTAATAGTTTGATGAGAATAACTCGGTGTTAATACTAAATTACTGTTGTCTTCATTTCTCTTTGGATAGGCTCTGTATGCCAGCACTTCGATATCATCTGGCATGAAAGGTGCCACCAAAGCTATGGTCGCAATGAACAAGGTAATGTTATTTTGTTTCCATTCTCAGTTTCATCGATAAGTTGATGAATCTATAGAACCACATTAGTTTCTGAATAAGATAATGTTCAACTTCATTCCTACTTTCTATTTTCAGCAAATGGCACCCACTAAACAAGCTAAGGTTATTAAAGATTTCCAGAAGCAGTCAGCACAGCTAGACATGACGGTAAACGAATACATTTGGCATTTAACATTTGATTTGTTGGCAGGATTTGGCTTTTTAACATTTGTTTTGTTTATTGGTTGTTGGATTTGCAGATAGAGATGATGTCAGAGGCAATTGATGAAACACTTGACAAAGATGAGGCTGAAGAAGAAACGGAAGATCTCACTAACCAAGTTCTTGATGAGATTGGTGTTGGCGTTGCATCTCAGGTCAGCTTATTCTGCGCTTAAGCAAAGTAATTACTTCGTTTTCGGTTTCTCGGGTTAGTCAAAATCTAAAATCTGTCTTCTCTTTCATTTGTTTTAAACAGTTATCTTCAGCTCCAAAAGGTCGGATTGCTACAAAAACCGCAGCTCCTCCCGCTTCCACTGCAGCAACTAAAAACAACAAGTGAGCTAATGTCATAGATATAAAGTTTGGTCAAATCAAAATCACAGTGAAGAAAGAAAGAAATATAACCTTTAGTTTAACTTGCAGCTCTGAATCAAGTGAAGTGGATGAGCTTGAGAAGAGGCTGGCTTCGCTTCGACGAATCTGAGATGTATAAGAAAAAAAGAAAGAAAGAAAGAGAGCAGCTTCCTTTCTTTTTCTTATCTCTGTATAAATCTGCTGAAACTTAAGCTGTTTGATATTAAGATTGGTCATCAGAAAACTAAAAGACTTTTAAGAAACGAAGAAGACATGTATAACATATATTACTATAGAGTTCCTCTACGTAGCCATTTGATATTCAATTTAATAAGCATGTCTAAGAATAGAGTTAGTCATTGGTTTGACAATATACAGTTTATTGTGGTATTCGGTCTTATGAGAGTCATTGGTCGGACACATATACTAGTAAAATAAATACTCTAATTTTCACGCAAATAATGTTGTCATGCAAACACAATATCGTGAAAAATGACATAAGATGTATTCTAACCTTATATCTTGTCTTTTTATAACTGAACAAAACAATGAGCTATTAATGAAAAATCATGAATCACGTCCAGATGAAAAAAGAAACAAGTCTCCTTATCTCTCCCGTTTATTCACAACAAAATATCAAAACCATAATTGTTGTTGTTTGTTATCATCTTTCCTTACCTCTCCCGTTCGTAACCACTTCGATAGCCACTTTTTGGCCAATGTTATTGGTGTGGTTTTTTTTTTATCAGTATAAATGTTACATTGACTTTAGAGAATGGAGCAGAATCATTTGGACGTGATTCATGATATTTCATCAATAACTCATTATTTTGCTGAGCTACAAAGAGACAAGATATAAGTTCTAAATACATCCTTTATCTTTTTTCATGGTATTGTGTCTACATGACAACATTATTCGCACGAAAAGTAGAATATATCTTCTCTAACATATGTGTATCAATGTTATATTCATTTACATGCTTTAAGGTTTGTAGTCTTTTAGACATAACCACTATAAACGAACTTTAGGTTCACATTCTAATGATCATACTTTTATTTTAGATTGCTCCATCTTAAGGTCAATTACTCGGTCTTAAGATCTTCATGAATGTGATGGCGGATATTTATAATCATGAAATTGTGATCATATTACATATTATATAAACAAAGACATGATCATAATTATTCTATTAAGTCACGGAAAAATAGTATTCCTATTAACTATATCACGATAAATCATCATCTAGATATAAACACAATAATTCTAAAACTATGCTTATTAAAGCGTTGATCTTATACTAAAGGTCTAAAGCACTAAAAACGAAATACCTAACTCATTAAACCAAATACTTAAATTCTACGATCAAGATATATGTAGTAAACATAACCTTAAGGTAATTAGCAGTGTGTTTCCAATCAAGATATAAAGGATCAATCAAATACTAATTCCATGATCGATAGAAACTCTAGTCCCTTTTTTTTTTTTCTCTAGAATTTGGATTCATTATATGATTAGACTTTAGATAGCATCCCGAAGCTAAAAGATAAGCTGATCTATAATCAAGCTATAAATATTAATATGCCATAGATATAATTATGCATGAGCCGTTCGGATCTAAGCAACATAACTGATAAATAGAACTTATCTTGATGAAGTGATTTGTGAGATGGAGACAGGCATCAGAAAACGAAGACGTTGTGGCTTAGGGAAATTCAGTGGAGATCTTTGTTTGCTCAATCGGCTAGTGTTTCCTGATAACGTATTTTGAATGAAGAGATAAAAATAATTTTGGTCTCTTGTCCCATAAGACAAAATATATATAAGGATATAAACAAACTTGGAGAATAAGTTATAAAATTAATATTTAGAATATTGTAATGGACTTATAATGATTATCCAATATAATCATTTATCTTTAAAATTATTTAAAAATAGATATATTATATTGATTATATCCTTTTCATTTATGATTAAAGAAATAAAAAACTAGCAACTCCTGATTTTTATTTTATAGCCGTGTTTTAGATATTCTTGGACTATTCATCAAATTTTGGTTTTATTTAGACTAAGTCAAATTCTACACTGACATCATAAGCAATAAATGTTTCACCCCGAAAAGCCGAAACTACTTGATAATGCAATAAATGTTGTGGTGAACTTGTCTTCGTAGGAGCTTAAACCATTCAAGAAGGCACATAAATATGAGTGTTGAATCAAAAGGTTTAGCAAATTAAGAAAAAGAGATGGCAAAGAATTTAGGAATTGTGTTCTTGGTTCTAGTGGTTCTTTTGGTGTCATGCTCCATCAACTATGCTCTTGCTTCTGCACAACCACAAGAGTCACTCCCACAAATCGGTTAGAGCTGCTTCTAATAATATTTATCCATAATTTTAAATTCGTATCTAAGAAAACAAAACCAAATTGACTCTTTTTTTCTTTCAGTTTAGTCTTTAGAATTTGGTTTGGTTTAGTTAAACCGGATTATACACCATTTTATTGACTAAATATAATAAGTTTAGGTTACTATGCTAATTTCAACACACACACACATATATATATATATATATTTTTTTTCTTAAAGACATGATTCTTAACTTTTTTTAAATTATGATTTAAAATCAGAATGGAGAAGAATGATGATCACGGTACGATCATCAACAAGCCAACGAGCTAGGAAAAGAGATATACCACCGTCGCCTTCTCCATCATCACCACCTTCTTTGTTGTCACCCGCACCAGGGCCTTGAGCGACAACATTTCTTGAAAACGAATGGATTATGTTGTTATTTTTGGAATCATTGATAAGCAATGTATACAATTTACTTAAATATCAACTTTTTTGTTTAATACATATGATGAAGTTGTTTATTGGACAAAAGATAATAATTGGCAAAGTTGGTTAGGAAAATGTGTTTTTTTTTTTTTTTGTCAAGTTTGTATAGACCTACAATCAATTTTAACTATTTAGATCAGGCCCGGCCCACCCATAAAGCAGGCAAAACATCTGCTTTAGGCTACAAAATATAATAGAGTTTTTAGGGCCACATTACTAAGAAACTTGCTTAGCCTAGTGGTTATGTAGATAATAAGTTAGTGTCAAGTCTTGAGTTTGAATCTCGTCTTCTACAGTTTTTGTTTAAATTTTTAACAATAGTTTTAAATAAAAAATTATATTATTGAAATATGCTTGAGGCCCCAAATATCCAAGGACCGGGCCTGATTTAGATTGATCCTTCCATCTTATAAAGTGTATTACAAATATGTAGAGTCGTTTAGATTCAAAAATAGATTTCACATGAAACTTAGGTATAAAAGGTTTTAATTTGACTAAAATCGTAAACAAATTCGAAGTGGATCAATCCAGCACAAATGGGGTCGGATCCATCGAATTTACACTTGAATATGTTCATGTATCGGTTTTTAATAGGAGTGGCTTTCTATGTATGAGCTCATTTCACATAACGAAAATTGCAATGAACTACTTGGTGTCTTTTAATAATTTCGAGTGATAAGATTGGTCATCAGAAAATCTAATGCTTTTTAGAAAACAAGAAGAAATAGAGTTGTAGATTTAGGTATTGATCCAACTTGATTTTATTAATGAACACAACTTGTGTATTTATACAAGAGACTCAACGTCTTAGATAAGTTCAAACTCCTAAACTATAGGGATATGAGATTTTATCCTATCACAACATAATCGTATAACAATATACGAACTTATCCTCAATACTCCCCCTCACGTTGGAGTGTGAAGATTCTGAACGCCCAACTTGGACATGAGATGATGGAACTGTGTACGACCAAGTGCCTTGGTGAGAATATCTGCTAGTTGCTCTGTTGTAGGGACATGATGTGTAGTGATGATCTTGTCACGAACTGCGTCACGAACGGCATGACAATCAGACTCTATATGCTTAGTGCGCTCATGAAAAACTGGGTTAGCGGCAATGTAAATGGCTGCTTTGTTATCACAAAATAAACGAGCTGGCGTAGCTTGATCGATACCTAAATCTTTGAACAACTTCCGCAGCCATTTGATTTCTTTAAGAGCAACTGACATGGCACGATATTCAGCCTCCGCAGAAGAATGAGAGACGGTATCTTGTTTCTTCGTTTTCCAGGAAATGGGAGACCCACCAAGTAACACAACATAGGCACTAAGAGAGCGACGCGTTAAAGGACACGTATTGTAATCGGAATCACAATAAACTTCGAGTGTCAAGTCTTCGTCTGCTTTAAGTAAAATGCCCTGTCCAAGAGACCCTTTCAAGAAACGAACTATCCGTAATGCAGCCTCCATATGTGCTTCCCGAGGAGCTTGCATAAACTGCGACAAGACATGAACCGAGTAACTCAACTCCGGCCTAGTATGGAGAAGATATAACAGCCGGCCAACTAGGCGACGATATGGCTTTGGTTCCTGAAGCAAAGGACCATCATTGTTAGCAAGGTCGTGATTTTGTTCCAACGGAGTAAGAGCGGGACGTGATCCAAGATTGCCGCTATCAGCGACGATGTCTAGAGCGTACTTACGTTGGGACAAAAATATTCCTTCAGGTCCGCGACTCACTTCAATACCAAGAAAATATTTTAGCTTCCCCAAATCCTTCATAGAAAAACATCGTCCCAAGTATTCCTTGAACTTTTGAAGCATATACCCATCATTACCACAAATAAGGAGATCATCAACGTAGATTAACACCCGCAATTCAATGTTCTTATGTGAATAAGAAAACAAAGAATAATCTTCATATGACTGCTCAAAACCAAATCGTAAAAGAGAGTCTGATAACTTCTTAAACCAACACCGCGGAGCCTGCTTTAAACCATAAAGAGACTTGCGAAGACGACAAACCTTGTCAGGATGAGTATGACGAAAACCAGGCGGAAGTTTCATATAAACTTCCTCTTCAAGATCACCATGGAGAAAAGCATTGTTTACATCCATTTGATAAATTTCCCATTGATTTGCAGCGACGAGACGAAGTATCGTACGAACTGTTGTCATTTTAACAACAGGAGCAAAAGTCTCCGTATAATCCTCCCCCTCAACTTGATTATTTCCTTGAGCCACAAGACGCGCTTTGTAACGTTCCACTGTACCGTCAGCATTGTACTTAGTCTTGTAAACCCATTGACTACCAATAGCTACTTTGTCAACAGGCAAGTCAACCAAATCCCAAGTTTTATTAATTTCGAGAGCATCAACTTCTTTCGTCATTGCATCATTCCAAATTTTGAGTTTGACAGCTTCTTTAAAATGTTTGGGCTCAACATTAGCGGTGATGGCTGCCAAAAATACACGATGGCCAGGCGAAAAATGATCATCAGAAACATAATCTGATATAGGGAACAAAGAATTACCTTGGACCGATGTGGAAGACTCTGATATGAAGTCGGGAAGAGCAAGAGATGACGACGATGGTGTGTATTCAGAATTATAAAGCACGTAGTCTTGCAAACGTGCCGGTGGCTGAGTTTGTCGACCGCTTTTACGTTGTTTAGGTGGAACCCGCGGCACTGTGGGTGTAGGAGAGGCGGGAGTTGGAACAACAACAGAGGAAGAAGCACCCGTTGACCCAACAGATGTATCGGGTGCGGGTAACGAATCCGAGACTGGTGCATTGTTAACATGAGTAGATACCTCAACATCTGTAGCCGTAGGAACAGGAACAAGAGCCGGAGCTTCGTTGGTTCCTAAATTAGCCGGGACTGATGCAATATCAAGAGTGCTCCCCCTGACGTCCGACGGAGGAACTAACCAGTCATCATCCCCAAAACTCATTGGTGGAGCAATAGATACCGGAGAAGAAGAGCTTGTATTTGCGTAAGGAAACACAGTCTCCTGGAAAATCACATCTCTTGAGACTAGGAACTCGTTACGCTCGATATCAAATACCTTCCACCCTTTCTTACCAAACGGGTAACCAACAAATACACATAAACGACTACGCTGGCCAAACTTGTCTTTATCCCGTGTTACCCGATGCACATAACATGCGGAACCGAAAACCCGTAGCTGATCATAAGCTGGCTTGCAATCATGAAGTATCTCATACGGAGTACGACGACCAGAGTGTATGGAAGATGGAGTACGGTTTATTAAATACGCAGCCGTAAGGATTGCTTCTCCCCAAAACTTGACGGGTAAGCTTGCCTGAAACAACAAGGCTCTGGCTACATTAAGAATGTGTCGATGCTTTCGTTCGACACGACCGTTTTGCTGAGGTGTTCCAACACATGACGTTTGATGAATAATGCCATTTTCACGAAAATAGGATGAAAGACACATGAATTCTGTCCCATTGTCGCTACGAACTGTCTTGACAGCTTTACCAAACTGTTTTTCCGTGTACTTCAAGAAATTTGTAAGAACACTACGTACTTCAGATTTCTCGAGCAAAAGAAACGTCCACACTGCTCGTGAGAAGTCATCCACAATTGTCAAAAAATAAACCGCACCACAAGACGAGGGAACTCGATAAGGACCCCAAACATCACAATGAATTAAGGAAAAAATATCTTGCGTTTTATTAAGACTATCAGGAAAAACTTCTCTTGTTTGTTTAGCTCGAAAACATACGTCACAAGACTGAGAGCTAACACTAGATGAAGGAATGAAAGGTAAAGCCGAAAGCATAGAAAAACTCGGATGTCCTAGACGCTGATGCCACAAGGCTTGATCGGGGACGACACTTGCCATATGAATCTTTGTTGTAGCCACATCCGTAAGATAATACACACCATCACGCTCTGTCCCGCTTCCAATCAAAGTCTTCGAAAAACGGTCCTGTAGGAAACAAATTGTGTCAGTAAATGTTGCTAAACACTTTGTTTGTTTCAAAATCTTAGAAACCGAAATTAATGTGCAGTTTAGTGACGGCACAAAGAGAACGTTAGTCAACTTGACTTGGTTCGAGAGTGGAAGCACTCCCATACGCAAAGCAAATGTTTTACTTCCATCTGCAAATCCCACCGGACTCGGTTGGATAGGTACCGTATTAATCAACAAGGATAACGTCCCAGTCATGTGATGAGACGCTCCGGTGTCTAAAATCACATCTCCAAGTTTAACCTTACCAGACAATTTATCGGAGCCCTCATTTCCCGAAGCACCACTGTTGGACTTGTCTTCAATCATTTGCGCTAGAACTCGCAGGTGGTCTTTTGTAAATTCAGGAAACACAGAAGCGTTGGAGCTTGTAGCATGAGCAGTAACCATCTGGCCTCGTCCGCGTCCAGCAGCGTTGAAACCAGAGCTACGACCTCCTCTTCCTCTACCACCGGAGCCCCGACCACTGTTGTTCTTCTCAGACCGCTCCATCCACCAGTCCGGAAAGCCAATCACCTGCCAACATTCTCTTTTCTCATGTCCGGTGCGACCACAGTGAGAACATGAGACACGAGTTTTCCCCATGATTGAATCTGACTTGTTACCACTGGAAATGTCAGATCGAGCCACAAAGCCAACAGCATCCTGTTTTTGTTCACGCAGATGAACAGAGGACAGTCTCTGTTCTTCTCTAATTACTCTGCTATAGATTTCACTGAGGGATGGCAGAGGATCCAAATTGATAAGCGTGGCACACAGTCCGCCATATCTGGAATCATCAAGGCCGAGCACGAACTGGTGAATCTTTTCCTCCTCTCTTTCTTTTGCAGGTGCCGAAGTAGCTCCACAGTTGCACAAGCCGCAAGTACACACAGTGACCGGCTTGTAAATTTCGTATTCTTCCCACAGGGAACACAATCTTCCGTAATACTCAATTACGGTTTGTCCATCTTGTCGACACGACGCGAGGTTGGCTATTATTTGGTGAATACGCACCTTATTCCCGACCGAGAAACGAGCTTTCAATTCTAACCACAACTGTTGAGCATTGGCTATGAAGGTTACGGTGGATTTCACATCTTTATCAATCGAAGTCCTTATCCACCCAACGATCATAGAGTTTACTGCCATCCAATTTTCATAATTGGGATCATCAGCAGCAGGTTTTGGGATCGATCCGTTGACGAACCCTGTCTTGCGTTTGGCTTGGAGTGCATTCATCATCTCCGTTGCCCATGTGTTGTAGTTGTTTCCGGTTAACATCACTGACGAGATCATAGCTCCTGGATTATCAGAACTTGATAACGTATATGGCGAAACTTTCGCCGCATTTGCAGGTTGAGCAACAATCTCTGCCATGTTTTCTCAGACTAGAGAAGAAGACTCTTAACCAAAGAGATGTTTAGAGACAATCGAAACTATCGATTAAGAAAGAAAAGAAAACAAAGAGAACGTGTTTGTGTTTGTTAGATCTTTAGGCTCTGATACCATGTAGATTTAGGTATTGATCCAACTTGATTTTATTAATGAACACAACTTGTGTATTTATACAAGAGACTCAACGTCTTAGATAAGTTCAAACTCCTAAACTATAGGGATATGAGATTTTATCCTATCACAACATAATCGTATAACAATATACGAACTTATCCTCAATAAGAGTTCTTCCACATGCAGCAAAATTTCTAGATTTGTCGTTTATTTTGTTTATTTTAGACATGCCAATTCATCAAAAATATAAGAAATCAAAAGTAGTGTAAAAATCGTCATTAGTTAACTCAAATGCAGATCAAATACATACAAAATTATATAAACAAAAACAAAATAAAAATATTGCAAAATAAAAAATTTACTTGTAGCACTGGTGTGTTTAAATTTTCTTCGTTGAATTTTCATCAATATTTGGGTATCCCATCACCTTAGTTTGGACTTTGTCAAAATCTAAAATGATATCATAATTAAGTCCATAACCAGCCGTGGGGTTTACTCCGAAATTATGTGAAGTGCAATAAATGTTTTGTTTCAGTCTTTACACCAGCCACTAGTCTTCATTTGCCATTTGCAGAAGGATATTAATAAGAATACTGAATCAAGAGATTGGAAATTAAGAAAGAGAGATGGCAAAAATTATTGTGTTCTTGCTTCTATTTAGGGATGTCAAGTTGGTTAAACCAAACCAAACCAACCCATATCCATATTGATTTAGTGTTTAATGGTTAATGAATCAATCCAATTCATTTAGCAAATGGTTTGGATTGATCCATCAATTTTAAACCATTTTGACACCCCTACTTCTATTGGTTATTTTGGTCCCATGGTCTATCGACACTACTCTTGCTTCTCCACAAGAGTTATTCAAATTAACCGGTTAGTGCTTGACATATATCCTAATTATTTTCATAAATTCAGTAGTAAATAGTGAATACCAGTAAAATTCGTAAATATTTTGTCTAATTTTAAAAATTAGTTTTCCAAATTCTAATTTTTGACTAACTCATATATAAATTTTTTATATAAAAGTACCAATAGTTTGAGACTTTATTTTTGCTCAGTTTAATGTTTGATTTGTTCATTTGAATAAATAAAAACCAAATCGATATTTTCTTTAGTTTAGTTTTTGAGTATGGGTTTGGTTTTGTTAAAACAGAATAAGCACCTCTTTATTCATTTTCATTAATTGTTATTTTAATAGAGCATAGGCGGAAGATGATCACAGTATGTCGATCGGATGATAAACGAGATGGTACATATATTTCGCCGTCCTCATCTCCACTCTCATCCCCTTCGGATTCAACAGAATATCGACACGCTGGTATCAATATTTCGCCATCATTGTCTCCATTTTCATCATCTTCGTTGTTGTCATTAAGGCGACGATCTTCGCGGCCATCGCTGTTGTCACCAGCACCATCACCGTGCTTTGAATACAACATTTCTTGAAAACACACAAGTATGTATAAGATTATGTTGCTATCGCTGATAAGCTATAAATACATTATACGTAAAAGATTGAATTTCCTTTTTAATATATATGATGAAGTTAGCATAGACTGAATATAGATTTTAACTATATACATATATTTGTATTTACAAATTTACAATAAAACCGATGATTGATCAGTTTTTGATTAATAATACATTCACATTGAGTAGAAAATACCATCGGAATGTAAAAAAATAGGCATTGCGGACACAACAAAGGTTACTTGGGATATCCGAAATTACCAGGAGGGTAAAAAACCTCAATCATTCATATAGATGATTTTCTTAGTTGTATTGTGTTAAAATTTATTAGGCTTGGGATGTCGGCTGCTTGTATAAACTTTCTTTCATTTTTTTTCCTCAATAAAATCATTGAAAACTAAAATACAAAGAAAAATCACTAGAAACCAAGAGAGTAAAAGATTAAAAATGATTGGCAGAGATTTCATTTGTTTTATTTTTGACTTTTTATGTGTCTTCATAGCTAAATGGAATTTTAAAGTTTAAATGGAAAGAACAAATTGTGAGAGAGGAGAGAGAGATATGGCAATGAGTGGTTCTTCAGGTTTAGGTCATGTGCTCATGCTTCTTCTTCTTCTTAGCATCCTCTTTCACCATACCGAATCTGCTTTGCCCTCTGATCATGAACAACTCTCAATAACTGGTTAGTGTTTCAACACATATACATACATATACAGATGCATATGTTATATAAATAAGTCATTTCTATGTTTTGCTTGTTTGATATATCATAAATATAATCTACATATTTGAACTTGGAAACACTATACATTCATGAGGTCTAGCTAAAGTAAATTGACAGAGTTCATGAAATATTCTAAATTGCAGAAATCAGGTCTCATGAAATGACATAGACTTGTTCAATTGTACATACATATTGGTTTTGTCGATATTATTTCATCTTATATAGTTTGATCATTATCTTATACCAATATATTAAACACTTTTTACTAGAGAATTTTTTTTATTACTGCTAAGTAACTCATATATAGTTTTAAATAGATTTAACAATAAAATTTATTAATATCCACTAGTTTATATCTGGCCATTTGAGATTTGAGTCAATATGTTGTAGCTTTTTTTTGTCAACAATTAGTTAAAGTAATCTAGATTTTGATATAGAAATCTTAGTTAATAAAGCATTTACTCCATCTGTTCGTAATTAATCCAAGTTTTAGAAGAAAAGATAATGGTTTCAAAAAGATAAAACTTTTTAATACATTTTTATTAATTAATGACAACGAATTGTAAACTTAAAAAAAAAAATTGAATACTATTTGTTTAGAGTTATAAAAAATTATTATTCACAAAATGATGCATTTATATTGATATTATTTTAATTTGTTTTCTTAGTATGTGTAAAAAAATTAAAACTTGAATTAGTAAGAACAAATGTAGTATTTTATTGATACTATTTCCAGAACCATTAATTAAAGTAGTAGGGCACTTAAGATGCATATAATTACAAGTTTACAACAATCTGGTCTATTATGGTGACTTTAATAGTTTAATTTGAATCCTTATGCATTAAACAGTTTGCTTATGATACTATCTACATATATAAAGAATAAATATCTTTAAGAATAAAATGAAGGGAGGAGAATGATGGCGAATTATAAGCCCAATGCTGCAGTAGAAACACCACCATCAAGAAGTAGACGAGGTGGTGGTGGTCAGAATACGGTAATACATTACTTTAAAAATCAATCAATAATTGATCACCTCCTTAATTAAAAAATAAATTATCCACTTCGCTTCCGATATTTTATATCTGTCTATTTTATATATTCGATATATGTAAATATTAATTAATGAATAGATATCATCTTATAGGGAGGAGATTGATGAGTATGTATAAGACAAATAGAGATATATACAAGACCTTCAAGCAGTGGACACATTCGTCAACATTACTCTCTTTAGCTTTGGCCAGTATACAAACTTGTATAACAAATAAATCACCAAAAAGAATATAAATGTGAATGTATTATTTGCAATTTATGTGATTCCAAGTATGAATTTTTAAATTTCAAAATATGTGACCAAATGTTTGTGTAATATAGTGTTCTCTTTATTTTTTATTTTTACAAAATAGAGTTTATTAAAACTATATAATTATAAGGTCGTTTTAGTAAAAAAAATATATATATATATATATGTTATAGTTGTTTTCTTACATAAATTTATTTCTTTACCCGGAGCAAACAGTACCATTAAAAGGGCTAGTAAAGGACCTAACGAAGCTTGGCTTTAGCACAATGGAAACATTGTACTTTATGCCAATTTTGTGAGTCATCCTTGCCAGCTTTTCAAATTCTAATTTGGCAACATTACCTCCCAGCCGTACAACCAATTTCTTTAAAGTTGTTGTATTCAGTAGTAGAAACCGTATGAATGAACACATGAGTTCGGGCTTTGCATCTTTACCCTCCAAGAAATAGACTCCTCTTTCTTGTTCCCATCTTTGATCAAAGTACAAACCTTGTGAAGACAAGTTAGTCTCAAAAGGATTTCTTATGTTTTGGGCATGTAGAACGAAAACATGATCAACATCTCACTCTAGTAGCTTCACCAGATCAACTGTGAGCTGCTTTAGTGCAGGTGAATTTTGTAAAAGCCTTCTTATTCCAAGAAGAACGGATCGAAGAATCATAGTTTCAAGTGTTAAATTTTCCACCTTGAATGTTGGAAAAGGAACATCATGGACTTGAGCAAGAGAAAACACCTCAAAGAAAGTAGATCCAAAGGTAAGCTTCTTTACGTTCTACAACTTTAGCATTATGTCTGGAAGAAAATCATACACCTTCGTCAACCATCCACTTGGGCAACAGTCTAGTTTTGCTTCCTTTAGAGATGATATCCACTAAAACACATGGTGAAACAAGAGACAACCTCAAATAGCATATATCTGATGCTTCAATCTTCACCGGCTCAAAACCAACGTAATAAATATACGGGCCCATACCTATGTCCAAGCTCATGACACTTGGTGCATTGTGGAGGTCAAAATACATGAGCTACTCTTTACATTGACATAATGTCAAACTTCTCAGAAGTGGACAACCGATGAGAATATTAGCATGTGTTTCTTGGCGAATATACGAACATTTTAAGGACAAATTTTTTAGTGACTTCCACGGCACATACTTTGGGATCAGTTTCATATCGGGATGTTGCACGATGAGTTGCTTTAGCCAGCCAATGTTAAAAAACTCATCCATGATGAAACGATAGTCGTGATCACTACCGATAAATCTAATAGATATGTTATCCGGTTTGAGTTCTATGACGAAAGAGATCCAATCATCTATATCGTTGTTCCGTCTTTGCACTTTATCGACGCGTAGAGGTTAAAAGACCCAATGTTTTAAAAAAAAACTTTTTACTAAGAAGTTTTAGTTATTCATTTGGTTTTGCCGGAGACCCCATTATATATTGAGACAGCCTGCTAGCATTAGCTTAATCAGAAAAATTTGACCATGGCTAGAACAAAACAATTGTCTCAACAACAACGTACGTCACTCAACCTCCGCAAGAATTCTTGATACGATATTGTGTACAAGAAACTAGGAAATGTGAACTGATGCAATGGTAACTAGCAAAAATATGCTTATTTATTTAACATTAAAGCAAACGCATCAACCATCGTCAAAATCCAACGAGATAGTGAAAGATCCAACCGCCACTTGCAACTACACTACACAACTCTAAAATACAAAAAGCAAAAACTTGCAAAACACAGCCCAAAACAGAAACTAACACACATTGCGTAGGTGCCAGGTGGGAGACAGTTTTAGTGGTTGTCAAACGATATATGTTAACCGTTATTGGGACCGCCGATCTTTCATCATCACTGTAAATTATGTACACAGTGGGTTTCCTTTCCACTAATTCTTACATCTTTTATACAAAACAGAAGTGCATAGGACGAATTTGGTAGGCAAAAACGAAATTATCCTTTGGAGTAACTCGTTCAGTAGCTTGTTGATCGACAGAGCCATCCATTCTAACAAGACAAATATTGAACCTCTCGTCTCTGCTTGTGTTACAGTGTTACACATGATCTTATATCTTATATACTGTATTAAACGGATACATGCTAAAAGAAAATACATAAAAATAAGAAAAAGAAATATCTTTGTTAAAAAAAATGGAAAAACTAACGGAAAAATATTTGTATACAAAAAGGATAGAGCGGTAATCAATTTAACACCCACGGCCCAACACAATAACCCAGTTCTCTCTCTCTTTTTTTATAGCGGCCCAATACTGCTTCGCTTTGTTTTTCGGTTTGCTTATAATATTTAAACCTTTTGGATTTTTATTTTTCTTCACAATTTTTTTGAACTTCTTAAAGCTTTATTAGTTTCCACTGTTGTTATTATTGTTTACAAAAGACCATCAATAAAAAGGACATGAATGATACATACACCATGTTTTTTTTTTTGGTTTTCTTTTTAAAAATAAAATATATATTAATTCAACCCGAATTGGGCTTGTGTTATTGGCCCATACAGATTCACGATTCTTAGTTTTTGTAATATATGGTTCTGGATCAGGATTTCTGGGCTAGGAATGTGGGCTTAATTGTATTTAAATAATCCAATTACCATTAAAAGAATATTTTAAGCAAAAGAAAATAAAAAGAAATATCACGGAAAAGCAAGAGGGTCAATTATTGAAAATGAATGGCAGAGAAAATTTTCATTTGTTTTTACATTTTTTGGGTGGGGTTTTTTCTGTCTGGACATCTTATATTAATAATTCATTCACTCTTTTACGAAAGACAAGAGAGATATGGAAATGAATGGTTCTTCAAAATTGGGTCATGTACTCATGTTTCTTCTTCTTCTTACCTTCTTCTTGCACCATACCGAATCAACTTTGCCTTATGATCATGAACAACTCTCAATAACTGGTAAGTCTTTCAATACGTACACATATATATATATATATATATATATATATGTATATTTTTCCTATGTGATAATTAATTTACATTTTTACTCTATGTATTGAGATAAACACATATATATAGATTTATATTCTAACAAAAGTAAATTTATGGAGTTCAGGAAATATATTAATCACATAAAGCAATTTTTAATAAATACATACACTTTTTTTGCTATGTGCATAATTGGTTTTATTGATAGTATTCATCTTGGATCATATCTTTTATATTCATACTATTAATCTATAAAGATAAGAAAAGAGTTTGAATAACGATTTGTTTATGCAATATTTTAGTATTTGAAAGCTTAGCTTGCATTATTCTTTTGGATTTTACTTTCCAGTTTCAAACTCACTGTAATTCGTAAGCAAGTTACCGTTAAATTTTATCTCTATCTCTTCTAATATAATATATATATATATATATATATATATATATATATACTTACAAAGAATATACTGTAAATCTTAATAAAATCAAATGAAGGGAGGAGAATTATGGCGTATTACAAGCACAATGGTGCCATAGGAGCACCACCATCAAGAAGTGGACGAGGTGGTGGTCACGGTATGGTACTCATATCCATTTCTTTTCTTTTATTTTTTTGTTAATTAAAGTACTTATATTCATACCACTAAGATAGATTAATTTATAACAAAAAAAACATCCACTTTTTATTATTAAACATCCACTTTACTTCTCGATATTTTATATTTTCTTATATTGTACATTTTCATTATAATATTAATGCACACAAGAGTATTTTGTAGGGAAGAGAATGATCCCTTACTATAAGCCCAATGCTCCAATACAAACACCACCATCAAGAAGTAGACGAGGTGGTGGTGGTCACAATGATACTCATAATTCATAACGTCAAAAAAAAACAAATCAATAATTTATCACGATACTTAAAATCAAAATTATCCACTTTGCTTCCGATAAATAAATATTAATGAATAAATCTTATCTTGTAGGGAGGAAACTGATGGGTATATATAGGCCAAATGGAAACATATATACAGGACCATCAAACAGTGGACATGGTGGTGGTCACATTCATCAACATTCCTCTCCTTAGTTTTGGGGCAGTTTCCAAGTTTGGAAATTCATCTAATACCAAAAATAATATAGATATGAATGAAATATGTGTTTTATGTGATTCCAAGTACGGGGTGGATATGCTGGTGGTCACATTCATCAACATTCCGATCTCCTTAGTTTTACAAAACTGGAAACTTAGCTAAATAATTCACCAAGAAGCATATAGATATGAATGTATTTTATGTGATTCCAAGTAAGGATATTTAAAGTCTCAATACTAGATGCATATCATATATTTGTGTTTTGGAAAATTATTTTCTTACCAATACAAAAGTGGAGTGTTTTATCGACAAAATTAATTTTTGTTATACTATAAATTGATTCTAATAGCTAGTACTTGATATATGTCAGTAGAGTTGATGTAAAGGTGGACTGTTTACCCAATTTCAAACCACTTTCTTGCTTTAGTTGGTAATTCGTCTTAAGGTTTTTTTGTCAATTCAAAATAAAAGGTTTTATAATATATGGTCTTCGGTTTTGTTGACTCACTATATATTTTGCTTCACGTATCTATTATTATGAAACATTATGGTACTGTAGTTTACAACTTATGATTATGAATTTAACCCCCCAAAAAATTATGATTAAGATATCGTGGTTGTTTGTGTAGAATTATGGTCAAAGACTCAAAGTCATTACGGGTGTGGTTTTTGTGAGTCGGTGAGAATCGACAGTTGAAGAATAATAAAACATGTGAGTTATTACATCTTGTCGTTCGCTGGCTACGTAAAACGATTCGATTCATAATTCGATTGTTCAGTTGTGTGTCTCTATTCTGATGGAAGGATTTGAGAGATTTCTTTTTCGCGATGAGACCGTTTTCGGGTGTTCATGTCAAAATCATGTGAGTCATCCGGTTGCTACGTACCAGACCGCTATTAACTGATCCCTAACATCTAAAAATTATCTCCAACAATGATAATACTAATGCATTCATAGGTAAATTACACTAATTAGGTTCTGATCAAAAAGAAAAAAATTACGCTAAGTTTAATAAATATTCCTCCCGAATTACCATCGTACCTTTGGATAAATTTTTGGAGAGCTTTAAAAAAAACCCACGGATCGTTAATAATCATATAATATGTTTGTGTGTTTTAGGTCATTGTTGATTAAATGAGTCACCGAGAAAAGTCATGTATGTTGTGTCATTGTTGAAACTTGAAACTATATCCACACGCGTTTGTTAATGTCTTTTTTTGACTAAATGAATAACCGAATAGCCGAGAAAAGTCACATTTTTTATTTCCCTTTTCTCCGGCTTTAAATGCGATTTAGTGGATTTAAAACCATTCGCATGGTTAGTATCGGATCAAGAGGATTTAGCAAAATTAAAAACGAAAGAAAGAGAGATGGCAAAGAATTTAGGACTTATGATTTTGCTTTTAGTGATTATGCTGGTCTCATGTTCTAAGTCTAACGACTGTGCTCTTGCGTCTCCACAAAAGTCACGTCCCTCATCAGGTTAGTCGTGACACATATGCCAAGGATTTTCATAAATGGAACATAAATATACGAAAGTTTAGTCTTCCCAAGTTATAGAAACCAACTGGAGGCAGGATCTTGTGCAATATGGTTTCAATTTTGTATTTGCAAACTAATATATTTAATAGAAAAATTCCTAAAAATAGCCCTAAAACAAGTTTTATTGACAATAATAGCACACACTCCATAAACTTCCAAAAATAGCACTAGTTAACTTACTATTAGTATTTTTGTTCAAAAAATTTTATCACTAGTTTTATTTTCAATAATACCACAATTTTTATATAAAAGCTATTCAACAAAATAAATTAGAAATAAATTTAAAATATTATATTTGGGTTCTCTATTTCCAATTTAGGGTATATATTTCCACCATTTAAAAGAGATTTTGATTTATTTTAATATTAGTTTATAGTATTATATTTGGGTTCCCTATTTCCAATTTAGGGTATATATTTCCACCATTTAAAAGAGATTTTTATTTTAATATTAGTTTGTGGTATTATATTTGGGTTCCCTATTTCCAAATTAGGGTATATATTTCCCCTATTTAAAAACAATTTTGATTCAATTTAATATTAGATTAGTGTTTTTTCTCTTTTTATTTTCTATCTTATATTTTCATTAAGTTAAATTAAAGTTTATGGTGCTATTTGTGGAACTTTTCAAATGAGGTGCTATTTTTGGAAAAAACAACTTTTTTGGGGCTATTTGTGTCAATCTCCCTATTTAATATGATACTTTTTTTAGAAAGCTAAGATCTTAATCGATGTTTTCTTTTTCTTGGTTTCAGTCAAATTTTTGGAAGATCGAAAAAAACCTAAATACAGTAGTTGTTTTCATCTTACTTTTGGGATGGTTTTAGTCAATAAAAATGTTTAAACTGGTTACTTATTATTTTTTTCTTTGAAACATATGATAAGCGTTTATGCTAAATTTCACAAATATTTCTTCTTACAATTTATGTTTTTTTTAAGGAAACAATTAATCTTTAATCTATATAATAATTGTCTCTAAAAACTCTTGTGAGAACACGATGCAATATATTTTCGTTAGCTCATGAACTTATTTTAATGTCCTCTCTCTGATTTATTAAATTATATATATCATGGATTTTGTTAATTATGATAAAATAAATCAACTTTGGTTTTGGATCTGATTTGTTAATTATGATAAATCAATTTACAATTTACAATTTTTTCAAAAATCATTATTTGATAATGTATTCAATATGAAAATATGCTTAATCTTCCCACAAAAAAATCATAGTAGCTATGATGTGTGTTAACAAAAATTTAACATTTAATTACACTATAACTTTTATTTTGATACCAATGCTTTAACATTTAGCCACTAGTATTAGTTTTGTAAATAGTACGTATACGTCTTTTCAAAAAGTTAATTCATGGAAAAATTAAACTAAATTTCAAGTTATTTTTATTGTTATTATAAATTATATAGAGTGGAGAAGGAAGTTGATACCAGTACGGTCATCAAGAAGTCCACGAAGTCCTTCATATGCGCCACGAAATCCGCCACTACCGCCACGGCACCGGCCACCGCCACCGCCACCGCCTTTGTCACCATCATCACCATCAAATTAATTGGTAGGCAAATAATAATTGCCATATTGATATTATCATATAGACCGAATATAGATTTTTAAGTTTGTACATATATTTGATAACAACAAAATTAATCGCTCTTATTAAAATAGAATAAAAATGTATCGATACAACAAAACTATAGTAAAATGATTTGTTTGCTGCGCGTTGATAAATAAAATACGAAATGAAAAGTGAAGAATGCCACATTGCCACTTTACATAACTGTTTAAGAATATGTTTCTTTTATTAAAAATTATTTCTAATAACTTTAGTAAAAGAAATGCCACAGTTCCAGTAATCTTTTTTGTTTTTCTTCATAAGATTAGAAGTCTGTCATCGAATTGTATTGAAACTGGATTTCAACTTGAAAATTATTCTTTTCTTTTAGATTAAACCATATTTCTTACTTCTCAATATTTTATATTTTATATTGTACATACTCATTAGTATGTATAAATACTAATGCGTACGTAGATATTATTTAGTAAGGAGGAGGAGATTGATGAGTAATATATCGGCCAACTCGAGACGATCAAGCAATTTACATGGCTGTGGTCACATTCATCTACATTCCTCTCAGTTTTTGGCCAGTATACAAACTTGAATCTTATCTAGTAATTCACCAAAAATAAAATAGATTTGAATGTAATATTTCTTTTAAGGGATTCCAATTAAGGATTTTTGAAGTCTCAATATATGCATATTATATCTTTCTTTAATTTAGTGTTTTGGAAAATAATTATTTTTAAAGTTTAAAAGTATTTTCTTCACAATTTGTTTTTCTTATAATGTCCTTGTTTAATTATAAATCAATCACGTTCAGTAGTGAGGACTAGTTACCTCATTTAAAACCATTTCTTAAATATTTGGTAATTCATCTTAATGTTTTAATTGTTTCTTAGGTAGTTTGTTTAACTCACCCATAATAATTACATCGCTTTACCTAACTTAAACTAAAACAATTTAGAAATCTAAACTAGAAGTATGTCTCCGATCCTTCTACGCCGTCTTGAAAATAATACCAGTCTAAACCTATATAAAAAAGTATGTCTCCGATCCTTCATGATCTATATAGATTTCAATATGTCAGTATATTGACATAACATTGACAACTAATATAGTGAGGGTCAAAGAAGAAGAAACGAATGTAATATGATGCACACCCAGTTCTTTGACCTAAACTTCCAAATGAATATTCTTGCTCTCTCCCATTAAAAGTTAAAACCTCTTGTAGAACTTCATTTAATTTTTGTAATACTTTTATCAAGTGGTGCTTTTCAAATGTACTAAGTGATCCATGAAAAACTAAGATATTACGTTTCTAAGCGTTCCTTCCGATACTAACAAGGGACAACCGGAATAATTATTTATTTTGTGTCCAGCTTAACTCGATTTTTTTTAAGTTGCTAAATGTTGGTCCGAGTTTGATCTTAATAGTTTAGGTTGGGTCCTAGTCAGGTCAAAATATTTAAGCTGCTAAACATCGTTCCGATCGATTCTGATCCTAATAAGTTTAGGTTGCCTCCTATCTGTAGAGAAATATCTCATATTGGAAAGATTGAAGGGATTTGAGTAATATATAAAAGATATTGGTCTCTACTCATTATCAATTGGTTTTGAGTTGGATGTATTGCACAATTTAAAAAAAAAAAAAAAAACTAGACAAGGCTTGGAAAGTTAAATCAATTGTTGTAAATTAAGAAATTTAAGAAAAAATCATCTATGCCGACTTAAGAATTAAGATTAATTGAGAAAGGCGAATCTGTATTCTCAAATTTAATAGGATTTTATCTAAAACATCAGTTAAAATAAGAATATATTTACGTAGGTGTTAGAATTTTTTCGTAAAATCCTTTTTGTTTTTTTAATATTTAGCCTTGACATACCTTTCGTCTTTCGAGGACATCGAATAAATTTAGGATAATATAAAAAATGATTAACCTCTGTTCAAAAATGACACACATAAACGAAAAATGGTCCAAAATTTTTCATTAACAAAATATAATAATATAGTATAACTTTGTTAACATGACTGCGTTAAAGTCTAATATGACGTAAAATTTTCCATGCATCACCGATTTTCAAAATTAGGATGTAACAAGATAAATATCAATTTCTTGTTTTGGTCGCCGTTGACTAAAATTAAATAGTGGCCAAAAAGTCGTCTTGTACTACGCGTTTTTCTCTGTCCTTATATGGTGGGACTTAAAACTATTCGCATAGAGATACTATAGAGTATGTAATCAAGAGGTTTAGCAACCTAACAAAGTGAGTAAAAGAGATGACAAAGATGTGTCCTTTGAATATGAGACTTGTGTTCTTGCTTCTATTGGTTCTTTTGCTCTCATGCTCTCACGACTGTGCTCTAGCGTCTTCACAAGAGTTACGCCCATCATCAGGTTAGTCTTGAGACATATATCCGAATGATTTTTTTTTAAATCGAGTACAATTTTTATTAACATTTTTAGCAAAAGTTCATAAAAAAAGGGTGCAAATATGATCATCCCGAAATAACATTAATTGTTGTAGTATATTGTGCTAGTTTTAGGAAATTATTTCTCCAAAAATTGTATGTCCATTTTCATAATCTAAGTTTTCGTTAAGTTCAATTTCTGTATTCTTTTTTTTGGTTTATTAAAAATAAAAACCAATTATAGACCTAAACCCTTTTGATTAGATTAGTTGGATATCATTTCAATTTTGGTTTTGGTAGTTTTTAGTAACATTAAAAAATAAAAAGGATTTTAGACAGTTTGTTTCTATTGTTTTAGTTTGATTTCAGTTCGCATTTGTTTGTAGTAAAATAAAATAAATAAAACTGGTTTATTTCTTCTTTGGTTTGACTTATCAGTATAGTTTCAGACCCTTCAAATGGATTAGACACAGTTTTATAGATTTGATTACACATTTCTTATAAGAAAAATTATTTCTTAGATTTTTTATTTTAAAAAAAAAGGATGGAGAAGAATGATGAGGCGGGTAAAATCATCGAAGAGTGGACATGGTCTAGGTGGAGGAGGTGCAGGAGATGGACGTGGTGTCTATCATTTGCCATTACCCTCCCCTCCACCACCATTCTTACCACCATCAAGGCTGCCTTCGCCATCAATACCGCCACCACCAGAGGCACTATCGCTACCATAAACTGAAGAGATACAAGCTTCAAAAAAAAAAAAGTTTGTCATAAAGAATCATCATCGTCGTCAACCCATCAAAGATTGTGAAATTTTTTCTTTTTCAGCCGACGAGATCTAATGCAACTTAAGAGTAGAATTCATATACAATATATGATTCATTATAAATAAAGTGTTTAAATTTATGATTTATTTATAAAACCAAAAAAAAAAACAAAAAAAATTATGATTTATCCAACATTTGATTTGATTTGAAATAAGGAAAGAGCTTTCTCCTCAACTCCTTCTTTTGGATATTATTTTTTAATGTAGCTTTCTCTAGGTGTTTCCAAAATATAGTTATAAATAAGGTATTTAGCCTTTATATATTTTGTTTGGTCTTTATTGATTTATAATACAAATTTGCATATTGATTCGTTATCTTTTTTTTTGTTTTTTTGGTTTATTTACTAGAAGTCAAACTATCTTCTAAAAGAAGTTGTTTCTACGAAACCCATCATACAAGCCACTAGACCCACTAAGCCTTACCAAATACCCCACATTATAGTAAACAAGCCTTTTCAACATAAATTCCAGAAAGTAGCTATTAATATTGTCTTATCTTGATGGCTATATAATAGAAACATTTGGGGGAGGGGAAGAGTATCTCAAACAACAAGAATAAACAAGAAAGAGAGAAAAAATAGAGAGGGAGAGAAAAAGAAAGACAAAATTTTCATTTATTTTTGGGTTCTCAAATTTTGGGTTTCTATAGTTTAATCATTCAACATTGTGGGTTTGTGTGTGGACAAAATTTCTCTTTTCTTTTCGGGAAGAAGTTGTGAAGGAATAAATCTTGTTGCCCTTGGTCTGTGATTTATTTTTCTTAGTGTTTGGGATTTTCTCATACCTTTTTTGGTGTATATTATTTTTTTCATTTATAAGTAGCTGCAAGTTAACGTATAATTCTGTAAACCAATCTAACTCTTTCTAATATAGCTGTTGACAAAAAAAAAAAAAAATCTAACACTTCGCATAGTGACATTTATAGATAATTAAGAGTACTAGAGCAAAGGATTTAGCAAGTTAACAAAAAAAAATTATGGTAAAGAATGGTCTGTTGAACTCGGGAATTGTCTTTCTGTTTCTAGTATTTTGGTTCCATGCTCTTTCGACTGTGCTCTGGCTTCTCCCCAGGAGTTACTCCCAGCAACAGGTACGTTCTTGCTAACATAAATCCTGATGATTTTAATAAAAGAAAAACATATATGTGCATGTTGGTCCTCCAAAAAATTCTATGATTTTCTTAAGGAACCTATGCTCTGTTTAGCAACTATTAGTTAATGATCTTACTAATGTATTATAAGTATTTAAAATAAGAGTAGCTTGATTATAGAGTACCAGTAAAAAATTTAAAGGTGTATGGTAATCTAACTTTCAGCTCGGTTTTAAGAGTTTTTTTATGGTTCATGAAATATCGAAATAGAATGGAAACCGAAAAGCACTTTTTTTTTTCTCTTACAATCTTTGTTTCTGGGTTTAGAGCAACATATAAATTATTTGAAAGAATTTATAAAAACTAATGCAAGGTTAAGATTACAATATTTTCGGTTACTTTATATTGTTTTGTTTCAGTTTGCCTTAGACCAATTAATTTGGATTCATTTTGCTAGATTTGATAACCTTTAAGTTGTCGTATGGTAACCTTAGTCTTAATTAATTAGCAACACGTTTAGTGTTCTAGTAGATACAGTAATGAATTGTTTTTGCATAAAGGCTTTCTATTAAGTAATGAACTGTGCTGTCAAAAAAGAAAAAGTAATGAACTGTTGAAAAAGACATATAATTTTGTAAATCTCTAATTTTAAATATAAATAGGCTTGAGAAGGAAGTTGATTCCAATGCGGTCATCAGTCATTCGACGAACTGGGTCTCTAGGAGCTCCACCACCACCGTCGGCAATTTCTATGAAACGTAATAAATATTTTTAATACCGGTTTGATGATGTTGTAATATTTTGTTCGTTGTTTTGTTGAAACGTGTTGTAATATTTCTCATCTAATATAACTGATGGAGTGAAAGCTAATAAGTACCTATATGATTGTGTTATTAATAACAAGTATGGATTCTAAAACTATTAGTAAATATATATTTATTATAGTCAAAAAGGTAATGTGTATTTATTATTAGAATAAAAGATAAATAATTTAAGAAGCTAAAACAATATGAAATAGAACTGCGCAACATCAAAGAAGAAAAGCAGACGAGTTATATTTTTGTATTATTTATTCATTCACATAGTGTACTCGGTAAGTTTTTAATATATATAATTTTATTACTTGTAGTTATATATAAATATCTGGCTTGAATTTTTTGGGCATGATTTCAATTCAATTTGGATCGATTGAACTGAATAGGCACTAGCTAGATATGATAAATTAATAAAAGTTTAGTAAACAGAAGTAATGAACTGTTGAAAAAGACATATATAATTTTTCTATCTCCCTCTTACTCAAAAGGAATTAGAGGCATTTATTCAACAACACACAATAAAAACAGATATACTTTACTTTGCCTTTCTCATTTCATCTTGGAACATTGTAGTTCTTCATATTAGTAAATAATATGTAAATCATAAGAATCATAACCCCAAACATATTTTTTAAAAAATTAAACAAAAAATGTAGAACTTTTCAGGAGTATAGTCTTAATAATTGAACGTTCAAAAATATCAAAAATATATTTTCTAAAACAAAAAATTAAATGACTAGAGGCTTTTTATTTTGTTCAAGGATATCATGACTAGAAGTTGTAGTCTCGTAGTTTTTACTAGTGTATAGCGTATTTATTTTATTCTAGATATACATCTGATTGTGTGTGTACTGTGTACATGTGTGACGCCAAAAAAAAAAACCTAATAATCAATTTATAAAAAATTATATGATAGATAACATACAACATGGTTTTAAATAACAAAATACTTGTAAAACTCTCTTGACCTCTTATCTTACACTTCTGGTGATGACTTTGGCTTATGGGCCTTTATCTTTAGGCGATTTAGAGGGAAACGAAGCGATAGGAGGTTTGACGATGCGACGGAGAGGGGGAAGGGGAGGAGGAAGAGGAACACAATCCAAACGCAATTCGTTCCTTTCTAACAATATGTATGCCCCACAAATTGAATGATTAGTTTCTTCAAACAATAAATATGATTAAAACGACAACAGAAAAATATGCATAGAGTAAACAAGGTAAATAGGTAATTATTAAAAAAAATTACGTATTTAGGTAAATGATAATTGCTAGAGAGAGCTGCTATTGCCTATTAGAAAGGGAAAAAAGGGCACATATAATTGTTTACAGTGTCCTACATTATTTTTTGAAAATAAAACATATATATTCATTTGGTAGCTAGTCTCGAACATTGATATAATACTATTTTAACACTTTCAATACCAATATAATAGATCAAACATTTATTTATTTATTTTTTATTTTATTTTTTAGATCAAACATTTATATAAAAGATAAACAATTATGTTCGATAAATTAGATGTCCAGACAAAAAAATAGTGTGATACCATGGAAAAAAAATCATACGTTCTGCAACTTTAGATGGTAAGAAGTAAACCAAATAAAAACTCCAAGCCAGATGTCCACGAATAAAAAAAAGATGTCGTATGCATGAACTTGTTATTTTCTTAAATATCACTATTTTATAACGCTATTACTATATATGGATGTGGGGAGCTCGTAGTTAAACCTCAATACATAAAAGCACAAGAAAACTGACTGACTACAAAAGTAGTAGATGTAGTGTTAAATACTTACGTTGGAGACGTTTGGTCTGGGCAAGTCCTACTTGAGATAAGGTAAATAAGAGCAGAATAAACAAAGACAGAAGAAGAGGAACTAAATTTGATGTCTTTGTAGCCATTAGTTAAGTGTTCGACTCTCTCAAAACTCCATTACAAGACATATCTATATATATATATATATATATAGGCAAGAAAATGAAGCCATTCAACGCGCTTTCAGTTTATGAAGTAGCGAAAAGTCTTTGCAAAACAAAAATTATAGGTACATTATACAATTTATGTAGATAATTATTAAAAAAAATTAAATTAAATATCAAAACTATAATTTCAAAATAAATACCTCATATTTAAAAGTTAAATTATTAAATAAACATGACCTATACTGTACTATACTGGTTACGAAAAAAAAAGTTCTAGAGTGGATGTGCCCTATGTGTTTGTGTGTGTAAAGTGATGATGTTAGTACGGTTTTGATTACGTCCAAAACTGAAGCGGTCAATATGGACTATAAATCAATTGGACCAGCCAGTAAATGGAACGAACTTAGCTGGATATGTACCGTTCAATAATCCTTAAGAATTAGAGTTATGAATTTGGGAAAACTTAGATGTAGCAGATTTTCAAAATTTTCTGGCATATCTTCTATAAAATGGTATGTGTTAAAAAAAAGTCTGAACTCCGTAGACTCTTGCTAAAACAAGTTCCAAATGTAACAAGTTTAAACTTTTAAAGTAGGGTTTTAATTAATTAAAATTATCACAAAGTATTAATTTGTGACAAAAAACCTTCAAAATTTTTTAAAATATTAAATTTGTGAAGAAATATGTCTACCTAGTGTCCGAACTCTTATAAGACATTTGTTCAAAAAAATCCAACAAACACCTCTGAAAATTTAAATACCATATGAACAAAAAGAGTCAAACTTGGAATCGTCACTAAACTTTTAAATATAAGATATGCACTAAGATACAAGAGTAGAAGGTCTATAATTCAAATAGGTGACCGCAGAAAATAATAATTGTGTATGGGTGTTCTTATCTATATAATTTGGCTTCTTGCATGGTAACTAGTTTTTCTCTCTGCTTGGATATAAAATGTAGTGTCTCTACGAAGTACGAACCAAAAGAAAGAGAACAAATTAAGAAGTAAAAGAAAGAGACAGAGAAATATGGGAAAGAACGGTTCTTCACAATTACGTCAAATGCTCGTTTTGGTTATGCTGCTTATCGTCTTCCCTTGCCTTAGCCAATCGGCTCCATTATCAGCTACCGGTTAGTGTTACAATACACATAACATATATTAGATTACATGCATATATACATAAATACTTACAATTTTGTTTTCAACAATATTTTTATAAATGAGTATTAAGGTTTGATTCATCAAACCGGGAAAACAGAGCATACAAACAAAAATTCAGCTGCACGAATTCTATATCAATCTGCCAAACCTGCTAGTTTTAAAGTAAAAGCACGTGGACATGAACGAACACACTCTCTAAATAGCAAAAAATCTGCAAGAAGCGTGGAGAAAACTCACCAGTCAGAAGGTATATGCATGCATGTAATTTTTTTTCATAGCAGTGTTTTCTTTAATAGGAAACCACAACATTTTGATCAAACATATTTTTGTATATTTGATGAAAAACTAAACATATTCTATTTCCAATGATGAAGATCATAATAACACAACATTTAGTATTTCAATCAAAAGATCGATCGCACTCCACTAATGGTGGAAAGAATTGATAATTATGGTGGTAATAATCTATATATTTATTTATTTCTCTCTAAGAGGTTTTAGGCCTTGGATTCGTAATCTCTCGGACTGTAAATCAAAACAGGTTATTTGGTCGCTTTTACAATAGCGGAACTCAAACTTGAGACTTTGGAAGGTCGTCTCGTAGCTCACCAGTAGAAACTTTTTGAATTTTTTTTTTCCTTTACAATCTGTCACTTTTCTTTTAAATTTTCTAACCGAATTACATACTTAACCTATAAATAGATTGTTTTTTTTTATGATTAAATGTAATTTATATATCTTTGATAAAAAATAATATAAGTATTAAATGTAGGTAGGAGACTGAGCATTTATTTTCCAAAAGCGGGCATAAGGGCAGGACCTTCAAAAAGTGGTCAGGGTGGTGGTCGCATTCCCGTAGCCGCCCCATAGTACTTCTAGTGCTACATGAATGTAAATTTTATTTTCTGCAGTCATACGTATGGCCTTGAAAGAAGTTTCAGCTATGCATAATTTTATGTTAGCGTGTAATGTTTCGGTGTTTTTAATAAAGGTTCTCTAAACATAATAAAGGTCAATTTTTGGTTTACAAAAAAAAATAAAAATTAAAAATAAAATAAAGGTCGATTTTTTCAAGTTAAGTCTAGGTAGTTGCATTTGGTAGAAATTATAGTTTTTCAACTAGTGTGTAGCACAAAAAAAAAAGAACTAGTGGATCGAATGGTATAACTAGAGAGCAGTCATGGATCAAACAAGAAAAACCGACTGATCTCACAATAAAAAAAATGGTCAAGCAAAATATATAGATCGATCCAACTCTAAATCGATCAGTTCTCGAATTAGTCAATATGGTTAAAGAGTGATCATTCAATCCAACCCTTGGATCAACTGATCCCTTCAAAGACAACCAAATTTTATTTTTCATCACTAAGTATCAATAGCTCAACTGGTAAAGACTTTCAATCAAAGGTTAGAGATCGGCGGTTCGAATGGCATTTGAGAGGAGACTATATAAAATGCTCTGGTCCGTGGCTTGAGGCAATGTACGGACATAGACTCAGAATCTTTTAGTCATTTTAAAAAATATATTTCTCTTAGAACGACATAAACACTCTTATTTCTGCTTTTTTGGACTTCTAAGTTTTATTCTATTTTTCTCTCAAATCTCAAGACCTAGTGTCTAGTTGTAATATTTGAAGAGGTAAATTTTTTATTTTATGTTATCTCTAGGAAATAATTCTGAATCCTGTTTATATTTACTTACAGATCTATTCAGTTTGATCTTCATCTAAGTTGTTTGCAGTTCTGAGATTTAGTTGATCATCTTTTTGATCTTAGGTAATTGAATGCGTCGAAAGTGTTTGTTTAAATGTTTGAAAATTGTTTGGATGAACAATTTATATAATATAAAAATTAATTTTCTGTAATTTTGGATTTTTTACATTTTTCAAAAATCATTATATAATATATTATTTGATTATGTTAAGTGGTAAACTTTATTGGACAGAAATAGAATAGTTGTTAAGAACATATATGCACAGACTATATCGCAATTATTTAAGCAGATATTAGACGTCGGCAGTTGACTTCATAGTTGATCATTGACATGAACTTAAAAGATAGAGCATTCTGAGCCACTGACACTATCGTAACTAAAATCCAAAGACAATTGCCAAAAACAATCCGAAAAAATTGAAAATCTCTTGAGGTAATAGAAATTTAGGTTTTATTTACTATTGAAGGTGTTTACGGATGACCAACTTGCGAGATGTAAATTTTTTGGTAAGACACTTAACGGGAATCGATTCTTGACTTATATCCACACATAGAGATTTTAACGGGAGCCACTAATTCATTTGGTTGGATGATATTATGTGAATGTTGGATGTTGATATGTAATATGTGAATATGTTTGTTGTCCACAAATTGGAACTCGTCGGTACTAGACTACATATATAATTAAATGGTCCTAACAAAATTCAAAGTCAATCTAATAAAACATTCAACGCCACTTGATTTTCTTGTTTTATATATAAAACTAGATCGAAACCCGCGCTACGCTGCGGGGCTTTCTTAAAAAATTATTTTTGAAGAAATTAGTTGATAACAATGGTTTTTAGAAAACAACATGCATAAAGTGAATTTAACAAATAATTTAAGCTTCAAGTAGTTTTTGTAAATAAAATTTGTTTTAATATAAGTATTTATGGTAGAAATTTAAAAGGTTTCACGGATTTTGTATTTTACATTTGCTCGTATATTAGTTGTTTTTATTTTCTAAGTTTATATATAAATACATTAGTAAATAACTTTTATATCTTACTTTTACGGAAGTAATTTACCTTAAAATCAATTTTTTGTATTTGTTTGTTTTATTTTACGTTTTATTATATGTTTAATTTCTTACAAATGTTAGATTTTTTATATTGTGATATGTATTTTTTTTTTTTGCGACTTTTATACTTCAAGAACCTTAGATTATTTTTGTTAAAATCATTTATGGTACACAAGCAAAATTTGAATCCTACTAAAAGTATTTTAATATACCTTTTGTTTTAATAAATAATTTTTTTGACCATTAAATCAAAATATTTAATACGCGAAGTTTTTTGTATGTATTTTTGTTCGTTAGAAGCTGAACACTATGAACAAGTTTTTAACTTTAAAACAATTTGATTTTCGAATTAGATCAGATCAATATTATTATGGGTGGACATTTTAACCGAACGAAACCAAACCTAGCAAACCAAAGTCAAACCGATCCAAACCAAACCATAACTTACATTCAAACCATTCGATTATATTTTTTCTCAACCCGAACCGATAACCCAATCTATTTATTTATTTAATTAAATAATAGTATTATAAATACTAATATGTTAGCTTACGTGTTTGAAAAAAACATATAATGGTGTGACTACCTACGAAATGATTAATAAGCACCTTACGTTAAATTGATTTTCTTAATAGAATTTAGGCATTGAGCTGTTTTTATTTTAATTAATTAATTATTAGGTTGTTCTTCTAAAACTTTAAACTAATTGGGCTTGGACTTGAGTTTAATTTAATAATTATTAAGTGATGTGAAATTGGAAAGAGTTATTGGTTGAGAAATATGAGTTGTATTAATCGAAATGTTTTGATTGGTTGACGATTTTAATGAGGTGTCAGTCCCAGAACACTCCAAAATGCTGAGGTGTCAGCACTGGAGAGACTTTTGTTGTTTTTATTGTATTGATTCAAAGATTTCTGCCTAAAATGTCCAACAAGTTTGAAACTTCAATGAATAAGATGGTTCGACGTTGACAACACTAATTTTTTAATATTGCAAAAATAGTTTACGTTTTAATGATGGTTCTAGATTTTTAGTTCGAATGAAATAATCTCTTTAACATCCACAAAACTACTAACATCCACAAAACTACTACCCGTCTACTAGATTTTTAGTTCGAATTAAATTCGAAAATATTTCAATGAATAATCTCTTTAACATCCACAAAACTACTAACCGTCTTATTTTAATGATGGTTCTAGATTTTTAGTTCGAATGAAATATTTTCAGAAATAACTCCTACCATGAATAGTTAGACTGACAAACAAAAGTCTTCATTTTTTTTCTTGTATTTTTGTTTATTTCCTTGGAACTTAGTGTATTATCATGTATATAAATAGGGGATTCGTACTAACAAATTTAACATATTATCAAAGAGAGAGATCAGATAGAGAGAGAGAAATGGAAAAGAAGAGTGCTTCACAATTGGGGCTTGTGTTGTTTCTTCTGGTTGTTCTTTTGGTCCCAACCCATACGGAGTCTGCTCTTCCTTCTCAACAAGAATCACTCCTAGTGATCGGTTAGTGTTTCTCTCACATACTCATATACATAACTATTAGAGATGATGGGCCTCGACAAATAAGAATAGAAGATGGGCCTATGTGTAAAGCCTTATTTACTCATGTATTAGGTTAAGATAATGCTAGTCATACACCTATATATATGTATCTCCTTCTTCATCAATATGATCAGAACATTCAGAGCAATAACCCTATTTGACATGGTATCAGAGCCTACCTTTGGCCTGTGAAAGATTGCTTTGAATATTAAAATACTACAAAACTTCAGATCGTGAATCAAGCATGACTGGAAGTGATGAGAAAGATGGCGGAAGCTCAGGGAAGCTCACCGTAGGAAATTCAAGTGGTGAAGCGGCGTTGATATCTCCATATTACCTCCACAACAACGACAACACAGGACAGGTCTTGACGCCGATCCTGTTGAATGGAACCAACTACGAAAGATGGTCCAAACTCATGATGAATGCCTTGCGAACCAAGCGTAAGGTAGGGTTTCTTACTGGAAACTTTAAACGGCCGGCGAACGAAGGAGACGATGCAGAGCGATGGGACATGGTGAATTCGATGATCATAGGTTGGATCTACAGTAGTGTGGAGCCAAAGCTGCGATCGTCAATATCATTGGTCGACGACGTCTCCGAGATGTGGAGTAGTCTCAAGTCTCGTTTCTCCGTTAGTGATGGAACAAGAGAACATCAACTCCATGCTGATCTCACCGGTTGTAAACAAGATGGACAAACGGTAGAAGAATACTATGGAAAATTGAAGATTCTGTGGGATGATATTGCTGACATAGACAAAGGATTTATTTGTTGCTGTGGAAGCTCTAGCTGCTCGTCTATGAAGAAATATAAGAAGAAACAAGATGGGCTTCGCATTCACCAATTCTTGATGGGTCTCGACAATCAGAAATTTGGTACAACTCGATCAAATCTTCTATCTAGACTTCACGAACTGACTCTTGAAAGCGTTTACTCGCAAATCATTCAAGAAGAAAGGCACATTCATGCAACACGTGAACCACAAGAAAAGGGAGGAGTCGTTGGGTTCTCGGCTTCTGCATCAGGCGCTTTCAAAACGCAGACATCGACTTGTTCTCACTGTGGCAAAACGGGTCACGATAAGAGCCAATGCTACAAGATCGTCGGGTATCCTGAATGGTGGAATGAGCCATCACATCCAAATGCCGGAAGAGGTAATTCTGGTAGAGGTCGTGGTTCTACACGAGGTAGAGGACGTGGTCGTGGACCTCCATTTTCTGCCTCACACGTTTCGGCTGCGGTGACTACATCATCACCAACAACCGGAACTACGCAACTCACGGATAGCCAATTGACTGCGTTAGCTGATTTTGTTGAGAAAAACAAAAAAGTCTATTGGAGCAAGTAAAGAAGGATTCTCTGGTAAGAGTGAAAAGTTGATTTTGTATGGAACTCACAGTCGTTTCAATTTGATAATTGATTCAGGAGCGTCTCATCATATGACCGGTGATATGAGTCTCCTTACCGAAATTCAAAAAATAGATCCATGTCCTATTAAATTGCCAAATGACAAGATCACTTGGGCAACACGATACGGGACGCTTCTCCTTGGAGGAAAATTGATACTTCATCACGTGTTTTATGCTCCAGAATTGTCAATTACACTAATATCCGTATCTCAGCTTTTACGTGATATTGCAAGTGTTGTCATTTTTACTAAAAAGTTTTGTGTGATACAGGACCAAGCTTCGAGGACTTTGATTGGAGCGGGTACTGAACGTGATGGGGTTTATCATCTTGCTGGCGCAGTTCTACCTCAAAGTAATCGTGTCGGGAAAGCTGATAATCGGGAGTTGTGGCATCGGAGAATGGGACATCCTTCGCCAAAAGTATTATCTTTTCTTTCAGATGTTGGTGTTTTCAATAATAGTGTTAGCAACTTAGAAGAATGTTGTGATGTTTGCTTCAGAGCAAAACAAACTCGTGTACCGTTTTCAGAAAGTTCAAATAAAGCAGACGATTTATTTTCTTTAATTCACTGTGACGTTTGGGGGCCTTACAGAACAAAAGCTACTTGTGGAGCAGTTTATTTTCTCACCATTGTAGATGATTTTTCGCGAGCTGTTTGGACACATCTTCTTATCGAGAAATCGTCAGTTGCCACGGTGCTCAAAAACTTTGTAGCTTGGGCTCTTCGACAATTTGACAAGAAGGTTAAAACAATAAGGACGGATAATGGTACAGAATTCATGTGTCTACGCTCTTATTTTGCTGAAAATGGGATTACACATCATACTTCTTGCGTTGATACACCACAACAAAATGGAAGAGTTGAGAGGAAACATCGTCATATCTTAAACGTTGCTCGAGCCTTGCTGTTTCAAGCTAGATTACCAACAAAGTTTTGGGGGGAAAGCATTCAAGCTGCGACCCATCTTATAAATAGAACACCATCAAGTCTCCTCCAAGGAAAAACGCCGTACGAGGTTTTGTTTCAGAAGTCTCCTTCTTATGATGACATAAGAATCTTTGGGTGTCTTTGCTACGCAAAGCTGGTGCGGCGTTCGAATGATAAGTTTGAAGATCGCAGTGCTCGTTGTATGTTTCTAGGCTATCCTTTTGGAAAGAAAGGCTGGCTAGTAATGGATCTCCAAACCGAGAAAGTATTTGTCTCTCGTGATGTTATCTTTCATGAAGACAGTTTTCCTTATTCTGAAGAAGCTTCCGAAAATCAAGATTATCAGTTGTTAGAAGGAAATGATCGTCAGGGGGAGTCTCTGTCTCTCCTTGATAATGAACCAATGCACACGAACACAAGTCCGATTGATACAGTTGCTGCGCAAACCACTGAACCAGAGGGATCGATCGATCCGTTGCAACAAACAGAAGAAGAAGAAAATAGATCGGTCGATCCGGACACAAGCCTGATCGATCCGACGGTGAAACACGTACCAGAGAGTGAGCGATCGATCGATCCATGCTCACGATCGATCGATCCAACGGCGAAAAACGTACCAGAGAGTGAGCGATCGATCGATCCATGCTCACGATCGATCGATCCAACACCAACAACAGAATCCGGCTCAAAAGAAGAAGAGGTGGCACAAACAGCTGATATTGAAGAACTGGGTATTGGCAAAAGAAAGAAAATGCGTTCTGTGTTACTTGAACCATACGTCACGTACTCCGCAACGCAACTTGATAAACCCCCTCACGTCGACTCTCTCTCCATTGAAATTTCCTCAAGTAAGTGTCTTTATCCCTTAACTGATTATGTATCAATTGATCGGTTCTCTCCTCCTCAACAGTTGTTCCTGGCTGCAATAAGTGCCGATACAGAACCTGTTTCATTCAAGGAAGCAATGTCTGATCCACGATGGACAAACGCAGTTCAAGGAGAAGTTGGGGCTCTTGAAGAGAATGAAACATGGGATATAGTCACATTACCGGAAGGAAAACATGCTATAGGCTGCAAGTGGGTCTTCCGCATTAAGTATAACTCAGACGGATCCATTGAAAGATTCAAAGCTCGTCTTGTTGCACTTGGGAATAGACAAGAGGAAGGAACAGACTACAATGAGACATTCGCACCGGTTGTAAAGATGACAACAATTCGCACCCTCTTGAAGATTGCTTCCGCTCGAGATTGGGAATTATTTCAAATGGACGTTCATAACGCCTTTTTACACGGTGATCTAGAAGAAGAGATATACATGAAGCTTCCTCCCGGTATCAACAATACAAATTCTTCCAAAGTATGCAAGCTTAAGAAGTCACTTTATGGACTTAAACAAGCTCCAAGATGTTGGTTCGCAAAGCTCTCCAATGCACTCCTCGAATTTGGTTTTGTTACTAACTATACCGATTCCTCCTTATTCACATACTTCTCCGGGAAATCGTGCTTGTATGTCTTGGTATATGTGGACGACTTCATCGTTGGAGGTAATGACTCTAAGCTAACTACGGAGTTTAAGAGATATATGAGTGAGTGTTTTCACATGAAAGATTTAGGTCCTCTAAAATTCTTTCTTGGCATAGAAGTCTCTAGAGGAAAGCAAGGGATATACATCTCACAGCGCAAGTATACTTTGGACATTATCTCTGAATGTGGCATGATTGGAGCTAAGCCTGTTAGCACTCCCATCGAACAGAATCACACTCTTGCAAAGGAAGAAGGCGAATTTTATTCTGATCCAACCAAATATCGCCGGTTGGTTGGTAGACTAGTTTATCTTGCTATTACCAGACCGGATCTTTGTTATGCAGTTCACCTCCTAGCTCAATTTCTTACACAACCACGACAACGTCATTGGGACGCGGCTATACGGTTGGTTCGATATCTTAAAGGGACTTGCGGTCAAGGCTTATTACTAAACAAAGATTCTGATCTTCATGTCGATGCATATTGTGATTCGGATCATTCTACATGTCCAAGAACACGTCGCTCATTATCAGGTTATGTCGTCTTGCTCGGTAAGTCTCCTATATGCTGGAAAACAAAGAAACAAGACCGAGTGTCATTATCATCTGCTGAAGCCGAATACAGAGCGATGGCTTATACCTATCAAGAGCTCATATGGATCAAGGAGCTGCTTCTGATTTTTCAAATCCCGCATCCTGAACCGATCACTCTTCACTGTGACAACAAAGCGGCACTTCACATTGCCGCTAATCCAGTGTTTCACGAACGTACGAAACACATTGAAAGAGACTGTCACTTTGTCAGAGACGGGATCAAAGATGGTGTCGTGTCTACCAAGCATGTCCGAACGACAGAGCAATTGGCTGACTTCCTTACCAAGCCTCTCGGTCGCAACCAATTTCAATATCTTCTTGGCAAGATGGGTGTTCGCGATCTCCACTGTCCATCTTGAGGGGGAGTATTAGAGATGATGGGCCTCGACAAATAAGAATAGAAGATGGGCCTATGTGTAAAGCCTTATTTACTCATGTATTAGGTTAAGATAATGCTAGTCATACACCTATATATATGTATCTCCTTCTTCATCAATATGATCAGAACATTCAGAGCAATAACCCTATTTGACAATAACCAAATCAATTATCTAATCTAGAATTAGAAAGGAAAAAAACGGTTTAATTGATTACACATATAAATATATACACGTTTTTTTTTTTTTTGCAGGATCAAGGAGGTTGATGAGTAGCTATAAGACCAATAGTAACATAGATTTTGGGGGATCAATCAGTGGACAAGCCGGTGGTGGTAAACAAAATCCCTAGTTTACGTTTCTCCATCATCGTTCCCGATTACTATTGAAGCTACTAGACTTCAACTATATGTATTAATTATCATATATGAATAAAAATCTTATTCTACACAATCACAAGTCATGTTTTTCAGCCGAGACGCTTTTAGTCTAGTGATACCCTTGTGCAAATCATTTGGGAACTCCTGGATTCAAATCTTCTCGATAGCCAAAATATTTAGAAATTTATTTTCTAGTCTAGTGGTGGTGGCCGAATGACATGATGACAATTTAGGTCTTATAACATTGCTTTTGTATTAGTTGGTTTGAGACTTGTTTGGATGATGCACAATCCCATTAATTAGTATAGTTACGCAGATCTTGGTCCTTCATGAAGTTTATGATATGTATATATATAAAAGAATGTAAATAATAATTTTGATATATAAAACAAAGTTTATAAAAACTGCTGATTCAATTATCTATCTCGGACTGATTCTTCAGAAATAAACATCATCAACGTAGAATGATTTCAAGATTCATAACCTTGATGTTTCAGTATTGTGTGGATTTAGATAAATCATAAAGACAAACTTTGTAGTGATCTATATATATGGACTAAATACATATTAATATATTTAGTTTTCGGGATTTTCCATATCAACGAACTGGCCGCATGGTGAATATGAATCCCACATATCGATAATTAATGGACTCATAGATGGTAAGAATTTAGAAGGTCTTGTATTATATGATTAACAAAGGTAAGATTACATTGTGGGATATGTGTATAGTAGCTTTTCCGTAGTGATAATTAAGAACATCCTTATGTAGATTTTGTTGTAATGGAAACAGCCTCAATAATAGTTGTAGTTTCTGCGTTTCAATAATCTTCATTTGGTGTAAGATTGCATAGACACACGCAAACGAACAAGTATAATGTATGCATGTCAGTATTTCAATAATTAAAAGCATCAACCTTATTCTCGTGATGACACAAGACAATAATACAGTACTTTTGTTTCTTACATTACTTAAAATAGTTATGATTTTAAAATAAAAGGAGTGATAGTATTTCTTTTCTTATTCATTAGGGTTATATAACAAACTAACTTTTAACTAAAAGAAATTGAAGAAACAGCCATGAGTAAGAAAATTTAGTAAACTGACTTTTTTTAGAGATTAAAAATTTCAAAATTGCCCTCAAACAAAAAGACAAACATGCAATAAGGTACTGTAATTTAGAGAAAAAACATGAAATAAATAATAATACCTTGAAATCTAAAAACAGAGGACATGACACTTTACAAAGGACATGAATTTTTTAGTGGCCTAAGATATTTAAATATACCGGACCGGCCATGTACGTACCATCTATAATACTAGGAAAAATGTGAAGATGTAGTTGCTGTCTGATGAAGTTGTTGAATGAGTCAAAAAGTAATACAAGATTTTGTCTGATGGAATCGCTGAATGATTCAAAAAGTAATTCAAGATGCTGCTGTTTTTATGTGAGTGTCGGTTTCTAGAAGGTTTGAGAAGATATGTTTGGAGCGTTTTTGGAGGATGAATCACAAAGGAAAAAGGACTTAAAGAGATTTGGAAGACTTGATGAAAGTGGAGTTTAATGATGAAAAGGAAAAGTGTAAAAGAAAATTTACTTTTTCTTATGGAAATTGGAAATCTTCTCCTATGGTGATTAGGAAATCGTTTTGGCTATATAAGGAGGAGCTAAGTACGTCTTGGAGAAGCAAGAGAGCTGAGGCAAAAAGAATAAATCTTTGAGAGCTTTCTGTGAGATTGTGTGCAACTTAGTTTTGCGGTTTGTGCTTGTGTGATCAAGTGGTTTGTTTTGAAGTCTAGGCTCAAGGGGATTTTAGCTCAGGGTTAGGTTATCCTGATTAAATCTAGACTCAGGTGGAGTTTAGTTAAAGGTAAAGATTATCCTTAAGGTTTCACGTTATAGAAGGGAGATCAAGAGGGTTGGGCTTGTTTTACGCGATTGCGAATTGGTTGTAATTTGCTTTCTTGTTCTAGTGAAATCGAATCTGGACTTGGTCGCGGGGAGTAGGAAAAACCAAACCTCGTTAATAAATTTCTTATCTCGTTTACTTTCTGCAATTTATCTTACCTCATCCGCACTTACAAAATGGGCTCGTAGACATAAAGGTATCAACATACCTAAGACCACAAACATGACATCAGACATCAGTGCTGTGTACCTTCGATATTTTGTGAGTCACCCAGACGCCGACAAAATATACAGACTTGACTTGTTGATCTTTTTTGTTTTTGTTTTGTGGTCGCCATCTGAGTAGTTGACTTATATGTGAATTTACTAAAAAAAATTTATAATTATTTATAGATGAAATGCCATTGAAAAACAAAGGAAAAGGGTCATCGCTATCTTAATAAACATCGCACTTGGTCATCGTTCATAATAGGGATATGTATTACAGTTGTATTTTTAAATTTTAGTTCCTTTTATTTTTATGTCGTTTATCAAAATGCCAAATGCATTGATGTGTTTTGTTTTTTCCCCCTCTATTTTCCTGTGTAAAATGCGACTGTAATAAAAACATAAAGAGACAATCAAAACTTCAAAACTGTAAAGTTTATTTTCACTAACCAAGCGCTTATATAATATAAGATAATTATTTTAGACAGTAAAAAACAAGATTTGAATAATGTTATTTTTTTTAATTATTAAGAGGTTTTTTAATCCATAGATCCGTACATTTTCTCTGGCTAAATTCAAAGATATTTTTTATAGTTTCCTCCCAAGTGCCACTCGAATCAGCGCACAAAAAAAATCATCATTATCCATTACTTTCTCTCCGTTATTTTGCTTTTTTACAATGACCGTATTTGTTATGGACTTATGTTTAATTTATATGATTTTTCTAAGAGTATTTTGAGCCTATAAAACTCAAAAGGCTTAAGTCAAATATGGAAACAGAGAAGCAAAACTAGTAAACGAAGAGAGAGAAATGGGAAAGAAAACTTCTTCAAAATTGAGTCAAGTGTTCATTGTGGTTCTTCTTTGCATCTTTATTTATCGTACCGACTCAGCTATTTCTTCTCATCATGAACAACTTTCAATTTCCGGTTAGTATACATATATAATTATAATTAACTTGACTAATTGTTTGACATATTTAATCTATAGTATTTGTGCTCTGTGAACGTTTTGAACGATTTTAATTTTTTTTTTAAATTGTTATAGACATGTGATTTTTCTTTGTCACATGTAATTAATCTTTCTACGTAGACACCTAATTTATCAAATAAACTTTATAGATGGTTTTACTCCTATATATCATCTTAAGTGTTGTAAAAACTTTCCTTCGTATCTAGTTCAGGGGATTTAAAAATTAAAACACCTAACTCCTAACATACATTTACAACTTTCTAAGTTTACATTGTTCCCGGTTTATTCTTAGTTTATTGTATATAATGAAATTCTTAGAAGGACCCAAAATGGATATGTTTTTCAGACTCAGTGTGGTCTTTAACCATACGACCAGGAAAATAAAAAGCATAGACTGGTTAGTGGTTTTAGCGTGGACTATTACATATATATAAGACAAGTCCCCATGGTCAAATGGCTTTAACTAGAAATTAGTCAATTATCTATACCCTGAATAGAAAATAAAGAAAACTTCTTCAAAATTGAGTCAAGTGTTCACTGAAAATATTTAATAAAAATTAATACCGTTTCTATAGCCTAAATTAGAAAGAAGGCGAGGCATATATCGTATTCGTCTTTCTATGTTTTTTATCGAATATATATTTTCTCGAGATATTTTTTACAGGGAGAAGAATGATGGCGAACACTCCGTATCCGTATGGTGGCATATATGTCAAACCACCACTCTCAAAAAATAAAGATAGTCATCAGAAAGGTAATTATGCCAAAAAAAAATTATTCACTTCTAGATTTTCTAAAATTCTAATTTACATTACGTAATTATGCGTCTATATTATACACCGCTAACTTCAGCGTATACTAATATTATTTGTAGTGAAGAGATTGGAGACATATTATAAGCCAAATAGTGAGATAGGTACAGGACCATCACATAGTGGACATGGTGGTACCACCATTGATCAAGTTTCCACTCCTTAGTTTCCGGGCAATTACGTATTTCTTTCAAATAATTCGAGACCATTAGGCCTTGAAAAATAAAAACTATGAATGTAACTCTTTAAGTTTATGTGTGTCTAAACGTATCTGGAGGCCAATCTAAAGTTACGACAAGACCAAATCATTTTAGCTAAAGTTTTCGTTACCTTGTGTTAGTTTACGAATAACAAAATAGAGCTCTTTTAAGAGTTCTTGGATACTTGAGTTCTAGATTTTTTTTATAGTTTTGAATGGGACCATTCATCAGTGATAACTTACCTATTTATTCATCACTATGTCAAAGTTCTGCCAAAATAGAAAAAATATATGGAAAAAAACATCATGACTCAAACCACAACTACTGTGATGTCAATTGGTGTCAAGTATGGCCAGCAACTGATTGCTCGAGTAATTATCCGATATATCTAACCGCAAGGCAGTATATACGGGGTCGATCCACAAGGACCAAAGATACTCTAAAGATTTCCGAAACACGTTCTTAGCTAAAACGTAATGGTTGTTTGGTTTTTGGGTTATCAAGCAAAACAATTAAAAAAAAAAGGGATTAGAAATATTCTTTAAAGTGTCAAAGATGATGAATCTCCAATCTCAATAGTAGCTTACAGAAGAAAAGTCTCAAAAAGTTGCAGAGAAAGAAGCGTCCCCTAGAAAATTAGGTCTCTCGAGTTTTTATACCCAATTACAGAAAATAGAAAATAAATCTGGTGAAGAAAAACCATACTGGGTGTCTGGGGTTGGATTGATCGATCCGGTGGGTGGATCGATCGATCCCGCGTCACTGGAAACTGCTTCTCGTCCGTCAGAGGGATGGGATCGATCGATCTGGATCTTCTGGTCTCCAACTTCGCAACTGCTTCAAATGCTCGCCAAAAATGACCTGTCTTCACTAATTCGGGTATAACTTTTGAATGCACCGTTCGATTGCCTTCAAACTACTTGGAAAATCAAAATAACATCTTCATCTAGCTTGTGTCAAAAATTCAGAAAGATCTAACGGTGGGAGTATTTCATCTGAGGCCAAACGTCTCACACTGCTAAACGAAACTGTTTTTCAAAAGTGTGTTTATATCCCAAAACAGCTAGTTTTCCTCAGAATCAACCTAAATTAGAGATTCTATATTTTTTAAAAAATAAAAATCTAGTGATGAAATTAATGATTCTATGTTTCCAGGTCATGCGATTAATATTATTATGTTAAAAGCAATTGGTTAAAACTAATGGTGGGGAAGACGTATATATAGTGTAATCCTATTTAATTACAATTTCATCCTAGATTTTGGTGGAAAATGTATCATGATCTTTCATTGGTAGATGATTCTGCCTCACATTTTGTAGGGTTTGATGTTTTTTTAGATGGAACAAACATGAGTTTTTGTCACTTGTAACTATATAATTTAGAGTTTAGTTGGAGATTTAAATCTATAAATAAGCTTTTCTTTAAACGTAAATATGTTGATACTTTTACTATTTCAAATTATTTTTATTGAATTATATATATGTATGTGTATATTATATATATTTATAAATAGTAAAGTCTCATGCAGCCATGAAAAGAGTCATACAGATTTAAGAGGTGTAAGATAGATAAAAAGCTTAGGTTACAAGATTTGTAAAGCCAAAAACCGAATCTTCCGCTTTGATTTACTTTGATGAACGTTTTGAGGGAGACAACTGATTAATTTAGAGTTTAGTTGGAGATTTAAATCTATAATTATTGATTTTATTGAATTTCGATGTGTATAACTTCAATTTATAGTATAATTTGTAAGGAGAAGATTGATGGATCATATTGATGTAGGAAAATCAATTAGTGGACTAGCTGTTGGTCGCAACCATTAGAATCGATCTCGCCTATCAATCTTTCGTTATATATAGATTTTTGTTTTACTAATTTCTTTCTTGTGATGTGTATATCATTATTTTGTGTCTATCATTAGTACTAATAAATTAAAGATTTGTTGAGATAATGGGAATAAAACACAATACAAAAGCTTATTAGTAATCGAAAAAAAAAAACCAAGAGCAAGAACAAAGTCATTTTGGCTATTAGTTCTTCATTCATTGTACTTTTTAAGAAAAGAAAATTCAATGAGAAAAAAAAGAGTGTCAATTATCTTTCCACAAGAGGTCAAATTAATCAATAAAAAATGAGTGGTGAAGAAAATTAATATTTTTGGGGTTTTCTTATCTTTTGTCAACACCTTTTGGAATGTCCCCTTTTCATTAGGATTTATAAATAATAGTCTACAATCAAGAAAACAAAGAAAGAATAAGAGATGGAAAATAAAACGTTTTCTTCAAACTCTATTAATTTGCTCGTTGTGTTTTTGCTTCTTTGTACCTTTCTTTCCCGTACCGAATCTGCTCGTCCTTCTCACCATGAACTACTCTCAATCACCGGTCGGCATGCTTTAAAATTTATATAACATCCACTTATGCATAAGATTGTCTAAGTGTTAATTAATGCCAAAATTCATGAAATAGTCTATTCACATGTAAATAAATATGTATAGGGAGGACGATGATGAGTAATTATAAGATCAATAGTGCCATAGGAACACCATCATCAACCAGTAACCATGCGCCAGGCGGTAATGGTATGTCCCTCCTCTTTACTTATTTCACATTTTCTTATCAACTTTTTTTGCCGAAATTTTTCTAAAATACATATTTTTAAGATTAAATTATAAAAGAGTGTGTGTAAATAAGGTTTCGTGTTTTTCTTGGATTCAATAAATATGAGTTTTCTCCTTACATATATTACAGTTAATTTAAAGACTAGCTGGAAAATAAAAACTATGAATAAGGTTTTTCTAAGAAAGTAAAATATCTTAATGTCTTTTATTATTTTATTTTTGAATTACCTTTAATGACTGTTGAGGGAAGTGAGTGTAGGAGCACCAACGAGTGGTCGCAACAACTAAATTAATTCTCCTATTAGGCTTTAACTATATATTCCCTCCGTATCAAAAAAATTGATTTTTGAGGTTTTATTTTTGTATAAAAAAGATTGATTTTCTGTAAACTTTTATCAATTAATGTTAATAAATTGTGAATTTCAAGAATCATTAATTGAGAATTTAAAAATTTGATGAATTACTATTGGTTAATAGCTATGAGAAACGGTTTGATATGAATAAATTGTGCATTTATAACTAAAATTAAATATTTTTCTTAATTAGTGTGAAAACTCTATAAAATCAATCTTTTTGATACGGAGAGAATATGTGTGTATGTATGTTTAAGTTTCTATTTTCTGCCATCGTAGGCCAGCTTTTAAAGTGTTTTAATTAGCGCAGTAATGTACACATACATAAACTTGACGAAGAACAATATTGAAAGTTGATCTTGGTTAATTAGTGTTCAATTCAATATGTACGCATACCATTGGTTTGATATATGATATACATACATATTATTGCATGGCTAGGGTTTAATAATTATAGTTTAGAGTTTAGTCGACAAGGTGGGCTCATAATGGTTTAATACTAGTATCAACATTATCTCCATTTTCTTATATTAATTTCTTTTAAAACTTCCACGTTTCTTTTCGACTATTTTAAAATTTTATAATTCGATTATATTACATAATTCGTTTATAATATTTTGCCTGCCTTTTCTCTTAATAAATACATAAATATGAATTGTAGGAAGGAAATTGATGAGTATATATATATAGACCCAATGGAGACATATTTACAGGACCATCAGGCAATGGACATAGTGGTGGTCGCACTCCAGCCCCCTAGTATATATATTAATGTGTAATATATGCGTTGGTGTAGTATAGAATGTAATGTTTAATTTCTGTGTTCACAAGCCAAGTTTTTCATTTCTCGACTATGTAATCTATAATATGTGTGTTGCTCTAATATTTCCAAGTGTTCTTAATTATCCAAAGTGTGTGTTTAAAAATATATTTGATTTTTTTCTTAACATATACATTTTAGTCTACAAAACTCTAAAACATATTTTGCGATTTTACCTTATAGAAAGAACAACAGCTTTACCTTATACGTTCTAGTATACCACGGATGATATATTTAAGTTCTTATTATTAAAATCTAAATTTAGATAATATTTGGGAAAGATCAAAATGGTTCCTAGATTAGATCTCAAGTTCCTGATATTTATTCATCACTCTTTCTAAGAAATTAAAAGTCAATGAGAAACAAAGAGGGTCAATATTTTTCCCACAAGAGGATCAAATTAATCAAAAACATTAACTAGTGGAGAAATTAATACTTTTCTTTAAATATTATACTTTTATGATGTTTTACTTCTTGGAACGTTCCTCTCCATTCGTATATATAAAATTAATTGCCTTCAATCAAGAAAAGAAAGAAAGAAAAAAGAGATGGAAAATAATACTTTTTCTTCAAAATCTTTTCATTTGCTCATTGTGCTTTTACTGCTTTGTACCTTTCTCTGCCAAACAGAATCTGCCCTTCCTTCTCACCAAGAACTCTTAATCACTGGTTAGTGTTTTGACAATTATATAACATCAACATATAGTGTAAGGTTGTCTAGGTGTTAATTGATGGGAAAAGTCATGAAATAGTCTATTCACATGTATAAGATATATATAGGAAGGAGGATGATGAGTTATTATAAGCCTAATAGTGACATAGGAACACCATCATCAACCAGTGACCGTGGTGGCGGTGGTAATGGTATGTCCCTCCTCTTTACTTATTTTACAGTTTTTATCAACTTTCTTTTCGAAACTTTTCTATAAAGTACTTATTCATCTAAATAATATGTCGCCGTCTATGTTGAAATTACATACTCCTCTCTAATAATGTTTTGCTGGGTATTTTTTTAGGGGGGGGAGATTGATTAGTTTACTTTAAGTCATCATATCGTAAAATAATTTGAATCTATTTGTTTTGTATTTTTTCCGACCCTAGATGATTATGCTTTTTAAAGCCTCAGATATGTACTAAGGGTGTTTAAGGTACTATGATTTCCCATTGGTTGATGATTTCTCATGCTGTGTAAGGTTTGGTCTTTGGTGTTTGACTTGGATGGAGCAAATATGAGTTTTTTTTTGTTTTCTCTTACATATTTTAATAGTTAATGTTAGATACTAGCTGGAAAATGGAAACTATGAATAAAATTTTTGTTAGTTTATATTTTTATTAAAAAAATGAATTACAGATAACTTCAACTTATAGAATAATTTGTAGGAAGAAGACTGATGAGTCAAATGGATGTTGGAGCATCAAGCAGTGGACAAGGTGGTGGTCGCAACCGCCACTAGAATAGGTTTCGATGACTGTATATGTGTTTAATTTTCTATTTTTCTACCATCACAAGTCAAGCTTTTGAAAAGTCTGAATCATGTCTAATGTCTTTCATAATACACGATGTTTTACGTTCTTTTTTCTTTGCATTTCAATACAATGATAGAAGCTTTCTTTTTATGTAGCAGAGATATATAAAGACAGTCAGATTGTAACTAGAGAACCAAAACTAACTGCAAACCAAATTAAGATTTTATATATGAATTACGAGGAAATTAAACGAAACTAAACAAAGGAGAATGAACAAGCTCACTATAGATAAACTCTTTACAAACTATTTCTCATTGATGACAGACTAAATTTATTCCCACATGCACTACAAAAAAATGTATTCTTAGCACCGAAAACCGTTATTTAACGATATTATAGCGTTAAGAAAAAACGCTCTGATCATCTCCTCCGAATCCGATAATAGGTCCGCCACATTAGATAGACTTCTTTTTCATATTTCTGTTGTGTCATCATCATGTAATAGAGTATTTTTCTATATCCAATTATATATTCTACATCAGCTATTTTACCTAATATATATTTGGCAGTTATTGAAATATTTTGCTCTAATCAAAACCTCATCTACGATTATCTTAACCAGATCACTAGCCATAACCATATCCATTTCCTCATCTTTACTCCTTCATAATCTTAGTCACTTTAGCAGTAACATAATAGAAATGCTTTTTATCTAGTGATCGGTTTTGTCTATCCGAAAAATATTTATATGCAAAATCTTATTTATATTAGATTTTCACATTCAACCAAAAATCTCGGATTCAGATCTGTGACTTTAAATATATTGGTTTAATTAAGATCACGAATTATGCATTCAAATATTTGCCAGCTCTAACACCATATGGATGATAAGATTAGATCAAAGCTAGGATCTAAAATCCGGAACTATCTTTTTCTTTACTATTTTGTAGAGAAGAATAGTCAATGAGAAACAAAAGCGTTAATGTTTTTATATGTTCTCGGATTCAGATGAGAGCAAGAGGGTCAACTTATTAAAGATTAATGACTAGTGGAGAAAATTAACAAAGTTTTCCTTTTTTTTTTGTATAGTTTCTATTTGTTTACACTCTATCGGCGATCCCTCTCCATTCGGGTACATAAATGAAAGTCTGAAATCAAGAAAAAGAAAGATAGAGAGATGAGAAACAAAACTTCATCAAAAATGGGGCAAGTTTTAATTGTGCTTCTTCTTCTTTGCACCATCCTTTGCCGTACCGAGTCAGCTATTTCTTCTGGTCAACAACTATTCCTCCAAACCGGTTCGTGATTTCGCACACATATATTTGCATAAGTTTCTATGTATTAATGATGAAGAAGTTAATTGATACATGCATGGTATAATTACATGGAAAATATATGTAGGATTTGTTCATTTAGCTGAATACGCCTAGCTAATAGTAGTTATAGTGTAATGATTTTTATTTTATTGTTAACGATATAGCTCAATGATTTAGTTAAGTTGATTTAGGGGCTGATTGGAGATGACTTTAAAGGCTGTAGTTTTATTTTAAAGTTTTTGAAGGCAAAATTTTGTCAATTATAATTTTACTGTTCTAAATTCACTCATCAGTCACAATTTCTAAAATTTCTCACCGTGATGCAGTTTCTTTGTTTTTTGTTTTACGTTAATTTTCTTTTTCTAAATGCCCACAATAGATGACTTTTTTTTTTAAGCACAACCCTTATTTAAAAAGATAATATGTAAGTCGTGAAAGTAGTAATTTCCAGCTTTTAAAAGTTACTAAAAAAACTCATATTTATGTAAGTGACCTAAATAACTTTGATAGTCTCTTTATTTCATAATTAATGGTGGTTTAAAAATATTTCTTATTTTATTTTACGTTTTCAATTTTCAATACAAAACTAATTATTTTTATTTGTTATGGCTATTTGTATTTTGCAGTTTATCTTTTTTATTGGTTGAATAAATTTTAATTAGATAAGAAATTATTTTAAAAATTAATATAAACAAAAAAAACTAAATAATTTCTTAATATATATGCTAAACCCTTAGAAAACATTGCAAATATTTGGAGTATTCCTATTTCTGATATTTTTTGTATAGTCTTCATATATATTTTATAAATATGACGAGTAATCCACTAATAGAGTATGCCTAACTATTTCTAAATAAAATAAAAATGAAGGGAGGCGAATGATGGGCTATAGTAAGCAGGCTGCGGGACCAGTAGGACCATCCCAAAGTATTAAAGCTGGTGGCCGTGTTTCTGACGATGATCCTCCCACCGACTAGTTTTACGGTGTCTACTCAATTTCCATTTTCCAATTTTAATGAAATATTTCTGTTGTTTCAAGTATAATAAAATTTCTTGTATCTTTTGTGTTTTAAATCGCTTTGATTGGTAGAACATATTTATATGCAAGAGCTTATTATTTATAATATTTTATGTTCACCACTCAACTAAAAAAAACTTCGGATTCAGATCTATGAACTCTAAGACCTCCTCCATTGGTGAATTAATGGAAGAGTGTGTCTTTAAAAAAACAAAAATAATAATAAATTAAAATTAAAGATCACGAATTACGGATTCTCATGCTGTATAAGGTTTGGTCTTTGGTGTTTGTCTTGGATGGAGCAAATAAGAGTGTTTTATCTATGTTAGATACTAGCTGAAAAATATAAACTACGAATAAAAAAATTGTTAGTTTATATTTTTATTAAAAAAATGAATTACAGATAATTTCAACTTATAGTATAATTTGTAGGGAGAAGACTGATGAGTCAAATGGATGTTGGAGCATCAAGCAGTGGACAAGGTGGTGGTCGCAACCGCCACTAGAATTGTTTTCGATTACTGTATATTGTCTTTCGTAATACACGATGTTTTACGTTCTTTTTGTTTTCATTTCAATACAATGACAGAAGTTTTCTTTTTGTGTAGCAGTAAGACATTCAGATTGAAACTAGCTAGAACCAAAACTAACTGCAAAGCAAATAAAGATTTTATATATGAATTACGAGAAAACAAAACTATTAAAAAAAAAAAGAACAACTAAACAAAGGAGGAAGAATAAGCTCACTATAGAGAAACTCTTTACATACTATTTATCATTGATGACAAACTGGATTTATTCTCACACCACTACATGAGAAACGATTATTCTTAGCACCGAAAAACACTATCAAACAATATGATAGCGTTAAAAACAAAACATTTTCACATCACATCCGATAATAGGTCCGTCGCATTGGATAAAAGTTTTTTCATACTGCTATCATGTCATCATTTAATATAGCGTTTCCTATCTGCAATCGTATATTTTACATTAGCTATTGTACCTAATACATATTTGGAAATTATCGAAATATCTTGCTCTAATCAAAACCTCATCCACGATTATCTTAACCGGATCAGTAGCCATAACCATATTCATTTCCTCATCTTTACTCATTCATAATCTTAGTCACTTTCGTAGTAACATAATAGAAATGCTTTTATCTAGTGATCCGTTTTGACTATCCAAAATATATATATGTGCAAGAGCTTATTTATATTATATTTTCACATTCAACCAAAAACAATCACGGATTCAGATCTATGAACTTTATATATATGGGTTTAATTTATATATATTCGTGCTATAACACCATGGATGATAAGATTTGATCTAAGTTAGGATCTAGAATCAGGAACTATTTTGTCCTTACTATTTTTATACGTTTTATCACTGTTTTTATAAGAACAAGAGGGTTAGTTCCGGATTCTTGATCCTAGCTAAAGAGTTTGTTATTATTATATTTTCACATTCAACCAAAAAATACTCTCGGATTCAGATAAGAACAAGAGGGCTAACTTTGTTTTTATATATAAGAACAAGATGGTCAACTTATTAAAGATTAATGACTAGTGGAGAAGATTAACAAATTTTTCCTTTTTTGTTTTGTTCCTTATTTCTTAATTAGGTTTCTATTTGTTTACTTTCTATCGTGAAACGATCCCTCTCCATTCGGGTACATAAATGAAAGTCTGAAATCAAGGAAAGAAAGATAGATGAGAGATGAAAAAGAATAATTCATCAAAATTGGGTCAAGTTCTAATTGTGCTTCTTCTTCTTTGCACTCTCCTTTGCCGTACTGAATCAGCAATTTCTTCTGGTCAACAACTATTCCTCCAAACTGGTTCGTGATTAAGTACATATATATACATATATATACATATTTACATAAGTTTGTATATGTATTAAATGATGGAGAAGTTCGATACATGGTCTAATTACATGGAAAATGTATGTAGGACTTGTTCAAACATTTTAAAGCTTTACTTGAAAATTATATAGTGAAATGATATTTATTTAATTGTTAGCGGTTTTAGATCAATCATTTAGTTAAGTTAATTTCAATGATATGCATATTTTTAAACAGTAGATTTTATGAAAGTATGTAAGTCGTGAAAGTTGTTTGATTTCCAGCTTTGAAAGTTACTCAAAATACTCATATTTATGTAAGTAAACTAAATAACCTGATACTTTTATGTTTCATACTAAGTGATTTTTTAAAAATTTTATTTTATTTAATGTTTTCAAATATTAATGCAAAATTCATTATATTTAATTTGTTTTGGCCACTAGTATTTTGCAATTTATTTTCTTATTACTTGAATAATTTTTAGCTAGATAAGAAATAAATTTTAAATTAGGAAAAAATAAACCTAAAACTAAATGATTTCTTAATTTGTGTGCTACACCTTTAAACATCACTTATATTAAAAAAGAAAAAGTATGTGACGAGTAATCATATATATTTTTGGTATAGTGTGCATATATCTTCATAAATATGACAGAGTCAGGTCCGTCTCTATTCTATGGCAACATAGGCATTTGCCATGAGTCCAAAACTATTTTCAAAAAAGGTAGTGAAGAAAAAAATTTCAATTTTTAGAGTTTTTTTTTTGTAAGAGAGTTTAATTTTTTTTTTGGTATTACCAAGGGCCTTCCATAAATTGAGATGGTACTGGACAGAGTAATCACTAATATAGTCCCTAATTATTTCTAAATAAAATTAAAATGAAGGGAGGAGAATGATGAGCTATAATAAGCAGAATGAGGCACCATCGCAAAGTGATAAAGCTGGGAAACGTGTTTCTGATGATGATCCTCCCACCGACTAGTTTTGCGGTTTCTCTTTAATTTCCATTTTCCAATTTAATGAAATATTTCTGTTGTTTCAAGTAATAAAATTTCTTGTATCTTTTGTGTTTTGAATTGCTTTGATTGGTAGAACATATTTATATACAAGTACTTATTGTTTATATTATATTTTCACACTAAACAAAAACAATTTCGGATTCAGATCTATGAACTCTAAACATATGGGTTTAAGATCAAGAATTACGGATTCAAACTTCTTGGGAGCTCTAATTAATACCATGGATGATAATATGGATCTATGATAAGATATAAATCAAGAGGGTCAAAAGATTGTCAATGAGAAACAAAATTATTAAATAGTTTTATAAGTTATCATTTGTTATTAAAGGGGTGGTGACCTAGTGGTAATACAAAAGGATTGGTTCCTTTGTATCCGAGATTATATTCAATCTCTTTTAAGGTCGGAGAACTATTCTTTTAATCGAAATGGACAAAAAACTAGATGCGGATATCGAGACAGATTATAGGTCAAAGGTCCGGAATTCCGGTGGTTATAAAAAAAGGTTATCATATGTTTTTTCTAAGAACTAGAGGGTCAACTTATTATAGATTAATGACCAATGGAGAAAATTAATTCTATCGTTTTCCTTTTTGTTCTGTTCCTTATTTATTAGGTAGGTTTTTATTCGTTTATTCTATCGTGAAACGGTCACTCTCCATTCGGGTACATAAGTAAAACTCTCAACGCTTGAAAAAGAACGATAGAGAGATGAGGAAGAAAATTTCTTCAAAGTTTGGTCAAGTACTAATTGTGCTTCTTCTTCTTTGCACCCTCCTTTGCGTACCGAGTCATATCTTCCTTATGATCAACAACCATTCCTCCAAACAGGTTCATGTTTCCGTGCACACACACTCACATATTAACATCAGTTTTTTATGTATTAATTGATGGAGAAGTTCCCTGAAACATGGTTTTATTATAAGGTCTAATTACATGGAAAACATATATAGGACTTGTTCAAACATTTTAAAGCTTTACTTCTCAATTATATAGCTGGAGTCGCCTAAGTAGTTATAGGTCAATGATTTGTTAATATTATTTTTGTTAACATTTATAGCTAAAGTACGTTACGTTAGTTTCATTGACATGCATATTTTGTAATTTCTATTTAAATGTTGTGAGTCGTGAAAGTAGTTTAATTTTCGGGCTTTGGAACTCCGCGGAATCTGTTTAGAACTCTGTGGAATCTGTTTTCTAAAAGTCATTAACGTTTGTTTCTTTCAACTTATTTAGATACTTACATAAAATTTCTTTTAGATGTTTTTAATATATATAGGTCTACGTATATGTTAATAAATACGGCAGGTATTCAAATCATTAATCTATTGAAAAAATGGTCAAAATCAACCCTAACTATTTTCCGTGCAGCCGTTTTCAATCCAAACTCTGACCCTTTGTATTTTATCAATCCGAATCCACACAATTTTTAAATAACAAACCTAAATTATGTAACCGTCTGCCAATTTCAACATAGTTTTTTTGTATTTGTAATGTCGATTCGAATTGTTAAGTCGTAATTATCTGTTATTTTGTATATGAATCATTCTTTCTATTCAATTAGCTAACAAGTTACATAATTCAGGTTTGTTATAATATTTAATAACGGATATACGTTGAAATTGGCTAACGGTAATATGATTCGGGTTTGTTTTTTGAAAATTATGTGGGTTTGAATTAATAAGTGCAGAAAGTTATAGTTTGGGTTAAAAAATACCACATGAAAATAGTTATAATTGATATTAGCCGTTTTTCCTTAATCTACTGTCTAACTATATTTGAATAAATAAAAATGAATAGGAAGGAGAATGATGAGTTACTATAAGCAGAATGAAGGACCAGTAAGACCATCGCAAAGTCATCAAGCTGGTGGAAGTATTTCTGATGTTGATCCTCCCACCGATTAGTTTTCCGGTTTCTCTTAAATTTTACTTTATGCTGCTTTTTATCAACTTACAGTTAATAGTTATGTGATATTAAATGTTTTGGTCTCCGATCTAAGAAGATGTACTGTTTATGCCGAAAATCTCTTAGTTATTTAATGGAGTAAAAATAAAATAAAAAATAAAGAAATAGTTACGTGATAATTCCGTTGTTTTTAGGAACAAAATTTCGTGTATCGTCTCTGTATCTTTCGTGTGTTTTAATCATTTTCCTTGTAAGAACGTAAAACGTAATTTATGTACATGTACACTTGTGCTGAGTTGTGCCAATTAGCTTTTATCAAGATCAGCATCAGATTTCGTAAGACTGGTGACTCTAAATTTCAAAAGAAAATAAAAAATATACCGGTGACTTCCTTATTGTATTAGGTCAAAGTCTCAAAGCCATTAATGCAACTCAAAATAAAACGCTTGTTTTATGGCTAAGGTGCGAGATACTTGCAAGAAATTAATAGATGTTGCAAAAAAAAAAACATAAATGAATAATATTAAGATTATAATATTTGATTAATTTATGACGAAATTAATTTACAGAAATCTTAAGTTCTAGAAAAATCAGTTTGAGAACAAAAACCAGATATATTAAAATTTTTCTGAAAAATCATGTAGGGGTTTTACAAATAATGTAACCAAAACATGCTAAATCATAAGCAAAATATATAAGAAGAGAGTATAAAAAAAAACACAAATATTATTACGATGAAACAATTTGAGCTTATTTTTAGGATATATAAATATATCACCAAGACTTCATTTTCATGCTCCTTCATTTCAACTTCAATGTGGTTACCAAACGAAACAAGTCGGATCCATGGATTTCCATGAGGCGCTTAATGATTAAATTTTCATAGTGTTTGAACAGCGCTCCTTCGACATAAACAAAGAGAAATCTTCTATGGATTTTGCAGCTGTATGTGGCTCAAGATTTTCCAAGAAGTAATCATCCCTCTTGATCAGAATTTCTAATCTCTAGCAAAGGCGGCCAAAACTATATATACCCTATGGACACCATCTCTCTGTTTCTCGATCCATTCCTTTGATAAAAGCATGCTGCATTCCTTTTGTTTTTGCTCTTTTCCTGTTATTTACCTAGTCATTTTTACATCAAACATTCACCTAATTGATTTTGGTCTTGGATTTCCTTTGTACTGGTGTTTTATGGTAATAAATTTTCAGGTCAAACCAAATTATCAAAATATCTTGTTATATCAAAGATACTTATCTCCATAATTATCTTAACTGGATCACGTGGCATAGTTATCTTCAGTCCCTAGCTCAAATTTACTCTTTCATAATCTTAGTCACTTAAGCAGTAACATAATTAACATCGTTCGTTTGAATGCTTTCTATATATGCAAAGACTTATTTTATATTATATTTTCACATTCAACCAAAATAAAAACTCGGATCCTGATCTATGAACTTCAAGTATATTGGCTTAAAATCATGAATCACGAATCCAAATTTGTAAGGAGCTACGAAACAATTAATAAAAAGATTGGATATAAGATCGGATCAGAAAATCCTGAACTATTTTTGTCGCTATACTTATGTAACGAAGAATGGTCAATGAACAAGAAATTATAAGTAAATTTTTGTTTTTTTATAAGAACAAGAGTCAACTTTTAAAGGGTAATGGTTATTGAGTATTATTGATTAGTGGAGAAAATTCAAAGTCAATTTGATTTTATTAGGTTTAGGGTTTTTTATTGTTTCAATCTTTCGTGGAACGTTCCCTCAACATTTGCATAAATATAAGTCTAAAGTCAAGAAAAAAGAAAGATAGAAAGATCAAGAGATGAGAAACAATATTTCTTCAAAAATGGGTCAAGTTCTAATGGTGGTTCTTCTCCTTTGCACCGTCATCTGCCGTACCGAGTCAGCTCTTCATTCTAATCATCAACCAGCCCTACTAACCGGTTTGTGTTTCTGTTCATGCATAAAATCCATGCACACACATGTACATATACGCAGATATAGATAAGTTTGTATAATTGTTGATTGATGGAGAAGATCCATGAATCTTGGTCTTATTACATGGAAAATAGTTTAGGACTTGTTAAAACATTTTAAAGATGTATTTGTGCCCATGATAATTAGGATCTCACATATATAGAAAGTTATAGAAAACCTAAACTGATATGTGAGTACGTGTACCAATCCATTAATTCATTGTTATATATTGCTTATCAATGTAACTTTATACTAGTTACTTACATAATACTTAGTTTTAGATGTTTTGCTTTTCTCAATAGTGTCTGTATATGTGTTAATAAATAAGAAAAGTAATCTCATTAATATATAATGTCTAACTATTTTTAAATTAAATAAAAATGAAGGGAGGAAAATGATGGGTTATAAGAGTCAAGGACCAGTAAGATCATCACAGAGTCATCAAGCTGGTGGACGTGATACTGATGATGATCCTATCGCCGACATAGATTACGGCAAATATTAATTTTCTTTCCGATTTCAGTTCTTTTTCTAAATTGAATGGATAATTTAATTGTTTTCAGCTGTTTTTTTTTAAATCAATTTACAGTCAATCATCATTATGTGATATTTCCCTTGTTTGAAATAATGAAATTTCTTCTATCGCCATCTATATTATATATTTTGTATTTTTAATTGTTTTCATTGTTAGAACATATTTATTCTCTTAAAACATTGGAAAGTAATTTATATTTGTATAAACTAAATTGGCTCCGTTAACAAAACATTGTGATTAAAATGAACAGTAAACAAAAAAGTCCGTGATTAAAATGAAAGTCAACAAAAATTGATGATTTAAAAAAAACAAATTTGGCTTTTTTTTTTTTTGTCATCAGAAATTAATTAGAACAAAGTTGGCTTCTTTAACCTAATTTTTTTTCTCAAAATACATTAGAAAAATATTTATTTATATTATATTTTCACATTCTACCAAAAAAAAACTAGGATCATGATCTATGAACTTTTCTTTTTTTGGGCAAAGAGAGATCTATGAACTTCAAATATATTTTAGATCACGAATTACGGATTCAAATTTGTAAGGAGCTACTATGAAAATGAAACAATGGATAATAAGATTGGATCTAAGAACGGATCTAAAAATCCTGAACTACTTTTGTCACTATACTTTATAAAGAAGAATGGTCAATGTACAACAACTTATAAGTAATTGTTAATGGGTAATGATTATTGAGTATTATTGACTAGTGGAGAAATATAAAGAATCAACTTGTTTTTCTTTTTTAGAATTTTGGTTTGTTTCATTCTTTCGTGAAACGTTTCCCCCCCCCCCCCCCCCCCCATCACATAAACATGAGTCTAAAGTCAAGATAAAGAATATATGATCCAGAGATGAGAAACAAAACTTCTTCAAAAATAGGTCAAGTTCTGATTGTGCTAAGTCATATATTCTTTATCTTGACATATTGCGACCTTTCTATAACACCAACACACTGTCTAAACATATAAACTTGAGCTTTGAATTCAGATTGAAACCAAAGAATATATGATATCTTTTATTCTAAGTTTCTCATACAAAATGGTGGAAAAAAGGAGAAAAATAACACTAATTAATTGCAATTCAAGTTTTCAAGAGTTTCTGAATCATAAGTAAACCCAAGAAACCAAACAAAAAGAAGCAAGAACAAAAGCTCGCTATAGCGAAACTCTCTTTTACCTACTAATTTCTCATTCGATAATCGACTGAATCACTCCAGCACCAACAGTCTTTCCTCCTTCTCTAATAGCAAACCTCATCCCTTGTTCACAAGCAACAGGCACAATAAGCTCAACAACAATCTTAACACGATCACCCGGCATAACCATCTTCGATTCCTCATCCTTATCATTCATAATCTTAGTCACTTTACCCGTAACATCCGTAGTCCTCATGTAAAACTGAGGTCTATACCCCGCGAAAAACGGCGAATGTCTTCCACCTTCTTCTTTCTTCAAAACATAAACAATCGCTTCAAACTTAGTATGCGGAGTAATCGAACCCGGCTTAGCCAAAACCATACCTCTCTGAATATCCGCCTTTTGTATACCTCTAAGCAACAATCCTACATTATCACCAGCCATAGCTTCATCAAGAATCTTCTGAAACATTTCCACCCCTGTAACCGTATAATTCCTAGTCTCTCTCAATCCCACCAAATCAACAGTCTCCCCAACCTTAACACAACCTCTTTCGACACGCCCCGTAGCAACCGTACCACGACCAGTAATCGAAAAAACATCCTCAACCGCCAACAAAAATGGTAACTCCGTCTGCCTAGTCGGAATCGGGATATAACTATCAACAGAATCCATCAACTCATAAATCTTATCTACCCATTTATTCTCACCTCTCTTAGCATTAGGTTTCTCAGTCAAAGTCTCTACAGCTAACAAAGCAGAACCCGAAATAATCGGAATATCGTCACCATTAAACTCGTAAGACGATAAAAGCTCGCGAACCTCAAGCTCAACAAGCTCTAAAAGCTCAGCATCATCAACTTGATCTTCTTTATTAAGAAACACAACCATATCAGGAACACCAACTTGCTTCGCCAACAAGATATGTTCTTTAGTTTGTGGCATTGGTCCATCAGCACCAGACACAACAAGAATCGCACCATCCATTTGAGCAGCACCAGTAATCATGTTCTTGACATAATCAGCATGACCAGGACAATCAACATGAGCGTAATGACGATTCTCTGTTTCGTATTCGACTGTTGCAGTGTTGATTGTGATACCACGAGCTCTTTCTTCAGGAGCTGCGTCGATTTCGTCGTATTTTTTGGCTACACTGTTTCCTACTGAAGCTAAAGCCATTGTTAACGCTGCGGTTAGTGTTGTTTTGCCATGGTCGACGTGACCGATTGTTCCAATGTTGACGTGAGGTTTCTTGCGTTCGAATTTTCCTCTGGCGGCGCGTACGGTGAAGGCGCAACGGAGACGGTGAGGGGAGGAAGTTGTTGTGGTGGTGGTGATGGAGAGGGATGTGATTGGTGGGAGGAAGGAGGAAGAGAGAGTTAGGGATTTTGGTTTAATGGTGGAGATTGATGGAGAAGAGAAGGAATTGAGGAGTTTTGAGGAGGATGAAGTAGCGGCGGGTGATGAAATCGCCATTGAAGGAGAGGAAGAATTAGGGTTTTTTTGGGTGAATTTGGGGGAGAGTGGAGATTTGGTGAAGAGAGTGTTTATATTTTGGGAAGAAGGTGAGGAGGCAAAGAAAATGAAAGGCTCTTATTTAGTTTATCCGTTGCTAGGTGTGCCAATTTTTTTTTTATTTACGGAATGAAGAAAAATTGGATTCCAGTATGAGAAATTAAGAGTGATTTTAGATTATTTTTTAAAATATTGGATAAGTTTAAAAAATTTAAGTTATTTTATAATTGAACTACTAATATGGTGAATTTCATACTAATAATTGTATAATATAATACAATGTGTATATCTTATAAAGACTTGTTTAGGTTGAGACCAACAAGATGAATCTTTTTTTTTGTCAATCTCAAACAAGATAATTTAAAAGTTCTATTTGTTTTGTAATTCAAGCCTTTAAGGTTGGAAAAAAAATTTCTATTTGGACAATAATATTGAAAAAATTGTAAATAATTTGTTTTTATAAATCAGAAAAAAAAATAGAAGGCATTTGTACAAATAACTTAATTATCAGTGTTATAATGTATGTTTGTGGCCATTTCGTTGCTTACGTGTAGGCTTAGAAACCAACACAAAGATCTCTTATTGGAGAGAACAAATCGTGTCGTTTTTCTCAACACTCGTTAAAGTTGTTAAAGCAGACAAAGTCCGCAAGTCAAATTCAATCCACGTGTGGTTGCACACTGATATTTTATTTACCAAATTTGGGCTATAGTTTCAGGTTATGTTCTATGCCGTTTCAGGATAAGTTTTGGACCGGTCCGTTTGTCAGCTCAGGTCGAGAGTTGAAACACAAAATTTGACATTCTACAATCAAAAATAGTGCCGTTTGTACAATCAATAAACGGCAAGACACTTACCGTTGCAAATAGTCAATCTTGCTTTTGAGCTAAAGACTCTGTAATCTGAAGAAAGGATAAGACTTTGGACACAAAGAGATCACTGAAAACAAACCAAAAAATGGCAGCTTTGAGTTCTTCCATGGCTATCTCATCTCTACATTCACTTTCTTGCAACCAAAGTTTCTTCCTTTCATCTCAATTTTCAAAACCCTTGTTCATAAACCTATCTCAAAAGAAACCCAGATTCTCAATTTTCTTTTGCCTCAAGCAAAGTGAATCTGGTATCGAAGAAGATGAAGGAGAGTTTACAGTTGTGACAGCTGTAAGAAGCAGATACAATGAGATTGTTATAGTGGATACTTTTGCATCTAGATATCTTCTTCTTGATTCCACTAGTGAGATTTTTAAAACCCTAATTCCTCTGTTTTTGGATATCAGTTCCTTTGATTTTAACCTAAGTTTTTCATTATGTAGGGAATGTGCATAGTGTTATCAATAAAGGAGGCCAGAATTGGACTGGAGCTTATTGGGTATGTTACATTTTTACATCATAATAAAGTTGCAAAAATCATAGCTTTAGTTGTTTCTCTGTTGATAGGTAAATGTTGTTCTTGTGCTTAATTTTTTATCCTATCATCATTTTTGTTTGAAATTTGAAGGATGAGTCGGCGTGTTTGCCGCCTATTATCCCTAATGGTCCCATTGCAATCTACGGCTTGGTGAGAAACTACGCGATGAATCTTATACCGATTGTCTGAGATGTACATTAACATAGGTTTTCAATTTAGTCAATGATGTGTTTTAAATTTTTGTTCATGTGTTTTTTAGGGTGGTGGAACAACTGCGAGATTGATTCTTGAGTTGTGGCCTTCAACGGAGCTTGAAGGTTGGGAAATCGATGAAATTGTAAGTAAGCTATCGGATTTTCTTGCGGCTTTTCGTTTGAATATTGGAATCTTGAGCTCACTTGTGATTTTATTCTATGTACAGTAGTTGATTGAGAAAGCAAGAAACTATCTCGGATTGTCTGAGCTAGAGATACCGACATCAAAAGGCGGTAGACTTTGTATTCATGTAGATGATGCTCTCTCTCCTTCTCAAGATGATTCAAAAAGATATGCTGGTGAGATTTACAGGTTAATGTATGTTGCTTATTTAATGTATGTTGCTTATTCTCTAGTTCTTTTCTGAATTCTTGAATTCTTATGTCGATTTTAGGTATCATCGTTGATTTGTTTACTGATGGAAAAGTTTTAGATCAGCTGCAACAGGTACTTTAACTGGTTATGGTATTAGTATTATATAGTCAACTTTGTGACACCGAGTATTTTTGAATATGAGTTTGTACAGATCCCAATGTGGCTGGAACTTGCTAGTAGGTTAATGCCTAAGGGTCGCCTTATGGTGAATTGTGCGGGAATCGAAAAAGAAGTACAGAATGGAAAACCACAGTTGGTGTTAGATGATTTAGCTTGGATGTTGAATTCTACTGTCAAGATCTTGTCAGAAGCATTTCCTGGACAAGTAAGTAACACATTTCATCTTCATATTCTTTTGCTAACTACTCTAAAATGAAAAAAACCAAAAGATTAAAACCCAGTTTGCGATTATTCGTTGTTGCAGGTTAGCTGGAAGAGAACACCAGATTCACAAGATCTCAACTTTGTTGCCTTAACCGGAGGCTTACCTGATCTTAGTGACTGGTCAAACAAGGTTCCAGTCCGTTTAAGCGAATCAGTGAAGCTATGGAAGCTTTGCGAGACCCCGTTAAATATCAGTGCTTTGAATGCATCTTAACATCAAAGAGTTTTGCCAAAAGATTTGATCAAAAAACTCTCATGTGAATAGTGGAAGTTGTGTATGATTTGTTTTGCCAATTGAGTAGAGAGATACACAAATGGACAAAAAAGAGGTACATATGAATTTCACATTTGAACTGAAGGGTTTTAAATCTTAAATTCGATTGTCTTAAAAGTGTTCCTTATGTTGAGTTTGATAGACAAAACTTTGATTTTGAGTTAAAGATTTTGATTGAGTTGTTGTTACTATCAGTCTTAGATCTTATATTAGTTATAAACAAACAACTTTTTTTTATCATTCAATCATTCAAATGTAGTACTAGCCTTAGGAAAATAAACATTCTCATTGTTTGAAACAACAAAATTAAAAGCAATAACAGAGAAATATGATAATCCGACGATAGAATCATGATAATTCGGAGACAAGAGTTGTAGAAACCAATGTCACATGCGAGAAAATTCTAAGTCGGAGACATGACCACGGAAAATCTTGGAAATGGAAGGTATGCTATTTATTATAGTTAAAAGTTAAAACTCTGTTTTTTTTATTAGTTAATATCACAATAGTATAAACAAAAGTAAGTCTTATTGGTAAGATAAGGATTAAGGACTGCTTTGATTGATTTTAACATGTTAGGTTAATGAGAATTGAGAGGCCACTGACATTAGTCAAATGTTACTTTCTTCTCTTAAGATTGATATAAGATAATAGAATATGAAAATTCTATGCCATCTTATTATATAAAGTTGGGTTTTCGAAGTTACTAACTCAAGAGATTGCGACACGTGTCATATCTAACGGTTAGAGATTTAAAGATAATGTTAAGAAAATTATAAATTAAATAATTTAATATGTAAAAAAATTTGTGTTTTTGAACTAATTAATAGATTTGGAAATTCATACAAAAATCATGTGTTATTCAATCATTGATTTTAAAATCTTTATCAAAATCATGTGTTATTAGTTCGATGATTTATAAATACTAATTAAAATACTATGTTATTCGTTTAGTGATTTGTTTTTGGATTTCAAAATTCATATTTTAAAAGTTAGTTGTGTTTTTGAACTAATCCATATTTCTGGTCTTTTTTAAAAGTTAGTTGTGTTTTTGAACTAATTAATAGATTTGGAAATTCATACAAAAATCATGTGTTATTCAATCATTGATTTTAAAATCTTTATCAAAATCATGTGTTATTAGTTCGATGATTTATAAATACTAATTAAAATACTATATTATTCGTTTAGTGATTTGTTTTTGGATTTCAATGGATTTCATAGTGAAAAATAGAAGGATTCAAATAATAGGATTTGAATGGATTTCATAGTGAAAAATAGAAGGATTCAAATCCGTGGGTAAACACATGTTATTTCAAAATTCATATGTCTTGATTTCAAAATTATTAAAGATTTCCAAATTCGATGTGGATTTACAAATCCATAAACCAATAAACCCCCCTAAGACTTTGAATGTTTACTAGGACCATGAATGGCGAACGATTCTTGGATTCACCCCTAGGGGTGAATCCTTTTTATTCACCTCCTTCTAACTAACCAATCAAAATTAGCCATATCATCTAAATAAACTAATTAAAATAATTAATAATATTTAAATAAAACAACTAAATTAAATCAATTATGGATTCCACCAATTAAATATTTTATTTTACAATTAAACAAAATTATATATCGGTTTAGGTTTATAAAGGAGTGGTTAGGGTTTAGATTTTATAATTTTTACGAAATTATATGTCGGTTTGGGTTTATAAAGGAGTGGTTAGGTTGATGTTATATAAAAAAAAGAGTGGTTACGGTTTAGATTTTACAATTAAAAAGAAATTAGATATCGGTTTGGGTTGACAAAGGAGTGGTTAGGGGTGAACTTATATGCCGGTTTTACAAGTCACTTCAATTGAACCTTGTTCTCCATACATGGACTTAAGGTAATTATCGAATCAGTGTGGTTATTGAATTTTGATTTAAGATGTTACGAAGTTAGCCAACTTAAGATAGATAATAAACCCATTTTTGTGGTTATACATACATACATTTTTTTTTTTTTTTTTGATAAAGATATATACATACATTACATACGTTAACGAATCATAGAAATAATCCCCAAATTATTTTTAAAGCTAACTGACTTGAAAAAATATGACCAAAATTAGATTGTGCCATCATACACAATCTCGCTTATTTATGCTAAAACCAAAAGATCCATATGAGTTGTGACCAACCAAAGAGAAGAAAATGATTAATGAAACTAAATGCATAATCAATAGAGAAAACAGAGTTTTGTGCCAATCCTTAGAGAAAATAAGTCTTTCATGAGAATAATAACACCAAACTCTAAAGAAGACGAGAGGGAGAAACTAAAGTTTGAAATTAAGTTGAATCATTATCAACAACCGAGTTAGTTCTCTCTAACTCTACTCATCATCTTCATCGTCTTCAATGTCAAACTCAGACTCATTCCCAGATTCACTCTCCGAATCACTCCACCACACATACCCCCTATTCGCAAAAACATCTCCAGATTTCTCTGACGATGAGTTTCCAGCTGCATTCTCGCTGCTCTCCTCTTCCTTATTAGCCAACCTGCTCATCACTGAACTACTCTTCTTGTTAAACGGAGACGATCTCAGCTTCCTCACTTTCTTCTCCGGGGACACTACCACGTCGTCATCATCGTCATCCAGAGAAATTTCTTTCGCTGTTTCAGTTGTTTCTGTTGACACAGAAAAAGAAAAGGCTAAACTTCAGGACAGGCATTACATGCAAGCAGTTCTGTTTGATCAATGTTTCTTTGTCAAAAATGTGATTGTTATTAACAGCTTACTGTTATATTAGATCAAACCTAGAAAAACAAAACACAATGAAAAACAATTTGAGCACAAGACTAACCTGTGTCCATTGCTGAATTTGAAGCCTCTTTTGTTACAGATTCACTGGCTTTCTTTGGTGCCGGTTTCTTTGGCGCCTGTCTCTCTTCATCGGGTTGAGCATCTTGCTTATCAAGTTCCTGCGATAAGAGGAAAAGATGTATCAATGACAAAATGTGGTAATTTCCTAATGTGAAGCGTTATAAATAAGGCTTAGCATTGTGCATCCTTACCTCTAGTTCTTTGAGCCTGAGGGATTCCGGTGTGGCGTTTTTCAAGTCTTCAACTGCATCCATCATTTGATCTCTCTGTGCCCTTACCTCTTGTACTGTATCTGTAATCAAAACAGACAATTGCAATAGGTAATTATAGTATGAGCTTTCAGCTGCATTAGTTGCTCCAGCAACTGCTGCTTCGACAGGCTTGGCATTTTCCAGGATTTCTGTTAACCATTTTTTTCTCAACTTCTGATCATTAGCTATCTCTAGTTTCAGCAGCGTGAGGTCATCAACCATCGATGGAAAAATATGAGTGCCAGGCTGAATGGGAAAACAGGGACATCAGAACATGCATATATAACAAGCAAAGCACAGATATTTTAAAGATAACTCAATCCATCATACCTCATAGTTCGAAAGCAAGTTTTCCACCACGCCAGATTTGGCCACTAAAACAAACATTATATAGAAAAGAAATCATTAAGGACTCTTCTTTAAAGCAGTTACAACACTAATATAAAAAGATGGATCAAGCAAACTGAAAGTTCACATTTCTTTAGATCAACACACGATACCTTTCTGAAGGATATTTTCTGAAAGTTGACATTTCGACCCGAAACTTCTCTCTGGAAGAGTCAGTGTTTCTTTTGTTTGAGAATCAAACGCAGGATTGTCAATCAGAGCATTGACAAAGACCCACAGATGGTTCTTCACATTATGAGTCTTGACATTAGGGTATTTCTTCATTTTGTTCACAATACCCACAATGTACTCTGTGACCTGGCTGGTCACATAATCAACATGCGTACCACCCTTAATTGTCGCAATGGAGTTGACAAAGCTAACCTGTTAGTAGCCAAAAACGAGTTTACTCATTCATCATGAAGAACAAAAGGTAATAATAGCCAGCCATTATATATATATATATATATATATATATATACCTGTTGAAACTGTCCATCACTTAAGCTCACACAAACCTCCCATCTATCATTAACTTTCTCATTCATCCTACTCACACAAAAACTCAAAAAGATCAAAATCTATTCCAAGACACCAAAATTGTTATAACTCAATAACGAATCATAGAACAAACCTTGGGAGAGGCTCAGTCCTTGATTTACTGGCGGCACTTAAGTAGAGATCAACATAATCACTGAATGACTTAATTGGTACTTGTTTTCCATTCAGGTCAACTTTGACAGTCTGTCCCAAACAGCCAGCAATATCAAACACTCGCTTACTCATTAGAGCAACCACATCGTTCTCCAATTCAGTCATGTTAAACTTCTTCAAATCAGGCTTGAATGTAACCTTCGTCCAATTCTCACCCTTATTGCACTTGGTTATAAATAGTTTAGACATGTTCCCCATATTGTTTTCAAAGACCTAAAACATCACCAGTAATGTCAATCAAAATTCCTCAAATTACTCTAATCAATCGAAATCTAAAACTCAACACAGAAAGCAAATAAAACGATTCCAATACCCGCTTATACTTCTTGCCTGATCTCTTCCCATCTGCAATCTCTATAATGAATTCAGTAGAGAAGATGTTTGTAAGCGTAGCACCAAATCCGTTTCTTCTACCAGTAGTCTTCTTAACATTATTATCGTAATTCCTCCTCAACCAATGACCAAAAAAAATCTCAGGCACAAAAACACCTTCTTCAAGAGGAACTCCATCACCACTGTTACACACACTAATCTGATTCTTCTCAACATCGATCACAACTTTGACAGAATCCATAGACGGATCTCTCCGTTTATTATCAGCAGCATTCACAAGGATCTCATCAAAGATCTTATACAATCCAGGAACATAAGTAACAGAACGACAAACCATCTCTTCCTTCTCATAAACCCAAAGCGTTTGGGTATGTTTCTCAATCGATCCTATATAAGAATCAGGACAAAGTAGGATATGCTCAATTGTATTCCCAGCGGAAGCTAGCGATGATGCCGGAGCCTTCGCAACATTGGCGTTGTCGATGTTTTGCATCGGGAGCTTCGAAGCCATGTTTAAGAGGAACGACGAGAGTTTCTTAGAGATGGATCTAGAAATTAGGGTTTTTTTTTGGGGAAGAAGAAGAAGAAGGATTTTAATCTAGTCGGCCCCTGTACTCAAAATCCATTCCATTTAGCCTCGTAATATAATTAATATAGTTAATAGTTTATTTTAATTCAGAAAAATAGTAAAAGACAAATAAAACAAGGAGTTTTCACTTATTTACGACCCAACCAGTCAGTTGGATCTAGATCCATATGACTTTCGGATATTTTATCCCCAAAGTCGAATCCAAACACTAATTTCCAAATCACCTTTTTTTTATTTCTCCTCTCTACGACTTTTTCATCTTCTTCGTTTCTCTCTGTCTCGAGTCAACAATCCGACAAACACAAAGCTTTCAATCTCTTTTCTTCTTCTTCTTTCTTCTTTTTTTTTTCTCTCTTTTCTCGATTCCATCGATACTCATTCATCTTTTTCATCTTCCCTCTTCACTCGTTTCTATCGATCCAAAGATCCGTCCTCTCTCTTCTTCTTCGTGAGAAATTCGCAGTGAAATCGAGAAATCCGCCGTGTCTTCTCTTTGTAAGATTTCATTTGTTTGATCCCTAATTTTGTTTTATTGTGTTGGGTTTAATTAGGATTTGATTTCTTCCAATTTCTTCTTCTTTGTGAGGGTTTGATATGTAATTCTCTTTGATTTTGTTTGAAACAAATGCATTTTGAATGGAATTTCGATTACAATTAGGATTTTTTATGATTACAGTTCGGATTTTAAGATTACTAATAGGATTTGAATTACAATTCGGGTTTGAAATTCGGACGACATGTAGCTACTTTTTCTTGTTTTTATTTGGAGATATTGAGTGAAAGTTGTAACTTTATTTGTAAACTCTTCTTAAAATGATTGATTTCTCTTGGTCAATTTTGGAAGAAATCTGGTTTCAAGTAAGTTAATAAGGAGTGGATTGCAGACATAGATGAAATTTTTTGTACGTATATATTAGCCTATAACATTTGTTTCTCTATTACGAGAGGAGGAAAAGGAAAAGGAGACTGAGACTGAGACTGAGACTGAGACTGAGAAGGAGAAGGATAAAGAGAAGAAGAAGCAGAAGAAGACTTGGTGTGTTCAGATGTGTTTTGGTTTCTAATGTTATGTATGAATCTAAGTGTTTAGGTACAACTGGTACACTTATGTACAACTATGTATCTGGGTTTGTATGAATCTAAGTTTTTTTGACAGAAAAATCACCAAAAAACTATGAGTCAAAGTGTTTTGATCAAAAAATTCACAACAACACTATGAATCTACTAAGTATGTTAAAAAATATATAGTGTTGAAAAAAAAAGTATTTTACTTTTTTTTTTTTTGGTGAATCTAAGTATTTTGATTAAAATAAAAAATAAAAGAAATATCTACAAATATCTGAGAAATATCTAACATAAATATCTAAAATTTGTTCATAGTTGTACAGTTGTACTCGGTTGCACATTTTTGGTCATAGTTGTACAATATCGAGAATTTAGTAAATCTAGTTGTTATCAACTCTAAATTAATTTTTGTGGGTGGAACCGATGGTATTGTCTCATCAAAATACCATTTCTTTGTATGAGTGTAGTTATATTTATCAAAATACAAGTATTTCAAAAATTTAAAATTTTTTAGTTCAAATCTACAAAGTAACAATGGAAGTATAAGGTTGTTAGTGTATGAATGTGAGATTTTGTGATAAGAATTTCATTAATTTAGGAAAATATGAATTTTTTTGTAAAAAACTTCTTGTGTAGTTTCATTACCACCGAGTATGCATTTTTTAAGATTTTTTTATTTGGTTTTAAATTTTCATATTATATAAAACTCTGAAAACTAGCCAAGGCAATAGACCTTAGTTGTACAGGTTGTACTTAGTTGTACCAAGACAAAACAATTTAATTTGTATAGATACGATAAAAAAATCAACCAGAGTTGTATCTGTTAAAACTTAGTTGTACGAAACAGAACAAGTAAGTTTCACAAACAAAACCAATACAAACAACATCGCTTCTTAAATCATCCTAATAATGGCACTTAGAAATCAACCTTGGTCACCCTCATCGTCCCATCAACGTCACCATCATTGTTACCATCATTGGTAAACCACTCGCCTAAACTACTCGGCCTCTTCGACCTCTTCTTACCTCATTTTCTTCTATGTTCTCCAAAGCATAAGCACAAGCAAATTAAAGCGCATGACTGAATTCTTTTTTATTGTCCCTGAAAAAGAAAGAGAGAAAGAAAATGGTCTATAATTTTATATTTTTCGTAGCAGTCCATCAACATAGTTGTACTCATTTGTCCCAATTGCACCAAATTTAGGGTTTCGGTAATATTATACTTAGTTGTACCTAATGGTTTCAGTTGTTCCAAATCTACAATTCCCAATTTTTTCTACCAAAAACTGCATTCAAGCTACGAATTCAACTTTTCTCAATCATAATTCACTAAAAAAACAAGTATACTTACTAGTGGATAGAGAAGAAGAAGTAAACAACGAGCTTTAATGGTGGATGGAGAAAAAGAAATAGAGAGGAAATATCATGTGTAAAACATTCTAAAAATATATATATACATGTTATCATTTTATACGGACTACCATGATTGCCAATCAAGATTTGTATAAAATTAGATATCTAATTTAGATAACATTAGAAAGATTCATTTTCGCAATCACCAACCCAATGAAGAATTAGTTACTTACTGCACAAAGGTTGTTAAGCATGAAATGCAAAATGAATTCTACACTATACACTATTTATTTTTTTAACAAAGACTATACACTATTTTTAAGCCAATATTACCACAAAAAAAAAAACAAAGGGCATTATGACATGAACTATGAACCGACTTTTTGTTGGCTATAATGAATATTCATGATTGAAAATCTAGTGAAAAAAGTTTGGATCCCCGATAAATTTTTTGAAATCTTCTTCCCATGCATAATATAAACAAGTTTCTGTACTTTCATGTAATTATATATTTTCGGATATTCATTTTTGTTGGATATTCTAATGAAACCATATGCCAAGTGGGTAATGTGGGTAACAGTTTAAGTTCCAAGGAATACGAGGATCACTGTTCAAGAAACCTCTTTTCTGAAAACCCTAATCCACTTGCTCGTGCTTGAAGAACAACCCTTTTAGTCAAACTTTTGAGTTTGCAATTACTTAGTATATATACTTAAGTTTGGCACATTTAGTAAAATCCAGAAGTATTTACAAAAATTAAATTAGAATGTGACAAGGCATTTGTTGGGCAAGCTAGCTCAAGAAAAAAAGGGACCAAATCTCTAACGTGTGTATATTGCAAAATCTTTAGTACGATTTGGCCAGAAAGAGAAAGAACTATTCATTATAGAAGTTGTAGACACTCATTTAATCTATATGTAGAGATAGATTTGGAATTAGATATATGTAGAATCTAGAAATAATTAAATGAAATAATATCTTACTCGGAGCTAGAGTATTCGTATAATCTTCCGCTCTGAGAGAAGACAATGGCGGCGACTTGTGCATCACATAGAACCGAAAGCTCACGAGCCTTTTTAAAGAGACCGCTCCTTCGCTTAGAGAACGTGACTTGTCTGCTCGTCACATTCTCAATCTTCTTGATCTCGATCTTCCCTCTCACCATCGTTCCTGCGATATTCATTTCAAGATTCATCAGATTTGAAACCCTAATTACTAAATTAAGCCGAAAGGAAATTTCATTCAGACAAAATCAAGAAATGATTTCTTGAAAAACGAGAAGGAGATTCAAAGCAAGAAGTCAAAGGTGATAACTTAATTTCTAGTAAAAATGTAGGACACTTAAGGAGATTCAAAACCAGAGAGAGAGATAAAAAGAGAGTAACGAATAGTTTTCTGATTACAAACTTCTCTCAATTGTATAGCTATCAATTAGGCTCATAAATAAACACTATTACAAACTTCTAACAACCAATCAACTTAACCAAGTCTCAAGCCATTATAAATTGGAGTCAAACAAGGATTGGTTTAATTCTTGATACACCTCCTGAAGTATTTTTTATCAACGACAGGTTGATAAAAGGAGTGTTGCTTTTTTTAAGTTAATCACGAACAATGTGACAGTATCAATGTGACAATGTGTTCGTTTTCTTGTGAAAAAAAACTAGATTTTGTAGCAATGTGCAAAGTTGATTTGTTGTCACTAAAAAAAAAAAAACATACTCATCAGCTAAGACCGTTTCAACTGTTTTACAAAATGATGTTGTTTATTTATTTTTATTTTATATTTTTTTGACGTCAAGATGTTGTTTATTGCAAATACAAACCTGAAACGGTCTTATACAATATTAAACATTTAAACGTGATAAGCAATGATATAGTTCTAGTTGGTGATATCTACTTGGTTTTCTTCTCAACAACGATATGACACTAGATTTGAACCCAAGTATGTAATGACATAGTGAAAGAACTAAAGACACCTAAAAATAAATTCCTAATTCTTCCATGCCTATCGAAATTCGTATCAAAGAAACACTTAAAATGGGCTAAGTATAGGCTTGGGCTTTAACATATTGATGGGTCTCGAGAACATATTCTTCTTTTTGTAACTTAAAAAGGAGAAGGCCAAAAATGTATATGTCATCTTGATTAACTAAAGAAAATTATAAATGAATTTAACACATATAAATTCTCTGATCTTTACATTTTCCTCAGAAAGCCAGAAACGCGAAGATGGCAGACAAAGGAGAATCAATAAAATGGCCTAAGATCAAACTCAAATCGAAACTCAATGTCTCTTATCTGAAGAATCATGATCTCTTCACCGTAAGTTCCTCAAAAAATCGTCAACCCAATTTCACTTTCTTCTTGTTTTAGTTACTAGTAAGCCAAATTTTGGATCTTTAGTTCATGTAGAAATTAAAGTTTAAAGCTTTATCCAAAGGTTATATATGGATGAGCCAATTAAGTGTTCTTTGCCTATGATTCTATTCATAATTTTGGTTTGTGATAAAGTGAAGATTTTATATGAAAGGTAGATTGGCTGCTTTGAGAGGTTTTAACTTTTGGGTTTTATGAATTCAGGTGGAGAATTGTCTTACTTCTGATGAATCAAAGGCCTTTGTTAAAATCGCAGAGTCTCTCGGTTTCACCCACCAAGGAAGTCGTGGCCCAGCCTATGGTGAAGCTTATAGGGATAACCATCGGATCTCAGTGAACGATCCTGTCCTTGCTGATTCGATATGGCAATCCGGGCTTTCTAATTTATTTACTGATATCAAGATTAGGAGAAAGGTTGCTGTTGGCTTGAATCCAAACATTAGATTTTACAGGTTTGCAGTCTCAACTTTTTTGAAGTTTCATTCTTTGTTTCCTGGTAATGGTTCAATTGTGGAAAGATATGCAAAGAATATGTTCTTTTCATGTTTCTCCATTGGTAGTCTATGGATGTGTTCCTTTACAAACGTTGTAGATTCGTCACGGGAGAAAATTCCTAAAGTTTTCTGTCACAATGTTATTGTTAATTTTAGGTATGGTGCTGGTCAGCATATTGGTAAACACATCGATGAAAGTGCTGATCTTGAAGATGGAAAACGGACTTATTACACATTGTTAATATATCTAAGTGGGGGCAGCACCAAATCAAAATCCAAGAGCAGTTCAAGCAAGACAAATGATTCTTCTTCAGCTGAGCCTTTAGTAGGTGGAGAAACCGTCTTTTATGGTTCGAGGAACAGTATTGTAGCTGACGTAACTCCCAACTAGTTTACCCGTCTATTTCATTTTTTATCTGATGTACCATCAAAATAAAAGTTGCTTATTATCGCAGGTAGCTCCAGTGGAAGGTATGCCTCTCTTTCACATCCATGGAGACAAGTGCATGTCAAGTATGTTTTCCGTTCTGATGTTGTTTTTGCATGAAGAACACTGATTCAACTTCTCTGTATCGATTAAGCTTGTCTAGATCACTATTTACCCGAATCTAGCTCATGTTTCCGCTGGTTCAGCGTTTATAACAAGCCATGAGTTGAGTGCATGACTCATTTTTCCATGTCTGTTTGATGTTAAATGACTCATATTTGGTGACCAGTAAGTGATAATGTCTGATGAATATAAAGGTAAGTTCACTGAAGCAGAACAAATTTACTTTTAAAGCATACTCTGCAACTCATAGAGAATTAGAAGGTTATAAAACCGATCCATAAATTGGCCGGTCGACATTATTATAATATCATATATAAATGAAATCAAATTTGAAGAAAAGAAAACTCTCATTTGGTTGCCTCTTCTATAGGGTTATGCTTTTAGTTGACGAAGCGGGTGTTAAGCCTCACTTGTCCAGTCTCCTTGACTCCAAAGTTTCCAAGTTTCACCATGGAAGCTGCAAACTCTCTGAAGAAAGCTTTTTGGTCTTGAGCATATGTCTCAACGATCCACTTAGTTCGGGAATCGCTTAAAAGCACCTGATCAGACCCAAACACTCCTTTCCCGGACAAAATCTGCTTGAAGTAAACATTATCGAAAACCGAGGAAGTAGAGTCCAAGACTGTCCCTGCGTTCTTGCCTCGGTTAGATGATCTCGGGCATTTCTTTTTCAGGGTTTGTGCGAACGCATAGTTCATCGAAGGATCAATGTCGTGGACTTTGCTGAAGTTTTGAAGACGGGCCTCGAAAGAAGAACAGTGAGAGAACCCTAGGGTGTGGCCACCTGAGAGCGTAACTATGTCTTTCACCGACAAGCCTCTTGCTGCAAAGCTTTGGATCAGTTGAGAAACATTGAACGTTGGTGCTGGGAGATTTCTAGTCTCAAATTGTCCCGTCTTTTCGTCCTTTTAGTACGCTCCAGTAAGGACCACCAGACTAATAAATGAGAAATATTACATTAGAATTGAATCGAAACCAAAATCGTTAACTGGATATATAGACCATAAAGGGACCACTCAAATACGAAGACTCACCAAGGTGACCACGTCTCTAGCTGCAATGGCGATTACATCGGCACAAGACACAGTACGAGGACAAGCCTTTTCGAGCTTTCTCTTAGCATCTTCGATCACGTAAAATGACCGTACCGAAATGTTTGGAGGACCATCCTTCTCAGCTTGGTTGGACTGAGTCGAATCTAGTAGCTAGAATAGACGCATCACATCCCTACAACAACCAAAGCAAATAATTTACTCAGAATTCAACTTCATATCATTATCTACAATCAAAGAAAGAAGATCAAGATGCATACCCTGATGAAGCAATCGTGGAAGAACATTCTGAGGAGACGATCGAGCAGGCACTTTAGGATCATACAAAGTAGCGTTCTTAACCGTTTCAAGTATAATTTTTTCAGCAGCAGGGCATGATTGATCATAGTAATGAGCACTAAGAGCAGCTTATGAGGACTTAACTATTGCGAAAACCGCAAAGATCATCGCGAAAATGATGACTCTTTTCGAGAATGCCATTTTATTATTTTTGGTTTGAGTTCTCAAAAGCACTCTTTTGTTCTTAAAGTTGTTTGAGGATTTGATGAAGAAGAAGAAGCGGGACTAATTGGTTTATATAAGGAGAGCAATGAGATGCTAATATTCTAGAAAATGTGTATGTGTATATCATATGCTTTAAAGTTACTCAAATTATTTGGAACAAACATGCATATATTCCGGTTTTCCAATACTTTTCTCCTCAATATCGTACTTTGAGTATAAGCATGTACTTTGGTAACCATAGAAAATTATATCCATTTGACCACGAGTATTATGATATTATAACGTTTTAAGATATTTTATAAAACAACTGGATGTTTTTTGTATTTGAAATAGCCTGAATAGTTTTAATATAGTAATGGAAATTATACAAAGTCAATTAGGAAATTGTAAAACTTTGTAACTTTTAGATAAAAGTTGTAATTTTTTCGTATGTAGCTTGAATGAAAAATTCCATTGTAAATAGAATCCGTATGGTACCAAATAAGGAAAGAAAAACGGTTTAGAATCCGTATGGTGCCAAATAAGCGACACGATAAGGTGGTTGTGGCCTTAAATCGTAACTTATGTTTAAATACTAGCATTATGGCCCATGCCTTGCATGGACTTAAATTTTGTTAATATTTTATAAAAATTAACAAAATTTTAACATCAAATTAATTTAAAATAAATATGTAAATAATTAGAAAATTATTACATTGATAAAAGAATATATATGTATTTCAGAAATTTATAAAATAAAAAAATAAAAAATACTAAGCTTTAATTAAAATGATAATATCAGAAAAAAAGTTATGGGAAAGAAAAGATTGCTTCTATAATCTACGAACGTACCAAATGGCTGCATTTTCTTCTCTTTGATAAATTGCCATTGACAGTTCCTGTGAATGATACTCGTCAGAAGCATCAAAAGAATCTGGTCGTTCAAGTTGCCTCCACTTCTTTAGCATTGAAAGCTTCAACATCTCACACGCCTCACGGTCTTTGGGAATTCGGTCTTGCCCCATGATTTTCTTCAATTTCTTTCTCATTTATGTTAAGAGTCAACGTCAGTGTTCTCACTAAAAGCAAGAGAAGGTCCCAACAGGTTAGGAATGTGACCTCTTGAGAGTGATCTGTTATATGATCTAACACATATGTCATCCTTTCGTCGTTTTGCCCATGCAAAACAGCTTGATACATATATTAGTAATGGGCCTAACTCAACAACTAAAAGCTAGGTCAAGAGAGGAGGTTTGCCTCACACTATATATATTGCCCAAGGATTTTATTTATTTCCGATGTGGGATAATTCTAACACATCCCCCTCACGCTCAGGACTGGACATCTGAAGCGTGAAGTTTGTGGGACTGGACATCCACGGGTAGTAGCCCACTATCGAGAAAGTTGAACCTTGGCTCTGATACCATATTAGTAATGGGCCTAACTCAACACCCAAAAGCTAGCTCAAGAGAGGAGGTTTGCCTCACACTATATATATTGCCCAAGGATTTTATTTATTTCCGATGTGGGATAATTCTAACACTCCTTGTGATGCGTTCTTCACATGAAAAGCTTTGTCTTTTTCATGATTTGATGGCTTTTGCATTTTCTCACATAAAAGTAGCATCACTATCAATCGAACTATGAACTGAATGACCATTACGTTTCTGAAATTTCTGGAAATGGTGGCGTACATCCTACAAGTTGAAAAAGGGCAAAGTTACGATGGTGCTGCTAAATATTTGTGTTGGCATTGTTCGCATACACCCACGACTAATTAGAATAAAAAATTTGATGACCATTTTAAAAAGGTAAAACTTCAAAAAAAAAATTACCTAATAGAAAAAAGAGAAGTAGAGGCTTTTGTATTAATTGATGTTGTTGTTCTATTGTTAAAGAAAGAAACGGATCAGACTCTCAATCTCAAAGAGACCAGATGAATGGGAGAGATAGAGGGAGAAAGAAGAAGAAAGAAACAGTTCGGAAAAATCTAGTAGTAAGGCATCTGATTCATCAGTCATGGGAAAAATAGTGAGAAAGTGGGAATTAATTGATGTTTTGAATCAGTTACCTATTTTTACACGATCTTGTGAATAATAATTCGTTTTTAGTAATAAGATCATAGAGATTTTAGGAGATCGTGTTATTGTTGAGATGGGAGTTTTTTTAGGAATTGTTTTATTTTTCTGAAAAATAATTAGTTGCTCATTAAAATTTAAAAAACTGTGAGGATGCCAGGTAATAATTTGTTTACGTGTCAAATAGAGAATGTTGCAGTTATTGAGAAAATGACTGCTCAATTAGTATATACTAGGTGGTGGAGTTTGTTTTGTTTTTACTTTTACATTATTAATTTTTCATTGTTTAGTGTTGAATCCCGTTTAATTTATATATAACTTGTTTTGCTTTACTTGAAAATATATTTATTATTTGTCATCTTATTAGTTTTTGTTTTGGTAGGGGAGAGGTGACAATTATCCCTTACAATTTATTAATTTATAAAAGAAATTACATACGAATATCACGTGGAAATTTCACGCTATTAGCATCCTCCAACATAACCAAATGAATTACATCAGGGCAAAAATCAAAAGAATGAAATCCTAATTGTAACAAAAATGCATCGTTTGCTAATTCATCGGCTAGACGATTAGTTTTCCTTTACACATGAGCAACCCAGAGTAACCAGTCCTTTGAGAGAAAGCCTTGGCACAAACATACCATAAACACCAGCAGATGAACATTACTTATCTCTGTGCATAGAAACCCAACTACCAAATCCAAATCCAACTCTAACTCCACTCTTGGCAATCACCAAACCGTAATACACACCCAAAGTTTGGCCAAGGGAGCTGAACATATTCCTATGTTAAGCGCAAACCCTCCTAGCCATAACCCATCTCCATCTCGGATCACACCCCCAGCAGCCGCCAGGCCTCGGTTCCCACAAGAAGCCCCATTGGTTGTGAGCTTCACCCACCCTACACTCGGTGCTCTCCATCTTATCATCATCACGCCGCGTTCAACCGTATGAGTTCCACTCTTAACCGCAACATGAGCTCGCCTAACCTTTGCCGCTATGTCTTTAACAAATCGTACTTTATCACGACATGTTTTTTGCTCCCTAAATACATTGGTACACCTCCAATTCCATCCCCACCAAACCGCCATACTAAACATCATCGCCCAATTCTCACTACTGATATCCGATCCAGCCCCCAATTAGACGAACAACAATTCCAAAAATGTTTTAGTGAAGACAGCTTGGTGTCTCCTTTGAGGAACCAATCACATCCAAATACCCGCCATCGCAGGTAAGTCCCACAACACGTGGAGGATCAGCTTCTCAGGGCGCCACTTGTCAGTTTCTCAGAACGCCACTTGTCAGCTTCTCAGAGCTCCTTCAAAAGACAACCTTACTTTATTATATAAGATTGATGAGTAAGGTAGACTAAAATCAAATGTAAAATGGTGGCATAATGATGTGTGTGTGTGGGATAGAGTAAGATTGAAAATGAATAAAGAAGAGAATTAAACGAGAAGATGGTCAAAAAAGGGTAGCTACTGTTGAGTTATGCCTATCAGTGTTTGGTTTCAATGCCTTGGCTTAGCAGTACGGTTGGTGAAAGAATTTGTGGTACTACTTCTATAATGCATCTTTTTTGCAACTTTGCATTGTAGGTACGTATTAAAAATATGCTAATGAAAATTTTTTAGGGAAACTCACAAAAATGCCCCTTTTTTAATACCCCTTTTCAAAAATGCCCCATTTGGCTGTCTATTTTTAAAAATACCCCTTTTTATGTACAAAATGACTAAATTACCCTTCTTTTAATAAAAGATATCACAAATATATAAGGAAATATAACAAAATTAGGTCCACAAAATACAAAATATTTTTTGGCGGGAAAAGTGATCCCGCAATTTTTCCCGCCAAAACACTTGTAAAAACTTGTAAAACCTTTAAAATACCTTGTAAAATATTTTCCTGCCAAAAAAATTTTTTTCCGGGAAAAATGATTCCGCAATTTTTTTGGCGTAAAATTTTTGGCGGGAAAAATTTACAAGGTATTTTAAAGGTTTTTTACAGGGTATTTATAAGGTTTTACAATGTATTTTAAAAGGTTTTACAACGTATTTATAAGGTATTTATAAGATATTATAAGATTTTACAAGCTATTTTATAAGGTTTTACAAGTTATAAATACCTTATAAAACCTTATAAGTACCTTGTAAAACCTTTTAAAATACATTGTAAAACCTTACAAAACACTTGTAAATACTCTGTAAAACTTTTAAAATACTTTGTAAATTTTTTCCGCCAAAAATTTTCCCGCCAAAAAAATTGCGGAATCACTTTTCCCGCAAAAAAAAAATTTTGGCGGGAACATTTTTTGGCGGGAAAACTTTTTTACGGGAAAATTTTACAAGGTATTTTAAAGGTTTTTACAAGTGTTTTGGCGGGAAAATTGCGGGATCACTTTTCCCGCCAAAAAATATTTTGTATTTTGTGAACCTAATTTTGTTTCAAATAAGGGTAAAATGGTCATTAAAAATTAAAAGAGGGCAAACTTAAAAATGGACTCTCAAATGGGGCATTTTTGAAAAGGGTATTGAAAAGGGGCATTTTTAACAATTTCTCAATTTTTTATGACAAAATTCCTTTCTTTGTCAACAATGAGAAAAATACATTAAATTGGATTTTGGTCTTGAAAACATACATAATTTGGATACGGTTGAGGACAAAAATTAAATAAATTTGGATACTGTTTAATTTGCTTTAGTTCCTATAGAGAAAAATGGTCTAACCAAAAAAAAAAAGTGGCATATAATAATCGAAACAATAATAGTGTGACATGCTGGGCCAATTTTGAATGCGGTCTAGTTTGATTTCCGAATTGTTTTCCTTTTAGGTCATAATATGCTGGTCCTTAATCATGTTCTATCCTATACATCAAGTTAATTAGGCTCAATTTTGTTGCATGTTTGATAGGTGATCCCGTTGAAATGGATAATTTTACTAAAAAAGCTTACAAGTGTGAGTGTAAGAGTGTTGCTCATTTATAAGTTGAGAAGGACATGACCAAACCCCTTCCTATAGAGGTTGAGGTAGAAAGGTCAAAAAAAGGAGGTTATCACTGTGTACTGTGTAGGTTGAATAACCCATGGATCCCACCCACTTGCTCCAAATGTAAAGAGATTGGCGATATTCTTAGAAACTACCACAAACCTCTAGTTAATCAAAAATCTTTATGATATTTTCAAAATTTTTAACTTCAATCAAAAATTTTAGAAATTTCCTCATAGTCAAAATAATCTAGGTTGTGAAGTAGTTTAAGAAATACAACAAAAATCGATCAATTCGGCAAATCTCACCGACGAAGGGGACTTGATGAAGAGTAAAGCAATGTCGGATCAGGATGTAGCTCACACTTTAATTTGACTACAATAAAAACCCATTAACAAAAAAATAAAAGCTTAAGCATACAATAAAAACCAATTAATAAACAAATAAAAGATTAAGCATACAATAAAAACCCATTACAAGCTTAAAATTAAGGTAGATCACACTTTAACTTGCCTCCTTATTTAATACTCTTAGGCTATGGTTTCTAAATAGAACTTAAAACAAACTTATTAATTATTTCACTAGTTTTAAGATGAACATCTCTTGTTCATTGTAACCTTAAAACCATGCTTCATTCGAAGAATTAAACTAGTATCTAGTTCAAACTTCTGCCCTTTGGCAACCTTAATGTCATAGTTTTGTAATATCTCCACGGCCACCATCTTCATTGTAACCATTGCTATTTGTTTACCAAGGCATATTCTCGGGCCGGCATAGAATGCTAAGAACTTGTAGGCAGGTACATGTCTCAATGATCTGGTCTCGGAAATCCATCTCTCTGGCTTGTATTCTAATGCATTTTCTCCCCATACGGCTCTCATCCTACCACCGCATAAGTGAAGATCAAAATCTTTGAGTTTGCTTCGACCTTATGTCCACTTGGAAGCACATCTGATTCTACAGGAGACACACGCTCGATAGGAACCGGTGGGTAAAGCCTCATTGATTCACACAATGCGGCATGTAAATACACTAGCTTGTTTAAGTACTCCATTGGATCATAAGATGGCCTCTCTTTGCCACTACTACTTCTTGGTAGAATCTTGTCAATCTCTTGGCAAATCTTCGTCACCATTGTAGGGTTTTCGGACAAAAGCCAAAAGAACCAAGTGAGAGCAGAGGCTGTGGTATTTCTCCCGGCTAGAAGTAAAGCTAAGACATTGTCTCTGAGGAATCTATCATTGTTAGGATTCAAGAGCGGATACTTGGTTGTATATATAAAGATGTATATGTGAGATGTCAAAAGATCTTCACTTTCTCCAGTGAAATGATTTCTCCTGGCTGATATGTATTTCGCACACACTCGATCAAAAATGGCACCAGCTTCTATCATCTTCTTCTCTATCCCGACTCCGATCCAGTTTTGTAGCTTCCACAAGAATCTAGGTTTAACATGCCTATATTGTATTCCTTCCACTGTATTGTCGAGAGCTTTAGCGAACTCAACCTCTGGCATTTCAATGGAGAGAGATCTAGGATCATCACACCCAGTTACTGTAACTAGAGATGTATCAAACGTGAACCTCAAGAAAACATCTTGCAAGTCCACAGTTGTGCCTTCCTCTGCGATATGATTAAACAAAGGAACAAGCCCGTCCTTGATTTTACTTCTCGTGGTACTCATTGACAATCTTTGAAATCCTTGATGGTTGATCATGACCTGAGTAGCTTTGTTCAGATCCTTCCATTCCAACGAGTCCTTTGCGAATAACCCCTCTTCGAAGGCATCAAAGACTTCTTTGAAGTCGGAACCTTTAACAAAATTGGAGAAGTTTGAGTTTACTAGGTAGTGAATATTAGCTGGATCAGCTGTGACCAGCATATCCAGTCCAGCGAACCACGGTCCCTTGAATGAAAATGTTAACTCGGTGCTTTCAAGAAACTCAACAGTGAAGTCGTATATGCGGTGGAGCACCAAGAAAAGACCCGGAATCATCCCAAGAACCGGCCAGCTAATTATATAGAACCGGTAGGGAGGTTTCTTGATGAGGAAGCGATGGAGGATGAGAAAGCAAATGATGGCTATGGAAACTCCAACTAAGCTTATTGAAGCCATAAGAGAAAGAGGTTGATATACAAAGATAATCAATCTTGTGATGGGTTCTCTGTGTGCAAAGGAATCTTGATTTATAGACAAACTAGAATGCACGATGATTGAAATGAATTACATTACCATTTATGGTCGTCCATCTTTATTTTGCATTTACATGTGAACAAAAGAAAATCATATCTAAAAATGACAAAATCTTTTTTTTTTTTTTTCAAAAGATACTTTGGCATATTATAAAACATAACATAAAGTAATTTCTTTTCGTTTACATTCACAATTGACCAAAACAACTTGTTGAAGTACACATGCGTTACAATGAACTAAATAATTTGTTGGCAAGAACATAGTAAAAGTTGGGGTTAATTTTGAAATATCCAATCCCTCAGTGCAATTACTAAACCACAATCGGGTGACATACTAACTCTGTTAAGGCCTCCTATACCTCATGTGCTCTTTGCAGATGATTCTCTAATCTTTTCTTCTGTAAGGTTCAAGTGAATTAATGAATGTCATGCCATCCTCGATATTCTAAATGTAGAGATAAGATCATATCTTCATCATAAGAATTTATAGTAGCATATTCTTTTATATCTCCATCCTCGATATTCTAAATGTAGAGGTAAGATCATATCTTCATCGTAAGAACTTATAGTTAGCATATTCTTTTGTAACCTTGTCTAATACTCCCTCCGTTTCACAAAGAATGTCGTTTTAAGGTTTTATTTTTGTTTCACAAAAAGTGTCGTTTTAGGTTTTCAATGCAAAATTTAATGATTTTTTATGTTTTATGACTATTAGTATTCTGCAGATTGTTTTATTATTGGGCAGATTGTGTTTAGGTGTATAGGTAATGATGTTTTTGTTTAGAAAAAACAAAAAAATTAATGTTTTCTTAATCTGTGTGCATGACTCTAAAACGATACTCTTTGTGAAACAGAGGGAGTATGTAGTTTCTCTCATACTCACCAATATACATATATACTAGGAAGTTACCCACGGATGATTTATCAAAATTTGTTTGTTGTTTTTCCTAGACAAATTTTTTAGTTTTTGTATTACTTTTTTAGGTTTTTTGGTATTAAAGTTGAAAAGAGGTAAAACAACAAAAATTATGACCAATCTTCTCTGATCCTCATCCCATGGAGACATTTCTCATTATCTATATATATAAAGTAGGCTTTTCTCTCTTCTCCTTAAACCACCTCATCATCCACATCATCATCCACATTATTTTATTATTTAATTTAAAGAATTTATTTATACCATTTTATTATTTAATTTTAACATTTATCATATGTAAACAAGTTTTTCAAAAAGGAATATGAAAAGTCTTTTCTTATACTTTATATTATAGTAGGTTTTTCTCTCTTCTCCTTAAGTCACCTCAACATCCTACTCATTTAATTATTCAATTCAAAAATTTATTTATATACATTTTATCCTTTCATTTAAAAATTTATACATATGTAAACAAGTTTTTGAAAAAGAAATATGAAAGGTTTTTCCTTATATTTTATATTATAAAACTAAAAAACATAATTGATATAAAAATAATAAATTTACTAATTTTCGATTATACTAACTAATTTATAAATAATATTTAATATTTTTAAAGTGAATGTTTTATTATGAATATCTATCCATTAAAATAATATGCATTATAATGTGAATGTAGCACAATGTAAACTTAAATTATGATGAGATTTAACGAGGATAGAAAAAAACAAGAAATTTTGAGAATATAAAATCTATCTAAATTATTTCTTACAAAATTTTCAGACATAAATGAGATAGATTGGAACAAAACATGAATTTTCATTTTAAAAACACGTATGAAAAAGTAACAATAAAACAATATTTTTTTACTAATAAACAAAACTAGATAACAACCCGCACAATGTGCGGGATGAAGTGATTCAAGTAAAATTATTATGATTAAAATTATTATTCGGGATCCAAGATCCGTTTGTGTAAAACGAAACATGTTACAAATTTTTTTTTGTTTTATTCAAATTTGGGACTATTTCATATAAGAATATGTTTTACCCGTGAAATATTTGAACCTTGAATAAAGCTTCAACGTGATAAAAAAGTATTGACTAAATGTTACCATTTATGGCAATATATCTTTCCGTATGTTTTAAAGATTTCGAGATTTTGTAGTATAAAAAGAATTTTTTTTTTTTAATAAGTATAAGAAATCTAAAATTTAGCAAAGATGAGATTTGATAGTTTCCAAGCTAAAATTTTGTAGTGTTCCAAATCTAAGATTCTTAGATTATGAATGGATTATTTACGAAATGGTTATAATGTGGCCAGATTTTGGTTTATATACAAATGTGGTTATAATGTTTTTCTTCGAAAAGTTAGAACTCCTCCAAAATATAGGATTTTAAGTATTCGTAGCATATATAGAAAGGAGATTATCTTATTTATTTAAGTAAAAATTTTATGAAAGATGTAAAGATTTTGTAGTTTTGAATTCGAGATTCTTGAACCAAATGTATATATTTTATCATTTAAATATAAACATAAATATAAATATAAATAAAAAGATTGTTTACCCATCCGCTAAAGAAAATTTATATAAATGTATATAAAAAAAAATATAAATATAAAAATATAGTAATATAAGATAAACAAAAAGTGTATGTTTTTAATTATTAATGGGATATATGGATGTATGAGACTAATGGCAAATTCTGTAAATAGTCTAATAAATCTTGGATAATTATCTAAATAGAAGCCAAATTGTTGTGAGAGCGACACATCAGCGTGACAATCTTGTTAATAACACATGATGGTAAGGTTTTTTTTTTTAAATGTTTCTCTATTAATATATAGGGGATAGACAATATGTAAAAAATATAATGTAATTAATCAAAAATATAACAAACTAAATTAAATAAACAATAAACTCCCGCGCTACGCGCGGGTAAATAACTAGTTTATAGTATTGTATAGTTGAGGATTTAATGCTTCTTTATTTAATGTAATTCTCACCCACTATCTGTAATCGATGTTCCCTCTGCAGACATTACTTAACTTAGGTGTTTCCCATTAAAGGACAAGTAAAAAAAAATCAGCCAAGTTATTACAACTTCGGTTATTGCCAAAAACTCAGCAACAAAAAAACCAAAGATCTGAGAAATGGATGAAGAAATCAAGAGCTTGATCAAAGCATTGGTTTATGCAATCATCTCCATATCTTATTGTTACTATTTGCCACCCAAATTCAAATCAGGTCTTCCTCGATTCCTCTCTGTTTTCTCCATCCTTGCTCTGTTTCTTGTTCTTCCTCTGTTTTTCTCCTCTGTCCATTTATCTTTCATCACAGCATTTTTCCTCACATGGCTCGCAAATTTCAAACTCATCCTCTTCTCCTTTGATAAAGGTCCTCTAGTCCCAATTCCCGCAAATCTCTCTCGATTCCTCTGCTTTACTTGTTTCCCAATCAAAGCCCAACAAAACCCTAAACCTAAGACTCGTTTTTCCAAATCTGTTTTCGCCATTAAAGTTGTTATCTTTGGTGTGTTATTACATTTGTATGGCTACAAACAAAACCTGCCTCATGTTCTGCTATTAGGACTCTAGTTTGTACATCTATACTTAGAGATTGAGATTATTCTTACGTTGGTCAAAGTTTTGGTTTCTATCTCTCTTGGTTGCGACCTCGAGCCACAGTCTAATAAACCATACTTAGCCACATCTCTACAAGACTTTTGGGGTCGCCGATGGAATATTATGGTTCCTGCCATTCTCCAGCCAGCCATTTACACACCAATGAGGCGAGTCTCCGAACGTCGAATGAGCTCCGGTTGGGCTCTCTTTCCGGGGATTTTAGTGACGTTCTTCGTCTCCGGTTTGGTTCACGACTTGCTCTTCTTCTATTTAACTCGTGAGATGCCCGCAGGGGAAGTTACTTTGTTCTTCATGTTACAAGGCGTTTGCCTTGCGGCGGAATTGGCTGTGAAGAAGAAAACAACGGTGACGCAGCGGTGGCAGTTGAGTCCGGCTGTTTCGAGGATACTCACGGTGAGGTTTGTGTTTGTGACTGGCTCTTGGTTGATGACACCTCAGCTTGTAAGGAGCGGCGTGTTGGAGAAATACACCAATGAAGCTTTGTTTTTCGTTAATTTCATTAAGCAGAAGAAAGCAGAAGTTATTTTAGTTTCTAGGGTATTTTAGTTAAGAGTCTTTACAAATTACAATCAATATATTCAATACCATTGAAACAATGAAAACATAATAACGTAAAACGAGATAGAGAAAATAACGATCAAATAATATGGATTGTAGCCTATGAACTTTAGTGTATGAATTTGGATTTGGTTAATGATTATTGAACGTGTTGTAAAATATTATTGGCCCAAATCAAAGTAGATGAAAGTGTTAGTACAGTATACTGGTTTAGAGCATGATTATAGGTAGTCTCTTAGAAATACTTCTTAGCAATATTTAAGTAATTTATTTGTAAAAATGATTGTTAAGAGATAGTATTTTTGAGTTAAGATTTTTGTGTGATTAATGGTAGGCTCTTAACATGTGGTTCTTAAAAAAAAAAATATTAATATAAAAATAAAATTTATAATTATAGAAAATTTAATAATTGTTGCAAATTAAAAAAATTAAAACATACATGAGAATTGAGATACAATTTATAACATAAATAACATAAACCACAATTGTTTTAAACTTGATTTATGGAATATTTTGTCCATATGACAAAAAAGTGTTTTGAAGTGATTTGGTTCTTAAAAATTTGAAATGTTTTGGTTTTCAAAATTTTTAAGTGTTTTGATTTTTTAAAAATTTGGTTACAACATATATATAGCAAAGTGTTTAAGTGTATGAAACTAGACAAGAAAGAAAGAAATTTCGGTTACATTTGAGTGTATAAACTTTAGTGATTGATTTGAGTATATGAAGTTTTGGTTACATTTGAGTGTATGAACATAAAAGAAATTGAGAACATGGCAAAAGCATTTTCATATCAAACATCAAGCTTTATGAAGACGAGCTGTGGCTTCTTCCGCACGTCAACAAAAATCAGTTCAAAAAGGAGTGGTTCTACTTTGTTAAAAGGACACTTAGAGCTGCACGAGGAGGCAGCGAAAGAGGGGGACATGGACGAGCAGCGGCTCACCGACGAAGATCTTGGACGATAAAAAGCTGGAGTTGGAGTTGATGCGGCGACGGACTACATGACATTGAGGATGATAGTTCAATGTTTGATATTGATTCTGAAGACGATGATAGATACATCTCATAATATCACAGATGTATCGACTCGAATAGCTACATTTTTCCCCATGTATACCAACACATTGATTCAAAAATAATACATTCGTTTGTATTCTCAATGAAAGAACAAAAACCTTGAGAGGCTGTTATAAATCTGAGAATCCTACAAGACGAGTTAGTGGCCTACTTTTGTGAATTGTGCATATTAAGTCAAACAACTTCAAAACCACCACAACCAATTCTACCACATTATAGAGTGACGAAGCTCTAAATCTATAAATTTTCTCAATTCATTTCAAATCATCATCAATATTACAGAAAAGTCCTGCAATTATTTCCGAAACCAAAACTTGACTACAAAATCTCTCTCTGTATTGGAAACAACATTAATTTCAATTTGCTTAAGAAATAGATCCAGAAAGATGAGAGGAAAAACCTGGCGGCGGCGGAAGATAAGGTCATCGGAATCATCAGCGGCGTCTTCAACGAACTCGTAATCGGCGTCGGCATCATATTCGTCGGAGTCAGCGTAATCGGAGTAGTTTTCGGTGCCGCTGTAGAAATCGTCATCAGCATCCATTGAGATTTTTTTCTACTCCATTCGATTTCGATCTCAAGCAGAAGCTTAATTTGTACATACTTAAATCACATCAATTCACATAATCAGATAGAAATTCATACCTTAAAATACCGATCGGTGCTCGCATGAGTTTTCGAAATCGTCTTTGTTTTCGCGATTTGAGAGAGAGAAAGAGAAAGAAAGAAAGAAAAAAAGCGCCACGTGGACGTCTCTTAACATTAGTTTTATCTCTTAAGTAAGAGACGTTCTTAGTTATAAACGAGATTTCTGATTTAATTTAATTCTGCATTTAAGCTAAGATCACCCTAAGAGACTAGCGTTAAAGATGCTCTTAAGTCCGTTCCAAATCCGCAATATAATTTGGTCTACGTCTAATTGGACTGCTTTCATTTGGGCCTAAATATTCATATTCGCACACCAAATTGCCAGGTCTAAAATTGAGTACAACATAGCATATCTTTTGTTCTAACACACACTCCTAATACTAATACAGAACCTGATTCAGGTTAGAGACGCTCCTCTACGAATTTTGAGAATGATACAACTAAAAAGTTTCATGCGATTTTGGTTTTGAGAGACCCCACACAAAGCGTTAGATTGGTTACTTTGATTTTGTGGGTCCTTGTACTTGTGGGAACATTTAATTTTAGCCACGTGTTTTGGTTTTCCATAATACCAAAATTTATTCTGATTTTGTGAGTCTTGGTTTGAGCATATGAGTCTAAGGGCTTGATTGGTTCTCCCGCTAGCACCCGCCTAGCGGTTGTTAGCGGTTGGGTGCGGTTGTTAGCGGTTGGTACCAATCACAGAAACCGCTCCACACCGTTTCGAATCGCTCGAAATCGCTGGATTTCAAAAGCTCCTTCCCGCAAGCGTTTGCGGTTGCGGGCGGTTGCGGTTGGTTTAAAAAAGGAAAGAAACTAAAAAAAGAAAATAAGTAAATTAAAATATATATATATTATCATGTCTCATTTATATTCACGTTAATTATAAAAAAAATAATTATCTAACTTTAATTTTCTAATATTAATAATTATTTTTGTTTTCAATATAAAAATTTATTTGAATAATTATTTATGGTTTTTAATCATTAATCATGTTTAAAAATTTTATATTATTCATAATTATAGTTTCTGGTGTTTTATAATCATATATTAAATTTCTTTTGGTAAACTTTGGTTTAACCGCTATCGTACCCGCTGATCAACCAGTCGTAAATAATCTCCTTTACTGTCAAAAGGAATATAAAAATTTAAGGCGTGATTTGTTTTATGTTACATTAAAATACTATGTGTATTCGTTTAGTGATTTGTTTTTGGATTTCAAAATCCATATTTTAAAATAATAGGATTTGAATGGATTTCATAGTGAAAAATAGAAGGATTCAAATCCGTGGGTAAACACATGTTATTTCAAAATTCATATGTCTTGATTTCAAAATTATTAAAGATTTCCAAATTCGATGTGGATTTACAAATCCATAAACCAATAAACCCCCCTAAGACTTTGAATGTTTACTAGGACCATGAATGGCGAACGATTCTTGGATTCACCCCTAGGGGTGAATCCTTTTTATTCACCTCCTTCTAACTAACCAATCAAAATTAGCCATATCATCTAAATAAACTAATTAAAATAATTAATAATATTTAAATAAAACAACTAAATTAAATCAATTATGGATTCCACCAATTAAATATTTTATTTTACAATTAAACAAAATTATATATCGGTTTAGGTTTATAAAGGAGTGGTTAGGGTTTAGATTTTATAATTTTTACGAAATTATATGTCGGTTTGGGTTTATAAAGGAGTGGTTAGGTTGATGTTATAAAAAAAAAAGAGTGGTTACGGTTTAGATTTTACAATTAAAAAGAAATTAGATATCGGTTTGGGTTGACAAAGGAGTGGTTAGGGGTGAACTTATATGCCGGTTTTACAAGTCACTTCAATTGAACCTTGTTCTCCATACATGGACTTAAGGTAATTATCGAATCAGTGTGGTTATTGAATTTTGATTTAAGATGTTACGAAGTTAGCCAACTATATAACTCAATTATCAGTGTTTTATTGGTTATTTTTGTCGTATTTATAACAAAAATTAAAAGCATTTTGATCGAAATTGTTGGCAACAAAGGACCTTATTGGAGAGAACAAACGCACCAAAGTTTTGACTTTCTAGATAAACAAATCGTGCCGTTTGTACAGTCAATAAACGGCAAGACATTTACCGTTGCAAATGTTCAATTTTGCTTTTGAGCTAAATCTGTAAAACTGAAGGAAGAAGAAAGGATAAGAGTTTGAACGCAAAGTGATCACTGAAACAAACCCAAAAATGGCAGCTTTGAGTTCTTCCATGACCATCTCATCGCTACATTCACTTTCTCGCTACGAAAGTTGCTTCCTTTCATCTCAATTTTCAAAACCCTTGTTCATAAACCCATCTCAGAACAAACCCAGATTCTCAATTTCGTTTTGCCTCAAGCAAAGTGATCGTGACGAGAGCCAAATTCAACAAGAATCTGTCCAAGAAGAAGAAGAAGAAGAGTATTGGGTTGTGACTGCAGTAAGAAGCAGATACAATGAGATTGTTATAGTCGATACTGTTTCTTCCAGATATCTTCTCCTTGATTCAACTAGTGAGAGACTTCTTATAACCCTAATTCCTCTGTTTTGGATCAGAGATTTTGTACTATTTTATCCTCTGATTTTCTTAAACCTTGTTATGTAGAGAATGTGCATAGTGTTATCAATAAAGGAGGTCAAAATTGGACTGGATCTTATTGGGTATGTTTGATTTTTGTTTGCATCGATCTTTTGTTATTGACATTGCTTCAAAAAATCATAGCTTTGGTTGTTTCTATTTTGAGAGGTAAATGTGGTTTTGTCAAAGGTAAACAGAACATTGTGCTTAATATTGAATCATATCAACATTTTGTTACAGGATGAGTTTGCGAGTTTGCCGCCTATTATCCCTAATGGTCCCGTTGCAATCTACGGCTTGGTGAGGAACTACTCATACCGATTCGATATCCATTGGCTGAGATGTGTTTTGTTCATGTGTTTTTTTTAGGGTGGTGGAACAGCTGCAAGATTGATGCTTGAGTTGTGGCCTACAATGCAGCTTGAAGGTTGGGAAATTGATGAAATTGTATGTAAGAAATTATCTTCACCCGATAAGATTTTCTTGCGGTGTTTTCTTTGGATAGTGGAATCTTGAGTTCACTGTTGTGATTTCTTTTATGGACAGTAGTTGATTGAGAAAGCAAGAGACTATCTCGGGCTGTCTGAGCTAGAGAAACCAACATCAAAAGGCGGTAGACTTTGTGTTTATGTAGATGATGCTCTCTCTCCTTCTCAAGATGTTTCAGGAAGATATGCTGGTGAGATTTCAAAATCAATATATGTCAGGCTATATATTCTGGTTCTTGTTCTGAATTCTTATGTTTATTTAGGAATCATTGTTGATTTGTTTGCTGATGGAAAGGTCTTAGATCAGCTGCAACAGGTACTTTACATGGTTATGATTGTTGGTATTATTAGTCACATATAGACAATTAACGTCTTGGTGTATTGATTTCAATTTTCTTTAGGTCCCTATTTGGTTGGAGCTTGCTAGTAGGCTGATGCCTAACGGTCGCATTATGGTGAATTGTGCGGGAATCGAAACAGAATTGCAGAATGGAAAGCCTCAGTTGTTGTTAGATGATTCAGCCGGGATGTTGAATTCCACTGTCAAGATCTTGGCAGAAGCATTTCCAGGACAAGTAAGTAACATATTTCATCTTCATCCTTTTTGTTAATCGCTCGTTTGAATAAAAGATTAAATGTCATTTGCGGTTTTTTCGTGGTTACAGGTTTGCTGGAAGAGAACACCGGATACACAAGGTCTCAACTTTCTAGCCTTAACTGGAGGCTTACCTGATCTTAGTGACTGGTTTAATAAAGTTCCAGTTCGTTTGAGCGAAGCAGTGAAGCAATGGAAGCTTTGTGAGTAGACGAAGAAGCTGAAGTTTTTTTTGTCATTTTTAATCAAGCGTAATAAATAAATAATTAATTTCAATTCAAATTTAATTAACAAAATTTTAACTTAATTAACAGAAGTTAACTGTTTTGTTAACAGATGTTACTGTTCAGTCATCTTATTATGGGGGTGCAAACAAGAAAACTAGTTTAGAAGTTTAAAGTGTTAATAATATTATATTTGTGGTTTATACTTTATAGTGTCAGTTAAATCTTTTAAAGTTTAAACTGCGATGATATTTTGAAAGTTAAAAATGTGAGTTTTCCTTAGGAACACTTCTAATTGTGGTAATAATCAAACTCTATCAACCTGAATCAATTGTTTTCGTTTTTCTCTTTTCTATTTAGTGTTCTTCATCTCTCAGACTTTTATCATATTCTTCATGTTTATGGATGTTAGCATCATTTCATGATTCTTTTTATTATAACAAAACGTATATTCAAAGTTTTTTTTTTTTTTAACAGCGAATATTCAAAGTTTCTATGAATCATACATTACTCTTTTTAAAAATACATCTTCCATAGCTCAAATGATTGAAAATTTTGAATTCATAGAAGAAAACTTTAATGATGCAATGTTATAGAAAACAAAAGTTTTTCTAGGTTACTTGTATTTTATTTTAAAACCTAAAAAAAGTGTTTAATAATTTTAACCTCTAAATACTTTTATTTTAATAACCAGATCGATTAGTTGTTATGTAATTCAGATCAGTGAGCATAATAATTATAATAATCAGCACTAGTCCTCGTTTTGGTTTCTTGAACAAAAATAATATTATTCATTGTGTCTCCGGTACAAAACTAAGATAGATAAACATGATCCAGTTTTATTTAACCCTACTTGTCAAAAGTAAAAAAAAAAAAAAAAAACTACATAATTAGTAAACATATAGGGTTGTTTTCATATGAGGTTGTTTTTACCTATACCTGATCATGACTTATAAGTCTAGTGCGATGAATTTGATATTTCTGTCTCTGGTTTTGAAACTGAGGTGTGTTTTCTTGTTGATATTAGATTGATATTTCTGTCTCTGAATTTTCGCTTTCTCAAGGATCACTTTGACGAAAGATGAAAGAACAATGTACAGCGTAAGGCATGAGGAGAAGGATACTTCCGACAAAGCTGCAAGGTTGAACTATGGGTTGTCTCGTCTAACCGAGGCGAGTAAGTCATCTAATGAGTGTGACCCTCTTCTCAAAAATTTCAAAATTTTAGCAATAAGTTGTTTAGAATAAATTTTAGCAAAAATTTCAAAATTTTAGCAATAAGTGTATTTCTATTAAACTTGCAGGTTGTAGTAATTAGTATTAACAAGCACTAGAGCAACTTCGAATGAATATGTCGCAATGATGTTATCTTATATTAAGTAGTATTGTCTAATGACTTAAGTATCCAATCTCTAATGAATTCACCGTTTGCTTATCGCAATCCTAGTGCAGAAACAGTACTTCTTGGTCCAATTTTTTAGAGATATGAGAATCCAATTTTTCCTTTAGTTGGCTAATAGCCGCTTTTGGTGTGATAATTAATCATTGAAAATTCATCAGTGAGCTTTAAAACCAAGATTATGGGAATCAATGGTTTGGATAGAAGATTAGAACTTTTATGTTATATATATACTGTATATATATATTTTAAAATATTTTTTTTACATTAGATGATAGTTGAATATGTCTCTATCTAGTAAACCATGAAAATAGTAACCCCAATGGAAAATTCAATAAATTGATTGGGCTAGTAAAAACTATCTAAAAATATTGATTCAACGAAGTTAGTTTATCGTTAAAAATTATATCTTATATGAAAAGATAGACATATTTAAGCTTACACGCTCATCTAACTACTGTTCAGCTCCCATTACGCTCTGAAGTTCAAGACGAATATTCTTGGGTTGTGGACATGGTTAAGTGCAGAGGTTTTTCTTCATCAAAAACGTGGAGTGTTATTAGACCAAAGATGGACGAAACTGACTGGTACTCTGAGGTTTGGTTTAAAGGTGTTGTTCCCAGACATGCCTTTAATATGTGGATTTCAAATCTTGATAGACTTCCAACTATGCAGCGAATGTTCTCTTGGGGTCTCACTTCTTCCCCTCTTTGTACTTTCTGCTCTATGGAAATTGAGTCCAGGGATCATCTTCTTATCACCTGTAGCTTCTCCTCGGATATTTGGCTTCAGGTCCTTGCGCGTATTGATCCAAACAGACCCCTGTTTCCAAACAGACCCCTGTTCCGTTCCTGGGCGGAGGTTTTGTCGTGGTTGCGATCGTCTTCTAACTCGGCACCTTCTATCCTCAGAAAAATTGCAGCTCACGCCACTATCTATCATATCTGGAAGCAGCGCAATAACGTGGTCCACAATCAATTTTCAATCCCTGCGACCACTATATTTAAAAACCTTAGCAGAGAGATCAGAAATATAATCACTGCAAGACGGCATCGTAAGCGATTTTGGCATCTGATGCAACTCTGGATTACATGAGCTCACAATTGTGACTTCCCATCTTTTGAAATCTTGTTTTTATTTATTTTTGCCAAGATTTCAAAGCCAGTGGCTTTTCTTTGTAACAGCCAAACATTTTTATTTTATATGATATTAACAGTTTAGCAAAAAAAAAAGATAGACATATTTACATCGGCATGGATCGCGTGCCCTATCTATTTTTTGGTATCTCCATGGATTAAACCTATTATTACTTGGGACTGTAATTAGATTTCAAAACAGACTAATTAGTATTTTTTTACAGTTGTACCGCTTGAATCTGGAACAAGTAAAACTAAAGATTAAAAGTTCAATTATTAACAAATGTCAGCTTACCAACAAAAAGTGATGACTTTGGTAGCCCACAACAAAGCACAGAAAACAATCATTACCACCACTACAATGGTCATTAACATTGAAGGTTAAGAAATGAAAATATGAGTTTTAACCATCTTCTTTAACATTTCTTTCAAACTTTTCTTAAACTCTTATAATAGTAACAATACTCACATCAACTAGTAGAACTACGAGTGTCGAGTTCTTTTTTTTTTTTTAAGTATTAGTATAAAGTTTCAAAAATATTCTTATCCTATTATTAAAGAAAAGATTCATATATCTGGCTGAAATATTTCATAGATAAAAATGATATGTTTCAAAAAAATTTGGTCACCATCTGCGTCAAAAAAATTGAAGCGACAGGCTTGATTGGTAATTGCTTTACAAACTTTACAAAACAAAAAAATTTCTGAAGCTTTGAAATAAATTCAGTCAAGCTTTAAAAAATTTGACTTTCTTTTTTTTATCCATAACCAAAATATTTCCTAAATTATTATTTTTTGACTGTCGAAAGCATTTTTTTCTAAAATACACAACTTTAAGCTTACCAAAAATTTTAAATTCTACAGCAAAAATAGTACAACACTAAAATCTACAGTCACAACTAAAATATCCACAACCAAAAATCTAAAACCACAGCCTGATTGGCAAAAAAAAAAAAAAAAAAAAAACCACAGCCAGAACCAATAAAATCCGTAATGTTTAATAGATATAGTGAACTAGCAAAAGCCTACATACATTAATTTCTCATATTAAAAAGACTATAATAATGTCTTCACTTAATTTATGAATATAGATAAATGATACTAATTAATCTTTATAGTTTTAACGACCCTATTCTATCATTTCATCTTAATTTTTGTTTTACTCAATTAAAAATCGGAATATAAATCATATCAAACATCACAAAAAAAGATATATCATATATGCACTTAAAATTTTATTTAACTAGCTCGTTGTTCCCACCAAAAAAAAAAGAAAGAGAGTAGATTATGTAAGTATTGGTCATATTTTAGTTTGTGTAATTGCACAACATATTAGTTCATAGATATCCGGTTATCTCTACATGTGATCTCGGATTAACCTAATTTTTTTTGAACGAAAATGGATTGAATTAGTCAATAGTCAAAATGATGACCTATAGAACCCACGAATACACTTAAGATAAGTCGAATCCAACAATATTGAAAAATCGTTTATTTCCTAATAATCTTATCATGGAAGATTACGCAGCTAATGTGTTAAGAGAGAAAACGACGTTCCAGTGGAGCAGAAGAGTGCGTACCACGTCATTTGATTAAAAGAATAAATAAAATTGGTTTGCATATAATTGCATCCTAATCTTATGTTCGTTCTTGCTTGCACGTATTGAAAAGTATAGCATAAATATATGTTACATTAATATCGCAACGACTTGACCAGCTCAATCCATAGATAAGGCTGAATTAGTTTTTAAAAAAAAATTCAATTAAATTTTTCGATTTGTAGTATAGTTTTTTAATTTTATATCTAATGTATAAACACTAATCTTTTGTTAGTCTGAGAGTCATTGGAATTAACTCGATTTCACACACATTCAGAGTTAATCACATCATTTGGATTAAAATTTACAAAAAATCTTAAAACTGAACACTAAAAACAATAATTTATAACATATAGAAATTATTATTTTTTTAGTATCAGAAACTGATTAAAGATTAATAAAATAGAATTTATAAGAAGAGGATTTTGATCATAAAAATATATAATTCAAGCAAGCAAATTAATGTATAGAGAAAATTCACATGGATAATAAAACAAATAAACAAAGAAAATAAAAATCCACACAAAGACAATCAATATTTTTTTAGAAAAATATACCATGAAGAAAATTCAAGCCTTTTGTGGCGTAGCCACCGGAGTTTCCGGATCCTTGGCCGGAGTTTCAACGGCGGGAGTTTCGGGAGCCTTGTTCGAAGGAGTTTCGACCATCCACCGGATCGGAATCGCGGCAACAACTTCTTTTTTCTCCTCCACCACAGGTTTCTTCTCTTCCACGGCAGGCTTCTTCTCCTCTTCCACAGCTGGCTTCTTCTCTTCCACCGGTGCAGTCTTCTTCTCCTCTTCTACGGCTGGCTTCTTCTCCTCCGGGACCGGAACCGGAACCTCCACGGGTTTAGCCTCTTCTTTCTTCTCTTCAACTATTTCTATCTCTTTCTCGCCGGTTGCAATTTCCTCCGGTTTGGTTTCTTCTACCTTGGCCGGTTCTTCGGTTTTCACGACTACCTCCTCCACAACTTCCACCTCTCGTGGCTTCTCCTCCTCAACAACTTCCTTTTTTGCTTGACTCTTCTCGAACAATCTCTTCATCCTTGGAACAACCTTCGATTTCCAATAACCCATTTTTTTTTTATTAACCTGCCACCAAAAACAAAAACATTATTAGAAATTTTCAATATATATCATATTGTTTGCGGTAATTAGTTTACATAAACATAACGAAAACAAACAATCTTAACTTTTAACCTAAAAGACTAAGACTATAGGTCATAAGTTATAACATAAATTTAGTTACCAACCTTTGTCTTTTTGAATTTATACGTGTTATGTATAATCTCTAGAATCGCAAGAAAAAATCGAATTATCACACCTAAATTATCAAAAACTAACCTGTTTATATTTTTTTACAACGAATATATGAATGGTTATTAACGTATACTTATTAATTTGTATAAATCTTTGTTTATGATGAAGTTTTACCTGAGATGATGATTTTCTTGAGGCTCTTCTTCGTCTCGAATAGACTTTGTTCTTCTTAATTCTCCAAACTACTTTTTTTGTCTCTCTGATTTTTAAGAAACCCTTCTCGTATTATAGAAGAGATTAGCTTCTAATCACCGTTTGGTTTTTTAATTAAATTACGTTACTACCCTTTTCTTTTTCTGTCGTTGTCTACCTTTTTCCCGTTGCCGCCAGAACAGATTCTGTTGGCTGGTTAAACAAGTCCGGTTCACATTAGTAAACCCGAAACCGGTTACGTGAAAATTGAAATCAATACATGTTTTTTCATTAATTATATACTTGATTCATCATATTCCTTCTTTTTATTGAGTAATTTTGGTAAGGAACATAAACCAGAATTTTGCATAATTGTGATTATGAATTTTCGGTTTTCTTAAGAAACCGGTTCAGGTTCTAAGAAAAGACAGCGATGAAAAGGATGAGAAGGGTACATACGTAATTTTAGTTTAATTTATGACAGCTGGCATTACAGTTGACAAATCTAGAATATACGGATTCTTTTTATAAGGTAGATTAGTCTGTTTAAACTATATTTGATTTATATCTAATTGAGTTAGATTAACAGTTAATATAAAAAATTTGGTCAACTCATTAGCTGTTATCTAAAATTTGTGTCTTAATCTTGATTTTAGAAATTAAAATGACAACCAAATATAGGAGATGATTATCCATATACTCTGGCTATTTAAAGGAAATTAGACTGATTATAGATTATTTTAATTTTGTATAAATAATTGTTTTGCAAAACATACATCCCTCCCTCAATATCTAAGGATCATTAAAGTATGAAATCTTCACCACAACATGGTTTACACTCCTCTTTATGTATAAACAAATTCTAATTGTAGTTTGATTAAAAATAACAAAATTGAACGAATACTAAATTATTTAATAAATTCACATTTTATAAAAAAAATTTTAATTCATAGCTTATAAATTTAACTCTCTATAAATATTAATTTTATTTGAAAAGTTTCCAAAATTTATATATTAAAGAAAAAACTAAAATCATATGCATAACTAGGTATCAAAAGAAAAAAAGAACTAGCTATCAAAAGTTTCACTAACTAGAAACTGGTGAGTTAATGTATGCAAGCGATTCAGTAACCTATAAATAGTAGTTACATGGTATAATAACTAATCAGATTTAATCTATTAGGGGAACTTTTTTAAATTTTGTTTTTTTTTCTCAAAAAAGTTTATTACTTAAACTTAGCAAGGTTTTTGAATATGCGAATTATATAACGATAGATATGGCCATGATGACCGTGTACATGCACATGGGTTTCTTCCATCTTTCTGCTTGTCGTCGATGATTATTAGTCGTGTCCCGTTGATTTTGGTTTAACTGGAACTTGAAAGAATATTATAATAAATAATAAAAACTTCTTTAAATTCTTCTAAAACACTACAAAAAAAGTCTACATTAATAGCACATTAGGATAGCTCGGTTTTCATAATTGCTATAGAAGATGTTATGGTGGAATGAACTTAAATATAATAGCATTTTAAAAACGCTAAACCGGAAATGAATAAGCGGAAGGCTAAAATTGGCTTTGCGAGCATAAAATTTGATTAAGCGGTAATAGTTAGCTAAAACATTTTCGTTTTCCGCCTAAGTGCTGGCCCAAAATATAGAAGATGCTTACCTTTTTTTTTTTCCATAAAAAAACAAAAATTAGATTTGAGCATCGTCCCTCCCTCTCTACACCTTCAAACCCTAAATCTCTTCTCTCCCTTTATCCATCTCCAAATTCGCCTCTCACAATCCAAATTATTCATTGTTCTTCTCCTTCTGCTCTTCCTTTCCCTCTTCTTTCACTCTCCCTCTCACCCTCTCAATCTAATGTCAATACCATTGTTGGATAATGAAAATCTCCAGATCGAGAAGAGAAGCTGGTGTCGGTCGGAGAAGGTGTGTTGGTTTTGTCTCTCTTTCCCCTTTGAATCTGCGTTTGGGATTAGGGTTTCGTTTCGTGGTCTGGTTTGTAATGACCTTAATCTTCGAATTCGTTTGATTTCCCTCGAGGAAGACTTCATCATTGTCGAAGCTTTGAATCGATTTCTTTTTTTTGTTAGTATCTTTTATTGTTTCTTCCATCAATTCCATCAGCGACTAGTCATTCAAGTCAGATTAGAAAATGGGGTTTCTCGGACTTAGTTCATTGGGACTTTATATTAATCAAGACTTGTTTTTGTTGTTGTTTGGATTTTAGGGAATGGGAAGCTTGTAAGATTTGCGAAGTGTCTGTGATTGTAAAAGCTTAACTTCAGTTTCTCATTTTGACATAAGGTGATTCTTAATTTTTGGATGATGAGACCACTAAGAATTTTACCTTTCAGGTTGTTGATCATTACAGTTAGAGAACAACAAACCAAACATTGAAAGAGCAAGAAGCTAGTCCCATCATGAAAAAATCTATGTAGCTTCTGGAAAGCATGGGGGTAAAGGTCTTAAAGAGATATAAAGATAATTAGAGATTTTGTCTTTTCTTTGTCATGAATTGATTCTGTTCGTTGTTGACTTTTTCTTTGATTGATTGGTTTCTCTGTTTACTAAATCTATATATAGCTTTTTTTGGTCTAGGTTCTTCAAGATCCAGAAGCCCAAAAGAGAAGTGTTTCGTTTTAGAGCAAGAGCTTTAAAAACTTCGGAGAAGATCTTCCAGGTTAAATCTGGCTTTCTTCCCTTCTTATACTATTAATGCTTATTTAAATAGATCTCCTACTGCAGACATTGTTACCTCCACGATTATATCAAGCATAATCATAGCAAAGCATAAAATTTTCAGTTTAGTGGTGGTTTCAATCTGCAAGTTGAAAAGATTGATAAAGGTAAAAGGACATGCTCGAAAATGAGTTATATGATGGTGCTTACAAGGTAAATTCACTCTGCTTTTAATGTTTTGGTAGTATAGAGTGTTGAATCTTTATTTTATGTTTTGTAGTATAGAGGGTTGAATCTTTATTTGTCAATTACTATTGTTTTTTTTTCTTCTGTTAAAGACGATTCAATCATTCAACATGACTTGAGCTTTTTGATCACTAGAGTGTGATAAGTGGGTAGAGAAATGAATAGTACCAGTCATAGCATCAAGCTTGAAGCTTACCAAAGAGTTCTACATTTGGGATACAAAGTTAGCTCTTTGGTTTGAAAATTTATCTCTGAGTTTATTTTTTTCTGACTTGTAATTTGTGTTCAATATCTCTGATTTGTAGAGTCTCTTTGTTGGGAAAATGCAGGAGAATAAGTAATGACTACGATTGCAACCTTTAAAGACGTATATGTGTAGGACGTAGAGTTTTGTGTTGAGGAGAAATGTATTGAGTAAGGATGGATCTACTAAAGCTGGACACTTTGAGACTTCAAAGAGAAGGAAAGGTTATGTTCAAGAAGAAAGTAGGAGACGAGATTGAAGTTTGTCATTTGTGATGTTAGCTTTATTTTTAAAAATTTGGTATGATGTTATATAAAAATGGATAATGTAATAATATTGTTATGTATGTTGATGATTTATGAAATATAAAATTTATATTATAAATCCAATTGAATTTATTCTGTAAACAGGATTCAAATATAATAATTATATATAAATTAAATTAAATTTATATATCAAATATAAAAATGCTATAATTCAATATAAAATAACACTAAATATTTGCTATGATATAGTATATTAAAGCACTTTATTACCGCTATAATTAAACGATCTATAATAGCACGTTAGAAAATGCTATCGTATGGGTGACACCTACCATAGCTGCCGATGTCATAGCATTTGTGAATTCGCTATGTTATACGTATGATAGCATATTTTCCGCGCTAACGATGAACATATTTCTTGTAGTGAAATCATCTAAAAACTCACCAAAACTCAAAATCAAGGATAGATATGTGATGTAATACACCCCTTAATGTGTTATACACGTATACCCACCATTAAAGAGAGAAAAAAGAATTGTGTTACAAGTGGCCCATGAGCCCAAATCACTAACATTTGTGCCCAATATTTAAAGTTTTAAACCAAATCAAACATGCAAGAAAAAAAATACTTAAACCAAGTAGTTTTTTTTTTTTTTTTTTTTTTCTTTTAACACGATTTAAACCTAGTTTTTTTTTTTTTTGAAAAAGAATTTAAACCTAGTTCAGATGCACTTTCTTTCTAAGAAGTCATTGCCGAGGAAACTTCTACAAAGGAGGCAAGGAACCTGCTCATTCCTTGGAGTACTCAAGTACTAGATCCTTTGAGAAGTCTACAATCAGATATCTGATGCTAATCCAAAACTTTTAAAATAATTAAACTATAGACGCCAAAAAATGTAACTTCTTTTATTCTTTGATCCGAAGATACGTGCGCGTTGCACCAAATTAACTTCTTTTATTTTTAAAATATATATCAGCAATGCCTTAAACAAGGAATGCTTGAAGACAACCGCCATGCTATATCAAGTTTTTATGCAAATGCAGTTAAATACTATATGAAAGAACATGGAGTTACCAGAGAAAAAGCAAGTAAAGGATTTGAGAGAATGATTGGAGATATCAACAAAGATTGTAAACGAAGAGTGTCTGAAGATAACCATCATGCCGCGACGAGTTCTTATGCAAATCATCATTTTTGGTCGCTCATTGGATGTTCTTTATGCTGGGATGATGTCTAAACAAACCACATTTTAGTTTAGTATGTGTTGGTTCTTAACTAGACTATTGGTTCGCATGGTCCATAGATTTATTTTTTGATTCTAAAAGTTTTAATTTGTGAATATCATCTAAAGCTGACAGATTGTACAAATCGTTTTTTTCTAGGTTTTGATGGATAAGTCATGGATAAACAAACCACCTTTATCTCAAGATTACATATACATGATAAAATTTTGATGTAATCGTTGTTCTCTAGTCAAAAAACCCTTGTCCGAAAAATCGCTAGGCGTTAGTCGGGCGCTTAGTATGGGCCTAGCGATTAATCAGAAAATTGGATTAAAATCGGGGACTAGTTTAAGGGTTATTTTAATGTTTTAAATTTATTAATCCAATCTTGTTTTCAAAATTGTAATAAACACATAAATATATATTTTTAAGACAAAATTTTATGATTTTTATTAAAATTTTGAACAGAAGTTATTGTAAAACATAACAAACCCTCAATCTAAATATCTAAATAACAAAAAGAAAAGTTATTTTATACTACAATCTAAAAATAATTAGGGTATGCAAGATTAGGCGGAGAGTAATCGGATTAGGCGGTAAAAAATCGGATTAAGCGGAGAGTAATTGGGTAACTGATTTCTTCAAGAAATTAGTCATTAATCGTGACAGATAGGGTGGGTCTAGCGATTAAGCGGGAAGTAATTGGAGCTAGGCGGAGATTTTTAGAACAAGGGTCAAAACTAGGGTAAGAGAAGATATCGATGGTGATTTGATCTGCTTTGGGTTTTAAAGTTCTTACCCAAAATGGGTACTACATGGAGAGGATATATGTGTCATGAGTACCTAAAGCCAAAAACAGTCTCTAGTTATTAGTACCAAAAACACTTATGATACAAGCTTCACATTCTCAATCTAGATTGGTTTAAAGTCTATTAAACTTAGACTAAGGCAGTCCTCGGATTTCATCTCTTACGGCAACAGCATTGTGCCTTTCAAGATTAAAGTAGTAAAGGTAAAAAGGGTTGGATGGGTAGCACCGTGGCAACACAGATATCATTTGTCGGAGTCACCCTAAAAGAGCCATTTCCAAGCATGTTCATGTTGCTCCAAATATATGTTTGGACCATTCCTGCTTTTGGAGCTCTTCTAAAATCCTCAACTCAATTCTTTTACTTATTAGTTATTTCATAAGTGTAGTGAAGCTCTTCATCATAATGAGCTACACATAATTTACCATTGTATTTTATCATTCCAAACAAAGTTTATATGACTTTAATATAGCTGAACTTCTCAGATTTAAAGTCAAAGCAAACTCCTATTTAAATTTCTATATATACACCTATTGATAGCTAGTACAAAACTCCATTGATGCATATCCCTACATCTTTGTATAATGTAGCATGCAACATTCAATCATTCTCCATGGATGGATTTCAGTTCCTAAGAGCATGATTATTGGTAGGCTCTTAAGACACCTCTTAACTTAAGAGATATGTCTTACAACTAACAAAAGTCTCTTTTGTTAGTTGTAAGACATATCTCTTAAGTTAAGAGGTGTCTTAAGAGCCTACCAATAATCATGCTCTAATGTCAGAACTTGATACTCCGCAAACACGTTTTTCCCCATAACTTGTCAGGACATGGACAAAATCTTGAATACTATTCATTAACCCGGTCAGTGTCAACTTAAACCAGAATTGTATCGTACCAATCAATTGAAAAGAATCCAAATTCAAATTACTTTTCTCTTCTGAATCCAACCAAGCCCATCAAGTAACGTTCAACAAATCTAAGTCACTATTCTTCATCTATTACAAAATTCAACCATCATCATCCACATAAGAAAATAACATGGAAAATCGACAATGCTTCATTCCTTAGATCTTCTAACATTACGTGAAGAATCATAACAAGCTTCTATATTTTTCTTTTGTAAATGTACTAAGAACTTGTCTCTTCAGCAAATTCAGATAAAGATCAATCTTCAAACAATGTCTATTTGACTCAATAAAAAGACTCAATTAACAAATGGTTTTAAGCTTCTAACCGATAATTCTTCTATTGTAATTTTCTTGCAAGCTTGAGTTTGATAAATCGTAAACTTTTGTTGACTTTTCCAATTTAAGCATAACGTTAAGTCATGAAACAAATCAAATAGATGATGTTTCGATTCAGTTAATGAGCTTTCATTTACATGGGCAAAATGATATTGTTTGAAAACAAAAAAAAAAATTACCCAAATTGATTTATATTCTCCCAATATTTCCAAATGAAATCTTATATCTGATTTCATACGACGTCGTTTTGCTAATTAGCGGAAGCCTATTAATAGAAACACAATCCCATATTTGTTCCATTTACCGACTTAACGACTTTGATGACATAGCCGACTTTGAGGTACTAGCTGTTAGGATGTTTCGTGTTTTGTTTGGTTTGTTTTTTGTTAAAATTTGGCATTACATATACATATAAGAAAGATTATACCAATTGGGGGAAAAAAAAGATTACACCAATTAGACTGATGAAATTTTAAAAAATCATAATTTATAATTCTCTTCACATAGTTTATTTTTGTTGAAAGTTTTGGTATATATCATAAAGAGGATATGGAAAAGGTTACACTGCAAATGCACTCATCTACTACATGAACGAACATGGAGTTGCAAAAGAAGAAGCCAGTAGAGAACTTGAAAAAATGAATGGAGATATGAACAAGATTGTAAACGAAGAGTGCTTGAAGATAATTAACCACCGTGCCACGCCGAATTCTTATGCAATCTGTCAGTTACGGACACTCATTGGATGTTCTCTATACCGCAGATGATGTCTACAACCACCGCGAATTAAGGAAAACTCAAGGAATACATGAGCCTTTTGCTCGTAGATCCCATACTTTTTTATTGACTTGGGATGCATTATATTTGTTACTTTTGGTTTTCAATCTCCGACATGCAAATTGTGTTGTGGTTTGCGGTTCTATGTGATCATCAGGTTGTGTGTTTTGATCAAATTTTATCATTGCGATAAAATGTTGATGTGTTTGATTTCATATATGACTCTCTTTTTTTGGATTAGTATGGTGAAGTCTATTTATTATTCAAATATAACTGAGTCTTTTCTTATAATAAATCATATCGACTAGTTATTCAATTATTTAAACATAAAACAGAGTCTCCAACCACCACAATTTGCAATAGAATTTTTTTAATATGAGTCAATTAAGGCATCCAAGTTTTAGAACAAAATATATGTTAGTTGGGTACTATTCTTTCTATAAATAATTTGACCCATAATTATATATATATATATGTATTTACCTTTTTTACATATAAATTTGAGTTTTTTTTTATCCCCAAATACAATACAACATGTTTAAAACATCATATAATAGAGTATTATAAAAAAGTATTTGACAATAGAAAAAATCATTATATGACGCGTTCATATGTAAGCATTTTTAAATATACACATATTATTATTTATCAACAACATGCAGAAGTACAAATCTATGATATATAACTATTTGCATATATACAATACATATATATATTGTTATCATATAATTATAACGAGAAACCGGACTCTCCAACCACCACAATGTACAATAGAAAAAATGTATTATAAGTCAATTAAAGCATCCAAGTTTTAGAACAAAACATATGTTATTTGGGTATTATTCTCTCTAGATCGTAATATAAGATGTCTTAGCTAAAATTAGTACATAATTTAAGTAACTAATTTTTTTTTTTTCAACTATACATTAATTAAAAAGTCTTTCCTTAATTAGTTGCCCAATCTGGAATAAAAGAGTTTACAAATGAAATTTCAGAAAATAAACTTCTAGAGTAACGGGTTATGCAATCTGCCTTAGCATTACAAGAGCGAGGAATACTAATTTTTTTTAGATTAAAATCATAATTTAATATATATAGTTAAAAATAATTTGACCAATAATAGAATTTACTGCATAATATAAATATCAAAAACTTAGAATTTTATAGAAACTTGATTTTTATTCCCAAAATACAAAACAAAGGCATGGGGGTCTTCAAATATGAAAAGTTAACCACTCCACTGGATGCAGGAACTAAAGCTTTAATAGTAGCCATGCAACAAACTTGTTGTCGGGTTATTCTTTAGTTATTTTTTAAGGTGATAGCGAAGTTCTTATCAACACAATCAAGGAATTTACTTGAAGGAGCGAAATTTAAAATCTGCTACAAGATATTCATATCTGAAAAACCAAGTTCACTTCTACTCGTTTTATGTTTATAAAACGAACTTGTAATAGCATGGCTTATTATCTAGCCAAAGTTGCTAATCGTCAGGATGATTGCTTCCCTGTTTCTGTAAATCCGTCAATGTGGCTCACACAACTCATATGTAATGATTTGTCCAATTAATATAATTTATTTTGACGAGAAAAAAAAAACCAAAATGTTTAAAACATCTTATAAAAGAGTATTTGACCATAGAAAAGAGAAGAAATTCGAACCGAACGGTTTATAAACCCTTTTCCAATTTGGGTGACATTGCATATGTGAGCATTTTTAAAAAATACACATATTATTTATCAACAACATGCAGAAGTATAAGTATATAATAGGGTAAATTGCATGGCAGGGCATAAGACCATGTTTTAATTTCATATTTTGGCAAAGTGAGAATTGGTTTTCAAGTTTTGACAATTTAGCCAAAATCTGACCATTTTACCCCTGCCAGCGTAACGATGTACTGTTCAACGTACGGTTCAGTTATGCGGTTCAGTTACGTACACTGTTCCGGTTAGGCAATATATTTTTGTTTTTAATTGATTTCTGCGGTTGTACAGTGAAAAATGGGGATTAATAACATTAAAAAACAATGAGACATCAGAATTTAATGCCCAAAAAGTTTAGACATGACTCATGTCACAATTAATGCAAAAGTCATCATTACTTTTTCTAATATTAGTTTATATGTGTGAATAGTTGTAAGAGATAAACATGATCCATCAAACAAACAAATTATTCTAAACGAATGTGATGCTGGAGAAGTTTTGATCTTCTTGATTTACAAAGTTTGGAGCCAAAACAAGCATTGATCGTGTAAGTAATGAAATTGGTTAAGAAGTTTTTTGTTATAACACACTAGGGTCTTGATTGTGTTCGAAATCAACATTGTTTTTATATAAAAACCCAGAATATTTTTATTTCTAATTTTTTTAGTTGAAAATGCTGAATGAGGATAGATTTATGTATAAGTGTGTAGTTGAGAATTCTTTTTGTTTTTTGTAGATATAATCATGCTTTCATTTGCATTTAATGGGGTTATGCTGAATTTATGATGCAGGTGGGTAATGGATATTCCCGTATTTACTATGGTGGGTGAGTGGAGATGCAAAGAAGAAGAATGGAAATTTGAACCATGGGAAGGCTGGTTTGGTCGTTGTGTACGTGTTAAGGAAAACATGACGTACACGGAATTTGTACGTACATTATGCGAGGTTTTCAGTTTGAAGTCCACCGAATGCAATCCAATAATTAGTTACTGGATGCCGGTAAAGATGTCAGTGATGATAGAAAGTAAACGCCCTCCTGTCTACATTGACAATCAAATGAGCCTGTATACCTTCTTTTTGATTCGTGGTGGGGATCCTAGTGTCACCTTGTTTGTCTCTTTCATTACAACCGTCAAGGCACTCGGGAATACTGTCCCTAGGACCGATGGTGACGATGGTGAGAGTTACTGTGTGTGTGGGAGTGCAACGACACCAAATCCCATCGTAGCGGCTTCAAATGTAGATGGAAATAATGAGGCCGTAGATGAGCAAGACGATGTTGAAGACGATAAAACAGATGAGGATGAAGAAGAGGAGGAGGACAACGAAGATGGTGCTGGGTATGATGATTATCAGGGTGATGATGGATCTATGGGGGGAAGTACCCTCGATCCTACTATAGACGGTAGTGAAGGCAGTGGCGAAGATTACGATTACAACAAGTGGAACGATGTAATTGTTGAAGAATATGGAATAGGGAATGTTGAGGAGGACGTCATTCTCACTCAACAAACGGTTCAACATCCAGGGGAATTCAGTCGTCTATTGGCAGAGTGTACGTACACAAGTCATCGTGTACTTGGCGGAGATAACTTTTCTCATTTGGGTGACAGTACACCAACCGTGACTCCAACACGTACGTGTCAACATGGTTTGTACCAATGTACGTACACTAGAGACTGTGTACAAGATAATGCTGCGAAAGTGATTTTGTTACGTACACGGATACCAATATTAATGGTATAGACAAAGTCAAGGGGGATGATGTTCTCGAGTGTGGTATTAGAGCTTCAGCAAGTGGGTCACTGAATGATCATCGGCTAGTTACCACAGCTGAGGCTTACGAAGTGTATTGTTTCTTAAACTATATAAAGTTATTGTTCTTTTCAAATAAAACTATGAATAATAAAATATATGCTACTTGTACGTACAGTTATAAGCCATTATTAAAATATATTGTCTGTGTACGTTTTACTAGTTTAATCAGCTATGTACGTATTTAGTGTACGTACACCAGAGACAAAGTCTTTCATACTTGTTGAAATATACTAAGTGGTCGTATGTTTTACTAGTTTAATCGGCTATGTACGTAATATTAGTCTTACGCTATGTACGTATTTAGTGTACGTACACCAGAGACAAAGTCTTTCATACTTGTTGAAATATACTAAGTGGTCGTACGTTTTACTAGTTTAATCCGCTATGTACAAAACCAGTGTACGTACACAAAACCATACGTATTTCATACATGTTGTCTGCAATCAACAAAAAGTTCATTCATTCTCTGGATGCATCATAAGTAATGCCGATCCAATTCCAAAAATCCAAAATAAAAAGACACCGTACTCTTTTAGCCGTAGCCACCGAAACAGATAATAAAATCAAACAAGTAAAATCAGACCCAATGCTCCGGAATGTTTCAACTGCCCAAAAATGCAGTGGAACCCCCATGATACGAACCCAGAATTTGATGTGAAATGGATATCTCCGATCCACCACAGGTTCCCATCTAACCAGCGACAACATCCAATGATCGAAATGATACGGCACCATCTTCATGATCTCTCCGATATCTTTCTCATGATCAAAGTCGAATTGAAAACGACCCAAACCGAGATCCGCCCCAACAACTCTATCCTCAAGTTTCCAGATTCGTGGTAACATGAAAAGTAGAGACTTCATGTCCTGCATCACCGGATTCATACACCTACTGATCAAGGTCTTTGAGTACCCCTCAATGAGAGCTGAGTTATCAAAGTGTGGGACTTTGATTTTGAGCTTCAAATCCTTTTTCATGTTGTTACCGCCTAACCCCTGGTTAATCAAACCGCTCTGAAACATTTCTTCTCCGCAAGCAAACAATAACCTAAGCAGAAAGTAACCCAAGAACGAAAACACCCCGATAAGACCCGAAAGAATTGAATTAGAATCAAAGAAACAGACTTTTTTGCTTTGAAACGCTGAAGGTGGAAAGTGATGAAGAGAAACACCAATCCAAGCTCTCAATTTATATTGAAACGAATTGGAGCTTGTGACTTCCTGAATAAGAAACACAGATCCGCAAAAATAAAGCGCCCCTAGCACAATCGCTACCAATCCGCCAATCACAAATCTTCTTGCCATCTCCATGAAAAGGGAAGCTCTGTGATATAAGATTGGAACCAATCCAACTTATGATCACTCAATGATCAAGAGATTCCAAGCTTAACTTGCGGAAGGTGGAATTCACGAGCTGGCTATAACGCACTCTCTCGATGAATCAAGGGATGGAACGATGGATAGATGCGATTGACTCACTCAATCAATGGACGAATAAGAATGTTGAATCACACAACAAACTGATCCGCAACTTCACAAGAGAAGAGTGTATCTCACACTAAACTCAAAATGAAAAGAACACAAAGAACTTGTCTTTGAAAGAAAACTTAACGTTTATTAAAATCGATGATTAAGGGTGAATAAAAATAGTACAAGTGATTTGAGCTTTATAGGCTCGACTTCTTAGACTCTCTAACGTTCTAATAACTTTAAATGGAAAGAAAATACACGAAAATTGAATGAGAAATATCAAAGGGCTTGGTCTTCAAGGAAACTAGCCGTTGGAGCTTAAATGGCGTAGTCCAAAGAAGGAAATTCGTAGGCCTCTTGTATCTTGATAATTTTGGCATGTATAAGTGGTGTCTTGAGATCCTCTGAATGGTGTAGAAGCTTCCCAAGTCGTTGGTTTTCAACAAGTCAAAGAAATAGAGCCATCGAAGCATTAATGGTGCAATCAGCCTAAAATAAGGAAAGTATGACCAAGGCTGGATCCTTTTGATTCTCTGGTTACTGGTGCATATAAAGACTTCTTCAAAACCCTCTAGATGATGTAGAAACTCCCCTGGCTGCCATACGTACGTTTGAAAAGATCCAAAGTGGGCAAACTCCAAATAAGGCAAGTTGAGGTTCTTTCGGTTTAGAAACTTAATATCTCCCAAACCAAAATCGGTATTGACTTGATTCCAATTCTCCGTGTGCCTCTGATTGATTAAGATTGTAGAACAAATCGGTTTGTAGCTTAATTCTTCTTGTTCTGGTCGGAAATCTCCAATGAACCCGCGTATGTCCAAATCTGGTAAGCTGGGAATGACCCGATTTGTAAATTGCATAACTCCTTCGTGTGAACTCTTTTTTGGCTGATTCTTCTTCGAGGTGTTTTGTAGACGAGCTGGGAATATTTTCCAAGTGGCTTCTCTCCTTGAATCTTCGTTTTTGAGCTGATACGGTTCAAACAATGAACATATGTCCTTCTCGGGCCTGATTTGCATAGTGCATCCTATTTGAATGAGCTTTGGTTTAGTTTCTGGTGTGATGACCGCATCACTCTGTTTAAGGAAAGAACAATCCCTGACCGCTCTCGAAATAAATTGATTGGATAATTCCACGGGAGAAAATCAGCAATTGATTCCAATCGTGATAGATCCGTATATTCGTGAAACAAATCACTCCGACTTGGATCTGATAGCAATCGTTGATTGCTCTGTTTGATTAACCCCATAATAACCACCACTTGCTCGAATCCTTTGAAATCATAACCGGATACGAATCTTCAAACGGATAGAGACTCCTACCGATCTGTCCCATACCTTCACCGAAATAATATGGCAATAAGATCCCAAAACCCATATCCGAAATCTCCAACTGGGATTGAAACCCGAATCCAAGTGATGAATCATCGAAGATTCAATCCCCCCTCTCGTTCTTCTTCTTCCTTTTCTTCCTAATTGTTTTTTTTTAAAATTCAAAAACCAAACCGCAAAGAAAAGAAAAAGTAACTAAACCGAAAGTAACTGTGCTGTTTGGTTTAATTCATTAGGGGTATTTTCGTCATAATAAACCTTAACTGTCAAACCATGAGAATGAAATCTCACTTTGCCAAACGCTGAGAATAAATCTTTTTTTCATTGGAAACGTGAAAATTTCTTTATATAATATATATAACTATTTAACAGTTGAAAGCGTTTGCATATATACATATATTGTTATCCACAACATGCATAAATATAAATGCAATATGTAATTTTATATTCTAACCATAACTCTCATCACGTGCTATATATATGTCTACTACTACTTGCAAGATTGTCCACCATCGCCGGATCTCCCTATCTTTTCTCTAGATCTCTCTTTCTCCTTCTCTCTTTCACTCTCATCTCACGAAAATGGAAACAGTAAGAAATCTTGATCAGGATATCTCCTTCAATTTCTTAAAACTACCACATTCTCAATGGAGTGATCACTTCCTTACTGTTTTTATCACTGACTCGGTGAGTCATTGTTACTGTTTGTATATGTATTTTATATATGATATGCGTCTATTAGCATGGGTGGATGGATCTATATAGTGATGAATAATATACCACTAGTTTATATTCGTTTTGAAAGTGTAATTTCGGGTCTTTTTACCATTTGGAATTTTATCAAGTTATCACGTTTTTTCATTTTTGAAAAAGATATTCTTCTATATGCTACTATTCTATATAATAGTAATAATTTCAATAAATATCTTTTGCAACTGTGAACAGTTGTATTTTTTTACCGTAATCTTTTGTTAATTTTTTAAAAACTAAAAAGTATATTTTACGATTGTGATTTTTTTAGAAAGTTGCAATCCAAATAATTTTTTTTTATGAATACATATTTTTATTGTAACTCATCATAAGGGGTTGCAACTGTGTAGTTGAACTATTGTAATATTTAGTTTATTTGGCAACCCTTACAACTTTTGGTTTACTTTATAAATCGTTATAACATTTAATTATCTACAATAGCGTCTCTCGGTGTAACTTTTTATCATTTCTTATTTTTAATTACTAATATGTATTTAAATGAAATTGTATCCGTTTAATTAAACCATCGCAACATTAGGTTTTTTTTGTCAACCAACATTAGGTTTATTAGATGAATCATTGCAACTTTTGGTTTTTTTTTTATGAATCGTTGTAATATTTAGTTTACTTGACGAACCATTGCAACATTTGGTATATTTAATATATACGATCATCTCTAGGTATAATTTTTTAAAATGTTTTATTTATAATTTCTAAAATATATATTTAAATAATTTATTGTAACTATTTTATTGAACCATTGCAACATTTAATTTTATTTGACAAACCTTTGAGTTTTTTATTCAAAAATGTTTTTAACAATCTTCGAAAAATATTTACGATATAACGTAAAATTTTGATAGAATTTTTGTAATAATATTTGAATTCATTATCATAATAATTTAATATATAAACCTAATAAAAATAGAAATTTTTGTTGAAAATAAGTTTTCCGCAACATCGGAGGACTCATAACCTAGTGTATTCAAAGTATAACAAAAAATAATGTGACTAATCTACTAAAACTTACTTTTCAGTTATTTCCTGTATCAGTTATTTAATTGTTTTATTATTCTAATATTCAGCTTACATTCCAATCAAATTTGTAGTCGGATTAGAACTTGCTTCCATATAATTTCTAAATTTATTTTAGTTTATTAAAGTTGAACTTACTTGTGGCTATTATTTTATGTTCCCACTAAATCAATAATTTTAGCTCAACTTTTTTTTATCCAAACTCCAACTAAGCGACCGTTTTAAGCCTATCTGTCCTCATGCTAGTCCCAAAGTATCAATAGTTTTAGTAAAACGGAATTTTATTCACTTTTTATTTCAACAAAAATCTATAGTTTTTTTTTTTTGTCAACTCATTTTCGTTTTATTATGGTTATGCATATTAAGTATTGGTAACTTTTCCGTAGATGATGAATTTGGGATATTAATTAATGATAAGAATTTATTATGTGATAAAAATTTATATTATTATAGTTATATATATTTATATATTGTTTGCTCCCTGGTAAATGAAAACATTGTATCCGTCCATGTACATTAGATGTCTATATATCGCCTTTCAGGATTTTGATGTCCTTGCAAGAGAGATTGAGGAACTAAAGCCTAAAGTGAGAGAGGACATATTCAGTTTGTCTTCAGGAGGCAACGATGGAATAAAGAGGAGCATTCTTTCGATTCATCTGCTGATCAGTCTTGGTCTCTCTTATCATTATGAGAACGAGATAGAAGAGACCTTGAAACATGCTTTTGAAAAGATAGAAGATTTGATCGCTGATGAAAATGATTTGTACACAATCTCAATCATGTTTCGTGTTTTCAGAACATACGGCCACAACATGTTGTCCGGTACGGATATTTTAAGCATGTCATTAGATTGTCGATATACATGATTTTGATTTAGGTGTATGATCTATTGAAAAAAAAATTATTTCTTTTCGTGTAGAAGTTTTCAACAGATTCAAAGGAATTAACGGCGAGTTCAAGGAAAGTTTGATAGAAAATGGTAAGGGTATGCTAAGCCTCTACGAAGCAGTGCACTTTGGCACAACGACAGATCATATATTGGATGAAGCATCGCGCTTCACATTAGACTACTTGGAGCCACTAGCTACAGGTCACACAGCGAGCCCACCACATCTTTTAAAGCTTATACGAAAAGCTCTTCACATACCTCAGCACCGGAACAGCCAAGCTCTAGTTGCAAGAGCGTATATTTCTTTCTATGAACAAGAAGAGGACCACGATGAAACACTGCTAAAGCTAGCCAAGCTCAATTTCAAGTTCTTGCAGCTTCATTATTTCCAAGAATTAAAAACTATCACCATGTATGTAGATTAATGATCTAGCTAGTTTTCTTCTAACAGAGCTGGCTAGGGTTATTTGTGAGTTCATATATCTAATCTTTTGTATATTTTTCGTAGGTGGTGGAGGGAACTAGACCATACACTAAACCTCCCAGATAACATCAAAGAAAGAACCATCGAGAGTTGGTTCTCGGCATTGGTGATCAACTTTGAGCCACAGGTTTCACTTGGGAGAATTATGTCAGCTAAGTTATACTTATTGATCACTTTTTTCGACGATGCTTGCGATATACATGGTTCAATATCTGAAGTTGCAAGCCTGGTTGATTGTCTTGAAAGGTATATAGCTAATTAACAAAGATTCATGATGCAAAAAAAAACAAAAAATGTTTCATAATCATTTTTCGGTTGATGTATTAGATGGGATCCCAATTACATGGAAAATCTCCAAGGTCACATGAAGAGTTCCTTCAAATTTGTGATGTACGTTTTCAAGGAGTATGAAGAAATATTGAGGTCACAAGAAAGATCATTTATGTTGGAGAAGATGATAGAGGAGGTGATTAAATACACAAACCCTAATTATTACTAACCATCAAAATTCATATATATTCATGGCTAGTAATCAGTTTTTACCATGTTTAAAATGGTGTTGTAACTAAGCAGTTCAAGATACTCGTGAGATCAAACCTAGAGCTAATCAAATGGGCACGAGCAGGTCACATGCCTAACTTTGATGAGTACATGGAGGCTGGTGAGGCTGAGGTTGGTGCGTATGCAGCCATGGCTTGTTCAATTATGGGACTTGGAGATATTGCTAAGAAGAAAGATTTAGAGTTGCTAAGATCTAGACCAAAACTCGTCCGTTCTTTAGCTGCAAAGACACGTCTCATAGATGACATGACCGACTATGAGGTAAACAAATATGTTATTAATGTTGACCGATTAATTAGAATTAATATTAATGTTGCAATATGTTATAATTTACGTGAGGGAAATGAATTTATTGCTTTCCCATTTATAAAATTGTTTATACTTTCCTTCTGTGGAAAGATATTTAGAGTCAAACTAAATTAGTAAATTTGTGCTTTTTATGTCATTCCATTTTCTTATCCAACTAAATTTTTCAGGACGATATGAAGAAAGGATATACTGCAAACGCAATCAACTATTACATGAAACAACATGGAATCACTAAAGAAGAAGCCAATATAGAATTTGAGAAGATGATTGGAAATATCAACAAGATGGTAAACGAAGAGTGCTTCAAAATGACCAACATTTCTCGTCCAATTTTAAACGAGTTGATCGGTTTCGGACGCTTGTTGGATGTTCTCTATACAGCAGACGATGTCTTCAACCATCGCGATGGAAAATTCAAGGATTATATCTTTACTTTGCTCATAGATCCAATACATCTTTAGATTTTGGTGACTTGGGTTTCGTTTATTGGGTTGCTTTTATGAACTTAACCAATAAGGTTGTGTCTTCATTGGATTGGAGTCTTTGTTTCTTGTTTTATTGTGTTTTTATTAAAGGTCAAGCTGAAATGCCTAAACAAGCGGTTTCAAAATTAACGATGATATTGAATAAATATTAAAAATTCTATTTAAAAACGATAAATTTTTCATATGTTTGTAAAATCTAAACTTTTTTAATATGAGTTTGATAAACTAAAAATTAGGACAGCTTCAAAGCTAAACGTAGTTATCTAACATCTACTAAAGTCATGGACTCCTCACCAAAAAAAAAAAGAAGGCAATAAGCTTTTATATCTGGGTTCAGGATCGGACCATCAATGGAGCTTCACTTTGTAAAACATCTTTAAGTTAATATCAATGAAAAAGATGAAGAAACTAGACAAGATATTTAAAGAGGTTGTTTCACAAATGGTATATATACTACCTAACATTTAGTACATGTTTTAACAAATGTGGTATAAATTTGTCTTGAAACAAATAACAAGTTTCAATTAAATAAAAGTTCATATTTTGGTTTCTTTTCTTCTTTAAAAGAAGAAGAGATAATTCTTTACGTCTTACTCTGTTTCTTCCTTCTCTTACTCCTCTGGGAAATCAATATTTTCAACAACCTTTGTGCCCAAATGTAACAATAATTTTCATCATCAAACACCCTCTAGGGTTAAACTAAGTTTCTTAAATCACTATAGATACAAATGGAAACAAGATACAACACATTAGTTATGGAGATTTTTATTCACGTCATAAAGACATTAATGTACGGCTCATATTAAATCATACAAGAAGCAGTAGCATTCATTATTCCTTTGTGTTAAACTTAAAACCCTAGAGATAAAGATTTGGATCGGCCAACCTTAGTACGGGCGTGGCAACAAGTGGATTCTTTAGCTCCAACACGATCCCAAACTTCTCCTCGACCTCCACTCTCTCTCCTTGTGGAATTTTCCAATCAAAAGAATGCAAAAACGTAGCAAGATTGTAAAGAACTACCCTCTCGCCCATGGCCATTCCGACACATATTCTACGACCAGACCCAAACGGTAAATAGTTGAAGTCATTTCCCTTAAAGTCATAAGACTTATCAAGAAACCTGTCGGGATCAAACTTTAGTGGATTCTCCCATACATTGGGGTTCCTATGGATCGCCCACACATTGATGAAAATCTTTGAATCTTTAGGGATGGTGAAGCCGCCCACCACGGTGGTTTTTGACGGGCGGCGAGGAACAAGGAGTGGAACAATCGTGTGAAGCCTTAGAGTTTCTTTCATAATAGCAAGAATGTATGGAAGTTTAGAGATGTGAGATTCGTCCACAACTTTTTCTTTGCCCACAACTTTGTCAAGCTCTTGTTGAGCTCTCTTCATGATATCCGGGTTGTGTAATAGCTCGGCCATCGCGAATTCTATGACGTGCAGTGATGTGTCTGTACCACCGAGCACCATGTCCTATTAAAAAAACAAACAAGCCATATTTAACAAATCTATTGGCGTTACCAGACACAATTCTTTTAACTTACCATGAGCACGGCCTTGACATCGTTCATGGTCAAATTCGTCTTTTCATTTTCTTCATCCTTGACTTTCAACAAGACGTCGAGGAAATCCACAGCTCTCCCATCACTACTGTCACAATCCTTCTCCAGCCGTTGGTTAATGATCCGGTCGAACAAATGATCCATCCTTTGAGCCGGTCTTTGCATACGCTTAACCAAACCCTGAAGATCAAACCGGCTCAATACCGGAAAAAAGTCTGAGATATTGGGCACTAGCAGGAGGTCGTTCATCTCTCTAATCACCTCTAAGAACTCGGCCCCAACAACATCCCTCTCTTCTTCCTTAACCGTTGTGCCCCATAGCATCTGCGTAATAACATTCAACATCATCAAGAATATTTGTTCTCCCAGGTTAACCGGCGAACCGACCCGAGCCTGGTCCGCCAAATACCGGACGGTTTGCCGAGTCTCTTGGCGACGGAGTTCAGTGGAGGAATCCAACATGGCTTTGCTCAGTACCCTATTAACACATAGTTTCCTCAGCATCCGCCACTTTGGTCCATACGGCGACCAAATGATCTCCTTACCACCATACGTATTGGCCGTTGCCACGGTTGGGACATCGTGGTTTGCGAAGATGACATCATTTGTTTTAAAAATCTCTTGGGCTACTTCAGAAGATGTGACCACAATTGTCAGCCTGGCCCCGAGCCAGAGTTTGAAAATGGGACCGTGCTTTTTAGCCAGCCCTTGGAAGTAGGTGTGAAGCTCCGGTTGGATGAATGGAAGGTTTCCGATAATGGGAAGGCCCCAAGGTCCCGGCGGCAACGGTGGAGACCGCCGTTTGTTTTTGACGTAAAGCCAAAGAAACCAACAAACAGAGGATAAAACTATCACAGCTAAACCATAGTCAAGTTGGTCCCTGCGACTTAGGTTCTTCAAGAGACTGGAAATGTCTGTCATTTTTTTCATAGATTTGATGTAGAGAACTGAGGAGCAGCTTTGATCTTCTTTTATAATTGGTCATCAAGTAGGACTTGATGAGTTTTATTATTCTCTCCATTTAATAAGACTTTACTTTTATTTTACAAACCTTGTTTTGTATTTTTAATGACTAAATCTTTTTTTTTCTTTATTATTTCAGCTCATTAACTAGAAATAGAAATTTACATAATTTTATGTGAAATATGTCAAGATAATACTCTTAAGAGTATAATTTTGCTATGTTCAATGATAAGAATTTTGTTTTCCTATTTTTAATCTGATATTTTATTAAAATTAGGTTTCTTGCGAGGACACAAATATGTGTAAGAAACTTTAGATCGCGCCATACAAGAAAACATATCGCATTTTGACCAATTTTCTAATTAAACGTTTATCCACAAAATTTTGACCAAATTACGATTAAAATTTGAAATTTTCATATATTAGTCGAGTATTTTAGATCAATATATTTGGTTGATAAATGGTCAGAAAAGTTTAAACTATTCTCGACCAATTCAAATTTTCTTCGAAAAGTAGTTAATAATATATGACGAAAAATATCCAACGTACATTGGTCAAAACATATTGACCAATTACGACAACTTATGTAACCATTTGCAAGTGTTTGTAGCCATTTTAGAATGGTAAAAAATATTCAAAAGTTTTCGACAAAATTTTGGTCAATACTTAGTCAAAAACATTTCGATGCAGTGTTTGTTGCAAAATGGTATAGAAAATATGTTGTAAAATAATCTATTAAATTTAAGTTATTTTGACCGTCCCACCACTCACCTCTATCAAAAATATTTGGTCGTAAATCAGTCAAAAATCATTTTTTTAATATCATTAGACCTAAACATAAATCTCTTTCGCCCAAAAAAACCCTAAACATATGTTAATAATATTTAACCGTGAAATGCTAATTTTCTTTCTTTTTTATTCCTAAATCTCCGCCACTTGAGTTCAAATAGCATTGACCACTAGGATTCGAATTCTAACATGGTTTTTTCGAGCTCCATGATTAATCTATAGACCTAAAAAGCCTTTAGGATCGATCACCTGCGTTATCAAAAGAAAAAAAACCTTCATAAAAACGCTCCTAAGAATTTAAGATCTATTCAAATACGTGAGTAACCTTATAAAAAGCATACAGAAAAAATATATATATATATATATATGTATGTAAAAAAGCTCTTATATATATCTAGAAATACCTTATAAATATCTTTTAAGACCTTATAAATACATGTAAAACCTTATAAATTACTTGATAAAAATTTCAAATACATGGATCGAGTCTTCGATAGTAGTTACCAACCAGAAGTACCTTAGAAACCTTACGCATGAAGTTAATGATCACTATGTTTCTTAAATGCAATTGAGGAATCTTAGCATGATTAAGAGTAATTAGTGAATGAATTAGTACGACGGAAGTGGATGAGTTTATAATTAGGGGCTTATGCCACTAGATTAATGTCTTAACCGCACCCATAGGAACAAAAACCAAACTGATGATCTCCCTAGTGACAATCTACCTAGCTAAAGAGACTCATATACATTTTATCTTTGAATTTTTGTTTTTGACTTTTCGTTGATTTTTAATTGACTTTTATAAACTGCATTTTTATCATTCTTTTTGCTATTGTTTTATCCTTGTGGGAAATTCTTTAGTTTAATTTAGAAACTTGTTTAGATTGGTCATTCGCCTTTTGTTTATCTATTTCATTTGCATTATAGGGTTTTAGTCTAAAACCAAACTTTTGAATTGTCTTAGCTTAGTTTAATTCTTGTATTCTTAGTGTGCAAACTCTATTCATCGTGGATTGATATCCTATAATACTATAAAGATGTGCTTGCACTTGGGCATGGTTTAACATGGATTTAAAACTTGTGTTTTGAAACCAAAATAAATTCTCTATCAACTCTCAAGACTTTATATATATTTTCACTTAATAATGTCAATCAGGCAGGGAAAGATTGTTAAGAATACTCATAGTTGTACTCATACGCTATCATATTTTCACTTGTGTTTTTTCAGTTTCACATTTGGTCACAAAGGAGAGATGTATGCATATCATACTCATAGTTGTACTCATAAGCTATAATATATAAAACACGAGAAAGATTATTTAGAGTATTTAGGAATTATAACTGTCACAAAAGCAAATCAGTTCAACTAGAATCCAAGAATTAAAAGTGTCCCACACACAAACACACATGTGTCTATACCTGTGTATATGGTTCTATTGAATGGTCTTACTATTCCACTCATTTGACAAAGGTAAGACAGCTTTTGAGCTTAACATAATTACCTAACATCTAGTACAGTCACGGACTACTCATCACCAAAAGAAAAAGAAAGCAACAAGATTTAATAGTTGGGTATAGTTAATAATGAAAAAGTGAAGAAACTAGACAAGATGTACCAATGACGCAGCGAAGATACAAGATTCGAGGACGAATCTTTTCTTGGCCGGCTAGACGTGATGTAGCGAGATATTTCGAATATTTCTAAATATTTATGTCTATTACCTTTTAATTTATTAATTATAATTATTCTAAAATATTCTAAGATTAAGGTTTTTTATGTTTTATTATTTTCCTTCTAAGACCTCCTATTGTATTCGGTTGTTATTGAATTGATTAATCGAAAGATTTAAAGAGGTTTTGATAAACAACTGTGAAGATTATAGGGAAAATTCCCAAAAAAAAACCTCAATTATTTTTTATTTGGACATTTAATACCCAATTGTTTTCGGTTGGAAGAAAAATACACATATTAATAAAACTGTGCGATTTAATATCCAAACAATTAAATGTTGTTATTTTCATACTGACGATCTCACAACAAAAATAAAATTCCAATTTTACCCATACTATTTCAATTAATTATTAACTTTTAGATTACGTTACAATAGTTTTTTATTTAAATAAAAATTAATTTTATTAATATTTCATTTCTTTGTTATCCCAAAAAAAAATCAAAAAAAATTTCAAAATAATTTGTAGTTTATTTTACAAATATTTAATTTTAAAAATTAAAAATAAAATTAATTAGCAAAAAATTAAGAAAAAGTAAAAAAACAATTAGCCATTTTTATGAATTGATAAATCTTGAGAGAGACGATGAGATTCGGATTGAGATTTTGTCGAAAATAGTTTCATTCGTGAAGGATTTATATTCGAATAGAGAGTTTCTCACGACGAAAAAGTTCATATTGATGCTCGTTGATATTATATGCATCACGACGAATCAAATCAAATTAGTTTTATTGGCGATGAAGATTTTGGATATGATTAAAAGGAGATTGTGAACGGTTATCGAATTTGATGGTTGCAAAAGAGGACGACGGAGATTGTTTACCGGTAATTCTCGTAGATATTAATCGAAAAAATTAGAATCGAAGAGGAAACGTCTCTTTGACATTGCAAAGACGGAATAAGATTGTACAAATGACTATTTTTAATATTTTTGATTTTCTGCTAATTTTTATGTTTAATTTTAAAATAAAATAATTATATATATATATATATATATATATATATATATATATATATATATATTAATTAGAGTATTGAGGAATCATAATTGATACAGAGAAAATCAGCTAAACTAGAATCCAAGTATTAAAAGTATCACACACAAACGCATACGTCTCTATCTATGTATATGGTTCTCTTGAATACTATTCCACTCATTTGAAAAACAGTAGGACAGCCTCAGAGATTAAAATAGCTACCTAACATCTATCAATAGACTCTCACGGACTCTTCAAAAAAGTAAAAGAAGGCAACAGGCTTTAATACTTGGGTCGTCTAGGACCAACAATGGAGCTTCGCTTTATAAGAGTTCTTACGTTAAACAGATGAAGCGACTAGACGATAGGCTTAAAGAGTATACTACCTAATATCTGGAATAGTCACGGACTCTTCACACAAAAAAACAAGAAAAAAAGAAAGCAACAAGCTTTGATAATTGGGTCTAGGGACAACAATGGAGCTTCGCTTTATAAGAGTTCTTACGTTAAATAGATGAAGCAACTAGACTAGAGGCCTCAGGCTTGAAGAGGTTGTTTCAAAAATGGTATATTACCTAACATTTAGTACAGTCACGGACTCTTCACAAAATTTCTAATTTCTCTATTTCACTATAAGGACACACTTTGGTTATGTTAAAGAGCTAAGAAACCTGGAAATGGGTTCAGGGACCATAACCATTAAATCCCCCATGAAGTTTTATACAAACTGGCAAAATTTAATTTAAAAACTGAAAATGTTAAAATTTCTTCATTTGTGAAGGTGTAGAGAATTCAATTTGCCTTTATTTATAGAGGTGCATAGAGTTAAAAATCATTACTACGTAGATTCTCTTCTTTTACCATTTTTGACTTCTTGTTTTTTACTATTTACCGTATCTATTTAAAAATTTGGCAGTCATGGTCTCTCTCATGGAAACAAATCATTCCTTTAAACAAAAAAGTTAACGAGTGTTTTGCTGTATAACAAATCCACAAGTGACCGAGGATACATATGACTGATGAGTTAATATTAGTTAAAACAATTTTACATGGTACGTATACGCGTATGAAATTACTTATAATTTCTAATTTCTCTATTTTCAAGGAATACAATAAAAATAGATTGATAAGATCTTTGATTGGCTACCGGGAATAATATTAAACAAAACACTACAAGAATATTAGTTTTTAATAGCACTGACTTATAGCGTTTTATGTACTTATGCTATTATTGAGTTACCCTTGATTTTTTAATAGCGTTTACAAAAGTTAAAACGCTATGATAGGTTTTTATTGAAAAACCGTAACTCCGAGTAGTAAAGTTTTGTTTGTCTCTAAGTTTTTTATTTGCAGAAACGCTACGGTATGAAAAGCGGGAAGTCAAATTATTAGGCTCCAAAAATAAAACAATTGACCTAAAAATTGGGCTCCAACAATTTGGCTCGAAAAAGAAAATTTTACTAAGTGTTTCGTCTCCTTTAGTTGGACTACCTGTTCGTCGAAAATTTCTTCTGCTCAAAATCTGAGACTTTCGTCTCCTTTGGCTCGATTAGCTATTGTTCTTCGAAATTTCTTCTTCTCAAATCTGAGACTGTTTCGATTACTCGCATTCTTGTTCACTCTTGCTCTCTCCTTGTAATCTGACTCTGTCGAGCACAAATCCCAGCAGCTGTTTCGTTGTTGTTCAGTTGAAGGTATATTATTTCAATTTGGGGTTTCATTGAGTTTAATCTTTAGGGTATATTATTTCAATTTGGGGTTTCATTGAGTTTAATCTTTAGGGTTTTTCTTCAATTTGGGGTTTCAATTGAGTTTCATTGTCGAGCACAAATCCCAGCAGCTGTTTCTCTAGTTTCGATTTGGGTTTTCGATTTTAGGGTTTAGGTTGGTTAATTTTCTGAGTTTTAATTTGATTTCATGTTCTTGGTAGCTCAAATTCAGCAAGAGAGATAAAAAAACTGACAACGAACAATCTTGTTTTGAACGATGTCTTGTTTCATGTTCTTGATACTATCTTCAACGATGTCTTGTTTTTGGTTCATGTCTGTGTTTCTTTGTCTTTAATTCAAGTATTTGATTGTTTTTGCAGGTTGATTTTGCATAAACAAAGGACTATCAGGTATTTGCATAGTCTGGTATAGTGCTTTTGCAATCCTTAAGCAGATTCGTGTCTCTGTTGATTTATCTTTGTTGTCTTCTAATGATTTAGTCATTTTCTTTTTGTAGATTCGTGTTTTAAGATCCTTGGCATATTCTTTTTATTGTGTAGGTAATTGATTCCTTTTCTATATATAGTTGATCTTTGCGTTTGGTGTGATTTGAGTTTTTGATCAAACATCTTTCAAAAATGTATGTATAATTGGTGGTCGACCTGTGGTGTTATTGTTTTAAGATGGACAAAACTTGGGTTTGACTTCCAAGGTATGAATTTGCAATGTTATTTCCATTGATGTCTTATAATTACAGTGATATTATATATAGTCAAATTGTAATTTTTATTTACTTGCAGGGCTAGCCTTGAGTATGGGGAAGGAGCTAGTAATTTTGTGTATGCATCAGCTAGGAGATTAGGTAATCCTGAGGAGATTTTATGTCCTTGCATCGACTGTCGAAATGTTTGCCATCAACCACTAGGCACAGTAATAGATCATCTAGTGATTAGAGGGATGGATCAAAAGTACAAGATGAATACATGCTGGAGCAAACATGGAGACATTAGGGAGACTGCAGATGTTCAGATTTCTGAGTTGTCAGTTGCTGGATTGGAATTCAGCTGATGATGTTGTTGTTGGGGAAGGAGAATTCTGCTCTATTGAACAAACTTACAAGATTGGTCGTATACAACTTGGTCCGAACGCAGTGGCTATTATTGTGAAGTCTGTTTTAAAGGAAGAGGCATATGTATGGAGACCTACACCAAGCATTTTCACACTTGGGCAAGCTGTGGGAGACAAAATTGCATGGCCTGCTGATTAGGTGATAGTGGATAATGATGATCTCTCCACACCTGCAAATAAGACTGCTAGCTCCACGGTAATTTCTTAAACTTACAACTTAATATAGGTGGTGTGGTTATTGATCATCTTTAGTTTATTCGATTTTCTTTTATCATATTGCTTCTATCTTTGTATTGAATTGAAAAACTTGTTTGCAGGTGCTATGATGTCAAGCATATCTACAAGAAAGAAGAATGGGTTCTCAATATATTATGTAAAGTGGAGAAAACACATTTGGATAGTCAATTCTATGAATCTGATAATTAAATAAATCTCAAGCTTCTTAATTCTCTTAGTTTGATGTTCGTTAATGGAATGTAAATACTAATTAGTCAATTTCTTTTTGTTCGTGCAATTTCTATGTGAATCCCATTGGTTTGCAAACAGGTACTACAAAATAGAAAGAATACAAAATCAATATATATACTTTTTTAATGTTATTCAAAATAGAAATTAAAAATGGATTAATGAATTGAATCACTTTCAAAATTCTAAACTCAAAACTCTAAATATTAAAACTTAAAACCCAATCCCGAAATTATGAATCCTAAAATAGAAAACGTCTACTTTTTCAAAATTGTCCACATATATACATATTCAATTGTTTTATACATAAATCAATTAATATATTTGACGAATAATTAATTTGTAAAATTATACATAATCATATCTGAAAATCAAATATTATAGTTTATTTATATTTTTGTAGTTAATTTGATAATTTGATCAAAATTCAATTTTGATCACTCTATACCCTAAACCCTTTAGGGTATAGAGTTTAGGGTATAGAGAGTTTAATCTTAAAACTAAGTTTACTATTAATCTATTAACAAAAAATATACAAATATATATTTTTATTCTTAATTTGATAAATAGAGAAATATGTTTCAATATTGAACTCTCTATACCCTAAACCTGTTTAGGGTATAGAGTTTAGGGTATAGAGAGATCAAATTTGAAACTTAGTTTACTATTAAATCCATAACAAAATAAACTTCAAAAAAATATTCAATAATACTAAGTACACTAAATAAAAAACTTCATAATATATTACAAATCAAAATCAAAATTACTAATTTTTTTCTTTCACAAAAACGTTTAAAATGGGAGAATAAAAACAAATAAGAACATAGCCAATAGGAAGATATCATTCGGATAGCTGATGTGGCGTAATCTCAGACCGTTGGATCAGAACTTCTGTTTCTCGATCAAGGGAACTAATTTTATTTCTTTTTTAATTTGCCTCAGCAATAATATAAATACTCTTTGTTTCTCGACGTTCCGCTTATCTTCTCTTTCATTGGAAACAAAACACAAGAAACTCTCAACTCCCCGACGAAACGAATCCAAATCGACGACGACATTGAATCAGACTGACAATGACGAAGACGAAGCCAGTCGATCGACGACGACAATGAATTTACCGACGATAAAGCCAATCGTGCCGAGTCATATATTTTTCTTTTCTGTCGATTGCTTTTCAGATTCAACAATTCTCTCTGATTGTTTTAAATAATTCATATTATTAACAGGTTGAAGTTCATGGAGATGGAGATGTGATCGTCAAATTCTCTTTCCTATTTGTAAGCTACTTAGGTATGTTTATTACAATTTGTATTACTTTTTAATTCAGGAAAAAATAACAGAAACTTATAAGAAGATGATGTTCATGTTCCTGTTCTTAATTGCAGAAGATTCGAGGAAGAAGTTGCAGAAGATTCGTGGAGGAAGGAGGAAGACGAAGGAGGAAGACGAAGAAGCACTTTTTTTTCTGGTTTTTTTCTGTTTTTTTCTGTAAAACAAATAATAAATAGAATTTTTATTTGGGCTTAATGGGCTCTCTAAAACCCACAACAAAATCCAGACCAAAATGAATTTATTTTCAAAATTTTAGCCCATATGAATTTGTCAATTAAAACATTTTTTAGATTAATTCTTTTTATTTACCAAAATATTATAATATATATATATATATATATGAATTCATATAAAATATGATATTTTTAATATGTCAATTTATCCAAAAAACCTAATAGAATATAAATGAAATATAATTAGAAATTAATAAAAACGAAATAATGTAAATGATTTGTATAAATACAATATTTTATAAATACACAGATACTGTATAAATACAAGATATCTACGTATTACAAAATTTTATAAATATATAATAACAAAAACGAACTGCTATTGAAAACTCTACAATTGCATATAAAACAACGCTATCAATAAATAATTAAATATAGCACTTAAGAAAAGCGCTATCGAAAGTGAGAGACCTATTATCGCGGGCGATGACACAGCGTTTTTATTAACGCTGTCGTATTGTACAATAGCGTTTTTGTGACGTTATTAATACCCGATTTTCCTGTAGTGAAATGCTACGAAAAGCAAATCATACAATTTGATAAGTGTTTTTTAGTTTCGTTTTGAATTAGCACAATTGTAGCATTTGTTATTCTTAGGTTCAGTCGTAACAGCTTGCATCATGATTATCGTGAAACACCAAGATGAGGCCATATTTCAAGTGCGGCTCCCGCCAAAAACCCTATTTACCTTATTCATGGAATCTTCTATATCAAACTCTTTTTTAATTTATCTCTCTCCATGTCTATTTCACTCCTTCCAATGTAAACCTAACTTGAGTTTATAAGTCTGAACCATTATTTACACTTATTACATGCACTTGTTTTCAGCATTTTTTTGCACCCTGCATATTTTTCATAACCTTTCTCTTAGGTAACATTCAGCAACATAGGAATATTACATATACACGGAAAACTAGAGTAACTAGCTATTTTCAAATTTTTGCTGGGCTAGTACTTTGGACTTAGTATTAAGAAACCCAAATCTAAAGCCGGAGTGTTTGCCATTGCTTGCGATAGAGTAGAAGAAATCGTTCACACATATTAAAGTAATGGTTGAGAAAAGTTATTTACCTACTTGTTACACCACCTGTCGAACTACAAACGTGTTAATAAAATTTTTTCCTACCAATTATTTCCCCATAACTTTCTTTCGCATTTCCTATGTGATTTCCTACGAAGGTCTGTTCGTAGGAAATTGGAAGGAAATATATCTTCGAATTTCCTACCTATTATTTCTTATGGCTTTCCTTCCACTTTCTTACAAAATTTTCTACGATATTTTTTCGTAGGATTTTCGTAGGAAATTTCCTACGAACTTCTGACGATTGTCGCAGGAAATTTTATTCGAATTTTCTACGAAATATATTTCGTAACAAATGCGTAGAAGTTTAGTAAGAAATGGTTCCTACCAAATATTTGGTAAAAAATTAGGTAGGAAAAGTCTATGTTTTTTTTTAGTGTGAGTGTTTACCATTGCTTGTGATAAAGTAGAAGAAATCGTTCACACATAGTTACTAAAGTAATGGTTGAGAAGAATTTTAGAGATGACGATAAAAAATCAAATAGGCTAACAAAATGTAATGAAATCAGAACATGGAAACTCTTTTCTGTTAAAAATAAACTAAACAAATCTAATTTAATTTGCGTAGAAATGCAAAATCAATTGCTAAAACTATGCATATACAACTAATCCGTTAAAACAATTGAAGAAAATCAAAGAATCTAATGATGATATCGTTTTTACCTTATAGTGATATGATAATCCTCATTTAAATCACTATATTAGTTCTTTTTTCTAGTGGAGATCCCTTAATTACACACGAAAACTCCTCGATCGTCTTTGCCGATTGAAGTGGTACAGAATCCTATATATATGACTACCTTCTTGCAAGTTCTCCACCACCACCACATCTCTCTCTCTATCTATCTATCTACCTATCTATCTATGGAAGCAGTAGGAAACTTTGATCACGAAAGCTCCACCAATTTTACAAAATTGCCATCCTCTCAATGGGGTGATCAGTTCCTCAAATTTTCCATCGCTGATTCGGTGAGTCCATTTTTTATCTTTCCGACTATAACAATGCTCATGTGTGTGTGTGTATTTCTTTATATGGCTATATAAAGATATTTGACTTGTATCAACTTCCAGGATTTTGATGTCCTTGAAAGGGAGATTGAAGTACTAAAGCCTAAAGTAAGAAAGAACATATTCATGTCGTCTTCCAGAGACAAAGACGCAATGAAAAGGACAATTCTTTCTATTCATTTACTGGACAGTCTTGGTCTCTCTTATCATTTTGAGAAAGAAATCGAAGAGAGCCTCAAACATGCTTTCGAGAAGATAGAGGATTTGATCGCTGATGAAAATAAATTGTACACAATCTCCACCATCTTTCGAGTTTTCAGAACATACGGTTACTACATGTCTTCGGGTAAGAACTTTTGAAACATAAATTTTTTATTACATGTCCGGTAAGTAATCTTTTCTATAAGTTCCCATAATTTTATTTCAGATGTGTGTGTAATTAATATATTGAATTTTAAATTTTATTTCCATGTAGATGTTTTCAACAAATTCAAAGGAGACGATGGTAAATTCAAGGAAATTTTAAAAGAAGATGTCAAGGGTATGCTAAGCTTCTACGAAGCAGTGCACTTTGGGACAACGACAGATCATATATTGGATGAAGCTTTGAGCTTCACATTGAACCACTTGGAGTCACTAGCTACAGGTCACACAGCGATCCCACCGCATCTTTCAAAGCTAATTCAAAATGCTCTTCACATACCTCAGCACCGGAACATCCAAGCTCTGGTAGCAAGGGAGTATATCTCGTTCTATGAACACGAAGAAGACCGCGACGAAATACTTCTCAAGCTAGCCAAGCTCAATTTCAAGTTCTTGCAGCTTCATTACTTCCAAGAATTAAAAACCATCACAATGTATATGGGAATGATCTAGTTTTCTTCAAGAATAGCTAGGGTTCTTTCTGACTGCATATTCTTAATATTTTGGTAGGTGGTGGACGGAATTAGACCATACATCAAACTTTCCACCTAACTTCAGAGAGAGAACTGTAGAGACATGGTTTGCAGCATTGATGATGTACTTTGAGCCACAATTTTCACTTGGGAGAATTATGTCAGCTAAGTTATACTTAGTAATCACATTTATAGACGACGCTTGCGATACTTATGGTTCAATTTCCGAAGTTGAAAGCCTTGTCGATTGTTTGGAAAGGTACCTTAACTATATATTGCAAAGATTCCAGGGTTAAATCACAACAAACAATTATTTATGAGTGAAGTATTTGGTAACCAATGTTTTGTGATATATGCATGAACAGATGGGATCCGGATTACATGAAAAATCTTCAAGGTCACATGAAGACCGCCTTCAAATTTGTGATGTATCTTTTCAAAGAGTATGAAGAAATATTAAGGTCACAAGGAAGATCCTTTGTGTTGGAGAAGATGATAGAAGAGGTGATTACTTACAAAACTTTATTATTCATTGGATGGTATTAACTTGTAACATGTTTAAATTTTTTTGGTAAGCAGTTCAAGATAATTGCTAGGAAAAACCTCGAACTTGTCAAATGGGCACGGGGAGGTAATGTGCCTAGCTTTGATGAGTATATAGAGTCTGGTGGAGCCGAGATTGGTACATATGCCACCATAGCATGTTCCATCATGGGACTTGGAGAGATTGGTAAGAAGGAAGCTTTTGAGTGGCTAATATCTAGACCAAAGCTCGTTCGGACTTTAGGTGCAAAGACCCGTCTCATGGATGACATAGCCGACTTTGAGGTATATTACATAAAAGAAGACTATACCAGTTAGACCACGAAATTTCAAACAATGTGGCCCATAAATTTATAAAATATATGGACTTTGTTTTAGTCAATTTCATAGTTCTCTTCGCATAGTTTATTTGTGTTGAAAGTTTTGGTATATATCATCAGGAGGATATGGAAAAAGGTTATACTGCAAATGCTGTCAACTATTACATGAACGAACACGGAGTTACAAAAGAAGAAGCCAATAGAGAACTTGAAAAGATGAATGGAGATATGAACAAGATTGTAAACGAAGAGTGCTTGAAGATAACTACCATGCCACACCGAATTCTTATGCAATCCATCAATTATGGACGTTCATTGGATGTTCTCTATACCGCGGATGATGTCTACAACCACCGCGAAGGAAAACTCAAGGAATATATGAGCCTTTTGCTCGTAGATCCCATACTTCTTTAGAGAGAGCATGGGATGCATTATGTTTGTTACTTTTGGTTTTCAATCTCCAGTAAGAAAATCGTGTTATGTGATTTGCGGTTCTATTTGATCATAAGGGTTGTGTGATTGATCATATATTATCCCTACAATAAAATGTTGACGTGTTTGATTTCATATATGAATTTTTTTCTCTCTTAATAATCAATGTTGAATTAGTATGGTCAAGTCTAGTTACTTCGGTCTAATAAGGACGACATGAAGAAAGGATATACTGCAATCAACTATTACATGAAGCAACATGGAATTACCAAAGAAGAAGCCAATGCATAATTTAAGAAGATGATTGGAAATATCAACAAGATAGTAAACTTAGAGTACTTCAAAATGACCAACATTTCTCGTCCTATTCTTAACCAGTTCATCGGTTTTGGACGCTTGTTAGACGTTCTCTATACAGCAGATGATGTCTTCAACCATCGCGATGGAAAATTCAAGGAATATATCTTTACTTTGCTCATAGATCCCATACATCTTTAGATTTTGGTGACTTTGGTATAATATCATTTTCTTTCTTTTGGGTTTCGCTGTTATGTGTTATTGGGTTGTTTTATGAACTTAACATAAGTCCAATAAAATTTAGTTCAAAATGAGAAATGATCTCGACCATCGATTTTGGTAGATCTTCGGTTCTCCTAACAGTACTTTTATGAGTCTATGAATCTTTCATAACTTTTTAGAATACGATTGTTAGATGTTCTGTATGCAGAAGACGATGCCTTTAACCACCACGAGGGAAAATTCAAAGATTATATCTTCACTTTGCCCGTAGATCCAATACATAAGAGTTTAGTGATTTGGGAATATCATTATCTTCCTTTCTAGGTTTCAATGAAGTTAACAAAAATTGAAAATCTAATAAAATTAGTACAAAATGATGAAGGATTTAGGCTTCCACTTAAGACTTCCACAAATGTCTTACACACTTAATCACATCACTCGATAACATAGTTTGGAGCAACAGCTAAGATCCTCTCGTCTCTTTGTGAAGATTTTTTCCTTGTTTCTTCTGCTTCTGTGGCTTCTTCTTGCTCATTAGCTAACACTATAAGATGACCTTCTTTGCATACCAAACTCTGCGCAATGCATAGCTTGTGTTAAGATAGAAACATCATTTGAAATAATCTTAACTTATACTATTGTTTTGGATTATTACCTCAATGATGGCTCTGAGTTTCTTGATATCGAGTTTTACTTGTTCCTGGGAACTGTACTTCTTTTTCTCGTTCTGTTGATCGATGTACCATCGAATCAGTTCCTTTTGTCTAATTCCAGGCAATTCAGAACCTAAAGGAAAAAAAGTGTTATGAGTTTCAATAGTTGAAGAGAGAAATGAACAGTGTCGAAATTGAAGAGTGTTGTTCCTGCTTACTGTCTTTGTTTACAGTTTCTTCGTGTTGTCTAAGGCGAATGACTAAGGCCTGTGTGATTCTATCATATTCTTCCTCGCTAATCACCAGCTTTTGAGCTGCTGCTCCGTTATCTGTTGCTACGTAATACGATGTTACTTATGGTTCTTAAGTGAGTCAGAGAAAAAGAAGAGCACAAACTGTGTGAAGTACCTGCAGTTGCAGAAGCTGGCTCAGCTGCACCATTCTGTTGATCTTCATCGGGGTTTTCAATGTCATCTGTGTCGTCCATGTTGTCACCATTAGCATCTTGGTACTCAGAAAGATCGATATCGCCTGACTCAACACTGGATAAGAGAAGCAAGGATGGTTGTTATGGATTAACATTTGAAAGAATATCAAAAGATAAATTTTAGAAAAAAGAAGTGTTTGAAGTTACCTGATGACTGAAGTCTTCAAAAGTCTGACAGCTAAAAGAACATGACTTGGTTTAACCTGAAAGAAAAATAACAAGTTCCCATATAAATCAAATTAACTGCTGGGTACTGGTAAAATAAAAGAAAGGAACGGGAAAATGTTTTAGGATAATCTCACCAGAATTTCCAAATGACTCCTAGCAATGGCTTCTGAGAGTCGGATCAGTGCCTCTAGCTGCCTAACTGTCATTCGATATGCGACTCTTGTACCTGGAGTTGTATCACCTCTACGAAGAGCAACATAAGACTCGACAAGTAGCTTTCTTGCTTCTGGGCTTAGCTGTAACCCAGCAGATGAGAATAGCAAAAAGATGTTAGCATCTCCAACAGAAGAGCCTTTGGCAATCAAAAACATTTTTGGGTTAGTCTACAACCTTAGGCTTTAACGTTTTGGCATATGCAATGTAGCGCTTGAGTTGTACAGTAGTGAATTCAGGAGACAGCGCTGCTTCATGCTTCTGGTGAACTCGAACGATATGATGGGCAATGTGGTAATCCGTCACCTCATCAGGGTCATCAATCATAACGTACACAAGATCAAACCGAGAAAGAATGGCAGGTGGAAGATTAACGTTATACTGAAAAGAGCATTATCAAACCACAATTAGATATTAAAAAAACTTCCATGAAAGTTCTCAAGCAAAGAAAGGAATACAAATATATATCTGTTTGGATTCATTTTTGGGGATGACATTACCTTAAGTGGTTTAGATTTATCATATCGCCCACCAACAGGATTAGCAGCTGCAAGGATTGATGTCCTAGCATTCAAGGTTGCTTGTATACCAGCTTTTGTAATGCTTATCGTCTGCTGCTCCATCGCTTCATGAATAGCAACCTTTGTGCCCAAATGTAACAATAATTTTCATCAAACACACTCTAGGAAACTTAATCATCTGTATTATAACAAGCAATAATGCTAACTTACCTGATCTTTGATATCCATCTTGTCAAACTCGTCAATGCAACATATTCCATTATCAGCAAGCATTAGAGCACCAGCCTGTTGAAGGGTCAGATAGCATACTTAGAATTACATTATCAAGGGAGACTAGCATTCTTCAAGGCTTTTAGGTTAAGTGAAAGTTTAGTTGCCAGGAATTATTCATCAAGTTTTTGTACATTTAATAACTATCACCATAGAATTACCTCAATGCAGAATTCACCAGTTTCTGGTTCTTTAGCCACAGTTGCAGTCAGCCCAGCTGCGGAAGAGGACTTCCCAGATGTATACACAGATCTCGGTACTATGCCCGCGGTATACCTGCAAATAACAAACCAAAACTGAGGGATCAGATATCAGGAAAAGGAAATAAAAAAGAAAGACAGCTTTGATTTTCAATGAGAATCAGTACTTGAGGAACTGGGATTTAGCACAGCTGGGATCCCCAACTATACAAACATTGATGTCTCCTCTAAGGTTGATGCCTTCATGAGTTGTCTTGTGCACACCGCCTAGAAGCATAAGTAGAACTGCACGTTTGATGTCTTGATGACCAAAAACGGTTGGGGCCATGCTTCCAACTAACTTATTGAAGTAATCAGGAGTATTTCTCATCTGCTGAATTTCATCTAACTCTTCAGCCTGCCAAGTTTAATTAATCCTGTCAGAGAAAAACCAGGATGCTGCGGAATATTAACTCTTAAGACTTATAGGTAGTTTATTTCAAGCCTCACCGTGAACTGCTGCTGATCATCTTCGTTAGAATCATTTTGGCGGTTCCTCATGTCAGTGTTCCTACTACCATCAGCAATCTAGAAAGAAAAAAACATTGAGATTGATCAACACATCTTACATAAGTTTTGGTTTGACAGATACTAAAAAGTTGACAAACCTGCACTGAGTTAGCAATAAAGGCAAGCCGATACGAAAGATCTCTAACTCCCAGAGCCTTGAGACCTTGAACACCTTCATGTCCAGCTGTAGAGCTTTTCTGTTGTGATGAGTCTCGGCGACATTCTGCTCTCTCTCCAGGTGCTGCCAGTGCTGATATGTCAGGTATAACAACTACCGTTCCCGTAAAAATAACCCTACGAGAACAATCCGATAAGGAGTCACAATTAAATGCAACTCTTGACTATTATAAAGATGGAAGAAATAACTTAGAGAACTGTCACAAGAGAGATCTTACGTATCACCCGCTCTGGCCTGTTCCACAATCTCATGACGCAAAATGACATCTAAAGACCGTGGCAAGGAACCTGCAGGTATCTCTTTTGAAGTCTCCTGCATTCTAACTCTTTGCCAATCCGTAAACTTGCTCTCTTGTCTAAGCAATGCCCATCTTGCTCTGTTCAAACAAGTCGGGCTCACACAAATCGTAGGCTGCAACAAGTCCATAAATTATTCAACAAACAAAACGAAAAAAAGCTAACAGTTCCTACAAACTATTAAAAGGCACAAACTCAAGAATCAATTACCTGAGTGTACTTAAACTGTTGTTCAACATTCTTTATAACACTACCACAATCTAAACACTTGAAAGTCCCATAAAGAAGCTCAGGTCTCACTTCACTTGTTCGGGTAACCACACCAGTCACCGACACTAACTTCCCAATTTCTGCAGTCGTTAACTCCCTCAACCTACAACATTATCATAACAAATTCATCAACACAATCACCAAAGAAACTAAAATTCAAAATCTGAGAATAAAGGCATTACCTTTTAGTGAAAGGAAGATTGTAGAAAGAAACATTGATATCTTTATTCGGAGTATCATCAGAAATGAAAGAAGGATTCATCTCAATCACAAATCTCTTACACGCATTCCTCAAATATGGCTCAAACCTAAACCAATTTCACACACACAAAATCAAAAATCCAGAAACAATTTTTCACACCCAATTAGAAAAGTTAGGGTTTTAGATAAGAACCCAAACCTCAAATACTCGTCGGCGATTGCTTTCTGAAGAGCGTCATTAAAACCCATAACATGTGAGAAATCGATATACATCATTGTTGATTCACCGCCTCGAATCGCTTCAATCTCCGCTTCGTAATACAACTCCGGCTTGTTCGCATCTAATCGAAAACTGAAACCAATTCGGAAACCAAATCAAACGCTGATTTCACCCCAAAAGTGAATGAAATTGGGTAAAATAAAAAAATCAGAAAGACGAACCTTTTGAGGAATTCGAGGAAGACATTCTCTACTTGAATCGCTTGTTCATCCATCACAAATCCACCAAAAGCTTCCATTTTTCTAAATCAACCTCACTGAAATTTTTCCTCTTCTCTTCCAAAAAGTTGTTCGCGAAAAAACCCTAAATTCGTTTGAATAGAAAGCAGACGTTTTCTCACTATGAGCAAGGCGAGTCTGTTGTGGCGGGAATTTGAGGTGGGGTCCACTAACATTTTCCCGCTAAAAGCATAGCGATACGTGAATTGGGCATTGACAATGGGCTTTGAGCCTTTTTATTGGGCTTACAAATTGGGTTTATAAATTGGGCCTTAATTAATTTGACTTTTTCAAATATATTGATTAAGATAATCAATGATCATTACCCAAAAGATAATCGATTCTGGTTGTTAAGAAAATCGAACCTTCACGAATGTTTTGCTATTTTTTTGCACATTAGAAAGACAACTAGATAAGATCATTTGAATGTTCAGTTTACTAATTATGAACAAGTAAAACATAAAAGATTTGTTGTTTTACTATCTCTATCTTATATTTATCTATATATAGATTTAACATAACCAATTAGTCAATTACGATAACAATTCTCTTGCCTATATAAATCTGAGTTTTAATCATCTTCTTACAACAAAACAAGTTTCAACAATCAATCATAAGAAAATGAGAACTAAATATATTTCTTTACTAGTCCTTATTGTTTTGGCTTCTAATGAAGTTATTGCCAAGAAACACTCTTCAACACCTAAAATAAAAAGAAGTGATTTTCCAAAAGATTTTATTTTTGGAGCTGCAACATCTGCTTACCAAGTCGAAGGAGCTGCTCATGAAGATGGTAGAGGACCAAGTATTTGGGATACATTCTCTGAAAAGTATCCGGAAAGGATAAAAGATGGTAGCAATGGATCTATTGCAAGTGATTCTTACCATCTTTATAAGGAAGATGTGGGTTTACTCCATCAAATTGGTTTCGGTGCCTATAGATTCTCCATCTCGTGGTCGAGGATTTTGCCACGAGGGAATTTGAAAGGAGGAATCAACCAAGCTGGTATTGACTATTACAACAAATTGATCAATGAGCTTTTGTCTAAAGGAATTAAGCCTTTCGCCACCATTTTCCATTGGGACACACCACAAGCCCTTGAAGATGCTTACGGAGGATTTCGTGGAGCGGAGATTGTGAATGATTTCCGTGATTATGCGGATATTTGCTTCAAGAATTTTGGAGATCGAGTGAAGCATTGGATGACGTTGAACGAGCCATTAACTGTGGTGCAACAAGGATATGTTGCTGGTGTAATGGCTCCAGGAAGGTGCTCAAAATTCACAAACCCTAATTGTACCACCGGAAATGGAGCTACAGAGCCTTATATTGTTGGTCACAACCTAATCCTTGCACACGGAGAAGCAGTCAGAGTATACAGAGAAAAATATAAAGCATCTCAAAATGGTCAAGTTGGTATCGCTTTGAACGCAGGTTGGAACTTACCTTATACAGAATCAGCCGAAGATAGGTTAGCGGCGGCACGAGCCATGGCCTTCACATTCGACTATTTCATGGAGCCGCTTGTGACCGGTAAATACCCGGTTGACATGGTCAATAACGTAAAAGGTGGTCGCTTACCTACATTTACAGCTAAACAATCTAAGATGTTGAAAGGATCATATGATTTCATTGGCATCAATTATTACTCATCGTCTTACGCTAAGGATGTTCCTTGCTCAAGCGAAAACGTTACACAATTCTCTGATCCTTGTGCTAGCGTCACAGGTGAAAGAAAAGGAGTTCCCATCGGTCCAAAGGCAGCATCGGATTGGCTTTTGATTTATCCAAAGGGAATTCGTGATCTCCTCCTCTATGCAAAATACAAGTTCAAGGATCCTGTCATGTACATAACCGAGAACGGGAGAGATGAAGCTAGTACCGGTAAAATCGACCTTAAAGATAGTGAGAGGATCGATTACTACGCTCGACATTTGAAGATGGTTCAAGACGCTATCTCAATTGGAGCCAATGTGAAGGGATTCTTTGCATGGTCTTTGCTAGATAACTTTGAATGGGCAACAGGTTATGCGGTCCGATTCGGACTAGTTTACGTGGATTTCAACGACGGACGTAAGAGATATCCTAAGAAATCAGCAAAATGGTTCAGAAAGTTGTTGAGCAACGAGAAAAGGAATTGATTAGACATATGCATCATTCCATTATATTAACTAACTAGGTTAATATATGCACGATGCGTAGTTTGTTTAAATAACAGTTATCATTGAGTTATAAGTATGGTTTGATTTTATCGTAATATATATATATAACAGATGCATTCCAATGTTAAAATAGTGATTCCAATGTAAAATTTGTGGACACTATACGAAATGAAAAATTTGAATGTTTAAACATTTTCAAGCTATTTTTTGGCATTCTAAAATTAATGAATTATTTGTACTTTAAGAATCATATATTTAAACAAATAGTCGGTAAACACATTGAAACAAAAAAGTATAATCGCGTCTAAATTAATCACATTTTGCTCATTTATTTTTAATATAAGTTATCTTTCTTTTTAAAGTCTATATATTGCAATTGTAGCAAAGACTAATTCAATCTGTCATTTTAAATTTTGAATCATTTTTTTTTAATATGTTGAATCTTAAAATTTTACAACTGCAAGAGGATTATATTACTACAGTAGGAGTTATAAATTTGATATTCTATTTAGAGAAATAAAACAAATAAAAAAAAAGTCTTACAAATTGTCCAGCCTAAACCCACTAATATAACAAAATGAACTCAATACTACAGAGCACAATTAAAAAAACAATATGATAGCTGTAAAAAAAAACAAATCTGATTAAGGGGTGAATCAAACATATAAGAGATGGGGCGAAAACAATGCATTAAGATATGGGAGTTTCTAAGGTGGATGAAAATTGATTGAAGCAACAACTATTTCTCCTTAGGAATTCCTAGATAATAATTTTTATCGTATCTGAGATAATATGTTTATATTTATGCTAACTAATACTCTTTCTGTATCATAAAGAATGATTTTCTAAGATTTTATTTTTGTATCAAAAAGATTGATTTTCTCTAAATTTTTATCAATTAATGTAGATAACTTGTGAATTTCAAGAATCATTAATTGAGAATTTTAAAATTTTGATGAATTACTATTGGTTAATAGTTATGAAAAATGGTTTAGTATGAATAAATAGTGCATTTATAACTAAACTTTAAATATTTTCTTTAATTGGTATGAAAATTCTATGAAATCAATCTTTTTGATATCGATGGAGTAAATAGTTAATTAACATCACAAATGCAAAATATCATCGGTCTTATTTTGTAGGGAACTTCAGTAGCGTTCTAAAAATTTGGCAACCGTGAAATTGGCATTTTTTGGGCCAGTAATCACTTTACAGTTTTTTATTGACTTTTTTGCTAGTATTCGTTCTTGGTCATTTATTCTGATATTCACTGTAGAACAAAGTGGATAATCCAATTTTGCATTTCTATAAGAATCCAACATTTTGGGTCAATTAAATCATTAATAGAAGATGTATCACTACAACCCTTTAATACATTTACCATGGACGTCCTAGAAAGGTTTTCATTGTTTATTTGATCGGAGTCAAATCCAAACTTGTCGTTATATTACATTTTTGGAGTGAAAAACCCGAGTTTTTGCGCCAGTCTATGCAAGAGTGAGCAGTTATCATGTTTCCATGTCCCCTCCTAGACTTGCAAAATTGAAACATAGCAACATCATCTTATATTGTAGATTTAGTTGATGTTAAAAGAAAAACACAAATTTGCAATTGACTTATAAAAATTGACTCTTCTTAAACTTAGTGTAGTCGGTTACATGTAATAATTATTTTAGTGTTTTAAATCAAAACCTATAATTATTTTTTGTTAAAAATATTCTAATGTTTTGTGAATGTTTTGCTCATATTTTGCTTATTATTTTTTTAATATAAATTTGGACTTATAAATTGCAAATTTTGATCACAAATGTCACAAACTAAAAGACATTGTGGTCTTCGAGAATTTTGCTAATCGGAAAAGCAAATACAGCGAACATGATTTTGTAGTCTCTATGTAGCTGGTTGAAAACTAATTTTACTTGCATGTTCCTAAAAAAATATTCAAAAGCTTTTAAAAACACTAAATGCCCAATTCAAAACTAGATAATTTTGTATGAGGTTGTTTCTTTTGTTTGTAAGACTTATTTGAAATTATATAGGCTGAAATATATCTTCAAATTTTAATGCTAATACATTATGTACCATAATAAAATGGCTTTTCAGTGTTTTTATTTTTGGTAGTTTAGATATGTATATGCTAGCTTTTGATTGAAGAAAAAAAGATCTGTGGTAGTTCTTTAATTTAATTGAGTCACAAAAAAACATAGCCCAAATTTAGGATGAATAACACAAGATTATCATTTTATTGTGTAGTAACGTTTTTTAAAAATATATCTAAATGTTTTGTGCCATAATAAAATGTTGATTAATAACAATATCTGACCGCATGTAGTGCTTCTACTGAAACTAGCAATGAATATCACAAAATTTATTTTAGTGTGTTTCAACAATAAGAGCTGACCACCTTGTTTTTCATATCAATCAAGCTTCTCCTCTTCCTAATCTGGTCAATCTATAAGTATACCGTTTTTCTGAACATAAAATAATCCATGTATATAACCACAACGATGCTTATCTTCGGGATCTATTTCTCTTTCATATGCCTCTGGGTTAACATTCTTCACATGTACATAGGGGATAATGGTTTGAATTCTTCTTCTCATCCATACAACACCCTACAAATACTCATCAAGTCACATACTGAATATGCCCAACAAAGTACATAGCCGGTTTGATCAAGAATAAAACCAGCAGCACCTTTCGACATTTTCCTAATTGTTTCATATAGTAAATATTCAGCCTGTAGTTTTCCTATCCTCAAAAAAAAAAAATCCTATATTAAAAATCATGGGTGCCCAACTGCTCTGGTGGATTCGTTGCCAGTAAGAGATTGCATCTTTCTTCCCTCAAAGCAATCTTTGCAGATTCATGGAAAATAACATCTATCATATGATGTTTCAAACGCACACGCAAGGCTAGTGGGAGTCTCTCTAATATGAGAGACCTACTAGGGACAACCATAAAAATTTCATTAAGATCTTTCTTCCCTTTTAGCTCCTCATCATTGTCTTCTAAGTCGGATTCAGGGTCGTCAGAGTCACTATGACAGACAGCTTCTTTGTCTGATTCTGAGATACAAAAATTAGTATTGGAGACATCTTCGATTTCCCCAACTGAGCTTGAATAACATGTATCCCAACGAAGTGAGGAGGATTCAACACTTTTATGTTTCTTCTTCTTATCCAGTCTTTCTCCCGCCTAGATTTCCTTAGAAGAAGCCTTGGATTTCCAGCTAATGAGATCATAGGAACTGGCACTTGTTGTGCGTGGTTGTTGCTTATTTGTGATATAGTAACAAACAAAGGTTTAACTCTATAATTCCAATATGGAGACATTTTCATATCACCAAACCAGCTGCCATGATTCCTCTGAACTTCAGACACAACTTTACTACTAACAAGTGAAACTATATTGACCTCACTGGAATTTACAATATCTGATCTTCTATTATCATTCCGTATATGACTTTCCAGCAAGTTGTCATGTTTTGTACCACCAAAAGCAGATTCTAGAGATTTATCTGTTTGAAAGAAGAAGGCCAAGTTGGTTACGAACTCAATGTGACCAAGTGCATATGTAACTCTATAACATAATTTGAGATTTTATCATTTGAACCAAATTCTTTAACGGCTTAATGAATTTTGTAGTTCCACTAGAGAATAAAGCTTTTTCCTGAGATATGTTACACAAATTACATATTACATTTTTTTAACGGCTTACATATAACTTTTTGTATATTTTGTTGCACAACTCATGAATAATATGATCATTGATTTATTTTTTTAGAAGATGGATTATAATGTTTTAACATTTTCAATTTTTTTTTATATAATTTCACAAAAAGAGTGTGACCCTTACAATGGGTTTTTCTTAAATAAAAATCTTAAGTTGATTTTATTAATTTTTTATTTCTTTAAGCGAATATTCACGGGTGGTCTTCATCCATTTGGAGATGAGAAAAATCGTGTTAAAAACATTGCTAATAACTAATCAAATTGTTTGTCGAAAGTTAATCATTTATCCGAAGCTAAGCAACTCATCAGCAGTTTGCTGGAATATAATCCTAATATACGATAACATCATTTTCTTGTTTGATTCAAAATCCTTTCAACAAGGCTAATCTATAATGTATCTTATCTTCATTGATGCAGTCCTAGTGCATCTTATGTGCTTAAACATCCAATGTTTTGGAACACAACTAAGAAAAATCTATTCATTGTTGAGACTAGTTACCTTTTTAGTGTTGAACCTCAAATTCTGAATAATCTTACAGCCAATGAAACAAGGGTGACAATTGCATTGACTAAGGAATGACACAAACAGATAGATAAAAAGAAGTCTTAGGGTCAATGAAAAGATCTTACAAGAACATCAAATTTGGGGAGTCGTTACGATTCTTCAGGAATTGTCGAGCTCACTACTAGAAAATCGAATAAGAGGTTATAATTTCTACTAAGGTTTGTCCTCATAAACAAATCTTTCAAAAATTGTTTTTCACAAGCATAATCTAATTGGTTTTTCATTATGGTTTCTCAGACAATTATGAGAGACATGCCAGATAGATTAAATAGTTATTTTGCTTGTCGGTTCTCAGAATTGTTGATGATAATGTACAAGATCATTTTCCAGTAGTGCATATCTAAATCAGAGTTCAAAGTGTATTTCGAATAAAAAACCGTAAGAGATATGGAATGGTGAGAGCAAATGAAGATTGTAACTCTTTCACATTCATCATCTTCTTTTCCTATCGTGATTGAGGTCCACAATCAAAAATCATATTTGTTATAAACTCAATCAATTATATAATTTCGGTATGACTGTCATCAATTCATCGTATCCACAAACAATTTAAAATATTTCTTGAAATTTTTATTTTTTCAAGCTGTAATATTATAATTTTCAGAAGATTAAAAATGTTGAATTCTAGAAAGTAAAAACAAATTTTGTTTTCTTTTTCCTCAAACACATTTTTGTTCATAGTAATATGAGTTTTATACGCATGTATTGACATATCAATAATACTATCAAACTTTTAAAATAGCGTATCTATAAGAAGTATACATGGAAAAACAGAAAATTAACTGACACATTTGTGTCACTATTTACACAGTACATTAGCAAAGAAAATTACATCATTACCCTTATGTTCTTTTATCTTTCATCTTTATCTTCTTTTCATCGTTCTCTTCTCTTCATTTTTTCTTCTGAATCTTCTCATCATCATCTTTTTTTTTGTATTTTTTTGGGTCTATCAAAGAATTGATTAGATGGGTCGTCTCATCTTGGTTGTGATTTTGAAATCTGGCGGAGTGGTTCAATTCCGATGGTGAAAATAGTTTACGATACAATAATATGAAAGTTCACGTGGTGATGGTGATAATTATATGGTGGCACTGATGATTATATGGTGGTTGTAAAAATGGGAGAAGACAAGGAAACCATGGGAGGTGATACCGACATAAAAGAATATGGTGGCGGTGATGATTTTATCCATAGCGGAGGTAATAATTATGGTTTGGGTTTGCGGTAGAGGAAAAAAAATGGTTCTGAAATGATGGGGTGAGAAGAATACGGCGGAGATGTGGTGGTTGAAGATTACGACAATGGTAGTTTTTGTTCAGATTCAAATTGGTTAACAATCAAATTACCGAGTTAACTAAAACTTTATCTAGAGGTAGGTGATAATAATAATCTTATTGGATGAAATTCATATTTTGCACGTTATAGTAACTCGTTAATTTTTTATATATGAAATAATAAATGAGTTAAGACGGTAAATATAAATATATCACATAAGTTATAACTTATCGCGATACAAGATGACTTAGCATGATATAATTATAAACTTATTGATATAAATATTTTGTTATCATGTTAACCTAATAAATATTACCGAGATATTTGATAAATAGTGAAGATACAAAAACGTTGATATCTAATTCATACATATCTAATTCATATAAGAAATGTCGATATCTATTTTACTATGACGTTAACTAATTTGTTATATGTGGAGGGGCATTTTCGTCCAACTTACATAAATTGAAGAGAGAGAACTAATAATACAAAAACTAGAGGTATATTCTTAATTTTTAAATCTTCTATGTATTTAAATTAATATAGCCCTTTAGAATATAGTAATAATGATAATAAATTAACACTACAAAATTTGAAAACAAAATAGTAATTTTCTAGTATTATCCGATTAGCAGTTGTTTCGAGGCTATCTACATGTATCAGCCACTCGTATTATTCTCCAATCTATAAAGTTTTAAGATTCAAAGTGACAAAATTGAGTTTTAATATTTGATGATTTGAATCGTCTTCTTCCTCTGGAAATTTCAATCGAAACTATATCTCCAGAGATGCAGAATCTGTGAATTTATAAAGACGAATTTTACTATTTTGTGAAGAAATGGTGACGCAGATATTTCAGTTGCCGTTACAGTACTGTGTTTCGAGTTTTTCTTCCGCCGGCCAACGGAATTACGGTGTTTCTTCGTCGCCGTCTCCGGTTGTTATTTGTAAGAGTAATAGAATTTCCGATGATCTTTGGGTTAATCGGAGGAAGAAGAATCAGAGATTCGGTAGTGTGATAGTTAAGCAGGAGAAAGGAGACGTGACGGAGATTCGAGTCCCGGTTCCGTTAACGTTGGAGCAACAAGAGAAGGAGAAACAAAATCGAGATGATGAAGAAGACGAAGACGAAGAAGGAGAAGTAGATCCTGAAGATCTCAAATACGTCAATGAAATCAAACGGGTTTGTGATTCCGTTTGCAGAATTTTTAGCCGAGTGAAATTGTTGATAGTTGAATCAGATTATCCTGAAGAATTTTGTTTGTTTTAGGTTTTGGAGCTTCTTAGGAGGAATAGAGATATGATCTTCAGTGAGGTAAGCTGCATTTTCATGGTTCTGGGTTGGTTTTTAGTATTGATTTGATTAAGGCAGAGTTTAGTGTGTGTTAATAATCATAGGTTAAGTTGACAATTATGATTGAGGATCCAAGGGAAGTGGAAAGAAGGAGGCTGCTTGGGATAGAAGATGCAGATACTCCAAGTAGAGAGGATTTGGCTGAAGCCTTGGAGCAGGTGACCTTTTCTGTCTTTGATTTTGTCTTGAAATGCACTTTTGATGTTGTTGTCTCTTAAATCTAGAGTTTGCCTTATTACAAGTGAAATAGAATCCGTCATCAAACATGTACCATAATATAATGCATTGAGTAGTAAACTTAAGTAAATTGTAAGACATCAGTTTTCGGTAGAGAGCTAAAGAGAACACATATATGGCTCAGTTCTAGTGTTCATAGCCTCATAGAATGCTATTGTGAGTCAGTCGGTTTGGTCAGTAACTGTGTGGAGTGTAGATTTTGTTGTTGTTGTTGTACACAGATGTAGATGAATGGCTAATTACGGTAGTTACTTGGAAGTTCTGCTCGCCCAACCTTTCTTGAATTTCATTCATGCTTGATGTGTTACATTTCTGGTTTTACTGGTTTTTTCATAACATTGTGCTGGCCTGTCTAAAACCTGATCTTAGTATACAAAACTGTTTTTCAACTTTAAAGGCATATATGTGCTTGTGATAATAATCCTATTACTCATCGTGATGTCAAGGTGTCACTTCACAACACCAAGTTGAGCAGTTTGCTGTGTAGCTTCAAGGGGTGATTATGTGGCATTACAATAAAGATCCTTAAAAATGAATTGATTTCTTTACGCAGGTAAATGATGGGAAAATCCCTAAAGATCGTGCAACTCTTCGGATGCTGCATGAGGAAATGATCCGTTGGCCAAATTTAGAGGTACCTCCTCTTTGATCACAATTGTTTTTTGCTGCCTATTGGTGGGACTGATAGAGAGAAACTGCCACCATTTCGCCTTAGGCAATATAAATCCATAATGAAATCTCTCCTTAGGCAATTTAAATCCATAATCCATAATGGTTCCTATTGATGCTAGAAAATATAATGGAAGAGATCTCTTTTCTTTTGTGTAACTCTGGTGACGGCTATATACATTTAGTTAGTTAGCTAAGCAAGAACTCTGTTTTAAAGCCTTATCTTAACCCCTTATCTTATTTATCTCATAAGGTTGAGGTTTCAAATAAGCAACGAGGAAAATCAATGTACGCTAAATCCACAGACACTGGAATAGATCCAAAAGAAGCAGCCAAGAGACTCAACATAGAATGGGATTCAGCTGCTGCAATTGAAGAAGCCGATGTCGATGATGAACAAGGAGTAGTAACGAAAGTCGCGGTTTGTTCCCAAACCTCTCTCAGCGCTTTCACAAACTCCTGCTTTTACCTGGAAATCATTATTCTTTCATAACATTTTAAGCGTTCCTATTTGACTTTTCGAAATCTGATTGATATGTCTCATGCCTCTGTTTCTTAATCTGTTTGCAGGGCTATGGAGCATTGTACTTTGTCTCGGCTTTACCAGTTATCATCGGTATATCTGTTGTATTAATCTTGTTTTACAATTCCCTTCAGTAGAGTCAAATTCATTTAGTCTTTGCACACACCACCACCAATGACCCATCATTGATGTTTTGTAACTTAAAGAACATGAAATGAATTTTTCAATTATCTAATCATCTTCTTCCTTATACAACGTCTTGTGGTCTGCACAAATTCCAGGTAAAGTATTCCAAAACCTTTGGTAATATTATAATAAGTGTGGTTCGTGCGAGCATATCTATCATGATCAGATCTTGTCTCAATCTTGGGCATAGTCTCATGTCAACGATGTTAAATATTCTAAATGTAATATTATTTGTTTATGTTTATAGTAATGGAGTCAATAACCTTTGGCTGAGACTAATACACAGGAAACGGAAAAAAAGCTGGACGTGCAAATCATGACTCAGTGTAGCTACCATAAGCTACCAAACGTGCGGTCCATGCTTACTCTCTGTGACTCTGTATAAGTATTCATCATCTCTTTAGCATTAAGACTTAGCCATTTGTCATTTTCTCTTCTTACTAATCGACATTTCAGGTCGAAAAATAAAATGGTGGCTGCAGTTCTTATGCCAACGGTTAGCTTCAGAGACGAAAGTTTTCGTGAAGATTGGCAAGTTCTAAGCAGAAACGATTCGAAGAAGAAGATTCTGGTCAAGCAAACGAGTATGATGCAATCCGAGAGAGAGATATCGATGGATCCAAAATCAATCAGGTCGTTGTCTTTTTCAGGTTCGTTGAGAAGGAATGATAGCTTCGATATGATTCGTTTACCGGCGATGTCACCTCCTAGAGACTTAGATGCGCCTATGGCTATTCCTTTGCAGCCAGTGCAGACTAAGTTTGTGAGCCGTAGCCTCCCAAACTCAACCTCTGCATCTCCTAAAAAACGTTCAGGTCTCATGCGGGCGCTCAGAAACAAGGAACAAGACAGCCTCTCAAACTCAACCTCAGCTTCTCCTAAAAAACGTTCAGGTCTCATGCGGGCGCTCAGAAACAAGGAACAAGACAGCCTCCCAAATTCAACCTCTGCTTCTCCTAAACAACGTTCAGGTCTCATGCGGGCGCTCAGAAACAAGGAACAAGACTCGTCTTCGGCGTCATACAAGAGAAGCAAATCTTGTGGGTCTACTAACAAGAGACTATCTCTTAAGAGCAGCGGAATCAGAAACTCTTTCTTCATTAAAACCGAATCGAACAAGAGCATCAGCAATAATAATACATTAGAAGACAGATTCAAATGCAACGCTCTGTGTTTATTCCTCCCCGGTTTCAGTAAAGAAAAACTGATCAGATCATCACGGAAAGATGATTCTTCTTCCTTCACCCGAACCACCACGATGACAAGATCATCATCATCAACCATTACCGTTTCAAGAACAGTCTCCGTCAGAGAATCCACCACCACTACCACAGTGATCTCAGCTCGGGCTTCAATGGAGAAATTCGATTGTGGCTCATATACTTCGGAATCCGTCGGAGAAGAAGGAGGAAATCACTTCTTTGACTTACCGTCCGAACTAATCAAAAGCGGTTCAGGTGATAACGACCATGATGAACCGGTTTCCGCGGCTTTCGTGTTCGACAAGGAACCTGTTGAGAAAGAGATCAAAGGGGTTCTAAAGGTTTCTGGTTCGAGAAACAGAAAATCGATGGAATCTTCTTCACTGCGTCAGGTTCGATTCTCCACGTCATCGCCCGTTTCATACCCAACGTCTCCGGTAATCTCTCCACGGTTGTTAGAAGCCACCAAGAATTTCAATGCTTTCTTGGAAGCTCAAGCCGATTAAATGATGATGGAGTCTTAACTACAATATAAAATATAAGCTGTAATATCCCAAAGTCTTGTTAAATATTTTTCTTTGGGAAATTAATATCGTTTTTCACCTCTAAGAAAACTAACATTTTTACTCCATATTGTTAATACTTTTCAATAATGGATGTGGTATACTTTTCTACTTTGATATAGTTCTCAATTGGTTTTAGTAAAATTTCTTTGCTATTTGTAAAAGTAGACGTCAAAAAACAAATAAAATTTTCTTTTACCATTTAGAATTTCGGGATTTTACCATCCAACTAATCTCTTCAGAATAAATACAACCGTCCAACATCCCATTCACCGAAATTTCTAATAGCGCTAAATCATTGCACCATTTCGACTGGTTAAATGAGAGTGGTTACATTTGATGGAAATTAAACCGTGATCTAAAATTTATAGGGCAATTTATTTACAATTGAGAACCACTTGGTTTAAACTAGCTAAAAATGTTTTACGACATTATTCAATTCTGGTTCAATATTGATTGATTTTTTTTTCTTTTTTTTTTTAGTATTGATTGATGTAGTTCCTAAACATAAATATTGATTCAATATTTCAAAATTCTGAAATTTCTTTTCTATTTTTTTCTTTTTCAATTAGGTAGCCTAAACGCAAATGCAAAGTAATCTAGATCTTAGCCAGGACCGGAAAGATCAGTTTCAAAATAAGTTTAAATTTCATTAGGTTCGGGTCTGGCTAGAATCTGGCCCTATGAATCATCAATCCAAATTTACAACGACACATGTTTTGCCAACCTAGTTTGGTCCTATCTTGCAACGTTTTAAATTGGTCCCAATATTCAGAACTCTATAAATTAAAGTTTGACGATTTAAATACACACAGAATCAAAGACAAGTACATTTTAATATGTACAAATCTTCCTAGGAGAGGTATATTTGCCTTAATTACACAAGAAATAGATTTTGTCTAAAATATTATTCCAATTTTAACTCGTTGAGTTAGGTGGTTGCTTTCTTTATTTGGTGGACGACGAATATTATAGGAAACCATTTAATACAAATTATTAGTGGTTTTAAATGGAAACTGTAGATTTGCAGAGAATATCACAGCTGCAGAGATCATGTAGTTTCGACTAGTTCTATTAAATGTTGTCTCCGACAAAATTCATAAATATATTAAATGATTTAAGTCCGTCCATTACAAAAATCATTATGGGCAAATTTCAATCACTTGTCAAAAATCAAAATTAGAAAATTTGTGAATCGATATCGATATTTAATGTAGGGTTCGTGAATGTGCTAGAATTTGTTTTTACGTAACTTGTTTGCATTAGAATTAAATGCTGAACCGTCGGTGTACATTCGCTATTTATGTTTTGCTTTCTTTATCAATCTCTTGTTTCTATTTTTATTTTTCATCATTACTTTAGGGATTATATTTTGTTAAATGATTAAATGAATAATTGTTGTCGTTATTAGGAGATTTGTTGATTGGGAATAATTTGTATGATTGTTGAGCATTTGGCACCAATGAGGACTTTCCAGCGTTTGCGACAATTAACAACCACGAAACTTGGAAGGACACTTTTTGTGGGGTATATCTACTACACTTATGTTTTAATCAAAAAAAGAGAAGAACAAGTAAATAACATTTCTTCTTTGGAGTAATAGCTATTACAAAAAAAATTAATTGGTAATTAAGCAAAACAAAATACTTTAGAGATAATTTGATAAATGGAAAATATAAACTTATTAATGATAATTTATGAATACTAATACCCAATGACAGAAAATCTTTAAAGTATTTGGAGATGAAATCCTAATCTGCTGGTTTAGTAACGGTATAATTAAAAAATTAGATAAAACATTCTTGTAGATAAAGATAGTAATATTTCATACTCTTTGTGTTTCATTTTAAATATTAATGTAAGATTTTTGTTCATAAATTAAAGAATTTTTTATTTTTTCTACATTAAAATACTATTTTTTACATACTTAAAAATAATGGAGATATTGAAAACTACCATATTTATGTGTTTTCGTTTGAAAAATATACATTTCGCTAATTTTAATGAAAACTACAATTTTTAATATGTAAAATGACAATTTTATCTAGATTTAAAAGAAAAGCTGTATTTTTAGTAAATCAAAACTAAATTCAAATTTACAAAAAAATAAAAAGAATAACCTAAATTTGAAATAATTTTAGTTATCCTTTTAACTATTTTTTGAGATAAAGATAGTTTATTTATTTTATATATTAAAGTTAACAAGATAATATCAAAAATTATTATAAGGTCTATCACACTAGCTAAAAAATATTATATGTCACAAGACTTAGTTCTGACATATCATATATGAATGCCAAGTTAAACAACCTTGAAAGTAATGTATTATGTATTTTTACTTTGTTTGTTTTTGGGAAGCTTTTAAAATTATTTTCAAGATGATTTAACTTGGCTTTCATATCTGTCAATACTTCCATGCATGAAACAAGTTTTGTCTTCTGTTTCAAGCTCTCATAATCTCTGTGATTTTCTGCTTTTCGTTTTCCATTGGTTTTTTGTACTCCACTTCTAGCTAATCAGTAACTTATATAAATTAAACAAATAATATTATGTTAGAGTTATTAGTCGTACGTTGATCTGATCAATGGCACATGTATATTACAACATTTTATCACCATTCAGAATTTCATTACAATGTTATTTTTATAATTGAAATCACATACATATAAAAGCAGAAGTTATCGTTGAAAACTTTATAAACAAGGTGCATATTTTGGTGAAAATACATAGAGTAGTTTACCTTGCAGTTAGAGCATACTTTGATGATATGTATGTAGAGTGGAAGAATGTGATTCAATCGTTAGAGACTGTTTTCTTTATATAATATGACAAATATTAAGTGATAAACTTTATAATATTTTTAGATATTATCTTGTTAAATTTAATATATATATATATATAATAAACAAAATATCTTTATCTAAAAAAATAATGACACATGTATATTACAACATTCTATCACCATGCAGAATTTTATTACAATGTTCTTTCTATAATTGAAATCATATACATATAAAAGCAGAAGTTATCGTTGAAAACGTTATAAACAAGGTGCAGATTTTGGTGAAAACACATAAAGTAGTTTACCTTGCAGTTAGAGCAGATTTTGATGATATGTATGAAGAGTTTGAAAAATGTGCTTCAAACGTTAGAGATTGTTTTCTTTATATAATATGGCAAATATTAAGTGATAAACTTTATAATATTGTTAGATATTATCTTATTAAATTTAATATATAAAATAAACAAAAAACTTTTATCTCAAAAAATAGTTAAAAGGATAAGATTATTTCGAAATTAGTTTATTCTTTTTTTTTTTTGTAAATATTGAATTTAGTTTTGATTACAAAAAAACACAGCTTTTATTTTAAATTTGGACAAAATTATCCTTTTATATATTAAAAATTGTAGTTTTCACTAAAAAAAAATAGAGAAAAGTGTATTTTTCAAACAAAAATTCAATAGGATAGTTTTCAAAGAATCAAAATCTCTCAAGGAATAAATTATGCTTCCCACAATGTTTACTATACAATTTTCACAATGACCATAGTTAAACAAATATGATCATTTGTCATTGCAAATATTCGAGTATTTAGTGACTTCATTATAAGGAAGAAAATGTGGAAACTTTTGGTTAATTTAACACGACAAAGATCCATCGAAGACCACAACTTTCACTAATTCATATAAAGCACTTTTTCCAAATATAATAAATAAATAAAATATTATAAAGCCCATAAAAAAAAAGATGCTTATATACCAAGAATCTGAGCTGTATGATGATATCTACGATTCTATGAACACATTTTATAATACAATAAAAGAATATACTTAGAAAAACCATAAAAATTGTTACATTCACCTAAATAATACTCTAAAGATTTACGTTACAATGCATAATGATAACATCTCTTTAACCATTCTTCTCCTATCTTCACTGCCTTGTCCTAAGCAAGCGATCTCCAATCGTCCTAATCTCAAACGTCTTCACCGCAAGACCAATATCGCGCATTGTGGTATCAAGAACGTAAGGATTGTTATCATGAACGATACGGGTACCATTATAAAGATGACGGCAAGGCTCACGTCGCTGCGAGATTGAACCGTGGTAGTGAAAATACCGGATCTTCCCTTCAGCTCTGTGGTATGTCTTCCCTTGTAGATTCTGAGACATATGAACTCCTGTCGCAAACACATTACGCGGTTGAACCGCGTATTTCCTATCCCGTCGTGGTACTTTCTTCACATCTCTATACGCCAATTTCTCAAATCCCCATTTCCTGAAAAAAAAAACACACAATCACACATCAATCATCCAAGAACTATGATACACTAAATAGTAAAAACCAAGTTAAAAAACCTACAAAATCTATTACACAGTCGCAGTTAGACTGTGGATTACACTTTTATGTTGATAAGAGACACATACCCATCAAAGTTTAGCTAATTCTGACCTATATTTGGTAACTTTGGAACTTAAAAGCTATAAACTTTGGAACTATTCTCACTAACCTAAAAACACAATCTTACAGATCCTGACTCAAATTTACATTGACAATAACACAAACCCATCAAAATCAAATCCAACCCAATCTCAAATTGGTTTACATAAATATAGAAATCTAAAAAAGTTAGAATCTTTGAAAACAACTCTCACCCACATGGACCACCATTGAAACACTAATAAAAAAAAGTGTTTTTACATGTAAATGAATCAGATTCTAAATAAAAACCAAAACTTTACCTGTAAGTCCTCGCCGGACCATCACCGTCGTAACAAAGCTGACTACTCATAGGCATCTGTTCAATAGTAAACTGAGAATATTCCTCCAAAGATTCCATCACCGACGAAATCGTCTCCTTCACCGGAACATATAAAAACTCATCAACATCAAAGAAGAACATCCACTTCGTCATGAATCTATACCTATGCAAACAATCATTCACCACCATGAACTGATTATGATAATAACCATCGAATCGTTCTTGATCTCTTATATCATGTATCGTCACTCTTCCAAGCTCAATCCATGGCTTTAAAACCTCAAACACTTCCTCTGAAATCCCTCCGGCGTCATGAAGAACAAAATGAGATCTTTCTCCGAAGAATCTAACATGGTAAGCGATCCATTCTCTGATTCTCTGTGGTGATAAGTTTCCGTAGAGAGACGATCCACAATAGAGATAATCGTACTTTTCACGGCGGCGATGGGATTCGTAGAGGGTGAAATCGACGGTGTTTGGAGTTTCGGTGAGGACTGGGATTGAATCGGTGATGTTCCGATCTAAATCTCCGGTGGTTGCGTGGAGGAGAAGAGTACCTCCGGTGTTTTTAGGGTTTATTACGGTGGTTGACGGAAAAGTACAGTTTACGACGACGGTTGTGTAAACTCTTCCGTATCCCCAATCGGTTAAGATTTTAGTACCGTCGGTTAAAATCCGGTTATCGGATTGGTTTAATGGAATCCATTCACAACGGTAAGTTGGATGAGCGTAGACATGAAGTGGTTTAGATGATAAACCGATAACGGCGAATGTGTTAACGCCGCCTCTGTAAGCGTTCATTAACACGAAGTTATAAGCTGCCCAGCCGTAACCAGTAAACGTCCGTTTAATAACGCCGTTACTTAACACCGTCTCTTCACTTAACGGAGGTTTATCCAGCACCGGCTTCTCAGTCATAACGGCGTTATCTAAGACTGGCTTTTCGACGGCGGTGGAGTTGACGGGGGTGGAGTTAACGGCGATACGTGAGATGCAGAAACGGAGGTCGGAGGCGGAGATGGAGAAAGAAGAAGGTAAAAATGGGAGGAGAGTGGCTAAAGTGCAGAGAACGAGTAACGCCATTAAAGCTAGTTTAAGCTCGGCGGAGAAGTTCCATAAGAAACAGATGAGGAGGTTTTTGTTGTCTTTAGTGTTTTGGTCTCTCTCTTTAGCCATTTTTCGAGGTTCTTCTTCTTCACTGATTGAAGAAGATGAATCAGAGAGAAAGTGAAGCGACAGAGGAAAGAGAGATAGAGAGAAATAGAGAAGAAGAAATAAGAGTCTCAATAGTTTTGGTGGTAATATCATGAAATAAAATAAAATTGTACAGTTGTTCAAAATTTCTATTTTTTACATAAAATAACATTTCTATATTTATAAATATATATGAATTGTTATTTAAATTATATAATATCAATCATATATGTAAAAAAAACTTTATTCATGTGAAAATTATTGTTCAATAAACGGAAATTGTACAAAGAGACTCTTTGTTGCTGTTAGAATTCTCCATTTTTATATATATGCCATTATTAGAAACTGATTTTATTTATTTATATTTCTTGTCATTTTTCAATTAATATTGAAAAGCTTCAAAAATAATTCTCTTTTATCAAATTTTTAAATGTTTTGAAGAAAACTATACATGTGCTAAACAGCATGTTATGTATTTATAAAGAGAATTTAAAGTATAATATAATTAGCAGCCGAAATGAGTTGGATTGAGAGAGAATAAAAAAGGTTTTAGCTTTTTCATAACAGATTTTGTCGTTTTATTTTCTCTTCCCACTGCTTTCCTTTTATTTTACGTTATTTACAAAATCGGTCCTCTAATTTCTCCAATTTAACAACTCAGCCTTATGATTTATCATCGAACCTTTTATGCAATTTTTTTATAAACAAATTTATTTTTTTTCGTGTAAAACTGAATCATGTTTTTTTCGCAGATTACTGTTTTGAAGTCACAAGAAAAATTACACAGCAAAAATTAAAATAATGAATATTTGATATTTAAATAAAATAAAAAATAAAAAAGTCTGACGATTAGAAGACTTTTAAAACGACTGATGCTTTTTGGTTTCCTTTACCGACGCATGGGACTTCGCTCTCTGCCAAAATAATATAACACGTCATAATCTACTAACATGTTTACGACACGTGTCAGTTTTGTGGCCTGCCATGTAAATTATCATTCTCTTATTGCTTTTTCTTGTTTTTACTTTTCGCTTAGAAGCATAGCAAACGGTCGAAAAAAGTAGGCTACTGTTTTCAGAATATCGAGGACTCATCGTTATCTTTTTTCCCTTATCTTTTTTTATACGCGGAGTTTTTACTTAACCGTCCGGTTTATTCCGGTTTTGGTTACCAGAAGAATTCCAACTTTACCGGTTAATTTTACCGTCTAATTTTCTAACATATGTCAAAATATTATTACTTTGTAATGATTTTCTTTTCGTTTAGTTGCGAATTTTTTTTTATTTGTGTCATCGAATTAGCAATTTAAAAAATAAAGGGTTAATATTGGATTTTTATCACTTATGCCACTTTATAAAAATCTGTTAATTGGTAAATCTAAAGTTTATTTGGATAGTTTTAGTCATTCCACTATTTTGCACATTTGACAAGAAAAATTAACTCGTTTTTCACCATTTTAATACTAAAAGGTAAAATTTAGACTTCTTCTTTTTTTTGGTCATTAGCACACTTTTAAGTTTTAACTAATAGAACCGAATTTTTATGTCGGTCGTCCAATAATCGAAACGCAAAGGATGAATTAGGGCCTGTGTGATTGAAAAAAACAAAAGATCAGGGCCTAAGTGTACTGATGTAAATAATGGGCCTTGAGGCCCTTCATAATATCATTCAAAGCCATTATGGGCTTTAGTCTCACTATATTGTACTTGCTTTGTTAAGTAGATGTGTGGACCATGGGGTATAATGTAGTTTTAAAATATTATTACAAAGTTAAGCTTATAATTATACGATTTCAAATGGACAGATCGAGGATATAGTATGATTAATTCCACAAGGAAAACAAAGAAACCACAAAGTGAACATCTATATATACGATAAATTAAACCTCCGTAATCGATTAGATCTCCAATGATTAATGTTGATTTTAACTTACCTTTATGGATATAATTCTATAAATGATGAAATACGTAATTATGTATCATTATTATCCCCCATGACTCTAGTTTTTCTTTTTTAAAATGCCATAAGAATTGCATCATTTGTCGTAGCAGATGGGGTCTGACAAACAAAGCTTCTTTTCATAATGGTTTTGATTGGGAACATGTACCGCTGTGGTATATGATATACTATTTTGACAGTTACCAATCATAAAAGTGTTACCAAAAGTTTTACTCTAAGCTTTTTGTACAATTTTCATATAACACTTTTTCACAGTTTTGCATTATTCCGTAAAAAGTTACTGTTCCCGCTTATAGCTAAAAATTTTGTACAGCTTTATGTTACCAATCAGACCCAATGTTTTTTCCAACTCAAAAGCTAATAAAATTTATTATCAGCTAAAAAAAAGAACAAAACATAAAAAAGTTTCATTGATAATCATCTACCACATGACAATGACATTGCTTCCCAACTTTAGCACATGCTTTGTGGGATCTATCTCTTCTTTACATTATTCCCCCTATCCCACAAACTATTAACCTCAAAAACAAATTAAACAAACTAAAATAAATACCACTCATATATATATTAAATTCAAAGCAGAATCACACACACACACACAAAAAGCTTTTGTAGAAATATCAATACCTAAAGTTAGGACCTCAAACCTAAATATCACATGGTGGATATAGTACTACAATGTTGACAAAAAGAAAATATATAGTACTAAAAATAATAACACATAAATATTATTTATTTACATATAAATTAAAGCCAATGTGACAACAACAACAACAACAATAATCTTTTTGCCTATAATGCCGCCATGGCCGTACACTCAAGATGCCTCGGACATGTGATCAAGTGGTCGTTGGTTAAACCGGCGGCTTGCATTAACGAATGTATAACCGTCGGACCAACGAATCTAAACCCACGACGAACCATGTCTTTGCTTATGGTCTCCGATTTCGATGTCTTAACCGGTATCTTTTGGCATGATGTGTATTTTGTGGTGACCGGTTTGTGTTTCATAAACCCCCAAATGTATTTGTTGAATGACCCGAAATCTCTTTTCACCTGTAACACAAATCCAAGATAATTTTTACTTTCAACAATTATAAAATAAATTTAACAATTTAATTATATGTATATTGTGATAAACAAACTAATATATATACCTTGAGAATTTGTTTAGAGTTGTCAACAATTGCAAGGACTTGGCTAAGGTTAATGCCATAGTCGTTGACTATTGATTGTATCTTCTTCTCGTTGAAGTCTGCTACCAACTCTGCTTCGAAACCAGAGAAAGCCTCTCTGTGAAACCAAAGGTTACAAAGTAAGACCAAAATGATTACCAAAACAAAAGTAAAAAAGTAGCAAAATTTAACTTTGATTTCTTTACCTAAAAGTGTTTCTTTTCTTCAAAACCGAAGTCCAATCTGATCCGACCTGAGCTCCGGTTAACACCAGAAGCTCAAATAGTAGCCTGAAAAAAGATTTGAACATTAATAATCATAATTAGTTTCAATTCTTTTAAAAATTGGTCTTATTTATCAAGAAATGAAAATTTCATTTACTTGTCATCATGAACTGGAACTCCCCATTCTTTGTCATGGTAAGCGACATATATTGGATCTGTGAAAACAATTTAAGATTTTGGATTCAGTTATTTAAAGTTGACTTGTATGTAATCGAAAAGGAAAATATGTTTTCTTGCTTAACAAGTAACATTTACAGACCTGAACTTGTAGTGATGAAACTGCACCTCTTCTTCTTCTCATGCTCAACATTTAAGTTCTTTTCGTTCGATTTTACGGATTTGATCCTACCGTAATGAGAAATTTTCTTCTTTCTCTCTTCTTGTTTCATTGCAACCTCTTCTCTTCTTGCAGCTGCTATACTTCCAGGCTGTTTCTCAACAATCACCATTGAGACAACCTCTTTGTAGCCACCATCACTATTCTCTGGTGATTTCACTGGTTTTGATTTTACAGAGCTAGACCTAACTAGCTCCTTGCAAGAACCGGCCGGTTTTCTTAAGGATTTTGAATTGGGAGATAAAGGAGGAGAGTTTAGAGAAATTGGTCTTGGTGAGTGTATCTTTGATGCTGCAATAGGATTCAAAGGCTTAGGAGGAGATTTCTTGAGTGAGTTACGTCGGTCTAATGTTGGAACTTGGTTCGATTTCGGTTGAAGAACCGGACGACCGTTGATCTGAGAAATGTTTTCTTTGGTCAGGTTTTTCAATTTTGAGGAACACATTTTTTTTTTTCTGTCTAGCTTTGTGTTCTTGAAGGATGATGATAAGTGAGATGAAACAAAGTTGAGATCTCTAAAAGGGTTTTTATATATGTGGGAAAAGAGGATGATGTCTTTGTGGGGTAGGTATCAAATTTAATAGTTGCTAGTTGGCAACTCATATTTAATATATGCATACTAATTAGTTAAGGTTTTTGATACAAGAGTCTTGGATTGTGTTTAATGAGGTTTGTGGGTTTTAATTAGGGTTTTAAATTAATTAGTGTTTGGGAGTGATAGGGAAGTGGGTTTCTTTAGGAACATGGTGGGGTGAGACATGTAATGCAATTCCAGAATAGCCTATGGCTTAGGGAAGTGCTATCTTGGGTCACATTGTAGGACAAGGACACCACATTCTTTTTTTCTTTCTTACCTTTTTCTGATATTATATATTTCCAAAGCATTTTGTATCTAATCGCTTGATATTATCTTATCTCTCTAGAGAAGAATTTGGGATATATTATAACATGCCATATTTTTTTTTTGATAATTTGTAAGTTTTAAATCTAAGTCCATACGGGAATGTGTCTTTAGTCAAGTGGTTAAATCTATTTGACTCCGCCTTCCTCAATTTTGAAAAGCATATTCAACCTTTCTAAGCCATTTGCTAAACAAGTTTTAATTTGGTATTTTAGGAGTTTTTTTTGCTCCTTTTGCCGTTGTGTTATTTTATTTTTGGTATTTCTCAAGAATTTATGGTTTATGCTAAATACACATCTTAAGTTATGAAATATCGATAGTTTTTTTCGATAAATAAAAGTATTGATAGTGAAAAGTTAATTATCTAAAGACTTTACATACATGTTCTGTTTTATACTTTGAGAAATATTTGATTCAATGTAATATTGATTATCAATAGAAATTGTTAATTATGTGGTATTTTGACTCATGGTTTCGGTTTGTGAATGTGTATGAGTTCCGATTGGTAACACGCAAATATATCTAATCAGTATATAATTTTATTTTACAAACTTTTGTTAGACGAGTTTTCATTATACGATTTATGTTATTATGCAATTATATTCGGAACCTCTTTTTTTTTTTTTTAAGTTATTGGCAAATAGCAATTTGTCAGCGAGAAGAAAGAAGGGTCCTTCTCTCACTTTTGCCATTACTGTTAATATTGCAAGTGCCGAGTTATTTTAATTTTGAGAGAGACCTTTCATTTAAGATCCAGCTTGACAATTTGCTTCAGAATCAAATCTTTTATTTTTTTTGCTATTTATTACACCTCTGTTCGGATAGATTTTCGAAATTAACAAAACAATATTCATCGACAAGTAAAATACTAGTTGCGTGTGATTATGAACAGTATATTTCTGTCAGTTCAAGAATATTGCCATTAAAAAAAAAATAAGAAGTTTGTGAAAGAGTCACAAATTAAATTTTCAATAAAATTATGTAGCTAATCGTCCCTATAATTTTAAAGTTTAGACGAAATCATAGCTATGGCTTCAAGTAAAATAATAATTTTTATTAACTTATTAAAGAAAAAGCTCCATCTGTTTCAAATCAAATGTCGTTTTAAGTTTCAAAATAAATGTCGTTTTTGTTTTTAATGTAAAATTTGATATTAAATACAGAATTTAACCTCGAGTATAAATTAATTATATTATATAGTACCCAAAAAACTTGTTCTTGCAAATGATATAAATAAAAATTATATATTTTTTAATTTATACAAAAATGATGATACTTTTGGTGAAACAGAGAGAATATCATAAATTAACATTTAAGAAAAATGGATTTTTGCTATTCTCATTATTAAGATACAAGACCTTTAATTATGACAAATACTTACCTAGAATAAGAAACTAGTACAATACTGAAATGATAATAATACATATAAATGAGAGAAAGAAAAAGATTGGCATACGAATATAAATATGAAATTGGTCCCAAGATTCAAGCTGTGTAACAATGGACCATCTTCCAGCTTTTTTTGTGTGGAATCTCATCTTTTAGCTAACTAAAGCTTACATTTAAGCCTTTATCTACATATATGGTCCTTCAAACTTATATACTAATAATTAAAAGCTTTAAGGATAAACACATCAAAAAAAAATTAATAACAGGATCTGACCCATGCAATTATTAATTTTTTTTTTTGAAACATATATTTCTTAATTGTTTTTACAGAGAGGTAAAATCAAATTTTCATACTTAAAATTTTGCAGAGGTAACATCGCCACTTCCGCTAAAATATTTTAGCAAATAGACAAAACACTAATTATATACTCAAACATATGTTATCCAGTTCTTCCACAAAATCTAAAAATTACTTCATGTTTTAATTCGAAATCCGCATAATAATTATTAGGAAAAATTAGCAAAACACATCACATGAATTAACAAATTAATTGGTTAATTAAGAAATTAAGTGGTCTAGAAAAAGGTAATCATTTAAAAGTAAGATAAAGCTTTGTAGGATGACAACCGAACAACCAAAGTCTCTTCAAACGTCAACTCTTTCTTCTTCTTCTTCTTAATAGACCGAAATCTCCTTTAATAATCATTAATCAAAGGACATGAAAATGTTTGATGTTTTGTAAGAAGATAATATTACAAAAAGGTAGAGAAAAAAAGAAGAAAATGAAAATGATGGGATGTGATTCTTTAAATGGAATCACGAGGAGGAGACATCCCATGTGTTAATGAATAAACCACATAAAATAAATTTTTGTGAGTTGATTTAACATTTAACAAAATATGAAAGTTTTCTTAAAGCTTTTCATTTTCTTTAAAACGAGCTTTAAATAGTTTTCTCTTTTCCTTTCTTCGGGCAAACAACTTTTGTTGCTCTTATACTTGTATCATGGTGTTTTCTTCAATATATTGATAAATGATAATGATACTTATAGACATGCATGCATGATTGTAAATTATAACCTATATTGTAGAAAGATGTGAAGAGCACTTTCATGTCATGTGGCTGGTCTGGTTTTGGTTTATGAATTATGAGTCTAAGAATAACGTTTTTAATGATAATTATCAATTATTAATTAGCATATATTTCAGTAATATTTAAATTAATTGTTGGTACGTAATACATAGTGATCCCATGAAAACTGTAACGTTTGTTTTTAGCATTTTCAAGCTTAGATCAATATAAATTGGTACAGTAAAACTTCTATAAATTAATAAATTCTTCTGATCCCGAGTTGAAACTAGTGTAAAAATGACACAAATCGATAAATTAATAAAATAATAACTTTTTAGAAAATCCTATGTCAACATATGGTCCCATTAATATCATAAATTAATAATTATATAAACTTATCAATTCTTGGTAGGGTTCAATTCTAATATTTTTACTAAATCAATTCTTGGTAGAGTTCAATTCTAAATAACACAAATTTTTTAAGATATAGTAAAAATATATATATATATCTATATATATATATATATATTATGTGTAAAATATTTAGTGAAATATGAATTTAGTATTGTTTGTTTCTTAAATTTGTATTAATTCTTGGTAGAGTTCAATTCTAATATTTATACTACATCTTAAAAAATTTGTGTTATTTTCTAAGCTTCATATTTTCTTTTCTACTTGTACTTTGTTTTAGAAAGATATTGATTATAAAAAAATAATTGCTTTTCAATATAATGTTTTTGAGATATTACAAAATTAGTAAAATCTCTCTATAAATTAATAAATATTAATTTATCGAAAATTAATACCTCTATAAATTATATAAATTTTGCGATCCCAACATTATTAGTTTATAGAGGTTTTACTTATTAGTTGTTAATATCAGTTGAATTAATCATACTTTACATTATGAGGTTTAATATGTTGATAACTTTATTTTCTGTCCACTCTTAAACTATAAATTATTTTTTTCAATTTGATTTTTTTTTTGTTTGTTTCATATGAATATATAAAATGTTTAAGTATAATGTACTTTCATATATTTATATATTCGTGGTTCTGATATATATGTAGCATAGTATTAGTATTATCGATATATTGTATTCCAAATCTAAATCCGTATAATGGACCAAAAATGAAATTATAGTATATATTAAGTAGGATGAAAGAAACTGTTCAAAAGATATGTCCAACCAATGTTGGGCAATCTAAAAACTTTGTCTTTAGCCAATTTATATCTGTAGTCGTTACAAAGGGTCCCTTAATTATTTGAATACTATATCATTTTCATGTTTTTTGCTGCAACGATTTTGGCCAATACATTAAATTCTGATTACATAAAATCATCAATTAGAGAAACCCATATTAACAAATTACAAACATTCTTATTATATATACACTAGATTTTAACCCGCGGTATACCGCGGAATGATTTAATTTTAAAATTAGTATAAAAATATTTTGTAAATTGTATCTCCTTATAACATATTTATTTATATTATAGTTTATAATTGTTATTAAGTAACGGTATACCACGAGTCCACGAGACAATTATTAATAAACGGAGGATTTAACCCGTATTAAAGCGGTATATAAATATTGATTCAAATTCGTCCGCCATATAAATCCTTTCCGAAATATAACCTGTTCCGTAATTTTTTAACCCATCCCGTGATTTGTTTTTATTTTAAAATTTAATGATTATTTATTATATATAAAAGTTTACAAATCATATCATCCTCTAAGACCACGGGACATTATACCACAGGACAATTTTTGGTTTTATACAATCTTTTCTAAATGAGACTGATTTAATATGTCTTATATTTGTGGTATTAAAAAAGAAGATTTAATCCGTATTGAAGCGGCGGATTAATGATATTTTAATTTTTTTATTATTGTTGATTCAAAAACCCGTCCCGCCAAACCCGTCCGGCAAAAAAACTCATTTATTTTATTAATGTTCTTATTTATGATACGATTCTGAATCATTGTCTAAATAATTTAATCGATGTAGAACGTTGAACACACATTTTCGTCAATTAGATAATATATGTCCGTTTTTTAAATTTCGAATCACACTATATGCAGAAAAAAAATTTGATTTTGTTTTTACTTTATGTATTATATGATGATTCAAAACAGTTAAAAACAAATCAAACAAAGATGATAGGAGAATCATAATTATAAATTTTAATCAAATCTTCTAAATATCTAAATTATTAAATATGGAATATCCGGTGTATGAGTTGGGTTTAATTTAACCCGATCCAAGTTTATTTTTGTGAAGGAATTTTTAAAACGGGTCGGATATCCGATATACCCATAAGATTTTTTACCCACCCGTCACAAAAAGTGCTGCAATTATACTAGTATAGATAGATGTAAAAGTTTATAAAATATAAAAGAAAAACTTTACGTAGTATATATAATCAGATTGTTTCACCTTACCAAGTTAAATTTCTGTAATAGGTTAAAGTTTTTTTTTTTTTCCCGTCTGTTTCTTGTGCCCTACGAATCAAGAAATGCCCTCACAACATTTACAATTGGCGCCATACAGATCGAACATTTCCTACTACTTCATTGAAGCTCATGAGCACATTTCAGACAAGTTCACATATGTCCACACCTGCGAAACAAAACAGCAATTTCGTTACAGCGTTTGCGTTTTAACAGCAATCGCTTTCTAGGCTCTACAAGCAGACATATACGTACCTATATAGAAGCGAGTCTATAGGCATCTCCAAGCAGACTGAACAATTTCTTTCCAGAGAATCTGAAACTGAGTTTGGCATAGTTCATAGTTATAGTTACATCATCAACGGAGGATTCTAATTGAATCGCGAATAGTTTTCAATGTTACTCACCAGAAAGTGATTCGAATTGCATGGATTTTTGGAAATCGACGCAAGATTTGACCAAAAGTTTTAGTTCGAGCATTTCTCTTTGAAGCTGTTTGATTTGTTCTCTGAGATCACATATCATCTGTGTATCCTGTTTTAACCATAAATCTGTTACTTTACCAACACGCAACCCTATTGACCTAAGAAAAAGCATGATCCTTAGTATTCAAAGAAATTGTTGCCGCAATCAAGAGATAGTGGCTAAAACCATCACTTACAGTTACTGGTTCTAGATTTTCCTTCTCTGTTTCATTTTCTTCTAGGTTCTCTTGGTACCTTGCTGAACAATCAACCAAACTCTCCTCGTTATCTTCTTCTTCTTCTTCTACAAGATTGCTTTCTACTTCTAACCTCTTTTGCATACATGAGATCATGATTTTATCAATCTTTTCCCGAAAACCACCTTCGAGGAAGCTAGAAACAGTCCTCCTACACAAGCAATCACATCCGTAATTAAACATCGAAAAGTTACTAAAGCTAATCTTAAAAAAGAAGAATTGATCACATAACATACCACTTGATCAAGTTCCACATATCATCTTTCTCTGAATTCTTGTTCATAACCTCGAGCTCCCGTTCTTTCTTGAGATCTTCCCAATAACTTCGTGGCCGCGATATATCGCTAATCCAATCATGATACATGCTCTCGCCATTGTAATCTTCACTTTCTTCATATTCCGTTTCATTTTCATCCCAATCATTTAGATATATTGGTGATTCAAGAATCAGGCACAACGGTTCTGAAGCTTCTTGCTTCTCGGCTTTTGATGTGTCTTCATCGTTTTGTGAAAATATGTCGTCTTTGCCGCACTCTCTTAATATGTGACTTACAGTTTCTTCTTCCTTTCTACTATCCAAACAAACCATTGATGTAACTTCTTGAGGGTTGCTTCTATATTCCTCAATCTCCATGGTTTTGCCTTCTTCAAAAATACTAACTTCTTCTTTCTTTCGCATTTCGTCGTTTCTCCCAATAGTCTTCACATCAATGACTCTTCTTGCATCTTTTCCCTCGTCTTTAGCTTTCCCCATAGTTCTTCTCCTATCAACTCTCTCCTTAGGATCCCAAAGATTCACCTTCTCTGCAATACTCGATGAAGACTTGTTCGTTTCTTCTCCTTCCTTCACAATAGCTTTCCTCAACCCTTCCCCTTCTTCTTTAGCTATCCACTCAATTTTAGGTTTCTTTGAACCGTTCTCATTGCTTGCAGCTTCAGTAAAGGCGGGTTTATTGGCAATTTCCGGCGTATAAGCGGCGGCCTGATTCTCCATTGTGTTACTTTTATCCATTGTTTCTTGTAAAACATTCTCCACCCGAAAAGATACTAGTCTAGACAAATTTTTAGTCTCTACTGCGCTATTCGAATTGCTCCCAGATCCCTTCTCAGTATTTGTCCTATATCTATCCCTGCATTTTGATTCAATTGATGAAAATCAATATAGTTTGGTTCAAAACTCTTCTAGAAGTTCAAATAATTGAAGAAAACTATTAATAACCTCATATTCGACCGATATCTTTCTTGAATCCCAATGCACCTTTCCAAACTTCGGATTCTAAGCATATACTAAGTAACAAGGAAGTGGTCATTTTAAGTAACATCGCACAAGTGTAATCTATTAAATTACAAATTTAGATAAAAGAAAAGTACCTGAAGACGCCCACATCCGCGAGGCGAGAACTTTGAAACCGCGTAGCGACCAACGAGCCATTCTAGCTCGTTTTTTCGGTTACCCAAAATCATCTTACAAACATCTTCATTTGCTTGCCGCCCTCTTATCCTAGGGGTACTACAACTAGCAAGCTCAAGAAAACATCTTCCTTCTCCATCATTCTCATAAGAATTTGAAACATTACTCATGTCTGAATCTATTTCCTCACTACTACTTTCGTTGTTTTTTCTCGCCTGGTCGTTGAGAAATTCAGAAAATGAACTCGAATTCGAAATGTCAGAGAGACTTAGTCCAGAACTTGTCCTGCTATCAAATAGCGATTGACTTAGACTCGAGCTTGACTGCTGCGACCGAGCTTCCCAAATCTGAATAGCTCCCATGATAACACCATTTCTTGACGAGGTCTCAGGTTGACCCGGATTATAAAATGGATTGGAATTGGTCTCTAGCGGATAAGAAGAAGGAATCTGCAGAGATTCCCCTGTTTCAAAAACAGAGGATCTTGAAAAACATTCAAGAACCTCTTTACGCTTCATATCTTCGTTACTTCCAGAATCATCGACAGGAAAACCACGACAGCTGTTGAAACGATCTCCAACAAAAACTTTGAGATTCTTTTCTTTCTTGTTACGATCCCTCAAAGCCATTTCTATAGACGCCATTTGCTAAAAAAATAAAGATCAAAACAAATCCTATGCTCTGTTTTTAAATTGCTTTGTTTTGTCACACTCAAGAACAATGAAAGAAAATAACTATAATCAAAAGCGATTACGAGGAAATGATTTCGCTTTCAACGAACGCCGAGAACAAACAAAATTGATTAGAACAGGGCAAAAAAAGAACAGAACAGAATGAAAAAAATATGTTCCTTTTGCTCTTCTTTAGTCCTCTGTTTCTGAAAACTGTAAACAGAAAAAGAAAACAGAGGACTAGTAGAGAGGCAAGGAGAGAATGAAAAGAATAATATCTAGAGAAGAAGCTAAGTTTTAGGACTTGCTCTTACTACATATATTATTTAAGGGATAAGGATAATTGTGTGCATACTTAAGAAAGTTAGATTTATGTTTTTTATAGGATTTTATAACAAGTTAGTCTATTTTATAATGAGATCTTCTATGTTAAAATATAGTACACTATCTAAGTACTAAAGACTGGGTACATGATTATGTACGAATAGTACTCATCTCTATACTAAGCAATAGTACATTTTCTTCTTTAGCCAGATTAGAAAAGTCTCAAGAATGAGAAAGCAATACAAATATGTTTACTACGCAAATAAATGAATAATGCAGCAATCTACCCTCAAGCAAAACAGAGTTTTCAAAAGAAGAAATATGTCGAGTTTACTCAGCTTTCGCGTCTCGAAAATCATTTATCGGTGTTAGATTGCGCCTCCCTGTAACTTGAAGCTCTATTGTTGAAGACATTAAGAAGGTAGTCACTAGCTTGTCTTGAAGATGGTCTCTCTTGAGGATAAGTTTTAGTGCACTGAATTGCTATTTCAAGAACCTGGTAAGCTGCTTCTTCTTCGCGGGGTAAAAGCGGTTTAAGCTCTGAATCAATCAGCTTCTCTCTTGCTTCAGAACCCGGTGGCTTCTCAAGAACCATCTCTACCCATCTAACCATATCCGTCTCTTCATCAAACATTGTTTCGGTTGGCATTTTACCAGTCACTATCTCCATCAACACTATCCCCATACTGTAAACATCGCTCTTCTCAGTCGCCTTCAACGAGTACGCATACTCTGTGAAAGAAGAACGGTTTCAAAAACGTTAGGTTCAACAGTAGAGTCAAAGTTAGGAAACCCGAGAAAGACATGTACCTGGGGCGATGTAGCCATAAGAGCCTGCAAACATAGTGTTTGATTCTGTGTTGGTGTCATAATTCCCGGTTAAGATCTTGGCGAGTCCGAAATCTCCTAAATGTGCTTCCATGTTGGAATCAAGAAGCACATTACTGGACTTAATATCGCGATGAACAATCGGAGGAACACAATCATGATGAAGATACTCCACTCCTTGAGCCAACCCAACTGCTATTTTCAATCTTGTTTCCCAATCAAGAATCTCCTTCTTTTTCGTCTTCTCGTTCGCATGAATCCAATCCCAAACGCTTCCATTCGCCATATACTCGTAAATCAAAAGATTCAAGCCCTCTGCCTTACTGCTGCAATAACCCATTAGCTTAACCAAATGTCTATGTCTGATTGTTCCAAGTGTCTTAACCTCTCTGTTAAAGCTCGTGTTTGACATCAAATCATCTTTCCAAAGAATCTTCTTCACAGCAATCGTCTCGCCATTCCTTAAATCCGCTTTGTAAACTTTTCCTGACCCTCCTGATCCAATGATGAACTCGTCGTTAAGATAATGTGTAGCTTCCATAATGTCATCCCACTTTATATCTGACTTTGCACCTCCATTTCTAAAGAGAGGAGCTTGTGACGAAGAAGAGTTCGATGAGAAAGCGCTGTTTCCGCCTCGCACTTTCTTGAAAAGATCATGATTTTGCTTGAAGAAAAGGACGATAACAAGTATCATCAAAGCAATCGCTGCTAATGATGAAATTGCAGAGATTATAACCACGGTTTTGGGACTAAGACTTCGTTGCTTGTTTGATCCAGCTCTGTTGCAGTGACTAAGAGGGCTTCCACAAAGACCTGCATTGCCTACAAATGCATCAGCTTGCCATCTAGAGAACTGTTTCTTTAACTTTCCCTCGAGGTTGTTGTAAGAGAGGTTAAGATATCCCAAGCTTTTCATGTCACCGATTTGGCCAGGAACTTCTCCTACAAGCTGATTGTGAGACAGATCAAGAGATTCAAGCTTATGTAACGTCGAAATCATAGATGGTATACGTCCGGTAAAGTTGTTGTAGCTGAGATCTAAAGCACTTTGAAGATCTTGTAGCTGTCCAATCTCAACTGGGATCTCTCCGGTAAAAGCGTTTCTTGATAACCGAAGCTCGAAAAGCTTGCTCAGCTTGCCTATTGATGAAGGAAGAGGACCTGAAAGCTGATTCTTTTCGAGGTTCAACGCATTGAGAGCCTCCAAGTTTCCAATCTCTTGCGGGATCGAGCCGTTAAGTGAATTACCATCTAGAGATAGTGTAAGAAGATTGGTTAAGTTGAAAATCTCAGTAGGGAGAGACCCAACAAACTGATTAGAAGAAAGCTTTATCTCTCCCAACAATGGAAGCTTTCCAAGCCATGGAGGTATAACACCTGAAAGAAAGTTATCGTTGAGATCAATGTGTGTCAGCTTCTTGCACAAACCGAGCTCTACCGGTATGATTCCCGTGAGAGAATTCCTCGAGATATCCAATAAAGAAAGCTCACGGATCTTCCCAAATGTCCAAGGGATTCTTCCTGTGAATTGATTCTTCCCTAGCCTTAAACGATCAAGATTCAGACACTTACCTAGCTCAAGAGGTATGTCTCCCTCGAACCCGTTGTCCGTGACATCAAACGAGAGATAAGAGCTTGAACCGCACAACGGACTGATAGTACCGTTAAACTTGTTACTGGAAAAATTGATTCTTGTGAGATTCTTCAGGTTGATAAGCGAATGCGGAAGATTTCCTTGAAGAAAATTGTTGTAAATCATAAACAGTTCTAATGCCGTTAAGAACCCGAACGAGGAAGGAATCGAACCCGAGAGCTTGTTATCCGCTAAATCCAAAACAGTCATTTGATGACAGTTACCCAAAGTGGCGGGAATATTACCCGTAAGCTCATTCTCTCTCAAGTGAAGCCGGGTAAGCTCTTTCAATTTTCCTATTGAAGAAGGAATCTCTCCACTCAAACGATTACCATACCAATCAATCTCCTTCAATTTCGTGCAATTCCCAATCTCAACCGGCATTTCACCCGAAAACCGATTCTCATATAGATACATAATCTCCAATTTACCAAGAAATCCAATTTCCTTCGGTACCTTGCCTTCCAAGTTATTGTGATACAGAGTAAACTCTTGTAGATTCGTGAGGTTAGATATTGATGAAGATAACGTACCCACCAAGCTATTGTTGTTAAGATAAAGATTCGTGAGTTCAACGAGCTGAAACAACGAATCCGGGATTCGACCTGTGAGCGTATTGTTCGACAAATCAAGCGCTTCTAGTAACTGACATTTACTGATTTCTACCGGAATTTCGCCGGAAAGCTGAGTTTCAGACAGAACCAGTTGCTTCAAGCTTGTGTTGTTAGAACATATAGTCTTTGGTAACGAACCAGAGAGACGATTTTTCGCTAAAACCAAAGCAACAAGCTGATTCATTCTCCAGAACTCTTCGTGTATCTCTCCGGTGAGATTATTCGAAGACAAATCAAGTATTTGAAGATTCCTTAACTCTGTTAATCTCTTTGGAATCAAACCTTGTAACTGATTAGCAATCAAATTAAGGTAATTGAGATTAAACAAATCACCGAGTTGACTCGGTATCTCACCGGAGAAACGGTTTTTCCCCAAATTTAGTGTCTGGAGGTTCTTAAGTCGACTCAGCTCCGCCGGTAACGAACCGTTGAGACGATTCACCGCCGCGGAAAACATAACGAGGCTGGTGCAGTTTCCGATCTCCGCCGGAATCGGTCCTTCGAGCTCGTTATCTTGTAGATTCAAAGCCTGGATTTGAACGAGTCTACCGAGTTGACTCGGTATAAAACCGGTGAGTCTACACGAGGCCAAAGCTAGCATCTGGAGGTTGACGAGGTTTCCAAACGTCTCCGGGATTGTTCCGTTGAGCTCGTTGTCTCCGAGTTTTAACGACTTGAGATTCACGAGTGAGCCGAGTTGACTCGGTAACTCGCCACTGAGTTGGTTAGAGAAGAGATGCAACGATTCCAATGAAGAAGAGAGGTTAGAGAGAGTCGTTGGGATGGGACCAACGAGACGGTTCGAAGACAAATCGATGTGGATTAGGTTATTAAACCGGCCAATTGAAGGTGAAATTGACCCGGTTAAACCTAAACCGGAGAGATTTAAACCGATGATTTCACGACCACCACCGCATGTGACGCCGGTCCAGTTGCAGAAATTGGGATCACCGGAATTCCAATCTCGGAGAAGGTTTTCTTCTTTTGGGTTTGTGATAAATGAGTTCTTCAGTTCGAGAAGAGTTTCAAGATCGTCTCTTTGACCCGGTTGACCCGAGCCCGACCCGATTGTAAAACAGAGGAAAAACAGAGCAAGAAGAACAGAGTTTTGCTGCATTTTTTTCTTCTTCAAGAAACAAGAGATCTGTGAGAGTAGTAGTGAATGAAAGAAGCTTCTTCGAGTTCTTGTGATAGTGAGACGACTAGTGTTGGAAACATAGAGAAGTTAAGACACTTGTTTGGTTTTTGATGAAGTAAGACGATTGGTTATAAGAACGGTGCATGGGGACTATCTCTGTCTCTCTGTATACGCGTATAAGTTTGTGTGTGTGTTTGATGTGGTGAGTAGGAGGAGAAGTAAATGCAGAGGATAAAGCTTTTTTGGGATCGGCTATAAAGGCTAGAACTATATATAGAGTTTTTTTTTTTTTTTTTGTTCTCTCTACTGTTTTCGGATCTTTCATTGAGAAGGAATGAGATTAATGAGAAAGAGAAGAATAAGGTCAAATATGGTCAGAGAAGAGACATTGGAAAATGCAATTGCATGTGTCCATTTATGTTGCGGCTATGCCAATGTGTGTATTTATGTTCTTTTCTAGTAGCACTTAAATTGTTTTGGATTTTAGTTTTGTAAAGAAGTTTAGATTCCTCCTCATAATCTCTTCGAACTAGAGACCAAAACAAATAATTTTGTTGTTTATTAAAAAAAAAAGCATATAATTTTGTTTTTCCGTTGTTAATGATCGAACTTCGGAATCTTGAAACTCTTTTTCGATAGAGTGATAATACATTGGTTCATCTATCGACACCAAAAATTTCGATAATATTGCGGAATGGTGAAATGATTATATGCTAAGCTGCAAAATTTTATTAAACATATAGTTTTTCGAAATAACGATTTATTTTCAGTATTTTGTGTGTTTAAGTGATCAATCTCTTAAAATAGTTTAATTATTTTGCTTTTTCACTCAATAATATATTTGTGATTTTTGCGATCTTGTAGATTCGATGAATTTGCCTCCAATCCATAAAATTTTACTGGTTAAAATACAGTAAAAACTAAAAAGATGTGAATTCTATAGATGTTGTGTAGTCTTTCAATTTATCCTTTTCAACCCTAATCTCTCCATTTGTTTACAAACATTCAGTTTGATGAGAGTTTAAGTTGTATAAGTAATGGTAATGAGAAAAGAGATTTATAACAATAAGATAAATTGTGGTAGTACAAATTAGGGTAGTACAAAGTTGGAGTTTCTGCTTTATTTCCAGTCTTTTGTGGTCTAGCTTCATCTTCTCTCGCCTAGTATCAGCTTTGTGGTGGTAGCTTGTGTTTCGATCCGGTTCGTTCTCTTGCCGTTTTCAGTCTTCGGTGTGGTGCGGGTTGTATGGGCTCGGTCCTTGTCTCTACGTTTTATAGATCTGATCGAGATCTCATCATAGCATTGGTATCTTCTTAGGCGTTGACATGTCGTGGTTTCTTCGCATTCTTCGATTTCGCCGCTTCCAGGAGTTATGGTTGGTTCTAGTTGTTTCGTCCTAGTTCCCCTCTTGCTGGTATGGATGCCCCGGTTCTCTTTGTGAGGTAGTATTCAATTGTTAAAGGAAGAGTCGCTCTCCGTTGCCGTGGATTTTCTCGTCACCTTCGGTTAGCCACTTGGTCAAGTTGTTCTCTCATGTGGTTTGGTGGTAGGCGAATTGTTATGGTGTTAGATTCTGGTTTTACTGCTTATGTTTCTCTTGTCTTAGTTATGTCCTTTCCTTAGTTTGGATTTGTATTTCCTAAGTTTCCCTTTTTTGGGCTTTAGCTTCCGAGGATATCCCGTTATCCGTCGGTTTAGTTCTCAGTATTGTTCAAGTCTTAGCTTGCGGGATCATTTCTTCGATCGCCGTTGTTGTATCTTTTATCATGAAATATAATCTATCACTTAGACGAAAAAAAAAAAAAAACAATAAGATAAATAAGTTCTATGGTAATGGCAATACATATATACATTTATATGGGTTTGACCTTGGCCAAGGAAAGAGAGTGGTTGAGATGAGAGAGGATAGTTCTTTAATTTCTGCTTTTGTTGTGAAGTGAGTTAGCTTCTCATTACTTAAGTCCTTTCATCAAAAAAGAGGGCAGTTGTATTTCTATTTTTAGATTCATAGAAACATTCACATTTATGTTAAATATTACATAGATTTTTAAATATATAGGATTTCTATGATAAATATATTTATTATATTAATAAATATAAAAGAGAGTAAATTCCATAGAAAAATGAAGAAAAGAGTCTTAATTTTATAGATTGACAGAATAGTCCATAATCTAAACTATAGATTTTAAACCCTCAAATAAAAAAATGGTATATTTTTCCTTAATTTTTACAAGATCTAACCTATCTTATAAATTTATATTATCTTTAAAAAGAATATTGCTCAATCATCCCTATAAATAATTGCTAGGTCAAACGCGTTCTCTCATCCATATTTTTTGTCATCACCCCAAACTCGGCAACATATTGGTTAGTTCTAACTCGATTCTCTTTGATATTTTCCCGATTTAAAAAAAAAAAAGATTTTGTAGATGTCATCTTTGAAATAAAGACCGAAGTATATAGCTTCTGAAGTTGAATCACACCGTGTTCATACACTAAAGAAATTCAATTGTGGATTCTCTAATACTACCATCTATATACTACCATGAAAGAGACAACAATGGATTACAAATGCTTTAATTTATCTTTTGCTTAAATGATGAATACAGAACATTTTGATCATAAATATATGTTTTTGAAAAAATAGGGACGACGTCGACATGTGACCTCAAGATTACGAGTTCGAGTTTTAAGAGTAGATGGGAGACTAGTTTAACTTGTTCTTATCTCCGATCCAAAAAAATTTATGAACCTTTGTTAAAGTCCAAAACTTCATGATTAGAAAACAAATGTTTTCTTTAACAATATTTTAGTTAAATATAGGGGTCAATTTTCTTTGTAAGAAATCGTAAAATTCATTAGTCTAAAATCAATTAATGTAAAGTATCAATCTGATGTGAAGATGGTGACACGTCATATTCATTATAGTTTATATTTGTGAAACGTTAAGGTGTACAACTATTATCTTATGGAAAACATTCTCCTTTTGTATAAATGTGATGTTATCCCTGAGATATGATCAGTCTCAAATTGCATAGTTAATTAATTGTCTTCTTAACTTGTGGTTGTGCCTCTTAATGAAACCCAATTGCTAATAATTCATCTTCTTTCTTCTTTTGGCTCCTACTGATCAAACTTAGCCACATATAAGACACAATATAGGTAATCAGTCCATCTCAAAGTATTGGGCCTTTGGCTACTTTTACGTGTATCATTGAAGCAACCTCTTTCTGTTACGTTCCACAATGTATATAGATTATAGACTAATAATTTTTTTTTTTTTTTGAATAAATGTAAAATTACATTCATCAAAAAATCTTCGTAACATTAAATACGTCGTTTTGCTAAAAGATTGAAAAAGATGTGACTAATAATTTTAAAGTATTAATTATAAAAGTTATTTCTTAAAATTAATAATCATCTTTTTCTTACTTTTTACTTATTGTAGCACCTTGACAACATATTGGATACTAGGTCCGGACCCGCACGTACGTGCGGGGTTTTATATTTTTATAGTGTTTTAAATAGAATTTGGTACAGTAGTTTTTTATTTTTTGATTGGTTTTAAAGTTTGAAGAGAAATATAAGTAACAATGTAATAATTTTGATTTGTTGAAAGATTGGAGTGGTTTGTTTGGTTTTGTTGGAATATATGTAAATTTTTATTATTGTTGTGTAATATTTGTAAGATTGAATATTGAGTAATTAAAATAATAGATTTTTTTAAACAAATGTAATATAATTTGTTTGGTGCATAAAAATTTAAGTTTGAAACTTGATGCAATATTAATTAGTATATATAGGTGATTTACCAAATTTAAAAATATAGGCCCATGACTGAAACAGGAGAAAAATAGTTTTGGGCCGCCGGAATTATAAGACCCATTATGCATGGTATAGAATTCAGGCCATGTTCCGTTTTTTCTTTTATTTCATTAAATGTTTGCACTTTTGTTTTTTTTATTTGGACAGATAAAAATCCAACACGACATTTTTGGTCTTTTTCGGTGGAAAAAAAAAACCCTATGTTCTTGAAAGCTTAATGGTCGATCTAAGAATCGATGATAAAATTGTTCGATTATCAACCTATTACGTCTGCGTTTATCATCTTTCTATCTCAAAATCGGAATTCTTCATAGAGGTAATCTTTTATTTATTCAGATTTCGAAAATTTTTTTATCTAAATTTGTAGATTCGATTTCAATCTTAGAAATTTCCAATTTGAACAGAGATACTGGGCAATAAATTTGAAGAACCCTGACTTACATGAGTTAGGATTACCAATTATAGTCAAAAATTTTGATTTCAATTAATTTTATAAGAAATCGCAAATTGATTTTCAATTTTATTTGTGTTTACCAAGTAAATCAATCTATCTTCTTAGATCTGCAAAGCCATTGAGTTTATAGTTTTTATAATTTCATAGTGTAAAGATTTTAACAAAATCTTTTGTTTCCTTAAAAGGTTTAACATTTAACTTTTTCTAAATGGATTTCAGATTATTACGAAGATGATGATATTGCCAATAGAAGACGATTTACAAAGATAAGTTCTCTGTTACGATCTATCCTATAACAAAAGATGTTTTAAATATATATGGTACTGAAGTTAGATAATTCAATGTTTACAGACCAAACTCAAATCTTTAAAGAAGGAAAATTTGATGTCGTTTAAAGCCAGTCCAAATTCTGAAATCATTGTTAAAGGTTAGTGATGTGTTAATGATTCAAATTTGGTGTAATCTATTCCCAATATTTAGCTATTGTTAGTTGTGTCTCTTTCTGAATTAGCATGTTTTTATGAAAAACATAGTATTCTCATTGTATGTTATCAGATTTGACTAAATTTACCCATTTTTTTTGTTCTCAGACATATTGCTTAGCCTAACATTTATGGGTACAATATAGTTGTTAGAAAACTTCCTTAAATTTAGTTTGGTTGCTGATAAAACTTCATATGGAAAACATAGTAAAATAGAGATTAAATGCAAAAGAAACAAATAGAGTAGATATTAGTTTAAGTCGATTACAAAAGGAGTTTTTCATACCAAAAGGAAGTTTTAAAAAAGACAGAGTTAATCTCCTGAGAACAGAGTTAATCCCCTCTGAAAATTAAAAAAAAAAACAACATAAACTAAGAGAAACTGATAATCCTTGCACATCCAATCCTTCCTTTAATCAGAGGTTAGTTCTCAGCAACCATCTCCATCATCACATCCTCTTCGTCACTTGATCCATCGTCGAATGATCGCCTGCAAAAAAACATATGCTTTATGTTTACCTAGGCCATTTGAAAACCAAAATATTACACAATTAGAATAAAAATTTTAATCATTAGTTTCTTCAATGTTTTTAACAGTTTGTTCTACATCATCTTTTTCAGGTTTGGATATTTAGATGACAACTCTAACTTATAGATTTCCTATTTTCAAGTTAATTGTCGCTTTATAATTCTAAGGTTAGTTATTTTTTCTTTTGATTTGATCATGTTCACGTGTCAAAACATATTACATAAATAACATGGGAATCTGTTTCATGTTTGCAGATTTTTTTACCTACTATAAGTTATGGATCAAGTTCAAATTGCAATCCAATTATAAGGTTAGTGAACTCTTATTTTTTTGCTTATTCATCTTTGAAAAATCTTATAGTTTTTATTGGTAGTTAGTAAAGAAGTGAAATTAAGCAGAAACTTGGTAGATATTATTCCATGAAATAAATCTGATCTGAAGTAGAAAGTTGCATAGGAAACAAATAACATCTGAATTTTAAAAACTTGAAGGAAAGAAAAAACCAATAAAAAACACCTTAGCTATGTAACTAACATAATAGCTATGTAATCAAATGGGAAATTGTTACCTTGGAACCACCTTAGGAGTGTCTTCCTTACATGTTGGACACCAAAACATAATGTTGTATGTTGTATGGTGCGGTTTATGATACACGATTATTTGTATATAAGAATGATATAGTTACTTACAGATGTATCAGCAAGAATCATTTCGACGGTTTCTCCAGTGTATTGAGTGTATTGAGTCCAAGAATGGACAATTTTAACTTGAATTCTCCATTCTGTTTTGAAAGGTTTGACATCAGCAAGGGTGGTGAATGCTAGCTCAGCTGCCATTTTCTTAGTGGGATTGTGTAGAGAAAGAGTGAAAGCTTGAGAAGGTGAGTTTAACATAACATTGGATCATATATTTATACTAATCGAAATACGGCTATAATTTTCTAGGTTTTAGAGAATTATCGGGGAAGAGGATAAATGCGAATAGAATATTTTAGGTATATAATTGATATTATGCTATTTTTTGGGTAAGATTTAGAACAAATATGGATTTGAAAAGATTTTATGATTTTAAATATAAAATAAAAAAGGAAGTTAATTGTTTTCGTTTATATGGAAAGATTTTTTCAGCACAAGGAAATTATTTAATTGCATTTTAATTGATAGCATCCCGGAGATTGTGTGATGATCTAGAAATTATATGGAGTTGTTTGGATTTGGAAAATTTTTGTATCTTTGATTATGCAAAATTTAAGTTGTGATTGATATGGAAATAGATTTGATTACGTGTTATAATATTAGAATAAGTTTATCCTTAATCGGGTTGATTACGTGATTACGGAATATTTTTGAATAGGGTTGTTATATAGAATAAATGATTTTCCGAATTTTAAGTTGTGCTTGATATGAAAATAGATTTATTTACGTGTTATCTAACTAATTTTCTGTTTAATGTTTGTAGATATGTTACATAAGGCCTGATATTAACAATGGGCCAATTAACATAAAGCCCAGTTGTGTTTTACCGCAGATGTATCAGCGATCCGTCTCATTTACCAGATGGATATCCGATTCAATGTCCAGGATCCGCGTCCTTTTGAGTCCCAATTGTCAATTATACCCCTCGTTGAAATTCTGTGTTTTCACTTGAAATACTAAAATTCTAATGGCATCAATTGTAATTATTTACCCTTAGTGAGGTTAGATATTATGTAATCCTTCCCAATTAATAGAATAGATATTTAGATTACAGTTAAAAAAAAACTTAACAATTTTTTGTTGTTGACATTATAGTTTCTTCAAATCTAAAACCACCAACGTTGTGTAATATTTAGATTTTATTAGCCCCAAAAAAGCTTTATTCCTTTTATTTTTTTAAAAAAGGTACATTAATGTTTTTATTGTTCCTAAATCCTAAGTAATAAATAGTTAAAATAAAGACAAACTGATATTGTAGTGTATAAATAGTTTATCGTAAACTGATATTGTAGTGTATAAATAGTTTATCGTACGAACTGTAACATCATCGCTTTCATAGCTCAGTCGGTTAGAGCACCCGTTTAGTAAGCGGGAGGTCTTGAGTTCAACTCTCAATGAAAGCATTGTCTCCTTATTTTTTTTATTTATGTATTTTTTATTGAATCGATATAGTCGAAAGCTTTTTTTTTGTTTTTAAAGTCTTCTTCTCTTTTCACAGTCTCTCGCAATCTCCGATTCTCCTTCTTATTTCATCGCCGTCGCTACTGTCTCTCGTCGGTAAGTTCCTCTCTATCATTTCCTTCTTCTTTGACATGTAATCTCATTTGCCGATGGTGAAAATCGTTTTGTTTTCCGGTTTTTTACTCGGGCACGAAACGTGTTCGATAAAATGTCTCAAAGAGTATTTTTTGGACTGATAACGAAACTGCTTTATCTCTTTGCTTTTGTTCGTGATTTTGTACTGCGGTTCTAACATTAATATGATCTGGGTATGCTTTCGAATTGTAAGAGTTTACCCAGATTCGTCTAGATCTAATGCTCATGTTTTAGTTTTGGAATCGAAATTTCGCGTCTTTAGAAGCTAATGTTAAGGAAACGGAACCTAGTTTTGGAGAATCGTTGCTTAGAGTAGATCACAGTGACATAGAAACCTTAATTTTAGGGACTCTTTTCATTCTCATAGTTTGCACATTCTCGTAAAGTTTGTACCTTTCTATGAGGCATTTACCATTTTAGCTTTGAAGATGATTGAATGCGGTTGAAATGATTGTTGCGTCGGTTTGTTAAATCTATCAGATTACAATGTGTGATTTGTTAAGTTGTTTATGTTTCATTGTGTTGCTTATGTTAAGCTGGTATAGTTTCAAGGAAGATGGCTAGTGGTAGCCTGAAAAGCCTTATATCTTCAGCAGTGGGTCGCGGTGTGACCGAAGCAAGAGCCAGGATTTTCGGACATATGCTTAACCCAACGGGACAGAGATCTCCTCATAAGATATTAAGGAAGAAGCTTATTGGTGATAAGGTTGCAGAATGGTATCCATACGACATCAAGAATGAGGATCCTAATGTCTTGGCTAGAGAAGAACAAGAGTACTTTCCTAAACCTCTCTTTTTTTTTGTTTACTTTTCAATAAATTGCCATAGAAATTCTTTGAGTGGGATTGAGCTGTAATGTTTCCACAAGCTCTAGTTCAACTGCAAATTCGGTGTTAGTATCAAAAATCCTAGACATGAGAAAGAAACTCGATGTAGATTGTATGGGTACTGTAAGTGGTTGTGATTTGTGAAGCGCTTATGCAGAGTCCTTTTCTTTTGTTTCTGGTGTAAAATGCAACGAAGTCACGGTATAAGCTTATTTGGCAAGGATAGCTTTAAGGATTGTACTGTCTTTGAAATTCACCTACACTTGGTTTTATCTATTGTTTAGTCATAATCTGTTGAGAGGCATTTTAACTTAAGTTTGTGTGTTGTTGTAGGCGGATATCGAAGCTTGAGATGTTGAAGCGTCGTAACAAAGGACCACCTAAGAAGGGTCATGGAAAACGTGCTGCGAAGCGTAACAAGTAGAAGTAATAACCATAGCTACAAAAAAACTCGGCACTTTTAGAATCAGCTCTTCTGGTTGGATCAGATAGAACAAGTAAAAATTTCTCCTACTTAAAACTGCATTGGTTTCTAGTGATGTTACTATGTTGAGACATAGTTGAAATTGCTTCCCTTTTGACTAGATGTCAATGGCGTTGTTTCTCTTCTCTTACTGCTTTTCTTTAAATCTTTTAGATGCTTTAAGATAAATTTCGATTTTGTGTATATTCGTATTACTCATACTAAGTTAGGCTTCTTACGAGGGTAGTGCTTGAGAATGCTCGCTACAACCAGATGTTGTATATGAGGAAACATCGAACTCAACATACTAAACCAGTAAGCATAAAAGAGTACAGACATATAAGCATAGGGATGTCAAATGGGTTTCATGACCATGGGATATACCAGTCCAAATTATAATGGTCCGGATCTGGTCACTCCCAAATTCAAAGCGGTCAATATGGGCTAGAAACCCATTTAGCCCGCAAACAAATGGGGTGAACTTATCTAGACATGGGCTGTCCAATAAATCTTAAAAATTAGGGTTACTAATTTGGGGAAATTTTTTTTTTTTTCATTATTTCTTTAAAAATTAGAAAAAGATAGAGAACGACAACTTTTTTTGGTCATTATTGATTATGTTTATGGTTATAAATTTGAATTCTTATTGAATTTATGATCTTATAGGTATGATGAAGATGGTTGAAGGACAACAAATTTGCGAAACTCAAAGCATAAACTTTAGGGGAATGTGTACGAAATGGAGAAATTGCCAACGAGTATGTATGAGCGAAGGTTTTCCTGACGGTCGATGCAAAGGATTTATTCGCAAATGCATTTGCACGAAGCCTTGTCCTGTTTCTACTTAAAACTTTAAAAATTATTGAACTAAAGACATGTACTCAAAACGTTATCAATAAGATATGGCTACTAGCTTTGATTACTATCACATTTTTTTATATCGAATTAAAATACGATGATTTTTAGTATTTGCTATAGTAATTTTTTTTTTTTTTTTTTTTTTTTAAATCATAAATATATATTAATCAATCCCAATTGGGCAAAATACATGGTTACAACCGAGAAATACGGATACAAAAAAGCAAGGAAAACCGACGACGATGACCGAAGAAGAGATCTGAAAAGCTACGGGTGATGAGAACACAAGGTCAAACGATTAACTCTGGCGGTAACAAAGGCGACTCCTTTGCGGTTACACTCCGACGCCGAGAACATTGACCGGAGTTACCGGTTCCTGTCGCCGAGCCGTCGCCGAAGTAAACCAGACCCAAAACATCCTTTCCAGAATCGTTGACTTATAGACACCCATTCCCTAACCCTTTAACTCCCATACCTAGCAAGAAAAAAGGTTACTAATCGAACCCTCAAATCCAATCGTCGTCGACACCGTTTTCCTCACCAGCCGACTCCACCTTCAATCCGTTCCGGCAAAGACCAAACAAGGTTTCAGAAAGACTGTGGCTCAACAGACCTGTGAACCAAAACCCAGAGAAGCCTTTAGATCTAAAAATTAGATCGCCAAGACACGCAGCTAACACCCACTGAACTCCATCGGACTTCCGCCGCAACCACAGCGAGACTCCCGAGAGGCTGAGCTGCGAGACGACACCACTCCGATCTACGAGCGTCCTCAACCCAAGACCGGAGAAACGTCTCAAACCTCCGGGAAACAGGCCAAGATTGCATCCAACCGGAGATCTACCACACCTCAGCTGCTGGAGAAGAAGGAGCGACCACCACCGTAAATCTCCGAGGAAACCATGGAATGGTAACTTATTTAGTATGTAAAGGTTATAGTGATTTTATATAGATGTATAACTTATTTAGTATTTAAAGGTTCGGAATGGTAACTTTATACCGTTTTGACAACTACCAATCACATAAGTGGTATCAAAAGCGTTACTAAAAATATTAATTTCAGCTCTTTTTACAGTTTTGCAATATTCCGTAACAATTTACTTGTTCAGTTTACAACTAAAAAATCATATAGCTTTTTGTTACCAATTAGACCTCGAAAATTTGGACTTACACTTTGAATGGTTGTGACGCGCGTAACATATATTTAGTAGTTTATATAATCATCTGTTTCAAAATATAAGATGTTTTAGCTAAAATTACGTATTTTAAAAAATATTTTTTTAAAAAAAAATTAAACCAATCATAAAAAAATTATATAATATAAATAATCTTAAAATATTAAATTAATCATAATTTACATAAAAATTTAAAAACATATTTTATTGTAAAACAAAAAAAATCTCCTCTGTAAATGAATTAGTCCATAAAAAGTTAAAAAGAACCTCTTAAAGAGGGTTGGTGTAACCTGTCTAGTAATATAGTCCACGTGTGTAAAATGCAATAAACTCAAACGACAACATTTTGAAAACGATGGCAAATTCTTGAATTATTCTTCTTTTTATCACTCACCTAAACAAAAAAGATTCATCTAGTTGTGAAAGAGAGAAATGGAGGAAGCTCTAAAGATTCAATCTTTAGTCATTTATCCGATCAAATCTTGCCGTGGAATCTCTGTTCCTCAGGCTACCGTTACTCATACTGGTAAAGTTCCTTTTTTTTTTATATAATTGGTATGAGAAAGATTCCCTTTATATCATTCTTGATTTCTAGGATTGTGTTCTGTTTCTGTTCCATTATAAGTTATGGGTTTGATGATACCTGAAAAGGGTCTTGTTTGATTTGAAGGAAAGTCATGGGTTTGATACATTTCATGATACCATAAAGGGTCTTGCTTGATGTTTGACTATGAAGTTGTCTTGGTGTGGATCTAATGGATAATTCCATGGGTTTGTTTCTGTGGAAACTGATGTAGGATTTCAATGGGACCGGTATTGGTTAGTTGTGAACTATAAAGGAAGAGCATACACTCAAAGAGTTGAGCCAAAGCTTGCTCTCGTTGAGTCAGAGTTGCCTAAGGAAGCTTTCTTGGAAGATTGGGAGCCAAAAAAGGACTCACTTTTGGGTAAATTTCTCTACGAAAGTTGTGTCTGAATCGAGACTCGAATTTACGTTCTTGATTATTCATTTTGCAGTGGTAAGAGCTCCTGGTATGAGTCCGTTGAAGATCCAGTTGACTAAGCCAAGCTCGGTGGCAGATGGTGTGTCCATGTGGGAATGGTCTGGCTCTGCGTTTGATGAAGGAGAAGAAGCTGCAAAATGGTTTTCAGATTATCTTGGGAAACAAAGCCGTTTGGTTCGGTTTAATAAAGGTTTTAGTTTACTTTCTTGTGAATCTTTTCGTTTGCAATGAATATTGATGCAACGAGTTGATCAAGTTATTTTCTACAGATACTGAAACTAGACCTTCACCTCCTGAGTTTGCAGCGGGTTACTCTACAACATTTGCGGATATGTTTCCGTTTTTGGTTGCATCTCAAGTGAGGCAATATCTATATTTCTAATATCGGTTAATGAGAATACGCATTTGATCTTCTTTTTGCTTTTGGTTCTTAGGCTTCTTTAGACCAACTGAATACACTTCTGCCAGAACCGGTGCCTATAAACCGTTTTAGACCCAAGTAAGCTATCATTCATCCCGAGGTCTTATTACCTTCATTGATGGTTGTTTTGTTCATAATCTGTGGTTTGTTGGTTCTATGTAGCATTCTTGTTGATAATTGTGATCCTTTCGGCGAAGATCTTTGGGATGAAATCAAGATAAACGATTTAGTCTTCCAAGGAGTTAGGCTATGTAGCCGCTGCAAGGTGAATATGATGTGAAAGTTAAGTACACTCAGATTCTCAAGTTGAGGTTTTAACCGTTTTGTTCTTTCAGGTACCAACTGTGAATCAAGAAACCGGGGTTCCGGGTGCAGCAGAACCAACTGAAACTCTGATGAAGTTCAGATCAGACAATGTCTTAATGCCAGACAAGAAACCGCGTGGAAAGGTTAGATATAAGGTCTTGTTTGGTTTTGAGAAGACTTGTTGTATCAGTATGATGCTAAACCTATTCAATAAATTGATGTTGATTTTGGTTTATGACAGGTTTTCTTTGGCAAGGAGATGGTTTGGAATTGGAACTTAACCAACACTGAAGACAAAGGCAAGAAGACAATCAAAGTTGGTGATACCATCTCTGTCCTAAGGAAGATCCCTTCCAGAGCTGAAGCAGCTGTTTAAGTCACATGTATAAACATTTTGCATCTTCTTCTTCTTCTGTTGTGTTGTTATCTCTAAATGAAGTAAAGAGAGATACTTTCTTGCTCGTGTAAACTTCACTTATTCTGAGTTTCATCTTGTTGAAACTGTGATTTTGTTTGGTTTGAATAGTTTTCACTGATCTTTGAGCTTTGAAACTTTGAAATCAGAGGTCTTGGATTATATTTTCCTCAGTAGCCATCAAAGATGCCGTTGAAACTTATTTTTACTCGAAACAAGGAAGAAAGAGCCTAGATGCGCAATATTACAATACATTAGATTTCATACTCGACAGAGGTCTCATTTTTAACATTTCAACTTATCAGACTCCAAAAGTTGTTGAACAGCAACCAAATCTGGAAGCACAATAGCTCCAGCTTCTGTCCAGTCTTTAGCAGCTTCCGTCTTAAACCTATCAAGCAACAAAGCATGCATCCCAATACTCTTTGCCGGAGCATAATCTATACGCATACTGTCTCCAATATGCAAAACCTCTTCAGGCGCAATATTCCCCGCTCTCTCTAAGGCGAGCTTGTAAATCCTCGGATCTGGTTTCTCTATCCCTTCAATTCCAGAGAATACACCAAAATCCCACTCTGCCTGAAATGAACCATATGGCAACTATTGAGTCAAGTATTAAGAACCTAAGACTCTCACACACATTCACAATGAGTCCTTAGAGACTCTTCACTACCTTGGTCAAACCTAAGGCAGGTAAAATAACTTCTTGATATCGGTATTCTGCATTGCTAACAAGTCCGACTATAAGACCTTTCTTGCGTGCCCATCTTAAAAAAGGTCGAGAATCTTCAAACACAGAGTAAGGTGCAGCAGAACCAAACGTCGAATAGATTCGCCTAAATATCTTCTCAAACGTCTCCTCATCATACTCATATCCAGCCTAATCAATCACCCACCATAACATCAAATTAAGTAACACACATACACATATACACACGCCGAATATCGAAGAAGATAACATTCAAATCAAATACCTTGACAAATGAATCTCTCACACAAGTTTTCCACCAAACAATATTCGGCATTTTCGCATGAAAACCGAAACAAGGATACTTTTGTGCCATATCTGTATAAGCTAATTTAAAACCTTCATGAACTCGTTTATAATCAGGACAAGGCAAACCAATAGCTTTAGCAGCCATACAATAGTAATCACCAAGCTCTCCTTTGTAAGCTATAAGTGTACCAGTAACATCTACTGTTATACACCGTAATTTCGATAAAAGCGACACCGCCATTTCAGATTCTTTCACCAAAATCTGCACAAAAATACACAAAAGACGATCAATTTATTGATACAGATACCAAATTGAGCTCTAATTTCTTCACCTACCAATAGAGAAAAGGGATTAGATTTGCAGAGAAAAACTGATTTCGATTTCAGGGTTTTTGCTAAAAAGTGGTGATTGATTAAACCAAGAAACAATAAATGATGGAATCTAGGCAAAGTATCGATCTTTTCAGCAGCTGAATCATATCAATGTAGGGTCACATAAAAAAGAGAACTTTTTTTTGCAAAAAAGGACGGAAATTTGGAAGAACCCGTGAGGAGAGAGAAAAATTTGAAGTACCCAGAAGCTGAGAATCGAGGAAAAATATCTCTACATGGAAGGAATCGCCATTGTTTGTTTCTTCTTATCTTTGGGTTTGCTTCTAAAAGCTTTTTAAGCTAACACTAAAATGAGAGATCAAGAAGAAGACTCTCTTTGTATTTTATATGCGTGTTTACGTGTTGATTATTTGGCACACAGAGAAATTTAGGCAGCTAATAGAAAATTTTAATCTTGGTGTTAGATAGATTTCTTGAGAAATCGGACACTCTTAAAGCTTTAAAGGTAAATTAATTGCAGTTTTGGAGAGCAAGTTCGAGGGTATTTGTGTAATTTCATATAAGGAAGAAATGAAGGAAAGAGTAAACCCATTGGATGGTGGCATGACAGTGGCCTGCTGTATTGTCCTAAACCCAAAAACGGTTTCAGGTTTTCGATTTTTGTGTCTTTTTTTTTTTCCATCATTTTCCAAATTTTTAATGATTTAATTGTACTATTTTTTCATGATGTTTTTGTTTACTAAATGCAAAATTACAGTGGGGAATCAGATTCATATAATAGTTTCTTATTGTTCTCCAAGAAACTTTAGAACCATGTGTATCTAATTAAGAAAATGTTCACCGAAAATTTGATTGCTTTACTGTGTTTTATGTATGTGTTTACATTTCAAAAGTATATAAGATTTTGATATTTTGTTTTATTAGACTGTAAATGCAAATGATAAAATAATATATCATCCGTTTTTCGTGTATGATAAACTTCGAATCGATTAAAATCCGCTCACATTGTGAAAACCCTTTCATGGCGAAGATAGATAGATCGATGGTGGTGAGAGATCGATGATGGTGAGAGCGGCTGAGAAAGAGAGAGATCGGTGATGGTGAGAGAGTTACGAGAAATTTAGGTTTTGTTTCGCTTTATCAAATCGGTTTAGACATTTAATTCGGTTAGATTCGGTTTACACATTTGATTTAAAATGTTTAATTTCTATTGGTTTGATTATGAGTAACCACTAATCCATTCTAATCAAAATCATTTCAATCCAATTCATTAAACTCATTAATCCATTTAATCCATTAAGATCCAAATTTTCCATCCATTAGATCCATGGATTGGATTGATCCATCAATTTCAATCCATTTTGACACCCCTAGCTCACAATGAAGTAAAAATGTTTTGATAGCAAACATTAAAACTTATGGTAGTTAAATTAATAGTATCAAAGAAGTGTATTCTAGAAGGTAGGATAAAAATAAGTTAGTTAAGAAAAAGTCATATTTTAGGCGAAGTTATGATTAACATTTCGATTCTTTTGACTTTTGAAAAGAACATGTAATACGATCTTTCGTTTGGTATAGCTAGAATTGATCCAAAAAAGAATCCATACTAGAAACTAGAGTAATTAGGTAGGATGTTTGAATCTTTCATGAGATTCTATGGTTGAGCAAAGATATACAAACTTCTAATGAACCTTGAACCTTCCATGGCCACTCGGGTATCTCAACTCGCATTGTGCATAGTACTAGGCCTGCGAGTTCGGATAATCGGGTCAGGTCTTTCGGTTATCGGTTTATTCGGTTATCAAAATTTCACCCGAAATCAACCAAAAAAAATAGTCGGGTCGGGTTTTGGCTATTGACTTTCTGCCAAATTGAACCGATTTTCTGGGGTTTTCGAGTAAATTCAGTTGTTAGATTCGGTTAAAATCGGTTAAATTTTGGTAATTTGGATAATTTCGGTATAATATTTGTTTTTTTAAAAAATATATATATCGGATAACCGTTCGGTTAATCGGGTCGGGTCGGTTACCGAACATAAATCTCCAACCAGTTTCTATATATAGAACTTAATAATACAAGACTAAAATCTCAGGTAAAGACAAAGACTAAACTATATACAGTCAACAACAGAGACAAAGGAGCTTGGATCTATCTATTCAATGGTGGAAAATAATGAGCAATGCTTGAAGTAGAACCATCACCTTTGCTTTTACCAGCGTTAAACTGCTTATTAGGGCGTAGGAAACTCCTGAGTTCTCGTTGAATCTCAACCGGTAATTCATCGAAAACCGACTGGTCAATTTCGTCAGTCTTATATCCCCAATCTGTTTCTCTTCTCTCTTCTACCTCTTGATTCACTTGACTATTATGGCTGCTGCCACTAAATTTGGCTCTTTTACTGGTTGATGACACTGTGGAATCTTCTTGAGTCTCTTGCTTTGATGGAGGAGTTGCATTGTAATTCTTAAAGATATCGACAATTGAAGGCATTCCCTAAGAATAAACAAGCAAACAAATCCCAGTTAAGGTAGAAGCTTTTTGTGCATCAAACCAAGCGATAAATCGCGTACCCGATTCTTTTCTTTCGAGTAGTTCATCTTTCGCCAAATCCTATTTGTCTGTGTGCCTTTGTTTGATTCTGATTGGGTAGAAACATGCGTTGCTTCGTTTGATGGACAAGAGACAACATCCTGAAAAGGAATGTGTGGAATTGGTTCTTCAAGGATACACCATTATTTGATGAGACAATTTGGGAACATATACATAAGCTCTTGAGCCCTAACCAATCACTTCTTTACCAGTTATAATTACTAAAGAATCTCGTCACATTTCCATTCCCTTGAAAGTTGAAACTGAGAACGTAATTGAGCCTAAAATATGTTTGGTCTTTTTGCTAGATCACAGAAAGGCTTAAAATATGCTTTGGAATAAAGAGAAATGAGAGCTGATACCTTTTCGGAGACTGGATCAATGCCTTTATCTGGGTTTTCAAAATTAGGCAAAGTATAAGTTACACCGGTGTCTTCTTCAGGCATTGCTGCTTGGGTTTCTGTTGACCTCTGTTCTGAACAACCTTCACTAGCTGCACCAGTTGCAGGAAAAATTACGACATTAAATTACCAGAATCAAGAGAAGTAGAAAGTTCTGAATATATAGAGAAAGACTTTTATATACCTGAAGGAGTCATCGCTACATGATCTTGAACACAGCCATCTGCTGAACGAGAAGGAACAGTAGATTCACTCTGGAAATATCTCATTATCGAGCTTGTCCCCTATGGTCATAAGATATCACTCCTAACAAATCAGTGAAGAAACCAGCTAATGCGTGAAAGTGAGCAGTAATTAGCAGAGATTTAGAAGCTACAAGGACTTACAGATGGTATATCAACAATTTTACTTGCGGAAACAGAAAGGCCTGTTATCCTCCATGTCTCTTGCTTATTTCCTTGAGGTTTGCTCCCGAAAGGTCCCATGTACTCACGTAAGGCAGCTTGGAACAGATTAAAGGCATCTTCTTGGATCTTGGTTACTCCATATCTCAGAGGACATGATTTTGAAGGAAATTTCTTATGAGAATCTGAATCCCTTGACTGCATTAGAAAATATGTTTTAAGTCAGTAGTCTTCCGCAGAGAACAATGATAAAATAGCCAAGTACATTTTTAATCAAAAACCACATAACCAAGAGAAAAATAGGTACTTTGAAAGCGCTAGCATGAAGGGTAAGGGTACTCGCAATCCTCTTATTCTGCTCCAAGTCAGAACTGAGGCGCTCGCTTAGTTCTTCGGAAAGCTGATTCAGCCAATGCTGAACCTAAAAGTATAACAGAAAACACAACAATTATACTACAAATTAGTTATATGATATGACCAAAGAGAAAAACGACATTTTCTAGTACCTTTCCAAAAAATTTCAATCTTATATGCATTTTCTCTTACGACCTATAAACTAAACCAACTGATAAAAAAAGGAAAGTGCATAATCTTCTTGAGATTCTAGTCTTACAGTTGAGAGTGACTTCAAAGCACGAGGTCCGGGAAATGTCTTCCCAGAACCATGACTTTTGGGGAGAAGGCGACCTTGCACTTCTTCTCCACTGATCCCTCTTGCGATATTCCATAACCACGTACTACAAGTCAGAGGAAAAGAAGTATTAATTAACGAGTTTACTGGAAAAAATCAGAAAAACAAGTACAAGTGGCATATCCTTTTAATGTTTATTTATTAAGAAGGAAAAACATTACAAATCTTAGCAGGCTAGAAGGTAGCAAGGTACTAATGAAAAATGGTTTAAAATCTCCAGAAATCTGCAATAGCCTAACCGTACAGAAGAACAAGTGTCTTTCTTTTCCAAAGCTATTACCCAGTATTTATTCCATAATGCTCTTGCAGCTTTGTTTCCGAATATTGCAACAAGTCCCCAACAGTGTCAATTCCCAGATCAGTTTGCAAGCTAGTGCCCAGCTTTCCTCCCAGCTGTTTCCTGCAAGACGCATAATAAACTCTAAATAATTGTCAACAGTAACCGACGATTGTATGATCCTGGGACAGAGATGTAAGATGCAAATATGCAATGCACAATTGAGGATCGTCTTACACCTTTCCGAAGACAGTGATATTGATAATGAAACAAATAACAAAATTTTCGCCGGTTTACAGATAAAGTAACATGTGTATAACACAAATTCTTTTATTCTTAGGAAATTGTGCTCTGGGATCAGTAAAATTGGTCAGGCTTACTTACATTTTCTTTATTGGCAAGGAACTGAGTAATTCCTGCACAGCTGAATATGGTACAACGGTTTGTTGGGCAGGTTTATTCATCCCACTAGCAAGTTTAGCTAGCATCTGTTTGTTAAGTTATGTGTTATTACTCGCCATAAAACGACAAAAGAAAAAGAGAAATAAAAGCTTTTTCATCTTACCTTGTTATGGGCTATGCCAGCAGAACAAGTAAACTCAGTCTCCTTAAGCACTTGTTTCCGGAGTTCTGCAACAATGATAATTCCACAACTTAATAACTTATCACGACGATCAGCATCTTTTCGACATATCCAATCGCGGACATTCTCCTTGAAATCATCTCCATCCTGAATCAAACCCAAAAAAGTAGTATGCAAGTTCAAAACAAGTTCAGATAATAATATCGAATCAACTAAATTCTTGATGAAGATTAGAAGACTCCAAAACAGACCTCTCTGCTCATTCCAAGAATATGTGATTTAAGAACTTCTTCATCTATCAATTCCAAACTCTCTGGAGGTGCATCAGCAAGCATGCTTTCTGCTGCATCAGTGAGGTCTAGATACACTTCATCAATCGAAGCCCTCTCACATTTTCCACTTTTTGCTAGAATCGAAACCACCTTCACGACACATAAAAAGAAGATGACTTTAGCAAATGTCATTGTTTAAACAAACACAAACAGTATAATAATAACTTCCACTTCCATCAACCTCAGAACCGGCACCACGATATAAATTAAGGTCAGCTTTACCACGAGCCACAGGAACTTGAACCAATTGAATCTGAGGACAAGCAGCTTTAGCCTCATCACCTCTCATCGACCTGAAAATTCACCGTTTTTAGCCACCCGAGTACAATCGGCGAAAAAAGCATTCTCTAATTAAAAACTAACCGCTTAACGCCACATTTACGTGCTTCATAACTAACAGCAATCAAACCACCACCTTGCCATTCATTGTACTGTACAACAGCAGTAGGAAGTCCTCGCAACTCCGGTTGCTTCCTTTGTTCCACTAATAAATCATTCAATCATAAACAAAATCCCATAATAAGGTAAGAAAAGGAGACAATTTGACAAAATAGAAACAAAATCACACTTTTCTAATTCAAGTTCGAAATTCGGTAATTCCCCAAATCCCTAAAACAATCGCCAACGAGAAACAAAGAAACCTTTTTTTACAGAGATTGAAAAAACCCAGAATTCCAACTGTTTAAATTCGATTCAGAAGAGCTAAAAAGCTTTGCTTTCTCTCACTAAAGCGTGTAGTGACTGAATACAATTTGGGTTATAGAGAGAGAGAGAGACCTTGAACGTAGAAGCAATCCATATCGACATGAGCGATAACCCTAGCATCCGATGTCTCCGGTCTCGCTACCGGCATTTCTTCCGATTTCCAAAATCTTCGCAGAAATCAGAGAGAGAGAGAACAGAGTTTTGACCACCGAAAGAGGGTTTTTTCTTGGAGACGAATAGCGCGCGAAAAAAATAATTAGGAGATAAAGCGAGACAGATTAATAAAATGAGATATTTACAAAATGAACCCTAAAAGAAACTAAACTTTGCAAAACAAATCATTATTTTAATCTATTAAAAATCCGCAATACGACTCTGAAAACAAGTGATTTGACAACAAAACATATAATTCATTGTACATAACTACATATGGTTCAAACTTCAAATGATCTCAAACCTTAAATTTTTCTCCAAAATTGTCGTTTTATGCTATAGAGACGACAAATTATTTGTTGAAATAAATTGAAGATCGATATTGTTATTTTTAAAGATATATTGTGGTTGGAAACTGTGGACATCAAAATGTCTTTTTGACTAGAATTTAATCCGCGGTATACTGCGGGGCTATATTTTTTAAAAAAATGTAATGTTATTTTTTTAAGATTAACTGAAGATATATCATATTAATTTGTATTTTTAAATGTAGATATCTATCTATCAATTTTTGAAGTATATATACGAAAACATTTATTTTTTTAAGTAACGATGTATGGTGGATTTTAAAATTTTGAATATTTTACTTTGCAGTATACCGTGGGTCAGTTTTTTTATAACTAAAAATTTTAAATTTAAGTTGGATTTGTTTTGTTAATATTGTTTCTTTTTTTGTGTTTAAGATTGTATAATTGTATTTTGATTGTTAATTTTAGGATTTCATCCGTTATATACTGTTTTTTATTAATATCGACCCAAACCCGTCATCCCATATAAACCCGTCTATATTATCTCGTTAGCTAAATTATTAGTGTTATAAAATCCAAGAAAATAAATTATTATTGTTATAAAATCTAATAATTTTAGGATCTCACCCGTGGTAAACCGTTCTTTGAACAATTTTAAATTTATACTACTAATATATATTTTAAATTTATCATATAAAGTATATGATTTCAAGTTGTTGTTTTTTTTTTTTTTAAATAAAGCAACGACTTAAATGATGATAGATATAGTTCTTTTTCCTGTATGTGTATATGATTTTTCTATGTGAATATTTTGATTATTATAAATTAGTATTTTTATTGCTATGCAAAATGTTAATATAAATATTTGCTATAAATGTTTTTTAAAGATATATGGAAAGATTGTGTAGAGATTTTTAGAAACAAATTAGGCAAGATATTGTTTGGTTAATATCTTTTATTTAAATTTTGTAAAAGTAATAATAAATGCCAATGGCATGGACTCGTAAATACTTAGCAACTCTAGGATTTATTTGCTAAATGTACTCCAAAAATGTATATATAGATTGTTAAATTGAATACGTTCCATATTTTGGTAGATAAAACAAAAAGGTAGATAAACATTCAATATTTATTCGCTATTATTATTAGTTTCACTACTAAATTTTTTTATTAAGTTAATTATATTATTCAACTCAAATTATACTTGAATTAATTCCTAATTTCAAAGAAATATTGGGGGGGGGGGGGGGATGAAATATTAGAAGTGTTATTTGAGTTTTCTAAACTCGTACGATTTTCGAAATCTAGATGCATGTTTAATTCTTATACTCAATTATATCCACAACATCATGTCGATTGAATATTTCAAATTAGATGTGTAGTACAATGTTGTGCTTATTACATTTGATATGTCATTTTTTTTTCTTTCTTATTATATGATTTTGATTGCAATGCAACAACTCAGTCACACTTAAAAAGTTTGTTTAATTTATATGTCAAATTTGTAGAAAAGAGATTTGGGTGTTGAGTATAAGACTTTGACATTTTTTTGTAAACTTGGAATCCCTGGATTGTCAAGTTGTGACCTAATTAGATGATCAATGATCTTAGATTGTACAATGTTTATCAATTCTGCATGTGTACAAAGATTTGTAGCATTAAATGGCAGTGGTAAGCTCGTTCTTGACTGATGTAGATAAGATAGTCGTTTCGGTAGTACATAGCTTCCGCCGCGCAGCTTCGACAATCCCATAATGCACACTGCTTATCATGAAACATGGTGAGTAATATACATGCATAAAAAATTGATGAAGAAAATATAATTAAATAAATAAATCTCAAAACAGTGATTTAATAATTTTTTCCAAAAAGTATGAGTGTCAGAAATTCGTCTCCATATAACAATAGGATGAAAGATAGATGTATTATCTTTTGAAAAACGAGTCTTGAGTATTTTTAAGTTTTGCCATTTCAAGGAGTTAATTAATAACTGTTCATTTTTTTCAAATAATCACGCAACTTTAATTAGGATAACCAGTTTCTTTTTGAATTGTAAATGTAAACGTAAAATATTAAGCAAAATTAAAAACCCTTAATTTTTGGAATGCAAGCAACACTCTCCTCCTAACGGTCAAGTCCTAACGACAAATCATTTGTTGCAAACAAAACTGGTCCTAAGCTTTTGAGGCCTAATTGTTTTTTAAACATGTGGCCTTAATATTCAGTATCTAGTACTAAGCGAACTATATTTATATTCAACTAATATTAGTACTAGTTACACTGAATACAATATGATCTCTTTTCCGAAAAAGAATATGTTCAACCTATATTTTAACACATGTTCATATTATTATTTAATTATGTTAATTATAAATTATAAATAATTAGCTATCAGTTACAAAATTCGGATATATATGTTAACATTTTCTAAAATTTTCCTATTAAATTCATTGGATACTAAAAAGTGGAAAATTCTTCTAAGTTTTTTTGTAGTATTATAGGTTTTTGAGAAAAACAGTTAATTAAAAGTGTAAACAATTTAGAATGATAGAAGTTTCAAGTTATTAGAAAAAAAGAAATCCAAGGTAGAAGAAATAATGATAATGAGTAACGTTAGGGTCATGGATTCAATATAAGAAAAGAGCTGGGCTGTAAAATAATCATGCAGGAGCACTGAAAAGGTAAATAATACATGGTTTGAAACAATTTACAAACTACTTTTCATCATTTCACCTAATGACAAAACAATACATGTGATTTCATTAAATTACTAAAACTAATGTTTGCCTAAAACTCTTGCTTCCTTTGTTTTACCATATGGATCTCATTTCAAACATATACACTATTTATTTTCGTATAGTTGTTTTATAAAATTTGGTTACTTTTTTTTTTTAACGTCTTGCATTATAACGAAGAAAGAGGTTCATAATAAAACAGGGAAATAAGAAAAACAGAGCAATAAGAATGAAGAAACAGAGCACAGCCCAGCAAACTAAAAACAAACCAATAATTGCAGATATCGATCAGATGAAAGAACCTAAGATCAGATCCTCTGTCTTCGCTCTTCCTCAATCCGTGTGTGTAACCAAGCTGGTCCGCCTGACGCCAGATACGAATTGAATCTTCCATCCCTTGTAACGCTGCAAGCAATAGCCTTAGCCAAAGTGTTGGCTTTCGGTGAAGAGATCTTAAATTTCACATCCCGCATCACCTGTATTGCTTGAGAAATTTTGTTGAGAATGGATCTGTATTTCGGCCACTCCTTCGGTCGTTCCAAAGCACCCACCGCTGCATTACAATCAGTCCAAATTTCACAAGAGTGAAAACGTAAGCTATGAAGGCTTTGGAGGCACCACAGTATACAATGTAGCTCTGCAGCAATGCGATTAACCATGGGAAGAAAAGCATCACGGGCATGAAGCACCACATCTCCCATATGATTCCTTAGTAACCATGCACCTCCACAATGGACAGAATCTTTAATCCAAGATGCATAAACATTACACTTAAGACCTCCCCAAGCTGGTTTTATCCATTGGTGCACCAATCTTGGTTGTCGTCTATTCCACAAATCATTCTCATGATCCATAGCTAGATGTTGTTGACTCCATTCCTCTGCCTCTTCTAGAGCCGATGCAATGAGAATGTTGGGATCATTAGCTTGTCCTGCAAATAAAGTTGAGTTTCTTGCTTTCCATATACCCCATAATAACCATGGAATTGCAGCACGCATGTTCGCAGCTAAGGAAGCATTTTCCATTAATCTTAGAGTAAAAGCAATGTTCTCTGTAATGGAAATTGTGAAGCCTTGTTCTGGTAATGGTAAATTTGTGAGCTGCCAGACCGAGGCTGCTAAGGTACATCCAAAGAGAACATGTGCAATGGATTCTTCATGATTATGACATATTGAACACATGGGATTAATCATCAAGCCATGGCTGCGCATACAATCCGCAACCGCCAGTGCTCCCGAAAGCGCTCTCCAAAGAAATAGTTGAATTTTAGGAGCTGTTCTCACCCGCCAAATACGTTCTTTGAGCTTGTTTAATGAGCATGTAGTCTCTGAAATTACTTCCATACGGCCTGCGTCACGATTTAATAACCAATTACCACTCTTAACTGAATATTGTCCATCTTTCGTGTAGGCCCAGACGAAACGATCCTCCAAGCATGGATCTGGAGGAAAGGAGCTGATTTGAATAACATCTGCAGGTGGGAAAAACTCATGTAAGAGTGGAAGGTTCCAATCACCTTGTAGCGTTATCAAAGAGCTAACTTTTAAGCTGATATCCATCAGAGACTCTTTATTCATTGGACGTCTCGGACAACCATCAAAAAGCCATTTGTCAATCCAAATATTCGTGCTCTGGCCATTACCAATAACTTTCATAAGACCACGTTCCAAAAGTTCTTTCCCAAAGATGATGCTTCTCCATGCATATGACGGTCGATACCCGGTTGTGGCTTCTAAAAATTTTTTCTGAGAATAGTACCGTGCTTTGTAGACACGAGCCAGCAACGAAGTAGGCACATCCAATAAGCGCCAAGCTTGTTTTGCAAGGAGAGCTTGATTAAAACGACCTATATCTCGGAAGCCTAATCCACCTTGAGCCTTAGATTTACAAATCTTTTCCCATGACACCCAATGCATTTTCTGCTTATCTTCACATTCGTTCCACCAAAAATTAGACATAGCACTTGTAATCTTCTGACATTGATGCTTCGTTAGGCGGAAACACGACATTGCATAGACCGGAAGTGCTAACGCCACAGATTTTAAAAGCACTTCTTTGCCGCCTAAAGATAATGTCTTCTCATACCAACCACTTAATCTCTGCTTAAGCCGATCAGTGATAAAACCAAGAATTTCTCTCTTCGATCCGCTAAAACATTCTGGTAGACCGAGATACTTACATGTTCCACCTTCTTGTTCAATCCCAGTAAATAAACCAAGCAAGCGTTTCATATAAAGGTCTATCTTCTTGCCATAGGTTATAGCGGATTTCTGAAAATTGATTTCTTGACCCGAAGCCCTTCCATAGAGCCGGAGGCAGTGAAGAAATTCTGTACACTCCTTAAATGTTGCACGACAAACAAACAGGCTGTCATCGGCGAATAGCAAGTGTTGGATAGAGGGACATGACTCAGTTAGTCGCAGTCCAGTTAACCGGCCTTCTTGTTCGGCTTTATTCATTATATGAACCAAAGCTTCCGCACATAGAATAAAAAGAAAAGGAGATAAAGGGTCGCCTTGTCGAATGCCGCGTTCAGGTTTAATATATCCATATGATGTTCCATTCATGAGTATAGAATAAGATACTGTTCTGACACAGCACATTATCCACTGAACCCATCTTATATCAAACCCTAGTCGAATTAAAAGTTCTTCCAAGAAGTTCCACTCAACGCGATCATACGCTTTTGACATGTCGGTTTTAATGGCCATGAAATCTTCATCACATCTCGGGTTAGTCCTAAGAGCATGTATCATCTCATGGGCTAAGAGGATATTATCAGATATCAATCTACCCGATACAAAGGCACCTTGCGTGTCTGACACGATTTCTGGTAGAAATATCTTCAGTCTACTACAAAGAATCTTAGACACGATCTTATAAATCACCGAGCAGAGGCTAATGGGTCTTAAATCTGTCATTCTTGATGGATTTGACTTTTTCGGGATTAAGCAAATCTGTGTAAAATTCCATTCATGTGGAAGAGACGCAGACTGAAAAAATTTTTGAACCTCCGTAATGACTTGTGGTCCCACAATATCCCAATAAGCTTGGTAGAAAAACCCCGACATTCCATCAGCTCCCGGTGTGCTCTCTCCTTTAATACTAAAGGCTGCTAACTTTATTTCTTCTGCAGTGACTGGTTTAGTAAGCTCAACATTCATTCGTGTTGTGACCCGCGGCCTCATGCCGTCAAGAGCTTCTGTTACATGGTCCGGCTTGGAACTAGTAAACATCTTCCGGAAGTATTCCACAGCAATCTCTCCTTTCGAGCCTTCTGCAAATTGCTCGATATCATTATTGTCAAAGAGGGATAGTATACGGTTTTGTACTCGTCTCCTTTGTACACTACCATGAAAGAATTTCGTGTTTCTATCCCCTTCCTTTAACCATCTCTCTCTGCTTTTTTGTTTCCAATACTGTTCTTCTGCTCGATAAGCTTCAGCCAATTCCCACTTAAGCGATTTTAAAAGACTACGATTTGGCTGCAGCTTAATACCTTCTTCTTCAAGTCTGTGACGGAGCTGAGAAATTCTCTCTTTAGAATTCTGATTCGATATACGTTTCCATCGAGAGATTGACTTGCGGCAATCAGCTATTCGATGAAGTAAAGCTTTATAACCCGCAGCGTCGTCCTTAGTCCATCCTTCTTTAATGACATTGGCAAATTCTGGTTTCGATATCCATCGTTTATCAAACATAAAACGCCCAGTCCTAGACATGTTTTCATTCACAAACCGCAAGAACAATGGTCTATGATCAGATCCAATACGTTCTAAATACTCCGCTTGAGCTCGTGGAAAGATTTGGAACCAAGCTTCATTACCAAGTACCCTGTCAAGACGACATTGCACCCATTGATTATTACGATCCCCAGCCCAAGAGAATCTATTACCAATACTTGGGACCTCCCGTAGACGGCAATCACTTATCATATTCCGAAAAGGAAAAAAAGTAATTTCCGCCCGTGCTGGTCCGCCAAGCTTCTCTGTATTGTCAATAATCTCGTTAAGGTCTCCCAAAACTATCCATGGCTCATCTCTAGTAGTTCCAATATCAATCAATTTATCCCAAACCAGTTGTCTTAAATGAGTAGATGGGTCGCCATACACACAAGATATAAAGAAAGATAAAGATCCAAGTTTTACTTTCACATCAATAATTCTATGATCCGAATTGATCACTTCTACTTCATAAGAATTCTTCCAAAATAAAGCTAAACCGCCACTTAGGCCAATTGGATTAACGATATGTGAATGATCATATCCCATCCATCTCTGAACCTTCAACACGTGAGTACTGGAGTTCTTCGTCTCCATGAGGAACAAGAAATCCGGGAAATGCTCACGCCTCATTTCCCTCAAAGTAGGAACTGTCAAAGTGTCAAAATTTGGTTACTTTAGGATTTTTTTTTGCCGAATTTCTCATTAAATTTGGATAAATAATCTTCACTAGCTAAAGATTTGATTTCAAGAATTTTTTTTTTTCCTCATTTAGATATATCTATATATACATTTTTGGAGTACACTTAGCAAATAAATCCTAGAGTTGCTAAGTATTTACAAAGAATGCCATTGTCATAAATATTTATCTATTAATTAATATTACAAAATATTTTTGAAAAAAATCTTTTAGAAATTTTGGCTTCCAAATATGGTAATAAATTGATTTTGTTTCTAAATTTTCCTAAAACATCTCTACCTAATTTAAACATTAATATACGATTCTTCTTTCACTTTTATATGATCTTAAAGTAATTTATTTTGAATTTATATAAAATACATATAATTAATAAAATAATACATTTTTCTGCATATAATGTGATTCAAATTTTAAAAAACGGACATATATTACTCAATCGATGAAGAAAAAATATGTGTACAATGTCCCACATTGCTTAAAAAATTGGGCAATGGTTCAGAATCATACTATAAAATGACCAAAATTATTCTGAATACAAAACAGAGTTATATGGTGGGACGGGTTTGGATCGATATTAATACGGGACGATATACCACAGGTGAAACCTAGAATTAAATAAAAAAATATAATTATATAATCTTAAATACTAAACAAACCAAACAATATTAACAAAACAAATATAACTTAAAATTTAAAAATTTTAGTTAAAAAAAATCGACCCGCAATATACGGTGGGGTAATTTTTTTGATACAAAATAATATCAAATTATTATAATAGTCCATGATTATAAATGCTTGCCAATATTAACACTATATCATTTCTACACCTACGAATCTTCTAAGTACACATATTTCAACTATATTATTTATAATATACAATAATTAAATGAGAATTTTTTTTATAACATCAATTTAAAAATCCAATAAGTTATAAATTATTATATGAAATACATAAAATAATATTTTGCTCCGCGGTGTACCGCGGGTTAAATCCTAGTGATTATATATATTGGGGGAAAAAAAGATATTGGATTATAATTTACATTCTAAAACTTATGGGGCTTTTTAGAAAGTATATACAAGATTGAGTACTAATCTGAAAATGTTTGTGTTTTTGTATATAAACCCCCCACTGGGTGGTGACTTTACAAATTGGAAAATTCCGTTGAAAGCTTCTTCTTCTCCGTCTCGCTCTGAGATTCATCCACAACAACAACAATGAAGCGTAGCTTGGGTTCCAATTCTTCGAACAATAGTGGCAGTGCGAGTAACAAGAAGACTAAGAAGAAGAATAATCCGAGCAATCAGAAAACCCTAGGCGCCGCATGGGGCGCTGCTTCTTCTCGTTCCTCTTTCCAGTCTTCTCCTTTCTCCAATTTTGGAAGGTCTTTCTCTCATTCTCTGCCATTTTAGTGTTGGGTAGTGTTTAGATTTTGAAATTTCGATATAAAGTTGTAACTTTTCCTTGTGAAATGTGATGTTCTGAGAACGATTGAATTTTGGAAATTTTATGAAGTTAGAAGGAAATAAGATGTATTTTGATGGTAGGTAGTGTTATAATATTGTGGTGTTGATGTTCTGTGGTTTTCTATGTTTTTTTTTGTAGTTACATGGAAGTGAAAAATCGAAAACTTCAGAACCAATTTGAGACTGAGGCTTCAGCTTCTTCTCGTGGTGTTTCGGGTTCTGAGAAACTTATTTTCCAAGGGGTTTCAATCTTTGTGGATGGTTTCACTATTCCTTCCCATCAGGTTTAGCTCTATTGCTTTGGTGTTTATATCAATCCATAATTTTCTTCGGTTTCTAGTTTTTTTTGCTGATGTGAAATGACTTAACCCTTATGATATCGTATATTGTATAAATTATAGCAGTTGAATCAACCTTCGAATTTCCTTGTGTAGTACAGTATTACTGGTGGGTCATCTGTGGTTTAACAGTGTCTAGATCTATGTAGGAATTACGAGGTTACATGAAAAAGTATGGTGGAAGATTTGAGAACTACTTTTCTAGGCGTTCTGTAACACATATCATCTGCAGCAACCTTCCGGATAGTAAAGTCAAGAATCTAAGGTTAGTTGTTCTTAGTTTCTTTAAAGTCTTGGCTAGTTTCGTGCAAGTTCGCGTCTTATAATGGAATTTTGTTTCCAATCAGGGCATTCAGCAGAGGGTTACCTGTTGTAAAACCCACATGGATAGTGGACTCTATCTCTGCCAACAGACTTCTGGGCTGTAAGTCAATACAATTTAGTTTCAGTTAAATCATGTAAACATAAGTTGAAATGTTTGGATTTGATCATTCGTCTACTTTCATCTTCGTATGCATTCATTTATCATTGTACGCAATTTATTTGTTCATCTGATTCAATGCTTTGTGTTGTGATTATCACATCCCAGGGGTTCCTTACCAGCTAGATCAACTGAATGATACCCAGCCGAAGTTGTCTGCCTTTTTTACACCCAGAAGCCATTTGACCCCTCAGATGGCTTCGCCGGTTACATCTTGTCAGCCTGATACTGGATACAGTGAAGCTGAAGAAGGAAGTTCAATTAGGGCAGAGCATTCAGAGGAAGCAAGAGACCATGTTGATGACGAATTTGACGGCGTTTATATCGGGAACACTACTCCAGAACTGACAGAAGAAACAGGAACTGGTGATCTGAAATCTTCTGAAATGAATGCAGAAAGACCTGCTAATTATGACATAGAAGAAAAAGAAGTGAGTAGTGAACTTCAATCAACTACCAAACTTCATTCCGCTTCAGACAACAAGTCCGTTCATGCAAATGGGAAGAATGATGGCAAATCGATTGCAACTGCTGCTGGATCTTCTGTAAGGCGTCATTCAACTCTTGAGGATCCCAATTTCGTGGAAAACTACTTTAAGGTAAAACTTATGGAAAAAATTGTTCGTCTGATTTATTCCCACACGTTTTGGCATCTCTTACAAGAGATTCATTTATCTGCTGGTTTCTTCCGAAAAATAAATAATGATCTCTGCCTGAGATAATATGCCTGTATTAAAAAGTCCTTTCAGCTGAAAGTAAGCGAGTCTCATTGTCAGTTTATATAACTAGAAATAATTGGATGTATAGTATCGTCCAATGAAGATTCTGAAGATGCTTTCTCTATATGTATTTTTTTTGTTCTGCAGAATTCAAGGCTGCATTTTATTGGAACATGGAGAAACAGGTACCGTAAAAGATTTCATGGCCCTTCCAATGGACTTAAATGGGCAGATTCAGGCCAGAATACAGCTGAAATGGACAAGAAGTCAACCATTATCCACATTGATTTGGTAATTTCTTCAATCTAGGCTGTTTTCTTTATCTTCTGCTTTCTAAAAGTAATGGAAATAAGAGAAAGCCATGGCCAATTCTTCAATTCGGCATTTTCCCGCAGCACAATAACTAGGCGTTTAATGCTTGAAGTTAGTGATTCTAGGATTGCAATTTTTTGTTTTGACTTTTATTTTGTTGCATTCTAGTTATTTGAATCTGTGAAATATTTCCAGGATTGCTTCTTTGTGTCAGTGGTAATCAAGAACCGTCTTGAATTACACGACAAGCCGGTAGCTGTATGTCACTCAGATAACCCGAAAGGAACGGCTGAAATTTCATCTGCAAATTATCCAGCTCGGGCTTATGGTCTGTCTTATACGAAAGTAATCTCTCTTAAGCTTGGTTGTACTCGGGGTCCTGACCTTTCTGTTTTTTTACTAATTTGATGTCATTTTCTTTATCTAGGAGTGAAGGCAGGTATGTTTGTAAGACATGCAAAAGAGCTTTGTCCTCAGCTTGTTATTGTTCCTTACAACTTTGAAGCCTATGAAGAGGTACTTTTTAGAGTTGAGTGTCTACTGTATATTGTCACGTCTGTCCAGCTTGTTTGATATTGTAAATCAATTGCAGGTAGCTGATCAGTTTTATGACATCTTGCATAGGCATTGCAGAAAAGTCCAGGTTAGCCTCCAAAAAGATAGATTTTCAGTTACTGGTGTTTGTTTATTGTTAACATTTATGTTTATTTTTTGGAGTTTAGGCACTAAGCTGCGATGAAGCGTTTTTAGATGTCTCAGATTTGAGGGATGTAGAACCCGAATTTTTAGCCTCGACAATAAGGAATGAGATCCTTGAGACTACTGGATGCAGCGCAAGTGCTGGGATAGGCGGTACTATGCTAGTGGCCCGTCTTGCTACCAGAGTTGCTAAACCAGCCGGCCAACTTTATATCTCTGCTGAGAAGGTGATTTCTATAAACAGCTTTCTATCTTTTGGGTATATGTGTTTGTTTCTGACTCATAATCAGTGGAAAAAGGTATATGAGCTGTGGTTACTGGTTAGTTTCTTGATTGCAGAAGCCATTTTGTATTAATTTTGGTTAACTGATAGTGTCTGCCATTTCTGCAGGTTGAGGAGTTCTTGGATGGGCTTCCAGTCGGGACACTACCTGGTGTAGGTTCTGTGTTGAAGGAGAAGCTGGTGAAGCAAAATATTCAAACCTGTGGGCAGTTACGTTTGATTTCCAAGGTAAAAACCATTTTTGTGGTTATGGTCATGTCTGGTTGCTATTCAATTGTTAACAGTATCGTTTTGTTGACTAGTAATTGTTGGGCCACCTCTGAATCCAAAACATTTTTAATCGATTCAGTCTTAAAAAAGCATGTGGTTCTTGTATAATATGTAGACATTATCAATCGCTGTTAAGAAGAAATTTTCTATGAAACAATTTGGCACCAATTTTTTCTCTAATTAAGCTTTATGTTGAAATTGGTTCTGAAGTTAAGCAAAACACGATAGGTAATTTTATTTAATATGATATTTGCCTTTGAAGACTACTTTTTCTTATTAGTTTTCATCTGTTTGATAATTGTTATCGACAGACAACTTCGTTAAGCTATACCAGAAATATCCTATCGAGTTTTGCAGGATTCTCTTCAAAAGGATTTTGGGGTGAAAACCGGCGAGATGCTTTGGAGTTATAGCAGGGGACTAGACCTACGGTCAGTTACAGCAGTGCAGGTTTGCTTACCTTTTGACTCGCTCACTTGTTTCACATTTCATCGTTTTCCTCATGTAGGTGATATTTTCTTTTGATATATATATGCTCAACCAGTAACTTTAAGATTTTTATATGTACAGGAGAGTAAGTCCATAGGGGCTGAAGTGAATTGGGGTGTGCGGTTCAGAGATCAGCAAGATGTCTGTATTCTAGTGAATAATGTCTTTTTTTTTCCAAACATTATTCACTTGATGTTAGCTAAAGAATGTGTGGTTGTTGATGGTTGCAGGTTCAACACTTTCTCCAATGCCTATGCAAAGAAGTTTCTTTGCGTCTGCAAGGATGTGAAATGATAGGACGCAATTTTACTCTTAAGGTTTTATGCCTTCTCTTAGTTTCATTGTTGTAAAATATTTAGGTTTTTGCTTTGATAGTATTCATCGCATTGGGTAGTATATGCCATGTTCGAGTGACATCATTCATCACGAAAAGAAACTATAGTGAATGTTTGCGATCTGGTGTTACTTCAGATAAAAAAGAGAAAAAAAGATGCTGAAGAACCGACAAAGTATATGGGTTGTGGAGACTGTGACAATCTGAGTCGTTCCATCACTGTGAGTTGTAATTAGGATGATAGTATTATTTTCTCTCACAGATACCACGTGCAGTATTTTTTCCTGTATAATCCTTAAATCCTGGCTGACGATTTTTATCATTGATGCTATAGGTGCCTACTGCTACAGATGACGTAGAAGTTCTGCAGAGGATTTCAAAGAAGTTGTTTGGGTCATTTTGCTTGGGTAAGTGCGTCTGCTTTGATAAGATGTTTTTTCTGTTGCTATTTACTGAGCATCTATCGAGTCCTTCCTCACATGCAAGAAGCAGCTTAGTTGAATTTTCAAATTTTATGAAAGATGGATGAGACTAGTTTGAAAGATTATATGAACCTGTGAGACCAATTTAAGCATAATATTGCAGAGTGTTCTATCTTACTCTGCAGGAAAGTGAGAAAGTTGGTCCTTGAGACTCAACGTCCTGTAGGAATCTATTCTTTGCTATTGACTCCTGGATAACATCTAATTCTTGCATGCAGCTTCCATGATTTAAATTCAACTCTTTTTTTTCTCTTGAGATAGATGTTAAGGAAGTTCGTGGGGTTGGGCTTCAGGTCTCTAAGCTTGACAGTGCAGATCCTTCTAATAAAGGTTAGTTCTAAGGAAATTAAACTCTTGGGTTCACTAGGATTTGTTACATATTAAATTGCAGATCATTCTGCTTTATGTAATTTCTTATGCATTTCTGATAAACATTATTGGAAAAAAGGCATTCAAACATTGTAGTCTCTCCCTATTCATTTATACTTGTTTCCTTGGTTTTCATTCAAGCTTCAAGGACTCTGAAATCATGGCTCAGCTCTGCATCTGCCTCTGTCCAAATAGAACAAGATGATAATGTTTTTGCTGCAAAAGTTAGGGAAAACTCAGGTAAATAAATGTTCTGTTAGTGCTTACTATGTTAAAAGCTTTACAGGTGATGCCCAGAAAGACACGCTTATTTGCTATACATGTCTTTAATAACAACCCCGACGTTCTGTTCGAGAATATTAGTATGTTTGTGAGAAGAAAATATTCTGACCCAAAGTCGGTTTTCTTTTTCTTTCCTTTTTTTGTTGTTATGGGTCTAGAAACGAAGAGCTCTTAGTTCAGCTTTAGATGTGAAAAACTACTGACTTAATTGTTGTCTTGTGACAGATTGTAATAGGCATGTTACTGGTGGAGTTTCTAGACTCCGAGAGACTAATTCAGCAGAATCTTCAATTCAGTCAGGTGATACAAATTCATCGTTACCGCCCATGTGTCATCTCGACATGGAAGTTCTAGAGAACCTTCCTCCAGAGCTCCTTTCAGAATTAGATGGAACCTACGGTGGGAAGTTGTTTGAGTTGATTGAGAAAAAACGAGGCAAAAGAAAAATCAACAGCAATTCTCCACATGTCTCCTTGGATGGTTAGTTATGTCAGCTGTATAGCCTGATAAAATAACTGTTTTTTCCCCAGTGCAGTGCATCTGAGATGATTACTTTTTCTTCCCTTAGGCACTGTTGCTAGCATTAAAGAATTGAAATCTCTCTCAGTTAAGAGACATGGCTTGAGCACCTCTGGAGAAAAGGTAAAGCTCTTGCAATTCCTTCTTGGAATGAATCATCTCACATATGTTTGGACATCCTCAACAATAGAACCCTGAAAATGGGGCGAGTAATATAGACTTCTAAGAGTTTTCGTTATATTCCCGAAACTAGGAATATAAAGAATCGTATGTGCCGCATCCTTCCATTGCCAGAACGTCTAATCAGCGTACAATAGAAATGACTGATTTGATGCCTTCGTCCCTTAGTCAAGTCGACGTCTCTGTGTTACAAGAATTACCTGAAGAGTTGAGAGCTGACGTATTGGGAGCATTACCTGCCCCCAGGAGACAACAGTCATCATCAGATGTTCCCATGGAGACTTGTAAGAAACAAGATGAGGAGCCGATAGATATAAAGGGTACTGAGAATGAGATTGGATTCTCATGTAGCTCTCTTTGGTTTGGGAATCCTCCTCTTTGGACAGAGAAGTTCAAAGTTAGTGGCAATTGTACTTTGGAAAAACTTTCAGAGATATACTACAAGGTTGCTCAGTCAAGGCCTATGTTATCCCCGGTCCTGCAACACGCTATATCAGAAATTGAGAGTTTTCATGATGGAAGTGCAAATGATTTGGACAAAGCTATTTACGATGTATGTGAACTTCATAAACAGTACATTAAGCTCAAGGTAGAAGGTGATATTGAAGAGATATATCTATGCTTCCGTCTTCTGAAAAGGTATTACAGAGATCTTTCTTGCACCTGTATTTGATCATAGTTATGACACATTTGACTAAAACATTTGATTTAAAGATGTCTTTGAGTTCATCTTAGATTATTACCACTTTTGGTTATGATTATACTTTTACCTTCAGATTAGCAGCAAGGAGCCAACTTTTCCTACAAGTCTATGAGATATTGTCTCCCTTTATTCAGGTCAGTGCAATGGTTTCCATCGACATTACAAATCACTAGGAAAAAAAGAGAGTCATAAGTTCAACCATGAATAAGCTACCTCCTGAATTGAATCATTTGGGAAATCCGGAAAATTGGCAAAGTAATCAGACTTCTTTCTTTACATAGGCCTCGATCAGTGAACACTATGGAGGAAGCTTTAGTATATACTTTGAAAGGTCTTTACTGAGGTTGGACTGAAGTCTGCTCTGAATGCTATAAAAGAATGTATACTTGCAGGTACATTCGCCTTCGTCCCTTCTGATCGGTTAAGATTCATTGTAAGTGTTAAGACGGTGAAACATTGTTTTGGTCCTTACCAACAAGAGCTGTGAATAGAACTAAACTTGGGATTTGACTTTGTAGGACAATGTGGATCCTGAAGGCCATCATGGTGAATGCACGAAGCAGCTTAAGCAAACCAAACTTTGGAAGATTCTTGTGCCAATTGAAGGCTAGCTAGATATATTTGCTGCAAATTCTCGTGTGAAATGGAGTCTTGAAAGCACCCATTGTGGCATTTGCACAATGAGATATGGGAGTGATTCAAATCTCAAAGTGCAGAGCCATTAGGAGCCACTGCTTTTCTCTGTTCATAGGAATGTATATAGAAGAAACAAACACTACACTCTGCATATAATAGTACAAATAACATGTACATTGTTTTCATTCCTTTTTTTTGGCAGCTTGTTTCTTTTGTTAATTGTGACCACACTCCTTTATATATTTGCAAAAGAAAAAAAGAGAGAAACATTCTTTTTACAAAAAATGCAGATCGAATCTCTTGTTACAAAAATTCACATCAAAACATTCTTTAAACTTTTTTGTTGTTTTGGTTAAAAGACATTTAGCTATGGTTTTTAAACAATGAGAATTTAACTAAAACCAATTATATGGATGGAAGAAAAATTGAACTTAAAACATACACATGTCAAAGGAAAGATAAAGTAAAGTGAAAAGGAAAAACTTTCAAAGAAAATCATATAGTATTATACTGTATAGTAAATTTCTTAGCAAACTTATTAGAAAATTATTTGAAATTTTCATTTTGTTTACACGTTAGATTTTTCCTCTATTTACTTATAGATTAATAGATATAGATCGATCAAAAGCGATTACTATAGAGAAGCCATGGGAGGTATAATAATGTATGACATTACGAATTACTCAACGTTCAAAAACGTGGAATGGTGGCTCAAAGAGCTTCGTGACTACACTGATTGCAACAACGTCACAATTATGCCTTGTTGGCAATAAGTTTGATCTTGATCATCGCCGACAAGTATCAATGGAGGAGGCAAAGTCGTTTGCGGAGAGAGAAGCTTTTGTTTATTGAGACATCAGCTCTTGATGCCACCAACGTTGAAGAAGGCTCCACAAATTTTACGAGCCCGTAATGGTTTCATATCTCTTTCTAATAATTCTGTTTTCTGTAGCCAAAATAATAATCTTTTTGTGTAATTTGGAGTATAAATAAAAGTTGGTGTGTGGTTTTCACAAATATAGTGAAATCTCTATAAACTAATACTCAATAAATTGATAAACACTATAAAATAAAAACGAAATCAAATGGTTTTCGATTTTTTAATTGATATATCATCTGAAAATTTAAAACTAAAATTCAAATTAAGATAATGATGATGTTTTCTTATACACTAATAAGAACAAAAATAGTAATCAGGTTATCTCCTTAGCTGAGTAAAACCATAATATCAATACGGGCATTTTTTTAATTTTCGGGTCGGTTGTAGTTTGGATCGGCTTTACCTTTCAGGTTCGATTCCTTCCGAGGATCCAAAATTACCCCAAAAAAAAACCAACTAAAATTATCCTGAAATACTCGAAAATATCCGAAATACCCAAAAAACTCGATAGCAACAAAAAAAACCAAACTACTGTTAAAATATCTGAAAGTACTCAAAAATATCTGAATTATCCAAAAACCCTATAAAAAAGGGAAAATTAGAAATAAAGGAGCTCTAAAAAAAAGTTTGACCATATACACTTTTTTTCTGAGAATGTCACTTTAGACGAAAATACCCCTGCTCTCTATTTTAAGCATTTTTAAGTGATTTTACCAAAAACATGTAGATATACAAGATTATAGATGATTTGTAAAAAAAATTGATGATTTAGTTGATAAAATTTGATTTTTTGATGGATAAAATTTCGTCTAAAATTATTAGAATACGTTTTCTAATGTTCTACGAATATCAGAGTTTATATTCTAAACTTTTGTACATGTTCTACGAAAATCAGAGTTTGTATTCTAAACTTTTGTACATGTTCTACGACTTTTAGATTAGATATCTGTTCTAACATATTCAGAAGAACGGAATACAATTTCCAAAAATCCGTAGAACATGTATTCTACGTTTTTCTTCATGTTCTAATTTTAGTCAGAAAATCCATTCTACGATTTATAACACGTTCTGAAAACGTTAGAAAACGTATTATTATTTTAGAATCCATTTTCTAAAATAATATAGATTTCAATTTCTGAAATTTTTTAGAATTTCTAAATATAGAAAGTGAATCTTTCAAAAAGGAAACTGAATATTTATTAAATATTACGTTTTTATTGTTTAGATTACGATCTGAGGATGTTTAGAATACGTTTTCTAAAAAATTTTAGTTGAAAAAAAAAAACTAAAATCGAATAACCATACGATTGTGTGCTATAATTCTTAAAGTCTTCTTTCTTCTTCACATCTTCCTTTCAACTTTTAACCAAAACTGAAAAATCCCAAAACTGAAAAATCTCAGCTCATAACAAAGAACAGAGATTGTAAAAATGGGGGTTTTAATTAAAATTAGAGTCGGTTAAATTAGAATCAATCAAAATAGAGAAAACCAGAATACTTGTAGGTACAATGTATTACAGATATATGAGCTAATAGTTATAAATACAAACGTAGTGTGTTGTTCTGACTCTTTATCTACAAACACTTAGATCTTGACCAAACCATAAACAAACCCACAGTGGTCCATTGGTCCACAAATCTCTTAATTCGGTTTCTTCAACAATTCTTCGTACCACAATCCATGAACAGAACGTGACACTGTTGCCACAAGAACAAGAATGTTTGAAACCTCTATGACTTTGTCCGAGAGAGAAGCTGCTCCGATTTTTCGTAGCATTGTTTCCACCAACTGATTTCTCTTTGTGTAAATAAATTAGGAAATATTTTTTTTTTAATTTTGTTAATTATATTTTGGAAAAGATGGGGTAATTTTGGGTTTTGATTTTTAAAAAACCTATTTCACCAAACTTTTTATAGAAAAGTATATATGGACAATTATCCATTAAAATCTCTTTTATTTCTAATTTTCCCATAAAAAATAACAAAAATACTCGAAAGTATCAGAAATACTCGAAGCTAGGTAAAAGGGAATTAATGAGTTTACTTAGCTTCGGTTTTTTCGGTTACTAGTTCGTATTTTGATTAGGATCGGCTATTATCCTATATCTGAAATACCTATCTCTATTACACATTCTGGTATTTTTTAGAACCGGTTGAGATCAAGATAGATTTTTTTTTGGTCGCGTTCAGATTTTGGGTTTAATTTTCTAATCAGCCCTACGTATCACAATGTCAAAAGAAGATTAAGTCAGCTAAAAGAAAAAATCTTTCCGAGGAAATAATTAGAAGAACCAATATATTTTATTAACAAAAGCATACACATGTTAAGAACGAGAATGTAAAATAGGAAGAAAAAAATTAATTAAAAATTATATTGTATAACAATAAATTAAAAATAATAATATCTAATAGAATTGGGTTTTTTTTTTACAGGAATAGAAAAAATCAAAAATACTAGAAATTTGGATATCAATTACAAATTCTTTTTTTTTGTATATGAGATACTTAATCTGGACAAATTTTTGTATATCAATTAATAAATTTGTCTGGATTTGACAAGATAGTTTTGTTAGTAAAAGCATATACACGTGTTAAGAAGGGGAATGTAATATAGGAAGAAAATAAAGTTTTAACTAAAAAAATTTAGTGTGGTAATATAAAATAATAATATCTAACATGATTTTTTTTATACAGCAATAGAAAAAAGATTAAAAATTTGGATATCAACAACTTAATTTTTGTGTATAGGAGATACTTTCAATAAATTTGTATGGATATGATATAAATGTAAAATTTCTTCATTGTACTATATATATGACTTAAATTACCTCTATATCTCATACAAAAATCAGACTTTCAAGCAAAAAGTTAAAATTTCATATTTAAGTGTTTTGGGTTTTGGATTTTTGAAGCATGGGAGCGAACATACCCAACAATGATTACGATTATTTATTTAAAGTGGTTATGTCAGGAGATTTAGGTGTGGGAAAATCAAATATTTTGTCTCGTATAACAACAAATGAGTTCCATGTTGAGTCAAGGTCGACCATTGGTGTTGAATTTACGACCCGAACCTATCACATCGATAATAAGATCATTAAAGCTCAAATTTGGGACACCGCGCGCCGGTAGTCAAGAAAAGTTCGATCTATAAAAAATCAAATCGTTTTCGATTTTTATTTAATTAACATATCATCTGAAAATTGAAAACTAAAATCCAAATTAATATACTCTTTGATGTTTTCTTACTAATAAGATTTTCCTTAATAAAATACAGATATGCTGCGTTTGCAAGTCTTTATCATAGAGAAGCAAAAGGGGTTCTACTAGTGTATGATATTACGAATCACTCAACGTTCGAGAACGTGGAACTTTGGCTCAAAAAGATACGTGAGTCCATTGATGCCAACAATGTTGTAATCATGCTCGTAGGTAACAAGTCTGATCTTGAAGATAGCAGACAAGTATCAATAGAAGAGGGAAAATCGTTCGCGGAGAGAGAGCAACTTTTGTTTATTGAGACATCGGCTCTTGATGCCACAAACATTGAAGAAGGTTTTACGATTTTCTTGAACCATATCTACAATAATGTCACGAGCCCGTGATAATTTCATCTTTTGGTTTTAATCAATGTGTCAAAATCTTAAACAATATATAAAATGAAAGAGAAAAAGTATTAATTATAATATCTATATCAAATATTATTATTATATATATATGTTTATTTATAATATCTATAATATTTTTTACCGCTAATAATAATTATAATATCTCTATTATTTTTTATAATTAATTAATTGATATGAGACCAATTTCACTGGTTCATTAGTTATTTTATAAATAAAAAGCATTGCTTTCCGATAGAAAAAAACGAGAACCAAATAATATATTGTTTGAATTTTGCAATATATGTAACTGAACTTAATAATCATTTCGTCCCATGACACGAGCTGTATATTTTTTTTTTTTTTACACAAGAGTTTCAACTTTATTAACCATCAAAGCCAGTACATACTATTACAAAGACAACCAGAGCCATTACAGACAAGGCCATTACAAACTAAAACATAAAAATATAAAATATCAACTGCAGTAGAAACAAAAATTGAAGATGATCGTTGAAGAGTCAAAGAAGAAAAAGTAAAAGAAGAGGAAGAAAAAAGAAACACGAAGAACTGCAGACAAAATTTACCTATTCAACCATGAAAATGATTATTAATAGATAAAGATTGGCTATAATAACTCAAAACCGACTCTTTGTAACCAAAACTTTCTAGCATAACTAGAAGTTATGGATTTCAAAAACTTATCTCACTTTCTGAATCAAAGATTGACTTAAGCCAGAAAGGAAAACCTTTAGCAACATATGATTGGAATCGATTGTCCTGAAGCACACTATAGGCAATAAGAAATGCACCTTTATTTGATGAAGAGTTTTCTTTCTCAAATCACCAATCTTCAATTGGAGTGAGCTTCTGCTTGATTTCAGAAGCATAATACTGAAAAGAAGGCCATTCTTGAGGTCTGTTGATAGCATTAATCATCTCAAGAGCTTCATAAGCAAATATCACTTTCTTGACTTTATGACTAATCATACTATCAATACCCCACAAGATGCTTTGAAATTGTGCTTCTGAAAGACTTGCAATCTCTGAGACTGATCTTCTACTATGCATCAAGACCTTTCCAGTGCTATCACGTAAAACCCATGAAAATCCACATATATGAGTTTTCTTTGACCAAGACATACCTATGTTGCATTTCAACCAAGGAGAATGAGGTTTACTCCAAGACTTTATTTCCTTGCCTCTGTCAAATATTCTGGAGCTGTCATAACCAGTTTCAATGATTTGAGCATTGAACCATTCTAGAGTCTCATCTTGAATTTTCGAAACCAAATCAGTCATGATAATTCTTTGACCTTCAAAGAAAAATCCATTTCGATTCTTCCACAAATACCAAAGAATCCATGGGAAGCATCGCCTAATGTGGACTGGAATAGTGAGATTGCTTCCAACAGAGAACAAATAACTGAAGTTAGTGAACTCTGAATTAGGATCAAAACCACCATTTGGACAAGGAAAATCTGATAGTGCCCAAACTTGTCTAGCAATGGAACATGAGAATAAGACATGATTAATTGATTCCTTTTCGATACCACAAAATTGACATCTCAAATCCTTACTCATTCCTCGTGATGCCAATCGATCTGCAACTGCAATAGCTCCACTTAAAGCCCGCCAAATAAAAGATTTGATTTTCGGAGATGTGTGTAAAGACCAAGCCTGAATCTTGAGATCATTTAAAGAGGGTTTCGCCTCTACTTCTCTAAGAAGGTCAGACACGAGCTGTATATATCACCTAGTTCCTTGTTGTAAATTAATTCATGAATTTTCTTTCTTTGTTTTTTTTTTTGAACAAAGAATTTTCTTTATTTGTTAAAACGCTAATTTATTCTCTACTCTCTAATATTTTGTACGCTATATGAAATGATCAGTGATAGAATTTTCTTTATTTGTTAAAACGCTAATTTATTCTCTACTCTCTAATATTTTGTACGCTATATGACATGATCAGTGATTAGTAACGCCTTCTCTCTTCGAAGCAAAATAAAATCCAACATTTACAATTCAAACTCACAATTACTAACGTCATTAGAGTCAATTAAGGAAATGAATTTGTTCGAATTCCCAAAGTATTATTATCCAAAAAACGGTAAATATTTTTCTGCCTTTTGATATCTCTCACAAGAAAATCATAACTTTAAATGTAAATCGTTATCTTAAACCTCCACGATTTTCTCTTAAGAAAAAAGATTTCAAAAACCACAAACAAATCTTGAAAACATTTTCTACTATGTAACACAAACGCTTCAATGGCAACTTTGAATCACAACAACAACAACAAAAACATGGAAGAGAACGACTTCTCTCTAAAAGAAACATGTCCCAAAATCGGCGGCGGAAGATCAATTCCCGGCGGTGAAATGCTGACGTCATCATTCGATCTCGTCGAACGAATGACATTTCTCTACATCCGAATCGTTAAGGCTCGAGCTTTACCTTCTAATGACTTATTTGTTGAAGTCATAATCGGTAGCTACAAAGGAAGAACCAAACGTAGCACAAACCCTAACCCTAATCCGGAGTTTCACGAAGTTTTCGCCTTTAATAGTGATCGTCTTCAAGGAAATGTCTTGGAAGTGGCCATGAAGGTGAACGAAGAAGAGGCTATTGGAAAGTGTAGATTCGAAGTAGCTGAGATTCCAACACGTGTCCCTCCGGATAGTCCATTGGCTCCACAATGGTATAGATTAGAAGATAGAAATGGGAACAGATTTGGAGGAGAGGTTATGTTATCTGTATGGATGGGGACACAAGCCGATGAAGTTTTCCCTGAGGCTTGGCATTCGGATTCCTCTACGGTGACTGGAGAAAATGTGGTGATTACGCGGTCTAAAGTATATCTATCTCCGAGGCTATGGTATTTGCGAGTGAATGTTATTGAGGCTCAAGATTTGGTACCGTTGCAAGGAAACAGAAAGAATCCGGAGGTTTTAGTAAAAGGGTTTGTAGGAAATGTTGTTGTGAGGAGTCGGGTTTCGCAGACGGGGACAATGAGTCCGGTTTGGAATGAGGATATGATGTTTGTTGCGGTTGAGCCGTTTGAAGACAGTTTGTTGCTTAGCTTGGAGGATAAGGTAGGTCAAAAAGAAGAGTGTTTAGGGAAATGTGAGATAAAGTTGTCTCAGGTTGAGAGACGGGTATTGCCCGGACCTGTACCAGCTCTATGGTACAACCTTGAGCGGGTCGGGGACTCGGGATTCGCAGGGAGGATTCATTTGCGGGTTTCGTTGGACGGAGGATACCATGTCCTCGACGAGTCGATTCAGTATATCAGTGATTACAGAGCTTCTGCTAAGCTTTTATGGACTCCAGCTATTGGTGTGTTGGAGCTTGGAGTCATCAGTTCATCCGGTTTGATGCCGATGAAGTCCCGAGATGGTAGAGGAACGACCGATGCTTATTGTGTGGCAAAATATGGGCAAAAATGGGTGAGAACAAGAACGATTGTAGATAGTTTAAGCCCAAAATGGAACGAGCAGTATACTTGGGAGGTTTATGATCCTTATACGGTTATAACCATTGCGGTTTTTGACAATTTGCATCTATTAGTCCCCGAAAATGGAAACGGTTCGAAAGATTCAAGAATCGGTAAAATCAGGATACGTTTGTCCACGCTCGAAACCGAGAGGATCTACACGCATTCATATCCGCTCATTGTTTTAAAACCGGACGGTGTGAAGAAAATGGGAGAGATTCAGCTCGCGATTCGATTCTCATGTATTTCGACTATAGATATGTTTCAGAAGTACTTAGAACCATTGCTACCTGAAATGCATTACCTAACTCCATTGTCTATCTACCAGCTAGACAGTCTTAGGCATCAAGCAACTCACATACTCTGTTTGAAGCTAGGCCGGTCTGAGCCGCCTCTAGGAAGAGATGTAGTTGAGTATATGCTCGATTTCGGATCTAACATTTGGAGTTTACGAAGAGGAAGAGCGAATTTCGAACGAATTGTCACTTTCTTCACCACGTTTATTGATTCTTGGATTTGGTTTGATTCGGTATGCAAATGGAAGAGTCCAGTAACGACGATTCTCGTTCACTTTATCTTCTTGTTCGTTATTTTTCTCCCTAAGCACTGCGTTACCAGTCTCCTTTTGTATGGTTTCGTGATCGGGTTCTATCGATATCACTTGAGACCAAGACATCCTCCTCACATGGATATAAAACTGTCTAAAGCAGATTCGGCTTTACCCGATGAGCTAGACGAGGAATTTGATGGTTTTCCAAGCGCAAAATCTCTGGATTTGGTGAAGAAAAGGTATGATAGGTTAAGAGGAATTGCAGGGAGGATGATGATGGTTTTAGGTGATTTGGCTACACAAGGAGAGAGAGTGAAGAATTTGTTGAGTTGGAGAGATCCTAGGGCAACGTTTTTGTTTTCAATGTTTTGTTTAGTTGCTTGTGGAGTAATCTTCTTAGTCTCCATGAAACTGCTGATGACTTTGCTTGCGTTCTACGTCATGAGACACCCTAGACTTAGGGTTTTTGATATACCTTCGGTTCCACAAAACTTCTTTAGGAGATTGCCTTCAAGAGCTGATAGCATGTTATGATTTTCTTTATATTTCATAAGCTATTTATTTGATTTTTTTGTTTACTACATTTTGTAATCTTAATATATAGTTTCTTAGAAATGGACTTTGATATATGAGTCGACTTGAATTTACAATTGCAAATAGCCAACTCCAAATGATACAAAAACGGTGTCGTGTTTATCAATAGCTCAAGATCGGCCCAATAAGTATACAAGGGGAATATCTTGACAATTCTGAAACTTTGTGCCATGTTTCAAATAACTGAAAACCGTAAGGGGCTTTATAATAAATAACAAATACTAAAAACCACACGAAAAGCAAAGCCCTAAACCCATCAGTACCTGAAAATTTCTAGTAGAAGTCTCCGGCCGGCGTTTTCTCAATCTCCGGAACCTATGGCCATGCTCTCACACCGTCTCCGACGAGTGCTTGTCGCCGCACCTTCCTATTTCCAACGATCCTTCTCTCTATCTCATCCCCCCGATTTCCCTCCCGTGTCATCGTTATTACCGAGATCTGTGGTGAAGAAACCGACGGAATTTGGTAAATCTCCGGCGAGATTGTTCACGACGACTCAGTATCAGTATGATCCATACACTGGAGAAGATTCGTTCATGCCTGATAACGAAGGATGCGATTTTAATCATTGGTTAATTACAATGAATTTCCCTAAAGATAATGTTCCTTCTAGAGAAGAAATGATTTCGATTTTTGAGCAAACTTGTGCTAAAGGACTTGAAATAAGGTTGGTGTTTCTGCAAATTGCTTCAATTTTAGAATTATTGTAGAAAGAATTCTTCTTTTGTGAATATTTGTTGCATTTTTTCAGTTTGGAAGAAGCTAAGAAGAAAATATATGCAATTTGTACAACAAGTTACCAAGGTTTTCAAGCAACAATGACAATAGGAGAAGTAGAAAAATTTAGAGGTATTTTATATATGTGAACATTTTTGTTGAATTGAATTAGATTTGTTCTTTAATTTGTTGACATTTTGATTTGATTTTTGTGGTGTTTTATAAACAGATTTGCCTGGGGTTCAATACATTATTCCTGATTCTTATGTTGATGTTGAGAATAAGGTTTATGGAGGTAATTTGTGAAAGTTCAATCTCATTGTTGGAAGTTTATATATGAGGAAGTTGCGGTTTTTCTAAATGTTTTTTGGTGTTTGATTGTCAGGTGATAAATATGAGAATGGAGTGATCACACCTGGGCCAATTCCTGTTCCTACTAAAGAAGGCTTTGATTCTCTAGAGAAGGAGAGTAAGCCGGAACAAGAAGAAGCTCATATAATTCAAACGCCTTCAGATGAGGGTAAAACCTCAGGACAAGTGCAAGATCAAGGAAGTCAAACGCCTCCAGACCAGAGGAGTGTCAAGCAAAGGCAAGGAACCCTTGCTCTAGGACAAGGGAAAAGTGAAGGAAGTCGAATGCGAATTCCAGTACAAAGGCAAAGTCGAGGTCAAGGAAATCTATTGCCTTCATTGCAAGAGGGTTTCAAGCAGAGCCAGGGAACTCTGTCTGTAGGACAAGGGCAAACTCAAAGAAGTGAAATGCCTTCATTCCAAGGAAATGTTAAGCAAGGACAAGAAATACCAATCCATGGACAATGGCAAGCTCAACGAAGTCAAATGCCTTCATCTCAGGGGAGTTTCAACCAATGCCAAGAAACCCCGACCCTAAGACAAGGACATGCTCAAGGAAGTCAAAATCCTTCATTTCAAAGTGGTAACAACCGAAGTCAAGGAACACCAATCCCTGGACAAGGGCAAGGAAGTCAAATACCTTCCAATCAGGTGGGTTACAGCCAAGGTCAAGGAGCTCAGACGCCTCCATACCAAGGATTACCAAACAATTACAGTCAAGGAGCATTTGTGCAATACAACCAAGGGCCACCGCAAGGAAACTTTATCCAAGGGACACAAGAAAATTACAGCCAAATTGGCCAAGGGAATTACACTCTGCAGAGTGGTGGAAGCTATGGTCCTGCACAAGGAGCAGGAAGTCCAGGATTTGGACATGGGCAAGGTCAAGGAGGTCAGTTATTTTCTCCATATCAAGGGAGTTACAACCAAGGCCAGGGGATTCCGATGCCAGGACAAGGCCAAGAAGGTCAAATACCTTCGTATCAGGGTCAAGGCTTGGGATCTCCAGTCCCTCCATGCCAAGGAACACCAGGCAATTATGGTCAATGGGCATTTGTGAACTATAACCAAGGACCACCACATGGTAACTTTCTCCAAGGACCCCAACAAAATCACAACCAAGGAGGTCAATGGAATTACAGTCCACAGAACGGTGGACACTATGGTCCTGCACAGTTTGGACAGTGGTATCCTGGACCCCCTCAAGGTCAAGGAAATCAATGGCCTCAATATCAGCTTAGTTACAATCAAGGCCAAGGAACTCCATTTCCTGGACAATGTCTATGTCCAGGATGTGGAATGCCTTTATATCAGGGGAGTTACAATCAAGGCCAAGGAACTCATATCCATGGACAATATCAAGGTCAAGGTTGTGCAATGCCTTCATATCAGGCGAGTTATAGTCACAGTCAAGGAGTTCCGGTTCCTCCATACCAGGGAAACTATAATCCAGGACCACCAAGCAGTTACGGGCAAGGGACATCTACAAACATCAACCAAGGATTTCCAGTGAACCCAGCGAATTACAATATGCAGAACGGTGGAAACTATGGTCCTCCACATGAATTAGCAGGAAATCCAGGATTTAGACAAGGGTTTACTGGACAAGGACAGAATCAAACATTTCAACAAGAGGATCAGAGAAATGTAGCAGGTGGCTTGAGCAACAATAATCCTGCAGACCCAACTGTAAACAGAAAACCAAATTCTCGAACATAATCGATTACTCAGTTTGCTTGTCTCAAATCTTCAATGAAAACAGAAGTCTCGCAGCTCTCACTTGTTGTTCTGTATATATGTTAGATAGATGATTGTTTCAGTTTCTACAACAAAAGAATGAAGATCAGATGAAGGGAATGCAGGGATTGTGATACTTGCAGCTTCTAAGGAAATCAGATTTCTGTTGTGGTAATATACCATTGAGCCAAATTTTGTCGGTTGAGTCACATAAACTTACATGTTGAAAATTCAGTTCACTTATATCAGTTTTATGTGTTCTCTTTTTTATGACCTCACTGTGAAGTTATTGTAGAAACTCTCATCGGAATAACAATACTCTCTCTCAACTTTGTTGGAGGTAAAACTCAACATGAAGTCTGATGCATACTATAGCAAGAAGTGTAATACTAAAATCTTAAGAGATCCTATAATAAAATCTACTTATTATAGATATGATGCTCATTTTGTATAAGACTGGAGAAATAAAGTCATACGGCCTTTTTACATAGTGGGTGGCAAAAATCAACATAAGCTACGAGAGACAAACTAGGCCATGACAGGTCTTTCTTGGTTCTTCTTTAGAGGTGGTAACTTTGACAGTGCCCAAGTCGGAGAATTGTTATTTATCCACAGTACTTCACCGGTCTCCTTATGCTTGAAGTCAGGGGCTTTCGGGTTTCTCTACACATGGTTCAAAACCATCATTGGGAAATTCGAAAATGAACTTAGAGGAGAAATGGAAAGAGAATAGTGTCTTCAAAGATGATATGGTACCTTGTCTAATCTGTTATCCCACCATTTACTCGGGTTCTCAACCAAGTTCTTCCAAGATTCCTCTCCTACATCTCACAACGGCTCGTTTTAGAAAAACGAGACCAATACAAATGCCACATACCGGCCTAATACTTGCTAAAAGAAGAACTTACTTTTAAGCTGTGTCAGATTTCCATTAGGTACTACAACGTCAAGCTCAAGCTGCGAGACTGTATTGGACATGAGAGGTCTTTCTTGGTTCTTCTTTAGAGGTGGTAACTTTGACAGTACCCAAATAGGAGAATTGGTCATCCACAGTGCTTCACCAGTCTCTTTATGCTTGAAGTCAGGGTATTTCACGTTTGTCTACACGTGGTCAAAAACATTAGTGGGAAGTCGATAAAGAAAAAATATAAGGAGAGAATAGTGTCTTCACTCTTCAAAGATAACCTGGAGCATAATATTTACCTTATCTAATCTGTTGTCTAACCATTTATCTGGGTTCTGAACCAAATCCTTCCAAGATTCCTCTCCTATATCGCAGGATAGCTCATTTTATATAACGAGATGGTAACAAAATGCCACTACTTACCTAATACTTACGGAAAGGAGAACTTACCTTTAAGTTGATTCAGTTTGATGTTTCCTTTAGGGACAAAGACATCAAACTCAAGCTCTTCGAGTTTTGGCAAAGCCCAATCAGGAGCTGTGCTGAGCCACAGAGACAAACCACCAACCTTCATCTTGAAATCAGGATGTCCTGGCTTTACCTACACAAGGTAATACCGATAACCGAAAGATTTATAGCCGATCATGTCAAGCAACATGACTGAGAAAGAAATGAATCCGAATCAAAGTGTTTACCAATCCGTTAGCTTTATTCCCACGGTGATCCAACCACTCTTTAGGATTTTCAATAAGGTGCTTCCAAGAATTAGAGGTTTCTTCATCTATGACTTTAACCTTTTTGGATCTCACTAAAAAGATAGAATATAGTAAATGTGTTAAACTCAAACGTTGCAAATCCTTGAACACAAGAGATATTGCCAAAGAGAATCAGGCATAACATTAAAAAAGGACATAACACATACAGGGCTTTTTCTTGGTGCTGATTACTTCTTTTTCAGGTGGTGAGATCGTCTTAGCCGGAGAAGTTTCAGCTTGTACGAAGTTAAGATTCTGAACCATAACCTGTTATGAACGATCATCATATATTATCAATGAATCCAAGAAACTATTCACATATAGATTAAAAGAGATAAACAAGAACATGAAACAGATTACACAAATCTAGTCTTTAAAACTCATTCCATCAACTACAAAAATCATAATATGGTTATTGTAAGAACTGTGTCACCTGAACATTGGATTGAGAATATGTCACATTTGGAGGAGGCGAATCAATAAACAGCTTCCCAGAAACATGAATCCGATCTTCTTTCTTTACATGTTGAACTGCAATTTGAGCTAAATCTCCTTCGAATATAATCGGAATCCTGAAAAGTTTTCAACTTTGATTAATGTACACATACACACTCAAAATCAATAAGCTTAAAGCAAAATGTACCAGAAATTAGATGATTTTGAACCAGAACGCTGCGAAATTACAGTTCCTGCCCAGAATTTTCCATCGGAGCAAGGACCGAATTGAACTGGTTGTTCAACGAATCCAATTAAGTTGATCCAATTTGAAATTTCCGGTTTGTACTCAATCATCTTCGGTGGAGTCGATTCTTTCTCCGCCGCAACATTTAGCGGTGGTTTCACTGATGCTTTAGCCCAAGGCTTCCTTCCTCCACTGCCGATGACGGTGGCGGAGAAAACGCGGATTTGCTGCGAGATTACCCATTTCTGAGTGGGGAGTTTCGCTATTCTTGAGTGGTATAGTGACGAAGACACTACTCTTGTCAATGTTCTTGAGATCAAATTCATTGTTTCATACTACGAGTTCCGGTGAACTGTGTTGCCGGAGAATTTTTGAGGGAGATGAGAGAATTGCGAAGATAAGAAAAAAGCCCTAATTTTGTTTTGGGCCAAGGGTTTAAGGGAAATAAGTGATTTACAGGCCCAAATAATTATATTGGGCCGTCATACTAAAGGCTTAGAATCTGAAGTTATATCCACTTATACACAGTTAACCTGATAACGAGCTCAGGTAACAGAAGTAACTTGTATTTTATTTTTACTTTTAATTTCATAAAATTTTAACATTTTGAGCCAAGAAGATCAATCAAATGATATGATAATATGTTTTTTTATTTTAAATGTGAAAGAACTCTAACATCAGTTGATAGTTATTAGAGTGTACATAGACCCGGTTTAGTTATGGTTTATAGTATCTTGTTTGGTTTAGTTAGCATAGTGGTTAATCTTTATTATCTTCACTTGTATTTAAGCTTTCTCTTGTACATCTTTTACAATTGAATGGAGTAAAATCATAATTGAAAAGCAAAGTTTGTTAGATCTGAAATGGTATCAGAGCATTTTTTTTCTTCAAGCTTTTCTTCTTCAAGCTTCATTCTTCTTCCGCAAAATCAAATCATCCTCCATCTTTCGTTTGTTTCTCTTGAATCCATCATCTTCTTCTTCTCCGATTCATTATCGTCGTTTTCATCGGAGATTTTCTTTCTTCTTCGTTTTCTTGCTTTTCTGATTGCGTTTCATTCCAATCGCGTAACCTCATTTTTTCAGCTGAATCCAGCTCCGTTTTTTTTTTTTTTTTTTTCTTCTTCCGATCGCGTTACATTCCGATCGAGTTCTTTCTTCTTCTCCGGCTTGATTCGAGCTTCAATTTCATCGATCAAGCTTGGTTTTCATCAAATCGATTGTTGTAATTGCTTCTTTGAAGCTTGATTTTCTTCTGATTCATTGTTGATTCAAGAATTCGTAGTGATTTTCCACTTCGCGATCCATTTCTATAGTTGCTTCGAGCTTCTTCTTCTGGTTTCATGATTTGCCAGGAGATCACTTCATCGGAGTCTTGTGAGAAGTCTGTTGGTTTTAATTCTCCTCGCATTGCTTCAGGTGTTCATAGATCGTGCTTAATTTTGCCGATCTTGGTCAATTTGTTCGGTTATTTTGCCGAATTTTGCTTGGATCGAGTTTTCCAAGTTTCAACTCACGGTTGTTTCGCCGATCTGCTAGGAGATCTTCCATTCGTGAAGATATTTCTCCGTTTTGTATCAGCTCTTCCGTTGATTTTGGTTTCTGCAATTCGAGTTGCTTCAAGTGTTGTTTCGGTTTATCACGATGTGTTGATATCGATTGAGCTTGATCTGTGATTGCTATTGTGATGGATTTATATTCATCGTTTGCTGGTTTTGATGAGCTTATTGCTCCACCAGTAGAGATTATTATCGATGACAATCTACTAGGTGAACATCCATGGTTGAAATTGATGATCGAGTCGGTGTTCCTATACGGATCTCTTCCACGGCCACCAGATCTACAATCTCCTATGGTATGTGTTTGGATTATACACTCAATCTCCCACCAACTAAGTTCTAGAACAGTCTATTGTTGTGTCTCTCATGAACCTTGTATAGATTCAGAAGATAGCTTTAGGCATCCCAATCTTTCTAGACAGGGGGAGATTTGGTTAGACAATCTTATGCAGAATCATCAGCTTGTTATTGCTCCACGATGCTTAGAATTAAATGGAGTTGGCGTGATCTCTGAGATTGTTCCTGCATTATGTTGCGTTGATGGGTTAATACATTTGGTATCCATGGGTTGTGAAGCTGTTCCCAAGATGTTGTTGGTTTCTCAAGGATTGAGAATGATAGATACTGATGGTTATGGCTTCTATGCCACTGATGTTGCTATACTAATTCTGCAATTAATCGCAGAGGAGTTTCTTTTTTGTTCCAACTGTGTTTTGCTTGGTCAAACATTTGCAAGATGTTCCACAGTTCACAGCTATCCACTTGGTTATACACCAAAACAGGGGGAGTTTTCACCTTCATATCCAATCTGCAAACTTCTGAACTCTTCCACTAAGGATACAAAATCGAGGACGTTTACATTGCACAACTTAGTCTTCCTTGTGCTGTTGCAACAGAGTTTTCATCCACTCTCGTTACAAAGACAGAGTCAAGACTATGATTTTATTCGACAGACCATTGTGATTCATTCCGGTTGGTTTTGATCCCTACTTGAGTTCCTTTATGGCTCATTACCAAGACCACCTGACGTTCTTTACGTTTTCAGTCCAAAGCCTACAATTCTCATGGTTGTTCAAGTCCAAGATGAAAGTTCCTTGATACTTTCATCTTGAGGGGGAGTATTAGAGTGTACATAGACCCGGTTTAGTTATGGTTTATAGTATCTTGTTTGGTTTAGTTAGCATAGTGGTTAATCTTTATTATCTTCACTTGTATTTAAGCTTTCTCTTGTACATCTTTTACAATTGAATGGAGTAAAATCATAATTGAAAAGCAAAGTTTGTTAGATCTGAAAATAGTTATACAAGTCAGACTTATTAAATTCAATTTCCACATTCATGAATTGGTCCGACAGCATTTTGACCGCAGGGTTTGGATTTTATTAACTTTACTTTTACTTTTACATTCATAAAATTTAATATTTTGAGCCAAAAAGATCAATCAAATAATACGATAATATGTTTCTTCTACCTAATTTCTCTAGTTGTTAAATATAAAGAGTTTAGCATTGTACAAAATGAGTTCATGGGAATAAATTTTCCACTACTTAGATGAAAAGCTTAAAATATTTAAATGTCTCTTACTGATATGACACGTGGTATCATTATTAGTCATGATATTATGAGGTGCCAAAAAATTAATGTATGATGATGTTTGTTTTTTAATTTTTGTGTATGTCAAATTTTATTTTCTTTACTCATTGTATTTTCTTATATTTCTTTTTTATTATTTTGTGTAATACTAACTATATATGTACATAAAATTTGAAATGATACGTATATTATTCTGATATGAAATGTTTTGGCATTTATTGATCGATATAAAGTGTGAGGTTTAAATATAATTTCTTATGATGGAAGATGTAGTTATGTTGTATTGAGAGATTAATCACGTGTATATATATATATATATATATATATATATATATATATACATATATATATATATATATATAACTGAAATTTGTTTTAAAATGAGGTACTTATTTTTTTTAATGTTTAATTGATTGATCTAGTCTAACGAGTTTTGAAGTGCCAAGTAAAAGTAAAATGAGACAAACTACCAGTTTATTTTATACAACCTGATCACATTCATTTTATTCATTGTACTGATTATAATTATGCATTGTATTTGATCACAGGTTACATGGGAACCTTATAAAAGTTCTACGCGTAACTTTGAATTGCCTCATGAGTACAAAGATCATATTTGTATGATATACTCTTGTAGTCCTTGTATATGCTTTAATGTGATAGCATACAATCGGCCTCATCAATTCTTCAAGCAATTGGGCAAATTGTTCAGCCTTCCAGTCTCCCGGTGTGCTAATTCAGCGAAACTAATACACGGGTTACTCAGTCGACATGTTGTATAAAATAAACTGGTAGTTTGTCTCATTTTGCTTTTACTTGGCACTTCCTAAATATATATAGTAGTTTATTGATTTCATTATCTATGTTTGTCTCATTTTGCTTTTACTTGGCACTTCCTAAATATATATAGTAGTTTATTGATTTCATTATCTATGTTATCATTATCTATTTTTTTAGGTTTTGAAACAGTTTTGAACTGTTTCAAAACCTAAAAAATTTACTTTGGCCATATAATTCATTTTCGTCGTCAACTATGAAGAGTTCTAACCTTTATGGCTTCCATTGCATGGGAAAGGATACCTGCTCTATATATAGGCCAATGAGCCTAAGTTATTTACTTAACATTCTAGGTTCTTTTTTTATATATATTGTCTCAGTTTCCGTTTCTTTAATTTTTGATTTTAGAGTTTCAATCTCTGAATTCTTTGGTAATTTCTAGTACATATCACTAGTACAAAATTATTTAGTTACACATACATCTTACGATTTTGTGCTAATTTCTTCCAGTTTATGATACATGATGTTTCTCATAAATCATATTGTGGTTCAATCTTATTCACATTTTTTTATGTGCTAATCTTATTTACATTTTTTTCTTTTGATTGAAATGTGAAATTTATTGATCAACCAAAAAAGACAAGTACAAACGAGTATTCAGAGTTAGTCACTGGATCTATGAAGTTACATGTGAGACATGTGAGTGATGTTTTAAAAAAAAAAGATCACAATTTAAGTAAAGAGACATGTAAATATATATATATATATATTTCCTCATGTACTTGCTTAAAAATGTGTACAAATTCTTGGAGACTGTTAGAAGATATCAATCACATAATTTTTTTTTTCACATGTAAATGCTTCAATATTATGAATCTAATGCATGGTATATAGAATGAGAACAGTGGCGGAGGTACGTAGAGCATAGAAGGGTCAATTGACCCCCATAATTTTTAAAATCCTTTATATGTGCTATATCAATAATTACATTGACCATATTTTTGTCTATGTTTTGTCTATACATTAGTACAATTGAAAAATGATATTATTTTCTATAATCCCGTTCTTGTTTCGAAAAGATAAAGTTGTAATTAACTAGTTCTCTTTGATTTTCACGGTTAGTGTTTGTTTACTTTTTACAAGTTATATACTCGTACATAATAATTACTGCCACAATCAGATCAATTCTAAGTTCTACTTGCTCTAGGTAAATTATGTTGTTTTAACTATCGATTATTCAGATAAAAATATCATTTTATAATCACATTAGAAAAATTCACTACTTTCACCATTTTACATTAATAATCGAGCACAAGCATCGAAACCATTTTTTTTTTACAACAAAGGCCGAGAGGACACATTTCCTTACAGAGAGAAAGAAACCTCTCAAGACCAATATCGTTGTTACATGATTACAACAACAAACAACAGCAAAAAAGAAGTAAATACAAATTATTTTCAAAACAAAAGTAGTCAAGTCACTCCAATGTAAGAAAAAAGGACTTTTTTACTCCGTGGTGATTTCCAAAATAGTGGTAAGTCTTGGCTTCTTGTATCTTCTAAGAAGCAAAGAAGAGCAAACAACACTAACCGAAGAGAGTGCCATACATGCTCCGGCTGCCCAAGGCGGTAATTGCACCCGCAGAACCGGGAAGAACACTCCTGCTGCTATAGGGATTGACACTACATTGTAGGCCATTGCGAATACGTAATTTAATCGGATTCGTGTTAGGGTTTTGCGGGAGAGATCGATGGCTGTTATAACGTCTTCTAAGTTGTTTCTCATCAGAACGTAATCTGCTGCTTCTATTGCTACATCTGTTCCTGCACCAATTGCCATTCCCACGTCGGCAGCGGCTAGAGCGGGAGAGTCATTTATTCCGTCTCCTACCATTGCTACTGTGCTTCCGTCTTTTTGCAGTGAACGGATAACATCAGCTTTTCCTGCCGGCATTACTTCCGCTCTCACATCTTTGATACCAACCTGCACTCATGCCACCAAAAAAACTGTCATTTTTACTAAAACAAGTCTGTTTATCGCAATTGATTTGTCACTTATAGGGGTGAGTATTTTAACCAAACCAAACAAAATCGAACCAAACTGAAACCGAAATAGAGTATAATTGTACTAGAACCACTTTAATCGAAACAATCACAAAAAAAAAATGGGATTCTAACCTCTTTGGCGACTGCTCTTGCTGTTCTCCAGTTGTCACCTGTAACCATTATGGGTTGAACACCCATTCTAAGGAGACCTTCCACAACCACAGCGGCTTCTCGCTTTAGAGGATCCGCGATTCCCATTACACCGACTAATTTCCCATTATAGGCTACGATGACTCCCGTCTTTCCGCTTTCTTCAAGATCTTCCACAAATTTCTCGACATGGTCTGGGATGGTTATGGTATTTTCTGACATAAGTTTACGGTTTCCCACCTGATCACAGAGAATAAAACAAAACTTTCTTTCAGTTGGTGAGAACAGGACCAAAAGCAATAAATGATAATATATTATGGAATAAACACTAACCAGAATCATCTTCTCATTGACTAAGCACTGAATTCCTTTTCCGGGAAGAGCAGAGAAATCCGAGGTATTAAGTAACCATCCAGAGTTTTGCAAATCTTTGTTATTTGTTTCGCCATCTTCAGTGGATTCATCAAAGAAGTGGAAATGCCGAGCGTACGCAACTATAGCTTTTGCCAATGGGTGTTCACTGCTAGCCTAAGGAAATTAAGAGACAATATGAAAAGCTTTAGTAACAGTTTATATATCACTATCAATCCAAGAAGCTAGGAAGGAAAATTTATCTGACCTCAGCAGACGCAACAAGTGTGAGGAATTCTCCACGGTCCATCTCTGAGAAGACTTTTGTGGTTGTCACAGTAGCTTTTCCTTGAGTTAAGGTGCCTGTTTTGTCAAATATGACATACTTCACTTTGTGAGCTTTCTCCAATGCATCACCTCCTTTGATCAATACACCATTGGTTGCTCCAACTCCTGTTGCCACCATAACAGCGGTCGGTGTTGCCAATCCGAGTGCACAAGGACAAGCAATTACCACAACGGATATTGAGAACATAAGCGAGAATACAAAGTGAGTCCCGTTTTCCGGCAGCCATTCGTCTGGGTAAGCTCCAACAGCTCCACCAATTGACCTACAAAATCATTTGATTCTAGCAATGAGAACAAACTGATTCCATATGCTTTGTTCTCAGAAATAGTTAAAGTTAAGGTTCTAGATCTCACCAGCCTATTAAGGTGAACAATGCCAAAGTAATCACTACCGGAACAAAAATACTTGCAACCTGAAATTGGGACAAGCCAGGGTAAATGTGTTTCCCTCTTAATGACTATATTACAAAGGAACAAAGCAATAACACAAATGGATGACACACTTATTGACATGTTTATATAGTACACTTACATAATCCGCAAATTTCTGAATAGGAGCTTTAGACATTTGGGCCGTCTCGACCAAACTAATAATCTGGCTCAGAACTGCATCAGATCCCACTTTTGTAGCTTTCATGTGAAGAGCACCATGCATATTAATAGTACCCCCAATTACTGGTGAATCAACCTCTTTTGATACAGGAACTGATTCACCAGTCACCATACTTTCATTGACGTAACTTGAACCCCATACCACAACACCATCTGCAGGGATCTTTGCACCGGGATGAACTTTTAATGTATCACCAGGCTGAATCAATAATGCATCTATCTCTCTTTCCCCTACAAGCTTTCCTCCTATAAATGGAAGAAAGAAATGGAACTGAACTTAAACAAAGTTGAATAGTTGAGCTTTAGTTTTTGATATAGTTCAAGTTTATTGATAAACGATCCTCACTGGAAGCATTTCCCTATAACCAGCATTTCGATGCATAATCATTTAAGGATAGGACAAGTAAGTACCTTTGCCTTCGATTAGTAAAATTGCTGTTGCTGGCGTAAGCTGTACTAGTTTCTTCATAGCATCTGAGGTTTTTCCCTTTGCAAGGGATTCCAAATATTTTCCCAGCAAGACAAATGTTATCAGCATGGCGCTAGCATCAAAGTATGTTGGAGACCAAAAGCCAGTGACTGCTCCATATAAAAGAGCCCCGACAGAGTAGAAGTAAGACGCAGACGTGCCCAGAGCGACTAGCACATCCATGTTAGTTGAACCATTTCGTAGAGCTCTCCATGCTGCAACATAGAACCGCTTGCCGATAACAAACTGAATCACACTTACCAAGGCCCATTTCAACCAATCACCCATCATGAAGGGTCCACATCTCCATACCAGTAAGGCATCAAAAAGAGCAATGTGGGGGCAGATTACTTGGATGAAGAAGAGAGGAATCTGGATAAGAAAATCATTTCTATTAAATGACATTAGATAACATATTCAAGACAAATGATTGTATCATAAATAGTGTGTGCATTTCATAAAGGGTGAAAGGCAGATAAGTTACTCACACTGAGAACAAGACTAGAGATAAAACGTCGAAACATATTCGAGGCCTCTCCAGTATCTTTCGAAGTCAACCTTTCATAAGGGCTCATAACACGCAACTTAAACTTCCCATATCCATCTCCTTCAATCCCATCAACCAAAGATCTCGAACTAACAACTTCCGGATCAAACACAACCTCAAGCTCTCCCGATATCCTGTCAAGACGAAACTGTCTAACCCCATTCAATCTCGTAAGTATACCTTCCAAAACCTGAGCATCAAGCTCATTCATAATCCCATCAACCCTTAAAACAAGCTTATCCTGCTGATTACTCTGCACAAGCGAACCTTCAAACCCAGCATCTTCAATGGCAGTAACAATATCATCTTTGTTAATAACATTTGGATCATACTCAACTTCTCCTAATGATGTAGACAAAGCTACCACTGCTCTTTTCACTCCAGGAAGATCTCTTAGAATTCCTTCAACAGAGTTAACACAAGCAGCACAAGTCATACCTCCAATTGTAAATTGACCCACCAAAGTAGTCCCAGTAGCAACAACCTCAGCCAAAATCTCAGCCTCAAATCCAGCATCTTCTATAGCTTCTTTAATATCCTCTTCCTAAAACATACACAATAATAAATGCTCCAAATCAAATCCTTCAGCAATAAATTGCGAAAACTACTGTATCTATAAGATCTCAAAATCCAATTAAAATTCGTCGAAAATCGAAGAAGAAAATTGATGAAAACCTTGACTAAATTTGGATCGAAGACGACATCGGCTCTATTTTGTAACAAAGCAACAGAGGCTTTGAAGACGCCATTAACGTTCATCAAAGCTCCTTCAACGGAATTAGAACAAGCAGCACAAGTCATACCGGTGATTCCGACCTGAATCTTCCTTAAACCGGAATCATCTCCTCCTCCTTCTTCGATCTTACTCAAAATATCATCGGCGTTCTCTTCGTTGTAATACGAATCGAGAAGACCAACTTCTTCCATATCACCGATCTCTGAAGAAGATTCTCCGGTGACCGGAGTAAGCTGTAAATCCCGTCTACTCGGCGCCATTTTTTATGAGATTCCGACGTCAAGCAGACGGGAGGATTGAGGAATCGGAGAAGATAAAGAGGAAGAATTCTTCTTCGTCTTCTTCAACGATGATGGTGATTTGAAAGTTTCCTTTATGTAACAATGGAGGATTTGAAGAAATAAAATTAAAAAAAGAAAAAGAAACTCAAAAATATTATTTTCGTAAAGAGAGAGAGAGAAGAAGGTGGAACTGTGGAAGATAGCAATTTTTCAACTAAAACACGTATCAGATAATGACAATTTTACCCTTGATTACTTTTGTTAAATTTACATTTGTGTCCTTGTTTTTGCCATCGTCATTCTTCTAGACGACTAAATCAACAGAATCTATTTATTTATTGATTAGGATCTATTTATCCAACTATTTTTTATATAGGAGACAAAGTAAAAAAAAAGTATTTTATAGGAGAAAACCTATTATTATTACTATGTAATTAAATAAAATATTATTATTATGAGATGATAGTAAAGAACTAAGGAAATTATTTTTGACGAAAAAAGTAGGAGTTTGAATAATGATCCGGTTTATCGAAATTGATTTTGTTCTTCACCATGATAATACTATTAATATATGGTATGATTGATATGTTTTTTTTAAAAAAAGAATGGTAAAGATTATATCATTTGTTATGTAATCAATTTTTTGGATGGTGCATATAGATGACCAAAACTTTATATAAAATCAATGAAAAATAGTCCTACTATTTTTTAAAAAAAAATGGATTATACAATTTGTATCATGGTAGTACGATATTCGCTAAATAAAATTGAGATGGTATATTTAAATATCACCATTTTTTACCGCTTTTAATATCCGATCAATTTTATTACCGGTTCAAAACCTTTTTTACTTTACGATTTTTTAAATACATTAAACCGAGTAAACACGAGCCTTTTCACATTGCTGCTTTTTAGTCAAAAATCTAGATTTTCTTTGTCTATATAAAAACCTACATTTTATAATATTCATGTCGAATTTTTCAAAATATAAATAAACACTGAAGAATGAGGGAGAAACTTGATGTACTTCTTCTTCAAGTTAAAGTAATTAAGAGTGGTATAATTGACTTAGAAAAACATTGAAAATAAGAACATGTTAAAAAATAAAAACCACGTTCTAGAGTTTCTACAGCTTTGATCTATTGTACTTTCAATAGATATATTATTAGGAACATGTTAAATGGCATTCATTATTGGCTTTGATTAGTCTTGTTGATTTTTTTATTACATTATATAGCCGTTTAAAACACGATGCTTATTGCTAAATAATTATTGTTTGACGTCGTCGTCTACTAAATAATTTGATTCTACAATTAAACATCGTAGATTCGTAGTGGTAGTACGTAGACGAAGAAAAAATACGATAGTAGTAAATGTTTATGGGCACATGGCTCTTTGTGTTTTTCTTATAGGCTTATAGCAATTTACAACTGTACTCACAGTAATTTAAAATGGTTCAATGGATGTAGCCTATAGTCTGATCCCGATGAGTGGTAGACTCGTGAGACCTATTTACTGTATTTTTAGAAGTAAAATAAATGCACTTACCTTGAAATTTGAGCAAAATAAAAATGAAATATTATGAAGCTGTTTTAGCTAAATTTAGTAGTTGGAAAGATGATTCCAAATTTCCAAATAAAAAAGAAAAGAGAACCAAATTTTTGAAACATTGGAAATGAATTTAACTTTGAAATAGGTATTTTACTTTTTCTTTTGTTGGAAATGTGACTTCCACTCCACTGATCAAAAGCTAATACAACAATGTCACCAAATATACTTTCTCTCTGTCTGCATCATTATGCTTTCTAAGAACAAATAAAATACAAGAAAAACAAAGGCAAAGATAACAACAGAACCTTCCACTTATAATAAATGGTCAAGAGATAAGCTTTGACCTAAAATGTATCGTTTTTTCCTTCTTTTTTTGTTTGTTAAGACCTATAACGTGGACTTTAAGTAATCTTAAAAACAATTTCTGATTCCTTAAAACATAATTGTGTAGTACATATAGCTTCCCAAAAGAGTGAGGGTTAAATTTCTATAGTACATAGAGAGCTTCCCAAAGGAGTAATCATAAATTGTGTAGTACCAAAAAAAAAACTAGTATATAAACAAACAAAACAAACTATAGAAATTGAGTAACCAAAGACCTTAATTATGTAATCTTTTAAAATACTATATATCATTATTATCTTTTCGTTTTGTACACTTTTCCTTTTTTCTAAAAGCAATTCTCACATAGTTTCTATGCAGTTTCGTAGAATAATAAAAAAGAAAAAGTATCTACTAACAAAAGTTTTTTTTTTTTGGGTGACATAAAAAAAAACATTTCTTTTTTTTTGTTAAAGAACTAACAAAATAATTTCTATAAGCCAAAAATTACAAAACACGCATCAAAAGCTTTATTTGGTACATGACCCACCTACCAAACTAATATTATTCAACTCAAAATGTCTTTATAATCTCGTGTGCATCTTTTATATCTAAAAAATGAGTTTAATGTACAAAAACAAACAATAAAGTATTACGTTTTCTTAAGTCAAATCCAAATAATGTAATAGTATAATCATTTCAAATAAATTAGGTATTAGGTATATCGCATTCGCATCCATAATCAGAAAAAGTGAAAAAAAAAACCTTTATAGTGTCCATGTCCATGCCTAATGCCTTCAAAGCCAATCCCATTATTACAAACTTACTTACAAATTGAATAAATATGCATTTAGTGTGTTTGTTAATTTCTTATCTGTTTATACGTTACATTAAATTAAACGCAAACAATGGAAACAAAAGTCAAGAAGTCGTTGAACATTGTGAGGGGTAATCTAGTAATTTTCGTAAAACCTAAGAGACAAATGATGTTTAGTTGAGCTAACGAGAGTTGGTTAGTGTTAGTGTGTCAATTTTCTTGAGTTGGTCTTTTTTTGACTAACTCATTAAAATCTTCACCATTATTAATAATGTCCCCATTCACACTCAAATTGTGGAAATTAATCAATTATAACCACTAAGCATATTAAATGTCAGGAGAAAAAGGAACCTTCTAAACTATTCAGAGTCTTTCAAACTTCTCTTTCAAAATGAATATATCCTCCACTCTAGAGGTAAGAAATGATATACATAATCCGGTTAAGAGAAATTGCTAAACCGGAACTGAATTTCCAACAGCAAGAATTAAGATTTCTTCCACTAAGCATTACAATCTAAAGTGTCTGGTTTTACACAATCCAAACAACCAATTAGATCACTAAAATAGCTTTCTTTCATTCTCTTACACAAGCCTGCTTTACAATCAAATAAAATTAACCAAAGATAAAAATGGAAGTCTCAATACATATACTGCTTCTTCATCGATTTGCGTCATACCTACAAAACTTAATAGCAGTGAAGTTTTTGATTGCAAAGACCTAAAGAAAAAGCAACACATAATTTCAATGCAATTTAATCGAAGATTTCAATCGTCGCCAGGAGAATTATCAGACACCATCTTCATGGATTCTTCTTCTTGTTGTGCCTCTGCTTCTTCATCTGCATTGTTGTTTTGACTTTCAGCCTCTATGGGCTCACACTGTTTGTTTAATGCATTTTCAGATTCTTGTCCCTCTTGTTTCTCTTCTACAGGCTTATCTGAATGAAGCGGGATTCGATCAGACTCAATTTTCTCATCACTTTCGGGATCTAAGTCTCCATCTTGGTTGGTAGATTTTGGTTCAGAGCTTTTGCTATCTAGGGAGATTGACTTCGTCGTACCAGTGATTCCCTCTAAACTACGCCCAGGTGCTTCAGATGGTGCTGCTGCTATCACAGAATCTTCTTCAGGTGCTCGAAATCTGATTGCTTCAGAGGACAGTGGTTCTGTGCTGTTTAGGTTGTGAGGAGGTAAATTGGGTTGAGAAGACCCTGATGTTTCCCCTGCTAGAGACGATGGAGGCAAATGAGGAGTTGAGGATGTTTGTGGATGGCCTTGAGAGCTGCTTTCAAAAGCATTATGGCTGCTACTACCAATGTCTGTAGTCTTTTGACTCGATGAATGCAATTTACGTTTCTTTTTCTTACGCAGACTGTGTCTTGGATCTCTAGGAGCAGGAGGCGGCGGGTCTGGTATCACAAACGGTGGAATGGTGGTAGAATCTTCACCATATAAAACGCGGACTGATTGAGCTATAGCTGACACAGTTGGAGGTAGAGTGGGTGGTTCAGGTGACTTCACGGTAGGAACAGTCACAACATCGCGTAACCAATGAGGTAGCTTGTTCTCTGAAGAGCTAATTCCCAAAATGTCTCTCCCCATAGGATTGGAGAGATTCAACCCTCGGTTTGGATTAAGGAAAGATGGATTGGCTGATCTTCCCAAGAACACATTGTTGCTTGAATCAAGCATTGGAGGTAACGGCATATCTAGAAACAAGGGTAATTTCCCGCGCTTAATAGCATCCCGTTTTTCATCCGCTCTCAGTGTGTTTAAGGAGCTTAAACTATCCAAACCCAATGAACCTAAGTTGCCCATTCCAAGAGAGTTGAGTGGAAAAGGCTTCTCGTTGGGAATATTTGTCGATGCCCCTGGTCGTTCAGATGGTCCAGCAGAAGGATCCCCAGGAAGATTGTCAGTGCACAGATTTGCCATGGGAGGAAAAGGCTCACTTCGAAATCCCAGGTGATCAGATGGTTCATATAACGGAAGGGGAGATGCTAGATCGCTGAATCCGAGTTTTATGTCTGTGAGGTGAGATTGGAACCTTGGAGGAGTGGCATATTTAGTTCCATGTAAAGCCCGATTCATTATTCCTTGGGGAAGACCAGGAAACAAGGAAGATTTGGTGGACTTATCAGTCCTGCTTGATTTAGATGGCAGAGATGAAAGACTATCCAAGAATTTACGTTGCTCTTCTTCCCACCTTGCTGCCAAGTACTCTGGTGTTTTAAATTTCGAAAATTTTAGCCTTGGATCTCTGAGAATTGTCTCCCAGTTTCCATACCCATGTCTGCGAATCCCAATCCAGAGAGAATCTAGTTCATCCTCGGACCATGCATCTACTCTTGTCTTCTTTTTCTGTGATTGCCCAACTCCAGAACCAGTTCTTAGCATTATATTCTCAAGCACCTTTCGATGGTTCTCCGGGATAGATGAAAGAGCTGATGGAAACTGATCCAAACCCAAAGGCGGTAAGTCCTTGTCTTGTTGGCTGAAGACAGGTGGATCCATAGGAGGGACTTTCATATTGGGTAGAAACGGCATTGATGGTACGCCAAATAGGTCTTGCATAGAATGACCAATACCTTCAAATCTTTTCCTCATTGAAAGATTTGCCATGATGTCTTGATGGGAAGTTCCCATGGTTCTCGGCTGAAATGGAAATCGAGGAAGCAGCTTATCATCAAATGGAAGATTAAGTAACGGAAACTTCTCCTGGAAATCAGCAAAAGCAGCACCAGAACTTCTGGGACGCTCAAAATCCCCTGACGGAGGAAGCTGCAATGTGCACAAGATTTAACCCATATATAAGTATATGTTTCACAAATGTGTATGGAAAGTAGATGTGTTAGATGAAATTGCATTTAAAGGAGGGAGGGGAATACCTGACGATGTGGAAGCCAGCCATCCAGATTACTAAGAGGCTGCTGAAAAGGTTCTTCCTTTACGTTCTGTGGATTTAGTTTGCCCATAGAAGGTTCCTGGTCATTTGCTTCCCTCTCAACCAAGTTCGATGTTTGGGGTAGATTGAAGGGAAAATGGGGTCCTGTTATGGTTCTGTTCTGTCTACTACCTGGACGAGAATAATTTCTCCGGGAGGATTCTGATTGAGTAAAATTAGGAGCACACAGTCCAAGTACTGGCAGGTTGTTCGGGGGTAAAGATGGCAGACATTCTGTACCATGATGATGGCTTGGAAGATCTGGTTTAGGATCTGAAGAACTTTCTAGCCTTAACGAGCTGGCTTTTCTTTGTGCATCACATTGCTGGCTGGCTTTGCTATCGTCCAAGTCCATTGATGTAGGGCTTTCTTCGTCCTGATTAGCTACCTGATCCACATTGCAGTTAGGAAGAGAATCTTCAACAGAATTCCTTTTTGCAATCAGGATCTTTTGCCTCTCTCGCAGCTTGGCACTGTTTTGCAGAAAATAAAGATAGTGTTATTTAAGATCTTAAGTTAAGCATGATGAGGAGCTACAGGTTTTACTTCACCAGCAAATTAATATGACATAAATTCGATATCTTCTAACCAAATATACACAAATTGATATTGCTACAGAATCTTCTTTTGCCTTCTGATCTGGAAAGATCACAATGTTTAGGCTAAGTAAAATTTATCTAAATATTTGCAAAAGGTACAAAACTTTCCAACTTCACTATTATCAAACCTAGCAAATGTCGAACAATGGATAGACTTAGAACTAAAACTTACTACTTTTCTTTTAGGGCTCGCCCTGCAGGTGTATATTCCTTCTTAAGTTCCGGTTCTGGTTCTTTCTCATCTTCACCACCACTCTGAAATAATTATAAATAGGAATACTGGTAAACTGACACGAAAAAGGTATTCATAGCCACAACAAAAAGATGCTTTTGGAAGTAGAGTAATACAGTTACCTCAGTTACAGGTCCACTGGTATGTGGGGCATATGCTTCCCTGTATGAAACAGCCTTTCTCAAGCGCTTCCCTCTACCAAGAGCTGCTTCTTCCTCGCTCTGATATTTCTCCCATCTACAAATACAGTTACCCGTATGAAAATCAGCTAACAAGTAATAAGCAGTGAAAACAAGAACAGACAAAGAAATAACAGAGCCAATTCGCTGAACTCAGAGAAAGAGGAAACTCCAACCTCATACGCAGAAGCCTGTCCCATTCATTTTCTTCAATAGAATTAACTACATCATCATCTTTCCTCTCTGAACTCTGTTCATCAGTATCATCAGTCACCAGAGCAGGTGATTCAGCTCCAACATGTTCATCAGCTGTTTCCTCATTCCATTCCACAGGCTGTTTATGAAGATATATATATATAAACTATTAAACGGAGGCAATTCAACTATGCAGTTTAAAGCAGTCTAGGTATTTAAGGGTCATTTGAGTAAATCTAGTGAGACTTGTCTCACTGTTCCTTTGTTAATCAGCTAAAAGAAAAACTTGCATCTGGAAACCTGACAGTGCATATCAGTTGTGACTAGAAAACATGCATATTAAAATGTCAATTAGCAAGACAAACATATGAATATGATTTCCCACCTTTACGGTGCCGAGCATATCATTCTCCAACTCAGTATCAGCGGCATCAGTGGAGGCTGATTGAATATTTGACCGGTCAAGCAACTTCATAATTGCAATCTCATCCCAAACAATCTTCCCATTTCCTTCTGTACATTTGTCTTGATAAACATCTCCGAGGCCACCACCTTTTTTCCTGCTCTTGCTTTCTAAATCCATGATTACATCTAAGTTTCCATTACTTTCAGCTGTATCTTTCTTGTTCTCACCAGCGGAGTCGTTGAACAGTTCTTCGGTACCCCAGCGTAGAATATCTTCAAACTCCTTCTGGGATCCGGACTTGTTTACAAAAAGCTGATCGAGCATCAACTTCTTCTTGGCCAGCTGCAAAATGCGCTCTTCAACACTGGCACGGACGACAAGTCTGTATACCAAAAGTCGTTTGGATTGTCCAATTCGATGAGCTCTATTCATTGCTTGAATATCAGCATGAGGGTTGAAATCAGAGTCATAGATGATGACAGTATCAGCCGTTGCCAGATTGATACCAAGACCACAGGCACGTGTTGATAACAGAAAAACAAACCGATTTTTGTCTTGGTTGAAACGTGCTATAGCTGCCTGACGATCAGCTACCGCAACAGAACCATCCACCCTTTCAAATGTTTTAGGCCCAAATTCTATGTTCAGGTAGTCCTCCAGAATGTCTAGAAGCTTTGTCATCTGTGAAAATATCAGAACTCTATGGCCTTCCTTCTGTAGCACCTTAAGCATAGAGTGCAACAGGGTCAACTTGGCTGACGCTTTTATTCTCATATCATGAAGAAACTCCAATGACCCAGACTCCGGCTCAGTACCTGGTATGAGATATGGGTGATTGCAAACCTTTCTCAACTGCATCACTATGTTAAGCATTGATTGTTGCGCTACCCCTTTCCCGATATTTCGTAGTATCTGATAGTTCTTAGTTAGCATTGCACGATAATATTCCGCCTGGATTGATGTCAATTCGACAGGGACCATCCTCTCTGTCTTTGGAGGAATATTCTGCATGGCATCTTTTTTAAGCCGGCGAAGCATATGAGGAGCAACAAGTTTCTTCAGTTCCTCTACTTTCTCAGCACTTGTCAAATCATGGAACCTCTCCTCAAAAGAAGACAAAGAAGGGAATGACGATGGTTGCAAGAAGTTGAGCAGGTTATACATCTCACCAATGTTATTTTGAAGAGGGGTGCCAGTCAAAAGCACACGGTGTTGAAACGAGAATGTGTTGAGCAAGCTAAACAGCTTACTTTCTGAATTCTTTAGACGGTGCCCTTCATCAACCACAAGAACTTCCCATGGAACTCCGCGCAGATGAGATGAGTCAGCCAGGACCATTTCATAAGTAGTTAAAAGGACATTAAATTTGTAGGATGTCGGCTTCTTGGTCGTCCCAGTAGGATTCTTAGCATGCCACTCATAGTCTCGAATTATGGCTCGTCCTTTTGCGCTTCCATGATACTCCACAACATTAAGGAGTGGAGCCCAAAGAGAAAACTCGGATAGCCAGTTTGGCATTGTTGAAAGAGGAACCAAAACTAAACAAGGTCTTGCAACTCCAAATTCAAAATACAGTGAGGAGAGAAATGCACTAGCAGACACTGTTTTTCCAAGCCCCATCTCATCAGCAAGTATTACATTTTTGGATTTATGCCAGCATCTACGCAGCCAATTCAAGGCCTCAAGCTGATGGGGAAACAAGGCACCTCCTCTGAGCTCTTGAGGTTGTTCTGTGAGGGTAACAATTTCACTTTGCTGACCTTCACCCCTTTCCCTAGTGGGATTACCCTTACTACTCCTTTCCAATGTTTTCTGCTCATACTGATGAAAAAGATCTATCAAATGCGATGAATTTTTAAGAATAGGCTCCTCCAAGCTCTCCCACGTGCATTCATCATAAGCCAAGCCTGTCCATTTTACGTAAGCTTCTTGGTTACCTTCTTTTGAAACCCGAATAGCAACTATTCGCTGAGGCTGTTTCCATTTATCTTCACAGATATTTATTACAGCTGTTCCGTACTTTGATTTGTAGTTCTCTAGTTTTCTTTTAGCAAGACCTTTTAGCTCCGCCTCAGAAATCCAAGTATTATGAATATTAGATTTTCCCACCCATTTAACAAGAAATTCATATGATACAGTCTCACCAATCAGATCTGAAGTTTTAGCAGCAACAGGCTCCTCAACTTCTTCACCAGCCACAGTGCATTGTTCCCCTGTTTCCTGATGTGCTTCTTCAAGTAACTCCCTCTCAACAGATACAGGTGTTTCACTAACTTTCATATCTTCATCATCCACGTGTCTACTCAATGTGGCATCAGAATTGTCTTCTGAAAGCATCTCTTCTTTCACTTCAACCATACCCTCAGTACCTAAAGCAGATTCATCCATAATTTTATCCTTCAGTCGTGAACCCTTGGAACTTTTACCCGTCTCATAAGAAGATTCTGTTCTGTCCTCAGCAACTACTAATTCAGCATTTGTATCTTGTACTGAGCTATCCCGCTGGTCATTAGCTTGTAAATTATCAGAACACAAGTCATCTGAAAGAGCACTACACAGCGAGGTTTTAGTCAGACCTTGGATTCGGCATCCTAAAACACGATCAACCTGTTAGGAAAACACAAACAAAAGAATGAAAAGATATATTAACAAGCATGAGCAACACATGAGTCACCAGAAATGAAGGCGCATCATAATAGACAATTCTGAAGGAACAAAAATGATTTTTTGATGGATACCTGGAGGTTTACAGCCGGAAGAGAGCTTTTCTCATCCAAATAACTAGAAGGTTTATTTGTGGCACGTAATGCTCGACGTTCCTCCTTGGGAAGCTTCTGCATTAGTAAGTATAAATGGATAAGAACATATACTAAATGAAAGATGATACAAGAACAACAACGAATAAAAAACGAAATCAATAGGACCATCAAGAAATTTCAACTCTATATAACTAAATTCCTAAAGAAAAAACATCAAACTATTTCCGAGCTCCTGCAGTTAAAAGAGGTATCCACAATTAATCTGCCGAAACAGAGATATAGTCTCATGTATCATAATTACTTGTGAGAAACCACTCTACTAATAAACAGGTAAAACAATATTGAGTTTGTGGAGAATAACCAGTTGTTGCAAAATGTTAAGCATAACAAAATGTCGCACTGGTTATATAAGAACTTAAAATAGCCACAATCTTCAGGACAGAACAAGAAACACTACATGCAATATTGACCAAAGACTTTTTACATTAATGCCGAAGATACTCAACATTAAATACAGAGTGTCAGAAAAACAATCTTGAAATGATTCTGAATCTTGTAACTCTACCAAATCTCTTTAGTGCTACAACACACTTAAGAAAAAGGCATGGATGCAACATTTCGTACAATACATTTTCCCACAATCAGCAACTAGAATGTCTACAAAATCTATAATAATTAGGAAAACATACCTTCACTTTTTCTGGTGTTTCTGTCTTGGACTGAGGTTTGGACAAGGATTTTAATGTCACGCGATTTTTCTTTTTCTTTTTTTTCGAAGACTCCGGTGATTTGGTACTCTGAGAACCCACTTTGGACAAACTTTTCTTCGCACGTTTCTTATCAGTCTTGCTCCTTTCAAGACTTTCCCCATCATTTAGTTCACGCTTCCGTTTTTTCCTTTTACCTTTTCCAGTCTCCACTTCAGCAATTGTCTTGTTTTCCACAATCTCGCTGGAAGCGTGTTCCAACTTTTCCACGGGTGCTTCATGATTTTTCTCCGTATCTGATAGTTTAGATTCGGAGAGATCTTCACAGGACGGCAAAGTTAATCTTGCATCAGAAGGCGGATCTGTAGTAGGTATGACAGGTTTCCCCAAATCATCTTCTCCATGAGACGATGAATTGGGTCGGTCATCCGCAGATGCATGGCCAAGCTCAGCAGTTGAACAGCCATCCATCGGGGAAGAATAAACCTCCTTTCCTATGGATTTGCTCTCTTCGACCGATATAGATTTCCCTTTCTCTGAAGATTGTTCTCCAGAAATTATAGAACTGCAATAAATCTGAGAAGCTCTCTCGCACTTTGGTCCGGCTTGTGAATTTCTTTTCGTGGTTTTTGTTCTTGCTCGCTTAGCAACCGCATCTAAACGATTGACAGGCTTGAGTGCTTCACTGTTTGGGGAACATTTTGGGCAGATCCACTTACCATTTGGAATCCTCTGGAGGATACGAGATAAGGAGTAAAATTAGTTTCCCAAATGTGGGTATTGCGAATCTGCGACTACGAAGGACACATGGAAAAATAAAATCGTTTACCTTAAGAGGTGGATTGAGGCATGCGGTATGATAGGTCCGAGGACAACTATCACAACACAGTAAATCACCACCAAGATCACAGATCACACACTCAAAATAATTCTGTAACGAAAAAAGAAATGATTAATAGAAGAACACCATATAATAAAATAAGGAGAAAAACTTTTAAAAACACCAAAAAAATAAAATGAAGTTACCCCATCATTTCCCTTCCTCTTAGAGGAGTTCCTTTCAGGAGTTAAATCAGTCTTAAGCCGATGCTTAGTTGGTTTAGCGGAAGAAGTGTATTCCGAAGAATCAAAAGCCACTGAACTATCCACTTTTTGGTCTAATAAATCCAGTATAGACGGAAGTTTTCTTCGTTTCTGCTTCATGACCCAATCTCTATTAATCATTTCACTTCCTGAATCTTTCATCTTCTATTTCTGTTTTCATACCATATGCTTGATAGAGAACCGGATAGACCTTCATGTGTGAGTCACAGTTACAGTAGTAACTAAAGAATACTGCCTTCAAAGAACTCTGTCTCTACACTATATTACAAAAGAAAAAACGAGTAAGGTAAACCATAATCTAAGATCAAGAGACACTGAAACAACAAGGAGGTACTTTAACTGTGCACAAACAGACAGGAACGGCGTGAAAGTCAATATTCATATACACGATAAATGGAAAATGTGAAACTGAGCCTTTTCCTGATTTAGTAAAACGTCATGGACATCGGACAAAGCACAGTGTACCGACCCGCAACCACAATTTCATTCAGTTTTACAATGATATGAAATCAAACATCGTCATCCAATCTTATAAGCTATAGAAGCTAAGAAACTAAATGATATCCCCGGTAATTATGGTGGTAACTCTACAACGTTAGAAGTATTGTCATCCGTAATCAAAAGACTTAATTAAAGATACACAAACCTAGTAAGTAATCTAATCTTAACAAAGCCTTTATAATATAAACGATTCGTTCCCTCACTCCTTAAGAATACTTCCATTAAATTCATACTTCATTACATTCCTCTACTGCAAAATACATTCCTCTACTTTAAAATCTGGTGTTTTCTAGCCTTAAACTTATCTCTAAGGAAACATAGATCAATGATCCTATATAACTGAAAGAACACTAGTGTAGGATTCATTGTAAAACTTCATAAGTCGATTTAAATCAACTATAAATTGCAGAACTCTTGAATCTAGTCAAGCAAACCATAATTAGAAACTAAATAACTGAGATATCTCAAGTAAAGAAACAAACATGAAATCGAAACACAAAACCAATAGAGAAAAGAGCTAAGAGATGTAGCTAAAACAACACACATTGGCACTAACAATAAAGCTTGATCGGAGATATAAACCCAATTCCCTCAAGAGAAACTCAATTAAACCAAATCACACTAAATCAGTCCTTAATTAAACAGCATTAACCTCACACAAGCATCAAAACCCCTCACCAAGTAAGATAAATCATCGAAATTACATAATCACAAACAAAAAGAAGAAATACCCAGAAAGGAGAAAGCAGCTTACAAATCTGGAAATCTGAAATCGGAATAAAGAAGCTAAACAGTCCTCCGATGATCAAGGACGATAAATCCGGCGACGGAAGTTGGGGATTGAACTCCCGGAGAAAAAGGGGCTTCTTCTTCTTCTTCTAGGGCACGGCCTCAACGAAAGAGAGATACGAAAGGAAAGAGAGAGAGAGAATGAGAGAAAGAGAGAAGGCGACACGCGAAACGATAAATAAATTAGAGAGAGAGAAAGATAAAGGTCAAGTCTTTGAGAGATGGGTTTGGGTTAATAGCGAAAAGAAAGGCATATGATTCGGATTCGCCGAGCTCATAGGGGAACGGACTCTGACATGGCACCCTACTACGCACCGCACGAGACAGAACCGGGAACGGAGAGTGACCTCTCTTCCTCTCTTATCCCGACACGTGTCCCCCTCTCTCTCTCTATCACCAAACACAACAAAAGGTCTTGCCTTTTTGCTTTCTTCCTCCGTTTCGGTTCGGACCCTTGTCTGTTATCTCGTCTCGAACCCTTTGTGTCAAGTGCGAACCAAAGGAGAGAGACAAAATCCGCCATGGATCTTGATTTCGAATTTTGTCTTACTCTAAGCTTATTTAGATCCTTAGTTTCTACTTTGATCTTTTAAAGTTTAAACTGTTTTCTATTTCAGTTTTTTTTTATTTGTTTTTAGCTTGTTTTAGTTAAATTCGTTTAGATACGAGAGAGCTTTTTAGTTTTATATAATAAAGTCAAAAATCAAAATCTAATGTTTTAAAACGCCGCCAGAAAAAATGATTATCTTCTTTTGATTCTCTTTTCTTTGACGTAAATAACCTTAATTTAATGTTTGTTCTTCAGACTGAAAATTCATTTTTTCTTTTTTACTGCTATCTATTTATTTAATGAAAAAATGTAAAGTGGACCATCAGATATTTGGGCCGAACTTAGGTTACTTGTGATTGACATTAGGATCATACATTTGGGACCCATTTGAGAGGCCTTTTGAAAGTGATTGCTGTCATTATATATTTATTTTTTTCTGACAGAAAATAAAAGTGTTTTTGTTTAGAACAGTTGTGGTGTGGTCTTGTAATCGATAACGCGTAATTTTAATGGACTTTGTAACACAACAACTGAAATTGGTTCTTATAAATTTAGTTAGTGTCCACTAGAAATAAAGTTGCATAAATGTTGTTGGGAAACAGATGTTGTGATTGTGTTACTGGATGGTTGTGTTATTTGGTTTTTGCAAACCAAGTTGAATTAGGTTTCTTCAGTTCCATATCGAATCTAAATGAAAATTAGGTGATTATAACTAGTGTCGGTTTAAGACATGTGCAAGAAGTGCTGGAGCACATGGTCCAAAAACCCAAAATTTTTGATTTACATATTTAGGTTTTTTTAAAATACAAATTTATTGACTTTTTACATAGTAGGGTCTAGCCAATATTTGAGCCGAACCTGATTATAAATTTATAACACATTTGTTCTTTTTTCTTACAAAGATGAACTGATAAGTAATTGATTATGCAAAAAGTGTCAAATCTGAAGGCTCATACATCTTTTTGGGTTGGGACTAGCAGTTGAAGACTCCTTTTAAGCAACACTCAAATCCAAGGGAGCACAACTTCTCATTCTTTTGTGCCATTGGACCAAGCAATACTTGGTTAACATTCAAGGGTTCTCTATTTTATCATGTGTTCTACCATATTCGAGTTTCGATTCCATTTTGTTAACGTCTCCTAGGTTGGAATGTGCATCTAAAGAGGCAGTATATCATTATAAACACACTCAACTCTATTTTTGAAGAACTAGTCATAATCCAACAAGTTGCACAAAAAAAGAAAAAAAAAAAAGTCATAATCCAACAAAATCTCTCTAAAATTTATGTATAATATAAATTTTAAAATCTTAGGATACAATATATCTCATATATTTTAATTTGTAAAATGAATTAACATGTCGCTATTGATAAATTACTTTGTTTAGAATCTTGCCTACTTTTAATCCCATGTAGATATCATCATAAACGGATACACTTAGTCGAAAAGCATGATGGGCAAATTGGCAAGCCCATCTCTTCTAAATTAAAAATGTGTAACGAACCTAGGCCCAAACCAAAATTGTAACTGATATAAACTAATAGCTATTTAAATCTACAAATTGGGTAATGACTAAAACAATACTCGTGGTTGATAGAACTTATGAAAATTGCATTTAACATTTTTCATATTACCAATCAAAATCGTAACATTTCACAACACACATTTTATTCAATATTAACATTTCAAACCAAAAACACTAGAAGATTATTTTTACTTTCTAGCATTCGGCTCTCCAACAGATTAAACTAACATTTACAAACTTGGAAAATTAACCATCAAAAAAAATTATTTGATTAGAGGTTAGAGCAGCATTAACGGTGATATCTTAGAGATATCTTAGGATTAAAGTTGATTAAAAATAATCAAACCAACAAAATTTATCTAAGATTTGTATCTTAGCTAGGATGTTTTTGTTAGCTTAAGATGTTGATACGTGTCACTGTGTAACAGGTTCAAAAAACAAACAAAGGAGAATGAGTAAATCTTATTTGTTTTAGATTAGGTGAAGATCTTGAAATGCTTTAATTTGATTGTCTACATAATATTTAATTTTGTTTCATATGTCAATAGTTAGTCTTATTTTTGTTTCCGCTATTAGATCAATGTAATGCTTGAATTTGCAGTTTTTAAAATGATTGAATTTGGTAACTATGTGTTTTTCCAAGTGTTTATTTTCTAAGAACCACATGTTAAGAACCTACCATTAATCACACAAAAATCTTAACCCAAAAATACTATCTCTTAACTATCACTTTTATAAATATATTACTTAAATATTCCTAAGATTTATTTCTAAGATACTACCAATAATCATGCTCTTAGAGAGTTAAAACAATATTATTCTTGTACCAACAACATTAAAATCTTAATAAATAATAAAAAAAAGGAAATCTCAATCCTCCAAACACTTCATAGGAACACTCCACGTCGTGTTCTGCACTGGTTCTGACAAAGACAGATACTTTCTCCAATCATCAAGAACAAGATTCAGATCATGAAGCTTCTTGTCCAAACCAATACAACAATTAGCATGCATTGTGCAAACCAAGTTTATGTCTCTGCTCGTTTGACAAAACCCACCAAAGTAAACTGTATCAAAGAATCTCATTTGGACTCCAATCTCAGAGATTATAGGCTCATGCTTGATTCTATTGAACACATCTTGATCATGCAAGTCTGGATAATTCAGACGAGATTTGTGCCAAAATTTGTAGAACTCAATGCTTCGATTGTTTGATCTCACGTATGTGAAACCACCATTGACCCAATTGTCTGAATCATAAGGATTTCCAAAGAATCTATCACACGCCATTTGGAAGTCTCCATCTGGATATAGCCGAGGAAATGGATCTCTAAGCCACATTATATCTGCATCCTATATTCAAATACACAAGAATCACTGAAAAATCATAACTTGTTCCTACCAATTCGAAAGACATTTGAAGAAGAATCTTAGAGTTAAGACAGTACCGTGAAGATGAAGTTAAAACCCATCTCAAGAACTTGTGTAAGAAGCTCGATTCTGCGCCACATCATCTTAAGATAATCAGGCGTGTTGTAAACTTTCTCGCCGGAGAAATCAGTTTCCGAGGTTTCGATATGGTAGCAATTAGTATGAAGTTGTGAGCATCGTTGAAACGCCTTGAGATCCAAGCAAACCACTACTACATGTTTCAGCAATTGTTGTGTTCCTTGTCCAATACGAAAACTCTCTAAGAAGAGATCAAACAAAGAGTTTGGTTCTGCCCAAGCTTGATTTAATGATGAAGCGGAAGCTTCTAGGGATAGAACTAGATCCGTTGATTCTGAGAATACCCGGAAACTAGGGTTTGAGAGTCCTCCTCTCAGGGCTTTCGCAAAAGCTCTTAGGGTTGTGAATACTCTTCACAGTGGTTTATAAAAACCTCTTTAAATCTTTCGATTAATTAATTCATCAATAACTTCTTAATACAATAGGAGGCCTAAGAAGGCTATATATAATAAAAGCATAAAACCCTAAAATCCATAGAATATTCTAGAATAATTATAATTAATAAATTAAAAGATAATAGAAATAGATATTTGGAATATTTCCAAATATCTCGCTGCATCAGGTCTCGCCGGCCAAGAAAAGATTCGTCCTCGAATCTTGTTTCTGCGCTGCATCAGCTCCCTCCGGCCAAGAAAGATTCGCCCTCGAATCTTCAATTTGGTTTTCAGCATAGGAGATCTTCGAAGATTCAGCTTTAACTCCATCTTTTGATTCTGCCCGATTTTTACACGAATTGGATCTGACCAGAAATTTGCACGAATATGATCTTCTGTGATTTCTGCAGGAAACCCGAATTTTGCACAAGTCTGATTTTGCACGAATTTTGCACGAGTCAGATTTCGCACGAATTTTGCACGAGTCAGATTCTCGAACGCATCTTCTGGAAAAACGAAATTAATAACTATAACATCATCTTCATAGATGTCATAGATGGGATCACCATAGATCTCTCTGTAGATCTCATGGTCTTCTTCTTCTTCAGAAAACAGACTTTCGCCTGTGATAGGGTAGACGTTTCCGGTCAACATGACATCCAGAATCGAGCCTTGACTTAGAAATCAAAGCACTGTCTCTGATACCAAATGATGAAGCGGAAGCTTCTAGGGATAGAACTAGATCCGTTGATTCTGAGAATACCCGGAAACTAGGGTTTGAGAGTCCTCCTCTCAGGGCTTTCGCAAAAGCTCTTAGGGTTGTGAATACTCTTCACAGTGGTTTATAAAAACCTCTTTAAATCTTTCGATTAATTAATTCATCAATAACTTCTTAATACAATAGGAGGCCTAAGAAGGCTATATATAATAAAAGCATAAAACCCTAAAATCCATAGAATATTCTAGAATAATTATAATTAATAAATTAAAAGATAATAGAAATAGATATTTGGAATATTTCCAAATATCTCGCTGCATCAGGTCTCGCCGGCCAAGAAAAGATTCGTCCTCGAATCTTGTTTCTGCGCTGCATCATTTAATGTCGTTATAATCACTGTCTTGTTCTTCGTTGACGCGTTCTCCAAAATCTCCTTGAAACTGAGCTTTGGTTTTATCTGAAACAACAACGAAATTGGACTCAAAATTAAAGATTCAAACCCTATAACAAGACGAAACAGATCAATATGTATAAAGAGTAGAAACAGAGTATGTATCAGATCTGAATAATGATGAGAGCTTACTGTTTCTGAAGAAATCTCTGATGAGTTGAGATTTGGTAGTAGTGGAGATGGAGAAGCGTGGAGAGAGGTTAGATTGCTGACATTAAGTCGTTGCAGAGGGTAAGCTGTTTTGTATAAAACTAGACATGAAGCAGTTAAACCAAGAAACAGTATCAAGATTCTTGTTACTTCTTTTTGTCCGATTACAAATCCTGAATCCATAAATTTACTCCGAGAATAAGAAGAAGAAGAAGAAGAAGAAGAGGAGGAAGACGAAGAACTCATTATTTTGTTTGGAAGTGTTTTTTCTTCTCTAGCTTTAGTCTTCGTTTTTTTTGTCGGTTCTTATCATAACGTACATGAGCAAGCCAAAAGTCATCATTGGTATTCTTGTAACAGCAATGTGCAATATATTATTATTATTATTATTTTGTTTATAATATTTTTAATTAAAAGTGTGATTCCAAAATTAATACAAGTGGTCGAATCGTGTGCATTGTTATTATATTATGAATATTACACTCTCATATGTTTCAAAAATCTGATTAGAATTTCAACAATTTTTTAAAACACTTTATAATTAAGATACTATTATAATATTTATTACAACAAATTAGATAAATAACATGTGTCAAACAACAAAAAAAAATTTCAGATTCATGTCACCAGAAAGTTCATAATGACGGCTTTATTTGTTGTAATAGTTATAATTAATTAGTAATAGAAGACTATACAATAATTTGACTAGAATCACTAGATCGATTTAGTCCACTAGAGTCTAAACGCGTGGGCGTTTGTATTAGTTAATAATTTCATAAACAAATGTATGTGGCTGCCATGATAGACTTTATTTTATTTCTCTCGTTTATTTATTTTTCAAAAGTTGTTAGTCAATAAGTTGACAAAATGCGTAATAATTGAGTTTTTGGGGTAAAATATGATTTATTAGCTTACAAAATAGACCTTAAGCCTGAACGTAACTTTAAACCAAAGTAGAAGAGTTTATTGGATTCTCCCTAAAGTATACAAAAGACAAGAGAGCATATGCGACTAATAAGTTTAAACATACTTAAAAAAAAAAAAGTTTAAACATACTTTAAAAAAAAAAGTTTAAACATACTACATTGGTAAAAATATTGAATTTATAAACTTTCTTGTGGCATTTTAGATGAGATTTGGAATTTAGCAGATTGTCTTTTGTTGTTTTGTGGCTATTTATGTTGTATTGAATTTTGATCAAAGCTAACTAGTGCGATATGTGAGTAGATCTAATCTACTTTAATATTCTTTATTTCAACTACATTATTATTTTATTTTTTTGTTCAACTAACTACATTATTTATAGTTGTAAATATTGTAAGAAAATCTCAAAACACCATTACTTTAGCAACAAATTTTAAAATTGTTGGTTTTAGTAACTTTTTATGATAGTAAGAGATTGATATGACATGCCTTCAGTTGGTAAATTAATCTGGTCTTTGCGATCTTTTGACAAAATACATTTATAGTTTGGTTTTGTCAAAAAAATTTGTCTTCCATGAAAGTGCCACGATTGTGAACGACAATACTACTGTCATCACATCGCCATTTCTGTTTGATGGGTACTAAGCTCTCTCGCCGCCTAGTCTCTACCACAAATAGAAGAAGAATAACATGATTTAGAGCTTGAAATTTTCACATCGATTTTAACTTCCCTTTTAAATCTTTTTTCTCGTATTATTCTTTTTAGCTTCACACCTTCTTAAGATTTCTTTCGCATCTCAGCTATTTTATTTTCTATTTATTGAAAACTAATAACACAAAAATTATAAAATAACTATGCGTTTGTAATAAATTAATAATTGACACATAATTATTTTCTTAACAATTCATATACTTTCTTAATTAGACCCGTTGATACATGTCCATTAATCATAATCAAAATTTGGTTTATTTGCATGTTCTTCCAAACTAAAATAATTAATTGGACTAATAAGATTTAAAAAAAAATCATAAGTTTGATGAGATCAATATTACTTAGAAGACTTAAGATGGAAAATGTAAAGTTTATTTAGTACTAAAGTTTAAAGGTAATGCCCTTATAACATTACACCACTTAGATAACATTACACCACTTAGATAACATTGCTTGACAATCTAAAACACCAAAAGCTATCCAACTTTTTGTCTGTTCGATTTTGTCTCTTGTAAAAATAAAAGACGACTTTTAATACATTCAGAATTTCCCATCACATAGTTGCAATCAATTTTGGGCTTTCCCCCTTCCTCTGTAGTAATATTGATATCGTTCAAAACTATGTTTTTGCAAGGCTTGATTTTGCTGCAATTTAGTGTTATAATATTTTCATTTGGCGTCGTCCCATGAAAATCAATGAATTTTACATCGCTAATCGCCACATCTTCTGAATCCTATTAAAAAGACATATCTTTAATATTTAAAAGAATTATGTATACTTTCAGAATATTATATTACCAAAACATATACCTTGTTAGACTCGAAACTGCTATGTCCTTTATCAACATAGTGTTGGTCGATTATAATCGGATTCTTTGCATCAATGATGGTAATGTGCTCAAAATATATATGCTTAACATATCCTTCTCCACCCTAACACAAAAAATTGAAAGAAAGGTTATAACTAATATTATTATCAGTAGAAGTGAAAAAGTAATACCTGCCAAGTTTTGATCCTAGCTCCATTTGCTGTCTTGTTGAAAATGCAATGAGTCACTTGAACGTTTTCAACTTTAGCTACTTGTCCATTAGCTCCCAGACTTCCAATACTGTGTATTTATAGTAAATGATCTAACCGTTCAAAAGTTTATACAAATCAAGAAAAATATTCTTTGGTAACTTTTTCTAAATTAGATAAATAATTTTGGAGTAAGATAAGAAATGTATCTTCAATTGGTTAAGAGTTTTAGGTTGTGTAATAAGAAAAAACCATATTTTTGTTCTTATGACATACTATTTTATTTTGAAATTAAGTTTTTTTTAAATGATAAATAATTTAGTAAGATAATATAATTATGCAAGAGAATTTTGGTATGAACTAGATTTTTGTCAACAAAGTAATTACTTAAATATGTTCAATATACTGACTATTTGGTTATTTATATTTGATATAACTAAAATCATTCAAAACTTTTATTTTAAGAAATTTACATAAATGATCTTTAATTTATTGCACAATAAAAACTTGTGTGTGTTGGCATTAATTACAAGTACCTTATTCCATGTCCAGGTCCACAAACAATCTCTGTAATGTTAATATTCACACTTCCTGTGTTTAAAGCTATACAATCATCTCCTGCAATTGGTTTTGCTTCGAAATTATTATATTTTATACCATGATGATTAAGTAAAAATGCATGAGTTTTGTACAAATACATACCAGTTCCAATGGTAGATTTTGATATGTTAACATTAGTCGAACTGGATATATCAATTCCATCAGTGTTAGGACTTGTTTCAGGTGCAAAAAGTTGTAAATTCGATATCATAACTATATTACAACTATCGATTGATATATGATTTCTTGGGCTGTCTTTAGAAGTTATTCCGCTTATCTTGAGGTTATTACAATTGTTAAAATCTAATGACTGTACAAAAAAAGTAATTTCATGAACTGATATATTCCATAATAATATTAATAAAAAATTAATTAATATATTACTTACTGTAGGTCGATTAACTGTTTTTCCCTACAAAAAAATAAAAATTGTTATATAAGTTGGTATGATGATGAACATAAAAATCTATATCGTTAAATAATATATACTAAATAATACATATTTATATATGTTACAGAAAAAAATCCCAATATTATTTTAGTATATATATATATATATTGCACATTAATTACCATATATATTACATGTTAATCGTTACCTCCCAAAAAGATGAACCAAATCCATTGATACTTCCAGAACCAACGACCGTTAGATCATTTACATTTGAAAAAGATATCCACTTTTTGTATTTTGGACCCAAGTTCAACCACAAACTTTCGTCACTAGGTGCAACAATTTCGCCGTCCATCTAAAAAGTTGATATGTATCAATAAAATATATTCTTAAAAGTTATTTCAATTCATTTGATTTATTTAGTTTCTCTAGTTGATAGTAAATACATTGCAGAAATTCATATTCGGGGTTGTTTCGCTATTTTTATAATTCATAAGAAATTCTCACCTTTTATAGAATAAATCTATAACTCTCTCTGTATCACTATAAGTGATGTTTTAGGAAAATTTTTTTGTTTCATTTTAAGTGATGTTTTCAACTTTTTATGTAAAAATTAACTGTATTTAATTTGTTTGACCAATTATATATTTAATATTTTTTATTGGTTAAAATCATTTTATTTAATGATATTTTTATGTAAAAAAGGTAAATTAAATGAAAATTATGTGTTTTTAATTTGTGTGTAGAAACCTTAAACATCAGTTAAAATGATACATATGGAGTATATAGAATGCACATTTATAAGGGTCACTGGCAATCCACTAAGAATTTTGGGTTTAATACTGTATTTCAACAACATTTAATTTTATCATGACAAATAAATAAAATTTCACAAATTTAACATTTTAGTGTTTCATGTGTATTTGAGAAAAAAACTCAACTCAACCTGTTTTCAATATTCTACCATTTTTTATTCTAATTGTTTCTTATTTATCTAATGCTAGGCTATCAACAAAACTATTGACTAATAATTGATTATATTAATTGCATATGTCGAGATTAACCTATATATACATAACATTCTATATTTATTTATCACCTACACTTTAGATTATATTTTAATAAAACTCAAATTTTGTGTTTGTGTCTTTATTAAAACATCATCATAAATTATATAAACTAATTAAAAATATTTATTAAAAAATTTTAAATTGTAAACAAATATATTAAATACAAGGTTTTTTCTCCTTAACACTTATAATTTACAAAGTAAAATTCATTAAAATACTAAATTTTGTGGTTTTATTTTGTATAAAATATATTATTCGGATACTTATAGATCTGAATATAAACACGTTTGCAAAAAAAAATAAAAAATTGAGGGGTTATTCAATAGTATTTTATTATTCAATAATTAATTTTTTGAATAAAATCTATTATTCAAATACATGTAATGGGAATATAAAAATGTGTGCAAAAAAAAAAAAACATTTGCGAGACAATTTACCTGAAATACAGGAGAAGATCCACAAGGACCTTGAAACTGAAGAGGTTGAAGTAAGAAAGTTTGACTTGAGGGTACTAAAATTGTTTTTATATCTCCTTCATCTCCACACATAGTTTTCCACGCTGTTATGAAAGCCTTTATATTCAAATATAATTAAAAATTGTAAATAAAAGTTATAATAAAATAAATAATACAATTATTATATAGAGAAGAAACTAATGATAGCAATAGATACTGTGTACGTATAAAATCTAAAAAATATCCCTTGTAAAATGTTATAATTTACCTTTGAATCATCAGTTTTACCATCACCTTTAGCACCAAAATCAAGTACATTATAGCTTTCACCACTTACAAAACCAAAATACAGAAAATTTACGAAGAAAACAACATGTAATAAAATTTCCTACAATACCAAACAAAAAGAGGTTAAAATTGAAAAATTTAATAAGATTTTTGAAAAAGCTTTATATTTGATGTGTACCATTATAAAATGACTATTATTAGTTGACTAAAAGTAAGATAGTATGTGTGTATGTATGTGTTGTCAATAACATATTTATAAGCAAAGATGTGCATGGATGGATACATATAAATCATTGATACAGTTTCCCTTTTTGTTTTTCTACAAAAACAATTGACTTCATAAGAATTGACCATTGACCTCAAGAATGTTATAATTTGATTGGTTAGAAATGTTATTAAATATGGTAGTCCTCCATATGTCACTAAATTGTTACCATTTGATTGGTTAGAAAATTTAAATGAGACAAAATTTCTATTCCACTTAAACTCTATATGATAAACATGAACATAATAGATGGAACAAATTTATCCCCAGTAATTCACCATCATAATTACAAAGAATAATTTTCGTTAAAATACGTTTTTTTTTAATGGAATGAGTGAATTTTATTATATTCTCAACATAAATAATTAGATGTTAATTTTTTTTATGAATGCTTCATTCAACCAGATTGTATTCCTTTAACTAGACATCAGCATACGTCATTAAAATCCAAGAAACTTTTTATATTGTATCTTATTCGATTTAACCAATAGTCTTATACTATTTTTGTAGATAAAAAAGTCTTTAACTTTATGTTGATCAATTAATCTCGCTTTTGGTCAACACTAACAGATTTAAAATGTTGAATAGAGATTAAATGAAAATAGTATAATAAAATTGAATAATTATTTATCTAATAAAATAGTTAGATATTAATTTGGCCAAAAGGAGTAAATAAATTAAAAATTTATTAAGATTTTTTCTCTTATGTTTTTTTAGTTTAAAGATTTTGTGTTCGGATGTTTCAGATTTTTCTATAATGTTCAAATTTAATCACAGTTAATCAATTAAATATGTATATATTTTATATAGTTAAAACTACATTGGTATTTTCGAATTGAAGAATAAATATTAGAGAATTTAAAATTTAGGGATGTAATCCAAGATCCAATTCGAGATTTTTTCTGATAATTCAAATCATTGAGGAGTCCTGATCCGAATCCGGACAAGAAAATCTTTTGATTTTAATGTATCTTAATTTTAAGGTTTTGATATCCGTATTCATATGAGTTAAGAAGTATATATATATCTAATACTATTAAATAATATTTAATTATTTTATATAAAAGTAATTATTTTATTTTAATAAATTATATTTTATTTCAAAACAATTTATATAAAAAAGCTGTTAAGACATATTATTTATTAACTTTTAGTGTTTATGGATACAAATTTGGATATATGTTGGTATTTTGATGTTTTGGACAGATATCCAAAATCATGATATGTAGAAGCTATGGATCATGACCTTGATAGTTGAAATTCATATCCAAATCTAAATACTCTAATATTTCGGGATTCATTCTTTTATTAGAGAAAACTTTTTCATAGATATAAAAAAGTATAAATTCACAAAAGAGAAATATATATCGGAAAAATTACTAATATGGCAAGACACAATTTTATTGTTTAAACAAAGCAAAATTTTACCACTATCCATGCCCATTTTAGCTCGATACGCACATCTGATGTATATTGCAAGTTTCCTCAAATCATTAACAACATTGTTATTTGACTTGCAAACGTATTTCTCTAAAACAATTCATGTGTTGATTTATCTTAAGTTGTGATTGAGGCCTCTATCATGCAATTTGATTAAAGAGAAGGAGAAAGAACTCACTGCAAGTCTTTATTAATTTGGATAAATTAGTAACATCATATGTAAGCTAAACTAAAGTGAATGAAAAGCAAACAAACGTTATTCGGATTATCTCATTAATTATTAGTATTCATGAGTATATCGAAATAATCAAATATATAAAATTATTTTATTTGATCATGCATAAAAAAAACAGTTGATCATATATTCTTACATAAGATTATTAGTAATTATTTTTCACATTTTCTATGAAAATGGATACTATGTTTTGAAACAACTATTGGCCTCGTTAGCATTGATAGACTTTCCATACACGTTACTGCATTCAACAACTGGCTTATTTCCATCGACCGTAGCAATATCGATTTTATCAAGAACAATGTCTTTGCAATATGTGACTTTGCTGCAATCTATCTTTATAATCTCATCGACTTGTGACGTTCCACGAATATCGGTGAATGTCACGTTACTAATTGCCACTGCTGATTCCTAAACACAAAATATACAAATTTGTTTGCAATTTAGCTTTGCTTTAAAGTTTTATTATTTTTATTTAATAGAATTAAGATGATTTACCTCCACGTCTAGGCGACCCTTATCGACATAGTTTTGGTCGATTATAATTGGATTTTTGGTTTCTCTGAATGTAAGGCCTTGAAAAAGTATATTTTTTGCGTATCCCTTTCCATTCTAAACAAAAATATATATCACGAAAAGAAACTATATCAATATTGTCACAATATATTTAGTTTTAATATAAAAAATTATTTAAAAAATCATTACCGGCCATGTCTTAATTCTAGCTCCATTATCCGTCCTAAAGAAAGTGCAATTAGTCACTTGGACATTCTCAACTATAGATTCTTCTCCATCTCTTCCTAGACTTCCCACACTGTAATTTAATTATATAGATAAAAGATTTATTATTATTATATATAGAATAAAAAAATATTATATGTACAATGGTATTGATCAATCACACACATATATACCTAATTCCATGGCCAGGTCCACAATTCATCCTTGTGATATTGATATTCATACTTCCGTTGTTTATAGCTACACAATCATCGCCTAGAATATTTTTTAGAAAATTAAAATTCAAATAACCATCATACCATTTCACAGTACTTTTTAATTAATGAGTGTATGCAAGAGAGATATCTAGCTATGTACCAGTTCCAATAATTGTGTCGTATATATCGACATCACTTGATCGTGAGATATCAATTCCATCAGTGTTAGGACTATCGTGGGGTGCTACGAGTTTTATCTTCGTAATTTTAACTCTTTTGCATTCGCTAATCGATATATGGTTTTTTGGACTGTTGAATGAGGTTATTCCACTTATCTTGAGATCATTGCAACTTTGAAAATGCAATTGCTGTAATAAAATGGGAAATAATAATTCATCATCAACATTCCAATATATTGACGACGATCAATGTGTGTATATATAAATAAACTATTTTTATTTTAGAATTGAGAATATATTTTTGTGAGAAAAGATAAACTCACAGTAGGCCGTTTAGAAGTTGACATTCTTGGCTGGATATGTTGAATATGAAAAAAAATTTATATATTAGATTCCCATTTTGTATATATATATATATATATATATATAATTAATAAATTATATCTCTTTTGTATATATAAATATTTTTTACCTTCCAAAAAGACGAACCACGTCCATGAATTGTTCCCGAACCAGTGACTGTTAAACCGATTATTTCCTTAAAACTAACCCATCTAAATAGCTTATTTTCGGACCAAGCTGCTTTGTTGATAGGCGCAACAATCTTTCCGTTAAACTGCGTAAATGAATATATATATCTTTAATATTCACATAAAGTAACTTTTTATTCGCGTAAAATTGTGAATGGATTTATAAAGAATATCGATAACTACCTTAACTTGTACGGAAGGAGATTTACAAGGGCCTTGGAACATAAGAGGTTGTAGTAAGAATGTTTTGTTTGAAGGAATAAGGAATGTTTTTGAATTCCCACCGCTACCGCACATTGCTTTCCATGCGTTCACAAAAGCCTAATTATTTTATCAAAAAATCAAATGTATAAAAATTCTTAACTCAATAACTAAAACGATTATGATTACGTTGTAGGAATATGAATAAAAAAACTAATATTGTTATGTATACGCAAATGTATGATATCATATGATAATATTTTGGTTTGAAAACTTACAAAATTCAGATATTTTCATAGAGTAACACAAGATAATATTTTCCAATATAATACCTTGGAATCATCGGTAATACCGTTTCCCTTGGCACCAAATTTAAGCACATCATAGATTTGGCCATTTACAAGAACAGAATGCAGTAAAGTCAACAAGAACACACCACGTAGTATGATTTCCTACAACATCAACATCCAAAATCAATGTTAGAAAGAAAGAAAAATACTAACTTCTTTTTATTATAACTTTACTAAACTTCATATGTACCATTGTGTAATGATGATCAGATGTAATGTAGTGTATATGCATGTGATGTTGCTCACTTAAATATACACATACAAAATCATGGGTATATCTTCTTAAATCAGGTTCATGGATATAGTTTTAAACTTTTCATATTTTATGCCTAAATTCATTAGTTAATCTGATGAATATTCTTTTGCATATAAGTGATATTATCTCTCTTTTTATATAACATTTAGAAATAAATCATAATATACAATAAATAAATAGAATTAAAAGAAATAGTCAACAAATACAAGTTAAAAGAGAAATGAAAATACTTGAATAAGAGGAAATAAATAAAAAGGCATTTTGGAAAACTAAAAAATAGAATAAAATTTGGATGCATATTGTGATCTCATTGCATAACTAACTTATTTGATAAATACGAGTAATATTCTGTGTAACTAAGCAGCCATTGACATTGAAAACTAAGGGGGGTGTATTAAAGAAAGTTTTTATAGTGATTTGAGTTTTAATGAGTTTTGAGATGATTTTGGTGAATTAGGAAATCTGTAATTAAAATTCTCCCAAATCTCACCTAAAACCATGGGATTTGGATGTTTGAATTTTTAACTAAGATATTCTCTGAAATTCCACCCAAAGTCACTCAAGTCACCTCAAATCCACAACTTAAAATGTTTCCAATAACATTGGATTTGATTGTAGATTTTAAAATCACTTATCCAATAACACTTGATTTTAGAAAGTTTTTTTGAATTCATGTTTGAATAACATAGGATATTAGGACTTATCATTTTAATACAAATCATTTCAAATCCTTTATTGAATACAAACCCCCCTATATATATAATGCTTTTCTAAAGACTTGGTAGTGAATTTGAAATATATAGACAGTAATTTAAATTAAAATCTGATATCGTGAATTTATTAATAATGTTTTGATGATTACAAAATTGAAAGATAAGTTTGATGTACGATAAAATTTTAGAAATTATCCACTAATTTTAGATGTTATCTTCTTTTTTCTTTTACTTTTTGTTTTCTAAAATTAAATAATATTAAACAAAATCCACAGAAAAATAAAACTTGAAAAACAAAAATAAATAATTTAATCAACATATAGCATTACATGGTAGATTTCTAATGTAGAAGAATGGTAGATTTTTGACATAAAAGCAAAGAAATAACAAGTGAAAGCAACAACTGAATCTTGTTGAAAAAATGTCTTTAGTTAAGTGGTTTAGTATTTTATTTGTTTTCACGACAAAAACAAGCACCTAGTTTTCTGATTTTAAGCTCTAAACTACGTGATATTATTTGTTTGAATAAATATAGTGTGCTAGAAGATGGGATCATGATCATTTCCATTTGAAAAATTCACAATGTTACAATTTTTTTTAAAAGATATATTAATTAGTTTGTTATAATTTTGACCAAAATAAAGTTGTCAGTTCGTTAAATTTAAAATCCTCTCTGAAAAAGAAAAATATTTAACAAAAATTAAAAAAGAATAATGAAAGTTTCGGAATTAATTAGGGCTTCCTTTTGCTTACATGACACCGACGCAAGTCATTAAGCTCTCTGTTTCATAAGTTTCATCTGATCTGTTCTAGAGAAAAAAAATCTTACGATGCCAGAAGACAAGATCAGTAAATTGTCCGACGATTTGCTTGTGCAGATTCTATTGCTTGTCTCCACAAAAGATGCAGTGGCCACCACGGTTTTGTCTAAACGCTGGCGTTTTATATGGACAATGATGCCTAGACTTGAGTACAAAGAAAGTAACGATGATGATAAACGCAAAAAGATTGTTTGGTGGTTTCTTGACCAATCATTGCAACTACACAAGGCACCTGTGTTAGACAGCTTGTGTATCAAACTCGGTCCACAATGTCCTGTTAATGTTGATGTTGTAAAATGGGTTGCAAAGGCGGTTGATCGTTTTGTGCGTAAGCTAAAGTTTAAGCTTCTCTGGTCCGCAGATCCAATCAGCTTACCTAAGAGCCTTTACACATGTGAAACGCTAGTGAAACTGAATCTCTCCCACAAGGTTCTCATAGATTTTCCTTCTTCTCCCATCCCTTAAAAAGCGCAACCTAATCAATGTGGTCTATAAAGACGATGCTTCTCTCGTTAGATTCTTATCAAGCTGCTCTGTTCTTGAGAAACTACGAGTCAAACGAGAAGGGAATGACAATATCAAGAATTTCTATGTGATAGTGCCTTCTTTACAGGACTTATGGTATCATGATTATAATTATAATGATGTAGGAAACCCTGTCTGGTTCTTGGTTATAGATACTCTGGCATTGGAGTACATTCACATCTTTAATTGTTCAAAACACTATTTCTTGATCAAGAATATGCCTTGTCTTGATAGTGCATATATAGGTGTTCATACCTATGCTGATGACAAGTTGCCAAGATCTCTTGCGTCTGTCTTGTTCCTTGAGTTTTTTTCTGGCTGATGAAATGGTAGGTTTCTCTCTATATCTTTCACTGCTTGTGATCACATTTTTGCATCTAAATGTTGTTTTTTTTTCTATCACAGCTTGTGCGTTGTAGCACTATCAACTTCTCTCGACTTTCAGAGTTAATAATTTGTCCGGATGAATCAGACTGGCTGGAACCACTCATACTTTTACTTGGAAATTCTCCAAAACTAAAAAAACTTTTGGTTGATTATGTAGGTATCTTCCTCCTCTTTTACTAACAACTAATTAAAATCGCTTCATATATAGCCTTCATTTGCTTCCAGGGACCAACCGAAACCCCCGAGGATCTCCCACTTTCATGGAACGAACCGAGTTCAGTTCCTGGTTGCTTTTCTTCCCATCTCGAGATCTTTGAGTGGATTGTAAAATATGGAGGAAGAGTAGAAGAGAAAGAATTTGTTACGTACATCCTAGCTAACTCTAGGTGTTTTAAAAGAGCAACAATCTCCTTAAGGTCTGCATTCAATCTTGAAGAAAAACAAAAGGTGATCGAGGAACTGGAATCTATCCCTAGAGTTTCCAAGTCATCTCAGCTCCTACTCAAGTGAAAATTTGTATTGTTTCTCTTTGTTATTACCATTTTGCCACATACATCAAGTCTCTACATTCGAGTTTATATACTTTTTGCAACTTGCTACTCTCTGAAAGTGATTGAGATGTCTCACATATACAAAGCACACATCAAATTCACATGATGATTCAGGTATTCATATACGAACAAAGGCTCTTCAGACCCTAAGTTCTTAGTAAAACTGCATGATAAAAACAGAGGATGTGCCAATATGATTGTTTGGATTATTCACCTTGGCCTCTTTCCATTCACCTTACAAAGCAGCTTGATACAGAGGAACACAGAGATCCAGGTATTCATCTCTCCCAGGAGTGAGAATTTGACCTTGTGGTGATGTGTTTGATCCTGTAATATCTACTTTAACAGCTTCACAAGGTCGATTTTCCACTGTCCAGATTGTTCGTCGTTGTAACTTGAGTTCAACCACATGGTCATATAGTTTCTTAAGGAGGATTGCTTCTGTCCAAATTGTTCATTTCCAATGACCGAAGTCGGTGAGGTTCTCCAAATGTAGCTCCAAATGATCTTGCAGCTGTTATTACACCAAAAGTTGGAAGTTAGGAAAAAAAAAGATTAGAAATCAAGAAACTCATCAATTTAAAATCACAAGTTTCGAATTAGCCAGGTAAGGGCATCACATACTCTAGCTCTCTATATCCATCGAGTGTGACAGAGCTAAAGAGAAATGATGGGAAGTTTACAACTCATTGGTTACCTTTGAGAACCGTCTCTGGTGCAGCCTAGTCTTCTTCGCTTGACTTCAGAAGAGAAAGCAAAGAAGGCTTGTTCATTCTCCTCCATTGTTGCTAAATAAGCAAATAAGTAGGCCAAGAGGGAGCTTGAGAGAGTCGGATGCTCGTTACAAACATAATTTGTAACGAGCAAGACCAATATGTCAAGTAATAGAGTCAAGCAATTCTCTAGTAAAAATTTTATTCCATTAATCTTCCAATATTGAACAAAACACTATGAAATTACAAAGGAACAGAACATCTGCAATATAAGTCTATTCCCCAAATTAATTCAGATATGCAAAAGCTAAAACAAACACTATAGAAAATTACAAACATTACAACTTACAATGACAAACCGCAAAAAACCGTTTCTTTTTATCTTCTTCTTCATCATCCGATCCATTAAACGATTAAATATCAAAGTTCTCCATCTGAATACTGCTCTTTAAAGGCACATAATCACCAAGATATCCACCAAGATGATCGTGCAACGCGGATTTATCAATCGGCTGATGATGAAAACTCTTACAAACATAGTAAAACACACTCTGCACAAGCAACCCCACTAGATTCACAATCACTAGAATCCCAACCAAGAAACCACCAACCACAATCTTCGTAAACAACCCGAAATCATCACCTCCATGAACCACAACACCACCGAAAACACCAGCAGTGATTCCACAAAGAGCAAGATACATAAAAACCATCGAACACGCCATATTAGTTCTTCCTTTAAGCAACTCATAACTCTTCTTCATCGCGGCAATCCCGTAAATCGGTTCAAGAACAGAGACAACACTAGCTAAATGCCACCAAGCAGTCATATAAACATGAACACCCAAAAACAGAACAAAGATCACAACCATCGAGAAAACAGCGAGAATCACGCTTTGTAAATCGATAGCTACGATCAAAACAACAAGAAACAACAAGAAAACAGAGTTGTACACAAGCATCATTAAAGAAACCCAAAGGAAGGTAATGAACAAACGCTTCAAAACCAAAGGAATCGCTGACATTGTGGAAGAGAAAGAAACTGGCTTTCCCGTGTAAAGCGAAGCGACGGTGAAGACAACAGCGGCTGTGGAGAGAAGAGAGAAGGCGAAGAGGAAGATGACATAGATGAATTGATAAACAAGAAGAAGGGTCCATTCATGATTGGTTTTAGATTGATCTGAAGGAGGAGTTGAATCGAGCTGAGCTAAGATTGGTTGGGTAAAGAGAGAATGAGCGAGGATTGCGAAGGAAAGAGGGAATATTAGGGTTAGGGTTATGAGGTAGAAGGTTTTTGGGGAAAATTTGGGGATTGTTGTGGATTCACGTAGTATACCTTGAATGTTGAGAAATTGGAGCTCTTCTGCAGCGAGATCCATGGCTGAGATTAGGGTTTGGGGAGATATTGGGGAAGAATGTTAAAGGAGGTGACTTTTTTTGAAGATCTGATGGAATTTTTTTTCAGAGAGATCTCAACAGAGAGAGAGAGAAAGGACAAGGAAGAAGGTCACGAAAGAGGACAAGAAGAAGGTCACTTCATGGTTAAGAAAATTCCTGTCTTTCTTGGAAAATGAACAATTTCTAAAATTAGAATCAAAGATCCACGACGCGAAAAAAAAAGATAAAGATATTTTTTTGAAAAGAAAAAGGTTACACTAATTAAATCATATGGTATAAAATATAAATTAGGGTTTTGTGATTTTTTAAGATAAATTTTTATATCAAATAAATGCAGGTCAATATCACAATCTTAAAAATTACCCATAATATAGCTATGTAGTGATGACATGGCAGTCGATAACTCTATTAAAAAATAAAAGATTTCTGCAAAAAAAACTTTCTATATAATTTTTTTTGCAAGACAAACTTATATGTCAAGAAAGAGCTTCACATACATGATCATGGATTAGCAAGTTTTGATAGCACTTTTGGTAATTCTCTCACTGATATTTCAAGAATGCTAAGTGATATTTTATCATGGGTAAATTGCAGGCCAGGGCATAAGACCATCTTTTAATTTCATGGTTTGGCAAAGTGAGAATTGGTTTTCAAGTTTTGACAATTTAGCCAAAATCTGACCATTTTACCCCTGCCAGCGTAACGATGTACTGTTCACTGTACGGTTCAGTTATGCGGGTTCAGTTACGTACACTGTTCCGGTTCAGTTATGCGGTTCAGTTATGCGATGTACTGTTCACTGTACGGTTCAGTTACGTACACTAGTACACGGTTCAGTTATGCGATGTACTGTTCACAATTTTCTTATAATCTTTTGTTTTTTTACATTTAATTTATTTATTGATTTTGTAAATCTAGTTTATATTAGCGTATTTTGAAGTCGAAAAACTAAAATACAAACTCTATAAATATTACGTACACCGTCTCCACAATATTACATGATATAACTGAAGTACATATCCATTTTATAATCAATACTGTGTATACCGTAAACTACATACACGTAAATAGAAAAAACTCAAATAAGGACATATTTCTACCAAAAATATCTTACCAATGTCATACAAGTTTTCTACGAACTCAATTAAAAAAATATTAATAATTTGTTTTCAATAAATAAGTGAAACCAACTATGATCAACACACAAATTGACTCTAATGAGACTCACAAAACTCCAGCTCTGTTACGCAATTTACATAATCATATGTCAAATACGAGAAGCAGTAGAAATAAACCTCACAACTAAAGAAAAATATTGAGGAATAGTATGTTTTAACGTGACACAGAGCCGTGTGTGGTTTGAAAATCTTAAACACTTGTCAATAGATGATTCGCTCTTCCATTTTATAAATATTTATTATTTTTATACTATTAGTTAAAATTCTTTTTTTTTCTATCGTTTAAGACCCATTTTCATATTTTTATTTCTATTTTAAATAATATTTTATTTATTATCATCGAAGACTATTCACGATTAGCAATATCATATACACATATGTGCGTAACGGTAATAATATATACGTACACGGTAGTAATGTGTACGTACACGGTAGTAATGTGTTCGTATAGTAATGTGTCTGTATATATGTACGTAAATATCTAAATAATTTGTATATTTATTTACGTTTCAAATATTTTTTTGACCATAAAAACAGAACATTCAAATCATGTATGAACAACACATGAAAAAAATACAGTCATACAAATAACTGACATAATAACTTAATTTTGATGTAAAAAAATTAAATTAATGTTGTACCATGAACGCTCCAATAAATATTTTTGTGTACGTACATAGTATAAGACTTATGTGATTTAGGCATTTTTAGGATGTAACTGTTTGGAGAGGTCGTACACGTGTACGTGTATCTCAATATTATCGTGTACGTCTACGGGTTTAGTTTAAAATCTTATTATTTCTCAACAAATAATATCGTATAACATAACACTTACTAAAAAAATTCAAAATAACAATTAAATAGAAATAACAACATCAAAACAAAAAAATATCATATATATCGTACTAAATACATAATATTTGGCTAACTCGCCGTATGCACCATCATAGATACCAAACATTACAAAAATTCCTAAAAGGACCATAATTCTCTTCAACAGAACCACATATAATTTTATTGTAATATACCAAGTACTTGATCCTCTTGTGTTGATAGGTTCCCTTCTAAACAACACCAATTCCAATATATTTTTTTTATTCATAGTAGGGATCTAAGTGTAAACATTTTTATGTCATTTTGTCCAATCCGATAAGCAAAGTGTGAATATTATGTACATTATGTGGGACCTTGGGTTAGAGATGAAAACACAACAAAAACCATATTTGAGGTACCAAATGTAGATAAAAACAATGAGGAAGTACATGAGGAAGAAGAAGTCGAGGACGATAAAGAGGATGAACAGAAAGAGATTGGGGATGACGAAGAGGGTGTTGAAGATGACGATTAAAAACGATAGTAAAGGTAGTAGCAAAAATTACATTACAATAGATGGACTGAATTTTTGTTGAGAAATATGGGATATGACATGTCAGAGATGTTGGTGACACTCTATTTGCCGTGGAGCTAATATGAAAATTCAGTTAATTAAAAGAATCGTGTACGTATACTAATGAATGTGTACGAGATTGAAAAATCATCGATAATTTTGGAGAGAATTATGACATTCAACCATTTGTGAGTCATAACCAAAAGGGAAGACATCATTTTTGGAAGAATTCGATGATTTAGTCAATGTCCGACTTGATGAAACAGAAGTATAAATTAGTATATGACATGAGAGACATTGTAAGTTGTGAGTATGTTTAGAAACATTTGTTTGCAAATAACAATGTCTTCATCTTCAGTAGGACTATCGTAGAATATTGATTTATTATTATATCAATAAATATATCTCAACAATTTTAACTCATCAACAAAGATATACGTACACTATTATACATGTACGTACATAACATTTTTAAGAATGTAGGTATCGAGGATATTGGGCATCATGGAGAGTCGCAAAACCCTTCACGGAGGTAACAAGTTCATCATAGATAAAGTCATATAAATGATCCACTATGATGAACCAAGAATAACACATCTCCTTTATCGGAGAAACCTCTCGGAAACGAGTTCGTTTTCGGTCACCAAAAGAACCATCTTTCACCGAATCCATGTGCGTTTGATCTGCCGCTAACGTCACCTCAATTGAAACCTGGCTCGAGATACTTAGAACCTGATCCATGATCAACGTAAGTGCAAGCCATGCCGCAGCTATGGCCATCTAACATATTTACATGTCAACATAATCAATGATACGTACACTATAAATTGCATGTACATACACTGAAAATTTTTAATGAAGGGTATAATTGTAATTTGGCAGTCGTCTTCAACCTCTGCATCCCTAATTTTGCAGCTGTTTTCAACAGTTATCTCAGAATTTTGTTTTCTTTATACATTTTGAATGTTTCTTACATGTAAATATTGTACATCTAGCATATTTTAAGTTCGAAAAACTAAAGAGTTTGAGTTTTGTTTAATTGTCCGGTGATTAAGTCGATTCCGTCGAAAGAACACTTGCTTTTTCACCATTTTTATCATTTCTCCAACTCGCCAGAAATCTCTTAATCTATTAACTCTAATCTCTCTACTTGATAATGAAGCAAAATCAATTATTTAACTACAGAATTTCAGATTTAAAATAAAATTTCCTTTGATTTTAGTATAAAGAGCAGCTCGCCTTTGTACTCAGATTATTTCATTTCTTTTTCTTTAAATTCTGATTTTCTAAAAAATTTTATATGTTTAAGTAAAAAAAATATATAATCATTTTTTCTTTCATGTAGTTTTGTTGTAGAAGAGTTAAGAAACGTAACCAAACAAGAATAGTTGTTCTCTAAGGGTAATTTGGTCTCAAATAGCTCAATTGGCTATTCTCTGAAAGGTGAATCTCACTTTGCCAAAACATGAGAACAAAACTCAAAATATTGTTTTACGTGAAAATAACTTTTTTATCATACCAAAAAGAAAAAATAAATGGATGATATTATTGTATTGACATGGATTACTGTGTTTCGTTGTCTATTTGTTATTCCGGTTGTTTCAACAACTACCCAAATTTGTAGTTAAGATTATACGGATTAGTTTAAGACTCACTCAAATCCAGTCAACTAATTTAATATTCATTGTAGATCAATGATCAATCATGGAATCAATTGTGATTAAGTAAAATACATTGAATCCATTGAATCCAACGTTCTTACAGAAAACAATTCTCTTGTTTTTCCTCTGCAAATAATTTCCTCAAAGACTATCACCTTCCATGGGCTCCTCCTTCTCCCTCTTTACCGACGTTGGACCGATCCCGCCTCAGTATCAAGTGTTCATCAACTTCCGAGGCGAAAAACTTCGTGATGGGTTCCTAGGGTTTCTTGTGGATGCTCTTTTAAAAGAGAATGTCAACGTATTTATAGATGATCATGAGCTTAGAGGGAGAGATCTTGATCATCTCTTCAATAGGATCGAGGAATCGAGAGTCGCATTGACAATCTTCTCCAAGAACTTCACCGAGTCAAGATGGTGCTTAGATGAGCTTGCTAAGATCAAAGAATGCGTGGATCAGAAAACTCTTACAGTGATTCCTATCTTCTTTAAGATGAAAACAGACGATGTGAAGAAACTAAAGGGAAAGTTTGGAGACAATTTCCGGGACCTGAAGTCAACGCATCGCGGCGAGCCAGAAAATTTTCGTAGATGGAAGGAAGCTTTGATTTTTGTTTCGAAAAAAACTGGCTTGTCTTCGTCAAGATACAGGTCTAGACTTTGTCCCTTTTCTTCTATTCTTGGTTGAAAACTTGGAATACTCTGTTTCTTGACTCTGTCCTTGGTTAGTTCAGGACATAAGCTTATTCACTCACAGATCTTTTGATCTCTGTTATGACAGTCGTCAAAATGATTTGGTGAGCACAATCGTTGAGGAGGTTAAGAAAGTTTTAAACGATATCGCCGAGATGGAACGACAAATCGTTGAAGCGAAACGCAACCATTTGGCGGCAAGAACAGATGAATTGATTAGATTTGTTGTCCGTTTCCTAAGTCTGTTTCTTCTTTTTACAATAGTTTTTGGTCCTTATGTTTTAGGCCTTCTCACTTTTTTCTCTTTTCTTGTGGGTCGTTTGATAATCAATCGAGCTGTGGAAAGTGAGTGGTGAATGGTAACGTTTGCGTTTCTATGAGAGAATACGTAAACGCAAAGAATCTGAGACTGAGAGTTTCATTTTGGTTACATTGTTGCATTCTATATTTTTTTATGAAATAATTTGATTTTGATTAGTTTGACCTTGCATCAATTATTGATAGAGTGATTAATAACTATCTCCTTTATAACCTACTACCTAAGACTGGGTATAAAAAGTTAAAAACACATTAAACTTTTGGTCAACTACAAGATCAATGAGACTTCCACATTTTTTATTTGCTTATGATCTGGAAACAGAAGAAAAGTATAAATCTAAAGATAAATGTTTCTTTCAAGTTTTTTTTCTTCTTTTTATTTGTTGTCAACCACTTTCCACTCTTTTATTTTATTTTTCTTGTGCAAAAAGTTCCCATTGTCTCCTCTCTTGACCAAAGCTCAATAATGGATCCAGCACGACCACGACTACCGAGCTGCCTGATGACAATTCCGGGAAGCTTTGTGGGTGGGGAGAAGTTCTTGAAGTGTTTTGTAATTAAGTCTTAGCAAAATATCGCATAGACCCAGTGCCGGCTTAGCACATGTGCTGAGGGTGCTAGGGCACAGGGTACAAGGGACCAAAAAAAAAATTTTACATGTAATTTTTTTTATTTTTAAATAGTATATGGTTAGGTTTTTTTTTACATGATAGCACTGGTCTAAGTAATGTTTGAGCCGGGTCTGCATAGACCAAAAGTCAACTGTACTACCAAGTATGCATTCACATCCTCCGTGTCAACACACGAGAGCCAAGCACTAAGTGGTTGAGAGTTGGTTTCACAATGCATAATTGCATATAGTACTTTTTGGTATACGGATTTCTATTTAATCTTATAGAATTATGTGCTATCTGAATGTTGATGAGTCATGATTATTTACAGTCTTCTATCTAGTGATAAGTAAATGTTCTTGCCATTCGTTATATATCATCTTTTACAAGGAAATTTTGTCATTAGTTTCCATTTGCATGGTCAAAAGAACAAAAATGTCACCATGTATTAAAGAAAGATTTACCCAACATGCCATTTTATATATTGCATAAAACAGTTATACATAATGTCATTTTATATACTGTATGTGTATACATTAAAGAAGAGACATGGCTTGAAACTTGCTTGAATATTAAATGCCATGATAATTCAAGAACGAAGCGTTGACATTTGAAATGAAATTTTCCAAAACATGCCAGCTTCTGAACATGTTCTTCTCCATAAATTCAGGAAGCAAATTTTAAACAAGAAAGTATTAAGCCTCCCATGGCAGAGCCAAGATCATACCAACGTCCTCCTCAGGTATTCATCAGTTTCCATGGCGATGAATTACGCGACAATTTCATCAGATATCTTGTGTGGGGATTGAGAGATGAAAGACTCAACGTTTTCATAGACAGAGCAGAAGCTAATAAGAGAGACATACGAAACCTTTCCACAAAGATCGAGGAGTCGAATATCGCGGACGTCATCTTCTCCAAGAGGTATACAGAGTCAGAGATGTGTTTGAACGAGCATCAAAAGATGCACGAGCACGTAAAAAAAAGCAACCTTAAGGTGATACCTGTCTTCTACGATGTGAGCATAAGCGATGTAAAGAACCTCGAGGGTGAATTCGGTAATCATTTCGAGGAAATGAGGATGAAATATGCAAATGATCCACTCAAGATCTTGAATTGGGAGGATTCATTGAGTTCAATAGCAGAGAGAACCGGCTTAACCTCGGAAGAACACGGGTAATTATTTTCTTGATGATTCTCTTAAGTAGTGAAACACAAATTGTTTTGAATTCTCTATGAAATTTTTTCATTATAAATCATTTTTAAATATCGCTTGCACGCCAAAATAGACGGAGTGTGGAAGAACATTTAAGCCAATTCTTGTTAATTTGTTCTTAGGAAGAGTAATTATTTTAACTCATCTAACGCTTTATTCCTCACATATGTTTGCAGGATGGGTTTAGGTCTTGTCATGGCAATCGTTAAGGCGGTTAAGAGCGAGCTAACAGACTCTTCAGAAAGAAGAAAGATTACGAAAGGACAAGTGTATGTTTTGGCTTCAGCTGCGGTTTTTATCTTTAGTCTCATTGTAGCTCGTTTACTTTGCACTGATGTGAAAGTTTACAAAGCTGTTAAGTGTTTTCTAGGTTTTCCGGTTTTGGTTGGTGTCTTGCACCAGCTTTATTGTTTAAAGAAACATCCGAACAGATAACTTCTTGATTGATCACCATTTTCGTGGTTGAATGGTTTCGCGCTGTTTGGTTGATCACCATTACATCTCTGTTTAATTGTTATTTACCTGTATTACTCTGCTTTTGTCCGCAAGCTTATATGAGAAAGACAGTTTCATGTATTTATATTGGTATGAGCATGTTAAGGGTTAATCTCTTTATAGTTTTGCTTCAAAAACATTATTGACCCATGACCCGGGATTTAGAGTATTCGGATCCATTGAGACAAAGGTGTTGCATGTATAATATTAAAGAAAGACTGAGGATAGGTGCAGACTTGGCATCGAGTCACCGATTGGTCTGAAGAATTAAAGAATGGTTTCACTGTAATGTATTTTAAGAACAACAAAGTCTCTCACCAACTATATTCTCTATTTTTTTCAGACGAACCTAGACACCATTCCAATGGATGAGCAGGTCCAAGAACCTCTTTCTGATCAGGTGTTTATCAACTACCGCGGAGATGAGCTGCGCGAAATCTTTGTCAACCATCTAGAGCTACAATTAAGAAACGCAGGGATCAACGTCTTCATAGACACTAAAGAGCAGAAAGGGAGAAGACTACAATATCTCTTCACAAGGATCAAGAAGTCAAAAATCGCGCTTGCTATCTTCTCCAAGAGGTACTGTGAGTCAAAGTGGTGTTTGGATGAGCTAGTGACGATGAATGAACAGATGAAGGAAAAGAAACTCGTGGTGATTCCAATCTTCTATAACGTAAGATCGGACGATGTGAAAAGAGCAGCCAATCCCGATGGAGAAGGCGGTCTTGATGGAGAGTTTTCCCTTCCTTTTAAGCAACTGAAGCAAAAACATGCAGGAGAGCCTGAGAGGATCGAGGGTTGGGAGTGTGCCCTGAGATCTGTGACAAAAAGAATAGGGTTTTCCCGGTCAAAATACGAGTAATATTTCAAAACACATGTTTTCTTGATTATGTTTGGATCTATGTCCGACTAATCTTTGGATTAGTAGATCTCTTTGGTAAGGAGTTTTACGCAAACCCACCAACCGACCGTGGGTAAATTAACCGGAAAAAGCCTAGATGACTGAGCGATCTATGCGCAAACAAGATCGCCTACTTGCATCATCGGTTGTTATCGATTTCTTTTATCTAACTCACGTTTTTATTTTATTTTTTTGCAGACACGATACCAATTTTGTTTTAGATATTGTTAAGGAGGTTAAGAAACAGTTAAAGATACCAACTGACGAAAGTTGGTCAGCTATAGGAATTGCTATCTCGGCTATAACCATCAACTTTATCTTTAGTTTCTTCATTGCCCCTAAGTATCTCCCTGATCAGAAGTTTTTCCAGACTCCTGAATGGTTCATAGGTTCTCTGGCAGTGGTTCTTGCGTTGTGGTTTTGGTACAAAAATAACCAGAACAAAGCACCACTTCTTTCATAAGTGGCTTTTGTGCAACTTTATACTGTTTATTTGTGTGTTGTTATAATGTGGTGTTAAAGATAATTTGGTTGGTTTGTACATTTGTGTCTTTTTGTTAATAAGTATGTTGTAATTGTCAGTTACTATCGTAAAGAACAAAATTGTGCTTTGTATCAATCTGGGTCTCTTCTCTGAGTAAGCTCTTTGACAAGACATTCTCGTTTTCCTAAAAGTCTTTTGCTTCTTCATTGGTTAGATATTAATGGAAATGGTGAATTTATCACTTGTGTGATCTTTGAGTATAAGCAAATTAAAAGATGAAATGCACCTCTCTTTGCTTGAATCTCTATTGATCTTTAACATTCTATAAAGTCAAACCCACCAGGAAATGCGCATTCTTGATCCACCCCGTGACCCGAATTAGAGAGTGACGTGGTTTCTCTTGTTGTTCCTATATATAGAAGAAAGACTTAGATAGGCGTACTGAGTCATGTATTTGGAAAAAAAGAAGAACAAAGTCTTCAACAACAATTTCTTTACCTTTCCAGTCTTTGATTCATCGTTATAATGATACATTTTGTTGCTTAGCGTGAACTTGCTCGCTTCTCTCTTGCTAATCCACTCTCTGCGGGTTGAGATCTGAACAAATTACTGTACAAGCTTCAAACTTGGTTCTTGATTCTTTATTGATAGGCACACATTCAGTTTTGCCATATGCTTTTAACCTTACTAAACACCATAAATGATCCCGGTTTGGTTTGAGCACAAACAAGAACATTTAGGGTCACTTCCTTCTCTCTTGATCATGCGCTTCTCCCGATTAATCATCAGTTTGATTAGTGGTATCTTCTTGGTAACTTGTCTCCAGATCTCATTCACACTTCCATTTGGATGCCTATAGTCAAAATATCGCCTAACCTACACAAATTAAGTCCATAATCTTCACATATTTTTTTCAATAGATCCAAAGGAACTTTCAGAAGACAAATCAAGAAACTCTTCTTACCTCTTTCATCGTCTTTTGGTACTTCAAAATCTTTTCTGGTTTCACTTTTCTCAGCTTCTTAACCACAAACCCCGGTTTCAAAGCGGCATCTCCCCTCAAGAATATAGAAAACTTTCTGTAATCTATAACATCTTCAAAAGGTAGCTCAATGCCATCGCTTACAATCACCGGGACACATAAACTGGCAATGGCATCAAATAATATGCAAGCTGAATGAGCATCACCAGCTGAATGTAGACAAAACTTAGACGTATGCATTCCTTGTTTAGCTGCACGCCTATTCTCTCTTGATTGTATTCCGTGTTTGATTACAACATCGTCTTTGTTCTCAAGCAGCTTATAAAGAAAATCTCGGACTTTGCCTCCCTATAAAACACACATACATAGTCAAAATCAGCATCTGGGTGGAAAAACCGGCAAAGTTTCCGCCTTTCTACACATTTTTTACTGGTATTTCAAAAATCTATCACATTTTAACACATTCGATATTCAAATCCAACCCATAAACATGAACACTACCTAGTAACCATCGCGAGAATCTCTGTATCTAACTCTAACTAAACTTTAAACCCTTTTCTGAATTCAAGATCAAGAACTATAGAGATCATTAATCTTACATCTTTGCGATATCGATTATCGATGAAGAACAACAAGTTGTTCCTCTGCTTAACTCCAAGGTCTCCTTCATAAGCATCAATCCTATGAGAATAAGGTATGATTACGTCTTTCACAAGCGACCCTTGGTCACCTCTTAACCGACCAAAATCCGTCACAAGCAAAACCGCATTCTTAACCCGATCCATGACCCGTTTCAACACATTCGGGCCACCGGCAACAATCACATGATCCCTCCCATTGTTCCTCCTCCACCACTCTTGACTTTCCAACCAACTCACCAAACTCTCAAACATCACCTCATCACTATACCCAAACCCGGATCCAAACCCGGGTCGACCCGAATTCACAATCAAGCTTAGAGAAGAGGAAGCCGCAACGTAGAACAAATCCGCCTCAGCCGGATCAAAAACCCTAACAATCGGAGACCCGACCCGTTCAATTTCGGGTCGGGTAAGATCCGAGTAAAGATACCACTCATGCTGATGACCCGGATATTTCAACCCGGTGACATCATCAGATTTCTCTCCGCCGTGTTGCTTGATAACTCCGTGAGTAAAATTCGTCGGCAAGTCGTACATGTAAACCTTGGTTTTACGCAATTTTCCAGGAAAATCGAAACTTTCTCGAGAATCAACGAGATTTCTCCGAATTGAGCCGGAATCAGAGTAAAAACTTGGGAAGAAGAAAGTATTAACGAAGACTAAGAAAACAGAGAGACACAAAACTGTGAGCTTCTTTGAAGATGAATTATTGGGTTGTCTGATTTTGGGGTTTAATTTCTCTTTCATCTTTTATTCCTTCTTCTTCTTCGTCTTCAATGATTCTTCAGTTGAAGAAAGAGCTTAGAGAGGTATCAGAGGAAGAAGAAGAAGAGATTGAGTTTCGAGGAAAAGATATTATCGGGAATATTGAAAAGTTCATCTTCACGAGACATGATTTTTCGCGTGTTGTGTTGTGTTGTTTGAGAAAATCGACGTTTGAAGTTCAAATTAAAATTTGATTAGTCCAAACATATTTTAAGTTCTTTTTAGATTCGTTGACAAAAGATTATTATATGCTTTAAAACCAGTTTAAGTGTGTTTAGTGTTTACTACTTTCATATTTTTTTTCTTTCGTCAAATGAATTTTGTTGATGAAATGTTACAAGTCTAAAACAGCCCAATTGCAACAAAAACTTACAAAGAAGTCCAAAGAAGAAGAAGATATAAGCTTCAAGAAATGTGTCTAACAATACAGATGAGTAGATAGATACGTGTTGTTCCACAAACCTCCGCAGCACAAGAGCCCAATTCCGGTTAATTGATCATCGCCGGAAAACCAATCCTAACAACAAAACTTTATTTGCTCACCAGTGATGATTAAAAACGGGTAAAAAGGACAATCATTAACCAACAAATTGCTAAAAATTCTAGTAAACTCGGGTAAAGAGAAATCGATTGAATTGAAGAATCATATTGAAGCTCTCAATACAAAGGAACATCAACGAAAAGGCAATTAACATCATCATAGGAAATTAATCTATAATCACCATGAACCATCTTGAGTTTATAAAAATGACGAAGTGGCAGATCCAATAGAGCAAGCCATAAGAGAAACCGAACCGGAAAAAAAAAATTAAAAAGAGAAACAAACGACAAAAAGGCACTGATAGGGGTGCTGTGAAAGCTAATCGATTTTGGATGACGATTTGTGACACCAGTGTTATCATAAAAGCATTTAAAGTACAAAATTACGTCACGATAAAATTTTTCCTTCGGGGTACCGCAAAGTCCCTTTATTAAACAGACTCCAAAAGGCTAGCAAAGAGTTACTTACCGCACTCCAACGATGCTAAATAAAAGCTCTAATTACTAGAAATTTCACCAAGATTTTTCTAGATTAGTAGATAAGATTTAAAGCCCAACTATGTAATTTTGGATATCACCATACTTCTAAATTATGACACGTGGATTAGGTTTCCATTCGTTTCACGTATTTATACTGTATCTCTGGAGTGTCACCAACCGCCTATAGATTTTCTTGACGTGATTGGTCACTTTTTCGTCCCACCAACCACCCGAAATTCCATTTCCTTTTGTTTTTGTTCTTGTTTTTTGAAGATTGACTCAATATGTTGACCGGAAAGGAAGTAATCGACCGCATAAACAGCTAAACAGTGATAATCTCTTGGGCAAATTATACCAACGGTTAGTTCTTCACACCCAGTTCAATCTCTCAATTGCATCTTTACTTAAATGACTTTAATCGACTTGTTCCCTAGATTTTAGGGATAATTCTGAAACTTAAGGTTTTTCTTTGTTTACTCTTATTAATAAGATATTAAAATAATATTGTTTTTCCGAAATATTAGGGTTTCATGATGGGTTGCTATAATATCAAGGAATTGCCAGACTCTTTGCTAACTCAGATACTCTCTTACCTTCCGACCAAAGATTCAGTTAAGACAAGCGTTTTGTGTAAGAGATGGGAAAGTTTATGGATTATGGTTCTTGGAATTGACTTAAATGTCAATGATTTCCCTCTTAATGGACAAGTCTTTGCTAGCTTCATGGATAAATTTCTGGAGTTTAATGCTTCGGAGAACCTATCAATTAGCGACAGATCAAGAATGCAAAAGTTCAAGATAAAGTACAACGAGTTCAATAACTATGGGCCGCCAAGACAAGAGCATCTCACAGGAATGCTCTAGAAGATTGATATAGAAAGCTTCATCTTCACCATCCCAAAACCGATTAGTGACAGTAACAGTTCATAACAGCAACAGATTATCTAAACTGTTGGTTACTTAGTTTCATAACCAATCCATATTTTTACAGTCTTGTCGATTCCTAATCGTTTGTGTGACTCTTTGTTGCAGTATCTTCTAAAGCTAATGGTGTTAATTAAGATAGGAGAGTCAATCAGCCTGATATCGATTTGGGAAGCAGAGGGAAGCTCTGTTCTTAACTTCTGCTCCAAGGTGATGTTAGAGATTTGGTATTTTTAACTATCTCATAGTTAATCACAAACACTCAATTATTCAGAAATTATTTCCATCAGTATAAAAAAAAAAGAAAAAAAAATTGATATGGTATTTTTTAACTATCTAATAGTTTAATCACAAACACTCAATTAATCACAAATTATTTCCATAAGTATTAAAAAAAAAAAAAAATTATCGTCCGTCGCCGGCAACCGTTTGGAAAGTTTCTATAAAAACCTATTTACAAATTTATATTAGGCCTAAAATGTGTAATACATCTCAAGTCTATTATAAATTGTTTACTTTTCTTTTTTTTTGAATCTAATGTTAAATTATATTGAACGAAAAAATAACCGTTTATACATTTGAATGCAAACTTTTTATAACTTCTAAAGAAAAGAGTCTAACTTCCTTATTGCCTTGTTGGGAACCACATTTTGATGCCGCTATCGAGGTCTCCTCCTCTTGTGATCGTGGACAGCCGATTTCACATATTTTTGTCTATTAGTTTTACCAGCCTTTCCGTCGGAGAAGGTGGTTCGCCATATCGTCTGTTATTCCATATTATAAACTCTTTCCATAATATATATATAATTCATAGTTTAATAAAAGTTTCGATATAGCAGATTGGCTAAGGTTCTCCTGGAAGTAATATTCCAGGTTCAAAGCCCGGCAACGGCCTTGTCTTGCGTATAGGACCAGAAGAGATCAGTGATTGAAATTCGATGAACAATCTAGAAAACGAAGAGAAGCAAAAGAAGGAACACGAGGTGGAACACTGGTTGTGGAAGTTCAACAAAATGAAGCCTATGTTGCATAAATGGTTGAGGTAAACTTATCTACATTCAGAGCCGTGCCACAATGTAAAAAAATGAAACATTGGCTTAGGGCATCTAAATTTTTGGAAACTTTTAGGGGCATATTTTTCTTTTTTTCTGCAAATCAAATTATATTATACCATCAAGAGTTTTACATGATACATGAACCACTCAAATACAACCATTGACACAAATAAAGGAAATTGAACACAATTTCGATGAAGGAGTGGAAGTGACCCTGCTTTCCAATCGGAAGCCTTACAGGCTAACAGATAAAATCTGTTACGTCCCCCCTTCACATACTCGTAGTTGGCTATCATCTTATAGATGAAACTCCAAAATGCTTTTCGCATTACTCTGATTAAAAGAAAAAACTGTAGTGTTGCTTGAAATGATTCTAATTCTTGTTTTTTGAAACTCAAAACAATATACTCGAAACGTCTTACGCAACGTTGCCGGTTGGTACCCATGATTTTCCATTTCATAGAAATATGATTTTCCGACCACGGGAAAGAGAAAACATCACCATCACAATCACTCTTCACCATCTTCCTTCTCATCACGCTCGTGACTTGATTCGGGTTGTACCAAAGACAAGTCAACTGAATATAATGATGAACTCGTTCTGGTAAAAGAAAGGCTTCCGACCAGGGAAAGTAATCACCATCGTCATCATAAAAAAAAGTCATCACCTTAACTTTGGAACCATATAATCCACAACCCATACAATCAATCCACGAGACGAAAAATTCCAACCAAGGTAATGGGAAACCATCACCATCATCAGACAATTTTAACGCCACAAGAAATCCATTGTCACATTCAACATAAGAGTACCAAGTCCCATATCTTGCACATGTGACCAGAATTCCGAGGATAAAACTTAATCCCAACTCAATTCGAGAAACATACCCGATTGGATATATGATTCTGGTTCCCTCAAGGAGAATGATTACTTCGTTTATTCCGGGATCAAAAACCCATGTAACAGATCTATACCATTGGGTAAGAGGACTTTCACCGGTTGATAACCGGAAATTCCACCGGTAGTGAGCAAACGCACCGGAAACAAACCTTCTACCAAGAAGGACATCACGATTCCATGGAATCGACATTACAAAGAAAGGGCGCCAATGGATGCGGTATGAATCTGTCAAATCTATCAGTGAAAGCCAAATGAATTGGTAGATAATCCAAATCAAGAATGGCTCCAGAGGCGTGGCCGGAGTCTGATTTGCAGTTGACGGACTCAGTCCATGAATCACCACCGTCGCGAAGAGGCAAAATGTGTGGGTTTGATAATTTTGATTTGCCATTTTTAATTACGTAAATCTAAAACTGAACAGCAATTAGGGGAATTAGAAGCAACTGAATAAGAAAAAGACGATGGCCGACGCCGGAGAAGCCGACGCCGGCCGGAAACGGCGGAGATAACGAAAAGGTGTTAATTTGTCTTTGAAGTCGCTCTCGGGAGAGAAAACCGATTTTTTTTAACCACCTTGTTAATAGGGGCATATTTTTCATTTTTATTTATATGTACTCAAATAAAATAATATGGCTATAGAAACATACGCTTAAACATTGAAACCTTTTTATGGTTTACACAATAAAAATTATGGTTTTATAAATAGCTATGTAAATAATATAATATAGAAATATTAAATGATTTAGCCATTTCATCTATGAGATAAGATTGTTGAATTGGTTATCGCATATAAACTTGAGTATACCACATGACATATTGAATGACTTAGCCATTCATTCCTGAAGTATGATTATATTAGTAAAAACTTTGATTTTAAGAGTTTACTTAATGATTATGTCTGAAAAGAAAGAAAAAAAATGCTACTACAAATACTATTTGTTTGGTAATTTTAGTCATTTACATGTCTTTTGATATTAATGATGGTAATTATTGTAAGAGTTTTTTATAAGAGGGAACATTTTATTCTTTATCGCTTCTGTTGATTCTCGACGTTCACACGGCTCTGTCTACATTAGTTCAAAATCAAACATGTCACAACCATAAAACAAAAACACAAAACTAACATTTGAAGATTAAACAAAAGACAAACAGTTAGATGAAGAATCTTCCTTATTTCAAGCGTCCGAAGTGGCTAAGCACCATCTTTATGTCCATGCAGTCTTAAATACTGAATCTCTAACTCATGGTTTTGGAGAAAAAAAAATGAACCAAGTTGAATCAAAGGTTGTCACTTGTCACTAAACATGTTTACGGCAGTTTTTCCATTCTTGAATTAACATTTTTCAACCCGTTCTCGGCCCCTAGACTGTCGTTTTCGAAGTTTCCAGCTGTTTAAGATTTACCTTTTCTTAAACAAAAAAATAAAAATAAAAAAGATTTACCTTTTCTGGAGAAAAACAGTTGGTCTTAAAAGAAGCTGTAACGGAGAATTTTGCCCATCACTCCTTAATTCAAGCCGGGCCAAATCAATGATGGTCAAAATAAACCTGAGAATGTGAAGAAGACAACAAGCTGTGATTTTCTGAGCATGGTGTGAAGAAAATAAGACAACTTGCGTGTTCATGTCATGTTGAGGGCAATTTCAGATAGAAATTTCTGACTTGGTTTAGCATAAGTTGAGCAACGGCTCAGGAGTTGTGAAAACATTCATTCATGCTGTCAAGGAAGATTCAATAACTTTGGCTGACCAGCTCGTTGACTCATTAGCATGAATGAATGTCTTGACAATATTAACCAAGTCAGAAACTTATGTCTAAAATTTCAACATGTCGTGAAACACTCAAGCTGTGTCTTATCATTCACACAAAGCTCAAACCCAACACCACAACTTGCTGTTTTATTCAAGTTCTCAGACCTGCTTTGACGGTCATTGATTTGGTCTGACCTGAATTGAAGAATGATAGGCAAATTCTCCAGTTGAAACTTGTTTTAGTACCAATAATATGTTTCAATTAAAACCCTAAAAACTCCAAAAGAAATCTAAATTTCCACAAAAGTGGGATACAACTTACATCCTTAAACCTCAATCCACAATTCAATCTCCACCGCCGGTTCCTCCATTTTCCAAGCCAGGTCCTCTCCGTCACCAGCCACCGCCGTCCATGGCCACTCCCGCGTTGGCGGTGGAATGTACATTCCACTACCATCAACCTCCAGAGTTCCTATCACCATTCCCAACAGAAAATATATAATATGGTCGTACTCAATCGTCGGGATGCATGCCAAATCGAGAAAACTACAAAGCAATTGATATAACTGAATACACGTTTTGAGCGCCAAGGTTTATTAAAACACTAAGCTTGTATAGACAGATTTCGAGCGAAAATTCGTTGGAAAAGAAATCTGGATTCTTACCTAAAGAAACAACCTGACAAACTTTTAAAAACAGATTCAAGTTTCAAAAAGATATTGTTTATAGATCTTAAGATCTTCAGATCTAGATGCCTCTAAAACGAAATCTAAAAAAAAAACATCTGCAACAAAAAGAGTAGAATATAATTGAATTGAATAGAGGGTTTCAAAATAAAAACATCCATCGAAAACCAAAACCCGAACACCAATCAAACAAATTTACTATCCACTGTTCAGAAAATTTCTTATATCATCAATCAAAGCAATGGGTGGTATTTATATAAAGTTGAAACCATAGAGTGATGAACATGTGGCAATGGTGAGTACATGCATATGACTTTTTTAGGTAATATTACAATGTTTTCTATATTCAAAAATTTATTTATGTAGTCAAACTTTCCTCAAATATCTAATTATTATCATATAATAAAATCTCACTTTTTTCATGAATATAGGCAATATGTTGAATTTTGAGGTGGGTAATTAATTATTTCAAACCGAACTTACCGAACGAGAAATAATTGAAAGACTATTTTTTATAATCTCTAAATGGTAATTAGAATATATGTAACTCTTGCACACCTTACAAAATCAGATTATCTAAACTATTTAGTTTCATCACCAAGTCATTAGTTGTCTTCTTACTGTCTTTGTGTTAAACTTTGTAGCAGTATCTTTCTACTACCTTTCAAGAAGGTGAATGACAACAAGAAAGGCAAATAAGACGAGTCGGATAAACACGACGTGAAGTGGTCTGGCTAAACTATTGTTTGAGGAGGAATGTAAGAGAGAATGAGATTGTTATATAGGAGGCTGAAAAGAGTTGTGCTACACTGATGACGTCAAGATAGGAGATTCAATATTTCTGGAGCTGATTTGGGAAGCTCTGCTCTTAAGCGATGCTAGTTGTTTTACACCGAACATGAATCTTTGTTCAAATTAAAGCCGTTATAAGCTTCCCACCATCTCGAACCCAAAAATCCCAAAAACACAAAAAAGAGATATATATATTTTTAATTTATAGAACACTTAAATCTTCTTTAGATGCATATGATTCTTTGACTTTATCTTCTATTGCATTGTCTACAAATGTGATAAGGTTAGGGATACCTTAATCTCTGTAACAATCTCAGAACGATACAAAGAGATCAACATTGATCTCTCTTCAAGCACATCGCTAGGCTCAAGCACATCGCTCGACTAACACATTCAACATAAAAAGCACAATCGCCTAATACCAATCCAATCTGTATTTAAAGGAGAAGAGCTTCAACGCCAAAGCCTCTAAATGAGAAAGAGTCTATGCCCTCCTTTTGCCAAGTCAGCTCAGTCAACACTTATGTTGACTTTCTGTGTTCTAATCTCTTCTACTGACTTATGATCTACACTTCCTTTCTTCTCTTCTTCCTTGAATCGTATCAAAATGATTTGAAAAGAATATTAACAACAGATATAACTAACATTAACAAAATATTGAATATAGTGATACATATTATAAAAATCCTGTAAACCCATGTGTATTTACCCATTTTGACTCCCCTTATTGTGTGTTTGATGTAGATTGATTATGTGCAATTCAGGACAGAAACGGACTTCTTTAGAAAACCTTAAGGTAAATTTGGAGAATTTTGGTCAAACACATACACAGCCAGACAAGGTTTGGAGTGTTCATGACACAACCATTTCCATACACGACTATGTTTTTAATTAGCAACAAAGATTAAGACTTGAATAAAGAATGCCATGAAACCATCGTTACCAAAAATCATAGGAACAAAGTTGTTTTTGATTTATAGAAAGTAAACCAAAAGATGTCTCATGTATCCATAGTAAGATTTTATGGCTTAGTGCTTAATCCGAAGAGTCAGCACCGGACGAGATCTGTTGAGAATATGGACAGGGTTCTCTCTTGATCTCAAAAAACAGAGCTGGTCTTCTGCACCTCCTATATGTAATCCATATTTATAGGGGAAAGCTACATTGCCTGCATGATTGGTGAACAAAATTGAGTTCCCACTCACACCACAACCATAAGGAAACTCCTTAGCCGAGCAAGCGACATTTCCATGCTTTCCAATAAACAGTACACGATCTCCTAATTCGCTGACCTCGACCCATTTACCAGCCTCTTCGTCCAGCCTACTCACTCTACACGTTAACAGACAAAAAAAAGGTGGGATGATATCCCTAACTAGGAAAAGTTCATCATTGCCAGATTGGACCAGATAATTTTTTGAGCTCAGACTCTGTGAGGGCATCAGGCGAGTCGCTTCCAGGGAATAAGGATCGATAACAAAAATGTCCCCGTTGTGAAAGAGTGCATAAAATCTGCCTCTAAAAGTCACTACACTCTTGCATGAAGCATCTGAGAGTTTCTTAAGCGGCTTCCATCTCATTTCAGCACTTCTTAACACCAACAAAACTTTACTGTTGTTGAGGAGCACAACAAATTCTTTTCCTCCTCCCTTCTTGTTTAGAAAAAGAACAGCCACGCCTCGGTAACTTCTTCTCCAATCCTCAGGATCCCAACCGATCATTCTATACTGATGGCCTAGATGGAAGACTTGGCAGTCAAGCATGTTGATAAAGGTTGGATAACATCCTGGAATCTTTAGTTTCACTGAGCACTGAATAGGAGATGAAAGCTCCGTATGATCCTTTGACTCATATCGGCCTATTCCTCCCAGAAAATACTTAGCAGAAGTAGGAGAAGGAGCTCGAACTCTAAAGAGAAACAAAGGGACCTTCTTGAGGATGCACAAGGCTTTGCTTTCTTCGCTGAATGAGGGAAGAGAGTAACTTGGGCGTAACAGGCAAGACGGAAAGGGAAATGAGGATCGCCACGAGGTGCAAACAGACCGAGCATGGACAACATCGAAACAGTTGTCCAGTTTCTTAATGATAATGTGCAGAAGGTCTTCAAGGAGCTGAGACCAGTCTGGGAAATTGGATGGTGATATCATCTTCTTCGTTGCAGGTTCTGATATAAATTTCAGCAATATCGAAATCTGAAAGAAAAATTACAACTTTCTTTTAGGGTTTAGGAAACTTATTAGTAACAGAGAAAATTTTAATCCCTATGACTATGAGATTCTACACTCTGTTCAACAAAATCTCAGAGATTTATAGAGATAAGGTCGTACCGTAATTAGGTGTAATGGAAGGAAGAGAGAGTGATCAAATTTGTTAGTCAAAATAATCTCTCGTCTTCTCAATTCTCTCGAGGTGTAGTGGAATTTGACCTAAGGATGTTCTTTTGTATGCCTTGTGTTGCTGACTTAGTTAGATTGATTTTTCATGGGCTTGGACTGATTAAGGTATGCTTGGTTTTCTCCATTGTTGCTTGGGCCTTGGTCCATTTCTTGAATTAATGTCTTATTCATCTTCGTCTTTGTTGAGGACCTTGAGGTAAAGTGGAGAGGTGTTAAAGCAGAGGAGATTGTGTTTTCAAAATTCAGCATACAGTCTATAAGGTAAAAATGAGATTTGAGTTTTTAGTCATCAATGTGTCTCGGAACATCTGCTACAGATTGAGTTTCATATATTTATGGGAATGGGACCAAAATTGACTTCATAGAAAGCCTTGGGAAAAATGGAATAGTACTATTTCAACCTGCTATGTCAGCTCCTATGTGTTTAGTTTCTGCTGAGTTAGAAGCCAACTCAGCCAACCGAAGCCGTGAGCCGTTGTTCACCGGAGCGAGCTTTTGTTATCATTGATTTGTTGGATAAGGAAACCTAATTTATTTATGTCTTCTCCTTCTGTAAATCGAGTCCGATCTGTTGTCGGATCCTTAGAATAATTCTGGGTTTTTATTGTGGTGAAGAAGAAGAGAAAACTGTTCCAAGTACAGTAAAACCTCCATAAATTAATACTCTATAAATTAATAACCTCTTTAAATTAATAAATTCTTCCGGTCCCGAGTTGGGACCAGTGTAAAATATGACATAAATCGATAAATTAATAAGATAATAATTTTTTTTAAAATCTCATGTAAACATATGGTCCCATCTATATCATAAATTAATAATCATATAAACTTATCAAAAAATATATATATATATATTTAACTTAATATATATATATATATATATGATATAAATTTATATATGTCATATATGAATTACTTTGATATATATTTAAAATATTATATGTAAAATATTTAATAAAATATGACTCTATTATTCGAAAAAAGTTTGTGTTGATTTTTAAACTTAATAATTACTTCTCTACTTGTAATTGGTTTTAAAAAGATATTTCTTATAAAGAAAAAAAAAATTTCTCTCTATTAATTAATAATTATTAATTTATCGATAAATTAATACCTCTCTAAATTAATAAAATTTCATGGTCCCAACATTATTAATTTATAGAGGTTTTACTGTAGGTGTTTTAAGGATCGATTTCCCGTCCGATCTGAAGGAATTAGATCACGGTTTTGGCGTCTCTGGATAGGTCTCGCTGCAAGGAAGACACAGCAACCAACGTCTCGTCGTTACGAGGTATATTCCATCCGGAAAACGTGTTTAAAGTTGACAAAAAATCACAGTTTCTGAACCCAGAAATAACTAAGTATCAGATTTCAGATTCAAGTTGGCCTTTTAGAGAGCAGATTCCGGTCATCTCGGAGAAGTGGAGGGCAAACCGACGGTGGATACGTTTAGAGGGAGTGTCAGGGAAGCCACCGGAGCCGTCGTAGTCACCAGAAAAGGTAAATCCTAACCGCCATGACGTTTGCTCTGTGCGCAAGAAACGCCTGAAACTGGTTAATCTGAAACCCTAAAATAACAGATCTGAGGTATCTTCTTTGAGGCAGTGTTTGAAGGTCCAAACTAATCCGATCAACTAAAATTTTGGGGCGAGCTTCGTGGTACATCAAGCTTCAAATCCAACGGTGGGATTAAGAAGTTAACGGTTAATATTGAAGTTACTGGTACGTTTGTTTGGATATTTAAGTGAGCTATTCTTCGTCATCAAAAGGCAAAGGTGAGGGTGTGATCTGCGGAGATGCGTTTACAAGTTTCTATTTTTATGCTTCATGATTCACTTGCATAGGATTAGATCTGTTTGCTTAGTAGTAATGACTTGTTTATTAGGATTGATGATATGATGATTGTTTTAGTGATATAGGATGATTGAGTTAATGTCATTGAGATGACAAGTTATTATATGTGATTATATGAGAAAGTGGAATTACCATCTTTTGAGATGATGAAAAGTGGAACAATGGAAAAGTGGAAAATGGTTTACATTGAATTGACGGGTTCTTTGTAGCTCAATAATAGACTGACGAGTCCAGTGGAACTAGATAGGTTCAAAGGTCAGGGGAGATGATCGAACCTGGAACTTATGTGGAGATCTCGCTAAGGGCGAGAACGATTTTTGTGTTATAGTTTGTATACTGGTGCAGACTATATGAGTGTAGTGTCTTTTTCTATGTGATTGTTGATTGTTGTGTAAAGGTAGTTTCGTGTATCGTATTTCCAGTGGGCGTAAAGGATACTCTCACTGAGTAATTCTTTACTCACCCCTTTTTACCATTTTTCTCCTGGTCAGGGTGAGAATTTCGAGTAGTCGCGCAAGTCCGTCTCTCTTGTGGTGTATTTCGGGAACCTCGAGTTTATTTTACTTTACCATTATTTTCTTATATTTCTAAACTCGTTTTTATTTACGTTTGAGAAAAAGTTTTCAACTATATTTTAGATTATTTAAGACAAGTTTAAATTGAGTTTTTAATAAAAGCAAGAATTTCTGGGAAAGTATGAAATGATGAATTGAAAAAGTAGAACAGAAGAAAAGATAAGTAAGGTGAACGCACGCCATCTCAATGTTGAGGGAGACGGGTATGAAAGCCTTCTTCTGGTTCAAATTTTCATTCTTCTTCTTTGCATCTCCATTCACCAACTACAGTAAATACAGGACTATCCATTACCCACTTGCATCATAAATTCTTTAGAACCTCACTAAATACGACTGGAAACATGATTTTTATCTACGAAAACAAAATTTTTTTCCAAATACACACTTTATAAATATAAATTTATCCTCATTTAGCATTTACAACAAAACAAAAAATAAAACAAAATTTTCTGGATTTTTATATCAAAACAATGTTGTTTTCCTACACAGTCAAGATTTTAAGTGTGTTATAAGAAAAACTTCTTAAACAACTTCATTACTTAATGCTATTTTTGTCACCAAACTTTATAAAACAACAAAATCAAAATTTCTCCAGTATCACATTCGTTCATATAAATTTGTTTATTTTTTTCTTTCTTGTTTATCTCTTAAAATTATTCATATATACGTATAAACAAATATTACAAGAAGTAATGATAAGTTTGTTTTAATTAAAGTGGGTAATAGTCATGTCTAAACTTTTTGGCATTTAATCCTGATGTCACATATATAGTTTTTTAATATTATTAAACCCCCATTTTCACTGTACAACCGCAAAAAAACAAATGAAAACAAAAATATATGAACCTAACTAAACACTGTACATAACTCAACCGAGTAACTGAACCGTACACGTAACAGTACATCGTTACGCAGGTAGAGGTATTTTGGTCAGAATTTGGCTTAATTGTCAAAACGTCAAAAGTGACGTTCACTTTGCCAAACCAAGAAAATAAAACATGGTCTTATGTCCTGGCCCGCAATTAACCCTATTAAATATGCGGATCTTTTTCGGAAATTTTCTTTAATAGTTTTTTTTTCAAAACATTATTGACCCGACCCATGACCCCGGATTTAGAGTATTCGGATCCATTGAGACAATGGTGTTGTGTATAATATTAAAGAAAGACTGAGGATAGGTGCAGACTTGGCATCGAGTCACCGATTGGTCTGAAGAATTAAAGAATGGTTTCTCTGTAATGTATTTTAAGAACAACAAAGTCTCTCACCAACTATATTCTCTATTTTTTTCAGACGAACCTAGACACCATTCCAATGGATGAGCAGGTTCAAGAACCTCTTTCTGATCAGGTGTTTATCAACTACCGCGGAGATGAGCTGCGCGAAATCTTTGTCAACCATCTAGAGCTGCAATTAAGAAACGCAGGGATCAACGTCTTCATAGACACTAAAGAGCAGAAAGGGAGAAGACTACAATATCTCTTCACAAGGATCAAGAAGTCAAAAATCGCGCTTGCTATCTTCTCCAAGAGGTACTGTGAGTCAAAGTGGTGTTTGGATGAGCTAGTGACGATGAATGAACAGATGAAGGAAAAGAAACTCGTGGTGATTCCAATCTTCTATAACGTAAGATCGGACGATGTGAAAAGAGCAGCCAATCCCGATGGAGAAGGCGGTCTTGATGGAGAGTTTTCCCTTCCTTTTAAGCAACTGAAGCAAAAACATGCAGGAGAGCCTGAGAGGATCGAGGGTTGGGAGTGTGCCCTGAGATCTGTGACAAAAAGAATAGGGTTTTCCCGGTCAAAATACGAGTAATATTTCAAAACACATGTTTTCTTGATTATGTTTGGATCTATGTCCGACTAATCTTTGGATTAGTAGATCTCTTTGGTAAGGAGTTTTACGCAAACCCACCAACCGACCGTGGGTAAATTAACCGGAAAAAGCCTAGATGACTGAGCGATCTATGCGCAAACAAGATCGCCTACTTGCATCATCGGTTGTTATCGATTTCTTTTATCTAACTCACGTTTTTATTTTATTTTTTTGCAGACACGATACCAATTTTGTTTTAGATATTGTTAAGGAGGTTAAGAAACAGTTAAAGATACCAACTGACGAAAGTTGGTCAGCTATAGGAATTGCTATCTCGGCTATAACCATCAACTTTATCTTTAGTTTCTTCATTGCCCCTAAGTATCTCCCTGATCAGAAGTTTTTCCAGACTCCTGAATGGTTCATAGGTTCTCTGGCAGTGGTTCTTGCGTTGTGGTTTTGGTACAAAAATAACCAGAACAAAGCACCACTTCTTTCATAAGTGGCTTTTGTGCAACTTTATACTGTTTATTTGTGTGTTGTTATAATGTGGTGTTAAAGATAATTTGGTTGGTTTGTACATTTGTGTCTTTTTGTTAATAAGTATGTTGTAATTGTCAGTTACTATCGTAAAGAACAAAATTGTGCTTTGTATCAATCTGGGTCTCTTCTCTGAGTAAGCTCTTTGACAAGACATTCTCGTTTTCCTAAAAGTCTTTTGCTTCTTCATTGGTTAGATATTAATGGAAATGGTGAATTTATCACTTGTGTGATCTTTGAGTATAAGCAAATTAAAAGATGAAATGCACCTCTCTTTGCTTGAATCTCTATTGATCTTTAACATTCTATAAAGTCAAACCCACCAGGAAATGCGCATTCTTGATCCACCCCGTGACCCGAATTAGAGAGTGACGTGGTTTCTCTTGTTGTTCCTATATATAGAAGAAAGACTTAGATAGGCGTACTGAGTCATGTATTTGGAAAAAAAGAAGAACAAAGTCTTCAACAACAATTTCTTTACCTTTCCAGTCTTTGATTCATCGTTATAATGATACATTTTGTTGCTTAGCGTGAACTTGCTCGCTTCTCTCTTGCTAATCCACTCTCTGCGGGTTGAGATCTGAACAAATTACTGTACAAGCTTCAAACTTGGTTCTTGATTCTTTATTGATAGGCACACATTCAGTTTTGCCATATGCTTTTAACCTTACTAAACACCATAAATGATCCCGGTTTGGTTGAAGCATAAACAAGAACATTGAAGGTCACTTCCTTCTCTCCTGATCATGCGCTTCTCCCGATTAATCATCAGTTTGATTAGTGGTATCTTCTTGGTAACTTGTCTCCAGATCTCATTCACACTTCCATTTGGATGCGTATAGTCAAAATATCGCCTAACCTACACAAATCAAGTCCATAAACTTCACATATTATTTTCAATAGATCCAAAGGAACTTTCAGAAGACAAATCAAGAAACTCTTCTTACCTCTTTCATCGTCTTTTGGTACTTTAAAATCTTTTCTGGTTTCACTTTTCTTAGCTTCTTAACCACAAACCCCGGTTTCAAAGCGGCATCCCTCCTCAAGAATATAGAGAATTTCCTGTAATCTATAACATCTTCAAAAGGTAGCTCAATACCATCGCTTACAATCACCGGGACACATAAACTGGCAATGGCATCAAATACTCTGAAAGCTGAAGGAGTATCACCAGCTAGATGTAGACAAAACTTGGACGTATGCATTCCTTGTTTAACCGCACGCCTATTCTCCCTTGATTGTGTTCCGTGTTTGATCACAACATCGTCTTCATTCTCAAGCAGCTTAAAAACTAAATCTCGGACTTTGCCTCCCTGTCAAACACAAACACACAACAAAGCACATATATTGTCAAAATCAGCACTGCATGGAAAAACCGGCAAAGTTTCCGCCTTTCTACACACTTTTTACCAGTATTTCGAGAATCTCTCAAACTTTAACACATTTGATATTCAATTCCAATCCATAAACAAGAACACTACCTAGTAACCATGGCAAGAATCTTTGTATCTAACTCTAACTAAAATTTAAACCCTTTTCTGAATTCAAGATCAAGAACTATAGAGATCATTAATCTTACATCTTTGCAATATCGATTATCGATGATGAACAACAAGTTGTTCCTCTGCTTAACTCCAAGGTCTCCTTCATAAGCATCAATCCTATGAGAATAAGGTATGATTACGTCTTTCACAAGCGACCCTTGGTCAGCTCTTAACCGACCAAAATTCGTCACAAGCAAAACCGCATTCTTAACCCGATCCATAACCCGGTTCAACGCATTCGGGTCACCAGCAACAATCACATGATCCCTCCCATTGTTCCTCCTCCACCACTCTTGACCTTCCAACCAACTCACCAAACTCTCCTGCATCACCTCATCACTATACCCAAACCTGGGTCGACCCGAATTCACAATCAAGCTTAGAGAAGAGAAAGCCGCAACAAAGAACAAATCCGCCTCAGAAGGATCAAAAACCCTGACAATCGGAGACCCGACCCGTTCAATTTCGGGTCGGGTAAGATCCGAGTAAAGATACCACTCATGCATATGCTGATGACCCGGATATTTCAACCCGGATACATCATCAGATTTCTCTCCGCCGTGTTTCTCGATTACTCCGTAAGTAAAATTCGTCGGCAAGTCGTACATGTAAACCTTGGTTTTACGCAATTTTCCAGGAAAATCGAAACTTTCTCGAGAATCGACGAGATTGCGACGAATTGAGCCAGAATCCGAGTAAAAACTTGGGTAGAAGAAAGTATTAACGAAGACGAAGACTAAGAAAACAGAGAGACACAAAACTGTGACCTTCTTCGAAGATGAATTATTGGGTTTTCTGATTTTGAGGTTTAATTTCTCTTTCATCTTTTATTCCTTCTTCTTCTTCGTCTTCGTCTTCAATGATTCTTCAGTATCAGAAGATGAAGAAGAAGAAATTGAGTTTCGGGGAAAATATTTTATCGGGAATATAGAAAAGTTCATCTTCACTTCACGAGACATATGATTTTTCGCGTGTTGTGTTGTGTTGTTTGAGAAAATCGATGTTTGAAGTTCAAATTAAAAAATTAATTAGTCCAAACATATTTCTTTAAGTTCTTTTTAGATTCGTGGACAAAAGATTATTATATGCTTTAAAACCAGTTTTTTTTTTTTTTTTTTTTTGGCTCAACATCAACTATTCATTCACCAAATCGAGATTACGAATCATTTGACCTCGACAAACTTCACTCAAATACAATGATTTAGTCAAGTACAACCCTGAAACACTAACGGATCCAACGCTACCCAACTGAAGATCATTGTATTTTCCAACCACTGCGAGATGAAACACGCCACGACTCGGAGTGAGATCATCTCTTAAACCACCTAAATTGACCCTAAAAACGATACGAAAACAACTACTCACACGGACAAGACCAGAACCTAAAACTGAAGAACAAGGTAGCTCCAAGCTATTGGTCCCTCATGATCGGAGTGTAGTTCTTGTCCCGATAGCATCAACACCAAGAGGCGCAACATCAGCAAGGCTTGGTTTCCCCGGTTTTCTTGTTCCGATCTTAGACCAAAAACGGACAACCCGTCCGACTGACCCGAACCTAAGACTCGTGACCAGCTCAGCAAACCAGAGGCATCTCCTAGAGGATCCAATAAACCCAAATACTAATCGCAAAAGATGAGAGTGTAGTACACGGATTAGTATACCTTCACCTCACGGTGCATTTCCGGGTTGCCATCTCGCATCTGCCAAGTTGTCACACTGCTTAGTCGGACTGAACCAGTTGATTGAGGAAGGCTGACGAGGAACCCGGCTTTGGGGAAACCCCAAATCACGGCCACCATTGCCCTCGGAGTCGTCCCCAACCACCGGAGACTCTAAGACTCAACTCACTCTCTAAATTCCGGCCGGCTAGGATCTGTGGCGGGAGGGACATGGGAGGCGAAACGAACTCGATTTGGCTCCCCAGATCCAACACCAGGAAGCTTCGAATCATCACCCATCCCGAACTGAAAGAAAGCCGAGATCTCTTCCTGTATCTTCCTTCGCCGCACCATCTCATCGAACCAGTTGACTCCGTCCTCAACGCCGCCAAAGACAGAGAGCAAATCTCCCTACAGCAATCTACACAAAGGAAGCAACAAAACGAAAAAACAAGAAGGAAAGGAGAGGAGCCCTCTCACGGCGCCGGCCGGAGCCGGTCACCGGAGAGGCAGCAGCGAAGATCTAGAAACGGGTTTGGTTGCGGCGGCGTCTATCGAGAGAGACTAGGGTTTTATTTTTTCCTTCGTCGTTTTCACACTGCTTTAAAACCAGTTTATGTTTGTATTTTAATTTTTTTTCTTCGTCAAATGAATTTTGTTGATAAAATGTTACAAGTCTAAAACAGCCCAATTGCAACAAAAACTTACAAAGAAGTCCAAAGAAGAAGAAGATATAAGCTTCAAGAAATGTGTCTAACAATAAAGATGAGTAGATAGATAGATCATAGATATATGTTGTTCCACAAACCTCCGCAGCACAAGAGCCCAATTCCGGTTAATTGATCGTCGCCGGAAAACCAATCCAAACAACGAAACTTTATTTGCTCACCAGTGATGATTAAGACGGGTAAAAAGGACAATCATTAACCAACAAATTGCTAAAAATTCCAATAAACTCGGGTAAAGAGAAATCGATTGAATTGAAGAATCATATTGAAGCTCTCAATACAAAGGAACATCAACAAAAAGGCAATTAACATCATCATAGGAAAATAATCTAATCACCATGAACCGTCGTGAGTTTATAAAAATGACGAAGTGGCAGATCCAATAGAGTAAGCCATAGGAGAACCGAACCGAAAATAAAAAAAATAAAAAAAATAAAAACGAGAAACAAACGACAAAAAAGCACTGATAGGGGTGCTGTGAAAGCTAATCGATTTTGGATGACGATTTGTGACACCAGTGTTATCATAAAAGCATTTAAAGTACAAAATTACGTCACGATAAAATTTTTCCTTCGGGGTACCGCAATAGTCCCTTTATTAAACAGACTCCAAAAGGCTAGCAAAGAGTTACTTACTGCACTCCAACGATGCTAAATAAAAGCTCTAATTACTAGAAATTTCACCAAGATTTTTCTAGATTAGTAGATAAGATTTAAAGCCCAACTATGTAATTTTGGATATCACCATACTTCTAAATTATGACACGTGGATTAGGTTTCCATTTGTTTCACGTATTTATACTGTATCCCAGGAGTGTCACCAACCGCCTATAGATTTTCTTGACGTGATTGGCCAGTTTTTCGTCCCACCAACTACCCGAAATTTCATTTTCTTTTGTTTTTGTTCTTGATTTTTGAAGATTGACTCAATATGTTGACCGAAAAGGAAGTAATCGACCGCATAAACAGCTAAACAGTGATAATCTCTTGGGCAAATTATACAACGGTTAGTTCTTCACACCCAGTTCAATCTCTCAATTGCATCTTTACTTAAATGACTTTAATCGACTTGTTCCCTAGATTTTAGGGATAATTCTGAAACTTAAGGTTTTTTTTTTGTTTAATCTTATTAATAAGATATTAAAATAATATTGTTTTTCCGAAATATTAGGGTTTCATGATGGGTTGCTATAATATCAACGAATTGCCAGACTCTTTGCTAACTCAGATACTCTCTTACCTTCCGACCAAAGATTCAGTTAAGACAAGCGTTTTGTGTAAGAGATGGGAACGTTTATGGATTATGGTTCTTGGAATTGACTTAAATGTCAATGATTTCCCTCTTAATGGACAAGTCTTTGCTAGCTTCATGGATAAATATCTGGAGTTTAATGCTTCGGAGAACCTATCAATTAACGACAGATCAAGAATGCAAAAGTTCAAGATAAAGTACAACGAATTTAATAACTATGGCGATCGGTTCGGAGAGTTGATTGGTAAAGTGGTCGATCGCAGAATTGAACATTTAGATGTCGAGGCTGATATGTTTCCAACAATCAGAGATTTCATGCCTCAACATCTATATAAAAGCAAGACATTGGTGTCTTTAAAGCTTGTACGTGTAGGGCTTGTGAATCCAGAGTGTTTTGTTTCTCTACCTTGTCTCAAGATCATGCATTTAGAAAACATCTTTTGTGGTAGCGATGGTCCTTTGGCTGTGGAGAACCTCATCTCAAGTTGTCATGTTCTTAAAGATCTTACAGTGGTTAGGTCTATTGATCGTTATAATGTAGAAGTTCTGCTGTTTCTTCGTGTGAGGTCTCAGAGTCTGAAAAGCTTGCGTTTCACGTTTGCCAATGATATGGGTGGTACAAAGTTTGCTGTTGAGATTGATGCTCCACGACTCGAGTATATGAGTTTTAAAGATAATCAATCTGATAAGATTGTGGTAAAGAATCTGAGTTCTTTGTTCATGGTCGACATTGATACTAAATTTAATGTTGAGTTTGGTGGCAGTCCTTTGACACCAATGAACTTGAGAAAGAGAGATACTATCCGTGATTTTCTCATCGGTATTTCTAGTGCAAGACATATGATCATCTCTCAGCGTACTCTAGAGGTATCTTATATAATATGACAAAGTTTTTTTTAGACAAGCTCTGAGAAATTGCCATTTGGCACTCTATTTTTTCGACATGTGTCAATTTTCTTTTCTAATTTTTATGCATTAAATTCATTCATTTGATTTAAAAAACAAAAAAAAATAGAAACATTAATGCTAATCTAAAGTTCTAAATTGTTTAAACAATTTTTTTATTTAGTAGTTTAACTCTATGTTTTCTTTTTTTGGGTAAACATATACTAAATATGAGTACTAAATTCATATTTCACGTGTATTTTTTTAATACACATTTATTAATATAAAAATAATTACAATCAATAAGATGTCGAATTGATGGCTCTTGGAAATATTCGGATCCAACTATGGGTATAGGATGGTGGTGTTTTCAAGGAATCGACCAAACAATTCTGCTCGGTGCAAAGTGCCTTCGGAGAAGTCCCTCCCCCCTTCATTCGGAAATGGAAGCTTTAATTTGGGCTATGAAGAATATCCTTTCAAGAAGGATAGATTGTCAGGTGTTTGAAACAGATTGTTCGGAGTTAGTCTCGATGATACAGTCACCTGAAGATTGGCCCGCTTTCTCCAACCTGCTAGATGAGTTTGGTTTGCTCCGTGTCTACTTTCCCTTGTTCTCGCTTTCTCTTATTTCTCGTTTATGTAATGTTCAAGCGGACTGTTTAGCCCGTTCTTCTAGACTTTTACTTTCTGAAGTTTCTTTTGTAAACACTTCTCCTCCTAATTGGGCAACCAATCAAGGAGTTATTTATTAATTAATGTGTGGTTGACAAAAAAAAAAAAAAATAATAATTACAAACAATATTTTGATTATTCAAAAAGGAGAGGGTTTTACTCTTTTTCTTTTGTCTAAAATATTATGACAAGGTTTTTTTTAGACAAGCTCTGAGAAATTGCCATTTGGCACTCTATTTTTTCGACATGTGTCAATTTTCTTTTCTAATTTTTATGCATTAAATTGATTCATTTGATTTAAAAAACAAAAAAAAAATAGAAACATTAATGCTAATCTAAAGCTCTAAATTTTTTAAACAATTTTTTTATTTAGTAGTTTCACTCTATGTTTTCTTTTTTTGGGTAAACATATACTAAATATGAGTACTAAATTCATATTTCACGTGTATTTTTAGTAGTTTTACTCTATGTCTTATTTCTCGGGTAGACATATTCTAAATCTGACTACTAAACTATATCATGTGTACTTTTTTAATACACATTTATTAAAATGAAACAAACTAAAAGAAGATTATGATTATTCAAAAATCATATATATAAAAAAGGCTTTTACTCTTTTTCTTTTTCTTTTGGGCCATTTAGCACTCCCATTAAATATATTATTTAATATTTGATTTACATTTAAATTTTCATACTATTAGTGTAAATAGTGCTCACATAAATAAAATCTAATTTTTTGGACGTTTCGTTTGTTTATGTTACATTTATACCACTAAATGAATTACATTGACATTTAATACGTTATGTTGGACGTTTCTATTGTTAAGTTTGTTTAGCTAGGTGCAATTATGCATTCATGACAAGATTAATTACAATAAATACATTTTAAAGCCGTAATTAAAATGAAGTGCGTTAAATCTAAAATAATGTCTCAATTGATTCCATATAAATTTCAAACAATATCTAATTTTACTATAAATCCTGTCTAATTTTATTATAAATCCAATGCTCACATAGAATTTCTCCCTCTTAGTATTAAGTTTTAATTTCTTAAAAATATGTTGACTTGTATTTGGAATCAACTACAAGGATGCAAAAGAAAACAGACCAGTGATCACCATAACAGTACGATTATCACACCAAATCGGGAACCCACTGAAGAATCTGTTTACAAAGCCCAAATCAGTGTTTATGAGTCATGATTTAAAGGTTTGTATAATGTTTTGTAATGTGGTTTGTTTTACTTTAGAACTATAATTGGAAGTCGTTAGTGATGAACATGAGCCCAATGCTCAACTCTGATTGCACAGTCTTTTTGCCTTTCAACATATACTCATAATATTCTAGCCTTCAGTCCCTTAGATTTTTTTCACTTTAGTCCTCTTTTTCAGCTATAATATATTTTAAGTTTTATGTTTCGTGAACTTGTCTTTTTCTGGGTTTTAATGTTCTTCATAAGCTTCTTCTCCTTAAAAAAGAAAGGCTTCATTATCCTATGTTTTGTGTTCTTAATCTGGTTCAGGCTTTGTAACTCTTTTTTTAACGCTAAAGAGGACATGGACGGTAGTTAGTACTTCAAATATCATAGACATATATTTTAGGTTTTCTATTTTTACTCATATAAATCTATGGTGTTTTATTTGAAAAGGTCTATTATATACGATTGATTGTTGATTGTCATAAGCGCTAAAATCTGTAAGTGATGACAATTCATGATTTTTCTTAGACAAGGAGAGTGGTAGGTTTTGGAGGTGGAGGAAATATAATCAAGCCCATTGAGAAAAAAAGAATTGGTTGAAAAGAGCAAACAGTGGATGTAAAAATACACCTAAGAAAAAAATATTGTGGGTGAAAAAGAGAGATATCTAATATATTGTGAAACAACGACTTAGAAGGAAAAACTGTCAAAAAGAAAAAAAAATTGTATTGAATCACCTATATTTTCTATATATCTATTGGTTTATGTATGTTTCAATAAAAAATAGTTTAAATAATTAATTTGTACCACAGTTCCTGATTAACATTATATTATTAATTAATTAAATATGCAAAAACTCAATAATTTAGTTTAATTTTCAAAAGGATATTTTGTTAATAGAAATTAAATTAGTCAAATATGATATAAATAACTAAATCGTTGAGACATAGCGACAAGAAAAACTTGATCTAAGTTTACATGATATATGAAATTATTTAGCCGTTTTATATTTTCTATTTTTTTTGGTTATTGTAAAATACACTTTCAGAAATTAAAAGATAACAATAAAATATGTAGGCTTCTTAAATAAACATATATAATTTATTATAATAACATAAAAATAAATCTATTCAATTTATGTTATCATATTTTCTTTGGCTATAAGTAAAACAATACCAAAATCAAAATTCAAAATCTTTCGGAGACAAATTCTAAGACACTTAACCTACTTTTTATTTTCTTCTTTATGGTGCTTTTCAACTTGCCTCCATCAACTTTTTTGTTTTACACGTGTTATAATGTGTTAAAAGAACCAAACCTTTCACATTATATAATTTTGTTTAGGTATAAAATAATGACATATTAAAATTGAAGGATCATACTACTTTGTAAATAAAAGGTTATATAACGGATATCTTTTTCTATTATATTTTAAAAGTATATATAGATTTAAATTAGGAAAACAATACAATTTGATGATGTTTGAACTTTGATCTCCTAAGTGCGGTTGCTAAGTTTTGGTAGAGTTCTAATGGCGAGTCGAAAGAAATCCATTGGATGGCTTGGAATAAGCTGTGTAGTAGTAAATCGGAAGGTAGTGTAGGATTTCAGAATGTAGATGATTTTAACCCGGCGTTACTAACAAACTAATTATGACGTTTGATTACGGTTCCTGATTCACTTTTAGCCAAGGTTTTTAAAGGACGGTATTTTTGGAAATCCAATCCATTGGATAATATAAAATCATACTCTCTTTCTTATGGTTGGAGAAGTATATTGTCAGTTAGATCTCTGGTTACTAAATGGCTTATTAAAAGAGTCGGTTCTGGGGCGTCCATCTCAGTTTGGGAGGATCCATAGATACCAGCTCAATTCCCGAGACCAGCAAAAAGTAATGGTTCAATTATTAACCCATCTTTGAAAGTTAATAGCCTTGTCGACAGCCGGTCAAGTTTTTGGAACATGGATCTCTTGAGAGAGCTCTTTGATCCAGAAGATGTCGCGCAGATTAGTGTCTTGCCTTTGGGTGCGCCAACCAAAGAGGATACCCTTGGTTGGCATTACACTAAATCTGTAAAATATACGGTTAAATCTGGTTACCATACGACTCTATAAGAGGATTTGGATGCCTGTTCAAAATCTTTTGGCCCGGATATAAAACCTCTAAAAGCATATGCTTGGAAGGTGCAGTGTCCACCTAAGCTACAATATTTTTTGTGGCAAATTTTATCAGGTTGTGTACTGGTTACGGAGAATCTGCGAAAGAGAAGTATAAATTGTGATACCGGATGTATTAAATGTGGCACCATAGAGGAAACAGTTAACCATACACTTTTTGAATGCCATCCAGCGAGACAAATTTGGGTTCTTTCTCAAATTCCTTCGGTCCCGGAGATTTTTTCTACTGCTTCTATTTACGAGAACTTGGATCACCTATTTTGGAGAATACCTTCAGAGGTAGAATCATCTTCTTATCCATGGATAATTTCGTACATTTGGAAAGCAAGGAATGAAAAAATCTTTGACAATGTGGATAAAGATCCATTAGAGGTCTTACGTTTAGCGGAGAAAGAGGCGCAATCATGGCAGCTAGCTCAAAATGAGCTTCATACTGATAACCATGGTTTTTTAGATAATGAAAATCGAAACTGAGTGAGGGAAATCTCACTGGAGTCTAATTATTCAAGATATCGTTGTTTCATAGATGGATCATGGAAAGGAACCGATACTTTTTCAGGAACATGATGGTATTGTACATCATCAAATGGAGAGATGCCAACCATGGGAGTTGCCAACATCCGTAGAAGTCTATCTCCTCTACATACAGAAGTCGAAGCTCTTCTTTGGGCGATGAAGTGTATGATTGGTGCTGACAACCAAGATGTAACTTTTTTTACAGACTGTTCAGATTTGGTGAAGATGGTGTCTTTTCCAACCGAATGGCGGCTTTTTCAGTGTATCTGGAGGACTTTCAGAGTGACCGGGAAGAATTTTCAATCTTTTCTTTATCTTCAATTCCTCGTATCGCAAATGTAAAAGCAGATAAATTGGCTCGACAAGTTTGTACCGAACCGCTTCATATCACATATGTAAACAACATTCCCAGGAATGGCTCTTTTGAGCTTTAATTTAAGCTGTTGACAAAAAAAAATGGTAAATAATATCAAAATTTCATATCTTTTAAGTGCTTGCATGGAATTTATCTACTAATTTTTCAACATTTAATATAAAACTTATGTAGAAAAAAATATATCTTCAACACTTAATCCAAACAAACTAAGTGTGTAGATTATTTTTTATCAATGAACAGTAGAATTTGATCTATTATTTCGAGACAATTGGTAATAGATGTATTATCACAAAAAAAATTGTGGTCTATATTAAAATTTTTTTTATTATATAATGTTTTGAAGAAAAAAGAATAAATTTTATTTTTTTAGTTATCCACAAAAATACTTCAAAAATGGAATATATTTAAATTATTTTCAAAACATAATAACAATACAAATGTACTTTCCATATATTATTTTATGTAAACTTCGATATGTATACAAAATAACTGAATGCATAACCCACGCATCGCGTGGGCAACTTTCTAGTATACATAACAACTAAGTATACGTTCATCCTCTATAATAGAATTCTCACTTATATCATTTTGTTTTTTCTGGCAGGTCCTTGGTCGTTACATGGAACTTGGACCGATTTCCAAATTCCGCAACTTACATCGTTTGCATGCTGCATTCTCCAGCTCATTGTTACATGTATTGCCAATCTTTCTTGAGAGCTTCCCATATCTGAAAAATCTCATCTTGGTAAGAATCTGTTTTAGCCTATGATTTGGCTAAGAAGTAGTAATACAATTATTGAAAGATATATTGTAAGCTCGTTTTCTTGTTTTTGTTTGCAGGATTTTACTGTTTCGCCAGAGACGAGGCAAACTAAACTTAGGTATGTGCCTCAATGTTTGGCATTGACTCTTGAATGTGTTGAGATTAAAGGACTGACAAAGGAGGAAGAGACTGGGAAGAAACTAATGAAGTATTTTCTTGAGAATTCAGTGGTTCTCAAGAAAATCATTCTACGTTTCCGAGCTTCTCCTACAACCATCCGAGCTTAATGTCATTGAAGATAAGTGTAGGGATCTTGTTTTGCAAAATTGAAGTCAGGCCAAGAATTTTATAGACATTAAACTTTACTCTTTGAAGCCCTGAATGTATCTGTAGTATGATTATTTGTGGTCTATTGTGACATTTATAACAGCAAGACATTTTTTTCTTTTAAACTTGAAATCGTACCAGCTTGTGGTGGTTTAGTTTTAGTGTGTCAGCTCTCAGACTCTAAAAGAGCTTCTGGTGTAAGAGAAGCGTTTTAAAGCCTCCAGAAGAAGCAGAGTATTTCAGCTTAGAAGGGTTAAAGTCAGAGGCTCGGGTTGAAGTAGAGTCTCTCAGGGACACTAATGAGGATTGGTACGTAACACGTGTGGTCACGTGTGAGGCTGTTAAAACCCTAAACGCCTCTTTTTTCTATTCTGCATATAAAAGAGAGCGGCCTCAATCGTTGTGGTTATGCTTCTCTTCCGCTTGTTCTTCTTTCTGCTTCGTGTCTGTTGTTGGATCTTGAGTGTGTTATAGAATTGATTATGGAGGAAATACTGTTGGGAATTCAGCAGTTCTCAAGGAACTCACTCTAAGTTCTAAAGATTATGTTTGGAGATATCTGAAACGCAGAATGAGTTTCTTGAGAACTACTGAATTCTCAAAAGAAATACTAGTTACTTCCTTTAGCAAAAAAAAAGATTCTGATTATAAGCAATCAAGTTTGTTACATATCTCAGATTATTATCCCTTACATGCAATTGAAGTTTTTGGCCTTTTGGTTTGAATCGAGCAAAAGTTTCCCATTTCTTTTTTTTCTTTTCATTCTTCAAAAACCACAACTATAGAGCTAAGTTTTAGAAGACCAGATTAGTGTGATCAGTTGATGGCTCAAAGAAACTTCAAAAAAGAGTTTCAGTGGTTGTGTATATATAGTTTCAAACAAGATACATACAAGTGAGTTTTACTCCTTTTCTTATAACTTCTTCATCAACGGAGAAATTGTATTAATTTGGGTCATGGCCCAATTCTTCTTCCTTTCTCTCATGATGAACAGCGGGTTACTGCGGTCAGGCAGAGGATTTGCACCGGGAAACACAAAAGACAAATTATCATAAACGGAAACATATATAAACCAATAGAACCAGAGTGTGATTTTTAATTTTTTACAACAACTCTGATTTTTTTTTGGTTTTTTTTCAATGAATGTAAAATTTACTCATAAAAAGCATTAAATGCGACCCTTTGGTAGAAAACTTGGGGAAAGTGAACGCTTACAAACGTGCTAAACCATAAGCGAAAACAGTCTTGGTCTATGAGTTTGATGACCATAGTTGGATCTCTTGGTGTTACCCCATGCCTTTGACAATTAGTATGAATAAATTCCCATTTTAAAAAATAAATTGGGTCATCGGTTTGAATGTATTTCGGTTGAGAAGAAACCTAAACGAATAGTTTGAGTTAAAGTCCGTATTTGGTTTGGATCGGTTTGAGTTTGGTTGGTTCGGATCGGTTTGGTTAAAACGCCCACCCCTAAATTTATAACAAAGCTCACATAACATAACTTAAACGAAAAGTCACTTGTCTTTGCCCTAATATCTTTGCCAAAACAACTTTGTCTCGTGTCTCGTGTCGTTAAGCTCAAGTAGCCTTTTGGGGTGAAACAAGCCCGTTTGAGAAACTCCCACCAAAAAAACCTAAGCTTTGTTTTGTAGCTTTCTTTCAACGTTTAATCGACCTTTTGGGATGAATCAGAGAAACTCAACGCCCTAAACGAATCTTCATTGCCGGTAAATCAAATCAAAGGTTAGTTCTTCACACCTGATTCATCTATCGATTGTACATTCACATTAAAAAAAAAATAATCTACTTTAAACCTTAAGAAAAAAAATTGAGAAGTAACATCGCTCAGGATTCGATTTTGACCTAGGAATGGAGATTGATATAATGAGCGCACTGCCAGATTCTTTGCTAACTCACATACTCTCATACCTTACGATCAGCGATTCGTTTAAGACGAGTGTTTTATCGAAGAGATGGGAATTTCTTTGCCTAAAGGTTTCTGGATTGGACTTAACCACCGTTAAGTTCTCTCTTCGAGGAGAAGTCATGTCGAAGTTGATGCGTAGATTTCTGAAGTCATGGAGTTGATAGCCGAGGTGATCCATCGCGGAGTCCGACATCTAGAGGTAGATATGCCTCCCCGTGCTATAAATCTCATGCCTAAGTATGTATATGTGAGCAAGACAGTGGTGTCTTTAAAGCTTGTAAACGTAGCACTTGAGAATCCCAAGTTTGCTGTTTCTCTACCTAAACTCAAGATCATGCATCTAAATAACATTTGTTACATGAATCAAGAGGGTCTTTTGATCATAAAGAGGTTGATCTCAGCCTCTCCTCTTCTTGAAGATCTAACCTTTGTAAGGCATTTTGATTGTCAATAATTACCTTGACACTTCGTTGTAGACTCTGAACATCTTTTGTTTAAACTCAACTTGTTTTTTTCCGCAGTACTTTCCTGATTCAACGAGGCCAGAGCAAACTGAGTTTTCTACACTGTGTAAGTGGCCATATCCACAAATACTCGGGCAAAGTCACAACCTCAACTGGATCAATGAGAACTTACCTCATAAGGAACCATATCAAAGAGAGTAGATCGCATCCTGAATAGCCTGATGAAGTCCTTCTGAGTAACTTGAGTCGTTGTCACATAGTTCCTGGAGATACCTACCTCGCCAATCGCCTTCTCCCAGCATATGTAAACACAACAAGAACATACTACGCTCCTCTTGTTGTGTCTATGGATTTCCAGACACAATATTCTTTTTTTTTTTTTGAATTGAATGTAAAATTTTATTTAAACCAAAAAAAACCGTTTGTACATCTAGTGCATCTTCTATTTGATAAAAATTAAAGAATTTGAGAGATTATGTGCTTCTTGATGCAAACCAAAACTGAAGGGCGTCCTTGTACTTGTGATCTTTAACATCACAAATGGAAGAGACTCTGTTTCTGACTTGTTTATCGATAAATTTGACTAACTGGGAAGAAGAGGTCGGAGGTTCACCGTGTCGACGAGCATTACGTTCTCTCCACAGACAATGGATTGATGCTTGGAAGGTGTATCTATGTATTTGCAAAGAAATCACGCGACTGGTATTGAGTCCAACAAATCACGCGACTGGTATTGTTTCGTATAAGTCCCACATCGACTAGAAAAGAAAAAATAACAAAGAGATTAGGCTATATAATATGCGGCGACCCTGAATCTGAGAGTTTAGGGTTTCGAAATTTCCTGCTATGGGTAAGAGTTTTGCTAAGGTGAAGAGTTCGGTTTCATTGAGACGCCTATTCGTTACTCGTCTGGACCGCACATATGAGGTGGTAGATGATCCTTCAACAGATTCAATCATCTCTTGGAGCCAAAGCGGCAAGAGTTTCATCGTTTGGAATCCATCGGAGTTTTGCAAAGATCTTCTTCACAGATGCTTCGGACACCATCATTTCCCATTATTCACCCGGACGCTTAATGATTATGTAAGTTGTTGTGCTGTAGTATGTGTGTATCTATGTATTTGCAAAGATCAATTTTAATATTTTTGCTTGGATTAAGACTTTTCTGTTGTAGGGCATTAAGAAAGTTCACTCTGAGCTATGGGAATTTGCAGACGATGACTTTGTGAAAGGGAGACCTGAGCTTATTCGGAATATAAATAACCGCGGAGATTCAGACTCAGATTCAGAATCAAGGAACACAATCCTGAAGAAGAAGAATAATGCAGAATCTAGAGTCAGTACGAGGGTGACAATCCAGACGAAGAAGAAAAAGAAGAAAACCAACAAGTTGGTTGCAAAGGCAATTGCAGCTCAATTCCAAGGTTTAGAAATTTGAAGAAAAATATCCTAGTAGTAACCCTCTCTTCTCTTTAAACAGTCTTCTTTGAGTAGTTGAATATGCTTATGAGTGGTTTGGTCTTTTTGTTATCAAACATTAGGGATGCAATTTGTGGCCTTCTATCTATTAAGTTCACAACTTTCTGGTTACGGATTTGTTGGTTTGCTTACTTCTCTCTTATAAAAGCAAGATTGCCTTCGTCTCTGAGTTAAAATCCAGACATATATAAAGCTAGTGCCTAAAAGATTATATTCACATATAGTCGAAGATGAAGGAAAACAAGGATAATCCTAAGAACTTGATGAGAAGAAATTGGTTTCAGACCTTTTACATGACAAAATGGGGTAAGTTGCTGGTGTGATCAAATATGCATGTGTTTGTCCTGTAAATTTTAGCAACGAATAAGCGCAAGAACTACTTTTGTATCTATAAAATTAAGATAAGTAGGGAATTGAAGGAGTGTTATGTACCGGTCGGGAAAGTCTACAAAACAACAGGATCATGAATTTCTGCTTAAGATTTGAACAAGATCCAAATGCAGAATGGCCAAATACCAACTTTTGATCAGTTAAAGTAAAGCAAAGTAACAACTATCAGAAAGAGACGAATCTTTTCCCACAGAAATGCTTGCAATGGTTATGCCACAAGTTACGAGCTTGATGAAAGACATGAGCTCGAAACTAATGCAGCAGTAAGCACGTTTGAAATCTCGAGTATCAATGGATTACGAAATAAAAAACCGTAGCTAAGAGTTCTCTGTCTTCTCTAATATCAATGGATCAAGAAGAGGAGAATTCAAAGACTTAGAGATAGAGAAATCTTCTCTGTTTTCTTATTCAAAAACAACCACCGTATCTCTTACAAGGTTAAGAGTATTTATACTAGCTAAATAATAAAACCGTAGTCGAGACTTGGGGCCAAAGCAACAAATAGCCAACATAATTAACATCATAACCGAAAGCCCAAGAATAAGGAAGAAATTGTAAAGTAGAAGACTTAAAGGAAAAAGGAAGGTACATCAGGTCGCCCGGGGTAAGAAGAAAATTCGTCCCTGATAAGGTTTCTGTTAAACCGAATCCAAACGGAAATTACCTTACCAGTGTGCCTCCGTGTTTGATATCGTCGCTGGAGTATGTTAAGATTAACAGACTGCTAATGAAGGAAGAAAGTGAGATTAGACTAGTGAATTACTTTCTTGAGAATTCAGCAATCCTCAAGAAACTGAGTCTAAGTTTCACAGATTCTTCTTCTATAGAGCTAGAGAGCTACAAGAAGCGTCTTACATCCACAAAGCTTTCTCGTACATGTCAAGTTATCATTGATTGACATGCAGCTAATGATGCTGGTGATCACATGTGCTTGAGCCATTAGTGTCGCACATGTTTATTAGTGTAGGAATTATCTATTCTCATATGAAAACTGCATTTAGGCTAATGCTGTAATGCTTGAATCATCTCTTTATTTAATTAAGAGAAAAAAGGTATTCTTTTCAACGAAGATTTTGATTGACCTGCAAATTGAAATTAAATTTTTTAATAAAGTTATATTGTAATTAAAATTTCTGAAAATATTTGGAACAAATGTGTATTTCTTGTAAGGAATAAAGTTAAAAGGTTTTCCCTTTTCCTCGAACTGACGTCGTTTTGTGTTGATTCATTTCACAAAGTTGGAATTTCTCCTTAATTTTCAGTCGTCACTTCGGCGGACAATCCGACGGTGAATCAAATTGACGGTGAGATTTAGAGACTCAGATTTCTCTCTCTCGATCTTACGTTTAAGTAAGTGATTTTAATGACTTGTATCTTACGCTGATGATCCAATAAAGACTTTTGATGTTATTTTTTTTTGGAAAACTAGGGTTTCATTTATCGTGATGGATTGCGATAGAATCAGCCAATTGCCGGATTCTTTGCTAACTCAAATACTCTTATACCTTCCGACCAAAGTTTCCGTTAAGACAAGCGTTTTATCGAAGAGATGGGAAAATCTCTGGCTTAGGGTTCCTGGACTTGACTTCACCGTCAATGATGAATTACCTCCTGCCACCAAATGCCTTGTGAGCTTCATTGACAATTTTATGGAGTTCAATCACTCATTACGAATGAAAAAGTTCTTGATAAAGTATTACGGAAACATCTATAATTACTGTGGATTCATGAAGTGGATCGGTCCCGCGGTAGATAGGGGAATTCAACATCTAAGTGTTGAGAGCTTGCTACTTTATAATATGCCTCATAATATCTATCAGAGCAAGACATTGGTGTCTTTAAAGCTTGTAGCCGTAGGGCTTGAGAATCCAGAGTTTGTTGTTTCTCTACCTTGTCTCAAGACCATGTATCTTGAAAACGTTTTGTACTGTTATAATAATCCTTTGTTTATTGAGAAACTCATTTCTGGTTGTCCTGTCCTTGAAGATCTTACCTTTATTAAGTCTATTTATTATAATAGACTAGAAGTTTGGGAGCTTCTGCGTGTGAGGTCTCAATCTCTGAAGAGCTTTCATTTTACGTATGGGTTTCAAGATCTTGGTAAAGCTATTACGGTTGAGATTGATGCTCCACAACTTAAGTATATGAATAGCAGAGATAATCAATCTGATAGGATTGTGACGAAGAATTTGATGTCCTTGTTCATGATCGACATTGACACCATATTTAATATTAACTATGGCAGTCGCTTGGTACCCGGGGATTTAAGCAAGAGAGATATTATCCGTGATTTTTTAACGGGGATATCTAGTGTAAGACATATGATCATCTCTTACCGGACTCTGAAGGTATATATGCTCTTTTGATATACATATATACTAGATCATCACCCGTACTAAAGTACGGGTTAAATTTTATTTATTACAAAATTTATATAATATATATATTAGAACTAAGTTTTAATATATTATAATAGTAAGAGAAAAAATATTAATTTTTTTGTCAATCCCTATATATAATATTAGAATAAATATAAAAAATTTTCTATAATACTCAATTATGGATAATTTTTTATTTAAGATATGAAAACGGAAAATAATTTTATTTTTTAAAAAGTAATATTTTTTGAACAATGAGTTAATTTATGTTAACAACCACAAAAATGGATTGCATATATTTCAGTTAGATCAAAAATTAAAATATCATAAATGAATCGCATATAAAACATAGATTATTTTGAATTAATTAAGAAAATTAGTTATTATTTTGAATTAATTTAGAAAATTCTTTTTCAATTTATAATTCTTTGGTTGTTGAAATAGAGATTTGTTTGAGCTAATCTAATTACAGAATTTGTTTGAGATTTATAATTACGAAATTTACCAATTATTCGCATAATCGAATATGTTATAAACATATATTTAGTATATAATAATACCAAAATTAATCCGTGCGTGGAATCTATATTTTTATTTTAGAATCTCAATATTTCATTTTAAAATATTGCGTGCACAATCTATTATTCATTAATTCTAAAATTGCTTGCGGAATCAAATTTTCAAATATTTAGAGGTGTCAAACCATATTTAAAAGTTCTACACTATTTTTAAATATTCCAAATTAAAATCTTTAATTTTTTTTTGTAGTTTATAAAATTATGAATTTCAAAAAATAAATTGTATGAAATGAAATATAACTATTCAAATAGTTATAAGGATCAAAACTCATTTCATCATATAATTTATTATATTTAACCAGCTACCTATTATAAATATTTTTAAAAATAATCAAATTAGAGTATTTATAATTTTTAACTTTTTGAACTATTAAGTATTGATTATATTCTCTAAAAATATCAAGTAAAACTTATTTTAAATGTTGCAAATTAAAATATTTAAATTTTTATTGTAGTATATAAAATTATACATTTAAAAAAAATAAATGTATGAAATCGAATATAAATATTCAAATTCTGACCCGTTGCTCAGTCGGAATTTTTGTTGACTTTATTTTTATAGATTGAATTTTTGACCCGTTGTATGAATTTTTATTTTTGTTGTATATTTTTATTTTTACCAGTTGTAAAAGAAATATATTACTCAAGTCTGAATTTTTGACCCGTTTAATTGTTTCTTTTATAGATTGAACAATTTATATGCGTTTTTTAAAATTCAAATCTTGGCATATGCAGAAAAAAAATTACTTTTTTTTTATTATGTAGATGATATGATGATTTATTTGTTTCATATTAATATAATCATATAAAGATGAGAGGTGAAGTTTAATGATTAATAACAAATTAATATGGGAAGTTAGATATCAAATTTTATATGTTCATTTTGATTGGTCATTTTAAAAAAAAAAAAAAACAGATTTTCGTTTTATAATTTAATTAAATTAATTAAATGACATAAATTAGTATTTTACTTGTTTATCCTTAATAAATTAAATAAAATTTGTTCTAAAATAAGATTTTTGTATTGGCATTCTTAAGTAAATTCTTACAAAAGAGAAGGTTAGTTAAGGGTATCTTATAAAGTGTACTCCCCAAATAATAGTATAGGATCATCATCCAGAAGTTTTTATTATGATAACTTGTCCTTTTTCTTCTTGCAAGATCCTCTATCGATATTCCAAATTGGGACCGTTTCCCAAATTCGATAACTTATATCGTTTAGAGGCTTCAGTCTCTAGCTCCATGTTACAATTCTTGACAGTCTTTCTTGAGAGCTGTCCGAATCTTAAATATCTCATCTTGGTAAGAGCCTATTATTTTGCTTAATAAGAAAGAACATTGTTGTATTGTAAACTCAGCCTTTTTTTTTTTCCTTTTTTTTTGTAGGACTTTGTTGTTTTGATAGGGCCAGAGCAGATTGAACTTAAATATGTACCTCTGTGTCTGTTGTTGAATCTGGAGTGTGTTGAGATTAAAGAACTGATGTTGGAGGAACAGACTGGGAAGAAACTAGTGAAATACTTTCTTGAGAATTCAGTAGTTCTCAAGAAACTCAATATGCGTTTTAGAGATTCTCCTACAATCAACCAAGCTTCAGATATCTCCAAGGAGCTTCTTACATTCACAAATCGTTCTCACAAATGTCAGATTAGCATTAATGGAAGATCAGTGTAGACATTAAACTTATTCTTCGAATCCCTGACGATTAATCTTGGTCTTCAACATCTAGTTATCGACAGCTGTGTGGTGCTTTTTCATTATTTTGTTTGGCCGACATTATTATACATAACATAACTTAAACTAAAAGTCACTTGTCTTTGCCCTAATATCTTTAGTGGGGGCCAAAACAAGCCCGATTGATAAAGAGATCAAAGACTTTGTCTCTTGTCGTATCGTAAGCTCAAGTTACTTGCTTTTCTCTAGTGGCCCTTTTGGGCCAAAACAAGCCCGTTTGAGAAACTTCAACCGAAAACCCTAATCTTTGTTTCGCAGCTTTCTTTCCACGTTTAGTCTACTATTACCCTACTTTTGGGATAAATCTGAGAAACTCAACGCCTTTCCCAAGATATTTGTTTCTGAAAATCCGCTCATATATTCCCAAGATATTTGTTCCACCATATGTCGATTCATTTTCCTCCTTAATTGTCACTTAACATTTCCTCAACCCTGAAGCAAGATCTCTGGCAATAATCTGCCGTCAGACCAAATCCACGGTAAGTTCTACACTCCCTTCCTCGCATGTACGTTTACCTTAGTGATTAAACCCTAGATTTTGGGATATAAAATTGAGAAACTCTCAATGCATTGGATTTGATTTTGGATTTTGATGTTGTTGTTGTTTATGATTTAGTGATGGGGCGCGATAGGATCAGCGAATTACCGGATGATTTGCTAAATCTTATACTCATGTACCTTCACATGGAAGAATCTATTAGGACAAGCGTTTTATCTAGCAGATGGAGAGACCTCTGGCTTAAGGTACCCGGTCTTGACCTAAATTTAATTGACTTCCCTGCTCATGGAGAATTATTTGGGAGCTTAATGGACAAGTTTCTTGAGGTTAACAACGGACGCCTAGAAAAGTTCAAGTTAAATTATGAAAATGAATCATATTATCTAAGAGACAGTTTTGCGCCATGGATTGCTACAGTCGTTGATCGCGGTATTAAGCATCTAGATGTTAAGAATAATACTCCATGGATCACTGATTTTATGCCTTCCAACATTTTCAAGAGCAAGACGTTGGTGTCTTTAAAACTCGTAAATATAGGGCTTGACAATCCAAAGTTTGTTGTGTCTTTACCTTGTCTCAAGATCATGCATCTTGGAGACATTTTTTATAGTCATTTGATTGTGGAGAAGCTCATCTCAAGCTGTCCTGTTCTTGAAGATCTTACCGTCGTAAGGATTTACTACGAGGATCTTCTAAACTTTCTTTGTGTGAGGTCTCAAACTTTGAAGAAATTCCGTTTAACATTTGATTGGGGGATGGGTAGTACAGATTTTTCAGTTGAGATTGATGCTCCAGGACTTAAGTACATGAGCTTTAGAGATAGTCAATCTGATAGAATCATTATAAAGAATTTGAGTTCCTTGGTCAAGATAGACCTTGATACTGAATTTAATCTCAAGTTTGGCCTCGGCAGTCCTTTGGAACCGGAGGACTTGACCAAGAGAGATATTATCCGAGATTTTCTTACCGGAATTTCGAGTGTAAAACATATGATCATCTCTCATCCTACTCTGGAGGTATCTATATATTTGAAGTCTCTAATTTATTATATATTAACATTAGTTAAATGTACTTTAATTTCTCACATGTATCATTTTCATTATTCTTGCAGGTGCTTTATCGTTATTCCAAACTCGGACCGCTTCCAAAATTCCATAACTTATATCATTTGCGGGCTGCGTTCTCCAGCTCATTGTTACAACTATTGCCCAACTTCCTTGAAATCTGCCCAAATCTTAAAAACCTCATCTTGGTAAGAATGTGTTTGAATATGTGATTTGCCTACAATTTAGAACATTGATGAAATATAGCGTAAACTCAGCTTGTTTGTTTCCAGGACTATTCTGTTACAGCGGAGCCAGAGCAAATCGACTTTACCAATGTGCCTCGGTGTTTAATATCGACTCTGGAGTATGTTGAGATTAAAGAACTGACTATGAGGGAGGAAACTGGAATTAAATTGGTGAACTACTTTCTTGAGAATTCAGCAGTCCTAAAGAAACTGACTCTGAGTTTAGTAGATTCTCCCATGACCAACCAAGAGTCAGAGATCTACATGCAGCTTCTTACATCTACAAAACGATCTCGTGGGTGTCAAGTTTTGATCTTATAATGCTTAAAGGTCAAATTATTCAATTTTTTTTTGCTTTAATCTCGGTTTATCTATTGTTATGAAAGTTGCATTTATAGACAAGGGTGTATTAGGTTTAACTTGGGAATTAAAATCTCCGGTGATAATATTGTCTTTTTGATCATTTTTCTTTTTGGATTCTTAAACTATGGAATATTCATATGGTTAAAAGCCAATTGATATATGCATTTTATTGTTTTGGATCATCATCGAATTTCTATGAATCGTTCTGTGCGATAGTTTCTAACATGGACAAGTGTCGTTGAAGTAGGAAATAAGAATTTATAAGTTACATCCATAATGACTGTTGTTTAAAGATAAATAAGAATTCTTCTCACGGTTATTTACTTTGCGGATTCAGTTTAAAACTCATTTGACTCTTTAAGCCGGCTTTGATAAGAGTTTGAATTTGGGTTATTACAAGCAATATTACAAACTTGAACTTTTAAACTATGTTTAAAATTTATGATTAATAATTTATTGTAAACTATGTATAGAGTTTTGAATGGTGATGTATGTTTCTTTTCGGAAGTAAGAACCAACTATTGACATGAAGTTTCCAACTTTGAAAATTAGTTATAGAGTGAATTAGCGCAGAGGTAAAAATGGGAGAGGAAATTAGCTGAGAGACAATAGGGTTGGACGTCCAAGACAACGCTACAAAAAGCATTCAAAAGAGGCTCAGGTTTGAACATATTTACGTAATAACCAGCTACAATCGTCAACATGCGCGTGGGCTTCGTTTGGTTGCCTCTTCGAACTAACAAAATAACAGTCTGACATGAATTAAATGAACTGCGGTTGAAGTGAGAGTTTTCGGCTACAAAAGGAATGATGCGACCCACATTTAATGCATTGATTTGGGAGATATCGACGAAATTTAAAACCATGATTTAGGCGGGATATGCAATTTTAAAGATGTAAGGTAGGGGTGTGGAGACCTAATAAATAGTGGGAGGATAGGAGGGTTACAACGTAGAGGCAACAAACCAAAAAAAAAAATATAGAGTTCAAAAAAAAGGGCTTCTGCTTCACATCTTGGGTTGAAAGGTACGACCGCCGGGACAAAAAACCATCAACAAGGAGTAAACAAGCATATTTAACACGCAACTCAGGGGATACTAATACATGTTCTGTTTATGTCAAGTACATTATCCAAGTTTTACACGTTTTTCCAAAAAAATTGAATTCCGGTTTTCCATCATTAATGCGTACATCTGTTTTCTTCGGCATTTTTTAGATATCTACTTTTGTTTATGAATCTATATTTTTAGAAGGATAAATAGATAGAGAGTCATGAAATTAAATATATTACATTCCTAGGTGTGCGGACTCACAAGATCAACGCAATACACCCATTTTGACAAGTTCAACCACATTTTACAACGCATTAAAAAGTTTTTTACATGCGGCACTAATATTTTACAAGGAAAATTAGCCACTTGATTTCTTCCGTTCCCATTCCAACTTAAACCACCGAGCTGTTCTTACACATGCAAAAGGGACATCTTACTTAACTGCTGCATGTAAAGAACCATGTTTTAGATCACTATAAAGGGACAACTTATGTTAAAGGACAATGTTAACCACCGAATGGTAGGGATTACTATCTTACCATACATAGGTACTTGTTTATATAGGCATCTTGCATGTCGCACGATTATGTCCAAGCCCACGGCAACGCGTGCAGCTCCTCTTCGTCTTCTTCGTTGATTTCTGCGTTAAATTTTACGTATCCAAAAATTAAACCATATACGCTGCTATAATAAATTTTAGCACGCTATTTTAATAGGTAACTATACCTTAAACTCCCCTGCAGAAAGGAATCTAGAGCGTTTTGGCCTACCTGGGGGTCTTCTGGTGACTGGTGGCAAGATATTCAAGGTCGCTATCCCATCCGGTACATTGCGCAGAGTGCAAAGGTCTGGCACTGGGTGGATTCCTCCGTTGTACGCGAGACTCCAGAAGAAGCTTCCATATTCTGGAGCTGCTAGGTCGGGGACCCTCATATCACAACGGACCGCAGCGGCTATTGCGTGGCTGCATGGTATCTTAAGCATCGTGAACTCCTCGCAGGTGCACTTTTTATTGTGGAGGTCCAAAATGTAAGATAACCTCGTAGTTGTTTTCACCTCATACTGCTCGGAATTGATCCTTATCACTTCGTACGAGGTACCGCGCTCGTAGTTTTTCAATACCAGCTCCTCTACCTTAGGAGTTAAGGGCATTGAATGTTGCGCTGCCTCCTCCCTTCTCTTGGAGAACCGTGTCATGAGAGTACATGTTCACTTGAAGTACATGTTCACCCGATCACAGACAGGTTCTTGTCTGTCCGCAAATAGCCGAGAAGGCAAATCGACATTTGCCATGTTCCTGCGGAGATTCATACAACAAAGCAGAGTCAGATTGGAGATCTACAAAGAAAAAGGTAAAACATGCCAGGTATGAAAACCGATCTATGAAATCTATTGAACAATTATGCAGATCTATAAAACTGAAATACATATCTATAAAATTATGTGAAGGTCCATGCAGATCCATGGAGAAAACATACAAATCTAAAGAAAAATATGAAGAAGTAAAAAGATATATGAATATAAAATAGAGATCTATAGAATATGTAAAATAGTACTCAATATATGCATCGAACGATAGAAACACAAAAAAGATATCTTTCCGGCAAATCGCTTGTTGGAAAACGGAGAATCAAAACCGAAACACAAAAAAAATCTCAGAAATATAGAAACAAAGCAAAGATTTTTATTTGGGAAAAATAGGTCGGCGATTCGCCGTAAAGAATAAACACATAAACAAGCAAACTCGCTGGCTCACCGGTAAAAGTGGAGACACACTTAACCACCGACGCGTTAACAGTAATAGGAACGGCTTCGCCGGAAACAACGAAGAAGAGACTCACTGGATTGAAAAATGGAGAGAGAGTGAGTTCTTAGGGTTTCCAGAGTGAAATGGCGGGATGAAGAGAAGAGAGATGATGAAATAGAAACGAAGCGTTAGACAGTACCTTTATTGCCTCGAGAACTACATAATTTAGTTACAAAGTCTCAAGTAATGGGCTAAGTTTTGGATCGCAATAACGAAGCGCGTAAGGGTAAAACATGCCAAATAGTGGGCTAAATATTTACCATGTTTTGGTTCCGACAAAAATATACCGAAAATATTATTTACTTCCGATTCTATGTCTCTCACCCAATTATCTGTTAGTTATATTACAGGTTTGCATAAGGTTTACCGTAAACCTCAAGTAACTTGGCTTGGTCCTTCTAGGTTTATGCTTTTTTTTTTTTTTTTTTTTATGTGGCCCTTTTGGCCCAAACCCGAAAATAAAATAAAAACCCTACTAGGATTTCTCGAACCCGATCAATTTAACGATCATCTCTCTAATTATCAGGTATCACTTGGCGGTATCTCCCGCGATTATCTGCCGTCATATCAAATCTACAGAGACGGTTAGTTCTTCATTTCTCCTTGGATTACGTGAAATTTTTTGACCGACTTTGAATCCTAGAATTTGGGATAAAATTTTTGAGAAACTCATCGCCTTAGGAATCGATTTTGATATTGATGTTGTTGCTCATGCTCTAGGGATGGAGGAGTGCGATTATATCAGCGAATTGCCGGATTCTTTACTAACTCAGATTCTCTTAAACCTTCAGACCGAAGATTCTGTTAAGACAAGCGTTTTATCGACCAGATGGAGAAATCTTTGGTTAAATGTTCCTGGACTTAAATTACACACCAGTGAATTCCCCAATCCTTCTGAAGAAGGCTTCGCAAGGTTTATGGACAGATTTATGGAGTTTAACTGCGCGTCACACCTGGAAAAGTTCGAGATACGGTATGACGAATGCAATGGCTATCGAGATCGATTCATGGACCTGATCGGTACAGTGGTTGATCGTGGAATTCAACACTTGGATGTTTTAATGTATACTTGCAACAGAAATGATTTCATACGTCAGAACATTTACAAGAGCAAGACATTGGTCTCTTTGAAGCTTGGAAATGTAGAGTTAAAGAATCCAGAGTTTGTTGTTTCTCTACCTTGTCTCAAGATCATGCGTCTATGCAACGTTTGTTACGGTGAGGATGGTCCTTTGGTTGTGGAGAAGCTCATCTCAGGATGTCCTGTTCTGGAAGATCTTCAACTGCGTAGGCCTTTTGGTATTTTGAATCAAGAAGTTCTGCTGTTTCTGCGTATAAGGTCTCAGACACTGAAAAGCCTTCAAGTGTCTTTTACATCTTTTATCAATACGAGAGGTACAGATTTTTCAGTTGAGATTGATACTCCACAACTCAAGTATATGACTGTTGAACAGTGTCACTCGGATAGCATTATGGTAAAGAAACTTAGTTCCTTGTTCAGGATCGACATTGGTTCCAAATTGCATCCTTTGAGACATTTTGATTTTAATATTTTCCGTGATTTTTTAACCGGGATATCTAGTGTAAGACATATGATCATCTGGGAGAGGACTTTAAAGGTATAAATATATATACTCTCTGATGCATATATATATATATAAAGAGTTAGTGTAGTAATTCTCTATGAAAAATTTCTCACATGTATCCTTTTCATTCTTCTTGCAGGTTCTTTATCGTTATTCTAAACTGGGACCGATTCCCCGATTCCATAACTTATATCATTTGCAGGCTTCGTTCCTCGATTCCTCGTTACAACCATTGCCAACCCTTCTTGAGAGCTGCCCAAATCTAAAAAATCTCATCTTGGTAAGAATTTTCTTGAATCTGGGATTAATTTGGCTATAGAACATTGTTGAAACATATCGTAAACTCAGCTTGTTCATTTTTCTCGCAGGAGCTTCCTTTTAAGCGAGAGAATATCGACTTTCAAAAAGTGCCTCAGTGTTTGATATCGACTCTCGAGTATGTTAAGATTAAACAACAGATGTTGAAGGGGAAACGTGGGATTAAACTAGCGAATTACTTTCTTGAGAATTCAGCAGTCTTAAAGAAGCTGACTCTAAGTTTCATATATTATTCTATCAATAAGCAAGAAGACCATGAGAGCTACAAGAAGCTTCTTACATCCACAAAGCTTTCTCCCACATGTCAAGTTATCATTGTTTGACGTGCAGCGGATGATGCTGGTGAGCACATGAGCGTTGTTTCATTGAACATTATACTACAATTTTTCTTGCTTTGATTTCATTCTCACTTTCATGGAGGACATTGAAGATGCTGGTGAGCACATGAGCGTTGTTTCATTGAACCTTAGTGTAGGAAGTATCTGTACACAAATGGTCATTTTTAGTAGGTCATTCTTGTTTGAATTCCTTAGCCACAAATGGTCATTAAAGGTCAAGACTATGTAACTTTTCTTGCTTTGATTTCAATCTCACTTTCATTTATCTTTTCTTTCTTATATACTAAAAGTAGCAAAGGAATGAGAGAAATATGTCGTCATGGTATTTGTTGTATTCTTCCTCTCCTTAAGCTTTTATTATGGGGACTACCATTCTTGTTTTTTTTTTTTGTGTGCACCCCAAGTATATTTATTGCTCAACAATTATTGTTCTGTCCGTACAAACTAAAACAATGTTTAACTAGAGAATCAGCCACAACATTAGTTGACCGAGGGATAAAACGACAAATAAACGAAGAAAAGCGATTAATACTGAGAAAGATATCAGAGATGATCCCATGAACTTCCAGCAGAACCGATCGGATATTTATAGCCCCGACCAATTTTTGACAGTCAGATTCGAGCAAGAAGCAATTAACTCCGATCCTGCATTGACCGCATTCATAACAGCAGCTCTACATTGGCTCGATTGTCATTCTCTTCTTCCCAATTGGCTTTGGCTCATGGTTGTTTATACTACTTCATTTTTTGGCCGACATTATTATTTTACAGGTTTGAATAAGGTTTACCGTAAACCTCAAGTAACTTGGTTTGGTCCTGCTAGGTTTATGAAATTATTTTTTATGTGGCTCTTTGGGCCCAAACCCGAAAATAAAATAAATACCCTAGTAGGAGGATTTCTCGAACCCGATCTCTCTAATTATCAGTGATCAATTGGCGGAATCTCCGGCGATAATCTTCCCTCATATCATATCTACGGAGAAGGTTAGTTCTTCATTTCTCCTTGGATTACGTAAGAAATTTTGACCGACTTCGAACCCTAAAATTTGGGATAAAAATTGAGAAACTCATCGCCTTAGGAATCGATTTTGATATTTATGTTGTTGCTCATGCTCTAGGGATGGAGGAGTGCGATTTTATCAGCGAATTGCCGGATTCTTTGCTAACTCAGATTCTCTTAAACCTTACCACCAAAGATTCTGTTAAGACAAGCGTTTTATCGAAGAGATGGAGAAATCTTTGGTTAAGGCCCCGAATGGAAGTGCGGCAAGGCTCCGGTGCGGCGACCCTAATCACACGGTCACTGATGAATGGCAATCCGATTTCAGTGCAGCAAGATTCAGATGCGTGGAGACTGTGATGAGTTCAGTCCAAACTTCAAAGACTTCGAATCACACTCTCCAGATGCGTTTGTGGTGCGGCAAGCTTCATTAAAGTAGTAGTTTACAATTTTGCCCTTACCTAATCAAAGAAATTACATAGATTCAGTCCAATTTTTAATGAGACTTTCTTCTCACAACATTGTCGGATCTTCATCATCGTCATCATCGGAGATTATTTTAGCCACCACCGTCTCTGTCACCATCATCTTCTCCATCAGACCATCATCGTTGTCTTCTTCATTATTGTTGCTGTCTTTGAAGTGTTATGCTCTAATCGGTATGTCTTCTCACCAATTCGGGTTTTAAGGGTCTCTGATCAATTAATTGTAGTAATTGGATTTCATTCTCTGTAGTTATTAGTCTATAAACTCTCCAGAAGAAGTGATGATGAATTTATTAGCTTTTGATTGTATAGATAAAGCTTAATATAGATTGCATACCATATGTTCGACTAAATGTCTAAATGAGTTTGCGTATTGATTTCAAATAAGTTTGTATCTCAAGATGTTTAATTGTGATTCTAGATGGGTTTTCAAGATGATGATCATTTGTGTGGTTTATCTTTTATCTCTTCACTTCACGTTGCATTAATCACATTAAAACAAAGTCTTTTGATTTGGTAACTCATGTTATCTATCATTCATACCAGTTGCGTCAAAAGTGTCTAATTCATATTCTAAATTGAATATCAAATGTTTGTTATTTGATACTTTTCTGAGTAATTTTTTTGCATTAGTCTGTAAATAAAAGTTGTTGACGTTTTCTCGTCTTTGTAGATTCTATGGTGTATTCCATTTCCTCTTTTATTTATGATCTCATTGAATGGGTCACTGCGAAGATGATTTGTTAGTGTATTTAGAGAAACTGAAGTTGAATATATATTAGATATTTGGTGACTTATTTAATAGCTTTTGATAAACTGTTGATGAATGTTTGTAGATAAGAGGCTCAATCCCATTACGGTCAAGGATTAAGATCATGCCGAGACTACGAATATCTAAACAATCTAAACAATCTAATGATGAGTCCACTACTGAGGTTTGTATATTTTTGATTGTGTTGTTGATATTTATGACAGGTTTACCTAACTTATGAATTTGTTACCTTTACTTTTTTTAGGACTTAACAAATTGGTATTATGGAAATACCCGAATGATGCTGCGTCTTTTTATTGAAAGTCAAAAACCAGACCCAACATGTGATAGGAAATTAATGAGACTTGATCGAGGTCGCGGATGGCGTCACACAATGCAAATAATGAGAGGTTCCGGTCGAGAATGTTATGAGACTGTTCGCATGAATCAAGAGACTTTTTTGAGATTGTGCAATACATTAAAGGACAATTATGGATTGATTGGCACAAGAGAATGTGCATTAGAAGAGGCAGTAGCTATGTGTCTTGAAGTTCTTGGTCATGGACAAGACCAAAGAATTGTTGCAACTCATTTTCAACGTGCACAAGAGACAGTGAAGCGGAAGTTTCATGAGGTGTTGGATGCCCTGTTAAGGTTGGCTGATGATATTGTGAAGCCAAAAGAGATCGACTTGACCGAGGTAAACCCTCATCTCTCTTCCGATAGTAGATATTATCCTTTTTTTAGTGGTTGCATTGGTGCTCTAGATGGTACACATGTGAAAGTGCGGGTTAGGATGGATCAAAAAAATAGATTTTGGAATTCTAGGAAACAATATCCTTCCATGAATGTGCTTGCCATATGCAATTTTGATATGAAATTTGTATATGCATACGTTGGGACACCGGGTAAAGCACATGACACAAAAGTATTAACTTATTGTGCACGCAACGATAGATTTTTTCCAATACCTCCAGAAGGCAAATATTATCTAGTTGATTTGGGATATCCAAATAGGAAAGGGTATTTATCTCCATATCCCCGCACTCGCTATCATCCGCATCAATGGAGAGAACATGGAATTCCTAAAAATGCATGTGAGAAGTTCAACAAAAGTCATTCTTCCTTGCGTTCTGTTGTTGAGAGAAGTTTTGGAGTTTGGAAGGAAAAGTGGAAGATAATAGGTGATCCAAAATATGATCTTCGAACCATGTGTAAGATTGTTGTGGCAACAATGGCGCTTCACAACTTTATTCGAGATTCTAACAGAGCTGATGAGGATTTTTGTGAGTTTGAAAGAAAGGAAGATTTTGTGGTAGAACCGGTTCACTTGGATTCAGATTTGGATGCAGATATCGAGCCAATACACGTGGATCCAACTGTAGTTTCTCAAAACCAAAGATATGATCCTACCGGGGATGCATACATGTTAGGTATTCGAAAAGACATTGCGGAACAGTTATGGATATCTCGAAGTTAGATGGCTAGATGCAGCAGGTTCTTGTGGGTTTATATCAACTTGGTAGACACAAAAGAAACGAGAAGAAGAGTAAAGAAAAGAGATGAGCTACGGAAAGCAACGTTCTGTTTTTTTATTCTTTTTGTAAAAGACCAGTCAATTATAGATCTTTATTTTCTATAATATTCAAAAGCTTTGTCGTTAAATTGATTGATAGAACTTATTGCATTTTTTCATTTTTTTTTCTGATTTTATACATTCTTAAAATGCCATTAAAAGAAATCTGTAAATAAAAATTAAAATTTGGTGATTGCAAAAATTAAATTTGCTGACTAGATGTTAATTTATATATATAGTTAATATATAAATTTAATTTAAGAAATGTTTATATAAACATATATTATAAATTGAATTAATGTAAAAAAAAACTGAAAAAACAAAAATAATATAACAAGAGGCTAATTTGGTAATTTTGTTATCTAATCACACTCAAATCGCATCCAAATCGCTTTGTCATTCAAAAATATAATGTAATCGCATCGCACCCAAATCGTAATTCCATTCGTAATTTTAATTAACCGCATCACTCCCAAATCACACCGCTCCCACACTCAAATCGTAATCTCACCTAAAACGGACTGCCATTCGGGGCCTAAATGTTCCTGGACTTGAATTATGCTCCCTTGACTTCCCCTATCCTTACGACAAAGGCTTCGCAGGGTTTATGGGCAGATTTATGGAGTTTAACTGCGGCTCACACCTGCAAAAGTTCAAGATAATGTATTTCGATTGCAATGGTTATCGAGATCGATTCATGGACCTGATCGGTACAGTGGTTGATCGTGGAATTCAACACTTTGAAGTTTTTATGAATACTTCCAAAAGAGATGATTTCTTACGTCAGAACATTTACAAGAGCAAGACATTGGTCTTTTTGAAGCTTTATAAGGTAGAGTTAAAAAATCCAGAGTCTGGTGTTTCTCTACCTTGTCTCAAGATCATGCATCTGTGCAAAGTTTGTGATGGTGAGGATGGTCCTTTGGTTGTGGAGAAGCTCATCTCAGGATGTCCTGTTCTTGAAGATCTTACGTTGGTTATGCCTTTTGATATTTTGACTCAAAAAGTTCTGCGTGTGAGCTCTCAGACTCTGAAAAGCCTTCGTTTAAATTTTGGCAATTGTGGTGAAGATTTTTCAGTTGAGATTGATGCTCCAAGACTCAAGTATATATGAGATGTTATGAGTGTCTATTTGATAGTATTAAGGTAAAGAACCTGAGTTCTTTGTTTACTCTCGACATTAATACCAAATATATTGTTGAGTATGGCAGTCTTCTGGCACCAGAGTATTTAAGGAATAGAGATATTATTAGTGATTTTTTAACTGGGATATCGAGTGTAAGACATATGATCATCGGTTACTCGACTTTAAAGGTATAAGTATATATACTCTGTGATGCGGATATAATTTAGTTCGCTATGAAATAATTCTCACATGTATCCTGTTCATTCTTCTTGCAGGTGCTTAATTGTTACTCCAAACTGGGACCTATTCTCCAATTCCATAACTTATATTATTTGCAGGCTTCATTCTCCAGCTCCGCGTTACAACTATTGCCAACCTTTCTAGAGAGCTGCCCAAATCTGAAAAACCTCATCTTGGTAAGAATATTGGCTAAAGAACATAGTTGAAACATATTGTGATATGAGTAGCTTATACAAACTGATATTTCATTAGATGATAAGACGAGAATTACAAGGACTCGAGGAATTTGATAATGGAGCTCCTCCCACTCCCCCTAAGATTCCTCACCAAATACTCGATAAACTCTCCCCAAATCTCTCAGACATTGTATATAGACATAGACCAAACCAAGAATGCTAAACCAAAGCTAAACCATGGTTTACCCTCATAATAACTTGGTTAAGCTGAAACTCAAGTAGATATTATTGATGCTATTAACTGCTTCTATCATATTGTAAACTCAGCTTGTTCTTTCTCTCGCAGGAGTTTCCTATTAAGCAAGAGAATATCGACTTTCAAAAAGTGCCTCAGTGTTTGATATCGACTCTCGAGTATGTTAAGATTCAAGAACTGATATTCAAGGAGAAAAGTGGGATTAAACTAGTGAATTACTTTCTTGAGAATTCAGCAGTCTTAAAGAAACTTACTCTAAGTTTCACATATTATTCTATGAAGAAGCAAGACATTGAAAGCTACAAGAAGCTTCTTACATCCACAAAGCTTTCTCCCACATGTCAAGTTATCATTGTTTGACGTGCAGCCGATGATACTGGTGAGCACATGAGCGTTGTTTCATTGAACATTATACAATTTTTCTTGCTTTTATTAGGTTATTCCATCTTTTTCTTGTTTGATGGAGGACATTGATGTTCTTTGCATTTCCTTTTGGTCTTTAGTGGTGAGAATTTACTCATTATATTGTGAATAATGTTTCTGAAGAAATTATAAACAAAAAAGATCAGCTAATTTGTCTTTTGAATCGGTAAAGTACTAGATTTTTTTCATTGGAGAAGATCAGAAGAAGAAAATAAGAATCCACAAAAAATGTTTAGAGATTCAGATTTTTGGTTCGGTTTTGGATTTTCTTAACCGAACTTTCTTAACCTTGGTGAAAAACAAAAGTGATTTTAGTTTAAAGTTCACGAAACCACTCAAAAACTAGTTTTCCTAAATTTTAGGGAATCTAAATTTTTAAAATCTTGAATGGTGAAAAAATAGATTTTCCCATAAACAAAAACCAAAAACCACTTAAAAACTAATAACCATTCAAGGCCTTAGTTTTGAATAACACTAGATTTTAATGAAGTATTTTAAATCTTAGTTGAATAACACCAAACTTTAAAATCTAATGAAGTATAAGATCTAATAACACCAGATTTTACAGTTAGATTTAGAATCATTAGTTGAATAACACTGGATTAGTGTTGGATTTCAATTCTATTAAAATTCATCATTGAATAACACCACCTTAGTTTAAAAAAAAAAACTTGAATGGTAATGTGATGTAGATTTTAGTTTTTGGTTTTATTATATTTACAAAACAAAGAAAAATAAATTAATTAACTAAAATAAAACCCACAACAATTTTTCCCCCAAAAAAGTCGTGTAGAATGGGTTTTTGTTCAATAATTGGTAGAAAGTAAAAAAATCTAGAAAAACCATTTGTGTAAAATCTTGAATGGGAAAATAAATGGTTTTTTGAGAACTACAGTATTGTAAACTCTACAAAGAATCAAGGCCTTCGTTTCTCAAAACTGTTCCGACAACGAAGACTCCGGTGAATCAAATCGACGGTGAGTTCCTCATATTCCTTTATTGCTTGTTACGTTTATATATAAATCTGACCCTTAAACCCTAAAAATTGGAAGAAGTTTGAGGAATTCAACGCCTTTGATTTTAATAAAGACCATTTGATTTTAGGGTTTGGAAAATTTTAGGGTTTTGTGATGGGGAACGATAGAATCAGCGCACTTCCGGATTATTTGTTAACTCAGATACTTTTGGACCTTCCGACCAAAGATTCGATCAAGACAGGTGTTTTATCGACTCGATGGAGAAACCTTTGGTTAAGTGTTCCTGGACTTGACCTAAAGGTCAGTGATTATTACCCTCTTCATCAAGAAGTATTGACGAGCTTCATGGAAACATTTATGGAGTTTAACCTCGGGTCACATCTGCAAAAGTTCAAGATAAAGAATGATCACTTCAAATACAATGTATGTAGCGATTGGATCGCCACAGCGGTTGATCGCGGGGTTCGACTTCTTGATGTTGAGGCTAAGAATGTTCTGTTTGTCATTGATTTCATGCCTATGAATATTTTCCAGAGCAACACATTGGTGTCTTTAAGGCTTGCAAATGTAGAGATTGCGAATCAAGATGTTGTTGTTTCTCTACCTTGTCTCAAGATCATGCATCTAGATAACATTTGTTACGGTGAGGATGGTCCTTTGGTTGTGGAGAAGCTCATCTCTGGATGTCCTGTTCTTGAAGATCTTACCGTCGTAAGGATTTACTATGAGGATCTAGAAACTATGCCAGTTTTGCGTGTGAAATCTCAGACTCTGAAGATCTTCCATTATATGTTTAAATGGGGAATGCCTACTACATATTTTTCGGTTGAGATTGATGCTCCGGAACTTAAGTACATGAGTTTTAGAGATAGTCAATCTGATAAAATCTTGGTTAAGAACCTGAGTTCCTTGTTCAAGATAGATCTTGACACTGAATTTAATGTCAAATTTGGCGGCAGTCCTTTGGAGTCGGAGGATTTAAGGAAGAGAGATATTATCTGCGGTTTTCTCACCGGTATTTCGAGTGTGAGAGATATGATCATCTCTCAGCCTACTTCGGAGGTATATTTATTTATGTATATATAATATGTGAATATCTAACTGTGTAATTCTCTATGAACAGATTTTCACCTCTATCAATTTTATTCTTCTTGCAGGTGCTTTATCATTACTCGAAACTCGAACCGATTCCCAGATTCTATAACCTATCTCATTTGCAGGCTGCATTCTCTAGCTCCTCGTTACAACTACTGCCAGCCTTTCTTGAGAGCTGCCCAAATTTGAAAAACCTCATCTTGGTAAAAATCTTTTTTGAATATGTGATTTGGCTAAAGATTGTTGAAATTTATTGTAACATCAGCTTGTTTATTTCGCAGAATTATTCGGTTACAGAGGAGCCAGAGAAAATCGACTTTACAACCGTGCCTTGGTGTTTAATATCGACGTTGGAGTATGTTGAGATTAAGAAACAGAAAATGAAAGTTGAAACTGGGATTAAACTAGTGAATTACTTTCTTGAGAATTCAGCAGTACTCAAGACACTCAATCTGATTTTAACCGATTCTCCTATGACCAACCAAGAGTCAGAGAGCTACAAGAAGCTTCTTACATCAACAAAGCTTTCTCGCACATATCAAGTTATCATTAACTGACACGCAACTGATGATGCTGGTGAGCATATTAGTTTTCCTCATCTTAGTTCTATTTGGATTTATAGGTCAAGATTATAAAACTTTTCCTGCTTTGATTTTATGGTTTGAAATGCTTCAGTTTGTGATGTTGTTTAACGTTTGAGAATACTACAGATTTTTTCCGTTGGGATTGTGATAACTGATAAGGAATCTGAGAGTTCCTTGGTCGAAATATAAACCTTGATACTGACTTTAATGTTACGTTTGGCAGTCCTTTGGAATAGGATGATTTAAGCAAGAAACATATTATCCGTGATATTCTTAAACCAGTATTTCAAGTATAAAACATGATCATCTCTCAGCCTACTCTGAATGTAAATATGTATATACATGCATATATAATTTAACGTATTTTAATTCTCTATGAAAAATTTCTCGCATGTATCACTTTCATTTTTTTGTTCTTTTGTTTGCTAATTGATTAGAAGTAAAATAAAAGAGTAACAAGTACCGGATATGACTTTTGGATCATATAGAGTTTGAAAGTAGGGGTAGAGATAGGCATACAAATAAGTATTGTGTGAGATGAACTAAGTAGTTGAGGACCTGAGGTAGAGAGATAGTGATGATTCACACTAATAGTCTCTTATGATTATTACCTCGATCGACCAACATGACCTTGCCACGACCTACAAGCGTCCACATATTCTTGAACTTTTGTGCAGCTTTCACTAGTCTTTACCTTAAGATCTGTTGTGTCGTACATTCGAGATCAAGATCCAGCATACCAAATTTGTTGTCTCCCTATGCTTTATCGTTATTCCAAAATGGGACTGATTCCCAAATTTCACAACTTGCATTCCCCAGCCCATTGTTACAAGTTACAACTATTGCCACCCTTCCATGAAAAACCTCATGGTGATAAGAACCTGCTTTGAAGGTATTTCATTTGGCTATTGTGGGAACAAGTTGTAAACTCAGATTGTTTTTTTTTTCCTTGGGAATTTTCATCATAGTCGGTTTGGATTCTTTAAACCATGGATCATCTTATATGCTTTAAATTAAGGTCAAAATTTACAATTTATGTTTTTTTTTTCATTTAAATCTCAGTTTCATGGAGGACATATATATTGATGATCTCTGTATTACATTATGGTCTTTATGGTTAGATATGCTTATTGACAAGTATGATCACTTGAATCACTATATTTTGGATAATGTTTCCTATTATTAAACAAAAACATCAGCTAAATCTTTATGGAATGAGATCTTCATATTAGAAAAAAGTAAAAAAAAAATCTTTATGTACAGAAATCTCCACATTAAAGAAAAAGATAAAAAAAAAATGAAAAATCTTAATGGAATGAAATCTTCACATTAAAATAAGATAAAAAAATTATGAAATGAAGTCTTCATATTAAAACAAAAAATAAACAAGTTATGGAATGAAATCTTCATTTTCATGCAGAGGCTTTACCCTAATTACAACTTCGGACCGATTCCCAAATTCCTTAACTTGTATCATTTGCATGTTGAGGTCAGCCGATCATCGCTACAACTATTGCCGGCCTTTCTTGAGAGCTCTCCAAATCTAAAAACCCTCATTTTGGTAAGAATCTGCTCCAATCTGTGATTAAAACATATCGTAAACTATAGTACTCTTGTTTATTTTTACAGGACTTTCGTGGTTCATCAAGTCTGGGGCAAATAGACTTTACCAATTTGCATCGTTGTTTAATATCAACTCTGGAGTATGTTGAGATTAAGAAGCCGATGATAAAAGATGAAACTAGTGAATTACTTTCTTGAGAATTCAGCAGTCCTCAAGAAACTGACTCTAAGTTTAACAGATTCTTCTTCTTTAGAGCTAGAGAGCTGCAAGAAGCTTCTTACATCAACAAAGCTGTCTCCCACATGTCAAGTTATCATTGTTTGACATGTAGATGATTAAGCACATGGCCGTTGTTTCATTGAATTATGTTTTCTCATGAAAACCGCAATTAGACTTTAATCTTAGTTTTCTTGGAGGATATTGAAGATTATACAACTTCGTTTCATGGACATTGATGATCTTAGTTTTTTTGTATGAATCTAAAATTTATTCACAAAAAAAAAACTGTTTACAATAAATGCAACGTAAATCTGAAAATATGAAAACAATTGAGGAAGAGATTACAACATGAACGAATCAATCGCGTCAATGGGTACTAAACTAATATCACAGCCCGCCTTCAAAAATGGGTGATCCAGTCAAAACCAAAGTACTTAGCCGGTTTCTCATTTTTTATCTGAAAAATCAAATCTGAACTGAACAAGGAAACCGGTTTAAACCGAAGTTTCTTGTAAAATAAAGATATATATGATTTTTAGAGACGTTCAATCTAATAAAATCGTGGTAAAGAATCTGAGTACCTTGCTCAAGATAGACCTTGATACGGACTTTAATGTCAAGTTTGGCGGCTGTTCTTTAAAACCGGATGATTTAAGGAAGAGAACTATTATTTTTCGTGGTTTTCTCACCGGTATTTTGAGTGTAAGACATATGATTATCTCTCAGTAGGGAATAGGGATGTTGTGGTGGGTAAAAAAACCCAGCCCGATCTGAACCCGAAATGAGCCCCTGCCCACCATTACCATTACCATTAATTTGTAGAGTGACTGTTACCTAAGTTGCAACAACCTAGACCAAAGTAACCAAATTAAATTCTTAAAGATCACATCTTTACAAATCTTAATAGAGTAAATATGAACAACTCGGATGAAAAAACACAGTCTTGTACTGATTGCTGCTGGTATACAAATTCATGAGGATGCGATGGGTACATATAGGGATGTCAATTGGGCTGTCCATGTCCAAATGGGTCTGTCCAAATGGGACCAAGACCAAATAGGACCATGATTGTATAAGCCCAAATAGAACCGTGTCCAATTAAGACCAAGCCCAAATTAAACCATGACCAATTGGACAGCCCATGGGGCCCAAATAATATAATTTTCGATTTCCCGCCAAAACCGGAAAAACACATTTCTCTCAAAATCGAAGAATTGCATTTTTCCGCCAAATCGTAAAATCACATTTTTCCGCCAAAACTGTAAAAATATTTTTTGGAGTGAAAATGTCAGTGTAAATACTAATTTTTAAAGAAATAAAGAAAAAAAAATTTCTCCAAATTAGTAACCCTAATTTTAAAAGCTTATTGGACGGCCCATGTCCAGATGGGTTCGGCCCATTTGTTTGTGGAATAAATGGGCTTCTAGCCCATATGGACCGCTTCGAATTTGGGCGAATTTGGGCGTGACCAAATCCGGACCATTATAATTTGGACTGGTCTTGCCCATGGTCACGAAGCCCATTTGACATCCCTACGTACATAATACCATTAGGCTGTGATTGGTAGACATATAACTAACCATTTGATACTTCTCTGTCAAATAAATATTATTAGTTTATGATATCTCTAACATAAGACAACAAATATATTGAGTATAAAAGCTAACTTAATTACCTTTTCTTGTCTAGAGTTAATGAGATTCATAGAAATGACAAAACGGTCTAATGAAGTGCATCTATATCCTATATATACTACCAATTTTGGCATCTAAAGAAGTTGCCCATCTTTTCTCTTTGAAAAGTGCGTACAACGATCCTTTGCTCTCTAGAAATTAAACAATAAGTAGTTACACCTCTAAAAGAATTATCAAAGGACATAGGAATAAGGCGCAATATATAAAGACTTACCATCTCCAAGTAGTTGGATCAGATAGTTTTTTAACTTTTCCAAATAGAATTTGTCAGATTTCGGAGGGATCATCCATGGCACCTCAAAGAGATGATTATCCTCAACAGCTTGTAGCCCATACAATACATCAGCATTCCATATAGACTCAAATGAGTTGGGCTTAGGGTTAGTTCTCGACCCTGTCTTAACACCATCAAAAAACTTGGTCACCCAACTTTCAATTACATCATGAGTTTGTGCAAGTTTTGAACATAGACATCAAATTTATAAACACATTATCTTGAGAACTGAATAGGTAGAAAAAATAGACAATCAAATAAGAATTTTAATATTTGGTAAATCATCAGAATATTGTCAAACTCAACAAATTTGTATTGTTTTACTGAATCTCTATTCATATTACATACATCAAATATATTAATTTTAATAAAATAAAAAATAAATTTCAAGTATACAATTAAATCTGTGCATGGCGAGGATCTTTACCTAGTTAATATTAAACTCCAATATTAATATTTGGTAATTCGTCATAATATAGTCAAACTCTACAAATTTAAATTGTTTTATTGAGTCTCTATTCATATTACATACATCAAATATATTAATTTTAAAAAAATAAAAAATGAATTTCATCATACAATTGTCATCATCATGTGCCTAAAAATCAATCAAAACCGAAAATTCACAACTTTTTCCGTACGAGGCTCTCTGGTTTTGTGGTTTTTGTCCTGTTCCACCACCATTGCAAAGACATGACCATTGCAGTATTCATTCTTGGGCTTTGTGATACAGTCAAACCACGATTCCAATCAATAACAGAGAATCAAAGTTCCGATTCACCATTTGTAACTCCGAAACAATCGATCGATGTTCATAAAACACCCAACGATCCAAATGCTAGCTCTCGAGATGAGAGAAACCTAGCCATACAAGTTTACCAAAGAATTCAAAGAAATCACAAATTGTTTGATAATGAAAACGATGAGCTAAACAGTGCTCATATAGTCTCTAACGGCCATCTACGATCTGCCAATCACCACCTACCACGCGTTGATTCCAGACTCTTCTTATTTTGCCACTTGAATCCGCACGTGCCAACCCACACGTGTAATACTATATCACTTTGTTAGGCCCAATTCTCATTAAACCCATTTGTGAAAAACATGCTTCAAGGGCTTCTTCGTATGTGTAGTCTTTTAAGGAATGTTTGCAATTGTTCATGTTTACTCTATTAAGATGTCGTTACTTTTCTCTTTTTCTCATTGCTAATTGTTCATATTTACTCTATTAAAATTTGTAAAGATGTGATCTTTAAGAATTTAATTTGGTTACTTTGGTCTAGGTTGTTGCGACTTAGTTAGCAATTACTCTACAGATTTGTAATGATAATGGTAATGTTTCATACTTGATCCTTGATTGGAGTCTGTTACACAGTTGCGTCATGTTCTGCTCGAGCAATGACTAAATTAGTTCTTCCAACTACTTTGAACAAGAAGTGGCCTTTCAAGGTGTTTTAAGTAGTGACCCATCTCAAAATCCTGGTACGAGAAATCTGTAGTAGCTTATACATTGTTGTCTTTTGTAGTTGACCTTCTTATAAACATCTTGTATATGAAGTAGGTAGTCTTTTCTTGTTGCAGAATTCTTTAACTGGAACAAGGTTGCGATAAGGTACTGTGATGGTACTTCTTTTGCTGGAAACCCTGAAGTTGAATTCAAGGTAATGAGGCTTTTGGTATTGAGAGTTTGAGTCAGATATTATCAAGAAGCATCTTACATCCAAAAAGGCAGATGTCAAGTTATCTTTCCTTACCACGTATCTGGTGTCAGTGAGCACTTGAGCACTATCAGTCCCAAATTCCATAACTTGAATCATTTAAAGGCTGAGGTCTACCGATCATCGCTACAACTATTGCCAACCTTTCTTGAGAGCTGTCCAAATCTGAATAACCTCATCTTGGTAAGAATCGTATCTGTGATTTGGCTAAAGAATATTGTTGAAACATATGGTAAACTCAGCTTGTTGATTTTGTAGGAGTATTCTGTTACAGTGTATCCAGAGCAAATGGACTTTACCAACGTTCCTCGGTGTTTAATATCGACGCTGGAATATGTTGAGATTAAGAAACATATGATAGGAGATCAAACTGACTTTCTTGAGAATTCAGCAGTTTTCAATTACTGACTCTAAGTTTCACAGATTCTTCTTCTATAGAGCGAGAGAGGTACAAGAAACTTCTTACATCAACAAAGCTTTCTTCCAAGACCCAAATGTCAAGTTATCATTGTTTGATGACATGCACATGAGCACATGAGCTTGTTTCATTGAACATTGCTGTTTGGTTTTTGTTGCTTTGATTTCAATCCCACGACAGAGTTACACGGTTAAATTATATTTGTCTTTTTTAAAAATTTAATATTTTAATTTCAACATAATAATTTTAGTTTAGATATATTTATTTAATAACTATAAAAAATTCCAAATTCTAATTGGGTTTGGATTCATAATTTATTTGCTATATAAAAAAACTGTTCGTTCCGTGAGTTCTTCAGATTCCTACGGACTTAAAAACCCTAGAATTTGGAGAAATCTGAGCAAGCCAACGCAATCGATTTGATCAATACCTTTTGATAGTGTAGTTTTGGAAGCTTTTAGGGTTACGTCTCAACGCCATCGATTTGATCAAGACCTTTTGATAGTGTAGTTTTGGAAGCTTTTAGGGTTACGTCTCATGATGAGAAACGATATAATCAGCGAACTTCCGGAATCTTTGATAACTCAAATACTTTTATGGCTTCCGACCAAAGATTCGATTAAAACAAGTGTTTTATCGACCAGATGGAGAAATCTTTGGCTTAATGTTCCAGGACTAGATTTAAACTCCGACGACTTCGCTTTCCCTTACAGAGATATCATCAAGAACTTCACTGAAAGATTTCTTGAGTTTAACAGTATGTCAGGCCTTCAAAAGTTCAAGATGAAGAATGATTACGGCAAATACAATGTGTGTAGCGAAAGATTAAAGGAGTGGATCGCCACAGCCGTTGATAGCGGGATTCAACATCTAGATTTTGAGACCAAAAATCCTCTGCTTCTCAAAGATTTAATGCCTATGAATATTTATAAGAGCAAGACATTGGTGTCTTTAAAGCTTGTATGCGTAGAGCTTGAGAATCCAAAGTTTGTTGTTTCTCTACCTTGTCTCAAGATCATGCATCTAGAAAAAATTTGGTACGGTTATGATGGTCCTTTAGTTGTGGAGAAACTCATCTCAGGATGTCCTGTTCTTGAAGATCTTACCGTGGTAAGGATTCATGATGCGGATATACGAGCTCTGCCTCTTTTACATGTGAGGTCTCTGACTCTGAAGATCTTCCATTTAATGTTTGATTTGGAGATCACTACTAGTCCTATTTCGGTGGAGATTGATGCTCCAAAACTCAAGTGTATAAGTTTTAAAGCTAGGCAATCTGATAGAATCATGGTAAAGAATCTGAGTTCATTGTTCAAGATAGACCTCGATACTGATTTTGGCGGCAGTTCTTTGGAACCCCATTATTTAATGAAGAGAAGAGATATTATTCGCGACGTTCTCACTGGTATTTCGAGTGTAAGACATATGATCATCTCTCAACGTACTCTAGAGGTAAATAGTGTTCTTTGTGATGCATCATATCTAACAATTTAGTTTTTCTATGGAAATATTCTCACTTGTATCATTCTGTTTCTTCTTGCAGGTCATATATGGTTATTCAAAACTCGGACCGATTCCCAAATTCCATCACCTAACGCATTTGAAGGCCGCATTCTCCAGCACATCGTTACAACTATTGCCCGCCTTTCTTGAGAGCTGCCCAAATCTGAAAACCCTCATATTAGTAAGAATCTGTCTGATCTTTGATTTGTACAAACCTCATATTGTTGACATATTAATTAACCTCAGCTTTTTTTACTCGCAGGACTTATCTGTTTCAACGGAGCCAGAGAAAATCGATCTTACCATTGTGCCCCAGTGTATAACAACGACTCTGGAGTGTATTGAGATTAACAAACTGATAAGGAAGGGAGCAACTGGGATTAAACTAGTTCAGTATTTTCTTGAAAATTCACCAATCCTTAAGAAAGCCAAGCTGAGTTTTACAGATTCTCCTATGAGTATGACCAATCTACCGTTAGATCGGGTCTTCAAGATGTATCTTACATCCAGAAAACGTTCTCGCAGATGTCAAGTTATCATTTCTTATCATGCATCTGATGTCAACTGAGGGCATGAACATTGTCATTGAACAAAGATGTAGAAGACTATTCTTATGAAAGTTGCAGTTAAGCTTAGCATTTTGTAGATACGACTCTTGAATGATAATGTCTTCTTCAGATTTGGTCGTCTCAGTTACATTCTTAAAGGTCAGATTACGAAACTTTTCTAGTCATGATTAATGAAATGGTTTTGTTGTTTCTTAGACATCTAATTTTATTAATTATAAGGTTGTCGATACAAAAGTGCTTATTGATGCATATTGATGGTTGTTTATATTGATTAAGAAAAATTAACATAATTTAGTTTGGGCAGTTTGGCACAGATTGGCCTTGTTTGCGGCAAATACACTTTCCATTTACGCAACACGCCCGGCGATAATCAGAACATAGCATCTTTCCACACTCAAGGTATGTATCACATATCCCTCCATGATTCACATCGATGGTTTTTGTATTTCCTTCTTCTAAATCTATCATTGAAGGGGACGAATTAGTAGGACTTCCTTTGTCTTCCTTAGCCTCGATTATTATACTTTGATCTGAAGTTCATTTCAAGAAAAACAGTGATGTCAAATTAGTATACTCTATGTTTTCAAAAATTGGTTTAATTAGAAGGATTATTTACATATATGAATATAATGGAAACATAGATTAAGCAAAATCAAAAAGCTTCAATTTAACTCCAACAGGCAAAAAAATTCACGAAAATACTAACATTAAACTACAATTACACACAAATTTGGGTAATTGGTTAAATTATGCAAAATCTTGGAACCACTTCACCATTTTGTGAATTCCCAAATCAAAAATCTTATTTACTTACAAGAGAAGGACAACAAGAGGGAGAGAAGAAAAGCCGTCTTAAGATAAAGGTTGGTCATAGCTAACAATTGTCTGTATTTGAATGTTGGATACGATGAGTGGGGTTAAAGAAAATTTTATAGCCTTCCGTTCATTTATATATGGGATTGAAAATCAGTTTTTATTTTTTTCCTTTCTATAAAAATGTAACTTTAAATTTTAGATTTTTTCTATGATTCTACATAGATTGGATAGGAACATATTTTTTTTTCTTCAGTTATGAACCTAATTCAATGACCCAAGATATGAAAATGTATTTCCCCAAAAACAATTATGGTAATAAATCCAAAATTTTATTTGGGATTTGTCCTTTCTACTACTTTTGAAAATATCATTTCCAAATCTACCTCATTCCATATAGCCTTGCGTTTATATATGGGTTGAAAAAGCAGTTTTTATTTTTTACTTTCTATAAAATGTAACTTTACATTTTGGATTTTATCTATGATTCTACATAGATTGGATAGGAACATATCTTTTTTTTTCAGTTATGAACCTCATTCAATGACCCAAGATATGAAAGTCTATTTTCCCCAAAAAAAATTTGATTTGGGATTTTGTCCTTTCTACTACATTCCATAATCCATTTCTATTTCTATGAAATTGTTGTATCACAAGAAAAAAATTTGGATGAAACTATTGAGTTATATTCTTGAGAATTATGTAGTGCCCAAGAAACTCACTTTGTGTTTCTATTCAATACTAAAACAAGCCTTAGATATCTCCAAGGATATTTTTACATTCCTTTTAAACATTTCATTAGGGAATAGGTAGTACAGATTTATCTGTCGAGATAGATGCTCCGACTTAAGTACATAAGTTTAAGAGATAGTCAATCTGATAGGGTCGTTGTAAAGAATGTGAGTTCATTGGTCAAGATAGACTTTTGGAATCTGACGACTTGACCAAGATAAATATTATCCGAGATTTTTTCACTGGTATTTCAAGTATAATATATTTGAAATACCCTGGAGGTATCTATATATTTGAAGTCGCTTATGCATTAGATATGACATGAATAGAAAAAATTATTCAACTATTGACATGAAGTTTTCTAATTAATAAGCATATGGTTTGATTGTCATTCTCTTTCCAATAGTTTAATTATCTTTTCTCTAGATGGAAATATTATTTTGAGCAAATTCAGAAGGGGCAAAAACCAGTTGGTTGCTTATAGTTTACTTATCTTTTCTCTAAGATGGATATATTATTTGCATAAGCTTTACCGTAAACTTTAAGTAACTTTTTGGTCCTCCTAATTTTTTATGGCCCTTTTGGCCCAAACCTAAAAGTAAAAAACAAAAACAAAAAAAAAACCTAATAAGATTTCCCGAACTCGATCGATTAAACGATCAACAACTATCACTTGACGATAATCTGTCGGCAAATCAAAACCTACGGAGACGGTTAGTTCTTCATTCCTCCTTGGATTACGTAAGAAATTTTGATCGACTTTGAACCCTAGAATTTGAGATAACATTAACCCTAGGAAGCGATTTTGATGTTGATGATGTTGTTGTTGTTGTTCATGCTCTAGGGATGGAGTGCGATTATATCAGTGAACTGCCGGATTCTTTGCGAACACAGATACTTTTAAACCTTCGGACCAAAGATTCTGTGAAGACAAGCGTGTTATCGAAGAGATGGAAAAATCTTTGGTTAAACGTTCCTGGACTTAAATTAGGCACCTTTGATTTCCCCTATCCTTACGTAGAAGGCTTCGCAAGGTTTATGGAAAGATTTATGGAGTTTAACCACTGGTCAAACCTGCAAAAGTTCGACATAACGAATTTTGAATGCAATGGCTATCATCATCGATTAATGGAGTTGATCAGTACAGTGGTTGATCGTGGAATTCAACATTTGTATGTTTATATACATACTTGTAAAAAAGATGATTTCATACGTCAGAACATTTACAAGAGTAAGACATTGGTCTCTTTGAAGCTTTTCAATGTAGAGTTAAAGAATCCAGAGTTTGTTGTTTCTCTACCTTGTCTCAAGATCATGCTTCTATGCAACGTTTGTTACAGTGAGGATGGTCCTTTGGTTGTTGAGAAGCTCATCTCAGGATGTCCTGTTCTTGAAGATCTTGAACTGATTAGGCCTTTTGATATTTCGAGTCAAAAAGTTGTGATGTTTCTACGTGTGAGCTCTCAGACTCTGAAAAGCCTTCGTTTATATTTTAGGCGTGATAGTGGTACAGATTTTTCAGTTGAGATTGATGCTCCACGACTCAACTATATGAGTGTTAGAGAGAGTCAATATGAGAGCATTTTGGTAAAGAACCTGAGTTCCTTGTTCAGGATCGACATTCATACCAAATTTAATCGTTTTCGACTAGAGGATTTACAGATGAATGATATTTTCTATGGTTTTTTAACCGGGATATCGAGAGTAAGACGAATGATTATCTGCTTGCGGACTCTAGAGGTATATATTTATGCAACAATTTAGTGTATTAATTCTCCATGAAAAAAAATCTGACATATCGTATCCTTTTAATTCTTCTTGCAGAGGCTTTACCCTTATTCCAAATTCGGACCGATTCCCGAATTCCTTAACTTGTATCATTTAAAGGCACAGGTCCGCAGCTCATCGCTACAACTATTGCAAGCCTTTCTTGAGAGCTGTCCAAATCTGAAAAACCTCATCTTGGTAAGAATCTGTGATTTGGTTAAAGAATATTGATGAAACATATAGTAAACTCAGCTTGTTGATTTCGCAGGAATATTCTGTTACAGTGGATCTAGAGCAAACGGACTTTACCAACGTGCCCCGGTGTTTGATATCGACGCTGGAGTATGTTGAGATTACGAAACCGATGACAAGAGATGAAACTGGAGTTAAACTAGTGAATTACTTTCTTGAGAATTCAACAGTCCTCAAGAAACTGACTATAAGTTTCACAGGTTCTTCTTTTAGAGAGCTAGAGCTAGAGAGCTACAAGATGCTTCTTACATCAACAAAGCTTTCTCCCACATGTCAAGTAATCATTGTTTGACATGCAGATGATAATGCTTGTGAGCACATGAGTTGTTTCATTGGACATTAGTGAAGGAACTATCTACTCTCATAAAAATTGCAGTTAGGCTTTTACCATTTCCTTAGGTTTGCTCATCTTATACAACTTTTGTTGCTTTGATTCAATCTCAGGAAAGAGTTACACAGTTAAATTCTATTTTTGTCTTTGCAAAAAAAAATTTAAGTTTTAATTTTAACATAACTGTTGAAGTATCCTCGGTCCATTAGTTAACGGTTTAAAACTTTTAGGTTTTAATTTTTTTGCTGATTATCGGTATAAAGCTTAGCGGAGGTTCCAGAGGACTGTTGGTAGAACCGTTTGTCGTTGTCTCATGTGTTGCGGGGAGAGCCTATCCATCGGATGTCATACTTAGAATGACTCTGGAGTGTATTAAGATTAACAAACTGATTAGGAAGGAAGCAACTGTGATCAAAATAGTTCAATATTTTCTTGAGAATACACCAATCCTTAAGAAACTCAAGCTGAGTTTCACAGATTCTCCTATGAGTATGAGTATGACCAATCAACCCATAGATCGTATCTTCATGATGCTTACATTCAGAATGCTTTCTTGCAGATGTCAAGTTATCATTTCTTAACATGCATCTGAAATCAGTGAGAGCATGAGCATTTTCATTGTGGTTTATGATGTTAAAACTTTTATAGTGTTAATTTAATGTCTTGTACAGATTTGAATTGCCTTATATGCTAAGTCATATTAATCTATGTTTCTTGAGGACTTTAATCACCTTCGAATTTTCAGTGTTTCCGAAAAGTTCCAGGCATCTTACGATATCGTAACTTGTCCTTGGTCAATTATTTCATATGTTGGTATGGTTGACTTCAAGGTTCTCTGTTCCTTTTACCAAAAAAAAAAAAAAAAAAAAAAAGGTTCTCTGTTCGGAAAATATCTTAGAAACAACAACATTTGTCAAAAGACTTAAAACACAAAGACTTTTCTTTGTTTTTTTATCTAATCCAAGAAGCTTCTTCTGCTCACCAATTTTGACTCAACTTTTTACCTTTATTAGTTACGTACCAACGAAGAAAACAGTTGAAGACTCGCTACATGATCCTGGTCAATTTCTGATAGAATCGTAGCTTACATTTATAATTTGCATTAGGTACTTATTACTTTATTCATTCTTGATCAAATTCTTACTTTTGTTGTCATAAAAGTAATCTTAGATGTAAGATTACTTAAGTTTTTGTGTGTTTCTTGTTAGGTTGTTGCAGCTTTATTTGGGTAATAGTATATAGTTTCATAATGATGTTTTAATATTCTAAACTTTGTGTTTTTCTTTTACTCTGTAGTGTACATCAATGGCTACGTCAATGGCAAACGAGAAGTCGGATTTTACTAGAACCGCAACATCATTCCGCAACTTTGTTTCACAAAAACCTGATTCTCAGTTTCCAGCAGAATCAGGAAGATATCATCTTTATATCTCTTACGCTTGTCCATGGGCTTCTAGATGTCTTGCAATCTTGAAATTCAAAGGACTTGAAAAAGGAATAAGCTTTTCGGTTAGTAAAGAATCTGTTTTCGATATATTTCGTTTCGATGTTCACGGAACATAATCTGACCAGTTTGTTCATTAGTCTGTTCAACCACTTTTTAAAAAAACCAAAGAAAGCGACGAGCATATGGGATGGGTTTTTCCAGATTCAGATACAGAGGTTCTTGGAGCTGAACGTGATCATCTTAATGGTGCGAAATCCGTAAGAGAACTATATGATATCGCTGGCTCCAACTACACGGGAAAATACACTGTTCCTGTAAGTTCTTCATGGTGTGGCCTAATCTTAAGTCTTATTCTGTTACTTCATCTAACATTTTCGGATTTTCGGATATATTTTTTGTTTCTTTGTTTGTGGTAGGTTCTTTGGGATAAGAAGCTTAAGACTATCGTTAACAATGAGAGTTCTGAGATACTCCGAATGTTCAATACCGAGTTCAATCATGTTGCAGAAAACCCTTCTCTCGATCTTTACCCTCCCAATCTCCGAGCCATAATCGATGAGACCAACGAATGGATCCACGATGAGATAAATAACGGTGTTTATAAATGTGGGTTTGCTAAAAATCAAGAAACCTATGATGTGGTAAAGTAACTTTGCTATTTACTTATCAATATGGTAGTTAAAATTTGATTCCATCATGTTAATTTGTCTCTCTTTGCAGGCAGTGAAACAATTGTATGATGCATTGGACCGATGCGAAGAAATACTCAGAAAACAACGGTTTCTTTGTGGAAACACTTTGACTGAACCAGATATCCGATTATTCGTCACTCTCATAAGATTTGATGAGGTGATTTTAGCTCAAATTGTTATGTTTTCGGATTTTCATATCTACATTTGGTCAATTTACCATATGTTTTGAGAATTTTGTTTTGCAGGCTTACGCGGTGATCTTCAAATGCGATAAGAGACTCGTAAGAGAGTATTATAATCTCTTTAACTACACGAAAGATATCTTCCAAATCGCGGGAATGAGCAGTACAGTAAAGATGGATCATATAAAGCAAAATTACTATGGAAGCTTTCCTTCTTTAAACCCTCTTGAGATCATCGCTCGTGGACCAAACATCGATTACTCTTTGCCTCATGATCGACACAGATTCATGGATAAAACTAGATCAGTATTTTCTTGAGAATTCACGAGTCATTAAGAAACTCAAGCTGAGTTTCACACAGATTGAGTATGAATAGTCTACTGTTAGATCATATCTTCAAAATCTATCTTACATCCAGAAAGCGTTCTCGCAGATGTCAAGTTATCATTTCTTAACATGAATCTGATGTTAATGAAGACATGAGCATTGTCATTATGGTTTCTGATGTTAAAACTCTTATGGTGTTAATTATAATGTCTTGTACGAGTTGGATTGTCTCATATGCTTGAAAAAGTTATATTAATGTAAAGTTTGTTACTTCAGTTTATTGGATGACATTAATCATCTTTGAATTCAAAGGTTCTCTGTTCGGAAAATATCTTAGAAACAGCAACATTTGTCAAAAGACTTAATAACAAAGACTTTTCTTTTTTTTTCATTCTAATCCAAGAAGCTTCTTCTGATCGCCAATGTTGACTCAAATTTTCAAAGTTATTTACGTACCAACGAAGGCAACAGTTGAAGACTCGCCACATCATCCTGGTCAATTTCTGATCGAAATTGTATCTTACATTTATTTTGTGTAAGGTCCTTATTCATTCTTGATCAAGTTCTTAGATGTAAGATTACTTAAGTTTTTGTGTGTTTCTGGTTAGGTTGTTGCATCTTTATTTGGGTAATAAATAGTTTCATAATAATGTTTTAATGTTCTACACTCTGTGTTTTTCTTTTAATCTGTAGTGTACATCAATGGCTAACGAGATTATGCGAGAACCTTAACATCCTTCCGCAACTTTGTTTCACAAAAACCTGATTCTCAGTTTCCAGCAGAATCAGGAAGATACCATCTTTATATCTCTTACGCTAGTCCATGGGCTTCTAGATGTCTTGCAATCTTGATACTCAAAGGACTTGACAAAGCAATAAGCTTTTCGGTTAGTAAAGAATCTGTTTTCGACATCTTTCGTTTCGATGTTCACGCAACATAATCTGATCAGTTTGTTCATTAGTCTGTTCAACCACTTCGGAAAAAAACCAAAGAAAGTGACGAGCATATAGGATGGGTTTTTCCAGATTTAGATACAGAGGTTCTTGGAGCTGAACGTGATCATCTTAATGGCGCAAAAAGCATAAGAGAACTTTATGATATCGCTAACTCGAACTACAAGGGCAAATACACTGTTCCTGTAAGTTCTTTTAATCCATGGTGTGGCCTAATCTTAAGTCTTATTCTGTTACTTTGTGAAACATTTCGAGGTTTTTAGGATTTTTGGCTTCTTTGTTTGTGGTAGGTTCTTTGGGATAAGAAGCTTAAGACTATAGTTAACAATGAGAGTTGTCAGATACTACGAATGTTCAATACCGAGTTTAATCATTTCGCAGAAAACCCTTCTCTTGATCTTTACCCTCCCAACCTCCGAGCCATAATCGATGAGACTAACGAATGGATTCACGATGGGATAAAAACGGTGTTTATAGATGTGGGTTTGCTAAAACTCAAGAAACCAATGATGTGGTAAAGTAACTTTGAGGTTTATTTATCAATATGGTAATTCAAATTTGATTCCAATTTCCAACATGTTAATTTGTCTCTCTTTCTAGGAAGTGACACAATTGTATGATGCATTGGACCGATGCGAAGAAATACTCGGAAAACAACGATTTCTTTGTGGAAACATTTTGACTGAACCAGATATCCGATTATTCGTCACTCTCATAAGATTTGACGAGGTGATTCTAGCTCAAATTGTTATGTTTTCGGATTTTCATATTTACCTTTTGTTCAATTTACCAACAAGTTTTTAGAATTTTTCTTTGCAGGCTTATGCGGTGATCTTCAAATGCGATAAAAGACTCGTAAGAGATTATGATAATCTCTTTAATTAACTACACGAAAGATATCTACCAAATCGCGGGACTGATCAGTACAGTAAAGATGGATCATATAAAGCAAAACATTGATTACTCTTTGCCTCATGATCGACACAGATTCTCTTCAGAAAGTGACTATGCAAGACTTGAGTTACTTGAGAGTGCAAGTTTTGTTTGTGAATTGTCCGCATTATTATTTGAAATTTTTTGTAGTTTTTTTAAGTGAAATACTAATGCTTCTTTTTTTTCATACTTATAATCCCCGTTCTAAAAATCTCCGCCTAGCCCCGATTACTCTCCGCTTAATCGCTAGGCCCCCACCCTATCCGCCTCGATTAATGACTAATCCCCTAAAAAAATCAGTTATCCGATTACTCTCCGCCTAATCCGATTACTTTCCGCCTAATCCGATTACTCCTCCCCTAATCTTACATATTCCGATTATTTTTAGATTGCAAGTATAAAAAATTTTTTTTATTTTTGTTATTCAATTATTTGAATTGGGAGTTTGTGATGTTTTACAATAACTTATGTTCAAATTTTAATAAAAATCATAAAAATTTGTCTCAAAAATACATATTTATATATTTACTGCAGCTTTGAAAACAATATTAGATTAATATATTTTAAAAATATTAAAATTAATCTCCGATTTTAATCCGATTTTCCGATTAATCGCTAGGCCCATACCGAGCGTCCGACTAGCGCCTAGCGATTTTTCAAACAACGCTTATAATAAGTTCTGATTAGACCGAAAGAAAAAAAAAAAACTATTGACAAAATCAAGTTATAGGAAAGAAGCACAGAAGTTTCGTTGGAGCTCCGTTTCCCGCTTCGGAATCGGAGTTAAGCACAGAAGCTTGTTGGAGTTCCGCTTCCCGCTTAGAAACAGATTCTGGTTAACAAAAACCAAACCGTAACAGAACCAAAATCCACCCTGTAAAATTTAAAAACTAATAAACCAAAACTTTCTTCCGGAGAAAGAGGGTTTGAAACCTTCTATTTGTAGTCGTGAGGCTGTTGAATAATAAAGTTGACTTTATCCAAATTTGAACTAATGACTTTGGGAGCGAAGACTTTTTACAAAAAATGTCATACAAACAAACAGAACGGAGAGAGCGATTAAAAGCTTAAGATCCACGACAATCCCACTTCCCATGGCGGTTTCCTCCTTCTCCGACGAAGAAATCCCGCCGCAGCACCAAGTGTTCATCAACTACAGAGGAGACGAGCTACGAAAAAGCTTCCTGGGGTTTCTCGTGAAGGCCATGAGAGACGCGAAGATCAACGTCTTTACAGATCAGATCGAGGTCAAAGGTAGAGATATACAGAATCTTTTCAGTAGGATCGAGGAATCGAGAGTCGCGGTTGCGATCTTATCTGAGAGATACACTCAATCGAGTTGGTGTTTGGATGAATTAGTGAAGATGAAGGAACGGAATGATCAAGACAAGCTCGTTGTCATTCCCATCTTCTATCGATTGGATGCTAATAACTGTAAAAGACTGGAGGGACCTTTCGGCGATAATTTTCGGAAATTGGAGAGAGAGTATCGGAGTGAGCCTGAGAGGATCAAGAAATGGAAAGAAGCTTTGATATATATTCCCCAAAAGATTGGCTTGACTTCGGCAGGACATAGGTATTACAATTCATTTCGGCTTTTGCATTTAGGGTTCCGAGTTACTGTGTATAGCGTAAAAAAGAAGAAAGATATTGAGGCATTCCCCTTTAACCTAGAAGATTCATTTTTTTAGAACATTTCTCATTGGTAATGCTAGGGATGAGCCTGAATTGGTTGATTCAATCGTTAAGGAGGTGAAGAAAGTGCTAATCGATATGTCAAGAAAGGACAGAGACAATTCTCATAATTCCACTAACACAGAAGGTGCTTTTTCGATGTTAATTGTGTGTTATATAGCTTGTGAACTATGTTTTGAGTTTTCAAAAGTTGTACTAAAATCCATAGTTTTGCTTTTGTGTATGTTTCAGGTCAATTCACAAAGCACCAAATTGAAAACAACATCATCTCATCTTTTGAGCCTCTAATGGCAGAGCTAGACCGACTACAACCACGTCTCCGTCAAGTGTTTGTCAATTTCTGCAATGACGAGCTTGGCGACAACTTTATTAGACACCTTGTGTGGGCTTTGAGAGACTCAGGGATCAATGTCTTCACAGACAGCTACAAGGTTAAAGGAAGTGGACAAAAAAAAGAAGTATTCACGAGTATAGAGAAGTCGAATATCGCGCTTGCCATCTTCTCAAAGAGGTACTCCGAGTCAAATCGGTGTTTGAACGAGCTTGTGATGATGGAAGAGCTTGTAAAGGAAGGAAAACTCGTGGTCATTCCCGTCTTCTACAATGTGAAAACAAACGAAGTAAGAAGACTCGAGGGAGAGTTTGGAAAACATTTTACAAATACAAAAGAGAGATTTGCTATGGAACCAATGATGGTTGAAAGTTGGGAAAAATCCTTGAAGTCGTCTACTGTTACAGGGAGGATTGGCTTGAGCTCGGAAGCACACATGTAATAAGAACATTTAATCAATTCTTGTATTGTAGTATGACTTTGTGGTTTGGTCGTCTTATCAGTTTCTTTCACTCATTTTGCAGAAATGAATTTGCTCTTGTCGGTGCCATTGTTAGAGAGGTTACAAGATTGCTACCAAACTCTCCAAGAAGAAGAAGAAGAAGAAGAAAATTAGGGATTGGAGAAGTTTTCTTGAGGGCTTTGACTGCTACATTTATCTTTGCTCTCTTCATATACCCTATGCCTATGCCTGATGTGAATTTTTTCAAAATTGGCAAGTTGTTATTAGGCTTTCCGTTTTTGGTTGTTGTCTTATACAAGATTTTATGTTAATAATTGTCACAAGATTTTATGTTAATAATTGTCACAAGAATGATGTTTTGTCGCTTGTGGCTTATGTACACTAACACTTTATGTAATGTTCTTTTTGTTGTAATTGTAAGTTTTTTTCTAGTAGACCGAAAACATTTTCCATTTCTAAAATATCATTTCAGTCATTTTTAACTTAACTTAAGATGATATTATTGTGATGATGAAGATGTCAAAAAAATAACTAGGAGAAAAACAGTTTTCAGTAGCCGGATCCACTTCATGCTCTCCTCTTATGCACCTGTGATTTCATCTGCAAAGGCCTACCATCAGGGCCGGTCCGGTAAAATCCGGGGCCAAATACAAAAAAAAAATAATTGGGGTCTTTTTAAAAATAAAAACTGCTAAAAATTTTTTTTTTGCTAATTATGGAGTATTTATAATTTTTATTTAACAATTTTTTTAAAATTTTTGGACATTGTTTTCTAGTTATAGGATTTTTTTCCTAATTATGAGGCTTTTATATTAAGAATGGGGCTTCTATGTTTATTTTGAGGCCTATTGTAATCATTTTGAGGCCTATTTAATTCATTTTGAGGCCTTCTAAAAAAAAAAAAAAAAAAATTCAACATAATTGGGCCTCGAAAATATGAGGCCCAATACAAATGTATCATAGAAATTGGTCCAGGGCCGGGCCTGCCTACCATAAGCAGTTCTCGGTCCCTGAGATCACGATTTCCGTCTTTGAACCCTCCAATATGATGGCCAAATGTGACCCCCAAGGCATAGGAAAATACATGGCTTGCTGTTTGATGTATCGTGGTGACGTTGTGCCTAAGGATGTCAATGCTGCCGTTGTTGCCATCAAAGCCAAGCGCACAATTCAGTTTGTTGACTGGTAAGAGCTCACACTAAAGTTTCTCTTTCCACGTACTACATATTTCAAATCTTTGGTCATGTTAAAATTAGGTGCCTAACAGGGTTAAAGTGTGGAATAAACTATCAGCCGCCTTCAGTTGTTCCAGGTAGTGACCTGGCGAAGGTTCAACGAGCGGTTTGCATGATCAGCAACAATACTGCAGTTGCTGAAGTGTTCTCACGTATAGACCATAAGAGCCTTTGTCCCATGTAGAAGAGGGTATGGAAGAAGGAGAGTTCTCTGGCCCCATGAGGATCTTGCTGCCTTCAGGAAGTTGGTGCAGAAGGAGCAGAGGACGAAGAAGAAGAAGGCGATGAGTATTAGAAAGACATTTTTTCTTACTGTGCCATAGCAACTATGTTATTTTGTGATGTTTACGGGTAAGATTATTTTGAGGTTTATTTTGGCACTTCAAATGTTATTTACGCTCTAATAAAGATGCTTGTGGGAAAATGTACATAGTAAAGCAATCCATGTCCACACCGCAACGTGTTCTGAGACAAGATGTTGATTATCATAATATAATTTTTTACCAGTTCAAATTAATCATCTTCAAAGACAAGGAATCTGCATCCAAGGAAGAGTAAAATGTGCAAAGGAAAAGGAGAACCGATACGTGCTAGCCATAAACCAAAGGGTGCAATTCAAACAAAGTTCCTAAATGTGAAGACATGCCTTTCACAATCTTGGACCTCATTTCTTTTCACTACCATTCTCAAGCTCCTTCCTTAACTGACGGGAGAAGTCGTCATTGACATCATCATCATCCCAGTCATCTTCCCACTGCTGGCTAACTTCCTTCACTTCCTCTTTCTCCAACGAATCTGCCAAACACAAAAAGATCCATCGATATTTAGTTAGACCGTAAAAATGACATCCATTTCACATCAGAACTACACAATTCATACAACAAAAACAAGCTTTATCAGTTCTTTCAATAAAACTATTTTGTTAAATCTCAAGACTCAACTAACTTGCAAAGCCAAATCTGTTAAAATCAGAATCTGATCATGGAACAAGATCAAAAGAAATCCAGAAACCAAAATAAATATAATCATAGCCTAAGTTCAAATGTAAAACTCTCTCCAAGCTACTCTACTTAATGCCCCCAAAGAATTCACAAATCCACCATAACCTTTAGATAGCTCATGAAGCCTTGCCTATTAATGCTAAACCTAATCACCAATAGTTTGCCGATAAAACTGCTCTATTATCCATCAAGTTTATGAGACCATAGCTTCATCGTCATATACATATATCAAACAGATCCGTTTTCGCATCCGAACTACCCGAATTCAGACAATAGAGACTATTGGTAAAATCTGATAACTCAACAAACTTGCAAAGCAGAATCTGATAAAGGAACAAGATACAGTGCGGAAGCAAAACCAATCCAGAAACCAAATCAAAGAATTTTAGAGGACTCAATGCCCCAAAACAATTCCTAATTCCATCATATAAAAGCCTTCCATACCAAAACCTAATCACCAAACCAGTTGCTAATGAAATTTGCTCTTCTATCCATGAATTTTATAACCGATGATGAATCAATTTCAATTATCAAAGAAGAAGCAACGCAGTAGTAATAACAAAAGTTCACCTTCGTTGATTTCAAATTCCTCGAACTCATCGTCGTCCTCGAATAGATCCACCTTTACTACTTCAACCGCCGCCTTGGGTTCTGCCGCCATAGTTACAGATGGTTAAAGCAATCAACCAGATCGAGAAAACCTAAGAAGAAGAAGATCACTAAACTCGATTAATTCTCCAAGTTATTATCGGAAAAGCTTAGAATTTGACAACGATGGAACCCTAACCTCTCTCAGAGCTCTTTAAGCGAACCTTTTTTTGTCTAATTGAAGAAGGGGAAAATTACCAAAAGAAAATTTCATATTGCAAGAACCGACCCGAATCTTATGGGATCCGTACCGAATCCGACCCAATCGAGGTCCAAAAGCTGGTTAAGACCGGTCCAAAAGTCATTGACTGGACGTTCGGTTATTCGATCGGTTTTGGTTAGGTTCCATTCGGTTTTAGCTCTTTTGGTTTTAAGTATTTTGAAATTTCGATTCGGTTCTGGTTCTTTTGATTTTAAAATTTAATATCCATTTTAGGATTTTGCTTTAGGATATTTCGATTATTGTTAGGTATTTTAAGATATTATTTTAGATATTTTTCAGTTATTTTCGAATATTTTCAGTATTTTTATATATTTTAAAATCCTTTTTATTATTCCGTCTATAGATAACTAATATTTTTCGATATATAATTGTATTTCGTGTATTTTTTTAGTAACGGAAATATTTCGGTTTGATATCTATTCGGTTCTATAATTTAAGATCCATTCAAATGTTTTAAAATTTTTGATTCGTTTCGGTTAGATACATTCGGTTCTTGACCACATCCATGACGCACAAACCTCGGGTCCAAAAGTTTTCACGCTTTCCCACAGAACCCAGCTGAGTCAACTCGTTAGGCGTGACAAAAAAGTTGAGTTAACTCGTGAGGACAAAGGCAAAGCAAAGTCCTTTTTTCTGATTCCTTCTCTTTCACTATCAGATAACATCCGTCATTACCATTTTCCCTTAAAGCTGACTTTTTCTTCTTCAACCTTATCGCCAAAAAAAAAAAACATCATTCAACAACGACATTCGACTCCAAATACATAACATCGTCGTCAACAGGTTTTGTCCACTCTCCTATCTTCTTTTCTGCTTGAATCATGATCTTGTTAGCCATGTGGCCCATGTCCTGAATTCTGGGTTTGATTTTGGTCCCATGATCCATCAATGTTCTATTGCGGAAAGCATTATTGAAGGCTATGAAACATAAGAATTTTAACTTTCGTTTCTCTTAGGTTTTATGATTTACTGGCTCTAATGAGATGATTAAGTAAAACCCTGCTCGAAATTTCTCAGCTTTTTGATGTTTTGATTCGTTTTCTTTGATCCTTTATCTTGAGATATTTGAGACTGATCATGAGAATTTTCATGAAGATCTAAAAAAAAATCTTTTGATTGTGTTTTAATTGTTTATTAGTAGCAAAATGGCAAGGTCTGGGGTTGATGAGACATCAGAATCTGGAGCTTTTGTAAGAACAGCATCAACATTCCGCAACATTGTTTCAAAAGATCCTGATTCTCAGTTTCCAGCTGAATCAGGAAGATATCATCTTTACATATCTTATGCTTGTCCATGGGCTTGTAGATGTCTTTCTTACTTAAAGATCAAAGGACTTGATGAAGCAATCAGCTTCTCGGTTAGTACAAATTCATGCTTTACCTCGCGATTTTGATATCGAAGTAGACTGTTGTTACCTGAAGCGTTTCTGTTTTATTTGATTTTGATTATAGTCGGTTCATGCAATTTGGGGAAGAACCAAGGAAACTGATGATCATAGAGGATGGGTTTTCCCAGATTCGGATACCGAGCTCCCTGGAGCTGAGCCTGACTATCTTAATGGTGCCAAGAGTGTGAGAGAACTCTACGAGATTGCTAGCCCCAACTATGAGGGGAAGTACACTGTTCCTGTAAGTTTTGATCTCTTTGGTGAACTCTTTAATCTCTCTTGTCCTGTTTCTTGAATGTTGATTTTGTTATTATGTCAGATTCTGTGGGATAAGAAGCTTAAGACTGTAGTTAACAATGAGAGTTCGGAGATAATCCGGATGTTCAACACTGAGTTCAATGGTATTGCGAAAAACCCGTCACTCGACCTTTATCCTTCTCATCTCAGAGACACGATCGACGAGACTAACGAATGGGTTTTCAACGGGATAAACAATGGTGTTTATAAATGTGGATTTGCTAGGAAACAAGAACCCTACAATGAGGTATAAACTCCTCAATGTCTTAAACATTTTGACTGGGAGAAACCGTAATTGATCCATGCTGATTGCCAGCTGAGCAAACTTCGCTCTCTGCTCTGTTCTATGCCCATCTCGCAAAGTCTATAGATTTCAAGCTTTATGTGTTTGCGGTTAAAGATTAAAAAAAAATGATTAAGATCTCACTTGTCTTAAACACTATTTATGTCTTTGCTGTTAAAGATAAAAAAAAAATATCAAATCAAGTCTTTCACAAATTCGTTTTGTAAACCGCAAATAAAAATGGTGGCAAATCATATAAGAATTTTTCTTGAAATACTTCTAATCATGGATTCATTTGAAAAAGACAATTTTAACATGTAATAACAAACGTATACGTAACAAAAACGATATAGACCTGACAATTTAGACATTATTGTGTGACAAAACAGGCGGGAATCCCTGATGGTGTGCTCAACGTGGTGACTGGTTTTGGATCAACAGCTGGAGCTGCCATTGCCTCCCATATGGAGGTAGACAAAGTAATATCTAATGTCTTAAGAGTCAACAGTGACTAGTGTTGTGGTTGGATGTCTAATCTTGAACCTTCTCTGTTTGTTGTTGTGATCCGGTTAGTTTCACTGGATCAACAGATGTTGGGAGGAAGATAGTGCAAGCTGCTGCCACAAGTAATCTCAAGAAAGTTTCACTTGAATTAGGTGGGAAATCGCCTCTTCTCATATTCAACGACGCTGATGTTGACAAAGCTGCTGATCTTGCGCTTCTCGGTTGCTTCTACAACAAGGTATTCATAGTGGCCAATTCCAATACCGATGGATAGTGATATTTGATATGTAAACATATTAATCTGGTGGATGTACAGGGTGATATTTGTGTGGCGAGCTCTCGTGTGTTTGTTCAAGAAGGTATATACGATAAGGTTGTGGAGAAGTTAGTGGAGAAGGCTAAAGATCCTCTTCCTAAAGGATGCTTAGATAAACTTGAGCAAATCTGCAGTGCTTTTCTTTGGACAGGTGCTCCAAATTCTTCTAGAGGTGCCAAAGTCTCTTGGGATTCGGTCTGCACTCCTAAGAAATCAGGATGATTGGGCTTGAGAAAATTACAAGATTCTAATGTTGTGTTTGGTCTTAAGTTGATTTGGTTACTGTCTGCTGGTGGTGGTTCTCTTTGGGTTTCCTGGATTCACAAGGTTATCATCAGGGGAAGAGTGTTCTGGGAGACGGATTTTCAACGGTCTGGTTCTTGGATTTGGAAGAGGCTAGTAAAGCTGCGTACTCTAGCTCGACCATACATTTCTTGTCATGTAAATTCGGGTTCCTCAGCCTTGTTTTGGCATGATGATTGGACTGGTCTTGGTCCTTTATTAGACTTAACATGATTACTGGAATTTGTACCTTAGCCTCTGTTTCTCAGGTTATAGCGAATGGTTCTTGGCTACTACCACGTGGAAGACATCCAGTTATACTACTTTTGCGGGCTTGTCTTCCAGCAACTCCGCCGACTCTTTCTCCTTTAGATTCAGACTTCTATTTGTGGCGTAACTCACTCAGTGATGCGCCTGGAAATTTCTCATCTTCTAAAACTTGGACCAGCCTGCATCCTCACTCGTCGGAACAAGTTTCATGGTTCAAGTCTGTATGGTTCAGCCAAAGGATTCCCAAACACGCTTTTATTCTCTGGGTGACACTTCGGGATAGATTAACCACAAGGGATCGTCTCAGGAGTTGGGGCCTCAGTGTACCAGGTAACTGTCTACTTTGTTCTTCAGCTCTGGAAACGAAAAGCCATCTTTTCTTTGAGTGTGATTTTGGAAACGAAGTATGGACCGCCTTTTTCTCGCATCGAAGTCTTTCTCCTCCATCTCTCTTTGATGATATTGTGCGATGGGTCAAGTCACCTTCTCCCAACTCCAGAGCTCAATATAATCTGCAAGCTGATTTTTCAAGCCGTAGTCTACATTATTTGGAAAGAAAGAAACTCGAGGGTTCATTCAAACATTGCAAAATCCTCAGCTCTTCTGGTTAAGGAGATTCAAGTCACCATTAGAGCCAAATTAGCTGGTCTGGATCGCAGCAATGCATTACTTCGTTCAAATGTGGCCACAACATCACGGCAACCTCAAGATACCTATCTCTCAACTTGGTTTCGGTTTATTCAATTCTAGCTTACGTTTACATGATCCCCATCTGAATTCTCAAGTAATTCTTACTTATGGGTTCACTTTTTATTTTTTATTTCATCTTTAAACTGTGAGATGTATTTTCAAACGTTATCTCTTTGAAAGGGAAAGTTGAAATAAATATTAAATTAAAATAAAATAAAATAAAGATTGGACCGTTGGTGACACTTTTGATTCCACTGCTCGACAGGGACCTCAAGTAAAGAAGCTTAACATAATGTTGATTGATCTTTATTTGAATATACTTAAGAGAATTAGATTATGATTTATTATATGTGTTTGTTTTTTTTTTTTTTTTTTTTGAATGAATATATGTGTTTGTTTTGTCAGGTTGATAAAAGACAATTTGAGAAAGATTCTATCCTTATCTTACATTGAGCACGGCAAAAACGAAGGAGCGACCTTATTAACTGGTGGGAAAGCCATTGGAGGGAGAGATAAAGGTTATTTTTCATTGAACCAACTATATATATTCGCAGATGTCATTGTAAGTCACACTTATCTTTTTTTTTTTGTTGGTCAAAGTCACACTTATCTTCTTTCATTTATTAAGTAGGTTTTTTTTTTTTTGGGTAAAACATTTATTAACTAGGTTTATTAGATATATAGTCAAATTTTGACACTTATTTGCGGAAATGGCACGAAAAGTTTTTTGGTGCCTTTCATAAGTAAAAAAAAAAACGTGTTATTATCTAAAATAGCATGTTATCGAATAAAATAGAGTTTTGGAATTTTCCTTGACAAAAAAAAAAGAATTTAAAACATTTATGAAAAGCATGCTATTTGCAAAAATGACGTGCATAATAGACTCACACTTATATACGATTTTGTCACTCCGTCATTTTTTATTAGGATGAAATCGTTCATATCAAAATTATAGAAATCATGAAGATCGAGAAAGATATAGAAGATTATAATATATGGCATATATTGATTTAAACTATTGTATGCATAAAAATTAGCCTATTATATGCATATACATATACACTATTGACTTGTTAATTTTGTTGATTACAGGAGGATATGAAGATATACAAAGATGAAATTTTTGGACCAGTCATGTCATTGATGAAATTCAAGTAAACCTAAAAACTAGTTTCTCTCTTCTCAATCATTCTCTCGTTTCCATAACACTAAAAATATCGGAAATTTGCTTTCACAGGACGGTAGAGGAAGGAATCAAATGTGCAAATAACACGAAATACGGTCTTGCAGCAGGAATAGTGAGCCAAGACATAGACTTGATCAACACGGTTTCAAGATCAATCAAAGCTGGAATCATTTGGGTTAATTGTTACTTTGGGTTTGATCTTGATTGTCCTTACGGTGGCTACAAGATGGGTGGCAATTGTCGTGAAAGTGGCATGGACGCTCTTGACCTCTATCTAGAAACCAATTCCGTCGTTATGCCTCTTCACAATTCCCCTTGGATATATGTAATAAGATTGCTCATAACATATAGAAAACTTAATCGAATCATAAAAAAAAAAAACAACACACTTCACGGAGACTTGTACTTCTTTTTTTTGGGTACTTTTTTTTTTCCTGGTCTTCAATATGTTTTGTTTTGCTAAATGTTTGTGCCAAATAATAACAACTAGATTTTACCCCGCTGTACACCGCGGGTCAATTTTTTTATAACTAAAAAATTATTTCGCAAAATTTTAAGTTGTATTTGTTTTGTTAATATTGTTTATTTTGTTTAGTGTTTCTGATTTTATAATTAAATTTTGATTTTTAATTCTAGGATTTCATCCCTAGTTGTATATTGTTTAATATTAATATCGATCCAAACCCGTTGCACCATATAACCCCGTCCCGTAAAATTAAACATCATTTGTTATTTTTTTTAAAAATAATTTTATCCACTACGGGTCGCAGGTTCATGCGGATAAGCCCGTAGAGAGTTGCGGGTTTGCGGGTCGACCCGCCAAAAGAGAAGCTATCTTTTGAAACCCTTTGTTTTATTTAGAGGTTTTGAGAAAATATCCCTAAAAAATAATTTTAATTATATGAAAAAAAAGTAGAAGAAATTGTAGTATCAATATTCCCGATTTTTACATCACTCGTTACTATTAATTTTTTTTTTTGCAGATAAAAATCATAACTTAACTAAGTCGAGATTTTTAAAAAGATTGTGTAGAGATTTTTGGTAAATTGTTGAGAACATATTTGATTTCAAAATCTTTACTTAATAAATAGATAAGAAAAGATTTTGTAGAGACTTTTGCTATATATATGAGAAATGAATTTCATTTAAAAATCTTTACTTAAATAAAACAAATCTAAATAATTAATGCTAATGGCATGCCATTGTAAATACTTCTCAACTTCAGGATTTATTTGCTAATTGTGATCCAAAAATGTATATATAGATATTGTCCTTACCAAAAAAAATAATAATAATAACAATATTGTTTAATTTGTGCCAAAAATTAATAACAGAGAAATACCCTACAATACAAATATTTTTATATATTTTTAAACATCAGTATAAATTTTAAAATTTTAGATTTGGATTTAGAATTTAGAATTTGATTTTTAGGATTTAAAGTTCATTCTATAAGTATTTTTAAAATCACTATTAATAAAATTATTTAAACTTTCGTAGACCGTATTTTTAAGTATAAAATTACCATTTAAATCTATGTAAATAAATAAAATAACTTCTAAAATTGATAGAAAATCTCATAAGTGCTAATTTGCATAATTTTTTTTTTCCACTTACCAAACCAAACCAGATAACAACAGTTTTTTTACCTTTTTACTTTTTTACAATCGCTAATAAGGACGTTACGGAAACGTAAAAACGACTACGTTTAATCATTTTCCAATTTTACCCCTAAGTTTAACACCAAGAACCTTCTCCATCTTCGCAAGCACAGCTTGATTCGGAACAGCTTTACCATTCTCATTAACTCCTGAAATCAGCTTGTGTCATCTTCTTCTCCAATCTCGCCTTCTGTATCATCAACCTCACCTCTGCTTTCACACGATCCATCGCGGCAGGCTCTGTTTCTTCTTCAAGCTTCTTCGTGTTTAATGTTTATCACCGGAACCGCCGTAGATTTCCCCTTTTTGTTCGAATCGGCGTCGAATTTCTTCACCGTTTGAACCGTGATTCCGGTTCTAAGCGCTGCGTTAACCGCTTTCGGATCTCGTAAGTCTTGACACTTTTGTTTTAATTTGTGGAGAACCACTGGTTCCCAGTCTTGTGTTACTGCTCCTGGGTATCTGCTCGGCATCTTTGTCGCTGATTGAAAATAATAATATTTGAGTTTTCGAAAACGAGAACGATGGAGACGATGATGATGAAATGTTGAGAGGATTGTGAGATTTATATACAGAGAGATTGGTTTCTGGAGAATTCGATCATTTTTTTCCCTCCATTTTCGTCTCTGGAACGTTTTTAAAGTTGGGATGATGTGTCATCGTCTTATTTGTTGTCAATTCTCTTACGTGGCATTAAGAAAAAGTTTAGTTAACTTGAGCTTGAGGCTTGAGTGAAAGCTTTTGGGCAAATTATCCAAATTGAACCAAACCGATTTGAAATACGCTTTTTGGGATTAGTTTAGATATGTTTTAATAATTTGGCTTTTGGTTTGGGTTCAGATAAATACATTTCAGTGACCAATGAATGATAACTAGATAGTCACCCGCGGTGCACCGCGGGGTCATGAATGCTTCATTTTTGTGAAGATGTGTGCATTAAAAAAGTTTTTTTTTTATATTTGTTACTCGATTGGTTTTTATTTTTGGGAATTTCCGGTTTTTGGGAATTTGCGGTCCCGTCCCGTCCAATCTCGTTCCCATCCCGAATTTTAAATGGGACATAAAATAAGACCTCTTTCTCGATCCCCAAATTTCAGTCCCGTTTCCGTTCCCGCAAATTCCGTTCTAAACTCCCGTTTATCCACCGAAAGATTTTAATTTGTTTTAATTTTATTATGACTATATGGTTTATATTTAATAAATTATCTAGATTGATTTGTCTTTGACTTTTAAATCTATAAATTTTAAGTAGCAAAAAAAGTTTTTTACATTTGTTACTCGGTTAATTTTTATTTTTGGGAATTTCCGGTCCGGTCCGGTCTCATCATATTCCGTCCCGTCACATCCCATTCCATTCCCGTTCCGAATTTTAAATGGGTCATAAATGGGACCTTTTTCTCGATTTCCAAATTTTCTTCATGTTTCCGTTCTCGAAAAATCTCGTTCCAAATTTTCGTTTACCCACTCCTAGTTTCTATACTATTATAGTCATATACTCCCTCCGTTTCATAATATAAGTCGTTTTAGCTTTAAGCACGCAGATTAAGAAGATCTACTTTTAAAAAGTTCAACCAATCATAAAAGAGACTGCATAATATAAATAATTATAAAATATTAAAGTAATATATAAAGTGCATAGAAACTTGAAAACGACTTATATTATGAAACAAAATTTTTTCTCCAAAACGACTTATATTATGAAACGGAGGGAGTAGTTCTTTTTCAGCAAGGTAATTTTTTAAGTCACGTCTACAAATTCTAATTTTATTTATTAGATAATAATAATTGTCATATTTTAATTTTTTATCAATTGAAATTTTAACTTTATAACCAACTCTTTTATTAAAAGGTTCCTCTTGTTAAAATGAGGAAAATACAACTAACATGATTTGAGAAACTATATGGAACAGGGCCAAAAATTCATAGAATAACATTAACAAACAAATACATAGTATCCTAAATATACCTGTTTTTAATTGTAACTTAACAATAAGTGCATCGTTTGGCATAAGTAGATCAAAGTTTCCCCAAATTTAATGAAAAACAAATAGATTTAGTTTTAGTACATAAATAATAGAAGTATTTGATTTTAATCTATTATATTATTGAGAAGTCTAAATTGAGTTTTGCATAAATTAGGTGTCTAGCATTTAAAATATAAGAATGGGTTTTATAACAAATATATTTATATTAAATAAGATTACATTTATATGTAAACTATTTTTTTATAGTAAATCGAGAATATCTTGGCCATAAAAACAGATTTGCTAGATATTTACCACATTTTATGGAATCCGAAATAAATGGTAGATTAGGAAATTAACAATCTCCGGATATGTTAAAGGAATATTCTTGAAATTAGTTTTTTTTTTGCTTTTTTTTAACAGTTTAAAAAAATATTTTACTTTAACAAAAAAATTAATAAAAAAATATTTTATTTATACAATTACAATTTTATTTAGTAATATATCTTTTAAGAATATGATAATAACCCGCTTTTTCAAAAATAATTATTCCAAACTTTGTTTTATTTCAATTCTAATTAAATTTTAAAATATTTTAGTCTACTACTATAATATTTTTTTAATATAATAAAATATAGATAAAATAGAGTTTTAACATCTCAGTTTTTAATTAACAATCAATTAGGTAGTTTTGTTATTTTAAAAGAATTCGTTAGCATAAGAGTGCAATGATTTCTAATTATTCAATTTAAATTAATAGTTTTTGAACGTCTATTATCTAAATTGATATTTCTGTTATATTTTATTGTTTCAAATTTTTAATATTTAAATTAATTAAGAAAAAAGTTCTGAATTTTGGGATTATTATGTATTATATATAGATACATATATATATATATATATGATTGTATATTTATATATGACTTTTTCAAAAATTTGTTTAAAAAAAAAAAAATAGAAAACTATGTCGATATATATTGCTAATATGGGGAGTAAATTTTGGGATATTGCTAATATGGGGGAGTAAATTTTTGGGATATATATAATGAAATAATAATGCTTCTAATGACTTCTCTAGTGAAACGAAATCTAACACGTTCAAAATGTTGTAATACTTCTCAAATAATAGTGTAGGGATTGAACTATACAGTAATTTGGAAAAATTGCCAAAGTTTTATCAAAACTAAACTAAATTTTCGTAAAATCGAATAGGAATTTTATAGAATTAGCCAAAATAACCCGAAATGCCAATTATCCTGAAAAATGAATCGAAATAAAATGATTTCGGTTATAATTCGGTTTTCTTTACAATACCCGAGTCCTAACCGAACTTTCACCTATTTGAATCGAACCGAACCAAACTGAATTTATTTTCGGTTTAGTCGAACCGAACTTACCCGAATACCCATGCATTTGACTCTTGCCTCGATATATCCAACGGTACACAGTAAAAGAAGAGAATCGGACGGTCAATCAAAAGTGATAGCCCTGAGGACTTGAGGAGTGACGTTCCGCCATTTCTACGACGCGAGCCGAAACTTTTGGCGCCAATCTTTCCCCCCTTTTGATCTCTCTAATATCAAAAACATCGCTTCTCTCTTTCTCTCTCACAGTTCCGAAATGCAGCGCCAGAGATCGATTCTGTCTTTCTTCCAGAAACCCTCGCCGGCGACACAGGGTTTGGTTTCCGGCGATGCTACCAACGGCGGAGGAGGATCACGATTTACTGTAAAGGAAGGGGATGCTAACGGCGACGCTTCGGTACGCTCTGCTGTATCTAAATCTATGGATGAGGTTAGAGGAACGGATACACCGCCGGAGAAAGTTCCGCGTCGTGTCTTGCCGCCCGGATTGCCGGAGGTGGTGCTTCGTCTCTGCTCTCCAATACTTATGCATAAGTTTGTAAAGGTCGATGATCGAGAATGTTCTGGAGAGAGGTACTAATCTTCGTCGTTTTCTCTTATTTTTGAACTATTAGCTGGAGAGAGAGATCTTTCCTTCAGTAAACATTAGGTCTAGGCTCGAATTTTACATGGAAGAAGGAGATTCATGTAATGTATTGTTCATGGTGGAGATTCTGATTACTTCCTTATATCATTGTTTGTAAATTTTCAGGAGCCGAGAAGATGTTGTTCCGCTTAATGATTCCTCCGTTTGTATGAAAGCTGATGATGTTATTCCTGAATTTCGTCCCAATAATGGTCAGTCACAAGAAAGAGACCATGGTTTTAGCTTCAGTGGGAGAGCTGATGTAAGATCAGTAGAAGATGACGATGTTCTTGGCCCAGAAACACCAGGGATGCGTCCAAGTGTTTCTCGTTTGAAGCGAGTTTTGGAGGATGGAATGAAATTTAAGGAGAATAAGGTCCCTGTATTGGATTCTAACAAAAGGCTTAAAATGCTCCAGGATCCGGTTTGTGTAGAGAAGAAAGAAGTAAACGAAGGAACCAAATTTGAATGGCTTGAGCCTTCTAGAATCAGGGACGCCAATAGAAGACGTCCTGATGATCCTCTTTACGACAGAAAGACCCTATACCTACCAGCTGATGTTTTCAAGAAAATGTCTGCGTCGCAAAAGCAATATTGGAGTGTCAAGAGTGAATATATGGATATTGTGCTTTTTCTTTAAAGTGGTTTGTGACTATCAATCTAGTGTTCAATCCATTTCCTCTCAATGCGATTGGTTCACTTACATCTGCATATGTTATGCTCTCCCCAGGGGAAATTTTATGAGCTGTATGAGCTAGATGCGGAGTTAGGTCACAAGGAACTTGACTGGAAGATGACCATGAGCGGTGTGGGAAATGCAGACAGGTAAATTAGTTGAATCAACTGGCCTGCTTGAATTATTGAGTCTATAAATTTGATGTCCCATTTTTTATCAGGTCGGTAACTCTGAAAGTGGGATTGATGAGACAGTGCAAAAGCTATTAGCTCGTGGGTAAGGGAATTATCGTACTTTGTAGAATTCTTTTGCTCTGACTTTGTTTAGGATTTTAAAAATGGAAATCACTTCAGCCATCATCAGCTAGATTTCTAAGTACCTAGGATGTTTTTCTTCTTCTTTATCATTTATTTGTGTGCTCTCACTGGCAAGGCATATACCCAGACCTTTGCTAGTTCACTGTAGCAACAGTTACGGATAGTAAATGTTTACTTACGGATAGTAAACATTTACTTATATAAGGTACACTCATTTGTATTATGCTTCCAACAGAAACTAACATGCAGGTTCATTACCTATTCCACTAATTATGTATTGACACACTCGTTGTTTCTTTTGGAAGATTTAAAGTTGGACGGATCGAGCAGCTAGAAACACCTGATCAAGCAAAAGCCAGAGGTGCTAATACTGTAAGTTGTCTTGGGACAGGTCAAGGAGACTGTTCTTGATAGTTTATTTTTCTGTACACTAGTTTCATGCTGTGATTAACTCAATGACTGTTCTGGTCTGATTATCATTTATCAGATAATTCCAAGGAAGCTAGTTCAGGTATTAACTCCATGGCATCAACAGCAAGCGAGGGTAACATTGGGCCTGATGCCGTCCATCTCCTTGCTATAAAAGAGGTTTGTTATTTATATTATCAAGTTAAGTTCATTCGGGTCCTGGAAAATACACTCTTCTTTTGCAATCTTCCATCAAGCAGTGTAAGGATTTGGGATTAGAAAGTCAAGATTTGCTGGGTTTTTTTTTTTTTTTTTTTTTTTTATGTGCAAAAGATTCCCTTGAAAAAATTTTGTAACCTGCAGACTAAAAGCTCTGTTAAGATTCTTTGAATTTGAAAGAGTCAGTCTTTTAACTGGATCACCTACTTTCTTACAATGATCATAGTCTGCAATTGCATGTCAAGTAGTTTAATTCCTTGTTACTGCATCTCTTCTTTCTACAATGACCATTGTCTGTGTTGTGTTTGTCTAGCGTGCTGGAGAAAATGATAGCTGATCCAAGCCCTGCATAGTCATGATAAAGTAGCTGTTAAGGAATTGCTTCTGGTTACATTGCCTAATGGTTTGATGTCAATTTTTCTTCTGAATCTTGATTTTAGATAAAAATGGAGCTAGAAAAGTGTTCAACTGTGTATGGATTTGCTTTTGTTGACTGTGCTGCCTTGAGGTTTTGGGTCGGGTCCATCAGCGACGATGCATCATGTGCTGCTCTTGGAGCTTTATTGATGCAGGTAAGAAAGTGTGTTCTGTATCTTATGTGTACCATGTGACATCGTGTCATATATTTGGTTTGCAGAAACTAGTTCTGAATCAACATTTGGCTTCTTTTTTTTTTTTTTCCCAGGTTTCTCCAAAGGAAGTGGTATATGACACAGTAAAGGTAAACTGCCAGTTGTTTGTCAAACAGAATTTAAGGTAAATGACACTGGTTAAGTTTAAATATTGCAGGACTATCAAGAGGAGCCCAAAAGGCTCTAAGGAAATATACATTGACAGGTACTACTTCAGTAGGCAGGCAACCTAACTGAAAATTTAGGAAAGCATGCTCTTACTTGATCATCATGAAGACTCGATGTGCATGAAAATCTGGCTTCTTTTAGCTGCTCACCCAATGATTGATCTCTTAAATATTTCTACTGTAGATGATGTTTATGTTTCAATTTAATAGGGTCTACGGTGGTACAGTTGGGTCCAGTACCACAAGCAATGGGGGATACGGATGCTGCTGGAGTTAGAAATATGATAGAATCTAACAGATACTTTAGAGGTTCTTCTGAATCATGGAACTGTGCTGTTGATGGTCTAAGTGAATCTGATGTTGCCCTTAGTGCTCTTGGAGAGCTAATTAATCATCTGTCTAGGCTGAAGGTGTGTTGGCTTGGTTAGTTTTTTGCTGTTCACAAGTTAAGCAAAGGAACTCTTCATAACTTACAGTTTCTATCTGCTTGCAGCTAGAAGATGTACTTAGGCATTTCCATACCAAGTTTACAGAGGTTGTCTCAGAATTGATGGCCAGACGATGGTAAATCTTGAGATATTTAACAATAGCTGGGATGGTGGATGGTGGTCCTTCAGGCAAGTGCATATTTCTTTTTCTTAATAGCTTATATAGAGGGTAGACACATGAGGAAGCATTCTAATACTTGGTATGGATCTCTAGCAAGTAATAGCCGATTTTTCTTTACCTCTGCAGGGACCTTGTACAAATATCTTGATAACTGTGTTAGTCCAACTGGTAAGCGGCTCTTAAGGAATTGGATCTGCCATCCACTCAAAGATGTAGCAAGCGTCAATAAAAGGCTTGATATAGTTGAAGAATTCACGGCAAACTCAGAAATCGTGCAAATCACTGGCCAGTATCTCCATAAACTTCCAGACTTAGAACGACTGCTCGGACGCATTAAGTCCAGCGTTCAATCATCAGCCTCTGTCTTGCCTGCTCTTCTGGGGGAAAAAGTGCTGAAACAACGAGTTTGCATTTTTATAGGTGAATGTTTTTTTTTCTTTCTTGTTTTTTTTCCCTGTCAAGACAGCTGTTTCAGAGTACACTATTTTGTTGCTGTAGTTAATTGGTTTTGTATTGGATATTTGGATATTGAACCGTATGTGAGGTTAGCTATCTGTTCTTGGAAAATAATGATACTGAAAGGAATAAATCATGAATTTTCCCTTAATAAACATGTTTTCAGACCTAAGATAAAGTTCTTCGTGTGTAAGATGACATTAAGGTGTACACTGTAACTAAAGTCCACATTAACCTCCTTTTTGAAACAAGTTCTTCAACTCGACCAGTGTGGGCGTTGTATGCCAGATTATGTATCACCCTTCACCTTAGCAAGGTCACCAAAACAGTTGCCGATGCTATCTTCTTTATCTTTAAGTGGTGCATGCCGGCTTTCCGATGTGGGGCTACGGGCACTTGTTTCCGCTGCTCCTGCGATTACATCTATTAATCTCAGCCAATGCTCTCTTCTAACATCATCTAGCATTGATATGTTATCTAATTCATTGGGGTCAGTTTTAAGGGAACTGTATATCAACGAGTGCCAAAACATCGATATGAAGCTTTAAAAAAAGTTTGAGAAGTTGGAAGTATTGTCCTTCGGTCAAGGGTCGGTTCTTGAAGGGGTTTGTTACTGCTAGAGGACAAACCCTGAAGCAGCTAATTCTGAAGGGTCAGGTCATGTTGTGACAAGTCAGCCCATTTAAACATCGCTACTTCTATCACTAATTAAGTAGGCACCACTTCTATCAACTTTGGTCGGGTCCTTTCCAGAAAACGCGCCACCTCCGTGAGCTCCCCAACCACCGTATGTCCCAGTGAGTCTCGCATCACCGTGTGGTCCACCAATCACAAAACGACCAGGCGGTTTTCTCATCAAGGTATACTTCTCAGGGATCATAGGCTTGATCACATGCTCCTTAGACCTTAAGATCAGCTGCAATCTCATCATGTTGCGTCGAGATGAGAACCATAGCTCCATTCTCATTGACATATATATTTAACAGTCACTTGAGAGTTGAGTCTTACCATCACGTCTAAGCCAAGGACAAGTCGAGTTCTTGCCAACTTCAGTGAGTTTTAGCACCAAGCTTAGTAGCTAAAACATGACTAAGAGGCATAAGCTCAGGAGTGTTTCATCAGTCGCGTAACCAAAACATATATGACCTTCTTTGATATGATAATATCTTCGTAAGATGACCATGAACCCCTTGAGCCGTTAGATTTTCCCATGCTTGGAAATCTAACGGCTCAAATTAAATCATAGATATTGCTGATCTTGGCCGTTGGATTTGCATCAAGGCGTGCAACTTTACGCCGGATTAAAGCTGATTAACAAAAAGATTAACGATAATAACAAAAAAACATTTCACTTCTCTGCGCTCTTCTTCTTCTCCTCCTTTGTAATTACTACATTTCAGATCTACTCCAGTTTCTCTCTCAGAAACTCGCGCCGTTCCTGTTAACCATGGTGGCTTCGAAACCCTCATTGGAAAACATCGACAACGCCAAGGCTCCGGCATCATCGCTAGCCGCCGCTGAGAAGACGATTGAGCAAAGGAACCAGCAGCTGGATGATATCCTGCTTTCTTACATAGGATCGGTTGAGAAACATACCCAAACGCTTTGGGTTTATGAGAAGGAAGAGATGGTTTGTCGTTCTGTTACTTACGTTCCTGGATTGTATAATATCTTTGATGAGATCCTTTTGAATGCTGCTGATAATCCGTCTATGGATTCGATCAAAGTTGTGATCGATGCTGACAAGAATCAGATTAGTGTCTGTGGATATGGAGTTCCTGTTGAGTTTCATCAGGAAGAATGTGTTTATATGCCTGAGATGATTAAGAAGACTACTGGTGGAAGAAACGGATTTGGTGCTACGCTTACAAACATCTCTACTGAATTCATTATAGAGATTGCAGATGGGAAGAGATCACTCAAGAAGTATAAGCGGGTATTGGAATCGTTTTATTTGCTTTCTGTGTTGAGTTTTAGATTTCGATTGATAGAGTAATTTGAGGAATTTTGATTGACATTACTGGTGATGTTTTAGGTCTTTGAAAACAATATTGGGAAGAAGTATGACCCAGTTATAACCATGTGCAATAAGAGTGAGAATTGGACGAAGGTTACATTCACGCCTGATTTGAAGAAGTTTAACATGACTGAATTGGACAACGATGTGGTTGCTCTAGTGAGTAAGCGAGTGCTTGAAATTGCTGGCTGTTTGGGAAAGACAGTTGACCTGAATGGAAAACAAGTACCAATTAAGTCATTCAGTGATTATGTTGATCTCTACTTAAGCCGCCAGTAAATCAAGGACTGAGCCTCTCCCAAGGTTTGTTCTATGATTCGTTATTGAGTTATAACAATTTTGGTGTCTTGGAATAGATTTTGATCTTTTTGAGTTTTTGTATGAGTAGGATGACTGAGAAAGTTAATGATAGATGGGAGGTTTGTGTGAGCTTAAGTGATGGACGGTTTCAACAGGTATATTATATAATGGCTGGCTATTATTACCTTTTGTTCTTCATGATGAAATGAGTAAACTCGTTTTTGGCTACTAACAGGTTAGCTTTGTCAACTCCATTGCCACAATTAAGGGTGGTACGCATGTTGATTATGTGACCAACCAGGTCACAAAGTACATTGTGCGTATTGTGAACAAAAAGAAGAAATACTCTAATGTCAAGACTCATGATGTGAAGAACCATCTGTGGGTCTTTGTCAATGCTCTGATTGACAATCCTGCGTTTGATTCTCAAACAAAAGAAAGACTGACTCTTCCAGAGAGCAGTTTCGGGTCGAAATGTCAACTTTCAAAAGATATCCTTCAGAAAGGTATCGTGTGTTGATCTAAAGAAATGTGAACTTTCAGTTTGCTTGATCTATCTTTTTATATTAGTGTTGTAACTGCTTTCTAGAAGAGTGCTTAATGATTTCTTTTCTATATAGGTTTATTGGAGCATTTCTTGTTTTCATGGAAAACATGGGAGCAGAACGAAGCACTGAAGATAAGCGATGGAGCCAAAACAGAGACGGTTAAAGTTGAGGGGTTAATGGATGCAGAGAAAGCCGGAGGAGAGGAATCTGAAGCGTGTACCTTGATTTTAGTTGAAGGGCGCTCAGCTCAAAGTCTAGCTGTAAGTGGCATAAGTAGCTCAGCTCATACTTTTATATTTTTTTTCACAACCCTCCTAATATTCATTATGGTCAGAAGCTGGGACGGAATGTGCTGGGTCGTGCTTTTTACGGTGCATTTCCGATTCAAGGAAAGTTTCTTAACGTAAGTAAAGCTAAAACGAGTAAGATTGCAAACAATGAGTTAGTTGTGAACATCAAGAAGATCCTTGGACTAAAGCAAGGTAGGAAATACTACGATGCAAAATCCTTGCGTTATGGACGTGTGATGCTCTTGAGTGACCAGGATCCTGATGGTTCTCACATAAAGGGGCTCTTAATCAATTATTTCCATCATTTTTGGCCTTTGTTGCTGAAGATTAAGCCATCATTTATAGTTCAGTTTATAACACCCATTATGAAGGTTAGTAGAAATTCACTGTTGCATATATATAGTGTTTAGTGAATAAAGAATACTGACCTAAACATATCATAATCAGGTTACGCACCCTACTAAAGAAGCTCAGTTATTTTACTCAATGCTTCGGTATGAAGACTGGGAAAGCGAAATAAGACAAAGTGGTAATACAACTGAATGGACCAGGAAATACTGCAAGGTTTGGTTTATCTAGAGAGCAGATTTTGTTTGAGAGTGTTGATTTCTCTGCATACTAATTAGCCTTATTTATCCTTTCCAGGGATTGGCTTCCATTGATTCTGCGGACGCTAAAGGGTACTTTACAAATCTTAAATTTCACCAAAAGGATTTTGTTTGGGAGGGTGTACAAGATGGAGAAGCTATTAAGCTTGCTTTCAGTAAAAACAAGACCGGAGCCCAAAGAAAATTGCTTTCAGACTATAAGGTATGGAGGATTGAGGGTTCTCTTTATAATTAACTGTGCTTTGCTTCTTATTAATGTCCTTTTTTTTCCCATTCAGCCTGGCACTCATGATCTGCAGAAACCAACAATTTCCTTCAAAGATTTCGTGTACAATGACCTGGGCGAGTTCTCCAGGGCGAATCTTGAAAGGTCAATTCCATCATTGGTTGATGGGCTCAAACCGAGCCAGAGGAAGATATTGTTCTGTGCATTCGAGAAAAACTTAGTTGAGGACGTCTTGGTTAGCAAATTCTTGGGTTATGTATTAGATCTCTCAGTTTATCGTCACGGAGAGCAGAATCTTGACAATACCATCATCGGCATGGCACTGGACTACGTTGGCAGAAACAATGTCAACTTACTTCACCCAAGTAGTCAATTTGGTACACGAGCTTCGGTATGTATAGCTGATAGAGCATGTTCTTGTTTATCTATGCTTTGTACTCATGTATTGATTGTGGTCATAGGGTAAAAAAGATGCAGCTAATCCAAGATACATTTTCACTAAACTCTCTCCAGCAACAATGGTCTTGTTTCCTAAGGATGATGATGTCCTCCTTGAACGCTTGTTTGGAGACGGGAAGAAGATAGAGCCAACTTGGTAAATCTCTTCTCTTCTTAGTTATGTGTTTTTTTTTTTTTCTGTTTCTTTAAAACTAGTTAACTGTATGTTAACGATGGTTAGGTACATCCCCATCATTCCAACTGTCCTTGTCAATGGCGCTGAAGGAATTGCAAGTGGGTGGAAGACATTCATACCAAACTATAACCCTCGAGATATTGTTAAAAATATCAACTTACTTCACCCAAGTAGACATTTCCCAATTCTTCAAATGCTTTCATCTTTTGATCTTTCTGGGCGTTTAAATCCTTGAATTTCTCTTTCTCTATAGTCAACGACCTTATATCCCATAGAGCCTCATAGTCTGAGTCGGGTATAAACGGAGAGCTTGGTGCAGGAGCCACTGAGCTTTCCTCAGATTCTTCAGCTCCATCAGTTGCTCCAGCAACTGCTGCTTCGACAGGCTTGGCCATTTTCGGGAATGGTCTGACCTCTTCCTGTTTCAACTCCTGAACAAAATCAGCTTTCTTCATTTTGCTCACTACACTTTCTCCACTGAGAACTGTACGCATTATGTTCACTTTGTTGTCTAGTTTCACCAGCTCAAGTTCCAGATTCTTCAGCATAGTGTCCTGTACACATCACAGTTAATGTTAGATCATTGCAAGTAAAACCTCAAAAAAAAAACTGAACTTTTCTAACCTTTCTCTTCTTATAGAATTCCAACCTGAGGTCGAAAAACTCTTGAAGGACTACAAGGAAATGTAACATTAGTTGTATATGTCTTTATACAGGAGAAAAAATAGAATTCACAATTTGGATCTCTTTCTTACTTTTTTCTGGAGTTGAATATTTCTTGAGCACATTTTTTTTATCGAAAAGATACATATTCTTTGTAGAGAATGTTGTAGTGAGATTAAACTTCTCTAGAAAGCCAGCAGCCTCAGTCTTGTTCTCTACTTTGATTTGGAAATCCACTATTCTATCATCATCCCTGTTCTGCAGAAAGAAGAAGAATAGATTTATTGACGATTGTGAGAATACCATTCTCTGTCCAGCAATATCATCATCACCCACAGAACGGGGATGATGATAGAATAGTGGATTTCCAAATCAAAGTAGAGAACAAGACTGAGGCTGCTGGCTTTCTAGAGAAGTTTAATCTCACTACAACATTCTCTACAAAGAATATGTATCTTTTCGATAAAAAAAATGTGCTCAAGAAATATTCAACTCCAGAAAAAAGTAAGAAAGAGATCCAAATTGTGAATTCTATTTTTTCTCCTGTATAAAGACATATACAACTAATGTTACATTTCCTTGTAGTCCTTCAAGAGTTTTTCGACCTCAGGTTGGAATTCTATAAGAAGAGAAAGGTTAGAAAAGTTCAGTTTTTTTTTTGAGGTTTTACTTGCAATGATCTAACATTAACTGTGATGTGTACAGGACACTATGCTGAAGAATCTGGAACTTGAGCTGGTGAAACTAGACAACAAAGTGAACATAATGCGTACAGTTCTCAGTGGAGAAAGTGTAGTGAGCAAAATGAAGAAAGCTGATTTTGTTCAGGAGTTGAGACAGGAAGAGGTCAGACCATTCCCGAAAATGGCCAAGCCTGTCGAAGCAGCAGTTGCTGGAGCAACTGATGGAGCTGAAGAATCTGAGGAAAGCTCAGTGGCTCCTGCACCAAGCTCTCCGTTTATACCCGACTCAGACTATGAGGTCCTATGGGATATAAGGTCGTTGCCTATAGAGAAAGAGAAATTCAAGGATTTAAACGCCCAGAGAGATGAAAGCATTTGAAGAATTGGGAAAAACCACACCGGAATCCCTCTGGCTCAAAGACCTAGAGGCATTTGAAAGGGAACTAGAGGTAAGGATGCACAATGCTAAGCCTTATTTATAACGCTTCACATTAGGAAATTGCCACATTTTGTCATTGATACATATTTTCCTCTTATCGTAGAAACTTGATCCTCAACCCGAAGAAGAGAGACAGGCGCCAAAGAAACCGGCACCAAAGAAAGCCAGTGAGACACGCTATGGTATGAAGTATCAGAGGAGAAAGAAGACGACTTGAGAAGCTTCTTAGTTTTAAGTATTAGTGGAATCTGGAGATGTTTTTGCTGCGAAATCAAGGCCTCAAAGAGTGAATAGGAGGTATGCGTGGTGGAGTGATTCGGAGAGTGAATCTGGGAATGAGTCTGAGTTTGATGACATTGAAGATGATGAGTAGAGTTAGAGAGAACTAACTCGGTTGTTGATAATGATTCAACTTAATTTCAAACTTTAGTTTCTCCCTCTCGTCTTCTTTAGAGTTTGGTGTTATTATTCTGATGACAGACTTATTTTCTCTAAGGATTGGCACAAAACTCTGTTTTCTCTATTGATTATGCATTTAGTTTCATTAATCATTTTCTTCTCTTTGGTTGTCACAGTTGGTCTCATTAATCATATGGATCTTCTGGTTTTAGCATAAATAAGCGAGATTGTGTATGATGGCACAATCTAATTTTGGTCATTTTTTCAAGTCAGTTAGCTTTAAAAATAATTTGGGGATTATTTCTATGATTCGTTAACGTATGTAATGTATGTATATCTTTATCAAAAAAAAAAAAAAAATGTATGTATGTATAACCACAAAAATGGGTTTATTATCTATCTTAAGTTGGCTAACTTCGTAACATCTTAAATCAAAATTCAATAACCACACTGATTCGATAATTACCTTAAGTCCATGTATGGAGAACAAGGTTCAATTGAAGTGACTTGTAAAACCGGCATATAAGTTCACCCCTAACCACTCCTTTGTCAACCCAAACCGATATCTAATTTCTTTTTAATTGTAAAATCTAAACCGTAACCACTCTTTTTTTATATAACATCAACCTAACCACTCCTTTATAAACCCAAACCGACATATAATTTCGTAAAAATTATAAAATCTAAACCCTAACCACTCCTTTATAAACCTAAACCGATATATAATTTTGTTTAATTGTAAAATAAAATATTTAATTGGTGGAATCCATAATTGATTTAATTTAGTTGTTTTATTTAAATATTATTAATTATTTTAATTAGTTTATTTAGATGATATGGCTAATTTTGATTGGTTAGTTAGAAGGAGGTGAATAAAAAGGATTCACCCCTAGGGGTGAATCCAAGAATCGTTCGCCATTCATGGTCCTAGTAAACATTCAAAGTCTTAGGGGGGTTTATTGGTTTATGGATTTGTAAATCCACATCGAATTTGGAAATCTTTAATAATTTTGAAATCAAGACATATGAATTTTGAAATAACATGTGTTTACCCACGGATTTGAATCCTTCTATTTTTCACTATGAAATCCATTCAAATCCTATTATTTTAAAATATGGATTTTGAAATCCAAAAACAAATCACTAAACGAATAACATAGTATTTTAATTAGTATTTATAAATCATCGAACTAATAACACATGATTTTGATAAAGATTTTAAAATCAATGATTGAATAACACATGCTTTTTGTATGAATTTCCAAATCTATTAATTAGTTCAAAAACACAACTAACTTTTAAAAAAGGCCAGAAATATGGATTAGTTCAAAAACACAACTAACTTTTAAAATATGGATTTTGAAATCCAAAAACAAATCACTAAACGAATAACATAGTATTTTAATTAGTATTTATAAATTATCGAACTAATAACACATGATTTTGATAAAGATTTTAAAATCAATGATTGAATAACACATGATTTAATGTACGGTCTATGAATTTAATCATGCCAAAGGCTACGATGACATCCTGAAAATCCATGAACATGAAGAAGTTGCTTTTATGGATATCATGGAGCAGATTACGTCTAGGGCTTCTATGAATAATAAAGATCTAAATATTTCATCTCTTGAAGGAAACGTGGAGTACAAGAAGACAAAACTTTACTTTCATGAAATGTGTCTCGTTGATGCATATATCGAAGAATTGGCTAAACTTGATGCGGTTGACGGCGGAAAGTTGTTCCAATTGGGAAAATTGGGGGATATTCCGGCCACAGCCGGTCATTTCCGGTATAATGCGGGTGCCGCGGATAAAATCCACGGCGCTACTCTTAAAATGACGCGACAAGCTTTGTTCGATCGGATGCACACTTAAAGAACCTATTGGAGTGGTTGGTCATATCATCCCTTGGAATTTTCCAAGCATTATATTTGCCACGAAAGTGGCTCCAGCTATGGCTGCTGGTCTTTCAACGGGATAAACAATGGTGTTTATAAATGTGGATTTGCTAGGAAACAAGAACCCTACAATGAGGTATAAATTCCTCAATGTCTTAAACATTTTGACTGGGAGAAACCGTAATTGATCCCTTCTCTCTAGGCAGTGAACCAGTTATATGAAGCAGTAGATAGATGTGAGGAAATACTCGGAAAACAACGATACATCTGTGGAAACACTTTCACTGAAGCAGATATCCGATTATTCGTCACTCTCATAAGATTTGATGAGGTATATGAGTCATCTTTGTTTGTTTCCAAACATAAAGCCCATCAGGTTCTTCACATCATCTTTTTCTGCATTCCAGGTTTACTCGGTTCACTTCAAATGCAACAAGAGACTCTTACGGGAATACCCGAATATCTTCAACTACATAAAAGATATCTACCAAATCCAGGGCATGAGTAGCACTGTTAACATGGAACACATTAAGCAACATTACTACGGGAGCCACCCTACGATAAACCCATTTGGGATCATCCCTCACGGCCCCAATATCGACTACTCTTCGCTTCATGACCGCGACAGATTCTCCTCGTGAAAAAAAAAACAAACATCAAAGGTCATTGTGTGTGTGAAAATGTTTCATGTCATGTTATGTTCTACATTTTGAGAAGTGAGTGTATGTTTGGAGATTAACCTAGTTTTTGAAACACTTTGACACAGATCATTTTCTTTTATCAAAAGCTTGTTGATATACTTGTTGTGTTAAAGATGAAAACGAGAGAGAGAGAGAGAGTGTGTGTGTAAGCATGATAGCTCTTAATGACGTTTGAGTGTGATCACACCATTTTGAAGATAAGTTTAAGAAAAAGAAACATTATCGAGTTTCTTTTTAATGTTTTATCTATTTCTTGGTTTCTACTATAGATAAAACGGCTTCTTTCAAGAATTATAAATTAAATTTACAATGATTTGCCTTTTTTGTTCAGAAAAACAAAATTAGATATCTTTCATTTTAAATAGCCTATACATTTTTTTTTGGTCATCTGAATTTTTATTATTAAAAGTTGTTTAATAACCAAACTAAAATACAAATTCCAAACTAGAGAAACTAAACGGACGAAGAAAAAGTTTCCGGAAATAAAACCGGAGGAAAACGTGAATTTTCGGAAGCTAAACCCTATGCAAGAGAAACATAAACATTAAAATTACAAAACTGAAGTTTTAAAACCGAATCGAAAGATATCGAAACTTTAAATTAAGAACGGAGTAAAACTAACTTTAACCTGAGAAAAAGATTAGACTAAAACAAACTAATCAACAATTTTTTTTTTACAAACCTGCGAATTGGATTTACTAATGCTGCCCACGGCCAATCTATCAATAACATCAATTTTTTACTTGATTGAAAAACAAAATAAATAAAAATAAATGGATTTTATTTATTGTTCAGAAATCCGTTAAAATAGCAATATTTACTCGTTTTTGTATTTTTAATTTTACCAACATTTTCAAATTTCCATAAAGATTTTTTTTTCAACTTTAACTTATATAATAATCATTTAACAAATTATACATTGAAAGACTATGCAAGAATATACACTGAAAGTCTGAAAGATCCTTATTTGGCTCTATATATTTTTAAAATTATTTATATATTACTTAAATATCTAAATCAACTAAAATATATACCAGCAATAATGTTTTTAAAGTAAATAAAAAGTAAAAATATACATTGGCAAACAAAAAGAGTTCTTCCAATTTTGTTTTTGAGAGAAAAAAAAAAAAGTCTTCGTCGTCCACTCTCAAGCTCAACCAAAGTTCTTGGGTCCTCCTCTCTATTATTACCACTTCTTCACCAATCCATTTGTTTTCGATCCTTTTCGAAGAGTTTTGTATTCACAACATGAGAAAGATCTCACACTACTGATCATCGGTTAGTACTAATAGACACCCAAAATTCTCAATTTAGCTCTCTTTGAATTTTGATTAATACCTCCACTGTTTCACTCAATCTCTTAAGCACTTTCCATGTTTCATTTTCTGGGTTTATCACAATTTTCAATCTTGCACATAATATTCCGATAAAGCTCTAACCTTTATATATACATAAACTAATTTGAGTTCTTGAGACTTTGGTGTTAGTCCCCTTGAATCATGTTTAGCATTAATTTATTTGATGAGCTCTCTTCTTGTTTATGTACATGATTCAGTTTTAGTATAGGTTGGTGATTGTGTATCTTCATAAGTAGAAGGTTAAAGATGGAAGGGAAAAGATTGGATCTTAGATTTCATCACTCTGTATCATCATCACAATCTGTGGAATCTGCTGCATTGGATTTGGATAAAAACGGCTACAATCATATTAAATTGGCTTCTTCATCGCCGCTTCAACCGTTTCCATCGGGCGGTCAGCATCCTGAGACTAGTGCTGCTGCTGCTTACTTCTCTTGGCCTACTTCAAGTCGATTGAACGATTCAGCAGAAGACAGAGCAAACTATTTTGCAAATCTTCAAAAAGGTGTTCTGCCTGAAACTTTTGATGGTTTACCTACTGGGAAGAAAGCTACTACATTGCTTGAATTGATGATGATTAGAGCTTTTCATAGTAAGAATTTACGGAGGTTTAGTCTCGGTACAGCTATTGGATTTCGGATTCGACGAGGTCTTTTGACAAATATAGCGGCTATTCTTGTTTTTGTTGCTCGGAAAGTTCACAAGCAATGGCTTAATCCTCTTCAGTGTTTACCTACAGCCTTGGAGGTGACATATTTCTTGCTTATGATACTTGACTTTCCGCTTTTAATCGATTGCTCGTGCTGGAAAGAGTGGATATTGGAACTTTTAGTACTGTAGATACAACAACTTGGAACCTATTGTAGAATCCTTTTATAACACCGCCTATTTAAGTTGGCTTAAGGAATCCTTTTACTTTAAAGTATCTTACTTTGACAGGGTCCTGGAGGAGTTTGGTGTGATGTAGATGTTGTTGAGTTTCAATATTATGGTGCACCTGCGCAAACGCCTAAAGAGCAGGTGTATACAGAGCTTGTTGATGATCTGAGAGGTAGTGGTTCGTCCATCGGATCTGGTTCACAGGTAACTTTTATACTAAACTTGCATATATGCTTGTATTATTAGACAATCTTATTACTAAAATTATCTGACCATGCCTCTCTTCTTGTAGGTGGCTAGCCAAGAGACATATGGAACCTTGGGAGCTATTGTAAAGAGTAAAACCGGAATCAGACAAGTTGGCTTCCTTACAAACCGTCATGTTGCAGTTGATTTAGACTACCCAAGCCAGAAAATGTTTCATCCTTTGCCACCTAGCCTCGGACCTGGAGTCTACTTAGGTGCAGTGGAAAGAGCAACTTCATTCATTACCGATGACCTTTGGTATGGCATTTTCGCTGGAACTAACCCAGGTAGTCGGGTAACAAAGTATATAATAGCTTTGACGGTGTAGTCTAATGGTGTAGCACATTCTCACTATTGTTTTCTCTTTTCCTGTTCTGCAGAAACATTTGTTCGAGCTGATGGAGCCTTCATTCCATTTGCTGAGGACTTCAACATGAATAATGTAACCACAACTGTCAAAGGTATTGGTGAGATCGGCAATATCCATGCTACTGATCTACAGTCACCAATCAACAGTCTAATAGGAAGGAAAGTTGTCAAAGTTGGAAGAAGCTCTGGTTTGACCACCGGGACCATAATGGCATATGCGTTGGAATACAATGACGAGAAAGGGATTTGTTTCCTAACCGATTTTCTTGTTGTTGGTGAAAACCAGCAGACTTTTGATCTTGAGGGTGATAGTGGAAGCCTTATTCTATTGGCTGCGGGTGATGAGAAGAATGAGAAACCACGACCTGTTGGAATTATTTGGGGAGGAACAGCAAACAGGGGACGGTTGAAGCTAAAAGTGGGGGAACAACCTGAGAATTGGACAAGTGGAGTTGATCTTGGCAGAGTTCTTAATCTTCTTGAGCTTGATCTCATTACTTCCAATGAGGGTCTTCAAGGTCCGTGTCACATCTCTTAGATTCTTTTGTGGTACTTTTAGTATACACTGTTTCGTTCAATGTCTCTTTTGCTGAGTGCAGCGGCGGTGCTGGAACAGAGAAACGGTATTATGTATGCTGGCATTGATTCCACCGTCGTGGAATCATCTCCTGGTGTGTGCAATATTTCAAGGTGTAAAACAGGCGAGAACTTTGAGCCTATTAACTTGAATGTCCAGCAAGTTCTTAGAGAAGAAGACAACTCAAACATTCATCCAGAGTTCCAAATAGAAGACGTGTTAGAATCAGCGGCTGTGATCGAAGAACACCAGTTCATTCCAAGTTCAAGCAACAACGGATCCCCACTCCATCAGAAAACTAATGGACCAGAGAATCTCGAATCCAAGAACCTGTCTTCGCTTAAGACTAGTAGCTCGGGTGATGAGATTGGCTTTTCTTTGCAGTTAGGTGAGTCAGATACAAAGAAAAGAAAGCGAACTGGTTCACCAGATGGTTCTCAAGAACATGAAGAGTCAAGGTTATGCTCATGAGACTTCATAACATACCAGTGGATTCAACTATTATTTTTCCACTGCATTTTTCTCCAGAGGAAAGATATTCAGAATAGCATATATGTAATGGCTAATGTCAAGGATAGTCAAAAGTTATGAGCATGTATGTGTTGGTAGATTATGAACACCTATGAATTTTGTACCTAAAGAACATCTTGGAGCATAAGCAATTACAATTAAGCCTCCCAAAAGGAATTGTTACCAGTGTAAGTAGATACAAAGAAATATCAAACTACTGCTGCAAATTTTTACTTCATCAACCGAATTGAACTGTACTAATTCTTTGTTGCTACTCGCTAGTCGGTAGATACATTTGGCCAACCTTGGTCAGCTTGAAACTTTACAAATTCAGCCAGAAGCTTGATTTCTTCGTCCTGCAACCGCGGTCCAAAGGTACATTGTCCTCTCGGTGTGCATTTCTCTCCAAATCCCTAAAGTAAATCATCAGAGACATACTTCAGATCATTTAGCAAAGTGGAGGAATATTCTCAGTTTTATACAAGGAAGTTCTTCAAGGAGATCTCACCGGCATTCTTCCCTTTCCAAAGTAGGTAACACGATATATCTCTTCCGCGGTATCAACTCCATTTCTGTAGAAACGTAAAAAAACCATTGCAAATCTTAAGAGATAAATATCTGTGTAACCGATTTTTCCTGTCAGAATACTATAGATGCACATAACACACAGTTCTTTGAGTGTCCAGCATTGGTTATATTACCTTTCGAGGTCTTTTGTGAAAAGCGTTGCGCCCTGGAAAAGTGAAAGAATATAGTCTAATAGACTCAAAGGGAAATGAAAGATGCCATAAGAAGAGAATCAAGAGTGGTTTTTAACTCACCGGTTGAATAATATTTCCACCTGTATCGTGACACCCGATACAAGCTCTATTAAACAATGTAGCTCCTCTCTGTATATCCAAAGTCTGCCCAAGAGATTCTACACCACAATACCAACCAAAGCAAGAAACTTTCATAAACACATTCAAAACTTACTTCAATTCCAATTACAATACAACTATACATTGACTACATCATTGTTTCCGGTTGCATAATCCAGATTCCAGCATAAGTCAAGATTCCATATCAGTAGTTCAACATTCTTGAATGAAACAACAAATTCAGACAGAATCTTTCTCAAAACCCTTTTCAATTGTCACAAGCACTGAGACAAGTGTCCTACACAAATGCTCTGTTAACTTATAACATACGAATTCCTTAAACTGGAGAGCTGTTCTGTAATGTCTCAATCAAAATGCAAATACTCTAAAGGTGGAAGCTTGCTTTGGTCGGAGGATATTAGGGTTTACCTGGAGGGAAACAGATGGGTGAAACAGCAAGTAGAACCGCCGTGAGTGGCGGAGCTATCTTCTTTATCAGAAAGTTCAAATCTTTGTTGTGATTTGGAAGAATTGGGTATTTCAATTCTCTTTCGCTTCCATTGACCTTTTGAACAATATATATAAACTCATGGTCATGAATTAAGCCATATCTATCAAAATGTACATAGAGATAGAAAGAAAGAGAGAACCTTTTGGGAGGAACAAAAAAGATTGGAGGTGCGAGCAGAAACAGAAGAGAGAAGAAGACTCATCTCGATGGATCAAGTTTAGAAATTGGCGGCTCAGCCTTCTTTCTTCCTTTTTTTCGCGTTTTAACCGGTTTGGTACAACTAGAATGGTTAAACCGGTTATACAAATCCGGTATCAGAAAAGCGGAAAGAAAATAGAACGCTAAAATGCGTTATGCAAGCAGAGTCATGAAATGCGTTAGATCAAATTTTTTTCTTAGATATCATGTTTTGTATGTACTACGAGTAAAATTTCTATGTGATACCTTTTTTCCTTGAAATTGTTTACAAAAAAATTAATGTGATCAAAACTATTTAAAAGCTAAGGTTAAGGTGTTATCTATATTTGGCGTGTGATTCAATTGTATTCGAAGAATTAAACTGTTAAAACGTGTACGATGAAACTCAAGAGGTGTGGATGAGTATATATATATGTCATGTACTATAAAACAAAACCTTTCAATTCATGCTTGGTACCAAATCTCTCTGCTTATTTTGTAATAAAAATCAATAAGTTTCATTTTGAAATTGGTCAAATATCTTAACTGTTCCACGCGCCCCTAATTTTTTCTCTCCCGAAGCTTTTCTTGCGACAACCCTAACTCCGCCGTGTTCTTGCCTCTCCGGTGTCTGGTTGCGACCAGCGCCGTGAGAGGGCTGTTGGTTACCTTGGTCTCGTTTCATCTTTGCACTTGAAGACTCCCGAGAGTTGACTCGGCTCTGTTTCTCGTGGCGAGTGTCGTAGGCCTGCCGTGCGCGACGACCGTTTCTACGGTGACTGAAATCTCCTGCTTTTTGCCTCTACTGCCTGTAGACGGCGATAGATCAAGGTGGAGGCTGTGATTTCCGGTCCTAGCGTCTCGCATCTAAAAGCGGCGGAGCAAGCTGATGTTTGTAGATCTGTCCCAGATCGCCTTCTTCCTGGTGTTTTCGATCGTCGAGAGTGCTTCCCTTGGCTGTGCCGTGCCGTGGTGTCGCTTAACCTCTTCTGCTCGGACTCATTTTTTCCAAGATCTCTCTTGGTCTAACCGTCGCGTTTCGGCTCGTGTCTGCCGGAGTCCTGGGTTTTCTCTGTGTCGGGTTGTTCGCCTTGAGGACAGCTTACTCCCGCACGCCTAAAGCCTCTGTCCACTCCGTGCGTGTCGATTTCGTGTGTTGGAGTTTCAATCGAAAGGCTTTCTTTGGCTCTTTGGATGGTTTGGCAGCCTCCTGTTGGGGTTTCGACCCTTTTGAGCTTCTGATTCCTCAGCCTCTCTTTTGTGGCCCTCCTTCGCATAGGTTTTCAGAGCATGGCTTCAGTTGGCGCTTATTGTCTTTTCTCTTTCGTCGAGCCTTGTCTTTTTTGGAGTTTCATGTCTCTGTTGGCATCTTCTGCTTGTGGACAGCAGCAGGATTATTAGGAGCGTGTTTCTCTCGTGGCGGGTCAAGATCCCTCGTCGAATCAGTAGCTCAATTTGCTTCTTGTGTAGCTGCTGTGGTGGTTGATAAGGTGAGGTTTTAGTTATCGGTGGTAGCTTGCTCTCCTCTCCTTTTGAGATCTCCGCAAGTATTTCAATTCTTTGGTTTATTTCAAGGCATGTTCTCTGTTGTGGCTTCCCGTTGATTTCACTTTTGTTTGAAGATTGCTTTGCTTTGCGTTTCTTGCCTCTTGCTTGCGGTTTGACTGCGCTTTAGAGGAGCTAGTAGGGCTATTGGCTTCAGGTGTGGTTGTGATTGGTTCTTATTTTGCTCTGCGCTGCTGACTTCGGGAATGAACTTGGTAGAGGGAGCTTGCACCTTTTGCTTAATTTGGCTTGTGAGGTTTCGTTTCTGGGAAAGCTCATGGATTGAAACGAAGAGTCAATCTCACATGACGCAGGGAGAGTATGTGATCGATGATTTGGAGTTTTCACCGTTGACGGCTCGGTCTCGGATCTCCTGCGAAAGGCTTCTAGAGCTAATTGTCTGTCGTATCTTGGTGTGTTACAATCTGCAACAGCCCTTCTCCTTTGCAACTCATCTTGGAAGGACAATAGAAACGTCATCGCTTCATCTTGTTCCCGTAGCTTCATTGCATGGTTGTGTAGATGGACCGAAAGTTTGGTTTAATTACCGTTTTTATGCTTCCATGTTTTTATCTTTTTTGCCATGGAACCATGTTTTTAGGTTTCTAATCTCTTGATTGTAACCTAAAATGTTTTCATTTATGAAATATTTACAATTTAGCAAAAAAAAAAAAAAAAAAAAAATCAATAAGTTTTGACGTATGACACAATTTTTCATGCAATTACACATATTTAAAGTGAAACTTTTTTTTGTAAAAAAACGTTAACTTCATTATCAATATTTTGACGTGTGATATAATAGTTGTATTCAAAAAACTTAACTACAAAAACGTTTGCGACTGTCAATTTCATGCTTGGTATTTCAACAATCTCTATGCTAATTGACCAATAATTATCGTAAATTTGTGGAACTAACATTTCTCCATTTAGAAATAAAGTAAAGATGTAGGCGTTTTACGACTTAAGTGATCACCCAGTCACTCACAAGTCACAACCTTAGTAACAAACTCTGAGATTCTATTATAATTATAATATATAACATCTGTTTGTTTCGAAATTTGAACAGCATAAATAATTAATTAGTATATTTTAAAAAATGTTTCGTATATTTAAATTGATTTTGTGGATTGACGACTTGATGTGAACTAAAGTTATCTGTCTCTGTTAATTAGTCATAGAAATTAGTAAGTGTTGACGTGTTTATGCCTTGAATGAAATTGTGTAAAAAAAACAATAAAGTGAAAACCTTTTTTAAAAAATGGTGACTTGTTATCTGTTGAATTGGAAGAGCTAAACTACTAAAGCAAATCTGTCAGTTTCATGCTTGGTATCCAATGATCTCAATGCTAATTGGCCAACAATTTTAGTAAGTTTTTAACGTGTGTACCTGAAATTTCCTCTTTCGTTTTTTTAGATGCATGTACGCTTTTTGACGACTCAACAAGTTAAACTAAAGTGATCCACTTACAATCGTTGGTAACAACCAAAGGTCTTAGCTTAGATTTTCTTATAAATACCACATGTGTGTTTAGTAGGTCTCTATCTCTCAAAACACAAAATATCACTAGAGAAGAACAAGAATATGGAGAATCCAAATTTCAATACACTTCCTGAACATCTACAAATGGAGATTCTGTCACTGTTGCCTCTGCAATCCTTGGGTAAATGCCTCTTCGTCTCAAAGCAATGGAGATCTTTAATCCGCTCCCAAGAATTCAGAGATCTTTACTCGAGCCGATGGATGACAGACGATCTTGACAAAGAGCTACTTGATCTGCTACTCAGCTAGTCTACCATGATTAAATCTTCAACTTGAGGTCTGAAGAGTTTAGTGTCATTGTTCGTCTCATATATTTCTATTGTCCATTAATTAATCTTTATTTATGCTAAATAATAATGTTGTCTCTTGAGTATGTTATTGGGATTATTCGAATCCATTTCTATTGTCGTACGTTAATCTTTGTTTATGTTATATAAATAATAATGTTCCATCAATTCATATGTAACTTTAATAACGTAATAATAGTTCGGTAGAGTTGAGGAAACCTTGTTTCTCTAAGTAGCCAAATTGAACTTAGATATAATAAATGATTTTCTCAGCCTGAGTGTACTTTAAGATTTGAGATAGAAAAAGGATGGGAAATTTGATAAAGGAGAGAACATAGAGTGCAGTTTCCAATTGCTGCAAATTGATATTTCATGGTTAATAGATGAGCCTTTACAACAAAGCATCCGCGCGATAAAGATGATGCTGTAACAAGCTTTTCCGATCAGTTTTGTAACGGATCTGATGGAGTAACAAGCTTTTCCGATCACCCATTTTGTGGGTAGTTTTGAGTGGTCCTAGAGCTCACATCAACTGCCAAAAACACAACAACCAAAGTCGCTATGTTTTTCTCTTCCTCTCGCTCTCTTCCCATTATGATGACGAAATTATAGAAAAGAACTGAAAAACGAAATATCAAATAGGAGAAAATAATAACAAATCCTTTACAATAAATTAACAAAACATGGTTTTTAATTTAGCGTCTTCCGGGGATTTCTCAAAACCCCATTGTTGTGTTTGTGTTGTACATAAACTCTGACGATCGCCTTAAGCAAAGCAAAGTCATGAAATGCGTTAGATTTATTTGAAGTCATGTTTTGTTTCTTGGATCATGTTTTGTTCTGCACAGGTAAACATATTATATAAGATTTGAAGTCATGTTCTGTTTCTTTAATTTACAATACATCAAATTCTCAAGTTGGCTAACTAAACATCATATCAAAATTTACTATAATTTCTATTGATACAAAAATAAACTTACTAATTAATTCTATGATCAAATGAATATACTCTGAGTAAAATATATATATACCTATATTTTTTTTACGTGTGACATTTTTTCCTTGAAATTATCTACAAAACACTAATGTGAACAACTATTTAAAAAGTTAAGGTGTTATATATCTATATATTTGATGTGTGATTCAATTGTATTCGAAGAATTAAACGGTTAAAACGTGTACGATGAAACTCAAGATGTGTGGATGAGTAGATATGTACTGTAAAAACAACACCTTTCAAGTCATGCTTGCTACCAAATCTCTCTCTGCTAATTTAGTAATACAAATTAATCAATACGTTTTGAAGTATGACACATTTTTTCATGCAATTACACATAACTAAAGTGAAAACCTTTTTTTTAAAATGTAAATTAACTTAATTATCAGTATTTTGACGTGTGATATAGTAGTTGTATTCGAAGAACTAATTAATTACAAAAACGTGTGTGATGAAAGAAACTCTGTCAAATTTTCATGCTTTGTATTTCAATAATCTCTATGCTAATTGGCCAATAATTATAGTAAGTTTTAAATTGATTTTGTGGATTGACGACTTGATGTGAACTAAAGTTGTTATGCGTACAACTCTCTGTTAAATAGTCATAGAAATTAGTAAGTTTTAACGTGTTTATGCCTTGAAATTGTGTACAAAAAACAATAAAGTGAAAACCTTTTTCAAAAAATGCTAACTTGTTATCTATATTTTGACGTGTGATTCTGTTGTAATGGAAGAGCTAAACTACGTACTAAAGCAAATATGTCACTTTCATGCATGGTATCCAATGATCCCAATGCTAATTGGCCAATAATTATAGTAAGTTTTTAAGTGTGTTGAGGTGAAATTTCTTCTTTCGGTTTTTTAGATGTACGCGTTTTACGACTCAACAAGTTAAACTAAATTGATCCACTTACAATCGTTGGTAACAATCAAAGGTCTTAGATTTTCTTATAAATATCACATGTGTGTTTAGTAGGTCTCTATCTCTCAAAACACACAAAATATAACTAGAGAAGAACAAGAATGGAGAATCCAAATTTCTATACACTTCCTGAACATCTACAAATGGAGATTCTGTCACTGTTGCCTCCGCAATCATTGGGTAAATGCCTCTTCGTCTCAAAGCAATGGGCATCTTTAATCCGCTCCCAAGAATTCAGAGCTCTTTACTTGAGTCGATCGATGTTAGACGATCTTGACGTAGTGTTATTACTATTAGATTTGCTTCGACCAAAATTAAATCTTCAAACGTGAGGTCTGAAGAGCTTAGTGTCATTGTTCGTCTCATATATTTCTATTGTCCGTTAATTAATCTTTATTTATGCTAAATAATAATGTTGTCTCTCGAGTATGTTATTGGGATTATTCGATTGTCGTACATTAATCTTTGTTATGTTATATAAATAATAATGTTCCATCAATTCAGATGTAACTTTAATAACGTAATAGTTCGGTAGTTGTGGAAACCTATTTTTCCTCTTAGTATGGCCAAATTGAACTCAGAATAAATTATTTTTTCTGCCTGAGTAATTTGAGATATATATATAAAGGATGGGGAAATTGATAAAGGAGAGAACAGAGTCAGAGAGTGCAGTTGTCAATTGCTGCATAATTGATACTCGTACTGGTTAAAGTTGCAACCTGAAGGCTGAAGTTTAAGTTACATAACTATACAACAAAGAGTCTTCCGAGGCTCATTTCATTATCCGATTTCATATCCTAAAGCGATGAATATCAGTAAATACACATCTTAGATACCAAAGCTTAAGCTTAGCTGAGTTTTATCCTCAACAACAACAACAACAACTACTACTACTACTAGTAGGTAGTGGGAACGTAACACAGAGAAAAATGCACTATCCCTTGGTTAAATGATGGCACCCTTAGTAAAGCATCCTCGTGATAAAGATGAAGCCCTAATCCAAATCTTGCCCAGCATCACCATAGCCTTTGTCGTTTGAATTGTAGGCTTCTTTGTTTTTAGGCCCATTGTCATGTTTTCTTTTTATAATAAAGATCATTCAAATCATTTTCAAGTTTTACATTGTGATTATGTTGGTTCACGTTAATCAATAATTAGTTGGAGAAAAATAAAAAATATATTCAATCATATTTCCATTTTTACTTGTACAATTGCGAAAGAATCTTAAAGTCAAATCCCTTAATCAAATGATACAAATTTCAAAAACAAAAAGATTGAGAATTTAAGAGCTAGAGTTAATATTTTGACGTGTGACATAATAGTTGTATTCGAAGAACTTAACTACAAAAACGTGTGCGATGAAAGAAACTCTGTTAATTCCATGCTTGGCATGTCAATAATCTCTATGCTAATTGGCCAATAATTATAGTAAGTTTTAAATTGATTTTGTGGATTGACGACTTGCTGTGAACTAAAGTTGTTATGCGTATATCTCTCTGTTAAACAGTCATAGAAATTAGTAAGTTTTGACGTGTTGTTGCCTTGAAATTGTGTACAAAAAGCAATAAAGTGAAAACCTTTTTTAAAAAAATGTTAACTTGTTATCTATATTTTGACGTGTGATTATGTTGTATTGGAAGAACTAAACTACGTACTAAAGCAAATCTGTCAGTTTCATGCTTGGTTTCCAATGATCTCAATGCTAATTGGCCAATAATTATAGTAAGTTTTTAACGTGTGGAGGTGAAATTTCTTCTTTCGTTTGTATGTACGCGTTATTACGACTCAACAAGTTAAACTAAAGTGATCCACTTACAATGTTGGTAACAACCAAAGGTCTTAGATTTTCTTATAAATATCACATGTGTGTTTAGTAGGGTTCTATCTCTCAAAACACAAAATATTCACTAGAGAAGAACAAGAATGGAGAATCCAAATTTCGATACACTTCCTGAAGATCTACAAAAGGAGATTCTGTTACGGTTGCCTCTAAAATCCTTGGGTGTATGCCTCTGCGTATCAAAGCAATGGAGATCTTTAATCGGCTCCCAAGAATTCAGAGATCTTTACTCGAGCCGATGGAAGACGCCAAACGATCTTCGCCAAGCGCTAATTTATCTGCTACTCTGGTGGTAGTCTACCATGATTAAATCTTCAACGTGAGGTCTGAAGAATTTAGTGTCATTGTTCATCTCATATATTTCTATTGTCCGTTATTTAATAGTTATTTATACTAAATAACAATGTTGTCTCTCGATTATTCGAATCCATTTCTATTTGTCGTACGTTAATCTTCGTTTATGTTATATAAATAATAATGTTCCATCAATTCAAATGTAACTTTATAATAACGTAATAGTTCGTTAGAGTTGAAGAAACATTTTTTCTCTTAGTAGCCAAAATTGAACTTAGAATAAATGATTTTTCTCAGCCTGAGTTCTTAAGATTTGAGGTATATAAAAAGGATGGGAAATTGATAAAGGAGGGGAGAGAGAGTTAAGTTGCCAATTGATGCTCTTAAAGTTGCAACGTGAAGTTTAAGTTACAGAACTATGCAAACAAAGAGTCTTCTGACTCTTCTCCCAACTCCCATTTCCGATTTCAAATCCTAATGCGATCAATATTAATAAATACTAAATACTGAAATACACATCTTAGATATCAAAACTTAAGCTTCGCTGAGTTTTATCCTCAACAACAACTACTACTACTAGGTAGTGGGAACACAGAAAAAAATTCACTTTAGAAAGCATCCTCGTGATAAAGATGAAGCCCTTGTGTAATTTCCAGTTCCAATAAAAGTTTAAATGTTTAGTAAAAAAAACGAAAAAAAAAAAGATGAAGCCCTAATCCAAATCTTGCACAGCATCACCATAGCCGTTGGCCATGTTCGGTGTTCAGTCGCTAGCGACCCAAATAAGCGACCGGAAATAAGCTGTAAATACAAGGGTTTTGTGATCCCAGAATGTGGGGAGCATGCCGCTGTTAATGATTACGGTGACGCTGCAACCATTTTTTCAGTCGCTGGAAAAAGCAGCAGCTTGTTTTCCACTCAGCGACAGCCCCTTTCTCTATGGAGTTTAAAATCTCAGCGACAGTTATATCATTTTCCTTTGTATTTTTCAGTCGTCGGAGTGTGTCGCAGCGACACCTAAAAGAACAGGGCCATAGTCAAAGGATCTAGTGGAGGCCTTGACGCGTGTGTACGAAACGTCTCTCAATCGTTACTTGAGGCACTCTCTACCAAGATTGTACTTTCCTCTGGGATCATAAGATCATATCTTAGTTATAAGTTCTTATAATTAATATATTCTTTTATATCCTTAATTCATATCTTGTATAGATTTTATCTCTCTTAGTCTCATGTATATATATCCTTGTATGTTGTATCAAATAATCAATCAATAAATATCATCTTCTTCTACATATATGGTACATAAAATGATGGATGAAGATAGAGAGAGAGGTCCATAATTAATGCTTATGAATGACTTAGTATTTGGGACGAATTGTAACACCTTTGACAAAGAGCCCTGACTTCCACAGTTGGCACTCGTATTCATACATTGCAAAAGAGATTTCCCCGATGTTTGTCACCGATGTGGTGAACTCGCCAACTGGAATATCAATCCATTGGTTAGTTATGTGACCTGCCATGCTCATACGATGCTCTTGCGGTTGCTCTCTACTATTAGGTAAGACCAGCTTCAGCTTCACTGGTTTCTTCCATTTGAATTTGGTGTATTGCAATAACACCACAAACACTACCTCGTATCTTGTACTCGGGGACAGATATCGTGTGTCAAACTTTCCTTCTACGTCTAGCCAGCTTGCTTTTCTCAAATACGCAATTTCCACGACAGATTCGCTGGAAAATATTGTGTTTAGTGATAAGACAATAAATCTTCGAAATATGTAGGCCAGACCTTACTAAACTTACAAGAAACCTCCACAAATCAATTGTAAGAAAGCTCTTAAAAAATTTTAAAATAATTTTCTAAAATGCGTTTTTGATGGTTTTAAAAAAAAAGATTATCTCTCTAACTCTTAAAAATAAATAATGTTAAGAGAAGTTTTACTATGGATTTTGGTTTGGTAGAGTGAGCCAGGTCCAATTATTTGAATCTTCTGACCATGTAATAGAAAGTCCCCTTGCGCCAATCATGAAAGTGTTACCTTTTGGTCTCCCGAGAACCAAGAATTTGAACTGTCGATATATAAATCTCCATGTCAATTTCATTTACTGATACCAATACACATATATAAAGAAAATCAACTAAAAAAGAAAAGCAAAATGTTATCACCTCGTACGATAGCCCCGGTAACTGATTCCTATTCTGGAAATTTTCAGTCATGTTGTTTGGCCGGTAAATTTCAACGGCTTCCTCACTGAAAATAAATCCAAACATCAAAATGAGAAAGTTCTAAGGAAACACAAGCTCGGAGGTTTATTCCTTTTATTTGAACATAGATCTAGTTCACTAGGCAAATAATATATAGTAGTTGAGAAAATAACTTCACTATATATATTTTTCTTTTTCATGCAAATGTCATATTTTTTAATTTATCATTAAGAAGGAAATTTAATTAGACTTTTCTATTATAAATGAGAAAGTAATATTGAAGGAAAAGAATATTAGACATTTTGTACAATTGATTTAAAAACATGATTTCACTATTTCTGTCATTGAGAACATTCAACGTGTTAATAAAAGAATTATAAAAATGAAACGTCATAATCTATTAAAACCTTTTTTTAGTGATTTATTAAAAAAAATTGGAAATCCCGGCCCATTACTTAATAATTATGTTAACCTATCATTTGATGATTATATTATTCATGATACATACCATTGGAGCTCTCTGTATATTTCATCAAAATATCATAGATAGTCTAAGTGGGTGGAGCAATGAAATCGTAAGAAATGCTCTTACTTTTGTGCCTCGCTCATAGTGAGACGACTTTGTTGACTTGCAGAGACCGAGAAACCTCCTTCCGGCAGCACTTTCCCAACCTCCTTGACGATTAACATTATGAAATCTTTATCGGATGTGTCACTTTTGATATAAGAAAAGAAAATCAATGAGTCAACTAGCTTTCCTTTATAATTGGTATAGTGTACTAAATAACTAGAATTGTTTGGAAATCCAAACCAGTGGGAGAAAGAGTTTCATGCGGATATATATTTGAACACTACGTGCTAAATTATCCGCCTTAAAATTATTAGATATATTATTTGTCAAGTAATAAGATCATAAAAAGTGGAAGAGTAAAAACCTGTGTTCGGGCAAGAACAAGGCAAACGTTTGGCAAACAGAAATCACAGCTTCCTTCCATTTTTGGGGTCTTTCTGGTTTATGTTTATATCGATATTCCAGATCCCTAAATTGATCGCCGAATTTTCCTTGAAGACGTTTCACCACGGCTGGATCAAGCTTGTAGAAGATGGGAATCACTCGAAGTTTGTTTTGATCCATACATTCTTTGATCTGTACCAGCTCATCCAAACACCATTTTGACTCGGTGTAATCTTCCGAGAAGATAACCAACGCGATTTTCGACTCACCTATCCTATCAAACAGGCTGGTTAGGTATTTGCCCCTCTCCTCTTGATCATCTATAAAGACGTTGATGTTATTGTCTTTCAAGGCAGGCACAAGAAAGCTGATGAAGCCTTTGCGTAGCTCTTTTCCTCGGAAATTGATGAATACTTGAGGTCTCGTTGGAATCAATGATACACTCGAAGAACAAGAAGAAGAGGAAACTAAAGATGCTCCTGCCATCGAAGAGAAAACAAAAGGAGTTTGAGTGATGAAATTAATTAATGTGTGAGTCCTATCTTTGTGAGATATATATACTTAGTATGATGACATTATTATCGTCATTGATCTTCGTTATTACTATTATTAGTATAATTAATCTTCTGAAATGTACATTTTGGTAAATTCCATGTAACGTTAGTCCAAAAATGGAAGCTTCAAATACTTTTCGAAGAATCTCTCCAAAACGAGTGAGAGTTGACTTCTTTACTGACTAAATCTCTCCAAAAACGAGTAAGATCTCTAACTTATTCTATGGTGCAAAAAATAGTGAAAGCAATGTGCTCTTAATTTCGAGAATTTGTTAACGTAATTTAATTCGCAGTTCAAAGAAAATTTACCTCAAAGTAATAATATTATAGTAATTATTATAGAAAATTTGACTCAAAGAAATTATATATATAAAATGAAAATTAACAAACACATATCGTTGACCAAGTCTAAGACTGTTTTTTGGACTATATAAATTAATTAACAAATATATAGCTACTGTTTAGGACTAGTTTTGCTGTTGTTAAAACCACCAAAACTTCAAATTTGCATGCATATACGTTATACGTATGTTCTTAACAACAGCAAAAAAAACAATTGGAGTTTTTGCCTGTGTAAAAAGAAGATCAAATATCCACTTTATAATTGGAATCAGACCACAAGCTTTTGAAAGCTTTATTTTGTGGCACTTAAGGAAAACACACACACAGTGACACACTGACACTATTAAGTACACTTAAGATCATGTGTCGTCCGCATATCAACTCGCTAATGGTGTTTCCCCAAACCTCTTCTACGATCTCAGATTATGCCTCTCAATATTAAGATTGGATTCAGCTCCACTCGTCGATATGTGCAGTGGCGGAGGCAGGGGTTTGATAGGGGGGTCAGTTGACCCCCATAAATTTTCAAAAATCCATTATATGTCATTAGCAATAATTCTAATGACCCCAATTTATAATAAATTTTGACCCCAATACAAAATTAATGTTGCAACTTGAAAGAAAAAATAGTCTAAATATTTGAAAGTTGGATTCTCACTAAAATTTTAGATTCATAATTTACCTTAAATAAAAGAAATACTCACCTAATTTATTTTAGTTTTTACGAAACAGCAAATAAAAAATATCAAATTTTTTAGTGTACTATCTTATATTAAAAAAAAAAAATTTTGACCCCCATAACATAAATTTCTAGCTCCGCCACTGGATATGTGTTTAGATCCTATATACCTTTTCCAGATTTTTTAGACTCTTCTTACACTCGTATAAATACACTTGCAAAGTCTCTAATCATTAAAAAGGAAGAATCAACTTCAGCCCAAAACCAAAGTAGGTTTTTCGTATCATTATCATATCCCATTTTAGTCTTAGAGGGCTTTTTTTCTTTTGAAAAGTCTGAATTGGGCTTTAAAATCCTATCAAAATATTATCGCAGATTTGGACCCATCATAAAGCTTTGATCTAAACATGAAAAGCCTGTTTACAAAAAGGAATTTTGTACAAAACTACAAACTACCTGAAAAAAAAAAAAAAAAACTATAGATAAAAGGGTCAGATAAAAGACACGCATTACGCTATTCGTGCGTCTTCTCAAAATTCTAAACTTAAAATAGTTTGAGCTAATCTAATATAGTTGTTGGAAAAGAAAAAAACTTAAAAATAGTAAAAGCAATGTTAAACAGATTAGGTTTTGCTGTCACGATCCATATCTCATGACTGACCAACATTGAACCAAACATGAATGATGATGATAGCACTCGATGTAATTCTTTGTACTTAGAATTCTAAAAAAGAAAGTCTTCTTCCAGAACATAATATTTTTTTATTTAGTCTAATGTATAATGATTACATAGAAATCACTACGTGAAGGTCGCGATTCAAACATACACAGTAGTAATATAATATAAGAAAATAAAAAAGGTCGATGCTCAAATTTTGAGTTTTTTCTCCCCATCTTTCACACTCCAATTGTGCAAAAGATTTATCATCTCTAATTTCTCCTAGAGAAATAGATTTATTTTGACAAAAAAAGTAATATTGCTCGGGGCGATTAGGGATTAATTAACTCATATAAATAATAGATTATTTAAAATGAGGCCGGTGTTAAAAAAACAACATTTATAGCTAAGGTAGTAACAAACCCAACCAAAGATAACTTTTGTAGCCTATCTACTATTTCTATCATAACTTATTAAAAATCCACATCAAACCATTGGAAGTATTTTGATTATGTCGTAAGGATTATCCCATGTATTTGTTTAAGTATTAGTATAGTTTTTGGTTAACTTCTTTAGTTATTTATTTATATGCGTGCATGCATCTTGACGGATCACATTAAGTTATAGTTATTCTTCAAATTAGCATTTTGCTGGCTCGTATTGATTTTGACGTTTAACTAATTATCTTAGAATCAAGTTTTCTTAATTGTATTTAATCACTTATAATAGCCGCCTAAGTTTATCATTTGGTTTGGGCTGCTTTAAAATATTCGATCTGTTTTTTTCATCTTTGAAAACTGATTTTAGCATCACTGGAAACTAATGATATCATTTTGCGTATAAAACAACCAAATCATATAAAAAATTCAATCCTTTTATTCGATAAAATATCTTTAACATCCGCAACATGAGTGGTAGCTAATTAATTAATTTGTTACTTAAATTGAAAAATATAAAAAAATTCCTAGGTAGAATACTATTTTTTGTCAATGTTAGTATTTTGTATATGTAATGTCCACATATTTCATTTTACGATTTTGATTAAGATATTAGTAAACTAGCCTGAGAATTGAGAAGTAGGTGAAGAAGTTTCCCGATGGCCTCTCATATATATTGGTACGTAATGTGAAACTGATAGTGCATGATTACCAGCAGGAACATTAATTAAAGAAAGTTGAATTCAAATATTGTGAAACTAATAGTGATTTTTTTTTTGGTGTGAAATAATAATGATTATGAACAATGCACCTTTGAACATTAATTAAAGCAAATTGAATTCAAGATTAGCACAGAGGTTGATTGTCCGTCCGAATCATGACAAAAATAAACAAATAATCAAGTAAATCATGATAGTGATTTCAACTTTATGTCATAAAATATAGTATGAGAGACATATACTTTATAATAATGAGTGATTAGATCTGAACCCGTGTTGTGGTTAAACACTTAGGCGGCGGGATTAGTGGGGACAAAATAGATTATGGAGTGTATTCAAATCATTCCATTTAGATAGGTGGGACGATGATTCCTAAACTCTAACCTAGCGGGTACATATATATTTTTAATTGAAAATGAGTATAGTCTAAAATTTAATCTATATATAATAGCAATCTAATAAATACCATTTGCACATCTGAACGGTTGCGTCTTTTTATCGTAACTTTTCGTTAATGTTTTTATTAATTAAAATATATATTTTACGGTTATTTTTTTTTATAAATTGCATTTTGAATGTTTTCTACGGTTGCGTTTTTTATTGTAACTCTTCATAAACAGTTGAAACCGCTTATTCGAATCATTGCAATATTTAGTTTATTTTACGAACAATTGCAATCTTTGGTTTATATATTTAGTTTATTTCACGAATAATTGTAATTTTTGGTTTATTTTATAAATAGCTATAACATTTAATTATCTACCGCCGCGTCTCTCGGTGTAACTTTTCATAAATTATTATTTTAATTCTTAATTTTTAATTACTAAAATGTATTTAAATGAGATTGTAACTATTTAATTGAACTGTTTCAACATTTGGATTATTTGAAAAATTATTGCAACTTTTGGTTTTGTGTTACGAACCATCGTTATCTTTAGTATATTTGATGAACTATTGCAACATTTGGTATAATTGACGAACCGTTGCAGTTTTTGGAATATTTTTTTTTTTTTGGTCGTGAAACGGGAGACAATTGTCTCCCGCAATTTATTAAAGAATCAAAAAGAAATTACAAACGAACATAACGAGGCCTTGTAGCTCCATTAGCATCCTCCAACAAAATCGGATTAACAACATTCGGTGGAGAATTAAAAGAATGGAAACCCAACGGCAATGAGAATGCATAGTTTGCTAACCCGTCCGCTAGGCGGTTAGCCTCCCTATACACATGTGACACTCGGACTATCCAGTCCCTTGATAAAAAGCCATAGCACAAACGTACTAGGAAAGACAGAGGATGCATAGTTTTTGGAATATTTGATATCTACGGTTGCGTTCCGCGGATAAGTTCGTCATATTTTTTAAAAAATATTTAAATACTAAAATATATTTAAATGAATTGTTGTTACCGTTTAATTTAACACAATAGCATTTGGTTTATTTGACGTTGAACGTTTTGGCTTATTTATCAAACCATTGTAATATTTGGTTTATTAGTTTATGCTTTTTGCACTTGGGAATAGTTTTTTAGTTACAAATTATTGTTTTTCTAATATTAATATACTTAATAAATGCTTGTGAGGGTTTTCTTTATCATAATTTTTGTAAAATATATATTGATTTGTTATTAAAAAAATTCAAAATTATTACAATTCATTATAATTTTTTCGTTAGATATTTTTCTAAATGATTTTTGAAATATATTCTCCCGCGACATCGCGGGGGTCCTGAGTCCTAGTAACTAGAATATTAGTCATTACAAATTACAAAACACCTTAATTTTTAGTCATTACTCCCAAAATTAATGCAAAACAGCCAACTTTTCTAGATTTCCATTGAAATTAAATACTCCCTCCTACCCACAAAGATAGATTTTTTTAGAAATTTCACATTCTTTAAGAAATAATGTATAATGACAATTTTAACCTTTTAATCATTTAATACATTTTAAAGAATATATTATTTATTGTTGTTTAATGAGGGTAAAATAGGTAAACTGTATTAAATTTGATATTGGAAACCCAAAACTTTTATCTTTGTGGGACAAATTTTTTTTCTAAAACATTCATCTTTGTGGGACGGAGGGAGTATAATTTCACTTTACATTTAAATGATAATAGCTAATTTTGACGGTTGATAGTATATCAAAATACCTAAGCATAATAAAAGGTGACTTTGTTAATTGCAATTGTTCTAGCAGTCTTAACTTAAATTAAATCTTGAATACTATATCAAGTGATTGAATGGAGGAGAAATTTTTAATGGACCAAGTTTAAACTGATAAAAGCTGGATTAAAATTGATAGGATGGAACTTTTATAGTTTGATTTTTTTACAGTTTGATATTTTTATTTTTTGAGATTATATACTGTCGAATTTAACTACGTATATATGTTTTTTTATATATATAATTAAGGGCTTTCAGTTATATGTACTTTGGAAAAACGTTTAAACGTATATTATGAAACAAGATATGGTTGAAGTCACTAATCAATCAACCACTTCAAACCCTTGTTCAAAAAATCGCTAGGCGCTAGTCGGGCGCTCGGGTTGGGCCTAGCGCCTAGAGAAAAAATCGGAGATTAAACGGGGATTAATCGGAGATTTCTTTTATATAATTTTATTATATATATGTATATATACTAAAATACGGGTGATAAAATTGAGAATGTTGTTTGGTCTAGTGGTCCACCTCTGCGCTATGAATGCCCCTAACCAAGGTTCGAAGCCTATATAATGCCGTTTTGCTATTTTCTTCATTTTAGACTTTAATGAAACGTGAATTGACAAATATGCCCTCGTCTTCTTCATTGCCTATGCGACCACAGAACCCTAATTTCTGCCGTTTCTGTTTTTTTTCACAATTAAGTCATTTTTCCTTTGTTTTTCTTTGGATTTTTACCCAATTACAATAGATCTATAATCCATCTTACGTTATCAACCTTATAATCCATAAAAAATGAAAATTTTTTTCAGATTTCCGATTAATAACCGATTTTAGTGTAATCGCGGCGGCTGCCAACCGCCGAGCGTCTAATCGCCGATTTAACGGCCTAGGCGGCCGCGTTTTAGAACAAGGCTTCAAACGTTCTTTTTTTCCTTCTACTTTCTCGATTTGGTCCCTAAAGACAAAGTAATCAATCAACACATTATGTAAGGTGTTTGAAACGTGGATGTGTAAGCGACCCACTCCACCATGACTTTTCTTTGAAAAAATGTGGTCTATATATAATAGAAGTTCCAATCATGATTACAAATTTACTTAACTATTTGTAAATTTACTCAACCATCCATGTACAAAGTAAACGAAAAAATAAAAGTGACGGCAACTAAAAGCATTATACTAATAGTATCATAATCCAAAAAAAAATTCGTACATATAAGTCAAAAATCTATATTCAAATTAAATTTGAAATATTTAGATATAAAAAAGAGATATAGCTATATATTTCTCTTTGGTTCAATAAAAAAAACCATATTGTACATGGATGTAGAACGGACGGAGCTAGAACCATCCTTCATCAAATCAATGTCACTTTATAGAAAAGCAAAGAACTTGTCCAAAGAGAAATGTTTAAACCTTAAAATCGCAAAGACGTAAAAATAAAACGAATATTGAATAAAACAATATTATAAATGAAACGACAGCAACCTGAAACAAGTCAGAAGAAAATCCTATAAAAAAGGTTGACAGATGTGAACATTAAGATACTTTCACTAATTAGTGGGTCCTTCTATCTATTTTAATGTTAATTATGAAATCATAATTATTATAACTCACTTGATTTGTTATTAGTTTGAGTTTTTTAATTCTATCTTTCTTCTTTTGTCCCGAGGACTTGGCGGACACGAAGGGAGAAAAAGGAAATAATATAAGTGGCGAAAGTAAAAGATGAGATGAATAAGTCATTAGTGGGACGTGCAATTATCATCGATTCTCTTGTTTCTTTTTCTTATAATAAACATTATAAAAATCCAAAGAATCGAAAAATTAACTAGAAAATAGGTTAAAAGGTAAAGTACATTTTTGCTTTCTTAAGTGTAGTCCACCATTTCATAAATTATATATGGTCTACTATATTCAAACTGAACTATATCACACTTGATAGTTGATACATATATCTTTTTATACATTCATAATGTATGATATTTTTTGGCCAGTGGTTGATATTAATTTTGAATATAATTTTGATTGTTTCAATGGAAACATTTCAACGTGGTAACCAAGGTCCAAGTATATGGAATATTGCGATGCTTAACTAATACCGGATCTTAATTAGTATAAGAAGAAAAAGAAAAATAATAATAAGAAGAAGGAAGAATAATCTTTTTAGCGAATTTATATGACCAGACTTCTACTAGGAATCATATCAAAATGAGAAGCTATAGTTCATTTGTTTTTAAGTAATGTATATTTTTCAGCTATACCTATAGTTCTAGTCTGGTTTCGATATTCGACATGAAACTCCTTGCTTCCAGAATTTTATGATAAATGAGTATATAAAAAAAAAACAAATTGTTTTGATTTGATTTTAAGATACTTAAGAGTTTTTTTTTTCCTTGGAAATTCTAAGTTGCCTATGAACGAACAATTCTTATGATAACAAGATAATGTGTGGGTAAGATGATCAAGTTCCCATGTATTTGTGTCATTCGTTAATGGTGGCATATGAATGTGATGATTATTTTTATTGTATACTCTTAATTATTTATTTATCTTAGCCATCCATAATCTTCCATTTCTCGTAATAATATAATATGAAAATTAAAGACAATTTGGTCATATGATTAAGCTTTATAGAATTATAGGTCCTTTGATTATCTAACTAATTAAACATTATGCTGACACAATCATACAGACAAATTAGCCTTAAGTTCTGATCAATCTCCACTAATTATATTATTTTTATATTTAGCATGTGTTTCTAAAAGTGCACAAAATCTTTACCTAATATGCTCTCCATTCTCCAACTTATCAAACACTAATTTGTTATATGTATCTTATTACATTTAAGTATTAATGGAAAGTCTCGATCACTACTACCTAGTATTATAATATCCTAATATCTTCAATAATTTAAGAAGATGCTTTAATAATTTTGTATGTTCCCATTATTTGGCCTTCCGACATTGTTTTATGCTATCGTTTAGTTTTCTTCTTTATCTATATTCGAGCTTATACAGTTGCTTTTTCTTTATTCCAACGACATTGCTCTATAATCTATCACAACGATTACAATCCTTTTTTTTTTTTTTTTTTTTTTTTTTGAATGTAATGTTAAATTATTACAATCCTTTTTTTCTTTATCATCCAAATGAAATATCGATTTGCGTTCGTCATTTTTATATTCTTCGTACAAATTGAAAATTATATTCATATACCCAAGGAGCATTTTTATTTATTCAAATTGCTTCATCCATACCCCATAGAGGTCGTTTTAACTAAAATGCTAAACAATGGTTACGATACATTATAATCTAATTCATATTTGACATTTATTAAAAATTAACAAAATTTAATTTTTGATTATCTTATAATTAGTACTATCAATAAAATGTGAAACCATGGCACAACTAGTCGTAAAATTGGTCGAAAAGCAAATTTCCTTGAAAACAACTTTATCTAAAGTTAAGTAGTTGTATTGTAATAGTAATTTTTTCTGTTAAAGTGTTTTTGTTTTACTAGCCTTTTTTCGTGGAAACACGTAAATTTGACCTATTAACTACTTAGCCATTCAAAAAATAATAATAAACCTAAATATATAAACGGTGGTGGATACCAAGAATCCATCAATCTCAATATATGCCACCTTTTCTGGTGGCATCTCCATTTATGATTTTCGATCACTCTTGTCCATTAAAAAATTACAACTATTTATATTTAGTTATTTTTTATATACATATATATATATATATAGATTACTTGGTATATATGTATATGTGTGAGAGGATCTTTATGCACCTTTATTTTTGCCAGTGCTTTAGGGAATTTAAGACAATGCTAGCAAGTCTCAGACACATTATGTAGTGGGGATCACTGTTCCCATAACTTCTCTATTTTTGAAATTTTCAATTAATTATTTTATATTCAATTATTTCCTTTTTCTGTGCTTTAGGATCAATGACCTAACAAGGTTTGTGCAGGAGTGGGTGGTGATGGGGACCAATTTGATTATTTCAACAATTTCAGATTTGGTTCCATCACTATCTGTCTCTTCTCTATATATAAGTGTATATGCAAATTTTGTGAAATCCAAAATAATGTAATAGTGAAAAAGGACAAGAGAAATGGTACCTAAACATGTATATATGTTTAATGGGCGTGAAAGTGTCCCGTGAATAAATTTATTAAAATTTTGGAAAATCACTAAAAAACAAACAAAAAAAACATTCAATAATGAAAAGGACAATGAAAATTGGTTGATAAATGTAATGAGCAACTCATCCACGATGTGAAGGAACCTAATAAATATAAAATATTGAAATTATAATTCATAATAATTTTATCACATTTATTATCATGTGGGCGCATTTCTGCAAATACAAAGGATGAGCTTGGACATGGCCCTAGTACTCTTGTCTTGTTCTTGTCTAAACTTTTAGTTAATCAACTTATTAATTATCAATATTTAAAAAGATAATTAAGTAAGTCTACAAAGTTATATTGATAGGAAAGTGTGCTCATAAATCTAGTTGGTGGTACCATTAGCTCGGCGATTGACAAATGAATTTAAGAGTTTTTGGGTCTATGATTTAGAGGTTTAATCTTATACACTATTTAAATACTACAAGTGTATTTAAATAATGATGTTTCATTTTTCTCTATTTATATATAAGAATGGTAGAATTAGCGGAATTATATTGTGAAAATATCAAAACATGAGTAGAATCTTAAACTTGTATTTTATACATAAGTAAATCGATCCATGGTATTGGGAATTAATGTTGATGTAATTGGGAACAGAAAATTCATGTTTATATTATATTTCAATCTTCAAAATCAAATTTCTTTATCATTAACAAAATATGACTAACATAATTTTTGTTTTCTTCTATTTAATGGCCATGCCTAGTATATGTCACTCCTACCCACTTCCTGTTTTCGTTCCGTTCCTCCACAACTTCATTACAATGCTTCAACTTCCAGTCTCCATCTTCTATTCCCCCATCTCTTGATATTTTATCACCTCGAATAAATATATAGTTAATATATATGAACTTAATTCAATCTGTTAGAGATACCATGATTTTAATTTTACTGGATCTGAAACTGCACATGAACATAAATTTGGAGAGATAATATATATGTTGTACCGAACTACCAATATCATTAAGTTGGTTTCAGGTGTAAAACAAGTGAACAACTAATAGGTTAGCTTTTAAAAAATTTAACCTATATATTTTTTTTGTTTACAGTCAGAAATAGTAGTATCAAGTGATCTCATACATTTATGAACCGTTTTAATGTACAGTTGCAAAAAAAACAAAAAAAAAACTCAAGTGATATCATATTTTAACAAGTGAAACTAATTAATTTTTCCAATTAGTGAGATTATTTTGGTTATCAATTCTGAATATAAGCCAATATCTAAATTTATAATCAATAGAATACATTTTCGACTTATATAAATAATCTAGTTTTGTATCAAAATTAGAAAACAGTCAATATTTATATTGTTTTATAAAGTTACAAAACAACCTATCATATAAACCCTAACTAAAAATTATAAACCCCCAAACCCTAAGCCTTACACAACTAACCCTAAAACCATGACACCAAATCTCTAAAACCTGAATTTTTAATCATAAAAACCTAAACAAAACGATGAATGTTATAAAAAAATCATTCTATTTTTTACTATTTCATAAGAAAAGTATATAACTATCCCATATATTATGGAGTGACGCATTCTTATCAACCAATCTTCCAATATAAATAAATGACATACCGATAGATTTTCAAACTTTTTATTATATGTATGATTTGTTCTTGGTAACATGTATCTATACGTATTCGTTAATATGAATTGACACATATATAAAGAGAGAGAGAAAGAGAGATTGATACGTACGTAGATTCGCCTGTACATATAACAATGACTATAAGACATTAAATACACAGAGACACGCATGAATGTGTCCACAGACACATAAAATAGACTTTTTTCCATGTGGTCCACTTATTTATCCCACATCTAACACAATTATATAAATCACTTATTGTCCGTACAGTGTTATAACATTATCGGATAATTTTCAATTTTATTTCAACGTATTACTTTGATTTTGTTTTAAAAAAAGAAAAAGAAAAGCGACAAGACAACAAACTTTTTTTCCCAGCAAAGCCATGGACCAAAAACAAAAGCTATATTTTTCCGATTCACTAAAATAGTAAAATCAAAACAGTGAAGTATTTAGGAATGGGTTCCACCAAAACGTGGCTTATGTTGTTTTTTCCCATCATGGACCTCACACGTTTGGCACGTGTACAACTATACACTTGTGTGCTCATGAGGGTTCATTTTGGACCTTAATTTGTGTTACGTTAAATTAGAAGTGATAAAAAAAAGAAAAAAAGAAGTGCAATTCAAAATTAGATAGAAAAAAAAATAGATAGATTTTTGTAAGATATAATTTTTAAAAACTAAAAGATTTATTGTTTTAAATGTTAATTATATAACACTAATTTATTGAACATATTTAACTCGATCCAATATCCGACATATTGACTTTTCATATATGAGAACCTATACATCATAATCTTTAACAAAATTAATTAAATGCAAGAAATTTTATTTTGATTATCAACCAAGAACTTACTATAGTGTTACATAAACTGTAATTTGATTTCAGATACTCGGCACTGATTCAAACCCAAAAGATATCGATTAAATCCGATCCAAAATTTTAAAATATCCGAATGAAATTTCGATCACTAGTCTTGAAATATTAATCGAATGCGATCGGAATATCCGAATGTCAATGCCTAAAACTATATAAAGATTATAGGTCAAAATAATATACACGGTGGAATCTTCTTGGTAATTGCATGGCGTGGTGAGGAATTAACACCCACCCATAGCCATGGCATATGCGACGTGCATGCTTGTGGATTTTTTTTGGTTTTATACGAGTTCTTCGAGAGAAAATTGTTTTACCAAAATACCCCTTAAGATTCTTACCTATGACATATACTGACCAATCATATCATTGCTTAATATTTATTGTATTTTTAATAAATCAATCCTAATTTTTGGTCTAGTCAAAAAGAAAATTGAAAAAGGTATTTTAAATTTTCTCTTAACTATTTTAGCAAATGATTCCTAATTTTGCATGTAGTCAAAACAAAAACGTAAGCAAAATTTAAATTTAGCTAGATTTATTTCCTTTTTTTTTAATGATATATCCCAAGATATAAATAGCATTTATGCTAAAATACTTATACACGGAAAAAATAACAGATTTCATGGTAAAACTTTACTAACAAAAAAAAGTCAATTTTAAATTTACAAAATTAGGAATACAAAATATTTATACCATATCACTACAAGTCAAGTCAATAAAAAAAAAAAAGCTATATACAGTCACATGTGCTGGTTTTTGTTAAGATATTTCTATAAAGGAAATTAATTGTAAAGAAATGTAAAATTTTCAAAAGGATAATTTATTCTCTTTCTAGAAATAATCTTTTTTTTAATTTTCTCATTTTTGACTTTTTTATTTCTCTCTCTTCCTTAAATAAAAAGCCTCCCTCCATAGATTTCTTCACCAGTCTTCTTCTTCCTCCAAACTCTCTCTTCTCTCAAACCTTTTATCAATGGCTGTTGAAGCAAGACACATGAATCTCTTCTCTTCTCCATACATTACCAACAGGTAAATTTCATTCTCTAATCGATTCCATTTCTGTGATTTTTTGAAGTTTTATTGATTTTTGTTTCATTTTTGCAGAGAATGTGTTAAATCTCAAACGAATATGAATTACAACAACGGAGGACAACAAATCGGATTCACCGGCGGTGATTTTCCGGTGACAATCGGTGATCGGAACTTACAGTACATAGATCCGATTAACAGCTTCAACAAAACAGAAAGCAATCTAACAGCGATTTCAAAACGTCAAAGAGATACAACGTTTGATTCAAACGCATCTCAGAAACGCAGACAAATCGCGTTTTCTCCAACGTCATTAATCGACGCAGAGTTAGTTTCTCAGATCCAACAGCAAAACTCAGAAATCGATAGATTCGTTGCACAACAAACGGAAACGTTGAGAATCGAATTAGAAGCGAGACAAAGAACGCAAACGCGGATGTTAGCAACAGCGGTACAAAACGCGATTTTGAAAAAGCTAAAAGAGAAAGACGAAGAGATAATAAGAATGGGGAAATTAAACTGGGTTTTACAAGAACGTGTGAAGAATCTCTACGTTGAGAATCAGATCTGGCGTGATTTAGCTCAAACTAATGAAGCTACTGCGAATAATCTTAGATCAAATCTTGAACAAGTTTTAGCTCAAGTTGATGATTTTGATGCGTTTCGTCGTCCTTTAGTTGAAGAAGAAGACGCAGAATCTAGCTGTGGAAGTTGTGACGGAGGTGATTTAACGGCGGTTAACGGTGGGTGTAGACGGTGCGGTGATTTAACGGCGAGTGTGTTGGTGTTGCCTTGTCGTCATTTGTGTTTGTGTACGGTTTGTGGATCGTCGGCTTTGTTAAAGATGTGTCCTGTATGTGATATGGTCATGACTGCTAGTGTACATGTTAACATGTCATCATGACCTTGTTTTTTTTTTTAATTTAAGGATTAAAGAGTAAAAATAGGTGAAAAAAGAAGAAATGTGACTCTTTTTTTTTTGAGATTATTTAATATGGAATTGATTCATTATTTGTTTGTAGTTTTTGTATATTTTCTTATTTTGGTAATGACAATTCGTACGGAATCAATGCGATCTCTGTAACCGTGTAAATTAAAAAGATACGAAAGTTTTTAGAGTCAAAGAATGTGATAATTTTTGTAATTTTTATTATTGAATTTGTGGAACTGCATAATGACTTTAACACTAGTCAGTTACGTATATTCTGAAAATTTCTGATGGTTATAATTGTAAAGATTTTTTTTGAAATTTCGAATTGATATTATAGCATCTTTTTGTAATTCTTAATCATGTACGTAGTACATTCGTGAAAATAAAATAAGAATATGTAGCATGTAATTGTGGAATTAAACGAAAAAGATTCGATTAAACTTTTGAATGCTTGGTGATCTAATTTGAATTATAATTTTTTCATAACCACATAAATCACGATTCATTATACTTACATATCCAAAGGTTACCAATTATATTAGAGAAAAAAATTATAGGAGTAGTAGATGACGGATTGACGGTGAAAGAACGATGTTGTCAAAATATTGATCTTTTTGTAAATCAAGACAATATTAGTAAACTAGCTAATTTAAGTCATAATCTTTTATAGACGTTTTTTCACAATTTGAAGTATGGCATTTTTTTTTTCCTTTTTCTTTTATAAAGCATGGTTCATGTTTAATGCGTTTACAAAACTAACCATTCTTGTTAAGTGTACAACAACCACATTAAACTCTTGATTTTTGTGAATAATCATTATAGATTTTGCTGTGTGTTTATGCTTCGGAACGCACTAAACCAAATTTTATCCTTCAATTCAATGTTAGTTAGTGTCTTGTTGCAACATTAATACTAATGTACGTGTAGATTAAGCAGGAGAATAACTCTTGATTTCTTTCCTAGTTTTTGGTAAAATCACGATGCAATCTTACTGGTTTGGTTTAAAACATAATCTATTTCCTTAATCCTTACTTTTTTTTTTTCTTCTAGATAGAAATTGGAAATGAAATCGTGTATATCGGTTTTTAATATTATTATACAAAAACATTTTGGTTATTTTCCTGGAAACTTCAGAAGTGGAAGCCAAAAATGGAAGTTGCAAAAGACGACATAATAATTGAATGTGGGAAAGAAAATTTTAAAGAATCTCTCCAAAACATGTGAGATGGTCCTTGGCCTTTTATTTCTCCTCTAGCCAAGCAATTACATATAACAAAAATAGGAAAACAAATTCTCAGTGTAAAGAAACTTATCCTTGAATTTAGAAAATATGAAAAGGCATTGACGAAATATTGTTACTTTATCTAATATTTTTTGTTATCCATTAGATGGAAAATCCAAAATATTGCATTATAAGGTTCAAATTATTATTTTTTAAAATTAATCTCTTTTGGTTTGGTACAATTTCTTAGTCGGATTTGGTTTCATACTGGTTTAAATATGTGAATGTTTTTAAAGTGTGTGTTCTGATAAGTCTATATATTTTTGGCTAATTCGGTTTCGACTATGGCTTGTTATTTATATATGTTTGAAAATATAATCTATATTATTAAAAATTGTTATTAAAAACTAAATTGTTAAGCATTCTTAATTTTTTTTAACTATGTTTGATTTTTACTTAAAGTGTCACTGGGAATTATTTGTACTCAAAGTGTCATCAATATCTATTATCAAGAAACACACAAAATTCATAATTTTCTTGGTGTCCTTTCTTGTTCTTCCATAAAATTCGAATTTTGCTTTCTAACTCCCAAAAAATGTTGCCCACTAAAGGTTATGTAATTATGTCGCAATCACTAATAATGAAATTGTCCAGTGACGTTCAATATAACAAAAATGTATATAAATTTGTTTTCTAAGAAGAATCAAATTTCGCTATCCCAACTATAAAAAAGTAGAAAGGAAAACGTCATAAAAAGCAATAGTCTGAATTTGATACCTTCAACGACATTAGCAATTCAAAGTCTATTGTTATTTGTCGTGTAATAAACTTTATAATTTGGGGTCGTATCTTGTGCAGTGCATATAGACAAAAAAAGACCCCATAAATTTTCAGATTTGATAATAAAATAAATGTATTCAAATATATCTACCATTTAGGTGCATATCAGAACGCAGAACGATGAATACGATGTGTGAATTCACGATTTACGATGTTTGCGTTCAAGAAACGTTACAATGTCGCTATCCAATATTTATATTTTTCCTCTTGATTACATAATGCGTCCAACAACTTTTTTTAGTGATGACATTTCGATATTTGGTTAAGATGATTCAAATGCTTACATGCACATCTTCACTAAACCCTGTTCCCTAAGAATATTCCAAAATTTGGCCCTAATTAACACTAATTATCTACTCCATTGATTAGTATAGATACTTTTTTGGTTAACCAAAAAAATATAAATACCATATCTATATAGTCTTTAAAAATCAGCATGTCACGTCTCATCTTACATATAATATAATGATGATTTAAACAACTTCAAACGTTAAATATTGCTCTCCAATAATGCTAACACAAAGTATGCTATTATATAAGATTGTTCATAGATTTGATATCCATATACCGGGAACTATATCACTAATACATAACAAGGAATTTCATCAAAACTCCTACTTTATCCCTAATCAAACAAAATTTCAAAACTCACTTATTTTAATAAATACATAATAGTTTTAAACTATTTCCTAATTCGCGTGAAAATGTTAAAATGATACTTATATTAAACTAAAATTATGTATTGATGTTCTAGAAACCAAATTGAATTTATGTGTAGGTTATTGAAATTTATGCAGTTGAAGTGATTTGGAAATGGTTTAGGTTAGTGAACAACATAATGTGGTGATTTACAATTGTTCTTAGTTTTAAGGTGTTTAGAGTACTTTAAAATGTTTTAAGGTGTTTTTAAGGATAAACCTCCTTTAAAAGATATATATAGTTCAAAGTAGAATAGGCGTATTAAATTAACTGATGTGATGATATCTTTCATATGTTCCAGAAGTAGTACATGACTTGTCTTATTATTTGTTGAGTTTTTCGTATGATGACGAGATGCGTAAGTTCATTCTCTCGCTTGATGATGACGATTTGCGCTAATCTTGTTTCGAAATGGTAAATTACTAGATTTCACCCCGCGGTACACCGCGTGTCGATTTTTTAACTAAAAAATTAAATTTTAAATTGTATTTTTTAATATTGTTTATTTTGTTAAGTGTTTAAGATTGTATAATTGTATTTTGATTGTTAATTTTAAGATTTCATCCGTGATATTAATACCGTCCCGTATTAATATCGATCCAAACCAGTCCCACTATATAACCCCGTCCCGTGAAATTAAACAATATTTTGTTATTTTTAATAATATTTTATTTAATAGACATATAATTCGAGTCAATTTAAAAGTTTGAGTTTATATATATTTTTAAAAAATTTAGTTAATAATAATTAATTCTATATAATGATTTCTAAATTAATTGCGTATGACCGACGGTCAAGATTGAAGATTAAAAACCGGATTAAGATTTAAATGGCCACGATTAAATGTAGGGATTGTTGAGATCTTTTAAGGAAATCGCATTGAATATGGATGTAATTGTTGCAAGGATTAGTTATGCTTAATATATTAGGTTAATATTTTTGGAAATAATTTTTTATGTTAATATCTTTAATTATTTTCTGAAAATCTTAAGAATTAATTCTAGTGGCATGAGCTCGTAAATACTTCCCAACTCTAGGATTTATTTGCTAAATGTACTCCAAAAATGTATATATAGATTACTTAGTACTGTATTAATACAAACTACAGTATTGTGTGCCTTTGTAAATGCCAATGGGCTGTTTCTCTAAAGGGGCCGACCTTTTATTGGGTAATTTATTTTGCCAACAATAATTGGGTGTTTATTCACCATCATAATTAATCTATATCTCATTATTAGTGTCACATACACATTTTCTGGACACAATATTTACTGATTTACCGGTTTGCTTGATACATATGTATTTTCTCGCTCTACTTAAGGGTTAACACTTAGTGACACATAATCTTTTTGTTTTTGTCACCAATAGTTGGACATTTATTCACCATCATATCGTCTTTGCATCTCAGTATTCATGTCTGACCATTTTCTTTTTGGAAATACACTACTGGTTTGTTTAATACATCATTAATAACCTTTTAAACTGTATTTTGATTTAATACTATTAGTAGCCACATTTTATACGCACTACATTTAATTAGAAAAATATAAAAGACCTGCATGATCCAATGGTATATATTACACTATTTTATACTCCCTCTGTATCAAAAACATTGATTTTGTAGAGTTTTCACACCAATTACGAAAAACATTTAATGTTTAGTTATAAATGCACTATTTATTCATACCAAACTATTTCTCATAGCTATTAACCAATAGTAATTCATCAAATTTTGAAATTCTCAATTAATAATTCTTGAAATTCACAATTTATTAACATTAATTGATAAAAATTTACAAAAAATCAATCTTTTTGATACAAAAATAAAACCTCAAAAAATCATTCTTTATAATACGGAGGGAGTAGCAAACATCTAGAAATAATTATATAAAGGATGTGACTGGATAACATGATTGGCGTAAAAACAAATAGCTGAAAAAGAATTTTGTTGAGTTCCTCTAGTTTGAGTAAAACAGATAAAAAAACTTTTCAATTCAATTTACGCTGGAAAAGAGAAACATAAACTAAAAGTAGAGTAAAATTTCTTCTACTTAAAAAAAAAAAAATTCTTCTACTTTAAAACTTAAAAGGGTGAAAATGTTAACGCTACTTTTGCATTTTCTCTTTTATCTTTTTTCACTTTTTATATTTCCACATTTTTACTCTATTACACATCAATCACAGCCAAAGAGTATTAAGTTACAAAATAACTATTCTAAAATCATATTTACTTAGTACATAAAAATATTGAAACCCTCCAAATTAACATTAAAAAGTTACAAATACATATTACATTCAAAACAAATAAGAAACAAACAATATTAAATTTTGAGGAAAAATCCTAAATTGAATCACCAGGTGTACTATTATAAACCAATGGCTTAATGGCTTAAATGTCATATTTAACTACTAAACTATTGTATATAAAATTACTATTTTAAAAAACTCGTTAAATTTTGTTAAAGAATACACCCACAATTTTATATAGATAGATCATCGCTTTTCATGGCGTGTTAAACTAAATATCGATATTTCATTACACAATTATTCATCACACAACAATAATTACTCTTTACATAATTATATGAAAGTAAAAATGAAACAAATGACAAAAACGCTTGAGATCAAACAACATTTACCCGAACTTAATGCACACCAGGATTATTGATAAGTGTCTAAGCCCATTTGGCGAGGATTGACATTCCCCCGCAGCCGAGTAAAGCGGCAAAGAAACATTTGATCTGAAGCTTGATGTTGCCTTGGAGCTTTGGTCCCATGAACTCAGCCGCTAGAAGGTCGACGAGGGCCATGTAGATGAGCAATCCAGCAGAGCAGGCGTTGAGCAGCCCGACAGTGATCAATGCGGTCGGGCTGTTATCCCTATAAATGCTCGACAATGCAATCCCTAAAACAATCCCAAATGGTGTTGTAACCGCGAAAAAGAAGGCCATCATGAACTTTTTCACATTTGTATATTCCGCCTATTCACGATTTACAATATTTTGTTAGTAAACATTGATGCAACATCTCTAAGTGATATAATCGATATGAATACTCAAAGCCCAAAGGCATATATCAATTTGGTTAGTACTTTTATATTTCCTTGTATAATTATTATATTGTTTACCTGGAGGATGCAACCTCCGAGACCCATGCCTTCAAACATTTGATGGAAGCAAAGAGCTGCAATGAGACCTCTAATGGTGCATGTGTCATTTGTTGCACCTAGAGATAATCCAATGACCACGGAGTGAACTATAATTCCAAGCTCCAACACCTTTCATATGTGTTTATATAAACATATAAAACGGTAGATAAGTAATTTTGTTAAAACTTATATCACTTTAAAATGGAATATTTATAAATGTGGTGGACTAACCATAGCAATGACACGGTACCGCAATAACTGTGAAGAACCATCATCTTTATTACTTAATGTAACACCATGACCATGACTATGGCCATGAGTTATCATCGGATTCGCTCTCTCCTGATCACCGTTACTAGCAGCAGGTACAATCTCACTACCGTTCTTGCTAGAGTAGAAGCTAGTCGCCATGGAGTCAATGGCTAAAGTGACGAGGCCCGACAACATAGCGACAAATCCCGTGAATGGGAACTTGTGCCATGGATCGTCCTCTAGACATTCCGATGACAACATCTCGAAAGAATCAGGTAAAACGTGCATGAAACTTGTTCCCAGGATGATTCCGGATGCGAAAGCCTTAACAATTGTGAAAATATTTCCGTCCGGATGGAGAAAGGGAACGTATCGGCTGAAGAGAGGAGCCGAGACGCCTATCATGCTGGTCAAGAGGATGGCTACTATGGATATGATTTTTAGAGGTAAGGCTTTAGCCTTGTTAACACATGGGTTTGTTGACTCGGCTTCGCATTCTTCTGGTGCCGTGGACGTTGCTGGAGATACGATGAAGCTGACAAGAATTAGGGCAAAGAAGAAGAGCTTCATGAGTGTTGTTGTCGAAGCCGCCATTCTATTTTTTTTAAACTTCTTTTTTCTTTATAAATGTTTTGTGTTTGTGTTGGATCTATTTTGGCTTGTTACGAGTTATGCTTATATAGGAAATATTGACGGGCTACTTCCATGCCAAATTTTTGGTGACATTGAATATATTTCTTTTTAAGATGGAAATAACTAAGGAGTTGGTCAAATAATTATTGTTTATGATGGAAATTGGTGAATTCGCAATATTCTTGTTCACGTACGTAATAAGGAGTTGTACGGATCTTGCCTTTTCATAAGTCGTACAACGCGTACGGTCATTGATTTATAGAACAATTGATTATTGGCCTATTGGGGATGAATAAACTACTCAAGATAGATAAGTTTTATTTACTGAATTAAACCATATTTGATTTCATATATTTAATATTTTATGTAAGTGTTTTAAAAAAACTATTTCGAAAAATGTAGCGGGGTTGACAAAAAATTCTTGCAAATAAACAAAAATAAAAAGCTTATATAAGAAATGTTAAGCAAAATCATAAAATAGGGAAATAATTTTTAAAGAATAAACATAACAATACTCTTATCAGATTTCGTATATCTTCTGTATAAAAAACGATGAAAAAGAAGAAACGAGAACTTGGTTCGAACTTACCATCTTAAAGAATATATTTCTTTGGCTTATCTTCAACTTTAATATTTATATTGGATTTTGATTCTGTACATAAGAATATGTTCATTTTATTCTGATGCATAAAATAACTTTTTTTTAGTCCGATTTATTGTTTTATAGACTTTTATGTGAGTTTCGGGTGGAACAAGGGTTCTTTGGACCTAAGAAGAAAGAAAGAAGCACATAAGGGCATCATCAATGGGAGATCATGTGAGGGTGTTCTTATAGAGAATATAATGTTAAAATAATATAAGATCATGTGTTTAGATCTTTTGTTTAGAATTTGATTAGTGGGAGAACATGTGTAAGATCTTAAGACTTAATAATATAATAATCTAAATTAAATTAAGATTTTACAATTATTAAAACATTTAAAAATAACATATAAATTGCAAATGCCAAATTTATGAAAAACTGAAAATAAAAGTGAAAATACAATACTAAATATTTATGAAAAAACATTAAAAATATAAATAACAATAAACAAACAAACATATTACTTAATAAAAGCACAAAAACATTTTATCTAATTAATACATAGTTTATTATCCAAATTTATTCCAAATATGTTGAATATTCCAACCAATGCCCAAATGCCACGTCACCCCGCAACACCCACAAGAACAGATCCAGGTCAAGAGCCCAGTTCCTGATCTTAAGCCCATTAACCCATTTTTTTGGATTTAAATAATGCTTAGATCAGGGGGGGTGATCCCCCAATGCAGATGGTCTAACAAGAGAGTTCATGATCAATGATCATACATGCTTTGGTTTACGAGATCTGAATCCAAAACCACAAGCATCATTATTCGATACGACGAAAACTTCTCACCATTCCTCCCCAGAATCAAGCCTTATTGTCTTATTTGGTCGGTAAGTTTTAAACTTCTCCAGTTGATCACATGACCTTTTACACTCCTATATATATCACTTTTATCGCCAGTCAAAAGTTCTTCCGCATATATCTCTCTCTCTCTCTCTCTCTCTCTCTTTTTTTTTTTTTTTTTTTTTTTTTTCATTTTTTGATGCAATAAAATTAACCATTAAATACCAAAATCTGGATATAAGAAATGGAATTTTCTTAAATTTTGAGGATAGAGTATTCATTAGATTATATCACTCACAATACCAAATAACTATGAAAATTAAACGAGAGGCCAATCGCTTGATGACTTTATTATTGTTAAATAAAATCATATATTATTTACATTCACTGAAATATTATTACAGTTTCATACAAATCGGAAGTAAAATGTTAAAGAGTTTACGCCCACTTGGCGAGGACTGACATTCCTCCGCAACCAAGCAAAGCTGCACAGAAGCAGTTAAGCTGAAGCTTGACGCTTCCTTGGAGCATAGATCCCATAAACTCTGCAGCTAGAAGATCTACGAGGGCCATATAAATGAGCAATCCTGCGGAACATGCATTGAGCAGTCCAACCGTGATCAATGCGGTTGGACTGTTGTCCTTGTAAACGCTCGACAATGCTATACCAAGAGCAATTCCAAATGGTGTTGTAACAGAAAAGAAGAAGGCCATCACGAATTTCTTCACATTTGTATACTCTGCCTGTTCAAAAAAAAAATTGATATGTATTTCAGTATTTCTCAAAATGTTATATGTTCTATCATGATATGATTAGAAACTTTTTATTGGAAAATATATTTATCAAAAGTTACACGCGTATTCACATAAAATTCTAAGCTACTATATATCCTTGAATCTATATGTTTGTGTTATGGTCAATTTTTTAAGATTTGATAAAAGAGGAAAATATTATGGTGTTAGTTGCTATTATTATTGAAAATTAATATATATACATGTTAATGTGATCCTCATTTTTACATCCTATTTAAGGCTTTTACGCTACGCTTTTATTTACTGTTTTTTTACCAGATATCAAAATGGATTTTGATGTAAAAACATTTTGTACCTGGAGGATGCAACCACCGAGACCCATGCCTTCGAACATCTGATGGAAGCAAAGAGCTGCAATAAGACCTTTAATGGTGCACGTGTCGTTGGTTGCACCTAGAGATAGTCCAATGACTACGGAGTGAACTATTATCCCAAGCTCCAACACCTAATTTTACACATGATTTTTTAATATGTGATTTAAATATTCAAAATTTATATAGTACTTTCCATGAGTGTATATATATGTTAAAGCAAAAATCTAAATGGCATTGTAATGAAGAACTAACCATGGCGATAACTCGGTACCGCAATAGTTGTTTTGAGCATGTAGAGCTACGTTCTTTAGTTGTTAGAGGCAAATGATCGATTTGAATTATCATTGGAGTAGTCTTTTCTTCGCTGTCATCAGCGACAGTTTTCTTGGTGTAGAGACTTGTAGCAATAGAGTCAATAGCGAGAGTTACAAGACCGGACAACATAGCGACAAAGCCCGTGAAGGGAAACTTGTGCCACGGATTGTCTTCAAGACATGGAGAGGACAACATCTCGAAAGAATCGGGCAAAACATGCATGAAACCGGTTCCTAGGATGATCCCGGATGCAAAACACTTGATGATCATAAAGATTTTACCGTCTGGATGCAGAAAAGTGACATATCGGCTAAAGAGAGGAGCTGTAACTCCAAGCATGCTTGTCACGAGGATGGCAACGATTGCTACGATTTTGAGGGGTAAGGCTTTGGTTTTATCGATGCAAGAGTCTGTTGAGTCGGTCTCGCATTCTTTTGGAACCGTTGAGATCGCTGGAGAGATTGCGAAGGAGATCAGGAGGAGTACGAGGAAGATTTGGTTCATGTGTTGTGTAGTCGTAGCCATTTTTTAATTTTGGTTTTTAGTAAACGAAAATAATGTGTTAGTTTCTTCAAATCATATGAAATTTACTCTCATATATATAAGGACTATAATGTGCCGGCTTGTTGATATTGACATGGAATATTGATCGTTTGTATATCTACGGACAAAAAAAAAGCATGACACACGAGTCAATCTCAATGTAGATTAGAATTTAGAAGTATAGTTATGTGAATATGTAATCTTATCTTTTTTTTTTTTTTTGTTCAACATGTAATCTTATCATTAAAATGGACATTTTTAACTGCATATGCATATAAATATGCCAAATATAATTGATATTTTTTTTTATAGTATATATCATATATTCCCTATGCGTACTTCATTCCATGGAATTTCATTCTGGCCAGGCTCACGCCGATCAATGATTAATGGGCTTCATTCATGCTCTTGGATCGATAACAAGTCAACGTTAGTTATACGATTAAAATAAAGTTTCGTAAATTTATATACTCCCTCCGTTTCACAAAGAGTGTCGTTTTAAGGTTTTATTTTTGTTTCACAAAGAGTGTCGTTTTAGGTTTTCAATGCAAAATTTAATGATTTTTTATGTTTTATGACTATTAGTATTCTGCAGATTGTTTTACTATTGGGCAGATTGTGTTTAAGTATATAGGTAATGATGTTTTTGTTTAGAAAAAACAAAAAATTTAATGTTTTCTTAATCTGTGTGCAAAACTCTAAAACGACACTCTTTGTGAAACAGAGGGAGTATAAGACTAGAAATATATTAGATTCTAAATTCTGAACATATATTTGAAAGAACTATGATAAAGTTTGACACATGTAATTTTTGAGAAAAAATGTCAAAAGAATCATGAACTTTCAAATTTGATTGAAAAACGCACCAACTTTTTTTAGACGGTTTAAATCACCGATTTTTATTGACTTTTCATTTTAATCAATTTTTTTTGATAATTGAGCGAATTTAGGCATGTTCTAAGTGTTTTAACATACCATATTAACGGATTAAGTCTCCGATAATAATCTATATTGAATTTATCGGCAATTTGATTACACAGAGTCAGAGATAAGTAACGAATAGTTGATCTTGTTAATTTGTTTCTTCAGATTTTTTTTATGACTAGTCTTATAAATTGGTTTAGGTAACAAAAGTTTGTGATTAAAATGAAAAGTCAATAAGAATTTGTGATTAAAATGAAAAATTAACAAAAGTTGGTGATTTAAAACGTTCAAAGGAAAGTTGGTGCTTTCGTTCAACCAAATTTAAAAGTTCGTGATTTTTTAAACATCGTTTTACCTATAAACTTGGTGGGTTTAAAGTACTATGTAGAAGCAGAGGGACTATAAAGTTTGGAAGAACATGTTGTTGTTTTAAGACAAGAAGAAAAGTTACTAGTTGTAAAATTGGATAATCAAGACTGTTATATCTATTTTCCAATTTCCTCCGCAATAAATAATTTTCATTGCAGAAGAAAATTATTTTCTGGTAAATTTTTACTTATTTTACGAGATTAAAAATCAAAATATAATTATTAGATGTTTCACAAGGAAAAGAAACATACTAGATGGAGCACATTTTTTGTTTTTGTGATGATTTGAAGTGAATGTAAGAATATATTATGATTTATTTTCTTGGTATCATCAGTAATGTATCACTATATGTGTTTCAAAAAGAGTCAGTAAAAATGTAAAATTATAGAACCTAACTTTCAGAAAGAAAACAAGATTTATCAAAAAAAAAAAATCCTCTTAAGAAAGAACTATATTACCGAATGAAACTAGGTTTATCAAAGCTAGGCCGAACCAAATTGGAAAAGCCCGTCACAGCATCGGGCCCATTAATTTCTGTAAGCCGAGTTTTTGAGCTTATATGCTTTAGATTCTTTTTTCATTTATGGACAAAATCTTCTTTTCTTTAAGGTTAGAATCTGATCAGTGGTCCATTAATGGTCACAGCAGTCAGCATCGGGCCCACTAATTACACAAGTAGTAAAGAGACGTTATAATCTGATCAGTGGTCTTGTGAGTTGTGACAACATTTTCAACTCAATCCTCATTGTAATGGACGTTTACTCTGAGCAAGAACGGTCTGACCTCGTGTTGATTCAACGTTTCTCAGCTTGGCGATGTTCGTGTATGTCTCAAACGATAGGAAGAGTGCAGCCTTGGAATGGTGATTTCAAGTTCGTTTTGGGATTCGATTGGAGTAGATTGGTTGGGAACTACATACTTGATAATTTGCCACTTGCAAAATATACAAAATAATTTGAAAAATATAGTTTCTTACGTAAACAAATGTTACAGTTTTTACATAATCTAAATCTATAATTTCATTTGGATAGTAATTATAGCATAGATAATATATATATATATATATATATATATATATATATATATATATATATATATATATAAAAAATGATCGTTTCTTATTTTTCTCTTATAGATAATATATTGATTTCTTGTTACATTATACTAATCTTGAAATGATAAGATTGTGTTTAACATTTCCATGCAAACTTACCAAATGCAAATCATTTCATCTTCATTAATTATAGCTGTCATAGTTAATATTAACCAGATTAAAGAAGTGTTTTTGCTTTGCGAAGTAACCGTGAAATCAAGAAACCATATGTACTTGAAATGTCCTTATTCCGTCGAAGTATTGACTGTAATCTGTATGGTGTGCATTTTCCGCAAAACTACAATTTACAAACACATTTTCCAACTGTTAACTTCTACTTCGAGAGACAAGACTACAGATCAGACTCTTCTAATTGGATGGCAATCTACAATCAATGAGATTTGAAAGGAACAAAATTAAATAAGGTCCAAGCCACGCCAAGTGCTTTTTTTTTTAATACACGAAAACTCAAAAATCAAAAGTGGAAACGCATGTTATATAACATATAACATCTTCTTTGACAAAAAAAAAATGTTATATAACATCTTTATAAACTTTGTTTAAGTCGATATTATATCCAAATTATTCGATATATATAGAAAATTACATAAGGAGACTTTTGTATGATAAAACCATATATTCCGCGTAGCTTCTCAGCAGGAACTAGGAAGCATCACCGACACTGACACCGCCCCATTGGATGCTTCAATTTTTATATTCAGTAATACATTTATATGGGTCATCAAGTTTGTTTTCTCTTCCAAACCAAATAAAAAAAAGTTCACCGTATATTTGCATGGGAAATTTAAGATTATTTTTTGTTTTTTTTTCCTGTTATTTTTCTTTATAATTTTTTCATCAAGAATTTTCGTTTCCACTCCTCTTTGGAATAATCTTGATCTCTTGTTTGAGGTTAGGCTTTACTTATTAGATTGATGAGTTTAATTGAAATAGTAAACATATATATATATATATCAGAAAATAAACAAGCATAAACATTTCAAAACATAAACAAATAATAGTGGTCTAATGGTTTCTACTTGGAAAAGATCGAGTTGTCTTGTGTAAGTCTAGAATAGTGATCAACTCCCCTCAACCGTAGAATTATTTAAACCACTTCAATATGGTCAATCGAAATGGTGCTAAGTTTTATGTCAATTAAAAATCCGATGAATAAACTAATCGACTATAAAACTTATTCTGAGAGATTAGTTGGATGGTAAAAATCTGAATCATTCTCTAATTATAAAAATGAAAAAATTATGGTACAAAACATTTAGAATTTTTATTATTTTAAAGAGTATTCTTTTAATTTATAATCCGCTAACATATTTTACGTATTGTAGCTAGAGTCGTCGAATTCCGACGTCTAGAATGGTAGCATAAAAGACTTAACCACTTAGTTGCTAAGCCCTTAGCATTTCAAGAATCTTTTCGTTTTTTAATTCAAGACGATATTGTATAGTCGTTCGTATCTAATATACAATTCATTTCAAAACGTTCTTTATGTCTTGAAATGTGGAACTAGGCCACAAAGAATGACTTTGGTCATCACAAAATTATAAATTAATAAAATTCGGACCACTATACCTATTATATAACCTCTACTATTATTTTATAATTTATGTGCTTTTTCGAAAGTGACATTGCTTAATACGTCAGCACATCACAGCAATCCACACACAAGCCACATCATTCATAATGCCGTTCGCATTTGCTTGCGTCACTTCCTTCCGTCATCAATTGTGACGGCTATTTCTTAACATTAATTTTCTTGACTTAATGCTATTTTGTGACGGCATTAGCATATCATTACAAGTTATTTACAACTAAGAAACAAATTTTATTATTTTATCAGATGAAATTTGCAACTACTGAAAACGCATAAAATGGTTTAACCTACGAATATAATAAAACTATTGTATAAAGAACATATGTAACAAAAAATATAATGATGCCTTATATCCCAATCATATAGTGATTTTTTAAAATTATGTCTTTTGTTTTACAGAATACATAATTTTTTCTTACGTTTTATGTGAATATTTAATTTATTATATAATAACAAAAAAATCTTAAATTTGAAATCCTATACTTTAAGGGAAATTGTTAATAATGCCACTTTTTCAATGCCACTTTTCAAAAATACCCATTTTTTAAAACCTTATAAAAAATGCTCTTAAAAATATAAGATTTACCCAAATATGTATGTAATATTATTAAAACATACACAAACTACATTTCTATGTATCTAAAATCTTATAAATACTTTATAAATACCTTATAAATGCATTTTAAATACCTTTAAAAACCTTTAAAATATCTTGTAAAACCTTTGAAAAACCTTAAAAATCCTTTAAAATAACTTGTAAAACCTTTAAAAACACCTTATAAAACTTTATAAATACTTGGATCGAGTCTTCAAGTAGTAGTTACAATCCATAAGTACCTTATAAACCTAATAAAACTTTATAAAAATTCCAGATTTAAAAAGGGGCATTTTTGAAAATGGACATCTAAAAGGGGCATTTTTGAAAAGGGGCATGAGAAAAGGGGTATTTTTGCTAATCCTCCATACTTTAATTAATAAACTAGACACCGAGGTAAAAATTAATATATTATGAAAAAATTACATGTCATATAACAATTAAATGACTTTTTCAAAAAAAAAATTTAATCACATCATTTGTTTAAATACCATGTTATTCATTGTTTTTTTTTTTACCTTTCTATGTAAATATAAATTACATCTATAACATACAAAAGAATCAAATATTATGAAGTTGAAACCCTAGATTGGATCTGATTTTGTAGAATATGGTTACTAGTTTATTATTGGTCAACTTAAAACTAAAATGCTTTCACATGATACAAAACAATTATAAAAGTTTTATGACAAAATCCCAAAATTAAAAATCACATATCAAATGTCAAATTTGCTTTTAATTATGGTAAACGATTGTAAATATTTTCAAATAATAAAATTTTCGATTGTTTTATATATTAAACTTTTTTATTGGGTCAAATAAAATTAATCTTAACAAAACCCAAAATCTTATATAATAAATTAGAGAAAAATGTCGAAAATGTGAGTGTGTGGCGTCACACACGGAGAACCTTTGGCACCACACACGGATTTTTCTAGTCTTTGTTTTCTAATTTGTCAACTTTCATTTGAGTCTTTCTTTATACTATTTATTAGACAATGTTTTTAAATCTAATGCTTATTAATTCATATTATTAAAATGTAAAAAAACTATTATATTAACTCTTTTTTCTCCTCTCTATCTTCACATTGAAGCTGTCTCTTTCTTTCACCATCACTTTGCACCTGTTGTGTCCTGTTTGTTCTCAATTTCATCATCATCTATCCCTTATATACCTCTCTTTCTCTCTCGACTTTTCCTCTAAATTCTCTTCCTTTTTATCTCTTTGATAGATCTCAATTTGCCTTCTCTTTGATCTTATCTTTTACGATTGTGCAGATTTCAAATCCCTGATTTTGTATTTCTTCAATCTCTATTTCCTTCGTTTTCTCAGATTCTTTTAGGGTTTTTTTTTTTTCTCTCCCAATTTTGTTTGATTCCTTGTCCAAAGTTTCTTCCTTTCCTTATGACTTTCTTTTGGTACATTGAATCAGAGGTGCAAGGGTAATGTTCTGTCTGAAAAATTCGATTATTTTGTTTTGTCTCAAATCCCCAAGTTTACAAAATTTCCCCTTTTGGTTCTGTGTTTGGTTGATTCCTTGTTAGAAATGTAAATTTAGCGCTTTTGTATCTGAAACCGATCTTTAGACTTGTGTAATCTTGATCTTCATGCAAAAAGATTGATAATTCTGCAAAAAGAAGAAGAGAAAAATGGCTACTTTGACTGAGCCATCATCATCTTTAAGTTTCACATCTTCTCATTTCTCTTATGGTTCTATTGGGTCTAATCATTTCCCATCAAGCTCAGCTTCTAATCCTGAAGTTGTTAGTCTAAGCAAACTCAGCTCCAATCTTGAGCAGCTTCTTAATAATCCAGATTTTGATTACAGTGATGCAGAGATCATTGTTGATGGTGTTCCGGTTGGTGTTCATAGATGTATTTTAGCTGCAAGAAGTAAGTTTTTCCAAGAATTGTTCAAGAAAGAGAAGAAAATTTCGAAAACTGAGAAACCAAAGTACCAGTTGAAAGAGATGTTGCCTTATGGAACTGTTGGTCATGAAGCTTTCTTGTATTTCTTGAGTTATATCTACACTGGGAGATTAAAGCCATTTCCTTTGGAAGTTTCGACTTGTGTTGATCCAGTTTGTGCTCATGATTCTTGTCGACCTGCCATTGATTTTGTTGTTCAATTGATGTATGCTTCATCTGTTCTCCAAGTGCCTGAGCTAGTTTCATCTTTTCAGGTGTGTGGAAAATCTTCTTCTTTTTTTCTCTATATCTTTGTTTCTTGATTCGTAGACCTCAATGAGAGCTTAAAGGTTTGTGCTTTATGTTTGCAGCGACGGCTTTGTAACTTTGTGGAGAAGACCCTTGTTGAGAATGTGCTTCCGATTCTTATGGTTGCTTTCAATTGTAAGTTGACTCAGCTTCTTGATCAGTGTATCGAGAGAGTGGCAAGGTCAGATCTTTACAGGTTCTGTATCGAAAAGGAAGTTCCTTCTGAAGTAGCAGAGAAGATTAAACAGCTTCGACTTATGTCTCCGCAAGACGAAGAAACCAGTCCCAAGATTTCGGAAAAATTGCTCGAAAGAATCAGTAAAATTCTCAAGGCGTTGGATTCAGATGATGTTGAGCTTGTGAAGCTTCTTTTGACTGAGTCAGATATCACTCTAGATCAAGCCAATGGTCTGCATTATTCTGTGGTGTATAGTGATCCGAAAGTTGTTGCCGAGATTCTTGCTCTGGATATGGGTGACGTGAATTTTCGGAACTCCCGGGGTTATACTGTTCTTCATTTTGCTGCGATGCGTAGAGAGCCATCAATCATTATATCGCTTATCGATAAAGGCGCCAATGCATCTGAGTTTACATCTGACGGACGCAGCGCAGTTAATATATTGAGAAGACTGACAAATCCAAAGGATTATCATACCAAAACAGCGAAAGGGCGTGAATCTAGTAAAGCTAGGTTATGCATCGATATCTTGGAAAGAGAAATCAGGAAGAACCCCATGGTTCTGGATACACCAATGTGTTCCCTTTCTATGCCTGAAGATCTGCAAATGAGACTGATGTACCTAGAAAAGAGAGGTAATTGACTGATAATTGCTAAATTCTTCTGTATCTTTACGACATTTTTGTTAAAGCATTAACCTTTTGCAGTGGGGCTTGCTCAGTTGTTCTTTCCAACGGAAGCTAAAGTGGCTATGGACATTGGTAACGTAGAAGGTACAAGTGAGTTCACGGGTCTGCCACCACCTTCGAATGGGTTAACCGGAAACTTGAATCAGGTTGATTTAAACGAAACGCCTGATATGCAAACCAAAAGACTTCTTACTCGTATGGAGGCTCTAATGAAAACAGGTAAAAAAGCTTGCTCTTTGTGAGTTTACCCTTCTTCTTCTTCTGTTGCTCATTTTCTCTTGACTGATTTCATTTACCGCTTCACAATGCAGTTGATACTGGTCGAAGGTTTTTTCCATATGGCTCAGCGGTTCTAGATAGGTACATGGCTGAGTACATAGACGAAGACATCCTGGATGATTTACGGTTTGAGAAGGGATCTACGCATGAAAGAAGATTGAAGAGAATGAGATATAGAGAGCTTAAGGATGATGTCCAAAAGGCATATAGCAAAGACAAAGAGTCTAAGATTGCGCGGTCTTGTCTTTCTGCTTCATCTTCTCCTTCTTCTTCTTCCATAAGAGATGACCTGAACAACACAACATGAAAGTGCACCATAAGTTAAATGTAATTAGATATCTTTGTTAAAAGGGTTTTCTTTTTGGGTGTTCTTCAGATTTTATACAGATGCTTTAGGTTCAGTTTTAATAAAGAGAGATGGATAGTTAAATGTATAGCAGTAAGATTAGGAATGCTGATTAACCCAAAACATTCTAACTATATGCAATCTTTTGTTTCCAATACAAAAATCTAATATTTAGGTAATCTACAAGATACTCTCAGATACTTAAACAGACAAAGACACTCCACAAAAAGTCAGGAAAAAGCATGATCATTTGTCAAAGCTATATGTTACATAGTTACAGGAGATAGACTAATGGTGGCTAAGAGTAAAGGACAAAACCCATTCTTCCAAACAACCTGTAATAATGCATTCTGAAAAGAACTGTCACAGGTATGTCCCAGTAAGTACGTAGACGTTAGCTGATCTCTTCGGTATCAGGCCGGGTCCTTGTCTGACCAATACTGTCTCCTTCAACAAAGAAAACATTTCAAGTTGCATCATATGGTAAGTGTGCATTTCCAGCTTCGGAAAGCAATAGAAGAATATTGTATCAACGAAGGACTGTGCCTTTCCAATTTGTCGCTCTGTTCAGTCCAGTCTAAGAACACTTCGCTGTGCTCAATAGCGTAGCAACACTATGGAGAGTCTCTGTTCTTTCAGCTTTCTCCAAGTCCTTCCTGGTCCATTTGTTGGCATTCATATCACTATACTGATGAATAGAGAGTACCAATCAAATTCAAAGGCAGAAATACTTCACTATGCATAAACATATTCTCTGATCCTCTCCATCTCACTGAAAAATTCCAGATTGAAGATAACGTTATATCATTGAACTGACCAGTTAAATTCACTTCAGGTAGATGCTTTCTTTATATTTTCCCAAGTAGCTGGACCTTCAGGGTGGGTATTGACAAAGTATGACACAAAAAGGGTATTGGAAATACCGACTATAGTGCCTAGTGTCAGCCTCGGCATTGCTGCATCTCTTTCTTTCAACCAAATGTACATTGAGAATCTCTGATGTATTCTCTCCATACTATAACACAAATATGTTGGGGACTCTATCACGGATTCAATTGGATAACCCAAATAATCTGTTAGCATATTGATCTTCTTTTCTATGATACCTTTCGGCCGGTTAAGCATATGAGGCGCCCGCTTAATAAGCTGGCTAACCACATTATAGTCCAAACCAGCCTTCACAAAGCAATCAAATCTCTCCTGTAGTTCATCTCCCCTCCCTTGAAACTTTTTCAGAGCTCTCACCATCTCATCGGAATTCTCTACATACCCTAGCTTCAACAAGAATGCCGTCTTCTCTGCATTCCTCAAATCCAGTGAATCAAGTTTAATTCTACTATTATTAGTTTTAGAAGCTAAACTGAACAATCTCAAAGGCTCTTCCTTAATGATCTGACATAACTGGTCTCTTCCGATTTTCAATCTATTCCAAACAGCTCTAGGTCCTAGCAGAGAGGATGAACAGATAAGCTTCATGTAACACAGTAAAAACCTAACGATAAACTGCTTTTCCATTTTGATACGTTTCAAGAATTTCAACGCCTCTATAATTCTTTTTACAGATTTCTCTAGTAGCATCTCTGGGTTGTTTGTCACTAAATTATCGATTTCATTCATCTGAAGTCCAACTTTATGAAACTTTTCAAACATAATATAAGCTTTATTGCCAGAAGCCTCACCCACCAAATCTGGATATGCTTTCAAAAGCCTACTCAACTTCTCCTCTTTAACACCCACCTTATCAAGGATCTCCATTGTCTCAAGAATCCGAAGCCAGTTATATGTTTTTCTATCCGACAAATAATGCGCAAGCCAATCACATCCTATGTTTAATCCCTTCAACTTATTGACCACAGAAACAAACTCATTATCAATGCCACCAACCAAAAGCAACGGGCAACAAGTAACAAGCTTAATGACTATAGGCTTACTAAGAACCAAGCTCTCATAAGCTTCAAGTTTCGACGCCAAAACCCCATTCTCGTATCCAAAAATCTCTCTTGCTTCTTTAAAAATGCGGCCAATCTTGCCACGCGGAATCCCATAATAGCAAAGAACATGAAAGTTCTCAAACATGATACCATCATCACTCAAAAGAACCAAGTCCCGTTGAAGGAAACGCGGAATCTCAGATGGACGCAAACCCAAACTCTCGAAAAATGGTTCAAACTCGTTGATGGGATTATACCTTAGAAACTTAGTCAATGCCCGGGATATATCCTCCTTCCGAGTATCATCGATCTTGGACAACAAACTCAAAATAAAACGAGGAGAATTCTTACTTATATGATCTGCATCAACAAAACTATGAGTTCTAGTATAATGCAAGTAATCAAAGAGAGCTTTTTGTGCTTCATTCTTCATAGCTCTCGAAACCCGATTCCCGAAAACCCGGGTCGGTGACTGAGACCAATGCCGTGAAGAAGAATTACCCCCACAGACAGATCTACCACTCTGAAAACATCTCCCTGTACTATAAACATGATAAAGTTTCGACCTTGAAACCTGGTTTTGATGAGCAATGGAGGGGAAAGCAATGCAGATATTGAATTGAGCAATCTTTTCTAATTTTTTCAGAAATCTTGAAAACATCATTGCAACCCTAAACATTAAGGCAAAGAGAGGAATCAAACAAAACCAACCCTAAAACCCAAGGCAAAAATGCAGAGCTATGTAAGACTCATCGAAAGAATTGAAATTTACCAGAGAATCAAGGACTATAAGCTTTCATCGCTCAGAATCTCTCTGTATCTTTGCTAAAACCTCCGTCTTTACTTCTCCGCCTGTGATTTATTCAGCTCCGGCGACCCCGGGTTGTAAATTACTACTAGGCCCCTGAATTCTTCCTTTTCTTACTAATATGACCATATCGTTTTTTTTGGTTCCTAAAGATTAAAATGGTTGGTCTTGTGGAAAACCCTTGTCGAGTGGGTTTAATCAAATTAGTAAACTATGTTTTTTTAACAATCAGGTTTGCATATTGATTTTAACAGTGATGAGTGCAAGTTTTTGTAAATTATGAATACTTACGTTACCGAATGTTTTAGCTTGTCACAGACTGAACTATCTGTCAAGATCTTGTGTATTATGGTTAAAATTTTTAATTTCTTATTATTGTATTTTCTGGGAAATTTTTGTTTCAAAAAAATAGATATTTTAAGTTTTTTCATGCAATATTTTTAGTTATTATTGATAAATTTCAATGAAAAAATTGAATACTATTGGTTTTGAGATATAGAAAATTGTAAATCACAACAAATATTACATTTATAAATAATTTTTAATATATGTGAAAATCCTATAAAATACATTAATAAGGAACATAGGGAGTAAGTTAGTATAGACCTTTCTTTAGAATGATATAAGATAACTTTTTTTTTAGGTAAGTCATATATATAATTGTTGTTACCTTAAATCATCTACAACTAAAAAACTAAGAATCTAAGATCTGATTGGTAACACAATCCTACATAAGGGTTGACAAGTGTAAAGAGATCTCGTATTGATATGCTGCTGGCTTCACGGGGGAAAGAGAGACCATTGAACAATTCATTTGTGCTTTGCCAATGGTGCTCAAAATGAAAGACAAAGACAAAAGTCAAAAAGTTTATGTTTTTGTAGTACATTCCCGGCGAAGCGGCCCTTACAGATTTTTACCAGTAAACTGTTACAAAGTAGTGTAAATCTCTTACTAATCCTCTATATATTAAAAGAGAGTTTTGTGATGATGTGTCAAGCCCACATTTTTTCTAAATTTTTTTTTAAAAATTTCATTTATTTAATCCTAATATTTTTCTTGTCAAACACTTCTAGTTCTATATACTACTTATTCTTAATTTGTTTCCGGAAAAGTCTCTACGTACTAGCTAATGACTACTACTTTCGGGGTATTGAGAACTAACATGTGTTTAAGTTAGTGGTAATATGTTTGACAAGTTATTTCAATTCGTATTTAGGATGTAAAACATTAAATAGATAAAAAAATAAATAGATTAGAGATAATGGGAAAATATATTACGGGAAAGATATTTATGAGTAAATAATAAAAAAAGAAAATTAAAAAAAATTATTTCTTAAACATAAATTACAAAGATAGATAAATTTAAACCAGTAATAGTACCATATATTTTTTTAAAAAATTAAAATGTTAAATACAACATTACCTGTTTTTTTAGTATTTTAACTAACTTAAAAATATCAATTGTCAAATGTATTGGACTAATCCCTAAGTGTCAATAATAACTTAATAAGTAAAAGTTTAATCAACTTAATAGTAGTATACATAAAAAAAAACTTATTAACAGTACTAAACGTCATTAAGGTTGATGACGAAAATCATCATGCTACGTTATATATAATGTAAATCCCCAAAACCCATACAAATCAGAAACCATTTTCGTCTGGAGGGTCTTGTCCAGTGGAATCGGAGCCCGGAAACGAGGTCACGAAGAGACAATCGATATGCCAATTTTGATTTTGACGAGAATCATCAATTTGAAGTTTAGAAAGAAGCAAAACATGAAGAAGAAGAATGTACAAAAGATTGTTGACGAGAACCGTTCGAGATAAGCTATGGAGATTCCAGTCATTGGAGGATCTGCTCTTCACACAAGGTCTTGGATAATCAGGTTGCTCAATCAATCTTCATCATCCTCACTATCCCTCTTTTGTTTATCTGTTCGAAAATTCAAAGGATCATTTGCTAGATTTCGATTAGATTTTCGGCACTGAGATTCTCAACAGGCCACATGTTGCACTTAACTCGATCACCACACATATGGTACCCATTCTCTAATTTGTATATTTTATCTTATACTTTTATGTATATTAATCTTGTTGATCTTACATTAGAAAACGAATACTCCATGAGCACAGCCCTTGGTGTGATCAACGGTGCTATTCTAGTACACTTAAAAGGAACTAAACAATGTCTTTGAGCATTAAAGAATGTTTACGTTGATAAGATTTAACATATAACTTCTAGTTGTAAAATAAATGATATACGAAAACTATATAAAATATTTAAAATAACGCTTTTCATACTATTTTGTGATTAATAATTATCAAAACGGTATACCATATACCGCATCGGTACGAGTATGCCATTCAAAACTAGTGTTTTCGTTTTTGTATTTTATATAATATACATTGGTTTGGCAAAATAGACAATATATGGTGGGGTTACGTGTGAAACTCCATAAGTATACATTTTAATTGGACAACATGCAAAATAATATAAAACTAAGTACAATATTTATGGTGCACTCATTGGTACGTCATAAAGAGAAACAATATTATCTATATAATTTTCTTTAAGTTAAATTAAAATAAAAACAAAGTTAGCGGGAGACTAATTAACGGTTAGACAGTTAAGTGGATGAGTCATGCACACCTCAGTAGCTAGCTGCATCACCTTGTCCTCATTTTCGTCTCTTCCTTAATTTCTGGATCTATTTCCGCATTATACACAATTACACATAATTACATAAACGCACTTATATAATATCTAGTATTTTAACATTAATGTATAATTTATAATATTTATTTCCAAAATATTTATCTTTTACACTACAACATATAACTTATAGTTTGTATTAGTTATGTCATTGCGTTATCATCCAAATTCAAACTAGCATAATATGTTTTCTCAAGTAAAATATCCTAAATATCATCATAATATCATATAATATCAAACTACCATAGTAAGTTTCTGTGTTAATTTCGCTTGTTGGTAATAGTTTTACACGTCTTAGTTTCCATGTAGGTTCTCAAAACTTTTAACTTTATTCCACGTGTGACGAAGTGCGGTCCATTTTATGGTATCTAATTTTAAATGGCTTAATCTAAAATATCACATGGAAGAGTATATATAATGATATAAAGCGTAATTAGTTTATCAAGATTATTTAAATACTAACTTTTCCTTAAGTACAAGAAATATATTTGAATAAGAGTTTTAAAGCCCTAATTCGTCTCTATAAATACCGAAACTAACTTCACACTAAACATATACAAAATCAAACCTTTCATTTTACATTTCTTTTTGTTTTCATCATCTTGTAAGCTAAGTGATGGAAACCAAAACATATGTTTTGTTTCTCTTGCTACTCATCACTATATTGTTAAACACCATCAACAAAACCCAAGCAAGACCACATAAAAACCCTAGTTCCTCCTCATCTTCCTTTCTTGTTCTTACCTTGACCAAATCAAGTGTTTCTCTTCCCACACCAAAGTCTCAAACCCAAGAAAGGATCAAGAAGCCATTATCATCAGTAGATGTTGTAATGGAGCCCTTGAGAGAAGTGAGAGATGGTTATTTGATAACCTTAAACATTGGAACACCTCCACAAGAAGTCCAAGTGTACATGGACACTGGTAGTGATCTCACTTGGGTCCCATGTGGGAATCTAAGTTTTGATTGCATAGACTGTTATGATCTCAAGAACAACAATCTAAAATCATCATCAATCTTCTCCCCTCTGCAATCATCTTCATCTTTTAGAGCCTCTTGCGCTAGTTCCTTTTGCGCCGAGATCCATAGCTCAGACAATCCTTTTGACCCTTGTGCAATCGCTGGCTGCTCTGTGAGTATGCTTCTCAAGTCCACTTGCTTAAGGCCTTGTCCTTCCTTTGCTTATACTTATGGTGAAGGTGGTCTTGTCTCTGGAATACTAACCAGAGATATACTAAAGGCTCGAACCAGGGATGTCCCAAGGTTCTCTTTTGGTTGTGTAACGTCCACTTACCACGAACCTATTGGCATTGCCGGATTTGGAAGAGGTTTACTCTCTCTCCCTTCACAGCTAGGCTTTCTTGAAAAGGGATTTTCTCACTGTTTCTTGCCTTTCATGTTTGTCAACAACCCTAACATCTCAAGCCCTTTGATCCTAGGAGACTCCGCTTTATCAATAAATCTCACGGACTCTCTGCAGTTTACTCCCATGTTGAATACTCCAGTGTACCCCAACAGCTACTATATCGGTTTAGAATCAATTACAATAGGCACAAATATCACTCCCACACAAGTTCCTTTGACCTTAACACAATTTGATTCACAAGGAAATGGAGGAATGTTGCTCGATTCGGGTACGACTTACACACACTTGCCCAATCCTTTCTACTCACAACTCCTCACAACTCTCCAATCAACCATCACATACCCGAGAGCCACGGAAACTGAATCAAGAACAGGATTTGATCTCTGCTACAAGGTCCCATGTCCTAACAACAATCTCACTAGCCTCGAAAACGATGTAATGATGGTATTTCCTTCAATTACATTCAATTTCTTGAACAATGCAACCTTACTTCTCCCGCAAGGCAACTCTTTCTACGCAATGAGCGCCCCTAGCGATGGTTCTGTGGTGCAATGCTTGTTGTTTCAGAACATGGAAGATGGAGATTATGGACCTGCAGGAGTTTTTGGGAGCTTTCAGCAACAAAATGTGAAAGTTGTGTATGATTTGGAGAAAGAGAGAATAGGGTTTCAAGCTATGGATTGTGTCTTAGAAGCTGCTTCACATGGACTCAACCAAGGCTCATGAAAAAAAAAAAAAAGTCATCAATCTTATGAGTTGTTTTGGCTTCATCTTTTGTTGTTGTTGTTGTTGTTGTTGTTGTTGTTGTTGTTGTTGTTTAAACTATTTCGACGACTCTTTGTATTTGGTGGAAGTTTTCTTTTGATTAAGTAATGTTTTTGATTTTATAATTAATTTTCTTCTTTTGGATTAATGATTATTCTTGAGCTGGAGACTTTACTATATATAGAGAATGAGTTGGAAGATGGAACTTAGGAACATATCGTCGTGGAATACGAGGTGTATTAGACTTTGAGATGTGAAAAAGGACAAAACAACATGATCTGTTAAAAATTTATTTGTTTATACATCACAAAGCATGCATGTGCAGTGTGCACACACACACACAATATATATTATGCCAAACATTTAAAGTTTTAAACTAATGAGTAAAGTTTTGGATGTTCTTTAGAAGTTAAATTAATAGATGTGTAGTTAGAGCCTAGATGGATAGAATATATGGTTGGATGAAACATTTTTAATATTTTGCCAAAAGTTTACCATTTATGTTAAATGTAATAGAATACATTCCACTAAAAAAGAAAAACATAGAAACGTGATATTGCTAATTTTTACCATTCAAAATATTTATCATTTTTTTTTGTTTTCACGTTTTAGAAAAGTAATTATGTTGTATACTACAAGCATGTCAAAATATAATCCGAAAAAAAAAAAAACATGATTAATTTACTAAAACTATATTTTCATCGTTTAAACTTTATCTAGTTCAGTTCATTCCACTAATAACTATTCAATTATTCCGTCATTCCACTATTTTGAGTTATATATAAGTTTTTTTACTAACATCTTATAGCTATCATTCAAAAATGGTACTGAGCAATAATGTTTCAAGTTAGTTATAAGTTATTCTAAACATCCATAATGTTTTGTCATCCAATTTTTTTCTTCAAAACAAACAAGTTAAAATTAATTTCTTGTCTTCAACTATAAATAATTGGGTCCACTGATGAAAGCGCATAACCCATATTGAAAAACGTGCATTTGTGTAGATAACGATATTTTGTTCGACTAGAAAGAAAGTTTTTTTTTTTTTTGACTACAAAGAAGTTTGATTCATAATATCTTCCAATTAGGTACCAAAACATGTAGTCTCGTCTTAAACCGTCCAATACGACTTCATGACCGACAAAATTAAATCACACGCCCAGTTTTGACTCGTGAGACAACAATCTACTATTGAGGATTTTGCTAAACACTCACTTGCCACAAGTCACAACACAATGATATATTTGTACTGACAAAACTTGTGTTTTTCATAGTTTTGTTATTAATAAAAACAAATATCAATAACTGACTACTAATCCAAAATTTTAAACGTTAAATGTTTTGAACCAACGACTACAAAATTAGTAGCTGACCACCAGCTGTTGCTTTTCCAGCTACTAATTTTGTAGTTGTTGGTTCAAAAAAATTAAAAACGTATATATATATAAATCGACCCTCAGTATTCAATATGTTTTCTTAATTTAGCGGGTAAATGCAAAATAATTTTTGAGACAAAAGGTTTTGAGTTCAAATCTTTCGGATGTAAATAATAGCATTTTTCCTTTCTTTTTATCTGTTAAATGTGACTCTGACTAAAGATTACAAAACAAACAACAAAATATATTTCTAGTCGCTATTTTTAATTGTTATGGTTTATCGTAATCGCTATTATTAGTTGTTGTTGCTAACTATGAAATGAACATGAAAACTTTTTGTATTTGCTCAAAGAAGGGAGACCTAAAAATTAGATTTTACAAAGAATCTACGGGAATGGGGTTCACCGTGAACATATTTTTATTTTTGGGGCTATTTTAGTATTTTAGATAAATATAGGAATTCATCGTAATTTCAATATTTTGGTGGGGTTTTTACTTATATAAGTCTCGTGTCATATTCACGAGCCGTATAAAATTTGTTTCTTGATTTTTCTTCTCTGCTTTTTTATTTTTGTTGCTTTCGTCTTCGGGAGAGAGAAAGAGAGAAATTTGGTTGTTTGTTGACGAGGAAGCTTCTTAGGTCTCTCTTCTCCGTCTTTCGATTGTCAACGCGTCTTTCATCTTCAATTTTCTTTCTATTTTAGCAGAACATTCTCCAGCTTCAAATACTGTATCATCAGATCAATCAATCAATAGTCATGGCTACCTCTGGAAACAAGAACATCAACGCCAAATTGGTCAGTTTTAGCCTTCTGGGTTTTGTTTATCCTTTGAATGATGATCGTGAATTTAAGTGAATTATGATCAGATCGTTGATTTTTATGATTTGGTTTCTGTTTCCAATTTGGGGGAATTTTGAACCGAATTTTCTGATCCGAAATTGGGTAATTCTAATCGTTTCAGAAATCGCATGTTTGATCAGTGTAAAACTAGGGTTTTGAGTAAAAATTGTAGATTTCTTTGATTATCCGATCTAATAGTTTTGTTTTAGGGTTCTAACGAGTCAGCTATATCAGTATGAGTTTTTATCCGATCTAAGGATGCTTGTGGACAATTTTAGAATCTAAGGTCGTTTTTAAGTAAAGTCTCTTTGTTAGCATCTGTAGCAGAAGAAAAAATCTGTTTTGTTCCTTTATTTTGTTTCGGTGGTTAACTTGGTTAAGTTCTTCAGGTGTTACTAGGAGATGTTGGGGCTGGAAAATCAAGTCTTGTGCTGCGTTTTGTTAAAGATCAGTTTGTTGAATTCCAGGTTGGTGGTGGCATTTTTCTCATGTGATCTTGTTAGAGATTTTGTTCTCATTCCTACAACCATAATGATATTCGTTGTGTTGTAGGAATCAACCATAGGTGCAGCTTTTTTCTCTCAAACATTGGCTGTGAATGATGCGACTGTGAAGTTTGAGATATGGGATACAGCTGGTCAGGAACGATACCATAGTTTGGCTCCAATGTACTACAGGGGTGCAGCTGCTGCTATTATTGTCTTTGACATTACAAATCAAGTATGAATTCACAATCCTTGTGCTTTAGTCAAGAATGCACTAACTTACTGATCACCTGTGGACTTTAGTGGTAGTTTTTAGGTATTCTTAACTTTTGTTTTTCTATTGCCACAGGCGTCATTTGAGAGGGCCAAGAAATGGGCTCAGGAACTGCAGGCACAAGGTATGGAATAGCTGACTTTTATGATTCCTACTTTCTGATAGTTGGTGTGGTTTATTTTGTATCATTATATGTTAATGTGGATTTTGTTTTCATGTGAATAGGTAACCCTAATATGGTGATGGCTCTTGCTGGAAACAAAGCTGATTTATTAGACGCAAGGAAGGTGTCTGCAGAGGTAAACCAAATCTTCCTTTCCTGTTCTGTCTGATTTTGCTTTGCTAATGCCAAAAATCTTTGAGATGAAATTCGAAAGTACGGGGAGAAAATGTTAACTAACACTCGGGGTGCAGCTTGGCTCCAATGTTAACTAACAATTCGACTGGTGCCCGTGAAATCTTCGATTACAATCCCTACAGACTTGGTTTTTTCATTACTAAGTTGTGTTATTAAGTAGTTCTTGATATTGTTATTTGCAGGAGGCAGAGATATATGCTCAAGAGAACAGCCTTTTCTTCATGGAAACCTCAGCGAAAACCGCAACAAATGTCAAAGACATATTCTACGAAATTGGTGAGTCATTCTTTCATCAAGAAAGCTATTTCCAACAATTTATTATTTTCCATTAAATCACTTTTCACTTATGTTCCTCTTGTTCAAACCGCTACAGCGAAAAGGCTACCACGTGTACAGCCAGCAGAAAACCCGACAGGAATGGTTCTCCCAAGCGGGCCAGGGGCTACGGCCGTGAGTTCATCGTGTTGTGCTTAGTTTCGTACCTTAAGAGAGATCTCTTTTGGTTAGTCGCATAGTAGAGAACATGGAGACTTCATGTGTTTGCATCTTCTTCGTCTTTGTTACTTTGCTTGCATTGACATCAACAACAATGTATATCATGATAATACTTCTGCCTTTGTGGAACATGAAGATAATTGTATTTGGAGAGATTTATTTGGATCTCTTTTGTAATTAGATATCATAACTTAGTGTGTGCACTTTATCAAAAAAGAAAAATGTGCTTCTATCTTTTGTTTATTTTTTAAGCGAATGCTCAAATGGATCGTTATAAATTACTAAAATTTTGTTTTTAAAAAAATATTTTTTGACCAATAGTAATTTATTAGAAAAGTGTCTGTTTTGACGGAGATAATAGAGATTTCGTTGCTCAGTCAATGGTACAAGACTAAACTTCGGTGCATGTAACTGGATACGTGATGTCAGAATTTGGAAGAATAAAGTTGAGGAGATACAATTCAATTTGGGTAAAGAGAGATGGTAACAAGCCAGCTGATATTCTTGCTAACCAAAGGAGTTTTTTTTTTCTTTTTCTCATTTGTCAATTTTTCTCCAAGGTTCAGTACAGCAAATAAGAACAAGACAAATATGATCAAACCTCTAGGACTTTGACAGCAAAATATCAAACCAAAAGCAATCGAAGTTGTATAAAATACTATCATTCAAGTTGAAAACAGTTCGATAGAATCTCCCTGAGATCAAGCCTCTACGAGTTTCAGACGCGGAACAACATTCATCGACTGGAGTTCCTGTTACCACGTAATGCACAGAACGAGTTAAGAAATAACAAAAAACAAGCCAGAGGAAAACTATAAGAATGGAGTTTTTTAAGCGTGTCACTAGACCTACCACAAACCAGTAAAACCGAAAACATTAAGTGATTCTTACTTATTTAGGAAGAAATTTGTATCCAAAGATCAAAATGATTTTATCATTTCCAAATGGGACTAAGAAGAGAGTTTCAATTTGAGCAGTGGATCAATGGTTTTACCTGGAATAGTAGCTTGCATGCATATGGGAGTTTCATAGTAGCAATGTTATCGCCATTTTTACATGTTGAACAAACTGCTTTTTTAAGCTTGTAATTGTAATATCCCAACAAACCACAAGCTCTGCAAACCTGCATTTAAACGTGAAATAGTGTATCAAAAATAGTTGGGTATTCTAACCGTTTCCAGGATATAAAAGATCTCCCGTTCGATGTTGATGATATCTTTAATACAATGTCAGTGAGACAGAAAGTTGCAATGATTTCACAGAATTTGCCACTTATCAAAACAGTGCATTATGATCTAATTACCTGAACTTCAAAAGGATCACTAGAAATCATGAGCCGCTCGTAGATCAACATGCTGGCCCCATAAGCAATAAGACAATCTCGTTCCATTTCTCCCACTCTTAAACCTGGAACAGTATTAGAGATACAATTGAGAAGAGAACAACAGTTAAATTCTGTAAAAGATGCGATTGAGAAGAGAAGCAAAAGGCACATACCTCCATTCTTAGATTTCCCTTCAGTAGGCTGTCTTGTCATCATGACACGTGGTCCACTCCCTCGCGCATGCATCTTGTCCAAAACCTATTTAACAAAAGTACAAAAACAAGAATTTCTGTTTACTTGTCGGAAAAAATTACTGTACACTCTGATTTATAGTTTTTTTTTTTGTTTTTGATTACAAAACAGAATAAAATGGTCCAAATAGATAAGATGAACCTCACCATGTGTTTCAATTTCTGGTAATATATCGGCCCCATAAAGATGTATGCTTCCAATGGTTCGCCACTGAGACCTGCAAGACGCTCAAGATCATCAGGTTGATGTACAAAGAAAGAATCATGAGCTATATAGCTTTGAAATAAGAATGAGTATGTCCGAGTTTTAAAAATGTCAAAAATGATAATGCCTTGGTTCATTTGAGTAAATCCTAAACGACTTAGTATTTGAAGAATTTAACAACACATACTAAAATGAAAGCTAACATATGATTGCACATTTTAAAATGTGTACAAATTCACAATGAAGTACCTGAGTATAACAAGTCCTTCCCACTGTATGAAAACCCTTTATCCACAAGGGTCTTACTGAAATGATAAAAGACATACGACAACATTAGATGCCAAAAGAAGAGTTTATATATGGAAGAAGAAACTTCATATTTAAGAGAGAAAAGAGTACCTTATAGTCTCAACCTTGTCAGCATGACCACTTCTTTCTCCAAAAGCACTACCATAATGAAATCTACCACAAGAAACGCCAGCCTTGCTTCCAAGGAGTTCAATCATCTTACCAACTGTCATACGACTGTGACAAGAAATATGTTAATACATTCATCAGTTTTAATACAAAATCTCAAGTAATCAACAACTTCAGATGAAACTCGAAAATTTTGGACCAAAGGGATGATAATATAACTGTTGCTTCAAGTTGGGTACCAAAACAGATTCTAAGATTTTGTGCTAACTGGAAATCCATTGTTCCTTGTTTGTTACATCGAAAAGATTCTTATAGTTAAGGCACCCTGACGATAACAAATGAAGCAAAACCTCCACATAAAAGACCCCACATACACCCACCTTCACAAAAAAGGCCCCAAATACACACACCCACACACTCGTACACAAATGAAGGATGTTTTTTTTTTTTGGCTCCACGTTATAAAAAGGCATGCACAGATAAATAGAGACAAATCTTAAAAGGAATATTTTCTGACCTTGGAAACCCATGAGGATTCATGATCAAATCAGGGCAAATTCCAAGCTCAGAAAATGGAAAATCTTCTTGCTGAATAATTGTACCACATACACCTTTCTGCCCATGCCTACTACTGAATTTGTCGCCAAGCTATAAAAAAGCCAGAACAAGACATGAGTAACACTGAAGAACATGAGGCCTAAGGCCTAGGGCTAGATACATAACAGTATTAAAGACAAATATTCTCACCTCTGGTCGACGAGTATGTCGTATAATATATTTGATGCATAAACTGCCACTCTTATCAGAACAGAGAGCAACTCTATCGACCACTTGCGTCTCCCCTTCAGGACCTTTGAAAAACTCTCTGGCCGGACGGTATTGACTGAAAATTACAGAACGCATTGTACATCTGTGATTACAGTTTTAAGAAACAATTATGATCATATACTTTGAAAAGTTTATTGGATACCAATCAGATAGCGGAGATGTAATCTTATCTCTTGTTGTGCACACAGGGATTTGTTTATATATATAAACATCATTCGGTCTGATAATTTCCCCTGGAGAAGCTATTCCATCATCATCCAGTATCTTGAAAGGAAAAAATAATTAACATGAAAAAGTATTCAACATGTATTAGCAGAGGGAAAGGCCACAGTCAAATAAATAAAAAATAAACCACAAAAAAGAACAAAGAGAAGGAAAATGCCGATATTCAGATACTCTCACTAGCCGTTTGGATAAGCAGAATTAAGAATTTTCTCATCTTCAGATTCAGACGAGGAGGGTTTATGCCAGTTCTGTCATAATATCTAGGCAGAGTCATATTTTTGTTAATGGAGCGTCTATTTTGAGAAAAAAACAGTCACAATTTCAAATAAGCAACAACCATATTGTGCTTGCTCCCTCTGATAAGAAATGGCAGAGTCCGAAAATGTATTTTGTGGTTAATGGATTACCTAGGGCTGTTTCCACATCATCTAAAAATCCGGAAGGAATTTGCATTTGCAACAACACTAATTCTCAAAGATGCCATTTAAAAAAAAAATGACTTGCACAAGTCTTACGATAGGGGCATATGCATACAAAATGTACTACCTGCATCTTTTCTGCATCTGGGCCTGTTCTTTGTGGCATGAGTATTCTGTCTACTGTATAGTTGTCATACTTCTGGCACGTAGCAACAATTCTGTTTCACAAAACAACACAACACGAGATTAAATGTAATAGACGATTTTTCAAAGCAAACGACTTTGCCTCAAATAGAAATCCATTACATACTTTTTCATAACAATGCAGCGGCCAAAACCACGATCCAAGGAAGATTTGTTCATCACTATTGCATCCTCTATGTCGTATCCAGAATTACTCATGACAGCAACTGTTGCATTTTGACCAGCTCCAAGTTTATCGTATCCAACCTGTTAACAAGCATAATTTATTAGTTCCATAGTATTAACACATTCCTATTAGAGTAAAGTAACTTACCAATTCAATTGTCCTTGTTGTCAACAGGGGTCGCTGAGGATACACCAATAGGTAAAGCAATGTGTCCATCCGGTTTAGCTAAATATAAAGATTATAAAAGCAAACTCAGTGTCCAAGAGAGAGCAAGATATACTAAAACACAATGCAAGATGATACAGGTGTTAAAGTATTTAGACTTCACATAACCAAAGCAAAACCTGAGATAGCATAATAGGCAACAATTTATCTAATCACACCAAAACTGGAAAGCAACAGGATTTGCCTCAATGAAATGATATGAAAGGCATAAATGGGCTTACCTGGTTGTAAGCAATATTTCCCATAGCTTGTTTCCCCATAGCACACTGCACAAAATGTAACAGGACTAAGAACGAAATGCAAACCAACAGAAATTGGAGCTGCTTATGTCAGATTGTCTAGAAACACAAACCTGATACGTATTTCTAGGTGACTGATTATGGTGAGGGTAGGGAATAAGACCAGCAACAACACCTAAGATGGTGAAAGGTTCAATCTCAATGTGTGTTGTGTCTGCCCTTATCTTAGCAGCTTCTGCTCCTTCATCCAGTTCCGTAGTGGCTTCACTTTCATATAAAGCGATCTTAAGACAAGGAAAACGAGCAGTTTATCATTTTAGGCTGCATAGGGTGCAATATAATATAATACATCTAGAAAATATGGAGACTGAGACGAACCAATGCATTGTTTTCCTCATTGACATCAAGATACTCGATCAAACCGTCACGAATAAAGTCATCAAAAGTGCGAACCCCATCCTTAAAGAAAATACAAATCAGTCAGCCAATGTATTTAACTCATACCACTAAGACCAAGTATGCATGAATCTGGGAAAAATATAACACATGTACCTGTAATTCCTTCATGTGGTGTTGTTTAACTCTTGATATTCCTTTATCGGCTATAACAAGTGGACGACAAACCCGCCCACCATCAGATGCAACGTAAACACAATGCTGATAAACATTTTCTCTTCAGAGTCAGTCTCAGTTAACATTTGTGAATTCATAAAAAAAAAATTGGCAGGAATTTCAGCAACCATCTACAAAGTTGTAGCTTTTACAATTGACATCCTTAGCTGTATTTCTACTCCAAAATCACCAAAAGGGGGCTACTGAAGACTCTACAAATTAATTAATGTAGCTTCCACGGTCTATTCTCAATTCAGAAATCTTAATCTTTATTTCTAGCTATACCAATCCTTATAAACAAATACAAAGCTTAAAATAGTTATGCACAAAAACATAACCGAATAGATAATTTGGGTTTTGCTTGATAGACAAATGAACATAAGCTATAAGGTGCACAACGCAAAACTTAGATACCCAAAAAACTAATCGATGAAATACCTGCTTTTCGTTTGTGAACACACTGACGAACTCGCCAATTTTTCCAGCTCTACGCAGCCTTCTAAGTGAATTGGCGAAGTACTGAAACAGAAGAAACTCGTGAAGAGGTGTAAATATGTGTATTGTGCTTGTTGTAAAACCGTGCCTTTATATATAGTACCTGTGGCCTTCTATGTTTGCCAAGTATTAGCCCATTCAATATGACCAAAAATGAGTCCGGAGTATGCAGCTCCTCTGCTGATAATACTTCCAGATCTGTAACACCCAATTTGTAGCACTGTTTCCAGAAAATTAATTCAAACACATAGATTCAGTACTAAATTGACAAAAATCCATCTATGACTAGCAGAAGATAATGAGAAAGGGTAGTGTGGTTTCGGCGGTATCCTTCTCAAATCCATAGGAAAGGCGATTAATGCGAATAAATGGACTACGTGAGCCAAAAAAAAATTGCAAACCATACCATAGCAACCAATGGGCCTTCCTCTTCATCCGTTGTGACATGAGTCATTAAAGCCAAGTTCTTGACAAGCCCACAAGATTCGCCTTCTGGGGTATCACATGGGCAGAGCATGCCCCACTTGCACAAGTCACAATACCAAAAATCAGATTAAATGATACTTCACATGAAAGCAGTAGTTTTCTTTACAAATTTCAGCAGGCTGATAAAGAAAGTATCATTACCTGGCTGGGTTGCAATGATCTAGGCCCACTTACTTTTCTTGACTTTTCAAATTGTGGTGAAATTTTCGTGATAAACCCCAAGCTCCCGATAAAAGATAACCTTGTTAAGACCTATATGAAAAAATTACTTTGAAGTGATGTAGCATGAAGGAGGCTAAAGACATACACACAGATGTATATAGAGAGTGAGACTGACCTGTGTCATGCCTTTTCTATGCATTCTGAACCTTTTAATATCGAAGTTTCCCGTTGAAAGGGTTCTTTCTAGTCCAAGAGAAATACTGTTATGTCTTTCTCCAGTAAGATACTATGAGCACATCACAAAAGAAAATTGAAGTTTTACTATCAGATCTTTGACTACAGTAACTATTTCTGAAAATCTACTCTAAGGGAAATGTTATTCTCAGGGAAAAGCTACAGAAGCAATAAAAAAATAATTGTTGCAATTCAAGTTGCAATGGAATATCCAAGGGAAATATAAGTTAATAAAGCAAGTGGTAATCGGCATAATAACACTAGTTAAAAATGAGCTCATTGCAAACAGAAATATTTTTTAGATTACTTGGGAACACAAAATAAAATCTTAAAATATGAATCTTTGATGTTATTTTGACTGAAGTTCATTTACAAATCCAAATGATAGGAGGTGTTAGATAAATGTTTTTCGTGTTAACAAAATTATTGCAAGACCTGAACCAGCAGGGAAATGTATTTCTACACTTACCTGAGAAAAATCAAATCGGCTAGCCCTTTGTTTTAAAAGAATAGCATCTACTTTTTTAATGGCCTCACTGAGCATCGTTTTGAACAAATCCTGTAGCAGGAGAGGGAGGGAAATAATAGGTAAGGACTAGAAAAAATCTTACAAAAAAAAGGAAGAGAAAGTACTGTGCTTGGTGATATGTTCCAGCGACACCTCAAACAGAAGAGACATTAGTTGTCCAGATAACTCCAACCGCTTGTTACCAACATAATCCTACAAGAAGACACACACTTGAGAACATACGTTGCCAGCAATATGAACTTTCGAGTTACAGTAAGACTTGTCTATCCTTAGTTCATCTTAGATCATTGACTAACAAGTTAGCCATCATAATGAGTTGAAGTCTTAGATATTATTGGCTCCTCTAAGAGACGGCCAAGACATTTTGTAAGCCATTTCAGCATGTCCCTCCCTTTTTTCAATTGGCTAATCTAAGTATCTATCATGTCATACAGCAATAATCCTAATAGAAAATAACCAGACTTCAAATATATTTTACAAGTACAAAAAAAACTATTCCAGATAGAAGGTCATCATATTACCTTGTCATCCATCGCATCTTTGTTTAACATTGCTTCAATCATTCGTCTCAACATCACGCCAACATAGAAACATTTTTGACGAAAATTGTTGTCACGCACCTTAAGGAGAAGAACATAGCAGTAAGCAAAGGTTAAAAAATTTTAAAACCAAAAGAAATTAAGATACTTACAGGTACATGCGCAAGGAATAAATCTCTGAGGATGTATAGAGCTCTTCCGTCCTAGTAAATCATTTAAATATACAATGCGGAGTTTTCACTTAGCAAGAAAATTTCACATTCAAATTTGCAGTGCCAAAAACATATTATCCATCTGTATAAAGTTGAACAAGAGAGTGTAAAAGTGGAATAAAGAATGAATACCTTTTCAGGTGGAGGTCCGTATGATGTTTTTTTCACCTACAGTAATAAACAGATAAAAGAATATGTCACAAATTTCTTGCTGCAAACTGACAAAAGTCAAATCTATTGTTAATCTCAACATAACCTGATAGTCTACTCTTCTGTTCAGTGTGTTTATTACTCAATGGAAGACAACAACATGGAAATAAATTGCAGACTTACTCTCAATACATCACAGAATGAGGTGGAATGAACTAATTATACACCAGAAAGTGTATGACAGATTTCTTTCAGTAGAGTGAGATATGAGCTATGGTCTTTTTAACAGTAAGCTCTTTTTCAACCGGGAAGTAAATTCTTTTCTGCGTTTTAGATAATTTTTGAAGTAGACGATATGTGTTCACTACAATCATTGAACAGAAAAACTATTAAATGACTCTGTAGGATAACTAAAACACTGCACCTTTGCCTCAAGATAGTCCAGTGCTTGTTTTTGTGTATTCACACCTTCACTAACACACTCCTGAAATTAATTAAGCATTTTGAGAGATAAATATGATGCTTCAGAGATCAAGGCTCGTCAGAACCTAAAGGATGAACAAAATGGCATGGAAGAATAAGAAAAAGGACTAGCTAAGAAATTAGTTTCGTATAGCAGGTTCTTTTGTGAGCCACGGGTAAATGATGCTCACACATCACCTATAACTTTCAATAGCTAGAGCAAAAGAGAGAACAATTTATTTTCCGAATGTCAAAGCAAAACCTTCCATTCTAAGAGCCATAGCAGTGGCTTCAATAACTTTATGCATCACCAGCCGACTCATAAGTGCATCAGACTTGATCAATATGCATGGTATCAGATTTAAATATCATTATTTATGTATTATGAATTTTTTTTTGGCAACACGTTAGTATTGGGAGTTGAGTTTAAAAATCAGACATTCAACTTCCTAACTAAAATTTTGAGAACAAAACAATCAAGCACAAGGATCACTGCTTCGTAGTTTACTTTCGAAAATGAAAGAGATTCAAAAATTCATATGACGAACATTTACATCCATAGAACTACAGCTGCTTCTAGATCTAGAGTTACTATAAATTGAAAGGTTCACTCAAACACCAGTATCATTACGAAAAGATCATAAATTAGATACAAGATAAAAAGCAGGGGGCTATAATACTTGCCTCAATAGAAGGTAAGAGTGATGCGCTAAAACGGGGATCCCTTCCAACCATTTGTACAATCTCTTGGTCACTCTCCATTCCCATAGCTTTTAGGACAATTATAATTGGAATCTATGACAAAATCACATGATCAGCCAATGGAATCCAACACCGAAAGATCTACAATCAAAGCGGAGGACGCGATAATGTATCTACACCTTTTTTACAAATTGATGAAGAAATAAATAAATCTTCTCTTTTTCCATCTGAATAACTGTTTTGCTTTTCGTCATTTCAGTGCTGCTTGTGACAGATGCATTTATGCTGAAAATAAGTAGTAAAAGAAAGAGAGTCACTAAATAGTAAAATTGATAATTGGATTGTGGGTGGGTAAATAATGGAAGAATACTGCTGAAGAATGATACAATGATTTGGCTTGACAATTAATGTATATGGGGATGCTAGCCATCAATACTACAGGGACCAAAATACTCTAAGAGATCACTTACTTCCCCTTTTTATCAGAATCAATAATAATTCTGTTCTTCGAAAGTTGTTCTTGTATCAACAACACCTGAAATGAACATCAAACACCAACACGCGCAATGGCATGGCTTCAGGTCACGTAAAAAGGAAAGGATTCAATGACAAATCGGATAACTGTGTTGACAGAAAAAAACTAAAAACCGAAACACGCCAATTAGAACGAGAACGGTGTTGAACAGTTAAATAAACACACAATCAAGTCTGAACTAAAGAGATGCAACAACACACAACATATAACCACAAAGTCAAAGTGCGGACTACTAGGCAATCTATAGACTCCATAAGATAGCTGCAAGTAGATTGCATATACGAAGTATGAAGTATCACCTTCTCAGTTCCTTTGATGACGAAGTATCCTCCAGGATCAAGAGGGCACTCACCTAGAATCCAAATGAAATACAATAAATATGATGAACAAGAAGATGTAATGCTTGAAATAAGGATACAATACAAACCCAATCTTGCAAGTTCCTCTTCATCTTTTCCATGTAATACACAGCGGCAACTCCGCAACATAATAGGCATCCTTCCGATAATTACATTATCCTGAAATAAAGAAACATCATATTCAGCCTGAATTTTCCAATAACCAGCAGTATGTATAATACATTAAATTTTTCATTTACCTTTACACTTGTTGCTTTCTTTCCATGACTTCCGTGAACATATTCTATATTGACAGATATTGGAGCAGCATATCTGATAATTAAAACAAGAAGTTATAATGCATTTAACAAAGCCAAGAGAAAAAGAAAGTTATTGATGATGTAGAAGAATGCGGAACAACAGAAACAAGTGGAAAATGCAAAAGATTTCACCAAATTCCAACTGCGCAACATATGGTCAAATATCGAACTATAAACACATGATGAATGTAAATAAAAAGAACTCTTTACGTCATGTCTGCTAATCGGCACATGTGCGGATTAATTTGTTCTGACATATTGATGTTCATAATTGACGGTTCACCAACTATGACTTTCTTAAACCTGCATTAAAATTTGGCTACGAAAGGTTAGTTTAGGAAACAGCAGAAATCCAATAAATAGAACAATCTCAATGTATATATAAATGTTGTACGATGATTAAAAAAAGAGACTGCAAAAACACCAACGGTTCTACTTACTTATTATGAAACAAAATATCAATATCCATACATAAAGAAATCGAGATTAAAAGATGATAAAAAAAAAGTTTGACCTTAGGTAGATTGATGGGTCTGTTACGGATGCAATACGACAATTTGCCTGAACAATCTTTTTTATCCCGACATTGATAAAGTAATTGAACGAATCCAGGTGTTGCTTCACAAGTCCTCTCACCTACAAAAACAAGACAAAGACACAATCAAAGTATGAAAGACTTTGATTTTGAAAGTAAACAAACCCAATCGCATAGTTTCAGCTACTCGTATAAAGCAAAAATAAAGAATTTGTGTTCTGTGTAGTACCTTCAAAAACTCGGGAACGAGCTGGAATTTATCTGCAGTAGACTTGATAGGAGCTGAAAGCTTTTCCTTGTCGATGAAATTATCATCATTCGTCAAGCTGTTTCAATAGAAAGAGTAACATTAGACAAACATCTAAATAGTTGGATTAAAATCTAAAACCAATAAAGAATTAACAAAAAAACATACTCTAGATCTTCATGATCAAGTCCCATCGCTCTTTACTTGCAATTCAGCTGTCAGTTATCTGAAATCCATGGAGAAATATAATTAACATCAACACAGCATAATCACAAGATTACTAAACCACAAAAACCTGAATCCTACAAATTGTTTTCCACAATTTCATCAAAATTCAAACAAAACACAGAATTTCCCAGAAACCAGTCGTTTTGAGGATTGAAAACGAAGCATTGTGATTTACAGAGAAGAAACAGTAAGAGAAGTGAACCTAACGACTCTACGAACACCGGAAAATAGTGGAAGAGATTGTGAGGCGGTTTTCGTGTGATTCCAAAAGGAGATTATAGATGAAAATCGAAGAAGAGAACCTTGAGATTCGAAGGAGATTGAAACCTGGGCTCGATGCAGTCGCTTCGCTGGCTGAAGATTTAACAGTCGGCGACGGTTAGGGAAGAGGTTTAAGAGACGACGGAAGAAACGGGTCAGCAAAAAACGAATTATAGGGTTTTAAATAGTATTTGCGTTTGCGTTTGCGTTTGCGTTTGCGTTTGCGTTTGCGTTTGCGTTTGCGTTTGATATATATTTTCACTTTAGAAGTCCCTAATATCCTTTTACGTTTTGCTTTGTTACCCAAACTTCGAAGTTTATAAATATTTGCCTTTTTCGTAAACCTCCATTCGCTTCTAATTTCTAGGCCTGGACATCAAGTCGGTTCGGTTTGTTGGGTTTTTTGATTCGATAAAAAAAATCTGATGAATAAAATTTGGTTCGCTTGACAAAAAAAAAAAAACAATTTGGGTTCTGATAAGATTCCATGAGATTCTATCTATGTCGAAGTGAACCAATCTTGTCGGTTTGAATTAAACCATCAGTCTGGTTTTTGATTTTTTTTCCGTAAAATTTGGATAATTCAATTCATATAAGTTGGTTACGTTTAATTCAGAATTTCAGTTTGTAAAATAAAATTCAGTATATTTTTTTGTTTAATTAGAAAAAAATGAACCTGATCGGTTTAACGCATCTGACCCAAAACAGAGAAAAGAAATGTACTTCAATTTTTTTGATCAATTTCAGCTCAAAACCAAAGCAAAATTGGCCAAAACTTCGAGCTGGTTTGGTTCAATTCAAATACACATGACTACTTCTAAATTTCCGATCATCTACTTTTATTTATTAGTTATTTCGCTTTAATCCTTCATGTAACCTTATCATTCCAAATTGCTCCTCAAACTTTCAAAACGTTATGGGAATTCCCCTTTTAAATTTTTTATTAACATTTAGGACTGAACCAGCGAAGATATGGATTCAGTGGAAGCGGTGGAGAAAAATTTTAGTGTGACCTAAGCTCTTCTCTTCAACACCGCCTTCAACTTTCGCCGGAGATATGGATTCAGTGGAAGCGGTGGAGAAGATCCTGAACTACAGTTTCAAGAACAAGACTCTTCTCAAGGAAGCGATAACGCTAACATCAAGTAGTGTGGAATCATCTCGTCTATTCAAGCGGCTTGAGTTCCTCGGCGACGCTGTACTTGAGGTCGCTTTGGCTAATTACATCCACCACACTTACCCTAATCTCAAACTCCAGGAGTTGTGTGACTTGCGAACTGCTAATGTAAGTAACGAGAAGTTCGCTCGTGCCACCGTCAAACACAATCTCTACGAATTCATCATAGGCGAGAATCCTTCTTATCAATCTGAAAAGGTAATCATCACAATCTCTGTATTGAATGATTTGAGAACATTTTGTTAACCAATAAGTGTTTTTATCTCTTAGATTAAAGAGTTCTCGGAGGCTGTGAGCGAAGAAGATGTTCCAGTTCCTTATGGTGGATTGGTGGAAGCTCCAAAAGTTCTTGGTGACATTGTAGAGTCAATAGCTGGAGCTGTTTATATCGATGTGGATTTTGATGTACAAAGATTCTGGGAGGTCTGTTGTGTTTGTTTGTTCTTCATTACATTTGTGTTTCTTATTTCTATGTTATTTATAAAAAGAGAGGAATTTGCAGATCTTCAGGGGTCTCTTCGAGCCAATATATACACTTGATGATTTACGGATGGAACCTAAACCACCATTTCTGACGCTTTTTCGTTTGGCTGATAAACACGGCAAGCGAATTGACTTCAGGTATTCGAAAGATGATCACAGTAAAGATAATATTGCTGAGGTATATCTTGATGGTATATTTCTTGCTTCCGGGTGTGCTAAAAGTTTAAGTGTCGCAAAGGTGCTTGCTGCTGAGGAAGCGGTACAGAAGCTGTCAGAATATGATGTTGAAATTGAAAATGTGAAACGGAAGTTGATTGAGATTTGCTCCACTGAAAAACTCCAGTCATTTTCTTTGCCTACTGCCTCTGAGAACCCTGTAACCGATGGAATGACGCAAGAACAAATGGTTATTGATGAGGATTGTCCACATGTTGAACTTGAAGATGCGAAACGGAAGTTAATTGATATTTGTTCCATTGAAAAGCTCCGCTTACCGACTGAATCATTTTCTTTGCCTGCCGCCTATGAGAATCCTTTAACCGATGAAATCAAACAAGTACCTGGATACCCGAAAGGGAAGTTACATAAGATTTGCGTCAAGAATAAGTGGCCATTCCCGATTTACAGGTATATTTTATTCCTACATTTTTCTTTGCTTTAGCAAGAATTTTTCTTTTCTAAGTACTATTTACTACTTAACAAAGACCGTGATCCGATGTCAAATTTATATCTTCGAGTAATCTAGAGTACTCTTAAAATGTCAAAGAAGGAGAATACCTTTGCTAATCCGTAGTGAAACCCGTACAATCTAGGGTGAGAAACCACATGTATGCTATCTAAAAAACTATACTCCTAAAGATCAATGTGAGTTTGACTTTTATATATATTTTTTACTTTGTGTGACTCAGTAAGCACGCATATGCGGTATTAACTTTAACACTTTTGGTACTGTGTTTAACTTTTTCCAGTGTTGAGGAAGAAAAAGGGCCAAAAAATGAGCAGAAATTTGTTTGTTCAGTTAAGATTGAGATACCAAATATAGAAGGTTCCTTTCACATGAAGGGAGATGCAAAACCAAAGAAAAAGGAAGCAGAAAACTCCTCAGCCTACCACATGATAAGAGCCTTGGAATCTTCTCTAATGAGTCTTGTCATTAATCCGCAAATGCCGAAAGTTTTAGATGAGAAGAAGAATCCATCTCTCGTCAGCTCAGAAATGGATTCTGATTCAGTGAAAGCAGTGGAGAAGATCTTGAATTACGTTTTCACGAACAAGAATCTTCTGAAAGAAGCGCTAAGGCAAACCTCTTCTCTATTCCAGAGGCTTAGGTTCGTTGGCCGGGCAGCTTTAGTTCTCGCCATCACGAATCACATCTACCTCAGGTATCCTAATTTCGAACCCAGGGAGTTGGAACTGCTGCAACGTGGAAATACATGTAACAAAACTTTGGCTCGCGTTGCCGTGAAACATAATATTCACCAATTCTTTATAGGCCAATTCAAGTCAGAGAAAAAGGTTACTAATCATTTCTTGTGGTTTTAGGTGTTATTGGATCATCTTTGCTTGATTGATAACAACACTTTTGGTGTAATCTTTTAGATTGAAGCGTTCTCAGAGGTGGTGGGCAAAGAGGATGACCCAGTTCCTTCATATGGCCGATCGGAGAGAGCCACAAATGTACTCTCTGACCTTGTAGAGTCTGTAGCTGGAGCTGTTTATATTGATATGAATTTTGATGTTAAAAGACTGTGGGAGGTATGTTGTGTACTCCACCAGATTTGTGTTTCTAATTCGACGTTATATGATTCTCAAGTTATTAAGAAAAATAAGCAAACTTGCAGAGCTTCAAGGGTCTTTTCGAGCCATTATATACATTGGATGATTTGCGGCTGCGACCTCAACCAATTCATACCCTTTCTTGTTTGGGTGAAAAACATGGCAAGCGTTTCGACTTCAGGTATGAGGAAAAGGGCAGCAATAGGTATAAAGCTCACGTATATCTTGATGATAAGTTAATAGCTAGTGGGAAAAAGAAAAATAGTAGAGATGACGCAAAGATGAGCGCTGATATGGAAGCAGTACGAAAGTTGTCAGAAAGTATGCCCATTGAAATAGTTATGGATAGACAATTGAAAATGAAGATGCAAAAGACAAGTTGATTGAGATTTGCAACAAGCGAAAGTGGCCGAACCCAGTTTACAGGTACATATATATCTTAGTTTTGCTTTGCTTTAGCCAAAAGTTCAAGTCAAAATTGATTCTATCTTTACGCAGAACGCATTTGCTAATCCGTTATTTTACAATCTAATGGTAGAGAAAATGCATATATGTTCTAACATGACTATATATACCTAATATCAAATGGAGTTTGGTTGTTTTTTTTTTACTGTATGTGCCTCAATAAGCACGAATCCGCTGATAACCAAAATTTGTTTTACTGTGTTTAGTGTTGAGAGTAACGGAAAATCTAAGGGATATGTTTGTTCAGCTAAGATTGAGACTCCAACTGAAGAAGGTACTTTATACGTTAAGGGAGATAGAAGAAAACTGAGAAAGACAGCAGAAACTCCTCAGCCTCCCACTTGTTAAGAGCCTTGGAATTTTCTCTTAAGGATGATTTGTAATATTAGATATGTGTTTTTGAGCCACCATTAGCTTATAGATAACATTATTAGTCGCTGTTTTGGATCATTCAAAAAATATATCTTATTTATCGTCTTATTTAGTGTTTGATATGTGACAGAACAGAGAAGAAGAGGCTTGGTCTAGTTTCAGGCAATTTTTTTTTTTTTTGGGTAGCCTGGTAAGGGGTTCAATCCGGATAAACTCATCTGAACCAAACCGAAATACTCAAATCTGAAAAGTGGAAACCAAACCATATCAAAATTAGACATGTCAATTAGGGCCAAAGCCCGCGGGCTAGCCCGGCCCAGCCCTGAAAAACAGCGGGCTCGGACTTAAAAATATATGTCCAGAAAAAATCGGGCCTTTCGGGCTAAAGGGTTTTTTGGGCTTAGCCCGGCCGGGCTCGGGCTAGCCCGAAAAGCCCTTTAAAAAATATTTTGATTTTTTTTTTGTTAATATTTTACTTTAATTGTAAGATTTGTTGTAAAAAATTTGTTTGATAGAGTTGAAAACTCTAAACATAGTTTTTTTTTGTTGTGTATTACTATAAATCGAAAAAGCAAATATTATCTCTAGTACCTAATTTGAATTATTTTGATTTTATATTTTATCTAGTATAAGTTTAAACAATTTATTTGAATTATTTATTTGATTTTAACTCTCTTTTTAAAAAAACTAAATTAGCGTTAGTGGTTATTTAAATTTTGATTGACTCGTTTCATATACAGATTCCGTTTTAAGAGATATTATAACTTATAAGTTTGTTTTTTGTTGTCGGAAGAAAAGCCCAAAAAAGCCCGGAAAAGCCCTGTAGCCCTGTTAGGGCCGGGCCGGGCTTTAAAATATAGGCTCGGAATTTTTACGGGCCGGGCCGGGCTCAAATATGTATGGGTTTTGCGGGCTTCGGGCCGGGCTAGCCCGATTGACATGCCTAATCAAAATATGGTTTAAATAGAATCGTTTTTTATATATCTAAGAAAACCGAAACCGAATCAGGGAAAAAAAATAAGAAAACTGATCTCTTTTTTTCTTTCATCTGGTTGTTATATTAATCAAAAGGTGTTACAATTTAGAAGACATTCGTATAGGCTACAAGACAAATAAAGCTTAGCACTAAGCTAGACTGACTACAAAAAATCATGTCAAAAGGGGCAAAGCTTAGTACTAAGAAAACTGATCTAAACCGATGTTTGTTTGAAAATTAATGATATACTATGGTATAGCCCGTGGTATACCGTGGGACAATTTTTGTTTGACATAATTTTAATTAAATCAGTCTCATTCGACATGTCCGTTTTTAAAAAATTTAATCACAATATATACAAAAAATTGATTTTATTAACTTAATGTATTATATAATGATTCAAAACAATTATAAAACAAAATAAAAAATAATAGGAGAATCAAAAATTTTAAATCTTAACAAAATCTTCAAAATACCAATATCATTAATTTTGGATCACTATTTGTATATAATTTGATTATTAATATTAAAATCTTTTTAATGTGTTTGGTTATATAGATAGTAGGGATCTAAGTGTAAGATTGTATGGAAATAGTCTAGGAAACAAAGGGTTCTCTCTAAAATGTACTTTAAAATGTATATATAGATTTGACTAAAACTCGAATCCGAACCGAAACCGAAACTAAACCATGCATAATAAACTTTAGTTTGGATATAATTTCTACTATTCTCTTGAATAAACGAAGCCTAAGATCGAACAAAAAATCTTATACATGAGTGAGTTAATTGAAAGCTAAGATGATTTAGAAAAAAAAATGCACAATCGGGAAATTTATACTTGGTTATCATTATATGGTTAGGGATCGATTCCTCTTAAACACGAAATTTATTAAATCACTCAATTTGGCTTACCGAAATGGTATCATGCTTCTCATTAGAAAACCTGATGAGTGACATATTCGACGGCTACACTCACTCTTAGGGATTAGTCGGTTTGTAAAAGCCCGGAGCACCCATGTCTACGAAAGAAAAAAAAAAAAAAAATACAGGGTCAGGGTTTTAAAATTTCAAAAATAAAGTTAAGGGTTTAAAATCATGTTTTTAGTAAAGGTCAGGGGTTTAAAACCTCAAAAACAAAGTTAAGAGTTATAATAAGATTTCACCGCATATTTAGGACTGGTCCTGCAGCTCCGGCTTGTGTGACCTACTAAATTCACCTTTTCCACCGGAGATGGACTCAGTAGAAGCAGTAGAGAAGATCTTGAACTACAGTTTCAAGAACCAGACTCTTCTCAAAGAAGCTATAACGCAAAAATCTCCTTTATTCGACCGGCTTGAGTTCTTCGGTGACTCTGTTCTTGAGGTCGCCTTCACTAATTACATCCGTCAAACTTACCCTAACCTCAAAGTCAAGGAGTTGCGTGACTTGCGAACTGCTAATGTAAGTAACGAGAAGTTCGCTCGTGTCGCCGTCAATCACAATCTCCACCAATTCCTTTTACTCCAGAATCCTTCTCTATCTAAAAAGGTTTATTTTCTTGAATCACTAGAAACAGAGTGTCACTATCTTGAGTCATTGAATTAGTGTTTATCTCTTAGGTTAAAGAGTTCGCCGAGGCGGTGAGGAAAGAAGATGATCCAGTTCCTTATGGTGGATTGGTGAAAGCACCAAAGATTCTTGCTGACATTGTAGAGTCAATAGCTGGAGCTGTTTTTATTGATGTGGATTATGATGTACAAAGACTCTGGGAGGTCTGTTGTGTTTGTTTGTTCCTCACTAGATTTGTGTTTTCTAATTTCTATGTTTATGATAAAAAGAGAGGAAATTTTGCAGATCTTTAGGAGTCTTTTGGAGCCAATATATACACCGGAAGATTTACAGATGCAACCGAAACCGCCATTTCTTACGCTTTTTCGTTTGGCTGATAAACACGGCAAGCGAATCGACTTCAGGTATTCGAAAGATGACGACAGCAAACAACATATTGCTGAGGTATATCTTGATGATATATTTATAGCTTCTGGATGTGCTAAACGTATAGATACCGCAAAGCTGTTTGCTGCTGAGGAAGCGATACGAAAGCTGGAAATTATGCCTATTGAAAAGATTATCAATGAGGATAGTCCACATGTTGAACCTGAAGATGTGAAAGGGAAGTCGTTTGTGATTTGCAACACTGAAAATCTTCAGTCACAGACTGAATTATCTTCTCTGTCCACCGCCTCTGAGAACTCTTCAGCTGATGAAATGACACAAGAAGAAATGGTTATTGATGAGGATAGTCCAGATGTTGAACCTGAAGATGTGAAAGGGAAGTTCTTTGAGATTTGCTATACTAGAAAGCTCCAAATACAGACTGGTTCTTCTGCAAACCCTTTAACCTATGAAATGACTACAAAACAAATGGTTGTTGATAAGGATAGTCTACATGTTGAACCCGCAGATGGGAGAGGGAAGTTGATTGAGATTTGCACCAAAAATAAGTGGCCGAGGCCGATTTTCAGGTATATCTTATTGCTACATTTTTCTTTTCTTTTTCTTTAGTCTAGAGTCTTATTGTCTCAAAGAAGGATAATGTGTTTGCGAATCCGTGGTTAAACTATACTCGTAAGATCAATGTGAGATTGCTATGTTTTTACTTTGTGCGCCTCTATAAGCACGAATATGCGGTATTAACTTTAACACTTTTGGTACTGTGTTTAACTTTTTCCAGTGTTGAGGAAGAAAGAGGGCCAAAGAATGAGCAGAAATTTGTTTGTTCAGTTAAGATTGAGATACCAATTATAGAAGGTACCTTTCACATGAAGGGAGATGCAAAACCAAAGAAAAAGCAAGCAGAAAACTCCTCAGCTTACCACATGATAAGAGCCTTGGAATCTTCTCTAATGAGTCTTGTCATAAGTAATCTGCAAATGCCGGAAAGTTTAGATACGAAGAAGAATCCATCGATGGATTCTGATTCAGTGGAAAAAGTGGAAGCAGTGGAGAAGATCTTGAATTACAGTTTTGTGAGCAAGAATCTTCTGAAAGAAGTGCTAATGCACAATAATTCACTCTTATTCCAGCGGCTTATGTTCGTCGGTGAGCCGGCTCTTTCTCTTGCCTTTACGAAACACTTATACCTCACGTATCCTAAGCTCGAACCCAAGGATTTGTCTCTGCTGCGAGATGCTAATACATGTAACGACAGATACGCTCGTGTCGCCGTCAAAAAAGGCATCTACCAATTCATTATAGGCAATGTTCCAAAGCCAGAAAAAATGGTAAATTAAAATTCATTTCTTGTGAATTAAGAACATCTCTCTTCTTATGATATACTCAACAGTTTTTTTGTGTCATCTCTTAGGTTATAGAGTTCATAGACTTGATGCGCAAAGAAGATGATCCATACAGAGTGGTGAAAGCTCCAAAAATTCTTGCTAATCTTGTAGTTGCTGTAGCTGGAGCTGTTTATATTGATGTGAATTATAATGTACAACGACTCTGGGAGGTTTGTTATGTTTCTTTCACTAGCTTTGTGTTTCTTTCACTAGATTCTCAATTTATTTTTAAAAGAAAGGAAACTTGCAGATCTTCAGGGGTCTTTTCGCGCCAATATATACACCGGATGATATATGGATGCAACCTAAACCACCAATTCTTGCGCTTTTCCATTTGGCTGATAAACACGAGAAGCGAATCGACTTCAGGTATTCGAAATATGACGGCAGCAGAAAAAATGTTGTTGATGTATATCTTGATGATATATTTATTGCTTCTGGATGTGCTAAACGTATCGATACCGCAAAGCTGCTTGCTGCTGAGGAAGCGTTAAAGAAGCTGTCAGAATGTATGCTCATCGAAAAGATTATTCATCAAGATCATCTAGACGCTGTAGTTCAGACTGGATCATCGTCTTTGCTCACTGCCTCTAAGAACCCTTTAACCGATGAAATGACACAAGAACAAATGGTTATCGATGAGGATAGTCTAGATGTGGAACAGAAGTTGTTTGAGATTCGCTACACCAAAGAGCTCCAAATACAGACTGGATCATCTTCTCTGCCCACTGTCTCTGAGAACCCCTTACCATGTGAAATTACACCAACAAAAATGGTTATTGGTGAGGTTAGTCCACATGTTGAACCTGAAGATGTGAAAGGGAAGTCGTTTGAGATTTCCTCCACTGAAACATCTTCTTTGCCCATCGCCTTTGAAAACCCTTTAACCGATGAACTGACACAAGAACAAATGGTTATTGATGAGAATAGTCCGTATGTTGAACCTGTAGATGCGAAAGGGAAGTTGTTTGAGATTAGCTCTACTAGAAAGCTCCAGACACTGAGTGGATCATCTTCGTTACCCACTGCCTCTGAGAACCTGTCAACCGATGAACTGACACAAGAACAAATGGTTATTAATGAGAATAGTCCACATGTTGAACCTGATGATGTGAAAGGGAAGTCGTTTGAGATTTCCTCCTCTGAAACATCTTCTTTGCCCATCGTCTTTGAAAACCCTTTAACCGATGAACTGAGACAAGAACAAATGGTTATTGATGAGAATAGTCCATATGTTGAACCTGTAGATGCGAAAGGGAAGTTGTTTGAGCTTTGCTCTACTAGAAAGCTCCAGACACAGACGGGATCATCTTCGTTGCCCATTGACTCTGAGAACCTGTCAACCGATGAACTGACACAAGAGCAAATGGTTATTGATGAGAATTGTCCACATGTTGAACCCGAAGATGAGAAAGGGAAGTTGTTTGAGATTTGCACCAAGAATAAGTGGCCGAACCCGATTTTCAGGTATAATTTTTCCTACTTTTTTCTATGCTTTAGCATGAATCTTTCTTGTAAGATCAATGTGATATATACAGGCTCCTTTTTTACTGTGTGTGCCTCAATAAGCATGAATGTGGCGTATTAACTTAAAACATTTTTGTTACTATGTTTAACTTTTTCCAGTGTTGAGGAAGAAAGAGGGCAACAAAATGAGCAGAAATTTGTTTGTACAGTTAAGATTGAGATCCCAAGTATAGAAGGTACCTTTTACATGAAGGGAGATGCAGAATCAACGAAAAAGGAAGCAGAAAACTCCTCAGCCAACCACATGATAAGAGCCTTGGAATCTTCTATAATGAGTCTTGTCATAAGTAATCTGCAAATGCCGAGAAGCTTAGATGAGAAGAAGAAGAATCTGCAAATGCAGGAAAGTTTAGATGAAAACAAGAATCTGCATTCAAAGAAGAGGAGGACTATTTAACTCTTTTTTTTGGTATTTCTCTGTTTTATTGCATCTCTTAGTGCAATGAGAGAAAGTCTCTAGAATCATATAATACTATAATAGTTCTTCCATTCACACTTTTATCATCTGTGTCTCTACTTCACATTGCACAATCTATTATATATTGGTTCTTCTCATTAGATATTTACCTAGAAAATAATTATTAGATTTATTGATAATTGTGCGCCCAATAAATAATTATTAATAAAATTTAATATTATTTTTTAGATATATAAATATCAGGAAAAAATGAAAATGATATTTTTTTTTTTTTGTCATCTAGAATTTTATTATTGATCTTGTAATGGAACCAAGGTGAAATACAAAGCCCAAAAGAGGGAAACTAAAGTCGGCGGACAACATGAAAGTCCCCGGAGACAGAGCCGGCGGAAGACGAGATTTCCCCGGAAGCTAGGCCCTAACGAAGGGAAACTAAACATAGTAAAGCAAAAGATTTCAAACCACAAACGCAAGAGGTCGAAACCAAAAACTAAGAAAAAAGCCGAAGGCATAAACCTTAAAAGAAACAATAGACCCAAGAAAACAAGTAACCCAAAACTTCTGAAGCACATGCGATTGAGACTTACCAAGGATGCCCGCGGCCAACCCGAAAATAACATCTACCTCCTCCTATCACGATGAGAGCTGATCTCTCGAAACCAAGAACCAAGACTTCATAACCCGGCAAGCGAAACAAAAGAGTTAAGGGAACCTCGAGCACACTTCCAAAATGAAAATGATATGTAATCTACTAATCTCCTAGAAAGAGCCAAAGAAAAAAAAAAACAATCTTTAAAAAAAAGTATTATATCATTTCTTCGTAAGAAAAAAGCAAAGATACAGAAACAAGCTTCGTATATTTCTCGCTGCTATTTAGGCGGTTCTCTTCTCTTCTTCTTCTTCGTTCTCAATTTCTGCTTTTCAATCTTCGGCTGCAACACTGAAGAATACAGAACACTCGAATTTAATAACTGACCTAATAATCGGTAAGGAAAAAGAGAAAATTCCCAAAGTAGTTTCGTTCTTACTTGCTGATGCATGTGTAAAAGCTTCGCAACAACATTCGAAAGTTTCGATTTTTATGACGTTTTAGGGTTTTGTAGATCCGAGGAGTCGAATTTCGTTACATAGAGATGGGGGAAAACGATGATGGTTGCTCGACTCAGCTAATCGATGGGAATGGTGAATTTAACGTGAAGGGTTTGGATAATTTCGTGAAAAAGACCAAGCTTTCTGATTGTGGTCTTTCTTATGCTGTTGTTGCCATCATGGGTCCTCAAAGTAGTGGTATGATATTACCACTTTGCTTTTCTTCTCTAATTCTAATCAAAGTTACAGTTTGTGTGAATAATTTTGGATTGTTTTTGTTGATTTTGGAATCTAGGTATCTGAATCTCTCAACGTTACTAGATTTTATACTTTTTGACTTCAGCTTGAGACATTTGCAGAGTCTTTGACTTGTTGTTGAATGTCATTTCAGGGAAGAGTACACTTTTGAATCATCTGTTTAAGACCAGTTTTAGGGAAATGGATGCTTTTGCGGGAAGGTTAGTGATTGTCATTTGTCAAATATTGTTTTTTATCTTTTTGTGGCGATGCCATTTTTAGGGTTGAAATTGGGTTGACTTGGTAAATTTGTTCATTTTCTTTGCAGGAGTCAAACAACTAAAGGTATTTGGATGGCTAGGTGTGTTGGTATTGAGCCTTTCACAATTGCTATGGATTTGGAGGGTACTGATGGGAGAGAAAGAGGGGAGGTAAGCTAACTTACGAAATTTTTAGAAATTTATAATATTTATGGATACTTCTATCTTGCTGATACTTATAGCCTTATAGGCATATACTTGATACTTATACCTGTTTTTTATGTGTATCTATCATTTCTCTTGTTATTTTTTTGGTCAACGGCTCCCGTGATTTTCAGGATGACACTACATTTGAGAAACAAAGTGCCCTGTTTGCTATAGCTGTTGCCGATATTGTACTTATAAACATGTGAGTATATTTTGTTGGCTCTTCTTTTGATAACTATTACTAATGTATTTTAAACATTGAGCACAGAGTTAAATGGCCAGTGTTAGAAGGTGATAGATATAAAGCCAATTTATCATTCGATAGTTTTATGTTTTATATCGTTTTTGAATCTTTAGTACTATGTTAGATTTGAATTCGCATAAATGATTAAAGAACTACCAACACAGGCATGATGTAAATCTTAGGTATAAAAAGGTTTGGGCCATAGTAACACTTCTTTTTGGTAGATTATTAATGAACTAGTGAAATCCATAGGTGGTGCCATGACATTGGAAGGGAACAGGCGGCCAACAAACCATTACTAAAGACAGTTTTCCAGGTATCCTTATGTGCTTACATATGGAACATTATGTTCAACCAATAGGTTTGATAACTTGGTCATTATTGCTTTTGTAGGTCATGCTGCGATTGTTTAGCCCTCGAAAAACAACTCTTCTTTTTGTCATACGTGATAAAACAAAGGTTTGGTTTCTGCAATTGAATATGATTCTTGATGGTGAGGTCATATTTCTTAGATTGACTACTTTTGTTTTTAGACTCCGATAGAGCTGCTTGAACGTGCTCTAAGAGAAGATATTCAGAAGGTAACATGCAGTCTCTCTCAATCTCTTTTCTTTTAACGGTTTTCTCCTCTCTGAAGCTTGGGGGTACTGATTATGGTTTGTTGCAGATATGGAATTTGGTTCGCAAGCCTGAAGCACATAAGAATACACCTCTAAGTGAATTCTTCAATGTAAGGAGATGATTTTGCAACATAGATGGCGCTTCTTATGATGAATTTCAATCTGATTAGTGTTTTATTGTTATTAATTATTCATGAATATATCTGTCTATCTTTTCTGTATTTGATAGTTCGCTTGATATATGCTTGTAGGTAGAGATTGTTGCATTATCCAGCTATGAAGAGAAAGAAAAACAGTTTAAGCAAGAGGTATTCTTCTGATATGTAAAACACCTGTCTTTTGAAGCATCAAAGTAAACCTCAAAGACCAATTCCTTGATTCATGCGAACTTCTAAATAGGTTGCTGAGTTGAGGCAGAGGTTTTTCCATTCCATTTCACCTGGGGGACTTGCTGGTGATAGACGTGGTGTAGTTCCTGCTTCAGGATTTTCGTTTAGCTCCCAGCAGATTTGGAAAGTTATAAAAGAGAATAGAGACTTGGACCTTCCTGCTCACAAGGTCTTTTTTTCACTAAAAATTATGTGGTTAAACCTTATTTTTCTTTCTTGTGACCTAAATTTTTTTTGTTTTATGCTTTCAAGGTAATGGTTGCCACTGTTCGGTGTGAAGAGATAGCCAATGAGAAGCTACGCGACTTGGCAAGCAACGAGGTTTGCTTCTCTGGCCTCCTTACCTCCTTCAATTGTTCTTGCTGATTTCAATGTTTTGTGAGACATAATGGGGTATAAATTATCTAGAGTTGGTTGGAGTTGCATGAAGCCGTGGAAGGTGGTCTAGTTCCTGGTTTTGGCAAAAAGCTTAGCTCTATCCTTGAAAAATACTTCTCAGAGTAAGCCCTTTTTTTTTTTTTTATTATTCCTGAAGTTTTAATTCCCAAGCAATGAAGCAAATAATTTTGCCTAATGTTGTTTCGCCTACGCCTTCTTAGATATGACGCAGAGGCAATATACTTCGATGAAGGAGTAAGAAAAGAGAAGCGTCTACAGCTGAAACTTAAAGCTTTGGATGTAAGACTTCTTCCATCTTTGGGTTTGCATTAAATAGTGTTGCTCTGATCTGGTTACTTATGATTATTGCGTCTCTTATTTTCAAATTTTCTCTAAATTTCCAGTTCGTATACCCTACTTATGCTACCATGTTGGGACATCTACGGTCCAATGCACTGGAATCCTTTAAGATCCGACTGGAACAGTCCCTAAATCAAGGTGAAGGATTTGCAAAAGCTGTGCGGGACTCCCAACAGTCTTGTCTGATGGTGTTTGACAAAGGATGTGAAGGTGAGAGTTTCTACTTCAGTTTGTGCTTCAAAAGTAGTTCCCCTTGTGAGAAACAAGTTGTTTTGGCCAAAAACTACAAAACATTTACATAAGAAAACCTCCGTTTATAAATTGTGTTCGTCTCTTCAGATGCTGCGGTTAAACAAGCGACTTGGGATGCGTCAAAAGTCAGGGAGAAACTTTGTCGTGACATTGATGCTCACGCATCTTCTGCTAGGACTGCTAAACTATCTGAATTAACTGCCAACTATGAGGTTCTGTTTTGGTTTTTCTATTCTTTCGATTTCTTAGCTTTTTTGGGCTCGTATTAAAATATATTTTGATTACAGAAACGGCTAACTCAAGCACTTAGTGAACCTGTTGAGTCTTTGTTCGAAGCTGGTGGAAAAGAGACGTGGCCTTCCATAAGGAAGCTTCTCAAACGCGAGACTGAAACAGCTGTTACAGATTTTCTGGATGTGGTTTCTGGTTTTGAGCTAGATCACGCTAAGATTGATGCTATGGTTCAGAATCTAAAGGACTATTCTCAGAGTTTAGTGGAGAAAAAAGCAAGAGAAGAAGCTGCTAAAATTTTAATCCGAATGAAAGATAGGTAAGAAAAAAGATCAGAGTACACTCCTATTAATAGCCTCTTTTTCAGTTTTCTCTGCTTGATATTATTCCAAAGACATTACAGGTTCTCAACAGTCTTCAGTCATGACAAAGACTCAATGCCACGGGTCTGGACTGGAAAAGAGGATATTAGAGCAATCACAAAAGATGCTCGAGCAGAGGTAACTTCTTGGAATTAATGGCGAATGGGGCTAAATGTTGTCATGAAACTCACTCTATTTGTTGCTACCCTTCAGGCTTTAAGTCTTTTATCTGTGATGGCTGCAATACGTTTGGATGAAAGACCAGACAATATTGAGAGTACCCTTTTCTCTTCTCTCATGGATGGAACTGTATCAGTCGCATCTTCCCACAACAGAAGCTTAGGAACTTCCACGGATCCACTTGCATCTAGCTCTTGGGAAGAGGTAAACAGTCTAGTCAATTAGTTTCTTGTATAATCTGGTTGATAATTGTGACTATTATTGGGACATCACACTAAATGGACTGCAGAGTTATCCAAATTAGCCCACTTTACCTGAAATTCTTTATTCATTCTGCCATAATTAGGACATATTTGACTCATTAGATGCCAATAGTAATGCCACTTCCAGTTTTAGTCAAATGAATTACCAATGTTATGGTTTTTGTGTGTGCAGGTTCCTCCAAAAAACGTGTTACTGACGCCAGTACAGTGTAAGTCACTGTGGAGACAGTTTAAATCTGAGACAGAGTATTCTGTAACCCAAGCAATTTCGGCACAGGTGATTTTTCAAATCAACCTTATAGTTTATGTGTTAGAACTATAATTGAGTCAATGGTATGTTTTCATTTTTACTCTTCAGGAGGCTCACAAGCGAAATAATAACTGGCTTCCACCGGCTTGGGCGATTGTGTTGATGATTGTCCTTGGTTTCAATGAATTCATGATGCTTTTGAAGTAAATCAATTTCCTTGCACTCCTTTCAATCCTTTCAAGATTCTCCGTGTGTTTCAGCTATTTAGATTCATTGAGATGTTTTATCTTATTGGAACAGGAATCCTTTGTACCTCTTGGGTTTCTTCGTGGCGTTTTTACTCTCCAAAGCCTTATGGGTGCAGCTTGACATTCCGAGGGAATTTCAACACGGTGCAGTAAGTTCTTGCTAATCTTCCCTTGTTCTAAACACAATTATTTTTAGGAGACATTATCGTAACACCATGTTTCCTGCATCTGTTAGGTTGCTGGAGTACTCTCCATCACGTCAAAGTTCCTTCCAACTGTTATGAATCTTCTAAGAAAGCTTGCGGAAGAAGCGCAAGGAAAAACAACTCAGGAAGTACCAGAATACTCAGCTTCCCAAAGCTACAGACAGCAATCTCCATCACACTCCATCTCAAGCACAATATCTGAATCTGTAGCATCAAACATATCATCTGCTGGTGATGATGCAGAATACTCAAGCCCAAGCCCGGCACTGGTTCGGAGACGAAACACCAACAATGTACAAGAATCAGAGATCTCTCAACTGTAAACCAACTAGAAGTGTAAGATTTACCGTAGAACAACAAGTCATGTTGGTTCTGACAATCTTCTCCAAGAAAATCGTACTATAGTTATATATATATAGGTAGTGTCTTGACTTGAAAACGAAATAATAATGTATCATTTTGAATATAACCTTGAATAAAGAAGTAGCTCAAGTTATTTGATTCTTGGATAAGCTTTCCAAAGAACCAAATTATGTTTCCTTGAAGGCTTGAACTCATTGGACCAGAAAAAATGCAGATCGTTGGACATTAAGTATTGAGTAAAGGTTTGCTGATGTTTGAAAACTAACCACACCAGTTCATTATAAAGAATCAAGTTGTACAACATGTAGCTATAGTTACATATATCCAAGTCGAAAACTTCACAAAAACTTCAAGAAGTGAGCAAATAACTCGACAGTATTTCCAGATTCTGATTTTTAGACAACTTTCTTGATTTGTTTCTTCAAGACTTGATCTTGTGCCTAAGTTTTGGGATTGTTAGGTCTGCACCTCCAAACCCATCCATTACACCTTTCGCCGATGGAAACTCACCTCTTGCAGTTAAACTTCAAGCAAAAAGAATGGTAAAGAAAACGAGCAAATGAACAATGCTCCACAGAAGCACCTTTCAGGCTTTAGTTCTATAGAGTACGCCAAAAAAAGTTCCAAAAAGATACATCAGAAACCGAATATCATACCTGCTTCGCATGACTACACACGGCATGCCTATCATCTTTGCAGCAGAAACTCCAGGTTGGCTACCAGCAACAAGTACACAGTTTTTTACAGGTAATCCTATGTGTTCCGCAGCTGCACGCAATGCAACAACAATCTTTTCCAATCTGGAGATAATAAAACAGAAAATGAGAAGACATCACTTTCTTGTCAATGTATGGAATTGGAGTTTTTGTAGAGAAGAACAGAAAGTCCCACCTCTCAGATGAGGTTGTGTCAATGTCAACACTTAGCTTTAGCATTGATGCAACTTCTTCCGCTATCCTCTGTTTCTCGGCGGACGCTAGTCAGACAAAAATCAAGAGGAGAAATTTACTATAGTTACAAGGGAAGATCTTAGATAGAGAAAAGGATTTGCAAATTGTCTCCGAGCTCTATACCTGCTTTTTTGACTTCCTTCACTAGTTGCTCCTCTAGACTTGAAGAAACTCCTTTGCCAAGAACAAGTTGTCCATACATACTCTGTTCTACCTCATTTTCTCCGATAACCTTCACATTTGGAAGTCTTTCTTGGCCAAGCATCTCGACAATGGATCTGTTAAATAATATTTATTCAAAAAAAAAAAGATAAGAAACAATCAAAAGCTTGTTTAGAAATAACAGAAAAAAAAATCTAACGTAGGATTTTGTTTATGCTAATAGATTGTTTTGTAGAGTTTCCTCACCAGTACTACTTTTCACCTTGCATTTGTTGGTCTTTCTAATATGTGAGATTATACGATCACAAAAAGAAAACAATATGAAACCTCAAGATTCTAAAGCACTAGAGCTACTGTTGTTTCCAACAAATGAAACCTTTGAGAATATCACGGACTGTATCAAAATCATATGCATGTGAACCCTAGCGATCTCCAGGAGAACTGGCATTTGTGCATCTTTCAGCAACCAGAACTAAAGACATGATATGTATAGGAATAGGACAATCATTTTTATTAAATTGCAGAAAAAATATTCTTTAGGAGCTTAACTACTTACAGGGCTACTTTGTCTCCACTCTTGCAGTAGGCTGTTACGATAGCAACAGGTACTCTCTCTGTGTATGCATTATCGATAAACCTACAGCTCAAAAAGGTAAAAAAAATTTGAATTTACAACTTACAAGTACAAGAAAAAAATCTAAAGTTCTTTGCTTCAGTTTGAAAGAGATATCTACGAGACTCACTCTTGCACTCCAGATCTCAGAGGTAAGCTTTTCGACATCAGAAACTCATCCATTGCATTTTTCTGACAACAAACAAGCTGGAGTTAACCAATTGATGAAGTTATCAAACCTTAACTTCCAAGAGAATATAGTTAGCTGAAAAAAACATCATTTTCAAGTATGCATGCAACCTTTTCTCGCAATACACTTTTTACAAAACTTGCTTTCTCACTGGTTGGCAAGGACGATGGCCAACCAATCTGAAAAGAGGTAGATAAACAAGCGAGTAAAAAGGAAGCTGTCAGATTTTGATAACTGCGTGGGCGCATTTCGGTAATGATGTTTACGCAAAAAATTGATAACTTACCTGGTTGAAATACAAAAGCAACATTTTCTCTTCATCGGCAGCACCCTTTCTGGTAAAATCAACTAAACACTTTCAGACAACGAAATGCAATTGTAAAATGAACTCAATCTAATCGTCTAATCATACCAACAGCAATCGAAGGGGAAATAGCCGTCGATTATGAACGGAAGCATAAACAGTTTGAATGGAACAAAATCATCAACTTAGTACCTAATAGACTACTAAGAGAATTAGAGTTTTTAAATCCCTAGAAACAAAATCTAAGAGATGGAAAGGGAGATGAATGGAAACAAATCGATTCTTCAAGGTCATAGATAGATGAATTATAAACCAATTGCAACAAAAGAATCAATTCTGAAGTATTTCAAAGTAAACTTCAATGAATAAAAAACCAACCGGAAAACACAAGTCACAAATTTAGATATATACCTCAACAAGTCTGAATAAACTGGTTCAGGCCAATTTGCACAATCGAGCCCAAGCTTTTGAAAAGCTGGTATCCACAATAAGAAGCAACAACATGAGAAACGAGAAAAATAATAACTGAGCACAAAACAAGTCTATAAGAATGGGTGATTTAAAGCCGCACCTACATTGAACGCTTGGCGATTACTTGACCATGTATCAATCATAACCCTGAAAATAGAAAGAAGCAAACAAAGAAATCAAAAGTTACCCATCGCTGAATCAAAACCAAGAACTTGCTCGTACTCATAACAATCTCATCAGAAAGGTTGAAGCTTTTTCTGAATCGGAACTTACCCATCAACCTCAAGTATCACAGCAATTTCTTCAGATGGGTTTACGTCTTCTCTGCTCGCTGATAAGCAAATCGAAGAGAATCTCCGCAATCGCAAGCATTTTCCGAGTATCTGGGATTTTCCAGGGAAATTGGAAAAAGACAGGAAATTGCGTCTTCCAGTGTCGTGTGAAGACCGCTCGCTCAAGTATTGAGTGAAAAGAGAAGTCTTTGTACAAGAAAGTTGAAGATTGTCAAGAATCGAACAAGAAGCGATTTCCATGGCTACGTTCTCTGGTTTCTCTGCCGAAAACGTCTCTGATTATTATTAAAATAAAGTACACAACTTTAAACTTTAGTCGTCTCTAGATACAGTAAAATTTGGGTCCATAAAGTAAAGATTTCAACTTTTTGTGGTGATGATTTCTTATCTTCTTCTCTTTCTGATTATTTTAATCGAATTGTGTTTCTTTACAAAATCCACATTATTGAAATCGTTTTTATCCTTACGAATCAAATGGAACTTCTGAGATGGGTATAATTACATAAGAACATAATTCATTCAAGTACATAAAATTCACTTCAATACCGTACAAGATTTCTCTTTTACATCGTATATAACTTAGAAAGACATTGTAATAACAAAATTCTGGAGAAGACATATAAAAGTAAAACTCAGTTGAACAACTGCTGTAACAAAAAAGTTATCAAGGGTGAAGCGGACTTAACCACAATCTATACTTCCTATGACCATAGTGGAGGAAACTTTTTTCCTAATGAGATGTATACCAGAAAATGGAAGCAAGTGAAAGTATGAAACTTGTGAACCAAAAAAAAAAAAATTTGAAAGTATGAAGTTGCCTACCGGAATCAAATGAAAGTATGAAACTTGCGCACAAAAAAATAAAAATAGAAATGCAAGTATGAAGTTGCCTAGTGGAATCAAACCGTTGCCTGGCTTTAGAGTAGACAAAAAAAAAAAGCAGGTGATAATGCATACGTTAAATTCCCTAGCATGGAGTAGTTTATTGGAAAGAAAACCTAATTAGGCTTCTCAACATCCTTTTAGGATGATGAGTCCTCGTTCAAGCCGTTGGATTGTGCAAAAATGCCACAAATAGAGAGATATATAATCAACATAAAATACACTGAGCATTGGTTCCAACGACTGAACCGACCCATGTAGAAGTCAAGTTCACATGGTTGGGGCATCAAAGTGCCAAAGGTCTTTATTAAAAAGACCATAAGATGGAATATAAAGAGTAGCAGTTTTAATAAACATTACCTCTTCTTATGAATGGTTATTCTCTTGTGAGTGTCTTCTGTGCTCTCTATCACCATGATGACTACTACCTCTGCTCGTTTTGTTGTGGTGGCCTTCTTCACCATTCTCACTATTGTGGCGCCTCTTTCCTTCTGACTGCTTTTCAGGAGGGCTTCCCATTTTTCTCTTTCTGCTATGCATCATTGGGGACACATCGTTTACCATTTCGCCTTCCTCTGTATTTTTGACTTCTCCTTTAACATCTAGAATCTCACCATGTTCTGTACCCATGAGATCAGAGTTCTCGGCTTTTGGCCTGCTCTCTACTTTCCTTTCCTTCGTCTTTTCATCCTCAACAGCTAGTTCCACATCTTCCAATTCTCTTTCAATCAAATCATCCTCATCCATCAAATCCTTTTTCCTCGTCCTTTCACCTAGTAACTTCTTAGCTTTCTCTCGTTTAGCCTTCACCTTATCTCGAAGCAATTTTAAGTCTTTTGGCGATTGGCTGATTGGGGCATCACCCACATCAACATTTCTAGATTTATGAACAGCACCATCATCTTGAATCTCTCCACCCTCTCTTTCTGAGTTGTCTTTCGCAGGTCCCTCAACTAAAGGTCTAGAGTTATGGGGGGCTTCTCTTACATTGTCCTTATGGGGTGGATGACTTTCAGGATGTAGGCTGCTTTCTTTTGTTTCTCTCTCTATCTCCTCTTTGTGATCGACACTGACATTAGCTGCCTCACCAGCCCCATTTTCATTGTTCTGATTCAATACTCCTTTCGATGAATGATTATCAGAATTTGAATTTTCATGGGTTGAACGTACTGAAGTTTGCCTAGAACCAACATGCTCATCGGTTGAAACTGCATTTCTGGAGCCTGGCCGCTGAGCTGACCCTCCACCTACACTACTTTCGACTTCGCTTCCTTGAGATGCAGGGACACGGTTTTGCTCATAAAGCTCAAGCATTTGGTTGCTAACATCTGAGACATACAAAAGGGATTGGCTCTTGAAATCATATCCAAAAAGGAATTAAAGTCAATCAAGGATACAAGAGTTGTCAAATCAATTTCATCATGTACATACCCTCCAATTGTCGGGGTGTAACGTCAAATTCTTGCCACCAAACCTTCTCCCCATCTGAAGGTAACTTCACTTTAAGGAACTTGGCCGCAAGAAATATTGCACCAGCCGCAATATGATGAGGCTTAAATTGCAGGCAGAGTGATGTCCGAAGACTGCAAGCCACTTTTCATTGTATGAAGACGAAAATACAAGGCACATAGAATTATTGGAAGCTTTAGAAAGAAATAGTTCTTGAACGTACCCATCATTAACAAAATTCCATGCAACTTGGGCGAGAGCATTCTGTGCAACCTTAAATTTCTTTATAGCTTCTACAAGGGGTTTATAAGGATGATGAACATTGAGGTCAAAGCCTAAAGTAGAAAGAACAATTTTTTCTCCGTTTAATATAAGCTCTTTTTGTTGCTCATATACTTCCTGCAAAAGTGATATATGTCAGTATGCATTTTGACATGCTGAGCAACAGAAAATAAATCAGGACCAAAGGATCATGGTTCTACAAAACATAGAAGCAAAGTCTTTAGCTTATAATAAAACCTCAATGTCAAATAAAATAGAAGATATGGGGAAAAGACTATACATTCATTTATAAATAGCTAAACGGAGGCAAGAGATTTGAGAAGCTTCAGTAAAGATGGATACCTTTTGCTTGATTTTCTGTGAAGCACCAGGATCCTTCTTGTTTATTATCTCATAGGAGACAAAAATAACGTCTTTCAAGGGCCGTGGAGTTTCCTCAACCTTTCCAGCAAGGAACATGCATACAGTTGCAATAGTCTGTGGAAACAGCATGAAGAGAGGGCTCAGTAAAGATCTAAGAATTTTCTCCGCTCTAAAAGAATAAATCAGTACCAACAATCACAACTCATTAATCATACGTAAAATAAGTAAAAAGAAAAACCTATATCAAATTGACAGCAAAACTATCAGTGAAAATAGAGTATTGAGCTCTCTAGAACTACCAAGAAAAATGGCAAGGAGATGGAGACAAAGTATATAAAAGAATAACAAGGAGCCAAGACATTCCGATACCTTGAATTCTACGCTAGCCAGACTACAGCATAGTGGTTCAAACAACACAGACTAAATTCATATTTTTTAAAAGCATTCAACTTGTTCAGGTGTAAAACAATAAACTCACCCTTCTGTCATTCTTTGCATGTGATTGGCGAAAGAAGAATCGATGACAGAAGATTATCGCTGTAGCTATTGTAACCTGGGGACTGGTTGGAAAACTATATCAGCCACTTTCCAAGAGAAGCAAAAATTCAAAGCTTTGAAACAATGCAGAAACATGACTACAAGGAGAAAAACGCAGACTGTATGGCAGTAACATCTTCACCACTAATAACTTTCTCTTCCTTGTATTCATGTCAAAGAAAGAAATTAACACAACTTTTACAACTTTCAGTTGGTACATGCTAGAACTAATATCAGTACAAAGGTATGCCTAAAACCATCAGCAGCACATCAAATTCCAATTATACAAAACCTATATGTAAAGGGGTAACTATTATCTGTCCACAATGAAGATGGGACGGGTTGGACGAACTATAATGTCAAGAAAGACTAAGCCAACTTGAAGCAATTACATGAAAAATGCACAGAAGGAAACTAAATGAGGTGAAAAAAGAACTTACACTTTCAATCTCATGCCCAAGTCCTGCAAAAACGTACAGTAGGATTTGCGGAGGTAAGTTTCCTTCTTTAAGTCAATACCATCCAACCTTGACGGTGAATTCTCTTCTATTTCTTTTCTTCCAAAATACCAGCGGGAAACCTCTTCTTGCTTTTCATGAGAATTCCTCGAGTGTGATGAAACTCCACTCTCACTGTAAGAACATTCCCCAGCTAGTACTCCAGCCATTAGTATCTTCTAAAACCAAAAACTATCCCAACCTAACAAAAGCAGAACATAAATGTGCATCACTTTACAATAGCAACAAGCCTGAAACTCAACACAAGACAGGACACAAATAAAGAGATAATAAAAAAAACCAGATAGATTCCCCAGAAAACAAAGTTATGATCTTTATAATTGCATTAAACAGATCATCCTATAAGCATTTAGAAAACTCTAAGAACAGGAATCAACTGAGATTTCAAACAGATACACAGAAGGGCACAAAGGGGAAGAGACTGATTCTTAAATAGTGACATGGCGTCAAAGAAGCAAAACCACATAGTCTAAAACGAGAGTCAAAGGGGATAAATCTTCTACAAGCTATGAACATGAATCATGCAAACGATGAATCTTTACGAATTGCAAATCATGGAATCGAACTTATCGGAACAACTTGATTAGGCAAAATTTTCATCGCCCATCAGATACATTCGATCAAAATCCCAAATTTTTGCTCACAAAACGAAACGATACCTAGAAATTTAGTAATCGGAGAGGAAAAAAAACAGATCCAAAGGGTTTCTGGAGAAATTAACCGAAAGATTGAAAATTTCGTTGAGAAATTCACTTGACGGTGGACAAAAAAAGAAAACCCAAATCGAGAGAATAAGGAAATAGACGAGAATCGAAGACAGTAATCGAACAAGGGCAACAAAAAAGATAGATACTTTACCTTACCTTCAATGGGATTAACTTCTCTAGTCGCGAATTGTAGAAGACGAAGAAGAATAACGCGTGAAATTCAACAAACCCTAACCCTAGAGAGTCGCGAGAAAACGAAAGAGGGAAGAAGAAGAAGAAAAGCGGATATAGGAAGTAATCGAGAGTTCTGATATTAAAAGCTGAGACCAGATTTACTTCTTTCCCTTTTTCACATTAAAAGAATAAAATTAAATGATAATAAGCTAATAGTTATTCCCTATTTGTTGACATCTTTAACCCTTTTTTTTCTTTTTTTTATGTGATAAGAAATAGATATTAGGAATTAGATCAAGAGATAAAATAAATATTAAAATTTTATAGGAAAATTTGTAGCTATAATATACAAAAACTAGCTCATCACCAGTACTACAGTACGGGTTGAATTTCATTTATTACAAAATTAATAAATTTTATGTTTTAGAATCAAGTTGTGATATATTATAGAGAAATAGTAAGTGAAAAAATAATATTTTTTTGTCAGTACCTATATATAATATTAGAATGAATATATATATTTTTTTCTATAGTATTCAATTATGGATTTTTTTTAAGATATGTAAACGAAAAATAAGATTATTTTTAAAAAAATTAATATTGTTTGAACAATGAGTTAATTTATGTTAACAACCACAAAATGAGAGTGCATATAATTTAGTTAGATCAAAAATTAAAATATCATAAATAAATCGCATCTAAAACGTAGATTATTTTGAATTACTTAAGAAAATTAGCTATTATTTTGAATTAATTTAGAAAATTATTTTTTCAAATTCTAATTCATTGGTTGTTAAAATAGAGATTTGTTTGAGCTAATTACGGAATTTACCAATTATTCACATAATCAAATATGTTATGAACATATATTTGGTATATAATAATACCAAATTCAATCCGTGTGTGTAGTCTATATTTTCATTTTACAATCCCTATGAAAATATTGCGGCATAATCTATTATTTATTATTTTCAAAATTGCTTGCAAAATCAAATTTTCAAATATTTAGAAGTATCAAACCTTATTTAACTCATCTCATAATAAAATCTTAAAATGCCGTCAATTATAAGGATCATAACTTTCTACCATATAATACATTACATTTAACCCGCCGCCTACTATAAATATTTTAAACATATCTTTTTAGAAAATCAAATTAATGTATTTATAATTTTTTTTATCTTTTTAATCTATTAAATATTTATGATATTCTTTAATATAATAAATTAAACTTTTTTAAAATGTTCCAAATTAAAATCTTTAAAATTTTTTATTGTAGTATGTAAAATTATGAAATATTTTTTAAAATGATATGAAAATAAATATAAATATTCAAATAGTTATAAGGATCATAACTCATTTCATCATATAATATATTATATTCAACTCGCCGCCTATTATAAATATTTGTTTCAAAAAATCAAATTAGAGTATTTATACTTCATAAATTTTTGATCTATTCAGTATTGATGATACTTAAAAAAAAGGAATATATTACTCAAATATGAATTTTTGACCCGTTAAATTTGTTCTTTCATACATTGAATAATTTATATTCGTTTTAAAAAATTCAAATCTTGTTATATGCGGAAAAAAATTACTTTTTTTTATTATATAGATGATATAATGATTTATTTATTTATAGAAATAGAATCATATAAAGATGAGGGGTGAAATATAATGATTAATAACAAATTAATATGGTAAGTTAGATATCAAATCTTATATGTTCATTTTGATTGGTCATTCTTTTTAAAGAAATTAATAATAGATTTTCGTTTTTATAATTAAATTAAATTAATTAAATTGCATAAAATAGTATTTGACTTGTTTATCCTTAATGAGTTGAATTAATTTACTTACCAAAAAAAAAATGAGTTGAATTAATTTACTCTATAAAATTTTATTTCTAATGGCATTCTTAAGTAAATTCTTACAAATGGGAAGGTTAATTAAGGGTAATTATAAATTGTACTCTCCAAATAATAGTATAGGATATTATAATTAGGTAACTAACCAAAAAAAAAATCCAATGATATTGTGTGTATTTCCTGTATTTTGGACATAATTGGCCCTAAGACAAAACCAATCAATTCGCCTGAGTTACAGTCACCAACAAAATCATATGCCGACAATTCTATTCACACTGGAGAGTTCATCATGGTCGGAATATCAATAGATCGGCAGAGAGAGAAATAGGTTCGACGGAGACAAATCCGACAAGAGAATTGGCTATGAGTTATTGGTGACGATGATGGCTCGGTGGTTACGTTGGTGATAACGGCGACGAGGGTTGGTGGTGAGGGTAACGTGAGTAGAGGTTTTAATGTAAAACGGCGACAGAAAGGGTTAATTTTTAGTATGACTACTGGCAAAGTTAGTGTTGGTGTTGGAATGGAAGCCACCGATGGTGAGAAAAACAAAACCGGCGAGAGGAAATAGAACGAGAAAAGTAAGGTTAAAATCGTCATTGACAAAGTCTATGTGCTATTTTCTTAATTTTTTAGGTTATAGTGCTATATTTTTAAATATTTTATCAGAAATGGTTATTGATTTAATTCACCCATATTTATATAGGCCTTATATTAGATTATTTTTCTTGAAAAAAAATATGATTTATAAAAACGTGACATTATAATAAATTAGTAAAGGTGTATTTTGATTATATATTAATTAGTAATAAATTAGGGTTTGTTTAATTTCACGCGCTATTCTTCTTCGTCTTCTACAATTCGCGACTGGAGAAGTACCTATTTTCATCGCAGGTAAGGTAAGTATCTAATATTTCTGTCGTTGGTTCGATTACTGTGTTGAATTTTCGTTGCTTTTATTGTTATTTGGATTTGGGGTTTTTCTTCCCACCGTCAAGTGAAGTTTCAATCTTTCGGTTGATTCTTCTACAACCAACCCCTTTTAAATCTCATCGAATGTATCTAATAGGCGATGAGATTTCCCTTAACAAGTTGTTCGATGTGTGTTGGCTTATTTTCGGAATGGGGTTTCGATGATTTGCAATTCGCTAATGTTTATCGTTCTGCATGATTCACGTTCATAGCTTGAAAAATGTTTTTACCCTCCTCGACTCTCGTTTAGACTATGCGGTTATTTTTATTTGAAGCCATGTCATATCCTCTGTTCACGATTCTGCTTTTTCCTTATAACCATGTAGTGATGCACATTTTGGTTCTCTGCTTTTGCTAGGTTTGGATATTTTCGTTCTAGAATATACTCTAATGGCTGGAGTTCTAGCTGGAGAATGTTCGTACAGTGATATTGGAGTTTCATCACTCTCCAGGAATTCTCATGAAAAGCAAGACAAGGTTGAAATGAGAGGTAGCTGCTTTAACAGCAACTTAGCTCATCATATCCCTCTTGATCTAACAATTGAGATTCTCACTAGATTGCCGGTTAAATCTCTTAAGAGGTTCCAATGTGTATCCAAGGAATGGATATCCATCATCCGAAACCAAGTATTCATTGATTCGTTCTTCTCAATGTCCCAAACTCGGTCACGATTTCTAGTCGCTGTTCGTATTGCTGAGAACCGTGTAATCCTCTTATCTTCTTCACACAATGAAACAGAGGTACCTACTACTTCTTTGGTTACCAATCTTCAAATGCCAATACGCGGTTGCCGGCTGAGCCCTATTCGTTATACTTCTTTGCATACCAATCTCGAAATGACAGTGTCCGGTTTGCCTGTGGACCTTGTTCATTGCTCTTCCATCCATGGATTGTTCTGTTTCGTTGATCCTTCAGATCCAGGTCGGTTCACGATATGTAACCCTAGCACTAGACAAGTCATAACATTGCCGGATACCAAAGCTTTTAGTGGTAGAAGAAAGAGCATAAATATGTTCTTGGGATATGATCCTGTTGGTAATGAGTACAAAGTATTGTGTAGCACGGCTGTGCATGGTGAACCTTGTCAAGTGCACAAGGTTTTAACAATTGGAGGAGGAAATCTTTCGTGGAGAAGCATCAAAGGTAGAAAAATCCCTCGTTATATTGTTGTCACAAATGGAATATGCATTGATGGGATGGTGTATTACGGTGGGTTGACTACCAAAAGACAAGAGAAGAAATTGTGGATTTTTCGTTTTAACGTTAGAAGTGAGGGCATAAGTTCTATCAGCACATATCCGCAGGTCACAAATCATGGATCATTGATCAACTACAATGGGAAGGTAGCCGCGGCTAGTCCCTTGCCACGTGCTCCTCGTGGTAGTTTTGATTTGTGGGTTCTAGATGACTTCGACGAAAAACGTAGATGGTTAAGGAGCCAATTCAATGTCCACCCTTTGGTGTTGCATTTGTCAGGGAAAACTGAGTTAAAAATCTTAGGCATGAACAGAAGTAACGAGGTCGTTATAGGTCCGCTAAAGGTGCCACCCAAACATGAGCCATTGTACATTTACTACTTCCACAAAGGAGGCCAGAAATTAATTAGAAGAGTTGAACTTAAAGGATTTGAAGAGTTTAGGTGCAATCATACAAGTGACGAGCAATGTGTTTGTCAAGTCATTTTCTCACCGGAACACTTTGAAAGTCTCGTGTCTTTATAATCTCTGTCTTTTTTTTTGTTTTTATTTCTCTAATTTATGAAGGATTGTGACATACTGATGTTTGTGTTTCTTTTTAGTATCTATATTGTTGAATCATAGACCTACAATTCCATATTTGATTATTTATTACTTTCGTTTTTAAAGCAATGGCTGACAAGTACTTGAAGAGTTTGGGGTTACAGTAAACGTTGCAGCAAAGAAAAAACACAAACGTCGTCTATCGCAATCTTTCATAAAGGAGATCATATGTCTTCCTTGCTTTTTGTTCTGGCCATGGAAATTTTGTCAAAGAAGCTTGATGTAGGAGCAGTAAGTCAAGTTTTTTCAGGATACATCCCAACTCCCAAGTGTGAAGCTTCTCTGGTTACCCATCTGAGCTTCGCAGACGATGTACTGAATTTCTGTGATGTCAGTGAGCAGTCCTTCCAAGGCATCGTGTCAATTATAAATGAATTTATATCGGCCTCAGGACATCGTATTAACAAGGAAAAGTCACCAGTCTTTATTGATGGTGGGGCTTTCTCTTTTGGCAAGGGAATTATACTGGATCCTTTCCTGTTAGATACTGTATACTGGATTTCCTCAGGCCTCTTGCTCGTCCTTTTGTTCTTTGTGAAGGGGGATCATGTATCACAACAAGCTTTTTGTTTGATGATTGGACCTTGCTGGGTCTTTTGACTGACATAACAGGCTCTGCTAAATCAAGAATAACAGGTTTACCGGTGGATGCCATCCGTGATAGGGAATGGTGGTTAGCTCACTCGAGAAGCCGCAACCCTGTCATACCCTTTCCTTCTTCAGTGTCTTCCTTCCACAGTTCCAATTGTAGGAATAAGAGGTTGATGATTGTTTCTTGAGGAGACCAGGGAATCAACCTTCATCTACTCACTCCTCCTCCTCGGACACTTGGAATATTCTTCATCCTCCGGGAGAGTTGGTGGATTGGCATTCAGCTATCTAGTTTAAGAGAAGAATTCTTAAGCATGCGTTCATTTCTTGGATCACAACAAAGAAATCGTCTCCTTACTAGCGATAGATTGAGGAGTTGGGTTCTGCCAGTCCCGGCTACTTGTTTACTTTTCAACTCCGATGAATGATGTATCTCGCTAACACCTGTTTCTTCAACTGTCATTTTAGCTCTCAGGTTTGGCCTTTCTTCACCTCCAAAGCCCATCTCTTTCCACCAACTTTGTTTGAGGAAGAACTGAGATGGATGAAAGACCCTACGAGAGACAAGAATGTTTCTCTCAAGGCTCATCATTACCCTCGACGATATCATACCTCATTACCCTCTTCCAGACCAAGTTTTTTACTATGTCTCTGTTTTTCTATGTCCCCTGTTTTGTTACTCCTCTGTGGTATTTTAATGAAGTATTAAAAGAAAAATATTCATATAAGTTTTAGATTTGAAAATGGAAACGATATTTAACAACTCAGAGAAACATAGTATGGATGCTTAATTAAACGAATTTATGTTTCTACAGGCTTTTCAACTATTATGTGAGCTATAAAGATCAAACACTATCCTGACCAAACAATTCATTCCCATTTGTAGAATTAGCTGTTGTTGGTGTTTCAACTGGATATTCACCTTCTGAAGATGTGATAGTGCTTTCTTCGCCTTGTCTACTCTCACCATTCATCTTCATTCTAGCCGCCGCCAAAGAAACAACAGTACTAACTGCATCCTCAGGTTCATACACCAAACCGAACCCACACTTCACCACTTTACATTGTGCAATCACTTGACCAGTCCCATCCGTCACAGAGAATGTAAGACTAGCTTTCGTAGGAACACATCCTCTCTTGTACTGCTCTTCTTGTCTTTTCTTGATGTTCAACCAACTTATGTAACCGATAAAGACATGGTCTGACTCAACCGTACGCGGCTCATTTCCTGGTTCGAACCAACCTCCAACAGGAACACTAAACTGGCTACATGATGCATCTAAGTTTTCAAACTCACATGTGCACTTCACTAGAAGACGGTTGTTTTGATCTCTGTAGTCATGAAACGAGACAATGGCACACAGAGCTAGCCCAAGAAATTTATTGTCGCACCAATGTGGAGGTAGCTTTGGTTCTAACACTGAACTAAAAGCTTGATGACTGAACCATGGAGGTACTTCATATCCAGGATAGCAAGTCCCGATCAAAGCTCGAAAGACAAAACTCTGCAAGGAAAAATGATAAATCAGAAACTTCAGATCTTGACAGATGATTAGAGTTGAGACTTAACATGAAAGAGTAGAGACCTCATTGTGGTGATCATCTGAGATCAGTCGGTATTTTCTCAGAATGTGGGATGCAATATCATTCTTTGCGGCTTCATTGAGTTTGCAACAGTTAGTAAAGATGAACATGGAGTGAGTATCTTCCGTTGGCATAAGAAAGGCTAGAGGACTCGTTACTGTTTGCAGGGAGATACAACCGTGTGCATCTAAGCACTGGAGATTCGGTGGAAGTGTTGAAAGAGATCTGAGTTTCGTGCAATACTTCAAGTCCAGCCATTTCAGATGATATAGTTGACTGATCTCAGATCCTAAGCTGCTGATAATATTATTTCTTCTGAAAGATAGACGCCGCAGAAACGATAAGCTGTTACTACCACTCATTATCTTTGGCATCTCATCTATTGAAGTTCCATCAAGTAGTAAAACACGGAAATTTTCCATGGTGTCTTCAAGATTTGGAAAACTCTTGAGATTTGAACAGCCAGAGAGAATCAGTTCTTGAAGAGCTTTAAGTTTTCCAATACACTCTGGAATAATCTCCAGCCTTCTGCACTCTTTCAGATTCAATAAGATAAGTCTCTGAAGCTTCACCATGTCTGTTGGGAGATCCTTTATTGCAGTTCCATCTAAATACAGAGATTCTATATTTTCTGAAATTAGCCGAAATTTACGAAGGTTCAAGCAGCCAGTCAGGATAAGAGTTGTCAATGAACTCAGATTCATCTCCGGTAGACACCGAAGACTTGTGCATCCTCTTAGATTCAAGAAAACAAGACTTTGCATTGTTTTCATCTCTTCAGACAAACAATCTAGACTTGTGCAACCTTCAAGATTCAATCTCAAAAGATTCGGGGCCTTTGAAAACCCTGACAATTTCTGCAACATTCTTGAGTTGTTAAGATCGACCCACTTCAGTTTCGGTGTATCCTATTAAAACCACATAGATTTCCCACCACCAGTCAATAATCTACAGAATTATATTTATAACAAGAAAAAGGAACCAGAGATATATATATACTAACCTTGGATTCTTTCCAGACTTGTTTAATCTTGCTGTAAGGCAGCTTAAGATCAATAAGATTCTCCGGGGTGAAGTCTGATGGAAGTTCATTCAATGGGAATTTCAGCCATTCGAGATATCGGACCTCTTCCAATGGAAATGAAAGTCCATCAGGGAAGTTTAACTTGCAGTCACCTTCACATTCTAGTGGACAAGTAGAACTGTAGAGTTTAAGGTAGCGGAGATTGCACATGTTAGTAAAGGCCGACCTCTCTAAAGGCATGTTCGTTACTTCAGACATGTCTAGAGAAATGCCTCTCACAGTTTTGGTTTCCTGAAAAATAAGTTAAAAGAAAAAAAAACCATAGATTCACTTATAACACTGATACCACAAGAAAATTGAAAGTTTAGCTATTTAATTAGCCTCACCATTTTGCCTCGCAGCGCAGCAATAATGTAGTTACCATTCCGCAGCCTACTTTTCACCTGATCAACCCCACAAGATGCTAATGAACAAAGTTCCATGGCGAATGTATGTAATAAATCATGCATCTCTACACATCCTCCAGAGATACTAATAAAGAACTTGTAAACAAGATGAGTTATCTCCCTTGCAGCTTGAAAGGACTCATGATCGCCCGAATCCAGTAAGCTTCTTGCATAATACTCATCCTCTGATCTGAAGAAACACGCGATGTCAAGGAACGCGTCTTTCTCTTGTTCACTAAGCTCATCATAACTGATCTTGAACAGATTTTGAATAATCTTGTTGGGGCATTTAGCCGATGTATCAAGCCACGCTTTCCATTGAGCCTCACCTTTCCCACGAAGATCCATACCTAACATTTGAAGAGCCAGTGGATTACCTCTAGCGTAATCCACAAACTCTCTAGACATTTGCATATAACTTTCCATCTCGGGATCGCAGATACGAGCTTCGAAGGCGTAAAAGCTGAAGTACATCAACCCATCTCCAAGATTCAATCTTGGAACCACGTAAGGATTTGGATCTAACTCAGTGATGAGTGTTCTATCACGGGTTATTATAACAATCCTACTTCCTTCCTTAATCCAGTTTCGGTTACCAAGAAGAACTTGTAAATGTCTTGCACTACTCACATCATCAAGAACAACAAAGACTTTCTTCAAGAGTAGCTTGCTCTCTAAGCAACCATGAGTAGCCTCATCATCACTTATGTTTGTGATCTCTAGTAATTCTTCAAGGAACATCTTCCTCACACGCTCAGCACCAGACCTATCCCACTTCTCACGGATGTTCTGAAAATTCACGCAACGACAGAACTTGTATTTATACTTGTTAAAAAGCTCCGTCGCGAGAGTGGTTTTTCCGATACCAGGCATCCCAACGATTCCGACGATACGAGTTTCGTCGCGGCGATCAAAATCCAACTTTTCCTCGACTTGCTTGAGCCGATGTTCGATTCCAAAGAGAGGAGCCATTTCAGGCTTTTCTCCTTCCAACGATGGAACGTCACTGAGGCTTTGCATAACTTTCTTGACGACCTTCTTGACGAAATTGGCCTCATCACTGCCATAATAATTGACATCAAATCAAATGAGAGTATGATACTGAATCGAATTCAACATACTCTTTATTTCAGATCATCTTATTCAATCGGATTTCTGATATTGGGGTTTTAGGAGTTTACAGCTAAACACAATTACATAATCCTAAACTTACCACAATAATAATTACTTCAAATATTTTTATTTTAAATTTTACCATACAATGTGAACAAAATTTTTAAATATAGAAACTCAAATTTAAATCATTTAAACCACAAAAAATACTAATATATATAATTACAAAAATTAATAGGACATTTGCAAAAGTATCCGTCATTTTTCAAAAATATTTTTTTTCTAATGTCTATTTTTAAAAGTATTTTCTTTTATGTGGTAAATGAATAAATTAGCTTTTTTTTTTTGTTTTTTCAATAACAGTCAAAATTTTAGAGCCAAAAATTTCTGACAAAAATTTATAAAATCCATGTAATTTTTTTTAAAACCCTTGTAAAATTTTTAAAACCCCTTGTAAATCGTTTCAAAACCCTTGTAAAAATCGTTTAAAAACCAAAGTAAAATCTTTTAAAACCTTTGTAAACTCTGAAAACCCTTTAAAACCCCTTTATAAACACTAATAAAATCTTTTTAAAACTCTTGTCAATCCTTTTAATTTTTTTAAAAACCCTTTAAAAACCCCTATAAATCGTTTTGAAACCTTTTTAAAACACTGGTAAATCATTTAAAACTCTTTAAAACCCCTTGTAAACCCTTACAAAATCTTATTAAAACCTTTGTAATCATTTTAAAACTCTTGTAAATCTTTTAAAAATAGTTGTAATTCTCAAATCTCGCAAAAAATTTCGGGATCATGTTTAACGCCAAAAAATTAAGGGATCATTTTTTCCGCCAAAATTTATTTTTGTAGGAAATTATTTTTGCGGGAAAATTCACTTTTTAATTTTGTTGACTTAAATATTTTTCAAATAAGGTAAAATGTTCATTAAAAATTAAAAGATGACATAAATGAAAATAGCAAAAAAAATGGGAGTTTTTATTTAAATATCAAAAATCGTATTTCTAACAATTCCGCATAAAAATGCCTACCAAAAAAAAACAATTCCGCATAAAAATTGTCTGTCAATTTGAGAGTATAGGTAGCTGACCAGCCTATAATAATTTAGTAATAATGTAAACTTGAACATTTGCTAATTAAATAAATTTTAATATGTATTTTGTATGAAAAAACAAATATCTTATACCAATTTAAACCAATCTAAATAAATAATTAAAATCTACATGTTTAATTTTAAAGATTTATATCAAATCTAAACCCTAATCCTAATTCCACGAAATTGTATATTTGCGTCACCTTTCTTTCAATATATAAAGATCTCCGCCAGAGAAAATAGCTCATTATAAAATCTAATGCGAAGGGAATCAAATTGAATCATTACCTCTTCTTCCCCAAAGTCAAGCCCATCTTTAACTTAATACACTCCAATGCCACCTTCCATTTCTGAGTCCCAGGCACATTGCCATGAGTCTCACATGCTTCATCAAGAAGCTCTTGTAACTCATCTGCCCCAACCTTAAAGAATATGGGGATGGCCACAAGTTTGCCTTCATCAACACGTTCTTTGATCTTCGCTAGCTCGTCCAAACACCATTTTGATTCCATGTACCTTTCCGAGAACACGACTATTGCCATGTTTGATTCCTCGATCCTATGGAAAAGAACGGTTAGATCTTTTCCTCTCTTCTCATCCTTGTCCACGAACACATTGATCCCAGCGTCTCTCAACGCCTTCTCCAGATGACTGATGAAGTTGTAGCGCACGTCAGCTCCTCGAAAATTAAGAAACACTTTATGGCACGGAAGCAGTGGTTTTTGAACGGTCGCAGGCGTCATTGTTTAGGGTTTTTTTTGGTTGGATATAGTTTGGTGACAAATTATGAGAAACAATGAATGTGTACGTATATAAGAGAATGAACTTTGTCATAGTTTCTTGTTAAGTAGCCGCGGACAACATGACAGGTCAACAACATGTTACATGTACGTGCCTTCCTCACTCCAAGGTAAAATAAGTTCATTCCACGACCTAATTCTTGAAACATTCTTCAGACAACATGTGTTTTGGTTAACTTTGGAAGAAGACTCCGAGTTTTGAGGATTTAATTATTTTACATTTGAACAAACCAGTGGCAAATGGGATTTTTCTTTTCTACAAACAATTTTTATTTTCAATTTGGTTTAGGTTTAGTCGCATTGGACAAATGTGATGGGCAAGAGCATTGTGAAACGGGCTAAAGTTCTTTGCAAGATATTAGCGGGAACAGTCTATCACAGACGATGGATTTATTAAGTGGTCTAAACAAATATAACCTCGTGTGGTGGTAGGGTTGTCGAGGATCCGGATCTGATCACTTAAATTCGCATAGATTCTGAAATTCCTTATCACTTCTAACAAAGTTATTTCACGTGTGGTCACATAGAACAACGTTATCATCCTATGTGCTTTACCGGTGGTAATATATCCGTAAAGCACATAATTAAAAACATAATCCTTTCTTTTGAACAATCAAAATAGAAGTTCAAACCTATCTAGTTCGGTGAAATACCTTTCGATCCTAATGAACATCCCTATATAATTGGTATTGGCTATGTCTACTATTCTTATTTTAATTACTTTTAGCTTGGATCTTAACGAAAACAAGACTAAATCTCAATGGATTCAATTGTGGCCCAAAGCCATTAATTTTGCCACTTATTGCACCTCCTTTCATATATATTTAAGTCGCCTTAAAAATGTTTATCTACTACTTGCATGATAACTATAATTTCAAGGCAATTTCCACGCACCACGACCATGGAAAGGACTTAGCCAACGATACTTCTTATTTCTTTATTGTTTACTGATAAATATACACAACCTGCGTAATCCAGAAGTATACGTGATACTAGTTTATGTTTTCTTATTCTTTGAAGGAATGTCAATTCGGTTATTCGTTATCTTATTCCCTTTCTAATGTTTTCTTTATATGGTCGTTGCATTTGAAACTACAAAGAAAGAGCCTGATCAACTACACAACTTGCATTATGCAGCTTAATTTTCGCGTGGTGTTGGTATTAAAATTAGAAGTTTCCGCAGGACTTGTTCAAACAGATAAAGTCTTACCCGTTGATTTTAAAACCCACTAATTTATGTAATAATATTTTCTATTAAAAATTTCTTATATTATTCAAATTGCTTTCTAAAAAAAGGAGCTTTATTACAAATATATGAAGTCATGAACAAGTCCACAATGAGAAATTTTTTTTTTTTTTGAGAAAATTATTTACATTACCATGTTGCACTCTATGTTAAAGAGTGCTTTTTTCATCATCCCTTGTAGCCAGAAACAAAAATCATTACCTAGAAACCACCAAACTTAAGATTTTTCAAGTCATGGAATTTCGCAACATGGTCAAACTTATCAACTTCGATAGCTCGGAGGAGACACTACGGTGCTCCTTCGTCCCCCATCTATCCGCAGCATTTGGGCGTAAAGGCATCTCTGTGCTCACAGATAAACACGATCAATCCTACAAGTCCATTGCTTCTGTATTGATTTTCTCTGAGAATTACGTGTCCTCCAAGGAATCTTTGGATGAATTTATAAAGACTATCCAACGGAGACACGAGAAAGGCCATATCGTGACCGCTATCTTTTATGGAGTCAGTAGATCAAATGTGCAAGAACTGTTGGGAAATTTCAGCAAGGCGTTCTTGGAGCACCGCGCTTCAGATCAAGTAAGTCAATGGCGCAATGCTCTTGCGGAAATAACAAGCTTACCTGGCTACGAAACAAGCAATAATCAAAGGTTAGAAACACTTTCTACTTTTTTGTTTCCTTAATACAGCATATATATAACATATAAGTGCTAAGGGCAGTACGGTTTTTGTAGTGACTACGAATCTGTGGAAAAGATTGCGAGAGATCTTTACGAGAAGATCTTTCCGAATGAACGAATTGGTATCTACTCAAGGATGCTGCCGGATATAGAAAACTTGATACACAAGCAACAGTGGGGAGTCAGAAGCATAGGGATTTGGGGTATGCCAGGCATAGGCAAGACTAAGCTTGCTAAAGCAGTCTTTGACCAAATGTCTGGTGACTACGAAGTTACTTGCTTCCTACAAAACTTTCATGAAACCTTTCATAAGAAGGGACTTAACGGTTTGGTGCAGGAACAATTCAAGAACTTTCCAAACCAAACACTTCAACAAAGAGTTCTTGTTGTTCTTGATGATGTGAAAAATCATCTAGATGCAGAGTCTTTTCTCGGTGGGCTTGTCTTGTTTAGTCCCGGAAGCCTGATCATCATAACCTCCAGCGATAAGCAAGTGCTTTCTCAGTGTGGAGTCAATCAAATTTACAAAGTCGAAGGATTAAACAAGCATGAGGCTCAGCAACTATTCTCCTCGTGTGCCTTTGGAAAAGATGTGAAGGGGAATAATCTTCTTACGGAGCTTTCTATGAAGGTGATTGAATACGCTAATGGAAACCCTTTAGCTCTACAATTATATGGCGAAAAGATGTCATCACAAAAGCAACCGAACCAAAAGGAGACTTTGTTCCTCAAGCTCAAGCAAGCTCCTCCACAACGGATTGTGGAAGTAGTCAAGAGTAGCTACTTTCCACTAAGTGACAACGAAAAGAACATACTTGTGTATATTGCTTTCTTTTTCACAGGGGAACATGTTGACTATGTGTCGACACTACTACAAGACCTTGGTTTCTTTCCAGACATTGGAATCAACCGGCTTGTGGAGAGCTCTCTGGTGACCATTTCAGAAAACATATTGGAAATGCATGGCATGATACAAGCAGTAGTTCGGAAAATCGGGAGTTTGGACAAAATCAATGAAGACCCCAAAACGAGTTTTAAATGTTTATTGGTAAGTGTTCTAGAATCTTCCATCCAAAAAGGTCTTAATGTTTGCTTCTTGATCATCCATAAGCTATTCTCTTGTTTGCTTTCAGGGCACTGATGATATCGAAGCCATATCTCTAGATGCATCTAACTTAAACACAGATTTCAAACTTTCTTCTATCGGATCTTTGTATAACCTTAGATTCCTGAAGATTTACTACTCTAATCCGGAAAACCATCGAAGGGCCCTCCAGTCTCTGCCTTATGGACTTAAAATTCTCCATTGGGAATATTACCCTTTGCAATCCTTACCACAAGATTTTAATCCAAGCAACCTTGTTGAACTCAGTTTGCCTTATAGCAACCTCCAAACACTCTGGAAAGGAACCAAAGTAAGTAGACTCAAATGAAACGTAAGACCTTTTTTTCTGTTATTCCTTTAACCAATTACTTCAACTGTTTTTTGTCTTTATTTTCAGAACCTCAAGATGCTGAAGAGGATCAACCTTCGCCATTCACAGAATCTGCTTGAAGTTGATGAACTTTCAGAAGCTCAAAACATTGAGCAAATTGATCTTTGTGGCTGTAAGAGCTTGCAACGTTTCCCAGACATTCATCAATTGCAAAAACTCCGAGTTGTTGATCTCTCTGGTTGCACAAACATCCAAAGTCTCCCAGAGTTTCCATCTAATGTCGAATTGAAATTAGAGGTATCATCCATTAAGACCATCTTATCTAAAGTCACACTCATGGTTGAGAGCTTACACGAAATCATAGACAATCACCGAAGTCACACACATCCTCGAGAGCCTCCTGAGCCCCATATCTCACGCAAACTCAGAAGCTCCCTAAGTAGCCAAGAAAGGATAACCAATCAAGACATGGTGGAAGCACCACCTACGTTAAAAAATTTGATATGTGAAAGAACATTCAAGATGACTAAAAGCTTTCAAGAGACGTTGGTCAATCTAGGTGATGTGTACAAGATCCCTCTTTTAGAGAATTGGGACTTCAAAAAGCTCAAGGAGAGGTTTTGATTACTTTCACCTGCAATTGGTGAATATTTCGTTAGGGGACCAAATTCAGTAGATATGTAAAGTCATTTGACTGTTGCTGGTCTTGCATGACTACAAATTTGTTCTGTTTTTGAGTCATTGTTTCATAAAAATGTAATTTTCAGTTTTTTCAATGATGTTTGTTGTAAGATTCAAAATTATATGTTTGATTTGAGTGTGTTTTTCTAATAATGCGTTAGTTCTTGCTTGTGCGTCATATTTATTAGACTTAAAAAATTTAGGCCTGGTGTAGTCGGAAAACCTTTACGTCTCCTAAGGCTGAGGCCAGGTGGAAACAGCCTGATTGACACACACACACACACTCGTAGACGAGGAAATAAATGTAATAGATAATAAGATACTTGTGTGCAGGAGACCGAAGCAAAATTATCCCCAAATCGATCTTAGAGTTCATAATCTTCTATCCTTAGAAACCCAACGGACACTTGACAAAAGCCGAATTTACGGCTCCGTCGATGATACAACCAACAAAATAATGTTTGTGCATCTTATAAGTGATCCCCAAATCGATTTTGGGTTCACGTTGATTCTAGTTGGTTCTCAATCCGCTCGGTACTGGTTCTACTTCAAAACTTAGCTATTGAAATTGAAAATCTATTGATCAGAAAATGATCGGGAAACAACTCCGGTGAATACCATTGGAATCAGACATATTTTATTGATTTGATCTCTTTTTGTTATCCTTTCTCAGCACAAAAGCAGCACCAAGATAAATGGAGATCACAAGACAAATAAGCCGTATAGGTTTCTCCAACCTCTCGCGTAAGTTGTTTGCGCCATTTTCATTTGTATTATCTTCCGAAGGTAATGGTGAACTTGTTGCATTGGTCTCCTCTTTCTTTGGAGATTCATTATTTAAAAATTCACCTTCTCCTGAGCTCCCTGGTGACATGGATTCACCATTACTATCGTGATCATTACTCTCTGGATTAGCATCAACGTTGTTTCTTGATGGAGCTCCAGCAAAATTAGCTTCACTCTTGATGTCTTCTACGTTACTTGTAGCTTCGAAATGCTGTACTTTCTTTGTGATCTCGCTCTCCATCGTTGGAGCCACAAATGAAACAGAGGGTGCTCCAGTTCCGTGCTTGTTATATCTTTCTTCAACCGTGCCTTTGATAGAGGTCGTTGAACCAGACATTTGCTCCCCATGGTCAGAGTATACTTGGGTACACAAGCTATGAACAGGTTTAGTAGTGGGTGCGTAGATAAGAGTAAAACCACACTTGAGAACCTCACAATTTGTAACCTGTTTTGCCCCGTCGGTTACTTCGAATTTAAAGGAAACCTCCGTACCAACACATTTCGCTCCTCTGTCCCGTTTCATGACGTGTAACAAATTGGTGTAACCGATAAAGACGTGACCAGAAGGCTCCACGATGTCTCCAGGGTTATCGCTAACTTGTTTTGTCCACCCGCCAAGAATGCAACTAAACTGAATCAAAGGCGCGTCTTCTTCTTTGAACTCACTGGTGCATCTAACTAAGAGGCGGGTATTATGATCTTGGTAGTCCTTAAATGAGACAACAACACAGAGAGCTATACCTGTAAGCCCATCTTCATTCCAATGTCGAGGCAGCTTTTGCTTCAACTCTGACCCAACCGACCGGTGATCGAACCATACAGGTAATTGCCAACCAGGATAGCAGATTTTAATCAACACATCAAGTATTGAACCCTGCCAATTCAATACCAAAAAAGAATCATTGTTATGGGAAAAGTATGTTACCGTAAGGTTCAAAGTGCACTCTGTTATCCGCCGTAACCATTCAAAGTCTAAGAGTGAATGAGATAATACCTTATTTTTGTGAACTAGTGCATCTGACATCAACTGAATCTTCCTCCGAACATAAGACACGATACCATTCTTCGCAACTTGATCAAGTTTTTTGCAATTACTGAATATAAATGTGGAGTGTAACTGCTCTGTTGCCGCCAATAGTAGAGACAATGATTTCTCGATATTTTTCAGTGAAATGCAGCCGTCTGCGTCTAACCAATGAAGATTTGGTGGAAGCATTGGAAGAGATGTGAGCTGCTTGCAATACTTCAAGTCAAGCCATTTGAGATTGTAGAGATAAATGATGCTTTCTGGCAAACTTGTGAAATCGTTTCTGCTCAGACATAAACGTTGCACTGATGATAATCCGTTGATACCATGCCGCCATTCACACAAATCGTAGTGTGACAAGGAAGAAACTTGGCCTTGATTAATACTTAGGCGATGCACAACATCATGCATATCTTTTATTGCCGTCCCGTCAAGTAGTAAAGTCTTCAAATGCTTCAAGTTCTGCTTAACTTCTGGAAAACTCACAAGGCTTGAACAACCAGAGAGTATTAGTTTCTCAAGAGCTTTTAGATTTCTGATACTATCAGGGAGACTCAACAGCTTTTTGCAGTCTTTCAATTTCAGCAAGACTAGTCTTTGGAGGTCCCCAATATCTGAAGGAAGTCCCTTTATCGCAGTGCCATCCAAGTATAACTCTTCAAGATTCTCTGAAATCAAATTGAATTCATCAAGATTTGAGCAGCCGCTGAGGATGAGTGTTTTTAGAGAGATCAACTTTATTTTTGGAAGAGACTCTAGGCTCGTGCATCCTCTCAGGTTAAGAAATAATAGACTTTCCATATTTTTTAGCTCGTGGTGAACCGTCTCCAATTTCGTGCAACCTTCAAGGTTCATACTTTGAAGATTTCGAGCCAACGATAAACCCGACAATGTTCGCAGCTTACTTGAATGATTCAAGTCCAGCCACTTTAGTTTCGACGTATCCTGTAGCCGCGATAAATAAATAAATAAATAAATAAATAATTGAAAGATAGCAAAGAAAACTATCTAATCAAATTATAATGGAAATATATATACCTTCTCTCCCTTCCAAACTTGCTCTAGCTGGCTGTAAGGCAGCTTGAGGTCTATAAGATTTTTCGGGTTAAAACTTCGTGGAAAGATCTTCAGCGGAAATTTCAGCCAATGGAGATATCTGATTTTTTCCAGTGTAAACCTAAGTCCATTGGGGAAGTTCAGGTTGCAGTCAGCTTCACATTCTTTAGGACAACTTGAGTCGAAGAATTTCAAGTATCTGAGATCATTCATTTCTTTGAATGTGTCACTGCCTAATTTCATTTCCTTAGGTACTTCAGACATGTCAAGGAAAATTCCTCTAACCTTGGTCGCTTCCTGGAAAGTTGTGTAACAAGTTAACATGTAATTAGTTAATTAGAAATAACTTCAAATGTACGTAAACAGAAATCAATCTCACTCACCACTTTGTTTCGGAGAACAGTGATGATCTCCCCATGGTTGGACAGCCTACGCCCACTCGTACAGTCTTCAGAGGATGATTGTGATTCTAGCCCCATTGCGAATGTGTACATCAAGTCATTTATCTCAAGTCGACCACCACAAATGTTAATCAAGAACTTATCCGCGAGATCTTTTATTTCGCTCACATTCTCATGAACCGAAGAATCCAGAAAACTCCTCACGTGATACTCATCTTCAAACCTGAAGAAACATGCCACATCGAGGAACAAATTCTTGTGGTGGAGGCTAAGATCATCGTACGGAATTCTCAAGACATTTTGAATCGTGTTGCTGATCGGGCTTTTTGCAAGCGTCCCAAGCTTTGATTCCCAGTAGGACTTTTGCTTCCCAAGAAGCTCACTGCCAAGTACTTTGAGGGCTAATGGATTACCCCTAGAGTACTCCACAAACTCTCTTGCCAACTTCATGAAACTTGGCTCGCAAGATACAGAGAATGCATGTCTTTCAAAATAATCTAGGGCATCATTGTCGCTGAGGCCTGGGACTAGATAAGTCTCGTTTACCATTCCCTTGACAACGGACTTGCTGTTTGTGGTGATGAGAACTTTGCTTCCTTCTTTTAACCATTCGCGTTCGCCAAGAATATTTTCTATCTGACTCTTCTCACTCACATCGTCAAGAACAAACAACACTTTGTTTTTGCTTACCTCAACTTTCAAAAATTTAAGTAGGAGGTCAGTTTCTGTTTGTTCCTTTCTTTCGTATTTTATATTCGTTAAACCACACAGGAGCTCCATCTGCAAGTTATGGATCTCAGGATACTTTGACTTCTCACGAACATCTTCTAGAAACATTGTATGAGAGAACTCATACCCCCAATCCTCCAAAACTTTCTTGGCAAGAGTGGTTTTACCTATACCAGGCATCCCAACAACTCCAACAACACGAGTGACCTCATTTGATTCAAAATCAAACTTCTCTTTCAATTGCTCTAGGCGTGTTTCGATCCCAAAGAAAGGAGACGCTTTTGAAGACCAAGAAGAAGAACTCTCAGACTCTCCTCGTATATTTCCCTCGGGCAATACAATAATATCTCCTCTTGGACTCTTTGTTCCTTGATCCGTCGGTATTTCGTTTATTGCTTTCATTACGTCTTTCACGACATGATCGATGATATCGCACTCAAAACTATCAAATATGTCAGAAAATCAAGTCAAAACAAGAACTATTTAGACAAAACTAAAATATGAAATGATATGTCATGTATACATAGTATTAAAAAAAGATAGAAAATCATATTAAAAGCAGAATTGTTGTTAAATAGATTAGATTTTAATGATAAATTTAATAGATATATCTTTTAAAATTTTCTGTTTTTAATTGGAAACTTAGAAAATGAAAAAAAAAATTAACACATTTTTCTTAGAGAAATTGTTAAAAATGCCCCTTTTTCAATACCCCTTTTCAAAAATGCCCACTTTGAGATTCCATTTTTAAGTTTGCCCTCTTTTAATTTTTAATGACCATTTTACCCTTATTTGAAACAAAATTAGATCCACAAAATACAAAATATTTTTTGGCGGGAAAAGTGATCCCGCAATTTTCCCGCCAAAACACTTGTAAAAACCTTTAAAATACCTTGTAAAATTTTCTCGTAAAAATTTTTCCCGCCAAAAAAATTTCCCGCGGGAAAAGTGATTCCGCAATTTTTTTGGCGGGAAAAATTTACAAGGTATTTTAAAGGTTTTACAGAGTATTTACAAGTGTTTTGTAAGGTTTTACAGTGTATTTTAAAAGGTTTTACAAGGTACTTATAAGGTATTTATAACTTGTAAAACCTTATAAAATAGCTTGTAAAATCTTATAAATACCTTATAAATACGTTGTCAAAGCTTTTAAAATACATTGTAAAACCTTATAAATACCCTGTAAAAAACCTTTAAAATACCTTGTAAATTTTTCCCGCCAAAAATTTAACGCCAAAAAAATTGCGGAATCACTTTTCCCACAAAAAAATTTTTTGGCGGGAAAAACTTTTACGGGAAAATTTTACAAGGTATTTTAAAGGTTTTACAAGTTTTTACAAGTGTTTTGGCGGGAAAAATTGCGGGATCACTTTTCTCGCCAAAAAATATTTTGTATTTTGTGGACCTAATTTTGTTATATTTCCTTATATATTTGTGATATCTTTTATTAAAATAAGGGTAATTTAGTCATTTTGTACATAAAAGTGGTATTTTTAAAAATGAACAGGCAAATGGGACATTTTTGAAAAGGGGTATTGAAAAAGGGGCATTTTTGTGAGTCTCCTTTTTTCTTATTATAATGGTTCTATATAAAGAATAAAAATATATAGGAAATGATATTTTCTAATATAGTAATCTTAGATAGCTTCGTCCTATCTCTTAGTGTAGAAATAATGTAGTTTGTGAACAAGCTCACTGATTTTTTCTGAGACTTTTTCATAGAGGTGAAATTATACTCCCATGTTTAAAGATCTGTAGATGTAGCATCGCTACTAGCTTCTTTATACGGGTGGAATGTGTTATAAAGAAGCTAGTTTAAGAAGATGATGATTTTGAAGGCTTTAAGAAGTTTTTTATTTTCCCCTTATGATGTTAGTTTTAGTTTGTTTAAGACTAGGCGGCATTTTAGTAATTAGTATAAGACATAATATGATGTTATGTATGACTTATTTGGTTAAAATGTAATATATATATATATATTAACGTTATTTGTATATATATGTATATATGTATATATATATATATATTAACGTTATATATATATATATATGTATGACTTATTTGGTTAAAATGTATGACTTATTTGGTTAAAATGTAATATATATATATATATATATATATATCCAATTAAGTAAATTTTACAAAATTGGGTTCCAATATAAAAATTATTTTATAAATCAAATTAAAATTATATAGCGAAAAAAATCTACGACATTATATAAAACAACATTAAACGTGAGTTACAATAAAGTATATTATAGCATTTGATTAGCGCAATAATATGAAAATGCTATTGTATGTGAGGGTTAAGCATAACATGCCGAAAATGCTATCGTATGTGGGGAATGGGGATCTATAATAACTGCGGCAGAAATAGCGTTTATTAAAACGTTATGAATGACATATTATTGCACTTATATCGTCCTAAAAATGTGGATATTTCTTGTAGTGGAAAGAAAGAAAAATGTAGTGCGGGTTATAAGAGAACTTTTCGAGCCCGCACCCAGAAGGATCTCACTGGAAGAGAGAATATCCTATTAATTACTCATTCTTGAAAATCAATCCGACCTATTGTTTTGTGGTGGCTAACTTTTTTTGTGGTTTTCCTTTTGAGTTATCCAGTCTCTCAACGTCCTCTGCTTTCGGACAGAGGTGGAGGTTTTATAGTATCCTAAGTCGACCCATTGGAGAGTTGGGTTTTCTCGCTACTCATGTCTAACTTCTCAAGTTGTGGGACTAATATGGTGCGTGTTGCATGCTACTAGCTGTGAAATAAGGATTGGACTACAATAGTTGATTTTTTCTGTAGAGGATAGCTAGAAGGTAGAAATCATGTGTTGCTATTGCTGCCATAATTGTTGTCCACTAAGTGTTTTGATTGGCTTTGGTTGCACCGATGCTATAACATGGGGGACACTCTGCCCGCCGAAAATATTCAGAATGGGTCATGTCCTTAGTGTTAGATCAATCCCCCAACACTAGAAATCATATATTATAATTCCTCTGTATCATTTTAATTGATGTTTTAGAGAATTTTTTTTTTTTCATTTTAAGTGATATTTTCAATTTTCTATGCAAAAATTAGTTGGTTGAACTCATTTTATTTAGTGGTGTTTTCATGTAAAAGGGACAAATTAAAAGTAAATTATGTGTTTTCTTAATTTATGTGTAAAACCTTCAATATTTTTTAAAATTATACACACGGAATATATATATATATATATATATATATATATATATTTAATTAATAAACGATATGACTATAATATACTCGTTCACTACCTACGGATTTCAACTAGATTTAAGTAAAAGTGTTTTCTAACTCAATATCAGTAAACTGTTATACATTTGATTGTTTTACACATAAAAGTGCTGCCAGTTTTCTATATTTCCACCATTTAATTAAAAGATTCAATCCACAAAAGATATTTTCAGGATTAAAACCAAAACAAATTAAATTAAGATATTTTAATATTTACCTCTTTTCATCCACTCTCAGGCCTAGCTTAGTGGTCACAAACTTAAGTGCTCTTTCCCATTTTTCCCTTTCGCTATGATGTTGTTCTACTAATTTCTTGAAATTTTCACCAAACTCTCCTTTCAGTTCCTCTACCGTCCCAACATCTACCTTGTAGAACACTGGAAACACTTCCATGGTCTCCGCCACCACACACTTCTGGACCTCTGCAAGCTCGTTCAAGCACCATTTTGACTCCGTGTATTTGCTTGAAATGACCGCAATCGTGATCCTCGACTCCCTTATCCTCTGGAATAAGTTCTCCTTATCCTTTCCCATCCTCTCGCGAATGTCTATGAACACGTTGACTTTTTTATTTAACAGGGCCTTCTCTAGATGACTTATGAAGTTGTTTCGGAGCTCCGTTCCCCGAAAATTTATGAACACTTGATGTTGCGGTGGCGGATCGTGGACTAAATTTGAGGAACTTACCTTCGACATCAGAGATTTTTTGGTCGAAGGATTGTTTTACCATAGAACATTTGCCGAAAATGTATAGAGTGGGAAGTCTTTGTTTTTTCTTTTTTTTTTCGGTCTTATTAGATAGTGACAAGGGAGTATATAACCACAATTAATGGTTGCAACATTTTAATTTTATTTTTAACAAAATTAATGTGAACACATGCATACCTGCTGCATCGATTATTTTACAAACATCAATTAGTAATGAATTTGAATATCTTCTATTTTATTTATCCAAAAAAAAAGTTATATTTTATTACAGCTATGATGAAGAAAGTCATTGTGCCATTGACTTAAATGATTCCGTTTGTTTATTTATTATTACTTTTTTTGTATACCTAAGCTCTTGGACCACTGGTTGCCAGATAATAAGAAACGTAGCTAACCACATGGTGGTGGGCGAGTGGTTCTCGTTTGGTTGGAAGGATCGCCCTGTTGGTCTAGGCCAGGGATCGATCCTCCCCAGACGCAGTTTCGCTCTCTCACTCCTGTGGCCACCTGGGAATTTACTTGCGGACTTGCTCAGGCGCCCCAGACCACCAGTTTATCAGGGGGCCCTTAAGTGGAGGCTTAAAAATCCCTGTGACGCGGGCTTAGGCCCAGTGGGCTAGTCAGATCACTGTGTGGTCTGGATACTGGGTTATCAAAAAAAAAAGAAACGTAGCTAAATGCATATTTTTTCATCATCTCTTCTAATATATGAAAAAGCTATACTATCTTCTCTTGTTTTTCAAAATATAGATCTTTGAACATAGTTTAGATTTATCCTTCTAAATTTAAATAATTATAGAGGTGGATGTTTTGGTGACACAAAAGAAAAAAAAAAGTCCATTTGGTGCCTATCGGAGAAACTTCACTACAAGAAAACAGTCGTTTTGCGAGGCAACTTTGCGAGGGAAACCATCCCTCGCAAATTTGCGAGGGAATTGCAAGTAATTTGCTACGAAAAGGACGCGCGTCGCACTTCCGTCGCAAATTTTGCGAGGGAACGTTTCCTCGCAAATTTGCGAGGGAATTACAAGTAATTTGCTACGAAAAGGACGCGCGTCGCACTTCCGTCGCAAATTTTGCGAGGGAAAGTTTCCTCGCAAAATTGCGAGCGACTTACGAGTACTTTGCGAGGAACAATATACTCTGTCGCAAATCGCCCGCACATACCTCGCAAATCTTTACCCTAAACCCTAAAATACATAAAAGTGTTTTGCGATCTTTGATTTTTATTTATAAATATGAATCTAAGAGACCATATAATCAGACAAGTTGAATATATGGTGATGCATAAAAAAATGTTGTATAGGTTTCAATATTAACATTTTATTTTGAAAATGTCATAAACATTGATTCATATTATATAAAAACATAAGATCATCATTGATGTATTTGAGGAAAATGCACATTCGGACGAATTCGAAGTATATGATAAGAAAGTAGATTATAATGTAGATAATTAACTTCCTAATGATTCAAAAAATGAATCCGAATGATTTTTAGTAGTGTTTTGTTGGTTTTTTTTAAATTGATTCTATTTTGCGAGGGATTTGCGAGGGATACTAGTAATTCCCTCGCAAAACTAAACCCTAAATCAAGAGTTTTGCGAGGGAATTGCGAGGGACCATAGCAATTCCCTCGCAAAAGTGGAAACCACTTATGAATCCCTAAACCCTATACCCTAAACCATTTGCGAGAGATTTGCTATGATGCCTCGCAATTCTCTCGCAAATATTTTCAGTTTTTTCGCGGTTCAATTTTTTGGCGGAAATTTTAAAATTTTTGGCAAATATTTCAAAACATTGCGAGGGATTTGCGAGGGATACTAGTAATTCCCTCGCAAAACTAAACCCTAAATCAAGAGTTTTGCGAGGGAATTGCGAGGGACCATAGCAATTCCCTCGCAAACATTTTCAGTTTTTCGCGCTTCAACGTTTTGGCTGAAATTTCAAAAATTTTACCGAAAATTTTCAAAACTTTTGCGAGGGATTTGCTAGGGAATTGCGACGGTATAAATATATATATAAGTGATTGCATGTTTGAGCTATGCTCAAACATCTCTCATTTCCTCTTACTTAATAACTCTTCTCTCACTCATTCACATCTCATTTCCTCTTACTTAAAAAGTCTCCATTCCTATCATTCACATCTCTTCAAAGGTATGTTTTTTAATTTCATTGTTAGATTTATGTATAGATTTGTATTATTATAGTTTTAGATTTAGGAGTTTGCTTGTTTTAAAATTAGAAAATTAGGATTTCTAGATTTAGATTATTGTGAAAGGTATTGGATTTGTTAGTTTTGGATTTAGAAATTTAGTTTTATATTAGGATTGGAATTTTAAATTATTTTAGGTTTCATTTAGAAATTGAATTGTTAATTTTTAGAATTTTTTTAGTATGGAATTTTAGATTATATATTAATAACTAATTTTCAAATTTAAATTGTTATTATTTTTAAAGATTATTAATTTTAGAAACCTTTTAAGGATTTTCTAAAATTTGACTTAAAACTTTCTTATTGTATTTTGAATATTATTATGCATTATAGAAAATAATATTATGCATTTAAAATTTATCAATATATATCTATATATTGATAAAATTTAAATGCATTTTATTATTTTCTTTTTTTTTTTATTTTTTTTTTAATTGTCCCTCGCAAATCCATCGCAAAATTTAATACGGATTTTTTTTATTTATTTTTAATTGTCCCTCGCAAATCCATCGCAATTTGCGCGTGTTTTGCGAGGGCATACGTGCCTCGCAATTTGCGCGTGTTTTGCGAGGGCATATATTTCCTAGCAAATATTGCGAGGGAATTGCTACGTTTACCGATTTGCGAGACACGATTTGCGAGGAACTAGTGTTCCTCGCAAATCGCTCGCTAAAGTCGATTTGCGAGGGATTAGCTACATATTCGTCCCTAGCAAATCGGTTGTTTTCTTGTAGTGCTTCTTCCCATGTGCATGTTTTGTTTTTTACTATTTTAATTGCTGTCTACGAGGAAACTTGAGAACACTTAATATGCGAAAAATAAAGCATGGGAGAAACAAATCTATCGACTTAAGTAAATGTTAGGATTTAATTAACTACAAAAGACGTCTCCCAAGAAGAGAGTAAAAAACTAAGTTGGTTCTGATCTATTGTCTCCCAAGAAGAGAGTATATTTCTATAGAGATAATTGGTTGAAAACACAATAGATCAGAACTAACTTAGTACGTAAATAATTGCAAAGCCTAAATAATGGTTTTGATTGGTAATTATATACCGTTATGGTATAATGTATATCGTTTTGACAGTTATAAATCACAAAAGTGTTATTAAAAGTGTTATCAAAAGCGTTATTCTCAATTTTTTTTGTATAACTTTTATGTACTACTCTTTCTTATAATTTTGCACTGTTCTGTAAAAGTTTACCGTTCCAGTTAAAAATTTTGTTCTGTTCGACGGTTTGGAAAACAATGTTGTAATATATGCTTGTAGCCACAAGGGATCAACGCAGGATCAGTAAGACACTCTCAAGATCCATAAACTTGTGAAGCATCATCACAATATGCCACTGGGATGTTTTATCATTCTCCTCCTTCTCCCTGTCTTGGGATATGAGTCTGGCAACCATGGATCATTCCATACTCAAATATCAAAACCTGTAATATCAATTTCTGATTTTTTTAATAAAATTATGATTCTAGTGCATAATACCAAATATCACTTAATAAATATAAAACCTTATTAAAAAAAACTATTTCATATAAGGGACACCCATTGTTGACTATACATTATACATTGACCAGATCGATTACGAAAAATAACGACCAGATCAATGACCAGAAAATATAAAATATAATGACCAGATCATGACAAAAAATATTGACCAGAAAATAAAATAAAATGACTAGATCGATGAAGAGAACAATAAAATATAATGACCAAAAAAAAAAATGACCAAATGAAATTTTTTTTTTAAAATGACCAGATCGATGACCAGAAAAATAAGATATAATGATAAGATCGATGTCGAGAAAATATAATAAAATGACCCGAGACTTTCATTTGCGCACTACGAAGTCTGCTCCATAATTAGGGTTCAATCCTTATAGATCCAAGACATCCAACAACTAAAGTGTCTAAGTTATATTCAATATTAATAAAATTTGGAAGAAAACAGTAACAACTTAATTAATATGTTGACGATTTTAATGATCCTACAGTGTAGATGTGAAGATGGTGACAACATATTTTAAATAATTAATCGTTCGCCAAGGCTGTATCACACTAAATTTATGATAAATATTTGCTGGATAACACAAAAACTTTTCATAGAACTTAGAAGACCACAAATATTAAAAAAGAAAACATAAGGTTTTGCTTGATCTTGACTCTATCTATTTTGAATTCGTTTAGACAGCACCATGTTAACATATATAATTGACGATTAAAAATGTGAAATAATTAAGAAATGTTTTTAGGTGATAGTCTTCTAAAAAATGCAGCAAAGAGAGAGAGAGGGAGAGAGAGACAAAAAGAGAGAGAAAAAAAGCAGTTGAAATTCTAGAGTAAGAAACGATTTGAGGATCCTCAAGAAAAGAAAAAACAAATCAATGGAGACTTCAAGAACGGTTGAGCATGACGTATTTATCGATTTTAGTTCTAAGGATACACGCCATTCCTTCGTCAGCCACCTCCATGCCGCTTTCAGGCGGCAGGGTATCTCGGTGTTCCTTGCAGAGCACTGCGCCCTCTCCGAGGCAACACTGAAGCCTGGTTTCAAGTTAGCCAAAGAAATTCAGTTGGCGATTGAGAGATCTAAAGTTTATGTGGTGGTTTTCTCCAAGAACTACGCGTCCTCGCCTCTCTGCTTGGAAACGCTCGTGACGTTTATGGATCTCCAACGGCGTAAAGACGGCCCGGTGGTGATTCCAGTCTTTTATGGTGAAGTCACTCGATCGATCGTTGAGCAGCAGACAGAAAGATTCAAAGAGGATTTTTCCAAGCACCATGGTTTTTTCTCCGATGAGAAAGACCGAGTAGAAAGATGGAGAAAGGGACTGACTGAAGCGGCGAAATTACTTGGCCATGAATCAATTGAACAACAAAAGTAAGTTTGTACATTATTTTTGTTACTGTTTCTGTGTCAACTCTTTATTTACTGTTTAGAGTAACTCTAAATGTCATCACAAAGACATGAAGATTTTTTTTTTTACAAAAATAGAATCAAACAAAGCTGAGAGTTAAAATATAATAATTAAAAACTAATTAATAAGATATTATTTATTTTATAAAGTATTGAGTTTTTTTTTTCTTGAATATTTTCTTTGTGATGACCATTTTTGTTTGTTAAAACAACTAGTGACTTCAAATTTATGTGATTGAAATCTATTAGGATTGATAAATATAGGAATGTGCTATAAAATATTTTTCATTTTCAACCAAATTCAGTCAGAACACAGCCGTCAGTTCTTAGAGTTAAATATAGACAAGTGTAGTAATGCTAATATTGAAAAGTGATCATGTATTATAAAAACGTTACTATCAACGGAAATACTTTAGTCATATCTCCCATCCTATGTATTCATACATGGTTACATTTTTTTTGGATATGTACTATTAATATACACGGTTACTTGATGAATGATATTTGGAGAGAAGGAAAAGTTACTATCAAAAGATAAATCATGTTTACAACTTGCAGTGACTCGGAGTTAGTAGAAGATATCGTTGCGGATGTGCGGGAGAAGTTGTATCCAACAGGTATGATCGGGTTCTACTCGAGGTTGCTTGGGATAGAAAACTTGCTTTTCAAGCAATCTCATGACATATACCGATTAGGGATCTGGGGTATGCCTGGCATTGGCAAGACAGCCATTGCTCAAGAATCCTTTAACCAAATGACTAAGCACTTTGAAACTCAGTGCTTCATCCATGAATTCCACGTAGCGTTTCATGATAAGGGATTATACGTATTGCGGGAAGAATATTTGATCGACAAACTAAGAGAGAAAAGAGTTCTTGTTGTTCTTGATGATGTGCGCAATCCAATGGATGCTGAGTCATTCCTAGGAGGATTTGATCATTGTTTTGGTCCCGAAAGTTTAATAATCATAACATCCCGAGATAAACAAGTTCTTCATCAGTGTCAGGTTGATAGTGTTTACGAGATACCGGCTTTGAACAAGAAGGAGGCTCAACGGTTATTCACCCGGTTTGCGTTTTCAGAAAAAGAACCAAGTGATAGTAATCTTATTGAAGTGTCAAAGAAGGTCGTTGAGTATGCTAATGGAAATCCTTTAGCTCTCTGTCACTATGGCAGAGAGCTGGGGAAGAAGAAACCGGAAGAAATGGTGGCGGAATTCGAGAAGATTAAGCAATCTCCTCCGCGGGAGATTATGCATGTGTTTAAGAGCAGCTATGATGAGCTCAGCGAAAATGAGAGGAGCATATTCTTAGACATTGCTTTTTTCTTCAATGGTGAAAACCTCGATTATGTCATGCGTATACTTGAAGGGTGTGGTTTCTTCCCACACGTTGGTATTGACCGTCTTGTAGAACGGTCTTTATTGATGATATCAAAGAACAACAATGTTGAGATGCAAATTTTGATTCAGGATATTGCTCGGAATATCGTCAAAGAAGAAAAAAATCAAATCGCAAGGCATCGCAGATTGTGGGATCCTTCAATCATTAAATCATTTCTAGAAGAAAATAAACCTAAGGTACTATAGCTATACTGGTCACATTCTGATATTTCCACTATTTACAAGTAGGGGAGGGCAAAAATTAGGTATGGGCATTGGAAACTTCGTTTCGGTTTAGTTCCATTTTTTTTCTTGCTCTAAATGATTAGGTTTGGTCTAAATCTGTTTGCATAGACCTTTCTATCAATCTAATCCTTTTGTGTGTGTGTAGGGTGTCAAAATGGTTAACCTAACTCAACTCAACTCATTACCCAATGAGTTTATAGTAAAATGAGTTGAGTCAACCCATCAACTCATTTAATTTGATGGGTTAGAAGGTTAAATGGGTTGACTCATTAACCTATTAATGTAATAAATAAATTAATAATTAAAATATAATAATAATAATAATAATAATTAAAATATAATAATAATAATAATCAACGTCACTATTATTTGGTGGGAAAATCACGGATTTACATTTTTAGCGGAAAAATTACGGATTTACGTTTTTGGCGGGAAAATTTTACATTCTCATTTTTGGCTAAAAATTATTAAAAAATTTGGTGGGAAAATCACGGATTTACGTTTTTGGCGGGAAAATTTTACATTCTCATTTTTGGCTAAAAATTATAAAAATATTTGGCGGGAAAATCACGGATTTACGTTTTTGCGGGAAAATCACGGATTTACGTTTTTGGCGGGAAAATTACATATTTTCGTTTTTGGTTAAAAATTATAAAAAAATTTCGCGGGAAAATTGCGGATTTACGTTTTTGGCGGGAAAATCACGAATTTATATTTTGATGGAAAAATTGTGTATTTACATTTTTGGCGGGAAAATTAAGGACTATATTCAATCGGTTTAGAAGTTTTGGTTAGACTCAAATTGAAATCGGTTTAGAGATTTGAATTGGTTTGATTCAATTTAACAAAAATTGATGGGTTAAATGGGTAAACCATTGAAACCACTGACCCATTACAACCCAACTCATTTGATCCATCAACCTATTTGACTCAATAACTCATTTGATCCATCAACTCATTTGAGTCAAAATTTTCAACTCATTAGGGTTCATGGGTTGAGTTGAGTTTTGGTTGACCCATGAATCTTGACCCATTTTGACACCCCTATGTGTGTGTGGTTTTTTTCTCATTTCAGGGGACTGAAGTTATTGAAGGAATTTTTCTTGACACAACAAACTTAACCGTTGATGTTAATCCTAAGGCCTTTGAGAATATGTATAATCTTAGACTATTGAAGATCTACAGTTCAAACTCTGAAAGTACTCAAGAATTCCATCTTCCCAAGGGACTCCGCTCTTTGCCTTATGAGCTCAGGCTACTTCACTGGGAAAAGTATCCGTTGCGATCATTGCCTGAAGACTTTGATCCTAGACACCTTGTTGAACTCAATATGCCTTATAGTCAGCTTCAGAATCTCTGGGAAGGAACCAAGGTTGGGTTAAATTCCAAGAACCACAGTTGTTTTTTTTTTTCATTCTTACCTTAATTGAGCTATTAATTTATGTGTTTTGTTATGTTTTACAGAGTCTGGTGAAGTTGAAGATAATAAATCTTAGCCATTCTCAGCAACTAGTTGAAGTTGATGTACTTTTGAAAGCCTGTACTCTTGAGCAAATCGATCTTCAAGGTTGCACAAGCTTGGAGAGCATCCCACACATTGATCAGCTAAAGAATCTTCAACTTTTGAATCTTTCTTGTTGCACGAAACTCAAACGTGAAGAGATTCTAGAGGAGATAAAAAGAGCTGATCCAGATGGCGGCTTAAGAGAAACAAAATTTGAATCATTGGTGTTCTCCACGTTAGTAGAGCTGGAACCTGAGGATAACACAGAGAGCTTTTGAAAAGAAAAATAAAATTATTTACTATGTTGAAGACTATTGTGGAATGTCTTAAAAATGTAAGGGATTGTAATCTAAACAGAGACAATCTTGTTATTTGACATTGGACAGAAAGTAGAAGAAAATGATGTTCAATATTTTTTTTATCTATGCTATAAGAAAAGGGAAGTATAGGAAGATAATACGGCTGGGTTGGTTTTAGTTCATTTGGATTGTGAATATCACTCTGTTTTTCTCTGGCTCTGTTTTGTTTCCGTGGATGACAAGGTACTGTTACTTGCTAAATAAAAATCCATTAATAGCTAAAATTCTCAGTGATCATAATAATGATTTCTCATCAAATAACATAACAGACTAGAGATTAAACAAATAATTTAGCCTTGCTTGGCAAATGACAAGTCAATTTGGCCGGGAAGCTTTTTTTTTTTTTTTTTAAGGGTTAAAATTTCTTCTACTTAAAAGCTCGAGAATGAAAAAACATAAAGAACAATATAACATGGCATCTAGAACATAACTAATATGATATAAGTGTTGGTAAAGTTAAAGAGCCGTAACAACCGAATTCAACAACTACCGAGACTCGAGAGAGAAGGATGGAGACCGAAGGCAAGTTCCCAAAAATCAAAATGGTTTTGAATGAAGTCCTAAATCAAAGGAGGACATAATTTCTATGATACCCATGATTCGTTATCTGCATGCTAAAATCTATACTTAACACTAAAAATAAGGCCATTATACTGTTATTTAAGCTGGTTTAGATGCTTTAATTTATTCACATAAAAAAACTTGGTAGAAGAAGAAAAATATATCATCACATCACCCGGGTTTTCCTCTAGTTTATATATGAATAATGGTTAACATGTAGCTAACTCATTCCTTATAACCCATATCATGCAAATGCATTTGGATTCAAGCCCATTTTTTCAAAAAAAAAAAAAAAAAAAAAAAAAACTAATGCACCTCGCTAATAAAGGGGTTGAGTAGAGTCAACTTATCAAACTCCAAGTCTCCAACCCTTGTGCCCCTTCACCATAGAAATCAGCTATCATATTCTGCAGTTTTGTAAGATTTTGTTTCACTTAGTTTACTTTCCTCTATCTTCGAGTTTGCATCAAATGTTGCGTCCGGAGAAACCTTCTCGGTTCCCTCTGACTCATAAATCAAAGAAAAGCCACACTTCATAACCTAAAAGTACTAATTAAAATCTCATTTTATTTGTTTAGTGATTTATTCTTGGATTTCAAAATCCACATTGGAAAGATTGAGTTTCTATAATTCTTTTTTTTTTTTTTTTTTTTTGGTTCAGCCGCTTACACCTCTCATGACCATACTGCCTCACTCTTTGGCGAGATTGTTTCTTTCCGATACCCAAGTTTAGTGGAGCTTCCCGCCTCTATTCAGAACTTCACTAAACTTGATAGTTTGGCAATTGAAAATTGCACAAATCTGGAGACTCTTCCCTCTGGCATCAACTTTCCATTGCTCTTTGACCTTGATCTTAGTGGATGCTCACGGTTGAGGACTTTTCCTGATATCTCAACCAACATCTATATGCTCGATGTACCTCGAACAGCGATTGAAGAGGTTCCTTGTTGGATCGAGAAATTCTCTAACCTCGTTCGGCTTCGTATGGGTGGATGCAACAAATTACAATGTGTATCCCTACACATTTCTAAACTGAAACATCTCGGGGATGTTGACTTTTCAGACTGCGGGGCATTGACTAAAGCTAGCTGGAATGATAGTTCAAGTGTTGAGCTAATGGCATCAGAGAATATTCAATCTAAACTACCATTTCTTGGCGAGGCCCACTCTTCTTTTCCTGACAATTTCATCAACTGCTTCAATTTCAACTTCGAACAAAAACCTATCATTCATCCACAAGTTGATTCCAAGTACATAAGGTTGTCAGGTGAAGAAGTTCTTGGAACTGAACATAGCGAAGAATCTGGAGACAGCAATGTTGAAATAGAGAGAAGCAAAAAAAGAATCAGGGTAAGCATTAAGCATGTACTGCACATAATACTTTATATCTCACAATTCGTTTTCAAAGTCAATAAGAAACTATATATATTTTGTATAATAGACTACTGAATTTGTTTTCCTTTTAATTTGTTGTAGATTACTGAGGAAGAACACCAATAAAGTCAATGGAGAGACATTTTCAGGTAACCCAAAAATCTCATAAACCACCTTATTTTAGTTCCACATCAATTGTGACACAGAGCTTGGGATAATCTTAATTAGGAATTTATTCAATAGTTTCTGCCACTAACTAAAAGATTTGGTGTCAATATATTGGTGATTTCATACAAATACAATGACGCCCTTCAGTTTTCATTTTCTTTCTCTTTGTGGTTATAAATTTGCTCTGGTTGCACATGGTCAAGATAGATAATGTAATGAAATGTGGTTTGCTAATTAAGTCCACATCTGTTGTATCTGTGAATGAGCAGTTGAAAAAGAGAAGATGAACAAGCTCAAGATAATACTTTGGTGCTGAGAATGGATTTGCCAAGCCGGGATGACTTGGCTTTACATAGTTACCATATGGATATCTCTGTTTCAGACAAACAAAAGCTTTGCAGAAACTTTGTTCTTCTATTAGTCTCGATTGTGGATGCCGCTGGTCAATGAAAACCTAGCTTTCCCAGCACGTCAACCAAATTTGTAATTGTGGTAAAAAATTTATTTGCATTAATTTTCAGTATTAATAACGAGTGATGACATGTATTTCCAGTCTTTTGTGATGTTTGTGATGCTATAATGTTCATTTCTTGTTTCTTGTTTACGATTTTCATGTTTTGTTTTTTTTGATGTTTTAGAAAACCAAAAAAACAGTTTGTTCTTTATTTCTGCATGATACACTGCTTTCGACTCTTCTAAGGTTGACTTTAAATTACGTGGCATTCACTGTAGGTAGAGCTGTCAAAATGGGCTGTCCACGTCCATTAGCCCGGTACAGGATTGACCATTTTAGTTATGGACAAATAGTGACCATGTCCATTAACGCCCATATCCATTAAGGACCATGCCCATTAACGCCCATGTCAAAATGGGCTTTTCCATGACCGTTCCATTAGGTGTTGGACACGGACAGCCCATGGGCGGCCCGCCCATTTTGACAGCTCTAACTGTAGGGGACTTTCTGCTTCATTTTCGGTGGCAAATAGTTATGAATAACACCACATTGAATTCAAACCTCAGTTTCATTATATATATATATCACGACCTTGAATTCTCTAGTCTAAAGAATACACTATACAGTATATGTTTTTCCTTTTGGTCTCTGTAACTATCCTTCGCGGAACTGTAATTGTGATGTCCATGATGGATTATATACGTTAATAAAATCTGATTTCTGAACTCAATATAATCAAAATATGGGTTAAATCAGTTTATTAGTATACAGTACACTGCACACCAGTCAAAAGAAACAGTAATTCAACGATATCTGTTTTGGTAACTTGTTTCACACGTTTCTCTGTCAACCCTGATTCTAAAATCAGTAGGATGGTCAAAACTCAAAACAATTGACATACTGAATAAATATACGTATATGTCTCTGGTTCAGACTAGAGCTTCTCAGAAATGTTAAGGCCAGGAGCAAAGGAAACATGTTCTTTGTTCCATATAGAATAACCTTAAATAAGATCGTTGTGACTTGTGTGTAACTGATTCAACATGTTTCCACTTAAAAATTTCAAATTCTTAAAATAAGCTATAGTTAGAGACTGTGTCTTTCTTTGCTGTAGTATTTTCTCATTTTCACACGAGAAAGTTGGTAAGCTTAAAATTCTTTGAAAAAGTCTTAAGAAAAATAGGAAACATTCGTCAAGTTTTGTATGAAAAGTCTGAGAAACAATAGTGAAATTGTAAGACTTTGGATGAAACCGGCCAACAAAATTCACCTTGTATGGCCGTGATTTAGACAAGTTACCAAGAGAGGAATGTCCTAGAAGAAGCAGTTAATGTTTTATATAAATCACCAAGACTTTATGTGTGACGTCCGCGGTCCGCCTCACTACTTCTCCTCTGATTTTATTATTACTGTCTCACTCGCCTAAATTTTTGTTTGTAGCTTCCTACTCTCACTCTATCTCTCTATGGTTTGTTCTTCTTCTTCTTCTCTCAATTGGGTATATGATGTTTTCTTGAGCTTCAGAGGGGAAGACGTCCGCGTATCTTTCCGTAGCCACTTTCTCAAGGAGCTCGATCGGAAACTGATCACCGCTTTCAAAGACAATGAGATTAAGAAAAGCCACTCCCTCTGGCCAGAGCTTGTACAAGCGATCAAGGAATCTAACAACTTTAAGAGAGAGAGAGAATAAAGTTCTGATAATTCTCATTAAACTCTAAAAGTGTTTGTTACAAATATATATACATAGTTAGCTTAAGCTAAAGGAGACTTAGGCTAACTAACTATATAATCTAATACGCCCCCGCAAGTCTCTTAAACTGAATCATCCTTATGAAGAAAGAGACTTGAGATTGACATGCGGTTGAGCAGAGAATGAAAAGGACCCGGATGTAGAGGCTTTGTCAAGATATCAGCCAGTTGGTTCTCTGTAGAAACATGAAGAACTTTAAGAAAACCACTCTTTATCTGATCTCTAGTAGTATGGCAATCTATCTCAACATGCTTCGTCCTTTCATGGAAGACCGGGTTATTAGCGATGTGCATTGCCGACTTGTTATCACAAAACAATTTGGCTTGAGTCTGAACTGGTATACGTAGAGCTGTTAACAACTGTTGCACCCAAATAAGTTCATCTGTAGCTCTAGCCATTGCACGATACTCTGCTTCAGTACTACTCTGACTGGCCACTTGTTGTTTCTTGGATTTAGCAATGATCAAAGATGTTCCAAGAAAGACACATATACCTGAGACAGATCTTCTAGTGTCTGTACAAGTCCCATAATCAGCATCTGCGAATCCATTTAGACAAATATCCGTAGTAGCTGAGTAGAATAAGCCTTGTCCAGGATTTCCTTTTAAGTACTTGAGGATATTGAAAGCAGCCTGTAAGTGTAGATCAGTAGCACAAGACAGGAATCTACTCAAACGATGCACTGCAAATGTGATATCAGGTCTTGTAATCGTCAAGTATAACAAGCGTCCAATGATTTCTCTGTATTGCTTAGAATCAGTCAATGGAACACCAGTTTCTTCACTCAAATGTATCTTTGGATCCATAGGAACTGATCTTGGTTTACAACCCAGTAGGCCTGCATCATTTAGCAAATCCAAACAATACTTTCTTTGTGAAACAGAGATACCTGTAGAGTTTCTGGCAATCTCCAATCCTAGAAAGAAACGAACTGGACCAAGATCTTTGATCTTGAATTCATTGGCCAGTATTGCTTTTATTTCTTTCACTGCTTCATCATCATCACTAGCAATCATGATATCATCCACATATACCAATAGTGCAATGAATGACTTAGCTGTGAATTTGACAAACAAAGTATTATCTGGATGAGCCTGAACGAAACCATTCTTAAGAAGAACTCCAGAGAAACACCTATACCACTGTCTTGAATCGGATGCCCAAGAACTAATTAAGTTGCTTAATAGTGGAGAAGGGTGGCCTCATTTAGACCCTCAGCTACAAGATATTAGATCTCTGCTTCCAAACTTCAACGAGGTCAAGTTCGTGTTTTCATCGAGAGAGGGGAACAAAGCAGCACATAGAGTGGCGAGGGAATCTTCTTCTCTAGAGAATTATGATCCTAAGGTGTACTCTATTATGCCAAATTGGTTAAAATCCATTGTCGAACTAGATATGGAGATGTAATATTTTGGTTAATGCAAAGTTTGAAGTTGAGCCAAAAAAATAAAAATAAACAGTTATCGGTAGGCCGAAGCAATCAGGAAGATTCTGGGCCAAGACTCTAGCAGAAAAAAGAAAGAAGAAAACTTTCAAACAAAGAAACACTTTTGGGCTGTGTACGATCGAATTGCTTGGAAAGATTACTTTCAGCGAAAAGCAAAACTTTGACAAGGGCGATTGTATGATGCATATTGCATTTGTAAACAACCCTGTATGCTCCTAATCCGATCTATAGATCTTCAGAGAATGATGAAGTTGGGGTACTGATTTCTTCCCAAAGTGAACTCCTCTTGGTATTGCACCACAAGTGAACTTCAACGAACTTATCCTTCTCTTTGGCTTCGCGGGTTGCTTTCATCTGGGTTCTCCTCTCTGTGCGGCCTCTCTCTCTTCCCTTGTCTTGTGCTCAAACTTGTGTATTTCATTTACTTCCAACTCCTTCGTTTCATGCCCTTTTTAGCGTTAACTCTTGGAAGTTGAGTTCATTTAACCGAAACCATTAAGGGGACAGATTTATTACACACACAAACGTAGCTAAGATGCATCATCGTATATAAGTTATCCAAATTTTTCAGAGATTTTTCAAGTCATAACATAATGCTGCTAGTGTTGAGCTTGAGTTCTTGGTAGCTACACAGAGATGGAAATCGTGAAAGGCAATTGGGATCTACTTAAAATTCTTTTGTTTGGTCCTGGTTCGCAAAAAGTGATGGATGGTTTTGGAGAGAAGGATAACAAAAACGAAGGATGATGGTGATAGAGAATGGTTGTAAGAAAAGCCCAACGAATGGAAAGGTGGAAGATTATATATCTTTTACAGAGAAGATATAAAGTTTTAGTAACAACCATGAGAAAAACATGAAACCAGAATTGTAACAGTGATTGATATCATGAGCTCGGTAAAAGCTCTAAGCGTCCGGTGCTGCTGGATTGTTCACGTCAACGGGACAAACAGACATTGGTGGATCCTGGAACAAGGAAATAAAAAAGCAATCAGTGAATGTAAAGGATAAATAATAACAAAGGAAAGACCGAAAGAGCTACCACCTGAAAGCGGTTAAAAAACTTCTCCTTCCCTTTGATATATCCAGGTTCCCTCTCCATCTCACGAATTTCGTCAATGTACTGTTCTAGGTCGAACCCAGGTATATGTTCTTTTAACAGTTTAACTGGAATAGATCTCTGCCACTCGTCGTCATTATCAGGCTCTTTAGCCAGTAATTTCTTAAGCAATTTCTGGAACTTTGGTTTCTAAAAAAAAACAAAATCCACACAGAAATTCAATTATCATAGCCTAAAACAAAAAAAAGAAAGGGTATTTACTTTGGCAAGGTCCTCCACGTCTGAGGGATTAAAATTGAAATTCATGTTGAGCGCAGGAATTCGTAAGCCTGATTCCGGTTCTGCGGAAATATGAAAACACTTAGAGTCTTAAATAATTCAAACACTAAAAATTGAGATAAACAACCGTAAAGGTCACAATACCTGAAAGAGCAAGAGTTTTCTCTGAATTTGTACCCATCGGATATGACCTAGAAATCACAAAAACCACACGGATCTGTTCACAGATTGGAAATCGAAACCTAATCCAACGAATCAAAAGGAAATCATATTGTGGTGGAGGAGATACCTTAAGGCAGCGGTCGCGTGATGAGGAGATTGCGGATATGACTAAAAACCCTAGAAATCACAAGGATCTGTTCACAGATTAGAAATCGAAACCTAATCCAACGAATCAAAAGGAAATCATACTGTGGTGGAGGAGATACCTTTACGCACAAGATATAGAAAACAAAAGAAAAAAAAAAACCAACTGACACGACTCCTCCTACCCTCTTTTCGTTTCATCTTTTATAATCCAACAATGAATTCCACCGACTCAAATTACCCAAATAAGGAGGCCCATTCATGCCCAAGCCCATTTTTGTCACCTAGACAACTAAATTATAACCCCTAAACACACTTTCTATAAGGTTAAAGTCTGGTTTAGCCAGAAATATTGAAAAAAAGATAATTAGTTATTTAAGAAAAATAATAGACATTATAGTTTATTTAGGAAAAGTAGAGATCAAAATAATTTAAATCAATTAAAAAGATGTTTTCACGTTTTTTTAAGCCTTTTTTCTACTTTTTATTTTATTATTATCCAAATTCCATCTTATTTGTTTGGTAGGTTAGCGCGGGGTATTTGCAAAATTTTTAGTGAAACTGTTGTTTTACTAATAATATTTACCAAAAAATTTGAAGAAAAAAGGAAGAAAAGAAATTATTGGTTTCAACACATAAAAAATATTGAACATGAGGATAGTAATTAGTCGATAGTAGATAAAAACCACAAAAAGTAATTTAAACACAATAAATAACCAAAAATTTTATACTTTTTCTTATTCCTGATAGGGTATGTTTATTGATTGTTTTGAAGTAGGTATATAGTGATATATAATATGCAACCGTATACTTAGATATCATATATCTAAGTATATCATTTATGTTTTTTTTTCACAAAAACAATTTTAACAAAAACAATTAGACAAGTAAAAAGCATATACGCATAATGATAATTATTAAACTATTATTTTTAACATATAGATATTGATGATAATATTCATCTAAACAAAAATAATCTCAAACTTAACACTAAAACTTCATATAGTATTTTGGTCTTTCAAAGTATATTGTATTTGGCCTAACTAACTCTATTGTCTTCTTTTTTGCTATGATCAATGTTGATTCTTAGTCGAACTGACCCTATTTTAAAACTCTTTTATCTCCACCACACACTTCTTCGCCGTCAAAAGCATCTTCGTCTTATCAACCACCGCTTCCACATAACTCTAATTCATTACGTAGATTCTTTACCGTTTCTTTCGGATCTACAATCCCGGATTCCCTCGATGCAACATCTTTACTGGTCTCTTGCATCACTTCTCTGTCACCTCCGTCTTGTACTCTTCCAACATCTCTCGGACTTATTTATAATATATCATCTATTAGCTTCTTGATTATTGCTTCTCGTTCTTCAAATAAATCATTGATCTTTGTTTGTGCTTTTGATTCAGCATCTTGTACGTAGCTTATTGCGTTAACAAAGCTTTATGCACACCATTTGTCTAATTATATAACGTTGGCTAGTTTGTTCAAAGATAATAATACATCACGAACAATACGTCATCCTTCACACGTCCTCTTACGTCGCAACATCACAAAAAATTTCCATCAATGAATGTTTCGTTAGCGTTTTACAATAAGGACCACCTAACCATAATTAAGTTTGTAATAACTCACGTCTATGCTATTTATACATGGTTTTTGTAATACCTAATTAGTTATAAGAGGACAAACACTTTTCAGACAATCCATGAAAAGACGAGTTGTGAGGAGATTACTAAAGGATTTTTCTTGAGAAAAAAGCTCAATGAGCTCCATTGGAACCAAAATCTTCGTCATAAATACACTATGGTAAATTACGTGACGATGTTTGAATATCCAGAGACTTGAGTTAACAATACGTACATTCTTGCCTCTTTATATATATTACCTGTTTTGATATGTAATATTGTGATTAAACGCTCTGCAACCATGAGAACAAATCTGAGATAGAGATAAAGTGAAAAGATTACAAAACGTAGGAAAATACAGTTTCAAGTTTTAACAAACTCATCAAAAGGATTTTCGTTTTTCTTTCTTCTAACCATATGCTTTCTAGTTGCTTCTTATAATGTGTATGTACCAGAAGACAAATAGAGACATGAATGCTCTCTTCAACTTTAAAAGGATTACGTACAATGCTTTTTGTTGTTTCTGTTTACCACACACGTCTCTTCTTTTCTCTTTTCCAAACCTAAGCCACGATCTTGATATATTCTTGGGTTTTTGTCTTCAAATTTCCTTCACGGTTTGTGCAATTTGAACCCGAACACTCTTTGAACATAGTTTTGTGTTGCCTTTGGTGGCTTGAGATGCCCATAACTCATCAGGAACAGATGGGGAAATGTTGTCCCAAAGTAAGCTCCATCAATGTCTGTTTATCGCTATAAGGAAAAAGCCAATAAGAGTACCTCCTGCAGATCTATAGAAACTCAAAAAAATTATTTTTGCCAACAATTAAAATAAGAAAACACTATCAATCAAACATAAAATCAAACGTTAACGAATTAAAGTTAAAATTCATCGGTTGAAGCGGTTTCTAGATTTCGTGCATTGATTTACGACTTGCTTCCACACAACCTACAATTAAATACAATATGATATTCAAACAAAAAAATTGGCATGGTAAAAAAAAACAACAATAGGTAGGTATGATCTTATAGTGAATAAAATGAAAATATATTAGATTTACAATTATATTTGACATTTATTTATATTTTTTAAGTAAATTTTTCTTTTTACGATTACATATATTCCTTTTAAAAAATTCATTATTTATTTTTATCCATTTTAATTTTAAAGAACATTTCCTTTAATCTTCATAATGGAAAAATAACATAAGTATTTTAGATTTACAATTATATTTGATATTTATTTATATTTGTTAAGTAAAATTTTCTTTTTACGATTTAACATATTGCATATATTCCTTTAAAATTTTTTTGACTAACTAAATTTAAAGAAACAGTGACATTGCGCTATGCGATTGGCCGTCTAAAATCCTATGTGGACGGTTTTATTTTTACGATTTAAGAAAATTTTGTTTTTACTTTTTTGATAAGTAGAACTTTCCTTTTCACAATTTAAGAAAATTTCGACTAATTAAATTTAAAGAAACGGTGACATGGCGCTATGTGATTGGCCATCTAAAATCCTATGTGGACGGCGTTAGAAGCATTTAGCCTCAACTTTTATAGGTAAGGACCCGTGCGATGCTTTTAACATGAGATGGAATTCAACATATCTCATGTTAGACCAAGCTCTGAAGTTCAAAGTCGCTTTTGAGAAGATGGAGGCTGAATATAAACCATACGATTATGACTACTTTATGGAATCAGTCAATGGGAAAAAGAGGATTGGACCACCAGTAAGACGTGATTGGGAAGCAGTTGATAGGTTGGTTCAATTTCTTGTCATTTTTTACAATTCCACATTGATTCTCTCAGCTTCAACTTCCATCACCTCACACATGCAAGATCTATAATGAGATTGTCACCATTACTAGAACTATTAGTAAGCTAACCTCGGCTCCACGTCCTGATGAGTATTTAAGGACCAAAGCCATATCATTATGAATTATGATGGGAAAGTTACGCAAGTACTGGAATCCATTTTGGGATGGGAGTGAGAATGATTATAGTCAAACCCGTGTAATGAACAAGTTGTTGATCGTAGCAAGTGTTTTTGACACTAGGAAGAAAATGCAATTTGCTAAACTCTGTTTTGAAAAGCTTTATGGCAAAGACAACCTTGAGTTTGGTCTTCTTTCTGAATCGATCTCTGATATCTTGAAGAGTTTATATGAAGAGTACAATGGTTTTGCTAGCAATAATAGTGGTAGTGGTGGGTCTGGTAGCTCTTCGCAATCACAAGGAACATCATCTTCACAGTCACAGGAGCAAGTTAGAGCTGTAGTTTATGAAACAAGGGTTTTCGGTAATGGTTTTGGTTATGAACGAATGGATAATCTGTACGAAGAGCTGATACAAGAAACAACATCTCAAGATTCAACTAATGAGCTGGAGGTATATTTGGAAGAGAAAGTGGAGACCTCAAAAGGTATTTTAGGTTCAGATTATGATGTGTTATCATGGTGGAGGAGAAACAGTGTAAAGTTTCCTGTTCTATCACAAGTAGCTCGGGACATACTTACAATTCAAGTGAGCTCAGTCGCATCAGAATCTGCATTTAGCACCAGTCGAAGAGTATTAGATCCACAGAGGAGCTGTTTGACACACTACATGGTTGAAGTACTCATGTGCACAAAGCAATGGTTGAAGTGTGAAATTCATATGAATGAAAAAGGTGTGTTTACAATTCAACAAATGCTTTCAGATATTGAGTTACAAGATGATCTTATGAGAGGTATTTTCTTTCTTTGGAACTCTATTTAATACGATTTTGGTGAGTTTGAATTGTGATCTTATGTTTGGACGTTTTCTTTTACAGCATGATCCTGATTTTAACTCACAAGGACAATGAGCGTAAGAGATCGTAAGAGTGAGGTAAATAATTCTATACTTCACTTCTTTATATGATTGAGTCATTGAGAGTTGATCTATCTTTATTGTTTTTATCTTAAATCTAAGATATGCAATTTCATGTGTTCATGTTTAAAAGGAGGAGTTGAGGACAGTGAAGAGCAAATGGAACTAAGAACTTGGTGTCATATGATCTGAACTTGGTGTTGATATGCTCAAATTATCCCTAGAGCTACTTTCTCAAATTAAGAGATCACTGTAGTACTTAGGGGTCGAATCCACAGGGACTGTGTTACACAATAAGTGTTCAATTGTTGGATTATGCTAAACCAAATATAAGTAAAATAAAAGAAAGCAATTGCAGAAAAGTAAATCAAAGTTGTAAACAATTAGAGAAAGCGTTAGACTCAGGGAATTCTCAGGAAATCAGGAATGATAAATGTATGATCAGTCAGGATTAATTAATCAATGTTCTAGAACTCAAACACGAATGTAAAGCTAACCAACTCCCGTTGTGAAAACTTCTAAACCTAGAAACAGAATCCCAAATCCCTTTGTGAATTCTAAAGAATCTAAGTTTGCATTAAAATCAAGTTCAATATGTTCACAAGACCCTAAACCAAATTCCTTTGTGAATAGGAGTGTTGCTAATCAGAGATAGGTTCAAGCTATCAATCCTACTTCCGCAGAGACTAACAACCTAAGCTCAAATTCAAGGTGATCAATCAAGAATAAGCATTAAGAACAATCTCAGATTAAGAACAATAAGATAGATAATCCTTAACTAATCAATTCATTCAATCAAACCATCAAACCCTTATGAGAAACCCTAAATCTAACAGGTGAATTACTCAGACATAATCAAAGCAATAACACAAGAGATAAGAAACGAAATCATCATTAAGATTAAGAGTAAGAAATAACAGGGGTTCACAATCAGGACTTGAAGGAATCAGGAACAAGAAAGATCTCTCCAAAGCTCTCTTCTCAAAACCTAGAACAGAAAACAAGATATCTCTCTAAAGCTTAGACAAAGTCTGGATATCTCTTTTAAAACTCGAAAAACACTATATATACAAGTCTATGGACGTCTAGGGCTTGATTAAGTCGGTCTAAGGATTTCCATCTTGAGTAGAAATCAAATTGGGCTTCAAACTCGCACAGCTTCTGTTTTCAGATCTCCTGTCGAACGACACACATAAGTTGTGTCGATCGACACACCTCGTATTTTTGGACAGAGAAGGCTGCAAATCTGCATTGATCTTCAAACTTCATCTTTTAGCTCCAATTTGAATCCTTTTGGTTCCTTTTGCTCCATGTAAGCTCCAAACGTACATTAACCTGTAATCACACTAAAACACTACAAAAACACTAGAAAGACTCTAAAAACGAATCCTAAAACATATAGATGGAGGGTAAAATATGGGATATATCAACTCCCCCAGACTTAGCTTTTGCTTGCCCTCAAGCAAAACAGAAACTAAACCTGTGGAAAGAGGTTTGAAAACGCGAAAACTCACCTTTGCCTTTAATGCCTTGCCTTAGTCATTCGAACCAAATCCATATGCCTAACAAACAAGTCTAAAACGAACCACCATGTACTTCTCCGCCGAAATCACAATGAAACCAAGAAACTCCCAAAATTCTCCACACATTCATCAAGAAAGCCTTCATCGCCTAGATTACAATCAATGTAGCCAATGTACCAGAACCTTCTAGACTCATTCACTGTACTCTACCATGAAAAACTCAACATATCCAACGCTAAATAACCTTACTCTCCCCCAAACTTATTCTTTTACACACTTGTTCTTTATTCTTTTCTTTCTCTTTTTTTTTTTACACTTCAGGGTGAAATAATCGGATCATCGATAATAAATTATCTACCTTTCTAACAACCCTACGCGATCATTCCAGACTAGAGCAGAATAACAGGATCATAGATTCTCATCTACCCTCTAACTCGCAGGAAATCATCTCGTCTTTTATAAGCAATAACAATATATATTTTTTTTCTTAGACTAGGGGAAAGGGGTACCATTGTTTTCAACGTAAGCAATCAGGTATGAACAAAGAGTCAAGCTCTTAGAAACACTAACCACATAAATCTTGGTTCCGGCCTTAGTGAATCTTGATGGAAATTTGTTTGTCTCTGGTTCACCGCTCAATCTTTGGATTTTTCATTAGTCGGAATCAGACTTAATCTGTAGTATTAATCAACCAGGCAAAACACGAAAGAAAAAGGATCATAGTTTTCAACAAAATTTTGACTCGATAAAACAAAAATGACTCAAATGGTTAGATATAGATGGTTAGAAAGAAATCAAAAATCAAAACAAAGAAAAATACGTCAGTATTTTCCTCCCCCAGACTTAAGTAACACTGTCCCCAGTGGTAAAAAGTCTTAGGATCGGAGATAAAGAAAAATAACTTGAATTGAAATTTGAGGATTTTTTTGCTAAGTTAGAACCAGTTACCCCGTGTGCTGTCGAACGACAGGAATGGAGTGTGTCGATCGACACACTGTCCAAAATCAGACAGAGGCTGAAGCAAATTTCTGCATGATTGATGAATTGGATGAAGTTTTCACACATGAATTCCCTGCCTAAGCTGTGGAAAGACAATCAAATATCAAAGCAAAACATAATCTCAAAAGATAAAGCATTAGTTCCATCAATAATCAAACCAAGTTAGTCAAAATCAAAACACAAAATCCTAAAAAGTGAAAAATAAAAAGATAGAAAAATCAAACCAGTGGGTTTCCTCCCACTCAGCGCTTGTTTTGAGTCTTTAGCTTGACTGTGTCGGGTTCTCAGAGGTCAGGTGGATCAGATGGCAATGAATGCCTCTGAGAAAGATGTCTCCTCATCCATAGTGGCTTATAAGCATTAGGTGTAGGAGATCTACCAAGAAAGTGATGAATAGGAGAAGGGTGGGCTGTAGCTATGGCTGGGACACTTCGTTTTCCTGCAACATCATCAAAAGAAGAAACAAGCTCTCTACGAGAATCTCGTGGCTTGGTTAACGGCAAAGCAGTTTTTGAACCTTTGAAATTCTTATTGATGAATTTAGGAGGTGGAGGGTTAGAAGATGCGTACCTTTGCTTTCTTCGAGGTGTAGGGGGTGGAAGATGTGTAGCTCTCTGTTGTGGAACAGACCTCAGACTTGCATCTTTGAGAACATCCTGTGAAACAGCCTTTTCAAGCAAATTTGGTTCAACTCGCCAGGAGTGTCGATCGACACAAGGAATGTGTGTCGATCAACACATTGTTTCTGAAATCTCAGTATCAGAACGTTCTCTACAGCACAGCTCACTAGAATCTTCAGGCCTTGATGCTTGATCACTAGAACTCAACATGTCGACATACCCAGCAGTAATGTCGTCATAAGTCACTACAGAGAAAGCCATACCATCAATGGTAGGTGCCTTCCTCAACTTGTCCATGTCAAAATCCATGACCACATCACCCAAATCAAGTTGCATTGTCCCTTTTTTCACATCTATCTTAGCACCAGCTGTAGCCAAGAAGGGGCGTCCTAAAATCAAAGGATCCTTGGGTTCTGTAGCATATCTTAAAACCACAAAGTCTGTTGGAATCACGCAGCCGCCAACTTTCACCGGAACATCCTCCAAAATACCCTCAGGAAGTCTTTTAGATTGATCAGCGAAGGAAATGGAGATCGTGGATGGCTTGAAAACAGTCATCCTGAGTCTCAAAGCAACAGAGAGAGGCATCAGGTTGATACCGGATCCAAGATCACAAAGAGAATGTGAAAACCTCTGTGTAGAGATAGAGCAATCGAGTACAAAACGTCCTGGATCAGGTTACTTTTTTGGAAGCTTTTTCTGAATTACCGCGCTAGATTGTTTTGACACAATCACCTTCTCTTTCTTCTCCTTCGTCTTCTTAGGTGCCTTAGCTGAGAAAACCGCACTGGTATCGCGTGTAAGCAAAGCTCCTTCCTCAGGAGTTAGACCATTCAAGACCATTCGCTTGACCAGACGCTCCATTGTAGATGAAGTGTCTTCGTCGTCACTTGTAGAAATTTCGGTCTTGATCTTGTCAAGAATAGCTTCACACTTCTCATCTTCAATCTCCTGCTTAGATCTTTTGGGTCTAGGATATGGTACCTTAGGAGCATAGATGTCGGATTTCACGGATGGTGGAATCACAACATATGGCAGCTGTGCTCTCGGGTCATTTCGATCGACACTGATAGGAGTGTGTCGATCGACACTCTTCTTAAAAGTCGATGGTTGAACAGAAGGTTGGGTTCTATTTACAGCCTAATTCCCCGAGTGTTGTCGATCGACACAGATGGTTGGTGTCGATCGACACACAGCGTGGTTTTGCACAGATGCAGCAACCTGAGAAATTCGAGCTTCAAGCTTCTCGACATGGTTGTACACCGCTTCAATCTTCCCATTTAGATCTGAGGACACTGCATCAATCTTGTTTGTAATGTCCGTTGTGAGTTGTTGCTGACCTTCCAGAAGTGTTCGAAACATGGCTTCGATCTGTGCAGTTTCACTTTCATGAACCGAAACTGCATTGCAATTGTTCTCGCCTCGTTTATCTAGTGGTATCCAGACTTTGCTGGCCTCGTTGCAGATCTGTCGCTGATCTTCAAGGAGTTTTTCGAACATTGACTCCACAACATTCTCTGGTATGGGCGGAGGGGCTTGGTAGAAACTAACATCATAGTTCCTTGTGAAATGGTAGTAGTCTTGTTGATATGCAATATGCTGATTCATGTTTTCCTACTAGTTCCTGGTTGTGTGATTAGCTGTCACCTGAAACACACCAGAAAAAGAAGAAAACAAAAGTAGTTAAACTAAAAATAAAAGAGTTTAGACAAAATCCTAAACTGGAACCTAATGGTAGACAAACAGTCCCCGGCAACGGCGCCAAAATTTGATATGCTCAAATTATCCCTAGAGCTACTCTCTCAAATTAAGAGATCACTGTAGTACTTAGGGGTCGAATCCACAGGGACTGTGTTACACAATAAGTGTTCAATTGTTAGATTATGCTAAACCAAATATAAGTAAAATAAAAGAAAGCAATTGCAGAAAAGTAAATCAAAGTTGTAAACAATTAGAGAAAGCGTTAGACTCAGGGAATTCTCAGGAAATCAGGAATGATAAATGTATGATCAGTCAGGATTAATTAATCAATGTTCTAGAACTCAACCACGAATGTAAAGCTAATTAACTCCCGTTGTGAAAACTTCTAAACCTAGAAACAGAATCCCAAATCCCTTTGTGAATTCTAAAGAATCTAAGTTTGCATTAAAATCAAGTTCAATATGTTCACAAGACCCTAAACCAAATTCCTTTGTGAATAGGAGTGTTGCTAATCAGAGATAGGTTCAAGCTATCAATCCTACTTCCGCAGAGACTAACAACCTAAGTTCAAATTCAAGGTGATCAATCAAGAATAAGCATTAAGAACAATCTCAGATTAAGAACAATAAGATAGATAATCCTTAACTAATCAATTCATTCAATCAAACCATCAAACCCTTATGAGAAACCCTAAATCTAACAGGTGAATTACTCAGACATAATCAAAGCAATAACACAAGAGATAAGAAACGAAATCATCATTAAGATTAAGAGTAAGAAATAACAGGGGTTCACAATCAGGACTTGAAGGAATCAGGAACAAGAAAGATCTCTCCAAAGCTCTCTTCTCAAAACCTAGAACAGAAAACAAGATATCTCTCTAAAGCTTAGACAAAGTCTGGATATCTCTTTTAAAACTCGAAAAACACTATATATACAAGTCTCTGGACGTCTAGGGCTTGATTAAGTCGGTCTAAGGATTTCCATCTTGAGTAGAAATCAAATTGGGCTTCAAACTCGCACAGCTTCTGTTTTCAGATCTCCTGTCGAACGACACACATAAGTTGTGTCGATCGACACACCTCGTATTTTTGGACAGAGAAGGCTGCAAATCTGCATTGATCTTCAAACTTCATCTTTTAGCTCCAATTTGAATCCTTTTGGTTCCTTTTGCTCCATGTAAGCTCCAAACGTACATTAACCTGTAATCACACTAAAACACTACAAAAACACTAGAAAGACTCTAAAAACGAATCCTAAAACATATAGATGGAGGGTAAAATATGGGATATATCAGGTGTCTTCTTAGTTTGTGTGTTATGTTTAAGTATTTTGGATTGAAAATATTTGCTAACTAGACACTTTCCAAACAAATATTTTGCAAAATAGGTAGTTTTCAACATATTTTGAAAAATAGACACATTTCTCTCTCTTCCTCTAATACATCTCTACTCTCTTTTTTTTTTTTTGGGTAGAAATACATCTCTACTCTCTAATAGACTATTATTTGCAATTACCTATTTAATTACCCTTAAAACAATTTCTACTCAAAATCATGGGCCTGGAAATTCAACCCAATATGACATATATTTTTTGGGCTTAACAATCTCAATATACAAATAGAATTTATTTATTAAATCTATGCAATTTGGAAACTTATTCTTCATTTCTATTTTTTGTACCATAAACCCTAGTAAAACCATAGCTGTTTCCTAGAAAGAAACCAGAGTAAAATTGCAATAAACGATTGTGAAATTGGCGTCAATATGGAAGGTTCACTATAAAACTCTCAAATGGTTGTATTCTATTCATTTCAACTAATGCTTTCCTTTGCTATTTTCTCAGACGACGACTCGTGCGTCTCCTTGGTCGGACGCTGGATTTGTTACTCTAATTGTCCATTCCATTGTATGTCGAACATGGTAAATGGACAAACAAGTTTTTTATGAAGTATTTTTTGTCGAACACATGAGAGGCATTTTATATTATGCAAAGTAAACACTTTTGTTACGAAAACTCCACAAACAACCAACAAACTTGCGTTTCTATTTAGAAGATGATATTGATTTAGAAGATGAAGAGAAGTTCACGGCAGTGTTGTCTCAGAGGCAACAACGAAGTGCTAGGGGCAAAGGCCCCAAATCCCACTAGTCTATATGTGTATAGACATTTTTTGTTGGAATGTCCGCGGGTTAAATACATCCTCACACCGAAGCGGTTTTAAAAAATGGTTTAGGAGGCATCAACCTCTTTTTGGTAGTCTCGTGGAGACCCACGTGAAGCAACCGAAGCAGCAAAAGTTTCTCAATGCCTTGCTGCCTGGTTGGTCTTTTGAAAATAATTACGGTTTTTCAGATTTGGGGAAAATATGGGTTCTTTGGCATCCAAGTGTTAGAGTTTCGGTGATTTCTAAATCTCTCCAGATGATTAGTTGTGAAGTACAGCTCCCTGATTGCTCGGAGGTCATAGTTGTCTCTTCTATCTATGCTTCAAACGATGCTGCCTCCCGTCAAGATCTTTGGAACGAGCTGATTTTAATGTCCTCTGATAGCAGGGTTTTGGACAGAGCTTGGGTGGTGTTGGGAGATTTTAATCAGACCCTTCACCCAAATGAGCACTCTACTGCAGATGGTTTTAACGTGGATAGGGCTACCAGAATCTTCAGGGACACTCTCCTAACTGCAGGGTTGGTTGATCTGAACTTCAGGGGAAATACTTACACTTGGTGGAATAAAAGAAAGTATTCCCCTGTTGCAAAAAAGTTGGATCGCATCTTGGTTAATGATAAATGGTCAACACTTTTTCCATCCTCTCTTGGTCAATTTGGTGAGCCTTACTTCTCGGATCACGCTTGCTGTGAGATTCGACTGGAAACTGCCTCTCCTAGAATGAAAAAGCCATTCAGATTCTTTAACTTCCTGCTGAAAAACCAGGAGTTTGTACCTTTGATTTGCTTGAACTGGTTCTCCTTTGATGTTACCGGCTCTGCAATGTATAGGGTCTCCCAAAAGTTGAAAGCGATGAAGCAAGTTATCAGAGATTTCAGTAAACAGAATTACTCAGACTTAGAAAAACGTACGCAGGAAGCCCATGAATGCCTGATTCAAGCACAGAGCAGAACGTTGCAGAGTCCTACTATCTCAAATGCGGCTGATGAGCTGGAACTGCATAGAAAATAGCTTATTCTCTCTACTGCTGAAGAAGCTTTCTTTTATCAGAGGTCAAGGGTTACTTGGATGAGAGATGGAGACTTGAATACGTCTTATTTCCACAAAATGCCTAATGCTAGACAAGCAATGAATCACATACACTTTCTCATGGACTACAATGGTGTCCGTATTGAGTCTCTACTTGGTATTCAACATCATTGTGTGGATTATTTCAAAAAGACTTTGGGAGGCGCCCAGGATCCTCGTATTTTTCTTCAGGAAGACATCACTAATCTACTGAAGTATAGGTGCTCAGATGTGCAGCAGGCAACCCTTGATTCCCCATTCTCCTGTGAGGAAATCAAAGCTGCCTTTTTTTCCCTTCCTAGAAATAAGGCTTGTGGCCCTGATGGATTCTCTGCTGAGTTTTTCTGTGGCTGTTGGCCTTTTATTGGTGGTGAAGTTACTGAAGCTGTGATGGAGTTTTTCAAGTCTGGAAAGTTATTAAAGCAGTGGAATGCAACGAATTTGGTTCTCATCCCAAAGATCACAAATGCGTCTAAGATGTCTGATTTTAGACCAATTTCTTGCCTCAATACTGTTTACAAGGTAATCTCAAAGTTGCTTGCAGGGCGTCTCAAGATGATTCTCCCTTCTATTATAAACCACTCTCAATCTGCTTTCATGCCTGGACGTTTACTATTGGAAAATGTGCTTCTTGCAACTGAGATTGTACATGGATATAACAAGAAGAATGTTGCTCCTAGTGCAATGCTTAAGGTTGACTTTAGAAAGGCTTTTGACTCCGTGAGATGGGATTTTATTATCTCTACCCTAAAGGCTGCAAACTTTCCTGAGAAATTCATTGGATGGGTCTACGAGTGCATATCTACTGCGAGCTTTTCTGTCTCCGTGAACGGGCATACTGGTGGGTTTTTTAAAAGTACAAAGGGCCTAAGACAGGGTGACTCAATGTCGCCATACTTGCATTTCACTTGAAGACCGTTGTTTTGGTCTTTGTAGTCATTAAACGAGACAACAACACAAAGAGCTAACCCATTTACTCTGCCTTCATCCCAATGCCGAGGCAGCTCCTGCTTTAGAACTGATCCAAATGCTTGGTGTTTGAACCATTGAGGTACATCACTTCCAGGAAAGCAAGTACTGATCAATGATTTAATTACAAAACCCTGAAAGTAAAATGATGCAGGAAGAAAATAATAAGATGTTGATGTTTGAGGGTAGATCACAGAGAGAGAGAGAGAGAGAGAGAGTGAGAGTGTGTGACGATAAGAGGAATACCCGATTATATTGATCATATGATGTCGGATGTCTTGTATTCTGTATGCAAGACATGATATCATTCTTTGAGACTTGTTCCAGTTCATGGCAGTTGGTGAAAATAAACGTAGAATGAATCTGCTCCGTTGACATAAGCAGGGCTAGTGGACTTGACACAGTTTTCAGTGAGGTACAACCATGAGCATATAAGCATTGAAGATTTGGTGGAAGCCCCAAAAGAGATGTGAGATTCTTACAATACATTAACTCGAGCCATTTCAAATGGTACAGTTCGTTGATGTTAAATTGCAGGCTGTAGATTTCGTCACTCCTGCTTAAGCATAAACGTCGCAGTAAGGACATGCCGTTAATATTTTGTGGCATCTCTGTTATTGCTGTTCCTTCGAGTAGTAAATTCCGCAAGTTTTCTATGTTCTTGGGAAAACTCTTGAGCTTTGAACAACCAGAAAGTTTGAGTTCTTGAAGAGATCTCATATTCCCAAGATTTGTACAATCAGAAAGAGTCTTTAGATTTGTGCAGTCTTTCAAATCCAATAAGATAAGTCTCTGGAGATTACCAACTGATGGAGGAAGCCTATCTATTGCAGTGCCATTTAAGTATAAAGTTTCTAGATTTTCTGAAATCACCTGAAACTTCTGAAACTTCGAGCAGCCACTGAGGATGAGAATCTTCAAGGAACATAGACTGATCTCTGGCAGAGACACAAGACCTGTGCATCCTCTTAGATTCAAGAAAATGAGATTCTTCATGTTTTGTAATATCTCTCCGGATAACTCCTCCAAACTCGTGCATCCTTCGAGGTTTAATCTCAAAAGATTTGGTGCTTTTGATAAACCCAACAAGGAACTCAACTTACTCGAATAACTGAGATCAACCCACTTCAGTTTTGGTGTAGCCTGTGATGACTAATAAATAAAACAAAGATATGTAAGCTAACTTTAGTCATCTAGTAAACTGTAACTTGATAAGTAGACAAAAGAGATACACACCTTTTTATCAGTCCAGACTCGTCTAATATGGCTGTAAGGCAATCTCAGATCGATAAGATTCTTGGGGTCCAAGTCACAAGGAAGTTCCTCCGCTGGAAATTTCAGCCAGTGGAAATATCGAACATTACATATTGGGAACTCAAGACCATCTGGTAGGTTTAATTTGCTGTCGGCTTCGCATTGTCGAGGACAATGAGAATTGTAGACTTTTAGGTACCGCAGATTGCTCATACCAACAAACGCTTTGTAGTCTAAGGGTATTTCCTCCATTTTAGACATGTCTAGGAAAATACCTCTTATCTTGTCTCTTTCCTGTCGATCAAGTAAGCACTAAAAGTTAGTAAAATTGATAAACTACAATTAATTGGTGTTGGCAAAGATATAGAGTTGCAAAATTTGATTCAAAAATATCTCACCTCGTTGTTCTTCAGTGCATCAGTAAACTCTTCACGATTCGATGGCAACAACCTATATTTCCCTGCTGTAGTTTCAACACATGATATTGCAAGTTCTCTTCCCAATGTATAGATTAGATCATTCATCTCTACTCTACCTTCAGAGATACGAATCAAGAACTTGTCACTGAGTTCTCTAACTTCCTTCCCGGCTTCTCCAGATTCATCAGCGTCAAAACTGCAGTGAAGTAAAGTTTTAATGTAGTTCTCATCTTGTGATCTAAAGAAACATGCGATATCGAGAAAAACATCCTTCTGATGCTCATTCAATTCATCATAGCTGATTATCAACTCCTTTCTGATCGTCTCGTTGGAACGTTTTGTCAGTGTTACAAGTCTTGCTTCCCAATGACCCTTGTCTTTCCCAAGAAGTTCCTCACCCAATGCCTTGAGTGCTAATGGATTTCCTCCGGTGTAATCCACAAACTTTCTAGACAACTCCATGAACTTACATGATTTATCATCAAAGGCGTAAGAGCTAAAGAGCTCTAAGCTCTCATTATCATTAAACCCAGGGACTTCATAGATATCGCTGACCATTTCCACCCCCTTGAGCAATGACTTGTCGCGGGTAGTGATGATGATCCTGCTCCCCTTCTTAATCCAATCACAATTCCCTAGAAGCGCATTTACTTGTTCCTTGTCATTCACGTCATCAAGAACAACCGCAACTTTCTTCTTAAGAAGATGATCCTTCCAAACCTCGAGTGGATTCTCATTATCACAATTTATATCTTCATTCGGGAGCAAACCTTCCACGAGTGTCTTTTGCAGTTTCAGCTTATCGAATCCATGTGCCTTCCAAGTTTCACGGATGGACTCGATAAACATGTGACTGCCAATCTTCTTCTTCAGCTTTTCTAACAATTTCTTGGCGAGAAAGGTTTTGCCGATTCCACCCATCCCGACGACTGCAACAATACGAGTTTCGTTGTCATTGCAGTCGACATCCAATTTCTCTTCCAATTGCTTCAGACGTTGTTCTCCTGGTTCAGTTCTATTTGGATCTTTGTTGACGCCTTCTTTGGCATCTGAATTTTCTCCTTCTAATTCAGGATTTTCTTCTCTTTGTGTTAATTCTCTGGTTAGGGCAATCTTCACCTTTTCAACGATGCCTAGCACGAAAGGGCGTTCGATACTGCAAAAACAGAGAGAGAGACCCGATGAGGACTTTTGCCTGCCTCATGTGAAGCATTACTCAATCAGTATTCCTGGTCTTCGTTATAATCTAGCTACCTATGTTACAAACTTTTTAATTTAGATGCTTGTTATATTAAGTTTCTTGTTCATTCGGATTGGATTCAAATTTTTCCCTCTCTTATGTCTTTGTTATGTGTGTTGTAACACCCCGGGTTTTAGAAAATATGGTGGTACAAAAAGAGAGCTCAAATGAATTGATCTAGCTACCTATGTTACAAAAGTACAATTATCTTTTCGTTCAAAGTAAACATCTCGAGAAACTGACTTCTTAACTAACTGGTTGCTTTTACTTTTCTCAACTAAAAGTGTACTATTGTGCAATACTCCCTAAAATAAATATACATAGTTTACTTAATTTGTTTAAACATGTAAGAAAATAATTTTTTTTTGTAAAACATTTGTATTTAAGTCATTATATTTTGCTTAAAGATAATATTAAACAAGGGTATGTTTGTATATTTGAATGGTTTTTAGTATGTATAAAATGTGTTAACATGACATTTTTTTAAGAATCAGAGGGAATATCAAAGTCAACCCTAAATAGTAGTTGGAGGATGTCCACCAGTTAGTTTTTTGGATATTTTTTAAACGGTATAGCCTCTCTCACTCGAGATTTTTAAATGTAATATGTTTTAAATAACCTTATTTAATTAAATATTGTAACAAAAAGTGAACGTTCAAAAGTATTAAACAAAATCATAGTCAAGTACCCGTGGGTTACCTGTGCTCCTCCAATATCATGAGGGACCTGGCCGCAAAATCTTGCAAAGCTGCATCCCACTTAATGATCGTGTCGCCTCGATGATGACCTCTTTGTCTCCACAGATTCCATAACTTATCACCAAAATCTCCTTCAAGCTTCTTCACCGTGGCTGGCTTCAATTTATACAAGATTGGAATAACCCATAGAGTGCATCGATCCACACATTCCTTTATCGTCACCAGCTCGTCTAAACACCAATGGGACTCCGTGTACCTACTCGATACAATCGCCAGCGCGACCCTTGATTCTTCAATCCTTCTAAACAGATTTTCAAGTTTTTCACCTGCGTCCTCATCAGTGTCAATAAAAGCATTGATCCCTTGTAGTTTCAATTCAGCATGGAGATGGGAGACGAAGTTTGTACGCAGCTCAGCTCCTCGGAAATTGATGAACACTTCTGGTCCTGTTTCGACCTTGGTAGAGGAAATTGCCAACATCTTTTGTTTTTTTTGTGTTTCGGTGGAGTGCTCAGCAAGACTTTGAAATTTCTATCATTTGACGCCCTTGTTAAATATATCTTAGCCATTAATTTCCACCGCGTTTTCCGTCAAGATTAAAGTGTAAATTATACTCCCTCTGTATTTGAAAAAATGTCGTTTCAACTGTTTTTGGGTGAATTAAGAAAGGGCACAGAATTACAAAACTAACCTTATGAGAAACGATTATTTACAATTATATTTTATGAAAATCAATTTAGACTGATTAATTATGATCAATTAATTGGGGGTAATTTAGGAAATTTTATGCAAAAGTTGTTAAAATGACAACTAATTAAAAACACAGAAAAAAGGCTAGAACGACATTTATTCAAATACGGAGGGAGTATAATCTTGAAGACCAATTCTACTTTGGAATGTCCAATAATACCTGAACTTATTTAGCAAAAAAACTAATACCTCAACTTAATGATATCGATACACCTCTTTCCTATCTACTTGATTGTTCTTTCCTCACGTATAAGCAAATTTGATATTAGAAGTTAGATGGCATTAGAGATGTGACACAATACAGCTCAATAATCTTCAAATGTATCGATAAAACGAGAGCGAGAGAAATCGATTTGAGTTCTAAAGTCAATCATAATGGTAAAATTATACAAAAGTAGCTCAACTTGTGTATTAAAGAGATTTCCAAGGGCAATACGCCTCAAAGCCTCAAACTCAAACTTTGATGTTGGAGATGTTAATTAATTAACCAATTATGGCCTCCTGCCCTAGGAGTTTATGGATCAAAAGATCGAAACATCTTGGTAAACACTCCAAGAATAGTTAAATTAAATATAAAGTTTGTATTTTCAGTTTTGTAAACAAAAATAAGAAAACTTTTAGTATCTTGTATTTCAAGTTAGTTAAAAACATTTTCTAATTTTATAGAATCAAAATAATAAATGTTAAGCAACCAAAAAGATGCTTATTAAAAAGAAGAAAAATCATATCAATCCACTGTTTAAGGATAAAAATCACCATGGTTAACGAATGAAAACAACAAACGTGAAGAGTAGTCTATAAAGATTTTGCTATATATGACCAAATTTAGCGTTTTGAATCTATTTTTTGTTGGGTGCACAAAAAAAAAAAAAAAAAAAATCTATTTTTGTTTACTTTTCCTTTACCTTCATTGTTTCTTTATCTTTTGTATGATTTTTAGCGTCGCTAGGTGTTCTGATTTAGATATGGTTGATGGAGAATTTGCCATTTGTGGATGCAAACAAGCAGTATATATTGAGAAAAAATTGAGTAAACTTTTTCACAGTTTAATATCAAGCCGGATGAAAGTTTTTCCACCATTTTGATCAATCTCAAATTTGGGAACAAGATTACGGTTGTTCCAAGTCATTTCGATCGACGAACAATCAAAAGTTTAATAAGCGTAGAATAAGTGTAACGAGAATTGAGGATAAAAATGGGTGATCAGTCTTGATATCCGTAGTGATCTAATGATCACCCATGCGAGTTGAAGCCTAATATGTCCTAGAAAATAAATCTTACAATGTCGAGTTTTAACCCGAATTAGAATACCTCAAGTGCACGATAAGACACACTTGTAACACAATCAAACTCGAATCTACATATACTTATGCATTACTCACTCAGTTACAATCTAAAACTTTGTTTCTACTTTAAAGCTCTGTTTTTATTTCAAACTAGATTTTACCCCGCGGTACACCGCGGGTCAATTTTTTTATAACTAAAAAATTATTTAGCAAAATTTTAAATTGTATTTGTTTTGTTAATATTGTTTATTTTGTTTAGTGTTTCTGATTTTATAATTAAATTTTGATTTTTTATTCTAAGATTTCATCCATAGTATATTGTTTAATATTAATATCGATCTAAACCCGTTGCACCATATAACCCCGTCCCGTAAAATTAAACATCATTTGTTATTTTTTTGAATAATATATTTTTATCCACTACGGGTCGCAGGTTCATGCGGATAAGCCCGTAGAGAGTTGCGGGTTTGCGTGTCGACCCGCCAAAAGAGAAGCTATCTTTTGAAACCTTTTGTTTTATTTAGAGGTTTTGAGAAAATATCCCTAAAAAATAATTTTTATTATATGAAAAAAAAGAAGTAGAAGAAATTGTAATATCAACATTCCCGATTTTTACATCACTCGTTACTATTAATTTTTGTTTTTTTGGAGATAAAAATCAGAAGTTAACTAAGTCAAGATTTTTAAAAAGATTGTGTAGAGATTTTTGGTAAATTGTTGAGAACATATTTGATTTCAAAATCTTTACTTAAATAGATAAGGAAAGATTTTGTAGAGACTTTTGCTAAATATATGAGAAATGAATTTCATTTAAAAATCTTTACTTAAATAAAACAAATCTAAATAATTAATGCTAATGGCATGCCATTGTAAATACTTCTCAACTTCATGATTTATTTGCTAATTGTGATCCAAAAATGTATATATAGATGCTATTCTAAGATCTAAAAAACACTTGATTTTTCTTTTTTTTTGAATATAATTTAATATTTTATTCAAAAAAAGCAATGATGAAAGGGGGTTTTTGAAAAAAAATGAAAGGGTCCACATTTACCAATCTATAGTTTAACAATCTTTCAAAAATAAAAATAAAAGACAAGAATGAAAGGGAAAATAAGCCATAAGTAAGAAGAAATGAATAGTGTCAAACTATAGATTGGTAAATATGGAAATCACTCGATCATGAGTAAGGCAATCGATTAGGAAAACCTAATAGCCAATTTATGATGCAAGAAACAATCATTAAGTTCCATTCTAAGACATGAAACGCATAAGCAACAATAATCCAGTTTCATGAGATTATTTACTTCATTAATTATCCAATTATACAACACTTCCATTTGAAAATTATATAATCAATTAGCAAAAATAATCAAGTCCAATAAAATCCACTAATCACTCTAGCATCCATTTTTAATGGTTACAAAGTATAATCCTCCAAGATTGATTCAATATTCATACACTTTTTACGCATAGAGTATCTGCATTAAATAGTCTAAATTTAAAGAGATAATTGGGTGAGAGACAACCTTTTTTGGGCTAATAAAATTTTCAGTATTATGCCAAATAGTCAAAGACATTAATAATAATTAGCCCAACTTTTTCCCGAATTTAACCCCACGCGCTGATGAAATTGGAGTACATCATCTGCACAATTACGCTGGACAATTGCAATATTTTATGTTATTTTCGAGGTCATGATGCGTGTCCTTGTTATCTGACTTTTACATGTTTAATACCTGACTTGTTAGATCCGATTTGGACATTCACAAATAATCATAGATGTATACTTTTATACTTGCAGGTAGTTATTTCTTAGGCATTCAGGAATATGGCGGATCTGTGATTATTTGTGAATGTCCAAATCGAATTTTAAACCACTAACCTAATTGCGTAAATATCTATTAATAAATTTAGTACTATATAGATCGATATATAATTTTAAGAAAGTGTATGGACATGTAGTTAAATTTATAGATAACTATTAGTTCCTTAATTAATTGGGACATGTTTACTCAAAATAAATGCATGAGTGTATCGTCCATCTACGCTCCTTAGATCTCCATATACGCTTTGTAGATCTATGTGTTAAGGTCCAAAAATTGTTGTAAATACTATATGGAGGTCCATTCAAATTTCGCAAAACTCAAATTAAAGCTGTTTGCATTAAATGACAGTTACCTCGTCCTGTCTGTCCCAAATAACTCTTAGTTCAACTGTTGAGCATTTAAGTTATGTCAGATTGTTCTTTCGGTTATTCGTAAAGCCAAATACTTCTCCCTCACGCGCATGATGCAAACAATGGCTGGTTTTCTCGTAAATACTTGCCAATTGAAGACCCATTTCAATGTTTATTTTTTGGTTGTCTAAAGCATGCAACCCTAATTTTTTTTTTTTTAATTTAATGTCCCAATAATGTCTCTGACCAAATTCACTCAAATTTAAAAGCATATTTACAAATGCAATATCGTAATCATAAAGTTTTTTTTATCAGCCTTATCATCATGCATGAAGTAGAACATGTGTGGTACGGTGTCATTGTTAAACATAAACACAAGCTATTGGTTTTGTCAAGTCTATAAGTCTTACTTTTGTGTATTGACTTTTTCCATTGCTACGGTGAGATGACCATGAGAGATATTTGAATTAATGATTAAACTTACGTACCGCATGAAATATGTTTCATGTTGGATTAAAAACAAGAACAACAAAGTCAACGGAATAAATCGAATAAATATATTTTTTCAAAAATCAACGGAGAATCAAGTATTTCTTATAGGCTTTCTGTTCTCTTTATTTGGCCATTTGGGCACTAAATGGTAACATTAAAAATATATTCAGCCGAATTCAGCTAGATTCAGCAATTCCGCAGTCACCATTTGCATAAAACTAAATTCAGTTGAATTCAGCCAAATTCAGCAGTTTTTTCAACACTAACAGATACGTAAATATGTTTATTTCTCGTAAAAATTCAAATAATAACGAGTATACAACTCGAATTAAAATATTTTGGGTATCAAAAATCACAAAAAAAAATTCAGCTAGATTCAGCAGTTACCATTTAGAAATGTAAAAATTCAGCTAGATTCAGCTAAAAATCACTAAGGCTTAGTCTTCAGTAAGAACAAGCAAACGTGTTGAAATTTATTTGGAGGCTTAAGCCCTGGTCAAATAAATATATAATTTCTGGCAAAATGAAGAGTTAGCAATCTATAATAGTATTTTTGAATTATATTTTGTACCGAGTGGACTAAAACTTTATCCGAGATATTTTTGTACCCGACCTGATACAAAATTTACTTCAAAATTTTACATCGGATATTCCATATTTTTCTTTGGATCGGGTCAAAACATATCCGAAATTATGAACCAGATATTCCATATTTAAAAATATAGATATTTAGAAGATTTGGTTAAGATTTAAAATTATGATTCTCCTATCATATTTGTTTGAACTTTTTTTAAACTATTTTCAATCATCATATAATACATAAAGTTAAAAAAATCTCAATTATTTTTCTGCATATATTTCAAAATTTTCAAAACGGATATATATTACCCAATTGATGAAAAAGATGTGTATTCAACGTCTCAAATTGACTAAAATTTTTAGACAATGATTCAAAATTACATTATAAATAAGATAAAAATGAATTCAAACTCGAATGAGTAGGAAGCTTAACTTAACAAACATCCAAATTTAGAAGTTTGTATACCGTTTAATTCGATTTTTAGTTTAACTGCTTAATTTTACCAGAAATATTTAATTTTAGACTTTTAAAAAGTTTTAAATAATATAATTCATATATTTAAAATCAATTAAAAGCTTATAATATTATGAACATTTGAACATATATAAAATGTTAAAATAACACGAGACACTTATATTGCAGGACATGATTATATGACGGGACGAGTTTGAATCAAAAAAATTTTAACATCATTAACCCGCTGTTTCAATACGGATTAAATTTTCAATTTTTTATTTTTTAACACCACCAATATTAGACATATCGAATGATCCTGATTAAAATAAAATTGTATAAAACAAAAATTATTTTGTGGTATACCGTTATTTAGTATTTGTAATTTATAAAATATGAATTCTTATAAAATGATACAATTTGCAACTTTTATATATAATATATAAGCATTAAATTTATAACCAAATCGTCTCGCGGTATACAATGTGTATCAGGTTAAAATCTAGTGTCTTAAGTAAGAGAATATGTTATTGTATCATGCATGAAAGAGGGCCTTCATTATAAATATGGTATTAAAGTATGGTACGTTGTAGTCAAACCATCTCCAATGTATTTTTCTATTTAAACTTTTAAAATAATTTTTTTATAATATCTATGAGTTTTATTCAAATATTTTTCTCTATTTTTTTTTTCTAAAATGAAATATTCCTAATTTATTATTCTATTTTTATTTTAGAGTTAACATTTTAAATTTATAAAAGGTTACAAATCAACCCATTTACTTTAACTTTTACAAAATTACATAGAATTATGGTATTATTTCAATCAAACATTTATTATAAAAAATACATTGCATTATATAAAAATAATAAAACATAATACATTTTTTGATTTACCTGAGTATTAAGTAACTGCTCATCCTCCATCTACTTCGTTTGGATAATATTTTAACGATATTGGTGGATCCGGAAGTAATTTACAAGAGTATTAAGTAATTAGTCTTTATTGTATTAAAAATAATTATTAAGGAATGAATAAAAAATAAAACATATGATTTATATATTTATAAGACTATAATTTCTCTTTTGCAAATATTAATCGTAATTTTTGTGTGTGCAAATGTCTCAAATTTTATAATAGATATTTATACCAAAACTTCTAAAATCAAACAAAAATATTAATATTATTTATTTTAAACATAAACAAAAAGGTTATAAGTTAAAGGACTATTTTACAAATAAAAAATTATATTTCTATTATAGAGGAAAAAATAGAAATCTTCTATATATAAATAAAATATAAAAATATTTAAAAGTGAAAAGAGAGATAAGTTAGAATAGATTTTACTTTAAAATAGAACATAAAAACAGAAATGGAGATGGGTGGAAGATGCTTTAAATTATTCTTTTCCACGGTAGTCTGATACTTGAGCGACTACTATTCTTTTCCTGAAATTATTCTCAGCTGAACTCATTGTATATATATATTTTTAATTGATTAATTAATTACATATTAAAAAAATAGAGATGGGTCGAAGATGCTTTAAATTTTACTTTTGTGTATTGACTTTTTCTATTGATGCATTGAGATGATAATGATAAGTATGGAATTAATGATTCAAGACGCATACAATATATTTTATGTTGGATTTCAATTTTGGGCAAAAAGGTCAACAAATTCAAACAAAATGAAAGTCAAAAGAATAAATCAAGTATTTTCTCTGTTTTAAATTTTTAATATTTAATCATTTTTTATACAAATTAAGAAATTATTTAATTTTTATTTATTTCTAAACTAAAACATCATTTATTATTTTATCAAAATATTATTCAATTAACTAACAATAACACAATATAAATCGTCAAAACTAATAATAAAAATATTAATTTTACACTAAAATTAAAAATATTATCTAATTTAAAATATATTTTTCTCTTAAAACATCAGATATTAAAAAACATAGGAAATTTTCTCTATCGAATTTTTGGTTTGTTTTGTTGCAATTTAGTATGAATATTAAGAACAAGCAAGCGTGTTGAAATTTAATTTTTTGGAGACTGAGTCTTACTTATCACCCAATCAACAGTTCGATATCATACATATTACTTAAGTTAAAGAACATGAATTGGTTAAGTTTGGTATTTCGTATACAAATGTGTAAGTGTAGATGAGGTAAGATAAACTTACAAGAAATAAAACAGACAAGAGCTTCGTTAACGAGGTTCGATTTTTCCTATTCCTCGGGACCAAGTCCAGATTTTAATTTGACCAAAACAAGAAAGCAAATACAACATATTCGCAAACGCGTAAACCAAACAAAACCCTCTTGATTCACCGTTCTGTTCTATAACATGAACTCTGAAGGATAATCTCTACCCTTAACTAAACTCCCATGAGCCTAGATTTAATCATGATAACATAACCCTGAGCTAAACTCCCTCTGAACCTAGACTTCAATTCTCCAAGTATCTGGAACAACCGTCATACCAACGATCCCAACGATGACACCAAAGCACTCCAACACGTCGACAACACCAACACACAAATAAGTTTGATCACACAAATACCAAACCGCAAAATTAAGTTGCAACACAATCTCAGAAAGCTCTCTCGGATTTTTATTTATGTCTCAGTCTCACGATCCTCCAAAACGTGCACAGCTCCCCCATATATATATAGCCAACATGATTTCCTAATCAAAATAGGAGAAGGTTTCCAAATTCTATAAGCAAAAGTAAAATTTCTTTTTACACTTTTCATTTTTCTTATCAAACTCCACTTTCATTAAATCTTCCAAAACTCTTATTTAGTCCCTTTCCCTTTCTGGTCCATCCAAAACGTGCTCTAATCTTATCTGCACAAAACTTCCAGAAACCGACACTCACACAAAAACTATAGCAATCATGTATCACTTCCTATGTCATACAACAACTCCATCAGACATAGCAACTACATCTTCAAAATTTACTTCACCAAATTCTTTAATTAGATTGCTTTGGTAACTCTTAAGGTCTACGGTACGGAAAATGGCTCATTGGTTATAAACTTAAATGATTTTCTACGGGCCTAACGATGCAACGTGATGTTATTGATCGAGATAGATATGAAGGTTTATAATGCTTTTCAAATGTGACCATCAAATGATACTCCGCCTTTTATGCAAATGTTGCAAAGACTTACCAGGAATTCTACTTGTGTCAGTTTTCCTTTGATTTGTTGTCTATCTATCAAGTTTGTTTTGTTTTTTAGTTTGTTGTAACCACTTCCAAAATCATTTGTTGTAAGTTTTATGTGAATTATTGTTGTAAAGTCTGGTTTTATTCAATGAAATATTGTTTGACAAAGAAAAAAAATCATTTGGTGAGTTTCCAAACGTTTTTCTAGTAGGAGTAGGACTCTGGTAATAATATTTTCAAATGACAGAATCAGCGAAAATAAAGAATGATAATAAGAAGGAAACAGTAACAACTCATTAATTAAATAGAATTAACTAAGCAATTGAGAAATGACAATTATTTTTATTCTTACTAGATGAATATCCGAACGGACTTTCACTTTATTTATTTTTAAAAATTGATGTAGAATATTTTTGTTGATCACTTTTGTATTTATTAGTGTTATAAATATTCACATTTTATACGTTGTGTTTACTCTTTTATGATTTTTTTTTAATCTATAAAAATAAATTATAAATCTATGTCCGCACTCTACAGTAATAATTAGGAGCGGTAGAAAAACTTTATCCGAAAAATCGAAAAGAATCGTAATTATGTCTCGTTTTGTTTTTGGTTTTGTTTCTCTTTTCAAAAAAAAAAAGAAAAAGTTTGTGAAAAACGTAATGACTAAACTTCTACCTAAAAGCTATATGATCAATCGATGATTTGTTTTTTGACACTGATCAATATTTTAGAACATCAAAACGGTCGACTTTGCTATAGTTATATTATCTTGGGCTTATCAATTACATTTTAGAATATATCTCCGGTGTCACTAATAAAACGGACCAATCTCGGTTAAACAGCTCTAAAATTTGTAAACGATGTAATTGTCAGCCTTTTGCGGCTTGAGGCACGTTTCTTACGTTTGAAAACAGTATATCACATTAATATACTCAAACGAAACATCGTAATATCGTATGCCACTTGGAAAAAGTTTCTATCAAATCAATATCCGATCATTACTTTTCATATTTTTTTGTAACATTTTTTTTTAAAGAAATTTTCACGTTTGTGTTGAAAAAAAGATTTGTTCTCACCGTTTGGCAAAGTGAGATTTGCTTCTCACGTTTTGACATTTAAGCCAATTTATGACGAAAATGCCCCTAAGGAGTTAAACCAAACGACACAGTTACTTTGCGGTTTAGTTTCTTTTGGTTTTGAATTAAAAAAAAAAAAAAATTTCAAGAAACGAAGAAGAACAACGACAGAGAGACGGAGAGATTCGAGAGAGAAGTAGAAATCAGTTCTGAATTCATTCATCCATATTCGTTTTCGACATCCCCGTTCGAATTGTCCGCTACTTGATTTGAGGCATCGCATTGAACTCCAAAAACCGGCGAAGAGAAAGTTGTAGGTTTTCCGGCGAAGAGAAAGTTTCAGGTTTTCCGGCGAAGAGGAACTGAGAAACCTCCGGCGAGATAGCAACCTTCGAGATGGCTGGGAAAAAACCAAACGACGAAGTAGATACTCAGGTGGAAGATTAATGACGGCTGTAAATTTAGGGTTGCAGAAGTAGATAATACTCAGGTGGAAGATGACTGCACAATTACAATTATACCCTTCAGCGAATTTCTTCTGTGTACGTACATGTGAAGTAGTATACGTACATGTGTCGAATAATCAACTTTAATTACGAAAACCAATGATGCTTTATAAATCACGTACACGTTAATTAATATACGTACACGTTTCTAATAATCAACTGAATTTTTATGCTAGCCCCACAGTAAGTTGAGTGTCACCAACATTCCTGACATATCTTATCCCATATTTCTCAACAAAAAAATCAGTCCACTTGTTGTAATGTAATTTTCGCCATTACCTTTACTATTGTTCATAGTCGTCATCTTTATCGTCCTCTTTCTTCTCTTCGTCATCCTCATCTTCTTTCTTTTCATCCTCTTTATCGCCCTCTATTTTTTCTTCCTCATCTACTTCTTCATTGCTTCCACCTCTGAACCATGGTTAGTTTCATCAGCAATGCTATTCATCATGCACACACTATTCACACTATCCTTAACGGGTTGGAAAAAACGATACAATTTACACTTAGATTGCTACTATGAATAAAAAGAATGTTCCAATCTCACTTGTTTGTGATAGTTTTACTTCTCTCCTGGCAAGACGCTACACATGGTGGTAATAACACCATTCTCTCTGTCATGATCACTACCTCGTTTCTCACGTACACAGTATTACATGTTTACGTACATAGTCTCCAATTGATGTACTTGTGTACGTTAACTTTCCAAATATGCGTGTGTATGCACCTATTTACGCTAGTACATTGTCTCAACAATGATATTTGTATCGTCCTTAACATACATAGTCATCATGATAATTCATACTAGCCCTAAGCATTAAGATATTCGGTTTGGTTTCCATGGGACTCATTTGGTACCGGGTATTTAGAGTATAGGGATTTCCCGCAAAAAATTGTCTTTCCATATTGTACTATTTTACTTCTTTGTTATCAGTTAGACATTGGTTAAATTGTCTAAGAAAAGAGAAAAATCATCATCGAGTCTCTTCGGCTTAGTGCTTAGCATTGTAGAAAAACAATTATACACTTCGTAAGACTCATTCACATTCACTAAACTGTACTTTGATTCAAGTAATATCCCCTTTGATGATCCTCCAATACCAAACCATTACCATGCACTTCACCTCTACCATGTCCATATGTATTCGTGTAGGTCAAATATTCACCTTCATATAATGCCTCGTCTACACAGTAATTAGTGTACTTACAATCTTCCAAATCATGTCATATCTCCCAGTTAGGACTAAAAGATGGTTGAATGTCACCATCTTTTTAAAATCATCGATGCTTTTTCTATCACATACATGTTCAGTAGTGTACGTACACGTTTCTAGTATATGATATAAATTTCCCTATTAGTTTCATAGTTGGATTGTGTTACCATTTTCCCCGACATGTCCTATTGAATATTTATCAATAACAAAATCAGTCCACTTGTTATAATCGCAATCTTCATTATTAGCGTCTATAGTCGGTTCTAAGATATTCTTCCCATCCACTTGATCCGTCATTGTCCTCGTCATCTTCATCGACGTTTTCGTCGTCCTCCTCATCCCCATCCTCCTCTTTTTCGTCATTTTATCATTCTTTTCAACATCTTTATTGCCATCTACTTCTTCTTTCTCGTCTACTTTCTTATTGTTTTTTTCACATTTGGAGCCTCCGATATGGTTTTTGTTGTGTTTTCACCTCTAACCAATGATTGGTTTCATCAATGTTGGCTTTCTATCATGCAAACACTATTCACACCTTTCTCGAAGTGTTGGATAAAAGGACACAAATATATTTACACTTGAATCTCCACTAAGAATAAAATAATCTCCACTAAGAATTCAAGTGCAAACACTATTCACACATTTTATTTCAATCATCATCGACATTATTACCAGTATCCAGTAATTAATTTTTGGATGAAATTTAGTAGACTTCAAGCTAAACACCACACATAACGTACACGTCAGATTCGTGTACGTCATATTTTCTTTAACACGTACATATCTACCATACTTTTCTTCCTCAACTAAAAAATCCATCGTCGCCCTGATGATCATCATACCCATCACCATCTTCGGTGTCCTCCTCCTCTTCATCCTCATCTGTTTTATCTTCTTGTACGTCGTCTTGTTCATCTACGGCCTCATTATTTGCATCCAAATTTGAAGCCGCTACGATAGGATTTGGTGTCTTTGCACTCCCACACACACGGTCACTTTCAACATCGTCACCATTAGTCCTAGGGATATTATTCCCGAGTGCCTTGACGGTTGTAATGAAAGAGACAAACAAGTTGACACTAGGATCCCCACCACGAATCAAAAAGAACGTATCAAGGCTCATTTAATTGTCAATGTAGAAAGGAGGGCGTTTACTTTCTATCATCACTGACATCTTTCCCGGCATCCAGTAACTAATTATTGGATTGCATTCGGTGGACTTCAAACTGAAAACCTCGCATAATGTACGTACAAATTCCGTGTACGTCATGTTTTCCTTAACACGTACACAACGACCAAACCAGCCTTCCCATGGTTCAAATTTCTATTCTTCTTCTTTTCATCTCCACTCACCCACCATAGTAAATACGGGAATATCCATTACCCACCTGCATCATAAATTCAGCAGAACCCCATTAAATGCAAATGAAAGCATGATTATATCTACAAAAAACAAAAAGAATTCCCAACTACACACTTATATACATAAATCTATCCTCATTTAGCATTTTCAACTAAAAAAATTGGAAATAAAAATATTCTGGGTTTTTATATAAAAACAATGTTGATTTCGAACACAATCAAGACCCTAGTGTGTTATAACAAAAAACTTCTTAACCAATTTCGTTACTTACACGATCAATGCTTGTCTTGGCTCCAAACTTTGTAAATCAAGAAGATCAAAACTTTTCCAGCATCACATTCGTTCAGACTAATTTGTTTGTTTGATGGATCATGTTTATCTCTTACAACTATTCACACATATAAACTAATATTAGAAAAATTAATGATGACTTTTGTATTAATTGTGACATGAGTCATGTCTAAACTTTTTGGGCATTAAATCCTGATGTCTCATTGTTTTTTAATGTTATTAATCCCTATTTTTCACTGTACAGCCGCAGAAATCAATTAAAAACGAAAATATATTGCCTAACCGGAACAGTGTACGTAACTGAACCGCATAACTGAACCGTACAGTGAACAGTACATCGTTACGCTGGCAGGGGTAAAATGGTCAGATTTTGGCTAAATTGTCAAAACTTGAAAACCAATTCTCACTTTGCCAAAACATGAAATTAAAACATGGTCTTATGCCCTGCCATGTAATTTACCCTTTTTTTTATGTGCCCAGCCCTACCTACGTGTATAAAATATTTACACGTTGATCGGTAACACTTCTTTTTTATATACCTACGTGTATAAAATCAGTCTTTAAAGTTCTAGTTGCTTAAAATTTTAGTTAATGTAAATTTGTAAGAAATGTTAATATTAAATATATGTTTTGCTTCTATATAATCAACCTCCCCCAAGTAGAAGATCTTTTAACTCATATTTAGAGGGAAAAAAAAAAACTACTTTTGGTCATTTCACAACCAAGGAATCAATGGTAGAACAATCTAACATATCGAAAGCACAAAAGGTATCTCTTGTCATTTGATGCTCAAAATCTTTGTATGGACAACAACAACAACAACAACCACAACAGAAACGATGAGGTTAAGCACACCGTTTATATCAGTTTCAACAAAAATGATTCATCAGTCTCCTCTTTCATCAGCTACCTCATTGCTGCTTTCAACCGACAAGGAATCATCTCTGCGTTCGTTGACGGTAAAAGCAGCCTTGATGAAGCTGTCGAGAGGGAGATGGGACCTGAAGAATTCTCCAAATTAAGGGTGGTGGTGGTGGTTTTTTCCAAAAACTATGCACTTCATGTGTCATTCTTGGAAAAACAGATTCTCGAGTACTCATACCGTAACAACAACGACTTTGTGGTTGTTCCGGTGTTCTATGGAGTCAGTGTATCGTCCGTGAAGCAACATATGGAGAGGTTTGGTGAAGAGTTTGACGCAGTCCAAAGATCGATGATTAAGTGGCGACCAGGCCATGAATATGATTGTAAACGAAGGTATAGGCTTTGTAAAAAAAAAAAAAAAACGGAGGTACCTATAGGGTTACAAATAGGCCGAGGTTTTCTTCTACCAATTAATATCTCTTTTTCTAATCATAGACCAAGAATTACTTAATTAGTATATACTTCTAAGAGAGATATTTTCCCCTTGAACACATAGAAACAAACCAAATATTATTTTTTCAAAATTCCAAAGTTCACTTTTTTTTTTAATATAGAAAAAAATTAATGTTTTAGGGAAATTCTTCTATTCTAAGATCGTTTATAAATATTTTCTGCCTAGTTCTAAATTTATTATTATGTTAAGAAAATCGATTACTTTTAAGTACGCTTTGAATTAAAATATTTAGATCAACTTTTGTGGATTTTTAATAATTAATTTTGTAAACACCAATACACCATGCATGGCCGTGGATTGGACGGTAAAATACATGGAGGGGGTATTGCACACCTCGTCAGAATATTTTAGTTTATATTCTTTACTTATTCTTTTTCTATCGCAAGCATAATCTTTTCTTTTTTTTTTGTCAAACTCGCAAGTATACTATAAAATCTATATATATATTCAATCATATGATTTGTTTTAGGGACTATATTGTGAGAAAGGCTAAACAGATCGTCAACTTTCCCTTGCTTGGCATGCTCTCATCAGTCTTTTGGTTTTGTTTCTTTGGTACAAATTTAAAAAAAAATTGTCTTACTAAAACATATTCTGCCGCAGTATACCCAGTATATATAGCCCTCTTATCAAAAAAAAAGAAAAGAAATATAACCCAACTGGCTATTAAAGAAGTTATAAATCCTACAACATACTATCTTGAAAGTTGAAATACAATCCGAATTCCATTGCAATGATATTTTGCTTATTTTAATGGCTATAAAAGAAGAACTTCAAGGGGAGAGCCTTGCTTAAGTTAATAAGTTCTGTGTTAAAAATTCTAAAACATTTATTTAAATACATATTCCATTGCAATGATATAGAGCTTATTTGAATAAAAAAATTTAGATATCTGTCTGGTACCAAAAAAAAAAAAAATTCTAGATATCTGTTCAAATCATCACTATGAAAAGATATAAATTTATTTGACTTTTATATTAGAAGAGCCTTACATAAACGTTTTAAAAATGTGTTTGCAGTGAATCTGAATTTCTAGAAGAAATCGCCAGGGATGTGTTTGAGCAACTCTATCCAACAGAAGAGATTGGAATCCAGTCACTACTAAAGGAGATAGTAGAAAACTATCTATGCAATCAACCATGGGGCATTCGCACTATAGGCATTTTTGGCGAGCCTGGTATTGGAAAGACAACTCTGGCTACAGCCTTCTTTCGCCGAATTTCTCATGGCTATGATGATTCTTGTTTCATCAAAGATTTTCACACAGAATATACTGAGAAGAGACTTGAGTATTTGCCTCCTAAATACTTGGGTAAAACTTCAATGGAAAAGTTTGACCTAAAAAGTTTTGATTCACAGCCAAGCCACCGCAAGAAATGGGTTCTTGTTGCTCTCGACGATGTGCAAAATGCTCAAGACGCGAAGTCATTTCTTGGTGGATATGATAAGTTTGGTCCAGGGAGCTTGATCATCATAACTTCCAGAAAGAGAAAAATTCTTGAGCAGTGCCATATGAATAAGATTTATGAGCTAAAAGGTCTAAATGATGAAGATGCTCTGAAGCTGTTTACGAGATGTGCCTTTGGGAATGGAGTGATAGAGCAGAATCTTCTGGATCTTTCAAAGAGAGTGGTTGAATGTTCTGATGGGAACCCGCGTACTCTTCGCTCATTTGCGGAGGAGCTCAAGGGCAAGGCAGTGGAAAACATCAGTTGGAAGTTTCCTGATGATTGTGATGTATTCGTTGCCGGCGACGATGGATCTTGTGACACTGAGAAGAACACATATTTGCGCATTGTCCCCTGTGAAGAAGACGATGAAGTACAAGAAAATAAGGATCTCCAGTCCGATCACAATGCGGTTTTGGTATGTAATAGTACTCTTATACCTAAATTATTCCATTTTGTAACATTTTCAAATCTATATGAACTTTGCTGAAAAAGGAAAAAAGTTTTCAAAATAATCTAAAAACAGACTTATGTAATAGAGTCAAATATTAACTAAAATACTGAACTTGTATTTAAAAGTCAGTAATCAAATAACGTACTAATTGACTAGTCGTGATCAGTTGATCATCTCTTATCTTTCTCTTCCATGTTTTTTTCAGGCCACTAGAGATAGCAATATAATAATTATGACCCCATCCGACTTGTCGGCTGAATGCGAATTTCGATCTTATTCTCAGAAGAACCCTGGATTCGGCCTTTACAACCGCATCTCCAAGTCTCTGCCTAGTAATCTAAAGGTTTACAGATTGGATTATAACTCTCTGATGAGATCCTTGTATGAACACTTACACCAAAAGCATCATGTTCTACTACAAGGGTTTGCTGGTGGACTTCAGAAACGTTGGAAAAGCTTCTCGAACTCGCATGATCACGATCAGCTAGAGCATCATCTCCAACTTCTCCTTAATCTCTCTGGTGGTTGCGTTGTGACCAAAATTTGTCTAGAAGTTGTACGGAAGACTAGAGAATCGAATGGTAAGAACATTAATGGCATCAAACAAATAAGATATGGAAATCCTGAGTTGTTGAAGATTAAACTTGATCGAGATCAACCTAATGGCTTGGGTCAATATATATCAAATTAAAATTAATGTTGGACAAAACTTAGCTTAAATTAAAATAGAGAATGTATCTAGTTATAATAATTTGTAGAAATCATTATAAAACTCATCTTGATTGTTTATATATCACTAAGTTGTATAAATATGTAAAATCATTTTGTTTAATATCTTCTATGTATATATTAATTGACAAGTGAAAACTGAAAACAATATGTATTAGTTTGTAAACAGTTACAATTCCATTCTCCAAAATCCATATCTCTTTTCTCCAAAATCCATATCTCTTTAACAGGTCCAATAGTACTTTTACTTTTAGTGCTAGATATTGAGTCCCATTTGATGTTTGAACTGCAGGATCAGTTTTTCCATGTAATTCTCTTGTGGAAACATTAAAGTACACTTGATAACGTTAGTCGCCAAAAGGACGATGAACCTAAACTAAATATATTTTGATACCCAATTGCTTATCTCAATCGATCAATGTACATCCATAGACGATTTCACTATCACAGGAGTGCACAGTACATACAGAGATTGGTCAATTTCCACCATACAAAGATAAGTGTCTCTTTGTATCCTAACATCAATTCTTTCTCACTATGTTTGTTGTGAATGCAGTTAACAGCCGCATGGGCCTAAATACTAATTGAGCTTTTAACTTCTTTTTCAGGTTCATCCCATAACTCCAGCATCAGGCCTTAGCGGCTTAGCCCATACTGCATAGCTCCAAACCATATATAGTAGAAAAATAGTTCTCGTTGTTCTATATGATGGGCAAAAAAGCTCCAGACGCATAGTTGTTTTTTTTTTGGGTTTGATCGGTTCGGCCCATGGAGCTTGATCATCATGATTAAGCATTTAAGCTCAGGAGAAAAACAAGTTCTTGACCCATGTCAATGAGACTTATGAGCTTCAAGGTCTATAAAACCAAGAAGATGCTTTGAAACTATTCAGAAAGTGTGCCTTTGCCCTTTGGTAAAGTCGACTTTTCAATGGAAGAGACTGAATCTGCTAATGGGAACCCATTATCTATTTGTGCATATGCCACCAGGATAGAAATGGTAATATAATTACTGAACATTCACAGTGGATCGAGTCACAACAAATAAGACGATGAACCTAAACTAAATATCGAGCTTCCATTGTCTCACAATGTGGTTTTGGTGGTATGTTAGATGAGAGATTTCATCAAATTCTACATGCCACATTATCCAGCTAGTTAAACCACAGGAAAGATGGCCAGATTATTAAACTTAACGAAAAATTTGTCAAAATAAATTACAAACCGATGGTTGGGATTCTTATAAAAACAGAGTCCATTGAATTCGACATAGTTCGTATTAATAATCTTGAATCAGGTTCCAACAATAGTTTGAGCACTTTCTTCACCTCAAGGATGATTTGATACAGGAAAGCATAAGAAAAAATAAGATATTAGCAGAGAACATAACTGGGTGTGTAGGAGAAGAAGATATCTGCTTCCTCAGCAACAACAACCTCTTGCTTATAGATTAATTGCTTAAAAAGTTCATTTGGATTAGATCTTCGCTCTGTTAGAGTCTTCTCTATACTTGATTGCCTTGCCATTAAAATTTTCATATTTTGTTCGAGTTGCATTGCAGTTAGGCTCGTGACCAAAATTTTAACCCTCATTCTGAACAACCAGATCTCCAGTCTTAGGCTTAAAACCAAAACATTTAGCAGCCATAAATTTTGCAGATCATTAGACTTTTCTAAAGTAACTGACGATTCTATTAAAACTGTTATAAGTTGCTGTTGTTGGAGTTGCAATGGGGCAATCATCATCCTCGTCTGCAGTTCTAAAAGAGCTTCTTCGACCTTGTCTCTTGTCCTCTATCCTTGGAGTCGCCTTCCAAAATGAATTCTCAACTTCATCAGGCTCATACACCAAAGAGAAGCCACACTTCATCACCTTGCATTTTGCAACCTCGCTTGTACCATTTGTCACTTGAAATCCAAGGGAAACTTCAGTAGCTGATGGAAACTGTTGATGTTTCTTGATATTAAGCAAAGTGGTGTAGCAAATGAAGATATGGTCTGCCTCAAACGTATGTGTCTCATCGCCTGGTTCGGAAAAACCTCCAACAATGAAACTTTCCGGGCTCAAGGATACATTAGTAAACTCACAGGTGCACTTCACTTGGAGACTGTTGCTTTGGTCTTTGTACCCATTAAACGAGACTACAACACATAGAGCAATCCCGATTAATCTACCTGCATTCCAATCTTGAGGAAGTTCCAGCGGTAAGATTGATCCCAGTGCTTGGTGGTTAAACCATGCAGGTATTTCACATCCCGGAAAGCAAGTACCAATCAAGGATTTGAAAACAAAATCCTGAAAATTAAAGTAATGCGAAAAGAAAATCAGAAAATGTTGATGTTTGTGGATAAAAAAATAGAGAACTTGAGAAACAGAAGATTAATACCTGATTATATCGATCAGCTGACATCAACTTGCTTTTTTTCTGAACATAAGAAATGATAGCATTCTTTGAGACTTGTTCTAGTTCGTGACAGTTAGTGAAAACAAAGGTGGAATGAATCTGCTCTGTTGGTGTAGGAAGAGTTTGCGGACTGGCGACTATTCTTAGTGAAGTACAACCATGTGCATTTAAGCACTGAAGATTTGGTGGAAGTATGGGAAGAGATGTGAGATTCTTACAATACTTTAACTCGAGCCACTTCAGATGGAACATTTGACCCATGTCAAATCGAAGGGTGCGGATATTATCATTTCTGCTTAAGCATAGACGTCGCAGAAAAGATAAGCCGAAAATATTGCATGGCATCTCTGCTATTGATGTTCCATCAAGCAGTAAAACCCGCAAGCTTTCCACTTTCTTCTTAACATCAGGAAAAAATTTGAGCTCTAAACAGCGAGAGAGTTTGAGTTCTTGAAGAGATTTAAGCTCCCCAAGACAATCAGGAAGAGTTGCAAGATTTTTGCAATCTTTCAAATTCAATAAGATAAGTCTATGGAGATTACCAATGGCTGGAGGAAGTCCATTTATCAATGTGCCGTTTAAGTATAGAGATTCTAGACGTTCCGAAATCACCTCAAATGTCTGTAACTTTGAGCAGCCACTGAGAATGAGAGTCTTCAGGGATTCCATAGTGATCTTTGGTAGAGACAAGAGGCTTGTGCATCCTCTTAAGTTCAGGAAAACAAGATTCATCATATATTTCATCTCATCAGGTAACTCCTTTAAACTTGTGCAGCCTTCAAGATTTAATCTCAAAAGATTTGGTGCTATTAATAAACCCATCAAAGAATTCAAGTTACTCGAGTGGCTAAGATCAACCCACTTCAGATTAGGTGCAACCTATGAAAACCAAACATAATCATACACCATAAGTCCCATACACTATGCAAGCTCAATTAGTTTAAACTGGAAAAAAAAAAAACACAAACCTTATAACGACTCCATACAGTGATAATATTGCTGTAAGGTAACCTAAGATCGATGAGATTATTGGGGTCAAAGTCTGATGGAAGTTCCGTCCCTGGGAATTTGACCCAGTGAAGATATCGGACAGCATTATCTTTTGGAAACTCAAGTCCATCAGGTAAGTTTAACTTGCACTCAGTTTCAGAGTGAGGAGGACAAAGAGAATTGTACACTTTCAGGTACCGTAGACTACTCATACCGACAAAAACTTCTCTCTTTAATGGCGTTTCGTCCATTTTAGACATGTCTACAACAATTCCTCTAACCTTGTCTCTTCCCTGTTGATCAAGTGACAACTATAACAAGTTAATATATATAAAACTCTACCAGTATATAAAATTTTAAATTTTCTTATATATCTCACCTCTTTGTTTCTCAACTCTGCACAATTCGACAGCAAGAGTCTTGATTTCTCTACAGTAGATTCAACAAGCTCCTTGGCCATTGTAAACAAGAGATCATGCATCTCAACTCGACCATCACACACGCCAATCAAGAATTTGTCTGCGAGATCTCTAAATTCATGTCCAGATTCCGCGGATTCAGGGTCATAAGAATCAAGTAAACTTCTAACGTAGCTCTCATCTTGTGACCTAAAGAAGTAAGCTATATCAAGAAACGCATCCTTCTGCTGCTCGTTTAGTTCATCATAAGAGCTTCTTAACTTCTCTCTGATCGTTGGATTGGAACACTCTACCAGTGTTCTAAGTCTTGTTTCCCAATGAGCCACGTCTTTCCCGCGAAGCTCCTTACCAAATTGCTCGATAGCTAATGGGTTGCCTCCTGCATAATTCACAAACTTTCTAGAAAGCTCCAAGAAATTTCCATCAAGAGTACAACAGGCTTGAGCCCTAAAGAGCTCTAAGCCGTCTCTCTCATTCAACCCGGGGACCTCATAGAGATCAGAGACTAATCCTTCGGTCAATGACTTGTCTCGTGTTGTGATGACGATTCTGCTCCCCTTTTTAATCCAGTCGCATCTACCTATAAGCTGTTCGATATGTTTCTTCTCACTCACGTTATCTAAAACAATCGCGACTTTCTTGTCGATTAAGCTATCCTTCCAAACCTCAAGTGGTGCATTTGTATCAATGCAATTTTTAATATCCAGTAAGTCTTCCACAAGTCTCTTCTCTAGCCACTCTGATCCTTGCTCCTCTGACTTCTCACGCTCGAACTCGATGAACACACAATGGTTGATCTTATTCTTAAGCTTGACGAAGAGTTTCCTGGCGAGATAGGTTTTGCCGATTCCAGGCATCCCGACGACTCCAACAATACGAGTTTCGTTGTCATTGCACTCCACATTCAACTTTACTTCCAGTTGCTTAAGGCGTTGATCCTCTGGTTCAGTAATGTTTGATGCTCTGCTAAGAAATTTTTGGGGCTTAGGGTTTCCTCCTCCCCCTTTCTGTGGTTTAGGGTTTTGTCCTCTTTGCGGTGTAATTTGGCTTAGGGCATTTTTAACATGTGCGACGATCGTAGACAAGAAATCGTCTTCCTTGCTGCAAAACAAAAAGAGTAATGATGGAGAGGGATGACTATCCGAGACGTGACTTATTTAGTTATATTATATTCCTTGAGAAAACTCTTCCCATCCATTTTCAGGATTAGAGTTTAAGATTAATGGTTTGGAGGTTTAGTTTTATGTACATCTATATTAATAAATGGTATACGTACGTACATGTAAACTCTAATAAAACTTTTAATTGGTAACCATAATCTTTTTTTTCTTGAAAAAAAATTGGTAACCATGATTTATAAAAAGAATAAGGAGGAGTGTGACTTATTTAGTTATATTCCTTCAGAAAATCTTCCCATTCATTTTTTTCCGCATTTAAGATTAATTAATGGTTTTAAACTTTAGTTTTACACACCTATATTTATACATGGTATATATATATATATATATATATATGCATGTAAGCTCTAAAACTTTAATTGTAACCATAATTTAGAAAACAAATGAGGAGGAATATGGTATTCATCTTTATTCTATACTAGATGAATACCAACGCTACGCGTGGGTTTGTTTTAAAAGTTGTTAATAACAAATTATTTTGATTGTTCTTGTTGCTAGTTAATCACCCGCTTTACGCCGCGGTTTTTTCCGGATTTTTTTTTATTTTGATTTATTTGATGTTATATTTTGATAAATGTAATTTTTAATTATCTAATCATTTACTCATACAATGAACAACTACTCTTAGTATTAAAATACATTTTCAACCAACATACTCAACAATGCATCACTCACACAATCCGTAAACAATCTTTCCTAAACCAATTTTATAGATGGTAATGTTGGGATTATAGAACCTCCAAAATTTGATTACCTTACGTACTCTTCACCCTCAGTGTCATATATAAATAAAAAAATTAAGAGAAAAACTTACTCAAACCATTAGCTAATCCACTATACTATTATCTACTCATATTTTGAGTTAAGATTACAAAAATTAGCGAAAAAAACTTTGGAGTATATAAAACCAATAAAATAATTTCATGGAAAAAAACATAAAATAACAAAATAAGTTAGTATTAGTAAAAATCAATATGTAAAATTAAATAATATATATAATTAAATAATAAATATATTATTAACTTGTGAAATAGATTTTCAAATTCATATGGGCCATCCTTCATGGGCTATTGTGTTTTCCTCATTTGACATTTATAATTAGAAGCTGATGTGTAAAAAATAAAAGCTGACTCATATTAATGAAATGTTTTGATTGGATGGAAAGAAAGCTGATGTGGCATCTCCAGAGTAGCCTAAAATGCTGACGTGGCGACCATATGGAGAGAGATAGCCTCCTTTCATATATATGATTTTTTTACCACACTTAAGAGTAATTTGTTTTCCACATCATTCATCTATGTTCCTTATCAAATGAGGAACATTAGAACAAAAATGATGAAGAACAAAATAGAACAAAAATTTATAAATTTTTAAAAGAAATATAAGATAAATTTATTCATAATATGGGTATGTTAATATATTATAATCTCATCTCTTTATTGAAAAAAAAAACTTTTGGTAAGAATTTCATATCTCAAAATTTTATTTGAAAATTATATTGATAGTAAAATATATATAAGTGATGTTTATAGTAAAAAAATAAAAAAAAAAATTCAAATTACTGTTACAATTTTATTTTAGGTTAAGATTTATAGTTAATCTTACTCTATTTACTTTGAAAAAATATGTCAATTCAAAAATGATTTTTCAAAAAAAAAACAAAACCAGAAAGAGTGTATTTTTTTATCCTTTTATTAATCATCATTAACCTTGAACGTAATAAATTTTTTATTTCATTTTCTTTGATTAATTTGAATTATGGAAATGATTGGTATTGGTAAGATGTGTTGTAATAATTTAAAATTGACTATAATCTACATTTTCTTATCTTTCAAGTTTCAATGAACTTTTACTAATATTTTTTCGATATGAACCTTTTCTAATATTTTTCGTGTATAATAATTGCAAATAATCTTCTAGCTATTGACTATAGTAGAACTTCTATAAATTAATACTCGATAAATTAATAAACACGATAAATTAATAAATTTTGCTGGTCCCGAGTCGGGCCAATGTAAAAATTAACTAAATTCGATAAGATAATAAGATAATAATTTTTTTGAAATCTCTATATAAAAATATGGTCCCAATAATATCATAAATTAATAATCATGTAAATTTACATATTAGTGTTTTCATAAAAATAGCCAAAATTTGTTTTCAGATTTTGAATATGCATCATTTTTGTTTTAATAGTCGTATATGTTTTTTAAATACAACTATAGATATCATTATTTATAAATTTTGATTTATGTATATCGTTTATATATGTAAATTCTATAATTTTTGTTATTCATTGTCAAAAAAAAAAAAAAAAATTCTCTTCGAAATATTAAATGTTTAAGTCTAAAACTATCAAATTTATAACATCCAAAACATTAATTTTATTTAGATCACATTGTTTTCTCTCATAGTTTTTTTTAAAAAATTTAACAATTAAAACTAAACTTTCTATAAATTAATCAATATTAATTTATAGATAAATTAATATCACTATAAATTAATAAAATATCATGGTCCCAACATTATTAATTTATAGAGGTTTTACTGTATTTCTTTTTTTCGTAAAAACAATTCTAGCTATTTCTTCTAACGGCGAATATTTCCATCTAACGAACGATAAGAGTATAATGTCTCCTAAGAATAACTTTACAACATAACTAGCGTGCTCGTCTTCCTTCATTTCGATTCTACTTATAATACTAAGATTATATACTAAAGAAATTTCAAAAGTAAAATTAAATATTTTTTAATTCCTAACACTAATCCATACCCAGTTTCTGGCAATACCAAGGCGTTTCTGCTGAGAACATCCTGCAAAGCCTCGTTCCACTTAACAATCCGGTTGTCTCGATCACGACCGCGACCGGGCAACCTCCAAAGATCCCACAAATTACGACCGAAATCTCCATCAAGCTCTGCCACTGTAGATATCTTCAGCTTGTAGAAGATTGGAATGACCAATAACTTGTTATTGCATCCTTCACCTTTCGTACTACATTCCATCATCTTAACTAGCTCCTGCAAACACCAATGTGACTCGGTGTACCTACTCGATAAAACCGCCAGCGCGATCTTTGAATCCTCAATCCTTTTGAAAAGGTTTTTGAGTTCTTGGCCAGGAGCTTCATCAGAATCTATAAAAGCATTGATCCCATCGCGTTGCAACCTTCTATGGAGATGGGAGATGAAGTTCTTGCGCAGCTCAACTCCTCGGAAATTGATAAACACTTCTGGTCCTACTTTGACGTCCGAAGCTGTCACCATCGTGAATTTTCTTTTTGGAGTTTGCTGTTTACTTAGATTGAAATTGAATTATACGACCGATTTGCAAAAGATCATATGATTAGACGTCATATATATATCATATATATATATATATATATATCTAGTCAATTCGATCGACCACGTTCTTCTTGTACAACTATAGTAAATAATTTATTAATTCTTGGAGACAAGTTCTTACAATGTTAATAATTTATTTCTGATGACAAATTCTAACACAAGAACTTTATTAGACTATATACACTTGTCTATCTGACTTGGTATTATCTTTCTAAAATTTCAGCTTGAGATTCTTTAAACAAATTTCAAGAGTTGTAGAATTCGATGTTTAGTGGCAACGTGACAAGTCGGAAGAATTACAGGAACAAGTCGGCCGTCTACAAGTGTATATATATAACTAAATTATTAACTACATGTTATTGTAAAATAATGAACACTAGCTAGTAACTAAACATATAAATAACTGAGACTATTTCTATACATCATCTTTAACTACATGTAATTGAGTAATTCTATACATCAATTTAGAAGACTTGGTTTAGAAAATGATCAACTAGTTGTTAAATATGATTTTCTGCAAAATAAAACTCGTGAAATATTTTTTGCGAGTTTACCTTACATTTACAAAAATATAGGTTAAACCCACAAATTCAATTTTAATCCGCAATATCATGACTTTTGTATGCATTTTTAAATAGTTTTTCTGTTACGTACATAAATTTTCTAAATTTTAAAGAGTATATGTGTACTCTTCGTCGTGAAGACTTTGATTTAATAGATAACTTATCATAAATTAACAAACTTGACAGTGATGGTGGGAGCTTATAGTGGGAGTTAAATCCGGTTTTGTTGGTTTAACTTGCATTTTTTGCAAGTTGGATAAAAGATTTTAAATTAAAAATTATGTTGATTTGGTCTAAAATTATTGTCTAATTGTTAGGAAACAAAGGTAAAACAGTATTCTTCTACATTATCTTGGATTTAAGGGGTATTAAACCTAACTAAAATTAAAAATTGAGTACTCAATAACTCAAATGTGCTCTTGTTTAGGTAAATCACTTTGTTTTAAGAAACATTATTAACTAAATACCCTAAATTTATGGAAGCTCTTTAGCCTAGTGGTTAAGGGTTTAAAGGCTTCTACACTATGTTTGGGGTTCGATTTCTAGAGAGTGCACATTCTTGAAAATTGATAATGCAAGACAAATCAAAAGTTTCATAATGTTGCAGGTAGCTAGATCCGTCCGTTGTGGTCTCGAGTATTAGGTGTAAAACTGTCTATCATGGGTATGATGCAGATAAAAGTCATATCTAATTTATAGCTCGTTATTGTTTCAAATATGTGTAAATACTAATAATATTTTAGTTGAATTATGCAAACAGATTGATTTTTAATTACGATTTCCCCAATTACTTATATATCTAAGTAATCAATATTCATGGCTTTTTTTTACAACTCATGGCTATTTAATTAACTTTATTTTCTTTAAATATGGGATAACGAATGTATCATTATTGGGCCTAATCATAATTTCAAGGAAAGAGGATGGAATGTTACTCATTGAAATTAAATAGAGTTCGAGATATCCAAATTCATAATGTCATTCATTTGTTATATAAAAACCCAACAAATATTTGTTTTTCGGGGAGGGACTATCTCACAAGATTTTATTAATTGAGTTGATTAATTCCATCGGATAAAGAACCAATTTTGGGACGGTTGACACTTGACACCTAGAAAGTTCATATTTGGTGTAGTATATTGCAAATACGAATATTCTATACAAATTCGTTGCCGCGTCTTCGAATTTAAATTTGCAAACGGCTAGGATATGCGAATCTTTTGATTTGAAGAAATATTTAAACGCGTGGGATATTGGTTTTTTGTAGAGTCGTCTCTTTAGACTTACCAAATCAACGGCTCTTTTCCATGTGGAGATTCACTGTATTTAAAAATCTGTAGACCTCATTAGTTACACAGCATCACTTATGATGTTCTTGGTTTAGTTTGGTACAAAATTTAGTTTTATGCGGGCCAATTTTGATATAAACCGTACTGACATTGTGAACCAAGGTTTGGTACATAATTTAGCTGATCCATATATTGTAATATCCTTCATCTAGGGGTGGGTAAGAAAATCATACCCGAAAACTAACGAATGCACATCAAATCTAAATAAAATATATCAAGCTAGAATTAGTAAGAGTTATTTTTTGATGTTGGCACGATGATGTTGCAAGAAAATAAATAGCAAATTATGATTTCGATAATACTTATGGGAGATATATATATATATAGTAAGAGTCGGGCATATATAGGAAGAGTTGAATTTGATTGTTCTCTTTGTTCTTGAATTCAAAACTCGGATATATGTTTAACCTACTTTTGTAAACCTAAACGTTTAGTCGCGATTTACTCTCACACCGCCGTAAACCTAACCCTAACCTCCAATCGCCACTGAAAATACCCCCCTAACCCTCGAACGAAGAATCATAGACAGAACAAAAAAAACATAGGAAACAAAGAAAATAAAAGAAAATGAGACCCCTCTCGCAGTTCCATTTCCATCTAGACTTGCCAGAAACCGGAGAGCAAAACGGAAAAAAAAAAAAAAAAATCTATTTTGAGGCAAAGGTTCGTTCAAAAATATATATGAACATAATAATAAAAAAGGCTACTACATTTCTTAATTATATGTTGAGGCAACAATGATGTATTTTTTGCTCTGTTATACCATTATTATTTTTTTTGATAAAATGCCTCGGTAGGGAGTGGAATCAAGGCTAATGCTTGATAGGTAGTTATCCTAATTTAATCGTTGGACTACATACGCTACTATTTTACTGTACCTTTACCGTAGCTGAACACTAAAACAACAGATATAATTTTTTTTATAATATATAACAGGTATAATTTCGGTTCTTCGATTCTCTCAATGAATTAACCAAACATAACCGATTGAATCAGAATTAACCAAACAGAACTGGTCAACTGGAATTGATCGCACGTCTCATGCGTTTACAATTTCTAATAAGCAATAATATACATATCTACTTTAAATGATTGTGTCATAAATTTAGGCGAAGCTGCCTTGTGATTATTTGCTTACCATATACTTAAGATAGCTTTCATATATGTATATATACATAGAAAACATGGATATTGGTTGTGAGGCTCCAATAAATCAAACATGGATAAAAACGAAGAAACCAAGCTATCCGACAACATAATCTACAACAAAAATGACTCATCAGTGTCTTCCTTCATCAGCCACCTCATCACGGCTTTTAACTGCAGAGGAATCAAGTTGTTTTCCGGAATTTGTTTAGTGATTTTCTCTAGAGACTACGCATCTTCCGTGTCATGCCTAGAGAACCTCGCGAAGCACCTTGAATTATCCTGCTGTGACAAGAAGAGCTATGAGGTGGTTCCAGTGTTCTATGGTGTAAGTCGATCGGACGTGAGGCAACAATCGGGGCCGTTTAGTGATGCGTTCACAGAGCTCGAAAGGTCATATCCTGCAGATAAGGTGACTAGGTTGCGATGGGCGCTTGCGAAAATAGCAGAACTAAAAGGCCATGAGTATGATGAGGAATTCAGGTATGTCAATACAACAACTTTACTGAAATTCCTTTTAACTCCTAATTTGACTTTTGCTAAAAGGGAAACAATTCTTGTCCAACATAGGGGTCGATTAGTAACGACTGTTACTTTTGGCTTTAAAGACTTCCGTTGTAAAGACTTTGGCTGTAAAGACTTTTGCTGTTAATACTTTGACTGTAAAATTTTTTTAACTGATTGGTAAAATGTACTGTAAAAATTCCGATTTTAAATAACTTTCGAAAATATGGAGAAATGGATCTTAATAAAAAAAAATTCATTGTAAATCCATTAAAATTTTTTAAAAAATTAGTTATTTAAAAAATTGTATGAGAGTTTTTATATTCATGGGGAAGAGAAAATAAAAAAAAAAACTATAGATTTTTATTATTTTTATTTTGAAAGGCAGGAATACGTATTTTAGAAAAAAACTAAAATTAAAGAATAAAAAAAAGAAATGGCTGTAGAGACTTTTAAATTAACTAAAACCAATAAATTGTGATTAGAAAAATAATAACTGTTAAGATTTTTAAAAATTTTAAAGCCTCCAAAATCTTTACCAATCACCCCCGTAAAAACGTATAGATTTGGCTCATAAGTCTTCGATTATTGCTATAAAAAGAAAAGAATACTCTTCGATTAAAATCTTATTGTTGTATAAATGTCACGATTTCGAACAAAACATAAAATATAAGAGATGAGAGGCCACTAGCCCTTCGCCTATATTATTTCATAATGAATTTATAACTCTGTATTTTATTAAAGATTTTGAGAAATTCGCTTAGGGTTTGATATGGATCGGTAAACACTATGGGTCCAATTGGTAACCATTTTTGAGGAAAAGAATGAGTAGGAATATCATGTTCCTCTTTGTTCCTCAATTTTTTTACCATTTGTAAATAATTTTTGTTCCATTTTCAGACATGTGGGTGCTACATTTTTCCTCCCCATTCCTCAAAAAAAAAAGAATGATAGAACAAAATTGTTCCTACCCAAAATTGTAGAGGAACAAAATTATAAAATTCGTTTTTAATTATTAAATAATTTTAAATAAGCTTTTATGATAATATTTACATTTCTATGTATAAATATTTTCCATATTTTTATTATATATTTATATATAAAAAACTTTTATCAAAAATTTTGATTTAAAAGAATATTATGACTTTATTTTAAATTAGTATTTATACTAAAATAAATAAATTAATGCTTTCAATTGAAATTTATATATTTTTAAATAATATATTTGAATTTTTACTATATTTATTTTAAATTTTATATAAAACATTAATTTAAAATGAAATTTATAAACTAAATAAAGAAATGATTTTTAATAATTATTATGTTAAATATTTATTCAACTTGTTGGTTACCAATTATCATAATCATTTGTTCAATTTTTATGTTCCTTTTGGTTCTTCATTTTGATCATTTTCCTTTCATTTTTGTTCCTTTTCATTCATTTTTTTTACTATTCCTATTTAAAAACTTATATTTAAAAGGGTGCCAACAAAAAACTATGCATTGCACAGTTTGCGTCAACAATAAATCAGAAAGTGGACTAGCAAAGTTATCGCTTTGATGGTTTATTGTAAAAGTTCAAAACTTTAGAGGTTTAAAGTGAAAATGGTGGCCACTTTGAAGGTTTTTATAAGATTTTCCCAAAAACCATGCAAAAGAAAATTTGAAGTATATGTAAATTCTGAAATACATAGACGAATAACATTACCATAACTTCTTCTTTAATTTCAGCGAAGAATCCGAAGTTGTGGAGGAGATCTCGGAAGCAATATTTGAGATACTTAACCCTACGGAAGAGATTGGGATCCACAGCCGGCAATTGGATATAGAAAACTTGCTATGCAAGCAACCATGGGGCCTTCGCACTATAGGCATTTTCGGCAAGCCTGGCATTGGCAAGACTATACTGGCTAAAGCAATCTTTCGACGAATGGGTGAAGGGTATGATGCTACTTACTTCGTCAAAGATTTCCACACAAAACATAGTGAGAAGAGACTTGAGCCTTTGCCTAGTGATTTCTTGTGTCTGATTCCAATGGAAGTGTTTGACCTTAACAACTCTGGTTCCGAGCCATGCCATCGTCGAAAAAGGGTTCTTGTTGTTCTAGATGATGTACGAGATGCTCAAGACGCTATGTCTTTTCTTGGAGCGGTTGATCAGTTTGCACCAGGGAGCTTGATCATCATAACATCAAGAGATAAATCAGTTCTTGAGAAGTGCCAGATGAATGAGATTTATGAGCTTAAAGGTCTAAGTGATGAAGATGCTCTAAAGCTATTGACAAGATGTGCCTTTGGGAGTGGAGTGATAGAGCAGAATCTTCTAGATCTTTCAATGAGATTGATTGAAAGTTCTGATGGCAACCCGTCTACTCTCATCTCATATGCCGAGGAGCTCAAGGGCAAGAAAATGACTGAAATGGAGTCGGCTTTGCTCAAGATCTGCCATGATGCCCAGGACCGTCAAACACGATTTGAAGGCCCGGTGCACATCATCGACGTATGTATTAACACTTCGAAGAACAGATCTTTTTGCTTGATCTCCTGTGGAAATGACTATGAACATGCCGTTTTGGTATGTCACATGTTCATATATATATATATATATATACATAGATTTCGCGAATTTCCTAATCATTGACAATTTTTTCCTAATATTTTGGTTTGTTTTCAGGACAAAAGAGATACTAATCAGAAGGAGTCTATCATGCGTGCATCTCACATATACCTATCTGATGCTCAGAACCTCCCGGAATTCGACCATAAGAGTTGCGTCCATGAGTCTGTACCTAGTGATCTAAGGGATTCCCGTATGGATCATGACCCTGCAGTGCAATCCTTGCCCCAACACATTCACAGAAAGCCGCCGGTTATATACCAAGGATTTGCTTGTCAATTTCACAAACTTAAACTTTGGGGATTTGGAGGATATTATAAGGTAAGGGAAAGTCACCATTTTAGAGATAGTGCATTGATTGCGTCCAAGAATATTAGAAACCTCACATCAAAAAGATAAGAGAATCGAATGAACGTTTATAAGTGTACATAGGAATACCATCTAGAAAAATATCCTACAATGACATTTTCGATAACTAATTATCGCGATTGTCATTTACTAAGATTGCTACTATAAACTAACTACTATAAACTAACTACTATAAATTATCACATAAATTTTCATAAATATTGCATTAAGTAATTTTAAATGATTCATCTTTCCATGTTTTTCATTTTTTCAGAGTTTCTCGATGTTAAAGAGAATCAAGCTTGGGCATTTAGTGACACTAGTTGAAGTTGATGAAATTTCGGAAGCATGTCACCTTGAGAAAATCGATCTTCAAGATTGCACAAGCTTGGAGAGCATACCAAGTACTGATAAGCTAGAACGTCTCCAAGTTCTTAATCTTTCTGGTTGCAATGGGATCAAACGTTTCCCAGATGTTGTACGGACCATAAGAGAATTGAATCTTGAAGGCACTGGTATAAGAGAAATAAGATCTGAAACAACACAGTACTCTAAATTGGTAAAACAACAAAGTACCACCACAACTTTGGAATTAACACAGAGCTTCTGAATTTCCAAGAGCATGTGTACTAAACTTGGTTAAAATCAAGTTTAGTTCGTGTTTTCTTTTTCTTTTTTTCAGTCCAAAAATCATTGATTGGATCAAAATAAAAATCAAAATACAAAATGAAATTTGATTTCTAGAACCCTGTTTTTTGAGGGTTTCTAGTGAAAATGTGTGGAAAGCAAAAACCAAAAATAGAGGTTTAAGAACATGGAAATGTGATGTTGTAACCCAATGTTTATATGTATAATAATTACCTATTTTTACTTTGATCCATAGCCTTGGGATCGATCTTTTCTGTCAGCATTCAGCATATTTCTATAACCCAAAGAAGAGCCATGAGTTTCATGGAACTTATATCGTGGTCACCTACATTTTGTTCTTAGTTGGAATAGCTCTGGGTCTAGCATCTCTCCTAGTGTTCTTGGCATCAGACTGGATAGATTAATTTTTGTCATGAATAGGCTAAACAAAGACAAGGCAGACAGCGGCTCATGGATAGACCATGCACTCAACTGGATCCTTGATTTGAAGAAGATAGGGAAGAGTCGAGAATGAAGTGCTTAACACGCAGTTTCTAATCCAAAGTTTGGAAGCAAGCATCAAGCCTTTCCATTTCATTGCATACTCTGTGAAAGTAGATACTAAAGAGGATCCATGACCCTAACCAGAGATGGTGCCACGTTATCGAAGGCCTAGACAAAATGAAACTTTTTAATGATATAAATTTATAAACAAAGGAAATATGAGACGAGCAATAGTAACTGCAAAGAAAAATATAAATCATCCAAACAAAATAAAACAAAATATTTATGCTCAAATCTCAACATTTTAATAACATTTTCAGCCAGAAAAAAAAAGAATTAAAAAAGAAAATTTCTTATTTTCAGTGACCCATAAAATTTTGGGCTCAAATCAAGAGCTTATCTTGCTTATGTTCCGGGCCAGCCTTGACTCCAAGGGTAAAACGAGCATAATACTGTTTATTCCAATGGATCTAAACAGCTTGGCTTAAGCCGCAAGCCCACCCAAGCCAGGGGTAATTGTCACCGCGCGTGAAATAGTTGCAAACAAGGCGTATTTTCGTCAATTTCTTAGAAAGTCTTGAGACTCACGGATACAATTATACAAGTCTTGGCTTGTTGGGTTTAATGTTGACTACGAACTTGTCAAATAATAAGCGAGTTTTTAGGAATTAAATTAGTCAAATAGGTTAGCATTTCCTTTTCTGTTAAATTTGTCAAAGGCTCTATGAAAGATACTGTAGTATATATAATAATAATAATAATAATAATAATAAACATAAATGTCTGCTACATCGTATTTCTTGGTTATACCTTTTTATATTGTCTAAATTATTAGTTAGTGAAATATATCTAAGTAAATCGCTGAAATGGTTTAGTTGAACCAGTGCAACATTGATTTATTTGACGAACCATTATAATTTTTGGTCTATTTAATGAACTGTTATAATATTTAATTTATTTGACGAACCATATCAACAATTTGTGTATTAGATATCTACAATCATGCCTCTCTGTATAATTCTTCATAAAATATTTTAATTACTAAAATATAATTAAATAAATTGTTGCAATCGTTTAATTGACCGTTGTAACATTTGCTTTATTTGACGAACTATTGTAAATTTTTGTTTATTTTATGAATTGTTGTAACGCTTTTTAATTTATTTGATAAATCGTTACAATATTTAATATTTTTGTTATCTAAGGCCGCGTTTCCTGTTATACTCTTCATAAATTATATTTTTAATTTTTAATTATTAAAGTATATTTAAATGAATGGTTGCAGCCGTTTAATTGAAATGTATCAACATTTAGTTTATTTGGCGAATTATTGCAAATTTATACGGTTGCGTCTCTCAATTATAAATCTTCATAAATTAGTATTATTTTTAATTTTCAATTACTAAAATAGATTTAAATGAAATTTTGCTACCATTTAGTAGAATCTTTGCAACATTTGATTTATTTGACTAACTATTGCAACTTTTGTTTTTTTTTTTATAAACAGTTCTGACATTTAGTTTATTTGATGAATCGTTGTAATTTTTGGTGTATTTGAAGAACCGTTACATTTTTTGGTGTTATGATGAACTGGTACAACTTTTGTCCTTTATTAAAACATTTTGTGGACATTAATTTGAGGTAAACAAAAGAGAGAAAAGTCACCAAGCAAAAAACCTAAATTTAGAGAACACATAGCATAAAAAAAAAACACATTTGTTTTTTTGGTGCGATTATGTCGGTTTTAGTAACTATCATCTCTCTATTTTATGAAAAAAAATTAAGTGTCTGTCACGGTGTTGTTACCGCGTCTTCGATTGCGTTTTTTCTTTGTTATCAATTAACTAACCAATTTGGTTTAAGAATGAAGGGTTTGTTTGGCAAGTTTTATTAGCATCTCTTATAATAAAAGAAATCCCAACATATACCATGGAGGTTTGGGTATATAAAAAGTGGTTTTTATATTTTATAATTAAATATGGTTAAATGATTGTTTTATAAAAAAAGTAATTAGAGATTTGATTTGACAATTAAATGCGTTCAATTTTATTATTTTTATCAGGTGGCAAATATGGATTGGTTTGAAAAGAGGTAGTGAATAAAAGGGTTCACCCCTACGCGTGAATCAAAGAATTGTTTAAGTCATATTTTTGTACAATTTTTAATTATAAATACTTTTCATATAGCTTTTCTCAATGTGCATTCATTAACCATTTTTGTATTTACAACCCTTTTTATTTTTAGTTTTCTTAAAAAAAGTTTTGTTTTCCATTTATACATATTACTAGGGATTGACCCGCGGTATACCGCGGGACTATATATTTTTAAAAACAAATTGAAATGTAAATAATTTAAAGATTATATATTGATATAAACGATTACTTTGTATTTTTAAATATATATTATATAGTGTACGATTTATATATTTTTAGTATTCAATTTTTAAAATATAGATACAAAAACTTACATTTCTTTAAGTAGCGATGTATAGCGGATTTAAATTTGAATATTATGTGTTTTTGTATTTCAATATAATGTTCTTTAAATTAAATAGTTAATTTTATGTATGTAAATGAAAAACTATTTGGCTTTGTATTTATTTGTCGAATAAATTTAAGTTGTGAAAGTGATTATTTTGTTATGCATTATTATTATAAGATTTATTGTATATATGTTTCCTTATATTTGTACACCTTTGCCATTTGCCCCCTTTCATCGTTTTAACTTTTAAGATCTAAATTCTAAAAATATCTATAGATTTGCCAAGGTTTGAATTAAAAACAAAAACAGACACATATTTATGTATATCTCTTGAACACTCTTACTAATATAACTCTCTTGAACTAAATGAAGAAGTGATTTAAAGTTTTGTGGTTACCGAAAATCCAAACGCACACCTCAAGTTTGTGAAACTCCCATTCAAACTCACATACAACCTGACACAAACAGAAAAATGAAAGCTTGGTTATAAAGAAAACACTGAAAACAGTGTGCCCCTATCAAAAAAATTCATATAGACCTGCCACTCCAACATAACAGTCATTGCATGCCAAAAAACTTACGGGTAATTCAGAGGATAACATTATGTCGATTGTAAGACTCTGTTGAAGTTCATCTTCCTCAAGTGGTTGGTAAAGATCTGCAAAACAAAAGAGAAAAAAAGATTAGATTTTGTCATTGCAAGGAACAGAGATAATTAGAAGTAAAGATGTCCAATCCACAATTGAACCAATATGACGTCGTATCTTCCACGAACTGGAGTAAACTCTTACAATCATATCACATTTAGGGAGCAAAGTTTATATGATTGAATAAAAAATCACAATCAAATGAAAAGGAAGATAAAGATTGAGAAGATGATTCACGTCCACGATCAATTAAGCGAGAAAATCTTATTTATAGGAGATTGTAGATGTTTATGGTTAGATTTGATTGTAAAGCGAGAAAATCTTGGTGATCAAGTTCAAAATCTCGAAAATATTAAAATTTGAAATTAATGCTAACTATTATAATTTACTCCATAAATTATATCAGGCATATTCTTTAAATATGATACAAAGTATAATTGTAAACCAAAGAAGATATAAGGAATATGTCATTTGTTAGATGGATTTTTATAATTAGTTTCTATTTTTCTTTCAATTCGGGATTGTAGCTATAATTGTTGAGATTTTTTAAAAGATTGATTCGATATTTTAGGCAAAAATTTGAGGACCGAAATTCATTTCCAAATCTTTACTTAAATAAAACAAATCTAAAATTAATGTCGATATTTTAGGCAAGACAGATTTCGTTATTCATAAGTATTTTTTTGTTACCATAAAATCGTTTTTATGTTAAAAATCGTAACCAAATAGTTTTTAGGTAAGGGAATCAAATCACATATCTATAATTATGGCGATTTTATTATCAAATCACATTGTCAAGTAGTTATGGTAAGTGCGGATTAACTAATAAAGATCTTAACAAATATGGCGATTTTATTATTAAATTTTGTAAAATATCCATATCTATAATTAAATCTCATTAATGGTTGTTTCGTAAAAATATTTTTTTTATTCCCATAATATTCAGAATTTATGTTGCAAAATATTATCATTTGAATATCTTAAAATAAAAACTTTGTTTAAAAATAAATTAATGTTTATTTCTTTAACTACAAAGTTGCTTAATATATGAGATATGAATTTAAATTTTGAATATTTATTTTATTAGATATCGAGTAGTTATGGTAAGTACGTAAAATCACAGCATTATCAAGAAATGGTAATTAAGATTTGATTAGGATTAGCTGTTATTAGTAGTTTATATTTAATAGGTAAATCCCGAGATTATGGTAATTAAGAGATTTAATTTCGAATATTTGACTTCCATATGTTAGGATCTCAAATCTCGTTTTTTAAAAAATAGGAATTGTTAGAAGAGTTTATTAATTGATTTGTAAATTTTATTAAGACAAATATTTTGTCAGATTTTATTTGTAGGGACTAAATGTACAATATTGAAATTGTAAAAGGATTTTTGAGGCCAAATTTTCACCAAAAATGTATATATAGATTTCTTCAATGATTCCAAATTTTATTAACCCACAATTTGCAAGTATTAAAAAAATATTACTTAAGATATCTTTTTTCAAGACTGATTTTTTTGGAATTATTGATGAAACAAAAGATTTATGGAATTTTATTCAAAGTATAATTTTAATTTTATTACGTCCTAGAAATTTTTTTGGACTGTTTCAATTCTGTATTTTTCACTTATAAATATTTTTACTTTCATAAAAAAAATGATTCAAAAAATCGTGTTTTACATGATTCAAAATATTTACGATATATGTAAAGTTTTGTAAAATTTACATAATATTACGATCACTTGAATTTTCGTTATAACAATAATTGAAAGAGAAATTTCAAAAGTTACCATTTTTTTACTGTACCCCTTTTTAAAATATTGTTTATTTTCAACTATACTCATAAAAGGGTTTATAAAATTTTTAAAGATTTTATAAAAGTTGTAGAAGGTTGTATTAATATGATTCGAGGCTCCAATCACCGTAAGTTACCATAGACTTCAATAAACATTTTGAGAAAATCATATATATAATATAAAGGTTCATCTCTCTTTATTCGTTCACTTGACAATTTATTTTAGAAAATATAATATATCTTATCAATTAAACTTAAAATATAACACATTTAATCATATAGATTAATCAATACTTTAAATCCACACTTTACTACTAAATTGTAACTGAAATTATATAATTGTGAATTGATTATTTATATACATTAACATTAGAGAAATTGTTAAAAATGCCCCTTTTTCAATACCCCTTTTCAAAAATGCCCCCTTTGAGAGTCCATTTTTAAGTTTGCCCTCTTTTAATTTTTAATGACCATTTTACCCTTATTTGAAACAAAATTAGGTCCACAAAATACAAAATATTTTTTGGCGGGAAAAGTGATCCCGCAATTTTCCCGCCAAAACACTTGTAAAAAACCTTTAAAATACCTTGTAAAATTTTCCCGTAAAAATTTTTCCCGCCAAAAAATTTTCCCGCCAAAAAATTTTTTTTGCGGGAAAAGTGATTCCGCAATTTTTTTTTTTTGGGGGAAAATTTTTGGCGGGAAAAATTTACAAGGTATTTTAAAGGTTTTACAGAGTATTTACAAGTGTTTTGTAAGGTTTTACAATGTATTTTAAAAGGTTTTACAAGGTACTTATAAGGTTTTATAAGGTATTTATAACTTGTAAAACCTTATAAAAAACTTGTAAAACCTTATAACTTGTAAAAACCTTATAAAATAGCTTGTAAAATCTTATAATATCTTATAAATACCTTGTAAATACGTTGTAAAACCTTTTAAAATACATTGTAAAACCTTATAAATACCTTGTAAAAAACCTTTAAAATACCTTGTAAATTTTTGGCGGGAAAAATTTTCCCGCCAAAAATTTAACGCCAAAAAAATTGCGGAATCACTTTTCCCGCAAAAAAAATTTTTTGGCGGGAAAATTTTTTGGCGGGAAAAAATTTTACGGGAAAATTTTACAAGGTATTTTAAAGGTTTTTTACAAGTGTTTTGGCGGGAAAAATTGCGGGATCACTTTTCCCGCCAAAATATTTTGTATTTTGTGGACCTAATTTTGTTATATTTCCTTATATATTTGTGATATATTTTATTAAAAGAAGGGTAATTTAGTCATTTTGTACATAAAAAGGGGTATTTTTAAAAATGGACAGCCAAAGAGGGTATTTTTGAAAAGGGGTATTGAAAAAGGGGCATTTTTGTGAGTCTCCCTTAACATAACTGACTTTACAACAATTCGCGCATATGTGGGAGCTATGACTTAGTGTATAGTTGAAAAGGGCAACATATGAGACAATTTGAGAAAAAAAATTGTTAGAATGGCATTTCTCAAAAAAAATCATAATTTAATACAACAACGTAATCAAATTTTTTTTGCTAAACAATATATTGTTGAAAAGGAGTCCTTTATATTTGAATAACAAAGACTTGCAGTGTTATAATACATTTGAGAGCAAGGTTCTGTTTCCTTTAACAAGCACCTATGGGGCAAAGTCACGGCGTTGAATATAGAGGCGAAGGCGGAGGAGAGATAGTCTCAGAATCGTCTCCATTCAGTTTATTGCCGGAGCACTGTATCTCCGACATAATATCTTTCACAAGTCCTCTAGACGCGTGCGTAGTCGCTTCAGTTTCGAGAACCTTTGAATCGGCGGCCAAGTCAGATACCGTATGGGATAAATTTCTTCCGCCGGATTACGAATCTCTGGTTCCTCGATCGAGGGACTACTCATCAAAGAAGGAGTTCTATTTTGCTCTTTGCGAAAATCCTATTCTTATCGATGATCCTGTTCTAATTGACGATGGCAAAATGGTATGTATCCATCGGTTTTGCACTTTGCTTATAATCTGCCTCTCGCCTTCAAATTTCAATTTGCATATAGAATTATGGTTACAAAACAACTTTAAATAAAAAAAGATTCTGCTATTTTGTAGCAATTAGGTGTAACTTTGAATTTTTTATGTGTGCAGCTATTGAGTAGATTTTTTTTTTTTGAGTATTCATGATTAGTTGGTATTTATTTTATTTTTTTTTTGAAAATGAAAGAGCTTGTGGTTAGAGAGGGCGAGTGGCAAGAGGTGTATCATGTTATTAGCCATGAATCTCTCAGTTACATGGGGAAACAGTCCTGAGCATTGGCAATGGATTTCAGTTCCTGAAGCTAGGTACCCTTTTTCATTAATTCGGTTGTAAATTCTAATGACTCGTTGAAAATGTTTCCTCAATTAAATGTTCTCCTGTATTATGCAGGTTTGGAATAGTACCAGAGCTTATCAAGGTATGTTGGTTCCATATTGATGGCAAAATGAATACTCGTGTCCTATCTCCAGGAACTTGTTATTCGGCTTACATTGTGTTCAAGAAAGAGGATGACTGTTATGGCTTTGAGGATGTGGCAATAGAAGCTGCCGTGGGAGTGGTGGGACAAGAACCTACTAGAAGATCCATATGCTTTGATGAGGCTATGGATGGGAAGTCTTTTAGGAGAGAGAGGGGAAGGAGTAACCTAGTGAAACCAGAGAAGAGAAAAGATGGGTGGATTGAGATTGAGCTTGGGGAATTCTTCAATGAAGGAGATATGTTTAGTGATGAAATTGAGATAAGGGTTTCAGAGATTAAGGAACTCAATTGGAAACGTGGCTTGATCATTCTAGGAATTGAAATCCGTCCAACAACAATACGGTAATGATATGCCAAAAACACTGGTTGATTTTCACCCAATCAACCACTAATCTGTTGGTATCATTGTCACTTGGTTATGCAATGGAATGAAGAGGTAAATTTCTGTTGATAAAATTGTATTCAGTAGCGTTTAAAGTAATGATTGGTTCAATAAGGGTTTAGGTGGTGAATTTACTTCAATAAAAGTTAAGCTAACTTTGTTCTTTTTAGTGGAGGATGTTGATATATGTAAATCAGTTTACTGTTGTATAAGAACGGTTGGATGATTCGGGTTATGTTTTGTTTAATGTAATCAACACTAAGAGATAGTGAAATATATGAGCACACTAACCATTAAGACGCATTAGTGATACTATGAACATAAACTTGTCAAACTATGTTGATTAAGATAAATTACTTTTACAGAATTTTAAATTATCCATTGGTTTTTTTAGAAAATCTATGAGCTAATGAGTTCATAAACACTAAACACTAAGAGAGTTTCACACAATTTTTTAAAACACATTAGTGAAACTCTCCTGCTCAACGGGATCACACACACACACAAACAAATAAGCTTACCCATTTCTAAAAAACTTAGACAACGATTTCAAAATTCCGTAAATCGTAATCTAAACAAATTAAATACTATTTAAAACATAATCTAGAAGAAATATTGTTTATTTTTCTGAAGATTCACATTCTATATTTAGAGAATTCTAAAAATTTCAGAAAACGAAATCTATATTCTCGTAGAATTTATATTCTTAAAGAAGAATACAATTTCTAACTTTGGCAGAACATGCAGTAATTAGTAGAATAGATATTCAAACAAATTTAAAACATAGAACAAACGTAAAATGCGTGTTCCAAATATTTTAGAAATTTGATATTCGGACTTCTAAAGTTTTCAAAACGGAAAACTAGTATAAAATTCGTAGAACATGTACAAAAATGTAGAATACACACTCTGACTTTCGTAGAACTCTAGAAAACGTGTTCTAACAAAATTAGACGAAACTTTTATAAAAAAATCAACTTTTTTTGGATGATTTCAAAAAAAATTCCCTTATCAACTCTATTCTTGTATATGTACATGTTTTTCTGAATGTCTTTTTAAAAAACTGCTTAAAATATGATGTGGGGGTCTTTTTAGTCGTAAGTGACAATTTCACAACAAAGGTGTATATGGACAAAGAATTTGGTAGACATCTTTTTTTTTTTTTTTTACAGCGTTAGTTCTTAAGGGAAATATGGAGCACATATCGGGTATGGCGTAGGGGCCATTTCATTGACTTGCCAGAGGAATGTATCTCTATCATAGTCTCCTCTACAAGTCCATTGGATGCCTGCAGTATGCTTTGCCGCTTTAATTTCAAAAACCTTCTTATTGACAGTTATGTCAGATATTGCATGGGAGAAGTTTCTGCGACCAGAGTATGCATCTCTGATTCCTGGATTGCGGGTTTTCTCATCCAAGAAGAAGCTCTATTTCGATTCGTTGTGATCATTATCTTTGCATATATAGACGCACCACATTATCCTCACTTTTGAAAATGGTATCATATTCCTAATCTAGGTATGTACAATATATTTGGTTTCTTCTTTGTTGATGTTATTTTGGTTGTAATGACTCATATTGATGATCGACGCGGAAAATTTTGCTTAATTTATTTTGGTTGCGCGGTAGCATACCAAAGTGACGTTTTGACAAAGCCATGATGAATTAGGTATGTGAATACAACAACTTCACTTTTTATCTTTGTCGAAACGTCAAAATGGGATGTTCAAACCAAACATAATAAGACATGAAACGGTTATATGTGTAGTTTATTTGATTCTCGTTTTATGATCAACAGTTCAAAGTTTTTTTTTGGTATCTGAATGAAACGTTTTATATGTAAAACAAGTTATGAAAGCTTTGTTTCTTGTTATTGAATGATGAGTTGATACAAGATTTATATAGCCTATACCTATACACGTCGGTCTAATATCTTCAGAGAAAAGGAAATCCAGATACAATGGAATATTTCCTACTTGTTCTCCAAGTTACTTTAATTACAAGAATACTGTAATCCTTTCCTAATAATGTAGAGAAAACCCACAATTAGCAAATAAACGATGTGGCAACTTCAAGTTCGAGATACTGGTAAGAAGAAAACGAAACAGAGAACCTAAATTCAGAGCTGGGTAACAAAAACAGATTGCACTCAACAACATGTTCATCTAGTAACAACCTAAAACATCATTCCGTTCCTCTAGTACAACAGCTCGAAGGCAGAAAGGTAACAACAGTCTTGCTAGACTTCAAGCAACAATGGCATCGCTCCACAAAACACAGAAAGAGAAAGGTTAGAGCTTAGAATTAATCCCCGTGCGAAAAAGATACCCATTTCAGATTATCAATGTGAGAGGGAATTTTGAACAAAAAATTAAAACAATTCTTCACTCAGCCATAAAAATAGTCTTACACAGAGCTTGAAAACACCAGAGTCATAACCAAAAGATATCACACGGGACGCAGAAATTAAGTGGAACCAGAAACAGCAATTTAAGGTCTCTAATAAGAGATGCCCTTTCTGCTTTGTAACTTGACAGAACGTCTTGTGGACTCTTAATTCAAAATAAAATAGCATGATGGTAAAACCATACGTACAAGAGAAGCTTTTGTAAACAAAAACCACTCTGCTAAATCCTTTGGCTTGATGGTAAAAGATGTGCTTTTAGAGGAAGCAGATACTATAGCTTTATAACAGAGAGGAAAAAGAACACCAACTGCTCCAGAAGGATTTGCTCCACCAATGACATCTGGAAAGATACACCACCATGAAACACATAATAAGGAACAATCTTCTTTATAACAACTACTCGGAGTTTTTTTTTGTAAGAATGTGGTTCACCTGAAACATATTATTCATCCCGCCTTGGAGTTACGCTGTTTTTTGTTTTGATAAAGGTCGGCTTCTTCTTTCATCGGCCATCGTCCCCTTTTCTATTTTTCTCTCATCCTCCATCAAGCCGTATTGAAGTTCTTCAACAGGCAAGTCAAACTTTACCTCATGAGAACTGTTTTTGTTCTTATCTTTTTCATACACCAAACTCAAACCGCACCTCAACACCTTGAATTTTTCTATCACACCTGTACCACCTGTCACAGTAAACTCAAGGGAGGCTTCAGTAAAATTGCATTTGTTAGAGTTCTCGTCTTCAAGACACCTTATCGTATGTGGGCAAGTAATGTAGGCTATAAAAACATGATCTGATTCAATCTTTTCTTTTTCGTCTCCATCTCTAGTCCAACTTCCTACCGGGCAAGTAAAGGGGATCCAAGATTTGTCTTCAGCTTTTATATTAAAGGTGCATGTCACCGAGAAGCTGCTTATTTGTTCGTGGCCGTCAAGAAATGAGACTACAGCACAGAGAGATATTCCAGAAAGCTTCTTTTCATGCCAATGTGGGGGGAGTTTGCGTTCTAACAGAGATCCAACCGCTTCATGACAAAACCAAGAAGGTACCTCACATCCAGGAAAGCAAGTGCTGAACAAAGCCTCTGAACTAAGACCCTGCAAAATTATAAATAAGAAAAATCATAAATTGTGGAGTTTCCTAAAAATATTAGAATAAGAGAAACATATAGATATAGATAGCCATACCCCATTGTAGTGTTTACGAGCATATGGCAGCAACTGACATTTCCTTTGAGCATATGATTTGATTTCATCTTTTGCATCTTGCTCCAGGTTACAACAGTTGGTAAAACTGAAACTGCAATGGTTTTGCACAGTGGGCAATATACGGGCCAACTGTTTGGCAACAGTCTTCAATGAGCTACAACCGTGTGCATCTAAGTAGTGAAGATTTGGGGGCAACTCTGGAATAGATGTAAGACTCTTACAATACTTCAAATCCAGCCATGTTAACTGAAATAGTTGATTGATGCCAGCTGGAAGGTAGCTGATCTCATTATTTCTGCTTAAGTATAAATACTGCACTGAGGGTAACTGCGGCACCGTTTTGACGGATGTCCCATCCAGAAATAAAATCTTTAAAGGGCTCTTGTTGATTGTTGGAAATTCCTTGAGCTTTAAGCAACCAGAGAGTACCAGTTTTTGAAGAGCTGTCAGCTCAACAACCCCGGTCGGGATATTCTCCAGCAATTCGCAGTCCTTCATAGTTAATAAGACAAGTTTCTTGAGGTTCACTATGTTGTCAGGAAGTTGACTTATTGCTGTTCTGTCTAAGTGTAAAGCTTCTAGATTTTCTGGAATCAATGGAAATTCCTTGAAGGTTGAGCATCCGCTGAGGATGAGAGTTTTCAGTGATTTCGAATCCACATCTCCAAGAGATTCAAGACTTGTGCACCCTTCAAGGTTCAGTCCTTGAAGATTTGGAGCCTTAGATAATCCTGACAAGCTGCTCAACAGACTTGAGTGATTGAGATCGACCCACTTTAAGACTGGTGTATCCTGTGACAGCAAAACATGTATTTAGCGACCAGTCAGAAAAAAACTAAACAGGTAAACGCAAAAGGCTATAAAACTGTTTACTAAGAAACACACCTTAACACCATCCCAAAGTCTTTCAATCTTGCTGTAGGGCAGCTTAAGGTCGACGAGATTAATCGGGTTGAAATCGTTTGGAACTTCTTTTAATGGGAATTTTAGCCAGTGGAGGCATCGGACCTCTTTCAATGGTAGCTCAAGTTCATCGGGAATGATTATTTTATCGTCGGGTTTACATGCATGAGGACAATGAGAATTATAGAACTTGAGATACCGGAGATTGCACATCTCTTTCAAGTGTTCACGATCTAAGCAGGTTTCGTCCTTCACTTCAGACAAATCTAGAAAGATACCTCTAACATCGGCAGCTTTCTGGGAATATATAATAACAATAACCAACACAATATTAGCAAAGAGGAAAAACAATGTAAGATTTGATCAATAAAAGTATAGAGGAACTTCTTCTACTCTCACCATTGTGTTCTGCAGTAGATTAATTTTGCGTCCCTTGATTATGTCTTTATGGCGCCACAATCTCCGTTGTTTGCTATCACCTTGAGTGGATGCTTTAAGATCAAGTTCCCTAGAAAATGTATGCAATAGATCATGCATCTCCACACGCCCGTCACAAGTATCAATCAGGAACTTATTCTTGAGAGCTTTTATTGCTTCAGCAGATCCACTGCCGGACGAACCCAGTAAACTTTCTACATAATCAACATCCTGCGATCTGAAATAGCCTATGTCGAGAAATGCATCTTTCTGCACCGAACTCAATTTATCATAACTTACTTGCACGACCTCTCCAATATAAGTGGTGGGACTTTGAGCAAGTATTTTCAGTTTGTTTTCCCAATGATTTATTTTTTTCTCACAAAGCTCTGTACCCAATATTTTGAGAGCTAGTGGATGGCCTCTTGCATAATGGACAAACTCATCCGAAAGCTTCGTGAAATCTACCTTGGGAGGAATGGCTTGACCATCATGAAATGCATGATGGCGAAAAAGTTGTAAGCCGTCTTTGTGGTTTAATTGCCGGACCACATAAGTGTCATGAACGAGACCTTCTAATAAGGATATATCATTTGTTGCAATGACAATCCTGCTGCCATCTCTGACCCACTCATGTTTATTGTGAAGATCATATTTCCCAAGAAGAGCATATATTTGTTCCCTTCCACTAACATCATCAAGAATGACAAGAACTTTGCATTTGATATCATCTATTTGAGGATTTTTCTTCTCCGGTAGTAGAATTTCTAAAAGTGATACGGGCAAGCACTTTAAATTGTCTTGATATGAATTTTCACGGATTCGATCGACGAACGCGAGCCTAGAAAACTTTCCCTTCCACTTCTCAATGAGTTCCTTCAGCAGTGTAGTTTTACCAATTCCGGGCATCCCAACAAGTCCAATGAAACGAGTTTTAGTGTCGTTTAGATCCAGCTTCTCTTCTAATTCCTTTAGGCGTTGTTCGATTCCAAAAGTCTTATCCTTTTCACCCCCTAAGGAAGTTCCAGTGTCGCTATATTCTGAAGGTTTCTCAGAGGCGTTTTGGCTTCCCTCCAATGGAATTTTTGTCAGCTGCTTCTTAACCTCCTCCACAATGTGTTTGAGTATTTCACTCTCGGGGCTGCAAGACGAATGAGGAAAATAACTAGTGAGATCGTGACCTTCCTTAAATCCTATAGGTGTGAAACAATTTTTGTTTTAACATTTTTTGAAACAAAATAAAAGGCTCTCCACTACTGAAGCAATTAAAGAAAATATGTTATATGTGCTATACTCGGCTTTATCAATGTTTTTAATATCTTTTTTTTTATCGTATTATATTAGTATTACATTGTGTTTTGTTGTATTTTAGAAATCCTATAGTGTTTTTTGTGTACATTTTGGTGTGGTTTGCGTGTCTTTTGAGCAATTTCAGATTCAAATAATGGAAGATACACATTTGTATTTTTACAAGGTACACACACAAGGGAGAAAGAAGATGTATTTCTTTCTACATGAATTCTATTTTGAAAGCTCATGTTGGGAGAACAAGAACGAGGAATAATTTTGGAGCCCCAAAAGCTATCAACAAAAATATACTCAAGGGAACCAATGTGAATATGGTGAAAGATATCAATCTTCGGACATAGAGTATGACTATGGAGCACTCTATTCTTCCCCAATCTCTAATGAAGAAGAGAATTGCAACTTGTTGAAGTTGATTTTGTAAGAGAAAGAGAAGTTTAATGAGAGTCTTCGCATAAATGACACCAAGATGGGTGTTTGGATTGTGGTTGATAAGAGAAGGAAAATAATGTGCAAAAAGAGTAGAAATATGATAAATTACATCTTAAGATGGATAGAACAATCAGAGTAAAGTTTAGTATGCGTGAATTGTTATCTTTCTTAGATGAATTTCGTGATTGTCTAAAAAAAAATTTCTTAAGAAAAAATTACCAAAGCATGAATCTCTTGAAAACTACCTCCAAAAATTCTTTACCAAAAACAATTGAGAATTATTTGTTTTTTATTTACGAGACCACGCCAAATACTTGAATGAATGTTAAAGATATCTTTACAACTTGATTGTGAGTTTTTGCAAATAATTAGAAGATGAAATAAAATTATTCATACATTGAAATGAGTATGGAGAAGTACGAAAGAGTATGATAAAGTGCTACATCGATATTTCATTCGATTGTAGTAGTATGCACATTAGGTTTAATTGATATGTTAATCAAGTTGGCGATTGTGGTTCCATCCAACTTTAGATATATTTATAATGTAAACTTATTTTATAAGTATTAGAAAAACAATTGTGCTGCTTTTTATGTAAACAAAAATTCTGGAATTGAAAGAGTCAGCCACACCGTTCGTTAGTAATAAATTACAAACCATTAAATAAAGCCTCAAAATGGATCTTAGAAAAACATATATAATATATCATTTTATTATCACCTTAAATATCTAAGTCTTAAAAAAAATTTTAATAGTAATTTTAAAAATCTTAAGAATGATTATAAACAAAATGAAGATATATTAAATTGATAGAGGAAAGTATTAATTTCATTTGACAAAATTATTAAGTATTCATTTGATTAAATGTACAAGAACCTTTTATAGCCAAATATATAGTTTTCTTAGAGTATTAATTGTTTTGAAACATCTAATTTTCATATAGCCAAAAAAATTAAATCTAAAGTTATTCATAACTCACAACTAACAACAAGCTATATATTTTGCCCAAGTTAATTTACTAAATATTAAAATATGTTAATATAAATTGTGATGAAATTTTTTAATTACTATAAAAAAGAACTCAAATTAAGTGTAGTCATGTTCGAGTATGACGTTTAGAATAAGTTACTGATATCCAAAATTTGGCTCACATAGTATAGTAGTTTAATAAAAAAAATTAATTTAAAAGATCTACCTAAGGATATTTAGATAGAGTAGATAAATTGAAATGAGGGTTATAAAATTACACTAATTAAATAAATAAATAAATAAATAAATATATATATATATATATATATATATTATAATACATAATATTTTCACTGTTTTTATAATTATCGTTTTCTCTTTATATTGTGTGTTTTTCAGAAATATACTTAAAAGAATTGTGAAACTAATTCCATTATGTTGTAATTAGTTTAACAAAATTGTAAGTTTGTAACTAAGTTTTATGAATGTTTTACATTAAACTAAGTTATGTGATATCACATAACAATATTTTTATATCACTAAATTATTTTTTAACATATATTTTGATTTATCTACTATAACAAACAAAACTAATTCTTGGATTCTGAAACATTCTATATGACAACTTAAATATATGAGTGAATCTTTAAAACCATATTTTGAAATTTCAAATCCAAAATTTTTATGTATTAATTTATGATTTGTGCGATAAAAATTTAACATGATATTTACATACGATTATAACAAAACTTTACCAAACTTGTACAAGAAAACACATATACTGATTAACACGTTTCAATCTAGTATATGTATACCATTTACGTCTAAATGTTACCAATAACATACAATTAAATATCAATTCATTAACGTTTCCAATTATACTGGTTTTTAGTTTTTACGATATCATCTTTTGGAAAATCAATAACTTTATTTCTAAAATTTGTTACTCCATGTTGTTGGTGATTTAGAACTAGTTGTAATCATTTGGGAAAAATCAATACCTTTTATCGTGCACCGGGGTGCCCATAATCTTAGAGATCGCTTTCAAAGCTTCCTTCCACTCTCTCTTCCTCTCATCACCCTTCGCCAGATCCCTGAATGCATCACCGAAGTCTCCCTTCAAGCCTTTCACGGTGGATGGCTCCACGTTGTAGAAGATGGGAATAGCCACGAGTTTGCCTTCATCCACACATTCCTTGATCTTCGCCAGCTCTCTCAAGCACCATTCTGATTCTGTGTATTTCTCGGAGAAGATAACCACAGCGATTCTTGATTTTTCTATCCTCGTCAATAGATTTTCTAGGTGTTCGCCTCTGTCTTCATCGTTGTCGAAAAAGACGTTAATGTTATGAATTTTCAAGGCCGTGACGAGATGGCTTACGAATCCAAGGCGCAACTCCCCACGAAAATTAATGAACACTTGATGTTGTGGTGGTCGTTCGTCGGGTGTGGAAGAGGATTTCAACATGGCGAGTAGCCGAGAACACTGTTTCAATCTAGTTGGGTTGTTTGGAGAAACAAGGCTCACTTACCAGTTACGTTGAATCATCTATTAACTTCAGATTTTGGTTCTTCTTTATCAGAAAAAAATAATTAATAATAATTGCAACTGTCCATTACTCCATTGTATTATTTTCTTGCTCCAATAAGTTCCCAGCATAATTTTATTTCATATTGCAAAAAACAATTTTGCTTTGGACGAATAGTTGACATGGTCTCAAAATTTGGAAATTTCCTTAGAAGATGTATAAATTAATCGTTGCCATTTCAGATTTACTATTAGACAGTGTCTATTTTCAATTATACCTTTTTCAAGATTTTTAAAAAAAAATCTGTTTTCCTAATTCCATTAAAAAAATGGGTGATTTAGCTCAGAGACAAAAACAGGTAAATAAATAGTTCAGAAACAATTAGTTTCTCTGTTTAGGTATGGCGGCAAATAAATTGAACAAATGGGTTTGAAGTTGAAAAAAATCATGAAAATTAGTTGCGAGCATAATTTAATTCATATTGCAAAAGACAATTTGGCTTTGGACGAATAGTTGACATGGTCTCATATTTTGAAAATTTCTTTAGCAAATGTATAAATTAATCGTAGCCATTTCAGATTTACTATTAGACTAGATAACAACCCGCACGATGTGCGGGATGAAGTGATTCAAGTAAAATTATTATGATTAAAATTATTATTCGGGATCCAAGATCCGTTTGTGTAAAACGAAACATGTTACAATTTTTTTTTTTTTATTCAAATTTGGGACTATTTCATATAAGAATATGTTTTACCCGTGAAATATTTGAACCTTGAATAAAGCTTCAACGTGATAAAAAAGTATTGACGAAATGTTATGGCAATATGTCTTTCCGTATGTTTTAAAGATTTCGAGATTTTGTAGTATAAAAAGAAATTTTTTTTTTTTTAATAAATATAAGAAATCCAAAATTTAGCAAAGATGAGATTTGATAGTTTCTAAGCTAAGATTTTGTAGTGTTCCAAATCTAAAATTCTTAGATTATGAATGGATTATTTACGAAATGGTTATAATGTGGCCAGATTTTGGTTTATATACAAATGTGGTTATAATGTTTTTCTTCGAAAAGTTAGAACTCCTCCAAAAATAGGATTTTAAGTATTCGTAACATATATAGAAAGGAGATTATCTTATTTATTTAAGTAAAAAATGTATGAAAGATGTAAAGATTTTTTAGTTTTGAATTCGAGATTCTTGAACCAAATGTATATATTTTATCATTTAAATATAAACATAAATATAAATATAAATAAAAAAATTGTTTACCCATCCGCTAAAGAAAATTTATATAAATGTATATAAAGAAAAATATAAATATAAAAATATAGTAATATAAGATAAACAAAAAGTGTATGTTTTTAATTATTAATGGGATATATGGATGTATGAGACTAATGGCAAATTCTGTAAATAGTCTAATAAATCTTGGGTAATTATCTAAATAGAAGCCAAATCATTGTGAGAGCGACACATCAGCGTGGCAATCTTGTTAATAACACATGATGGTAAGGTTTTTTTAAAAAAATGTTTCTCTATTAATATATAGGGGATAGTATCTATTTTGAATTATATACATTTTTCAAGATTAAAAAAAAAAAAAAAAACATAACCTTTTTCCCTCCATTAAAAAATGGGTGTTTAGCTCAAAGACAAAAGTGGGTAAATAATTATAAATTAGCTCCTCGTCTACAAAAGTGGGTCTCTTTCATGGATCAAGCTTATCAATAGCTGACTTGGTCCAAATGACAAACCTACCAAGGTGACCACCATGAGCTAATTTTTTTTTTTTTTTGAATATTAATTAGGAGGTTCTGGACCAAAGCCCGTAATCCCCCTAGGCCTAAAACTACATCATGTAATATTAGTTTCGTCCCAAGCGTCACTCGAACCGGCGACCTCTACGCTTCGCCTAGGGTCTTTACCAGTTAAGCTAACGACACTTGGTCACCATGAGCTAATTTAAACAAGTTAAGTCTCTCAACATGACAAAGCTAAACACGAGGAAGGTTCCTAAAAGCTTTCACAATCTTGGCTCCTTCAGTTCCATAAACAACAAGAGTAGGCCTGGGATAATTACCCGAACCGAAAATTCCGACCCGACCGAACCGATAAAATTGAATTCGGTTCACAATCGGTTACTACACAAAAACCGATCGGAAGGATGTCAAATAATCTTCGGTTTTCTCGTCGGGTCGGGTCGGTTCGGTTTTCCGATCGGTTAACCGAAATTTTTAACCTAACTATAAATATCTAATTCTAACCCTAAACGACCTAACTCAGCCTCCAACCTCTCTCAGTCTCTCACCTTTGGTCGTTCTCATCTCTCAATTTTCTCTGTCGCAACCTAATCTCTCTGAGACATTGAAGCTCAATCATGTCTTCTTCCTTCAATTCTCAGCCTTTCTTATGTGTTCATCTTTCGTTCTAGCCTTCTAGGCAAAGGTTAGTTCGATTATTCCTTGTTCTCAGACTTTTGTCCGTGTTCATCCCTAGATCTCAGTTTGGGTAAGGATTTGAGATTCAAGATCTAGGATGTCAAACCGTCGTTCTTCTCCGCCGCTGCAACCGCAACTAGAGCCGCCGCTGCAACAGCTTCAAAGAAGGAGAAACCCTAATAAATTCGGTTATTTTCGGGTTTTATACACAAAACCGAAATAACCGGTTTCCGAACCGACCGAACCGAAATCAATTTCGGTTATCTTCGGCAACATTTAAAATTTCACAATTAACCCGAAACCCGAACAAACCGACCCGACCCGACCCGAAAACCCGAACTCGCAGGCCTAAACAAGAGGACCTAATAGAGAGTATGGTTTAGTTAACCATACAATCGATTTTGTAACGTAAACCGGTATACTATAAACCGGATTTGCCTCAACGTACAAAGTATCTGTATTTCTCATTAAAGTCAACACAACGTACAAAGCTCTGCTTTTATAGTAAGAGGCAAATCCGGTTTATAGTTTATCGGTTTACATTACAAAATCAATTGTATGGTTAACTAAACCATACTCTCTATTAGGACCTTTCCTAGAAATGTTACGAAAATCCATCGAAGTATATCTGTAATAAAAAAAAAAATTATTTTTTTATTTTTTGACATCTTTGGATTGATAGATCCGATCCATAGTCAATCTCTACTACGCGGGGTAAAAAAAAAATTCTATTAAACATCATATATATTATGAAATGAAACTGAAGCTAAAAAAACACCATACTAGAGGCTATTTTTATTTCATGATAGGAGGTTATAGTAATATATCACGATAGCGATAGAAAACAATATATATATTTGACTTGTGAAGTAAGTATAATATATATGTATATATGATGTAGTAAATATGGCTACATCATATATACATATATTATAAAGAAAGGAAACAAAACTCCACTAGAGGCTATATTTATTTCAAAATAGGGATCCAAAGCTGTAGTAAATAGTAATATATCATATTTAGTGCGCAAAAAAACCAAAAATAAAAAAAACCGAACCTAAATAAATGGTTTGGTTTGGTTATGGTTTAGCCTTAAAATCTATTTGGTTGTCATTTTTATTAAGTATTTGGTTTAAGTTTGGTTTGGTTTTTGATTAAAATTAAGGATAAATATATTATATTGCCCATTTTATATTGTGATTAATACTGTAATAGTATTATTAAAAAAAATTATTGGACTTATAATTATTGATCTCTTAGTAATATATAATTATTGATATATTAGTTTTATACTACGTATACCTTTATTTATGCATCAAATTTATATTTTGTTTGTAAAACATGGCAAAACCTTAAAAAAATCGGAACCAAACCGAACCAAGATACATATAGTTTCAAATTATGTAAAAAAACGTAAAAACTGAACCGTAACCAAACCAAATTACATACGGTTTCTATATGGTTTTAGTTTTTATACTGTAAAACCAAAAAAAACAAACCGAACGCCCACCCCTATATCGTAATGCCAATAGGAAACCATTCAAGGATATTTGTTTGACTCGCTATATAAATATGGTCTCCTCATTCGGGGTCGCAGATAAAAAAAAAAAAACACAAATTTGCTTTCGGATTTTTGTTTCAAAAATCAAATATGTAGATGAAGTAATAAATGAATTAAAGGATATTTTTCAACAAGATTGTGTTTCAGTTTTTGATCTTTACTTATTAGTTTGAAAATTTATTGTTAAAACAAAAAAATCACAAACCAAAAACCATAGGATCTTGAAAGTCACGGGTTTGATCAACGTTGGGAGGCGTCCGCTCTTAATAGAAGAGTTACATACCCACGGACCCTGCACCTCTTAGCCATAAACAAAACAAAGAAAAAAACACATTTAAATGTCTATGAGATTTTCTTATTTATTATAAACGTGGGTTTACTGAGATTTCCTTATTTCTTCTAAACGTCATATACATTATACAATATCTAAAATAGCAATATCACTTATTTTAAAATCTAAATTTTTCTATTTTTCTAATTGAATATACCACTATTTCCATTAGCATAAAACCATGCGTTATCTTAACAAAAAATTCATAGCACTTATTTTTCCAATTGAATATACCACTATTTCCATTAGCATGAAATCTTGCGCTACCAAATTATTGTTATCTTAACAAAAAAGTATATTAACAAAAATAAAACCACGGGTCAATTGATTCAAATTTATTTAATGTATTTAATATTTATAGAGATTATTTAGTTTTATAAATATAGAACAAAAATAATCACACCATGTTTAACAAAATATGAAGTCTAACAATAATAATAAAATGATTAAAATTTTTAAATCCAACTAAAACCGTTTGAGAAGAACCGAAGAACTGAAAGAGTTCTAAAAATAATTGAATAGTGAATACACTAAAAGTCCGTAACCTTATATTTTATTCCAAAAGACCAAAATCAAATACATTTTGTTAAACGGTTAAATCCAAGCCCAATCAGTTCAACCGGTTCACTGGGTTACGAGTTAGTGGCTGGTTTTTGTGGATTTTTCGGTTTTGAAATTATCGGATATTAGCACTAAACCCTAATCTGAAAAGTGTATGAGTCAAAGGTCAACCATTCGGACCGGACGGTTCAGATTGGGTGTAAAAACACTGAAAACATGACATACATTTTATTTTTGGGGGATTAGCAAAAATACCCCTTTTCTCATGCCCCTTTTCGAAAATGCCCCTTTTAGATGTCCATTTTCAAAAATACCCCTTTTTAAATCTGAAATTTTTATAAAGTTTTATTAGGTTTATAAGGTACTTATGGATTGTAACTACTACTTGAAGACTCGATCCAAGTATTTATAAGGTTTTATAAGGTGTTTTTAAAGGTTTTACAAGTTATTTTAAAGGATTTTTAAGGTTTTTCAAAGGTTTTACAGATATTTTAAAAGGTTTTTAAAGGTATTTAAAATGCATTTATAAAGTATTTATAAAGTATTTATAAGATTTTAGATACATAGAAATGTAGTTTGTGTATGTTTTAATAATATTACATACATATTTGGGTAAATCTTATATTTTTAAGAGCATTTTTTATAAGGTTTTAAAAAAGGGGTATTTTTGAAAAGTGGCATTGAAAAAGTGGCATTATTAACAATTTCCCATCTTTTTATACTATAACATTATTTACTTCTCAAAAAAAATTACAAAATTATTTTATAAAAAAAAATTCTATCGGTGATGCAGCACGGATTATGATTTAGTAAGAGATTAATAGTCATACCAAATTTCTAATAAATGTAGATTTGGAATTATTAAAATTGTGACATAATAACTAAGTTATTTGGGAAATAAAAAATTAAGTGGGTTGTCATTCTCACATAATAAATTAAATTATTAAAATTGTGACGTAATAATTTAGAGGCTATATATTTATTTCATGATCCCGATAGAAGGCTATATCATGATAGAAAACAATATTTATTTGACTTGTGAACTAAATATAATATATATGCATATATCTTGTAGTAAATATGGCGTCCTTAATATCAGATAAAAAAAAAAGAAAAAAAAACAAATCACCACTAGAGGCTATATTTATTTCTAAATAGGGATAAGAGTTGTAGTAATATATCATAATACTAATAGGAAACCATATTTATTTGACTCGTTAAATAAATATGGGCTCCTCAGTCAGGGTTGCATATTTGCATATACAGTAGAAATGATTTTTTTTCAATAAACTCAAAACTGGTTTTGTTTTTTGAGAAAAAATTACGTAAATGAAGTAATAACTGAACTTAAGATACTTTTCAACAAGATTATGTTTGAATTTTAAGTTTTCAATTAGTAGCTTTTAAATTTATAGCATAAACAAGAAAACAAAAAAAAATTTATAGCAAACACAAAAAATTGAAAGACCAATATCCAAAAGTTAAAAACGTACTATTTTGAAAAGTCAGAGTTCGATTTTGAAAAGTCAGGGTTTAATGCAGGCTACGTGGGCCATTAACTATGATTAAAAAAGAGTTAATAGTCCACGTAGCCTGATTTAAAAAAGAAAACAATTAAATGTCTATTGTCAATTGTACCCAAACTCTCTTATTCTTCTACAGTTCTACTGATATTTCTGTGACGACATGTCGACAAGAATAGGAAACCATATTAATTTGACTCGTAAATAAATATTGCCAATTGTTTGGAAGCGAATGAGGACTCTAGGATGGTTGACAATGGAATGCTTAAGGAAACGTAATCGTTTTACAGATTTGGTTTAAAATGCGAGCGGAATATTCACAAACATAAAAATTCCACCAAAATTGAAGGTTTCTTTTAACTTGAGAGGCACGAAATAATGACCGAGAGTGAGCAAATCTTTTACATCAAGTTAATCTGTTTTAACGTATAAAAAAATCTAAGTAATTTTTTTAACAAATACTCGGCCTGTTCAACATGTTCATCAGGTCGCAGGTTTTATGGATTTTTCGGTTTTAAAATTTTTGGATATTAGTACTAAACCCAATCCAGAAAAGTTTCTGAGTTACGGGTCAACCAATCGGACCCGACGGTTCGGATTAGGCGTAAAAACACTGAAAAATGACATACATTTTATTTATTTTAATACTATAACATTACTTACTTCTCAAAACAAGATTTACAAAATTATTTTATAAAATAAAATTCTATCAGTACTGTAGCACGGATTATGATATAGTAAGAGATTAATAGTAATACCAAATTTCTAATAAGGGTAGATTTGGAATTATTAAAATTGTGACATAATAACTAAGTTATTTGGGGAATAAAAAATTAAGTGGGTTGTCATTCTCACATAATAATTTAGAGGCTATATTTATTTCATGATCTCTATAGAAGGCTATATCACGGTAGAAAACAATATTTATTTGACTTGTGAACTAAATATAATATATATATATATCGTGTAGTAAATATGGCGTCCTTAATCTATATATAATAGCAATCTCAATAAATATCTTTTGTAACTTTGAACGGTTGCGTTTTTTTATCGCAACTTTTCGTTTAAATATTTACGGTTATTTTTACGGTTGTGTCTTTTTATTGAATTTTTTCTTTGAGTTTTCGTTGAATTATTTACGGTTATATTTGTTCAGTTCCAGTCATATCTTTTCAGTTTAAGATTATATCTTTATAGTTAAATTTATTCATTTAAAATTACATATTTCCATTATATATTTTTTTACTGCATTTTTTTGTTTAGTTAGTAATACTACGAATTTTTTTACATAAACCATTAGACTACATATAAAATTGGTTTTATTAACCAAAATAAAAATTTCAATAAGTGCATTTTGCACTTTTGAACAGTTGTGTATTTTTATCGTAACTTTCCGTTAAATTATTAACGGTTATTTTTTCGGATGTGTTTTTATCGCAACCCTTCGTTAAAATATTGACTGTTACTTTTTTTGTTGACGGTTATTTTTATGTTGTGTTTTTTTATTGCAACTTTCCGTTAAAATATTGGCAGTTACTTTTTTTGTTTGTGTCTTTTTATCGCAACTTTCTGTTAAAATATTGACGGTTATTTTTTCTCGGTTTTGTCTTTTTATCTCAACTTTCCGTTAAAATATTGACGGTTGTTTTTTCTCGGTTGTGTCTTTTTCTCGCAACTCTTCGTTAAAATATTGACGGTTACTTTTTTGTTGACAGTTATTTTTCCGGTTTTGTCTTTTGATCGCAACTTTCCGTTAAAATATTGACGGTTATTTTTTTCGTTTTTATCTTTTTATCGCAACTTTCCGTTAAAATATTGACGGTTATTTTTTCTCGGTTGTGTCTTTTTATCGCAGCTCTTCGTAAACACAATAACATATATTTGTTGAAAATGAGTTCCCCGCGACATCGCGAGGGTTCATAACTTAGTATTAGATAAAAAAAAAGAAAAAACAAATCACCACTAGAGGCTATATTTATTTCTAAATAATGAGTTGTAGTAATATATCATAATACTAATAGGAAACCATATTTATTTGACTTGTTAAACAAATATGGCCTCCTCAGTCAGGGTTGTATACTTGCATATAATAGAAATTAATTTTTTTTCAAAAAACTCAAAAACTGATTTTGGTTTTTGAGAAAAAATTACGTAGATGAAGTAATAACTGAACTTAAGATACTTTTCAACAAGATTATGTTTGAATTTTTAGTTTTTACTAAGTAGTTTTTAAATTTATAGCAAAAACAAAAAAATTGAAATACCAAAATCCAAAAGTTGCCCAAGCATCTGTTGTCTAGTGGTAGAGGAAGCTTTGGGAATGAGTGAAACTCCCAAACCTGAGTTCGATTCTCCCTAGAAACAAAAACACATTTGTTTCGGACTCTGTCAGTTGGGCCTTGGCCCAATTGGTTTACCTGGTAGTCAGAAATGCAGGCGGCCTGACTACCCCCTGGCATTAGTCGGAAGGCACTCTAAACTCGGATCAGGCAGCGTGGTGACCCAATTCTGGATCTCATGGATCTCATGAATCTCATGGCCCGTTCGACCCGAGTCCGCTCGGATCTCATGGTGTCCGTTGAATCGTTGAACCGTTGAACCGCGGGAGTAGTCCACTCTGTAGCACCTTGGTGTGTTCCTACCGAAGCTAACCGGATCAGCCGATAAGGTTTAATAAAAAAATAAAAATAAAAAATCCAAAAGTTAAAAACGTACGATTTGAAAAGTCAAGGTTCGATCGACTATGAGAGGTTTGCTCTCCAAAAAAGAGTTAATGGCCCACGTAGCCTGCATTTAAAAACAAAAAAAATTAAAAGTCTATTGTCAATTATAACCAAACTCTTATTTTCTACTGATATATTCATATTTCTGTGACGACATGAGTAGGAAACCATATTAATTTGACTCGTAAATAAATATTGCCAATTGTTTGGAGGCGAATGAGGACTTTTGGATGGTTGACAATGGAATGCTTAAGGAAACGTAATCGTTGTACAGGTTTGGTTTCAAATGCGAGCGGAATATATATTCACAAACAGAAAAATTCCACCAAAATTGAAGGTTTCTTCTAACTTGAGAGGCACGAAGTAATGAACGAGAGTGAGCAAATCGTCTACATCAGCTGCGTTGAAGAGGTACGATACTCCTTCGTCAGCCACCTCTTCGAAGCTCTTTCCCAGAAAGGCATACCCGATGTCTTCGTTGATAGCGGCGATCTGCTTTCCAACGAGTCTCAATCAAAGGTCGAAAGATCTAGGGTTTCTGTGATAGTTTTACCCGGAAACCGTAAGGTATGCCTTGACAAGCTCGTGAAGGTTCTCGAGTGCCAGGGGACCAATGACCAGGTGGTGGTTCCGGTGTTGTACGGCAACAGAACAGTGGAGGCTGAATGGCTTAGCGCGCTGGATTTGAGAGGTTTCCCATCAGTTCACCAGTCCAGGTATTCACGTTATTTTGCTGTTTCTTCGCCTTAGCTATTCACATTAGGTTAGGTTTCTAAATTAAGCTTTACTTATGAGAAAGAACAAAAAAAAGAGTTATAAATGAATAGTAGCAGAGCAAGTATTGTTCCACTACATGCTGATAAATGAATTCTTTTGTCGAAATTTATGTTTAGTCATGTTAATAGCTAACACAGTGTGTTGAGTATCATGAAATTCCAACTCAAAAACTTTTGTATCATCCGTCCCGCCATATAAGCCAAGACAGCATATTATTCATCCGATCTTGCCAAAACATTTTCTTTAAACTTCACCCACGAACAAAACTGCACAACAACTCATGAAGCTTATTCACCTGAAGAAAGAGGGGAAAAAGGGGTGAGTAAAGAATACTCAGTGAGGGGAATCAACTCTGCCCACTGAAACATAAAACATTTTCTTAAGCTATACAACCATCATCATAACATATAAACTTAGACACTAGCAATCACATAACATACTTTACTTACTAGCCTACTTACTAAACACAACAACATTCATGACATTCTTCTTAACCACATAACCATACATACATCGTTAGGTCCAATCATCCTCGTAATGACTAGAACCTCCTGAGTGGAGGCTGGCCCTCGTGGCTCAGACACTCCCATTCCGGGCTCGTCAGCCGTTCTTGACCAGCTGTTAACCCGTCGGTCCATCACTGTCCATCATTACTAGGGAGACGTGACCTTTCCAGAGACGTCTTACTTGTCATCTGATTCTCTCTGGTATGACTGGAATAAGCTTCGTAAAACCCCAACTTGAAACTACTCTTTTCCCTTCATCTTCCTCCTTATATACTTCTATTTTTGCTTTGTCCCTTCTCTGATCTCCTTCATCTTCGCTTCCCCTTATTGTGATGAACCATATCTCTATTTCCCTTGCTTCATCTTTGCGATGGTGATGATATCCTCTCTGTGACGTCTCCACCCCCGTCTCCATTTCATCTCTCTCCTCGTCTCTTTCTTCTTCTTTATTTCTCCATGGATCATGATCAGGTTCATTCTCTGATTTGCTCCTTCTCCAGATCAACGTAACATAGTGGTGAAGAGTAGCACCACATCGACGGTAGATCGAGACACTAACGGAAATGTTGATCAGTTGATGGAGTGGTGGTGGTCTCGACGGTGATGAACGATAACGCACCGACGGCTAGCTTTGTGTCGTTCTTTAGGGTTTGAGGTTTGATTCTTAATTACTCCTTTTGTTAAAAACGAAGACGGCTATACATGTGCATTTACATAAATAATGTGGGAGGGAGGTGTTACAACTTTCACGGGATTCCAACTCAAAACTAATTGAAAATGAGTGACAATGTGTGGATTGGCCCATTTAAAGTTGATATGAGCTTGTTTTTTTGGCTTTAGCTCTAATAACCGGTGATGAATAATCCAGCTTAGAACTAAGAATCGAATAGCCTAAGCTTAAAGAACATAGATAATTAAAACAAGCTTCTTCTTAACCCAAATCTCTCTTACAGAATTAGGTTAATTGTTAGAAGTTGGTTTCTTGTTGAGGTTTTGAGGATCCTTTTATAGACTCTCTTACAACCGACTAAACCAAAACCTTAATCCTAATGTTAAAAGGAAAACTAACAAAACCCAATATTTATTAGAAAACCATAAAACTATAACACTTAAACTCTAATAATCGTATAATTACTCCCCTCCTCGACTAGGAGCTTGTCCTCAAGCTATATCGCTTGGTTTCACTCTAGCAGCTTCTCCATATTCCACCAGGTCCTCCTCTTCGAATGGTTCGTCTTCCTGATTATCCTTATAATTGACTAGCACGATGTGAAAAGGGATTGGTTTGCAAACATGCTTTTGTGTGAAGATTTCAACACAGTTGTAACATAAACCTTTTGCGCATCGCTCCGTCATTTATGCGCTGGTCAATTTTTTAAAAAAACTGTTGTTGAGAAGCTTGTTTCACTTTTGTTTGTTGAGGCAACAAAGCTTCTTCGCCTTTTCCGCTTTGGCTCCCACCACTTCTTGTCAACGTTGGCCTAGTTATCGAAATTGAATATCGAGCTAGTGGTGCAAAGTGTCCTCCAAACGTTCTAGCACGTCTATCACCATCAATCTTGTATTCATTATTATGTGCAACTCCAAAGCTTCGAAGATCGTTTCGGGTCGTAGATTTTCAACTTCTTTTGGCAAATTATCAGTTAAGCCAGCACAATATTGCCACACCCGTTAACCTTGTTTGTCTCCCAAGACACTCCACGAATTGATTAAGGTACTCATCTATTGTTCATGTGTTACATAAACTGCTTAATTCGCCCACGAGATTTACTGCATCCGCTCTTCCAAACCTGCTCTTACGGATGCGTTTAAACTCAGCCCATCCAAGTTGATGTGTAATCAGCCTCCGTAGGTTATGGTTCTAATGATATGCTTCTCCCGTTAATACAAACGTCGACTGCCGTACCCTAGCTTCATCACTGAACACTCCTTGGTTTTCAAAATAATCTTCACACTTCTGAATCCATTCAACTATATTGGTCGTTCCATCGTACGGTGGAAACTCCATCTTAGCTTTGTTTCCCACAAACGTATTGTTATCTCTTTCACCAATTTCTTTCCCTTCATAGCCACTTCTCTGTTGGGGTCGGATCCCACACATTTTCGGTAGGATCCACTTGGATCTGTCCACGTCATTATTACATAATAATCCTCTCGGAATTCAAGATATTTTATTGAACTTAACCGGTCGGGAGTTCGATTCAGTCCAATAGGAGAGTTCGATCTTTGCCAGTATGGAGTTCGCTCTTATTCGATATATAGTTCGCATAGAGAAAGGCCGAAGCGAGGAGAATATTGTTCGAGGCTCGCAGTAGCATCAAAGCGCGGGAGTTCGGAGTCAACAAGAAAGAGTTCGGAAAACCCATGTGAAGCCCAAGATAGTTCAAATTCGAGCCGTTTCGGTCAAATTGTAAGTTACATGATTAATGCGGATCAATATAATTATGAGCAGTAAATGATCGCATTAATCATGTTTTCTCTATAAAAACAACCTCAAACGCATGTGTTTGTGGGAGAGATTTTTACAGATTACGATTAAGCAATACAACATAATTTTCCCTTTTTACTACTTCGCAAGGCTTTACGCATTTCGTTCTTATCAAATTTCTTTACTTTTTCTTCCTGTTTAATTTTCCTTTCGAATTCCCATATTCATTTTGTTGATTTTAAGAGTTTTTCTCCACTGAAATACTTAAAGATAATTGAGTGTGAATCCTACATCCACATTCTCCTTCCCATCTTCCTGTTTTCTTGGATTTCCTCTATCGTATACGTGAATTTTTTTCCCTCAAGAGCTGCTCCAATCGATCTCACAAGCCACTCACCACCTCCGTTAGTTAGACGGTGGCGTCTTTCCACGCCCATAGATCGTTTTGTCCAAGCTGAAGGACACAAATTCAACTCTCCTCCGCCTATTATGGCTTCGCTGCCCTGTTTTCCCTTAGCTATGTAGGCGGTTTCCTTTTCCTCTCCCCTTACACCGCTTTCCACCACCAGGGCAAGAGCCTCCAACTTGTCCAAGACTAGGTTTTTTTCTGCCGCCCAGCTCTCCCTTAGCTTCTCCTGCTCGTCGCGAAGCTCTTCAACCATGGATTTCATCTCCTCTCGCTCCCCTTGTTGAGCCGTAACGATGACTTCCAAGCACACCTATTGTGCCGTCATTGTCTCTTGAAGTTCACCGATTGTTACTTGTATCGGTGGCAGCTTCACGTTGAGCTCCTTCCTCATGTCCAATATCTCTTTCATGAGATCTGTTTTGTGTTCCTCCATAATTGTCTGATTGCTTGAGTAATTACCTGATACACTTAACTACAAGACAATATATCCGGGGTCGATCCACAAAGACCAATGATACTCTAAGGATTTTCAAGACTCGTTCTTAGGTAAAGCTAGCGGAAAGGGTGTGTGGTTTTTGGTTATCAAGTAAAACGATAAAATAGGTGATAAAGAAACGATTGATTAAGAAATAAGATAAAAGCGCTGGGTTTTAGGAAATTTCTCAGGGATTGAGAAACAATCGAAATCAATGAATCGAGGGTAAATAATTAAGAACCGTTATAGAATATGGATCACGAAAATAAACTAATCTTCTTTCAAGAAATCAGCCCCTAAACATAAAATTAACAATTACTAAACTCTCATTTGCAATCATGAAATCAAATTAGCATTAAAATCAAGTCAATAAGTTCACAACATTTTAACATCAACTCTCGTTGGCTAGAAGAGTGTTGCTCATTTCAAATTGATTCATGCTAAGTTCTCAAATTAGGTGATCAAACTAATTCAAGCATTAAACGCATTCAAGATGAAGAAACTAAGAAAAATAGATAAAAGAAACTCACCTTTTCCAAAAACATGTAAAAACCCCTTAACTTTTTTTTTGGGTTTTTAAACTCTCACCTTTTAAAAAATGGTAAAATAACTCTTAATATTAATTAACCAAACAAAAACCAAATAAATACCAAATAAACTATTATATTAAAAACAAATAGATAAAACAACTTAGTTTGTAATAAAGTTTTTCAAATTCTATTTTACGATCTTTCTTTCCAAAATTGATTTTTTGTTTTTTACGATATGAAAAGAAATCAGTTTTGTTGTCATTAAAAATAGTTATGTAAACTATAAAAATTTATAGATTAGCCAATTATGTTTATTTTTTGTTCGAATTTATTCTAAATTTTCAAGTTTTGAATTTAAAATGGGTCAAAATTATTATCATAATTTTTTCTAAACTTGTGTGATCCGAACCAAATAAAAAAAAACAAAAAGGAAAAAAAAAATGTTGACAAAAAAAAAAACCAAATAAAATTTATTATTATAAATTCATATTCAGCTCGGTATAAAAGTTTATATATCGCTCTTACTATTACAACATTAGTTTGGTCTCACGTTGATGAATTTCTATAACTCAACCGAATTAATCTTGATTAATTGTTATTTTCAATTATTATATAAAATTAAGAAAAATATCATATATAACATAAAATACGTACTTTTATCCAAAATTTAATCAAACCTAAACTCGACCTAAATAAATTTTGGATATAGTTTGGATAACAATAAATGAAACCGATTGTCAGAGCTAGTAAATTTAAATTGATTACATGACAAAAATTTCAATGGTAACAAACCGTTTTACTATATCTCAACTAGATTTGAAGTAACAATTTTATATAATTTTTTACACAAAAACAAAAAAAAAAATAATTTGGAAAAAATTGTAAAATAGAATTTAGGAAAAAAGAATCTTAAACCAAATTATTTTTTATTTATTTAATAGTATAATGGTTTGTTTGATTTTAAAATTATTTTATTGATATTAGGTGTTATTTTATCTTTTACTAAAAAGTGATGGTTTAAAAACGGGAAAAATGTGCGAACTTTCAAATTTGGGACGAAAAAAACATGAACTTTCGAAATATCATTTAAATCATAAAGTTTAGGTTGACTTTTTGACAAAATAGTGAAGTTTAGTTTGACTTGGCCATTTCGGGCATGCCGTTAAATTTCCGTTAATCCTATATTTATGTGAGAAGGATTGTATAAATTTTATATCATATATTTAATTTTCTATATTCTATAAGTTTCATTTTTGTTTTTTTATAATTTAGGAAAAAATAATTTTCCAAATAAAGAAGAAATCTTTATATATAAAATTAGTATTTAAAATTTCAAAATATATATTTATAGTAAGTATATTTAATATGTGTATATGTTTGGTAATTTTTTTTTCTAGTTTTGTTATTGTTAATTAATTGTATATAGTTTTAATTAATTGTACATAGTTATTTGTTAGTATATATATGTTCGGTTTGGTACAATACCAAAATGTTATCGTAGCGCAACGGTTGAGCACCTCTCATTAGTCCAGAAGGTCAGTTGTTCGATTCTCGATGGATGCTGTTTTTCCATCTTATTTTCTAATGAAACGACGTCGTTTCAGAGTTTCAAAACGACCCGTTTTGATTCAACGGAGAGTTCTAATGGAAATTTAACACCGTGATCGTCTGGTTAACGGAAATTTAACGGCATGCCCGAAATGGCCAAGTCAAACTAAACTTCACTATTTTGTCAAAAAGTCAACCTAAACTTTATGATTTAAATGATATTTCGAAAGATCATGCTTTTTTCGTCCCAAATTTGAAAGTTTGCGCATTTTTCGACATTTTTTCCATTTAAAAACCCATAAAGTTTATGGTTATTTCATGTTTTTAGAAAATGTGAGGGTTTTTTTACACATTTTTCCAAGAAACTAATATAGATTACCCAATAAATAAACATTCAATTCACAAATCTATCAACCTCTTTCATGAAATCCATAAAACCCAAGTGGGTCACTACTCACTCATGGCAAAAGAAATAACACAAATAGATGTAATAGAAAACATAATTCAATTGATGAATGAAGGAAAATGGTTTAGAAATCTTCTCCAAATTGTCAAAGAGGATGAATCTCTAATCCCAAAGGTAGCTTACAAAAGAGAATTCTCAAAAAGTTGTAGAGATAAAACGTAAACTGAAAAATTAGGTATCTCGGATTTTTATACCCAAATACAGAAAATAGAAAATAAAGCCTTTTAAGGAAAACCGAAATAATGCGTCAGGGAGTTGCTCGATGTCATTCTCATGTGGAGTTGGGCGGGAAAACCGAAATAATCCGTCAAGGAGTTGTCCGATGAGATTTGCCCGATGCCATTCTCCAGCGGAGTTGTCTTGAATCACCATTTTCCCGTTTTTTCTCCTAACACCCGTTTTTTTACACAAAAAGCCTCTAACTCCAACATAGCTTCCTAAAACCTATACAAGACTCGACCAAAAAAACACAAAAGATGAACAAATACGCGACAAACGACTCAAAACGAACACTAAACAAAAGACAAAAGATGCTAAACACGCAATATATCACTGTCTTGTGGTCGTCCAAGGTCTGCGAGATTTTTGCGAAAATTGTTTCGATACCATCAGAGTCTCCCATTGAATCTGCTAGCTCTGATACCAAATTGATATGAGCTTGTCCCTTAGCTTAAGCTCTAGTAACCGATGGTGAAGAATCCAGCTTAGAACTAAGAAATCGAATAGCTTAAACTTAAAGAACAAAGATCAAATTTAAAGCAAACTTCCTCTTAACCCAAGTCTCTTTTAGAGACTTAGGTTGTTGGAAGTAGATTTATTATTGAGGTTTTGAGATTCTTTTATAGACCCTCTTATAACCAGGCCTGGCGCATGACACAATCAAGTGAAGCCATATGGCTTAGGGCATCAAATTAAAAGGGGCATATTTTTAAAAATAAGTTTTAGGTCTTTTACATTAACAAAAAAAATTATAAGCGTTTTTTGAAAAACAAATTTGTTGGGCTTTCCTTTCACTATATTTTGTGGGCTTTATACCTTTAAATTAATAAAATGTTAATTAATGTGTTGTTAATGAATTTTATTAGTAGAATTTTGGTTTTAAAATAAAATACGGGTTGAATTTTATTTATTACAAAATTTTTATAATATATATATTAAAATTAGTTTTAATATATTATAATAGTAAGTGAAAAAATATTAATTTTTTTGTCAATTCCTATATACAATATTAGAATAAATATAGATTCTTTCTATTCTATGGAAATTGTTAATAATGCCACTTTTTCAATGCCACTTTTCAAAAATACCCCTTTTTTAAAACCTTATAAAAAATGCTTTTAAAAATATAAGATTTACCCAAATATGTATGTAATATTATTAAAACATACACAAACTACATTTCTATCTATCTAAAATCTTATAAATACTTTATAAATACCTTATAAATGCATTTTAAATACCTTTAAAAACCTTTAAAATATCTTGTAAAACCTTTGAAAAACCTTAAAAATCCTTTAAAATAACTTGTAAAACCTTTAAAAACACCTTATAAAACCTTATAAATACTTGGATCAAGTCTTCAAGTAGTAGTTACAATCCATAAGTACCTTATAAACCTAATAAAACTTTATAAAAATTTCAGATTTAAAAAGGGGCATTTTTGAAAATGGACATCTAAAAGGGGCATTTTTGAAAAGGTGCATGAGAAAAGGGGTATTTTTGCTAATCCCCCTTTTTTCTATAATACTCAATTGTGGATAATTTTTTTTTAAGATATGAAAACGGAAAATAATTTTATTTTTTAAAAAGTAATATTTTTTGAACAATGAGTTAATTTATGTTAACAACCACAAAATAGGATTGCATATATTTCAGTTAGATCAAAAATTAAAATATCATAAATGAATCGCATATAAAACATAGATTATTTTGAATTAATTAAGAAAATTAGCTATTATTTTGAATTAATTTAGAAAATTCTTTTTCAATTTATAATTCTTTAGTTGTTGAAATAGAGATTTGTTTGAGCTAATCTAATTACACAATTTGTTTGAGATTTATAATTATGGAATTTACCAATTATTCGCATAATCGAATATGTTATAAACATATATTTAGTATATAATAATACCAAAATCAACCCGTGCGTGTAGTCTATATTTTTATTTTAAAATCTCAATATTTTATTTTAAAATATTGCGTGCACAATCTATTATTCGTTAATTCTAAAATTGCTTATGGAATCAAATTTTCAAATATTTAGAGGTGTCAAACCATATTTAAATGTTCTACACTATTTTTAAATATTCTAAATTAAAATCTGAAATTTTTGTTTTGTAGTTTATAAAATTATGAATTTCAAAAAACAAATTATATGAAATTAAATATAACTATTCAAATAGTTATAATGATCAAAACTCATTTCATCATATAATATATTATATTTAATCCACTACATATTATAAATATTTTTAAAAATAATCAAATTAGAGTATTTATAATTTTTTAACTTTTTTGAACTATTAAGTATTGATGATATTCTCTAAAAATATCAAGTAAAACTTATTTTAAATGTTGCAAATTAAAATATTTAAATTTTTATTGTAGTATATAAAATTATACATTTCAAAAAAATAAATGTATGAAATCGAATATAAATATTCAAATTCTGACCCGTTGCTCAGTCGGAATTTTTGTTGAATTTATTTTTGTGTAAAAGAAATATATTACTCAAGTCTGAATTTTTGACCCGTTTAATTGTTTCTTTTATAGATTGAACAATTTATATGCGTTTTTAAAAATTCAAATCTTGGCATATGCAGAAAAAAAATTACTTTTTTTTTTATTATGTAGATGATATGATGATTTATTTGTTTCATATAAATATAATCATATAAAGATGAGAGGTGAAGTTTAATGATTAATTACAATTTAATATGGTAAGTTAGATATCAAATCTTATATGTTCATTTTGATTGGTCATTTAAATAAAAAATAACAAAATTTCGTTTTATAGTTTAATTATATTAATTAAATGACATAAATTAGTATTTTACTTGTTTATCCTTAATAAATTGAATGAAATTTGTTCTAAAATGAGCTTTTTTGTAATGGCATTCTCATGTAATTTTTTACAAAAGAGAAGGTTAGTTAAGGGTTTCTTATAAAGTGTACTCCCCAAATAATAGTATAGGATTTTGGTTTAAAAATAAAATAAAACCCTAAACATTTACAAAAAAAAATTCAATTCATATTTTTCCTTTTGTGTATTTGGCTGCTAGCAAACTTGATTTGATTAATCAAGTAAATATCTAAATGACTAAGTTTGAAGTTAATAACTATTTTTTTTTAGTTTTAGTATGAATTATATTAATCTTATTTGTGATGCTAGAAATTATTTTTTTATAAAGGCCATGATTTTTTTTAATAGCATAGGGCATTTAGATATATTAGACCGGCCCTGGTTATAACCAACTAAATCAAAACTAAATAAGTAAAAATACCAAAAGGTTAATCCTAATAGTAAAAGGAAAATAACAAAACCCAATATTGATTAGAAAACCATAAAACTAAAACACTTAAACTCCAATAATCGTATCATTAAATTTAAAAGTTAGTTGTTATTTCAAGTTTTAAACCGTATAAAACAATGTCAATATAAATATAATTAGGGTGTTTGAAGAAAAGTCCTTCCATTTCCTCATGTTGAAACTTGAAAGTTGGCAAAAACGTTTTGCTAAGGTAGTGTAATTTTCCTATAAAGTACATTTCTTTTACTTATGGTGCAGTAAGGAATGCAGTGACTCCAAACTTGTAAATGAGATTGTCAAAGAGGTGTATGAGAAGCTCTTTTATATGGAACGAATTGGAATCTACTCGAAGCTGGTGGAGATTGAAAACATGGTTTGTAAGCAACCGCTTGGCACCCATCGTCTTGGAATTTGGGGTATGCCTGGCATAGGAAAGACAACACTTGCTAAAGCAGTGTTTGACCAAATGTCTAGAGCCTTTGATGCTTCTTGTTTTATCGAAGACTATGACAAAGCAATTCAAGAGAAGGGTCTTTATTGTTTGCTAGAGGAACAGTTTTTGAAAGAAAAGCATGGTGCCGATGGTACCACAACGAAACTGAGCTTGCTTAGAAACAAATTAAACAATAAGAGGGTTCTTGTTGTTCTTGATAACGTGCGCAATCCTCTGGTTGCAGAGCCTTTCCTTGGAGGATTTGACTGGTTTGGTCCCAAAAGCCTAATCATCATAACCTCCAGAGATAAACAGGTGCTTCGCCTTTGTCGAGTCAATCAAATATATGAGGTTAAGGGTTTAAACGAGAAAGAAGCTCTTCAGCTCTTCTTGCTGTGTGCATCTATAAAGGATATGGGGGAGCAGAATCTCCACGAGCTGTCAGTGAAAGTGGTTAAACATGCTAATGGACATCCGCTAGCTCTAAGTATATATGGTAGAGAGCTGAAGTACTGTAAGAGAAAATTATCAGAAATGGAGACCGCATTCCTCAAACTCAAGCTACGTCCTCCATTTAAGATTTTTGAGGCATTCAAGAGCAGCTATGACACACTCAATGACAGTGAAAAAAACATTTTTCTTGACATAGCTTGTTTCTTCAATGGAGAAAATGTCGACTATGTGATGCAACTGCTTGAGGGCTGTGGTTTCTTTCCACATGTTGGAATTGATGTTCTTGTTGGGAAGTGTCTGGTGACTATTTCAGAAAACCGAGTGTGGATGCATAACTTGATCCAAGATGTTGGCCGAAAAATAGTAAGTGGAGAAACGGTTCAGATAGAGAGGCGCAGCAGATTGTGGGAACCTTGGAGCATCAAATATTTATTAGAAGATAATGAAGGCAAAGCAAATAGAGAACCCAAAAAAACTTTCAAACGTTCTCAGGTCTTGTTTTAGTTTGATAGTTTCTATTTAATTAACCTTCTTGATGAGCCAACGTCTTAATATATCCACTTCTAATATTCTTGCAGGGCACTAAAGAGATCGAAGGCATGTTCCTGGATGCATCAAAGTTAAGCTTTGATGCCAATCCTGATTCCTTTGAGAATATGATTGGCCTCAGAATGTTGAAGATTTACTATTCCAATAAAAAAATCCATCCTGTAATCAATTTCCCCAAAGGCTTCTTCCATTCTCTTCCTAATGAGCTAAGACTTCTCCATTGGGACAACTATCCTCTAAAATCTTTGCCCCAAAAGTTTGATCCTAGGCACCTTGTTGAAATCAACATGCCCAACAGTCAACTTCATAAACTTTGGGGTGGAACCAAGGTAACCAAAATCTGATATGCCTCAATACTTGACAAGTTTTTTTTTTGTTAATCATTTGGCTTCCTTTTTTTCTTCTTTCTCAGACCCCGGAGATGTTGAGGACGATCAGGCTTTGCCATTCCCAGCAACTAGTAGATATCGACGATGTCTTAAAAGCTCAGAATCTTGAGGTAATTGATCTCCAAGGTTGTGCGAGACTTAAGAGTTTCCCAGGCACAAGTCATTTGCTCCATCTACGAGTTGTAAATCTCTCAGGTTGCACAGAAATACAAAGTTTCCCGGAACTTCCACCAAATATTGAGACACTCCGTCTCCAAGGAACTGGAATAATGGAACTTTCAACTGTTAAGCCAAATGGCGCCCCAGATATTATGAGTCTTCTTGAAGAACTACAGGGTCTTTCAGATGTCTTGAGACTTCAGCGTATAACAAGTTTGATTAGCTCATCTTGTCAATATCTTGGCAAGCTTATTTTCTTGGATCTGAAAGATTGTTCTCGTTTGGAAAGTCTGCCTAACATGATTAATTTAAAATCTCTCGAAGTTCTTGATCTATCTGGCTGCTTGGTGCTCAAGGCTATTCAGGGTTTCCCGCAAAATCTAAAAGAGTTATATATCATTGGCACTGCAGTAAGTGACCTTCCACAACTTCCCCAGCGTCTAGAACTCTTGAATGCATATGGCTGTGCCGATCTGCAATCATTTAGTGTGGAATCCGTGAAGCTTCCTATGCATTACACATTCACTAATTGTTTTAAGCTCTCTCCACAAGAGGTCAACAATTTTTTTGCGAAAGCACTGGCTTATGTAAACCACATGCTAAGAGAGCGTCTGCAAGTAATATTCTCTCTCCCTCTCTCTCTTTATACTCTCCATCCCTCTCTCGTATCCAATGTTCAAGAAAGCGCTAACGCCTAACTAATCGGGGCTTAGACAATTTTAGGCGGTTTAGGCGTTTACTACATAAAAATTTATAAGAAATATATTATAGATAAAATTATAAAAAAATATATGTTAGAAAAATAAAATAAAAATATTAATTTCTAAGAAAATTTTAGACAAAAGTAATTATTTAATTTATATTAAACAATATATGAAACGTTTTATAACTATGTATATGAAAATAAAACTTATAAATTTAAATTTATGTAGTTGACAATTGGAAAATACAATGAAATGAAACCTATGCAGTTTTAAGCGGTTGAGGCGGTTGTCTAGGTGTCACATGAGCGCTTAGCGCCTAGACAGGACCCGACCGCCTAAACCGCTTTTTAGAACACTGTTCATATCATATCTGACTTATTTTGTATCACCGCAACAGGAACTCAACAAACCTCTGGCTTTTAGCTTCTGTGTGCCCTCACACGTGGATCAAAATTTTACACCATGTCTGAAGTCAGGATCTTCTGTATTGACACGACTAAGTCCTTCTTGGAGGAACACGCTTGTGGGCTTTGCTATACTGGTGGAAGTTGCATTTCCAGAGGATTACTATGATGTTACTGGTTTAGGCATACGTTGTATTTGCAGATGGAAAAACAAAGAAGGCCGCTCTCAGAGTATAGAAAGAAATTTGCATTGTTGGGTTACAGGGGAAGCTGTTCCAAAAGTTCAAAAGGATCATATGTTTGTCTTCTTTGATGCCAAAATGCGTCCAAGTACGGATGAAGGAAATGACCCCGATATCTACGCTGATTTAGTTGTGTTTGAATTCTTTACTATCGACAAACAGAAGAAGCGGCGTCTAGATGATAGTTGTACAGTGAAAAGATGTGGAGTCTATGCAATTGATGCTGCAAATGGTGATACAAGTCTTAGGATGAGTTCATCAGATTCTTTTTGGCATAGTATAAAAATTGAAGAAAATTTGAGAACCAGCTATGATGGTTTACCGGAGATGAGTAAAGTTTTCTTTCTTTACATAGCGTGTTTGTTCAATGACGAGGATGTTGATTTGGTGGCACCACTTATTGCCAACATTGACATGGATGTTAGCTCTGGGATCAAGGTCTTAAGTGATAGGTCTCTCATACATGTATCATCTAATGGGGACATAGCGATGGATTCTTTGCTAAGACGAATGGGTAAAGAAATCCTCCATACAGAATCCATGCTGCTTGGTAGCTCAAAAGATATAAAAACAGACCTTGGAAAGATTGTCTCTATGGGTCTTTCTTCGTCTCATGATACGAAATGTAATGTTTTCCTGAGCTTCAACAAACAAGATATCCAGATAAACTTCCTCAACTACTTGATTGCAGCTCTCAAAGAAAAGGTGATCCCTTCATCCAAAAATGATGGGATAGAAATAACAAAAGCGGCGCCAGAGTCTCAATTCAAGATCTCATTCGTCCTGTTCACAATCAATTATGCCTCGTCAAGCTGGCTCCTGAACGAATTGGTGGGGATTGCAAACAGCAGTGAAGACTTGAGTCATATGGTGGTACCAGTTTTCCACCCGGATGTAAATCCCTTGGATGTTAAGGAACAGACGGGAGAATTTGGAAGGCGATTTGAAGAAATTTGCAAGAACAAAACAGAAAATGAGAAACAACAATGGCGCCGAGCTTTAACCAACATATCATCCATTGGAAGATACAAAATTACATATTGGTACGTTAATTTAAGTCATTACTTCAAATAGTTTGCATGAGTTGTTAAAATTTGTTTAGATGTCAAAATAGGGTGTTTCGTAGTTCTCTCACTCCTATCACATGACAGTGATAGCTCTGATGAAGAATTCATAAAATCGATGGTCAAAGAGGTTAAAGATTTAATGGCGAGGATCCGAATTAAGGGAAAACCATCAAGAGGAGTAATTAGTCAAGGAGTTGTATTTGTTGTCCCTGCAAGGAGCCTCGATATCACTCATTCAGAGAATCCTAAATTATGGACATGGGGTTATGTACAAAGGTAAGCTTTTATATTTTACTCAAAATCAAAAATGAAAAATTTGTATAATTCAAGTTGGAGTTCTATGTTGGAAAATATTTTACAAATAGTTTTTTTTTCACTAGAGGAGTTAAATTATAAACTAAAAAGAGGTTTGATAATGTTTTCAGTGAAGCAGGCATCGAAATCGCGAAGCTGAATAAAATATACGGGTTGCAAATAAAGGGCTATTTTGTCACGAGGAAACTAACTCCAGGAACAAAGTACAAGGTAGTTTTTATGATATACTTAGATGATACAGCATCCGGATGGGAGGAGCCAGTGACCCTAAATTTGAAGTTGAAACATCGCGATGGAAGCCAGAGTATACAAGAGTCGACTGTATGTTTAAATGACTACGTATACGACAATTGGGTGGATATTCAAGCTGGAGAGTTTGAGGCACTGCCAGAGAACGTGGTGGAGATCTTCTTCTCTTTGCATCAATATGAGTACTCTAACCGGAAGAGTGGGCTCTTGGTCAAAGGTGTCGCAATTCGTCCAACGGAAGAAGTCATTATATGAATGGAGAAGAATATTGGATCAGGTTAGAAGAGAAGAAAATGGAACGCATCAGGTTTATCTTTCTATATATCACTCCTTTATAAGAAACATTGGATTATTAGTAACGAACAAGTAAAATAAGAGAATCTCATCATTTATACGTGTAAACGGATTATTTTTCTCGATATTTATAAACTTTTCCCGAAAGTGGATTATGTTCATAAGAAAACCAACTAAAACATGTTTTTTTCTGGAGCATGCTCTTTATGAAAGTTGGTTTTGTATCACAAGCATCTATAACAAGCTTTTTTTCTTCCCCAAATATTTTTGAGAAGAAATCATCACGCAACCTCAGCCCTTTCTTTTGACACATTAGATGGAAATTTTGCAGATATATATTAGCAAGGATTCTGACCATATTCTTGCCTATTTTCAAGACTAGCCTTAACCAGGCATTCCTTACAACCTCATCAGCAAATATCTACTGATCTCTGCACAGGAAAAGCATTAGAATAAACTGAAGTACCAAACAAAAATTTCCATTATTTGATAGCTGTAGTTGTGGATTTTCCTGCAACACACTGTGAATGCTGGTCCTGAAATCAGAGTCCATCCATTGTCACCAAACACTCCCCTTAAGGTATTTAACATCCGTCCGTATTCACGTTCTAGAAGATGGGAATGACCACAAGTTTTTTCACATCTGCGTGTTCCATGATCTTCACAAACCCAGCCAAGCGCCAACAAGAACCAATGTACATGCCAGACAAGATCGCAAGCATAATCCTACATTTCTCAATACTCTTGAAAAGAGAGTGCAGCTCTGGAATGTAGGTAGTGGTAGAACTTCAAGGACATTTATTTTTCACAATAAACAAGACTTGAGTTCTTTGTGTCGGACGGCCTCAGATATACCTAGCTGAGCTGAATTTAAAGAACTATTGCAGGATGAGGCATCTTTTGAAACTGAAATCTCTTCAATAACTGATTCTCTCTGGCTGTTCAAATCTGCAGTGTTTTCCAAACATTGATGAGGACATGGAACACTTAAAGAGGTTCTTCTTATGGAACAGAGACCTAACCTGTACTACAGTCTGAGAGCTGAAAGATGCCAACATAGAAACTAGACTTCAAACGACCGTTGCAGAGCTCGACAGAAATAGATAAATTAGAACAATGTTCATGCGAAAAAAAAGATGACCATTTCAGATAATCAGTTTGAGAAAGATTTGTGAAAAAATATTTATTTATTCAACCGTAAAAAAGAGTCTTACAAAGAACTGATAACCAAACAAGACCATGAAATTAACTTGAACCAGAAACAACAAAAAGGGTCTTTTGGCTGAAGCAGATGCTTTAGCATTACATAGCAAAAAGAACACCAACTGCTCCAGAAAGATATGCTCCACCAATGACATATGTATCTCTCTACAAAAATACACAACCATGAAATTTTTAATGTACAATCTTCTTTATGTTTGTGTAAGAATCTGGTTCACCTGAAACATAATCATCCCACCTTGGAGGTTTTCAACCATTTGCTTGGAGATCTCCCAATCTTGGAGTTACACTTGCACCACAAGTTTGAGTGACACTAGACATTTTCACACCTTCTGGTTTTTCGCTTCTTCTTTGGTCGTCTATCATGAATTCTTGCTTTTTAAGTTTTCTTTGCTCCTCCTTCATCCCATGTTGAGGTTCTTGGAAGCTTACTTCAACAGGCATATCATACTTTGCTTCATGAGAACTGTTTTTGTTGTTATCTTTTGCATACACCAAACTTAAACCGCACCTCAACACCGTGAATTTTCCTATCTCACTTGTACCACCAGTCAGTGGCGGATGTAGAAATTAATTTTACCCGGGGCAATAATATTAAATTATTTTTAAATATTTAAAATCACATTTGTAAAAACTAGTAAATGAAAAAACGAAAGTGATTTAAGGTAGTTTTATAATTAAAAAAATGACTTTGTTAATAAAATAAATAAAAAAAATTGGGTTTTTGTCTTCTAACTCTGTCTTTTAAATGTGTGTATAAAGAAAAACAGAGTTATAGGGGCATTAAATAATAAGTCAAAAGGGGCAAAATCAAAAACTCTAGTAAATTAACACTAATCTTTAAAATTTTAACAGTGGCAACTGCCCCTCCTAATTACCACCTGTCACATTAAACTCAAGAGAGGCTTCAGTAAAATTGCATTTATCAGAGTTCTCATCTTCGAGACACCTTATCGTATGTGGGCAAGTAATGTAGGCTATAAAAACATGATCTGACTCAATCTTGTCTTCCTTGTCTCCCTCCCAACTTCCTACCTGGCAAGTAAAGGGGATCCAAGACTTTTCTTTATCGTAAAGGTGCATGCCACCGAGAACCTGCTGATTTGATTTTGGCCAGCAGGAAATGAGACTACAGCACATAGAGCTATCCAAGAAAGGCTCTTGTCATGCCAATGTGGGAGGAGTTTTCGTTGCAACAGAGATCCTCTTTCTTCATGACAAAACCACGAAGGCACCTCACATCCAGGAAAGCGAGTGGTGAACAAAGCCTCTGAACTAAGACCCTGCAACATTATAGAAAAGGAAAATCATTAATTGTGGAGTTTCCTTTTAATACAAGAATCAAAGAGAGGGATACAGAGAGCTAGGCCTGGGCATATGGGTAACCCATTCGGGTTCGGGTAAAACCCGTTCGGGTTCGGGTTGAATGGGTAATGAATTTATGGTCCATTCGGGTATTCTTAAAGTTTCGGTTCCGGTCCGGTTCGGGTATCGTCAGGTTCGGGTAAAACCCATTCGGGTTCGGGTTGTCTTCTTTTTCTTCTTAGAACTACTACCTCCGTCACCTTCATCTCCAGTTTCTCTCTCTTTACGCTTCTCCTTTCTTCCAGAAGTAGGAGTTTGAACCTCATCTTCATCATGTCCACTTAAATCAACATCATCAAAATCTTCTGGAGTTTGAGTTTCATTTGACGCCATCTACATTAAAAAACTTGACAAAATTAACAACAAAAACTTGACAAAACTAGACTCAAATCAACAAAATTGACTCACATCAGATTCAAGAGAGACAAAGAAACTAATTAACTAAAATTAAGCAGAGACAAAGGAACTAGAATTAAGGCAAACGACTAAACAAAGAACTGTTAATACAAGCTTCTAGTGTGCATAGAACATAAGTAATTGTTTCTTTTAACTCTTAAATATTGTTTTATTTTTATTTAATTTGATATCACTTAACAATATCTCTCTTTGACGGGTCATATAATAAACCAAAACAATAATTAAACATTCATGTAAACTAGAGAAGATGCAGAGAGGAAAAGATGATGACAAGAGAGGCTTTTAAGGTTGGTGGTCGTTAAACAGACTTAAACTCATGGCAGGCCACAAAGACGACAAGTCCCGTGACGGAGAAACTGATCAAAAAAGAATCAAAATCTGATATCACAATTTATTTCAAGCAAAGAAAAGACTCTAAGGATAACACAAATCCCATCAATATCTCAAGAAGTTCGGAGAAAAAGAAAGGATAAAAATACTAGCTGCATTCTTCATAAATTACATGTATTCTGAAATGACGAAACTTAAAATCTAGGGCATACATATAAGACTATATCTAATTATCTATATACATATATAAACACATGTGAATTACTTTGGGTTTATGGGTACCCGAAATGGGTAACGGGTAATCCCCGACCCGAACCGATACCCACGGGTAAACCAATACTCTACCCAATGAAGTAATTTTCTAATACCCTAACCCGCCCCAACCCGGTTTTTCGGTTCGGGTATCGGTTCGGGTATCGGGTCCGGGTTTTTTGCCCAGGCCTACAGAGAGCCACATGGAGAGAGAATTAGATATAGAGAGAGACCTCATTGTAGTGTTTACGAGCATCTGATAGAAACTGGCATTTACTTTGAGCAAACGATGTGATTTCATCCATTGCAGCTTGCTCCAGGTTATCACAATTGGTGAAATTAAAAGTGCAATGGCTCTGCACGGTCGGCATGATACGGGCCAGCGGTTTTGCAACTGTCTTCAGTGAGCTACAACCATGTGCATCTAAGTAGGGAAGATTTGGTGGCAACTCTGGAACAAATGTTAGACTCGTACAATACTTCAAGTCCAGCCATGTTAAGTGGAAAAGACTTCCAGAAAGTTTTGAAAGACTTCCAGACACATGGATTTCCATTCAACCAAAATATCTTATCCTTGGTAACTGCAAAAATCTCGCTGCACTACCAGAGCTCTCTGCAACGCTCTCTCTGCTAACGGAAAATAATTGTGTATCACTTGAGAGTTTATATGGCTTCTTTAACTTCCCACGGATGGCTCTCTAATTTATAAACTGCTTCAAACTGAATCACCAAGCCAGAGAATTCATCCTACATTCAGACTGTGCATATGCTATTTTACCTGGTGGAGAACTTCCAGCATATTTCACTCATTGAGTTCATGGAAATGTTCTAACCTTCTCTTTACCTCGCATCTCTCTTTCCAAACAAATCTGGAGATATAAAGCTTGCATTGTGGTTGAATCAAGATCTGGGTGGTTTGACTTTGGTGTATATTGGCAATTCAGAGGTGGAAAGGATAATAAATATTTTAGTTGTATGACATACATAGGGGAGTGAAAATGGTTAACCCAACTCAACTCAACTCATTACTCAATGAGTTTAGAGTTAAATGAGTTGATGGGTTAGAAGGTTAAATGGGTTGACTCACTAACCTATTAATGTAATAAATAAATTAATAATTTAAATATAATAATAAAAATAATAATAATAATAATAATCAACGTCACTATTATTTGGCGGGAAAATCACGGATTTACGTTTTTGGCGGGAAAATTTTACATTCTCATTTTTGGTTAAAAATTATAAAAAAATTTGGCGGGAAAATCACGGATTTCCGTTTTTGGCGGAAAAATTACGGATTTACGTTTTTGGCGGGAAAATTTTACATTCTCATTTTTGGCTAAAAATTATAAAAAATTTTGGCGGAAAATCACGGATTTACGTTTTTGGCGGGAAAATCACGGATTTACGTTTTGGCGGGAAAATTACATATTTTCGTTTTTGGTGAAAAATTATAAAAAATTTTGGCGGGAAAATTGTGGATTTACGTTTTTGGCGGGAACATTGCGGATTTACGTTTTTGGCGGGAAAATCACGAATTTATATTTTGATGGAAAAATTGTGTATTTACATTTTTGGCGGGAAAATTAAGGACTATATTCAATCGGTTTAGAAGTTTTGGTTAGACTCAAATTGAAATCGGTTTAGAGATTTGAATTGGTTTGATTCAATTTAACAAAAATTGATGGGTTAAATGGGTAAACCATTAAAACCACTAACCCATTATAACCCAACTCATTTGATCCATCAACCCATTTGATAACTCATTTGATCCATCAACTCATTTGAGTCAAAATTTTCAACTCATTAGGGTTCATGGGTTGAGTTGAGTTTTGGTTGACCCATGAATTTTGACCCATTTTGACACCCCTAGACATACACATTATCTATGATGAATCATCTCATCATATTCGGTTTCGAGTTCTCTCTGGATGGAGTCTATGGTCCTCCAGCTGAGTTGAACTATGGCGATGTGCAGTTTGAGTTTTTATGCCTTGACCACAGGAAGGAAATAATAAAGATAAAAGAATGCGGCATACAACTCATGGAGGTTTCTCCATATCTGGATGATAGTCGGAAAAGATCTGGAACTGAGGACGGAAACAAGCATGGAGAGAACGACGAAGAGTTAAGGAGAAGCAGGAAGCAAATGCGTGTACGCATGACCAAGCATTGATAATCCAACAAACAGTTAATTCTCTTTTTATCTCGTTTTCAAGGTCATCCCAAAAACTATTAATGTTTTTTTTTTCTTCTTCTGCAGATCACATAAAGAGCAGCTCAAGAACCTTCTGGTTAGAATACACAACTTTGAATTTCAAGATTTGGTTCGGTCTAGATGGAGCTTCTAGCTACTCCTGTATCTTATGGCTGAGATACCATGTCTGTCTCTTAATGCCACTCTTCTCTCAACTGTTTTCTTGCAGGAGAAATTTCTAGTTTGATCCAGCTATAGCAGAACAAAGAGATATAGAATGGAAGAGCTAATGATTACGATGATGATGATAGAAGTGATAGGAAACTAAAAAATAGTGAAGCTGAATCTAATGGAAAGTGTTGATTACGCTGAAGTTTGTGGACCTTGAGCAAACGTAAATGATCATTGGAGAAAATCAATTATGCTTTCTGCTATAAAGAAGAACGTTTGATGAATTTCAAAGTTGAACGGTTCAACTTGAACCACATGAGAAGATTACGCTAATGCATGACTCAGATCAGACTGTCATGGATCTATATTGCTGTTACTAAATGTTTTATAATTGCTGATACAAGACACTAGATGAAAATACTATTGCTGGTTTGGCTTTGGTCTGATTTGAATTGTAAACTTTCTTCAGTGTTTGTTTATGTGGAACTCAAATTATTGTTATTGCCAGGAGTGCTAAATGTTTACAGATAATGCTCGCTCGAAATTCACAGCACGAAGTCATCGAATGTTTATGAACCTGGTTTGGCTTTGATACAATTCGTATTGTGAATCTTAAATGTCTGGAAATTGTCTTAACAAGCAATAATGACGATTGACGAGTTATACACTCTCACAGCATTTTTTTTTAAGTATACGTATTTGAACTGTGAACTGTTGGTGACCTCTAAATCAACAGTGTCCAACCACTGACCATGGTCCTCTGCTACATTTCGAGACATGAAAGTAAATAGACAAAAGGAGTAAAGACGAAATATTTCAAGCTGCTCTAATACACTGGCCAGCTAACTAGCGTTTTCACAACACCTGATACTTAACCAAGTGATGCTCATCGTCGTGTTGGTCAAAGGCAAAGACAAGCTCATTTTCCTTATGTCTGAAATTTCCCGTTACAACAACTGATTACTTGCCCTCTTTTAATCTTCTTGCTCCTTTGATACATCTTCAAGGCTACTGCTTGAGAGCATCACAAAAGAATTGTTAGGATCATGTAAGAGGTTTCATCATGCAACATCAGCATCAGCATGTCAAGATTCGAAATAAATAGGAGATGCATCATGATAAGAGGATCTGGTAATTAGGTTCTCATCATGTGCTTATACTTTAGAGCGGTGTAATTGGTTTGTGTTTGGGGCCTTATGGAAGAGGAAGAATGTACTGGTTGTCTACGGAAAAACCCTAGTTGTTTTGGTTTCTTGATCTCTAGGTTCAGTGTTTAAGAGTTAGTTTTTTCAAGAGGAACAAAGTTAAATTCGAAATGAGAAAATATTCAGATTCGCACCTTTGATTTGATACATAGAAACTCTCTTCTCGTTTCCTTTTTCTTATGTTCAGAATTGCAGATTCAACACTTCTTCTATACCGACCTCTCTTAAATCGCGGCAGTGGTTCCCGATGTGAAGAAAAAACTCTTGGATCCATAGCTGAAGCAAGTGGCCTCTTTCCAATTCTCTCTCTTTTAGTAGGAGAAAATCTTTTCTTCACTAGACTTGTATCACCGCTTGCATCAGTAACCACATAGACTCCACAATTCTTTACTTCACAACTATCAGCTAAAACCTCGTTCTGGTTATTGACAGGATAGAATTCAAATCCAACTAGTCCATCAAAAATATTGTAAACGTTATTCCCTTCTCTTGCATAGGAAGGAATTATCGTATCGTAGAAGACAAAGATGTGATCCTTTTTAATCTTTGAAGCTTCCTTAGGAGCCCAAAACTGAAAAACTCTCTCTAGCCTATGAGAGAGACCATTCTTCATTTTCCGTATGCATGTGCACCTAATGCTAAAACCAGCAGCATTGTAGTAATTATCGCGAAATGAAACTACCACTGACATAGCAAAGCCTAAGAAAGTCTTTCTCAGGGAAGAAGTTAGATGTATCACAACAAAAGAACCTTTTTGCATAGAGGATTTCAGTCCTTCAGATGCAAGCACATCAGTTGATGACTTCAGACCCACAGATGCAGGCGCACAGATGCTGAATGCAGTTACTGTGATGAGTTTCTGTTACAGCAAGACAAAAATAAATTAGATATGCAAAAGAAAGTGAGTTTATGTTAAATGCATATGTAAGATAAGATTACCTGGTGTTGCTCTCTGTTCATGTTTTTAACAATACCCAGAGCTTTTGCTAAAAATCTTCTGAAGACTTCTGGAGACAGATTAAAGCAATTACTAAATGTGCAGTGAAGCCGTTCGAAGATCCAAGGAACTGACTTCATAGACACGCAACCGTGCACATTCAAAAGTACTAGACTTTGGGGAAGCTCTGGGAGGGATTTGAGGTTTTTGCAATGGCTCAATCTTAGGCTGTGTAGTTTAGGGAGGAGCTTGATGCTTTCAGGAATTGTGCTGAAACCGTTACCGCCAAGATCCAATATGTTTACTGACGGAAGCCCACATATCTCTTTTGGTATATCCACCAAGCATGCGTCAGAAAGGCACAAAGATACTAGGGCGTACAATCTTGATCCCAAATTGTGAAAAATTGACAAGGGCTGCAATTTAATAGTGGACCATTGCCAGTTTTCTTGCCGTATCCCGGCAATTTGTCGATATACAGATGCTGCTAAAGATTCTTGTATGGCAACGTTTTTCAAACACAAATCAGGAATCAACTTATCAAGGGTTTCACAGTTATCCAACCTTGACTGATGAATAGCAGAATGATGTACCAAGGGCTTAAGTACTTCCATTGTTATCTCTGTATTAAGATGTTGCATCCCTCTCAGAAATATAGTATCAAGATTTGGAAGGCTCTTCAGATTTGAGCACCCAGAAAGCTTAAGCGTGACCATGGCTTTCAAGTTACTCATTCCTTGTGGCAGTTTCTGAAGTTGGTTACAATTCTCCAAATCCAATGTAACAAGTCTAGTGAGCTTCTCTATGGAAGATGGCAGTTCTCTTATGGCAGTTCCAGCTAGATATAGCTCTTTCAGGTTTGGTGAGAACTCCTGAATTTCCTTAAGATCTGAGCAGCCAGATAGATTAAGAACTTCGAGAGATTCTAGATGAATAATCATGACAGGCAGAGTTCGTAAACGAGAGCAATCTTTAAGATTAAAGAAAACAAGCTTGTCAAGATTATGGATAGATGAGCTAACTTTCACCAGACTTGTACATCCTTCGAGATCTATATGCTCAAGGTTCAATGCCTTTGAAAGCCTTGGGATCTTAATTAACTGTCGGGAGTGACTCAGTATAATCTTCTTCAGCTTCTCGAGATTCTGTTTACAAAAGCAATAGTAAGTCATCATGTACAAGCTTATACATTCGTGTAAGCAGCTGATTACGCCATAAAATTCAAGACTTACCTTAATCCCTTTCCATAACTTCTCCATTTTACTATTAGGCATATTCAGTTCCACAAGGTTTTTAGGATTAAAGCTTCGCGGCAAGGATCTCAGAGGGTAACTTTCCCAGTGGAGTAGCCGTAGCTCATCAGGCAAAGAGTATAGGCCTCTAGGCAGACAAATGGTGCCACGGTTTTCAGAAGTTGCACAGTGGAGCTTTAGCAATCTAAGTCTATAGGTCCTATCAAATATAGTGGGACTTAACTCACATGTCAAGTCAGACATGTCCAGAAATATGCCCTCCACTGCTTCAGTTCCCTGGCAAAAAAAGAGCAGGATAGTATGATATATCAGCTTTCACAACTGAATAAGTTAAAAACATCTTCTATTTGGAGCTGCATATATAAAAGAGAATAGATGGTCAACTTACAGAATTGCTTGTCAATACGTTAGCGATTTCATTAGCATCCCACAATCTGCTACGCTTTCCTGGCTCTTTGCTTTCTTCACAAACAACAAACCGACCCATATCTTGGAACACGTTAGACATTTCTATCTTGTTCTCTAAAGGGTCAATGAGGGACTCATCGATGAGACCATAAATTCCTAAATCTGTAAAGTAACCACAGCCATCAAGTATTTGAATCACATGATTTCTGTTCTCCCCTCTGAAAAAACAAGCAAGGTCCAAAAATATATTCTTCTCGTTGTCATTCAGACCGTCAAAACTTCTTCGGAATGCCTCCAGAATCTCGGTTGGAGGATTTTGGCGCAACATTTGCAGTTGTTCTTTTTCACTGAATGTACACTGGTTTGTTGCAAACGAACCTAAAACTCCGAGAACCAATGGAATGCCACTGGCGTACCTCACCAACTCTGAATTCAGCATGGAGTCATATCGTCCAGGGAGAGACAGAGAAAAAGTTTCAGAAGATTCATATTCGGATAATTTCTGCATCTCATATAACTCGTTGACTTTACACTGTACAAGAACTTGTCTGTTCCTAGAGGTTAAGATGATTAAATGTCCACGAGAAAACCAATCATATCCGCCAACTAAAGCTTCTAAATCTCTAGCATTACTCACATCATCAATAACAACAAGAACCGTCTTACCCTGGAACCTATCCTTCATGAAACTTGGTTTTGTATCACAAGCATCTATAACAAGTTTTTCTTCCCCAAATAGTTTAGAGAATAAATCATCCCGCAAGTGACTCAACCCCTTTGTTTGATACATTAGATGAAAGTCTTGTAGAAAGTAGCATGAATTATAACCTGGAGCCAGTCTTTTGAAAACTTCTCTAGCAACAGTTGTCTTACCTATGCCAGGCATGCCCCAAATCCCAATCATTTGCATGTCTGAGGGTTTCAAGCTGTTAAGCAACGAGTACATTCTAGTCACGTTCTGGGAAGAGACAGAAAACAATCTCAAGCACGCATATCTAACAATCTCCTCGGGAAGTATAGAATCATTCCTGCACCAAAAATAATAAAGAATGAAATTAAACAAATATATCGAGAAGAACAAATGAGCCGAAGTTACTGTCTATCAGGTTTCCTTTTCCATAAGCATGAAAAAGAGATATACATCATAAGTGGAGAGCCTAAAGGAAAGGGAGAAGTCTGTTTACCCCGCTATCCATTTACAGTCATCATTGTGAGCTAATTCATTAATTACTTCCCTCCATTTCTGAACTCTCCTTGCCTGGACTGAGTTATCAAGTTGTGAAGGTGTCACTTTAAAAAAAATGGGAATAATTAGGACACCATTTGCTTTCTGGTATTCCATGAGCATCACGAGTTTATCCATGCCTTGAGCTGAAACGTATTTGTTTGAAAATAAAAGAATAAAAACACCATTCAAGGTATTTAGGTCTCGAATCCTCGTCTTTGTGTCAGTAACTAGATCATATCTTAAAGTAAGGATGGCTCGCTTCTGCAGCTCATTTACGATTTCATTAAGGAAAACTGTCTCTTCTGCGTCTGCCCAGTTGCCACCACAAGAAATGACACATACACATCTCAGAAATAGATTATAACAAGAATGCACTGATAGAGACTGGAGCCTTCTCAGGATATCATTATGCGTGTTTGACATGGGAATCATCGTTCTCGGTATTTCTGTAATGAAGAATGAAAATTGTAAATGGAGGAACCAAAGAAAGGTAACATCAAGTAGCGGAGCCCATACCTTTTAACCTCGAGGTTGATCTGGACAACCTATATTCCTAACAAGGAGGGAAAAAGATAGAAATTTTTGGTCATAAACAGGAAAATAGCTACGGGGAACTGAAAAGAAAAAAAAAGCAATAAGGAAAAGAAAAGCAACCTGCAAATGTGATTTCACATGAAAGATGGTCAATTCGGAAACACCCATCAACCTCCAGACCGTCTTAGGTGTGGCTCCTATCATTTCAATAAAATATTGGTCTTAGGTTATCAATTAAATGAAGTATCATCTTTTAAGGTACAAGGATCACCCACGCTCGGATCCGCCAAGGGCATTGACAACATCCACAAATCTATCATGAAGCTCTGGAGTCCAAATCTTACGACGTTCACCTACTTGTAATTGGGGACTGACAACAGGAACAGGAACCGGAGTCCCATAACTAGGGTGTTGAAGAGCTTGTTTTCGTGGCTCGGGATCAAAGGAGAATGTCGAACTAAAAGGATCTTGATGAGTATCTCGTCGTTGTGGCTCGAAATCATGAAATGGAGGCAGCCAATGAAGAGGATTTTGATGAATTTCTGGCAGCTCTGGTCCGCTAAGAGAAAATGATGATGTCCAATCAAAATGATCTTGAAAAACTTGTTCTAGTTGTAGTTGTGGTTCGATATCAGGATCACGAATCTTCGTTTTTCATGATAAAGAATTCACAAGGAAAAAAAAAAGGGATTGAGCACTGCATTAAGTTGCAAAGACGCAAACTAGAAAACAGGAACTATTTTAAGACCTTTTGCCCAATGTTTCGGGACTCTAATGAGTCGCTCATGGCTTGACTTGAGGACATGAATCCGCTGCGACTGGCGGCCTCTTTTTCCCACCAGTTTTTCACGGTTCGAGCTGGCTTTTGATCTGATCCTTCCATTGATTCCGACATCTTCTCGCCCGTGATTCAGATCGTGTTCTTGAATCTGTATGCCCGTTGACTGTGACCCTTTCTGCGACTCTGAGACTAGAGGGTTAAAAATTGAAACTTGTTGAATAATTTAATCACAAATGCAGGACGTTCAATAACGTGGAAACATTCATTGTTGGGAGTGGGTCAACGCGTAGGTTTCACCTCATCTAAGAGAAGAAAGCCCCTTCCTCGCTGCATCCGTAAACCACGACTTTTCCTTCTGTTGGAACTTATAGCAACTTTCATGGCTTCTCCATATTCTTCTTCTTCTTCTTCTTCTTCTTTGTTGGACCCTTCTCGGCGGCAATACGACGTGTTTCTGAGTTTCCGAGGTATAGACACACGCCATTCCTTCACCTGCTACCTCCACGATTTCCTTCGCCGGAAAGGTATTGACGCTTTCTTCGATGAGCAGCTCCGGAAAGGCAACGATCTCGTGGCACTTTTGGACAGGATCGAGCAATCGAAGATCTCTATCGTAGTTTTCTCGGAGAATTACGCGAATTCTGCCTGGTGCTTGGAAGAAATCTCGAAGATCATCGAGTGCAGGGAAAGATTCGGTCAGGTGGTGTTGCCGATCTTCTACAAAGTTCGGAAATCTGATGTAGAGAATCAGACGGGGGATTTCGGAGCACCTTTTGAGAGTGTCGATGAGAGTTTTCCAGGATTTCAGCACAGAGTTCCGGCGTGGAAGGAGGCTTTGACAACTGCTTCCAATATTGCCGGCTATGTTCTGCCGGAGAAAAGGTACTTCTCGTTACATCTGTAGCTTAGAGCATGTGCAGTGGTGAGTCTCTCACCAAAGTCTCTCATGTACAAAAGTATTACTAAAATAATAAATATTATTATTTAACTACATGAGTCTCTCAAAAATGTGGAGAGAGTATCTCATAATCTCTCATTTGAGAGACTCTCTTCACTTTTTTGAGAGACTCATGTAATTAAATAATAATATTTATTATTTTAGTAATACTTTTATATCTGAGAGACTATGCTGAGAGACTACCACTGCACATGCTCTTATTCTTTTCCAATTTTTGCATTAACGAAGTAAGAGCATGATTATAGGTAGGCTCTTAGAAATAAATCTTAACAATATTTAAGTAATTTAATTGTAAAAGTGATTGTTAAGAGATAGTATTTTTGAGTTAAGATTTTTGTGTGATTAATGGTAGGCTCTTAACATGTGGATCTTAGAAAAAAAATATTAGTATAAAAATAAAATTTATAATTATAGAAAATTTAATAATTGTTGCAAATTAAAAAAAAAAAACATACATGAGATACAATTTATAACATAAATAATATAAAGCACAAATATTTGAAACTTAATTTCTGGAATATTTTGTCCATATATGCTCGACCAAATCATTCTTCAATTGTTGATGCATATCTCGATCACGAACTCGAGCTCTATTGGTCATCATTCCGAAGAAATTTGAAGGCATATCTGTAAAATATGTGAAATCCACCCGTGAACTTCCTGCAGATTCCGCTTGTTCGAATTCGGTAGTATCAAACAGAGTATATCCATCTCGTTCGTCTTCTACTATCATATTGTGAAGTATTATACATGCTCGCATAATATTACCTATTTTTACCTTATCCCAAAGAAGAGCCGGATTTTTGACAATGGCAAATCGAGCTTGCAAAACTCCAAAAGCACGCTCGACATCTTTACGGCAAGCTTCTTGATGGGTTACAAATAAAGATGCTTTATCAGTTTGTGGAAGTGAAATACATTGGATAAAGGTAGCCCATTTAGGATAAATGCCATCCGTGAGATAGTAACCCAAATTATACTCGTTCCCGTTGACTGTATAATTCACTGCTGGTGCTCGCCCTTTTAAGATGTAGACATTCTAATTCAACATCAAAACAGACAAAAAGCAAACAATTAAAGAGTCTTTTAAAATGCATTTATCACAAAAACTGACACAACCTAAAATACTCAAGTCTCACCTAATCTTAACTGAATAATAATCAATGTTCTAATGGAGTTAAAGACAGAATTGACTTACCCTTACGTCTGGTAATTAAACTGTCCCATATGCAGCAGCTAACACTCAAGTCTCACACCAGCAGGTCTCCACTCATCTCAGATTCTCTCCTCTTTATGTCCAATTAAGGAGGTTTCTCACAATAAACAGAAAAAAAAAATCAAATTCAAGGATAAAAAACAAAACAGATTAATAATTGAAAATACAAATCTCAAATACACCTAACAATCATGGAAATTGCAATTAAACTAATCAACATCAGTATTAAAATTAAGATCCATCAAAGTCTTAATCCAAACAATCATCCACACATCAAAAAGAGAGTATTACGATCCAACAGAGTATTAACCAAACATAGTTTGTTTCAATCATGCCTTACAATACAAAATATTGATTAATCCTACTTCTAATAAGCCAAATCATAGACTAAACAACGAATAACACAATTTCTCCAAATCCAGAAACCCTAATTTAACAAATCCGAAGAACACTACTCAGAAATTACTTAAACAACAACAACACACACTCAATCATGCTTTTAATTACCCAAATTAAACACTTAATAACGAATAACCCCTTTTCCCCAAATCCAGAAACTCTAATTTCAGAAATCCGAAGAACCCTAATCAGAAATTACTAAAACAATACAGACACACACTCAAATCCGCTTATAATTAGCCAAATTAAACACCTAACAACGAATAACCCCTAATCCCCAAATCACGAAACCCTAATTTCTCAAAACCGAAGAACCCTAATTTGAAATTTGTTAAATACATCGAATCACACAATCAGATACACATGCATACCTTGAATAGCCGATAATTGAAGGTAAGGATCCGATTTCGACTCGAAACTGGGAGATCCGGTGAACTTCTCTCCGATTTCGCAACTCAACCTCGCTGCTTTGGTGAATTGAAGACGCCGTGGACAACCGGAGACGGTGGAGAAGATGGTCTACTGGAAGAACGACGGCCGGCGGTCATTCGCGTCGGAGAATCCTCCGATTCCAGTCGGAATTCGCAATTCGCCACCGCTTTCTTCATTTTCGCATATCGCGATTTCAGAGAGAGAGAGAGAAAGGAAAAAAAAATCACGCATACGTTTTTTTCCGGTTCATGTATTAAATTTTCCACCCAATTATAGCGCGCCACGTGGCATCTCTTAACTGTAGAAAATGTTTCTTAACTAAGGAACGTTCCTTAGTTGTTCTCACCTTTTCTGATTTAAATTAAATCAATCTCAAACCTAAGATTCAGCTAAGATTCAGTTAAGGACTCCACGATAATCATGCTCTTAAGGCCCATGTGGCCCTGAGCCCGAGGGATGGATATATAACCCACTATGTTAAAGGATTAGTTATTATTTTAGAGCTATAGCAGTTTTCGGTTAATTCGAGTAATTTTATATATAACATCAATAGAATCTTCTAGTAATGGAGAAACCATTTTGGAGAAGTAGTGTACGTACATTTTACAACAAACAGAAACTAGAGTAACCAAACTACAAACATAAACTAGAATTAACGATACAAGTAAGATTACAACAACTTCAACTACTAAAAATAAAGATGAGAAATGGTTGCATTTTAACAGCCATACATAACTTCTCACTGAAGACTAGATTATCAAATTTGGAGATTATCCACTGCTCTTAGAGCATTCAACATTTGCTTGAGTGTAGAGAAATCACAATGAACATGAACTAGAATTTAATAAGTTCTTAGAGCATTCTCATTTCTCATTTTTCATTTCTCTTTACTGACTTGAATCCAGTATGGGTTGAGTATAGAGAAATGACAATTCATCGGAAGCGAAAGAACTTATTAAATTCTAGTTCATGTTCTCTTGGTTACAAGTTAGAATAAGAGGATTGTTTTGTGTTTAATCGTTGATTCATTGTATCAGAATTGGCGTTATCCTCAAACTTGAACTTTGCTCGGCTCCTATTTGGGTCTAACTCAGTAATATACCTCCTAAAACGTTTATATAGCTGAACTACATCACTAGTGGTATTGGTAAACCTATGCACATAGATAAATTTAGGGACTGACTACGGTTTTTGATGAAATGTCATTAACTCAAATTCCCCTGACAAGATTGCCGTTGAAGATTAACCAATATGGTCATCTTGTGCCTTTCGAAACAACCTTGGCTCTACAGAATCTCTGAATCTCATAAGAGACCATCCAAAGTGGTTGAAGTTGTAGCTGCCATAGATTCATAACCTATTCAATCTGATGGTGTTATTACTTTAGCTGGAACTGGGCCTGTCCTCAGTTTCTTACTTGTCATTAAAGAGGAACGCGTTGGTTCAGTTTTAGCAGATCGTGGAATGTTCTGTTTAACAAATGCAAGACACTGGGCTTCCACTGCACCTGAGTATATGATCTAGATCCAACTTCTTCAGATCCTGATGAAGTTCTGGATATGGAGTTTTAGATACAGCTGTTGAAAGTTTTTCAAAACAACTTCAGAATAATCTCTGCACTCTTTCTCTCCCATTTATTCATACTTGAAAGCTTTATTCAGTGTTCATTTTTTTTCAGCTACTGTATTCCCATCTTACGAGTCCTCTCCATGGATTATTCATACAAAGTTTTTTGTTGAATGCAATAGTTACAGTTTTACTAAAAATGAACTGAGTTCTACTCCATCTCCTTTACAATTTTAGGTGCTGTTCTTCTTTCAAAATCTACATCTAAGCTTAAAGAGAATTGATACTCGAGCTTGGTGTTCTTGTCTCTTGTGTAAATTCAGTTTCTATCTTTTCTGTAGATTTTGTAACCAGGTTCTTAACCTCATTTTATCTTGGAACTTTATCTATCACCTTACTTGTTTTGACGTTTCTTCTTTTTTTTTTGCATTTGGCAGTCACGAGTGTGACTTTGTAGACAAAATAGCCAAGGAAACTTTTAAGACGCTGAACAAGTTGTCTCCAAGTGAAATCCGTGGTCTTCCTGGGGCTGAACTGCGCATGCAGGAACTGGAAAAGTTATTGGATCTTAAAAGGAAAAGTTGTGTGAGAGTTGTTGGTGTTCTTGGTATGGCAGGTATCGGTAAAACAACTGTTGCAGATTGCGTATATAAACGAAATTACAGCCGATTTGATGGCTACTGCTTTCTCGCAAACATTAACAATGAAGAGAGACTACATGGATTAAATCATTTGCAGCAGAAACTCCTCCGAAAATTATTGGATGAAGAGAATCTAGATGTTGGAGCTCCTGAAGGGGCACATGAAGCTTTGAAGGATCGTCTTCAGAACAAGAGACTGTTTATTGTTCTTGACGATGTGACAAATGAAGATCAAATAAGAATCCTTATCGGACAATGGAAACAAGAGTTGTATCGAGAAGGAAGTCGGATTGTGATAACAACCAGAGACAAGAAACTACTGGAGAAGGTCGTTGATGCAACATATGTTGTTCCGAGTTTAAGTGATAGGGAAGCACTGGAGCTTTTCTGCTTGAATGCATTTTCTTGTAACCTCTCTCCCACCACAGAATTCATGGGTCTATCAAACAAGTTTGTTGATTATGCTAAAGGGCATCCGTTAGCTCTGAAGTTGTTAGGTTCTGATCTAAGTCAAAGGGACAAACTTTACTGGCAGAGAAAGTTGGAGAGATTGGAGAAAAGGCCAGACGGTAAGATTCAGGAGGTGCTGAAAATGAGTTATATGGAACTGTGTCCGGAGCAGAAGAGCATCTTTCTCGATATTGCGTGTTTCTTCAAGTCAGAAAAAACAGATTTCGTTTCGAGGATTCTGAATACTGAGCATATTGATGCTACAACTCTGATTGATGATCTTGTTGATAAGTGTTTGGTAACCATTTATGATAACCGGCTTGAGATGCATGACCTTCTGCTGACAATGGGGAAGGAGATAGGTTATGAATCATCCATCAAAGAGGCAGGTAACCAGGGTCGATTATGGAACCAAGACGATATATGCCGTTTGCTGAAGTATAAAACGGTGAGCAAAATGTCTTGTTACTTCTATATCATATCCGGTATTGATGCGATTCGTATAACTGTTTTTTTCTGTTTTTCTCTATAATTTGATTATCTTGCTTATCAGGGAACTGCAGAAACTAGAGGCATCTTCCTGGATATGTCAAATTTAGAAAACATGAAGCTAAGTCCTGATGTATTCACAAAGATGTGGAATCTCAAGTTCCTCAAATTCTACAATTCACATTGTTCTCAATGGTGTGAGAATGACTGTAAATTTTGCTTCCCGTGTGGTCTTGATTGCTTTCCAGATGAGCTGGTGTACCTCCATTGGCAGGGATACCCTTTGGAGTACCTGCCATCCAACTTCAACCCAAAGAAACTCGTTGATCTCAATCTGCGTCATAGCCATCTTAAAACACTTTGGGAAGAAGAAAAGGTTTAGTCTCCTATTAGAACAGATTCTAGAGTCAAGTCTGCATATAGTTATTAAATTATTGATGTGTTATCTCGCAGAATACAGCAGAGTTAAGGTGGCTTGATATCAGTCATTCAAAAGACTTTCTGAGTTTATCAGGCTTGTTGGATGCTCGAAATATTGAAAGACTGAACGCTGAATGCTGTACAAGTTTGATCAAGTGTTCATCAATCCGTCAGATGGACAGTCTTGTTTACTTGAACTTCAGAGAATGCACAAGCCTTAAGAGTCTTCCGAAGGGGATCAGTCTTAAATCGTTGAAATCTCTAATCCTCAGTGGTTGCTCAAAGCTAAGAACATTTCCAACAATTTCAGAAAACATAGAATCTCTATATTTGGATGGGACTGCAATTAAAAGAGTTCCTGAATCCATAGATAGCCTTCGATACCTAGCTGTGTTGAATTTAAAGAAGTGTTGTAAGTTGAGGCATCTTCCCAGCAATCTTTGCAAGCTGAAATCTCTTCAAGAACTGATTCTTTCTGGCTGTTCAAAACTGAAGTGTTTCCCAGAAATTGATGAGGACATGGAACACTTAGAGATTTTGCTTATGGACGATACGGCCATCAAACAGATACCTATAAAAATGTGTATGAGTAATCTCAAGATGTTTACATTTGGTGGATCTAAATTCCAGGGTTCAACAGGTTATGAGTTGCTTCCTTTCTCAGGCTGCTCTCGCTTATCAGACCTCTATCTCACAGATTGCAATCTCCACAAGTTGCCCAACAACTTCAGTTGCTTGTCATCGGTACATAGCTTATGCTTAAGCAGAAACAATTTAGAATACCTACCCGAAAGCATCAAGATACTTCATCATCTTAAATCACTTGACTTGAAGCACTGCAGAAAGCTCAACTCACTACCAGTGCTTCCCTCAAATCTGCAGTACTTGGATGCTCATGACTGTGCTTCTCTAGAAACAATTGCAAATCCCATGACACATCTTGTGGTAGCTGAAAGATTTCAATCTACTTTTATATTCACTGATTGCTTTAAGCTTAACCGAGAAGCGCAAGAAAATATTGTGGCTCATGCCCAACTCAAGAGTCAAATATTGGCGAATGCGTGTCTTAAACGAAATCATAAGGTCCATCTCCGTAAACTCTGTTCTTCCATTGACATTTTCTCATGATCTCATGCTTAATGGTTTCCTCTGTACCATCTCAGGGACTAGTTCTTGAACCTTTAGCTAGTGTCAGTTTTCCTGGAAGCGACTTACCTTTATGGTTCCGCAATCAGAGAATGGGTTCTTCCATAGAAACACACTTGCCTCCACACTGGTGCGACAGTAAATTTATGGGGATCTCCTTATGTGTGGTTGTCTCTTTCAAAGACTATGAAGATCAAACCAGCCGTTTCTCTGTAATTTGCAAGTGCAAGTTCAAGAGTGAGAGTGGTGATTGCATCAGGTTTGTTTGCACTCTTGGGGGATGGAATGAGCTGTGTGGATCATCTGGACATCAATCACGGAAACTTGGGTCTGACCATGTGTTCCTCAGTTACAATAACTGTTTCCATGTCAAGAAATTTTGTGAAGACGGTAATGACTACAATCGATGTTGCATTACTGCAGCCTCTTTCAAATTCTTTGTTAATGATGACAGCAAGAGGAAGCTAGGAAGCTGTGAGGTGGTGAAATGTGGTATGAGCTTGCTATATGCTCCGGATGAGTCTGATTATAGACTCCAGGAAACACTGGAGAATAACCTCGAGGAAGTGACATCTATAAACGAAGCAGATCGACATGAAAATGGTTTGGATGAAGCTGTTTTGCTCAAGAGGAGGAATTTTTTTTTAAAAGATGAAGAGGTAAAGAATAGGAAAAGAAAAAAGGAAGTAAACATCTTGTACTCATGAGTGTTTATGTTTTTCTGTTAAAAGCACATGGTTGCTTACCAAGGCTGGATTCAGACTAAGGTCACTCATGTTTCACATTGCAACAATTCAAAAGGTGAACTTAGTAGAGAAATTAACGCCTAGAATGACACTTTGTTTTAGAAGGTTAGCTGAAGAAAATTGATGCAAGTGTCAGAGAAATTTTCCAAAACAGTGTTGAGTTAGCCATCTCTTTTTTATTCGAGTATTATTGGCAGGGACACTAGGATCGCTGCAGAGTATACTCTGTTTAGCAACACCAAGTCAATCTCAAAACATTCATCTGAAACTTCTTGAGCATTTGGAATATTCAGTTATAAAGATACTGTCTTGGGTTGTTCAGAATTATCTTAAAAGTATTTTCCAGGCACACAACAAAAGAAGCAGCACTTATATAAATAGAGCATGGTTGAAGTTTTCTGATCCTTTTTCAAAGCGTTCATAGGCTCTTTTAGTTCTCAGAAGTAAGTTAACCCTGATGCTGTAGGGTCTATATAGCTAAGATGTGATCGAAACCATATAGGCACTAATGCATAATGATTTCCAAAGCAGAATCAGAGGAAGAACTTTGGTCTGATTTGGATTATGAACTTTGGTCTGTTTTTTCTCTATTTTTGTTAATATTTGAACACAAGCTGTTTGTTACTGCAGAAGAGGCAAAAATTAACAGCAGTAAGTCATGGGATTTACACATCTGTCAACTTGATGATGTCACCCAAAATTTTTTTGACCTATATAAACTTTTAATCTTGCTGATTTCATATGAAGATGAGTGAATAAAGAAGCTCTTGCTGTTGCATTTACATTTATGCAATTGTGAAGTAAAAAAACCATCTTTCTCAAGGGACCCAAAAATCTTCTTACACCTTGTGTGACCTCCTTTGCCATTGGGTTTGCATGAACGTTTGCATCCCAAGAACCTATCATATTCACTAACCATTGGACTTGCATCAACTTTTGTGTCCCAAGAACCATTACCAGATTCACAAACCACTGGACTTGCATCACCATTTGCATCCTAGAACCATTATCAAATTCACCAACCAAATTAAAAAAGAGTTACAGAGAGCTTAAATACTAGAGTCATACTTGAAAGACAACCAAACAAGAGCGGGAAACTATTTGAAACCAGAAAAGCAAAGTATGGTCTCTAATAAAAGACTCTATAACTTCCGGTGAACTCTAATCCAAAGAAAAATAAAATGATGGCTGATAGGTCACCAAAGACATTGAAGTCATGATCTAATCTTCAATATTCCTTTCTGCATTTAAATTCCTGCTTACCTATGAAGATGCGCAGGCTTCAGTGAACAATTTGCTTCACCAACGTAATCGGTATCCCTCTCTCTGGTGATACACAGTTCCGTCAATTTGTTTTCTCCTCTGGAATTACCAGGCCTTTGAGTTATATTACATCTCATCACGATGTGGAGTTTTGTGTAAGAATTCATTTTGAACAGATTTCTCTCCCTCTCAGAAATTCTTAACCATGTGCGTGACCACTGAATTTATCTTTCCTTCTTGGAGTTCCACTTGCATCCCAGTTTGATTATCATCTCTTCCTGATCTTTGCTTCTTTTTTGGCCGTCCATCATCCCTTCTTGTTTTTTTCTTTTTCTTTACTCTTCCATCAACCCCTTCTGTAGTTTCTTGAATGTTCTTTTCAACTGGCATATCGTACTTCCCTTTCGTTTTCTTTACTTTTCCATTAACCCCTTCTGAAGTTTCTTGAAAGCTCTTTCCGATACACATATCGTACTTTGCTTCAAGAGCACTATTTTTGTCTTTATCCTTTGCATACACCAAACTTAAACCACACTTCAACACCTTGATTTTTCCATTCTCACTTGTACCTCCTGTCACAGTAAATTGAAGAGAAGCTTCGGTAGGATTGCATTCATCTGAGTTACCTTCTTCAGGACACTTTATAGTATGTGGGCAACTGGTGTATCCAATGAAGACATGGTCTGGCTCAATCTTGTCTTTCCCGTCTCCATGTCTGGTCCAACTTCCTACTGGACAAGTAAATGGGACCCAAGACTTGTCTTCATCTTTTACTTTAAAGGTGCAGGTCACTGACAAGCGGCTGACTTGATCTTGGCGGTCAAGACATGAGACTACAGCACATAGAGCAATCCCGGCAAGCTTCTTGTCATGCCAATGTGGTAGGAGTTTCACTTCTAACTCAGATCCAACTGTTTCATGACAAAACCAAGAAGGCACTTCACATCCAGGAAAGCAAGTGCTGAACAAAGACTCTGAAACAAGACCCTGCAAAGTTCAAATAAGTAAAATCTTAAAAACTGCGGAGTTTCTTTGAAATGCAAAATCTGAGAGAGGGATACAGAGAGAGACAAAGCGATAGAGATAGGTACAGAGAGATACCCCATTGTACCGTTTCCTAGCATATGATAACAGCTGGCATTTCCTTTGAGCATACGATGTGATTTCCTCCTTTGCAGCTTGTTCCAGGTTCTCGCAGTTGGTGAAAATGAATGTGGAATGATTCTGTTCGGTTGGCATGATACGGGCCAAAGGCTTTGAAACTATCTTCAGCGAACTACAGCCGTGTGCATCTAAGCACTGAAGATTTGGTGGAAACTCTGGAACTGAAGTAAGACTCGTACAATACTTCAGGTCCAGCCATTTAAGTTGAGAAAGCTGACTGATTCCAGCAGGAAGGCAACTGATCTTAGCATTTCTGCTTAAGCACAAATACTGCACTGAGGGTAATTGTGGCATCACTTCAATGGCTGTCCCATCCAAAAGTAAAATGTTTAAAGAGCTCATGTTGATTTCTGGGAAAGTCTTGAGATTTAAACAATCAGAGAGTATCAGTTCTTGAAGAGCTTTCAGCTCACCAACACGGCCTGGAATTTCCTCCAGCATTTTGCAGTCTTTCATATTCAATACGACAAGTTTCTGGAGCTTCTCCATGTTTGCAGGAAGCTGACTTATTGCTGTTCCATCTATATATAGAGTTTCTAGATTTTCTGAAATCAATGGAAATTCCTTAAAAGTTGAGCAGCCGCTGAGAGTAAGTGTTTTCAGAGAAATCAAATTCATCTCTGGAAGAGATTCGAGACTTGTGCACCTCTTGAGATTCAGGAAAGCAAGCATTTTCATTTTTTTCATATCATGTGGCAACGCTTTCAGTGTTGTGCAACCTTCAAGGTTCAACCTTTGAAGCTTTTCAGCTTTTGATAACTCTGACAAGCTGCACAACTTACTTGAGTGACTGAGATCGACCCACCTTAAGCATGGTGTATCCTATTACAGAAAAGAATAGAAAAAAACGTTTATAGCCACCAGTCAGAAAAACCTATCCAGGTAAATTAACCATTCACAAGAGCAATCAACAGATTATTCAAAGACACACCTTGTCACCCTCCCAAAGTTGTTCAATCTCACTGTAGGGCAGCTTAAGGTCGACAAGATTAATCGGGATGAAATCGTTTGGAAGTGTCTCCAATGGGAATTTCAGCCAGTGGAGGCATCGAACCTCTTTCAATGGTAGCTTAAGTTTATCAGGGATGTTGATCTTATTGTTGGTTTTACATTCTTGAGGACAATGGGAATTGTAGAACTTGAGATACCGGAGATTTCCCATATTTATGAAGTGGTCGCGGTCTAAGCTTGTTTCGTCTTTCACTTCTGACAAGTCTAGGAAAATACCTCTAATATTGGCAGCTTTCTAAGAACCAATAACAAACACGACATCAGTGAAGAGAGAAAAAATGTAAGTCTTTACCAATAAACCTCTAGAGGAACTTCTGGTCTCACCATTTTATTTTGCAGTACATTAATTATACCTCCCTTGATTATGTCTTGATGGAGCCACAGCCTCCGTTGTCTGCTACCATCCTGATTAGAGGCCTTAAGATCAACTTCCCTTGAAAATTTATACAATAGATCATGCATCTCCACTCGCCCATCACAAGTATTAATCAGGAACTTATCCGTGAGACCTTTTACTACACTCATTGCTTCAGCAGATCCAAGGTCAGATGAAGCCAGTAAACTTTCTACATAATCCTTGTCCTGTGATCTGAAACAGGCTATGTCGAGAAATGCGTCTTTCTGCTCTGAAGTCAATTCATCATAACTCACTTGGAAGACACTTACAATATTAGGGCAGGGACTCTGTGCAAGTTTCTTCATTTTTGAATTCCAATGATCCATACTTTTCTTATTAAGCTCTCCACCCAATATTTTCAGGGCTAGTGGATGGCCTCTGGCGTAATGTACAAACCCTTCTGACAGCTTCATGAAATCTTTCTTTTGAGGATTGGCTTGATCATCAATGAATGCATGATAGTGAAATAGTTGTAAGCTATCTCTGTGGTTCAAATTTTGAACCATGTAAGTATCATCAACCAAACCATTTGTTAAGGACATGTCGCTTGTTGCAATGACAACCCTGCTTCCCTCCTTACCCTCCTTAATCCAGTCTAGTATCTCACGAAGAGCATCTATTTGTTCCCTTTTACTAACATCATCAAGTACAACAAGAACTTTTCGTTCATGCAGTTGACCGTATGGATCTTTGAGATTGTCTATGTGAGGATTGTTCAACTTCGATAACTCACCTAAGAGCATTTGAGGCAAGCGATCCAACTCCAAGTGCTTGGACTTTACACGGATTTGATCGATTAGCGCATGCCTCGAAAACTTGCCCTGCCACGTCTTATAAAGCTTTTTCAGGAGAGTGGTTTTACCAATTCCGGGCATCCCAACGACTCCAATGATACGAGTTCCCTTGTATTTATGAAGGTCCAACTTCTCTTCCAACTCCTTCAAACGTTGTTCGTTTCCAAAAGTCTTATGCTTTTCTCCCACCGAGGAAGTTCTAGCGTTGCCATTTCCTAAAGCCTCCACGACTGCATTTTGGCTTCCCTCCGATGGAATTCCGGTCAGCGCTGTCTTCACCGCCTTCACAATTTCATTGACTTTCTCACTCTCGACACTGCAATTTTTTCAAGGCTAATGAGATCATGACCTCCCTAAATTCCATAAAAGGTTTCAAGAAGTATTCATAGATCTATCTGGAGTACCTTTTCTTGTCAATGGTGATGCCCATAATGTTAGGAATCAAGTTAAAAGCTTCTTTCCACTTCTTCTTCCTCTCATCACCCTTAGCCATACTTCTAAATCTATCACCGAACTTTCCTTTCAAATCTCTAACGGTGGATGGCTCGAGCTTGTAGAAGATTGGAATCGCAACAAGTGTCCCTTCATCCGTACAATCCTTGATCTTCTCCAGCTCTCTCACGCACCAGATTGACTCGGTGTAGTTGCCGGAGAAGATAGCCAAAACGATTTTGGACTCCTCTATCCTCTTCAGCAGTACATCTAGAGGTTGACCTCTGTCTTCATAGTCGTCGATAAAGACGTTGATGTTGTTCAATTTCAAGGCCGTTACGAGATGGCTGACGAATCTCAGGCGCAAATCCGCCCCACGGAAATTGATGAACACCTGATGCTGCGGTGGCTGGTCGTCAACCGTGGAAATTGATGATGTCTCCATGGCGATAAGCTTTTTCCGGTGTGCTTGGACTTTTTTTAACGAATGTATTGTTTGACTATTCTTTTCTTCTTCTCTCTCTTTTTTTCGCTTTTTAAACAAAATCTAAAACCTCTCAGATCTGAGTCACTGAGTGGTTGACCAATGGAGGAAAAGCATCGTCGGCATAAAAAAAATTCCGGCGAAATCTAAAGTTCGTTCAAAGTGTCAAAGCGCGAAATCATGACCAATTGTGAAAAGGCTGAGGAATTAGTCTGCATCAGCTGCGTAGACGAGGTACGGTACTCTTTCGTGAGCCACCTCTCCGAAGCTCTCCGCCGAAAAGGCATAAATAATGTGGTCATAGAGGTAGAAGGCGATGATCTGCTTTCCAAGGAGTCTGAGGCAAAGATCGAGAAAGCTAGGGTTTCTGTGATGATTTTATCCAGAATCTGTGAGCCCACTAGAGCATGCCACAAGTTCGTGAAGGTTCGCGAGTGCCAGAGGAACAAGAACCAGGTGGTGGTTCCAGTCTTGTACGGTGAGAGTCCATCATTGCGCGACTGGATTAGCGTGCTGGATTTGAAAGACTTATCAGCAATTCACCATTCCAGGTATTCGCTTTATTTTGCTATTATATTCTGCAAATGCTACTTATTCACTTATGAGAGTAACTGAGATTTCTCAAACCATAACGAGGACATGATTGGTTATAGCAGATTTCAAGGTTAAAGGTCGACACAATTTTTGCTCTACTTTCTGAAGATAATCCTTTCATTTCCTCATGTTGAAAATTAGCATAGCTTTTTGGTAGGCCATTTTAGTGTTCCGATAAAGTGCATTTCTTTATTAATTGATCAAATATGATGCAGAAAGGAATGTAGTGACTCCAAACTAGTACAAGAGATTGTGAGAGATGTGTACGAGAAGCTCTTTTGTAAGGGACGAATTGGAATCTATTCGAAGCTGCTGGAGATTGAAAACATGGTTAACAAGCAACCGATAGGCATCCGTTGTGTTGGAATTTGGGGTATGCCTGGCATAGGAAAGACAACACTTGCTAAAGCAGTCTTTGACCAAATGTCTAGCGCCTTTGATGCTTCTTGTTTTATCGAAGACTATGACAAAGCAATTCATGAGAAGGGTCTTTATTGTATGCTGGAGGAACAACTTTTCAAAGAAAACCCGGGAAATGACGCAACCATTATGAAACTGAGCTCGCTCAGAGACAGATTGAACAGTAAGAGAGTTCTTGTTGTTCTCGATGACGTGCGCAATGCTCTGGTTGCAGAGTCTTTTCTCGAGGGGTTTGACTGGCTAGGACCCGGAAGCCTGATCATCATAACCTCTAGAGATAAACAGGTGTTTCGCCTTTGCGGAATCAATCAAATATATGAGGTCCAGGGTTTAAATGAGAAAGAGGCTCTTCAACTCTTCTTGCTGTGCGCGTCTTCAAAGGATATGGGAGAGCAAAATCTCCACGAGTTGTCAGTGAAAGTAATAAATTATGCTTACGGAAACCCGTTAGCTATCAGTGTTTATGGAAGAGAGCTGAAAGGTAAGAAAAAACTCTCAGAAATGGAGACGGCATTCCTCAAACTCAAGCGACGTCCTCCGTTTAAGATTTTCGATGCATTTAAAAGCAGCTACGACTCACTCTGTGACAACGAGAAGAACATTTTTCTGGACATAGCTTGTTTCTTCCAGGGAGAAAATGTAAACTACGTGATACAACTGCTTGAGGGTTGTGGTTTCTTTCCACATGTTGAAATTGATGTCCTTGTTGAGAAGTGTCTGGTGACTATTTCAGAAAACCGAGTGTGGTTGCATAATCTGACCAAGGATGTTGGCCGAGAAATAATAAATGGAGAAACAGTACAGATCGAGAGGCGCAGAAGACTGTGGGAACCTTGGAGCATCAAATATTTATTAGAATATAATGAACACAAAGCAAATGGAGAACCTAAAACAACCTTCAAACGTGCTCAGGTCTGTTTTATTTTGATAGTTTCATATTTATTCTACTTTATGAGCCAACGGCCTAATATATCCACTTCCAATATTCTTTCAGGGCTCTGAAGAGATTGAAGGCATGTTTCTAGACACATCAAACTTAAGATTTGATGTGCAGCCCTCTGCTTTTAAGAATATGTTGAACCTTAGATTGCTCAAGATTTACTGTTCCAATCCTGAAGTCCATCCTGTAATCAATTTCCCCAAAGGCTTTCTGCATTCTCTTCCTAATGAGCTAAGACTCCTCCATTGGGAGAACTATCCTCTGCAATCTTTGCCTCAAAGTTTTGATCCTAGGCACCTTGTCGAAATCAACATGCCGTACAGTCAACTTCAAAAACTTTGGGGTGGAACCAAGGTAAGCAAAGTCTGATATGCGTCTCTCACCCTTATCATTACTTGACAAATTTTGTTGTTATTCATTTAGCCTTTTTTTTTTTGTCTTCTCAGAACTTGGAGATGTTGAGGACGATCAGGCTTTGCCATTCCCAGCATCTAGTTGATATCGATGATCTCTTAAAAGCTCAAAATCTTGAGGTAATTGATCTCCAAGGTTGTACAAAACTGCAGAATTTCCCAGCCGCAGGTCAATTGCTGCGTCTACGAGTTGTAAATCTCTCAGGTTGCATAGAGATTAAAAGTGTCCTAGAGATGCCACCAAATATTGAGACACTACATCTACAGGGAACTGGCATATTAGCATTTCCAGTTTCCACTGTTAAGCCAAACCGCAGAGAGCTTGTGAATTTTCTAACAGAAATTCCGGGTCTTTCAGAGGCCTCGAAACTTGAGCGTTTAACAAGTCTGCTGGAATCTAGCTCATCTTGTCAAGATCTTGGGAAGCTTATTTGCTTGGAGTTGAAAGATTGTTCTTGTTTGCTGAGTCTGCCAAACATGGCTAATTTAGATCTTCTTAATGTTCTCGATCTCTCTGGTTGCTCAAGGCTCAATTCTATTCAGGGTTTCCCTCGGTTTCTGAAAGAGTTATATCTTAATGGCACTGCAATAAGAGAAGTGCCACAACTTCCTCAAAGTCTAGAACTCTTGAATGCACGTGGATCTTGTTTGCGAAGTCTGCCAAACATGGCTAATTTAGAATTTCTCAAAGTTCTTGATCTCTCTGGTTGCTCAGAGCTCGAGACTATTCAGGGTTTTCCTCGGAACCTGAAAGAGTTATATTTTGCTGGCACTACGTTAAGAGAAGTGCCCCAACTTCCTTTAAGCCTAGAGCTCTTGAATGCACATGGTTCGGACTCGAAGAAGCTTCCTATGCATTACACATTCAGCAATTTTTTTGATCTATCTCCACAAGTGGTCAACGATTTTTTGGTGAAAGCGCTGACTTATGTAAAACACATACCAAGAGAGTATACGCAGGTAATACTCTTTCTCTCCTTCTGCCTCTCTCTTGTCTACTTACCTCTCCATTAGCTCGCTTTCTTTCCATCACCCCCTCAATCCCTTTCTCCTTCTCTGTCCGCCTCTGTCTCCCACTCTCTATAATGTCTGTTATGGACACCCAACGACACCATCCTCATATCATATCTGACTTATTTGTATTGAAACAGGAACTCAACAATGCTCCGACTTTCAGCTTCAGTTCGCCCTCACATAAAAATCAAAACGCCACATTTGGTCTGCAACCAGGATCTTCTGTAATGACACGACTAAATACTTCATGGAGGAACACGCTTGTGGGATTTGGTATGCTGGTGGAAGTTGCATTTTCCGAGGACTACTGTGATGCTACAGGTTTTGGCATAAGTTGTGTTTGCAGATGGAGCAACAAAGAAGGCCGCTCTTGTAGGATAGAAAGAAATTTTCATTGTTGGGCTCCAGCGAAAGTTGTTTCAAAAGTTCGAAAGGATCATACTTTTGTCTTTTGTGATGTCAACGTGTTCCCAAGTACCGGTGAAGGAAATGACCCTGATATCTGGGCTGGCTTAGTTGTATTTGAGTTCTTTCCTATCAATCAGCAGACAAAGTGTCTAGATGATAGGTTCACAGTGACAAGATGTGGAGTCCGTGTAATAAATGTTGCAACTGGCAATACAAGTCTTGAGAACATATCACTAGTTTTGTCCTTGGATCCGATAGAGGTTTCTGGTTATGAAGCTGTTAAAGAAGTAATGAGAGTCAGCTATGATGATTTACAGGAGATGGATAAAGTTCTATTTCTTTACATATCGTCTTTGTTCAATGACGAGGATGTTGATTTGGTGGCACCACTTATTGCCGGCATTGACTTGGATGTTAGCTCTGGGCTCAAGGTTTTAGCCGATGTGTCTCTCATAAGTGTATCATCCAATGGGGAAATAGTGATGCATTGTTTGGTACGACAAATGGGTAAAGAAATCCTCCATGAACAATCCATGCTGCTATCTGATTGTGAGAGTTCCATGACCGAGAATTTGTCTGACTTACCAAAAAAGTAAGTTCTCTTTTTATATCAGCTTCATATACACCCGTAGACTTGTCTAGTTCGGTGTTTTCTTATCATTAATTAGGAAAAATACATAATTTAGTAGATAACCAAATTTTTTAATAAAGCATTATTTGATAATATCTAAGTATACATAGGGTGCATTAGAAAAAAAGAAAAAAACTGTAGTTTTTTCAAACGTCTAGTTTATTAGATTGATCTAAAGTTTACAAAAGCCACTAGAGATGTACCAATGTGCTCTCTTTTCCAAGTTTGCTTAATAACATAGGTCTTTAATATTTGTACTTTTTAGATTAGTTTAAAAATCCGTTTTTTACTCCATTCAAGATTTTAGAAAAAGTTTTTTTATTTAATTAAATGTTATTTATATTGTGAAAAACACAATATTTACAAGTAGTGGAAAAATTTTCTATAGCATTTGGCATTTTTGCTCGGCTTTCTTTGTTAAATCCTTTTTTTCATGAGGATTTCACCAAAGTTTCATCTTTTTGAAAAATACTCTTTACATATATATGTGTCAAGGAAACGTTGTTTTATCTATTAAAACTCACTTCTCAACGTTTCCATATCTATGTATCTTTTTACTTTCATAAAACAATGAGAGACAATTCTATATGCAATATCACATTTTCTGAATTCTTTTGATCAATTTTTTAATTTATGTTTTGCTTTTGTTTTACTTCTTATCTTCCTCTTAAAAACTTTTTTTAACAATCTCCCTATTTTTCTTAACAAACAATGAACGTTAACTACGATGCCATCGTATCTCAAACCGAACTGATCATGGTCCACACTAACATTGATCACAAAACTAGCTATAAATCACAACATGTATACAAGTACGTATAATTACATGGGTTTCAATACATATTGATATTATATTGACGATGGATGCAGGAAGAAGAGCAAGGCAAAGAAAGTGGTTTGCATACCGGCTACAGACGAGGCAGATCTATGGACTTGGCGAAAGTACGGTCAAAAATACATCTTAGGTTCTAATTTTCCAAGGTACTCATGTATTTTTATATATAATCCTATATTCGTCTATATATTATATTCTTTACAACATAATAAATAGATATACATATAGATGAATATTATTTAAATCAAAGGAAAACAGAATAGTATTTTCTTACAATAGGAAAGTTTTGTAACAACTTGCAAAACACCATTTTTTATACACAAACGTATTCTAACTTGCTGGTGGCCTGGTAAACCTATATGTTGCTGGAAAAGTGAAATTTTGTTAAGGAAGCAAAAAAATTATTAACCATTGAAAAAAAGTCGCATTAAACAGAATCTGCAGCTTTGTTTTTCCCTTCACTAACAATATTGCAGATGGAATCATTAACGTGAAACTGTAAATTATAAAGTTCTTTTAACTTTCTACGGCGCAAATTATAAGCCTTTAGATTCTTTATTATGATGCAAACTTATCTTATAATCACTATATTCCATTGGAAGGATATTATAGATTTTGTTGTTATTCCCCCGATCCAGTTGTGCGTAAGTGATCAAATGGATTATGACTTCACGTGTTTGTGTAATTAGATTATGGTTACTTATGTCTTTGATGGTTACTTGATGGATTAATGAATTGTTTGTTCCTCAGGAGTTACTACAGGTGCACTTACCGGTTCACGCAAGGTTGTTTAGCTACGAAACAAGTGCAACGTAGCGACACCAATTCAAACATGTTCGCTATTACTTACATCTCTGAGCATAACCATCCACGGCCAACTAAACGCAAGGTTCTCGACGGCTCCACTCGTTCCACTTCCTCCTCCAACTGCTCAGCCATAACTACTTTTGCCTCATCTAAAGTCCCCCAAAACAAAGACAAACCAAATAAACTCCACTTGCCTTCCTCCTCCACTCCTCTTGGAAGTGCGGCTGTCGTGTTTAACGAGAAGGACATGGAGGAGTGTCAGGACAATATGGAGCTTGATAATGACGTTGAAAATACACGTACACTGGCATTGTTCCCAGAGTTTCAACTTCAGCCGGAGGAAGAAGACCCATGGTCATTCCCCTCCCATAGTAGTGGTATATATGACCTGAGCCCGCCCCAGCAGTAGTGGTATCATGTTTTTCCTCTTCTCCCTGTGTATGTGGCCGTCGAGGATTGTGACCAGTAACTTGTTTGCGAGATCTATAATTCACTGACGAATCACTAGCATCGGGATCTCCCAAATTTTAGTAAATTCCTAGGCTAATAATACACACAAAAAAGGTACAAGAAACGCGACGGAGTCAACGTGTTCGCAGATGCGTTGACTGATGGAGATTTCAAGGGGATTGAGGATTGCGCTTGTAGTCTTCTCGAGCAGGTACACTGAATCGAGACGATGTTTAGATAGACTTGTGAAGATTAGAGAAGGAATGGAGGAAGGTAAATTCATGGTGATTCGGATCTTCTACAAGTTGGATATATCCGCCGTTAAAGGACTTAAAGAGAAGGAGGTTTTGGTCTTAACTTGTTGAATCCTGCAATGCGTGATTTTGAGTCTAAACACCTCAAGATTTGGAAGGAAGCTTTGGATTCGGTTTCGTGTATGATGGGGTTTGAGTTGCATAACAAGGGGTAGAAGATTCTACTCTACATCAATTTGTTATAAAACAAATGGAACATTGTGGAAATGTGTTAGTAGGTATAAGAAAGAAATTAGAGCAAACGATTCGAGTCGTCACAGACTCACAGTACAGTTACATTGATTATGTATGGCTTACTAGGTCAAAGGTTTGCATTGTCAAGGATTGCGATAGTAGTCTTCTCAAACAGATACACCAAATCAACATGGGGATTAGAAGAACTGGTCAAGATCAAAGAATGCATGGATGAAGGCAAACTCGTAATCATTCCAATCTTCTACAAGGTGAAGTGATTGCAGTATATACCAAAAACAAACAAAAAAAAGCAAATCTGCAAAAAAACTCTTCATCTGAACACACTTATGTCCTAAGACTCCCTCTTTATTCTTATTTCTGCAAAAAGGATCAAAACTTATGTGCACTAACACATCTCTGCACAAGTTTGAGTCATCGTTTCCAACTTTTCCCCCAATTTCTTGGAGAAAATTCTAAGAATAGAGCATGCTCGAAGTTATACGATCTTGTTCAAAACGTTGATAGGCTCGTCTAGTTCTCAGAAACAAAACAACACTTGAAGCTAGTCCAATCACCGACAAGCATCCCCACCACACAAACGTTAGGAGATAACAGTCTCGTCCCATACATATAACTGACTCGGTCTTTGACCCAGCCACACTGTGGGATTCATAGACCAAAGCAGCTAAGAAACCGTAGACCAACGATCCTATCGGTATGTTTGTGATGAGGATGTTGTGGTTAACCCCGACGCTGTTGGGTCCAAAAAGCTCAGATGTTATGGAAACCGCTGCTGCAAATATGAAACCCGAGCTTAGACCGATTAGAGCTGTTCCTGCTTGTAACGCTGCCAAGCTTCCTGATGATGCCAACAAGAAAAGAGCAATTGTGGTTGGTAAAAGAGCAACGGCTAGCCACCCTGTTCTAGCAAAATAAACCTTCCTGCACAATTCACATTTCAATAACATCATAATCTTCACAATACCAGAACCAGAGGAATACAAATGCTTGTGTGAGGGACTTACGCTCTGATATAGTCTGGTGTTGCTGAAAGTAATCGACCGAAGAATGAGAAAGACGAATAAAGTGTGACAAGAGTTGTTGTCTCAGAGCTTTGACCTAAAGATTGTGCAATCTGTCCCAGGTTGTTGCTATAAACAAGTCCAATTGTGCCACCACAAAAATAGGCTATATAGTAAAGCCAGAAATCTGATCTGCACAAGAGTAAAGATAAAGGATGTTCCTCTCCAAGCATCCCAAGCTGATTTTTTGTAATAAGCTTAGTGCAACAACATCCGTCGTCATCTTCAATGAAACTCTTCTGATCAGGAGTATTGACAGCTCGCACTACATCATCGTTTAGCAACTGGTAGCCTTCAAGGCTGGCTTCACGTGTCACCATTCCTTTATGCATCTCAAGCTCATCAACATCAACAAGAATGAAACCAGAACCTTCTAGACGGAAACTGGAGTGGATATTGTGTAGATACCAATTACGAGCATAGACTAGACCAGGAAGGCATAGAGGAAGAATCAGGAGAAGTATTGATCCACCAAAGAGAAGACGAGCTGAAGTTACATCAGAAGTCTTCGAACGAAAGAGAAGCAGATAAACACCGTTCAAGACCGCTAATATGTTAAGCAATAGAAACATGAGAGAGTCTCTTCGAACTCCATCTGGTGGAAGAGGTTCAAGAGGCGGTTGGCGAAGAATAGGAATGAGAGCAGCGAAGGAGACAAAAAGAGGTACAAGAGCGTTTAAGAGTAGGTATAGCTCTGTAGAAACAGGATTGATTGCGTTGTAAGCAAGAGTGTATAAAGCAGCACTTACACCATTAAAGCTCACTGTGAGAGAAAGAGCAAGTGATCTGTTTGCTGGAAAGTTTCTGATACAGAGCACAAAGCAGACTGTGTTAAACCAACAGATACTTAGCCCAGCTAGCAAACAACACAGAAACACCTGCCATAAACATCAACAAAATCCATACTTAGTCACGAGTTCGGTAAGACAATGGCACTTTTGAAAGAACCAAGAATTATAGAAAAAAATTCCTAACAAAATGTTGTATTTGATCACAATCTTCTATCCAAGAAAATTAATCATTCCTCCCCAAGATACTAATCGACTAAGCTCATATAGTCATATGAAAGATAATTCAAATAATATCATATAGACATAACATTTTCTATCTGAAAATTCAATATTATATTTACCACATGACAAAAATCCTCAAATAGCTACTCATCAAAAAGAATAATTCAGAAAGAAACCCAACTGCCATTTTCTGCAAGAGAAACACTATTTAAATGAATTTGCAAGAAAGAGAAAGTATTTATACACACACAAAACGAAGATCCGATCACAAAGAAACAATAAAGATTCTCGAGATAGTCATCAAACCAAGACAAAGCAGAACCAAGCCAAAGAAAAACACGTGAGACCAACCAGTCAACCATTCACCGACTCTTCTTCCAAACCTCCAAATCTTGATTTCAGTATTAGTAACCAAAAGAAACTATTTATATCACAAAAATACAAATTTTAATTATATGTAGAAACTAAACTACTTATAAACTTGAAACACTTCTCATATTTAACAATAATTCATTATATGAAATTATGTATAAAAGAAGAAATGTATCCATAAAGTTATAAACAACATTAAAGTAAAATGTAACACATTAAATTTGATGAATGGATTATATAATCATTAAAGCAATAAAGTAATTTAAACTACATTAGTTAATAAATTATGTATAAAGCTAAAGATATTGAATACAGTTTTCAACTTCAAAGTTTCTGATTTTGTTTTTACAAATTGATTCAAGATTAAAGAAAATGTTGAGAAATTATTTTACCAGAATATAAGGCAAAGAGATAACGTTAGTGATGACGAGCCATTGAACACCATAACCAACGAAACCCATAATCGCCGCCGCGAAAAGAACCGTCCAAAGAGGGAAATACAAGAGTGCAAGTCCCGATGACCAACCGAAAACTTTCCCGAGATCCGAAGCAACGGCGAGATAATTCAATTGTACTTGTGAAATCCCTAGAACCGATTTCAAATTCGACGAATACGTCGAGAAATCGAAATTCGTACCGGTGAATGCTTGAATCCAGATCGTCGCTACGAGAATCATCCATTTTCTTGATTGTCCCGCCATCTTTTTTCCCTCACCGTGTTTAACAATCTCCGACGTACGGTTCCTGAATCACCGGAGATTTTGATTTACTTTTTTGTTCTCTCTTTTGTTTGATTCGAGCTTCTTCACTGGTTACGACGAATCGAGAAAAAAAAAAGGACTAAATAGAGAAACGAATCATGTTGGTTTACGTGGCATATTCATGTAATTGTCAGGTGTAAATAAACCGAGATCGAATCAATTTTATCCGGTTTAGTTTGATTGGTTCATATATAGAAGAAGTTCATTGTGATTTCGGTTCGGTATTTAGAAAAAAAGTTGAAAACCAACCAGGTCAAGTCAAAATCATAGTATTACATTAATATCAATAATTGATGTCTTTTTTTGGTTCGTTGAACAAAAAAAAGTTGAACAAATTGAGATTTTTTTTGTTTTTGACAGCAAAAAGAGATCTTTTTCGTTGGAACATTAATAAATTCATCACATGTTCCTTAGTAGTAATAAATTTGGGAAATTTCATTTAATAGTCAACAAAAAAATTATATTCATTTACAGAAAAAAAATTTGAGTGTTTTTTGCAAATAATTTTTCAAAATGATGTTTCTTAGAGTATTCTTTCCAATAAATTTCTATTAAAACAGTTAATGAATCTTAGTGTAAAAATGAGTGATAATAAATTTTGGTTCAATAAGGTCGTTTCAAATACTTACAATTGCTTTGGTTTTGGTTCGGTTCAATCGGCTCTGTCTCGATTCAAAATGCTTAGAGCTCACAGACGGGTAGTGGGAACTCTTTTCTTTTACGTTTGGAATGGCAAGCAAAGCCCTAATTATATATACCTTCTTCAACACGCTACCATAAAACAACCCAAAGAACAGTGACATAGCTACTTGAGTACTTACCCTCTCTAATAAAAGTCAAGCTTTAGATATAATAATAACCAAAAGTGGAACAAGTTTATCAAACAGACAAGCAAGATCGTTCACTATGTATATACAACTAAAGAGACCAACTTGGAACACAAGCCTATTGATAGGTGAGAGAGAGACCTAGCACTAGCGAATAAGGTTCCTACTAGAGCCTTCATACATATTGAGTATCAGACATTAAAACCTACCATTTTTTATGGGCGAGGGTTCAGTCTCGCGTTTAGGAACCTGAAGACCCACCCTTGAACCTGAAGATCCACCATTGGCTGATGATGGGCTTGGTGCTTCAACAGAGCAATGAAGCACGGGTGGTGTTGAGTGTTCTTTATGAAACATGAGTTTGGCAATAAGGTCCGCTGAAAGATCAATGTCAAGCTTATAATCTGCTGCAAGTTCAACGATGGCTCTCAATCTTCCAACATCTTTGTTATCAGCCTAAAAGATGAACCAAAAACATATATAACCCAATGACCAATGAACATCAAAGACCAAGATTAAACACATGAGAGCCAGTTCTTACTTTTTCCAGGACAGAGCGTTTTAAATTGATGACCTCTTTCATTAAGAGAGTTTGGGGTTGGAAGTCTTCAAGCTTGAACAAACATACAAGTCGGACTGCAGGAATATAATGGCGGTTGTTTATGAGACCTAGCACATAATCTGCAAAAGATAGAAAAAGAGTCATAAGACCTTGCTTCATACTTCTGTTTTTATGTCTCAGAAATGTTTTAGAAACTTAACCTGGGATCTTAAGTTCGAGACCAAGCGAATGAAAGATTTTTGGACCCTGTTTGTAATGAGAAACAGATGTGACAAGTAGAGCAGTCTCTTCTTCATTGATCAAACTCTTTAATCCATATACCACAATGAACAACAAAAAAGCCAAAGCCTCAAGAGATGATCTTGGAGCTTCGATGCTTATCAACCTTTTCCAAAGAGTAGCCACCTGTGTCGCCTTGAGCTGCAGTTGAGACTGGTCCCATCCTTTAATTTCTGCTAGCTCTTCAAAAAACACAACCAAATTCTCCACCAGTAACTCCCGTAAACCAGATTCCTTTTTGCGATGAGCATCCTTAACTTCTCCCTCCACTAGATTCAGAACATATCTTCCTGGATCAGGTTTAGCTCTAAGGACATTGGAAACTTCATGGTGACCAAGAGAAACTGATGAGATTTCATAACGCATGAGAAGATCTCCACTAAACTGCTCAGTCTCTGCTGCAACGGGCTACTGCTCGTGCTTAATAAACACACTGCTTGTCTGTCTCAACGCTTTCTTCTTCAACTCAAGTTCCCTTTGAGTATTCTGCACTAATTTCTTAACCTCAATGAGAGTCATTTCCTCTGCCTTGATCTGGTTCCTTAGCAAATCAAGTTCCTTTCTTTTGTCACCTACTTCAATCTCTACTGCTTTAATCTCTCGCGCCTTTGCTTCAACTACATTAGTTTGTTGCTCAATCTGCTTTTGGATTTTCCCCAAGTTTAAGCTCAGAACTTGAAGCTGGTTTTCCTCTGACTTGATCTGATTCTTTAGCAAATCAAGTTCCTTTTCTTTGTCACCTGACTCATTCTCTGCCACTTTAATCTGCTTTTGGATTTTCCCCAATTTCAAGGTCAGACCTTTAAGCTTGTTTTCCTTTGTTTCAACTTCCAGAGACTTCTTTTCGATATCGGTTTCAAGAGTATCAAGATGGTCCTGTAAACTCCTCAATTTCCCAGCTGAATCAGCTTTGTATTTCTCCAAAGACTTACAGATTTTCCGTCTCTTAGACTCACTGTTGAGTCTAGTGACAGTGAGTGTTAGCTCATCCTCAACACAAGTTTTCTCCATCCTCAACAGTAACAACAACAACAAATCTTAACTGTGACCTGCAAATCGACCAAACAGATCATAAATGACGAAAAGAGTGAAACTTTAGGCAAATGTAAGAAACAAAACCCTAAACGAAGAAATGACAAAGAATCAAACATACCCTAGAAGCTAAAACATCAGCCAAAACCAAAAAAAAAAAAAAAAAAAAAAAAAAAAAAAAAACTAACTTTGAACGAAATCACGAAGGTAAGGAAGAAAAAGACAGAGACAAAACAAATAGAGAAAGAAAGAAAGAGTAAAGGAAACGTACAAAGAGAGAAAGTTGCGGAATTTGAGTAGTGACAATTTCTTGTGCAGTGAGAGAGAGAGAGAGTCTGCTCTGAAGAAGACTGACAAGAGAAGAAAGATGAAGGATTTTTTGAGTGGCGTTGCCTTGTTGTTGTTGGAGCGGTTGCGATGGGCTTATTAGGAATAAAGGCCCATTGGGCTTGTTTTATCAAGTTTAGTTATCTTTTTGTGTTTTTTTTTTTTTTTTTTTGAACAAATTTGTGTTTTTTGTTCAATATGGTAATGTGTTTTTTTTTTTTAATATATAGCCGTATCGACAGAAGATTTACCAAAATAGCTCTTAAAATTTCCTTTTATTTTTTTATTTTTTTTTTAAATATCAGGAGGTTTTGGACCAAAGCCCGTAATCACCTATGCCTGAAACCATAGCAGGTGCCAGGTAATATTAGTTTCGTCCTAAGTGTCTCTCGAACCGGCGACCTCTAAGTTTCGCCTAGGGTCTTTACCAGAATTTCCTTTTATTACTCATGATGATAACAGTTGAAAAAGTATAACATTCGTACTTAAGAAAAAAAAATTGAAGCTCGAGATGATGAAAAAGAATAACAACAACATAGTGGATCATCCGACGATTGGACGATTTTGAACACGGCCATTGGGACAATCTTCAGCTGGAACAAAGAGAATGACACGGTTGCAACAATTGATGGATGGTAGATAAACACCTTGAGGGTAAATGAAAGCAGTCACACGTGGATTGTCACTTTCTATTGTTGCCTTTGCTTGAAGTCCACTCACTCCTTTTAGCTCTGGCCACTCCACCTTCATTCCTAATTAAACACACCAAACTATAAGTCTTTAATCCTTGGTATTAATAATGTTTGTAGAAACTTGTTAGGTCAATTAGGTTTTTACATTAGGTCAATTTTCTTAGAATAATCCAACGTAGTTTGGATTAAAGAGTACAAAATCAATCCGATATAATCCAAATCTAATCGAAAACATCTAGAAACAAATTTAAGTTAAAATGGTAGTATTACTTTTTTTGTAAGCAAGAACATAAACTTGACAAACAAAGTTAGTATTCCACCAACTGAAAATCTAACTCAATTTGGAACACGACTAAACTACACGATCCACGCTATGATGAGTTAGAAATATTGGTGGAGTTTCTCAAGATCATGTGTAGAAGAACTCAGAAACTGTATAGATAAACATATATTACCTGGGAATTGAGATTGGCATCCACTGCCTGAGCAATCACAGATGTCACATTTGGGACCAAGGGTGGGACATTGGTTTTGCATTTTGTGTTTTTGTCTTTCGTTAGAATTCACTTCTCAAGAGAATTAATAACTTTACGTATTGATGATCATATATATACTATAGAGAGCACACAGATATTGCGTTGCCTTATTATATATGTGGTGATAAGGAAGAGTTAATGGACTAAATCGTAAGTTTAAAGAGACGAATATTTTTTCGCTATTTTTAGAAACAAATCAAAACATATAAACATCTTAATTTATGACATTATATTTGCTACCTCCTTATGACGTGAAATACAATAATAAATGCTCTTTTTGGTCTCCAAAACAGTAAAATAGAAGTAAATTTAAGTTCATATTTTGAAACGTTTATAAAGTTACTTCGTTATAAGAAATAATGGTAAAGTATCTTTCTTTAACAAAAACATAATGATATAATATCTTTATTATTAATATTTAGTTGACATAATGACATATTGTCAAATATATTCGCTCTATATCATTTTAATTTTTAAACAAGGCTTAAGGTTACCACATACACAAAAAAAAACTAATAATTTTCATTTATTTTATCTCTTTTACATAAAAACACCATTAAATAAAAATATAACACCAATAAAAAAGCATACTGTAAAAGATGATTGGTCAAAAAATAATTAATTACATTTAGTTTTTGCATAGAAATTTGAAAACATCATTTGAGATGAAACAAATAAATCAAGTGATAGGGAGGAAGTATTTATTAACATTCATATTTCTTTTTCTTTTCATTTACTTTCAGTAATAATTAATAAATGATCTTCAAGGAGCATGGGGGAGTTGTAAGAATATAAAAACATAAAGGAAGAGGGTGAGGAATTTCAAAAATACATTTTTACCCAAATACGTGTTTAACCTTATAAAATCATAAACAAACTATTTTTATACGTGTGTAAAACTTTGTAAATACTTTATAAATATACCCTATAAATACCATATAAATTTGCCGTCAAAAAAAAATACCATATAAATACTTGATAAATATATACCTTATAAAACCTTATATATATCTTGTAAAACTATATAAATACCTTGTAAAACTTTATTAAATTTTATAAATTACATATAAAACTTTATAAATACATGGATCTTAATTATAAAAAAAAATTTAGAAAATTCCATAACATAAAAACAATTTTTTGTTACATATCTTGAAAAAGACAAAATAAACTAATAATTATTAATGAGAAACTCATTTTCTAAATTTAGCATATTAAGTAACACTTCGAAAACTCCAAGAAAAAACCCCAATTTGATATGCAAATTTCTAGTCTTTTGTTCATTTTTAGTAAAAAAAAAAAACTGTTATCGTTTTCGTGTTTGCTTTGGTTTATTTATAACCATACAGATCTTAATTACATGAATTTCATTCACTGTGATTTAAAAAAAAAATAGATTGATTAATAAAAAAAATTTGTTCATCAGTTTTCTCTAAAATCCGAAATTGTAAAGTTGAATGAATAGACAAATAGGTATGGTAGTGTTAGTAACCTTTAAATGTTGACAAGCATTGTCTGTGCAGTCACAATCCTCCCAAATAACCGATGATTTAACACAAATAGAAACATGCAAGGAGTAAATTTTTTATTTTTCTTAAAAAGATAGTCAATGATTTCTTAAATGAAATTGTTTTTTAGTATGTATAATTGTATATTTTCCCAAAAAATAATGTATGTATAATTGTTTATGTTCACAATATATACACGTCACAAAAGCTACATAAAAGTATTACTCAAAAAAATAGAAAAGAATTTTATAAAATATATATATATATTTAAAAAAATCTTTTGATTGGAGCAAAATGATATGTGTCTACAAAGAAAATTTATAGAAAAAGTCGGTCTTTAAATTACAACTTTGAGAAGTAGAATATATACAATTACACTTCTTTTGTTTACACAAAATTTATATATTTCGTAATTCTCTATTAAATAATTATATTTCTTATTTCATTTTTCTACAATCATAATTTTCTATATTTATATTTATTTAATTTATTTTGCAAATGTTCACTATATATAGTCATTTTTAATTACAAACACACCATACCTAGATTATAAATTTTGAGAAATAACTTCTTGCCATCATTTGAGAACTGTTTTTGATGAGCATCTCCTCTCCATGAACCTTTTATTGGTCAGTAGAATACAATATATGAACTCAAATTTAGATGATAACACATTAATAACACAAACATATATACTTTGAACACAAACATATATATGTAGATAATCAAGTGATGGTGGTCTACTGTTCGAATGATTTTCTAAGTAGTTTTCTTTGGCATATATAGTATTTTACGGTAATTTTAATCATTTTTAGCCATTCGAAAACGTTTTAAGTAACGAAAAAAATCTGAATTTATATACATTTCGGATGGTTAGTATGAAATTCAGATTTGAAATTTTCTAGATTAATATATATATACACACTACATGTTATGCTCCAACACATAATCAGATTATTGAAATAGAAACATCATGTGACATTATTCAAATAAATGTAAAAAATTCGTGACTCAAAAAGTCAAAAGTCAAAACCTATATGCTCTTGCTCTCTCTGTATTATTCGGTACTTGTATTATTAAACGCGTTTTCGGGTTTCGAAATAATATGTTTAGAGAAAACAAACAATTTAAAATTGGCAAATTATCGAGAGATCTTCCGGGCCACTTCCTTATCCCTTTCTCCTCCTAGTCCCACGGACCCTACCTTCCTCTTACATCATTTAGTAATGATCTTTCCAAAATTCATTTATTGTTTTAGTTAGACATACTACATCAAGATTCATACTAATTATAGACTTATCACCTATACATTAATCATTATGAGATATTTTTTCCTCTTTTATTGCAGTAGTCCGCTAAAACTATAGTAATAAATACTAATATAGACATATAATTGTAAGATCCAAACAATTTAAATCTACCTTCATAATGAACATTTACCACAAGTATATCTACCGTACCTTCTCAATGAGAAGAATATCTGGTTCTCTTATAAATATCGAAAATAAAATATTTCCTGTTTTGAAATTTTAATTGTTAAAAATCTAATCAAATATTCTACTTTACGGTCATAATTTTAGTGTATTTTAAATTGCAGAAACCAATGACCAAAAAAAAAAACCTGCACCGCCAATTCAAGAATTATAGTTACAACTAGCTATTCAATGGTTTTTGATTTTTGCATCGATCATTACAAAAACAAAATTTAGATCCGTTTAGACCATCTCCAATGTATTTCTCTATTTTTAGCTCTATCTCTATAATAAAGGTGAGTTTTCTCTATTTTTACTCCAATATGTTCCTCTATTTTTTTCTCTAAAAAATTTAACTCTATTTTTACAGGAAAAAATAGAGATCCTCTATATGATCCTCTATATATAGAGAAAAAAATAGAGATCTCTATTTTAGAGGTGAGAATAGAGGTGGGTTGTAGTAGATTTATCTCTAAAATAGAGTTTAGAGGCAAATATAGAAGTGGCTTAGACCATCTCCAATGTATTTCTCTATTTTTTTTCTCTATATCTAAAATAGAGGTGAGTTTTCTCTATTTTTACTCCAATGTGTTTCTCTATTTTTTCTCTAAAAAGTTTAACTCTATTTATAGGGGAAAAAATAGAGATTCTCTATATTATCCTCTATATATAGAGAAAAAAATAGAAATCTCTATTTTAGAGGTGAGAATAGAGGTGGGTTGGAGTAGATTTGCCTCTAAAATAGAGTTTAGAGGTAAATATAGAGGTGGATTGGAGATGCTCTTAGAGATGCTCTTAGTCCCAAATTGACACTTCTAAGTTTTAACCTAATATTAATTTAAGAAAAAAAAAGTAAAAAATTTGAAATCTTAATTAAGTTATTGGAATACACAATATAAAGATGAGGAAGACACAAAGTCAGAATAATATAAGTAAATTAGCATTAGGTCTTAACTCTTGGCATTCCGCATTAACTTGGTTCGGTGCATTTGGAGGAGGACCGACACAACACCACACGTGGCAAATATTATTTTCCTTTTGCAGAAATAATTCAATGCCATGTAATTTCAAAATTTTAAAACTTTGAAGATAAATCATCTCAGCAAAATTGATATTGACATTTGTACATCAGTTTTGTTAGATTCCGTCCAGACATAAGTTTTGAGTTCGATATAGGTCATCGTCTACTGTACCTACTACTACGTAAATAAAAGAACAAGTGTCGTAGTCTCATAAATCACAACTAAATAAAAATATAATTCATTTTTCTGTTTATTTATTTTCATATTTTTGATATTAAAATTTTAATGATAAATGAATCCATAAAACAATTTATATGTTAAAATTAAATTAAATTAAATTAAATACTTTAAGGAATTATATTATACTATAAGAAATGTGATAATAATCATATTATTACTACGAAGGTAGTTTTCTTGAGAGTCTTTAACATTGAATTCTCGTGACCTGGCAAATACATGAAAGAAAGAAACAAAAAACTTTGTGCTTATTTTTATTAAATGAAAGCAAAAAAGGAAAAAAAGAAAAAAAAAAAAAAAAAGGTTTTCTTTCAACGTGTGGTATTCTGTATCCATCTATATAACAGAGAAGACATCAATGGCTTTCTTTGAACTTGTAAACCTTACTCTCGAAGACTCCTCTTTCACTCATTTTACTTTCCAAGAATAATTTCTACTCTTCTCTACGTCAATAAGAATCTGAAGAGCCATTTTCACAAGGTAAATCCTTCTTCTTTTTTCCTAGAAATGAAGTCTCTATTAGAATTTGTTTTGAATGAAGTTTTTGTTATTACTTCTTTGATATTTTCCAGTTTGTCCAAATTATTTTTAAGTATTATTCTTTCATGTTGATCTACGAGAGCTAAACTCAGATTTTCTTACTCAACCAAAGCTTATTAATTAGATATGTTTTGGAAACTAGATAAGTTATTGCGAGTCATTTCTTGATTTTAACCAAACTATTAGTAGAAAAACAATTACGGTGGTATACTCGTGATGGAAAAGATCTTGCAATGTTTTGGTTTCAATCCGATGATTGTCATTTTTTCTTCCAATTAGTTGGCGGTCCAATAATCGTACTACAAAAATCTTGCAATTTTTGGTTTCAACAAAATTGTTTTTGCATTTAAAATTATATTAGTCGTATTCTCATTATTTGCATGATTCTCATATTACCCCTCCCGACGCCGCCATGAATTGCGGTCAGTTTAAGTTTAGCCGAGAAGGGTATTTTCGGATACACTCACATTTTAATTCATTCATTGTTCATAGAGCTACCACAGTACCATCTATATAGCATTTAAAACAAGTGCAATCTGATACATATAGGGACGAAAGATTACTAATTGAATATTGCAACTAATCCCTTTATAGATCGTGTCTTGACTAATTTTATGACTTATTCCTATGATTTATATTTTTCGTACTTATAGTAATAATAATACAAATTAGTACTGTATTATATTTTTCGGTGGACTACACCAATCGAGGTAAATAGTAATTACTACAGCCAACTAAACACACACATGGACTGGTCATTTTGTTCCCCGACTTTTTGGTGTCCCAATGGACCAATGGTGATATTTTTTTATGTAACATATATTTTCTCAATTCAATAAGGTATTAGTTATTACTTCGATACAGAAAAAAAAAAAAAAAGTTAGCCTTATTTTAATTTAACACCATTTGCAAATTACACATGTACCATAAGTTGAGATCCGATCACAGCTCTTAATCTCAGAACTTTCTGTTAGAGCTAAATCCTCTACATTATTTGGGAGATAATTAACATTCTAATCGAATTTTCTATCATTATAAAATATGTTATCTCCAGACAAGATTATTTTAACTAATTTGTGAGTTATTTATTTATTTTGTTACAGAATGGCGAGGCTAAAGCAATTGTGGTCAAGTTTTTTGGTGTTGGCCGTGGTGGTGATTGGGGCCGGAGCTGTGCCCATCACATATCTTGAATCCGCGGTGGCTAAAGGAGCTGGTAAGCAATAATTTTCTCTCCTAAAAGTTTGAGCATGGATCATAGGAATAGACAAAAAAAAAACTGAATTAAACCGAATAAGGCGAATTGAAAGAATTTTTTTAAAAACCGAATGAGAACTTTAACAAAAAAAAAAAAAAAAACGAAGGACAACCAAACTCAAAAGTCAAATTTTCCACCGTAATAGTTTTTCAGAAAAGAGTTCGAGCGTTTCTCTGATGCTCTAAAGTTCGCTCCAAATTTTATATTTAGAGTAAAATCATCTTCAATGGTATACTAATTTAGAGCTTCACTAATCAATTTTCTATTTTTAGAGCACAATCTTTTTTTACAAAGTAATCTCTCAATTTTAATATATTGTCATTTTTCATATTTGTTTAAGAATAAACTAAGTGGGTAGAATTTGTAACTTTTAAAAATAAAATCTTATGTTAGAAATTAAAATAAAATAAAAAATATTTGGAATATTTGTTTAGTATAAAAAATATAGCCAATTTTAGAGCAAGCCTCCATTCTATAATTTCTATTTAAAGACAATTCTATATTTAGGATAAAAAATAGAGCCAAATCATTGGAAATGGTCTTAAGCCAAAGTTCCTAAAAATCCAAAATAATTTGGGTTTTCACATCGGACATATAGATTTCCACATTAATATCCTTATTTTTTGTGTTTAATCATGAGAATAATTTGGATTTTTGATGCATCCAAAGTTGACTGATATCTATATTCATTAAGAATCAAACCTTTTTTTTCTAAATTGTTTGGTATCGAAGCATACCAAATTTAACTTTTCAAAAAATTTGGTAGATAAAACCATTGTTATCTTATTACTATGTTTTTTCAAAAAAAAAAAAAACTAATTATTATATTTTTTGTAGTGTGTTTGGATGGTAGCGCACCAGCATACCATTTCGATAAGGGATCTGGCTCAGGAGTGAACAATTGGATCGTTCATATGGAAGTTAGTATTACTATTTCATATACTTTACATTATCATAAATTATACAAAATATAATGTTATTAATTAAATATGAATAATTATGTGAATATTAGGGAGGAGGATGGTGCACTGATATAGCTACATGCGTTCAACGTAAAAGTACAATGAAGGGTTCTTCTAAGCTTATGAACAAAGACTTTGGTTTCTCTGGTATCTTGGGTGGCAAGCAAAGCACCAATCCAGGTTCTCAATTCTTTTTCTCTCTTATCATTTTGTCCAACGAATTAATGATTTGTTTTCTCATGTTTTTTATGCAATGAGACTGAATCGGATTTGGGTAATTTGCAGACTTTTACAATTGGAATAGAATCAAAGTTCGGTATTGCGATGGTTCATCTTTCACCGGCGATATTGAAGCTGTTGATCCGGTAATTCACTAGACCATTACCGTTAAACTTATCTACTTGAAATCGTTGGTTTGTTTTTTTAATATATATATTGAATATTAAGGAACATTTTAACTGAAATTCCATATTTATAAGACTGTAATTTGAATATTTTCAGACGAACAAGCTATTCTTTCGCGGTGCTAGGGTTTGGCGTGCGGTGATCGATGATCTTATGGCTAAGGGGATGAGCAATGCTCAAAACGTATGAAAAAAAAAAATTCAAAATGTTCCTGTTTTAGTTAGTGAATTTTGAGCTGTTGGAATTCAAAATGTTTGGTTACATGAATTTCAGGCGATACTCTCTGGTTGTTCAGCTGGAGCATTGGCTGCGATTCTACATTGCGACCAGTTCAAGTCCATTCTCCCTAAAACGGCTAAGGTCAAATGTGTTTCTGACGCCGGTTACTTCATCCACGGGTAACATTCATAATATCTAGGGACTAGGGAGTCGCACATAAATTTGCATAATTCAAATAGCATCCTAGAAAACAATATAACAACCTTTGTTAATTTTGTGGTTTGAACAGTAAGGATATCACTGGAGGATCTTACATCCAATCGTACTACGCCAAAGTCGTAGCGACTCACGTACGATATATCTCTCTTTTCCGACCATATTTCTCTAGTATATTAGATGTATCCATCCTGGCTAATCTTGATCACTATTTACAGGGATCTGCAAAGAGTCTACCTGCTTCTTGCACCTCAAGTATGAAGCCCGAGTTGGTAAGTTTATCGAAAACATACTTAACATGATACATTTTTTTAGTTCATTGCATCGTATAAACATTGAACTGTTTTCAACAGTGTTTCTTCCCTCAATACGTTGCTCAGACCTTGCAAACACCGCTTTTCGTCATCAATGCCGCCTTCGATTCTTGGCAGGTTTGATTTTGCTCTTCTTATAATCTTTTTCCGTAGAAATATCAACCCGAGAGATCGAGGTATGATTTGGATTTGATCTGACTGTTTCTTGCAGATCAAGAACGTTTTGGCGCCAACCTCTGTTGATAAAAGCAAAGCGTGGAAGACTTGTAAGCTTGATCTTAAGAAGTGTACGGCTGCTCAGCTTCAAACCGTTCAAGGTATGTTTTACTTACCGGAATTAATGAACAAATATGGTTTAATGTCTTCTTGACTAAATCAATTGGTTTATTATAATATCTCAGGGTATAGAGACCAAGTGTTGGCTGCGTTGGCACCGGTTCGATCCGACACAACGAGCGGATTGTTCTTAGACTCGTGCCACGCTCATTGCCAAGGTGGAAGCGCTGCCACTTGGTCCGGCGATGGAGGTCCTACAGTGGCGAATACGGTAATCACTTGATTTTCTTGTACAAAATATATAATATCGAAAAATACCATTAAATACCACAAACACAAGCTCTAGTAACAAAATAACTTTAGATTTAAGAAAGGTTAATGTGACATTTATGACTTTTTCTAACTCTTTATAATCCTTCATATGTCATTTCAGAAAATGGCTAAGGCGGTTGGAGATTGGTTCTTTGAGAGGAGTACGTTTCAGAACATAGATTGTTCATCACTGAATTGCAACCCTACTTGCCCTGCCGTATCTACTGAAGACTAAAATTTATTCATTGATGTTTTAAAATTTGAAATAATTTATTCATCTTTGGAATATTGTTCTTGAAATTTAAAAGTACAATAATATAATTGATACAATTTCATTCGAATAAATAAAATCATTTGCCTTGTAATACTTCAACAATCATGCAAGCTAATTTATATTATCAATCTTTTTAATAAAGAATTAATTTTATAAATTAAGGGTTCATGTTTTTGGGAATATATAGTGGCTACTACTAACTTTGAACACATTGACAGAAGTTGCAGTACAGAAACAAAGATGCTCATGAAACACACAACAGCAATGGATTTACTTGATTTCTTACAGATATGCTGGATCAATTTGGTTCATAAGTTTACATCTTTTAAAGTATGAATTTTGTTTTCCAGTGTAAGCTACAAGCAACAAGCAAAACACAACATTTTTGATTCAGTTGCAGGCAAAAACCGATGAATGTTCTTGGTCTCTTGTAAGTCTAAGACTGTAATCAATGTTGTTCCAATGATGGATCATGTCTACAAATATCTCCTCGACATAGCGGACACACTCTGCATCACCATAGAAAGATCATCAGATCATCTCATACACAAATTAGTTGTCACCAAACATCACATTAAATATCACATTCATACCTGTGAATTTCCTTGAGCCATTTATCCACACAGGTTTTGTGGAATTCATGATGACAAGGAAGTGTCCTTATAGTGTCTGCTTCTTCATATTCCACAAGGCATATGTAACATCTGAAATAGTCGAGAAAAGAAAAAGAAAACATGTTTAACCATAAGGCCTCGACTTTTGAGCATCACAATTGGCGAAAGAAAGATCTTAGAATTTAGTAGGCATTACTGTGATGGATCCTCGCTTTGTGACTTAGTATAAAGTTTAATCGGTAATAAATCCACAACGTCGTTAGGTGCAGGAACAGATCCTATAGATGATACTGATGGTTGTTGAGAGGATAAGACAACAGATTGCTGATGAATTTCATCAAGGACCTAAAATGAATGCAGTATAGATCCTTAGCATACATGAGAAAGAAAGAGGGTGGCGAAAAGCTGTAAATGGGAAGACCGGAGACATGTATGTACCTCGAATAGAGCTTCAGCTAGCAATACTATCCTTGAAATGCTAGCTCTTGCATTTGTTTCATCGGTTGTTGCTGTTGTGGAACCACGGTTAGTAACTGCGCGGCATGTGCAACGACCTGCTTGGTCTTGACCTGATAAGACACAAGATCTATCATGATGGAGTGCGACATTCTCAAACCGGCTTCCTAATCTTTGAAGAGCGCGAACCTGTGGAATTAGTTATATCAAAGTTAGTTAGATCTTGAGTTGATCAGACACATCACGGAAGAGATAGTCGACGAGTTTCAAACCTGCGATCTTATTCTCCTCCTTCTTTCAAGGAAATCTGATCTGTGTTCTAATAAACCTTGATACCTCCCTTCTCTCACAAGAGGAGCTGGTGTCTCGTGATCTTGAATGCCAAATAAGGTCCTTCGAATGCTAGAAGCGGATCGATTTAGTATAGACGTTGAAGTCACAGGAGTATCCTCTGCTGCTGCGGCTTCAGCAGAGAAGAGATCAGTATCTTCGTCTCCCTGATGTGGCGAGGGACGGAATGCGAAATCAGAGAGTGAAGATCGACGAAGAACTCTGTCACGGAGTCTTCCAACACTCAGAGTTCTGCTAAATCTAACATTCCGTTCAATAGAAGGTTCCCGAACAACTTGCCTTCTATCAAGAATTCCAGCATAACTACTGTCCATACCATTAACTACTCTCGGAGAACGTAAGCTACCTTCTTCCCCAAATCTCATGGCATCAATATCTCTAACTACATTGTCAATCACAGGAATTCTCGGAGACTCAACTCTATCAATGAGCCTAATAGCAGATTCTGAAGGTGAAGTAACACCTTCCTCTCGAGGAGAAGAAGAGACCGGATAAGTAGTGTTGAAGGATCTTGAGCTTGAAGCTCTGCTAAGTCTAGAGCTTATGTTACCAGGAATGAATTTGAAATGCGAAAAAACTCGACCTGGAGTAGAAGATTCTTGAATCGAACCGCTAACATTTCCCCTCTGTACATTGCTTACACCAGCTTCTTCTTCTTCAACACCACAGTCATCATCAAGCTCACGCTCATCACAATGTCTATCATTTTCAGATTTCTTCTCATCTTTCAATTCTTTATCATAGCAATCTGATGCATCTCTTCTTGTCTCCATTCTACGCCGTGAAACACTTCCATGACACTTCCTCATCCATCCATTACACACCTGTAAAAATCAAGACTCATGACTTTGACCTAATCTCATTAAGCAATGAAATTGCACAAAAAAAATCAAAAACCAAACCTGTTCATCATTATCATCGTCACTATCATGAGAAGTCGAAGATGAAGCAAGACAAGAAGAGTGAAGACCACAAAAAAGACTCTTTGATCTTCTCCTCCTTCCACCACCACTAGAAGACGACGGAGGAGGTTGAGCCACGTCAGACACTTCTCTCGCTGCCAGCGACGAGCCTAGACATGATTTGCTCCGACCAGATCCCATCTTCTTCTCAAAAGAAAACAACTTTCTGCTAAAATTACATCATTGCCACAAGACCCACAAGTTTTTTCCCCATCTTCTTTCAAATCCACCAATCGAAGAACCCTCCAAGTCAAAATCTAAAGATCGAAACTTTTTCCTCAGATCTTTATATTGAAACCCGAATTCGTCATTGACAATGCAGAATCAAAAGCCCTAATTATTGAATTCCAGATCTGAAACTCGATCGAGAAATAATTGCAAGAATACCTCGAAATCTGAAGTTTTTTTTTTCTGCGAGGATTTAATGTAGCAAGTAAGCTATGTGTGTTGTCTTTGAATCAAAGAGAAATGCTTTGAAGAAAAGGAAAGAGTTTTTAGGTGATCGGAGTAATCGAAGAAGGAGACAAAGCACCTATCTGCGATAGAGAGAGAGACTTTTACGGGAAGAGTGTGTTTTGATGTTCGAACGAGAGGGAACAAAAAACCAAACTCCCATTTCTTTCTTTTTCTCTTTTCTTTTTTCGAATTATTATAACATTTTTTTGTTTGAGTTCAAATTTTTTAATCTTTTTGCAATCATAATTGGACTTCATTTCTGCTCAAATAAATAAAATAAAATAGTTGGACTTCATTGAGGACTATAATTGAGAAAAAAGTTTGAAATGGTCATTTGATAGTGATCACTAATTCACTAGGATGAAAAGAAGTTTTAACCAAACAATACTAAATATTTAAATTACTAGATATTAACCCGCGGTACACCGCGGGCCTATATTTTTGTTAAATAAAAATTAAAAATTTAATTCTAAAAATAATCTACAGATATAACCTATTATTTTGTTTGATTTAAATGTATTATATATATAGTGTATTCTTAGTATGTTGTAGGTTTCAATTTTTAAATATAGAAACGAAAACATACAGTTCATTAAGCAACGCTATATAGCGGATTTGAATAAATATATATTTTGTTGTTTGCATTTTATTATAATATGGTGCATTTTAGGATTGACCCGTGGTACACCGCAGATCGATTTTTATTACTAAAAATTTAAATTATAAGTTATATTAGTTTTGTTAATATTATTTGTTTTCTTTAGTATTTAAGATTGTATTATTATATTTTGATTGTTAATTCTAAAATTTCATCTGTAGTATACCGTCCCATATTAATATCTAACAAAACCCGTCCCACCATATAACCATGTCCCGTGAAAGAAACATCATTTTGTCATTTTTATAATATTTTATTTAAAATACAGATAATTCAAATCAATTTAAAATTTTGCTTTAAATGGTTTCCAGATATATATTTTAATTTTTATAGAGTTCAAATATTATTAATATTACAAAAATTTTAAATAAACATGATAGTATTTTGATTATATTGTTAACTTTTTAACTCGTAATGTATAAAAAAAATCAAATTGTAATTTTTTCAATGTATGGTGGAAAAAGAAAATATGTTTTAATTTTTTTGCATTTAAACATAATAATATTTAAATTATATTTTTAATTTTATAAATGTCAATAAAATATTATTTGGCTTTGTAATTTTGTTTATTTCATAAATAAATATTGAAACACTTTAGTATATATTTATTATTTGTGTAATGAAAATAGTACCGTATATATGTCAACCTATATGTAAGAAAAACTTTAGTTCCAGCTTATGCTTGTTCCTTCTGTACATTTTCCTGCAACAAAGTATCAATATAGATGAACAATGTAACATTGTAGTAGTAACATGAGAAGACAAAAGATGTGTTATTAGCGAGTCGGCACAAAATGTTACGTATTGTGTACTCATACTTGATCGCATCTCCATATACAAAAATAACAATGAGACACATTTACAATTGCAACGTGTGATGCTAATTATGTTATCACCACCATGAAAGAATTATACCTCATCGTCTAAGATTAATATATCGAGGTAATTGATCTCATGATCAATTAATGACCAATCAATGCCAACACCCTAAGTCCTCAGTTCGTATTTTCTCCAGCAATAACCATCATCAAGAGACGTTCCTTCTTATCCTATATATTCCAATACAAATCTTAAACTTTTTCTGTCGTCTTATTCTCCGATATGCTTCTGTAGATCAAGAAATAAACACGAAAAGAGAATTAGAAATATGTATTAAAACTCAAAACTCATGAATAGAAAGCAAGATCTAATTTCATCCATCAAATACCAAAAGGAAAATATGCGCTTTTATGCAAACATATGTAAATGTAGTAGTCATTTGAAGCAGAATGTTTCGAGTGTTTTGAAAATGTAGTTGCTTTGTGTGTTTGTTAATGTGAGGAGATGTAAAGCTAGAGTGTATATATAGGCGAGTTCCGATTAGGTCAATAATCTTTTGGTTGCCAATAAAAATTTATTTGCAACCTCAACTAAATTAGAATCAAATCTTTTTTATTCGAATTTTTTTAAGGAATATGCAACTAATCCGTTTTTAATACAATCTCCTAGGTAGTTTCTATTATATTGTCGAGATAATGAATTAAATATTTTGTCCAGATTTTATGGCAAATAATTGAAGATAAATTTGATTAATATGTTTTTATAATTTGTTTTTATATAGATATTGGAAGGATAATCTTTCAAATTTAATGTGGTGAGTTAATAGTAGAAGAAAAAATCTCGGGATATATATTTGTAAAGAAACCATATTGATTTTTCTAGAGAATACTAATTAAATTGTGGCTTACAAGATAAAGAAACAGAATTGATTTTTTTGAAGAAGACTATTTAATTAAATGCAATCTAAAATCTCGGAGGTAAGATAAAGAAACTGAATTTGATTTTTTGGAAGGACTATTTTAATTGATGCTTATTGAGTTGTTAGAGATATGTAGATTAGGAATATCAAAATGATAATTTGGTATTAATTAAATGCTCTCAAAAATCTCATAGGTAAGATTTTAGAAACTAACGTTTGAGTTAATATGGAGATATTTTCGCAATATTGTTATACGGCAAATCTTAATCTTTAAATATGAAAAAATAACTAAATGTGGGAATAAATTAAAGGAACAGAATTAAATGGGTAATTAAAAATGAATTTCGTTTTTTTTTTAAAAAATCCTAAATTATCTTATCCAGGATCCGATCAGAATTAATCCGGGTCAAAATCCGACCCATTTGAATTAAAAACTAAAATCCCCTCTAAAAATGTATATGTAGATTATCCAAAGCCGTTATAAAAACTACTTAGATTTAGTATTAATATATATTTCAATTTTGGTAACTTAATATGTGTGAGAATAATTTTCGCCAATATATAAATACATGTTTTAATAACATTTTTGAAAACATGTTGAATAATGGATTACTATATAAGATTTTCAATAACATTTCGAATTATATGAATTGTGTTGTTTTTTCGAAATGTTTTTTGAATTATATGAATTATATAAACAAAATCTTTTGATATCTTTAAACCCGTTTGACCCGTTGACCCGTTAATATATATTAGTGAAATGGAATAAAATGATTATAATTAGAGATCTCTAATGGCATATATTGTAATTTCTTACAAAATCTAAGTTATGACTCTTAGGATGTACTTCCCAAATATTAGTATAGGATACTCAGACTGATATTTGTTTACATGGTTTTTCGGTTTTATTAATTGAGAAGCCGAGATATCAAAATCGAATTTGAACCAAAACCAAAATATAATTGGAATCGATTGATGTCAAAAAAAAAGTTTTAAAACAAGAAATAGATATATTAAATACGAGATATATTGAGGTTTTAATAAAAATAGATAGGTTAAGAAAGAGAAAAAAGTAATGTAGCCGGAAAACTAAACAAAAATAAACATAAATATATAACTCGAAAGTTTTATGTGGTGATTGTTTTCATTATTTTACAATCTAAATAGTCGATATAAAAACCAAAAAAAAATCTAATTTTAATGCAACTAAGTCAAATCAAATAAACAGAAATTCATTAACATTTTAGTTTAAAATTATACTATATATTAAATTTTACTATAATAGTTAAACCTACCTAAATTGAAAACCTGAATCGAACTGAAAGTACAACTATAAACTAAACCAAAATCAAATCCAAAGACAAATAATGTTATTTAGTTTTTCTTTTTAACAATTATCCCGCGTTGTAACAATGTTTGTACCGATTGTCTTGCTAAAAAGACATGAGCATTAGGTTCGTTATTTTCCCATGTAAGCCCATCGACTCTGAATTGGATTTCTCAAAAGGGAAACTTCTGTCCGATAATTTAATAAAATGGTTTTAGGCGTTTAGAAAAAAAATAAATTGAAACAGTGATATCATCACTTTGTGAAAACTGGTTATATTGTCGATTGTTGAACAATAAAAATAAAAAAGGGTTATATTGTCGATTTTGTTAATGAGAGACATTTTACGTAATTAATCATAATTACCAACTTTCATTTGTAAATCCATAAAAGTTATAGAAAAAAAAAGATGATCCCAAATGTGAAACAGCAAAGAAGCGAACAACTTCACGGCACAAAAATGCACACTCTCAACACCACCACCGGTTCGCAAGATCCGAATCTCGACCCGATTCCAGACCCGGATCAATTTCCCAACCGAAATCGCAACAATCCACAATCTCGCCGCCCCCGCGGATTCGCCGCTGCGGCTGCAGCAGCATCAATAGCTCCAACGGAAAACGATGTAAACAACGGAAACATCGCCGGAATCGGCGGTGGAGAAGGAAGCAGCAGCGGAGGAGGAGGAGGAGGGAAAGGTAAGAGAGAGAGGGAAAAGGAAAAAGAGAGAACGAAACTTAGAGAAAGACATAGACGAGCAATCACAAGTAGAATGCTCGCCGGATTAAGACAGTACGGAAACTTTCCGTTACCGGCGCGTGCTGATATGAACGATGTAATCGCTGCTTTGGCTCGTGAAGCTGGTTGGAGTGTTGACGCCGACGGTACTACTTATCGACAATCACATCAACCGAACAATGTGGTTCGCAACTTCGAAACCCTTTCTCTCAAAATTCAAACTTTCAAGTTTCTTCATTTGAAATTTGGTGACTTTTTAAGTTAGGGTTTAGAGGAAAGCTGATAAATTTGATCCCAAATATGTGTAGAAGCTCTTAAAGTTATTAGCTTTGTTCTGTTATTAATATGTAACATAGATAGTGTCATGGACTTGTTAGATGAATCTTGATTGTTTCATGTTATTGGATAGGTGCAGTTTCCGACGAGATCTATTGAGAGTCCACTTTCTTCTAGTACATTGAAGAACTGTGCTAAGGCTGCACTTGAATGTCAGCAGCATTCAGTTCTTAGAATCGATGAGAATCTTTCTCCTGTGTCTCTTGATTCTGTTGTTATCGCTGAGAGTGATCATCCCGGGAATGGAAGGTATACTGGTGCTAGTCCTATCACCTCGGTTGGATGCTTGGAAGCCAATCAGGTGAATGATAACAGTACAGTTAAATTCATTTCCTTATTAGGAGAATTGTCTTTGAGCTGGACATTGTTTCATCTAACCACTTTGTTGTTCTTTTAGCTTATACAAGATGTTCATTCCGCAGAGCCACGTAATGACTTCACAGAGAGCTTTTATGTCCCTGTGTACGCCATGCTTCCAGTGAGCTTCTGATGAGAGAACTATGTGTTTTAAGTGTATATATATGGATGTTGCCCCCAAAAAAAAAAAAAAAAAATTGTATATATGGACATAGTTTTTTTCCAGTTTTGCCGCCATCCTTAGTTTTCTTGCGCTAAAGTTCTGTACTTTGTCTTTCAGGTTGGCATTATAGACAGCTTTGGCCAGTTGGTTGATCCTGAAGGTGTAAGGCAAGAATTAAGTTACATGAAGTCATTAAATGTCGACGGAGTGGTAATAGATTGTTGGTGGGGAATAGTTGAAGGATGGAATCCTCAGAAATATGTATGGTCTGGCTATAGGGAGCTCTTTAACATTATCAGAGACTTCAAACTTAAACTACAGGTGTGAATATTTTTACTGCAGAGCTTTTTCAAATACATCCTATGTGACTAAACTGTAACTATAAAGTAACGTCTTTTTCATAATATCTTAGCAATTAGTGTATAAATATTTGAAGGTGGTGATGGCATTTCATGAATATGGAGGGAATGCATCTGGAAATGTTATGATCTCGTTGCCCCAGTGGGTTTTGGAAGTTGGAAAAGACAATCCAGACATATTTTTTACTGATCGTGAAGGAAGAAGGAGTTTCGAGTGTTTGAATTGGAGCATTGACAAGGAACGGGTATTGCATGGACGAACTGGTATAGAGGTACTTAAAGAACACTCATAACTCGGATATTGTTACGCATTTTGGTCTATTTCCTCCTCTTTGTACAGTCTAGATTCTTATTTCTTCCTTTTCAACACTTGATTATTCAGGTCTATTTTGATTTTATGAGAAGCTTCCGGTCAGAGTTTGATGACTTGTTTGTGGAAGGACTAATTGCTGCAGTTGAGATTGGTCTTGGAGCTTCTGGTGAACTAAAGTACCCATCTTTCCCAGAAAGGATGGGTTGGATTTATCCCGGTATTGGTGAGTTTCAGGTATTTTTCAGTTTGCTGAACTTTACTTCTAACTTATGACTAGTGAAGTTTGAGCTTACGTAGTTAACATATCAATTTACTATTTTTCCTATTGCAGTGTTATGACAAATATTCGCAGTTAAATCTGCAAAAGGAAGCAAAATCACGAGGATTCGCTTTCTGGGGTAAAGGACCAGAGAATGCTGGTCAATACAATTCTCAACCACATGAAACTGGGTTCTTCCAAGAAAGAGGTGAATATGACAGCTACTATGGCCGCTTCTTCTTAAATTGGTATTCGCAATTGCTAATCGGTCATGCTGAGAATGTTCTGTCTCTTGCAAATCTCGCGTTTGAGGAGACAAAGATCATTGTCAAGGTATAATCTTTTTGGCACTTATCCTTCAAAACCAGTGATGCCTATAACAATGAGACTCATACACCAAAAACAACAATGCAGATACCGGCAATTTACTGGTCATACAAGACAGCTAGTCATGCTGCTGAATTAACTGCAGGATACTATAATCCTTCAAACCGTGATGGGTACTCTCTTGTTTTCGAAACTTTGAAGAAGTATTCTGTGACTGCAAAGTTTGTGTGCCCTGGGCCACAAATGTCTCCCAATGCGCATGAAGAAGCATTAGCTGATCCAGAAGGTTTAAGTTGGCAGGTAATGACACTTTTTATTGATGACTATAGCTTTTCTTGCTTCTCTGCAAATGTAATCTTAACCCTAAAGTTTGGTTATTTGTGGCAGGTGATCAACGCAGCTTGGGATAAGGGACTTCTTATTGGAGGAGAGAATATGATTACCTGCTTCGACAGAGAAGGTTGTATGAGATTAATCGATATTGCTAAACCGAGGAACCATCCAGATAGCTATCACTTCTCCTTCTTCACATATCATCAACCTTCTCCTCTGGTTCAAGGATCTACTTGCTTTCCAGATTTGGACTACTTCATAAAACGCATGCACGGTGAGATTTTATCCGCACACTCGATTGTGCCTTCCCCTTAGCTCCATTGTAAATTCTTTGTTCTTACAACTCTATTTGTTTCTTTGCAGGCGACATACAGAGATAAACAGTGTCTGGAACACAAAACAGATCACTAGAAGTTGCAGGGTTTTAGGATTCTTTAAGTAAGTATCTTTTGTTTAAAACTTCAAAATCTGTTTTGTTTTGTTTATTCTCCTCAAGGCCTATATTTAAGAAGATTGGTCTTGTAATCTGTAAACCCCTTAACACTTCACTAGTTGATGATGAGCTAACTAATTAAACTCTTAAATGCATTATAATCCCACTCACATAAAGCAGACACTTGTTTAGTTTTATTTTGAAAAATACAAGAAGGTATCAATGCCTAATTAATACTAGTCGAACCGAAAGTGTTGCCTAATTAAGTTAAACCTTTTGACTAAATTGTTTTGAGAGAAACCTTTTTGACAATAATGGCCGAATCCCTATTACATTAATGATATTATTAACTTTTGTTCAATGTTACATCTTTCTTTTGTATCATTCAAAACGTATTCTGATAAAATCCAGATTTTTAAATGTTCCAACAGAATCTTTAAAGAACAAATAAAGAGGAAAAAGGCAAAACATGTCCTTTTGCATTCAGTGTCAATATATATAATTAGTTCATGGACAATTCTGTGTTGGTCCGTACGAAAATTTGATTTTGTATCATAAGAAGATAAATAAAGAAGCATAAGAAATAGAGAAGGTTAACCACAAACAAAGCCTAAATTTCAGTATTTTATATATATGGGATAAATAGGAAAAATGTGGGATAAATAGAAAACTTATGTCGTCAATAGCCGTTTGCTGACCTACACCTTTGTAAACCTATGTCATGAATTAATAAACTTATGTCATGAATCTTATCATTACTAATCTACACCTTTGTAAACCCAGCATAAACCCTAAATTTTTCTCAAAACCCTATAAACCATAAAAGCTTCGAGATTTACAGAGTTTCCATCAGAATCTGTTGATATATAATATCTAAATTCAATTACCCCTTAAACATTGATAACTAATGAAGAACTCGAAGACCTATATAGCTTAAAAACCCTAGATCCTAAAATTTCAAAAACGAAAACATTATTCTTCAGGCTTCAACACTAAACGAAAGACTAAATCTTTAAGGAAAAAAACAACAAATTATCTTGATTTAGATAAAACCGAATCAATCAATCAAATTAAGACGAACAATAAACAAAACGTTTTCAAGATTCTACCGCAAAAAAAATTGTATCAGATCTGAAAATAAGATCCTTAATTTTTCACCTCGGACTCCGATTCAGTTGATACAAGACGGGATCTCACAAACCAACGATGACAACAAACGTGTCGTTGTCAGCCAATCAGTTCCCGACCTGCACCAAGCGAATCCGAGACCGCCGGTAACTTTAAATCATCGTATTTCTCTCTCTCGCTCATTGGGAAAAGGTGAAAGAGAGAATAAGGAGGAGAAAACAGTTACCAAATCTGGCAAAGATTTGTTCTGTGATTTAGGTCTTTCTCAAATATCGAGAATATTTTAGCCTCCTTTGGTGGGTATTTAATGAAATTGTCTAACCAACTATTTCTCGACACGTGTCTCTTTGAAAAGTCTTCTATTTCTGCACGTGTACGTAACGTCGGAACTCGAAACCTGACTGTCACGTGGAACCGGTATAATTCCCGGTTTGTATGCATCTAAATCATTAGTGATAAATTCCCGGTTTGGTCGTTAATCCTACTAATATTATTTTAGGAAAATTATCTAAAATTACCACATTTTGTTAGTTAGAATTTTTTTGAGAACAATAGCACAAATTCAATCTTATTTATTTTAATTGAAAATTTATATATTAATTAAGTTCGATTTATTGGATATTTTCCATTCGATTTTTTTTTTTAAAATCTTAGTGATTACATTGACAGTGAAAAAATGACATAAATATTTGTATTAAAAAACTTATATTTTCTTACCAAAATACATACATATCCCGGTTCAGTCCGGTTTGGCTAGACTAATAAATTACATTCACAGAATGAAGTACTAAAAAGATTTTTTGCTTAACTAGCATAGTTTACAAGCTCCAGTGACGCAGGGACTGAGCCACGATGGAGCAAAGCGAAGACCGAGCCGACAGTGCTAAAGACTCGTGGGACCACGATTCGAGCAACTCTTGGTAAAGTCGGGTAAGTAAGAGTACCGACGATAAACCAATTGAGACTCATGAGAGCAACTGCATCTAAAGCCGGTTTATTCTTAACCGTAGAGAAAAACTGAACCACACTTCTTAAAGAGATACCAACCACAGTGAAGAGTGCTCCTAAAAGTGGAGTGCACAGCTCTTGTTCTTTGGCTTCATACATTACTATTCCCACCACTAGAGCGAGCATCGCGCTGAATACACTTCTTGAAACCGCAATTTTCCTCTCTAAATCGAGGACTCTTGGTGTCACTTCTTCGTCTTTTGGGATTGTCGATTTTGCAAACGGATAAAGAGGTGATTTAACCGATGTAAACTCGGCTTTTCCCTTTGATTCATAAGGGATATTCTTCGGCTTATGTATGCTACGGATTTCGCTTGGTTCTTCACTGGGTTTAACTTTGCCTTTCTTGCTCCAAAAGTCTTTTCCATTAACTTCATTTAATTGAAGATTTTCCTCCTTTAGTTCTTGCAGCTGCCAAAATCCAAATGTTATGAATATATGTCATAAGGTTATGCAACAATTAGATAAAAAACCATTTTTTTTTTACCTCAGCCTCTAGCTTTTCTATTTTGGAAATAGCTTCATCATGTTCATCTTCTAGTTCATCTAAGTCGCGTTCCATGATTCGGTATTCTTTTATTGCTGCCCGGAGATTCTCCTCTATCTCTTTTTTATTCCATTCAAGACTCTCTAGCTCATACCGCAAATCATAAATACTCTGCTCAAGCTGCAAATACAAAATTCCTTTAATTCAGAATCAATCAAAGATTACTAAAACAATTGAAATTAGCTTAAATCTCTAGGAGCAGCACTACATCTTAAGGATCATTGACTAAATCTTGCACATTCAATCAAAGTGAAATACTTTTTTTCTTAGAATTTATCAAAGATTACCAAAACTGGATACAAGAAAGGTTTACAAACCGAAACGAACCAGTGTTTCCCTTGGTATAGAGGCGAAAAAGCGAATCGGGAACGTAAAAAGAAGAACCGATCCCCAGATTGATCCCCACACAGCTCTCCAGAGCATTCTTAAGTTGAACCAAATTGCAGAAGTCACCATATCAGTAGACACAAAGGTTGTGACAAGAGCTGTTCTAAGACAGAACACACATGCAGATATGCAGAAAAGGAAAGGTCTGGTCATAAGATAAACTGAAGATGAGACCAAGCCAGAAATCAAACCTCCAAGATCCATTTGTCTTCACCTAATTTTTTTTCCCTATAAAAATATGAACACACACACACACTACGAGTCACTGCTCAATGGATTTCCCAAAAATAAGGTACTCAAGACTTTTGAAAGTTAAGAACCTTATAACTCGTTAATATCAAAATTTCCAGTCTTAATATAAAGCTAATGAACCAAGAAGATGATTCTAGTTTTTATTGAAGCGACATCTAAACTCTGATAGAATCTCATAATAGAAGAAATTAGAAACTTACGGCTTACGTTTTCTAGGCTAAGGGTAAGAGCCAGAGTATGAGAAGAAGTTGTAGCGACTGAGGCAGAGTATGAAAGTGAAGAGAGGAAAATTGATAGGGAAAGAAACAAAGAGGTGGCAGAGAGAAGAAAGCAATGGACGACACGTTGAGTGATGAGTGTATTTCTCAAGTCATTTGGATAAAGAGTAAAGACCAGAGCTTAGAAAGTCTAGTTGGCAGAAAATCAAAACTTAAAATACATTTTTTTGTTTAAAAGAGTACAATAAAAAGTTATAAAAATGAATAATTAATTATATAAAAATAATAATTAGGTAAAATAAACTATTGTAGATTAACAATATTAATAATATGAGTTTTGTCGGAATTGATGAGTCATTAATTGTTTTTTTCTTTAGTTTTAGCTTTAGTATCAAAGATGCGTGCTTTTGTTTGCAAATAAGTGTTTGCATAATGACGTGCAATAATAAGTGAATGTTGAACAGTTCATGAGTGTTTAATTTGGATATAAGGTATATATTATTTCCAGATAAAATAATTACAGTACAAACTGCAGAAACGCGTATTGGTTTCTGGAAAAAGATCCCTTGAATATTGGATAATTGTGGTTAACAACCAGATTAAATTCTTTATAAAATAGGTGGTGTATCCAAAAATATAGCCAGAAAAGCTATTTCAATAGCGGCATAAAAATACCTATAAAACCCAATTCATTATTTATGAATAAGAATATAGAATGAAAAAACTAAATAACGTTTTAAGGATTAAAAAAAAATATGAGTTTTCTTTCTTCCCCAAACAATACTTTTTTTTTACTTCATCCTTTGCATTAAAAGGAGAGATACAAAAATTGATATGCTTCAACCACAAACCTATTTGAATGTAGCAGTCCATAATGGAGCTAGTAATTGCTGATATGCTCATATTGGTGACGTTATTTTTGATGTAATCAAAGAAGCAATACCAAATACTCATCTAGAAAGATCAGAAGTGATTAGAGTTGTAATTGTATGTTCTTGTAAAGAATTCAAACGTAACAATGGGACGATAATACAATATGATGACAATGCCACAGTTGTATCCATAAGGTTTTTTGTTGATGATATAACTTCTGATAAACAATTAAAAAACTACCGAATAATAAAATATTTCGGTGAGGTTTCTTTCTTTTAATTGTGCTGGTTGTTTACACCGTTTGAATGGAATGGCGAGTTGCTTTAGGAAATCTCATTTTAAAAAGAATTGAATGTTTATATGGACAGTCAAGGAATTCAGTATTTTCATGCATTTATTTTTTCGTCTTCTAAATTTGATAAAATTGATTGGGATGTTTAGTTTATTTTTTAAAAAGAAAAATTTAGTTTTTTCTTTTTTCGTTTTCTAATTTTGATAAGATGCCGACAAAAAAAAAAGTTTGATAAGATTGATTGGAATGTTTAGTTTTTTTTTTTGTATGAATTAATTAGAAAAAAAACCTTAAAATTTGATTCTTAATAATCTTCAACTTTGGAGCCGAGAAAATATAAAACCATCTTAAGAACTCGCTATGATACTTGAAATTGATGGGTAAGTTCCAACTGAGAAAAAATCCTTCAAGCTTTCTAATGAGATTGATGATTTTGAGCAAGTTATTGATTTTGATTTTGTTTATTTTTAGGGTTATGATTGATACATGGTTCAATCTAGGTGCAACTTAAATAACCCGTTCCAATTCTTCTGCTTTCTAATTCGATTATAAAGTATAATTTTTTTCTCCGACGAGAATCGATTCACATCATTCTTTCTAACTTGATTTGAAAGTAACATAATTGTTTCTCTACTACGTATCTTTTTCTAAATCTGTGATGAATAATTGGATTCCGATGATCGCACAACGTCCAAACAAGAATTAAAAATCTGATTCTCGACATCCTCCTCTGTTCAGACGAATGGACACCCAAAGACAACGTCAGTGCTTGATTTATTTTGGTCTAAGCATGATCCAACTACTTTGAGTTGCCAGATAACGGAATTTTTTTCTATTTTGATTTTTGAGGTTTAATTTTGGTGATTAAGGAATATCTCTAGGTTTTTGTTTTGGCTTTAGTGATTTGAAATTAAGATGAATTTTTGATTAAAAAAAAATAAACTATGTGTTTCAACTTGATTATCTCTATGACTTGATTGATTTTGCGTAGTTATGATTAATTCTGCATTCTTTCTTTTTAACGCTGAAAGATCTTATTAAACGAAGAGGTTAAAACCAAAGTGCACAATAGAAGAGAGAAGGATACCAGTAGGTACCTTAGAGATAAAGCTCAAACAGAAAGCTAGAATAAATTTAAGAAGTAAAATCAAGTAGCATATATTTTAACCAATAAAAAAAAGAATGTTGAAGTTCAAAATAACAGTATAATTTATTTTACATTCATTTATTTGGACAAAAATTGTATTTATCGCTGTAGTATCGTGATTTTATTTGTAAAACAAAAACACAAAAAAATTTGAAAAAGTAATGAGCGTGTAAGAACAAATTTTTGAATATATTATAGTTATACTTATGTTTTATTCTAAGAATATTAACGTATGTAGTCATAAGTGAAAACACTAAAAGCTTGGGAAAAAGATCTTAGAGGAATGAATTTTCAATTACTTGATGAGAATATTTTTATTTATGTTTTATTTTATTAATTCTAACTCATTTAAAATTAGTTTGACATGGGGTAAAATTATTACTTATAAGACTACGACATATAGAAAAAATATATTTGAATAGAAAACTTACGGCATATAGGAAAATTATATTTTTCTATATTATATAGAAAAAGTATGTGGGTTACTATTTAGAATTCAAATATCATCAATAAGAATGAGTTTGTAGAATTAAAATCGAGTATAATGAAATATATAGTTGAAATTATTTTGCAAAATGTAATGTGTAAAATTGAAATCTTATTTAAAACAAAAATTATTAAATTAAAAATTGAAAAATGTGTGGATTACTATCTCGAATTCAAATATTATCAATTAATTTTACATTTATTTTGTATATCTGCCTAATTAGACGGGTTTTATCTAGTATCTATATAATCAATAGTTAAATAGAATCCATGTAGAAATAAAGTGACATTATGTACAATAGATATGGGGTTCATTTAACTCCTTAAATATATATATATATATATATATTTCACCATTTTTGCTGGAATATTTTCATTCCTTTCACTTTCCCTAACTTATATTGCAATAATTTATTAGTTTTATTCTATAATGTAATATTTTCATAATTACAAAACATTAAAAGAAATCCATCATTTGTGATTTTAGTTGAATAAAAAAACTTACAAAAATATATTACTCTCTTTCATTATTATTCCAAACAATCATATAAACTTCAAGTCAAATTTTCGTATAAGTAAAAAAATCGAAATTTCTTGAATTTTTTTCATATTCATTTGATATCATTGTGAATAATTTGTAATACTGCCTACAGCAATTATTTTAGAAAGAAAAAATATATATCAATCCCAAAAAGTAAAATAAAAATAAAAACTAATTAAGTTAAAGGGAAAGTAAAACAAATGAGAGATAGAGTTTCTAATGCTTATGAGAAGAAGTGCACGGAGATGGAATGTAACTATGATCAGAAGGTCTAAACCTAAGCTCACAGCTAAGGTTACATTCGAACTTGACCGATCCTAATGGTCCGACTCGCCACCGAGTTTTTGAGCCACCCTTGAGCTCGAACGTAATAACATCTTGTTTAACCGCATAGTCTACAGCTTGCATCAAAGTTGGATTCAATGGTATTGGATATGACTGAACCAAGTAAGGAAGGAACATTGATTTTTCTTTAACAACTTCAAACTCAGGCGCTCTTAAAATCGCAATAAGTTTGCCATCATAGCTTAGCTTGAACTCGGTTTCATCAAACAACGCATGAGCCTTAGCGTTATGATTCTCTACGCGAATCACAATTGTTAACTGCGTTTGCAAAACTCCAACTATGTCATACCTGATCAATCAAACCGAGAAAAATATATGGATCATTAATGATCTAAGTTCATGATCAAGAAAGGGAAGAGTTGCGGAAAAAATAACCAGTACTTTAAGAAGTCGAGGTGAGCATCCGCGACACTTATGATGGGAACTCGAGGATGAATGACCATGTAACCAACTAAGACTAAAATGCCACCAATGATTACAACAATAGAGATTATAGCACAAATGATAGCTGCACACCAGATGAGAGGACTGGTGGTACCGTGACGAGAAGTCAATCTGGGCATTATTATGGGGTTCGCGGGATGGGATTTTGGTTCCGGTTCGATGAGACAACATTCAGGCTCTGTGACCAACGTTCTTGGCCTTTTGGTGGGTTTGGGTGATGTTTGAGAGAGGATAATGGAATTTGAAGGATTTGGTACTAAACCCTACTTGGTGGGGAAAGTTTTGGTATCTTTCTTTCCTTTGGCGTAAAGGCAAAATGGGCTTAGCAAGTAACATACATAATTGGATAAAGTTGTATACTTCTTTTATGTATGTAAGGTCTAATGTAATTCTTAACTTGTAAGTATTACTAACTTCGCTTATGTGTGTATATGTAAATCAGATATTAAATATTAAAGCATATGATGTGCGTATCTATTTAATGATGTGCATATACCAAAAAGGTTCGTAGTACTTTTTGTTCTCTCTACATGAACAAACATTCTCTCCTGAGGCTAAAGCTCATAAGATTTTAAAAAGGAACATGAACTTGCCAATATGATATGCCTACACATCTAGAGATGTGGTAACCGTAAAACTGTTTTTTACCCGAAAAACTGAATTTAAAAGCAGCGGTAAGACAAGAAATGCGGGTACGCGAGTGACCAATAAAGCGTTTCTGAGGAAGAAAGAACTCAGCAGGTCAGAAATGTGTGTTTCTGCCTCGGCCTCTCCCACCAAGGTAGTAACCATAACCCGAGTTTGCATAGTAGTTGTTGTTATTATTGTGGTATCCACCTCTGTAATTGGTTTGTGCAGCGAGATATGCACCCTGACCTGGTTGTAGTGGAGGTGGCCTTTGAAAATTATTAGCAAATGCCTGAATAAAAAGATAAAGAGAGCAAAAAAAGTCCATAAGCAAACACTATTGCTATTTGCAGAAGAATAGTTTCAGAACTTCGGTTTGGTGGATATAGAAAAGGTGAAACAAACCTCAGGAACTTGTCTCATGTGCTCGGGAAACTGGGTGTGCTGTTGTCCGCTTCTTCCCACACGGTCAAGTGGATTGCATGAGATTGTGTCGAAAAAGTCATCCTTGTTATATGCAGGCTGCAACAGGCAAAAACAGATATTAACCGCTGCTTAAAATCTCATATAAATCATTAACTAGGTCATGTTAAGAACTTGAACTTAGATCTCTCTGAGATTTAATCAAAGTTAGAAAATACCTGTACGTTCCCTTCAGCGTTTGGCTCAATTGCAGTTTCTTCCCGGTAATCATTTTGATTTCTCTGGTTACTTTTCCCGAGATAACCCCATAGTTCACTCTTATTGAACTTCTCATTCATTGCCTCAAAATCAAATTCTTCAGTGTACTCAATGCTAGAACTAGGGATCCGAGACTGCAACACATTTAGAACCAAAGAAAAAACAAATGAGAAATCATGAAATGTGTTGAAAGGATACAAACCAAAGTTGCAATGCTTTGAATTTCCAGTAACACTTCCAAGACAAAGAGAGAGGCTAAATGTATCACTACTAGTGACATCATGGAAGAACCAATGTAATCATGAATACTTTTTATGATAATCATGAGAAAATCATGCATAGGTGTGATATCTACGTGAATACATCAGAAGAAGAATTAAATAGGAAGATACCTGATGAGCTGAAACTGGAAGAGGCAGCAACGGTGCATGATTTCTGGTAGCAAAACTTTGTGATGGCACATTCGCTGATATCGGGTTAGGTGCAAACATCTCTTGACCCCTATACACCATCTGCTGCCTAGATTGCGGTAACGGATTCATACCAAAGAATGACTCAGGCGACTTCGACAATGGACCAAGAATCACAGGAGATGAATTGGAAGCCACAGCAGGTAACTCATAAGGTATAGATCGATTTGGATGATCAGACTGAGAGTCATAGACAACTTTACCAACAGCCTGGGGCGCACTGGGGTAACTGTTCTGAATATTTGGAGCAGAAAGCTGCGGTTCAGAAGGTGGAGAAAGGTTAGAGGGTGCTGAAGCAAGGCCAGGTGGAGTATGGAGTTGTGCTTGACCAAGGGGAGAAGGGTTGGAAGAGTATGATCGATTAGAAGCAACATCAGGTGAACGAGTAACAACCTGTGTTGAATCATTCACTACTCCCATGATTGGTGAAGCAAAATAATCTATAATCTGCGAATCATTGGGTACGGTCGAGGAGGATGAAACTGGCTGCTGCATCATACCAAGAGGGACACCAGTGGAAGCTAATTTGTTACCTTGCACAAAAGAAGGCATGGGTATAGAGGAACCAACATTACTTTGAGTTGAACCAATTAAGCTCACTGGTGATTCTGTCAAACTTCCAGCATTAGGCTGGAAACTTAAAGGGACTGATGAATGTTGTGTGACAGGAACCGTTTTACTACTCAAAGCAGGTGTATTGATCCATTGTGATCCTCTCCCCAAACCATAACCGCTATCATAGCCAGAAATTGGAGAGCTCATAGTCATAGCTGGCCTAGAGTGAGAGGACTGTAAACACGAAGGGGGAATAAGAGATTGAAAAATCATGCAAAGTAATTAATTTAACAGACAATTATCATTGTACATTTCTTTACCTGATTGATATCTTGTTCACTTTGAATCTCCTGTTTTGACTGTGCAGATGGAGTTGGGTTAACTTGCAGATCCTAAAACGCCAAAAAAGTATCATCATAAGTCATAGTAGATAGACTTCAAACTTCTATTATGATCATGTTTTTGGGAATCCAACTTCAAAAGACCAACTACGAAATACATGAAACATAAAATGCCTAAGAAGGTAAGAATCTGAACACTAACCTTAATGTCACTTCCACGAAAAAGAATGTAATCGTAAACTCTATCACATGGCGGAATTTGCGGTCCATCTTTCTTCCTCCCCTCCGTTCCACATGATCTTACTGCACAGCCATTCAATAGACAAAATAATAGTACTATCATTCAACACAAGAACGCCACATTTGAATAGCAACACAAGTATACATTTGCTTGGTAACTTCACCTCTCATGATTCACTAACATAGAAGTTTCCAGATTTTAACTCTCCACTAACTATCAACACAAATTTAAAACTCAAATACATATAAACGAATACTCAAGCTTCTCGTACATCTCCTTGAATCTAAGACCAAATCAACCATAAGAACGGAATCAAAATCAAATTTCCCAGTTCCAAACGCAAACAAAGTGATGACGATATATATATACTCGATGTTCCGGTTACAAATACACAAAGCATAAACATGTAATCTCTGCGTTGTTCGGAAAATCCGAAATCGCATAGGTTTTGGAATCCGTACCGTTTTTTAGACCTAGCGTCGAGTCCTGAACGTTGAGATGGTAGAGAATGCCTTCGTAACGGATCTCGTACTTAGAAATTAGACTGATGAAACTTCCTATGAACGTATCTCCGACGTTGTTTCCCGGCGACGGAGAAGGTAAAGATGACGGAGGTTGAGATGACGACGGAGAGGAAGATTGCGAACTCTCACTCGCCATTTTTTTGAGATTAATCAGTGGAAAAAAGTGGAACGAATCAGAGCTTGTACTCGATTAGGGTTCTTGCTTCTGTTGCAATGTTGATTTTTGAAAAATCTCTCTCGGAGAACCGTCGTGGCTTGAGTTTGTCTCCGTCGTGATATATAAAGGCGGGGAGATCTGTGTGCCGTTGGTCCATCTTTGATAATAGTTGGGCCTTTATTAGGCCCATGCTCTTTTTCTTTTTAGTCAGAACTAGGACTATGTTCTTAAAATTCACAATTTGTTTTTAAATTTTGGAATTTAGAAGTTAATAGGACTTTTAATCCATTTATGGGCTTTTTTGTAAACCACTAAAACAAGTTAGATTTAACCTAGACAATTGAACTAAGGGTATGTGCTTATGTGGGAAGATAAACCATGTTTCTCTAAAATCTACCCTTATTGGATGCATGTGGAGTCTTTTAAATGTCATCTTATAAAAGTCTTATGTTATTGGATATGGTCCATATTGAAATTTTCCCTAACTAATTCACAATCCACTATTATTCAATTGATCCTTTTTTTTTGGTATGAATGTAAAATTCATTCACCAAAAAAAAATGATTTTACAATGAATATAACATAGAACCGAAGGTTTAAAAACATTTTAGAACGAGATTACAACATGAAAGGATCACTAGCGACAATGGGTATATCGCATCCCGCCTTCAAAAATGGGTGAACCTGTCATTACCAAAACACTCAATTGATCATTTATCAAAGTCATAAAAATTATTGGGCGTTGGATTTCCTAAATTAAAAAGAAAAGAAAAAAGTAGAAGGGAATATTGGATTACAAGTTTTTAGCTTTATACAAGATCTAAAAAATCCCATATACGAAGATAAAATTTCGAGAGATTTAAAACACATTCTCAATGTCTCTAGATTGAAAAATCTTTACGGCTTAGGGATTAGAATACGATAGTTGCGGTTTGCATGAATCCTCGCTGATTTGCAAGATGGAATGTAACTATTTGTTTGAGCTTCCAAAATATGATGATTGAGATTGAGAAAAATTAGCAAAGATGTCACAAACCAAAAAATATGTAGAAATATATACATGTACGTGGATTCAAGTTACTCATGCATAGATAATCTTTCGTAATTCCAAGCACTTTCTACAAATAGTTCTATAGTGATCATGCCCAATTTACATATCTCTAATTAAGTCTTTTCTTTTCTTTTCTTTTTTCCGTATGTATGTGTCATGTTAATATTAACAAATGTAATACCTCTCGATCGAATCAAGTAAAACAAAATTAACAAACATATAACATACTCTCGAGTTTGATTCTTGATAATATTCCCCCACAGCCCCACTACAGTTTTTAATCTATATATAGTTTAATCTTTATAGTTGGTAAAGTTCGAACTTGCAATCTTCTTGTGAACTCTCGAGTTGGATGTTTTCTATTATCATTCGTCCTTCCCTAATCACAATTAATTTATTGGAGTAATTTTTAAACCATGGATTACAGCCAACTAATCAAATCAATATTGTAGTGTACAGTCACTTCTGCACTATGACAGACTGTTTTCTCTTGGCAATCAATATAACCATAAAATTTAATAACTTATCACCTAACACTTGTAATAAGGATAGTAACCTTCGGAATTAGATGCTATTCTTACCTAATAACGAAAATATAAGGTTGATAAGATACTTAACTAGAAAAAGTATAAGATATAAGTATATTTTTTATAAGTTAAGTACATTTTTCCTCCAGGATAGAGTTCTTTGTTTGAGTCAAAAATAAAATATTTATAGATGACAACTAAAATATGTTTAGCTAATTAAGATCCCCCAAATCGGAGTTCAATTAACTAGGGTTATAATCTAACAGTTGCTATAGTATAAATCAGTAAGTTACAAATTCTGATTTTGTTTTTTGTTTTATTTAAGCAAAAAAAAAAGAATAATTATATAATTGGTAAATAAAGATGATTATGAAAGCAACCAATTAAGATTTACAGATGTGTATTCTCAAAAGAAAAATAAACTAATATTAATTATTATAATAGATTTTTTCAAACAAATATTATTATAGTAGTCATTTGACGATCATATTCATATCCGTAGCAGTAAATTCCTGTAACATGCAAAATTCATCAACCAATAAACTAATCAATATAGGCCGAATGGGCACATTATTTACGACTAATAATGGTCAAACTTCAAAGTCGTCCGTAAAAAAAATTATATGGAATCGCCTTTTATGAATTCTTACGATATGTAATATAATAATTTCAAAATTGGTTTACCCCAACATCCAAATGTCTTTGATTTGATATTTTAACTTTTGACGATAAGGTATTGTATTCTTCTAATTTATTGCCTCATGATAATTTGTTACGTAACTGGAAACGAAGTGAATGGTAAACTATTGGTGACTCATGATATTTTTATTTCATTAAAATCCAGTAAAAATATCGTTCTGTTACTTTAACCAGTTAATATTTAAAACGATAATTAACTATGAAATTCTCTTGGAGCCTTCCATAAATTGTATTCACTAATCATTACATTGGTAACAAAAGAATTTACAATTTGAGAAGAAGAAAAAAAAAGACAACCAAAAATAAACATACACATGGAACATTTATATAACTAAATTTCTCTTTCTCTCAAAATTTAATTCTCTATATAAACTAAAACTTATATACACTTGGGGGGTCCCGTTTGGGATTTTTTTTTCCTTTCTACTTTCTTTTCATTTCTGTATTTTTTTAGCCAATGAAATAAAAGAGAATTAGTTTTTTCTCTTAAATAGGAAAAAAATTCCTCACTTTCTAATTTTAGAAAGGCAAATGGTATTCTCGTAATTTGTACTATGGTTTTCGTTCCAAGGCAATAGGCAATCCATTCTGAGGAAGAGCGAACGGCCCATACTGAATTCCATCGCTAGGTCCTACAATTGACCATCTGAAAATTACAAAAATACCCCTTATCAGAAACACTTCCCAAAAATAATACCATTTTTATGTCAATTCCAAAAGGACTATTATCATTTTAAAAGTGTACCAACCTGTACTTAGTGGTGAGATGATGGATTAGAACAGAGATTTCAAGTTTAGCTAACTCATTGCCTGGACAAGAATGAATCCCACTTCCAAAAGGCATGAATGTATTCGGCTTCGGCGCAACTTCGAATCTCGACGGATCGAATTTCCCCGGATCCGAAAATATATCAGCATTGTGATGAATATTTCTGAATAGCGGCAATACTTTCCATCCCTTTGGTATCAAATATCCTGTAAAAATAGTAAATAAAATACATTAAGACTTTAGCTTATTTCGTATGTAACATATTGATCTAAAATACGTATATTTGTACATACCTTCGTATTCGACATCTTCAACAGCTTCTCTAAATGTGAAAGATAAGATAGTAGCAGCTCTTAATGTCTCTTGGATTACTCTATAAGTTAATGGCATCTTCTTTGTATCTTCCCAAGTGAGACTCTCTCCTTCTTTTTTATCTTTTCTTATTGCCATTTGCTCTTCCTGTTTTACCCAACAAAAACCCATTAATTTACGGAACTGCCACTCCCATATGAGATTCTCAAATGTTCTTTTGAAAAGTGAACTTACAGTGACAGCTTCTAGAACAGTTGGATTATCAGCTAAGTACTTGAGGATCCACGTCAGCACACTCGCCGTCGTGTCTCTAGCGGCGAAGATAACTCCGATGATGTTATCGGCGATTTGTTCGTCGGTTAGTCCTTCTTTGTCTTCCATGAATGATCCGAGAAGATCTGTGTGTGAAGAAGGGTTTTGTCTTCTTTTAGATAAGATGTTAGCGAGGATTTGAGCTAGCTCCTTACGAGCTTTCATGGCTTTGTGGAATAGTGTTCCTGGAAGATTAATCGGCATCGAATTGTAACCTTTCTCTAGAATGTAGTAGCATCGTTTTAGATCTTCTCTGTAGAAAACTTCGTCTTTTCCGAGTATTGAGATCAACGCCACATTGAAAGTGTACTGATGAGACAAAAAATTTGAGTCAGAAACAGTTTTTTTTTTCAAGTGTCAGTTATAAAACAGAGTATAGTGATAGAGAAAAACAGAGGATGCTCTGTTTTTGAGACAGAGGAAAAAAACAGGGGACACTCTGTTTTTAAGAGAGGGTGGGGCTTACTGTTTTCATTTCTTGGTAAGTGTTGAGTTGAGTTCCATCCCAAGAATTGAGTGATTCTTGAGCGATTGATTCAATGTGAGGGACCATGTTTCTGATTGCATCAGGCATGAAAGCTCTTAAAACAAGCTTTCTAAGTTTGGAATGATAATCTCCTTGATGGAAGAAGATTGCTTGTTTTCCAAGCATCCTCTCTTTACTCGCCGGAAAAGTAGGTTTAAACAAATGAGACTTTGTAACCAATACGAATTTCGCTGCTTCAGGGCTTGAGATCATCACACATGGACATCCCAATACATGAGTCTTGAACACCGATCCGTATCTGTTTTATCAAAAAGAATGTATAAAAGTCAACTTTTCTGTTTTTAGACAAGAAAGTTTGAATTTTGAGGATTTTCAAGAAGACTCTGTTTTTAGACCTTCTCTGTTTTTCTGCAAAGAACACATTAGGGTCTTGTGAGTAAAGTTGGAATGTTTCACCGACGTAAGGATAACCCATTGTTCCCGGAGGAAGAGGGAGATTCGTTGAGGAGCTACGGCGGATTCCGGCGATAAATCGGAGGAAACAAAGAAACAGAGCCACCGCGGAGAGAGTGAGGAACAAACCGGAGAAATCCATAATGTTTTATAAAACCCAATTGAGAATTTTGTAGTATGTTTTGTGAGTTCTCTCTAATGGATTGGTTTTTGTGTAGAAGATGAAAAATCAAGTGGGAGAGATGAATTGGTTTTATAGGCAGTGGAGGAGAGAGAGAAGAGAGACAAATTGGAGAAGGGAGTTTCCGAAAAGGAACCTTTTTTTTGAGCCAGCTAATTTGAGAGAGTGACGAGAGCACGTGTCGAAGAGCATGCAAAAAAAAAAGGAGCGTGTGAGATTTTGACCAAAAATTAGCCATCGTTAAAATTAATTTATGCCTCTTTAATTAATTATTATGGATTAAGTCAAGGAAAGGGGCAATTTTGGCCCTTAAGTAGAGACAAAGGAGGTAATGAGAGTTTTTTTTTATTATATGTTTTGCCATGTTAATGGAAGTATATACACTTCATGGATTATAGTAGTTCTTTAATTATGTAAGCCTACTAAGTACTAACCCTCTTATGTTTATCTCTGTTTAAGATATTTTTATAAAAAAAAATCTGAAAATAAAGAATAGATCAAATGTATGTATGATTTTGGGTCCGACTATTTTGAAGATAACATATATTTGTTACCAAGTAATTAACCATGCTACACTCATAGTACTACTTAAAATTGGTAATAAGAATTTTTATTGAACATAAACTCTTTTTAATAATACGTATATGTTACCAATTGAGTTTTAGAGTTTTTTTTACATTCAGGATTGTTTACAACATTGGATTTTATCATTTTAATAAAATGGTTACAACTGTCTGATTAAAAACATCCCTAAATTAGTCTCTGGTATAGATGCTTTAGTCATTTCAATAACAAATTTTACTTTTGCACTAAAGAAAATTGGAAGCTGGTAAATGGTAATTAGCCGGTCATGAAAACACCACGTGTGGTCATTGAAAACAAAAGACAGACAATCCAAAATTTCAGGATTAACCACTTATGATTATATATACTATGTCACTAATGGTAAGCCCACTTGTTACTAACTTAATTATTAATAGATACTTCTAATTTCTCTACCACGTTCGCCGTGCATTACAGCCATATATTAGTATTTTATTTAGTAGCTTATACGAATTAATCAAAACCTATGTGGTTGACCCCAACAAAAATCAAAACCTAAATATGTGATTAGAACTTCATCACCAGATGACATATAAAACTAAAAATTGACTTTTATTTTTTCAAATCATACAAGTAGGTTTAAATTACAAATATGATCAATGAAAATAAGTATTTTAGTTTTGATAAAAGTTTTAATATTCATTGACTTTTGTTTTGTATCTATTTAATACAAATTGACTTTCTACCTGTAAAATAAAAACATAATATTTCTTGGGGGATCTAGGACCTAAGACTTGAATACTTATTTGTCTACGTCCTTATTAATTTCGGAAGTTAGAGAAGTCTAACTATCACCAAACATCTTGTAAAATTAATACATAAAGTAGTACATATTAATTTTAACAACTATTGCACCTAAAATATATAGAATCATGTGCCCCACCATAGATTTACATATTAATTAGTTTGACCCCAAAAAAAAATGATTACATATAGTTTACGAACTATGAAACGTAAAGTTAACGTGGAACAATCTGATATGCATGGATTGTGTAAATCTGGAGTTTTGCTTAGCTTAATCAGAAAATTCTAAATTTATCTAAAGCTCTAAAAATAATATAAGATAATATATAATATATAATGGATAAAAAAATTAAAGATAACATTTTTTCACTTAAAGGAAGCGCCAAACGAAAACAATACAACTATACACTTTGACCCAAGAAAATTAATGTTGAATTTGAGACAGTCAAAATGGGTCAGAGATCGACAAACTTATAATCAACACATAGTTTAGTGACATTTGTCTTGTCAAGGTTGTGGCCTCCATATAAATCTTTTTGAAGATAAGAATATGTGACTTTTTCATATTCAAGAAACATCCACATCTCCACATAATTTAATAAATACAAAAATCATAAATTGTAAAAGTAGAACAGTGGCTATATAGTTGGGGAAATTAATCATAGAACGATTCCAAATTTAATGTCTTTCAACAAGAAACATATATACGCGGTCGAATAAATATGTAAGTTGCATCGTTACGCGGCTTAAGATCTCGTCTCTTGCTGCTCATTATATTGTACGTAGCAGTGCCGTGGTACGACTTCTTCAAATTAATTTATATATTATTGTGTATAGATATTATATGATTGTCAAAGGGAATCTCTATCAAACATGGCGTGCAAATGTGCAAACATGTAGTTATTAATTATATCGTAATCATATAGAGAATATTCAAAGTAACAATTTAGTTGATACCTTATACACTTCACAAATTTAAAGATAAGTTGTTTACGGTACATAAATTAGAATACAAGTATGCTTTAAGCCAAATGTGTGATCTAGCAGCAGCTTTTGAATGACACTTTTATTTTTGTTTTATTTACCGAATTTATCCGGATATAAAGATATATATTATGTTGGATATACTGAAATTAATATAACATAAAAAAGTGAAAACATGATTGAGGATATTTAGTATTTTATTTATTGGACGTAAGTGTTACAAGTGTGTTTTCGTAAAAAAAATATTAGTATGTGAATAAAACGGCTTATATATGTGTTTGTTTCGCGACAAAACACAATTTGCGTTGCATTAAAGTAATACTATGTTTAGCAGATGTTTGAGCAAAACAATTTGTTTTTTTTTTTTGTTAAAGAAAACAATTTGTTGCGCAGGGGCGTTTTGTTAGTTTTATTTTCAATAAACTGCACATATAAATTAAAAAATCATTAATTTTATGACCACCTTTTGCAGCTGGAGGTTCGTGAGTAGAACACTTGTACCCTCTGTAATTGTTTTTCTTTTAGTTCCTTCAAATTTAATTTGATCAATTTTACTGTAAACAACATTTGAGATTGGACTTTGTACTGTATATATTCACAACTTATACACGAATAAGACTTATATATATGAAAATATTCATAAATATCAGGAACGTCACAAGTTAGAGGATTTTTGTACCTTTATTTGAACATGCAAACATGCCTTATTTGCGTGCGTGACAGAAGCTTACTTTACTTGGATTTACGTGGGCTACTTCCCGATGAGGAAATCTGGATTTATTTGTTAATTCACTTTAATACTATAAATGTGCCAAATTTTGTCTCTTTATTTGTTTGTTTTCGCAATGGAAATCTTCTTTCACCTTCTTGCTTATAGCCCCGAATCTAGCAATAGTTAATTGGTATGGCGCAATATTATCTATATTAAAAAAAAAAAAAAAAAAAAAAAAAAAAAAAAAAAAAAATTATCTATATTGGTATTGCCCCAAAATATGGCGTATGCATATATGCATGCATAAATATAACGTAATTACAAAAATTGTGTCTGTAATATAAGGGTCAACAAAATATTAAACCACAGACGAAAAGATAATGCAAGATCTGGCATTGAAGACTAATTAATTAGTTCTCTTTCATCTGACTCAAACTAATGCCCAAAATACCCTTATTCACATTTATACGGTAACAAAAAAAATATCAAGATAAAGAGTTTAGCTAATTGATTAGCATGATACATAATATTTTATGTTGATATAGCTTTGAATAACATGTTTTTATTAAACATTAGCACAGTAAAAACTATTCATCGGACGTCGGAAACACTTATTCATACTAGATCAACAATGTGAATTATATTATATCGCGATAAGTTATAAGTTATGTGATAAATTCATATTTATCGTGTTAAATAATTTATTATTTGATTGGTATCCGTTAACTTATGTATTAACATGTTTATTTACTCTAATAATCTAGTTATTGCCGCTAACTTATACATTAGCATATTTCTTTATTGTGATAACTAGGTTATCACGTTTAACTTATATGTTAGCATTTTTATATACGATGCTAATTAAATTGTTAGTTACAAAGCAAAATTAAACCCAGAAAAATATGACAACTCCGACGAAACCCATTTCTCTCTTGATCGATTAACCTGATCAAAATCCCAATTGTCAAATTCATCATTGCACAATTATGAAGAGATTCGAAACGAGCAACTTGATTTACAACCATCGCATCATGGCCTCGGCTTTCACGAAATCAAAATTGAAACCACCACTGTTGACCATCTTTCTCTGCCACAAAATCAAATCGATTATTCTCACTTCGACACGGAACTGTCACCAGAAAAAATACAACAATCGTCGTTGCCGTTGACGATACCATTCCCCTCTTTTGAGTTTCGTCTTTGTCAATCAATACCATCACTGCCACAAGTGAACCACGCAGTTCACCGGTTTGCTTTTGTAGACAATTTTTGTTTTTAGTGGGTTTTTTTTCTGAATTCATTTTCATCTTGCCATCGTGCAATTGTGGTATCATGACACAGAGAACTAAAGAGGAGTAAAAGTGAGGAATATAAAGAAGAGAAACATTAGTTGATAGTTAAGGATATTATTGTCATTTACATATGTATACAGTAGAGTCAAAAATGAGGAGGAGAGAGAACTAATTTATGGATTGTCTATGGTCAAGTTTTATAAATACCCGTAATATAACCACATCTCGATAAATACAATTCCCACATGGAGGCCTGAAAATTCTTGAATTTGTAAATTGTAAGTCTCTGAACCGGCTTACGTTACGTACATACATCATACTCCCTCCGTATTTTAATAATTGTCGTTTTGGAATTTTTATTTTTTTGAATTGAATGTCGTTTTCAAATTTCTATGCAAAATTTATTACTTTTTAATGTTTTATGATGTCATAAAACATTAAAAAGTAATAAATTTTGCATTGAAATTTGAAAACGACATCTAATTTAAAAAAAAAAAAAATCCTAAAACGACACTTATTAAAATACGGAGGGAGTATATGATTACATTGTACATACATAATTTCATTTTCACGTCATGTACATACATGTGTTATAGTTGAAGAGAATTGTGGAATAAAGTAGCAACTAGGGAGGCTAACCGCTGCCGGCGAGAACATTTCAGAGTCGTGCACTGATAATTGTAAAACGTGTCCTTTATCTTACACGTGTCCACAACTTTCATTGGACACGCCTTTTAGGGTTTCCGTATTCTGAACAGATTCTTATACACTTTTGGACATAATCAAATCGTTCGAATCTCTTTGTGTATATATGTCTGATTTTTACTTATATATGTACATTACAATTTACATGTGTATCTAGAAAAGGAAATTTTTCCCACGATTTGTGCTTGTATATTGTCCATGTGAAATTTACGTACTCTTCAAATTTGTTAAGTGTGAACTTCACAATAAATAGGTCACATACACACGCACACAGACACACACACACACATATATAAGTCCGTTTCTTGTAGACAATTTTATAGAAAGAATCTTATACGTTTTTAAAACATATAATAATTAACTTATTTTCGAATAAGGTATAAGAGATTTTTGAAAATGCATACATTAGTTGGTTAAAAAATTAGTGTTTTTAATTATACTAAAATCATAAAATATGTAAGTTTTTGCAGTTTATAAATACAAATTTTTTGTAAGCTTCAACATATTAGAAGTTAAGTCGTTTTTTGTAATTTTTTTTAATCATGGTTGTATTATATTGATTGGATTAATTAGATTGTTAAATTGTTGTGCAAACTTTTTTAAACATTTTTTGTTCAATGAGTTAATCAAACTAACCTAGCTTGTATGGATTGTTTCCTTTTTCAGAATTTAATTTCGATTTATCATGTCTCTTAATAGTTTATACTTTATAGTATCCAAATATAAACGGACATGTACTGTTGACAATTAACCACAATACAAAATAGGCCAGTTTCCACGTCATCACCAACGTATATTATCCCATGCTACCATAATTTTGGAACTGAGACCTTTTTTTCTCACAAATATCCAATCAATTATTTTCATATAATCGGCTATGTCCGATCCGTATTCTTTAGTCAAGACATGCGTCGATCTGATCCGGTATATCGTTTAAAACATTTGAATATTCAATTATAACCACACATATATATATATATATATATATATGTGTGTGTTTTTATCTCGTCTTCTTTTATTCTGATCATAACTTGGTAGAATTAACAAAAAAAAATTCCTATGATTAGTCTATGAAGAAACGGACTAAGGATAAAAATCTTGATAACAATTAACTATTATATTTGAGGAGATTATGATATCATAAGAACACACATTCAAATAAGTGAAAAACTTGTTCTCTATGTGATTAGGAAGTTCGGAGGTATTCGGGTTCATAATGCTCTTAAATCTACAAACTAGTCATCGATAATATTTTGTCAGAGCGTAATCGCCTTTGTCCATAGTAAATATTTAAAATTATAACTTAATCTCATTATCAGTTAACCAAATTTTATAGATTAATAGATTGGTCTATGATTTTGGGTAGCAAATATCTTCTCTTTTCATTGGTAACTTTTTATCTCTATCAATATATAATGTCACTGATCACCGATACACTTAAATAAAAATAGAACAAACGAAACAATGAAAATTAGTGGTACAAAACAAATATCGAAGGTATAATTGTATAAATTTTGTATTGTCAAATAAAAAATATTTTATCAAAAATAGCAGTAAAATGATATTTTTATATCTAAATAGAGACAATAAAATATAACAGTAAAATTAATCAAAACATAGTTATACATGGAAAGACGATAAACTATGGGTGTGACTGACAATTATTTTATTATTTAAGCTAATAGTTGTTTAGGCTAACTAAAATAATTAGAGTAGTGAGGATAAATGAAATAGTAGAAAGGTCAAAACGTAGGAAAAATATTAAGGGTGTGATTGGTTATAAAGATTAAGTCAGAGTAAAAGAAAAAAAAATGTGAGCAGAAAAGAAAAAGTGGTTTTTAGTGTAAACTTTTCTGCCATTGTTTTAGAGAGTAACATTTTATGAAAGTTTTTCTCTCTTTTTAAAAATTTTGTGCTTTTTTTAACTCTAACTAGTAGAGTAATTTTTTAAGACCACAAAAAAAAAACAAAAAAAAATACCTATTATTCAGAAGCAGCCATAAAATAGTAAAAATAATTAATTTTTTAAATCCCAATTGGTAAACTTATTAGCAAAATTCACAGTAATTAGTTTTGAAAATTCAGCTATAAAGTGTTTCTAGTCATAACCTAACCCTATAATAGTAAAAGGTAATAAGTAATAACATAAGCAGAGCAATAAGATAGTTTTGCTATCTTTACAAGCTTGGATCACTAATCCGATTTTTTTTTTTTTTTTATCATTTCTTAACTTGTGGCCGTGGTTTTCCGTTCAGTCAACATCACTCTTTTGAATTTGTTTCGTTTTATGAGAAGCTTCACTCATTAAAAAGAAAAAGCAAAAAAGTTTCTTTAAGAAAAATAAAAAATATCAAGTAAATAATAATATTATATGTTACGACAACAAGTTGAGGGGAATTAGACAAATCTTTAATACACTAATTTCCTATGTTGGTTCCTTTAATAAAGACATTAAAAAGTTGTTGTCTTGTTTGTTTTCTGTATTTTGCCCCCACACGGTATCAAGTTACAGTAAAATTAAAGTAGATATCTAAAAATATATATGATGTGACAATGATGAGTTAGATTGTCTGGACCAAACCTGCAACTTGTATGTAACTGTAATACGAAATTATTAATTATTAAAATTCTTCTTTTTGTACCAACAAAAATTGTTAATATTTATCCAAAGGAATAGTAAAAGAATATTTATTTTTATTAATCACTTGACAAGACACGGTGAATTCGGCAGCTCTACTAGTTGATATTATATATTAATATGACTAAAATTATTGTTATACTGAATTCGAATTCTATTGGTAACAGAAAAGAATTTGACTTATCCTCATGTTTTTGTTATTGGTTTAAGTGGTAGTCTTTAACATTTCGGTGCGTTTCTATTGAAACCGATCGGATCAACCAATATGATTTATCAACAAAAAAATCATAAACATTATTTCTGAGATAACAAAAAAAAAAACTAATTTGGAGATTGAAGATGAGCATGTGTAGTTAATTTATGTGTTCAAAATAAAGTAGTCATGGTGATCTGATTTACAGTCCATTTTATTTAGAGCCTATATTTAAAATCAAACTACATAAAATAGAATGACCACTTTTCACTAGTAATTTAAGTCCACTAGAGTTTTAAGCTGTAGTTGTATTATGGCTAGAGTTTTTTTTTTTTTTTTACTAGTGAAATGGTTTGGATACACTAGAATAACATTTTGTGTAGATTCAAATATCAACGGCATAGCAAAAGAACGAGAGGTTTTTTTTTATAAAGTAATCGAGAGGTTGATCTTTTAGCTAAAACACAAGAACTCAATCCTATTGATACATGTATACTAGACATTTTTGTTTCTCTAGATAAGATTAGGACGGAGATATCTAAAATTGTGATATACCATAGAACTTGTTAATAATATCTAAAAGAATATTTAAATTACAATATTTTTTCATGGCTATACTTTGAGAATCAAATTATCAGGCAGTCAGCTAGAAATTGAGAAACCAAGAAATTAGGGGATCTACTATTAAATAGGGGTCACGTACAAGAAGGTAATGTCTGAGGAAGTACGGACGTGGTTCATAGTTGATTATTGATTCGAACAGAAAAAGAAAAGAAAAGAAACATAAATAATTGAACCCAATCATATCTTTTTTTTTTTTTGCCGATGAACCCAATCATATCTATTTCTCTGCATATACATTTTTTTCCATCGTTTACAATCCACGCAATTTCTCTATGCATATTTTATTACAGAAATTTCCTGAACACACATTGAATAACCCCACAGTCTTGGGCTTGTTATCAAAGTCAACTCTTGGATTTTTTTTTTTTGCTTTGATTTCACGGCAAAAAAAATTGAAAAATTATCCGTAAAATGCTTAGTTTATAGAGTCTTATCTAATAAAACGAATTAAAGACAAACAGAAGTATGTTCGAATCTTGATAAAGTGATAATGAACTGCTCTACTCACGTAGTAAACAATTTTGTTTTTATAACTATATTAAAAAAACTAACTTAAGAGGAAAAAAAATCAAAATTAATGTTGAAATAAACAAAGGTATTTAGAAAACTAAGATCAGCAAATTTTCGTGATTTTAAGAAAGATAATTAAGCTTTATAAATTCAAATACGATTCTAACAAAAACAGGTGTATCAATAAACATTTTAGTGTAAAATTAGATGTCAAAAACATAAATTCCTGCTAAATACTTTTCATGTGATAGCCACAAAAATAGTTAGTTAAAAAATCATTTACAGATATTTTCATAATAAAACAGTAAAAAGTCAATAAATAAAGAGAGATAATGACGTTCGACCTAACTAATAAACAAAATTCTTGACAATCTCTGAAAATATATCTACTATAATAAATCTTGACAAATAACATTAATACACAACAATCAACAAAAATAGTACTAAACAGAAATAACCAAGACGACAAAAACAAACAACAGAAACAACCAAAAATAATATTATTTTTTTCATCAAAAACAAATAAATATCAGTGTTAGTTTAAATGTTTAATTGTTCATTAAAGCGAAGTAAACGTAAGAATATGGGAAAATAATAATAATAAAAGAAAAAACAGAACAGTGGGCTTGTCAAAGCGGTTTTGATCGAAACCAGGTACTTTCCTCAGTAATCGTGGCTCGTAAGATGCCAGTTGTCACACGAAAATTATTATTTTTTGTATATTTCAGGAAAATTTAAATATATCGCATATTAATATTCATATGCTCATATGCTATTTTTAGTCAATGTCTGGTTGTTGTCGAGTTTTATTTTAATAAACAAATTGCATTGGGACGCATACTTTAGATAAGATAAAGGCTGAAAATGTAAATAGCCTATTATTAATTTTGCCATTTTAAGAGAATATTTCTATTCACGTATAAAAATATCTACAATATATCGATGATATTCTTTTTTTTCAAGACTACTAAAAACAAAACATTCTTGATAATGGTTTGTAATTGAGAAAATTTGTAAAAACACCTTAATATTTCCCACTATATATACTTCAATTTCGATAGCCTCGTGAAACAAAAAGAAAAAAAGAAAAAAGATATTTGAAATGTGAGTGCTGACGCGGCAAATCGGGTATAAGTAGATATCCAGCTTAGCCAAAACATGTGATTGGATGATTAATATTAAAACATGATTAGGTTTTTTAATTATTGATTGATTGATAGATCAAAATTATTTTAGTTTAAATGAATTTCCAACCACTATCTCATCCTCTTAAAATAAGTGGTATTCTTCACTCTTCCGCATGTCCACCGCTAATATTTTTTGTTTATAATCTAATTTCATTCTATTGGATAGACGGAATATTAGTTACATTATATATATATGACATAAACTAGATATATTTACATAAATTAGAATAGTTGATGCAAAACGTTTTCTTAATAGTCGTTTACTGTTTAAACATCAAATGCTACTTTTCGTACGTCTTTTCAAAACATTTTATTCATTTTTATTAATTTATTTTTTGAACTTTTCATTGTTATAGATCATCTAAGAAATTTTTGATGGAAATGCTCTATTGTTTCCAATTCAGAAATATGTGGTGCATGTAGCTATATTAAAAGAATTGAGTTGATTTCTTTGTTGATTAAAGTATTCTTAATTTTTTTACGTAATAATCATGTAAAAATTCTATAACTAACCTTATTTGAGTTAGCACACTTGTGAGTGATCTACTAAGAAATAATATCAATACTGTCTAATTGAAGCTAAAATACGAAAAATACTCTATAGTTAGTTTTTGTTTTTGTGACATATTTTAATAATCTCACTTGATATGAAATTCACGCCGAAATTTATTCAAAATGTACTAAAATACCAAATCTAAAACAAAATAGTGAATTCTTAAGAAGTATAGTGATGACTAATGTATACTTTATTAAGAAAATGTATATTTTATTATTATGAAAATGAAATAAAAAATAACGTTGTGTCACCATAATTTCTTGAATTATTGTATGTCAAAAGCGACTAATTTCCAAAAAATTACACATATAATTGAAAAATAAAGTTTAGTGTTTTGTCAACGAATTAGTTTATATAGAAATCCACATTTTGATATCTTGATGATGTGATTCATATTTTGACTTTATACAGAAAATTTAATTAAACACAAAACAAAAGTGGAAGACATCTGGTTTTCTAGGGTTAATATGATAATGCAAAAAAGTACGTCATACGTACAACGAAAGGACGAATCAAAACAAGGAAGCCAACTCATTGATTGATTAAATTTTTGTTTGTAATCACTAACTAGATAAATTACCCGCACTATGTGCGGGATAAAATGACAATTAAAGAAGTGCATTGTAGTTTTAGTTATTAAAATTATTGTATTATTATCCGGAATTCAAAATCTGTTAGTGTATTATAAACATGTTAAAAAAACGTTTTATATTCCAATCATCGATTTTTCGTATCGAAATTCGTTTTACCCGTAAAATAATTAAAGACGACAATTTCTTTTCTAACGTAACTTAAATAACAAACACATATACATCTTTGTAAAAGAGTTGATGAAGATTTACAAAATTTAGATTGTTCGAAAACTAAGAAGATGTATGTTTGGTAAATTTGAGAGGATGAAGATGATATCAGGGAATATATATATAGAGAAATATTTTTGTAGGGTTCCGTTTAATTTTTGAAATTTGGATTGCCTTCAAAATTTGAAAAATTAATTTATTGTTGATTTTATGATAGATTTAGTTTTGAGAAGTAATTTTATAAATGTAGTTTGGATTTATGAACCTAGGAAAATTTGTACTTACAAAAGTTATAAAAATATATTCTAATATATTAATTTACATGAATACGCTTACAGATTTGAGTTGTTAAATATATCTATATATATATATATATGTTAGTCTGGATTTAAAAATATAGACCTTAGATCAATTTAATATATATACATATACACGAATTCTTTATGTATAGATAGAGATATGATGTTTGTATTACTGATGTTTAATGTTAATTAACGAAATAATTAGAATATCATGGCACATTTGTAACTAATCTAGTAATATATAGACCTTTAGTTTGCTCGATTTATGAAATAAAAAATGTCTGTTTGATTTTAAGTTTAAGCTTGGACGTAAAATGTCTTACATTTTAATATTAGATAATACAGATTTGTTATTTGTTATGCATATATAGAAAAATGTAACATTTGTTACGTGTTTGCTAATATAGAAATAATAAAGTTTGTCTCGTATAGATTGTGTGTTTTTTTAATTTTTAATTAGAAATTCGTTTTTGATTAGTGGGATATATGGATATATGAGAGTAATGACAAATTTTTTAAATAGTCTAATAAATCTTGGGTAATTATCTAAATAGAAGCCAAATCATTGTAAGAGCGACACATTAGCGTGTCAATCTTGTTAATAACACATGATGGTAAGGTTTTTTTTAAAAAATGTTTCTCTATTTATATATAGGTGATTAATTAATTAATTAAAACAAACACTCCAAGTCCAAAGATTTTAATCACAACAATATTCCTGCTGTACCGCTTAGCTTTCTCGAAAGCCACTTTTTTGGGTGATTTTTGTTTCGACTGTTAATACTTTTTACATGCCAACGTTTGGAAAAATGAAAAATCCAATCATCTATTCAGACATAAGTCATTACTTTTGAAATATTTTTTGGGAAAAATGTCGTTTAATAGCCGAACTTTCAAAAAATGGCCGTTTAATACGTGAACTTCTTATATGGCCAAATTAAACATGAACTTAATGTTGACCGGCCATTTTAACTAAATGTGTTCGTTGACCAGGCCAAAACGCCAAACCGTTAACAGTCACTAACAGAGCCGATAACGGCCGTTTACACTCGTTAACGATTCCGTTATTAGTCAAAACGGCGTCGTTTCAGACCTAACGCCAAACCTTGTTACGAGTTACACACGACTCGGACTCCTCTCTTCCTGGTCTTGAAGAACACACCGCAGATCTGTTCCCTGAAACCGGCTCTTACAGCGACGTCGTCGTCGGAGTTCTCGATACCGGAGTTTGGCCCGAGAGTAAAAGCTACTCCGACGAAGGATTCGGTCCGATTCCTTCGACCTGGAAAGGCGGATGCGAGGCCGGAACTAATTTCACCGCTTCTCTCTGTAACCGTAAACTAATCGGAGCAAGATTCTTCGCTCGTGGTTACGAATCAACGATGGGACCAATCGACGAATCTAAAGAATCAAGATCTCCTAGAGACGACGACGGTCACGGAACTCACACGTCATCAACCGCCGCTTCGATTATAATCCGGCATTACGTAACAACTGATCCTAATCCCACCGCTTCGATTTCAATCTTAGGAACCGTCGTTGGTGTTAAACCATCTCCGGTGGTTGCAGCGTTTAGCTCACGGGGACCGAATTCGATTACACCGCTTGGACCACTGCTGCAGGACCAACCGGACTCGCTTCCGATTCTCGCCGCGTGGAGTTCAATATAATCTCCGGAACGTCGATGTCAATTTGATTCTCATCATCAAATTGGTGAGGTTGATGATGAGAATTAGGGATTTGAGAATCAAATTAGGGATTTTCAAGGTTTGGCGTTAGGTCTGAAACGACGCCGTTTTGACTAATAACGGAATCGTTAACGAGTGTAAACGGCCGTTATCGGCTCTGTTAGTGACTGTTAACGGTTTGGCGTTTTGGCCTGGTCAACGAATAGATTTAGTTAAAATGACCGGTCAACATTAAGTTCATGTTTAATTTGGCCATATAAGAAGTTCACGTATTAAACGGCCATTTTTTGAAAGTTCGGCTATTAAACGACATTTTTCCCAATATTTTTTTGACTAAACAAGTCCACGTGTCGAAAGATTAAATAATCCACATCCTAAACATTAGAAATAAGAAATTGAATTGGAAGAAAAAAATGTTTTTTTTTTGCCTCTCTCCACTAGAAGATGAAAAAACTTTATGATATAGAGTATTTTTTGTGATGTACTATACTGGTGAAGATTACGCAGTATAAAACTTAATCAATGAATGTTATACTATTTTGTATAGTACGTTTTTTCAAAACGTTTAAACGTGATTATGTGATTCTTCACCATTATGTTTTCACGTTTTGAGATATAATTAGGCTTTTGCTATACACAAAAAGAGTGTCAAAATAAAAGTAGAACACCCTAAACACCATTCATCTGCTAAAATCAGTTTTAGTGATATTTTATGATGATTTTGATTTTTGCATAGCAAAAACTCTATTAAGCTTAAGTATTTTTACTATTCAATCATATATCTGTTTTTAACTACAAAAACAGAGCTTTTCATATGTGGCATAACTCATTGCCACAAAGGCACAAACCAATGCTCACCTAAAATCATATCTCTGTTTTTTTCTTTCTTTTTTTCTGGCTAACCTTAATTAGAGAAGTTGCGATGGACCAACTTAAGTTGATATAAGAAAATAAAAAAACTTAAGTTGATATATACTCACCGTGATTTAGCCCTAATTGTGCATATAGTATAGAGAATAAACCCCTCTAGACATTGATTCTTTCAAAGGTGTATTCAATAAACATTTTTTTTTAAATGATACTTATGTCTTTAAGATACGATTTTACCAATTTTTTAAAAATGAAGGTTTTAAAAGTCAACCGAAATTAAATGAAGTGTTTTTATTCCAAATTTAATACTACCCGTATTAAACAGCAAAAAAAAAATTAGATGGCGGTTTTTTCGGATTTTTTCCCACCAAGATAACAAACCTATGTCTTTCATTCATCATTTAAGTTTAAATTATCTAAAATCTAGTGTTATTGATTATAATGTTTGTAACTCAGAAAATATTGAGTTATCAAACTACAACAATTTGTTGAATTATCAAATAAAATATCAAATCTGATTTAAAAATACATTCCGTAGTTGGTCTCCAACAGACTGTTAATGATACTGAGAAATGAGAAACTAAACAAATCACAAATTGATCATAATCATGACTTCTATAAGCTTAAGCAATGTCAAAAATCAGTATATACAAAAAAATCTCAAAAACCACACACCGAAACCAGCAGAATCTGTCATTATAAAGCCAAAGATAGCTTCAAAGTACACAATAAGATATCATACTACTAATTAAGTTTCAATTATTCCAACTCGAACCAGCAATCTAACCGACGAAAGCCAACTTATATAATGTTTTAGGGCTTATTTGAAACATTGGTCAGTCCAGAGAGATTCACAAAAGGTATTAACTAGATCACTTCCACTTCTTGAACTTGCCTCCATACATTCCATGCTTCCCATGCTTGAACTTCCCGTGCTTCCCATGCTTGAACTTACCATGACCATAGCCATAGCCATGTCCATGGCCAAAGCCGTGACCGTATGCAGCATGTCCGTAAGGGGCGTGAGAGCTATGAGCTATGTGGTGAGCTCCATAGGCAGCTGCAGCACCTGCAATCATACCCCCAATTCCTCCTGCGTGTCCTGTAAAAAGTATATAGGTAAACGGCATGAAGAAAGAAACCAAAGTGAAAAAACAATATCGTGCACAGTAGAATCTGCGAAGTTATCCTTATGATGCTCAAATCGTAAAAAGGATTAAATTATCACAACTTGTATTGAATGGTGATATATGAGAAAACTTTACAGGTTCAATCTTTGGACAACTAGTATAACCAATTTGCAATAAAATCTTGACAGATAAGTCAAGAGTGTTTAGCAACTGGAAGACAATCACTTGCACTGATAACAATCAATGACTATGGATTTTCGGATTCTTTTTTAAGAAAAACAATATAATCTCAGCAAATACTTTGTTTCAACTTCTTTCTACAGTGACATTTAACACCAAATATGATACTAAATGACAGATTTTAGCAATGAACATATAAGCAATTACTCTGTTTCAATTTCTTTCTAAAGTGAATGCTAAAAAATCCATGGTTTTATCACAACAGCATATATAAAGCTTCTTCTATTTCAACTTGTTTGTACAGTGATCATTGCAACATTTTACTGCCAAACTACATGGGAGAAAAAAAAAAACCATTAGCAAAAGAAACACAGTACCTGAGTGATGAGCAGGATAGCCAGCAGGAGGGTAACCACCATGACCAGGTGCAGGAGGATAACCTCCATAACCAGGAGCTGGAGGATAACCACCATAACCAGGGGCTGGAGGATAACCACCAGGTGCAGGTGGGTACGCACCCGGAGGATAACCAGCAGGCGGGTAAGCACCGGGTGGTGGAGGGTAACCTTGTTGTGGATATCCAACTGGCGGATAAGCCCCAGGACCCGGAGGGTATCCAGCGGGAGGGTACCCATGAAACCCTTTGTCTTTGTCATTGTCATTATCACCTCCCATGTTTTCTCAATCAGCAACAAAACCTACAAAAAGACATCGCAAAAAAAACATCAATTTAGGACAAACCAAACATGAAATTCAAGCTCAGGGGATCATACAGACACACCAAATTCAAGTAATGACCTAACCAAGCAATGTAATTAATCACTGATTAGGAGGTCAGAGATCAATGTTATTAATCCAAATCAAATTGCATAAACCAAGCATTAACTTAAAAGATTTAGTGGATCAAGCAGACATAATTAGATGAAATATAAACCAGTAAAATCAATAACAGGACCAAGGCTAATCAAAGATCTTGAATTTAAGAACCTACGCATAGGAAAGTTCTAAACTTTATTACTCAGTTGAAAAATAAAACCCAATTCGCTAAATAAAAAACCTCAACTCATAATATTTTTTGTTAATCTCGTTCTATATTCCCATACGCATGAACCAAAACAAACAAAAAATTAAAAATTTCTAGGTTTTCAGCAGCAGATCAATACGATATTTCAATCAATACGATCGAATCAAGAGAGAACAATAGTTGCGGGTAAGATCAATCAATAAACGTAGAGATCTAAGAGAAAAGAAAAAAGATGAGAGCTTTTTTTTACCCGAGACGAATTGCGAAATATGTCGAAACGAAATTGGAAGAGAAAAAAATTAGACCTTGGAGATATTTATACATGTTTCCTTACGCGGCACGATTTCCCAAAAAGGTATATTTTTATTTTAGTCCTTGTATTTTACTATGAATCACAAACTGACACTTAAGTTTTCATAATTGACAATATCCAAATTTTCAACACGAAGAACGACAAATGTAACACGACTGTTTTGCTTATAGATTGAAAAGTTTCTTGAAATATTATTGTTTGTTGTTTTTTTCCAATTAGGAACGATTTTTAATTTCTCGTGGGGGTGTTTATGAAATATATTAAACTATGGGTGCAGGGAGAGAAATATGAGAATATTTTCCAACGTAAATCTTTAGCGTTGCGGGAACGCGCAATGGACGCGTGATTCTATTTAGGTAGGGGATAAGAATGTCTTTGAATTTGCACTTTTGCCAAAAGAATCGAATCTACATAAAATTCATAATTAACATTTTTATTTAATTAGTATTTGATTTTAGGCTATGTGTAAAAAGGATTTATTAAAGAAAAATATCCTCAAAAATTAACATTTTTCTACTTATGCTTATGTTAATCTAACTAAATAAAAATTTTCTAAATCCATTCATACTTATCTATAAAATCAAATATTTAATAAGATTTTCACTTCATTTTTCATTCAAACACATCAGTTGTGATAATTGATGTATAGTTTTTAGAACATAAATTTTTTATAAACTTTATTTTGAACTAATCATCTATTTGACATCATAAATCAGTTCTAAGCAGAACAAATTTGTAAGATGATTTAAATGAACAAATAATGGCGCTATAGGAATTAATGAGCAAACCAATATCCGGAGCAAATTACTACTACTAGTTACCAATAGGGTTTACTGATAAAGTTGGAACTTAATTACTAGGTGTAACACTTTTTAAGGACAATAGAGTAGATCACAGACAATGATAATATGTATAAGTTACAAAGCTGACTATTAAAAACAAGAGCTACATTTGATTCATTGAACTCCATCCATAGAACACAAGCAGAATCAGGTGAGAGAGAGAGAGATAAGACCTTACAGAAAGTAGGCCTTATGAAATTGGACAAAAGGCTGAGACTTTTGCTCAGCAGAACCTCAGGGTACGTTCCAATTCCTGCTCATCATCACAGTTGTAGCCAAGTTCAAAAGCTCTTGCTGCGATGAAAAGAAGACGCAAATCGTTCACTTATGTTGGAAAATAAAAAGAATATCTGGAAAAGGAGGTGTGAGAGAGAGAAAGATAGATGTGTACCCAGTCGACTTTTATCCGTGAATACTTCAGCATCTAGTTCAGCTTCTTCCTCATAACACCCATCTGCGTCTGGATCGGTTTGTACAAGCAAAGTATCAGAACAAAGTCCTGAGATAGTACACACCATGAGGTCTTCCTCTGGACTCAGTATTACTTCCTTGCAGTTATCATCGCATACTTTTATAAAAACCAATAAAAACTATGTAAGTTTCAACAGAACACAAGTAAAAAATTTCAACTTTACAGCATTTCAATTCATACCATGAACATTTCCCGTCTCTTTGCATATGAACACGTCGTCAATCTGATGGTATGAACATTTGGTTCCCAAACAAATATGGCCAGTGACAGCCTTATCGGTAAGTCCTTTGCTTTTCTTCCACAGAGATACTTGTTCAAGTACAGTTTTGTCTAGAATTATCCGGTCATCCACCATCTAAACGATGCAAACAAGACCATGAGTAAATTCGTCAAGTGATGATTCGTGCTAAAACATAAACAGAGAATTAGAAATAGTTACCTGGGACGGAAGAGGTGCTTGGCTTCTCTTTGCTGCTTGCATTTGCATGTAATACTCTTTAAAATCCGAAGGACAGGTTCTCACAAGTTCAATCATGTCCTGCTCGTCACGCTAAAATTCAACAAGAGAAAGGAGTCACTTAAAAAGTATATGATCTGACCTCTAATAGCAACTCAAGCTTAACATTGTATACTCTTCAACAATGTAATATTAACTGGAAACAAGTAACAAGTTTATACGAAAAGTGAGAAACTTACATCAATATAAAGTTTCTTCCAAGCACTTTCCCGTAACTTTCTAGTTGGAGGAGTTAGACCCCACCGGATACAGTATCTGCAAATAAAAACCTATCAATACGCGCATTGCATCGTTTTTGAGTACAAAGTATTGATTTTGAAAACACCATTATCCACTACAATATGGAATATGAGAAGAGACTTACAGGCGACGCCATAAGGATTCATCAGCCGCAGCAAAATTGAGAAATTTACACACCAAGGAGCATGATACAAGATCCTGTAATGACATTCAAACAATTTAGATTGAAACTAATCCTCAAAAATCCTGACTACACAATAAAATTTGAGTCTAAACTATATACCTCAGAAGATAAGAACTTGAGGATATGACGAAACAGCTCAGTAGGAACATTGCTGAAAACTCCACTCTCTATTCTCTTTTCACCAGTTCTATCTTTGTTACCATCTTCCTTTCGATCTTCATCCTTCTCTAAAGCTTTTGTTTCGTCTTTCTCAATACGCTGCCGTTTTGCTTCAGGTTCTTTTGTTTCTTCTTTATCCTCTACCTACAGAAACCAAAGCTTCAATAAAACTCTAACCTTTTACAGGAAAACGCTGAACAAGAGCTAAATCATCAATTCACAATGCATGTAAGATCGAACAAATCCAAATTCGATCAAACAAATCAAGAATACACACAAATCAATTATGAATTACACGAAAAAATCCAATTTATATAATCTAATAAAGTTGTCGAAAATCTCAAAAAATGAAATTTTTTTTAGGGAAAATAAAAAATTTCGATAGGGTTTCAGATTCAACGATAAAGTCCAAAAGATTGTCGGAAAAAAAAACACTAAACCCTAAATGAAATCGAAGAATTGAATAAACGAAGAAACCAATTACCGATGAGACTTCTGATTCGAGGAATCGAGCGAAACACTCGTCTTCCTCATCGGAAACAGACATGTTGTTCAGTCGGTGAAGATCAAAGCTCCGGCGACGATGGTTGTGTTTATGCGGCCACGGAAGGGATTAGAGAGAGAGAGAAAGAGAGAGGGTTGGCGATTGGAATCGGTGGCGTGAGATTGGAGACGAACTCAGGCCGAATAATTTTGATAAATGGGCCGAATAACCTAAATGGGCTATATATCATAATAAGCCCATAACTCTAACCCTCCTCCTTATCGTTAGAGTTAACGTCACTAATCCAAATTAGCAGCTTTCTAAACGTGATTAAAATAACGACATTTTTCACAATTATTAACGACGTTTGAACTACTATTATTATAATTTTCCTTAAAACAGAACATTTCTTATTCGGATCAACAACGATTTTTCAGGATTTGTTTTGTTATTTTAAGGAAATATCATATTACTAGATCATTTTATAAAAATTAAAGTAATTAAGAAAATAGTATCATTTTACCATCCACTAATCTACATAACAAAGACATATTTTACCAACCTTAGTATCAAACTGTAAATATATATTACATTTTTTTTTGTGGAAATATTTCAGAATTCTCATTTTTTTAATAGTAGGATATATGAACATATTTAACAAATGTGCTAATCTGTTAGGCTTTAATCAGTTAATGAATAAGATTAAGAAAATAATCTGGCTAATTTTTTTTTAATTGTTTTTCAAAATCCGGCTTAATTTTTTTGTATTAACTGTAAAAAGTCATAGTTAACAAATTGAAGAAGACCAACGACTACAAGACCAGAGAAGATAGAATTATTACAAAGCAAATCAAAGGATCTCAATTTCTTTCTTCTTAGTCAACAAGTGTTTTTTCTCTTCTTCTTCTTCGATTCGGAGGTAGAGAAGAAACATGGCAGCCCCGGCGATAATTAACGGCGGCGATGCGACGGAGAGAGAAACACGAATGGCTCACTCTGCAATGACATTGGTTCAGGTCATAAATGGAGGTTACCATGTGATTACGAAAGTAGCTCTTAACATTGGTGTTAATCAGCTCGTCTTTTGTGTCTTTCGCGATCTTCTTGCTCTCTCCATTCTCGCACCTCTTGCTTTTTTCCGTGAAAGGTTATTTTTTTTTTCCAAAATCTTTCTGTTTCTTTCTCAATTTGCTTGAATTGTTTAAATATTTGAAGTTTCTTCTGGTTCTGAATCACATTTTTATTTGGTCAATGCAATTTCTGATTGATTTGATGAGTTTATATGCGGCAAAATCAACATATATCTTGATCTTTCTTGAATTGGAGTTAGGGTTTTTATTCTCTTACTCTCTTGATCAAGATTTGGCAAAATTTTGTCTTTTGATCAAGATTTGCCAAAATTTGTCTTTTGAGCAAGATTTGCCAAAATGTTGTCTTTTGATCAAGATTTGGGAAAATATGTCTTTTGATCAAGATTTGCCAAAATTTTGTCTTTTGATCAAGATTTGCTGTTTTAAAATCTTGTAGAAGGATCAGACCTCCTATGAATAGAAGCGTCTTCTTTTCACTCTTCTTTCTTGGTTTAGCAGGGTAAGTGTAATCAGCTCGGATATCGTTATCTTTAGAATCATGTTTAAAGATTCTAATACCATTCAATGTCAATCTTGATAGGATATTTGGGAACCAATTACTATTTCTTATGGGTTTATCGTACACGAATCCAACTTATGCCGCTGCTATTCAACCGTCAATCCCAGTCTTTACATTTCTCTTGGCTGTCATGATGGGGTGAGTATTATTTTCCTCAACATTAATGTAAAATGTGAAATCTGTATTTTCAGTCATTTGATGGTCTTCTTCTTTGTATGCAGTACAGAAAAAGTGAACTTGTTTAGAATCGAGGGCCAAACGAAAGTTGGAGGTACTCTTGTTTGTGTTTCGGGTGCCGTGGCAATGGCTTTGTTCCGTGGTCCAGCCTTGTTTGGAGGTAAAGATGCAGTAGACTCAGTGAGAAGTGTAATAATTGATAGAAGTCAACCAGAGCCTAATGGGTGGTTAGTCTCTAGTTTTCTTGGGTTTGGGTTTGATCTATGGCACATTGGAGTTTTATGCTTGATTGGAAACTGTATGTGTATGGCTGCTTTTCTCGCTGTCCAAGCACCGGTTTTGAAGAAGTATCCTGCCTACCTTTCGGTTGCTGCGTATTCATACTTCTTCGGTGCATCAATAATGATTACAACAGCTATCTTGTTTGTTAGAGAGCCTAAAGATTGGAGCTTAACACAATCTGAGGTTCTTGCTGTTATATTCGCAGTAAGTTTTCATAACCGAGATGTAGCATGTTTTTCGGTATGTTTGATACAAAAGATTGGAGATTTGGAACTTGGAACTCAAAGAGATTGGAGCTCGGTATATATGGATTCATCTAACTAGTTTGTGTTATTATTCTTTTCGGTTTTTGTTCCTCAGGGAGTGTTTGCATCAGCTCTAAACTATGGACTCTTGACTTGGTCCAATAAAATTCTTGGAGCTGCTTTGGTTTCTCTATACAATCCTCTTCAGCCTGCAACATCCGCCTTTTTATCAACGATTTTCCTCGGCAGCCCGATCTATCTTGGAAGGTCTTTAAATTTTACACTCCATCCACACCCATACAAACCTTTCTCTCTTCTTATTGTATTGGATCATATAAAAACCTTGATTTTTCGTTCTCTGCGCAGCGTTTTGGGCGGAATCCTCATCATTTGCGGGCTTTATATGGTTACTTGGGCATCTTATAGAGAACAACAAACAACAGTATCTGGGAATGAGACTGCTTCTTCTAGTAATGTAAGAATCTCAGAACCTTTGATTTACAGAGATGAGACTGGTAAATAAATTAAGAACAGGTAAAGAAAAGGATAGTTGTAGTTAATGTCGGACAAGAACAAATCATACAATTTTATCGAGTTCAAACATTGATTCTATAAACGATACACAATTCAAAATAAATCTTTATCCTCTTTTTTGGTAGCGCAAGTTCAACTATGGAAAAATGATATCTATATTTAATATATAAGACTGGGTGGTTTCATAACTCAATTTTAGATAAAAGAAATCAAGAACAGTAGCCAAATTCGATAACTGGAAATGAATAAAGCAAAATACCAAAAGGTAAGGAGCAAATGCGTTGATACCAAAATATGTGGGGCATCGTAAATACCAAAAGATGTGGGGCAACATTGTAAATACCAAAAGATGTGTAGCAAATTCGTAAATACCCAATGATGTGGGGTAAACTCGTAATACACAAAGATGTGAGGTAAATTCGTAAATACAAAAAGATGAGGGGCTGATTCTTAAATACCAAAAGATGCGAGGCAAATTCATAAATACCCAGAGATGTGTGGCAATTAATACCGAAAGATAAAGGGCAAATTCGAAAATACCAAAAGATGTGGGGCAAATTCGTAAACATCAAAAATGTGGGGCAAAATCGTAAATACCAAAAGATGGGGAAAAATCGTAAATAGTCAAAGCTATGGGGCAAATATGTAAATAGCAAAAGATATGTGGCAAATTTTGTAAATACCAAAAGGGTGAATTCGTAAATATATAAAACTTATGGGCAAACCATAAATAGCAAACGTTTTGGGACAATGAAGTCATAAATTTGTCAAACGTTTTGGGACAAATAGCAAACGTTTTGTCACGGACATAGACGAGCTCATGAGAATCAAGAATCAATATATATTCTTAATTTATATCTTACATCCCACGCATTTCGAGTAACCAAGATAGTAGATGTTTTAGTAGTTAGTGCCAAACTATGTTCAGATAATGTCAATTCTGTTTCATCGGTTTTAGATTTCTGAACATATTTCATCAAATATAATTGTTGAAAGTATTAACAAGTAGGTACTGACCTAGTAAAAAAAATGAAAGTTATTACTTATACTTAATAAGTTTCTTACGAGTACTTAGATCACTGATGACATCATTATTATTCAAGTGGAAGCCATTAAATAGCAAATAAACAAAACTCATTGACTTATTGAAGTACGGAATTATTGACTTTCTCCCATTTCATCACCAATAATGGTAACAATTTCTAAATATTTTAATTTCTGATCATTTGTGTGGGTAGCATCTCTTATACATACATCTCTTAGGAATTGGTTACTCAACAATAAAAAAAGATTCAATTTCTTTTTATAAGTTTATAAGATTCCTGTTTTGCTAAATCAAGATTCTTTCTAACTGAAGATTCTTTCTATTAGTTTTATACAAGTGCGAAGAATCTTTCAACTATCACTCCCTACAAATTCCATGAGAAAATTCACTTATCCGATAAAAACTTAAAGAAGAAGAAGAAGAAGAAGAAGAATGGCCACATGTCCTCCTTTCGATTTCTCGGCCAAATATTACGACGGTGACGGCGGCGGATGCCAGAGGCAGAGCAGCTTCTTCGGAGGCACGACGGTGCTCGATCAAGGCGTTGGCTATGCCGTTATTCTTGGTTTTGGTGCTTTCTTTGCCATCTTCACATCTTTTTTGGTTAGTTTCCGTTTCTGAATTTCAAAATATTTTCTTATGAAAAGCAAGAAAACTTCTGTGATTTGCTCGTGACCACAAAAAAGAGTAGATATATTATTTTCTATGATTTTGCTAACAAATAAAACAAAGGATACTAGTAATTTTCATTGTTTAGTAATACTAGACTAGACGTTGATTATTCTTTTTTTGGCTCTTTGTTCTAAAACTTTAAATTATTAAAATAGATATTATTAATCGGATTATCTACATATCAAGTCTTGATAGAATCCTTTTTGGCCTATTATTAAGTATGAAAATTATGGCGACCGTGTAGTGTAACTTTGTGTAGCCAAATTATTTATAAATTATACTCTTATTGTTATATCTTCTTTTCTTGTATTTTGAAAATTCTGGATGATAAAAAATTATGAAACAAAACAAATACTAGAGTTTGACTTTATGAGAGAAAAAAACACACTAAAATCTAATACTCATCTGAAATAGAGCATAGCATTAAAAACTAATCAAACACACAGTTTCTTAATCTGGTTGAGTGCAATACTTCACTATAGGAGTCTTAATTTCAGTTTTTCATATCGATTTTGGTTCAGACCATTCTGTTTTTTTTCTTTTTCATTTTTTTTTTTAAATTTTTGGTTATACAATTATACCAAACTAAACAGATATATATTAGATTGGTTTGATTTTGTATTGGAACTGAATTTTAATCAATTGTTCAGTTCAGTTTTTTGAATAGAATATTTTCCTAAGTCCACCATGAATCCATGATATATTCCTGACTAAATGAATGAAGGTATGGCTAGAAAAACGATATGTGGGAGCTCGTCATACCTCGGAGTGGTTCAATACAGCCGGAAGAAACGTTAAGACAGGACTCATTGCAAGTGTCATTGTGTCACAGGTAAGTATAATTGATGATATAAAGTTGGAAAACACTCAATGATTTTTGATGTATAATTTAAATGTAAAAATTGGTGAAAAAATATTGATTTAAATATGTTGGTCGATGAGTGAATAGTGGACATGGGCTGCGACCATACTGCAAAGTTCAAACGTAGCATGGCAGTATGGGGTTAGTGGACCGTTTTGGTACGCTAGTGGAGCCACCATACAGGTTAATTCCAAAACAAAAACTATACAATATAAATTTTGTTTCTATATGCATAATGAATAATTTCGATGATGATTGATGAACAAAGTAGGTGCTGTTGTTTGGTGTGATGGCGATTGAGATTAAAAGAAAGGCTCCTAATGCTCACACGGTCTGCGAAATCGTGAAGGCTCGGTATGTAAAACCGAACTAACTCAAATTAAACCAACAATTATTTTTTATTTGCTTAGTCAATATTATTAAATAAATTTAAATATTTATAATACTAATTTTATAGTATACGTACCTTATATATATGTATTTTGGGTTAATTGTCAAACTTGATGAATAAAAAACCCGACTCAATCAAACAAAATACTTCGTATTCCAAACTAAACAGAAGATGTTTTGTTTTGTTTAAGTCCTTTAACAAAAAAAAAAAATTTACATATTTATAATACTAATTTTATAAGTATACCTTAAATTTATTTATTTTGGGTTAATTTTCAAATTTGTTGAATAAAAACCCGACTCAATCAAACAAAATACTTCGTGGACCAAACTAAACAGAATAAGATTTGTTTTGTTTAAGCCCTTTAACCAAAAAAAAAAAGGTTTTGTTTTGTTTTTGTATAAAGGCCAATAAATTTTGGTTTTTTGATAACATTTCCGAAACAGTAGAGCAAATTGCTCGAGCATTAATTTTAGGTTGTTATTAGTTAGATGTTAATTTGTTTTGTATGTTATTGATAAAATTAGTTGGGGAACCGCAACACATATAGTGTTTTTGGTGTTTTGTTTGGCGACAAACGTCATTGTGACGGCGATGCTCTTGCTCGGTGGCTCGGCTGTGGTGAATGCTCTCACGGGAGTAAATCTATACGCTGCAAGTTTTCTCATTCCTCTCGGTGTCGTTGTCTATACTTTGGCCGGAGGACTTAAAGCTACTTTTCTTGCGAGCTACGTTCACTCCGTTATAGGTAATGCTTTGCTACCCTAATACAAAATCAGAGAGACCTTTAACTAAATTGTTGTTTTACTATCTTTGTATGATCATTCGTTTGTTTTCAGTTCACGTGGCTCTAGTCTTCTTTGTGTTTCTGGTCTACACATCGAGTAGTGAGCTTGGGAGTCCGTCCGTGGTCTATGACCGACTAAGAGATATGGTCGCTAAGTCAAGGTCATGCACCGAGCCGCTCTCGCACCAAGATCAAGCTTGCGGTTCGGTTGATGGCAACTTCAGAGGCTCCTATCTCACCATGTTGAGCTCTGGCGGTGCTGTCTTCGGTCTCATCAACATTGTCGGAAACTTCGGCACTGTCTTCGTAGACAATGTAAGAATATGATATCTTTACAATGAAGTATTTTTAGTTTAATTATCTTTTGGTTTTCGTTTTAGTTTTAGTTTTTGCCATAGGATTTAAATATCAAACACCAGTTGAAGAGTTTTTGGATTTTGCATATAGAAAGAGTAAAGAAAACAAAAACTTTTTCCTTGTTTTTAGGAGAGTTTTAAGAAAATTAACTCAAATTTCTAAAAGTGGTTGGATTTATAAGAATGTTTGCTTAGTAACAAAATCCAAAGAGTCATAATAATAAACTACACCCATTCAAGATCATATCATGATTAGTAATCACTACGAAATGGCGAAGTCGTAAATTATGAAAACTCTGGATGGGATGAAATCCTTAAACAAAAAGCTAGTTGAAATAGTCATTTTACGGATAATTATGTACCAATATTAACAATTAAATGTTATATGTTGTTTAGGGTTATTGGGTGAGTGCAATAGCTGCTCGACCTTCATCAACCCACAAAGGGTATTTACTTGGTGGACTCGTGTGGTTCGCTGTACCTTTCTCTCTAGCTACCTCGTTAGGTCTCGGCGCACTAGCCCTTGACTTGCCTATATCTAAGGATGAGGCTGACAGAGGTTTGGTTCCGCCTGCCACAGCCATTGCTCTCATGGGTAAATCAGGATCCTTGCTTCTTCTCACTATGCTATTCATGTAAGTACACTCTCTCTATATCATATCATATATATATAAATAAGTTTTTAAGCAAGAAATTGTTTATAAGCTGTCTTGCCAAGATAGCTTATAAACAAGACAGTCTTGGTTTCTTCTTACACAAGAAACCTAGTTAACAAAGAAAGATATATGCTTATTCCAAATCATGAGTTTTACGGTCTTTGTTGATCCTTATAGGGCTGTAACATCGGCTGGTTCTTCCGAGCTAATTGCAGTCTCATCGCTTTTCACCTACGACATCTACCGAACATACATAAACCCTAGAGCAACCGGTAAACAAATCTTGAGAATCTCAAGATCCGCGGTTCTTGGATTTGGTTGTTTCATGGGGATTCTTGCAGTGGTCTTGAACAAAGCTGGTGTTTCACTTGGATGGATGTATCTCGCAATGGGAGTGCTCATTGGATCTGCGGTCATTCCTATTGCTTTCATGCTCTTGTGGAGTAAAGCCAATGCCTTTGGTGCAATTCTTGGATCGACCTCGGGTTGTGTTCTTGGGATCATTACTTGGCTATCTACCGCAAAGATACAGTACGGACGCGTTGATCTTGATAGCACTGGGAAAAATGGCCCCATGTTAGCTGGTAACCTCGTCGCGATTTTAGCAGGTCAGATTCTTATAGTTTAGTCAGTTCGGTTTAGCTTGACGTAAATTATTTAGATTTTTATTATAATGGTTTAAAACATAAACAAAGACCTAGGGCCTGATTGGTAACAGCTGTACCTTTACATTTTTTGCTGTAGAAATGTGACTGTAGGTTTATTTGCTGTGGCTGTAGATTTTATTGCTGTAGTATTTTGGCTGTAGAATTTAAAATTTTGGAAAGTTGAAAATTATGTTCTTTAGAAAAAAAAGCTTTCTACAGCCAAAAAATGAATTAAGGAAATATTTTGGCTGTGAGAAAAAAAAAGGAAAGTTAAAGCTTCTAAAACTTGATTGGATGAATTTCAAATCTTTAGAAATTTTTTTGCTTTGTAAAGACTCTAAAGCACTTGCCAATCAGGCCCCTAATCTTGGTTTGTTTTGGTCCGTACGTGTAAATAATATTTAGGAGGGTTGATCCATGCGGTGTGTAGTCTACTCCGGCCACAGAATTACGATTGGTCAACGACGAGGGAGATCAAAGTAGTGGAAGCTGATGCTTCAGGGGACGAAGAAGTTGATGTTCCGGCCGAAGAACTAAGAGAAGAGAAGCTTAGAAGAGCCAAAGCTTGGATTGTGAAATGGGGCCTTGTCTTCACTATCCTCATTGTTATCATTTGGCCAGTTCTCTCTCTCCCAGCACGTAAGTCTTCCCATATAAATCGTTTTTTTTTTAATAGTCGAAATGATTTTAACCATGGTTTTGTTTTTTTTTTTGAATTTAAGTTAACCTTGTTCAAAAATTGGTTACTAACAAGAGAGCCTAAATCAAAATTTTGATTTTTTTTTGCATGCAGGTGTGTTTAGTAGAGGATATTTCTGGTTTTGGGCAATTGTGGCTGTAGCTTGGGGAACTATAGGATCAATTGTGATCATTGGTTTGCCATTGGTCGAAAGTTGGGACACGATCAAGAGTGTTTGTATGGGAATGTTCACAAACGATAGGGTAATGAACAAGCTTGATGACTTGAACCATAGGCTTCGAGCTTTAACCATGGCTGTACCAGAAGCTGAGAAGATTTATTTGCTTGAACTTGAGAAGACCAAGAAAACCGATGAAGAACGTTGAAGAAATATCATATTGGGTACACACATTTTTACCAAAAAAAAAAAAAAAAAAATATTGGGTACACAAAAGGTTGATACTTTGTTTTTGTTTATATGCTTTGTTTGGTTGTCTTTTCTTGTTTGTGTGAATCATATCAAACCTATCTCCGTTTGTGTAATGTGTTCAACATCTTTGATAAGTGTATGTATATACAAACCACAGACAGTGAAAGTTTCTTCATTGATGATTAGTAGATTGTGAACCAATGAATGAATATTTTCAAGTTTCTTCAACCGACTGTGAAACAATGATTAGTAGGGTTGGACCCAATTTGAGTGTGGTTAGATATTGTATGGATTTGGATTTTTGTTTGGTTTGGTTCAATACGTTTGATGATTGGAAAATAATTTTTGTTTATTTGGTTTGGCTTTGTCATGTGTGTGATTAGTTGAATTTTTTGTTATATATAATCAAATCGTTTTTTTTTTTGCTTCATTGGACTCTTAAATAAAAATTTGAAAAAAAATACAAAGTTGACAAAAAATTAGAAATATTATATGGAAGCAAAATCCAAAGAAAAACGCTATTTCTCTGCTAACAAAACCATAAAAACGAAACGTACGAAATTAACATAAAAAGACCAAAAAAATCAAATCTAAAACTAAAACAGGGCGAAAACAACGTAAACCCGAAAGATAGGTACTCATACTAAACATACAAAATATCATTTCTTGTGGAGATTTTTTCAAAGAGACTTATTGATGATGCCGAACTGGCAAAATTGTTTAGCATGCCAAATCTACTAGGACATTTTGATTTAGTGAAATTAGTAAACGAAAGTTTTTAGATTAGACGTTTCGTTAAATATTTTATCAAATATACTAAAAAAATTTAACAACATTTTGAAAATTTACACATTTTTTCCAACGTCTAGTAAAATTTGAACATTTGTTGGATTCAGTTGATTTAGTTTTGTACAATTGGACATGATTCGATTTCGAGACTCGCAATTTCGCATACCAAATAGGCATTTAAATGGTTTGGTTTGGTTTGGTGTGCTTTCGTCGAATTCAATTCGGTCTGGTTCGCATACCAAATAGGCCAAAGGCCCAATAAACCGTAACTTGGATTAAGTAGACCAATTAAGAATAATAATCCAACCCGGTTAAATTCCGGGTCGGGTCATTTAGTCGCGTGTTTCTTTCTTCTTCCTTCTTCCAAAGGAGTTTGTTTTATCAAATCCACATTTCCCCAAATTTCTCTCTTCTTCGCTTCAGCCATGGGAACCCTATCTCTCTCCTCTTCTCTAAAACCTTCTCTCGTTTCATCAAGACTCAATTCATCTTCCTCTGCATCTTCTTCTTCGTTTCCTAAACCCAACAATCTCTACCTCAAACCCACCAAACTCATTTCACCACCTCTCAGAACAACTTCTCCGTCACCATTGAGATTCGCCAATGCTTCAATCGAGATGTTGCAGACACAGGAATCAGCTATTCGCGGAGCTGAATCTGACGTCATGGGTCTTCTCCTTAGGGAACGAATCGTCTTCCTCGGTAGTAGTATCGATGATTTCGTCGCTGATGCTATCATGAGTCAATTGCTGCTTTTAGATGCTAAAGATCCTAAGAAAGATATCAAACTCTTTATCAATTCTCCTGGTGGTTCTCTCAGGTTAAATCTTGATTTCGTTTCTTTGTTTTCTTATCTGGGTTTGTGCGTTAATGGCTAAAGTTTCAGTCTTTTTGCAACTTAGGTCAGATTTTAGGGTTTTAGTTGACATTGCAAAGTAATGCAATTCTGTGAAAGTTTCAAGTGTAATTGCTGTGATAATCCATTGTCTAGTAATAGAACTGTAAGAGCTGAAGTCTCTCCTCAGCTATGTTGCTAATGTTACTTGTGGTTGACTATCAGTAATCGTGTTGACTTGTTTGCACAATGATTGATTGGTTTTATATTATACTTCAGATGATCTAACTTAATGTTCTGATTGTTTGGTTTAGTGCAACCATGGCTATATACGATGTGGTTCAGCTTGTGAGAGCTGATGTTTCGACGATTGCTCTTGGCATTGCTGCATCAACAGCTTCGATAATTCTTGGTGCGGGAACTAAAGGTAAGCGCTTTGCTATGCCCAACACAAGGATAATGATTCATCAACCCCTTGGAGGTGCGAGCGGTCAAGCTATAGATGTTGAGATTCAAGCTAAGGAGGTGATGCATAACAAGAACAATGTAACCAGCATTATCGCGGGATGTACTAGTCGATCGTTTGAGCAGGTTCTGAAAGATATTGATAGAGACCGGTACATGTCTCCGATTGAAGCGGTAGAGTATGGTTTGATAGATGGAGTTATTGATGGAGACAGCATTATTCCTCTTGAACCTGTTCCTGATAGAGTGAAACCGAGAGTAAACTACGAGGAGATTAGCAAGGATCCGATGAAATTCTTGACTCCCGAGATACCTGATGATGAGATTTACTAAAGGCAAGCTTGTCTAGAACCAGGTGATTGATCATATTGACTAAAACTACGTTTTGGTTATATGCTTAGCCATGTATTCTTCATCGCTAGCTATTTAGTGGTGAAAACAGAATAATGTTTGAATCTTTATTGTCAAGAAGATGAATGAACATCTAAAACTAGTCAGGCTATTGTGATTTCCATTACAGAGTAATCTGACATCTCTTTCTCTTTTTATCTCCAGGGATCTTCCAATGTGACTAAGACTAGCGGTTTTGAGGAAAAAGCTCGATATCTTCTGCGGTTACTGGTGTTGGCTTAGCGAAACCGAAGCTGGTAGTACTTGCCTTTTGTAGTCTCATATTTCACTTGTTCAGAAAATAATGTTCCTTGTATCACTCACTCTGTTTTGAGCAAAATGACTTTAAGATGTAGTAGATTTCATTAATGACAATCTCTGTTTAAGTGTTCTATGGATTCAAGAAGTATCAGCAGTATTTTTTTAGTATTCATAACCAAAAAACAATCTTAATAAGCTCTAGTTACAATTTAAATGTTGGTGATTTAGCTAATTATAAGTTCTTCTTTGTGAGAAGAAATATCAGTCCACAGATTTATTTCTTCTTCTTTTATGGATTCAAAGTTTGCAAAAGACTGTAAATTCTTAGATTTGGGCCCTATAATGGGCCTTTGACGTAGTCCTTGTCATTTGGACTCAAAATGAAACTTCTTTTTAATTGTAACGTTTAGTGGAGCTTAATCGTGGCCACTAAGTATTCCACGTCAGCAGTTGAAAAAGTGAAGCTTTCTCGGTAAGCTTAATATTATTAGTTCCGAAATTATTTCACCCTTTTGGTCCCCTAATTCTCATTTCTTTACAATTTATTTTCAAAATTTATAAACCCTACTACCCATTAGAAATCTGCATACAAATTTTGAACATCACTCGCCAATTCGTATACAATTAAATTGGATAAAAGTCTAAACAGTGGTAGTCTAAAGTTTTCTCTCTCTTAACTCTCTCGGATCTTTTAGAGAGAGAAAACTTTGTTTCATCTCTTTTGTTTTTCCGATTAATATCGGAGATCTTCCGACTGTATTTCGGATTAGTTTTTGTTTTAGATTTTCCGGCTTCGTCCGGATCTCGTTCCGGCTTTTGTCGGTTTAGTTTTCCGAACTTTGTTTCGGATTTATATCTTTTTGTTAAAGCCTTTTGCTCGTTCTTCAAATCAGCGCTTCCACATCGAGGAAGTGTCAGAATCTGGGAGTTTTGACGGATCTTTGTAACGCTGCTCTTGAATCTTCGTCCAATTGATGGTAATTTCCTCACTCTTCCAATTGGTGTTCTGGGTGATTGGGAAACCAAACACGAGATGGAATCTGTTGAAGATGAGACTTGTAGAGGCGAGCCCTTCCTTTTCTTGGGCCTCGACAAATAGTACTCTCCAATCAGATTCTAAAAGAGGAGAGTAACGACACTGGTGATAAATCAGCTAAGAAGCGATCCCCAACTAAAGACCGACCAATCAAAGATTCTTCCGAACAAGCTTCTGCACAGGGCCGGTCCTGAGAATTTGGGGGCCACAAACAAAATCGAAAATGGGGGCCTTTTTTTAGTATCCTAATTTCAAAATTAAAGCCATAATCAAACGTAAAAAAATAAGTTCGAATTTTGTTGCTAACAACTAAATCTCTGATCACGAATGTTACAGTTTCAAAAAGCTATCTGTCATGACTTGAGAAGAAGCAGAAGAGGATGAATAAAAAAGCAAAGCAGAAAAGTTGAAAAGTTATGCAGGGAAACGAAGAAGAAGTAAAGACGTTTGGGCTTTTAAAGATTTTAGTTAAGACTTTTCTTGGTTGGGACCCGCTAAAAATAATACTATTATTTACATTTTTACTTGCATCATTTATTACTTTTATTCGGCGTTGAGAATCTCTATGCATATAAGCCTTTTTAAATATGTAAATAAAGAGTTTATTATTTGAAAATCAGAAAATGGGGGCCTTTAAAAAACGGGGGCCCAAAACAAATGTTTCTTTCTGCTCTGTTCAGGGCCGGCCTTGCTTCTGCAAGACAGCAAAAAAAATGTATAAAGCAGAATAGCTTTGTTCTTTTATCTAGAATCTAACAAAAGCCGAGATAATGAGGGGAAAACAAGAGACCAACGTATAAAGCAAATTTCAAAAATGGAAACTTTGGTGGATGAGGATGAAACCCTTACCTTGTATCTGACCAGAGAGAGGAGAAATGGACCCTGCGGAGTTGAAGAGTCAGAGAGTGGTGACTGCAAGAGTGATAGGCGCTTATTTTTCTTCGGCGCTTCACTGTGTATTTACTTCTCTTCATCCTTGGCACGTACGGTAACTTCCAAACACTTTTGTGTTACTGAAAAGTGAAAACTTTTTGTCGTTGCTCTTAAATGTATTTGTACGATATTGAGAATAAGAATAAATAAAGTATGTAAAGCATAAGTACGAGACAAATATTTGACAAGTAAGAAGTATATAGGATCAGACATTAAGAATAAGTTCATTTGCATGCTAATGATGATCCTTGCATCTGAGCGCCTGAGCTTCTTCTATGTGATTGCAGATGTTTTAATCTTCTGCTCAGGATATCGATATATGTTCTGAGCGATACCTGTCTGAGTTTGTGAGAGACAATGGCGGATTCAGAATCAGCATTGGTGCTTCTACTAGAAGGAATACCAGCAAACGCACCGCTTTCGAATATTGGTTTCCTGCGTTCTCTATGTCTCCCATAACCTCCTTAACCTGCAAAAAAGCCACTAATTGATTATTTTCTTCTTTAGATTTGAATTGTTTTATCAAGTTTTTTGGGGGAAAGGCAAAAGAAAACTTACTCCCCCAAGTTTTCCAAGATCGAGGGCTGCTTCAAATATCGTCTCCATAGCATCAGGCATCATTGTATTGCCTACAACCAAGTTGATTAAGATCTTGACTACCACAAAAACAGAGCAGAAGAGTTTTCTTTTTTGCCAAGAGAAAAACATACCTGGTTCGATACTCTTTGGAAAGTTCTTCAGAAACCTCAGTCTCCCGGATAAACTGCCTCCGAATCCGAGAGGATATCTCCTCTAATCCATCATGGCTGATATCAGTGATACGCTCGTGTTTCCGGCTGCTACTTCCTCTTAGTTTGTTAATGTCTTGACTTGGGCTTCCTTCCAAACCTGAGATTGCCTGAGTATGGCATATGTGCAGTGCCTGTTTCCAAATAGCCAGAATCGCCAGTTGGATCGAGAAAGCTTCTAGGTGTTTGTCAGATTTTATCTACGCAAAGACACATGAAAAGAAATTGCTCAGAAACTCATGTTGTCTGGCCATGGCACGGTGATAACCACATAAACAATGTAAAGTTTGGTTACCCTTTCATGAACTAATTCTGCAATTGTTGCTGCACACTTTTTCAGAGAACTGATTCTTGTCAAGCTGTTAGTTGATGGCTGTTCAAAAGCATCCCCAAGATCCAGCGACCCATGAGAAGTGCTCGGAGCAGAGTTCTGACTGTCCAGGGCCTCCAAACCGGCCAATGTTGTTGCCAGTAGCACCAATTATTTGCATGCGAGCTGTTCAACTTATGCTTCTGTTGAATAACTCTACAGGAGGAGACGGGGACTTGAATGGAAAATTATAAGCCTTGGAGGAACTCGATGACGATGATGGCAAATCCACTGGTGGTCCAGAAACGAGAACGTAGTCTTGATCCATGGAATCTTGAGAATCATCTACTGTAGAACTAACATATATGAGAAACGGAACAAGATAGCTTTGCCATTTTCTAGGGCGTAGTAAATAGAAGATAATCAACGCACCTCTTCCTTTAGGAATCAGTCAGTCTTGTATGTTCGCCATGGTTTTTCCTATCAGAATTTATGTGAGTTTCATTTCTAAATCTATTGTTTTCCACTCCCTGGTTGACTCTACTATATCTGGAAGTAAGTTCTGTACATTGCAAAGGACTAGATCCCGTCTCCTTTCTCTCAACTCTGGCATCGATGTTAAATCCCGAGGACGACCTCATTGAGGAGGTCCTTTTCAAATGAGAAGGGCTCCCCTCAGGTCCACTAGAATCATCATCTAAAAGGAATGGCAAACAGTCGTCTTGAGAACTTTCTTCCATGTTTCTTGAGGGACTGCTTCCAGAAGAAAGAAAATCGTCCATAGCCCTTGATCCCAATCTACTCCTGCAGGAGAGATATATTCATCAGTACATATGTTTGCGTAAAGAGAGGAAAAACGCATTAGCCAAGACAACTGTCACATCTACCTTGAGAGCTCATATGACTGCCGAAAGGGGTGACCAAAGAACTCTTCAAATGTCAAACGTTCCACTGAGAAAGACAAGAAAGTGTGAAGAGTGGGGGGTAGCAGAAGAATCCCCAAGAAGAAAGAATGAAATTACCTAGCAGCTCGAGCCCATTCGAGACCTTCTCTAATTCACTCATATTACACTCTTTGATCTAGTAACAGGGGGAGCTGATGACAATACCTTGCAAATCCAAAATCAGCAATCTTCAGAAGCGTAGAAATTAAATTTGAACAAAGATGGAATCTCTCTCTATCTCTACTTAGGAAAGGAAACACATAAAAAGCATATTCCAATGAAAAAAGAAGAAACATGCACGTTGGCACTTGAATTCTAGATTGTGAAAGTTGTATCATTTAACAAGGAGCTCACATACTTAATAACAACAAAAACACAGAAGATCACTGAAAGGAATGAGAACCAGACACACCTGAGGCTTTAAATCGCGGTGAATAATATTATTGTCTGGTAAGCCAGCCGTTGTAACATAAAAAAAAAAGAAAAAAGAAAAAACCCTCAGCGAGTACATGTCCTAGAACTTACCTAACTGCAGCATGAAATGCTTAGCAGTAGCTTCAGGGACAGAGAGATCACCTCCTTTACAAAACTCCAACACCAAATGTATCTTCCCAGGAGACTAAGACTAACATCAACGAGACATTCAACAAACGTCAAAGCTCAATTTTGAGAAAAAAAAAAATCAATCCTTTAAGCTTTTGAAGCTAAAAGGATTGAACTTGGGATGTTTAAATGAGTAAACCTCGATCATGTCGAGCAAACGGATGATGTTGGGATGATTGATCCTCCTGAGGATGAAAATCTCAGACATGAGACTATCCTGCAACTTCTTGTTAAGCCTGCCCATAGCGATCGAAGAGAGGAGAAAAAGATTAATGGGAATTAAATGTAAGTTTATTCTGGGAATCTTCGTTGCATTGCCGTTTATATTTGGTTTATACCTATGATAAGATCGGGAAATTATTTTATTTTTTTGGTAGGAAGATCGGGAAATTATTTAATTACTGTATTGATTTAATGTTATTGTTTGTTAAGATTACGGCTTAGTGGGAAAATGATCATTGTTATGGGAGAATTACAGTACTGTATGTGGTTTTGAGATTCCCTAATTTGTTTTTTTTTTTCTTTATTAAACGAGAGTACAAAAACCTTTGAAAACTTCTCATCTTCTCATGTTTTACCCGTAATGAAAACCTTTGAATCAAAGTCTAAGTCATACAAACTTAACACGTTATTTGTCTGCAGGAAAACCTCAGCCAGAAACTATATTACACATACATATCTAGGGTAAACTAGATTTAGCGATTTTGCTTAAGATGGAAAATTTTGTAAATATCATGATCATCCTCGTAGCTTGTGCTATGTTTTATTGTAATGTTTATTATGGCCTTGTCTATGCTAAAAGGCAAAAGCAGCGGTGGCCATGTAACTTTTTGGAGTTACGGTGGTGGTGGTGGTGGAGGTTTTACCGGTGGTGGAGGCGGATGTTTTAGACTTTTAGTTTCCTATCACATTTTCAAAAGTTTTTGTTTGGAAAATTCCTAGTTTTGAGCATAGAAAATTTTAAGCATATAATCAATTTGTTGATTTTTTATGTATACTAGGTGATTACAATACTTTTGTTTTTATACTACTTAATTTGATTTGATATTATTATGCATTTATCTTTAAATACCATTAATTTCATAATTTGTATGCGTGGGATCTTATTATATAATACCTACTTTGTTTTTATAATTCATTTGATATTATTATGTATTTATCTTTGAATACCATTACGTAATTTGTTAATAAATTTTGTTAGAATATTTTTATCTTTCCAATTAAATGTGCTTCATCTTGTTATCATATATACAAGCATCCGTTATATAGTTGGTTTCAGCAAGTGGAGTGTTTTTTTTTTTTTTTTAATCCTTATTCCTTCTATTAAAATTATTTTTTTGATAAAATATTTTCTGAAAATAAATTCTATTAAAATTATTACGTAGGAAAATACTTTCATAATCGTGAATCGATCAATATAGAGAAACTATATGCAAAAATACACGTACGTAAATCATAATTCAGTTTTAAGCTTTTTGCAATCAAAAGTATGAAGTTCAAAATTTTTAATGTCGTAAATGTCCAATTAATGCCAATTTCATTAACTGGAAGCCTTGCTTCCTCTGTTGGGTATTGGAATAGGACGAAAGCGATTACATTCTCTGAAAAACATTTGTTATAAGCCTCTCCACATGCACATAGTGTCCCGAGGCTTGAGAGTAATCCCTAATAAGTAATATGGATCAGTATATAACTCTCGATACCAGGCATGCGCACACAAATTTGCCTCGGTTAGGAACAAGTAAACCTGTATATTGAAAATCATGCATGTAATTTTGCAGCAAATGTCTGAACGACTGAACCCATCATCTAGCTTTCATAAAGTATTAGATAGCTAGCAAATTATGATCACGACCTAAAATATTTTATAATGCTTCCCAACTTATGAACTGGTTCCAAGTAGCTTTTTAGATCCTTGTGTGTGGTCACACAAAATTTTAGATCCCTACTTGACTAAAAACAATTTAGCTAGCTTATAATCATTTATCCTACCATAGAAGAAAAAGTTATATTATAGATTTAGTTAAAGACAAACCAACTCCATTTTACCAAAATCATAATTTAAATTAGTAACAAATTAAATTAAAATATGTAAAAATGTGACATTGTGATCAGAGAAGAAAGTGAGATATTAAACCAAATTTTCACGAAGATAGTTTGTGTTTGCAGTTTCGACACAAGGCACGCGTTTTGACTGAACACCGCTCCTTCACTTGCCTTGTAATTTGGCAGCGCCAATACCAAAATCTTCCTTACATGATGGGTTATGCTTTGGCGTTTCTTGATTATACATATATATACATGTTGCCATGTTGGTATTAACCCCTCCATCTGCCTCGGTAAATTTGCAGTAAATTTGTGTGCTTAATTTACATACGTTTCATCTTAATTCTTGTGAACATTCAACCTATTGATCAAGTTGATCTCCCTCATTAATTAACAGCTTGGTATTTAAAAGGCTAACATCAAATTTTACCTTATAGAGGCAGTTCAAGGTGCCACATTACTGCCATGGAGAGGAGAGAATCCCATTGTCATTCTTGTGGCTTCCACTCTTGAACATTCAAATAACCAAATTTAAAATCCATTAACTAGCTATTTTTTTTTCTTTCGAATTGACTAGCTATTAAGAATGTCGTCTCCAATGAGCTTCCCTTATTCGTCTACTCTTAACGCCTCCGTACTCATTGGATTGCGCGGAAGCAGTAAACGACGTCATGGATCTCCAATAGCTTCTCCTCTTTTGGCCGTCGACGCAAGTGTACTCTTCTTCAGCCATCACCACATCGGCTGCGTTCGGCTCTTTTATTATCTACTTAACATTTTTGAAGTACAAATTTGCTCAAAGCCAATCGGGTCGGGTTTTTAGTTAGATTTTAACCCGGATTTTTTTTTTGACCCGACTCAATGGCCAATCACATCTCTCGGATTCTTTTAAATGAGACTTACCAAAAAAAAATCAAGTAATTCGAGTCAATATTCGCCAAGATACTTTCCTAATCTACAAATCCTAACAATGGAATCTCTTCCACAAATTTTGACTATTATTATGTATATGACCCGCGGTTAATTATAAATCTTGAGTTAGGATTTTCCGTGTGAGATTTCCCTACAAAAAAGGAAACCACCTTAACAATTACGTTTTGATTATTTTTTGATTTGTAAACTAACTAACAACAAGCATATTCTCAAGATATTCAAATATCAAAATATTGCCTAAACCAAAATATCTAGAACATTCTAACGTAAATGTGTTAACAAGAATATTGGTAAGATTTCAAAACAAAAAAGAAAACGACATAAACTATTGTATTAAAGATCCGATTCTTAGAATTAAACATGGAATGCTAATAAGAAACATTATATGAAAATCAAATTTTCTCCTACAAAAATGGTAAGATAGATTTCGACTTTGAACTGCAAAATGGTATATTCCTTACCTCATCTTTCGTTTACAATAATATTTTGTACCCTATCTAGAGAATATGCCTAATATAGTTAGCATTAATTTCAAATTTCAAGATTTTCAAGATTTTGAACTTGATCACCAAGATTTTCTCGCTTTACAATCAAAGCTAACCCTAAACATCTACAACCTCTATATATAACATGTCAACACATGCAAAAAAAAAAAACAGGGCATCAAGAAACATTGTACCTTTTACATCCTTAAGAAAGCTTTTCAATATCTCCATGGTTGCTTCATTTGACTATCTTAGAGGCTGCTTTACCAAATCGCATGACAAGTCCAAATTAAGATTCTGCATCATGACAACAATACACAACCAAAACTGGTGAGATTCTGAACTCAAACATCACAATCAGTTTTCAAATTCAATTTTTTTTGTTTTTTTTCCTGCAGATTATGGATGACAAGAAAGGGTTTGTGCTTGAAAAAGATGGGGTCTTGCTCCAATATGTTGGATGAAAAGAGTGGCGATTAAAAAGGTTAAATTGAAAAGGTTTTGTTTCAATCCTTCTCCGTAAAGCCTTTAATTGCGTTTTGATATTACATTACACTATTGTATACATTCCCTTTCACATATATATATATATATATAGCGCACCAAACTATATCTAGCATATCATCTAATCAATACCTATGCAAAGATGGCCTAAGTATCCAGCAAGAAATGATACAGAAAGAGTCCAACTTCTCTGCTTGAGCTTCGTTGAGGCCGCGTGTTTCTGCAGATTCGGAGACAATACAAAGAAGATAAAGCACAATCCAATGAAATCGAAGACACAATCTCTGTAAAGGAATCATTTTTATCGCTAAATTACCTTAGCAGCGTGAATCGCTTCCTTCATCATCATCTTCCTCATTAAACGATCTAGGGTTTCTGCTTCTCTGTCCCAATTTTGGTATGCGAAAAGAAGACTCGCAAAAATTTCTTTTTTACAACAAAAAAATAGCTCACGTGGGCTTTGACTCATAAAATACTTCAGGCCCATTAGTCTAAACAAGCCCAACTTTATTCTTTTGACTTTAAAAATTTCAATTTTGAAAAAAAAAATGTACGAGGCTTTGACTTTGAGAATTTAGACCCATTAGGATAAACAAGCACATATTTTTCGATGAGTTTTTGGTTCATTTGTAAAAAGTTCATCAAAAAAAACATTGTTCGTCTAGAAATAAACCAAACTGAATTGAAGTGAACCAAACCGAAATTTATTAATCTAAGATCGACCCAAATGTTATAAGAATTATTTGAACGGTTGACAAAGTTCTGTACCCCAATAATATTAGATTTTTATCCTATCTTTTAAATTTTTTATATATATATATATATTATGGAAACCATTTGAAAGTAAAATTTTAAATTGACTCGAATTATATGTCTTTTAAATAAAAGTGTTATTAAAAAATAACATAATGATGTTTAATTCCACAGTACAAGAGTATATGGTGGGACGGGTTTGGATCGATATTAATACGGGACAATATACCGCGGGTGAAATCCTAGAATTAACAAATCAAAATTTAATTATACAATCTTAAACAGTAAACAAAACAAATACAACTTAAATTTTTATTTTTTATATACAACGCATGTGACCCGCGGTGTACAACAAAAAATATTATACACAACAAATTTATCAGTTTATAAAAAGATAAAAAAAAAAAAACAAATAATTAACCCGCGGTATACCGCGGGTCATATCCTAGTGTAATAGATTATTTTGTAGTTCTTGTGAAGTTGGTTTGATGTCTTATTTTACATACATGTGACCAAGATCATGTTTTTTTTTTTGAATCATTGTTATCCTTCTTGACATAATTAATGGTCATATCATACTATTAATGATGTACTTTGGATGGATTTTTAATACTAATGTCACTGTTAAGATTAGTGGGAAATGAGAATTGATCATGATATTGTTTATAGTTGCTTTATGTTTTGTACGAAAGTGATCGATTTAAAGAATGATAATTAAGGTTCTCTTAAATCTTGGAGTTTCCACAAATGATAATTAGAAACATTTCTGAATATTTCGTTGTTGTGGAAAAAACAAAAAGGATAATTCGAAACTTTTAAACTTATCATTCTCTCTGTATTTTCCATCATCCACAATAATAAAAATATATTGATAACCAAAGTTATCACAATTATATATCATTTTGTTGGTGAACTGTTGAAGAGCTTCAGCGCAAGCGTGTATCAATGAAATAGAAGGAGCATATAACGTCGATATATGAATGGTAAAAGAAACATCAATTTTTACGCGTGATTGTCTTTTGATATAATATAAGAGTAAAAACTATAATCCATAAAAAAATTTACGATAACCAAATTATTTGGGTTCCAATTCGAGAGAATAGTTTGAGTTTAGTTTACAAAACCATTTCCAGCACAAAATCAACCGTGCCAAACGATTCTTGGTACGTACTCTAGAACTCCGGCCTTTTACTGCCATGCAAACCTTAGAAATAAGAATCCAAACTAATGCCGATTTCAGCTCAAATCGAAAAGACGAATAATTTTATAAACAATTCAGTCAGCAGCATACATGTAATTTCTAGATTAAGACTAACATATTGACTAAACAGAATAACCACTGTTTTTTTGTTAATTTATATGTAGACGGGACAAAAACTGAAATGTGCTTACGTGCCTGCTCATGTTTTGATCTGGTCATGACTCTGTGAAAAATGTTACGCCGGTCGAATGTATAAACCAATTGAAATTCAGTTGACCGAGTCAAACCAACTAAGTCAAAGTTCCAAGAGATCTAGCACTAAAGCTAGGAAGCACCATCTTTAATTATACGCAACATATTACAATAACTTGCATCTAAAGTTCCTGATAATGGATTCAGAATCCAATATAATTAGGGGTAGCAGACAGCAGTGTCTTTATTTTTAACAAGATAAGATTTCGAAAACGGAGGACCAGTAAAGTAACGTAAGAAACAAGTTGCACTAGTACTAATAACTTGATAGCAATGATCAGTCTCATATCTCACCGTCCCAAAGTTGTTCAGGAGTCTTTATAAGGACTCGTCTCATGAACAAATGACATGCCTCTCACCGACCTTCCCTGCAGCATTGAAACACAAATCTTTCAACATTAGATAACCCTGAGCCTAGGAGCAAAACAGAGATAAAGCTTTTTTGACCTATTTGGAATGTAATCCACTTTCTGGAAGAACACTTTGCCCCTTTTGGAGACCCCGACGTAATGCAACTTGCGCAGGAGTCTTGCCTACCCTCTCAGCAACCGAGCCTAGAATGGGGCTCTTGAGCCACGTTGTCCCTGGAGAACCCAACGGAGAGTATCCCTACAACAGAAGAAACATCAACTAATGTTTAAAATTTCCAACATCTTTTGTCAGTTTTCCGAAAAAGGATATGGACATGGGTGTTCTACATACAGAGAGGTGAACGCCTTTAGATTTGCAGAAATCCCTGAGCACAGTTTGTTGCCACGATGGGTGACACTCCACCTGGTTAACAGCAGGAGGGACGCGAGCCACCTCCAAGAGCTCTGCGAGTCTCTTTGTTGAGAAATTGATGACACCAATAGCTCGGGCCTTTCGCACATCAACGAGTGCTTCCATTTCTTTCCATGTGCTAGGAATATCAGTTGGCAAATTGTTCTCTGGCTTAAAACCAGTTGAACCTTCCTTGAGGCTAACAGGCCAGTCAATCTTCAAAAAGGTCACAAAAACTATTGGTCAGTCAAAAATGGTCCACAAAACGGCGCAAGATGTCACTTGAAAGAAAATTAGATGTTCGACCAATATCTGACACTAGTCCTAAGATTCATAAATCTTAACAGATGCAGTAACATACACGTAAAATAAAACACAACCCAAAGTTCAAAAAACCAATATGGATCACTGCAAGTTATCTTGAAAAGAAGTACACATGGATAATTCCTCAAGACAAGGTTTCCTAATATGTTACTTACGAGATACAAATCGACATAGTCAAGCTGTAGATCCTGTAGAGTTCTGTTCAGAGCATCTGGCACATCTTGAGGATTATGAGAAGTACAGCTTTTCATATAAAGCAGGTGACAAGGTTAGAAGCTACATAGACTTGACAACTAATCACCGAAAAAGAAAGGATATAATCTATAAGGTAACTAAAGAACAGTGATGTAGAATACCAGAGTTTGGATGTGATGAAGATTTCCTCACGCTTAACAACTCCATCATCAAACAGTTTCTTCAGGACTAACCCAATCTGCAGGAGTAAGAAGTTGTCAATGGCCAATAGAGACAGGTGGGTTCAGTCAATTATTTTAAATTAATCATTGTTGATTAATGACAAAAACACATACAGAGAACCACGGACCTATCAATTTCTATATTCAAAACAATAGCACAGTTTGCAAACAACAGACATCAAGTCGATAGAATAACATTAAAAATAAAAAAATTTGGTCATCAAAACGGAGAGATACAGAACAGTGGGAAAGCATCTATAAATAAAATTAAAACTTGAGGACAAAAATGTGATGGAAATGCCCATATCCACATTTTACCAAAGATTAAAACGAGTAAAATTAGTAGTATGTGATCAAACAAGGCAACCAAAGATGAGCAGTTTTATAGCAACTCATTGTAATATACAGCACAAATCATAAGAAAGATCATAACTTTTTGCTTTAAAATCTATGTAAATCAAACTGGCCTACGCAAGTATTGAAATTCAACTCTGGAAATGAACCAATACAGCTTAACCCATAACTTCCAATACATATTCTAAGGAACAGAACCATAATCCAAAACGAAATATACAAATTCAATGAAACTAAAGATGAGTTTGGCTAACCTCCTTTTCGTTGCCATAGATTTGAAAACCAATCTGCACAGTAAGAGAATTCCTCAGTCTTGTTCCGTTAAAAAGTGTAAAAGCAATTTAGGTGAAAGTAGAAATCAGTAATACAGACTTGGCCGTAAATCTTAAGACTCTATGATCAAGTGACCACAAAGCCGCGAAAATCACACAGACGAACCTTAACAGCGGCTTCGACAGCGTTTCCTACAAGACCAGGATCAGCCTGCCACGTTCCGAGACCAACAGATGGTATCATGGCTCCGGTGTTGAGCTTGAAGAATCTGATTTCGTCTGCGAGAGTGTCATCTACCAGTAAGCCAGAATTCTCGTATAACAGAATTTTGTCTTGGACAACTCGTACGGCTTCTGCTAAGACTTTTTCAGCATCCCCTGAAATGTCCGGGTCTGTTATAAGGACTTTAGTCACAGCTTTGAACCACGCAAATATCAAAAGGGTCTCTGTCATAACGCAAAAGAAGCCACAATCGAGGAGACGCTGCAGAAGCGCCCAAAGAGTTTCCTGGCTCAGCTGAAATGACTCAGGCTCCAATAGTTGATTTGGTTGAACCTGAAGTTTTGACAAACAAAGTGTTGTGATCAGGTTATAAGATACTAAGATGAATAATTCAAACAAATTTTTTACCTTAGACAATAACCAGTACAGTGAAGCATCATCATCATCAATCTCTAGAGCCATAGTGAAGCACCGTTCGTAACCTCCCTCAACTAACAACAAAGCCTGCAATAAAACTTAACAACAACTCAGAAAACAGTCTGAGATCAACCATATTAAACATCGGATATTGATTTTACCATTTCTTTAGTCACATCCATCGAGGGACTTTTTTGGGAGGTCTTGGCCGAATCACTAATCTTGACGCTTTCCTGTAAAAGCATGTAATCTTAGATTTTAGATTTCTTGTATAGTCCTAAAGTATTAAAAAGGGAACCAAATGAATCTAGAATTTACCTGGACAGATGTCTGAAGTTTATTTATAGCTCTTTTAAGCTTTGAAATGACAGCTTTTTCAAATAAGGTGACAGCTTCGTCACTGCGAGAAGTTAAAGTTCCTTGAATGTTAGTGACCACTTGACTTGATATGTCACTGCCAACATTTTGGAGTTTTCTTCTTAAATCTCTCTGAACAGATGATAGTTCCTCCTTAGTTGCAGTCTTCCTTTGCAATCCCATTAGAGTGTCCACCATCTCCCTCTGAGATGAAATAGCTTCACCCATCCTCGTCTTAGAAGTGAAAAGCTGCCTCAAAATTTGAGGAAGATCTTGACGCTTTGCCTGATCATCTTGAAGACATTCAAGAGTCTTTTGATCAACAAGACCAGTTTCGTCAGTCTTCTGATGATCATCTTGAAGAAGACTTTGCTCAGTATCATCTTGAAGAAGACTGTCCTCAGTATCATCTTGAAGAAGACTTTCCTTAGTATCATCTTGAAGAAGACTTTCCTCAGTATCATCTTGAAGAAGACTTTCCTTAGTATCATCTTGAAGAAGACTTTCCTCAGTATCATCTTGAAGAAGACTTTCCTCAGTCTTCTGATCTTCAAGCTGTTTTTTCTTCTTTCTTTGTAAAGAACGCACCAACGACAGCTGATCATAAGCATCTCCGCCTTTCTTCCTAGTATAGTGTTCATATAGGGTTACGGTTGTTTGGCGATTCTGAGAAAACTTGGCACTAAGACACTCGTGCAGTTCAGACAAAGAAAAGCAGTTTTCGAAGCATTCTTTAGCTGCAAGAACCACAGGTTGCATCTCTTTCTTCTCTTTCTTTCGATTCTTCAACCGATTTTCAAAATCATGATTAATGTGTTGAAAGAACTTATTAAATTTTGATTTTAGTGAATCCTGTAACAGTATCAGAATCAATTAATCAAAGACAAAAAAAAAAAGAAAGCACAACAAAAACAAGTGACATACCATCATTTTGTCAATGGCTTTATCGATTTTGACAGCCACATCATCATCTGAAAAACGGATTCCGTCAAGGAGCTCCTTGTTGCCGACGAAAAGACAATCCCCCCAGAAGTCAGCATCACTGTTGTTTCCGACCAGCAGAGAATTCCAGATGTTAGCCGCTTTCAGTCTATCCACATCTTCCTGGCGTATATCGTAGTTGAGTACTGGCAAAAAGAATAACAAGCAACAGATCAAGAGCAGAAATTTATACTTTAAAATCATTAGAGATTCCTTACATTTATCAATCGATAAGAACTTTCCCTCAAGAACGCTCGCCTCTTCGGAACCCACTAAGAGAAACATCAAAAATCGAGAAGAGAATCAGAAATCAAGAGCAAAAATTTAAAAAATAAGAAGAAAACGGAAGAATCATGATCGTGATCAACTTACTGGTTTTCCAGGTTAATCGGTGGGGCTTTGTGGCTCTTCGTTCCCTCTTTCGCAAGAAAAGAAGAAGAAGAAGAAAATAAAATCGACAATGAGAGTAGCAAAAACCGCCAACCCTAAAAAATCTTTATTTCCTCCAATCCAAAACGCAAAGTTTTATTTAATCCAGAAAAAATATCTTAAAAGGCTTATAATTATATAAGGTTAAGATTGTTTCGAGAATTGTTGTGGGATAATAAACTGGTAAAGACAGAAGCTACATGATTAAGAGGCTGCCGGTTCGAATCCTATGAGATGGGATTTTTTGTATTTTTTTGAAACGCAAGAAAAATCAAAACGACGTCGTTAATGCCACATGATTTTGGTCTTTGGGTAAAAGTGAATACTGAATTAGTTCAACAGTTTTAAACCACTTAAGTTTTAAATTGAACATTTTACACCCACCAAATTGTAGTAAATACTGAATTAGTTCAACAGTATGAAAATACATAAAATAGTATATACCAAAATCCCTTTTTCTTTCATGAGAGTAAACGAAAGAAGCTGCTGAGTACTGTATAACTCGTAATATTCAAATGATTCAATCTTCATTAATTTTAAATTCTTGCCTATCCTCCATTACTCAAATTGTGTAATATTTTTATTATATATTTAACTTAATTATGGTTATCATTATTTAGTCTTCATATAATAATCTAAGTTTTACTTCACATTATATAAAAATAAATATTAGTTGATATTATATAAGAAAGAAAATGTAAACATGTTATTGTAAACTCAGAAAAAAAAAAAAAATCTAAATACTCAAAATAAATTTCCAAATAGCACTATGTAATGTGATGTTCTCCATCATGATTGTATTGGAATCTTAAACTCTACGACAAAATAATTATACTGGACATATTACTAACATATACAATAAGTATAATTTCAACCATAATTAATCATTTCAACTACTCTAACATATTTGATGTATAACACATGATACGGTTTTAAAATTTTGAAAAATTCGTTACATACTTGAAACTACGAAGTTAAAAATAATATATAATCATTTTAAACAATATTATATTTATATACAAAAACTTAAATTTTTAGATAAATAAAAGTACTAAAATGTTCAAAAAGTTAAAAAGTACTATATCAATATATATCTTACCAATATACAGTTAATGAAATTATCGGATACAACGATGTCAAACACTACACCCAAGATGGATTGAAAAGTTGTCGAGATATGTGCATCAAAGACTTCAAGCCGGTCTCCAGCGGGGACACCTCCGACGAACTCTTGTGATGAAAATTCGTGTCCAACTTTAATCAATGTTTCCAACATCTCTACCTTCGAGTCATATACCTCGTCATCGCATAAGAACTCATCCTCATCCAACTCATCAGGTGCTTCCAAAATAGGGTGCACAACAAGCTACAAAGCAATAAGAAAACTTGTTAGGATTCCCATACATCTTTTTTTTTTTTTTTTTTGAATCTAATGTTAAATTATATTCAAAAGAAAAAATAAACGGTTTTACAACTTGTGCAACGGTTTGCTTAAAGAGAAAGCTGAGTGAACAGAAATTTTAAAACATGCAAAGAGAAAAAACTTAAGGTTTAGCTTTGATCCAAGTTTGGTAGGCTGCTTCGAATCGCATGACACCTTGGATGCGAATCGCCGAGATCCGATTCCTTACTTGCTTATCAATCCATGCAATTAGGCATTCTTCCGAGTGCGGGCTCTCCCCATGTCGTCTCCCATTCCTTTCCTTCCATATCATGTAGACAGCGACTTGAAGAACGTATCGAATAAGGAATCCTTCTACGCGTTCAAGACGTTGGTTTGAAATGTAGTCGAGAATGAGTGACCAGTCTGTTGTGTACCTTGCTTTTAGAAGTCCCTTTGCTAGGGCTGCCCAGATTTTTGAACCGTACTGACATGAGAAATAAAGGTGATCTCGAGTCTCCAAATGGTGCTGACAGAGGACACAATTTCCCGGAGCTCCGTGGTTCCATTTAATCATACGATCTCCCGTTGAAAGTCTATTGTGGGCTGCCAACCACAAGCAGAATGAATATTTTGGTGTTGCGTGTGCAAACCAGACTCCTCGATGCCACGAGACTGTGGTGGCTGTTGTTCGAATATGGTTCCAAGTATCCTTTGTTGAGAACTTTGGCCTGAATGTGTCATTTTTTCCCTTCCAAAGAAATCGATCCTCATTTCCATTCCTCTGTTGACGTTGCAGGTGCAATTCATCTTCAATGATGTTTAAAAGGCCTGTACGGTGTCGACGCCGTCTATGGTTTGTCCAAGCATTCGCCAGAGAGCTTTTCTTGCTTATTCCCATGTCGATAAAGCCCCGTGATCCTACATTTTCCAGTAGACTGCCCATTGATGACCAATTATCATACCAAAAAAAAGTTTTCTCCCCATTACATACTGCTACTCGACAAAAAGGTTTCGCCATAGTTCTGTATTTGAGAAGCTTTCTCCATATCCATGAACCCACTGTGGTACCATTGGTAAGCGACCAGAGAGAATCCTGCTTAAGTATGAATGTCTGAATCCAGTTAACCCATAGAGAATTGCTGTGCGAGACTATACGCCAGATGAGCTTCAAACAACAAACGGTGTTAGCCTCTTTGAGTGATCGCAGTCCAAGACCACCTTCCTGTTTTGGCCTGCAAACTTGTTCCCATGAAATCTTAGCTTTATGTGAATTTAGATCAGTTCCCGACCAAAGAAATGCAGAACAGAGTTTTTCGATTTCCCGGATACATGCGTTTGGTAGTCGATAGGCTGCTAACCAAAAATTGCAGATGCTCCATAGGATTGAGGAGATTAGATTCAATCGTCCTGCAAAAGAGAGGAAACGTGAGGTCCACGACTCAATTCTCTTCCGGATTTGTTCAACCAATGGTCTATAATCTGCCGCTGAAAGTCTCTTCGTGACTAATGGAAGCCCAAGATAACGGACGGGGAGATGACCTATTTCAAAAGGGAAGCGTGATGCAATCTGACCAGTAGGTGCAACCGTGTTGCCAGCCAAGTAAAGAGTAGACTTTTCCATACTTATTTTCAGTCCCGAGTATTTAGCGAAGTCACCAAAAACCTTAACGATGCCTTCAACAGAGCGAACCCGTCCATCCGATAAAACCATAAGGTCATCCGCAAAACTCAAGTGAGTGAGGCCCAACTTTTTACACCGTGGATGGTATCCAAATTTCTTTTCTTCTGCGGCTCTATCAAGCAGTTTTGAAAGCACATCCATACTGATTACAAATAGGTATGGTGAAAGCGAACAGCCTTGTCTTAAGCCTCGAGAACTTCTAAAATATCCCGCTAGCTCTCCATTAACTTGAACCGAGAAAGAAGCCGTAGAAACACAAAGCATAATCCAATGAATAAACGTTGGCGGGAAGTTTAGAGCTGAGAGGACTTTACTCAAAAATGACCATTGAACAGAATCAAAGGCTTTTGAAATGTCGATCTTTATGGCACAACGAGAAGAAATGGAGTCCTTATGGTAGTCTTTGACCAGTTCTGTGGCAAGAAGCACATTTTCAATCAAAAGGCGGTCTTGGACAAATGCTGATTGGTTCGCAGCAATAAACCGTGGTAGAACAACCTTGAGCCGGTTTGCAATGATTTTGGAGATCACTTTGTATAGTACATTACAGCAAGAAATAGGCCTAAAATCCTTCATCTCCTTAGCACCTTTCTTTTTAGGAATGAGTGCTAGAATGGTAGAATTAATTCCCTTTGGTAAGAATCCTTTTGCAAAAAAAGATTGGACCGCCAAGATAAATTCTGTACCGATCAGCTCCCAAGCTGCTTTATAAAATTCCGAGGTATAACCGTCCGGGCCAGGAGATTTGTCATTCGGCATTGAAAACAAAACCTTCTTGATTTCTTCCCCTGAGACAACACGGGTGAGATTTTGGTGGTCCAAATCAGAACAGCGAAAATGCAATAGATGTTGAAGCTCCTCAACAGTTGCTCCTTCAAAATCGTGTGGGACATGTTGCAAGAATTCCCGAAAATGATTTTCAGCCTCAGCTTTTATGTCATCTTCATGTATAAGGACCCGACCATCCGGACATAGAACTTCCTTTATACTGTTTGTTGCTTCCCGTATGGCAGCTGCTCTATGAAACATTTTGTTGTTCTGGTCACCTACATTTAGCCAATGTAGCTTAGATTTCTGCTTGAGATACTTCTCTTCAAGTCCAGCCACTAGTTCCCATCTTTTGTAAGCCTCATTTTCTTCTTCCATCAAAATGGTGCTTGGATTCATCAAATTTGCTTGCTGCTTTTGACAGAGAATGTCATATGCCTCCTTTGCCTTTTTTACCAAATCTCCGACCCGTTCCTTTGCAAGAATCCGCAGCTTCGGTTTGAGTCCTTTTAGTTTCTTGGAAAACCGAAACAGAGTTGATGTAGACAAAAAAAGTTCTTCGGACTCTTTCCAATGATTCTCAACCATTGGTAAAAATTCGGGCATCTCAGTGAGTACATTTACGAATTTGAATGGTTTTCGGCGATGAGTAACCCTACTTACTTCCCCGATTTGCATTATCCGACCCCGTAAATGATCCGAGCAACCTCCTGCTTCGAATACATTATACGCTTGCGGAAATGCTCTTAACCATGCATCATTCATTAATACTCTATCCAATTTCTTCAAAATGAGATCATTTTCTCGCTTGTTACACCAAGTGTACAAAGGGCCATGAGATGCCATATCGGATATTGAGCAATAATTCACCAACGCCTGAAAGTCCCTCATCCCCAATGTGACCAGCGGGTTATCATCCACTTTAGAATGTTCTGCCATGTCTAGTGTCACGTTAAAATCACCAATAATTAACCAAGGCTTATGGTGAATAATAGGTGAATCTGCATGATCTCTTAGTTCCTGCCATAATACTCGTCTTTCCTCAACTTGATTCGAAGCATACACAAATGAGGCAAAGAACTCCTCCTCTTGGTTCTCCAACTTCACCGAACAAGTAATTACTTGATCACTCTTATAAAAAGGACTTAGTCTCACATTATGCTGCCATAATACCCATATGCGACCTCTTGCATTATACTCATAGTTTGTTAAAATGGACCAGTCTTGAAATAACTGGTGCCCCAACCTCTGAGCCTTCTCCTCCCTAACTCTCGTTTCCAATAAGCAACCAAACTGAAAATTATTACCATCAACCCACTTTTTTATTACGGAATGTTTTGAAGTTTTGTTGAGGCCACGAACATTCCATAAGAAACCCGACATTTAAGAGTGCTTGGGGGGAATCATCTTACTCTGATCTCTAGAGGAGTCTCTAGTCGATGGAGCTTGAAGATGAGATAGTGTTTTATGGGCTGTTTTTGATTCCCTCGGCAAAGATGGTCGCAAAGATCCCTCCTTTTGAGAACGACTCTTTGCAGCTGCACCTTGTTTTTGAGTAGACACATTGACTATATTCGCTGAAGTTATGGGATTAGTCACAGAATCCTTTCCCGCAAGGTCCTCTGTTTTGTCTATCTCTGTTTCTTCTCCTTCCAGTTCCAAAACAGAGTATGTATTGGTTAGGAGAGAGACTTCCCCAAATCGTAACTCATCCTTTTTCTTTCCCGGGCTGCTTCTTCCTCCCGACTTTGGAGTGACCCACCCTTCAGTCTCCTCCGCAATCTTCTCTACAGCTACCTCCTTGTTTTTTTCCTCCTCAATAGCACAGTCTATTATAGTCGTAGCTGTTTCAGTTTCCGGTATAATAGGGCTATCATTGGTCTCCTTTTCCTTGATAATCTCTTGAGCTTTGATTAAGTTTGGCACATCTTTATCTTTCCTTGCTAGGCAGTTAGAATATAGATGGCCCCATTTCTTACAACAAGTGCACCGTGGAGGTAACCACGGGTATGAATATCGGATGATAGTGTCCAATTCACCTTCCTCTTCTCCTGTGAACAAGTATTCCTTTGGAAGCTCTTTTGTCAAATCCGCTTCAACCAATATTTGCGCCTCATCAAAACTGACACAATTCTCTGTCTTAGGATGCAGTCTACTTGGCTTGCCCACTGCACTCGCCAAGAACTCCAACCCTTTGTCCGTAAACAGAGTTGGCGGTACATTCAACAAAGTGACCCATAGTGGAATTGATTTCATCGCTGGTTGAGCTTCGGCTGCAAATGGTGTCCATTTGGATACTATCATAGGTATATCCATGATATTCCACATGCCTCTGTTAAAAATTCTGTGTCTCATGCCTTCGTTTCGAATACGAAACTTGACTGTCGACTCATTCACCGCAAATACATCTATCAAAGAAGTTCTGTCTCCCAACCTCCATATCTTATTCACTATCATATGAATCTTACCCACGTGTGGTGCTTTCTCATTCAAGAACTTTCCAATCAAAAAATCCTCCCAAATCGGTTTTGCTCCGATGAACACATCCTTTGGAACCACAACCTTCTCACAGCCGTCAACTTCCGAAACCACAAACTTTTGCTGAGTAAAGACACGCTTCTGTGCCACTTGAAGAAACGATCTCTTAGTATTCTGATTCACCATCGTTTGGCTTGATGATGACACTTCCTGAACTTTTTTTGAATGGCTTGATAATGAAATCTCTTCTCCTTCGCCTCTTTGCAACTCCGGAAACTCCTCTGACTGACTCGCTACAACCACCGGTGAAAGCACTCCATCCTCCAGCACCGGAGATCCCCCCTGACGGCTTGGAGAAGCCGCCGGCGGCATCAAACTTGGTGAGAAAGCAAAAAAACCTAATCGCCTTAATTTCTCCCTGCCACGTCAGCAAAACTCTCTTTGGCCACTTCAGGATTCCCATACATCATAGTTGTGAATACAGATGTACACACCAGGTGTACAGGGGATAGGGGTGTACTTGACAAATTGCTGTACATCTAAAAAGTAAACGCTGTTCTAAACTTTGGGAAAGATGTAGTAAGGTACCTGTGGCTCTGTTTCCACTGCAGCAATATCTTCCTCGCTTAGAAGGGTTACTGAGGAACTGCAACCATAAGGACTGTCAATAAAGGAAGACATGTCTTTCGGATTTGGTATCTTAGTTGTCAAAGAAGGAATGCATTCGAAGGCCATGAGCTGCAGTGGGAGAGGGAATCCATAGAAAGCACTATTCGTTTGCTTCAACCGAGCTACGATAGATTCATTCGATGTGTACCCCGTAGAAAAACGAGAGAAGGTGTTGGTGAAACTCTTCGTACCCCATGGGAATGAAAGGAAAAAATCTGTATCCTGCAGAAGACCAACAGTCTCCTTCGAAATTTTCAATTTTTTGTTGGAGCACATTACAATGCCATCAACAAGAACCAACAACGCCAAAGGTAGACGTTTGTCTTCATCGAGTTCCGGATCCTTCAACATCTCAAGAACAGATTTTACCGTGGGAACAGCAGAGCCTGGCGGGAAGAGTTCATTCCAATATGCCTCAGAACCCTCAGTTCTTCTCTTGATTTCTTCATCCGTTGGCATCTTGGAACACCGCAAACCAGATATAATGTGGAACTCACGTAGGGAGAACTTTATAGGCTTCCCCCCGAACACAATCCACAATTCGTGTTCCTTCCCGGTGATAAGCTGCCTACTGAGAAGAGCATGAATCAACTTTACAGAGTTTGAACACCTCGCCACAGGGAGACTGAAAAGCTTGCCAAATTGGGATTGAAGAATGGTGGTCATTGCTTCAGTGTTTTCCAAGATATTGTAAAGGGTTCCGATAAGGTTTGCCTTTGAGTAAATGTTAAGTCTGGCTCCGGATGGATATGAATCAGCAGCAAATAATCGCGGTGGCAAAGTCGAAGGCCCGTCGCCCAAATCGCGTGAGTCTTCTGATGATGACATTTAGGAGAATTTTGTTAAAGAAGCCAGAGAAATTGGGGAATAAAACTGAGACAGAAGTAAACGAAAAGTTAATAATTGCGGAACGGTTGTAAGAATTGGATTTCAGATTTTATTAACCACCAAATTAACCCCCCTTTTACACTTGCGCACTTCCGAACAAGTCGGAACCGTTACAACACCAACGCTCGAATAAAAGTGGGGAGGTTAAATTCGATTTTTCAGTTTTCAAAATTAGGAAATTGAGGCATATGGGCAGTTACCGAATTTGCCAGAATCCATCGAAAAACAACGTAAACAGTTAAATTTCCTTACCTCGATTCATAGGTGCCGGGTGATGAGACGGACCTCCAGCCGACTCCGGGTTCTCCTCCGACACCGGGTTCTCCTCCGTCTCCGGGTTCCCCTCCGTCTCCCGGTTCTCCAAGTTCTCCTCCGTCTCTCGGTTCTCCAAGTTCTCCTCCGTCCCCGTGTTCTCCAGGTTCTCCTCCGTCTCTGGGTTCTCCCGATTATCCTCTGTCTCCGGGATCTCCTCCGCCTGTACAGCCTGCGATTATATTAAGTGAAGGTTCTCTTTGGCCGTTTGGTTTCAAGTTGTTGTGGTTGAGAGGAGTGGAGTATGAAGAATTGGAGTCCTTGTCGTGTTAGATAGTTCTCTGAAGAATACTTCAGTTCCGATCGATCGAGTTTAAATTCCGCCGAACAAAGTTTAAATTCAGTCAATTACTTCCGGTGATAATTAGCAAAAGGTGAATGGTACAAATTAAAGACTAGCTATCATAGAAAATCTGTGCAGAAGCTTGAAGAACCAGACGGTGGTGGAAGTTTCCGGTGGAGGAAGCTCTCTCAAGTCGGTGACGATGCCATGGGTGGAACAGATCTGCTCGGGAAGTTGCCACGTTGCATACACGTGTTCTTTAATTTCATTGCTTATCTTCATGTACTGCAATTTGTGGCTTATTGGGCCTTAATTTGTACTGTTATAGTGTTATGTTAGCCTGTTTTGAGCTTCTAATATGAAAAGACAAAAAAAAAAAAACAATTAAATTGGATTTTGATTTAGGAATTCTGTGAATTAGGGGTTATTTATAATTCTTGAAAAATACAAGACCCGATATGTAAATAGTCCAAAACTGACGAAAACGTTCTACTTTTCCTTTTCCCTCTAAAAAGCTTCCACCTTTATACCACTTTAGGGTTCAATCATTAAATCCCTAATTCAATTTATCATCCTCTCTCTTTCGTCTTCTCAATTTCTGAATCAAACCCAAACCCATTCTCGAAATAGAGTCTTCTCTAAAGTTCAAAATCTTGGTTAATTGGGTTCGTCGGAAACGATGGCGGTGAATTTGACGGCAGGAGCGATAACGAAGATATTGAATGGAGAAGTGTCGAGTGAGATAGATTTGATGCCAGTGCTACAAGTAACGGAATTGAAGATGATTCCAAGCAGGCTTCATCAAAATCAGGAATCTAACAATCGATATAAGGTTTTGTTATCAGATGGGATTCACTTGCAAGCAGGAATGCTTAATACTACATTGAACACTTTAGTGATTCAAGGCAGTATTCAATTGGGTTCGATTGTTAGAATCACTCACTATGTCTGCAGTCTTATCCAGGGTCGAAGGTAATATTGCAATCTCGTAACCCTAGTTTCATAATTGTCTAAAGAACCAACCTTTGTTTAATGTAGTTCTGGTGTTGATGATGACAGGATTGTTATAATTATGCAATTGGAGGTTATTGTGGCGAAATGTGATATAATTGGAACTCCTAATGAACCTGGGCAACGCGGTGGAGCGGCGGTTCCTGTTAACACACAAAGCAATGGTGGTTTTGACCAGCAACAAGCTAGAAGGAGTGATGTCAATGGTGGGAGATACGGTGTATCTGCTAATTCACCTCAGCCTCAAGTTGGTGGTCTTAACAATTCCGACGATGGGAGATATGGTGTATCGGCTAGTTTGGCTCAGCCTCAAGTTGGTGGTTATAACAGTTCCGACGCTGGGAGATATGGTGTATCGGCTGCTGCTTCACCTCAACCTCAAGTTAGTCAAAGATATGGTACTGGTTCTGGTTATCCGGAAACATCACCTTCCACCAGACCGTATGTGAGCTCAAATGCAGGTTATGGAGGGTCTAGGCAGGAGCAACCTCGGGCTCCTCCTGCAACAACCGCTTATTCTCGTCCAGTTCAGTCAGCTTATCAGCCACAACAACCACCGATGTATGTTAATAGGGGACCTGTGGCTAGGAACGAAGCTCCTCCGAGGATAATTCCGATTGCTGCTCTTAATCCTTACCAGGGTCGGTGGACCATCAAGGTCAGGGTCTCGAGTAAGGCAGAACTGAGGCGGTTTAATAATCCGCGTGGGGAAGGGAAATTGTTCAGTTTTGATCTCCTTGATGCTGATGGTGGAGAAATACGGGTGACTTGTTTTAATGATGTGGTTGATCAATTTTTTGACCAGATTGTAGTTGGTAATGTTTATCTGATTTCAAGGGGAAATTTGAAGCCTGCTCAGAAGAACTATAATCATCTTCCCAATGATTATGAAATACATTTGGACTCTGCATCAACGATACAGCGCTGTGAGGATGATGGTACCATTCCACGCAATCAGTTCCATTTTCGTAGCATAAGTGATATTGAAAACATGGAGAGCAACAGCATGACTGATCTAATTGGTATTGTTTCGTCCATCGGAACGACAGTACCAATTATGCGGAAAAACGGAACTGAGGTACAGAAAAGGGCACTTCAGTTAAAGGATATGTCAGGCCGAAGTGTCGAGGTAACCATGTGGGGTAATTTCTGCAACGCAGAAGGACAGCAATTGCAAAATCTTTGTGATTCTGGGGTATTCCCGGTTCTTGCTTTGAAAGCGGGCAGGATCGGTGAATTCAACGGGAAGCAAGTGAGCACCATTGGATCAAGTCAATTCTTCGTAGAGCCAGATTTCCCTGAAGCCAGAGAATTAAGGCAATGGTATGAGAGAGAAGGAAGGAATGCTCATTTTACCTCCATATCTAGAGAGTTTTCCGGTGTTGGCAGACAAGAGGTTCGCAAGGTAATTACTCAGATCAAGGACGAGAAGCTAGGGACCTCAGAGAAGCCAGACTGGATCACAGTCTGTGCCACCATTTCATTCATGAAGGTTGAAAATTTCTGCTATACGGCTTGTCCTATCATGAATGGAGATCGTCCATGCAGCAAAAAAGTCACAAATAACGGAGATGGGACATGGCGTTGTGAGAAGTGTGACAAATGCGTGGATGAATGTGACTACAGGTATATATTGCAGATCCAGTTACAGGACCATACAGGCCTAACCTGGGCCACAGCATTCCAGGAAGCTGGTGAAGAGATAATGGGAATGTCTGCAAAAGATTTGTATTATGTGAAGTATGAAAATCAGGAGGAGGAGAAATTTGAAGATATCATCCGCAGTGTCGCTTTTACCAAGTACATTTTCAAGCTGAAGATTAAAGAAGAAACTTATAGCGACGAGCAACGGGTTAAAGCAACAGTTGTGAAAGCTGAAAAGCTGAACTATGCTTCAAATACCAGGTGCATGCTAGAGGCAATGGATAAACTCAAGATAGGAGATGCAAATTCTCTGCCTATAAAGACAGAGAGTTCCAACTACAGGTCTGATGCAGTTAATTCCGGTATTGGAACCTCAGGAACTAGAGACACTGCGTCAGTGGATGCACGCAGAGAATTCGGATTACCTGCAGCAAACCAAGTGGGTCAATATGGAAATCAGTACAGTAGTGGTGCAAGGTCTCTTGGCGGTGTTACTAGCTGCAACGCATGTGGCAGCAACAGCCATGTTTCGGCAAACTGCCCAAGCCTTATGAGTGAGCCACAAGGACAATACATGAATGGCACACCGGGAAGATACAATGCAGGAGGAGGTATGCCAAGGCAAAATGTTGGCAGGCTCTACTGAAAAACTCAAGTGACTTTTCACATCATCATAATCATCAGCAATGGTCAGAGGCTGTTTTGACCGTTTTAAGTTTGCTTATCTAGTAGACTGATGAGCATGTTTCAGTTCCATTTTGTCGGTCTTTAGTGTTTTTGTTTTCTTTGTATAACTCTCTTTATTATTAGATGAGGTCAAGTTTTCTGATCAAAATCTGATTCAAATAAACTACATAACTTACTTTTGCGTTAATAATAGAGGTTACTGAGGAAATTATTAAACTTTTATTTAGACCCATTAGAAGGGATAAAACGACACCATTGTTTAGGTTTACACAATTCACTGAATTACAAAAACCTTCCCTCACACAAACATCCAATCCGTACATAGTAATTTGTAGTTTTTGGAATCAATAAGAACTTTCTCTCAATAACAGAGTCCAGTTGATTTAGCAGACTCTCCAACATTTACATTGAAATAAACCTCCTTCACTCCCTCTCCTGTACCACAATGTCCCCCAGAAATGCCTGAGTCGCCAGGGCTCTGGTTGTATTCAGAAACCATAGCGGTTTCAGTAATCATTTTCTCAGCCACTGCTCTGAGACGGTAACGCTCAGCTCTTGACCCAATCACCTGTCCCAAAATCGAAGCTCCAATGGTCAAAGCCATGGCTGTTTTTGGCATCAGTACAGATTTCCTAAGCATTGCTATAAAAGGCACAGCGGCATGGACCGCCACAAACCATGAAGGCGAAAACTTCTTGGTGTGTTCTCTCCATACACCTAGAGGCACATTTGCAGCCATTCCCATGAGAGCGATTGCAAGCATCTTTTCAGGTAAAGGCTGAGGGCGAAGACTTTTAACCAAAGCAGTCTTTGAAAGTGCAGCTCTTGCAGCTACTATAGGAGCTGGACATCTATATTTCATACCAGATGGTAGCGTTAATGCTTTAGAAACAAGAGGCATGACTTTGCTAGCAGCTCTAAAAGACTTGGCGATAGGACAATTCCCGGTTTTTAACCATTCGTCACCAACTGCCTCATGTTTCGACGAGTCCCCAGACTACGAAAAGCAAGCAATAAAGCAAAAACATATCAGAAACAGTAACTCCTTGTAAATTCCAAAGTTATACACAATCTACAAAATCCTACCTGTTGGTTTTTGGAAGGTTTAGATTTCTTCTGTTGTTTCTTCCATTTCTCAGAAAAAGAACCAAAGCCAAAAGGCCCTCCAGGTCCAAAAGCTGATAGGCTTATAGTAGCTACCTTCCCCGCAAGTGGATTGAATTGCAGAGGAGCACGACGAGCCGCCTCATCTTCAAAATCATCTCGGAAACTAGAATGTCCAGAAAGCGGCACAATACCATCTTTTCCATGGAAAAGCTTGAATGCTGAATCAAATCCAGGACCATCTTCAAAAATAGGACCTTTACCTCCTTGCACCATCTGTACAAGGAAACATAAACTTCACCACCAGTGAATCAAATAGCATAAAAATTTAATCTTTTTTTTTAACGAAAGGTAAGAAATTATTACCGGAATTGGAAGACTCATGGATGAGAAGGACAAATTGGTAGGCTTGTTGATGTTTCTCAAGAAAGGGCATTTCTGGATTATGCTTTCAGCAACAAAGGGACATTGAGATGATTCTTGATCCATTGAATATCTTTTTTAGCTGAGTAAAATAATCCTGAGAGATTGAAATTGAAAATTAAGTTGATGATCAAAAACGAACAAGTATCCAAAATTGATTCAAGAGGAAAACAATCCAGGATTAGATCAAAGAAAATCAGGATTAGAATCAAACCTAAAAACTAGTTTTGAGTTTCATTTTCGGGTAATTTTAGGTTTCGGCAAAAAAAAAAAAAATCAAATTCCACCAAAAATTACCCTAAAATTAAACGCACTATGAATCAAATTCCACCATGAAACCATAAATTCGAATGAAAAATAGGAATTATGCAACAATTTCGGATGAGAAAATCTGCATCGCACGATATATTTTGTTATCGATTGAAAAAATTGAATCATGAAACCTAGTGACGAGATCTATTTCGAATACAGGAATTTTTTTCTATGAAGAATCGATATGATAAATCAGTAAAACGAAGAGAGAATCACCTGAGAATTTTCGCCGGAAAATGATTTTGCAGAGAGTAGCTTAGATTTTTGAGAAAACGTGTGGTAAACACAGACTTGTTCTGAGTTTCTATTGAGAGTTACCGGTTTAGTCGGTAAACCGTGAAACTCTTTTTTTGAAAAACCGGTGATTGCCGGTTCAGTTGACTCTGTAATGTATGTAACACGTGGTTGTGTTCGGTGGAGGAGACTATTTGGTGCTGAAGAATGGATCTCATGCCGTTTATCGTTACGAGTTATCTGATCCAACGGTAGAGATTTAGTGGTGTATCTTTAGTGGTTGTTGTTGTTGTCGACTTGTAGTGTTAAATAAATTTAAGAAATTTTGTTTTCATTGATTTCAATAATTGTTTTTCAGAATAATTTGTTCAAGTTTTGTAATTGGAATAAAAAATGTTGAAGTAAAGACAAATTCACAAATCGTATTTTCCACGTGTATAAGGAAGCTAACTGTTTTCCCAATGGATTAGCGAAACTATGCATTTTTTTCCCGGATATTGTTAAGCCGGTTTTGTTAGAGGATATGAATGGGTCTGCATACCCACGTAATATTCATTTGTAAGTTATTTCTTTTAATTAATAAAGCATAGAAGACAATTGTCTCCTACCGATTACCATAAAAATAAAAAAACTCATAAATCTATGTTATAATTTCTTTGACATATTGAAATGTTTGTTTGTTGGTCTCTAAAGAATTTCCTGACTAACTCTTGAGTCTTGATTACTTCTGGGTCTTGTAGTAGTTAACTCAAGCAGCCACCACAAAATTGTTCTTCCTCTCTTGGTATTTGCCCTAATCCGAACAGATGTCCCTGCATTACGTGGAAGAAAGATTGTGTAAAGCTATTATAGATGAAAGAAAACTGTCTACCTTTTAGACTATTTGATTTGATTCAGTGAATTTCAACTTCTGAGTATAGCTCTATTTGATCTCATACTTAACAATCATACATGTGGTTTATTCTGCAGATATCAAAGGACTACCTTAAAAGATCGAATCTTACAGAGGATCCCAAAATTCTTTAATACAATGTTCTTGGAGGGTTTAAGTAAACTGATCATTCAGCCTAAAGATAGATTTCTACCAATGATATAACATCATAAACCCGAAAACAACTATGAACCTAAACCAGTTCCATGTCAAGATCACGCCAACTTTCCCTTAGCCAAACCTGTTAAGAGTATGCCTTTTGCATTATTCTGTTCAAAGCATTACATTTTCTAAAATTTGACCAGAAACTAACAGATCTAAAGGGAAGCCACGAAAACGCAGACAAATAAACAGTGCACACAACTTTCATGAAAATAAACCAATGAGGTTACATGACTAATGAGAAACATAGAACGAAATGCCTGAAGATCTGCGGGTCAGAAAGCAAGCCACCCCAACATCAAGAACATGAATCAGGACCCAATAAGAAGGTTGACAAGAGTTTCTATGATTCCTCACGTAATAAGCTTTTTCTCACTGTTTTCAAAGGACTTCTTCTCAATTCCAGATCAGTAAAAAAAACTTACCTATAACATTATGCGACCTAATTCCTAAGTAACCTATCACATCAGTTAAAGAATATGTTATCAGCATTTCATCAACTCGATCTCACCTGATTAAAGATTAACAACTTCCAGGTAACTCACACTAATGGCGATATCACTAAGCCTAGGAAGACTATCTATACATCAACAATGAAAAAGGCTCTTGTGGCTTCATGCTGTCTCAAATTAAAGAGTAAAGCTTTTTCAATCAAAGACTCTGGTTTATCAATTACCTCAGTGGATTCTCTCTAGCTAATTGGCTGAAGTTTTTGAGCTCCGAAATCCTTTTTTAAGCTCAGTAACTCTCTTCATACAAGCTGCCTTGGACTTCCCAGGTACTGCAGCTGCAATCTTCTCCCATCTCATAGTTGCTTCCTTAGGAAAAGCTTTTAAAGCATTGAGCAATGCAATGTCTTCTCCATTACTCCAAATCTCCTTATTACCTTCATCATCTCCACCAGCTTCAGAATTCTCAGCGTTTTCATCAACCAATCTAGGATCCGAAGCTTTCCTATTCTTCAAAAACTGAGCGTAATCATCACTTTCATATATTTTCTTTTCACCAATCTCTTTCGCTTTCTTAATCACATTCTCTGTCTTGTATCTTCCTCCAAACGCTGAAGCCACCGTTTCCCATCTCCCAGGCTTACCAGCTGGATGCTTAATCAACTGTTTCTTCAAAATCTCGATTTCTTCTACACTCCAATCTTTAGTTTCATTCACAGATCCACTCTCCTTAGACTTTGGAACCACCACTTTCCTCGAAACTTCCGTCACCGAAGAAGCATTTTCCGGCGGATTATCGTTTTTCGTCGTCCCTTTAGATCGTTTATTCACCGATTTCCTCCTCGATTCACGTTCGTTATCCGTCGATGACTCATCGTGAATCTGCTCTGGCTCCAAGATCTGACCATAACCGACGCGAATCTTACCTCCGGTGAGCGAACTAGGAGCGAAAGGACCGACGAGGAAGGAGAGGGAAAGCCATAAGAGAAGCGATTTGGCAGGTTCAGATTCGAAGTAGAAGAACGAGAGAGATAGTATGATGAGAGAGATTGAGACGGAAATCGAAATGAAGATCTTGTTAGGGATTCTCGGTTCTTCTTCCTCCTCCGTCGTGTGAGAAGAAGAAGGACGAGATTGGAAGACGAATCTAGGCCTATCTTCGTCGAAAAACTCCATTGTTGCTTCGTAGTACTGTAGAAGAAGCTGAAACAAATTAAAATTTATACAAAAAAATAGAAAGAAATCTCAAGAATTATTTGGGCTTTTAAAAGTCCATATACAAAGATTTTTGGGTATTGTAAAGCCCATATATGAATATAGCATATGGCAAAAAAGAATGTTATTTTTTTTGTTATACGAATTTTAATTAGTTAATTTTAGAGAAAACAAACCTTAATTAATTAAATTTTTGTGGAAAGCGTGTACAAAGACTCGAGATTGCAGATAAGACTCAGAGAAGATTGTGCCACTAATCATGCTTTTGAGCCTCTCTGTTCAACAACGCAGCAATTACAGAGAAATCACACGTTTGTGTGTACAACATTTAATTTAACGTCGATTTATTACTTTATTTCATACTATAAAATATAGAAATATTGTTGACGAAAAAAATGGAAATACTAGGAGCCAGAAAAAAAGTAAAGGAAACAATAATTAATTACGAAAATAAAATAAAACTTGTACGAAAAGTCAAGGCAAGTATTTATCTCCTGCTACAACTTCAAATGGAACGTGGAGTATAAATTAGGCAAAGGATAAATCGTACGGTTCAGATTGGAGATGACGTCATTAGCGACAAATCCACGGTTTATATGTGAAACAATACTGTAGGTGGAGATGCAGGAGATTGTAGCTTAGCACCAACAAGACACTACCATAATAAATTGCTAAATAATATACTCCTTTTTAGCTGAGATATTATAAAGTAGGGTTTTATTAATTTTTTGTTTATTATCACGAGAACCACACAAATACGCGGCAAAGAGAGAGAGAGAAAGATAGAGAGAGAGAGAGAGCGGTGAGGTCGTGATAAGGGAGAAGCTCTGGATACAGTCTCTTCCCGTCGTCGGAGACGGAGTTTATGCCTATTGGCTCCTGAGGTATAATCGAGATCGCCGTGTTTTTTTTGTTTGTTTCTCGTATTTTGACTGATGCGATTCTGATTCTCTCTTCGTTTTATTGTTTTGCGCTTAGTCGTTTTGGTTTTGATTTGCTTTGAGTGTTGTTGTATGATTGGAGTCGCGTTTCTGAGATTTTGTGGAGTCGGATTTGAACGTATATATGCGGATTGTGTTTTTGATTGGAATTTTAGGGTTACGCTTTTCTTTTTTTATGTTTTCGTTTTGGATTGTGTATTTCTTCGTTCATTCAGATCTGAGATATATTGAGTCTATGGTTGGTTGGTTTTTGTGGTTAAAACTTCGTCGAAGTTGGGAATACTAAGAGTTTTAGACATTGCGAAAATTTCTGCTTGGAGTCTATTAGAACTGGATTTCATTGTTAAATTGCCTTTGTGTAAATGACCTGCCTGCTTATTGGATAGTTATTACCCCTTTTGTATTGTTTGTATAGCTCGTTGCATTTCTAATGTTGTTTTTTTTTACTGATTTGGTGCTCACTATCAGGTTAGATTAAGCTTCGTATTTAGTGGATTTTCTTCTTTTGAGATATGGAACAAGATTACATCTGCTCAGGCTGCTACCAGTATCGAGTTTTTTCATTGCAAGAAGCACTTGATTGGCGGTTTCTTGTGCACTCAGATTTCCTTATTGGCTCTTTCGTGAACTGCACTTAGTGGTCAGACCTCCTGCGATCTTTACGGAAGGTGTGATGCAAATTTCTGATTCAGGTATGGGTTTCTGGATAAAGTTGTTGAGTCTTGCATTTTAGCTTACACAAATACTTTGAATTGATGAATTTTCTTAGTTTACAAATTTGTTTTTTTTTTTCCTCCTGAAATATTTTAAGGGGCCTAGTGGTGTGGTAAAAGTAGAATTTATTGTTAGTATCTCAATAAGGAAATAAGAGATCTATCAGATTTAATTAAGATTTTCTTGGAGTATAAATACAAAATATGGAAATTTAGAGAAGGAAAAAACTGCTATCAAGAATTAAGGAAAACTCAAAAAGGAAAAATAGATGATAAAAGTTGAAAAAACGTCAAAACTCCTTTACTTATAGAAAGCTAAAAGCTTATATGACTCTCTAAATTTTCTTTTACGTCTTTGTTGGACAATTGGAACATGATCGTTTGCATGGTATCTTTGTTTTCTGCAGGGCTGATGTTTGCAAGTTATCCTACCTTCACATAGTCCTAGAGTGTCATCTAAATCTGTTCCCTGCAGTCAAAAACTAGTTAGTCCCTCTTCCATATCCTGTTGGTTGAAGAAGGATGTATCAGTTCTTTTTCAAGTTTTGACTTTTCATAGCTGTGTGTTTTCCTCGAGTCTCTGAACCCCTTGAGTGAGATGTTGTGAGCATGAGTTTCGTCCCGTTACCCAGAACATTACTTTTTGTTGGTGCATCTTCCAGTTCTCAGTATGTTCTGTCTTTTTCTCTTAGCGTCTTTCTTTTACCTTGATGGTCAACCCATTGATGTTCAAACTTCAAAGTAAATAAGGGTCAGTCTACCCAGCGGGAGAATCATTGATTTTGCTGCCATACAAACAACTGGAGGATTAAATTTAGACATATTTCATCAAATTCTACAGATAAATACTAAAGGGATACTTTGCTTTACCTAGAGGCAATGGAGAGGTAGGTTTGATTTCTCTTATCTTTTTCTCTTGTCTTTGGCTTCCGACCCCTCGATTTATAGTTTATATTTACTTCTCGATGCCTTATGCAATTGTAGGTATACATTACTCAAAGAAGTTGGTGACGGAACTTTTGGGAATGTTTGGCGAGCTGTCAATAAGCAGACGAGTGAAGTTGTAAGTTCTTTTCATTGAGAGATAAAGACGTGTATAATGATTTGTGCTTGGTTTCTAGGGTACTGAAGTTTTCTATGCACAGGTGGCAATTAAAAGAATGAAAAAGAAGTATTTCTCTTGGGAAGAGTGTGTGAATCTTAGAGAAGTGAAGGTACTGTATCTCCTTAACTGAAAGGTTTTCAGTCTTTTTGTCTGTATGTTCGCTGATTCCTTTCTTTTTTCATTTTAGTCGCTTAGCAGAATGAATCATCCAAACATTGTGAAGCTGAAGGAAGTCATCCGGGAAAATGATATCCTATACTTTGTGTTTGAGTACATGGTATATTTCTTACTGCTTTTTGCTTAATCTTATTGCCAACACTTTTCTTTTCCATTGCTCTGAATTTTCTTCACTTTCTTACTCTATCAGGAGTGCAATCTTTACCAGCTTATGAAGGATCGCCCTAAGCATTTTGCAGAATCTGATATCCGAAATTGGTGCTTCCAAGTCTTCCAAGGCCTTTCTTATATGCATCAGCGTGGATACTTCCACCGTGATCTTAAGCCAGGTAGTTAATAGCCTTGAGTTGCCAATCAACATCAGCACATGTGTGATGGAGATGGACTGTTTTGTATCAGTTTCAGGGCTTTCCATTGCAGTCAATTTTAATTAGTTTGTCAATGAAACATGTGTAATTTTTGTTTTTTCTCATGCAGAAAATCTATTGGTCTCAAAAGATGTCATTAAGATTGCTGATCTTGGCCTGGCCCGGGAGATCGATTCCAGTCCTCCTTATACAGAATATGTCTCTACACGCTGGTAAGATTTGCTCCCCCGATTGCTCTGCTGAAATTACTTTAGAAAATCAATATATGTAGTTCAGTGATCCATATACTGATGGTGATTGGCACATGTGTTGATTTGTGCCATATCTTTTCCTTATTCACCCTAATTCTGTTCTGAACTTTCCACAGGTACAGGGCACCTGAAGTACTGCTACAATCATATGTATACACGTCAAAAGTTGGTTAGTCTTCCCAATATACCAATAACAGAAGTTTTTTTTAATATAGTGTAGTGCGGTGCTTAACAATGGTTAATTTTAATTGTGTTTCAGATATGTGGGCGATGGGTGCTATTATGGCGGAGCTGTTGTCTCTTCGCCCTCTCTTTCCTGGAGCTAGGTATTTGTCAATGGTTGATTGAATTTGTTCTAATTAGATAATGTTGCAGATTTATATGCTAAACCATAAGTGCAATGTCACCTTCTTAATCTGTGCAGTGAAGCAGATGAGATATACAAAATCTGCAGTGTCATAGGCAGCCCAACTGAAGAGACATGGTTGGAGGGGTTGAACCTTGCCAGCGTTATCAATTACCAATTCCCTCAGGTATATTTTTACTCTTATCTGTAACATATCTAGGAAAGAAAGCGTCACTGATTTTATATTTAAGGTTACGAGTAACGATCTGTTTGTCATCTTGCAGCTTCCCGGTGTACACCTGTCAAGTGTGATGCCATTTGCTAGTGCAGATGCGGTTAACCTTATTGAGCGCCTTTGCTCGTGGGATCCCTGCAATAGACCGACTACTGCAGAGGCTCTGCAGCATCCGTTCTTCCAGAGTTGCTACTATGTTCCCCCATCTCTCCGACCCAAGCTGTCTGTTGGACCAAGAGGGTCTCTCGAGCAGCAGCTATCCGTGAAGCGGTTACCAGCGGCTCCGCCTTATAATGCTAATAAGCCGTTGAACACTTACGTTACTCCAAAGACGAATGCTCCTTTTAGCAATGGTGTCAACTGTTATGTTGCTCCAAAGACGAAGGCTCCTTTTAGCAATGGTGTCAACAGTTATGTTGCTCCAAAGACGAATGCTCCTTTTGGCAATGGTGTCGACATTTATGTTACTCCAAAGACGAATGCTCCTTTTGACAATGGTGCGACCCAGCGGAAGGTAGATATGGCTAATATTAATAACCAGAACACGGCGTGGAACAACAAACCTGTGAGAAGTTATAACGCTAAAGATTCAAAGTATAGACCACCTGGAAGGAAGAGTCCTCGTAAGTAAAATCACATCTTTTTTTCTTTCACAAAGCGTGTTTATCATATGAATGAATGAATTGAAATATTATGTAATTGCAGCATCTATGGACAAGAACTGGGTCTTTACTCGTGGAGCATCAGAGACTGCAAATGGACTGGCAAATGCAACAATCGGAGGAAGATGGAATCAAAGTCAAAGGCAACAACAACCTGCGATGAAGGCAGGGTGGGTGGGAGAAAGTGGTGACATGTTCCTCAGACCTACACAGCCTTCAAATCCTTACTCTAGGAAAATTGCCGGTTAAGTCCAAAGACTCATAAGACTCATAAGTATTGCCGGTTAAGTCCAAAGACTCATAAGACTCATAAGTTAAGAGCCATCATCATCATCGTCGTTTTGCTTTAAGTTATCATCTATCTACGCAAGAGTCCAAGTTATCTGAAGACTACTTATGTTGATTTCCCTCTTTTGTGTTTTACCCTCTTTGTTTGATAGACCAATTTCGTTTTCATGACATATGACTTGACTATTATGTATGGAGTAACTTTTCAATTCGGAATCAGAAGATTATATTATTTGGTTTGGGGTTTTGTTTCCAACTGTGAAATATTTCTCATTGATGTCTTTCAACTTTCGTAAAGCATCTCTTACTGTTTCTTCAGTTAAAGTCTCAACAACACTTTCAGACATTTTTTTTTTTTAGACACTAAACTCAAGAACATCGTCTGACGTTGAAGAATTTCTCCTTGAGAGATTCCGGATTATTGGTACGACAGAAAATCAAACTATAGAGAAACACAGACAAGAAATCAAGAAAAACAAAAGCAAGCTTGATAACACAATGAAAAGTAGCTCTTCAATCTCCTTAAGTCTACAGACGTGCAATAGTTTTATTCTCTTCTGAATAGGGGTTGTTGGCGGAGTCAGTTGTTCTATGGTAGAGCCGTTCTGTGCAACAGGTTCATCGTCAAGCAACGAGGTAACAAGCTTGCCAACAGTCATCATTTGTGAAAAATGTGCAAGTATTTTTGGACTTTTCCAATATTGAGCTTGTTAACAAGTAGCTTTTTGCGTATGGTAGTTGATGTTACTTAAATAGTTGTACAGCTTTATCAAAGTGAAGTTATGTATCGAGTTATTCTTCGATTAAGTCAAAAGTTTCAATGATTCATAAAAAGTAGTTATCTAAACATTCTTGCTTTTTGGTTTTAATATTGGCGAAACCAAAGCAACTAGTCCAGCAAAAAGGAAGGAACAATCATACTACAAACTGAAAAATATGAAATGGGAAACACACAGAATTTAAGTCTTGTGAAGATAAGAAACAAAATGAGAATTTTGGACATTCGATTCAGATCCTAAAGAGTTGTTGTTGTTGAGTATTGTTCATCAGATTTCCTCCAGATTCCGTCTCGGTCACAAGGGCAGAATGTAACTCTGGGACACTCATAGGTCTCCAGGAATTCCAGTTGTGGGAAGTAGAGTTGCGATAGCTCTGTCCATTCCACTTTTAGATTTAGCAGGGAAGTGAGCCGTAATACTTTAACACCACATCTTGTTGGCGTTATTGGTAAGGACCCGAAACTTTTGAGGCGTCTCGAGCTTCCAAGGTGGAGCTTTTCCAGATTTTGAAGGTTATCAGGCTGAAAGTAATGCGGTAGTTCACTATCAGGAAAACGCTGCAGGTTCAATTTCTTTAAATTTCTGGGAACTTCAGGCCCTGCCCTTCCTCGACCCTGCCAATAAGTTGCTGCACGTTCAAGAAATAAAAAAGACTTGGGGTTTTCGACAATTCTGACTATATCAACTTTGACTGGCTTCTTCTTTGTTTGGGAAAATCGAGAAACTTTGCTTCCCCACCGCACTTTCAGCTTTTCCAGCTTTTCAAAATCATTTATATCCACTAGCAACTCATGCAAACCATAATCTTGTTGGTGTACGACAACACTAAGATTTTGCAGCTTCCTCAAGTGCACAAGATCTCTCAGTTTACAGTTGATCGATGTATCAACATCACCGAGCACAAAGCCCTTGAGGACCTCCAGATTGTCTAGCCAAGACAATTGCTTGGGAATGCTCTCTAAGGCCTCGCAGCCAGTCAAATCCAAATAGACTAGTTTCTTGAGCTTATGTATTTCATCTGGAAGTGTCTCCAGGTTATAGCAATCCCTAAGGTCCAAGATAATCAGCTCCCTGAGCTTGAGAGCAGAACGGCTAAGACTTTTAATGGTTGCGATACCTTGAAAACTCAAAAACCTTAAACTTGTCAGGGAACCCAAATCTTTCATAACTCGACGGCTATCCATTTCAATCTCGCGCTTGGTTCTCTCCCACCTTCCCAGATAAAGAACTCTGAGCTTCTTCGCTTGTGTGAACCACCTGCGTGTAAATTCTGGGAACCTCTCGGAAACATTGAACACGGTTTCAATCAGATCTACATCTGCCATTTTTTTAGCTTTTGCTTCTGGCTGGCTTGACGACCCTTCCACTAGGCATACCTTGTTCAGTCTTGATTGTTTCATGGTTGGCTTCTCCTTTTCATCATACATATCAAAAAGCCCTATCTCCTTGGAGATAAGAACCACTGAAGCATGCACAAAAGGGGCCATCTTATAGCTACTTGGCTCCACTTTGCGTTTGTTTTCAACAGGTTCAATCAAGTTTTTCTCCGTGAAATCATCAAGAATGTCCTTCACAACATCTTCGGGTTTGAGAATGCCCTTATCGGATAGTATGTGTTGAGAACTCAGAATGCCCTCCCCGATCCACCAATACATCAGCATTGTTCTGTTCACCTCTTTATTCTCGGGGAACACAGCGAAGCTAAGCAGGCACATCCTCTGTTGATCACTAATTTTATCTAGTTCACCTTGTACATATCTGAAAATGGCGAGTCTTTTGAGATCTTCTTCATTTGCATGGATGCCGGGCAAGCAAACAACGGGTTTATGGTTTTTACTCCCATCGCCGTCCAAATAATCCGGTGACACTTTCTTGCTTTTCTGCTTCTCAGGTGACACGGCGACCTTGCTTACCAATTCCAATAACTTCTTGGTTATATCTTCCAAGTCATTATTGGTTGAACTCATATCAGAGGGTTTCACACCTTCAACCACCTCATTAAGCGAATTAAGTTGTATAGTCAACTCTGTTTCCACTTCAGACTGAAGGCTCTCCATATGTTTTAGATTACGCTTCAAGCGGCGAAGAGCACCCTGTAGCTTGCGAATCAGATTCACAGAATCAGGGAAATTCAGAGAAGGCGCACTTTTGGTTCTATTCAAACCACTGTTTGGTTGCATCATAGGTGGCTCTAAACTTCTTTCCACCCGAATTTCACCATCAATGCTCTTAGAGGTTGGCATCATGTGCTCCTGAGTATGCTCCTCCTTAACTCCTTCATCAGCATCTTGAAGTTGAATAATTGAATATAGTTGATTCACAGTTTTGATGAATGAATCAATTGTAGCTGATTCCAACTCGTTGGGATTCATTACTCCTTATGATCTGTCAGTTCATGCTCTCAAAGATACACAAACAGTTCGAATCTGCAAATCTTGAAAGCAACCGAAATTTACCAACAATGTTAGAGAAATGCAACTAAGCTACACACACATACAATGATACAAACATATTTTGTATCTTTAAAAATATCAAATTTTGACTCACCTGCACATACAATTCAAGTTCCTTTGTCATGATCCAAAAAAACAAACAGATTACTGAAAACCATGAAACTTTCTTTCTTTATGCACCAACTCAAATCGCTAGAATCATCGATCATTCATTTCTATAAAGCAAATATCTTGGATTCATTCAGAAAAGATTCGCAACAAAAACCAATGCTTAGTCAAATTGTAATACTCCATTACCGAGTATAAGCGTCTGGCCGGAATCTGAATGGGACGTCTTTCAAGTTGCAGTCGAATATGTGAGATTAGGAGGTTAAGCGTCAATGGTGGACCGAACCGGTGGAAACAGCATTTTAATTTGAATTATAGAATTCATTGGTGGACAGCGTCTTCTCGACGTGTTTGGGATTAGGGTCAAAACGTCATGCCGTTAGATTTTTTTAAAAATAAAAAACTAGATCCTGACCCGCACATACGTGCGAGATTTCATATTTTAAGAAATGTGTTGTAATAAATTTATATTAAATATATGATTATTTTGTTGTTTTAGTGATATATATTGTATTGAATAAATTATAATGTACACAGAAAAGTATAAAATGTTATTTATGTTTGCTTATGACACAATATCAACCATAAGTCATTTTTTGGAGTTTGAAACTGAAGAGTAGATTAGAAAAAAAATCTTAGATTGAAATATAATATATGTTATAGTATCTATAACCTAAACTCATATTAGTTGGTTGAAATATTTGAAATAATAATGATTTTAATAGTATTTTAAAATTCGTAACAATCAAACGGTCGGACCAAGATCAAACTGAATCGAATTAATGGTCAGGTAGATTTTTATTAAACTTGTGAACATTAAACTTGTAAACTATCAAACCGTATATAAAACCGTTAAAATGATTAAATACGTTTTCGAAAAATAGAAATATTTATATAAAAAAATTATTTATATAGTTATAGTATCTATAACCAAAACTCATATTAGTTGGTTGAAATAATAATGATTTTAGTAGTATTTTAAAATTCGTAACAATCAAACGGTCGGACCGAGATCAAAATGAATCGAGTTAATGGTCAGATAGATTTTTATTAAACTTGTAAACTATCAAACCGTAGATAAAACCGTTAAAATGATTAAATAAGTTTGCGAGAAATAGATATATTTAGAGATATGCATAATTCCCATTCAATTTTATCATGTTCCATTATATCTTACCTGTTCTCCAATTTATGTCTCATAAGAGAACGCATTTCTAATATAAGACAAATTTTTGTATTCCCGATTAGAAACAGGACGTGACGGAAACAAAAATTCTCGATATCCTGTTTGGGACAAACACAAATATAATTCATAGTATATTATTATATGATGATATAATAAAAATATTACAAAATTAATTGACTTCTTTATTCTTATTGTTTTATATTTTGTTCATAAATATTAAATTAAATTTGTTTGTTTTTTAAATTTTAACTATTATAGAACATACTATAATAACATTTATTATTTTGAACATTTTTATGCTATATAAATTGAAAACACATGTTACATATTTGATTGCAAACGTTAATTTGTTTGAATTGTAACTTGTTCTAATCTAAAATCTATGTTTTTATCCCGTCCTGTCTCCTTCCATGTCGTTCATGTTTCGTAATTCCTATTCTCGTTATATTACATTAAATATCATTTTCCGAGTTCATTTTTGCTTATCTTTAAACACCATACAATATACGGTTGTAAGTTTTGGGGATTAACATATGTTCTGTTAAAATTTGTAAACATACCGTAAATTAAAACATGAAAACAAATTGAAAAAATAAATGATCTATCAACTTGAAAAAATAAATCATAAAATGAAGAGATAGTTTAATGTGAATAAATTTAGAGAATCATTTTGAATTAATTGTAAAAACTGTGTAAATTAAAAAGTAGCTTGTAATTAGTTAAATTAGTCATCTTGATTTGAATTCAATAGTTCCTAAAATTTAATATTTCTCATTTTGAAATATTTGCATTAAAAATTAAAACATTTGTATTAAAATTTATTTTAATGTTATTTGAAAAAGAAAATAATCAATTCTAGAAGAATGTGTATTCCAAAATCTTGTAACAATTTGATACAAAATAAAATAATTTATTTGATTTTAAATTGAATAATTTATTTGGAGATATAGTAACTATTTTAGTACGTTTTAAAAATATATTAAAATTTAGGTTAGTTATATATATTTAAAATAATGAAACTACCCATTTTTTAAAAAAATATATTCTAAAATTTTATATCATTTAAACTCTAATTAAATGTTAAATATTTTAATCTATCTTGGAAATATTTTCTAGATATTTACAAATTTAGAATCCAAAAAATTAGTTTTTGAATAAGCTGTATTTTAAAGGATGGAAGTATTTCGTTTAGATTATATACGACAAATATAATAAATGTTTTTTCATATTTGGAAAATCAAAATTGAAAAATCTTTTTTCCATGTGTACCAATCAGAATTAATTAGCATAGTATTGTTAAGGAAATTTTGAAAAATCTAAACGAAATGATAATTTGTTATTAGATTAGATTGCCATTTTCGAAAATATCTAATAATATCTTACGAAAATATATATATGCAATTTCGAATTAAATATACACAATTACCAGTTTCGGTTTATTAATTTTCCTTCTTCAAATTTAAAAATATTAATGGCATTTTTTGTAATTATCTACCTTTTATAAGGTTATATTTTATCCAATGCTTCCCAATTAATAGTATAAATCTACACTATTAATATCATAAACTTTTATAGATTGGTAACATCGTTGATTAATATTTCTCGTTGCAAAATTGATAATATCGTTGATAAATATTTATAATTTTAGTATTTACCAACCCGCAAATATTTAATTTTATTTAAAAACATATTATTTCTATTATTAATTTAGTTTAGTTGCTAATAATTTAACGTTTACATCTATACTATTAATTGTTTACATATTATGATTTGACAAAAACAAAATATTGGATGGAATGTATGTCGCATATGTTTTTGGCTATGTACTTATTTATATTTGGTAAATGAAAAAATATCGGAAAATATTTATAAAATCAAAATATTTTTAAAATATTTTGTATTTTTCAATTAATGACATTCGATTTATGTTGAATTTTTTAGTTTTATCTCTAACAAATTGAAAAATACAAAATATTTCAATTTATATTCGAAATAAATATATTGATGCTGAATATTCAATTATTATTTAATATTTAATGTTGTTTTTGTAGACAAATCATACCAAAAATATTGACGAAGCAAATCTCGAAATATATTGGATCATTTAATCTCGTTATTTGTTTTTGCAAAAAATTAATGAAGGATCCGAATCAAATATATTTATTTAGTTGTAGTAGTTGTTTATTTACTAAATTACCCATGTAAAAATTCATTTTGTTAGTCTTAAACTAGCCCTGGGCATAAAAACCGAACCCGAAAAACCGAACCGAACCGAACCGAAAGTATCCGAAATTTTCGGTTTCGGATATTGCTAAATAACCGAATGGTTCTCATCTCAACTATCCATGGATATCGGTTATTAACCGAACCGAACCGATATCCATGGATATCCATTTTAAACCAAACACATTTGACTAAAGAGGCGTACACCTAAACCCATTAAACCCAAACCCATTTCCCTTATCCCCTAAACCCATTAAGCCCAAATCCTTTTTGCATTATACCCTTTTTGAAGTTTGAACTTTGTTATTTTGTTGCGGATTTGGATTTTGGAACTCTAGAATATTGTTAGTTTGTTATGGATCTCTATGGACTGAACTTTGTAGACTCCTTTTTTAGATTTGCAATTTGAATTATTGCATTTTGAAGTTTTTGGTTCATATTTGCAAACATTATTAGAATGACAATCTGTTTTTATTCGGGTAATGGTTCGGTTCTTTGGATAGTTCAGTTATTTTGTGGATACATATCCGAACCGAACCGAACCGAACCATACCCGAAGGTATTTCGGTTATCTTATGGTTCTCTTTTCAAGTATCCAAACCGAACCGAACCGAAAGCTAACCGAACCGAACCGAACCGAAAACAGTTTGGTTCTCTTATGGATCCCAAATGCCTAGAACCGAATAACCGAATAACCGAACCGAACCGAACCGAACAACCGAACGCCCAGGGCTATCTTAAACTATCCTCACAATGTTGTAGTTCACAAAATGCTTCCCAATTAATAGTATAGATATTATTTAATCTACTACAATTTTTATAATGTGGTACATGTTGAAGCTACCAATTTTTTATCCATCAAAATTTGTTCATAATATGAATTCTCTAAATATTTAAAATGGATTTTTTTGTTGTACTATAAATTCCACAGTTATTCTCATCTTTTTATACTTTTTAATTTTTTTGATTTTTTTTGTCTATCTTGCTAAACAATAAACACTTTTAACTATATAATATATATATATATATATATATATATATATATATATATATATTATTTAATCTTATTAACTAAACTTACCAAAATTAACTATCTCAAATTTAAATAAATAAGAAAATTACTATAGAAATTATATTTTATATTAATTGCTTTGTGTTTTTTTTTTTATTGAAATGAATAAATAATATAAACATATAGTATACATTTTAACACCAACAAATTCTTTTATCTATTATAAAAATTTAAATTATAACGTAAATTTAGAAATCTAAATTTATGAAAGACGTAAATACAATTTTTATTTGTATAATATAAATAACTAAAATATTTTAAAATTTAATTTATAAGTTTATTTATACAATAAGAAGTCGTGTTATTATTCAAATTGTAGCCGATGAATTAGCCAAGACAGCCCTCGTATCTGTATCTGTATCTTGTACCTCCCTTTGTGAGGACTAACTCTGTTACCTTTTATCTATAAATCTCAGTTTGTTCAAAAAAAAAAAAGAAGCTACAAATCAAGTTTAATATGACTGTAGTTTGTAATACAGTTTTTTCTAGAAATCTTTTAGGGCAATTGATAAAAATAGTCTCCTAAAAAGCTTATTTTCTCAAATTAGCAGAACATTTCTAAAATTCCAAAATAGCACCCTAAACTTTAATTAAAATAGAAAATAGAAAATGAGAGCAAACACTAACCTAATATTAAATTGAATCAAATTTTTTTTTAAATGATGGAAATATATAACCTAAATTGGAAATAGGGAACCCAAATATAATACCACAAAATAATATTAAAATGAATCAAAGTCTCTTTTAAATGGTGGAAATATATACTCTAAATTGGAACTAATGAACCCAAACATAATAACACAAATTCAATATAATGAATCAATATCTCTTTTAAATAGTAGAATATATACCCTAAATTGGAAATAAAGAATCTAAATATAATATTTTAAATTTATTTCTATTTTATTTTGGTTAAATTGCTTTTATATAAAAAATGTTGTATTATTGAAAAAAATAAGGGAGATTGACACATATAGCCCCAAAAAAGTTGTTTTTTTTTCCAAAAATAGCACCTCATTTGAAAAGTTCCACAAATAGCACCATAAACTTCAATTTAACTTAATGAAAATATAAGATAGAAAATAAAAAAGAGAGCAAACACTAATCTAATATTAAATTGAATCAAAATTGTTTTTAAATAGTGGAAATATATACCCTAATTTGGAAATAGGGAACCCAAAAATAATACCACAAACTAATATTAAAATAAAAATCTCTTTTAAATGGTGGAAATATATACCTTAAATTGGAAATAGGGAACCCAAATATAATACCATAAACTAATATTAAAATGAATCAAAATCTCTTTTAAATGGTGGAAATATATACCCTAAATTGGAAATAGAGAACCCAAATATATTATTTTAAATTTATTTCTAATTTATTTTGTTGAATATCTTTTATATAAAAATTGTGGTATTATTGAAAAAAAAACTAGTGATAAAATTTTTATATCAAAAACAATAATAATAAGTTAACATGTGCTATTTTTGGAAGTTTATAGAGTGTGTGCTATTATTGTCAATAAAACTTGTTTTAGGGCTATTTTTAGGAATTTCTCAAAAAATAAACTAGTGATAATAATTTTAGAACAAAACTTAATAGTGAATTAACTAATGCTATTTTTGGAAGTTTATAGAGTATGTGTGCTATAATTGTCCATAAAACTTGTTTTAGTGCTATTTATGGAAATTTCTCAAATTTTATTCATTTTACCTTGTTTTATTAAAATTTATTGCAGATTTACTATTCAAAAATGGTTGTTGATAATATGTTTTGGGCTATTCAAACTTGTCCATAAATTCGTTTAATCAAAAGTCAAAGCCTAACATTAACAGCAACCAATCTCGAATATATGTATATATATATTACTAGATCATCACCCGTACTACAGTACGGGTTGAATTTCATTTATTACAAATTTAATAAATTTTATGTTTTAGAATAAAGTTAATAGTTGTGACTTGTGATATATTATAATAGTAATTGAAAAAATAATATTTTTTTGTCAGTCCCTATATATAATATTAGAATGAATATATTTTCCTTTTCTATAGTATTCAATTATGGATATTTTTTTTAAGATATAAAAACTGAAAATAAGATTATTTTTTTAAAAAATTAATATTGTTTGAACAATGAGTTAATTTATGTTAACAACCACAAAATGAGAGTGCATATAATTTAGCTAGATTAAAAATCAAAATATCATAAATGAATCGCATCCAAAACGTAGATTATTTTGAATTACTTAAAGCTATTATTTTGAATTAATTTAGGAAATTATTTTTTCAAATTCTGATTCATTGGTTGTTGAAATAGAGATTTGTTTGAGCTAATTACGGAATTTACCACTTATTCACATAATCAAATATGTTATGAACATATATTTGGTATATAATAATACCAAATTCTATATTTTCATTTTACAATCCCTATGAAAATATTGCGGCACAATCTATTATTTATTATTTTCAAAATTGCTTGCAGAATCAAATTTTCAAATATTTAAAAGTGTCAAACCTTATTTAACTCATCTCATCATAAAATCTTAAAATACCGTCTGATATAAGGATCATAACTTTCTACCATATAATACATTACATTTAACCCGCTGTCTACTATAAATATTTTAAACATATCTTTTTAGAAAATCAAATTAATGTATTTATAATTTTTTTTATCTTTTTAATCTATTAAATATTTATGATATTCTTTAATATATTAAATTAAACTTTTTTAAAATGTTCCAAATCAAAATCTTTAAAATCTTTTATTATAGTATGTAAAATTATGAATTTTAAAAATAAAATGATATGAAATTAAATATAAATATTCAAATAGTTATAAGGATCATAACTCATTTCATCATATAATATATTATATTTAACCCGCCGCCTATTATAAATATTTGTTTCAAAAAATTAAATTAGAGTATTTATACTTCATAAATTTTTGATCTATTAAGTATTGATGATATTAAAAAAAAAGAATATATTACTCAAATATGAATTTTTGACCCGTTAAATTTGTTCTTTCATACATTGAATAATTTATATTCGTTTTTAAAAAAATCAAATCTTGGTATATGCGGAAAAAAATTTACTTTTTTTTTTATTATATAGATGATATAATGATTTATTTATTTATAGAAATAGAATCATATAAAGATGAGAGGTGAAGTATAATGATTAATAACAAATTAATATGGTAAGTTAGATATCAAATCTTATATGTTCATTTTGATTGGTCATTTTTTTAAAAGAAATTAATAATAGATTTTCGTTTTTATAATTAAATTAAATTAATTAAATTGCATAAAATAGTATTTGACTTGTTTATCCTTAATGAGTTGAATTAATTACCTCTATAAAATTTTATATCTAATGGCATTCTTAAGTAAATTCTTACAAAAGAGAAGGTTAGTTAAGGGTATCTTATAAAGTGTACTCCCCAAATAATAGTATAGGATATTTTTTTGTGGATAAAGAAAGACTTGAAAGGCTTTATACTTAATAAATCTCAAGTCATTTATTAATATTTCATTGCAATTAGCAATTGTATAATATCCTGCGTTATTGGCTTATTGCTGTATTTGTCTGCTCTCTAGTGATTGCCGGCGAATAAAGAAAGATTTAAGGCCGGAGACCTTATAAATATCCCAAGTCATATTTAAATGTAATTAGCAGCTGTAAAAGCGGGGATAATTATTAATTAGCAACTACGAGTTTCATAGTAATATGTTTTGGTCTATTCAAACTTGTCCATAAATTCTTTTAATCAAAAGTCAAAACCTAACACTAACAGCTATCCATCTCGATTTTTTTTTTATAAAAAAATTATCTTATGGAAGAAATTAAAGACTCGAAGGGTGTAGACTTAGAAAATGTATTAATATTTTAATGCAATTAGCAAATGTATAATCCCGTGTTGTTGCAGTCCTTGTCTGCTCCCTAGTGATTTGCAATTTGAATTATTGCATTTTGAAGTTTTTGGTTCATATTTGCAAACATTATTAGAATGACAATCTGTTTTTATTCGGGTAATGGTTCGGTTCTTTGGATAGTTCAGTTATTTTGTGGATACATATCCGAACCGAACCGAACCGAACCATACCCGAAGGTATTTCGGTTATCTTATGGTTCTCTTTTCAAGTATCCAAACCGAACCGAACCGAAAGCTAACCGAACCGAAAACAGTTTGGTTCTCTTATGGATCCCAAATGCCTAGAACCGAATAACCGAATAACCGAACCGAACCGAACCGAACAACCGAACGCCCAGGGCTATCTTAAACTATCCTCACAATGTTGTAGTTCACAAAATGCTTCCCAATTAATAGTATAGATATTATTTAATCTACTACAATTTTTATAATGTGGTACATGTTGAAGCTACCAATTTTTTATCCATCAAAATTTGTTCATAATATGAATTCTCTAAATATTTAAAATGGATTTTTTTGTTGTACTATCAATTCCACAGTTATTCTCATCTTTTTATACTTTTTAATTTTTTTGATTTTTTTGTCTATCTTGCTAAACAATAAACACTTTTAACTATATAATATATATATATATATATATTATTTAATCTTATTAACTAAACTTACCAAAATTAACTATCTCAAATTTAAATAAATAAGAAAATTACTATAGAAATTATATTTTATATTAATTGCTTTGTGTTTTTTTTTTATTGAAATGAATAAATAATATAAACATATAGTATACATTTTAACACCAACAAATTCTTTTATCTATTATAAAAATTTAAATTATAACGTAAATTTAGAAATCTAAATTTATGAAAGACGTAAATACAATTTTTATTTGTATAATATAAATAACTAAAATATTTTAAAATTTAATTTATAAGTTTATTTATACAATAAGAAGTCGTGTTATTATTCAAATTGTAGCCGATGAATTAGCCAAGACAGCCCTCGTATCTGTATCTGTATCTTGTACCTCCCTTTGTGAGGACTAACTCTGTTACCTTTTATCTATAAATCTCAGTTTGTTCAGAAAAAAAAAAGAAGCTACAAATCAAGTTTAATATGACTGTAGTTTGTAATACAGTTTTTTCTAGAAATCTTTTAGGGCAATTGATAAAAATAGTCTCCTAAAAAGCTTATTTTCTCAAATTAGCAGAACATTTCTAAAATTCCAAAATAGCACCCTAAACTTTAATTAAAATAGAAAATAGAAAATGAGAGCAAACACTAACCTAATATTAAATTGAATCAAATTTTTTTTTAAATGATGGAAATATATAACCTAAATTGGAAATAGGGAACCCAAATATAATACCACAAAATAATATTAAAATGAATCAAAGTCTCTTTTAAATGGTGGAAATATATACTCTAAATTGGAACTAATGAACCCAAACATAATAACACAAATTCAATATAATGAATCAATATCTCTTTTAAATAGTAGAATATATACCCTAAATTGGAAATAAAGAATCTAAATATAATATTTTAAATTTATTTCTATTTTATTTTGGTTAAATTGCTTTTATATAAAAAATGTTGTATTATTGAAAAAAATAAGGGAGATTGACACATATAGCCCCAAAAAAGTTGTTTTTTTTCCAAAAATAGCACCTCATTTGAAAAGTTCCACAAATAGCACCATAAACTTCAATTTAACTTAATGAAAATATAAGATAGAAAATAAAAAAGAGAGCAAACACTAATCTAATATTAAATTGAATCAAAATTGTTTTTAAATAGTGGAAATATATACCCTAATTTGGAAATAGGGAACCCAAAAATAATACCACAAACTAATATTAAAATAAAAATCTCTTTTAAATGGTGGAAATATATACCTTAAATTGGAAATAGGGAACCCAAATATAATACCGTAAACTAATATTAAAATGAATCAAAATCTCTTTTAAATGGTGGAAATATATACCCTAAATTGGAAATAGAGAACCCAAATATAATATTTTAAATTTATTTCTAATTTATTTTGTTGAATAGCTTTTATATAAAAATTGTGGTATTATTGAAAAAAAAACTAGTGATAAAATTTTTATATCAAAAACAATAATAATAAGTTAACATGTGCTATTTTTGGAAGTTTATAGAGTGTGTGCTATTATTGTCAATAAAACTTGTTTTAGGGCTATTTTTAGGAATTTCTCAAAAAATAAACTAGTGATAATAATTTTAGAACAAAACTTAATAGTGAATTAACTAATGCTATTTTTGGAAGTTTATAGAGTATGTGTGCTATAATTGTCCATAAAACTTGTTTTAGTGCTATTTATGGAAATTTCTCAAATTTTATTCATTTTACCTTGTTTTATTAAAATTTATTGCAGATTTACTATTCAAAAATGGTTGTTGATAATATGTTTTGGGCTATTCAAACTTGTCCATAAATTCGTTTAATCAAAAGTCAAAGCCTAACATTAACAGCAACCAATCTCGAATATATGTATATATATATTATATTTTTTTGTGGATAAAGAAAGACTTGAAAGGCTTTATACTTAATAAATCTCAAGTCATTTATTAATATTTCATTGCAATTAGCAATTGTATAATATCCTGCGTTATTGGCTTATTGCTGTATTTGTCTGCTCTCTAGTGATTGCCGGCGAATAAAGAAAGATTTAAGGCCGGAGACCTTATAAATATCCCAAGTCATATTTAAATGTAATTAGCAGCTGTAAAAGCGGGGATAATTATTAATTAGCAACTACGAGTTTCATAGTAATATGTTTTGGTCTATTCAAACTTGTCCATAAATTCTTTTAATCAAAAGTCAAAACCTAACACTAACAGCTATCCATCTCGATTTTTTTTTTATAAAAAAATTATCTTATGGAAGAAATTAAAGACTCGAAGGGTGTAGACTTAGAAAATGTATTAATATTTTAATGCAATTAGCAAATGTATAATCCCGTGTTGTTGCAGTCCTTGTCTGCTCCCTAGTGATTGCCGGCCAATAAAGAAAGACTTAAGGCCGAAGACCTTATAAAATTATCCCAAACCATATTTAAATGTAATTTTAGCAGCTGTAAAAATCTGGAGTTATTGCTTCTCCACATGATATATGTTCAGAACTTCAGAAGAGTTGAAGTTTCGAATAAATTATAGGAGTATTTAATATTTCAATGTTGATGATGTGGCCTAGAGATGCTACAAATAACTTTGGAGTCAATTAGATAAGGGCTTACTTACTTAGCATGTCCAAAACACTTCACAACTTTTTTTTCTGCAGTTCAAAAATACAATACAAAAAATGTTTTAATGTAGTAAGAAAACTAATACAGTATGATGTGGACTGCTCCGTGTCTCCTTCCCCTTATTCTCGCTTTCCCTTATCTCTCGTTTATGTAATGTTAAGGCGGACTGCTTAACCCGTTCTTCTCGTCTTTTATTTTCAGAAGTTACTTTTGTAAGCACTACTTCTAATTGGGCAACCAATCAAGGAGTTTTTTAATAATTAATGTGTGGTTGAAAAAAAAAAAATTAATGCCCAATAATAAATCATAGTAAGACAAAAATATTAAAATCATACTGTTCTATTATTTAAAAGGGAGACTCACAAAAATGCCCATTTTTCAATACCCCTTTTCAAAAATGCCCCCTTTGGCTGTCCATTTTTAAAAATACCCCTTTTTATGTACAAAATGACTAAATTACCCTTCTTTTAATAAAAGATATCACAAATATATAAGGAAATATAACAAAATTAGGTCCACAAAATACAAAATATTTTTTGGCGGGAAAAGTGATCCCGCAATTTTTCCCGCCAAAACACTTGTAACAACTTGTAAAACCTTTAAAATACCTTGTAAAATTTTCCCGTAAAATGTTTTTCCCGCCAAAAAATATTTTTTGCGGGAAAAGTGATTCCGCAATTTTTTTGGCGTTAAATTTTTGGCGGGAAAAATTTACAAAGTATTTTAAAGGTTTTTTACAGGGTATTTATAAGGTTTTACAATGTATTTTAAAAGGTTTTACAACGTATTTATAAGGTATTTATAAGATATTATAAGATTTTACAAGCTATTTTATAAGGTTTTACAAGTTATAAGGTTTTACAAGTTTTTTATAAAGTTTTACAAGTTATAAATACCTTATAAAACCTTATAAGTACCTTGTAAAACCTTTTAAAATACATTGTAAAATCTTACAAAACACTTGTAAATACTCTGTAAAACCTTTAAAATACCTTGTAAATTTTTTCCGCAAAAAAATTGCGGAATTACTTTTCCCGCAAAAAAAAATTTTTGGCGGGAAAAATTTACAAGGTATTTTAAAGGTTTTTACAAGTGTTTTGGCGGGAATATTGCGGGATCACTTTTCCCGCCAAAAAATATTTTGTATTTTGTGGACCTAATTTTGTTTTAAATAAGGGTAAAATGGTAATTAAAAATTAAAAGAGGGCAAACTTAAAAATGAACTCTCAAAGGGGGCATTTTTGAAAAGGGGTATTGAAAAGGGAGATTGACACAAATAGCCCCAAAAAAGTTATTTTTTCCAAAAATAGCACCTCATTTGAAAAGTTCAACAAATAGCACCATAAATTTCAATTAAACTTAATGAAAATATAAGATAAAAAATAAAAAAGAGAGCAAACACTAATCTAATATTAAATTGAATCAAAATTGTTTTTAAATAGTGGAAATATATATCCTAATTTGGAAATAGCGAACCCAAATATAATACCACAAACTAATATTAAAATAAAAATCTCTTTTAAATGGTGAAAATATATACCCTAAATTGGAAATAGGGAACCCAAATATAATACCATAAACTAATATTAAAATGAATCAAAATCTCTTTTAAATAGTGGAAATATATACCCTAAATTGGAAATAGAGAACCCAAATATAATATTGGGAGACTCACAAAAATGCCCCTTTTTCAATACCCCTTTTCAAAAATGCCCCCTTTGGCTGTCCATTTTTAAAAATACCCCTTTTTATGTACAAAATGACTAAATTACCCTTCTTTTAATAAAATATATCACAAATATATAAGGAAATATAACAAAATTAGGTCTACAAAATACAAAATATTTTTTGGCGGGAAAATTGATCCCGCAATTTTTCCCGCCAAAACACTTGTAAAACCTTGTAAAAAACCTTTAAAATACCTTGTAAAATTTTTCCGTAAAATTTTTCCCGCCAAAAAATTTTCCCGCCAAAAATTTTTTTTTGCGGGAAAAGTGATTCCGCAATTTTTTTGGCGTTAAATTTTTGGCGGGAAAATTTTTCCCGCCAAAAATTTACAAGGTATTTTAAAGGTTTTTTACAAGGTATTTATAAGGTTTTACAATGTATTTTAAAAGGTTTTACAACGTATTTACAAGATATTATAAGATTTTACAAGCTATTTTATAAGGTTTTTACAAGTTATAAGGTTTTACAAGTTTTTTATAAGGTTTTACAAGTTATAAATACCTTATAAAACCTAATAAGTACCTTGTAAAACCTTTTAAAATACATTGTAAAACCTTACAAAACACTTGTAAAAAACCTTTAAAATACCTTGTAAATTTTTCCCGCCAAAAAAAAAAATTGCGGAATCACTTTTCCCGCAAAAAAAAATTTTTGGCGGGAAAATTTTTTGGCGGGAAAAATTTTACGGGAAAATTTTACAAGGTATTTTAAAGGTTTTTTACAAGTGTTTTGGCGGGAAAATTGCGGGATCACTTTTCCCGCCAAAAAATATTTTGTATTTTGTGGACCTAATTTTGTTTCAAATAAGGGTAAAATGGTCATTAAAAATTAAAAGAGGGCAAACTTAAAAATGGACTCTCAAATGGGGCATTTTTGAAAAGGGGTATTGAAAAAGGGGCATTTTTAACAATTTCTCTATAATATTTTAAATTTATTTCTAATTTATTTTGTTGAATAGCTTTTATATAAAAGTTGTGGTATTATTGAAAAAAAAAAACTAGTGATAAAATTTTTAAAACAAAAACACTAATAGTAAGTTAACTAGTGCTATTTTTGGAAGTTTATGGAGTGTGTGCTATTATTGTCAATAAAACTTGTTTTAGGGCCATTTTTAGGAATTTCTCTATTGAAAAAGGGGTATTTTTAACAATTTCTCTATTTAAATTTGTGTAAAATATATAATTATTAACTTGTAATATTAATAAGATTTATTGATATTAAATTATATTGCCAAAAATAATTGGTTGTGAAAATGATATAATGTTTATATATATATATAATTATATATGTGCATATTTCCAATATCAATAATTTTATATGACATTTAACTGTATTTATTGCTCAACCGAGATATAAAAATGTTACTGCGTTTTGTATTTCTGATAATCAATAGTTATATAGATAATAATTGGGTTGATGTATTATTTTCTTCTTGTACTAATTGCTTTTTTCAGTTTTTTCACAAAATATTTTTCCTTCCCTAAATAACACCATTTTTTTATTTAAATAAAGCTACACAATATTTTATTTTTTTCTCCAAATTACTATGCCTCAAATTGAACCAGATAATTAAGTTTTATAAAACCTAGTTTAACAACAAATCCACATTTACTATTATGCGATTAGGATGACTCCATATAAAACAAATGACCCGACAAAACAAAATGACGTCGTCTTGATTTGTGAATTTTCGGTTTTTTTTTTTTTTTTTTTTGTGAATCTTACCGTTTTGTATTTCTGATGATTAATAATTATATCGATAATAATATAAGAAATTTTTTTAATTCAAATTTCAACCAAAAAAAACAAAAAGTAAAAATCATTGGAATCAACTTTGGCCTTTTGTTTGTCAACAATTATTTTAACTTTGTTCTTTTTTGTTTTATTATTTAAAAATGAGATATATTACAATCAACATAAAAAATCAATTTCGATTGCAAATTGGGTGAGTTAAACTTTCTTCCGTGCTTGGTCGTAGACTCGTAGCTCAACGAAAGTTCAAAATCTGTAAAATGTGAGGAGTGAGTGATAATCAAAATCAAGGCAACGAAGAGAAACAACGGCGATTGTCGATTTTGCTTCACCAAGGTTCGTCATTTTCTCCGACTATGAGTGTATTCGCAAACCAAACATATATGTGCTGTTTAATTTCTATATCCATTCCTAAAAAGATTCGGACTTTTGGATTATCTGCAGTTTCAATTTTCTAGGATTAGAGAACTATTTCGATTCTTAGGAAAGAGTGACAGATGATGATACATTGATCATGTTTCCAGTTTGATGATGATACATACATACATATATATATATATATATATATATATATTCATTTCCTTATTTTGCTTACCAGTGATGGCTTCACATAATGCTTACTTGGAAGAATGTGTAGATACTGCGTGCAAACAGATTTTGAAATCATTAGAAGATACATTGATGTTGTTTCCACTTTTCATCTTTTCTTTTCCTTATTTTGCTTACCAGTGATGGCTTCAAGAGAAGAGACTGCGTGCGAAGAGATTTTGAAATCATTAGAAGATGATAATGTTTCGAGAGTCATGCTTGTTGGTGAAGCTGGAATGGGTAAGACATGGATGGCTCGCAAGATATTCAAGGAGGCTCATGCTAAAGCGGGCTCTTGCTACATTGCCCTCTGGTTGAATCTGTACAAAGATTTTGATGAAGTGTCCCTTTACGAGAATATAGCTTCTCAGTTATCAATATTTCTTGATAAGGAAGAGAGTGAAGAGGATGATAGTGATGAAGACGATAGTGAAGATGATGAGGATCAGTTAAATCGAGACTTAATGAGGTTGAAAGATAAGATACACCTCAAACTTTCGAAAAAGAAGCTTAAAGGTGAAGGAAAGAAGTACCTTCTCTTGGTTTTGGATGATGAAGGAAGCGTGACTAGTGAAAAAAAAGTGATGAGAGATTTGCACCTTGTGGATTTTCTTGCACCTTATCGACCTTTGAAGATTCTTCTCACCAGAAGAAAAGGAGAAGAAGATGCTATAAATAAGATGAAACCCCACACCACGGATGAGTTACATGCTTACTCTGATGGGAAGATCCAATCCCATACCTTGGATGCATCACAGATTCTACGCGACGTCTTTGCACGTCATCATTTGATGGCTGTACAGAAATACGTATTCTATGAATTATACGATTCCCTTGAGTACGAGTTGGAGAAAGATTATGAAGGCTTCCTAGATAGTGTCGTGGAAATGAGCTTGGGTTTGCCAGCTGCATTTTTTGTGATAGCCAAGTCTCTTAATTCCATTGCTCTGCGTAGGATACATCCATTCGCTCTTTCACCCAAGCAGGATGAGGTTCTGAAACTAGCAGTTCTCTCCTCTTTTCCATCTGTTTCAGATCCTAATTTTGAGAGAGCTGCTTCTAGTCACAATCCTATTCTACATCTCGTGTACGAGTTATTAAAAATATATGATACTGTGAAGAGTTCTATTGTTGACTGTTTCTGGCATAGCTTGAACTTCTTCGAGCACTGTGGGTGTGTTTATTACTGGGAGTTGATCGCACATTGGATACTTGAAGGCTACTTCGATCCTGTTAGATCAGTTACGAAGGCCTATAAGGATGGCCATGCTATCTTGATGGAGCTTATAAACCGTGGTATTCTAAAGATGCAAGAGGACAATGTGGTTATGCCAGAGATGGCAATGAAGAATTTAATAGATCTTCGCTGTCGTGGACTACTAGCCAGATCTCGGATTTCACTTGCTAAAGTTTGGGGTAGTGACATGAAAAAAGGTCTAGGGAAAATCAACCAGGGGGATGACATCATAGAAGCAGTGCGACCGACTAGGAAAGGCAAAATAATAACAGCAGTTCTGGTTAGTGGAAACCGTTTGCGTCGTGAAACTCCAGAGATTTTCTTTGGAAAGCTGAAGGATCTTGAGATACTTGGCCTTTTTAAACCCACATTGGATCATTTTGTCCCATCTTTATTAACACTAGTGAAACTTCGAGTTCTCGTGATCAGGGACTGTGACCGACTGAAAGATATAGAGGAGCTTAAGTCTCTCGAAGGGCTACGTGTTCTTGAAGTTTCTGGCGCTAGCTCCCTGAAAGAAATCTCTGACGAATTCTTTAAGGCTTTGTCTAAACTTGAAAGTCTTCATCTCTCTGAGCTTCAGATCACATCTTCCCCTTCCAGCATTTCTGAACTGACGGAACTTCATTGCCTCATCATCAAGGACTGTCCTTTATTGGAAAATTTGCCAGACATACAAGAACTAGTGAAGCTTGAGGTTGTTGATATTTCTGGTGCTCGTGGACTTCAAACATGCTTCGACAACAGAAACTTTTATCATCTTACACAACTTCAGCTCCTTGACTTCTCAGAGAGCCAAATAGAGCGACTACCAATGTTCCAGGACTTTCTGGTGCCCGCCAGGCTTCACTCCTTGGCTCGGCTCTTGTTGTGTAACTGTAAAAAATTGAGAAAATTACCGAATCTGAAGCCTTTGTCAGGCCTCCAAATTCTTGATCTTTCTGGCAGTTCTAGCTTAGTGAAAATCCTGGAAGTATGCTTCGAGGATAAGAAGGAACTCAGAATTCTTAATCTGTCAGGCACTAATCTTTGCCAGTTGCCTTCCACCATTGAGGAGCTACCCAATCTCAACGAACTACTCTTAAGGGATTGCACCAACCTAGAAGCTCTCCCAAACATTGCAAAGCTCAGAAATCTCGAGATCTTTGAAGTTCATGGTTGTACTAAGTTGCATAAGATTGATGGATCATTTGAGGACATGTCTTACCTGCGTGAAATAGATCTCTCTTGCACCAAAGTGATGAAACCACCGGAGTTGCCAAAGCAGAGCAAAATCCATTGTCTAAAGCATATCATTCTGGCAGATGGAAGGCCTTTTGATCGTGACACATGGAGCCAAATAAAGGAAGACATTGCACGTTATATAGCTGGGAATTCTAGCTCCTCTGATGCAGTTGTTAAATCCCAAGAAATCTCAGAAAAGGAGTCTGGAGAAATTCAGTCGCATGAACCTGGCTCCAGTGATTTTCCCGTTAGCATGGAAGATTTTGGCCAGTTTCCTATATGCAGGGCTGTTTATCAGAAGTCAATACCCTTTGTTGATTCTGAAAGTCATCCAATAGTCTTGGAGATCCATGGGTCTAATAGCCATGATCTGGAGAAGGAATACCTAGCTAAGGCTGAGTTTGTGTCTTTTGTGGACTGTAGCTCGACACGGCTTACATCTGTCTTTAACGAGATGAAATCGGTGAAGGCTTGTTGGCTAAGGATGTGCAAGGACATTGAATACATTTTCGCTGGTGTGGAAGAGGAACGTGTGGGATCCCTGGAGGTTTTGTCGATTACAAACCTTAGGTTATTAAAAAGTTTATCAATTGGTGGTAGCTTCAAGAATCTGAAGAAGCTAAGCATAGATTGCTGCCCGAATATCAAAAAGCTTTTCTTGGAAGCATCTCAGCTCCCTAGCAACCTAGAAGTCTTGCATATAAAGTTCTGTGAGAACCTGGAGAAAGTGTCCATAGAAGGAGAAGTGTCAACTCTCACTACTCTGTGCCTTCACGAGTTGCATGCGTTATCAGCTGTTCAAGCCAACCTACCTAATCTCGAGAAATTCGATAAGTGGAATTGCCCGAAACTTCCAGCTGAAAAGGAAAATCTCAGACGCTTGGTGAGTGAGACTTTCTTCTCTGTCACGGACTAAATAAATAAGATCTTTTGCATGTCCAATGTTCTAGTACACTTAAGTACTTATCAGAAGAGGAACACTTCCAAATCCAAAACGCAAAAAATCATTTGAATAATATCTTTCTTCCGTTTGCAGGTCGTAGGTGATTGAGTAATCTTGCACCAATTCTTGTCCCTTTTCAAGTTCATCTTAACATTTTACACTCTGTATTTTCAGGACAGAGAAACGGTTGAGCTCACTGATGCATCACCACTAGATTGAAGATCTTATCAGTAGCTGGAGCAAGAATATCTACTTTCATAATAGTATGCATTTGGATGGTTGCCTCTAATTGTTAATGCACTTTTTTCTGCATGTGTCTGAAATGTTGTGTGTTGAATAACAAACCGGCTTTGAAACATCATCTTACCGGTTTGTTTTTTAGTGTTGTCCTGTTTCTCTTTTAAGATATTTTTTGCCATAAAAATCCCAGGCATGGTGTGCTGATCTTGTCTGGGTAAATAAGACTACTGTTTTTTTCTATTTCAAACATTATATATTGATTCTAAAGTCAAGAAGACAGTTTAAAGTTGAATTGGGTATCCTAGAAAGCATTATATACTCAGCGCTAACTTCAGAACTCATCAGGGATGGAACACTTCCAAATCCAAATTATCAAAAATCTGTTGTAAGCATCACATTTAAGCTATCCATATATGCAGGACCGGGTTGTGGTAGATCACTGTGAAGAACAACCACAAGATCGAAGTTCGTAGAAGTGTCTGGAGCGAGATCAACTTACAGTGTACTAATCATCTGGATGTTGCCTCTAATTATTCACATACTTTGTTCTGCGCGTGTTTGGAGCATTACATGTTCAATAACGACGGGATTTGAAACATCATCTTGACGGTTGGTGCTACTTTCAGGTATCAGTGACCGTTGTGGACGAGTCACTAATGCTAGGAAAAAAGAAATCTGGTATGCTCACTTTTAATGTGATATTCTATATTTGCGCTTAATAAAATATTTATCTTATTAGTTTAGACTTTAGACTTTCATGATTTTTATTTTTAAAATAACTGAATATTACCTAGTTTGATACAAATATAAGGAAAAATAACACCCATAGTTTATTAGAATAACACAATTTTTGTGTTAAAAGACCAAATACCCATTTTATTTTCAATTCTATTAAAATAAAATAATTAACATCTAATAATTAAATTATACAGAAACTTAGAAAAAAAAAATACGAAAAAATATAAAACAAAAATAAAAAATACAGAATGAAAAAAAAATAAAAAAAAACGATAAAAAATATAAATTGAAAAAAAAATTATAACGAAAAAAAAAATAACCTAATCATATATTAACGAAGAGACAGCCACACATGAGTCATCTAATATAAAGAAGTCTGTCGCGGTAAGAATATGTTTTTTTCATTACTTTATTGTGCAGATTAAATATCTATTTTCACCAATAAACTGCCATCATACGATAGATTTTTGTATAACCTATCTGAAATTTGTCGTAATATAAAAAAAATTCTGTCATAACAGAAAATATTTCAGTTGCGAGTATATGTCATTCTAGCAATTTATATTTTTATATAACAAATCTGCTATCATACTTAAAAAAAACTCTCATAACATAAAATAAATCTGTTATCACTAATAAGTTAAACGAGTAATTATTTTTTCATTAACAAATCTGCTACATTATGGCAGATTGTTATCAAAAAATATAAGTCTCACGCCACTGAAACAATAAATCTAGCACACATTTTAATAAATCTATCAAAATTACGAAAGTCTGTAGTGTGAAAAAATCTGCTACAAATTACATATATGTTGTAACCTATTTCAAGTAAGTCTATGGGAGAAGAAAAATCTGCTGCAAAAAGTTTGTCGTAGACAAATAAGTCTGTTGTGGAAAATAAATCTGTCACAACTAACCCAGCAGACTTTTTCAATAATTTTTGTTTCCCGATATTTTTTTCCCACGTTTTAATATATTTAAGGGTAAATTTGACTCTTTTTTCCTAACAAAGAGAGAAAGAGTATTATAGTCATGAAAATAACTCATTTAACCCCCCCCCCCCCCCCCCCCCCCCAAATTTTTTTGAAACACTCTAGTAATTAAACTCAAAATTTGTGTTAATCTAGTAACTTTCCCCTAAAATAATAATTAACAGCCTAAATTTTACCAATCAAGCCGTTATATATATTTATTTTTTAAAGTTTCTACATCCACTATTTGGTTTAGACATTTGATTTAGAATGTTTAATCTTTATTGGTTTGGTTATGAGTAATCCACTAATCCATTCTAACATAAATCATTTCAATCCAATTCATTAAACTCACTAATCCATTAAATCCATTAATCCATTAAGATCCAAATTTCTCATTCATTATATCCATGGATTGGATTGGTTTGGATTGATCCATTAACTTTTATCCATTTTGACACCCCTACTTATTCATCACTAAGATTTTTTTATTAAGATTAAAATAAAATCTTTTTCTTTCTTTTATTTTTTTTTTCGACTGAATAATTCCACTAGAATAAAAACAGTTAACGATAATACAACAAACCCAAAAATAGGATCGAAGACAATCACCATTAAAGAAAACAAGAAACGCATTACAACTAGGTAATACATATCTCTTATGTGAACAAATCCTTCAACCAAAAGGGGTAGTGCGAAGCTACGTATGATTGTCTTCGATCCTCCTTTGTAACACTTTTAGCAATCAAGAAAGCACCATTATTAGCTTTCCTCTATTCTTTGTGTCCAGCATGGAATCTGCTCTAGAGCCTTTGAAATTACCTCAGACTGGAGCTTAAAAGAAAGCCAAGCCACTGGTCTAAGAACAGCTTGCATAAGGTCCTTTGCCTCAACCGTAAAACACACATTTCTGATTTTGAGACTAAACATACTTTCAATAGCCCAAAGCCAGCATTCAAATTCAGCATCATCCTTAGAGCTCACATGACTAAAGGATCTTCTATTGTGAAGTAAAACTGATCTATTGGAGTTTCTCATATCCAAGCAGCACCTCCTAAACGCTTATCTCTGTCCCAAAATGAAGCCAAATTTCATTTTAAACAAAGCTTTTCTGGAGGTCTCCAAACAGAGGTAGAAACCTCACAATGCGTGAAGTCATGTATCCTAACTTCCTCTTCCACTTGCTGTGCCAGGAACCACTGAGAAGCATCCTCATGTATCTTGCAAACTATCTCCAAGACCAGAAAGACCATCTCTTCGAAAACAAGGTTGTTGCGGTTCTTCTAGAGGAGCCATAAAATCCAGGGAATTGCTCTTTTTTTATTCTATTATATTATTCTTCTCTCCATTTACTATAAATTTCTTTTTCTAGTCTATCTGTAGATTATTACAAATAAATACTAAATTAACTAATAATCTTTGTCGGTTATTTAATTAAAATCCATTTTTGATAAATTTTGGTGAGATTTACAGATCGTCAAAAACCGTCATCAATATCAAAAACAATGATTTCTTCGTTAGAAATAAAAAAAAGAGATAATTGGCCGGGAGACAAGGATTTTGAGTCTAATTAGTTTTTCATAAACTCTTGTCGTGGTCCATAACATAGAAAATTTCAGCCCCTCTTTTTGCCAAAAATAGCCTTACGCGTGTTTCCACGCGTCTCTCTCATTTATGCAAACTATCATCTCTCTTGCGTGTCCAACCTCTCTCTTATACATCAATCCATCAATTTTTTTATTTTCTTTCAATCACTGTATCTCTTCTCCGGCGACGTTTCTTTTTTCGCCGTTGTTTCTATTTCTCGCAGTCACCAAGAATTTTCATCTTCTTTTACGGTATGGAGTTGGTTCTTTTAAGAGTCGGTCGGTTTAGTTTCATCCGCGTTTTTCCGGAGTTTTCTTGAGTCTAATGAAATCTTAGGTCGATTTTGTTTGTTTTTGTGCTCCTAGTCACCGTCGTTGGTTTTAAATCTACAGTTTCTCCGTCGTTTGCAAAAAAACCCGTCCATTCTAGATTAGTCGTTTCTTCTTCCCAGATCTTGGACATTCATAAATCAGCATAGATCGATATTTTCGTGTTGGACATTCACAAATGAGCATAGATGTATACTTTCGTGTTTGCATGTTCATAATTTTGTTGCGGCTCCAATAACTAACTAAGTTCTTCACCTTTTTCGCCAGGACCATGGCGGATCTAGACCTTCCTGCTAGATTATTCGCCGAACGAGAAAAACATGTGGGTGAGCGTGTTAACCAGTACTTCAAGCTACACATTATTAAAGCTGTCCTGAAGGCTTTACAACCGACGAAGCTTGAATTGATTCGGCCGTGTTTTGGGAAATTGCTTGATTCACATTGCCATTGTTTATTCATCGGAAAAAGATAACTTTCACGATACAAATAAAGATGTAAAACATTTTTTGGATCTTTACAGATAGATCTACAAAGTATAGATGCAGATCTAAGGATATTTGTGGAAATGGGTCAAGATTTAGAGAAATACACTATAATGCCAAAACAAGAAATTTTAGAGTGAAAAGGAAGAAGACGATGGAGCATAGCCTATGCATGAAATCAATCAAAACATGTTTTTTTCCTGGGAAAAAAATTTGAATTTCAAAAAAAATTCTCAATTAGTTAATGAATTAATTTATCTATAAATTTAGATACATGTTCATCTACTTTCATAGAGTCATATATCGAACTATAAGTGCTACATTTATTAATACATATCTACGTTATTAGGTTAGTGGTTTAAATTTTCTAATTTTCGTCCATAAATTTTTGTTATAGATTCAAATGTAGGTGTCTAAATACATTTTCTATTGGACATGCACAGATAAAGTTCGGTGGTGGGTCATGTAAGGATCATTTATTAGTTCAACTGGTTGGCATTTATGAATTGTCAGAATGTTATTTCACTTACTCGTAAAGCCGTGTTGGTACCGCCCACGCGCATATATTTCACGAGCTCTGGTTTTTCTGTAATAAGTATGTAAATCAGACCCATTTTCACCAATTATTATTCTCTTGTTAGGGACAAGTCAACCATAATGTCGAATTCCTAATTTATGTTCCCATTTTTCCTTCTGCACAAATTCACCCTAATAAAAATCATGTGTATCAAAAAGTAAGGAGTTGAAAACTTACACCAATGTACTTAATCTAATCCCATTAAAATTTTTTTTAACTAATTCTCACACCTCTCTCTCTCTCCTTTGCTTATCCCTCTTTTTTTTTCCTCTTTTTTCTTTCTTTCCAGCAAATTTCTCTGTTTTTCTGAATATGGCTCCAGAAATTTCTGTGTACGGTGGAGTAAAAATATACAAAAGAGATTTCACTGCCCGATTCCATGACCAATATGAAAACCGCAACGCAGAAAATAAAGAACCCAAAACAAATCATCTTTCTGCAGGAACTTCCAAAACAAATCATCTTTGTGCAGGAACTTTGAAGAAGAGGGGGCAGAAGGCTGAGGAGGATCGAGTGGAAACCGATTCTGACCTTCCGGGCAATGAGATCTACGGTTTTACGAACGAGATCAAGTCACTGGAAAACTTCTTGTTGGATCAGAAGGTTGACAACGAGTTCAAGAGTCTCGTGATTGTTGGAGAATATGGTGTTGGGAAGACAGCATTATGCAAGGTGATCTTCAATAATAAATATGTGAAGAGTGTTTATGCCCCGAGGATTTGGGTTTCTATGCATAGTAATGAATCTAAGGAACGACTTGATGGGAAGATATGTGTGTTAAAGAAGATCTTGACAGGTCTTGGAGTTAAAGATTTGTTGGCAACGATCAAAACAGAGGCGGAAGAAGAGCACAGAATCAGGCAGGAAGTTGGAGTAATTGAAGGAGAGACGACGAACGAGAAAGAGTTTTCTGTTCTGCTCTATGCACTTCATTTGAATCTGAGGTGGAAGAAGTTTCTGATTGTATTTGATGATGTGCGAGACGAGGACAATTGGGACGAGAAGCTCGATGAGAAATTCAAGGAGGGTGAGAAATGGGGGAAGCATCTTTCAGATGGATTCCCTAAAGAGTCTGGTGGGAGAGTCATATACACGACCAGGGAAAAGAAACTGGCACAGAAGCTAGTTGCAGAAGAACATGAGATACATCGTCTTTGGCCTTTGACTGATTCTGAGAGTGTCTGGAACATATATAAAGAAGCGCTCATAGAGAATGAAGAAGAGCCGCCAAGGAACGACGAGAAATGCATCATTGAGCTGATGAACAAGTCTCGTGGTCTTCCCTTAGCCGCTAGACTGTTGGCCACGCTTCTTCCCGTGTTTCTTGACGGTGAAAAAGCTGACCAGAAAGGTTATACCCATGGACCAGCCGACTCAGCCAACAACCCCACTTCATAAGAGAATCGACCTACTCAATCTCAGCAGGCTTGAGAAGATTGAAGAGCCGTTTTCCATTATCTTATCATGTTTGCTTTTGTTTTTCATGATTTCTTGTTTGATGTTGTCTCTTTGTCTTTCAGTTGTATCAATAATCAGAATCTCCAAGTAGAGTTTTCAATGCCACACTATGTTTCTTGACTTTGGTGTCTGAAAATGTTGCACTTTTAACTGAAGAAACCATAAGTGATAGTTACGTGATTTAGAGAAGATAGGTTACATGGAACGTCAGACATGACACATAATTAAGCAACAAAACCAACTGTAGATTTGACAGTTTAGAGTCGAATGATTACAAAGGCTCAAGTTGTGTAAGAGGGGAAAAGTAAGGAACATTGAAGTTAATTACTTAAACTCTGTGCATATATAAATATATTGATCATCTGGACACAATTATTCTGCCTCTAGCATTCTCCTCTGTGGTCTGGAATTGGTCTCCAAGGCCAAAATGAGCCATCAATAGCCAAACAAAGCTGATGAATTCCCCTCCATTGCTCAGTTGCGCTACATGTTGTTTCGGGTCACAATAAGTTGCTCCATAGCAAAGCATCTCCACCCAGACTTTGCTCACTATCTCCCACTTCACTTCTTCTTCTTCCTTACTTAGCTGGTTAAGCGCATTTGCTAGTTTACTTGCATCAGCTAGCACATTCTTGCGTTGATACCTCTTGCCTTTTTTTTCGCTACATTCCTCGACGGAAGATAAAATCTCTTTGCAGAGCCGCTCTTGGTCTGAATCCACACGGTACTTCTTCTCCAAGTACTTTTTAGCTTCTCTAGAGTTCTTAACTTCTGCTATAGCTTCCATAAATCTTTTCTTATCGATTCCTGCAACTGTCGACATCAGAGCAGGCTGAACGAATAAGAGGTACATCATGTAGTCTGAAAGGATTTTGCTGAACTCTCGGTTACATTGACTCTTCTCAGTGGCTTCCTCTGTTCGGTATAAGAGCTCTGTAGCAATATGCCACATAATAATGCTCTGATCATAGTCTGCTTGAGTCACGTAGCTTAGAAGTTTTCTGCGGAGTGTCCCATTTATAGCTTTTCCTATTGATGTATCCCGCAGCACCCACTCACCCCTTGTCGAATATATGTCATTGGCGCTCTCTGCCCTATCAGCATCTTGAGATCTACGCTTAACCTCTTCAAATATGAACTCCCACATCTCTTTTGTGATGCGATCACTTGATGTATAAATCATCCCGTTGAGCTGATCTGAGATACCAAAAAATTCCAAGACATAGTAGATAATTGGGATTCCAAACCAGAAACTCAGAAACAGCTTCAGTGGGTAAAGTGCATAATACAGGTTTGGGTTGTTCTTTGATAATCGAGAGATGAAATTGCTCAACCTGTTGCGAGCGCGATGAGTCCCATATATTATGTTCCTGAAACAGAACCCGATTCCTCGGAAGAAACAATTGAAGGCACGATCAATACACAAAGAGTGAATGAAAGCGTCAAAGAAACGGTGAATGTATCCGTTGGTATTGTGGATTCTCGTAGACTTCAGTCCCAGAGAGTACCCAATCAGGTTGTATGAGTATATGTATTCTGACCATCTGCGAAATATAAATTTTCTATCAGAAACCTGACATTTGCCTTTTACTTTGTCTTTGTGAGAACAATCGTAAGGCTCCCACTTCAGCTTCCTGAAACTGAGGATCCAATTGAGAAATCTATCGACCGGGGTGCCCTTATCTTCCTCATCCTCCTTTGGCTTCCAAAATCTGGCAAATGTCCAGTCAGAGACACAGAAGATGAATATAGCAACCAAATCAAGTGCTATTCCACCTATGAGCAAGACGTAAGTTAGGCCGATATCAAACTGGTCATATTCAGATTTCTTCATCGTTGCGAAAATGCAGAGGGATGACACAAGGGATGCTAGGGCAATGAGGCGGAAAGAAATTCCAATCCAGGTATGCAGAATGTTTACTTTGGTGTAAAAGGTGCCATAGATGAAGCTGAGCTCTACCTCTAAAACCCTCAAAGCTTCCTCTGGTGTTGATAAGCCGAAGAATTCTTTGCTGTTGTTCAACTCCTCAGATTGAGAGCTAAGCATGAGATCAACCACAAGACCTTTAAAGATATTGAAGTACTTATACGCGTATTGGACAGCCTCGAGATCCGTCAGCTCTGTATTTGGCCTCACGAAAACCTTGGGTCGTTGACCTTTTTCAGCCTCCTCGATCCTAATTATCCGGGTAGGCTCTTTATGCACCTTCCTAATTGAATACTCCTCCATGAGCCTTGCGTAATCCGGTCCAGGATCAGGCTCTCCAAGCATCGAGTCCTTGAAGGTTTCAAGACTCGCTCCACGCAACGCCTTTATCCTCTCCACATACTTGATGACTCCGGCTACAAGCATGAGCGATGTAGGTACCAAAAGTCTGTTTGGAATCGAGAGAAAAAAGACGTAGAGAGTGATGATTGCTTGGCAAACAAGGCCGAACAAGCTCCTGAGCCAAAGGTCGTTGTCCTCAATAGCAAGAGCCGTAATAGTATCAGGACCACCGAGGTGCAAGAGAAGAAAAGTTGCCCAGAAAGCTAAGAGATCGGTGTTCTTGGGTTGCGGTTCGCTTCCTTGATTATCTGAGATCTGTCCCACCGCGTACTCTGCTGCCCAGTTGGCTAAAAGGTAAGCCGACCAAATGAGCAACCGGAAAAAACGCCGGTGAGTTCGTTTTCTGTTTGGGGAGAGAAGAACCAGGATTGTCTGAAGGGCAAGACTGAGAATCACCAAACCACGAATGTTCCATTTGTCCCACAGCTCCTTCACTTCCTTCGGTATTGCCTCACCCATGCTTACTTCCCTCCACTGAGGTTTGAATTAATTTTTCACGGAGGTCTTCTTAGTTGTTAACTATGATTTCGGTAAGAATACTTTTGCTCAGTTATTATGATATGAGAATTATGCTCACTGTCCTTCCCCCCCCCCCCCCCCCCCCCCTAGTTTTTTTTTTTTTTTATCAACCGTATATGATTCAGTTTTGTTCAAAAAAATCAAAAAAAAAAATAATAACTAATTGGAATTTTTATTTTATTATAAAATAACTAATTGGATTGCCCGACCATGTTGGGAAATTAATTAACGAATGACTTTGTGGAGTAGCCATACTTTTGGTTGAAAATGTGATATATGGCATTTTTATTAAATATTTAAAGTGTATTACCATCTTCGTTTAAATCCAAATATAGCTGGAAAAGAAAATACAATGTCATGTTATGTAGAAATAATTGATAAATAATTAGTATTTTTTTTTAAGTGACAATGTGTCATTTTTTTAACCTCGCCATTAATTAAAAGGACTCCCTATTTGTTGATTGGTTATACACTACAGATAGGAAGATAGCATCGTACTCCATCCGTTTCGTTTTACTTGTCGTTTTAGAGTTAAAATTTTGTTTCATAATAGTTGTCGTTTTAGGTTTTCGATGCAAATGTTTGGTGAAAATTCCAGTTTTATCCCTACTGTTTTAATGTTTCGGCCAATGAATTTTTTTATAAAATATATTAATAAAAGGTAAAACAGAAAATTTAATGTTTTTCTTAATTTGTGTGAAAAAACCTTAAACGACAACTAAAACGAAACGGAGGGAGTACTATTTAAAAACATAAGATAAAATACTATTTTGTAGAGCACAAAATATGTGAGATGACAAAAAAAGGTGGAAAACATTAACTACTCTCAGAAAAAATGGAAAACCCCAAAAACCTATTTTTAAAAATATATTGGTGAGAAAAGTGTAAAAGTTAAAGGGGTTTTTCAGTTCTCAAAAAATAAATAAATAGTTTGCAATATATTTCATTTACGAATTCAGTCTGTTTCCACTAAAATTATCTTTGTGTGGTTCCTTGCATTTGTATTCATCATCATTGATAGGCTTGCGCATTACGGGTTGGGCAAGCCATCCTTCCCGTACTCGACCTGAGTTTTTTTTTTTGTTAAAATACTCGACCTGAATTACTCGAACTTTTCTAATAAAAAGTAATAAAATGCTTGGGTCAAGAAACTTTTTTCAACGGTAAAGGCTGGATATCCAAAATAACTATTCCTAAATATACTCAAACTTACTCAATGTTTTTAAAAATTGTTCAAGAGATTCTAAAATTGTCCAAAATTTCACAAAAAATCTTATTACTATAATATTAATAAGGGAAAATTGGAAATAAAGGATAAATATTTAAGTATTTGTCCATATATGAATTCTATGAACAAATATCAACTATTCCTAAACTACCCCTTGCATAAGATTGAACCAATTGTTTCAAAAATAATTAAGAAAAATATGTATTAAAATGATAAAGAAGACATGAAGATATATAAAATGTCAAAAATATATGGTTTTGTTTTCGTTTTAGATGGATAAAATTTGATCTATAAAGTTTAGAATATGTTTTCTGAAATTAGAATGTATATTCTATACACTCTACATGTTCTACAAAATTTAGATTATGTATTCTACACACTCTACATGTTCTACAAAATTTAGAAGTCATTTCTGTTCTACGGTATTTAGAATACTAGTTTCTACGACTTTTAGAATACATATTATATACTTTGTTCTTTGTTCTACAAAAATTAGACTATGTTTTCTAACATTTACTCATGTTTTAAGAATGTTAGAAAACATATTCTTAAGATATTTTTTATTCTATAAAAATTAGAAAGTACATTCTATCTAATTTAGATTTTAAAAAAAAATCTTAAAATATGGAAATTGAATATAATGAATTTGATTACATCTACAAATTACAGAAGTTGAATTCTGAATACTTTAAAATTCTTTATACCTAAGTGAATAAATTATAACACAAATTAGAATTTTTCTTTATACTTCACACTTTTTTCTATAGATTACGCTTAATTTCTTGTCTCAAAACCCGGAAAATTAGTTGAATTTTGAATACTTTAAAATTCTTTATACCTAAGTGAATAAATTATAACACAAATTAGAATTTTTCTTTATACTTAACACTTTTTCCTATAGATTACGCTTAATTTCTTGTTTCAAAACCCGAAAAATTATAGTTGCGCTCCATAAAGAAACTGAAATCAAGGGAGTGAGATAGAGAGAGAGAGATTGAAGAAGAAGAAGAAAAAAAAAGTTATTTAATATGACGTTATTAGAGAGGAGAGAACAATTACGAAAGCTTAACTTTGATGAGCAAGAGAATCAAAGAAGAAGAAGATATGAAATTATCTACGGCAAAACAAATAATGGAATGTAAATAAATGTTGATTTTGTCCTATATTTTTTCCAAATTGTTTTTAGAAAGAAATCAATTTAATTTTGAATTTTTTTAATAGTTTAGTAAGATTATAAAAGACTGGGGGCATATTGAGATTTTAATTATATGAAATCATATATGACCAATATTAAAGTATATATGATCAATCATGAATATAGAATGCATAGATGGACAATAGTTTAATTATTTGTCCTTTATTTCCAATTTTCCCATATAAAATTATCCTCAATTATTCATGCAGATAGTAATTTTAATAACAAAAATTATGCGTTTCGGTATTGATTTTAACTACCCGACTATACTATTACTCATATTATTTGATCCTTATATTAACGAATATACTTTTACTAGTAATTTCTAAAACCCAAGATACCCGCACCCGACCCTTAGAGCACCCTTATCCATGGGCTCTTAGATGAATCTTAGCCAAATCTTAAGCTAAGATTTGTGAAGAAAGAGCTCTTATATAAGAGCTTTTAGGTTTATATTTAAGCTTTTTCTTCACAAATCTTACCTTAACATTTAGCTAAGAGCCCATGGATAATGGTGGTTTTACCGGCCATATATACCCTTAATGCACATGGTTAATTAATACCCTTTGATTTCTTAATTGTACACTTCTAAATAAATATAGATTTTGAGGCCAAAGGTCTGGAATTTATTTATTTGTTTTACTATCAATAAAATAAAGATAGACGGGAACAAGGAAGATATAATAATTCATATTTAATATCAATACCCTCCGTTGAGGCCTAATCAATAGTTTAAAATCCTTTTTTTTTTTTTTTTTTTTTTTTTTACATCTTTGGATCGACAAGGCTCGATCCATAGTCATTCCCTACTACGCGGGGTAACGCGACTTAGTGGAGTCGAACTCCGGTGGGGAAGACGGAGTCAAATGGACTTAACCACTTGACTAAAGGCACATCCCCCAATAGTTTAAAATCCTTAGATTCTTTAATTTGTATTATTTCTAAATAAATAAAGATTGGGAGGCCAAAAGTCTTGAAAGGTATCATTATTTATATACTATCAATAAAATAAAGAAAGACTTGAATGACGAAGACATATAATTTTAAATAGGGAATCAAGTCATATTTAATACTGCTTTTTGTTTCAAAATATATACTCCCTCCGTTTCAGTTTAGTTGTCGTTTTAGGATTTAAATTTTGTTTCATATTTTTTTTTTTATCATCCGAAATTAATTAACACTCAAAAAAACCATTCCCGAGGAATGTTGTTTACATATGTGATGTGACGCGGTTCTGTACGAATTTTTCGTGCCAGAGAGTCTGCTTTGACATTTGCTCTACGAGAAATTAAAGATAAAGAAAAACTTAAGAATTCTTCCTTGTCGCTCTGAAAATTCCTCCAAATACATTGAAAACGCCGGCCATTCGGTTGGAGAAGACACCATTCGGTTTCATAATAGTTGTCGTTTTAGGTTTTCAATGCAAATGTTTGGTGAAAATTCCAGTTTTATCCCTACTATTTTAATGTTTTGGCCAATGAAATTTTTTATAAAATATATTAATAAATGGTAAAACAGAAAATTTAATGCTTTCTTAATTTTTGTGAAAAACCTTAAACGACAACTAAAACGAAACGGAGGGAGTACTATTTTAATTAAAACACATATATTAATTTTGAATTATATTTAATACTCCTATTATTTAATATTTAATTTTCATCTCGAAGCCCCCTTGGCCCATTGGTTGACCAAGTGTTAATTAATGCTTCTACACCGAGAGGTCTGGGGTTCGAGTCCCAGATATTGCGATTTATTAATAAATTTGCAAATTAAAGGAGGCAAGTGTGCAGGAGATCTCCAGCGAAGTACAATTATAGCCGTTCGCCAGGATTCCACGCAGGGAGAGAAGTATCGTCAGGTCGTAGATCATTGAAGGTGTCCATCAAGAGCATGGAGAATGAAGTGTCGTCTGTCGTGGATCTAATAAGGGTCGGAAGGAATTGTCCGTTGTAGAATCGTCTATATAACAGTTCTTATAATTTGCAATAAATAATAAATCTAGACGTCAAAAAAATATTCCATCTCGAAGGACGCAGACCTAATAAATCTCAAAACATATTTTACTAAGTCAATGCAACTAATAACCGTATAATCCCACGTTATTGCTGTCTTTGTCTGCTCGTATGTGGAGATTACTTCTATCCATAATACATCTCAGCACGTTATCACTACGTCTCCTCTTTCCTAGAAAAGCCAAGTACTTCAAATTTTATATTTTTTATAAATTATTGGTTATATTAAAAACTGAAAAAAATCCGTGGTGAATCATAAATATATAATAAATACTTAATTTGTTCCTTTGCCAAAACGATTAGTTAATTTTAATTTTCTTTTGTTGCACAAAGTAGTGTATTTTTTAATTTTTTTTTTTCAGAGAGACAAGGAATAAATCTCAACTTCTATTTATCTTTAATTTATCGTAGTGCAAATGTAAAAACGGATAATGTAGGAATGACTTTTTTGAATTTTAATTAATTTCGGATGACAAAAAAAAAAGTGTTTCGTTTTAAAGTTTTGTTTTTTTCTCATAAATAATGTCGTTTTGTATTTTCACTGAAGAATTTTAAATAATAATCATTTTTTTAACCTTCTTTTCTTAATATATTAATAAGAGAGATGATTTTTTTAATGTATTAATAAAGAATATAGTAAAACTTTTAATAATTTTTTTAATATATGTGAAAAAGTATATAATGAACATTTTTTGTGAAACATTATAATGAATTATGAAAAATCGAGTGACATTAAATAGGTGTAAATCGGCTCGTAAAATTTGTTAACAACATTACACATGCCTCATTAGTATATGCAACTTGAAAAAAATATATATAAAAATCAGCGATAGCATTATCTTTTTTGTTTGCTGAGAGCATATTGTTTTTTCTTTGATTTTTCTTTTGTGAAGTGGTTGCATTTTCTTCCAAATTGAAACAGAGGAAGCCATCCACATTCACAATTTGTGCTGATTTAGGTAAGCATCTTGGTTGTGGAATGAACCCATCACTACTTGTTATTGACCGACCCAAGATCCATGAGCATCCTCTCACGCTCCTTTCCAGAGAGGTTTCCTTCATCTGCAACGCTTGTGGGACAAGAGGCGAGAGATCTCCGTATGTATGCCTCTTATGTTGTTTCATGATACATGAAGATTGCATCGAGCTTCCCCGTGTTATACGCACAAATCGTCACCCACACCGCCTCTCTCACATATTCTCATTTGACTCGGAGAAGAAGTTGGACTGCAGAATTTGTGGTGAGGGTATTGATGGTAGATATGGGGCTTATTCATGTCTTATATGTTCTATCTCATATATTGTTCATTCAAGATGCGCAACAAGAACAGATGCGTGGGACGGCAAGGAACTCGAAGGAGTTCCCGAAGAGGAAACACTGCCTGAGCCGTACGTGGTGACAGGCGACGAGAGAATTATACATTTCAGTCACGAAGAGCATGAGCTGAGACGCATCACCAATGATTATGATGATGGCGATGCACACTGCTACGCTTGTAATCTCCATGTCTATCCCGACCCATTTTACAAATGTGGTGAAGTGAATTGTGGTTTCATTCTTCACCAAACATGCGCTAACCTTCCTCGGGAAACCAGGATCCCGATCCATCCATACCCACTTACCCTTCTCTACAAGGTGGACAACTCCATTTTCAAATGTGCATCTTGTAACCACTTTTCTAACGGTTTCAGATACTCCTCTTCCAAGTACGACTTCAATGTTGATACTAAATGCGCCTCAATCACTGAACCGTCTCTAGGTGGAGGTCATCACCATTCTCTTTATTCGAACTCCAACTACACATCCTGTTGTGGTTGCGACCAAACAGAACCTACTCCACTAAGTTGTCCAGACTGTGAGTTAGGTTTGTGCTACGTGTGTGCCACCTTGCCCAGTAGAATACCTTACGGAGATGACGCACATCCGCTTTCCCTCAAACATGGTGGAATATTGTCTAGTCAGCAAAATTACTGGTGCGACAGCTGTGAAACGCAAGTAGATACTCTCGAAAAATTCTACATGTGTTCCACCAGCTGTGGAACTGTTGTTCATACCAGATGTGCAATTGGAGGACATCTAAGAAATTTGAAGGCAGGAATCGGTTTCAACATAGACCGCTACAATTGCAAAGTTGTTCTCAATGATCAAGTAACCCGACCCTGTTGCAGCCAGTGCAAACTTCGCAGCCAGGGACTATTAGTGTTGAAAATCTGTTCAGCTGGTGTTGAAGCTTTCATTTCTTACTTCTGTTCCATTGAATGTGTACAGAAACATGGCCACATTGACAACATCGACATTGACCCGCGACAGCGACCAGTAATCAACGACACGTTTTATTGTTCATTTCCTACTCAGCAATCAACGACCATTTACAGCGGCATCGACTGCGACAACAACAACCATATCGACTGCGACAACAACAACGAACAACAACTACCGACCAACAACTAACGACTACAAAACAACCATGTGACTTTGAATTTTATCTTTGATGATTATGAAATAAACATGATTTTAGTCTCTCGTAATCGCCAGAGACTACGAAACAAAGCCAGAAGCAGTTACCTTGATGTTATGCAATTTATTTTCTCCCTTTCATGTACCGTGAGTTTCTTTAACTGATTCCTTTGTTTCAAAGATAATAAACGCAAATATTTGTGAAAAAAGTCCAAATAAATGATACAATCATTTCGTTTATACAAAAATAAAATAAAAATTCAAAATGCAACTACTACAAAAACTGATACACCTAAATACTGATACTTGCCAGTTACTCGCTAATCTGTTCAACTTAGACGAAAGCTACACAGTGAGCTTTATTAACACAAAAACAAACAGACAAAAAAACTGGAAAGCTTAGTAGGAACTCTCCATTGGTAGGTTCGGACAATTAGAAATCTCTATTGGACATTTCTTTAGTGGGTATCTTTAAAACTTTTAATAATTAATTTTAAGTTTATTTATTTAAGAGTGGTTTTAAAAGAGCAAACCTTTTATTCACCCTTTTTATTTTAACCAATCAGAATTCGCCATATAATAAAAAAATTAAAATTATTTAATTATTAAATTTAATCCTTAACCACTTTTTATAAACTCAAACCGATATATAATCTCGTTTAATTACAAAATCTAAACCCTAATTTTTCTTTGTAAACTCAAACCGCCAATTAAACTCGTTTAATCGTAAAAAAATCTAAACCGTAATCGTATTTTCTAAACCCAAACCGATATTTAGCCTCGTTTAATTGTAAAATCTAAATCCGTCCCAAACCGATATTTAATCTTATTTAATCATAAAATCTAAACCCAAACCGATACATAATTTCGTTTTGGTGACAAATTAGATTTTATCATTAAAAAAATATATTATTATTAGCTGGTAGATTGTGATTGGCTGAAATAAAAGGAGTGAATATAAGGGTTCACCCAAATATATATTTTTTTCAAAATGTGTAAAAGTGTCAAGTGTCAACTTAGAGACACTTTTTCACATTCTAAAGACACTTTAATTAAATAATATTAAAATTAATTTTAAAAATATTTAAAGACACTCACAATAAATAACTAATGGAGATGGTCTTAGGGATTTATAAACAACTAAAATTGAAGTTACATAATTTATAAACAGGTTGGATTAGGATGTCAGAAACTATGCTTTAGGTTGGCTAGTCCAAAAGCTAACTCATTAGCACGAGACATAGCTAAGAGTGTGGCTCGGGATGGTCGTTTCAGATCGTATCTAGCCATCGGAGGTTAAGCTTGGCTGCACTCTCGCATTGAAGAAGAGTGTCGTTCTTAATTTTGTCTTTGCCTATTTTTGGTTTTGGCTCGTGTTGTCGAGCTCTGTATTTCTTAATTTTATGACTTTGTCTTAACAAGTCTTTTATTTAACTGAAATTTATCTAGTTTGACACAAATTTGAAAAAAATAACTAGATAAATACTCAAATATTGTAGTTTACTATAATAACACAATTTTTGTTAAAAGACTAAATACCGATTTTATTTTCAATTCTATTAAAATATAATAATTAAATTAAATATAAAATTAGAAAAAATAGAAAACGAACAAAATATATAAAACAAAAAACAAAATTGAAAAAAAAAATATAAACAGAACAAAAATACAAAATGAGAAAAAAATATAAATTGAAAAAGCCAAAAAAATATAAAACGGAAAAAATAACATAATCATATATTAACAAGGAGACTAATATAAAAAGTTTATCGCGGTAAGAATATGTTTGTCGTTATCTTATTGTGCAGATTAAAATTCTATTTCATCAATAAAACTGTCATCATACGACAGAATTTTATAACCTATATGAAATCTGTCGTAATGTAAAAAAATCTGTCATAACATAATACATTTCGGTTGTGAGTTTATGTCATTCTAGCAATTTATATTTCTTATATAACAAACCGGTTAGCACACTCCAGATTTTTGTTTAAAAAAAACTGTCATAACATAAAATAAATCGGTGATCCTACTTTACGGCAGATTATTATCGAAAACTATAAGTCTCCCCAACATTTTTAAATAAATCTGTCAAAATTTTGAAAGTATGTGGTATCATCGTAAAATAAGTCTGTCGTGGAAAAAAAATCTGCTACATATTAAATATTTGTCGTAACCTATTTTATGTAAGTCTGTGGGAGGAAAAAAAATCTGTCGCAAAAAATCTGTCGTAGACAAATAATCTGTCGTGAAAAATAAACATATCACAACTAACCCAACAGACTTTTTAAATAATTGTTTTTTCAATATTTTATCCCAAGTTTTTTTTAATATATTTAAGGGTAATTTCGACTATTTTTTTTCCTAACAAAGAGAAAAAGTGATTTTGGTCATGAAATAACTCATTTAACCCCCAATTTTTTTTGAGATATTCTAGTAATTAAACTCATAATTTGGATTAATCTAATAATTTTCTTTTTATTTAATTCAGTATTTGATGACAAAAAAACATGGTAGTAGTATACAGTAGAATCAATTTTTAAAAACGTAAAACCGTGAACCATTCTCTATTTTTTTTTTCTTGAATATCTCGTCAACTAACGATTTTTTCGGAAAAACGGTCTATTTCCCCCCGAGAAGTATCGCATCATAACAGATAGAGCCCAATCTATGACCACGTGTCAGATGTCCCCAAAACAATATTTGTCAACCTATATCTCTCCGGATCTATAGTTTTCATCTATTTTTCCATAAATCTGGGTTAAATCGGTTTACAAACTAAATCTAATAGAAAACCAATCAAACCGATACCAAACCACTTATGTCAAACTTTCTTTTGATATGGAAGGTTTCAATAATTAAAACAAAAAAAAAAATTTAAAATTACAGCACCTTTTTCGTCTCTTCTTCATTCTTCATCTTCAAATTCCAAATCTTTTTGAAAAAAATGAAGCACCGTTGACAATCTCCAGTGCCTTATCCACATCTCTGTTTTTGCAAACACCATTAATCACTATGTTGTTATTGAAGATAAACACGTTCAATTGCAACGTTGCAAATACAACAATCTAATTAACTCAAATCAACATCTCTATTATTAAATTTGTTTTATTGAATTATCTCTCTGTTTGTTCGATTTCTCATCTTAAAATCAATCGGGAAACAAATTACAAAACCCAGAAAAGAATCAACACAAACCATCAAGCCGACAATGGTGGATTCAACGATGAATTCTCAATTTGGATGGGATAATGTCGGGTGGTCTCGATTCGGGTTTAATCAAAGCCGAACTTTAATGAAGCACCAATAGTGAAGCAGATTAGGGCGGAGAGGAGGAATAAGAAGAGGAGGGGAGCCGCTGCAAAATAGATCTATAGCCACCATCACCGTTCACCGAAAAGAAACGAAGAAGAAAGCAAGCCATCGTGTTTTTTTTTCTTAATTATTCAATAAAAAATTACCCAAAAATATTATACAATTAATTAAATTAAATGTATTTGGTTAAATCGGGTCATCAACGGGTAAAATTGGGTTAATTCTGGTTATAATTAGGTTTAGTTGGTTTGTTTATCGGTTTTGAATATAGTAAACCGATTAAACCCAGTTCCGTGTGGTTTTAGCTCTCGAACTATTGAATCGGGGACATTCAGGTATTGAACTTTCAATTCGCGGGGAAATAGGAATAGAACTTTCATTTCATGGACATTGGGATCGGGGTTAAAGTTTGGGCTCTATCTGTTGTGATGCGATACTTCTCGGGGGGAAATAGACCGTTTTTCCGATTTTTTCATACTATATTCGTAACCCATGTTCAGTTACTTTTACAACCCATAGTTGATGAACATGGTTTGTTTTTGTATAAATGAAAAAGAAAAAGAAAAGAAAGACCGACTTTTTTAATTTTGCAGTCAACATAATCGATTTAAGAGATATCCATCGTCGTGGAACGTGCAACGTGCATCTCCGTGATAAAAAAACAATAGGAAAATGTACAGCGCAATGTACGAAATTAAATCATAGATAAATTAGAGACCATACTTCAAATTTGTCAGTGGTGTTTGGTGTTCCCAAAGTTGACATTTAAAGTCGTCTTTTCAAACTTTCCAATCCAAATTTTCGTTTTATTTGGGTTTGGTCATTTTGTTTTAGCTGTCGTTTAATTTTTAAACAAATATATAACTTCAATTTTCTGAAAAATTAGGTTTAAGAATATTGGTTCAAATTTGTACTTATTTTAAGAATAATGAGTCTAACAATACATTTTTATCAAATTAAAATGAGTTTTGTGCCAAAAAAACTCTCGAACTCGTCAATTTTTACAACTTTATCATCCACCTCTGAAAAACTTTTACTTGAATTCTGTTTGTTTGGTTCAGTTTTGGATCGGATCCTTCCTTTCAGCTCTTTTTGTCCATACCTATTAGTACTTAATCTTATAATATTTTTTATTAGTTAAATCAAAAATATTATAATATTAATATACTATATTAAAATTATTAATCAATTTCAGTTTATAAAAGGAAAAACTAAGAAATCTACCACATTTTCCCCAATTCTTTCCAAATCTACCACATTTTCAACTTCCTTTCCAATCCTACCACATTTGATATGGGAAGTTACTATTTTGCCCTCTCTTTCTCTTTCTATGTTTATTTTTTAAATTTTTTTCTTTTCTTTTCTTTCTCTCACTCTTTTTCTCTCTCACATTATTTTTTCTTTTTCTCACTTATAGATATATATACATATATATATCTATGAAGTTTTCTTTTTCTTTTTCTTTTCACATGATTTTTTCTCTCCTACAAAATATAAATCTGGGTTTGAAAATAGTTTATTAGTTATATAGTTTTGGTCCACGACATTAAATCGGCTACACATTTAGATCTGGGTTTCTTCTCATATGAACTTGTCCTCGATCTAATTCTATTACTCATTTGATCTGAACTTGTCCTCGATCTAATTTTAGTACTCATTCGATATGAACTTGTCCCCAATCTAATTATATTACTCATTCCATATGAACTTGTCCCCGATATAATTATATTACTCATTCGATCTGAACTTGTCCATGATCTACTTTTATTACTCATTCGATATGAACTTGTCTTTGATCTAATTCTACTTATTCGATATGAACTTATCCCCGATCTAATTCTATTACTCATTCGATCTGAACTTGTCCCCGATCTAATTATATTACTCATTCCTATGAACTTGTCCCCGATATAATTATACTACTCATTCGATCTGAACTTGTCCCCGATCTAATTATATTATTCATTCCATATGAACTTGTCCCCGATTTTAATTTAATATTGTCTAATATATTAAGAGAGCAATTGTAAACGTGTAGCATTAAATGCAGACTGTTCCCTCTTGTCCCAAGTTGTCCTTTTCTCTGACACACACTTCTCTCTCCATCAAGGGCAATTTCGTCCGGCTTTAGGCATGTGGCAACAAAATGTGGTACATTTGGAAAGCTTTTTCCAAATGTGGTAGATTTGGAATGCCACATTTCAAAATGTGGTAGATTTAGTCAAATTCCCTTTATAAAATATCTAATAAACTATATATCCCAAACCGCTTTTTGTATTTTTTTTTAGCATTCAAACATTTGTATCGTACCGCATATTGTTTTTTTTCACCATTCAACATTATTTTAAACGCTATCTTAAAATTGAGTTTAGTTCATTCACATGTATATTTGTGTGTGTGCGGTTTACTGCGCTTCATCAATAATTGTCATTGCATCTTTCAGATGTCTTTCATGACTTACATGCATGACTGTATTAATAATGATGTAGGACTGTAGGAGTAGGGGCAGGAAATAATGTATCATCTATTTAACATCTCCTACATAGCAAAGTATGAACACCCTAAAAGAAAGTTAGAAAGTATTAACTAATTGAAAAATATAAGCAACTAAAGTAAAAAATCTAAGTGATTGTATCACTAACCTTGGACACTGGTTCCCAATTCTACAAGGTCATCTATTTCATGAACTGTACTAATTGAATATAGGCCTGGACTATCTGCAATTTTGTCGACATTCACGTAGTTTAGGATTTTTAGATATTATTCTGGCCAAACAAATTACATTAGGATTACATATCAGTATATACATGGTTAAGCCGTTTGAATATAGTGTTTTATTTTCATTGATAACCCCGCTAATTTGTGAATGTGTTCTCCTAGAAAAAAAACAGTACGATCAAGAAGAGATAACACTAACTTATATAAAAACTAGAAGGTTGCCCACGCGATGCGTGGGTTTCTTAGTTCATTTTTTTTGCTAAATATTTTATAATTTATGGTTTTGTATAATTTACTTTGTTTGGTTTATGTATTTTTTTTTTTGTTCAATGAGATGAATGTACATTTAAATTACGTTATTTATAGAAAAATTTCTATCTAATCATTGTTAATCATAAGAAAAACAAAAAACTTTCGTTGTTTTATTTTTTGATAAATTTAAAAAGCCTATTTTGGATTTTGATTTACAAACTATTCTAAATGCAATTCTAAATTTTACCAAAAAAATAAAAAATCTTCTCAATGAATTTCTAAGTATTTTTTAGTCTATCAAAACACATAACTCAATTTTTTATTTTAGTTAAATTGTGTATGTTATAAAAGAAACTTCTCTTACCTATGTGTTGATAGAACACTATTTCTAAATTTTGACAATGATTTTTTTGTGAGATAAGTACAACTTGTTGAATATTGTTTCTCATGGTATATATATAACAAATAATATCTTTGACAATCTCCTTTCTAGGTTTCATAATGATAATCTTTTCCTACCAATGTAGCAATGTTGAAAATTGATAGGTCATTCCTTCAATATTTTTGTGAAGTGAATACTATAGAAATAGTTTTTCTCATGACATATATGAAAAAATCTCCTAAATGGTTTTTTGAATTTTGTCTTTAATAGTTTCTTTTTTAGGTTTTGAAGTGATAATTTTTTTTTTAATATAGAAGTTTTGAAATAGTAAGGAGAATTTTTCTCTTTTTACATCATTTAGATCGACAATGTCTGACCTATAACATAATACACGGGGTAACATGACTATATGCTATCTTGTATCATAGTAGTAAGAGAATGAGGTATGTTAAAAATTGGCGGTTTAGTTGTAATACCAATTGGTAAGAGATGATTATCATACATATCATCATTTCTCTACCATTCTTCGAGATTAGCCATAACATTTGCCTCAAACTTTCTACTTTGTAATTCATCTATGAAAAAAAAAATATTTGGACCTTTTGTCCTACCAGTTTTTTTTCGTTAGCCCGATCTTTGATTGGTCTTGCAACCAACTTTACTTCTCATAGTCAACTACTTTCTCCATATACATTCAATCATTTAAAGTTATTCACCTTGTGATGTGAGACAAAAATCTCTTTCTTGAAGAGATGTTAAGAATTGTTTCAATTTTATTTGGAGTAAAAAACGCATGTAACTAAAACTTGATGTAACTATTTTAGAAAAATATTAAACATTAAACATTAAACAATTTGAATCAATCAGAAAAACTAAAGAACAAAATATAAGAGCTAATATGAGTCTAAGATGTAAGTAAGAGTATATATATTAGTACAATAATTGGAAGTTTCAGTTTACCATTACAAATTAAAATTATGAAACTTCAATGCCTAAGTTAATGCTAATTTTAATGTCCATTATCGTTGGTCATTTACTCTTCTTTAGTCTATGTCTCTTTATATTGTAGTCACTAAATAATTTTGAATATGTTTTCTAAAAGTTGGAGGAGAAGTGTATTATTTTGCTTGTCTCAAATTATATTAATTGGGTAGTTTATGGTTTTCATTAAATTTGATAACTAATATGATAAAGTTAACGTTGGTCATTTAGTATTCTTTAGTTCATGTCTCTTTATATTGTAGAGTCATTAAATAATTTTGACTACGTTTTATAAGAATAAAAAAAGTTAATTGGGTAGAAGTGTATTTACCTGTCTCAAATTATATTAATTGGATAGTTTATGGTTTTCCTTAAATTTGATAACTATGAAAAAGTTAATATTATATAGAAAAAAAAATTATTTTTAATTATGTTACTTGATTTTAACTACATAATGATAAGATAAAATAAGGCAAAATCTAGGAAAAAGACAACTTCAAAGTATACAAATTGCTCACATTGTATCTTTGTTTTCTTTTTAGTAAAATAAAAATTTATTATAGAAATTTAGTGGAGACTTTAATTTGAAATGTGCAAATTACATAGTTAATGTAGTTAATCAATTATATGTGAGTGCACCATATGTTATAAATGGTGTGATTAGTCACATAAGTAAGAAAATTAATGCTAATAAGTTAATAAAACAACAACTGAAACCAATTTAATGATATTAATTGAATAAAACGTTTAGGCACATTCAAACGAAAACATCACTACATTGGAATATAAAAGTTAGAGAAGAAGTTATTTTATTTTTTCATTAAATTTGTTAACTTTTGCAAGAAGGAAAAATATTTAAAAATGAATTGTCAAGTAACTCAATAAGAAGAAAGTGAACATTTTAAAGTATTTAATTTATACTTCTTTTTTTGTCAACCACACATTAATTAATAAATAAATAAAAACTAAATTAACTTTCATGTATTAAAAATTTGTAGGCTATATAAACAGTTTAAGTAAAATTTCTTGAACATTTTAAACAATTTAATTTATACTTTCTATAACCATTTTCCAATTATAATTAAAATAGACCAAATTAACTTTCATGTATTAAAAATTTGTAGGCTATATAAACAGTTTAAGTCAAATTTCTTGAAATATTTTGTTAAACTATCTAATTTGCACTTTATATAAAATTTTAAAATTATATTTCAAAATAAAATCTAAATAAATGTTCAACAACTCAAAATTAATAATTATTAGTATGGAGGTTACAAATTTAAAAATAAAATCAAAATAAATGCACACCAACTCAAAATTAATAGTTTATTAGTATGGGGGTTACAAATCTGAAAATATATAAAATAATTTTACTATAAATTACTATTATAAGAAATTCATTATCCACAATATTGGTGTCAAATAAGATTATTGGTTTTATTGTGGTAAATAAATATGAATAAATAAACACTTTGATAATAATTAAGATTAGAAATAAATATTGGTGTCTTATATGAATTTTATTCTCTACATTATATTGGTATTAAAAAGTATGGTGGAAAAGAATCAAAACTTATAATATTGAAGAGTAAAGTAATGGAGAGATATTTATTGATTTAAATTAGAAAAAATTAGTTATGGTATATTAATGTGGATAATTAAGAGATAAAAAAATATGACATATGTCAAGCATTTGAAGTGCCAAATGTAAAAAATTTAGAGCAAGTTTATTGGTTACCTAAAATCAAGTTTATTGGTTACCCTCCATTGGTTACCTAAAATCAAGTTGATCCATAACAAACAAAAAAGAAAGAAATCTTAGAGACGATAGAGAAGGAAAGAAAGCGAGAATTAAAGAGACGATATGATTTGCAATATAAATGAGATATGTGACTTGAAGAGATACATAAAAGCAAAAGAATCAGACAAGAACCGTACTAAAACAGTTCCAATTTCAGATCAACAACTTGGTTGATATATAGCAAGATGAGAAAATAGAGATAAACAATAAACAAAGACGATGCTTCAGAGGAAATTATTTTAGATAAAAGCATTCTTTGGGGTTTCACCTCTGTTATTTATTCAATGCGTACTGAAAAACTAAATTTGAAGAAAAGTGTTACATACCTAAACTAAGAAAAAACATAAATGTGGACTACACATAATATACAAAGTTTTTTTTGCACAATTATAACACACATTCTACAAAACCTCCAAAAATAGCATTAGTTGTTGATACAATAACAATCGAGTCGCCTGACCTTTGTCATACTTGGACTACTTTGTTTGTCGAATCTTTGAAAGAATATAAAGGATTGGTCACATATGCATTCATTAGTACCAAGGAGGTTATGTTCATCCGATTTGATTATTTGTTTTGTTCTTGAAGCTTCCTGCTTGTCCTCGGCAAGGTTGTATGATGAAACTCCGCTATTGATTCCTTTCATACTTTGTTTGAGAGGTATCATACCACTTGTCTTATTTTTGTTTTTCAGGTAACCGTTGGCTAGATAGACTTGTTATTAATGTTTATTGATCATTTGATTGCCTTTGGAAATTGTTGATGATTGATTGATTAGTAAAGAGATTAATTACATGAAAATGAATTAGTTTTGTTTAGTGTTCTATGGCGTAAGGATTACACTTGTTAGAAGTAGCTTTGAAATCCATAAACCATCTCTTAGTCATTATTAGAAGATAAAATAAGGAAAAATCTAGGAAAAAGACAACTTCAAAGTATACATGTTTTCTTTTCAGTAAAATAAAAAATTATTATATAAATTTAGTGGGGATTTTAATTTGAAATGTGCAAATTAAATAGTTAATGTAGTTAATCAATCATATGTGAGTCCACCATATGTTATAAATCGTGTGATTAGTCACATGAGAAAGAAAGTTATTGCTAATAAGTTAATAAAACCACAATTGAAACCAATTTAATGCTATTAATTGAAAAAACGTTTAGGTCCAATCAAACGAAAACATCACAACATTGGAATATAAAATTTAGAGGAGAAGTTATTTATTTATTTTTCATTAAATTTGTTAACTATTGCAAGAAGGAAAAATATGTAAAAATGAATTGTCAAGTAACCCAATAAAAAAGAAAGTGAACACTTTAAACTATTTAATTTACACTTTATATAACCATTTTCCAATTATAATTAAAATAGACCAAATTAACTCTCATGTATTAAAAATTTGTAGGCTATATAAAAAGTATAAGTCAAATTTCTTGAAATATTCTGTTCAACTATTTAATTTACTCTTTATATAAAATTTCGAAATTATAATTAAAAATAAATTAATAAAAATAAATGTTCAACAACTCAAAATTGATAATTATTAGTATGGGGGTTACAAATCTAAAAATACGTAAAATGATTTTACTGTAAATATTATAAGAAATTCATTTTCCACAATAATGGTGTAACATAAATTTTTTGGTTTAATTGTGGTAAATTAATATGAATAATTAAACACTTTGATAATAATAAAGATTAGAAATAAATATTGGTATCTTATATGAATTTTATTTTCTATATTATATTGGTATTAAAAAGTATAGAGGAAAAGAATCAAAACTTAAAATATTGAAAAATAAAGTAATGGAGAGATATTTATTAATTTAAATAAAAAGAGAAATTAGTTATGGTATATTAATGTGGATAATTAAGAGATGAAAAATATGACACATGTCAAGCATTTGAAGTGCCAAATGTCAAAAAATTAGAGCAAGTTTAGAAGAAACCTTGTCATATTTAGGGGTGTCAAAATGGTTAACCCAACTCAACTCAACTCATTACCCAATGAGTTTAGAGTTAAATGAGTTCATGGGTTGACTCAACTCATTTAAGCAAATGAGTTGAGTCAACCCATGAACTCATTTAATTTGATGGGTTAGAAGGTTAAATGGGTTGACCCATTGACCTATTAATGTAATAAATAAATTAATAATTAAAATATAATAATAATAATAATAATCATCATCAACATTACTATTATTTGGCGGAAAAATCACGGATTTACGTTTTTGGCGGGAAAATTACACATTTTTGTTTTGGGTTAAAAATTATAAATTTTTGGCGGGAAAATCACGGATTTACGTTTTTGGCGGGAAAATTACGGACTTATGTTTTTGGCGGGAAAATTACGGATTTACGTTTTTGGCGAGAAAATCATGGGTTTACGTTTTTGGCGGGAAAATTATGGATTTACGTTTTTGGCGGGAAAATTTTACATTTTCATTTTTGGTTAAAAATTATAAAAAAATTTGGCGGGAAAATCACGGATTTACGTTTTTGGCGGGAAAATCACGGATTTACGTTTTTGGCGGGAAAATCTCGGGTTTACATTTTTGGCGGGAAAATTTTACATTTTCATTTTTGGTTACAAATTATAAAAAATTTTGGCGGGAAAATCTCGGGTTTACGTTTTTGGCGGGAAAATCTCGGTTTTACATTTTTGGCGGGAAAATTACGGGTTTACGTTTTTGGCGGGAAAATCACGGATTTACGTTTTTGGCGGGAAAATTACGGGTTTACGTTTTTGGCGGGAAAATCATGGGTTTACGTTTTTGGCGGGAAAATTACATATTTTCGTTTTTTGTTAAAAATTATAAATTTTTTTGGCGGGAAAATCACGAATTTATATTTTGATGGGAAAATTGTGTATTCACATTTTTGGTGGGAAAATTAAAGACTATATTCAATCGGTTTAGAAGTTTTGGTTAGACTCAAATTGAAATCGGTTTAGAGATTTAAATTGGTTTTATTCAATTTAACAAAAATTGATAGGTCAAATGGGTAAACCATTAAAACCATTGACCCATTACAACCCAACTCATTTGATCCATCAACTCATTTGACTCAATAACTCATTTGATCCATCAACTCATTTGAGTCAAAATTTTCAACTCATTAGGGTTCATGGGTTGAGTTGAGTTTTGGTTGACCCATGAATCTTGACCCATTTTGACACCCCTAGTCATATTATAAGTCAAATTTCTTGAAATATTCTGTTCAACTATTTAATTTACTCTTTATATAAAATTTCGAAATTATAATTAAAAATAAATTAATAAAAATAAATGTTCAACAACTCAAAATTGATAATTATTAGTATGGGGGTTACAAATCTTAAAATACGTAAAATGATTTTACTGTAAATATTATAAGAAATTCATTTTCCACAATAATGGTGTAACATAAATTTTTTGGTTTAATTGTGGTAAATTAATATGAATAATTAAACACTTTGATAATAATAAAGATTAGAACTAAATATTGGTATCTTATATGAATTTTATTTTCTATATTATATTGGTATTAAAAAGTATAGAGGAAAAGAATCAAAACTTAAAATATTGAAAAATAAAGTAATGGAGAGATATTTATTAATTTAAATAAAAAGAGAAATTAGTTATGGTATATTAATGTGGATAATTAAGAGATGAAAAATATGACACATGTCAAGCATTTGAAGTGCCAAATGTCAAAAAATTAGAGCAAGTTTAGAAGAAACCTTGTCATATTATATAAGATAATCTAAAAGTATAATCAGAATTGTAAATCAACACAAACTAAATTGAAAACTTATAAAGCATAATTTTTTTTACGATTTTTGCACGGTGAATTAGCAACCAAGTGGTATGTTGTGATTATATATGTATATTTTGACAAATTGTTATTTTACATATAATCCCTACCTAAACGGCCATATATGTCTATAGGCTATACAGTGATATGTTGTACGTTAAGCATATAACATACTTTAGAACACTAATATAGTTTGTTCGCAATTCAGCTTTTGAATTTTTACATCTTAATAGTTTTTTTTTTGTGAAGTAATGTTAAATTATATCAAAAGAACAAAACAACGTATCTGAATTTCACCTTCATATTTCGAGCTTCCATCCCCTCCGATAGTGCTTAACCGATTCCGAATGTTGTTGTCAATGAGTTTGTATCTTGTCAATGATTCTAATAATATTTCATGATTCAACTATTTCGTGATTGTAGTATTTATTATACCACATTGTAATTGTATTACTAGTCAAGCCCATTACCCTTCTAATATTAAATCGCAAAAAAAAATGACCAGAGGACTTTTGATTGAAAAAAAGTCAACGGCTGAATGTTGGTAAATCTTAGTCTCTCTGAATCCAAACATTCATCACAGTAATTAATCAGAAGAAGAAGAAGATGGTACAAGTGATTCCCGCACATATCAAAGATGTCTGGGACGAATGGAACATCAGAGGAATTGTAATTCTCAGTCTCTCGATTCAGACAATTCTCATCATCTTAGCACCATTGAGGAAGAGAACATCCAACAGGTTCCTGGCTTTAGTCCTGTGGTTGTCTTATCTCTTAGCAGATTGGTCTGCAAACTTTGTGATTGGACTTATCGCCAAGAATCAAGGAAAAGAATTGAAGCCAGATGATCCTCCTCAAGACCAGCAGCTCATGGCTTTGTGGGCACCGTTCTTGCTCTTACATCTTGGTGGACCAGACACAATCACTGCATACTCTCTTGAGGACAATGCTCTTTGGCACAGACACTTTCTTGGCCTGGCTTTACAGGCTCTTCCAGGTGCCTATGTGGTAATCCAATCTCTACCTAATCCTCTTTGGGTGATCATACTCCTTTTGTTCATTGCTGGGACCTTAAAGTATCTGGAAAGGACGATCGCCTTGTATCTCGCGAGCTCAGACAAGTTCAGGGGTTCAATGCTCGAGGTTCCTGATTCGGATCCCGATGAGACCCACCGCCCGAGAAAAGATGACTCGATGCCTAACAACATGCAAGAATATGGGAGACAAATAAGACCATTAAGGCTAGAAAAGCCTGCTAGAGATTTGGCACCCCTCGATATCCTTCAGTTTGCTTTCTGGTTCTTCAATAACTTCAGGAGTCTTATGGTCAATAACATCTTTAGCTCTGACCAAAGAGAAGAGAGCAGGGAATTCTTCAGTAAGTTAACAGACGAAGAAGCTTTGAGGATTTTAGAGATGGAGCTCGGTTTTATCTACGAAGGTTTATACACAAAAGTTTCGGTTCTTCATACTTGGGTTGGAGCTTTGACTAGAACCTTAGCCTTGGGATCGCTTCTATCAGCATTCTGCATCTTCCATTACAGAACCAATAAGAGCCATGAGTTTCATGGAGCTGATATCGTGATCACCTACACTTTGTTCTTAGTTGGAATAGCTCTGGATCTTGTATCTCTCCTCATGATCCTGCCCTCAGACTGGACATTTGCTGTTATCAGTAGGATAAACGACGACGAAGTAGACAGCGGCTCAAGGATAGACCCCTTCCTTCACTGGTTCCTCGGTTTTAAGAAGCTGCGCTGGAAGGAGCAAAAATGCTGCGACGGAAAATCCAAACATGAGGTGCTTAACACGCCGTTTCTAATCCAAAGATGGGCAGGAAGCATCAAGCTGTTCAACTTTATTGCATACTCTGTGAAAGCAGATATAGAGAGGATCCATGACGTCAAGGGTAGAACACGTCGGCTTGTGTGGAAAGCCATACTTCACCCTTTCATTTACGCTATCAACACTTTCAGGAAATTGTTCGAAACAATAGCTATTTGGCATCATGATCTTCAGCAGTATATAAGATATGTCATCAATATGTTGTCAAGAAAAAATCCGGTAACTCGTTGTATTATCATTTTTGTTGAGTTCTGGTTAATGATACCTCACTTCTTCACGTTAATTGGCAACTACATTACCGACTTCCTCGGCATTAATGATCTGCTGGATGAGATCATTCTGAGAAGATCTGTACACAGTGAACCCTTGACAAAAGAGCTGTGGGTTTTCATATTTACCCAGCTTAAATCCAAACTTCAGCGTCCAGACAAAGAGAGAAGCAAAACAAAAGCCGGAAGGAAAGGATGGGCTTCTGACATCAGCGAGTTAGGAATGGCGGATACAAAACGACTGGTGCGTTATATAGCAGATGTTGATTACGACCGAAGCCTTATGCTGTGGCATATAGCAACTGAGCTGTGTTACCAAGAAGAAGCGTCCACTAAAGAGAACTGTGATGACCGTGAGTTCAGCAAAATCCTCTCAGACTACATGATGTATCTGTTGATTATGCAGCCAAAGCTGATGTCGGAGGTTGCAGGGATAGGGAAGATCAGGTTTAGAGACACGTTGGCCGAAGCTGAAAAATTCTATAAGAGGCGGCATATTGAGAACTCGAGTGTGAAAAGAGCAAGCCATGAGATTCTTTCGGTCAGGATAGAGATTCATCCAAGGAATGTTAAGGGAAACGAAAGCAAATCTGTGTTGTTCGAGGCTAGGGCACTGGCGAAAGAACTCAACAAGATGCGTGAAGAAAACATGTGGAGTGTAGTAAGCAAAGTGTGGATGGAGTTGCTATTCCACGCAGCATGCAATTGTGATGCTACAGCGCGTATGGAACAGCTTAGCAAAGGAGGAGAGCTCCTCGTTTTTGTTTGGCTAGCATTGGCTCACCTTGGCCTTGGAGGTCAGTTGGGTTCATCAGCAACGGAGATGTCCGAAACAAACTGAATCTAAGGGATATTGATTGAGTTGCATGTATCATTTTCAACTGTTGCTTCTGTATTGAATACTTTGTGCACAACTTGAGCTATCTTATGTCTTTAGTGAAGTAAGTGCCTGGAATCAAATATGAACAATAAGAATAAATTTTCACTTCTTTGCTTGCAACTTTTAGTCAATGACGTTGATAGAAACATGAAGATGTATGTTTAAACTTAGATGTGCAAACTTAGATATGTAAAGCTAATCATATATGTTTAAACTTAGCAAATTGAAAATCTAAAGAACATTTAGAATAATTGGATAAGTATAATTTATCCAGTTCAGGATAAGTTACTGATGACTGATCAACAACAACCCCAATAACCATGTATGACCAGCTAGACCTCCAACATGAACAACTAATTACTAACAATTTGAAAAATCGTAATAGATTAGGATGTGGCAAATAGCAAGGGTTGTCGTTCAACGAACTATTGAGGGATATACTCTTAACACAAAAGTTCTACATTTTTCTTTCATGCTTCAACTCACGTTACCAGCAGCGAAACACTCACCAATAGATGTTTAAATGAAATGAAGGCACTCTCATCAGCCACAATAAAACACATTTTTGAAATACAACCAAGTATCACATAATAAGCAAAGCAAACGCTCCACTCCTCACAAACAACAACACTTGAAAGCCAAACCAGCAAGAAATCTTTGGAAAATTAGAAAGCAAACACAACATAAAGGAAAGACAGCTTGAGAAACCAAAAAACTCACTTCTTGATAGGGCTTGTGCAAGATTCCAATTCCATCAGAGGGGAGAGACTAACTAATTTGCGGGCATTGATACTACTTCTCCAGTAGAAAAGTACACGTCGATGTGTATGGAAGGCTATACTTCACTCTTTCATTTCCACTATCAAAAATCCAGCATCTAGAGAGGCAGGAGATAAGCACAACAAAAGCTGAAAAGGAAAGGATGGGCTTCTGGAAACACCAATTTAGAAATGACGAATCCACAACCGGAACCTTATACTGTGGCAACTGAGCTGTGTTACCAAGAAGAAACATCCAGTGAAGAGAAGTGTGACGACAGTGTCAGCAAAATCCTCTAGGACTAGATGATATATATATATCTTGGTTGGTTATGCAGGTGCAAACGAGTGCTGATGTTAGAGGTCCATCCTTGAGTGCCTGCAATTCACCAATATTCTTTGCAAATTCATGAATATAAGATATAACAGTGCTGTTCAACATCAAACTCAATAACACAGTATGATGATCAAAGAGCCTTTTTTTTTTTTGTCAATCGATCAAAGAGCCTTTAAATGATACATCTTCCTTTTATATTTCGACTCAATTTATCATCAGACAAACACAGACATCAAATCTAGCACTATCATTCATATTAGTCAGCCATAGAAATGGGCTTCTCAATCAATTTGTTGTGAACCAGCCAATGAATTCAAACTTCCACCACACCCAAAAAAAAACAAACGCCAAGAACAATATAATCATCAAAAGTTATTTTCACCAGAAGGTAGATGATGATGAGAGCTAAACAAACAAAGGCCCCATAAGATTTTATACTGTGCTAGAAATTGATAACGAAGAAGTGTATGATACTTTTGCCAACGAAAAGATCACAAATTTCATGGTTATAATCTCTAGCACAGTAAGCTGAACAAATGTATCATCTTCAGCAAAGTTTGAAGTAAACGGACAATTTGGCTCAGAAATTAGGGTTTCGGAAGAGGAAATCGCACTGCCCTCTCTCTCTGCCTAAAATCGGAAGTTTATCGTTTCCGAATCAGCGAGAATTTTCTTCTGCGTTGTCCATATTAGATCGATATTGGTTTTCTTCTGCGTTGTCCATCCTTTTTGTTGTTGTGTGGTTGCTTCCTTATTGTTTTCCAATTGATGGCTTGCTGGTATGGTTTCAACTTTCAAGTGTTGTTGTTTGTGAACAATTGAATTAATGAGTTTTCGAGTGTTTGCTTTGCTTATCTTGTGATACTTTTTGTGGTTCTAAAGAAGATATACAATGTCTACATCTACAAGTGCAGAGAACACAAGGAATTAACTATCTCTTATCTTTCAGACACTTAACTCGAGAAACATTGAAGAAACTCTACTTGGAGATTCTGGTTTATTGATACAGCAGAAATACAAACAGACAACATCAAACCAGAGAAACGCAAACAAGAAACAACAAGCTTGATGACACAATAAAAAGAGGATCTTCAATCTTCTCAAGTCTATAGAGGTTGAGTAGTTTTGTTCTCTTCTGAAGTGAGGTTGTTGACTGAGTCAGTTTGTCCCTCGTTAGAACCGTTCTGGTCAGCTTTTTCATTTTCAAGCAACACAGGATCAAGCTCAGCCAGCAGTCTAGCAGCCAGAGGAAGACCACGAGACTTGTTCATCAGCTCATCTATACATTTCTTGTCGTTCCTTGGAGGCTCTTTCTCTCTCTCTAAGATCATTGCTTCGTATATCTTCCAAACACTGTAAGAATCAGACAGCGGCCAAAGACGATGAATCTCATGTTTCTCTGCAACTAATTTCTTCGCCAGATTCTCATCTCTGGTCGTGTATATGACTCTCCCACCAGATCCTTTAGTGAATCCATCTGAAAGATACTTTCCCCATTGCTTCTCCTCATCGTCCTGAAGCATCTCGTTCCAATTGTCCTCTTCTCGCACATCATCAAACACAATCATGTACTTTTTCCACCTCAAATTCAAGTGAAGTGCATAGAGCAGAGCAGAGAGCTCCTTCTCTTTCGCTGTCTCTCCATCAATTTCTCCAGCTTCCCGCCTATTTGAAACTTCTTCTACTACTTCTCTACGGATGGATTCGAACATCGAATCTTCAACTCCGAGAGCCTTCAAGATCTTCTTCAAAACACATATCTTCCCATCAAGTCCTTCCTTAGATTCATTGCTAGGCATGGAAACCCAAATCCTTGGGGCATAAACACTCTTCACATCATCATCATTGAAGATCTTCTGGCATAATGCTGTCTTCCCAACACCGTGTTCTCCGACAATCACAAGACTCTTGAACTCCTTGTAAACCTTTTGATCCAACAAGAAGTGTTGCAATGATTTGATCTCATTCTCGAAACCATAGATTTCATAAGCCGGAAGTTCAGAATAAGTTTCCACACGATCCTCCTCCTGTTTTGTTTCTTCACCAGTTGTCCTTAACCATTCCTTGTATCTATCAGCGAACCGATGTGTGAAGTCGTTTCTGCCTACACTTGTTAATCCACGCGATGAATCTTCTTGACTCATTTCCAAGCAAAAGTTGGAACAAAAAAAACGATTTGCAGATGAAATCAACAAGTTTTGCTTTTTCTTTTTTTTTTTTTTTCCAGCAAAGAAAAAGAAGCAAGAGGAGAAAAGAAGAGAGAGAGATAGAAAAGTGTGAAAAAATCACTAACAAACAGTTTAATTATATTTTTTTTTAATGTATTTTGGTACATCGAAATAGCCAAGATGAATTCTAAATGTATTTGATATGTTTGTTTTTATATTACATGTTCAGATCGAAGATCCGGTAATTAAAAGAAAATAAAAAACATGTTAGGAATAGTGATCATCATCCTTAACAGGATTGGTCTCGCTATATAACATGCCTCTTTTGTGCGTTATCATGATTTATTTGGGGTATTTGATGGATGGAGAGTAATCGATTCAGCTTGGATCGTAATTGGTAAGAGCATTTGCTTGGCTTTTGTGCGTTATCATGATTTATTTGGGGTATTTGATGTTCTTTTTAGAGTTATTTGAATTTTTGAAATTAGGGTTCATAGTTTCGAAAATTGGGGTTTTCAGTTCTAAGCATTGATAAGGGGTTTTTTTAACTAAATTGGAGGCTATGTGTTTGTTATTTGGCATGATTGAAGTGAGAAGGAGTCGTTGCATGTTTGATTTTTTGGGTTTAGGGTTTCGGATTGAATCAAATTGAGTCAGGATTGTTTCATTAGGGGTTTCATTGATATTTCCTTGTCATGATTGAATCAAATTGAGTCATAGCATGCTTGATTTATGGTAAATAGTTTCGTTAATGTATGTAGATCTTTTCTTCAAAATGCTTTGATTCTTGAATTATGGATTATATGAGATTATATGGATTTTTTTGAGTCATGTGGAAAGGTTAATACTTGGTATTTCTCGGAGGCATGATCATTTTGAAAACCTGATTCAATATCTCTTAGTAATTACTTGAATCATTTTGAATTTTTAATCTTATGATAATATTTCTTTCTTTGTCTCTGTTTTGGTGAGGTTAAATGGAGTGGTTGAACCTGACAAATCTCACAAGTGGAGAAGGCATCGATTTAACAGCCTCTATATCAAGGTACAATTCAAAGTGGGTGTTTCATTTAATTACCAGTTTGTGCTATGTGATTAATGCTTGGTTTGTGTTTGATTAGGACAGTTTTTGCTTTTGTAAATGCTTTCTTTGTTCTTTGAAATAAATGCTTTCTAGTTGGAGTTTTGTAGGTAAAGACAATTAGTGTCTTTACCTTGGCATTCATTGCTAATACTTCAATAAGTTTCAGTCTTCTTCTTTAACCTTCAGCCTAACACAAAACACAATCACTTTCACTTAAATACCTAAAAAAAGCCTAACACAAAACACAATCAGTTTCAGTCTTCTTCTTTAACCTTCAGCCTAACCCAAAACACAATCACTTTCACTTTCATATCTAAAAAATGGATGATAAGAATCCATTTAATCAGTCATCGGGTTTCATGGATCTATTGCATAGTCAACAAGAAGACATGTCTCAGTTTGCAAGTGGATCAACTGAAGTCCCAGCTTTCAGTAGTCAACTGTTTGAAGAAGGAAGTGAAGATGAAGGAAATGAAGCTGAAGTCAAACCGAAGCAAAGCATATCACGAAAGAAATGGACAGCAAAAGAAGATATTGTTCTCGTCAGTGCTTGGCTTAATACCAGCAAGGATCCGGTGATTGGTAATGACCAACAAGGTCAATCCTTTTGGAAAAGGATTGCAGCATATGTTGCTGCTAGTCCTTCCCTTGCCGGGATGCCAAAGAGAGAGCATGCTAAGTGTAAACAAAGGTGGGCTAAGGTCAATAAAAGTGTCACCAAGTTTGTGGGCTGTCATAAGACAGCAACAACTCATAAAACTAGTGGTCAGTCAGAGGATGATGTTATGAAGCTGGCTTACGAGATCTACTACAATGATACAAAGAAGAATTTCACTTTAGATCATGCTTGGAGGGAGTTAAAGTTTGATCAGAAATGGTGTGAAGCTACAACTCGAGGAGGAAGTGAAAATGCTAAAAGAAGGAAGTGTGGGGATGGTAATGCAAGCTCCCAGCCAATCAATGTTGAGGATGATTCAGTCATGAGTCGACCTCCGGGTGTGAAGGCAGCCAAAGCGAAAGGAAGGAAGTCAGCCACTGTTAAAGAAGGAAAGAAGCCAGCCACGGGTAAAGGAGAAGCAGGCCAGTCTGTGGAACATTTTCAGAGTTTGTGGGAACTTAAGGAGAAGGATTGGGATCGCAAAGAGAAGCAAAGCAAGCATCAAATGCTTGAAAGTCTACTTTCAAGAACTGAGCCTCTTTCAGACATTGACTTATTCCTAAAAAATAAGTTAATCATGGAGCTTTGGTCCTAAGTTCTAAGCTAAGCATCAGATGCTTTTTAGTTTTATGTCTCATGTATGATATTGAATTGTCAGTTCTAGTATTATGTCTCATGTATGATATTGTTTAAAGTTCTAGTTTTAAGTCTATGTACTCTATTGCTTAGTAACTTGTCTTGTATGATATTGCTTTGTAATGTATCATGTTTTAACATGTCTTGTATGATATTGGTTTGTAATGTATGATATGTCTTGTTGTGTATCATGTTTCATGTTTTAACTTGTCTTGTTGTGTCACTTGTCTTGATATGTCACAGGTTAGATGCCAAAGAGACCAACTTGTGGTGGGACGAAGTGGTGTGTTGTCTGATGCCAAAGAGACCAACTTGTGCAAGTGTTTTTTTTTGCTAGATGCCAAAGAGACCAATGTGTGGAAGTGTTTTTTTGGTTGATGCCAAAGGAGACAGTGACAAGACGAAAAGAAAAGAAGGACACTTGTATATGTACCACAAATATTTCATGAAAATTGTGTACCACAAACTTTATTCTTTGTATGATTTGCAATTGCTATAAATAATGGAATCGTCATGAGATATCTCACAAACCAATCTTTTCTATTATTGTTCTTTGCTTCAACTACAAAAATATTTTTTCCCTTAATTGTTCTTTGCTTCTACCACAAAACAATTAATCACCAAAGCTTTTATATATATATCTATATTTTGTAATACTAAAACCTACCAAACAATATGGCCTCTTCATCCCGTACTCCCTTCGACGACGCCATGGAAGAAAGCTTCTCTCAATCACTAAATCAACAATTCGAGAATATGTTCGTTGAATTGTCTAATGGCGAAGAGGTGGCAAAGAAAAATAGGAAACGAGCTTATTTTGACAGAAAACGCGAAGAAGGGCACGTCCTTTTATGGAACGATTATTTTAGTGATAATGCGATGTTTCCACCACAAACTTTTCGCCGCCGTTTTCGAATGAACAAGCCGTTGTTCTTGCGTATTGTTGAGCGACTCTCCAGTGAAATCCCGTTCTTTCAACATAGAAGAGATGCCACAGGAAGGTTTGGACACTCTCCAATACAAAAATGTACGGCAGCCATTCGTTTGTTTGCTTATGGTTATGCGTCTGATGCGGTTGACGAATACCTCCGTATGGGTGAAAGCACTGCGATGTCTTGCTTGGAGAATTTTACAGAGGGAATTATTTCTTTCTTCGGAGATGAATATCTAAGAGCACCTACAGCCACAGATCTGAGAAGACTACTCAATATTGGAAAGATACGCGGATTTCCCGGGATGATAGGAAGTCTCGATTGTATGCACTGGGAGTGGAAGAATTGTCCCACCGCTTGGAAAGGCCAGTATACACGTGGCTCTGGAAAACCAACCATCGTTTTAGAGGCGGTCGCATCACAAGATCTCTGGATTTGGCACGTATTTTTTGGACCTCCAGGTACCTTAAACGATATAAATATTCTTGATCGATCACCGATTTTTGATGATATATTACAAGGTCGAGCTCCGAATGTGAATTACAAAGTCAATGGCCGGGAGTATCATTTAGCTTACTATCTCACAGATGGTATTTATCCAAAATGGGCGACTTTTATCCAATCTATTCGACTACCACAAACTCGGAAAGACACTTTATTTGCTACACATCAAGAAGCGGCCCGTAAAGATGTCGAACGTGCATTTGGAGTATTGCAAGCTCGCTTTCACATTATTAAAAACCCAGCTCTTGTTTGGGATAAGGAAAAAATTGGAAATATTATGAAAGCATGTATCATACTGCACAATATGATAGTCGAAGACGAACGAGATGGGTACAACACTCAGTTTGATGTTTCAGAATTCCTACAAGTTGAAGGAAACCAAACTTCACAAGTCGATTTATCGTATTCTACAGGTATGCCTCCAAATATCGAGAATATGATGGGCATGCGAAATCAACTTCGTGATCAAAATATGCATCAACAATTGAAAAGTGATTTGGTTGAGCATATATGGAGAAAATTTCGCAACAATCAACAGAATAACTAATCGTTTTTTTTTTCAAATTTATTTTCAAATGTATGAAATTATTGTATCTGTAATATGTTATGAATTGTAATATTTTTCAGATTTATGAAATAAAATAATTAAAAAAATAATTTAATTTTTTCCTGAGAACCCCACAAAGAGAGCCTACCATTGGAATTTGCAAAATTAACAAAAGCTCTCATCTCATAAATTTGAAAATTTTAATCTTAAAAAAATGGTGAGAGCCCATGGAGGGCTCTCACCATTGGAGATGCTCTAAGACCTTTAGTTTTGAGTAAGTTTCTAAAGGAATAAGAGAGAAGTTTTTTTAATCTTGTGTTCTTAACCTAGTTCTTAATTCAATAATTGGTATCAGAGCATAAACCTATTGAATTAAGCTTTCTAGTGTTGATAACATCGTCAAAGTTTTGAAGCTTAAACCCTACGCATACACCAAGAGAGGTGACATACGTAGTGAAACAGAATCATGGGAGAGGTGGTTCCCGTGAAGCCAAAGGATGGTGGCTCTTCTTCATCAATTAAATGCCCCATGCTCAATGACACGAACTATACAGTTTGGGTCATGCGTATGCGAGCAACACTCAAGGTGCATAAGGTGTGGGAGACCATCGATCCGGGATCTACTGATGAAGAGAAACATGACATAGCTAGGGCTTTGTTATTCCAATCCATACCAGAAGCACTTATCCTGCAAGTTGGAGACTTAGGAGACGCAAAGCAAGTTTGGGAATCTATCAAATCAAGACATGTAGGGGCTGAGAGAGTCAAGGAAGCAAGGTTACAAACCTTAATGGCTGAATTCGAAAGGATAAAGATGAAAGACACTGACACAATTGATGCTTTCTCTGGTAAACTCTCGGAGATAGTCACAAAATCTGCAGCGTTGGGAGTAAACATCGAAACTCCAAAACTTGTGAAGAAGTTTCTCAACAGTTTACCAAGAAAAATATTTATTCACATCATCGCAGCCTTGGAGCAAGTCCTGGATCTTAATAAAACTAGTTTTGAGGATATCGTAGGAAGGATGAAAACGTATGAAGATAGAACTTGTGATGAGGAAGAAAATCAACAAGAAGATCAAGGGAAATTGATGTATGTGAACTCAGACTCACAATCGTTTCAAGGAAATTATGGGAGAGGAAGAGGACAAGGTGGAAGGTTCTTTCAAAGAGGAAGCAGAGGATGTGGTAGATATGGTTCTTACCAAGACTACGGAAATTTTCAGAATGGTAGAGACAAATCCAAGGTGGTGTGCTATCGTTGCGACAAAAACGGACATTATGCCTCTAACTGTCCCGATAGACTGCTAAAACTCCAAGAAACGTGTGAGACTGAAGGAGATGAGACGCAAAAGGCAAAGAACTTGATGGTACATGAAGTAGTGTATCTCAATGAAAGGAACCTAAAGCCGAGTGATTTTGAAACACAGCTAGATGAGAAAAACGTGTGGTACCTAGACAATGGAGCAAGTAATCATATGTCAGGAAACCGAGAGTATTTCTCAAGGATTGATGAAACAATCACGGGAAAGGTACGTTTTGGAGATGATTCCCGGATAGACATAAAAGGCAAAGGATCGATTCATTTCATAAGCAAAGATGGAGAAAGAAAGGTATTGGCTGATGTTTACTATATACCTGATTTAAAAAGTAACATAGTCAGCCTCGGTCAAGCAACAGAAGCTGGTTTCGAAGTAAGGATGAAAGAAGAACATCTCATGTTATACGATCGAGAAGGAAAACTGTTGGTCAAGGCAAAGAGATCAAGAAACCGACTGTACAAGGTACTAATGGAGGTAGAAATCACAAGATGTTTACAGGTACTGATGTTAAATGAATCCACAAAGTGGCATGCAAGACTAGGTCACATTGGCTTGGAAGCCATGAAAACGATGATGAAGAAGGAACTAGTTATTGGACTGCCAAAGATCACAGTTGAAAAGGATACGTGCTCCTCATGTTTACTTGGAAAACAAGTGAGGAAATCTTTTCCTCAAGCCACACCATTCCGTGCCACACATATACTTGAGCTCATACACGGTGATCTCTGTGGACCAATCACACCTTCCACAGCTGCACAAAAGCGTTACATCTTTGTTCTAATTGATGATCACTCACGTTATATGTGGACTTTACTCTTAAAAGAGAAAGGAGAAGCTTTCGAAAGATTCAAGAAGTTCAAAGCTTTGATTGAACAAGAAACAGGAGCTTCCATCAAGATGTTTCGTACAGACAGAGGAGGAGAGTTTTTATCTCAAGAGTTTCAATCTTTTTGTGAAAAATCCGGAGTCAACAGACATTACACGGCACCTTACTCACCGCAACAAAACGGAGTTGTTAAAAGGAGAAATAGAACATTGCTTGAAATGACCAGAAGTATCCTAAAGCATATGAATTTGCCAAAGTATTTATGGGGAGAAGCGGTAAGACATGCCACTAATCTCATAAATAGGACTGCGACAAGAACTCTAGAAGATCAAACTCCATATGAGGTGCTAAAGGGAAAGAGACCAAACATAGAGCATTTAAGAGTGTTCGGATGTCTAGGTTATGCAAAGACGGAAAGTCAACACTTAAAGAAACTAGATGACAGATCCAGAATGTTGGTTCACTTGGGAACAGAACCGGGATCAAAAGCATATCGTCTCTTGGATCCCTTAAGCCGAAAAATAATTGTGAGTAGAGATGTCGTCTTTGATGAGACTAGAAGCTGGAGGTGGAGTAATCAAGAGAAAGAAACCAATGAGGAATCCGGAATGTTTAAACTAAGTCTTGGTGAATTCGGAAATAAAGACATCAGTGATAATGCAGAAGCAGAGGAAACAGGGGAAACAGAGGAACATGATGAAAATGAGGAACATGATGAGTTCTTGAACGAGAATGATAATGAAGAAGAAGTTGAAACTGTGCAAACTCAGCCAATGTTGCGAGAACCATCAGCAAGACCAAAGAAGAAGCCGGGTTATCTCGCGGACTATGTCCTCTTGGCCGAGATAGAGGGAGAAAGATTGCTTCTTCAAATTAATGAGGAACCTTGGGATTTCAGTGAAGCTTCAGAACTAAGAGAATGGAGAGAAGCATGTGACGAAGAAATCTCATCAATCTCTAAGAACAAAACATGGAGCTTGGAAAAACTTCCACAAGGAATCAAACCAATCGGTCTAAAGTGGGTTTTCAAGATTAAACGCAACTCCGATGGAAGTATAAACAAGTACAAGGCAAGATTAGTTGCTAAAGGCTATGTACAAAAGCATGGTATAGACTTTGATGAAGTCTTTGCTCCGGTAGCACGTATTGAAACAGTAAGATTCATTCTTGCTCTTGCGGCTTCCAATGGATGGGAAGTGCATCATCTTGATGTGAAAACAGCCTTTCTTCATGGAGAATTGAAAGAGGAAGTGTATGTGACTCAACCGGAGGGATTTGTTGTCAAGGGAAGTGAAGAAAAAGTGTATAAATTACACAAGGCATTGTATGGTCTAAAGCAAGCTCCTAGGGCATGGAACAACAAACTGAACAAAATTCTTAAGGAATTAAAATTCATGAAGTGTTCTAAAGAAGCTTCTTTATACCGTAAGGATGAGAATGATCATCTTCTCTTGGTAGCTGTTTACGTGGATGACTTGCTAGTTACGGGATCAAGTTTTGAAGCAATCTTGGAATTTAAGAAAGGAATGTCAACAAAATTTGAGATGAGTGATCTCGGGAAGTTAACATATTATCTTGGGATTGAGGTAATGCAGCTTGAGAATGGGATAGTACTGAAACAAGAAAGGTATGCATCCAAGATCTTAGAAGAAACCGGCATGATTGATTGCAATGCAGTTCGAATACCAATGGATGCGGGTTTGAAGTTGTCTAAGGCACCACAAGAAGAAAACATTGCTGAAAAGGAGTACAGAAGAGTCATAGGGTGTCTCCGTTATTTACTTCACACAAGACCCGATCTCTTATTGTGTTGGTGTGTTAAGTAGGTACATGCAACAACCTAAGGAATCTCATGGAGCTGCGTTAAAACAAGTTCTAAGGTACTTACGAGGGACTCTTGATCTTGGTTTGTTCTTTACTCGTGGAAACAAGGCAAAGCTTGTGGGCTATAGTGATAGCAGCCACAATGTAGATGAAGATGATGGGAGAAGTACAACCGGACATGTGTTCTACCTTGAGAAGTGTCCTATTACTTGGTGTACTTAAAAGCAAGACACCGTGGCATTGTCATCATGCGAGGCAGAATTCATGGCCGCAACGGAAGCATCTAAACAAGCTCTATGGCTTCAAGAATTACTCGGAGAAGTCATTGGAAGTACATGTGAGAAGGTGACACTTTTAATTGACAACAAATCGGCGATTGCACTTGCAAAGAACCCGGTGTTCCATGGAAGAAGTAAACACATAAACAAGAGATACCATTTCATTAGGGAGTGTGTCGAGAATGAACAAATTGAAGTTGAGCATGTTGCCGGAGAGGAGCAACGAGCCGATATCCTAACTAAGGCGCTTGGTAGGATTAGATTCAAGGAGATGAGGGAGCTCATCGGTGTTCAAGATGTATCGGAAGAAGGGTTCAAACTTAGGAGGGAAAATGTTGAGATAAGTTTGAAGAAAGCTTGAGGAATAAGCTAAAGAGAAATATGTAATATTCTAGGAGTTATCTAGAATAAAGGAAATTATCTAATTCCTAAGTGTGTTAGGAAAAGGAAAAGGGTTTTGCTATATATATGAGATGCCTAGGTTGTGGTATTCCATAAGAGAGATTAAGAGATTTGTAAGACCTTTAGTTTTGAGTAAGTTTCTAAAGGAATAAGAGAGAAGTTTTTTTAATCTTGTGTTCTTAACCTAGTTGATAGTTGTAGAAGGATTCGAGAGAGAAACGAAGAAGATGATGAAATTCCGTTATACTCTCTTAGAAAGTTTGTTACAATGGAGACTCTCTTTATATATGAGAGAGTTCCGGTTTAAGCAAGATAACCACATTCAAATCTCGGTTTACATTAAACCAATCTATACACTAATATCCTCCCTCAAGATGAGCCGTATATGGAGAGAAGACTCATCTTGCCTATAAGAGATTGGAAAAGAGCAGGATACAGTGGTTTTGTCAACGCATCAGCGAGCTGGTTTGTGGTTTGCACATGCAAAGTCTTCAGCAAGCCTTGGTCGATCCGATCCCGAGTAATGTGGCAATCATTCTCCACATGTTTGGTACGCTCGTGAAATACAGAGTTGTTGGCGATGTGAATTGCTGCAGTAGAGTCACAGAATAGAGGAACATGTTTATTTTGAGGTACCTGAAACTCATTGAGTAACTTCACAAGCCAAGCTATCTCCTTGCTTCCCATGGCCATTGCTCTATACTCGGATTCAGCAGAAGAAGCAGAGCATACATCTTGTTTCCGAGATTTCCAAGAAATCAAAGAATTTCCAAGGAACATACAATAACCTGATGTAGATCTTCTGGAGTCTTTACATGAATTCCAATCAGCATCAGTATATGCCTTTAGACACAAGTCTGAAGTAGCAGAGTAAAATAATCCCAGTCCAATGGTTCCTTTAAGATAATGAATCACTTTGTAGGCTGCCTTTAGATGTGAGTTTGTAGGGGCTGATGAGAATTGACACAATCTATTGACCGCATATGTAATGTCAGGTCTTGTAATCGTCAAATACATGAGCTTCCCAATCAATCTTCTATAAACTTCAGGATTCTGTAACTCTGGTTCATCACTGTGAAGAACTAGTTTCACACTTGGTTCCATAGGAATAGTAGAAGGTCTGCAACCCAATAAACCAGTTTCTTCTAATAATTCCAGTGTGTATTTTCTCTGGCAAACTGAGATTCCTTTCTTCGATCTAGCAATTTCCAGGCCTAAGAAATACTTGAGAGGACCTAAGTCTCTAAGCTTAAAGGCCTTTGCTAAATCAGTCTTTAATTCCTCTATAGCAACATCATTATTCCCAGCAATAACAATGTCGTCAACGTATACTAGTAAAGCAGTGTAGATATTACCAGAAATACGAGTGAATAGAGTGTGATCTGCATGTGATTTCTGAAAGCCAAGATTCATCAATGTTGAGCTGAACTTCAAGTACCATTGTCTTGATGCTTGCTTTAATCCGTACAAGGATTTTTGTAATTTCAATACTGCATTCTGAGGTAAGATTCCTCCCTGTTTCATAGAATATCCTGGAGGCAAACTCATATAAATCTCCTCGTTTAAATCACCATTGAGAAAGGCGTTTGATATGTCTAACTGATGGAGACTCCATTCCTTTGCGGCTGCAACAGAAAGCAATGTTTTCACTGTTGTCATTTTGGCCACTGGAGAGAAAGTATCACCATAGTCTTCACCTTCCTTTTGTGTATACCCTTTAGCTACTAAGCGTGCTTTGAACCTCTCTAAACTTCCATCAGCATTAAGTTTCACTTTGAAAACCCATTTACAGCCAATTGGTTTCTTACCATCAGGGAGAGAACAAACTGACCAGGTATTTGTTGATTCCAAGGCGTCTATCTCTATTTCCATAGCATCAAGCCACTCTTTGATCTTCTTAGCTTGTGCATAAGTACATGGTTCTGGATACTTATTGACTGCACATATATAAGCAGTGAATTCCTCAGAGAGCTGAGCATAGTTAATATAGGCTGAGATAGGATACCTGACATCTTTCTGTACATCCGGGACTGCATTACAATAGTATTCTTGTAGGTGACCAGGTGGTCTTGTTTTCCTTTTAGACCCTTTTACAGTTTCAGTTGAGGAAGGTACAGAGTCCACTGTCTTATTTTCAACAGACAAGGATTCTTCTGAAATGGCATGAGATACTGATTCAGAAATGGTAGTAGACACTGATTCTTCAAAAATATCTTGTGGAATGTGCTTCTTATCAGCGAAAGGATATATAGCCTCAAAGAAAACAACATGCCTTGAAACGTGAATACTATTAGTTTCCAAATCAAGCAACTTATAGCCTTTATACCCTGCAGGGTAACCAAGAAATACACAAGCCCTGGCTCTAGACTCAAATTTGTGTCTCTGATGAGTACTTGTTGATTGGTAGCACAAGCATCCAAAGACTTTAAGTAGAGAGTAATCAGGTACCTTGTTGTGGAGGAGCTCAAAAGGAGATTTGTTCAAGAGAAGAACACTTGGCAAACGATTTATCAGAAAAACTGCAGACAGAATGCAATCTCCCCAAAACTCCAATGGTAAGCAAGACTGAAACATCAAAGCTCTTGCAACATTAAGTATATGTTGGTGTTTTCTCTCCACAACCGAATTCTGTTGAGGTGTCTCAGGACATGAATGATATGAAACAATCCCCTTTTCTCTGTACAATGATTCAAATTTCAACTCAGGAGCATTGTCTGATCTTACTGCTTTCACAGGAGTCTGATACTCAGTCTCCACCATTGCAAGAAAACCAGGAAACAAAGTTAAAACTTCATTCTTAGCCTTCATCAAGTACACCCATGTTGCCCGACTATAATCATCCACAATAGTCAAGAAGTATCTGAAACCTTCAACAGTTGGTGTTGCAAACGGTCCCCAAGTGTCTATATGAACCAAATCAAAAGCATGTTCAGCCATGTTATTCTTAGAAGGAAAAGTAAGACGCTTTTGCTTTGCTTGTTGACAAACTGCACAATGAACAATCTCATTTTTATTTCCTTTTCTCAAACCAAGTACATTGTGTAGAACATCAATCTTCTCAAAGGAGGGATGTCCTAATCTACTATGCCAAAGAGCATTATCAACAATAGCATTGCAATGAGCATTTACTGAAACAGAGGAGTTGTTATCTAAACTAGAACATTCAGCAGGACTAGTACTCAAGACATATAAGCCTCCAATCTGTTTCCCTTCACCAATCTTCTGCTCCTTGATAGGATCCTGAATTACACAGCAACCCTCATCAAAATACACTTTTGATTTCAAATCCTTAGTCAATTGACTTACACTGAGAAGATTAAGTCGAAATTGAGGAATATACAACACATTGTATAATGTGATATATTCATTCAACTTAATAATCCCTACTCCTGCTATCTTGACATTAGAACCAGTAGGTAGTGTTACTTCACTACTCAAATCATCAGATAGGCTTTCAAACAAATTTCTGTCAAAAGAAACATGATGAGTAGCACCACTATCTATGATCCAAGTATTAACAGTTAACATTTTCCTAGAGGTTGTCAAAACACATAGCAACCACAGAGTAGAGGGAGAGAAAGAAATACCATTAAAAGCAGAACCATTATTATCACTAGTGCTTGCAACAGAGGCAATAGTAATTGGTTGTGCAGGGTTATGGAGCTGAGTACTGAAATAGGCAATCACATCTTGTATTTGAGTCTTTGACATGTTTCCTACCAATTCAGCAATACCATCTGGTCCAATCCCTTTAGTATTCATTGTTTTCCCATCAGTCAAAGCGAGATTAGCAACAACAGCCTTTGATTTCTCTGGTGGTACAACATTCTTCTGCTTGTGTTTAAATCCCAATGGATAACCATGAATTTTGTAGCAAGTATCTGCCGTATGTCCAGTGTAACCACAGTGGGAACACGTCACTTTAGGTGCTTTAGGAGGGTAAGAACGGGTAACATTCACAGCAAACTGTTCATTAGAAGAAGCTGCAACTTGAAATGCAGATGCATTAGTAACAGTAACCATACTCCTTTGGCTGTGATCTTGATCCAAGAGGTTGTAAATTTCTGCTAAATCAGGAATTGTTTTCTTCATGATAATTTGACTACGGATAGTCGCATAAGATTCATTCAATCCTGCAAGAAACTTCACAATCTTGGCATGATCAGCCTTAGACGCAGTAGCTACACAACATTTGCAATTCTGACAAGTATCCGCACAACTAGCACCATCCAAATCATCCCACAAAGTTTTCAATGATGTATAGTATTCAGAAAGACTCATAGAACCTTGTTGTAATCCCCAAATCTGCTGAGTCAAATGATAAGATCTAGGCAGATTCGTAATATGAAACCTTGTAATCAAATCTTTCCAAATTTCTGCAGCATCATTAAAACGCAGTATACTCTTGTAAATTTGTTTGGTGACAGAATTCAATATCCAAGATTTAACCATACTGTTACATCGAGACCATACACGAAAGCTAGGATCGAATTCAGGAGGTCTTGGTAAAGTACCATCAACAAACGCAATTTTGTTTTTAGCATCCAAAGCAACAAACATCGCAATCTTCCAAGATGAGAAATTAGATCCATCAAGTACCTCAGAGACTAGAGTATTACCAGGACTATCACTGTTTGACAAAGCAAATGGCGAATAATGAGCATCCGTGAAGTCAAACTGTGGTAAAGGATGAATCGGAGGTGAAAACGGTGGAATCGGTGAAGAATGAACACGATCTGGAGTCTTCTCAGCTGAATTTTTAGTAGATCTTCTAGTACGACGCCGCAATTTCTCAACGGAAACCATCGCAAGATCTTTCAGCTGAATTTATGAAGAATTGATCGGAGAAGAAAGTGAAAACGAGAGAATCGATGAGATTTGCGAAGAAAAACCTCGAAGATCCATAGAATTTTGATCGAAATTGTTGAGTTTTCTGACTCAACGCTCTGATACCATGATAGTTGTAGAAGGATTCGAGAGAGAAACGAAGAAGATGATGAAATTCCGTTATACTCTCTTAGAAAGTTTGTTACAATGGAGACTCTCTTTATATATGAGAGAGTTCCGGTTTAAGCAAGATAACCACATTCAAATCTCGGTTTACATTAAACCAATCTATACACTAATACTAGTTCTTAATTCAATAGGGCAGGCACCGAAGGATGGAGAATACACATCATATGGTTGTGATTTGTGAACAAAGTGGAAATTAAACTGAAATGTGCAACTCAAGCCAAGGCCATTGTGTTAGATGTTGTTCATAGATTACTCGTATATTTTTATGACATTGTGCTAGAGATTACTTACATTTAACGTACATTGGCAGCTTTATCAATGAACAACAACCTTAGCTTGTTGTCAACTTGTCAATGTCACTAATTGATTGCATCGAGTTTTGCGGATGATCGGCAAGCTCACTACATTTTATTCCATCAAGGCTGGGGTGAGCCATCGGCATCGCAATGCCATGCTCACTACAGTTAACAGTTTATTCCACCTATTTTCGCCGCCACCACCCTTCTCGCTTCACGGCAACATCAGACAATTTATCAAATTACAATTTTTTTTTTTTATTTTGTCAAACAAAAAACACTTGTAAAAATTGATAAATATACATATGAGAGAATAAGACCCATTGAAGGAAACAAAATCGAAACGAGAAAAATGTCATTTAAATCATCAGTTTACCATTTTCGTTGGTTTAAGACATGAATTCTAAACCTGGTGATTTTTATTTTCTTTTCGCAATTGAAGGGTAAAAAAAAAAAGCGTAACCCCCACAAAAAAAAAAAAAAATGTAAGCCTGAAATTGAATGGAAGGGACTAGGGAGAAGGATAGATCCAGCCACGGAAGAATCAGAGACGGAAACTAAAAAAGCTTTTCAAAGTATCAATGAGTTTTGTTTGTGAGATTTCAATTTGCGTTTGGGGTTTTGATTTCAGTGGATTTGATTGTGTGGTTCTTCTTCATTCTTCAGTCGTATCGAAGATCAATTAGATTGATTCGACTCTGCATATTGCAACATCTCTAGGCTATGTTTGTGTGTTGTTGGCTTCAATGGCGGTGAAAGCTTTCTTCTTGCGACTTCTTCTCTCATCATTGGTTGAGGTACAGTGAGATAGATACTTCACTCATCTTTCGCAGGTTTGAAATGTGTAATCTGGACTCAGCTAGAATGATCTTAAAGCAATCTCATAACTCTTGTTGGAATATGAAAGGATATTTCGGATCATTTTTCATCACAAAAAGCATACAAATGTCATTATGCAGGAAAGAGTTCATTGTTTCGAGGAGAAAGTAGAAAGAAATACAAATGCAGATTGAATTTATATACCGGGAAATGTTGTTTCTTGCTCACTCTCACTTTCCTATAATGAGTTTGGCTCTGGCATCTCCTTTGTTGATTTGGAACTGATCTGTTAGTCCAAAGTGAGCCATTAGAAGCCACACGAAGTTTATGAGCTCACCTCCTCTGCTGAGTTGTTCCACGTGAGCCGTAGCGTCGCAATGACAAGCTGCATAACAGAGAAGTTCCACCCACACTTTACTCAGTATCTCCCATTTGTCTTTCTTGTGCGTCTTCTCCATCTCCGCAAGGTCTTTGGCTAGCTTGCTCGCGTCAAACAACACAGACTTGCTTCGATCTCCCTTCACGTCCATTGGTTCAATTTCACTTTCGACGTCTAGAATTTTTATGGTGGCTATCTTCACGCTTCTCTTGTCCTCGATATGCCTCCTCTGGAAAAACTTGTCAGCTTCAGCCAATGTGTCTCTGAATCTGATCTTCCCAATTCCAGCAACCTCGGACATCAGACCAGGTTGCAAGATCAGGAGATACATCATGTAATCTGAGATGATTTTGCTGAACTCGCGGTTACTGTGATACTTATATTCATCAGGACCTTCTGGGATAGTATCTTTCTCTTTTTGTTGGTAACAGAGCTCCGTTGCGATGTGCCACATCAAAAGACTCTGATCATAATCGAAGTTTGTGACATAACGCACCAGTTTTTCACGGTCTGCATCTTCTGGCAGGTTGGCCCGCAAACTCCATTGTCCCCGAGCCAAAGATATCATTTTGGCATTTTCAGGACTGTCTCCAAACTTTGATTTGTTTCTCAGCTCATTGAAGATGAACGTCCACAATTCTTTCGTCATGGGCTCTCCGTGTACAAATAGCGTCTTGTGGACCTTATCAAGCGTATCCGAGATGTCGAAGAGCTCGCTGAGGATATCCCACACAGATTTGATGAAATGAGGGATGCGGGATAGGAACTCGAAGTAGATAGGGTAAATCCAACGACGAGCAAAAGAAGATTTTCTTGATAATGCATTGACTTTGTGGCTGATCCACTTGTGCACATAATTGATGAAATTGACAATCCATCGTCGAAGTGTTTGGATGATGAAGTTGAGTTTTTCGAATGGGAAAGCTATGATGTTCCATGAGTAGCGGCGGAAACTACCTCTGGCATCGTGGATCCGATTTACTTCTGCTTTTGTGGCATACGATAAAAAGTTGAATACATTGATGCTTCCACACCACCTCCGGAAGAAGAATGGCGTCGAGAGCACCTCATGCTTCTGCACCGTTGAACACTTTTTATAATCTTTTTTAAGACAGGCGGTACACTTATGCGTACCTTTCTCGTGGCATTCTTGCGTCTTCCAACGCAGCTGTCTTATACTAAGTAACCAGTTGAAAACCTTATCTATCGAGGAAGATAGAGCCTTGTCGGGGTTGTCCTTTAAGCTACGTAGTGCAGCACAAGTCCAGTCGGAGAACAGAAACAAGAGGATGGATATGAAATCCAAAGCTACGCCAACTGCAAACAGCGTGTAGGTAACCACAACATCAGCACCATGAAATTGTATGTCTTTCTTGGGTTTCTTATGAAAGAGGATGAATGCAGCCACCAGGGTGCCAGAAGCAAGGATGCGTGAGACAGTTCCAATAAAGGTATGAAGAACCGCAATCTTTGTGAATAGAGCATCATAAAGGAAACCAAGCTCAATCTCAATGATCCTCAAAGCTTCCTCTGAATCATTCAAATTCTCAAAGATCTCTAGGCTCTCGTCGCGCTCCCTGAAGCTGAAGATAAGGTTGACCACAAGGCCCTTGAATGTGTTGAAGAATTTGTAAGCATACTGAGCAATCTCAAGATGAGTCAAATCTTTTCTTTTTGTGTCCGAGGCCAGTGATGGATGCTCTAACTTCTTAGGCCTATTTTCTTTGTCAGGCTCATCAATCAGAATGATCTTGGTGGGTAGTCTTGCCTCTTTCTTGGCCTTGTACTCCTCCATGAGCTTGGCGTAGTTTGGTCCTGGATCTGGTGCTTGAATCATAGAGTCCCTAAACTTGTCCAAACTTGCACTATACAAAGCGGTTGTCCTCTCCAGATACTTTATAGTCCCAGAAATGAACACTAAGAGTATAATCACCCAAAGGCTATTGGGAAGAGACATGAGAACCACATAGACACCAGCGATTGCCTGAAAGACAAGCCCAAAGACATGTCGGAGCCAGAGAGCGTTATCTTCAAGCGCGAAAGCTGTGATTGTATCTGGTCCACCAAGATGCAAGAGCAAGAATGGTGCCCACAAAGCCATGAGCTTTTTGTCCTGTGGAGGGTCATCAGGTTTGAGATCTTTACCTTGATTCTTGGAGATGAGACCAACAGCAAAATTAGCAGACCAATCTGCTAAGAGATAAGAGGACCAAACGAGCACGATCAAGAGCCTTCTTGGTGTGCGTTTCCTTAGAGGAGAGAAGCAAATGAGAATGGCTTGAAGGGTAAGACTTAGAATGACTGCTCCTCTTATGTTCCATTCCATTTATCCCAAACATCCTTGATGTGTTTTGGTATCACTTCCACCATTTTTGCTCTCTCTGAGGAAAAAAGATTGAGCTTCTTCCTTCTCTCTCTTTCTCTCTCTTGGATTCACTTGAGAAATTTGTGATTCTTTCTTTTCTCTCTCTTGATGTGGTGCTCTCTCTCTCTTTTCTGGTTATTGAAATGTTTTTTTCCTCAGATTTACTTGAAAATTTTGGGGTTTGTGGAATGTTTTTGGGAAGCCATTGATGTTGTTCTTTTTTTTTACCAGAAGCTCACTGGGGGAAGAAGAAGAAAGACGACTCAGCAACTCAGGTAATTTTTATTTATTTATTTTGCAAAATAATAATTTTTGTAATTTGCATTTTCGTCAATTATTCTTGCAATCTTATATATTAAAGCAGAAGTAGAAAAGCCTCACGTTCGCTCTCTGAATATGAGCGGACGTTTATGCCCCCTTTTAATAAAATTACCTAATTAATTCTTTTAAATTTTTTCTTATGTTTAAAAAAAAAAAACAAAATTAAGAGGCCTAAATGTGTGATTTGGTATGGGCCGTAATCCAACAAACATTAGCCGACAATAGCTTTAATCGTAAACCCTACTTATCTCTTTTTAATCCATAGTATATATATATATGTTATGTATTGTGTGCAACTTAAATAATTGAAACCCAAACAAACCCTAAAACATGAAAACTTGAGAGAGAAAGTGAATGGTTATATATGCACCCATGCAGCCATCATTAATTTCTCATCTATTCCGCAGCCACCCGAGTTGGTGATTCGTTTTCCTCCGTCAAAGCCACTGTGTTTATTTATCACGTACGTTGTCACCGCGAGATCAATTGGGCGGAGAGGAAAGAAAGAAGAAGAAGATAGTGAACAAACCGAAGAAGAATAACACTACTAAAAAAAAACGGCATAGCCACGGTAATTATCGTGGCTGTAACCTAGAATCCGTGGCTATAAGGCTTCCTACCCACGAATTGCCACAGACAAAATCCGTGGGTATAGCGTCGTGGCTGAGAATTTTCCGTGGTTTTTCGTGGCAAAGTTAGCTACGAATTACCACGAATGTATTCGTGACTATTTAACCACGAAAATGTCACAAAATATCTGGTGGGTAAATAGTCACAAACTCGTCGTGGCTTTTCCGTGGTTATATTAGCCACAAAACTGTCGTGGCGTTCCGTGGTTGTATTAGCCACAAATATGTCGTGGCTAGTCCGTGGTTATGTTTGCCACAAATATGTCGTGGCTTTCCGTGGTTATTGTAGCCACAAATATGTCGTGGCTTTCCGTAGCTAATTAGTAAACTAACTACGACCTTTATCGTGGCTTTTCCGTGGTACTTGTTAAACAAACCACTAATTTCTTTGTGGTTATCCGTGGGTTATTTTTATTAAGCTCAATTTTGAAATAAAAATCACTTTAAGCTCAATTTGGAAATAAACAACAAATTAAAACTTAAATCAAACATAAATATAATCTAAATATTTGTTGTTTACAAAAAGACATGAGTCATGTTCTTAGGCAGCGACATAACAAAATACAAAACGAAATACACATGTCATGTTCTTAATACATAACACACCAAAAAATAGAGATGTAGCACAAAAGCAGAAGTCATGTGTTGCCATGAGTAACATTAATCATATCAGTCTTCGTCATTGTCATGAGGTTGTAGGGGAGACGGAGAAGGGACTGAGTGACTAACCGTGGCAGGAGTTGTGGTGGGTCTGATCGGTTGGTGAGTTAGGGGATCAATACCTAAACTCCTTAGAATCACATTTTGAGAAGCTTGCATCGCCGCTGCGCAATCGCCGACCTTGTGCAAGTCAACCTTGAGCATCATCACATCATTCTTGAGCATTGCCATATCATCCTTAACTGCTGCAAGAGTAGTCTCCAAGCTTGATAGCCGCATTTCTGTGTCAAGATTTCGGGCAAGAGAAGCATGGGAAGTCTCGTTAGGGCCGACATCCTTATCTTGAGCGCTGCCCATTCCGTATATACGTCCTTTTTTTGGCTTATTTATCTGGACAATGATAAGGTTTTAGTGTTTGAGAAAAACATGATATGAACTATTCAGCTGCAAACAAAGTGAAACTCCAGAAGTTGAAGCCAATTAAAATTACCTCAAGAAATGTTTGGTTGATGAGATGAGTGTGAGAAGGAATAGTAGTCTGGCTGGTGGCATTAGGAGAGCCGTCAGAAGTTGGAAGTTGCGATACAGTTAGCTCGACTTCTTCTACAATGGACTTCGCACGATAGTCGACGTATGTTCCATCTTTGCGCATGTGTGTCGCACGTAGAAGGTCTGTGAAAGGTATTGGTTCATCTTTCCCAGACTTAATCACCTACAACAAACAAAAAAATGCAACCATTTACCGCAAAGAATATTCAGATTAAATAAAACAATCAGTTCATCAAAACATGCAGTTTCTGGATATCAAACAACATACACGTTATAATCCAAACAGCAAAATTTGATTATGAGTAAAAGAAACGCATGAAACTTTCATACTAATTCAAACAGTCATATATAAACAACAATTAACAATTAGACATAATTATATAAATGTAAAACTTAATCGGAGTTGGAATCGGAATCATCACACTGCTCTTCTATATCATCTTCTGATACATACTCGTCATCAGGATCATCAACCGGTAAATCTTCATAATCAGAATTGTCTTCGACAGCACGAACTTCGACTCGTAGCAATTCACTTGGTACCACCACATGGTTGTATGTATCGTCTTGTAATGCGATTTCATCAACTGCCAATGTCTCACGAACTCCTCGAGGTATGACTTTAGTACAAACCCACCAATCGTCTAACGTAGTACGTTGACCTAAACGTGGATAAGGAATAAAACAAACTTGATCACACTGTTCTGGTAACACGAAAGGATCGTATTTCTCGTATCTTCTACGTGGTGCGACATCGACAATACCAGAAGGATGTGTGCGCATCCCCCGACCTTCAGTGGTATCGAACCACCTGCATTTGAAAACCATGGTCTTCAAACCAACAGCACCATGGTAATCTATCATGATAATCTCCTCTATAAGTCCATAATAATCTTTTTTGGTGGTTCCACGTACACAAACACCATAATTCTGAGTTCTTTTATCTTTTCCATGCCCATGCGTGTGAAAATGGTATCCACGCGTGTAATACATAGGCCAAGACGTGTAATTGTGTCGCGGACCTTGTACAAATTCCAACATCCACAATGGAAAAACAAATGATCCACTAGCATCGTTGATCTGCAAATATCATGTAATAATTTTATTATAATATATATATATATATATATATATATATATATATATACGTTATGGATTAAATAAGATACAACATATCTGTTAATGATGATCATAATCGAGAAAATAAAACTTACATAGTCTTTAACCCATTGTGCATAGTGATTTTCTTTAGCATCCTCTAAAGCGGTCGAAGTAATATCAGGAATGCTTCGCGTCATATATTCTTCAAACATGCTGTGTAAATTTTAAATTTGAGATATATATATATATATATATATATATATATATATATATATATATATATATATATATATATAACTACACCATTATTGTATATAATAATTATTTAAACACAACAAAATAATAATAAATATATATATATATATATATATATATATATATATATATATATATAATTAATACCTCTCGTAAGGAGCAAATTCAGCACAGTTGAGCATCAAAAACGTTTGAAGCACGGTGTAGTCGTAATCTGTTAGCCACCCATTTGAAAATTTCCCACCAATATGTCCTAAAGGTTTGAACAAAGTCGGGATATCTGGATAAACGTAGCTAAATTGGACATCTTCAAGATTTTCGGATTGTAAATGTTCAAAATGATTTCGCGTTGCATATGAAATCTCTTCAATCACAGATTGTGCAACGATCGATCCCCCGATTTTTGCCTTGTTTTTAACTTTCTTCTTCAGATGGTACATGTATCTTTCAAAGGGATACATCCACCTATACTGCACGGGACCACCTAAAGCAGCTTCATCTGGTAGGTGCACAGGAAGATGCTCCATAACATCAAAGAATGACGGAGGGAATATCTTCTCTAGATTGCATATCTTTACCGCAATATTTTCTTTTAATACGGAAATATCTTCTGATTTTAATGTCTTCGATGATATATCTCGGAAAAACAGTGCAATTTCTACACAAAAATTAGACTGATTATAACTCACTGTATATCATATATTAACTTTAAGTACATTAAATTTAAATAAAACAAAGCATTACCTGAAATTACGGTATGAACTTGTTTAGGTAGAAGTTCTAAAAACGCAAATGGGAGAAGTCGTTGCATAATGACATGACAGTCATGGCTTTTTAGTCCCGATAGCGTCCAAGATTTTTCATCAACGCAACGGCCAAAATTTGAAGCATATCCATCTGGAAATTTGATATCATGTTTCAACCACGTTAGAAAATTTCTTTTACCTTCATTCGATAATCTGAAGTTTGGCACTGGCGCTTTTCCATCTTGGGTAAGCTCTAAATCCGGTCTTCTGCATAATGATGGGAGATCCATCCTCGATTTAATGTTATCTTTTGTCTTTCCCGGAACATTCAACACCGTTTTGATGAGATTATCGAAGAAATTTTTCTCTATGTGCATGAAATCAAGATTGTGCCTCAGAAGTAGATGTTCCCAATACGGTAACTCCCAGAATATACTCTTTTTAACCCAGTTGTGATAAACACCATAATCAGTAATTGTACGAGCAGGATTATCGTGGCCATTCCCTCCGCAATCAACTGTTTTGTACACTCCTTCAATGTTATTTATTCTTTCGTGCAGAATTTCTTCTCCAGTAAGCCACGGTGGAGGATCATCGCTCTCTGAAGCTCCCCGTCTAAAAGATTTCTTATTCCGCCTGTAAGGATGATCTTTAGGCAGAAATCGTCTGTGGCAATCAAACCAGCTGTGTTTCCTTCCATTAGGTAACCAATGCGACTTTGTCTCATCTAGACAGTATGGACATGCTAATCGACCATGCGTCATCCACCCAGAAAGCATTCCATATGCCGGAAAATCGCTAATTGTCCACATCAAAGCAGCTCGCATCTTGAAATTTTGATTTTTCGAAACATCATATGCATCCACTCCGTCTTTCCACAAACTCTGCAATTCTTCGATGAGCGGTTGCAAGAAAATATCCAAACTTTTCTTTGGATGTTTTGGCCCTGGTACAAGTATTGCTAAGTAGAAATATTCTTTTTTCATGCACAAACCAGGAGGAAGATTATAAGGAGTAACGATCACTGGCCAAATTGAGTGTGCCTCGCCGTTCATACCAATTGGATTAAATCCATCTGACGACAAGCCTAAATATATATTACGACTCTCATTAGCAAATGTAGGATATACCTCTTGAAAATGCTTCCACGCTGCTCCATCTGATGGGTGATGCATTTCTCCTTCCGGAGAGATATGTTCAGCATGCCATCGCATATGAGATGCTGTCGCCTCTGATTGATATAATCTCTTCAATCGATCCGCAATTGGTAGGTAAAACATTCTTTGTTTAGGTTTATTTTTTCCTTTGCCATTGTTCGGATAGTATCTGTCTTTCCCACAAAAACGACAACGCATAAGCTCTCGGTCTTCTCCTTTCCAAAATAGCATGCAATTATCCTCGCACACATCTATCTTTTGTACTGGCAATCCCAGCGCCCGAGTCAATTTCTTCGTCTCATAGTACGACGCAGGAGCTTTATTTGGCTTGGGACAAACATCTTTAATTGTTTGCGATATCTCATCGACGCATGCCTCAGCCAAATTCCACTTTGACTTTATGTTCATCACACGCGATGTCACGTACAATTGGGAAATACCTTCAATGCACCCGTCGTAAAGAGGTTGATTAGCTGCTTCAAACGCTTGGAAAACATTATCATGGTATGGTTCCTCGTTGACATTCTCCGGCATATCCTCCTGAAAATTTGGTACTTCTTCTTGTCCCATGTAAACATCTCCATCTGGAATAAGATTGATTGATATTAGTTCAGCTTTATGTCAAAATTCACATCACATTATTGTAAGTTTTTGGAAACGAATATATTCTAACTTAGCCACGGTTTTGCTACAGACATGTTCGTAGGAAACATAGCCACGAAATTACCACGTATTATGGTCGTGGCTATTTACCACGGATATTCTGTGGCTAACTCCGTAGCTATTTTGCCACGATTATATCTGTGGCTTTTTCGTGGCATTATGCCACAGATTTACCACGAATTAACCACGGATGTTTTTAAAAGTAATTTGTGGCTATTTCGTGGGTTTTCCGTGGCTTCTTATATTTAGCCACGGATATGTCGTGGCGAGGCCGTGGTTATATGTATAGATTTTAGTAGTGTAAGATAGTGAACAAACCGAAGAAGAAAAGAGAAGAAGAAGATAAACCCAAAAGAAAGAAAGAAAGACGAAGAAGAAGATGTGGAGATTAGAAGATGAGACGCTATACGGAGACAAAGTTACTCTTGCTGTCGGAATTTTTGTAAGACCTAACAAGTGATAGGAAGGTGATTGGAGTTGAAGATACCAAGATTCTTAGATGGGAATCAATCTTGAGAAGGTTCTATACCGAGTTTTGACGAACAACCAAAGCTATATAAATATATAGCTGCACGAGTTCAATTATTTATACATATGGATCGTGTTTATATGTATTGATTGGTCGTAGAATATAACGGAGATTCGAGTATCTGCGAAGTAAAGAGAGGAGTCGATCAGCAGCCGGCGGGCGAAAAGGGCAAAGAGCGAAGCAGCATCTCCGTTACCAGCTTTCAAGGTATTTGCCAAAAAAAAACCTGAATCTTTCTATTGAACAAAATAGAAACCCTAATTTGAACAATAAAATTTTGTTTTGCATCTACTCTTTTAGTTTATAATATACTGTTTTGTTTTGCATCTACTCATGAAAAGATTGCAAGTCAGAAGAAGAAAGACACATACGTTGTGAGACATGGAGAAGAAAAAGGTGTTTTTAAGGTTTTTGGATTCGTTAGTGTTTGTTTATTGATTTTCTAATATTGTTTCCTAACGTACAATGTCCCAATAAACATTAGCTTTCACACTTTTCTAAGGCTTGTGTCAATCTCAACGTGCATGGATTGATAAACCTAATCGATAGAAAGAAACATGTATCTCTCATTCTCTCTCTCCGGAGGAAATTAAAGTCATATTATACATTCCATTGTCAAGGCTGTTGATGATGAAGTGAAAAAAGGAAATCAATTTGATCTCATCACTCAAATGTATAAGGGCTTTGGTTTCGCGACCGAATCAAATATCGGAGAGTTACATGTGTTTCTTCGTCAATTTTGAATTCATCTGCCTTTGTGACCAAGTTTGTTAGGGTTGAAAGTGTCATTTGTTTTTATACTTTCAGATCATAGCTAACCCACTCTTTTTACATTGATTTTGTTTTTATGTTACACATATTACTATAGTTTTATAGAAATTCTAATTGGTTTTTCATATGATTGTTGGTTTTGGATGGGTGGAAGTAGGCAACCACGATGCATGAAGATTTGGGTGATGTTTCAATTTATTGACATGTGATTGTTTATCTTTAATTTATCGAGTTTCTTATTTTGTTAAAAATATATGATTTATGTTAGGTATCTAATATTTTTAGACTAATCAAGGTTTGGCTATAATATGATATTTTGATAAATTTATGCGCATTTTATTTGCTTTACTAATACTTTTGTTGAATTTCAGCATATTACAAAGCTTTGGCTGATCTCCACGAGCATGTCATCTCCCTGTAACTTTAATCTATTATTTTTTACTTTGATGAGTTTTATTATTTTGTGGATAATCAGTTTGTTGTCGAATTCCAATGGAGGAAAAAGTAATGGTTGATATCAATTGTGAACAGGTAATCTTTTAGTTAGTCCTAATCCGTTAATATGTTTTTTCTTTGTATTTATGTTGTCATCAGTTTTTAAGAAAAAAAATCTAACCACTTTGATTTCTAAACCTGGCAGATCCTCTAGCAATTTCGCTCATATTCATCTTATACAACAAGCTAAACTCAATTACTTTCTTCCGCAAATGTTTTAAACCCCAAAATATGTTCGGTCATGTTTCTGATTCTGGATTTTAATATTGATGAGTATTGTTGTTGTCTCATAAACCCGTGGATTTTTATATGTTATCTACTGTAGGACTCTGTTAGCATAATTGTATTTTTCTTGATATTTTGTTTTCTTTTTTGCCTAACTATACAGTTATAACCACCCTTTCCGATAATGTATGTTCGGAATATAAGCCCTCTCCGATGGAACTCAAATACAAATCGATTACACAGTTAGACAGAGATGATGATGAATATTCACGACGAATCTAGCTATTGGCAATGTGAGTATTATCCCTTTTTCAGTTTTTATTATACATGATACGCATGGCATAGGTGAAACCCCACTCATTACGCAAATGGAAGATTGTGTTTCTTTGGGTACAAGTAATTAGTCTCATCCTTTTCTCAAAGTTTTAGCCAGAAGATGTTTTCTTGCTTCTATAGCTTTCATAAATTTCCTAACATAGATTGATTTAAGGTTGTATCAGCGGAGGCGAGTATAATGTACAACGTGGGATTATCCAGAATAATGGTTTTGGTCACCGAAATGTGAACATATTTCTGAACTTTAGATTGGTAAGAGGAAAATAAACTCCCGGCGATGACCCGCCACTCTCAAGCAAATACGTGTTGGCTTATGTTAAAGTTCTTGAATAGATTGACGATGGAGAACCTTATCGTAAACTTTGCATAGCGTTTGAGTTGGTGCATGGGAAAGTCATGCAACTCTCACTGAAAATTTTGCTGCATATGCAAAGATGAGAAAGATGGTCGTGGAGACGTGTCAACGTCGAAGTAGACCGTGTAGTTTAAAATGATGCGCTCAAACACCTAAAGTAATATGTAATTCTTTATGAATGAATCACTGCTAAACCAATACAGTCATATCCCAGATGATAATGCGAACAAGATTGGGACTTACAGTCTATTTATGTGCACATGAATCCCTTGGATCATATTTTTTGTTGATGTATCTCTCACTTTGGTCCAGGTAAGAGATCGTTGAAGAGGAAATATCTCTAAAATAGTTAACACTCACATAGAATACTTGGTGAACGCATCGCAACACCAGGGATCTCGATTTGTAACCTAACTTTTGATGTGATCCATCAGAGCTGATTGAATGGTTATAACCAAGAAATTTAGTTTCTTCACTGAGAAAAGAAAAAGTGGACCATCAAAAGTTGATTGAAGGAATCTCATGTTTTCCTTTTTGGATTTTTTTTTATGAAATCCAGAGTTCATAGAGCAAACAAGGAGAAATCGGTGATACGACACAAATCTAGAAAGAAAAGGCCTCAAGCTAAGGAGCTAGAAACATGAATGAGCTGAATTATTCATCCTTTACACTAGGATATTGATTGACAATTATAAAAAACAGAATGAGAGTGAGTTCATTGTGTTTTTCTTTTTAGCTTCAAGTTTTGTCTACAAAATATGGTGTTTGTAACCGATATAAAATTTTGATTTATCCAGTTATATTCTTGTGTTTATGTTTTGTTCAATTTTAATTAGTCCACAAGTTCTATCCTTTGTCCTTAGAACCATCTCCCTCTTACAAAGTTTGACCTGGCTATTTCGAACGATCATAAACTTCACCTCATAATCGCATGTACTTCTAACTAAAACCTTCTGGTATAGAACCACCATATGTTCTTTTATCGATGTTCCAAAGACGAATGCTCAGTTTGGTCATTGTACCACAAACATCTTGATTTCCTGGTATGATCTCAAGGACCACATATCTCAAGCGAAATCGACCATTATAACGTTTCATGATCATTTAATTCAAACGTTCGATGGTTGAAGAACCATCACATTATATGATTTAAATCTGATTCTCTCTCTTTAGAATAGAGGAAAGCTTTTCCTTTGTAATAGATAAATTGAAACAATATCTATTATGTGTTTGAATTTGTTTTGTATTTGAATGTAATGTTTCTAATTTTTGTTTTTGTTTATAATCGGGTAATTAAACAGAACATCTTGATTCGATCGAGAGAGGTGTAATGGGTAGGCGAATAAACGATTTGTATTAACCTTTGTTATCATATAATAATTTAAATGTGTTTTTTTTTTTTTAAACGATCATTTGGCCGCGCAAGGCGCGGGTAACTCAGCTAGTTTGTTTATTAAAAAAGTTACTGTTGGTATGCACACCGTAAAAACATTCTTTAATTTCTTTTTTTTAATCAAAATTAGTCATTTTAGTTTTTGGCGGGGGTTCAGAGACGACTAAGATTTTTCAGTTTTTTTTTTTGGACGTCAAGAGACGACTTAGCTATTGGTCTTTTTTTAACTCATATTTTGATACTAATAATTAATATGTTGAATAGTAATAGTTAGTAGTATTAAAGTTCAAGTGTCATTAGTTGAGCTCGCGTCGTTTTAGTAAAAATATACAATAATCCACTAAACTCAGATTTGAATGGTTAGACTTGTTGAATAAAATACTTAAAATTAAAATATTAAAATAACAAAGAAGAAGAAAAGAGAGAATGGTGGAGACGAGGGAGAGAGTAATAATGAAAGTGAAACTTGTTTCATTCATACGTTGGTTGTCTCACTTCTCTTTACACATATTTATAGGGTCTTATTAGATAAGTATACACAAGACTTGGGGTCCAAGTTATTCTAATAATTTGGAGAGAAAGTGTTAGAGGGAAAAATACAAAAATGGATAATTATCCAAATTCTTAACATTCCCCCTTAATTATCCATTATTGTGTATTTATCTATTATTGTGTACTACCTCGTTAAAAATCTTATCATGGAAAAAACCATTGGGATAAAAATCATGACAAGGGAAAAAGAGTACAGTAACACAATCTCCCTCTGGAAAAGATAAGTATAATTTTATCTTTGTAGATCTCGTAAATGACACATTCCAATACTATGAATATGCTTTCTGAATGTTGACATAGGAAGCGCCTTTGTTGGCATTCTGATACGGACTTTGGATCTGGATCATCATTTTCATGATCGATCTCTTTAGATACAGAAAAAGAAAATATTCCATCATCATTGATTTCATCTCTAGCCCATAATTTTCCATCTTGGGTATAGTTATTGGAAATCTCATATTTTTCTGTATCGTCCTGAGGATTTTTCTCTTTATTAGGTTCTTCATGAACCTTTTCATTTTCATCTCCCATTTTCTTTTTCTTTCGGGAATTTTTATTTTTAGAGCCCATTGGCCTCACGCGTTTCAATTGAACCTTAGGTTCATTAGTTTTGTTCCAATCGAATTCTACTTTAGGAATTTCAACTCTTGATGGGATATTTGCAGCGGGAGTGTATGACTTTGTCACCCTTTTTGTATCTGTAAACGCATCTGGTAATTGATTTGCCAAATTTTGTAAATGTACAATTTTCCGAACTTCCAGCTCACGTTGATTTGTAGGGGGATCAAGATATACCAAAGATGGTGTAGACCATGTAATATCTTTTGGTACTTGTTTAGTTCCTCCCCCTAACGCTGGAAATTCATCTTCATTGAAATGGCAATCGGCAAAACGTGCCGTAAACATATCACCTGTTTGCGGTTTAAGATACCGAATTATACTCGGTGATGCATAACCGACGTATATACCCAATCTCCGTTGTGGCTCCATTTTTGTTATTTGAGGTGGAGCAATAGGAACATAAATCGCACACCCAAAAACACGGAGATGGGTTACGTTTGGCTCTTGACCAGACGTTAATTGTAAAGGGGAATATTTATTATATGCGCTTGGTCGTATCTGGACCAACGCCGCAGCATGCAATATAGCATGACCCCATATAGAAATTGGGAGCTTTGTTCTCAATTTTAATGGTCTAGCAATGAGTTGCAACCGTTTAATTAAAGATTCAGCCATGCCATTTTGAGTATGAACATGAGGGACTGGATGCTCAACATCGATTCCCATTGACATATAATAGTCATTAAAGGCTTGTGAAGTGAATTCACCAGCGTTATCAAGCCTGACTTTCTTTATGGCGTAATCAGGAAATTGTGCTTTCAACCTGATTATTTGGGAAATAAATTTCGCGAAAGCCGTATTTCGTGTTGTCAATAGACACACATGTGACCATCTACTAGATGCGTCAATCATTACCATAAAGTAACGAAACAGCCCACACGAAGGGTGGATAGGTCCACATATATCACCATGTATTCTCTCTAAGAATAATGGAGATTCATTCCCAATTTTGCTTGGCGATGGCCGAATTATGAGTTTTCCTTGAGAACATGCATCACATGAAAACTCATTAGATTGAAAAATCTTTTGGTTTTTCAATGGATGGCCACTAGAATTTTGCACAATTTTTCGCATCATGATTGAACCAGGATGTCCAACTCTTTCATGCCAAATCCTAAATGTACTAGTAAACTTTGAGTTTACTGTAACATATGATGCGAACATATTTATTTTTGTGCAATATAATCCAGAGGATAACATTGGCAATTCTTCTAGTATATATTTCCCCTCGGATGTATTACAAAGATATTCAACGCCATTCTTATTCATAGTCTCTATATGATATCCATTTCTTCGGATATCTTTGAAACTTATTAAGTTTCTATGAGACATAGGGGAATATAATGCATCAATTTCAAATATAAATTCCTCTTGGCATTAAAAAAATAGCTTTTCCAGAGCCCATAATGATCTTTGCATTACCAGATATGGTACTCACGCTTCCAACGGAGTCCTTTATTTTGAGAGAGGAGAAATATTTTTTATCTTTAAGTATCGTGTGCGTCGTAGCACTGTCTGCGAGACATATATCTCCATCCTCAATCTCAAAATTTGACATTTTCTTAAACCGATAACGGATCTAGAGTTATTCGTGCTAACGGATCGAGAGTCGTTCGTGCTGATAACGTGTTGAATAAAATACTTAAAATTAAAATATTAAAATAACAAAGAAGAAGAAAAGAGAGAATGGTGGAGACGAGGGAGAGAGTAATAATGAAAGTGAAACTTGTTTCATTCATACGTTGGTTGTCTCACTTCTCTTTACACATATTTATAGGGTCTTATTAGATAAGTATATACAAGACTTGGGGTCCAAGTTATTAGAATAACTTGGAGAGAAAGTGTTAGAGGGATAAATACAAAAATGGATAATTATCCAAATTCTTAACAAGACTATGATATTTGGGATGGTTATAATAATATTATTAGGTTTAACCATGGTTATAACTTATGTTATTTTAACAAGACTATGATATTTGGGATGGTTATAATAATATTATTAGGTTTAACCATGGTTATAACTTATGTTATTTTAAAGACTGTCCCGGGTTAGTCTTTTCTTAAGTTGAGTCATTCATTATTTAGTGACTATTGATTGAGGCATTGACCAAAAGAAATAATGAAGATTCAACAATACTTCTATAGCTGGCAGAATTTATTTATTGTATATATACTCTTTTCTTGACTACTATATAAATAATTTGAATTTGAGGTACATTTAATGAAAATATGTTAATAAAATTGAGTTTGAAACTCTTCAACCAATACATTAACATGTGTGTATTGAAAAAAGAATTTAGAATAATTTGAGTTCTATTGAGTTTTGAGATTATTTTGGTGAATTTTGGTGAACTAGAAAATTTGTTATTAAAATTTTGGTGAATTAGGAAATGAGAATGGCTTGAAGGGTAATACTTAGAATGACTGCTCCTCTTATGTTCCATCTGTCCCACGCATCTTTGAGATGCTTTGGTATCACGTCCACCATTTTTACACTCACTTGAGCAATAAAGATAAAGCTTCTCTCGCTTTCTCTTTTTTTATTGAGATGGTTTTTTCTCTTTCTTTCTTTCTTTCTTTTTTTTTTTTTTTTTTTTTTTTTTTTTAATTTTAAAAACCATTTAAATTAAAAACTGGGCCATCCCAAATGGGCTTGGACTTGATTTTTACAAAGAGCATCAGATACAAAATGGGAAACACAAAAAACTCGGCCCATAACCAGAAAATGGATCTCAACACAAAAAACTCGGCCCATAACCAGAAAATGGATCTCATCCTGCTGATTGACCGAAATCAGAATCTCCGAGCAACATTTCCGGCGGAAACAGGAACCACGATTTTGCGATAGCTCGCCAGTGACGGACGAACAGGGAGGGAAGTTTCCGGTCTCCCGCCCCGTCGCCACTCCGGCAAACCACCAGACCCATTACAATTCCCCCGAATTGCTCAAGACTCCGAATTTATGGCTCCACGATGTTGGATCCCATGCCAAGCAATCCAAACATACTCAGATGTAACCCCATATTCCAATTACGGCGAGCAATGAGTTTCCCGAGCTAGGGTACACATGAAGTCCAGTCCGTGGAAGCAAAAAACGTGCCGTTTGCGATGTTGATTGCTCAGGCCAAACGCTCAAAAACCAGTGCCCCACGCATGCCTTTGGAATCCCAAGGGATCCCTCAGTTAACCATCAGAACATGAGCGAAACCTACCAACCTCCCCAGACTTCCGCTGCCGCGACGGCATCCAATCTGGTGGTTGAGCCGCGCGAAGACACCACGGCGAGCCCACTGGCGTCCCAAACCAATACTCGACCACCTCGTCCTCACGCCCACCCGATTGGAGCCACCACTGCATCTAGAAGAAGAAGGAACTACATCTCCACGGTCGGAGGTGTAGCTAGCTCACAGCTGAGTCCATTGCACAAACCAAGACCTTAAAATAAAGCACTCCCAAGCCTAAACCGCCAACGTATCCACTACTTACCAACCGACGAAGCACCCGCAGCGGCTGGAAGGGAAAGGTCAACAGATCCGACAACTAGCCACCAGGATCCGACCACTCAAGCTAATCCGAAGAAAAACCTAAGCCCCATAACTCACCAAAGCCACCAAACCATCGGAGAGAGAAAACGCACACAAGGAAACCCACCCAGATCCGCCGAAAAACACCACAAGCGCGGCACCGTCCTCAAGCAACCGAACCGCAGCGACTCCAGCAGCCTCCCAAAGGCTTCCCTGTGCTTCATGCGCCATCACGAGCTCCGAAACCACCACCATAAGTCCAGATCTGACACGGAGGACAGCTTCAACGGCGAGGAGAAGACACGCCGACGGGAGGAAGACAAGACCGGAGCAGAACTACTGACAGAGAAGCCCTCTCCGGCGCCGGAAGGGCAAGCCGGAGAGGCAAACGGAGAAACCGAAGCAAGAAACTAGAGAGAAGGCAGAGAGATAGAGGAGAGAGAATAACGGAGAAATTATCTGGGGAGTCCCCTTTTGCGAAACCGTAACCTCATATCTCCCCCTTATAAACAGAAATTATTATTGATTTAATTTTAATTCGAAAAGTGTTGGTTTTACTAGTATACCCCAACCGAAATCTAAATATTACAACCAAAACCTGGATCTATTCGAACCAGACCCGAACCAGACTCGACCCACCCATAACCCGAATCTCTTCTCTCGATTCTCTGCGTATTAGGTTTTTTTTTGAAATCGAAAACTCAACTCAAACTTCGGAGAAAAATCTGCTTTCGACGGCGATCTTGGTATAACTACAGATCGGTTTATTTCTATTTCTTCAGAGTCAATCTTGGTATAACTACAGACAACTACGTTATTGGGCAAGGTAAAATCGAGTTTTTATTTTGGGTTTTGCGATTGAAATCGATTGAAATCGAGTGAAAGTCTGCGAAAATCGATTGTTCGTTATGTTTGTATAAAATCCGAAGAGATGGAGAATGTTAGTGGTAATAGAATCGATTGAAATATTGAATGGAAGTACTAATCTAAATGATTTTGTTTGTAGGTTTGTGGAAGGGAGTTATGCCTCGAACAAAGAACGCAAATGTATCTTTAACGGAGACTCCGCCAGAAGCCAATCTTGAAGGAGTGCCACCGCCGGTAGTGGTGGAATCTGAAGCAACAGATTCAATCTCTAACGTGGTTGCAACGGTAAGAGCCAATCTTGAAGAAGTGCCACCGCCGGCGGTAGTGGAATCTGAAGCAACAGATTCAATCTCTAACGTGGTTGCAACGGTAAGATCTCTAAAATTTGGACAACTAGCAGAACTAGGTATAAGTTTGTTGCTTGTGTCTCTTATAAATTTCTGAAACTAAAAGGTAAAACTGTGATAATTAGGTATAACTAACGTGCATTTATAACTTATAAATATCTGAAACAAAAAGGTAAAACTATGAATAACTAGGTATAACTATGCTGCTTTTGCTTTTATAACTTAGAAATATCTGAAACTAAAAGGTAAAACTATGAATAACTTGGTATAACTATTCTGTTTTTCTAACTTAGAAAGTTTTAAAACTAAAAGGCACAACTGTGTATAACTTGGTCCATATTGATTGCAGGATTCTAATGAGGAAACTGAAGCTCTACAACCTTTTAAAATGTACTTCAGTCCGAGTGAGTATACAAAGCCATTCAAGATTTCAGCAAAGTGCTATATTCATAAGGTAGTGGGCTTATTGGAGACTAATCTTAGAGGAAAGGAGTTGAAATGGTTTAAGGAACACCCACAGTTCCGACACTTCTTCCACATGCACAGGGACGCAAATCATAAGTTGATGGGTATGTGGCTGTTATTTCTTCGCACAGCATGTTTAGAGAAGAAGCGCGAAGTTTGGTTTATCGTCAACGGGGTTCCGATCCGCTATTCTCTCAAAGAATTTGCTCTCATGTCAGGATTATATTGTCACCAATATCCGAAGTCCTATGAAACCAAGGGCAGCATGGAGTTTGTTAGCAGGATATTTGGACCTGGAGCAACAATAAAATATCAAGATGTGGAGGAAAAGTTCCTATCAATGAAGAGATCTTCTGATGATCGTTTGAGAGTAGCTGTGTTGTACTTCTTAAGCAGCATCATCGTTGGAAAGACTAAGACAGGAGACAAGGCACCAACTGTGGAGAAGTTTTTCCAAAGGGCTGTGGCTGATCTAGACTTGTGCGAAACATTCCCGTGGGGGAGATATGCATTTGATCAAAATCTGAAAGACATTTTCTATATAATGGAAAAATGTGAAGGAGTTGTTGGTCCACAGAAAGTGTTTCCTAGTTTCGTTATGCCTCTGGAGGTATGCATTATTCATCTCTTAAATTTTTATAAACTCGGTATAAGTAAGAGTATATTAGCAGTTATACAACTTAGTTTTGAATGATCTTTTATTTTTTGCAGCTTCTAGCGTTTGAGTCAATTCCAGTTCTCAAGAACACTTTTTGCGTCGATGTGGGATCAGCAGATCCTAATTGTCCTCGGATGTGCAAGACAAAGTTTAAACCAAGTACTATGAAAGGTTTTCCTATGTCAGATATGTATGACAAACTCGGTACAACTAAGGTTAGTTAAAATCTGAAATGCAAACTAGATAACATGTTTATTATTTATGTGTCATGGAGGTTGTATTAATTTGATTTTTTTATGATGCACAGGACATTCAGAGTATCTTGACTCCATCTCCTGCTGAGGAACAACTTTTGAAAAGCATTATGGATGTTGAGCGTGGATGGAATGATAAAGATGATGTAGTTGCTGATGGTTGGCACAAGCGTCTAGTTGATGAGGGAAGGAGTATATTTTTTGAAGAGAAATTCAATGAAGATGTAGGCAACCGAACATTTGAGGAAACTGTGATTATGCCTACAAGAAAAGGCCGTCGGGGAAAGAAAGGCAAAGAGAAAGTGACTGAGCCTCCGAATGATGCAAGTAGTGATGGATTGGCTGAGCTTGTGTACACGTTGAAGACAACGTTGGAGAATGGATTTAAGGATATGCATGAGAAGATGATGGATCTCAGTAAGAAGTATGAAGACCAAGATACAAGACTCAATACTATGGAAGCAACAATCCAATCAATCCAAGTCAGAGTTAAAAGTGGTGGTGCTAAAGAGAAAGAGACGGATCTAAATCCAGATTTGGTTGACTATAGTGATAAAGAGGATGAGGTTGGAGCAAACCAAGTGATGGCAGTTCAAGATGAGAGTGGTAAGGATGGACCAAATTCTGAAGAGTTAACCAAGGAGAATGAAGGTGGTGAAAAAGTGATGGAGAAGGAGATGGAAAAAGAAGGGGCTGAAGATGATGAGATGGAGTCGGAGATGGAAAAAGAGGATGATGTGGATGGTGGTACTAAGGGGAGTGAGGTTGGAGAGATAGAAAAGGAGATTGAAAAAGAGGGTGATGTGGATGGTGGTACTAAGGGGAGTGAAGTTGGAGAGAAAGAGAAGGTGATTGGAAAAGATGATGAGCCAAGTAACAATGAGAACATGCTTAAAAGGACTTACAAGAGATGTGAAAAGAGAAAAAGAATTAGCAAAAATGAAGTGGATCCAAAAGAACAAGGGAAAAAGGCGGATGACAATATTGATGAACCAAGGCAAGAGGACGCTAAGAAGGTGAAGTTGATAAAGAAGAATGCGAAGAAGGGGTCTACCACCGTTGTGTATCGGAGTCCTATTGTGACGAGGACTAAGAAGAATTAAGTACCGTTGTGTATTGGAGTCCACCACTGTTTTTGAAAACTCTTTAAGATGTTTTGTTTTGTCATGAACATGAATTTGGTTGTTGTTTTATTTTGGTATAACTCTGTCGGTTTTGAAAAACTAGGTACAATTGTGTGAACAAAATGGTTATTGTTTTATTTTGGTATAACTTTGTAAAACTAGGTACAACTGTGAACGATAAATATGTACAACTGCATCGTTTTGTTAAACTAGGTACAACTGTGAACGATAAATATGTACAACTGCATTATTTTGTTAAACTAGGTAAAATTATGTACTTTGTTCATTGGTATATTTATTAAATGTGTACAACTGCTTTAATTTTGTTAAACTCGGTAGGAATAGATAGGAATTACTAGGATAAATATGTTTAGTCATACAAATACTAGAAGTCACCAAATACATATTTTTGAGACAAGTAGAACTACAAAGTAGTACCTTAGTTGTACCAAGTTACAAGAACAATTGTGAGAAAACAACCAACGATAAAGGGTACCATCATCTTAGTAATTTCCTTCGTCTCTTTCTTTCTCCCCATCTTTAGCAGTGCAACTTCTTCTTCAAGAACACTAACTTGAAAATCCAACTGTTCTACCTCATTTACCAATGCCTCGTCCACCCACTTGAAGACATGGGTGTCGTTCATAAGCTACATTCAAAAATTAAAATAGAATTAAGAGAACGTGATCTTACTCAAAATATTCACAAACTTACAATGAGACTTTTACGTTTCTATCATAAGCATATTTGCATCGGTAGTAGCGGCGGTAAGGATTTGGGACTGATTTAGAGATCTTTTCAACGATCTCGTCGCCACACCTACACCTCTTTGGAATCCCAGCAACTCTTACTCTGGTTCGGTTTGAGGAGGTTTCACTCGAGCTCGGAGCGGAAGAGACATGGCTCATCTTTCTTCTATGGAAGATTTAGGGATTTGGTGGGTTTGGGGTAAAAGAAGATTTAGGGATTTGGTGGGTTTGGATAATAAATTGGAGATATTGAGATGTAATTGGGAGGATTTTAAGGATTTCGTGGGAGCTGGGGTAATAAATAAAAGGGTTGAAATGATTTTAGGGGAAAAATAAAAGAAATTGGGTTCATTCGAAAATTTTGGGTATTTTGGAGGGAAAAGAGAAAATTTTGTATATTTGGGGCAAATAACACGTGAACCACATGGCGCCGTCATTTGTACACGTGGCGCCGTCATTTGTACACATGGCGCCGTCAAATATACACAGTTTTTCCAAGTTTACAAGTTGTACTCGCTTACACACAGTTGGACTTTTGGGGTTTTTCTGTATAATTAGTTATTCTTGGATTAATATTAATTTTTATTAGTTGTACACATGATTTTAGGTATATGTGGTAAATTCCAAACATATTCATTCAATAATATGTGTAAAATGTTTATTTTTCAGACTTTCGACATTCACCATAAATATTCAAAAGAAAGACATCTTAAAAGTATAAGAACTTTCATGTAGAAAGTTCAAATGTGTAAGATTTTTGAAAATTTTATTTACCAAATTTTGATTACAAACCACTAATTTGATTATGTAACACTAAGTTGTCTATTTCATTACAACAAGCATTGTGATATAATTTTTGAATTTATGAAGATTTGTTAATTTCTTCGTAGTTATACCAAGCCAAGTTTACCCAAGTTTTACAAAATCAAAGACATACATAGTTGTACCATTACGAAACCAAGTTTTACCAAGTTTTACAAAACCAGAGAATACATAAAAACCCGAAATCAGAGACATACATAGTTGTACCATTACAAAACCAAGTTTTACCAAGTTTTACAAAACCAGAGAATACATAAAAACACGAAATCAGAGACATATATAGTTGTACCATTACAAAACCAAGTTTTACCAAGTTTTACAAAACCAGAGAATACATAAAAACACGAAATCAGAGACATACATTGTTGTACCATTACGAAACCAAGTTAAACCAAGTTTTACAAAAACTGAGAATACATAAAAACACAAAATCAAATACTATGGTTGCCAAATAACAACTATTGCAGCGATTGCCTCGGCCTCCTTTTGTTTTGAGTCCTTTGACGTTTTGGACGCCTTTCTCCGGTGGATGGAAACCTCAACACTTTTGTTCTACCCTTCTTCTTTTTCCGAGGCAAAGGTAATACCTTCAACTCTTTGATCTCATCTGGGATATCCCACTGTGACTTATCCGGGACTAAATAAATAGTCCTATAATACGCCAATGCCCACATCTCCGCCCAATAATACTTTGAAACCAATTCATGTATTTCCATACTTCGAGTTCTTGTTGTATCGCTCTCGAAGGCAATGAAACCGGCTAGTGCATGCACACAAGGATACTTTTGGATATCGAACACCTTGCAACTGCAAGTTTTCAAGAGCAAGTTGACAAAATATTCTTTCCCTTCACTACCCCTGACATTGTATTCAAGCTGGAATGTATTTAGCTCCGTCACTTTTAGTTTCTCAGCTTCAACCCATAAATCATGCAAGTAGTTCTCCACTAAAGGCACCAACTTATTCTCATTAGATCCTGACGCGGCTTCTTTCCGATGTTCATTAAACCAAACAGAAATCTTGGACATGATCGCATCAAGCATGGGTATTAAAGAATACTTCCTTGCATTGAGGAAAACAGAATTCAAAGATTCCACACAGTTGCTTGTGTCCAAATTGTATCGTTGTCCTCTGAAACAACACCTAGCCCATTTTTCTTTCACGGTTGTATCCTCCAAATAATTGGCCGCAGAAGGATATCTTAGCTTAAAAATTCTGTACTCCCTCTCGAATTCAGCCATGGTGTAAACCCGACTTAACTCCATGAATCTCCATGCGACTACGTCTCTGTTGACGTTAGTGGCATGACCTTTCACATTTTGGGATAAATGCCAAACACAATACCCGTGATGAGCCACGGAATACACATTACGTATGCCTTTGATGAGACTTGTATTTCTGTCACTCATAAATACCAATTCTGGAGTATCGGGTACAACTGTTAGCAGCTTCTCGAAGAACCATCCCCAACTAGCATCATTCTCACTGTCGAGTACGCCAACCGCTATGATATAATGATGACGATTTGGGTCTTGAGCTGAGGCAAATACTAGAACACCACCATATCCGTTCTTCAAATGTGTTGCATCCACAATTATCACTTTCCTCATCACTTGAAAGCCTTCAATGCTAGCTCCCAAAGCTATGAATAGGTACTGAAATTTATCTTCCTCATCCAATTTCAGATATGTTATTGTACCTTCATTTACCTTCTTCAACATGTACAAATAACAATTGATATCCTTGTAGCTATCTTCCGCGCTACCTTTTAAATCACAAATGGCTTGCCTTTTCCCTCTAATTGCGGTGGAGTACGATATCTTCACACCTAATTTCGTCTGAACAAGCTCCATGATAACCTTAGGAACTGGAGTTTCCATTTGTCCTGGAAAAGTATCATGAAGAAGCGCTGCTACTAATTCAGGGGTACCTTTCCTCTTCCTCATCCTTGTCTTACTCTTACTTATCCGGGTACAAGTATGCATCTTGTTGTACTTTCTAATCGAGTAAATACTTGTATTCCGAATATTTGAAGCTCGTATACGCCAAGCACAACTTTCTTTAGCACACGTTAGCAAATACCGCTCCTTATCAGACTTTTTAATAACATAACCAAAACTGTTAGCAAATGCACCTTTGTCCACCACTTCCTGCAATGCCGCTCTGCTTGGAAATTCTTGAAATAAATTCAAACCAATACCGTCTTCCCATTCTTTTTTAAACTGACCAGCTTCTACAACAGGCGGTGGCTCAACGTATTCATCACCCCTATCATCATGTATATCCATAGATTCATCCTGTGATCCAATCTCAGCATCTTGAGTCTCATCAACCTCCACTATTGCCTCTTTTGGTTCTGTTCCTTGTTCCTCACATTCGCACAAAACGATGGCAGCATTATCTCTCATTTCATCCTCATAGTTCTTACCAGCAGAACTTTTATTGATGACCTCCACTCTCGACAGTTGCTCGGGCAATTCTGGTGGAGTGATGACCTCCACATACAAAACATATCTACGGTTATTTTCACCTGAAGATATATAGACACCGACATCCTCATCATCACAAATGTAAATCTCTTCAGTTGATCCCAACAACACTGCATTATACCTCAGTTGCAATTTAACCTTACTTTCATCTATCCCAAGCTTCGTGCATATCCTACCTACTAACATGGAGAGAGTTATATTCTCCCCTGATGTCTTCATCATCAAGGTATACACGCGACCTTTGCATTTAAAATATATGTTCACGTTCTCACTCATTGTATCCTGCAAAAACAATACAAAAACTCTGTCAGTTATACTAGTTTTACTAGTTGTACTACAATTCTGGGTAATACTAGTATAACTAGTCATACTACATGTATATGGGTACTACTAGTGTAACTGGTAATACTACATGTAAATGAGTAATACTAGTGTAACTGGTAATACTACAGACACCTGGGTAATACTAGTATAACTAGTAATACTACGTATATATTTTTCAATAGATTCATGTACATTTCTACCCAGTTCTACCAGTTGTACTTTCGCGACAAGAACTCAAATCGGATGGTTTCGGGTTCAAAACTACAATTCACTATGATTCAGTTGCTGTAATCCATTTCTTACCCATTTACAGACCTATTCGACCCAGAAACTATGCATAAACTTCCAATGTGCATATCCAAACACAATTACCCAAATCTAATTGAATTGAATCTCATTGTCTAAATCCTAAACTTCTATTTCAAGCTCTATGCAGCTAAAAGAACTATCTCAAGAACTAACCTGTCTCACCGCAGCTCGCCGAGAGCTCGCCAGAACGGAAGAAACGGCAACAATGCAGCTCGCCGGAAGTGGAGCTCGAGCTCGAGAAGAGAGCGTTTTTTTTTTTTCCTGGGTTTCGATTTTTTTTTTTTTTTAATTAAAATTCAAATAAATCAATTCCAACAAAAAAATAGAGATAAAGAGAGGGTAAAATGGTCAAGCCACATTTCATTAATTGGGAGGGGGATATGTAGACATAAAAGGGATATAAGAGGTTTATGATTTACAAAAGGGGAGTTATGAGACATTTTCTCGAGAATAACGTTCAAACTGAGAAATTGTCTCGTGACTCCCTTTTTGTCCAAGCATCGTCTCATATCTCCCCTAATAAAACACAATTTTATTTTTATTTAAAATTAAATCGAAAACTATGGATATTACTGATATACCCCAACCAAAACCTCAATATTACTGCTAAAACCTGGATCTATTCGAACCAGACCCGATCCATTCTCTCAACCCACCAAATTTCTTTTGTTTTTGAAATCGAAAACGAGAAAACTCATCCCCAATTCGAAAACCCTAACCGTTGGAGATTCTCTTGCTCCGACTTCCTCTCCTCTTCAAATCTTCCCAGAAACTGTAATAGAGAGATTGCGAAATCATCTTCCAACTTTATTGATTCCTTTTCTCGTTTCTTGTATCCCGTTTCGAAACCTCTCCGATAATGCCTCCAAAGAAAGGGTTAAAGAGGAAGAGATTAACAAAGGCAACGACGGTGGAGCCAGGCTCGACGGAGGAGCCATCCTCGACGGTGGAGCCATCCCCGACGGTGGAGCCATCCACCACAACGACGGTGGAGCCAGGCTCGACGGAGGAGCCATCCCCGACGGCAATTGAGGGAGAACAACAAGTCCCGGAGACATTAAGTCCGGTTTTAGAAGAGTCTGACAAGAATGAGGAAGAAAATTCAAAGAAGAATGAGGAAGAAGAGAGTGGCGAAGAAGAGAGCGAAGAAGAAGAGAAAGAAGAAGAGAAAGAAGAAGAAGGGAATGAGGAAGGAGAGGAGTCCTCCGATGATGATGGTAGTAGATCTTTGGGCGGAGAGTCCCCCTCTGATGAGAATGATAATGAGGAGGATGAGATTGCGCCAGAAAATCAGCCGGAAAATGCGATGGTAAGTATTTGAATGGTGTGAAACTGGTAGACCAGGGTAAAACTATGTGTATATCTGGTTACTACTGGTAGAACAGGGTAAAACTATTGCAACTGAGGTATAATGTGTGTTTGAATTCTATGGTTATTGGTATAACTGGTAGAACTGGGAATACTATGTGTTTGAATTCTGGGTATAACTGGTAATACTAGGGCATTACTATATGTTTGATTTCTGGGTAATACTGGTATTACTAGGGTATAACTATGTGTTTGAATTCTGGGTGAAACTGGTATTACTGGGGTACAACTATGTGTATATTTTCAGGGTAATACTGGTAATACTCGTAATACTATTCATAGAATAATGATATATGGATGAATGTCTGTTCTGTTGCAGGAGATCGACGAGGAAACAATAGCAATACCACCGCTGAGTATGTATTTCCCGCCTTCAAAATATGTGAAGAAAATCAAGCTATCTACTCGGTGCTATATTCACGAAGTGTTGACTACATTCGATGAGTTGGAGCCTCCGATGAGCAAGTCTGAGAGGGCATTTTTTGAGAATCATCCGAGTTTTCAACACGTCTTCCACATGCCAAGAGACCCAAACCACCGACTTATGGGGATGTGGATGCTCCTTCTTCGCACGGTGCGCATTGATAGGAAGAAAGAGGTGTGGTTCGTCGTCAATGGCGTTCCAATCCGATATGGTGTATCGGAACATGCATTGATATCGGGCTTCAATTGCAAGAATTATGCGCTTGATTATAAAAATGTGGGAAGTATGGAGTTCAAGAAGAAGCATTTCAAGAATGTTCATGTGAAACGCGAAGACGTGAGAAAGAAGCTCATAGAAATGGTGCCGAAGGGTGAAAGATCAAAAGATAGGTTGAGGATGATGGTGCTCTATTTCCTAACCAGCATTATTGTGGCGCCTATCAAGACCGGGGAAAAGGCACCTCAAGTGGATGAATTTTGTTTAAAGGCTGTGAATGATCTTACGTTTTGTAGGAATTTTCAGTGGGGGAGGTATTTTTTCGAGTACTTGTTAGATACCATCTCACACACGATGAATCATTTCAATGGTGTTGTCACCGATAACGAGAAGTACATATGGCCGGTTCCGGGTTTTTGTCTTCCGATAGAGGTTAGTTACAAGTTATAGTAATTGGTGATTTTTTGGAATACTGGTAATACTGGGAATACTGCATATTAGAAAACTGGTAATACTGCATATTAGAAAACTGGTAATACTGGTATTACTGTTCTTCATCTAAATATATGTTTTTTTATTCTATAGCTTCTTGCATTCGAGGCAATCCCACTGTTGAGGGAGAAATTCATTGAGGACATTGCAGGAGCAGATGAGAGATGTCCTAGGATGTGCAAGGTGAAATTCAAGAAGAACCATTTGAAAGGCATTCCTCTTGATAATATTAATCATGAATTGGGTACAACTCAGGTTAGTTGTCCTATATATTCTGCTTTTTGAAACGTTTGCTATTCTATTTAATTATAATAATCCATATTTGTTTATGTTTACAGGTCATTGATTGTATCGTCTCACCTAGAATTGAAGAGCACGCACTTATGAGAGCAATCACGGAAGAAGAACACGACGTTGACATGGCTGATCCGGTGGTGGAAAGTTGGTTGAAGCGTCATAAAGAGGGCCGTCTAATCAGGTTTGAAGAGTTGTACCAACAGGATCTACAGGCCCGAGGAATCATCGCAGGACCAGAGATTGCGGGTGGTGAGGATATTCCCGCAGTAGATGGACAAGAACTCCCGAGTTTGGCTCCTGTGGTTGGGTAGATTCAACAGGATCTACAGGCCCGAGGAATCATCGCAGGACCAAAGATTGCGGGTGGTGAGGATATTCCCGCAGTAGATGGACAAGAACTCCCGAGTTTGGCTGCTGTGGTTGGGATGATTCAAGACATGCAAGTTGAAATGACAGATCAGCTGAATGAAATCTTAGTAATGATTTCATCGTTGGATGATACAGTTATCTCGTTGGATGAAAGAGTTAAATCGTTGGAAACATTCAGGGAGGCGCAGAAAGCAGAGAAGAGAAAGGTACAATTTGTAATACTGGTATAACTGAGTAATTCTGGTATAACTGAGTAATACTGGTATTACTGTGATATAACTTTGTTCAATGGCAGGATCAAGAAGAGAAGGATGGTGACCCAAAAGATACAACCCAAGGGGAAGATGGTGACCCACAAGTCACCAAGATGACGACTCGGAGCAAGAGACAGCTTGGTTGACTGATTTGTCTCTTTGATGTTTGGATTTGAACTTGGATTTGTTATGTTAATTGTTTTGGATTTGTTATGTTAGGATTTGAATTTGGATTTGTCTTGTTAGGATTTGAATTTGGATTTGTTAAGTTAGGATTATAAATTTAATTAAGGAATACGGGTAAAACAGCTATTACTAATTAAGAAATACGGGTAAAACTAGTAATACTGATAATGGTAATACTGGTAATACTAGTAAAACTGGTATTACTAATTAAGGAATACGTGTAAAACTAGTAATACTGATAATGGTAATAAGCTTACAAAGCATAGAAAAGTCTTACAAAGCATAGACAAGTCTTACAAATCATAGAAAAGTCTTACAAAGCATAGACAAGTCTTACAAATCAAAAAATAAGCTTACACATTAGTGAGCGACTAACTCCGAACGCATTTCTCCGCTAGATGAGCGACTAACTCCTTCAGTTTTTGGATCTCCTTACCATTACCTTTCAACTCCGAACGCATTTCTTCTTGATAGTACTCCAAGCTTTGAATCTTTTTGTGATGGGTATCAACCTCCTCCCTTAAGTTAGTCACCTCTTCTTCCATAGCTTTATCCCAAAGTTTCCGAATGTGTAAACCATCATTCTACAATACAAGAATTCTATATCGAGATCAATTATTCAACATACATCTGGGTAATACTAGTGTAACTAGTAATACTACATACATCTGGGTAATACTAGTGTAACTAGTAATACTACATACATCTGGGTAATACTAGTGTAACTAGTAATACTACATACATCTGGGTTCTCAGAGATCTACCAGTTCTACCAGTTCTACCAGTTCTACCAGTTTTATTTTCGCGTCAATAATGTAACTATCTATTTACCTTATACTCGTTGCATTGATAGTATCTCTTCCCTTTGTCACCATCGTTCTCAGAGATCTTGTCGAGGATGCGTCCACCACAAGGACATCTCTTTGGAATTCCTTCCATCATTCCGACTAATTCTAATTGATCCATTATCCTCTTAGCATTCTTCATCTCATCATACCACGGGTCTCTCTCACACAATCGATCCATAATTGAAAAAGAGACAAAGATTGAAGAGAAGGAAAATGTTGAATCTCGTGAAATTGAGCTTGGAGAGAGAGAGAGAGTGAATTTCTTCGAGATAGAGAGAGAGAGGAGAGAGAGAGGAGAAGTCTCGATAGTGAATAAGAGGTGGAGAAAAAAAAGAATTGTTGATTTTGGGTTTAATTGATTTTGGGGAAAATTGATTTTGGGGGGAAAATTGATTTTGGGGGGAAAAATTAGAGGGAAAAAAAATGTGGGGGGAGAAATTGGAATTATATGCCCATGTGTGCGCGCAGACTTTGCCACGTGTGCGCCGTTTTTTTAACATGTGCGCCGTTTTTTAAAACGTAGTTGTACCCTAGTTTTCAGTTGTACAAATCTTCCACATAGTTGTACTTTTGGTGTTTTCCAATTTAACCAGTATTACATATCCTTAAAAATGATTTATCTAGTTGTACACTTGAGGGAACTCTATCATTATAGAATTATAAAGGTTTTATGTAATCAAATGTTAACAATATATAAAATTGTAAAATATCAATCCTAAATTGGAGTTTATATCAAAAGTGAGCTTAAAAGTATAAGGACTATGTTGGATGTAGTCTAATAAAACAATCTTACATGAAATTTTTTTTTTCCCTAATTTGTAAATCATTTGTAAGAGTTCATTATCACTTAATAGTCTGTGTAATAGTTGGTGTAAAAAAAAATTAGAAATATCAAATTCCTTCATTAGTTATACTAGTTATACCAGTATTACCTAATTTCTTCAGTAGTAATACCTGTTATACTAGTATTACCTTTCTACCTGTGAATTAAAACATAGTATTACAGGAGGCAAATCTAGTGTTACATAGTTGTACAACGCAAATATGGTTTACAAATCATAAAGTTCAGATAAAATCAAATACTATGGTTGCCAAATAACAACCATTGCAGCGATTGCCTCGGCCTCCTTTTGTTTTGAGTCCTTTGACGTTTTGGACGCCTTTCTCCGGTGGATGGAAGCCTCAACACTTTTGTTCTACCCTTCTTCTTTTTCCGAGGCAAAGGTAATACCTTCAACTCTTTGATCTCATCTGGGATATCCCACTGTGACTTATCCGGGACTAAATAAATAGTCCTATAATACGCCAATGCCCACATCTCCGCCCAATAATACTTTGAAACCAATTCATGTATTTCCATACTTCGAGTTCTTGTTGTATCGCTCTCGAAGGCAATGAAACCGGCTAGTGCATGCACACAAGGATACTTTTGGATATCGAACACCTTGCAACTGCAAGTTTTCAAGAGCAAGTTGACAAAATATTCTTTCCCTTCACTACCCCTGACATTGTATTCAAGCTGGAATGTATTTAGCTCCGTCACTTTTAGTTTCTCAGCTTCAACCCATAAATCATGCAAGTAGTTCTCCACTAAAGGCACCAACTTATTCTCATTAGATCCTGACGCGGCTTCTTTCCGATGTTCATTAAACCAAACAGAAATCTTGGACATGATCGCATCAAGCATGGGTATTAAAGAATACTTCCTTGCATTGAGGAAAACAGAATTCAAAGATTCCACACAGTTGCTTGTGTCCAAATTGTATCGCTGTCCTCTGAAACAACACCTAGCCCATTTTTCTTTCACGGTTGTATCCTCCAAATAATTGGCCGCAGAAGGATATCTTAGCTTAAAAATTCTGTACTCCCTCTCGAATTCAGCCATGGTGTAAACCCGACTTAACTCCATGAATCTCCATGCGACTACGTCTCTGTTGACGTTAGTGGCATGACCTTTCACATTTTGGGATAAATGCCAAACACAATACCCGTGATGAGCCACGGAATACACATTACGTATGCCTTTGATGAGACTTGTATTTCTGTCACTCATAAATACCAATTCTGGAGTATCGGGTACAACTGTTAGCAGCTTCTCGAAGAACCATCCCCAACTAGCATCATTCTCACTGTCGAGTACGCCAACCGCTATGATATAATGATGACGATTTGGGTCTTGAGCTGAGGCAAATACTAGAACACCACCATATCCGTTCTTCAAATGTGTTGCATCCACAATTATCACTTTCCTCATCACTTGAAAGCCTTCAATGCTAGCTCCCAAAGCTATGAATAGGTACTGAAATTTATCTTCCTCATCCAATTTCAGATATGTTATTGTACCTTCATTTACCTTCTTCAACATGTACAAATAACAATTGATATCCTTGTAGCTATCTTCCGCGCTACCTTTTAAATCACAAATGGCTTGCCTTTTCCCTCTAATTGCGGTGGAGTACGATATCTTCACACCTAATTTCGTCTGAACAAGCTCCATGATAACCTTAGGAACTGGAGTTTCCATTTGTCCTGGAAAAGTATCATGAAGAAGCGCTGCTACTAATTCAGGGGTACCTTTCCTCTTCCTCATCCTTGTCTTACTCTTACTTATCCGGGTACAAGTATGCATCTTGTTGTACTTTCTAAACGAGTAAATACTTGTATTCCGAATATTTGAAGCTCGTATACGCCAAGCACAACTTTCTTTAGCACACGTTAGCAAATACCGCTCCTTATCAGACTTTTTAATAACATAACCAAAACTGTTAGCAAATGCACCTTTGTCCACCACTTCCTGCAATGCCGCTCTGCTTGGAAATTCTTGAAATAAATTCAAACCAATACCGTCTTCCCATTCTTTTTTAAACTGACCAGCTTCTACAACAGGCGGTGGCTCAACGTATTCATCACCCCTATCATCATGTATATCCATAGATTCATCCTGTGATCCAATCTCAGCATCTTGAGTCTCATCAACCTCCACTATTGCCTCTTTTGGTTTTGTTCCTTGTTCCTCACATTCGCACAAAACGATGGCAGCATTATCTCTCATTTCATCCTCATAGTTCTTACCAGCAGAACTTTTATTGATGACCTCCACTCTCGACAGTTGCTCGGGCAATTCTGGTGGAGTGATGACGTCCACATACAAAACATATCTACGGTTATTTTCACCTGAAGATATATAGACACCGACATCCTCATCATCACAAATGTAAATCTCTTCAGTTGATCCCAACAACACTGCATTATACCTCAGTTGCAATTTAACCTTACTTTCATCTATCCCAAGCTTCGTGCATATCCTACCTACTAACATGGAGAGAGTTATATTCTCCCCTGATGTCTTCATCATCAAGGTATACACGCGACCTTTGCATTTAAAATATATGTTCACGTTCTCACTCATTGTATCCTGCAAAAACAATACAAAAACTCTGTCAGTTATACTAGTTTTACTAGTTGTACTACAATTCTGGGTAATACTAGTATAACTAGTCATACTACATGTATATGGGTACTACTAGTGTAACTGGTAATACTACATGTAAATGGGTAATACTAGTGTAACTGGTAATACTACATACACCTGGGTAATACTAGTATTAGTAATACTACGTATATATTTTTCAATAGATGCAGGTACATTTCTACCCAGTTCTACCAGTTGTACTTTCGCGACAAGAACTCAAATCGAATGGTTTCGGGTTCAAAACTACAATTCACTATGATTCAGTTTTTGCTATCCATTTCTTACCCATTTACAGACCTATTCGACCCAGAAACTATGCATAAACTTCCAATGTGCATACCCAAACACAATTTGCTTAACTTCAAATCTAATTGGATTCAATCTCCTATATTTCTAAATCCAAAACTTCAATTTGAAGCTCTATGCAGCTCGAACAACATACCTTTTCTCTCTATCTCGACGCAGCTCACCGGAGGAGAGGATACGGCTACAATGGCGACTCAAATCGAATTTTCCGGCGAGGAGAGCTCGAGCTCGAGCGTTCTCACGATTTTTTTTTTTTTTTTTTCTGTTTTCGATTTTTTTTTTTCATTACACTAAATTAATTAATTAAAATGAGGGAAAAAGAAAAAGAAAGGGTAAAATCGTCAGATCACATTTGATTAATTGGGAAGGGGATATGTAGACATAAAAGGGAGATAAGAGGTTTATGATTCACGAAAGGGGAGTTATGAGACATTTTCTCGTTCAAACTCTTGGGAAGCCATTTTCTCTTTCTCAGATTTACTTGAGAACTGGAGAAATTGTCTCGTGAGTCCCTTTTTGTCCAAGCATCGTCTCATATCTCCCCTAATAAAACACAATTTTATTTTTATTTAAAATTAAATCGAAAACTATGGATATTACTGATATACCCCAACCAAAACCTCAATATTACTGCTAAAACCTGGATCTATTCGAACCAGACCCGATCCATTCTCTCAACCCACCAAATTTCTTTTGTTTTTGAAATCGAAAACGAGAAAACTCATCCCCAATTCAAAGAGAAAACCCTAACCGTTGGAGATTCTCTTGCTCCGACTTCCTCTCCTCTTCAAATCTTCCCAGAAACTGTAATTGAGAGATTGCGAAATCATCTTCCAACTTTATTGATTCCTTTTCTCGTTTCTTGTATCCCGTTTCGAAACCTCTCCGATAATGCCTCCAAAGAAAGGGTTAAAGAGGAAGAGATTAACAAAGGCAACGACGGTGGAGCCAGGCTCGACGGAGGAGCCATCCCCGACGGTGGAGCCATCCACCACAACGACGGTGGAGCCAGGCTCGACGGAGGAGCCATCCCCGACGGCAATTGAGGGAGAACAACAAGTCCCGGAGACATTAAGTCCGGTTTTAGAAGAGTCTGACAAGAATGAGGAAGAAAATTCAAAGAAGAATGAGGAAGAAGAGAGTGGCGAAGAAGAGAGCGAAGAAGAAGAGAAAGAAGAAGAGAAAGAAGAAGAAGGGAATGAGGAAGGAGAGGAGTCCTCCGATGATGATGGTAGTAGATCTTTGGGTGGAGAGTCCTCCTCTGATGAGAATGATAATGAGGAGGATGAGATTGCGCCAGAAAATCAGCCGGAAAATGTGATGGTAAGTATTTGAATGGTGTGAAACTGGTAGAACAGGGTAAAACTATGTGTATATCTGGGTACTACTGGTAGAACACGGTAAAACTATTGCAACTGAGGTATAATGTGTGTTTGAATTCTATGGTTATTGGTATAACTGGTAGAACTGGGAATACTATGTGTTTGAATTCTGGGTATAACTGGTAATACTAGGGCATTACTATATGTTTGATTTCTGGGTAATACTGGTATTACTAGGGTATAACTATGTGTTTGAATTCTGGGTGAAACTGGTATTACTGGGGTACAACTATGTGTATATTTTCAGGGTAATACTGGTAATACTCGTAATACTATTCGCAGAATAATGATATATGGATGAATGTCTGTTCTGTTGCAGGAGATCGACGAGGAAACAATAGCAATACCACCGCTGAGTATGTATTTCCCGCCTTCAGAATATGTGAAGAAAATCAAGCTATCAACTCGGTGCTATATTCACGAAGTGTTGACTACATTCGATGAGTTGGAGCCTCCGATGAGCAAGTCTGAGAGGGCATTTTTTGAGAATCATCCGAGTTTTCAACACGTCTTCCACATGCCAAGAGACCCAAACCACCGACTTATGGGGATGTGGATGCTCCTTCTTCGCACGGCGCGCATTGATAGGAAGAAAGAGGTGTGGTTCGTCGTCAATGGCGTTCCAATCCGATATGGTATATCGGAACATGCATTGATATCGGGCTTCAATTGCAAGAATTATGCGCTTGATTATAAAAATGTGGGAAGTATGGAGTTCAAGAGGAAGCATTTCAAGAATGTTCATGTGAAACGCGAAGACGTGAGAAAGAAGCTCATAGAAATGGTGCCGAAGGGTGACAGATCAAAAGATAGATTGAGGATGATGGTGCTCTATTTCCTAACCAGCATTATTGTGGCGCCTATCAAGACCGGGGAAAAGGCACCTCAAGTGGATGAATTTTGTTTAAAGGCTGTGAATGATCTTACGTTTTGTAGGAATTTTCAGTGGGGGAGGTATTCTTTCGAGTACATGTTAGATACCATCTCACACACGATGAATCATTTCAATGGTGTTGTCACCGATAACGAGAAGTACATATGGCCGGTTCCGGGTTTTTGTCTTCCGATAGAGGTTAGTTACAAGTTATAGTAATTGGTGATTTTTTGGAATACTGGTAATACTGGGAATACTGCATATTAGAAAACTGGTAATACTGCATATTAGAAAACTGGTAATACTGGTATTACTGTTCTTCATCTAAATATATGTTTTTTTTTATTCTGTAGCTTCTTGCATTCGAGGCAATCCCACTGTTGAGGGAGAAATTCATTGAGGACATTGCAGGAGCAGATGAGAGATGTCCTAGGATGTGCAAGGTGAAATTCAAGAAGAACCATTTGAAAGGCATTCCTCTTGATAATATTAATCATGAATTGGGTACAACTCAGGTTAGTTGTCCTATATATTCTGCTTTTTGAAACGTTTGCTATTCTATTTAATTATAATAATCCATATTTGTTTATGTTTACAGGTCATTGATTGTATCGTCTCACCTAGAATTGAAGAGCACGCACTTATGAGAGCAATCACGGAAGAAGAACACGACGTTGACATGGCTGATCCGGTGGTGGAAAGTTGGTTGAAGCGTCATAAAGAGGGCCGTCTAATCAGGTTTGAAGAGCTGTACCAACATGATCTACAGGCCCGAGGAATCATCGCAGGACCAGAGATTGCGGGTGGTGAGGATATTCCCGTAGTAGATGGACAAGAACTCCCGAGTTTGGCTGCTGTGGTGGAGATGATTCAACAGGATCTACAGGCCCGAGGAATCATCGCAGGACCAAAGATTGCGGGTGGTGAGGATATTCCCGCAGTAGATGGACAAGAACTCCGGAGTTTGGCTGCTGTGGTTGGGATGATTCAAGACATGCAAGTTGAAATGACAGATCAGCTGAATGAAATCTTAGTAATGATTTCATCGTTGGATGATACAGTTATCTCGTTGGATGAAAGAGTTAAATCGTTGGAAACATTCAGGGAGGCGCAGAAAGCAGAGAAGAGAAAGGTACAATTTGTAATACTGGTATAACTGAGTAATTCTGGTATAACTGAGTAATACTGGTATTACTGTGATATAACTTTGTTCAATGGCAGGATCAAGAAGAGAAGGATGGTGACCCAAAAGATACAACCCAAGGGGAAGATGGTGACCCACAAGTCACCAAGATGACGACTCGGAGCAAGAGACAGCTTGGTTGACTGATTTGTCTCTTTGATGTTTGGATTTGAACTTGGATTTGTTATGTTAATTGTTTTGGATTTGTTATGTTAGGAATACGTGTAAAACTAGTAATACTGATAATGGTAATAAGCTTACAAAGCATAGGAAAGTCTCACAAATCATAGAAAAGTCTTACAAAGCATAGATAAGTCTTACAAAGCAAAAAATAAGCTTACACATTAGTGAGCGACTAACTCCGAACGCATTTCTCCGCTAGATGAGCGACTAACTCCTTCAGTTTTTGGATCTCCTTACCATTACCTTTCAACTCCGAACGCATTTCTTCTTGATAGTACTCCAAGCTTTGAATCTTTTTGTGATGGGTATCAACCTCCTCCCTTAAGTTAGTCACCTCTTCTTCCATAGCTTTATCCCAAAGTTTCCGAATGTGTAAACCATCATTCTACAATACAAGAATTCTATATCGAGATCAATTATTCAACATACATCTGGGTAATACTAGTGTAACTAGTATTACTACATACATCTGGGTAATACTAGTGTAACTAGTAATACTACATACATCTGGGTAATACTAGTGTAACTAGTAATACTACATACATCTGGGTAATACTAGTGTAACCAGTAATACTACATACATCTGGGTTCTCAGAGATCTACCAGTTCTACCAGTTCTACCAGTTTTATTTTCGCGTCAATAATGTAACTATCTATTTACCTTATACTCGTTGCATTGATAGTATCTCTTCCCTTTGTCACCATCGTTCTCAGAGATCTTGTCGAGGATGCGTCCACCACAAGGACATCTCTTTGGAATTCCTTCCATCATTCCGACTAATTCTAATTGATCCATTATCCTCTTAGCATTCTTCATCTCATCATACCACGGGTCTCTCTCACACAATCGATCCATAATTGAAAAAGAGACAAAGATTGAAGAGAAGGAAAATGTTGAATCTCGTGAAATTGAGCTTGGAGAGAGAGAGAGAGTGAATTTCTTCGAGATAGAGAGAGAGAGGAGAGAGAGAGGAGAAGTCTCGATAGTGAATAAGAGGTGGAGAAAAAAAAGAATTGTTGATTTTAGGTTTAATTGATTTTGGGGAAAATTGATTTTGGGGGGAAAAATTAGAGGGAAAAAAAATTTGGGGGGAGAAATTGGAATTATATGCCCACGTGTGCGCGCAGACTTTGCCACGTGTGCGCCGTTTTTTTAACATGTGCGCCGTTTTTTAAAACGTAGTTGTACCCTAGTTTTCAGTTGTACAAATCTTCCACATAGTTGTACTTTTGGTGTTTTCCAATTTAACCAGTATTACATATCCTTAAAAATGATTTATCTAGTTGTACACTTGAGGGAACTCTATCATTATAGAATTATAAAGGTTTTATGTAATCAAATGTTAACAATATATAAAATTGTAAAATATCAATCCTAAATTGGAGTTTATATCAAAAGTGAGCTTAAAAGTATAAGGACTATGTTGGATGTAGTCTAATAAAACAATCTTACATGAAATTTTTTTTTTCCCTAATTTGTAAATCATTTGTAAGAGTTCATTATCACTTAATAGTCTGTGTAATAGTTGGTGTAAAAAAAAATTAGAAATATCAAATTCCTTCATTAGTTATACTAGTTATACCAGTATTACCTAATTTCTTCAGTAGTAATACCTGTTATACTAGTATTACCTTTCTACCTGTGAATTAAAACATAGTATTACAGGAGGCAAATCTAGTGTTACATAGTTGTACAACGCAAATATGGTTTACAAATCATAAAGTTCAGATAAAATCAAATACTATGGTTGCCAAATAACAACCATTGCAGCGATTGCCTCGGCCTCCTTTTGTTTTGAGTCCTTTGACGTTTTGGACGCCTTTCTCCGGTGGATGGAAGCCTCAACACTTTTGTTCTACCCTTCTTCTTTTTCCGAGGCAAAGGTAATACCTTCAACTCTTTGATCTCATCTGGGATATCCCACTGTGACTTATCCGGGACTAAATAAATAGTCCTATAATACGCCAATGCCCACATCTCCGCCCAATAATACTTTGAAACCAATTCATGTATTTCCATACTTCGAGTTCTTGTTGTATCGCTCTCGAAGGCAATGAAACCGGCTAGTGCATGCACACAAGGATACTTTTGGATATCGAACACCTTGCAACTGCAAGTTTTCAAGAGCAAGTTGACAAAATATTCTTTCCCTTCACTACCCCTGACATTGTATTCAAGCTGGAATGTATTTTGCTCCGTCACTTTTAGTTTCTCAGCTTCAACCCATAAATCATGCAAGTAGTTCTCCACTAAAGGCACCAACTTATTCTCATTAGATCCTGACGCGGCTTCTTTCCGATGTTCATTAAACCAAACAGAAATCTTGGACATGATCGCATTAAGCATGGGTATTAAAGAATACTTCCTTGCATTGAGGAAAACAGAATTCAAAGATTCCACACAGTTGCTTGTGTCCAAATTGTATCGCTGTCCTCTGAAACAACACCTAGCCCATTTTTCTTTCACGGTTGTATCCTCCAAATAATTGGCCGTAGAAGGATATCTTAGCTTAAAAATTCTGTACTCCCTCTCGAATTCAGCCATGGTGTAAACCCGACTTAACTCCATGAATCTCCATGCGACTACGTCTCTGTTGACGTTAGTGGCATGACCTTTCACATTTTGGGATAAATGCCAAACACAATACCCGTGATGAGCCACGGAATACACATTACGTATGCCTTTGATGAGACTTGTATTTCTGTCACTCATAAATCCCAATTCTGGAGTATCGAGTACAACTGTTAGCAGCTTCTCGAAGAACCATCCCCAACTAGCATCATTCTCACTGTCGAGTACGCCAACCGCTATGATATAATGATGACGATTTGGGTCTTGAGCTGAGGCAAATACTAGAACACCACCATATCCGTTCTTCAAATGTGTTGCATCCACAATTATCACTTTCCTCATCACTTGAAAGCCTTCAATGCTAGCTCCCAAAGCTATGAATAGGTACTGAAATTTATCTTCCTCATCCAATTTCAGATATGTTATTGTACCTTCATTTACCTTCTTCAACATGTACAAATAACAATTGATATCCTTGTAGCTATCTTCCGCGCTACCTTTTAAATCACAAATGGCTTGCCTTTTCCCTCTAATTGCGGTGGAGTACGATATCTTCACACCTAATTTCGTCTGAACAAGCTCCATGATAACCTTAGGAACTGGAGTTTCCATTTGTCCTGGAAAAGTATCATGAAGAAGCGCTGCTACTAATTAAGGGGTACCTTTCCTCTTCCTCATCCTTGTCTTACTCTTACTTATCCGGGTACAAGTATGCATCTTGTTGTACTTTCTAATCGAGTAAATACTTGTATTCCGAATATTTGAAGCTCGTATACGCCAAGCACAACTTTCTTTAGCACACGTTAGCAAATACCGCTCCTTATCAGACTTTTTAATAACATAACCAAAACTGTTAGCAAATGCACATTTGTCCACCACTTCCTGCAATGCCGCTCTGCTTGGAAATTCTTGAAATAAATTCAAACCAATACCGTCTTCCCATTCTTTTTTAAACTGACCAGTTTCTACAACAGGCGGTGGCTCAACGTATTCATCACCCCTATCATCATGTATATCCATAGATTCATCCTGTGATCCAATCTCAGCATCTTGAGTCTCATCAACCTCCATTATTGCCTCTTTTGGTTCTGTTCCTTGTTCCTCACATTCGCACAAAACGATGGCAGCATTATCTCTCATTTCATCCTCATAGTTCTTACCAGCAGAACTTTTATTGATGACCTCCACTCTCGACAGTTGCTCGGGCAATTCTGGTGGAGTGATGACCTCCACATACAAAACATATCTACGGTTATTTTCACCTGAAGATATATAGACTTCGACATCCTCATCATCACAAATGTAAATCTCTTCAGTTGATCCCAACAACACTGCATTATACCTCAGTTGCAATTTAACCTTACTTTCATCTATCCCAAGCTTCGTGCATATCCTACCTACTAACATGGAGAGAGTTATATTCTCCCATGATGTCTTCATCATCAAGGTATACATGCGACATTTGCATTTAAAATATATGTTCACGTTCTCACTCATTGTATCCTGCAAAAACAATACAAAAACTCTGTCAGTTATACTAGTTTTACAAGTTGTACTACAATTCTGGGTAATACTAGTATAACTAGTCATACTACATGTATATGGGTACTACTAGTGTAACTGGTAATACTACATGTAAATGGGTAATACTAGTGTAACTGGTAATACTACATACACCTGGGTAATACTAGTATAACTAGTAATACTACGTATATATTTTTCAATAGATTCAGGTACATTTCTACCCAGTTCTACCAGTTGTACTTTCGCGACAAGAACTCAAATCGAATGGTTTCGGGTTCAAAACTACAATTCACTATGATTCAGTTTTTGCTATCCATTTCTTACCCATTTACAGACCTATTCGACCCAGAAACTATGCATAAACTTCCAATGTGCATACCCAAACACAATTACCTAAATCTAATTGAATTGAATCTCCTATTTAGTATATGTCTACATCCTAAACTTCTATTTCAAGCTCTATGCAGCTAAAGGAACTAACCTGTCTCACCGCAGCTCGCCGGAACGGAAGAAACGGCAACAATGCAGCTCGCCGGAGATGAAGCTCGAGAGAGAGACGCCTCTCGTTTTTTTTTTTCCTGGATTCGATTTTTTTTTTTTTTTTAATTCATTAAACAATTTGAAGAAAAAGAAGGAGGGGTATTTTCGTTTACACACGTTTCATTAAACAAGAAAGGGATATGTAGACTCATTAGGGATATAAGAGGTTTTGTTTTGCCAAAAGGGGAGTTAGTAGACATTTTCTCTGAGAACTGTAGGGTTTGTGGAATGCTTGGGAAGCCATTTTTTTTCTTGTACTCGGGAGTGAGAAAGATGACTCAGCAACTAGCCGCTTCTTTTCTTTGTTTCTCGAGCAACCTATATTGTTATTTTAAAGACTTTCCCGGATTAATCTTTAAGTCGAGTCATTATTTAATGGTAATGAATGATAAGTGAAGATTAAAAAAATAGAAAAATGAGTAGAAAAATCTTCATCTTTCCTTAAACCCTCGCTATTGAAGGAGAAGCTTGGTGTTAGAAATCAAACCTCAAATTTGTTTCAATCGATTGTTGGATTCAACGAAACTAACACGAACTCTCTGAGATTCAATCGCATAAACCCAGAAAACAAGAAAACGAATACGAACACAAAGACACAAGGATTTTACGAGTTCAATCTACTCGGTGTGAGTAAATCTATCTCTCGGCTGGATTCTGACCAGCAATTCACTATCAACGAAGAGTTTTATCTGAGCTCGTACAACAATGGAGCTTTCAGAGCAAGAAGAGAGATTACAAAGTTTGTTATCGGATAAAGAAGGAAGAAGAACCAGAAAAGCTTTTATAGCTGTTACAAGTCATAGTCAAAACCCTCTGAATCCTTGAGAGTCTTTAGATACTTCCTGCAAACCAACATCTTCTCAATCTTCCACTTCAATAACCGGACACCAAAGCTAAACTAGCTTCACACTGAACTATCTCCAATTTAACATCCAAACCAAGTCGACATCATGATCAAACGCTAAACCGGAATCAGGATCACTTCTTAACAATCTCCACCTTGATCCTTATTCCTCTTCATACTAGCAAACTGCTATAACAGTGGTCATAACCTCCAGCAAGGGCTGACTCTATCAGTCCCTCTTGATCAGCTTTAGAGCACCTAAAGCAGAAACAAACTTACTTACCGGGATGCATTTTGTTAATGCATCTGCAGGATTTCTCGACGTGTGAATCTTCAATACATCCAAGATCCCTGAGTTTATTACTTCTCTGACGAAATGGAACTTCACATCAATATGCTTAGTCCTCTCATGATAAACAGAGTTCTTGGACAGGCATATTGCAGACTGGGAATCACACCAGATACTAGCTTTCTCCTACTCACATCCCATGTCTTTTAACAGTCTTTTTATCCACATAGCTTCCTTAGCAGCTTCTGAAAGTGCTATGTACTCGGCTTCTGTAAAGGATATAGCAACAACATGCTCAAACTAGCCTTCCAACTCACAGTATTACCACCAACAGTGAAGACATAGCCACTAATAGACCTCCTCTTATCTAAATCAGCCGCATAGTCCGAGTCATAATAACCAGTAACTCTGAACTCCTTATCCTTCGTGAATAACAAACACAAATCCTTAGAACCTCTCAAGTATCTGAGTACCCACTTAACAGCTTCCCAATGCATACTACCAGGCTTGCTCATAAATCTACTTACAAGACAAATTGTATAAGCCAAGTCAGGGCGTGTACCTATCATGGTGTACATGACACTTCCCACAACACTGGAGTAAGGGACCTGTTCTGTATCTAAACATTCATCATCATCTCTCACTGTAGCTAACTTGAAATGACTACCAATAGGAGTATGAGTAATTTTGGCATCATCTATGTTAAACCTCTGAATAACCTTCCTGATATAATCTGACTGAGACATGTACAAAGTACCTTTCTTCCTGTCTCTTTTGATATCAATACCAAGAATTCTGCTTGCTGGCCCCATGTCCTTCATTTCAAATTCCATACTCAGTTGTTCCTTAATCCGCGTTACTTCAGTCTTGTTCCTACATGCTATTAGCATGTCATCAACATACAACAAGTACAAGTAATCTTGATCACTGACCTGTTTCGTATACACACAAGCATCATGTTCACTCCTTAGGAAACCCTGTTCTGACATGAATCGGTCAAAACGTTTATTCCACTGCCTAGGCGATTGCTTCAAGCCATACAGCGATTTCTTCAGTAAACACACCTTGTCTTTGTTTTCTTCTTCTCCATATCCTTATCCACAACAATTGACATCAAGATCCGGATTGAAGTATGTTTAACAACTGGAGCAAATGTCTCTTGGTAGTCTACACCTTCTCTCTGCGTGTACCCCTTTGCAACCAAACGCGCTTTGAATCTAATCGGTTCAACTCCAGGAATACCATTTTTCAACTTGAACAACCACCTACAACCAATGATCTTTCTGTCAGCAGGTTTATCAACCAATATCCATGTTCCATTTCTTCCAGTCTCTATCTTGGACTGCTTCTTGATAACTCTCTGGTTCTTCCAAGCTCAAGCTTTCAACAACCACCAGAGCAAAGGCTACTCCACTTTCTTCAGAAAATCTTGCTGGAGGATGAATTTCTCTTCTTACTCTGTCTCTTGCTAGTTGGTAGTTAGCAAGATTATTTCTTCCTAGTGATTCTGGAGACTTCACCTCCTGTTCTTCCTCAGAGTCAGATTCAATATTTCCATCTGAATTCTCATCATCTTCTACGTGAAAGTTTCACCTCATCTTCAACTCTGCTTTCACTATTTGGCTTCTGTATGTTCTCTTCTTGACCAGTAAGATCCTTAAAGACCATGTCTTCCCTGAACACCACATTACGGCTTATCACACATTTCTATTCATCAACAAGCCACACTTTGTATCCTTTAGTACATGTTGGGTAACCAATAAAGATACCTTTCAAGGCTCGGGGTTTTAACTTTCCTTGATCCAAGTGAACATACGCAACTGCACCAAACCTTCTCAGATGTTTGTAACCCGGTTTTCTGTTGAGCCAAAGTTCCTCAGGTATGTTGTGGTCTATTGCTGACGCTGGTGACCGGTTGATCAGGTATGATGCAATGGCTGCTGCTGATTCATTCAACAAACACCTGACTTTTTCCATGATTGATCTATTCATTCTCTCTGCTACTCCATTCTGTTGCGGAGTGTAAGTGCAGGTCATGTGCCTCTCAATGTCATTATCCTTACAATACTCATCAAATCTTGTGTTACAAAATTCCAATCCGTTGTCTGTCCTAAGCATTTGAGCTTCTTGTTAGTCTGATTCTCAACTAATTCTTTCCACTCAAAGAACCTGTCAAACGTCTCATCTTTGGACCTGATAAAAAACAACCACACTTTTCTGGTTTTATCATCAATGATAGAGAGGAAGTATTTGTTACCAGAGATAAATGGTGTGACATTCGTAGATCCCCAAAGATCAACATGCACATAACTCAGAGCATCTTCAAAATTGTGCTTTCCCACATTGAAACTTAATTTCTTGGATTTCCCCATAACACAATGTTCACAAAATTCAAGCTCTTTTACCTCACCTCTGTTCAACAGACCCTTTTCAACCAACACTTTCATGTTATTCATGCCCATGTGCCCTAGTCTGCTGTGCCACAGGGCCATTTTCAACTTAGCACCTTCAACAATACAAGTTTCAGCCATCACAGTACTTCCATCAAGAACATACAACCCGTTTGACAATTCTCCTCTCAATGCAGTCTTCTGATTCTTGAAGTATCTCACTTTACCATTTCCACCTTCATGTTGGTATCCTAGTTTTTCTAAGGTACCACTGGATATTAGGTTTCTCCTGAGCTATGGCACATACTTCACATTCTCTAGGACTTTAATGGTACCACCATGAGTCTTTATCCTGATTGACCCTAGTCCTTGGGACTTAACCGAATGATCATCTCCAAGGAGAATGGTTGTAGTTACATTCTCTTGGAAACTGCAGAACCAATCCCTTCTCGATGACATATGTGATGTGCATCCGGAATCCAAAACCCATATATCATTCACCTTTTGGTCATTCACACTCAATGCTTCTGAAAATACCAATTTTTCTGTGATAACTCCTGCTTCTCCTTGGCCTTCACTTTCCATTTTTCTTTTCTTAGCATAACAGTCCTTCTTTACATGCACTACAAGAAAACAGTCGATTACCGACTACAGCTTCCGACTATTAATGTAGTCGCCAATTTTACCGACTATTATGTCACTATTTTACGACTATTTAACGACTAAAGAAAAGTAGTCGAAAGTTAGTCGCCAAAGAGCGACGAAAACAGGTTGTCAGTAATGTAGTCGCTATTTGGCGACTATTCACCGACTAATAAGTAGAATATATATTCTAGTCGTATATTAGTCGCTAATTTAGCGACTATTTTCCGACAGTATATATTAGTCGCTAGTTTGGCGACTACATTACGACTCTTTCGGCGAGTCGTAAATTAGTCGCCAATTTGTCGTATTTTACAGTTAAGAAACACGTTTTTTTCGTTTGTGGTAGGTGTACCGGTTTTTTGGCGACTACAACTTTTAGTCGCCAATTAGTCGCCCAAAAATTGTCTATATAAAAGAAAACAGCACTCACTCTCTTCACTCATCTCCTCTCTCTTCCTTCACATAAGAAAAAAAAAACGACGAAAAAAAAAACGAATTTGGAATAAACACTTTTCAAAAAATTAGTTTCTTTATATTTTATTGGTAATGACGGGAAATTACAATTATGGCGATAATGGTGGTTATCGGGAGTGGATGTACAAGCGGTTCGACGAAGTGACGGGAAATTTGTCAGCAGAGTACGTAGCCGGTGTGGAGGAATTCATGACGTTTGCTAATAGCCAGCCTATAGTACAGAGTAACCGCGGTAAATTTCACTGTCCTTGTAGTGTGTGCAAGAATGAAAAACATATGGTCTCGGGTAGAAGAGTTAGTAGTCATTTGTTTAGTCAAGGATTTATGCCAGATTATTATGTTTGGCATAGACATGGGGAAGAACTCAATATGGATATAGGAACGAGTCACACTGATAGGACATATCAAAGTGAGAATCATGAAGAGGTGGGTTATGTTGTAGAAGATCCTTATGTGGATATGGTGAACGATGCATTTCGTTATAACGTGGGGTTTGATGATAACTATGATCAGGATGGTAGTTATCAGAATGTCGAAGAACCAGTACGTAACCATTCAAATAAATTTTACGACTTGTTAGAAGGTGCACAAAACCCATTATACGATGGTTGTCGTGAAGGTTAATCGCAGTTATCGTTAGCTGCTCGACTCATGCATAATAAGGCGGAGTATAATATGAGTGAAAAGTTAGTGGATTCGGTTTGCCAAATGTTTACAGATTTTTTACCAGAAGGAAACCAGGCAACCGGTTCGCATTACCAGACCGAAAAATTGATACGCAATTTAGGTCTTCCATATCATACAATTGATGTTTGTATGAACAATTGTATGCTTTTCTGGAAAGAAACTGAAAAAGAAGATCAATGTCGGTTTTGTGGTGCACAAAGATGGAAGCCTAAGGATGATCGTCGTAGAACCAAAGTACCATATAGTCGAATGTGGTATCTACCTATTGGTGACCGATTGAAGAGAATGTATCAGAGCCACAAGACAGAAGCGGCAATGCGATGGCATTCCGAGCACCAATCAAAGGAAGGAGAAATGAATCATCCTTCAGATGCGGCAGAGTGGAGATATTTCCAAGAGCAAAATCCCGAGTTTGTGGAAGAACCCCGAAATGTATATCTTGGCTTATGTACAGATGGGTTCAATCCATTTGGCATGTCTCGTAATCATTCGTTGTGGCCTGTGATCCTGACTCCATATAATTTACCCCCAGGTATGTGCATGAATACAGAGTACTTGTTTCTCACAATTCTGAACTCTGGGCCAAATCACCCGCGAGGTAGTCTCGATGTCTTCCTCCAACCTCTTATTGAGGAGCTAAAAGAGTTGTGGTCTACTGGAGTTGATGCATTTGATGTGTCATTGAATCAAAATTTTAATCTAAAAGCAGTGCTGATGTGGACGATAAGCGATTTTCCGGCGTATAGCATGTTATCAGGATGGACCACCCACGGTAAACTGTCTTGTCCAATTTGCATGGAAAGTACAAAGTCATTTTATCTACCTAATGGAAGGAAGACATGTTGGTTTGATTGTCACCGAAGATTTCTTCCTCATGGTCATTCATTACGGAAAAACAAAAAAGACTTCCTTAAAGGAAGAGACGCTTCTAAAGAGTATCCACCTGAATCTTTGACCGGTGAGCAAGTTTATTATGAGCGGTTAGATGGCGTAAATCCACCAAAAACCAAGGACGTTGGTGGCAACGGTCATGAAAAAAAGATGACAGGCTATGGGAAGGAACATAACTGGCACAAGGAAAGCATATTATGGGAGCTGCCTTACTAGAAAGATCTCAATCTGCGACACAATATTGATGTGATGCATACAGAGAAGAATTTTCTGGACAACATCATGAATACTCTTATGAGTGTGAAAGGTAAATCAAAAGACAACATCATGTCAAGATTGGATATTGAAAAATTTTGTTCTCGGCCAGCCTTACATATTGATAGTAAGGGTAAAGCTCCATTCCCAGCATATATATTGACAGATCAAGCCAAAGCGAGTTTATTGGAATGTGTGAAACATTCGGTTAAATTCCCAGATGGTTATTCCTCAGATTTGGCTACTTGTGTAGATATGGAGAATGGTAAGTTTTTAGGCATGAAGAGTCATGATTGCCATGTTTTTATGGAGCGACTACTTCCATTTATCTTTGCAGAACTCCTTGACTGGAACGTACACCTTGCGTTATCAGGTACTACTAATTACTTATTATTTGCGACACTTAACAATATATTATTCTAGTATTTTATCTAACAATTTTAAATGATGATGTAATTTGAATATATATTTCAGGGATTGGAGCATTTTTCCGGGACTTATGTTCGAGGACTTTACAGAAAAGTCGTGTTCAAATTCTAAAACAGAATATTATTTTAATCTTATGCAACTTGGAAAAGATCTTTCCACCATCATTTTTCGATGTGATGGAGCACCTGCCTATACATCTCCCTTACGAAGCTGAATTAGGCGGCCCGGTCCAATATAGATGGATGTATCCTTTTGAGAGATTTTTCAAAAAGTTGAAAGGAAAAGCAAAGAACAAAAGATATGCTGCAGGATCAATTGTTGAATCATATATCAATGACGAGATTGCTTATTTTTCAGAGCACTACTTTGCAGAACATATACAAACAAAATCAAGGTAAATGTGTGTATATATATATATATATATATATATATATATATATATATATATATGTTTATATTTGGCATGTACTTCTAACATATTAACTCGTTAATTTGGATCAGGTTAACAAGATTCGATGAAGGTGAAGTTCCTGTATATCATGTTCCTGGGGTACCTAACATATTTACGCAAGTCGGCCGTCCAAGTGGAGAAATGCGTGAAGTATGGCTTTCAGAGAAAGACTACCAAAGCGCTCATGCATATGTTTTACGAAATTGTGCCTATTTTCAACCAATTGAGAGGTATAAAACATATCTTCCAAAAATCACTCTTTAATTTACAATATCCACTATGATTATTCATATATTTTTTGTGTTTGTATAGTATGTTCGAGGATTTTCTTTCTGTAAAATATCCGGAATTGACCGAGAAATAACTATACACAAAAAGAGCTGAAGAATATGGGTTAAAGATTATGTATGTCAACATATTTTTTTTAATTGGGTTAAGTGATGATCATTTATTTCAATTTCTAATTATATATATTGATGTGTGTTTATATATAGGTTACATATTGGAACGATACTTCTCCATTTCCTACTTGGGTTCAAGAGATTGTACATGGACCTTTGAACAAGGTTAAAAGTTGGCCAATGTATTTTATAAGAGGCTATTTGTTTCATACGCAGAATCACGGAGCTGGACGAAAGACATGTAACTATGGGGTAAGTGTTAAAGGTGAAAATTACGCGGATGCATCTGATTCAGCGGATTTCCACGGGAACTTAATTGATATCATAGAACTCCAGTATGAGGGCATGGTCAATTTGAGGATCACATTTTTTAAGTGTAATTGGTATGACCCTGTTATCGGTAGAGGCACTCGGCGGAGCCAAAGTGGCGTTGTAGACGTTCTATCAACGAGAAAATACAATAAATACGAGCCATTTGTTCTAGGTACGTATACTTGTATATTAAAATTCTATATATTTAAAACATATATATTCCGTATATATATTTATACATGAATAACTTTTGTATACAGCTTCTCAAGCAGATCAAGTTTGTTATATTCCTTATCCATATACGAAGAAACCAAAGAGCATTTGGCTCAATGTTCTAAAAGTGAATCCGAGGGGAAACATTTCAGGAGAATATGAAACCAATGACGATCCAACTCTTTTGCAAACAGAAAATGATGATGGTGTTTTGCTGACTACAATTGAAGATATTGTACTTGACAATCGAGTTGAAGATTTTGACCCAATAATCCTCGATTACGATGTTGGTGATGCTGAACCAGAAGATGAATTCCAGTGTAATTTATCGTCTTCTGACGATGACGAAACATGGTCTGAAGAGCGCTACTAAATCCATAACTATTTTATATTTATTTATGTAATTGATGTTTAATTATTAAAATTATAAATAAAACATGTTTAATTATTATTTTACTGAATCCCATTATGTTTAATTAGTTAAATTATGTTAATTATGAAAAAAATTAAGTAGTGATTTTTTACCGACTAAAACGCGACTAATATTGGGCTAACAAATTAGGAGGCCCAAACCCAATTCCAGTGTAGCGACTAAAAAGCGATTACTCAAAATGTTTGGGCCTTTTACGAGGCCAAAGCCCACTAACACTTGGTAAAAATGAAGGAGGAAACCCTAGTTCTTCATTCTTCTCGATCTTTCTTCTTCGTTTTCTCCGCGTTCTCTCTACCTTCGATCTCTCATCTCCGATTCTTCTACCTTCGATCTCTCATCTTTGTTATTCTTCGCCTTTTAATTCGATCTCCAATCTCTCTGCTTCATTCCTTTTTTGATTCTGTAAACCCTAGTTCTTCGATCTCCAATCTCTTTCTTCTGTAAACCCTAGTTTAATTCTGTAAACTCTGTCTTTTGATTCTACGATGCCTAACGCCAGTGGAGGACGAGGACGAAAGCGAAAAACAATCTCTAACGTGTCTCAGCGAGCCGGTGGCGGTTCAAGTTCCTCCGTAGCAGTCGCCTGAAGCACCTCAGGCCAATTTGCAAGGCCAGCCGACGACAGCTCCCCTCTTCCGCAACTATCCGCCGCCGGTTCAACTTTTCTAGAACTCCACCAATCAACAACGTGAAGTAGATCCACCGGCTCGATCTGAAGAAGTCCAGTTTAATCCACCTACACAACCCAATCTTCAGGAGGAAGATCCAAATTCTCCAAATCAGAACTTTCAGGCTCACATCCATCTGTCTTCTCAAGGCAACAACTTCCAAAAAGAATATCCTCCAGTGTTGCCAGAGCTCCAGGAGGACTCGCTGCGTTCTCTCAATGCGTTGCTTGCGGTGCCAGATAGGGAACTCGTCACCACTGTCCTGTCTTTCAAACCCCGACCAAATACGAAATGGTATGAAACAAACTCTGTTGTTGTGTTTTGTTCAATTTACTTATTGTTTAGTGCTTTGGACTTGATGTTTATTGTATTCTGAATGGTGACGAGTAGAAAATTGTGGATTTGTTGTTTTAGACAACTGTAGAATTGTGGATTTGTTTGTTATGTTCTCTGAATGGTAATGAGTAGTAGAAGATTCTAAATTATGTGAATGTGTTTGGTAATGAGTGATGTTTAATGTGAACTTGTTTTTTCATACTTGTGTAGAATTCCGTCAATGTCTCTGATGGGTAATGAGTAGTTATCTGATGGTTTAAGAGTTGTGTGATGACTAATGTGACTGTTTTATGCTTATTTCTGTGATGGTTTATGAGTTTTGTGAATGTGACTGTTTTAACCATAGTTCTCCGATTATTTGCTTAAGTTTAGGTTTCTGATATTCTGTTTTGGTGAGACTATGTGGCAACATTCTCTGGTTTCCTTTGTTTTATCTCCTTATTTCTATTTGTAACCTTTTTTAATTTTTCTTATGTTGAGTTTTGATGACTTCTTTTCTTCTTTGATTGTTTCATGTGTTTGGAGGTTTACTCGCGACAAGAAATCGAGACTGGTTCGGAAGATTACTAAAATTTTTACAAACAAATTCGATGGTCCTTTCTATAGCTGGTCATGTGTGCCTCGGGATAGACAAGAAAGATATTTCTCGAGTTTGCGGTACAGTGTTCTGTCTTATATCCATGACTATGTAGAATTTTTTGTGTTTTTTTCACTCACATTATCTCTGTTTTTTTGTAGAAAACACACACTTGGGATCCATTAATCACAGGGACTGTGCAATATCACTTCGAGGAGATCATCGGACGCCGCATGAAAGACATGGTTAGCGGCGTAAGGACTTCTCGAGTTCAACCTACGTAGATTGGCAAAACTATCTAGGAAACAATGTGCGCTTACTGGGACACAGAAGAAGCTCAGGAAAGGAGTAAGACCTATTCCAATGCTCGTATGTCTGACCGCAACGGTCTCGGTCCTCACATCCACTTCTCAGGGCCTAAGTCTTATCAAGAAATCCAAGACGATATGGTAAGTTTAATTCTGTTACTTCTTGTTATTAAACTTTGTAACTATGAATTCAGACATCTGTTTTGGAGATGTTAATATATGTTTATTTGGTTACATTGCAGGAAGAGGAATTGGGAAGACCGGTAAGTCTTGGTGAAGTTTTCATCAAGACACATACAAGGCCGGATGGTACATATGTTGATCGGAAAGCGGAGAAGATTGCAAAAACTTATGAGCAGAATGTGCTTGATAGGTTGAATGAGCTAGAGGCAGATACTTCTGCAGTTTCTGATGGCACTTCACGACCTCGGGAGCTCACAACAGAGGAGAAAACCACCATCTTTCTTCAGGTTCATTTTCCCAAAACACATTCATATAGTCTTGCAGTTTAAGTTGTTATTCTCTAATCTCTGCCTTTATGTTTCTTTTCACAGTCCACTGAGAGAGATGCAAGGGGAAATCCGTATGGAATCGGAAGTCTGAAGAATACTCTTGTCAGTGGCAATCGCAAGTACCCTGGAGACTCATCATCCTTTCAAGTTCTGGAAGAGCAGCTAAAGGATGCTCACCGCAAAATAGAAGAGCAGGTTGCATATAATGAAAGGCGAGAGTCTGAGGTTGCTTCCCGTGAAGCTGAGCAAGCTCGAGTCGCGGCTGAGCAAAAGGACAAGCTCGAGCACTTGTCCTTGGTGGAGAAGTATCTGCGTCAAACTGATCCTCAATTCCTCCACTTCATGGCCACTCATTCTTCTTCAGCTTGTACCACAGAGCCAATTCCCCAACAAGATCCATAGGTTGCTCTATTTCCCAACTCTATTCCTTTTCCCTTGAACATTGACGTGAACATTATGTGTGATCTGTAACTGTTGTAGTTTGCTATGTTTAAATGGTTTGAACACGAACTTAATGTGTATTTCCCTTGTAATTGTTGTTATTATGATTAAGGTTATTATTGCTTTCCTTAAAAGTTAATTTTGATATTTAAAAATAGATATAGAATGACAATCAGAACTGAACAAATTATAATTCAGGTCTTACCAAACTTTTGTTCTATCAACCTACATAGTCGTAAAAATAGTAGTCTAATAGTCGCATATTAGACACAAAATTTAACGACTACGTAGTCACTAATAAACGTAGTCGTATTATTAGTCGCCAAATTGTCGTAACATAGTCACTAAAACTTTACGACTAAGTTACGACTACACTTAGGAGACCAACTATACATGCGGTTTAATCGTAGCATAGTCGTAAGTTAGTCGTATTATAGTTACGACTATGTTACGACTAATATGGCGACTCATCATATATAGTCGTAATTTAGTCGCAAAATAACAACTAATTTAACGACAAAAAAGTTTAGCGACTACGGATTTACGACTATATATATTAGTCGTATGATAGTCGTCTTTGCATGTTTAACGACTATTTTACGACTAATGTTGTAGTCGTTAATGGGCTGATTTCTTGTAGTGATGCCCTTCTTTCTTACAGAACCAACAAGTAAGTCTACTTTTAGAATTAGACCTACTCCTTCCTTTAGCCTGACCACCTTTTTGATTACTTCTAGTAGCGGGTCTTCCTCTTTCAGTCGTGTACAGTACTGTTGAGGAACTCCTATCGTTTTCACCCAATTCGTCAAGTTCCCTTTCCAAAGATCTCGCAGATGATATCACATCTTGTAGAGACAGTGCTTTATTCCCATACTTGAGTGTATGTTTGAGCTGAGAGTATCTTGAAGATAATCCATTCAAGAACAGAATTGCACGAACTTCTTCAGCTACAACTATTTCAAGACTACTCATCTCAGCCACAATCTTCAAGAACTCTTTAACATTCTCATTTATAGTCCTGGAATCACTCATCTTGAATGAGTAAAACTTGAGCTGCACATAGATTCGATTCGGGAGAGACGTTTCCATGTATAACTTGTTCAATGTCTCCCACATCTCAGCTGCAGTTTTGCAGTGATTGATCTTTCTCAGAACCGCATCCCCAACATGAGCGATTATCAAGTTCATCGCCTGCTTAGATTTTTAAATCTTGTCAAGATCTGGTACCTCTTTAGTCTGGGATGATTCTGTATCTTCATCACCTTCATCAATCTTCTTTCCTTCGCTTTTCGTAAGGGGAACAATCTTTGTCAAAGAAAAGTCATCCACAATTCCAAGGCCATCTAAACCTAGATGCGCCTTCATCCCCGTCTTCCATAGTGAGAAATCCGAGTTCTCGTTAAAGATCTGAAACGCAGTTTTCAAGCTTGTGTTCACGTTCGTATCGTTCGCCATCGCCCTCAACCCAAGGCTCTGATACCACTTGTTAGAAATCAAACCTCAAATTTGCTTCAATCGATTGTTGGACTCAACGAAACTAACACGAACTCTCTGAGATTCAATCGCATAAACCCAGAAAACAAGAAAACGAATAAGAACACAAAGATACAAGGATTTTACGAGTTCAGTCTACTCGGTGTGAGTAAACCTACGTCTCGGCTGGATTCTGACCAGCAATTTACTATCAACGAAGAGTTTTCTCTGAGCTCGTACAACAATGGAGCTTTAAGAGCAAGAAGAGAGATTACAAAGTTTGTTATCGGATAAAGAAGGAAGAAGAACCAGAAAAGCTTTTATAGCTGTTACAAGTCATAGTCAAAACCCTCTGAATCCTTGAGAGTCTGTAGATACTTCCTGCAAACCAACATCTTCTCAATCTTCCACTTCAATAACCGGACACCAAAGCTAAACCAGCTTCACACTGAACCATCTCCAATTTAACATACAAACCAAGTCGACATCAGGATCAAACGCTAAACCGGAATCAGGATTTCTTCTTAACACTTGGCTTACTGGTTACAAGTTCTATTACTATAACCATAGGTCCTTGGTTCGAATCCTAATGGAAGTCAATATTATAGTCAATCCTAACTATATATATAAATAAAACTCTAATTAAAATTGAAAAAATACATTAAACAAGATCTGTGTAATTTTAGGCGGTCAAGGCGGTTATCTAGGCGTCACATAAGAGCCTAGCACCTAGTCGGGGCCTAGGCGACCGCCTAGACCGCTTTTTAGAACACTGATTAAAACAAAAGCTTTGTTTTTCATAAATGATAAAATAAACTCTATTATTAACATCTAAACTTAAATTCAAACAATTAATTATATTAAAAATAAATAAATAATTTAAAAAATCGAGGCATATAAATAAAAAAACGATATACCTCGTTTAAAAATTCGATCAACAACAAACAAAGTTCTATGAAATCTTGCTTTCTAAAAAGCCATGACATAAACTGGAAAAGAAAATCTCGATGTTGATACACCGTAAACAGGACAAACTTTGAGATATAAAGATAAACTAGAAACCATGACGAAAATGCAGAAAATAAGATGTTTGCTTTAATCTGTCTTTTGAAAGATATCTTATATTTATAGAAGCGTACAACGTAGGGTTTTACATTTGACAGTGTATTTTAAATGAGCATTTTTTTACAAACGTAAGCCCTCAAAATCTAATTTTATAGCGAATATATTAACAACTTTTGAAATTAATTTAAAAAAAAAAACAGAATGGCAAAAAAAAAATGAGCGTATTTCATTAAGGGTAGTCAGGTAATTACCACTTTAAGAGCCAAAGTTAAGTGTTTCGACATATCCTTTAATTTAATATATTTAGCGGTGTGAAGTTGGTTAAACCAAACCAAACCAAATCAATCCATATCCATATTGATTTAGTGTTTAATGGTTAATGAATCAATCCAATTCATTTAGCAAATGGTTTGGATTAACCCATAACTCATTTAAATGAATGGATTAATGGATTTAATGAGTTATCCATATCATAGTTTTCTTATAATTTAAATCCTAATTAATTGATAATTAATAACTATCATGTTACTAGGCCTGGGCACTCGGTTCGAACCGAATTAAACCGAACCGACCGAACCGAAAATTTCGGTTTCGATTTACATTCGGTTCTGAGACAATAACCGATCGGCAGAAATTTAAATGTTATTCGGTTATCGGTTCGGTTCAGTTCGGCAGAAGATAACCGATCGGTTCTTTCGGTTAAGGAAACACATATAAAAGAGAAAACGCTAGATCTCTAAACATCATTTCATCTCCGTTTTCTAGCTTTTCTCCTGAGAAAAGAATCCATCTTTGCCTTCTTCTTAATTCTTCTTCTTTGTTCTTTGCTTATTCTCTTCATCTTCTTGTCCACCTTTGTCTTATCTTCTTCTTTTCCGTCATGACATCGTCTCTCTTTCGGTTCGATTCACTGGATTCGCCGTAACCGACATCCTCATCACCAAGCTCGAGGCAAGTCTCACTGGTAAGTCTCAGATCTAGTAAATTGACTCGTATTTTCAAATCAGATGGGATATATTAATGTATTTTGTGTCTTGTGGTTGATTTAGAAAGCTAGTTTTGATAACCCTAATGTATGTCTATTGATTCATTTGCAAAGGTGATGATGAGGATGACCCTAAGAACCAGATTAGGGTACTCAACCACATGAGCAAATATCTTTGCGGCTGGCGAGAAAACAAGTCTCGTCAGAAGGTCGGATCTAGCGGCGAGACACCGACTCCGTCTTTGCTCCATCGCGGCGGCAGGAGTCCCATTGTCCAAAACCCTAGATTAACTGGTTTGGGCTTGTATATATGATAATGGGCTTGTATTTATTTGTATGGGCTAATTGTTTTGGCTTATAATTCGTTATTGGGCAAAAATAAAAGCAGCCGAATTTAACCGAATAAAACCGAATTAACCGGAAATAAATTAAATTTCGGTTCAATTCGGAATTGATTTTTAGACATGAAACCGAACCGAAAAAAACCGAGAACCGAACCGACCGAACCGAATTTTTATTCGGTTAAATTCGGCTGCTTTTATTTTTGCCGAAAAACCCGAAAAACCGAATAAACCGACCCGAAAAACCCGAGAAAACCGATTGCCCAGGCCTACATGTTACCACCACCATCATCATCATCACTCCATCATCATCTTCATCACTCCATCGTCATCAATTCACCACCATCATCATCATCATCATCATCATCATCATCATCATCATCATCATCATCATCATCATCACCATTACCATCATCATCACCGTCACCGTCACCGTCATCGTCATCGTCGTCGTCATCATCATCAATGCCATCGAAATACTTGTATCTATGATTATTGGTTCATAAATTGATCACAAAAAAAGGTTTACGCTTGCGACACGGTTACACTAACGCAATCGATAGTTCGACACGATGTCCCAAAACGACGACCAAGGACTCCATGAGTGGCGATGAGGGATTCGAGTGTCAATGGCTTTGCCGGTGAACGGCGTTGTTGGCTTCGTCTTTTAACGTTGTCGATGGATTTGCCGATGAAACTATAAGATTGAGAGAGATCGACAGTGAGAGATTTGAGGCCGAGCGAGATCGATGGTTAAGCGATTTAAGAAAATTATGTTTGTTTCGGTTTACTAAAATCGGTTTAGCTATTTAATTCGGTTATATTTGGTTTACATATTTGATTTCAATTATTTAATTTTAATTGGTTTGGTTATGAATAACCCATTAATCCATTCTAAACCAAACCATTTCAATCCAACTCATTAAACTCATTAAACCATTTAATCCATTAATATCCAAATTTTCAACTCATTAGATCCATGAGTTGGATTGGTTTGGATTGATCCACCAATTTTAAACCATTTTGACACCCCTAAATATATAACATAGTCCAATAATACACGTAAATTAGCATAAAATATTTTTTGCTTTGTTTTTTTAGTTTTCTTTTTGATAAAGAAAAACAATTTCAGATATAGACATAAATAATTAGTATGTGGAAATATTTTTCTTTAAATTAGTTTTCTTATTTCATTAAAAAAATGAATTTTTTTACATGTGTCAACATCAAATAGATAAAAGATAAAGTTGACATGTGTCACCATATATGATGTGAATTACTAACTTTGAAACCAATCTTTATATCATAAGATAATTTAAAATATGTTTTCAATTGAGATTTAAATTCTTTTTTAAAATAAAGTATTCATATTGATATTATAAATTTAATAAATTGATATCAAATATTCAAAATTTTAAATGAATTTTTCTAAAATAAAAACATATTTATTATAAAAGAAATTCTAATAAATAGATATTTTAAAATATTTATATAACTTTTTGGTTACCATTTACTATGAAATTGGTTCAGTTCTTCATGTACAACATATTTTAACCACATTTTAGTCCGGTTTGTTAGAAATTTTAATTAGACATGGAAGAATATTAAAAAGTTTCTATTTCTTTTACAATAATTTTATTTTATTGTTTAAATAGGATTAAACAATGGTAAAAATCACAATTCGTGGGTTAATATTATTGTTTTTCCTTAATGTCCAAAATAAATAAATAAAAGTTACTTTTTGAATATTTTTTGAAAAATACTTGGGTTCACCCCTAGTTCACCCCCTTTATTTTTTCCAATCAAAATCTACCACCTAATAATAATAATAAAAATTCATTTAATTATAAAATTTAATTTTCCACTAAAACTAAATTATATATCGGTTTACATTTATTAGAAAGGGTTAGGTTTTAGATTCTTTGATTAAACGAGGTTAACTATCGGTTTGGGTTTATAAACGGGTTTAGATTTTACAATTAAACGAGGTTAAATGTCGGTTTGGGTTTAGAAAGTACGACTAGGGTTTAGATTTTTTACGATTAAACGAGTTTAAATGACGGTTTGGGTTTGCAAAGGAGAATTAGGGTTTATATTTTGTAATTAAACGAGATTATGAAATTATGTATAAAGGGTTAGGGTTTAGATTTTATGATTAAACGAGGTTAACTATCGGTTTGGGTTTATAAACGGGTTTAGATTTTACAACTAAACGAGGTTAAATGTCGGTTTGGGTTTAAAAAGTACGATTAGGGTTTAGATTTTTTACTATTAAACGAGTTTAAATGACGGTTTTGGTTTACAAAGGAGAATTAGGGTTTAGATTTTATAATTAAACGAGATTATATATCGGTTTGGGTTTATAAAAGAGTGATTATGACTTAATCTTATTGTTTTATTTAGAAAATATTAATTGTTTAATTTTTTTAACTAGATAACATGGCAAATTCTAATTGGATAATCAAAAGGGGGTGAATGAAAGTGGTTCACCCCTAGGGGTGAACCCAAGAATTGTTCATATTTTTTTAGTCAATGCCGACTTTGTAGAACGGACATGCAATACATTTTTAAAATTGAGATGTGTGATCATGTATTGTCTTATATCTGACTTTTTCACTAGTTATATAATGTATAACATAATATATAACTTTAGAAATGTATAGCCAGTTACAAGGATTAAATACATTGTATTTCTATATATATATATCAACTATACAACGACATGCAATTTCACGACTATCATAATTCGGTATGTTGTTTGTCGAGGAATCTGGCGTTGCATAAACAAAAATAATTTCAAATAAGAATTTTATTTATTTAATTTTGATATTAAGAAAAAAGATAGTAACATATGGATTATGACTTTAACCATGGTTTAGTCCCGTGAAACAACACAAATTTTCCAGAAATTCTAGTGAAATTTATGATTTGTGCCACAAAGTGGTGGACCACTTTTCTAAAATACCACATTTTCGAAAACTCCAGGGATATACCACTTTATTGTGGTAGTCATTACCTAAAGTGACGATTTTACCCTCAACTTTTTGTTTTGGTAGCAAAATGATATATGGTGGAGAAATATGAAAGAAGATTTGACTGGTCATGACCCTTTTTTCTCTTTCATCGTTTGGTTTAACGTTTTTGTTCAAATACATATAGACTCTTTATATAAATATTAACATATATATGTTGTAAAACATTTTTCTTTCGATAAAATCATATATATATGGTGGACAAAACTATTTTGCAACCAATGATTGAGACAGATCTAAATTGTTATAAAAGCGTGGAAAATAACTGTGATATAACGTGTAACAAACGAAGAGTAGATATACAAGTGGACTAAAAAACCATGTACATAGGTGCGGGTAGGGGTGTCAAGTTGGTTAAACCAAATCAAACCAACCCATATCCATATTGATTTAGTGTTTAATGGTTAATGAATCAATCCAATTCATTTAGCAAATGGTTTGGATTAACCTATAACTCATTTAAATGAATGGATTAATGGATTTAATGAGTTGATCCATAACATAGTTTTCTTATAATTTAAATCCTAATTAATTGATAATTAGTAACTATCATGTTACCACCACCACCATCATCATCACTCCATCATCATCTTCATCACTCCATCGTCATCAATTCACCACCACCACCATCATCATCATCATCATCATCATCATCATCATCACCATCACCATCACCATCACCGTCACCGTCAGCGTCATCGTCATCGTCATCGTCATCGTCATCGTCATCGTCATCGTCATCGTCATCGTCGTCATCGTCGTCATCGTCATCGTCATCGTCATCATCATCGAAATACTTGTAACTATGATCATTGGTTCATAAATTGATCACAAAAAAAGGTTTACACTTGCGACACGGTTACACTAACGCAATCGACAGTTCGACACAATGTCCCAAAACGACGACCAAGGACTCCATGAGTGACGATGAGGGATTCGAGTGTCAGTGGCTTTGCCGGTAAACGGCGTTGTTGGCTTCGTCGTTTAACGTTGTCGATGGATTTGCCGGTGAAACCATAAGATTGAGAGAGATCGACAATGAGAGATTTGACGCCGAGAGAGATCGATGGTTAAGCGATTTAAGAAAAATATGTTTATTTCGGTTTACTAAAATCGGTTTAGTTATTCAATTCGGTTATATTTAGTTTACATATTTGATTTCAATTATTTAATTTTTATTGGTTTGGTTATGGATAACCCATTAATCCATTTTAAACCAAACCATTTCAATCCAACTCATTAAACTCATTAAACCATTTGATTCATTAATCCATTAATATCCAAATTTTCAACTCATTAGATCCATGAGTTGGATTGGTTTGGATTGATCCATCAATTTTAAACTATTTTGACACCCCTAGTTGCGGGTAATAATTACCGCAGACAAAAATATACATATATATATATATATATATATATATATATAATAGACCAATTAAATTTTTTTTGTGAGTTAACCTTTTTTTTTGTGAGTTTGATAGAGAATCAATTGATCTCGCGGGTCGAAACTGTGTTTGAAATCCTAACTGAAACTACCATCACTATCACTAGAACATATCTCAGTCTCATTATTAAAATTTGTCCACATACACGTTATAGCATAAGTTTGTCTACAACAATTAATAGACCACACGAGATAAACTTTTTCTGTAGACAATAATTTTTTATCATATAACAAGAACCGTGGATCAAAAAATTATCTTCTTCTTTTTCAATAGCGCAAAGAGATTATTTAGTCACATGTTTTCCCAAAGTTCCAACATCCTTGTTGTTCGTCTATTTGCCGAATGAGCTTTTTCTCTCCAGCCAAATTGAGGTATCAAAGGTTTCATGGACAACATTGCTACACAAATTGGTTTTAGGTACTAGATCTGCGGTGCGAGCCGCTCACGAAGGTGTTTTGGAAAAATCGGGATGGTACCTGGTTGAGTCATAAGCGAATCGATTTGGAAGAAAGTCTATGATGGTAGAGAAGGCGGTCGCGTCAACCCAAACTTGCAACAAATTTATCCGCGGCTCGAGATCTCTGCTCATGATTTATGAATTCTTAATTATAAATGAGAGGTTTAGATGAGAGAGAGACTCTTTTAATATATTCAATTTGATAAAAACTGAAAAAATATGGGAGAGAAGATGGAGAAAGAGGACACTAAAGCTAAACCTGATACCACTCAACACAAAAAACTCTCTCGCAGCGATAGAACCAGAGAAAAAAGCAAATAGTCTCCGTAAAGCGAGTGGCGGCTTAGATAGCGCCGGCGTCGGTCCCTCCGTCCGTTTCTCTTTAAGGTTTTGTCTTTGCTTAGTCCTTTTCGGTTTTTAGATCCTTGGTTGTTTTTGTTGGCAAGGTGAAGATTTTTTTAGATCTCAGATCTGAAAGGGCCATGGATTTGTTCTTCGATTCGTTGATGGCTCTTTGTGTGGTTGTAGTTCCTCTTTCTCTGTTTCGAGAAAGTCTGAGCTCCTCATTTGTCCTCTCAGATTTGGGTTTCGACGAAGGTTAAGTGGCGGTTATGGCGGCGGCTAATGTTTATTTGTGGTCTGGCTCTCTTCCTTTGGGTAGGGTTGCAACGGTACCCTGATAATTTGGCGTTAGTGATCTGGTATTTGCCTTTTGCCTTTCGTTAGCCTTGTTCTCTTCTATCGCTTTTGGGTTCTTGTCCTTTTGCCTTCATTGTTGATCTGTTGGTGGTTGTGATGGAATCTGTTCTATTTTCAGTCTTTTGTGGTTTAGCATCTTGTTCTCTTGCCTATTATATGTCCTTCCGCGCTTGCTTGTCGTTCGATCCGGTTCGTTCTCTTGCCGTTTCCAGTCTTCGGTTTGATGCGGATTGTTTGGGCTCGGTCCTTGTCTCTACGGTCTAGACCTGATCGAGGTTTCTCTATTGCATTGGTATCTTTCTTGGCGTGGACAAATCGTGGTTTATCATTTGCTTCGATTTCGCCGTTTTCAGGAGTTGTGTGTGGTCTCTAGTCGTCTTCTCTTCTTGCTGGTAAAGATGTTTAGTTCTCTATATTTGTGAGGTAGTCTACATTGTTAAAGGAGGAGTCACTGTCCGGTGTCGTGGATTTTCTCGTCTCCAGCGGTCAGCCACTTCGTCAAGCTTTTTCGCGGTTGATTTGATGGTAGGCAAGATGTGTGGTGGTAGATTCTGATCTAGAGCTTTGTTTTCCTCTTCAATGTGCTTCCTTAGCCTTCTTTGTTTTGGCATTGTGTTTCATTCGTAGTGTTGTTTGTTTCCCATCTCTTTGGGCTTAGTTTCCGAGGATTTCTTTTTATTCTTCGGCTTAGTTTCCGAGATCGTGTATTTGATTGTCGGCTCTTTGTTTGTCAAATGTAATCTGAGGTGTAACCTCTAATCCATCAATATAATCTTTCAGAGGACAAAAAAAAAGATGGAGAAAGAGGACGAAGAAGAAGAATAATGGAGAAAGAGATAAAGATGAATTAATTTTAGAAGACTTATTTATTTGTTTTGTGAAGAGTGAATGGAAGGTAATTGTGTCTTTTTATTTTGGCAAAGTGGTTAGTGAGAAAACTTTTTAGAAATGTGGCATTTTTGTGGAATTTGCAAAATTTCCCAAAATTTATTTTCATTTCGCAATTGAAGGGGTAAAGAAAAAAAAGCGAAACCTCAAAAAAAAAAAAATGTAAGCCTGGTGAAGTGATCTTGGTCTAGTGGCAAATGATAAGTCCACAGAAGACAGACACTATCACACCAGGGATCGAGTCCTCGACTCTACAATTTAATTGTAGAAATTAGGCTAATGGGCCGGTCAGTTGTGGCCCAAATGTTGACAAAAAAAAAAAAAAATGTAAGCCTGAAATTGAATGGAAAGGAGAAGGATAGATCCAGCTAGGCATGACCACGGTTACGGTTATTACGGTTACGGTCGATTAACCGCCGGTTACGGTTATAAATTTTCTTTAACCGTAACCTTAACCATTATATATACGGTTAAAACGGTTACGGTTAAATACGGTTACGGTTACAACGGTTACGGTTAAATACGGTTACGGTTATTTGATGATTACGATACGATTAATATCGGAGGTAAAATCTTACGAGTTACCTAACTTATTATACTACTTTGAATATAATTAAAAAGTATGTTATAAACCAAATTTTCTTCATTTTTAGCAATATAGCATTAGAACATATTTGTTTGAAAAAAACCATTTTTCCTAACGTAGATTTTTTAATGTGCGGTATCATTTACTTTTTTTGAAAATCTTTATCTGAACATTCGAAATTTGTTTTTGCATCATCCGCAGCTACAATCATATTTTTAAAGTTTTAACTATGCGGTTAATAGTGCGGTTAACCGTACGGTTAACTAACGGTTTTGACACGTTTACGGTTAATTGACGGTTACGGTTAGTATATTTTTTAACCGTAACTAATATGTTTTGACGGTTAACGATTACGGTTTTTAACCGTTTTATACGGTTACGGTTGAGAAACGGTCCGGTTACGGTTCGAAATACGGTTACGGTTAGCTTTTGGTCATGCCTAGATCCAGCCATGGAAGAATCAGAGATGGAAACTAAAAGCTTTTCAAAGTATCAATGAGTTTTGTTTGTGAGATTTCAATGGGCGTTTGGGGTTTGATTTCAGTGGATTTGATTGTGTGGTTCTTCTTCATTCTTCAGTCGTATCGAAGATCAATTAGATTGATTCGACTCTGCACATTGCAACATCTCTAGGCTATGTCTGTGTGTTGTTGGTTTCAATGGCGGTGAAAGCTTTCTTCTTCTCTCAAAGATTCTTGAGTTTTGGTCAGAATCTCCATTGGTTGAGGTACAGTGAGATAGATACTTCACTCATCTTTCGCAGGTTTGAAATGTGTAATCTGGACTCAGCTAGAATGATCTTAAAGCAATCTCATAACTTTTGTTGGAATATGAAAGGATATTTCGGATCATTTTTCATCACAAAAAGCATACAAATGTCATTATGCAGAAAAAAGTTCATTGTTTTGAGGAGAAAGTAGACAGGAATACAAATGCAGAATGAATTTTAGATACTGGGAAATGTTTCTTGCTCACTCTCACTTTCCTATAATGAGTTTGGCTCTGGCATCTCCTTTGTTGATCTGGAACTGATCTGTTAGTCCAAAGTGAGCCATTAGAAGCCACACGAAGTTTATGAGCTCACCTCCTCTGCTGAGTTGCTCTACGTGAGCCGTAGCGTCGCAATGACAAGCTGCATGACAGAGAAGTTCCACCCACACTTTACTCAGTATCTCCCATTTGTCTTTCTTGTGCGTCTTCTCCATCTCCGCAAGGTCTTTGGCTAGCTTGCTCGCGTCAAACAACACAGACTTGCTTCGATCTCCCTTCACGTCCATTGGTTCAATTTCACTTTCGACGTCTAGAATTTTTATGGTGGCTATCTTCACGCTTCTCTTGTCCTCGATATGCCTCCTCTGGAAAAACTTGTCAGCTTCAGCCAATGTGTCTCTGAATCTGATCTTCCCAATTCCAGCAACCTCGGACATCAGACCAGGTTGCAAGATCAGGAGATACATCATGTAATCTGAGATGATTTTGCTGAACTCGCGGTTACTGTGATACTTATATTCATCAGGACCTTCTGGGATAGTATCTTTCTCTTTTTGTTGGTAACAGAGCTCCGTTGCGATGTGCCACATCAAAAGACTCTGATCATAATCGAAGTTTGTGACATAACGCACCAGTTTTTCACGGTCTGCATCTTCTGGCAGGTTGGCCCGCAAACTCCATTGTCCCCGAGCCAAAGATATCATTTTGGCATTTTCAGGACTGTCTCCAAACTTTGATTTGTTTCTCAGCTCATTGAAGATGAACGTCCACAATTCTTTCGTCATGGGCTCTCCGTGTACAAATAGCGTCTTGTGGACCTTATCAAGCGTATCCGAGATGTCGAAGAGCTCGCTGAGGATATCCCACACAGATTTGATGAAATGAGGGATGCGGGATAGGAACTCGAAGTAGATAGGGTAAATCCAACGACGAGCAAAAGAAGATTTTCTTGATAATGCATTGACTTTGTGGCTGATCCACTTGTGCACATAATTGATGAAATTGACAATCCATCGTCGAAGTGTTTGGATGATGAAGTTGAGTTTTTCGAATGGGAAAGCTATGATGTTCCATGAGTAGCGGCGGAAACTACCTCTGGCATCGTGGATCCGATTTACTTCTGCTTTTGTGGCATACGATAAAAAGTTGAATACATTGATGCTTCCACACCACCTCCGGAAGAAGAATGGCGTCGAGAGCACCTCATGCTTCTGCACCGTTGAACACTTTTTATAATCTTTTTTAAGACAGGCGGTACACTTATGCGTACCTTTCTCGTGGCATTCTTGCGTCTTCCAACGCAGCTGTCTTATACTAAGTAACCAGTTGAAAACCTTATCTATCGAGGAAGATAGAGCCTTGTCGGGGTTGTCCTTTAAGCTACGTAGTGCAGCACAAGTCCAGTCGGAGAACAGAAACAAGAGGATGGATATGAAATCCAAAGCTACGCCAACTGCAAACAGCGTGTAGGTAACCACAACATCAGCACCATGAAATTGTATGTCTTTCTTGGGTTTCTTATGAAAGAGGATGAATGCAGCCACCAGGGTGCCAGAAGCAAGGATGCGTGAGACAGTTCCAATAAAGGTATGAAGAACCGCAATCTTTGTGAATAGAGCATCATAAAGGAAACCAAGCTCAATCTCAATGATCCTCAAAGCTTCCTCTGAATCATTCAAATTCTCAAAGATCTCTAGGCTCTCGTCGCGCTCCCTGAAGCTGAAGATAAGGTTGACCACAAGGCCCTTGAATGTGTTGAAGAATTTGTAAGCATACTGAGCAATCTCAAGATGAGTCAAATCTTTTCTTTTTGTGTCCGAGGCCAGTGATGGATGCTCTAACTTCTTAGGCCTATTTTCTTTGTCAGGCTCATCAATCAGAATGATCTTGGTGGGTAGTCTTGCCTCTTTCTTGGCCTTGTACTCCTCCATGAGCTTGGCGTAGTTTGGTCCTGGATCTGGTGCTTGAATCATAGAGTCCCTAAACTTGTCCAAACTTGCACTATACAAAGCGGTTGTCCTCTCCAGATACTTTATAGTCCCAGAAATGAACACTAAGAGTATAATCACCCAAAGGCTATTGGGAAGAGACATGAGAACCACATAGACACCAGCGATTGCCTGAAAGACAAGCCCAAAGACATGTCGGAGCCAGAGAGCGTTATCTTCAAGCGCGAAAGCTGTGATTGTATCTGGTCCACCAAGATGCAAGAGCAAGAATGGTGCCCACAAAGCCATGAGCTTTTTGTCCTGTGGAGGGTCATCAGGTTTGAGATCTTTACCTTGATTCTTGGAGATGAGACCAACAGCAAAATTAGCAGACCAATCTGCTAAGAGATAAGAGGACCAAACGAGCACGATCAAGAGCCTTCTTGGTGTGCGTTTCCTTAGAGGAGAGAAGCAAATGAGAATGGCTTGAAGGGTAAGACTTAGAATGACTGCTCCTCTTATGTTCCATCTGTCCCAAACATCTTTGATGTGTTTTGGTATCACGTTCACCATTTTTGCTCTCTCTGAGGAAAAAAGATAGAGCTTCTTCCTTCTCTCTCTTTCTCTCTCTTGGATTCACTTGAGAAATTTGGGGTTCTTTCTTTTCTCTCTCTTGATGTGGTTCTTCTCTTTGTTTCTCTCTCTCTCTCTTCTGGTTATTGAGATATTTTTTTCTCAGATTTACTTGAAAACTTTGGGGTTTGTGGAATGTTTTTGGGAAGCCATTGATGTTGTTCTTTTTTTGTATATTTTTTTTTTTTACCAGAAGCTCACTGGGGGAAGAAGAAGAAAGACGACTCAGCAACTCAGGTAATATTTATTTATTTATTTTGCAAAATAATAATTTTTGTAATTTGCATTTTCGTCAATTATTCTTGCAATTTGTTTATTAAAAAAGTTACGGGAAAATTAGCTTCAGTACCACTTTTTTCAAAAAGTTTAGGCCCAGTACCACTTTCTGAGTCCACTTAGCATCCATACCACATTCGTCATCTGGAAAGACGAAACTACCCTTCTGGCTGCGTCAGGAATGTGTCAGGGGAAGGAGCTACAGTCTGCCGTCCTTTTTCTCTCTCCTGGCGCATTGGTAACCGTTTTCGTCCCTCTGGTTGGTAAAACAAAGTTGTCCCCGAATAAATCCAGATCTTCGTAGTCTCCGAATTTTCTGCCGTCCACAGTCTCTCTCCTAACGCATTGGTAACCATTTTCGTCCCTCTGGTAAAACAAAGTTGTCCCCGAGTAAATCCAGATCTTCGTCTTCGGCTCTTTGGCGGAATAAAATAAAGATCAAGTTGTCTCCAAGTAAATTCAGATCTCTGGCTGGTAAAACCACATCATCTGGCGATGGACAATCAAGAGAAGTTGTCCCCGAGTAAATCCAGATCTCTGACTGGTAAAACCACATCATCTGGTGATGGACAATCAAGAGATTTGGACTTATTCTTGGGGGACATCATTCACTCTATTTCATAATTATTGTCCATGGTAAATGTAAACTGCATTTAATGCAATGTTTTGTCCTTCTTCTCTGACACAAAGTTGTCTTTCAGACAAAGTTGTCCTTCTCTGACACAAAGTTGTCCCCGTTTCCCAACCGGCGTCTACTGTAGCTCCTTCCCCTGACACATACCTGACGCACAGAGAAGGGCAAAATCGTCCAAGAGTTGCCACACAAACACCAAATGTGGTATGAATGCTAAATCCATTTCAAATGTGGTACATTTGCTAGGATTTTCCCAAAATGTGGTACATTTGGCAAAATTCCCAAAAGTTACTGTTGGTATGCAAACCGTAAAAATATTCTTTAATTTCTTTTTTTAATCAAAATTAGTCATTTTTGTTTTTGGGGACGACTTAGCTATTGGTCTTTTTTTTATTCATATTTTGATACTAATAAATATGTTGAATAGTTGATCAAAAAAAAATAATAATAAATAAATAAAATATGTTGAATAATAGTTCAGATTTGACAACTTAGGTAGTATTAAAGTTCAAGTGTCATTAGTTGAGCTCGCGTCGTTTTAGTAAAAGTATACAATAATCCACTAAACTCAGATTTGAATGGTTAGACTATGATGTTTGGGATGGTTATAATAATATTATTAGGTTTAACCATAGTTATAACTTATGTTATTTTAAAGACTGTCCCGGGTTAGTCTTTTCTTAAGTTGAGTCATTCATTATTTAGTGACTATTGATTGAGGCATTGACCAAAAGAAATAAGGGAAAATTAGAAATAAAAGATGTTTTAATGAATAAATGTCCATATATACTTTTATATAAAAATTTTGGTGAAATAGGTTTTTTAAAAATCAAAACCCAAATTTACCTTCATATTTTCGAAAATATAATTAACAAAATTTTTAAAAAAATTATTTTCTATTTTATTTACATAATTCAGATACCCTCGTTCTTTCGCCAGATTGACATGTCTTCACTAATTTGGGTATAACTCTTGAATGCACCGTTAGATTTCCTTCAAAACACTTGGAAAATCAAGCTAACATCTTCATCTAGCTTGTGTCACAAATTCAGAAAGATCTAACGGTGTGAAGTATTCCATCTGAGACCAAACGTATGACACTTCTAAACGAAACTGCATCTCCAAAAGTGTGTTTATAACCCAAAACAGCTCGTTTTCCTCCAAAGCAACCTAAAACCTGTAAAGACTCGATAAAAGACTAAAATACTCTAAAAACACACTTTGACTCTATAAAACATATGATGTAGGAAAGAAAACAAAAGACTCAAAACCGATAAAAACACAACATATCAACTTCCCTCATCGATAAACAATAAACTAAATGAAAATTCCTACTTGGTAGGTTGAGACTATGGTTCTTACGTTTCTTTTTAAATTATGTTAAATTGGTCTTGGAACTTATGCTGTATATACTTAATTTAGTGATAAGTCAATCCGAAACTCAAAGCACGAACATAAGAGTAGTAGGGATTCCAATTATGAGAACAAAAATTCAAACATAGAGAACTAGGAAATTCAAATCTGAAATAAAAAATGCGAAAATAATCATGAAATGAGAAAAAAGTTCAAAATCCATATAGTGGTAACTAGAAACGTTCAATGAGAGTAGTTGCAACATAATCCTGAAAAAGATAAAGAAAACAATTATCAAAACAAAATATAAAAGTAGGGAAACTATACTTAATTTTTAAACTAGTAGTCAGATCACGATCACAAACCTTATATTGCTACATCACATGTTACTCGATTATGGCCTTCTTTACCACAACGACCGCACTTCTGCTTTTTTGATAATTGTGACTGTTGTGATGCTTTTATCTTGTCTTCAGCTGATTCATATCTTCGTTTTCTTCGTCTACCAGGTTGTCTTCTTGTTTCAGGTGGTAAAACTTTTGCAGATTCAACAACCTTTGGGATGCGCCATTCATCTTCAGGAACACCTATTGGATTAATAGTTTCCTCATATAATGATCTCCAAGTGGCAGTTGTATACACATCATCAACATATGGGTATATACCAAATGACAAAAAGTGGCACAGAACGGGGAAAAACAACGACAAATCTACCAAATTAGTCTAACCTTTCAACGTGGACTTAAAAGGAAGAGGTGAAAGAAGAAGACTTTGATGATTAGGGCTAAAAACGATTTCAGCCTCTAGATTTTCGTTTTTAATTTTTTTTTTTCATCTGAAAATATTAGAATACGTATTCTAACAATCCTCAGATCGTAATCTAAACAATAAAAACGTAATATTTAATAAATATTTAGTTTCCTTTTTGAAAGATTCACTTTCTATATTTAGGAATTCTAAAACTTTTTAGAAATTGAAATCTATATTATATTAGAAAACGGATTCTAAAAAAATTATACGTTTTCTAACGTTTTTAGAACATGTTATAAATCGTAGAATGGATTTTCTGACTAAAATTAGAACATGAAGAAAAGCGTAGAATACATGTTATAAGGATTTTTGGAAATTGTATTCCGGTCTTCTGAATTTGTTAGAACATGTATCTAATCTAAAAGTCGTAGAACATATACAAAAATTTAGAATACAAACTCTGATTTTCGTAGAACATGTACAAAAGTTTAGAATATAAATTCTGATATTCGTAGAACGCTAGAAAACGTATTCTAATAATTTAGACGAAACTTTATCCATAAAAAAATCAACTTTTTTTCAACTAAATCATCATTTTTTTTTTTTCAAATCATCTATAATCTTGTATATCTACATGTTTTTTGGTAAAATCATTCAAAAATGCTTAAAATAGAGAGTAGGGGTATTTTAGTCCAAAGTGACATTCTCAAAAAAAAAATGTATATGGTCAAACTTTTTTTTAGAGCTCCTTTATTTCTAATTTTCCCAAGAAATAATGGAGATTCAACAATACTTCTATAGCTGGCAGAATTTATTTACATATACATACTCTTTTCTTGTCTACCAAATAAATAATTTGAATTTGAGGTTCATTTAATGAGAATCTGAAAATAAAATTGAGTTTTGAAACCCTTCAACCGATACATTAAATTAGATCCAACTAATAATTTCGTTAAATTAATGTTTTCGTGAAGAGTTCACATCTCAGTAATTATTAGTCCAAAATTGAAGTTATTTTATTTTAAATATACTTGAGAATTATTTACTGTATTTGTGTTTTGTACAGATGGAAATTTTTTTTACCGTTGGAAACAATTTTATTGAGAGAGTTCAGGACTAAATCGAAAGTCTCGGTTTTGTAATAATAATAATTTTTGTAATTTGCATTTTCGTCAATTATTCTTGCAATTTGTTTATTAAAAAAGTTACTGTTGGTATGCAAACCGTAAAAAAATTATTTAATTTCGTTTTTTAATCTATCAATTAGTCATTTTTGTTTTTGGCGGGGATTGAGAGAGCTTGATTGGTTCTCCCGCTAGCATCCGTCTAGTGGTTGCTAGCGGTCGGTTGCAGTTGTTAGCGGTTGGTATCAATCATAGAAACCGCTCTATACCGTTTTGAACCGCTCCAAATCGCTGGATTTCAAAAGCTCTTTCCTACAAGCGTTTGCGGTTGCGGACGGTAGCGGTTAGACTAAAAAAAACAAAAAATAAAAAAAATAAAAAAACGTTTACTTATTACTATTATAATATATATTAATCCTATACTTATAATCTTGTATTATTTTTTATTTTTATTTTTGAATAATTATTTAGTACTTTATTTATGGTTTTAACTATTAAGCATGTTCAATTTTTATAATATTATCATAATAATATATTGGTGTTTTTATATATTTTTTTAGTAATATTTTTTATTTATTTTGGTCATTTTTTTATTTAACTGCTACCGCACCCGCTAGTTTACCAGTTATAAAACTTTCGCAAACGCATCTATTTTTAAACGCTAAACCAGTCGTTCAAAACGCTTGATAACGTTTGAAGCCGCAACGCTTGAAACCGCAACCATCCGCTTTCGCAAACTCTCGCAATCACAACTGCAACCGCAATCGCTGCGTTTAAACTAGTCAGGACGTCAAGAGACGACTTAGCTATTGGTCTTTTTTTTTTTATTCATATTTTTTTATACTAATAAATATGTTGAATACTACTTAGTTGAGCTCGCGTCGTTTTAGTAAATATACAATGATCCACTAAACTCAGATTTGAATGGTTAAGACTATGATGTTTGGGATGGTTATAATAATATTATTAGGTTTAAGTTTAACCATAGTTAAAAAAAAACAAAAAAAAACAAAAAAAAAAAAGGTTTAACCATAGTTATAAGTAAACTTGTTATTTTAAAGACTGTCCCGGGTTAGTCTTTTCTTATGTTGTTGAGTCATTCATTATTTAGTGACTATCGAGGCATTGACCAAAAGAAATAATGATTCAACAATATTTCTATAGCTGGCAGAATTTATTTACATATATATATACTCTTTTCTTGTCTGCTAAATAAATAATTTGAATTTAATGAAAATCTGTAAATAAAATTGAGTTTTGACTTTTGAAACTCTTCAACCGACACATTAAATTAGGTCCAACTAATAATTTCGTTAAATTAATGTTTTCGTGAAGAGTTCACATCTCAGTAATTATTAGTCCAAAATTGGAGTTATTTTATTTTATATTTTGTACAGATGGAAATTATTGTTACTGTTGGAAACAATTTTATTGAGAGTTCAGGACTAAATCGAGATTCTCGGTTGCATCACTTCTGAGATTCTGAAGTTTTTCTCTGGTCGGATGATGTTCACGATTGCTGCTTCATGAATGGTGGATTCAAAGAGCTTATATTCTTGTTCTAGTGCTTCTAATTGGAATTTTTGGTTGTATAGAGTATCAGTGGAATCAATCAAGCTCACATAAATGAATGTATCAGTGACAGAAGAAGGACATAAGTTACAACAATGCAGATGATTGAAGAACAGATAGTTTTGCTGGCAATGGTATGATAGCTGCAAACAGTTCAAGACATAACTCTTTGAAACAAAAAAAAATACAGTGGAAGCAAATGAGGGAAACTAATGTTGCTGCTACTTTCGTTGCTTATTCGATGATGATCACTTGCCTATAATCAGTTTGGCTCTGGCATCTCCTTGGTTGATTTGGAATTGGTCTCCTAGTCCAAAATGAGCCATCAATAGCCAAACAAAGCTTATGAGTTCTCCTCCTTTGCTTAGCTGAGCTGCGTGGTCTATAGCGCGACACTTTGTCGCCGCATAAGAAAGCAACTCAACCCACACTTTGCTCACTATTTCCCACATCTCTGTGTTGTTCACCTTGTTCTTGCTTAAACCCTTAAGCTCTCTCGCCAGCATGGCCCCATCAAACAGGACGGATTTGCTTCTATCTCCTTTCACGTCAATGGGCTCAGCTTTTGCTGGAACCGCCACAGATAAAATTGCGTCGCTGGCTTCCTTAGGGGCCTTCTTTGCGGATATCCCCATGATATGCCTCCTATCGAAGAACCTCTGAGCCTCCTCGCATGTGTCTCTGAATCTTATCTTTCCAATACCCACAACAGCTGACATCAGAGTGGGTTGCATCATTAGGAGGTACATCATGTAGTCTGAGAGAATTTTACTGTACTCACGGTTGCTATGATTCGCTTCAGTGCCGTCTTCTGTCTGGTATAAGAGCTCAGTGGCAATATGCCATACAAGAAGGCTCTGATCATAATCCATTTCCATCACATAGCGTAGAAGTTTATCACGTTTTTTTTCTGTTTCTGGGTCACCTTGTATGTCGCGCAGAGTCCAGTCACCTCTAGCTGAAGATACCCTCATGGCGCTTTCAGAGTCGTCAGCAAAACGGGATTTGGCTTTAACCTCTCCGAATATGTGTTCCCACATATCCAGGGTGAGGCGATCACTGGATGTGTAGAACACCTCATCTAGCTGAGCTCGGATGCCAAAGAACTCCATAAATCTTTTTATCCCGCGTCCAGGTAGACTAGGAAAGAAAAATATGCAGACGAAGCTAAACCTAATGTACTCTTCATTCCACTTCGGGTGATTCTTGCAGAAGCGACTTATTTTACCGTCAATCCACTTGAAAGTCTGATGAATTGTCTTTTTTGTGGCTCTAAAACAGGATTGAATGACACTTCCAAATTTTGTGAATGTGGGGCCAATGTAAAGGATGTTGATAAGCTTGTCAAAGGCGATGTGTATCAAACCCTTGGTATGGTGGATTCGCTTCGGTTTTAAACATAAGCAGTATTCGATCAGGTTGTGTGCATGTACATACTCAGACCACCTGCGATACATGAAACTCGTGTCGAGTACTCTATGACATGGTATTTTCTTGGCACTCTTGTCGGGCACTTCAAGACCTGGTGTTTCGCTGGTACTCTTGTCGAGAACTTCATGAGACTTCTCTGTCTTCAACTTCCTGACCCAGAGAATCCAATTAAGAAACGGTGTTTTCTTGGTACTCGTGCCAGGCACTTCATGAGACAGTGTCTTCTTGTAGCATTTATCATATTCCTCCGTCTTCAACTCCCTGACCCCGAGAATGTTGTTAAGAATCCAGTTAAGAATGTGGTCGGACCAGGTGTCTGGATCGTCCACCTCATCCTTCATCTTCCTCAATCTGACAAACGTCCAATCAGATGCACAGAACATGATAAGGGCGATGGAATCCAGAGCTATTCCTCCTAACAGCAATGCGTAAGTAAGGCCAACATCAAATCCACTATAATCTTTCTTGCTCTTGTATTGAAAGATGCGTAGAGCTGCTATAAGGCATCCCAGGGCAATGAACCTGAAGATGAATCCTATCCAATTATGCAAGATCTCGGCTTTCGTGTACAGAGCTGCGTAGATAAAGTTGAGCTCAACCTCTAAGATTCTTAAAGCTTCATGTGCTTCCAGCGAGTCAAAGAATCTCTTGCTCTCAGCTCGTTGTTGAAATGTAAAGATGAGATCAACAACCAGACCTTTAAAGATATTGAAGTACTTATAAGCGTACTGGAGAATATTGAGTGGAGTCAGGTCCTTAGGCCTAACCTGAGCACTGGCTTTTGGATCTTTCTCAGGCTCTCCAATCTTGATAATCTGTGTAGGCATCTTCATATCTTTCTTGGCTGCGTATTCTTCCATGAGCTTTGCGTAGTTTGGTCCAGGATCAGGCCGCTGAATCATGGAATCCTTGAACTTGTCAAGGCTCGCCAGGTACAAAGCTAAAGTCCTCTCGACATACTTGATCACTCCGGTCGCAAACACCAGCAAAGTGGCTTTCCAAAGAGCATTGGGTAGCGATTGCAAAAGCACGTAAACGGTTGCAACGGATTGAAAGAAAAGACCCAATAAGTGCCTGAGCCATAGCTCGTTATCTTCAAGGGCAAGGGCAGTGATTGTATCTGGACCACCAAGATGCAAGAGCAAGAAAGGAACCCAGAAAGCAAACAATTCGGCGCTCTTTTTCGGGTCTCCGGGTTCTGGATCATCTCCTTGACTGTCTGAGATTTGTCCCACGGCGAAATTGGCCGACCAATCAGCAAGAAGGTAAGCTGACCAAATGAGAGAGAGTAGAACTTTTCTGGAAGAGCGTTTTCTTTGAGGTGCAAAGAAAATGAGAAACGTTTGAAGGCTGAGACTGAAGATTAAGGTACTTCGAATGCTCCATTCGTCCCAAATGTCCTTGATAGGCTTTGGGATTGCGGTCACCATCTTCAAATTGATTTGTTGGAACAGACAAGAACTGATGGAGGCTTATGAGATCCAACACAGATACATCTAAAGAGTTTGACTTCTTTCTTTTTCTGGTTTTTTTTTGCTTTTGAGGCTTTTTTATTTTTTTTGTGTGTGAAGGTTTGAATTATTCTGGTTGGACAGCCATTGGAGGCTTCTTGGAGACCTTGAGGTCAGTCAAACATGTTCTTACAGGTCTCAAGTCTTTTTTTTTTAGGTTTTATTGTTGTATGATTTTTTGAAATTTTATCTGATTCTTGTCTCCTGTTAATTTTTACTTTTTACCTCGTTTTTAAGAAGTGAATTATTCAAAGCGCCCACTGGTTCTCTGACCACGAAATGAGACGAATTATATTTGTTTTGTTAAAGTTATAGTTGTTTTTTTGGTGAGTTTGTTAAAGTTATAGTTATACTATCTATCAATCTATCATAGATTGTTTTTTTTTTTTGTAGAAAATTATATCTTCTTTGCTATATTATTTATTTAAACTAATTTTTGAGGGTTTAATGGAATTAACCTAAATATTTTATCTAATAATTTCTCTTGTCTTTTTCCTTTCATCTCCTTAAAATCACATGGTTAATGATATATTTTTGGGAGATTGACACAAATAGCCCCAAAAATGTTGTTTTTTTCAAAAATAGCACCTCATTTGAAAAGTTCCACAAATAGCACCATAAACTTCAATTAAAATTAATGAAAATATAAGATAGAAAATAAAAAAGAGAGCAAACACTAATCTAATATTAAACTGAATCAAAATTGTTTTTAAATAGTGGAAATATATACCCTAATTTGGAAATAGGGAACCCAAATATAATATCACAAACTAATATTAAAATAAAAATCTCTTTTAAATGGTGGAAATATATACCCTAAATTGGAAATAGGGAACCCAAATATAATATCATAAACTAATATTAAAATGAATCAAAATCTCTTTTAAATGGAGGAAATATATACCCTAAATTGGAAATAGAGAACCCAAATATAATATTTTAAATTTATTTCTAATTTATTTTATTGAATAGCTTTTATATAAAAATTGTGGTATTATTGAAAAACAACTAGTGATAAAAGTTTTAGAACAAAAACACTAATAGTAAGTTAAATAGTGCTATTTTTGGAAGTTTATGGATTGTATGCTATTATTGTCAATAAAACTTGTTTTAGGGCTATTTTTAGGAATTTTTCTATATCTTTAACAAAAAAGAGTGAGATATGTTTAATTAGATATACCATTACGAGGTTATCTCAAATGGCCTTGGATATTGGTATGAGTGACAACTGAAAAGTTTTGCACATGTGAATACTTGTTACTTCTCCAAGAAACCAGTTTAATTAGATTAAGATTTATTTTTTTAAAAAGTTCTAATTAGATACATTATCTTCAAACCTTTATAGTAATATTTATACTTTTTTCCTTTATACTCTTTTTTTTTTCTGTTTATGTTTACAACAGGATTTTGTATTTAAGTAAAAAGACAGCACTTGACAATTAATCGGATTTTTTTCCCGGCAACCAAAAATGGAATTAAATATCGAATTATTTGTTGACAATACTTTTCGCTTCGTCATTTTGTAATGAAAATCACGTTTTCTCGTGGAACCTACTTGGTAGCAACTAGCAATTATTGTCACATGACGTAGCCAGTAACGTTAAATTCGAATGGATAGAGGCTATGGCTAATTGGGTATGGGTCACTTATTTTCTCCAGATATACTAGATAATTTAAATTCCAAAATAAATTAAAATTTCCTCACCCAATCCAAATATTTTAATTTTATCTTTACCAAAATATATATATTTTCTCACGTCTTTGTCTCATGTGATGACAAAATTTACAAAAAGCTAGTTTGGATATTAAATTTTATATTATAATATTACCTACTGAATATAATAATTACAGCTGGATATTAACTAAAAAAATATGTTGCACTTGCGTTGGATGTATCATGTATCATTAACCATGGTAGAGTCGGGCATTTAATAATTGAAGCTTTAAAAATATAGTATCGACGACTTTTGTATGTCAATATAACGATGAGAGATCAAGGTCTTTTAATTTTATTTTCCTAACAATACATTTATGTATATATCAACGTGGGAACGGTGTATTTTGTCGCTATTTTTTTTATGCAAACAATTTGTGATTATGCATTGTTGAAAGGTAGCTTTTGCCTTCTTGGCACTTCTTGCAATAATTAAACACGTCGTTGTTAAAAAATAAATAAAATACGTCAATTTGTTTTTAGATACTTGATTTTTTTTTCCTCTTAAATGATAAAAGCTTATTTGTTCTTCAAAGCTTGTGCAAAAATATTAATTCGTTTTTCTAATTTTTTTTTAAAAACAATACTTGATTTTATTTTTTGCCGGCAATTGGTTTTATTCTTTTTATTTTATCAGCTTTTTTTGAAAATAACAACATAATTTACGTTTTTCTCTTATTTATTGGCCTAATGATTTAACTCATCTATAAACCTAATAGTCCCAAGGGAAAATTAGATTGGGTACCACATTTTGCCCAAAAGTTATCACTTCTACCACATTTGAATCCCAATTATCATTCATACCACATTGTGTTTGTAAAATGACCATTTTACCCTCCAACTGGTGAGATAAGGAACTGCAGTTGATGTGACCTTTCGAAACAAAGTTGTCCCCGAGTAAATCTAGATATTCGTCTTCGTCCCCCAGTAAGTAAACGAGGAAGATCAACACTGTTTGCTTTCATTTCAATCCAGATCTTCGTCTTCGTCCCCGAGTAAGTGAACGAGGAAGATCAACACTGTTTGCTTTCATTTCAATACTCGACAAATGAACCATCTCATTCCATGGTGGCTCGATTGAATTAGCTTTGTAATCGTGAATTATCATCGGCTCTGAATTCTCGTCGTCGTTTTGGTTTGGGACATTGAATCTGAGAGTTAGCTCTTGGATTTTTTTTGAAAACTCTTCGTCGGAGAATGGATCTAAATTTGCGCTATAAACTCTTCGAATCGAATGAGTTTTGATCGGTCTAGATGATGATGATGATGATTCCCATAGCTCACAGGATTTGGAGCGGTGAAGCTTCGTCGACGGAGTTCCGAAAAAATTGTCCCCGAGTGTAATAAAATTTGTCCCTGAATGTAACAAAAATTGTCCCCGAGTGCAATTAATGCAGCTGTCCTTTTTTCTGACACATCAGTCTGTCGCCATCAAGGGCAAACTCGTCTATAAATTATCACATGGCAAAAAAAGTGGTAGAAACAGAAAACCTTTTCCAATTGTGGTAGATTTCAAAGGGAATCGTCAGAAAGTGGTACATTTGCCAAGATTCCCTAGTCCCAATGTCTTTTTGTTTATCAAATTTGTTACATTCAAGAAACTAATTTTCTCTAATCTACTAAATCAAATTAATTGTAGTTAAAAAAGTGTTCCTTACTTAATTCTCATACCCCTCTCTGACTCTCTCTCTCTCTCTCCTTTGCCTAACCTTTTTTCTTTTCTTCTTCATCTTCTTCCTGCAGATTTCTGTGTTTTTCTTGAATATGCCTTCAAAAACTCCACAACAGGCAGTCCTCACAAACGAATTCACAACCACCTTCAATAAGAATTGTGAGGACTGGCTCAAAATAAATGGTCTTGCCGTAGGAACCTTGGAGAAGAAGAGAGATGAGAATGAAGAAGAGGAGCGTCTGAAAACCGACCCTAAACTTCCGGACCATGACATCCACGGTTTCGATAATGAGATCAAGTCATTACAACACTTCTTGTTGGATCAGAAGGTTAACAGGGAGTTCAAGAGTCTTGTGATTGTAGGAGAGTATGGTGTTGGGAAGACAGCATTATGCCAGAAGATCTTCAATGATAAAGCTGTCAAGAGTGTTTATGCCCCCAGGGTTTGGGTGTCTATGGAAAACAAGGAATCTAAGGACAAGCTTGATGGAAAGATATGCGTGTTGAAGAAGATCTTGACAGGTCTTGGAGTTAAAGATTCGATCCTCGAAACTATCTCTGCTGATGCCAAACAAGAATTTAAGGACAATGCGGAAGTTGCAAGCAATCAGGAAGCGGCAGAAATTGATAGAGAGACTGAGAAAGAGAAGGAGCTCTCTGCTCTGCTCTATGCACTTCACTTGAATCTGAGGTGGAAGAAATATCTGATTGTGTTTGATGATGTCCGGGAAAACGATAACTGGGACGAGAAGCTCGATGTGAAACTCAACGAGGATGAGAAATGGGGAAAGTTTCTTTCAGATGGATTCCCTAAAGGGTCTGGTGGGAGAGTCATATACACGACCAGATATGAGAATCTGGCGAAGAAGCTAGTTTCTCAGGAACATGAGATCCATCGTCTTTGGCCGCTGTCTGATCATCAGAGTGTCTGGAAGATATATGATGCTGTGATTCAAAAGAGAGAGAAAGAGTCACCAAGGAACGACAAGAAATGCATAGATGAGCTAATGAACAAGTCTCGTGGTCTTCCTTTGGCTGCTAGACTGTTGGCCGAGCTTGAGCCCGTGTTTGTTGACGATGAAATTCCCACTGGCGGTTCTATCCATGGACAACCTGACGCATCGAACAGCCAAACTGCAAACCAGACCAGCTCCTGAGAAGTGGATAAACCTGACTCAGCCTCTTGGCTCAAGATTGCTTATCATCAACCTTGCTTATGTTTTCTTGATTTCTTGTATGTGTTTCTTGTTTGATGTTGTATGTTTGTCACTACTCTGTTGTATCAATAAACCAGAATCTCTGAGTAGAGTTTCTTGAATGCCAACAATGTTTCCAAAGTGATGTTGTATGACCAAAGTGTTGAGGTTTATCAGAAGAGACTCTTACGAGCGCTTTTTTCCTTTGTACCTTCTCTTGCATTTGCAGTTTATCAGAGTTCTTGCTCTGAGCCTCTCTTCACTTGTAGACCTTCTCAGTAAATTATAATACATTTTCTTCTTCCTTCGTAGCTTCTTTAGAACACAAGTCTCACAAAATAAGCAAAGCAAACACCCCAATTTCTTTTATTCAACTGTTCACAAACAACAACACTTGCACGCAAGACCAGAAAGACATCAATGGGAAATGAGGAAGCAAACACAACAACAACAACAACAACAACAACAACAACAACAACAACAACAACCAAAAGGAAAGACAACGAGGAAGAAAACTTGATAAGCCCGAGAAACTCTCAGTTCTGAGTTGCTTTAGACTACATTTCTTCAGGCTTGCGCCAGATTCCAATTCCATCGCAGGGGCAGAGACTAACTTGAGGGCACTGATACTTCTCCAAGAACTTCAGTTTTGGAAAGTACCTTTTGCTCAGATCCCTCCACTCCACTTTTAGTTTTGGAAGAAACTTCAGTCGTAAAACGGTAACTTTGCAGTGCGTTTCCTCGATAGGTAGTGACTTTCCAAATCCAGTAAGTTCGGTTCCTCCTTTAATGTAGAGTTTTTCCACATTACGTAGATTATTAGGCTCAAGCCATTCAGGAAGAAGTTCACCAGGAAAACACTGCAGGTCCAGTTTCTTCAATGTCATGGGAAGCTCTGGCTCTGTGCGACTTTTCTCCCTACGCAAATAGGTCGCCGTTCTTTCCAAAAGGGTCGGTTTCTTTTTCTCTGCAGCAGCAATTGCATTGTCGTTTTCCCCCTCCTTTGGCTTAACCTTTCCGACCCCCTTTTCTCCATCTACGCCTTTGTCCTGAGGATGTTTATTTATACCTCCCCACGCCACTTTCAACTTTTCCAGTTTTTTGAAATTCTTTACAGCCACGAACACATCAACTATGCTGAAATCTTCTTTGTTTATTGAAATACTTAGCTTTCTCAGCTTCTTCAACTCCACCAACTCAGCCAGTGTGCAGACAGTCTCATCATCAATAGCATCACTGACCACAAAGCCCTTGAGAACCTCCAAGTTATCCAGCCACGACAACCTCTTGGGCATGCGATCTATCATGTAGCAATCTGTAATGTCCAAGTAGATAAGCGCCTTGAGTGAATCTATCTTGTCTGGAAGTTTCTCAAGATTATAGCAAGCTCTGAGGTCCAAGATGATCAGCTCACGAAGCTTACAGACAGCATTGTCAAGTCTTTCAATTCTTGAGATCCCTTGAAAACTCAGAAGCTTGAGTTTAATCATATGCTTCAAGTTTTTCATAAGCTCTGGATTCTCCACCTCGATGTGGCGCTTAGCAGTTCTCTCCCATCTTCCCAGATAGAAAACCTTGAGCTTTGGATACGTAGCTTTTGATAGAGTCAACTTATTTCGTGTTGGTTTATCCTCCGAGAACCACTTGAATGTGAAATCCGGAAACCTCTCAGAAACATTGAACACGGTTTCAATCTGATCTACATCTGCCATTTTTTTAGCTTTTGCTTCTTGCTGGCTTGACGACCCTTCCACAAGGCATACCTTGTGCAGTCCTGATTGTTTCATGGTTGGCTTCTCTTTTTTATCATACATATCAAATAGCCCTATCTCCTTGGAGATAAGAACCACTGAAGAATGCACAAAAGGGGCCATCTTATAGCTATTTGGCTTCTCTTTGCGTTTGATTTCAACAGGTTCAATCAAGTTTCTATCCTTGAAATCATCAAGAATGTCCTTCACAACATCTTCGGGTTTGAGAATGCCCTTTTCGGATGGTATGTCTTTAGAACTCAGAATGCCCTCCCCCATCCACCAATACATCAGCATCGTTCTATTCACCTCTTGATTTTCAGGGAAGACAGCAAAGCTCAGCAGGCAGAACTTCTGTTGATCACTGAGTTCCTCGAATTCGCCTAGTACATATCTGAAAACCGCGCGTCTTTTAAGATCTTCTTTATTAGCATGGATCCCGGGAAGGCAAACAATTCCTTTGCCGTTATTATCCCCCTCGCCGTCGTCAGCATCTGATCCTTTGGCATTTTTACGCTTGTTGGGCAACAAGGGGACTTGACACATCAAGTTAAAGATCTTCTTGTTGATATCGTCCAAGTCTTTCTTCATACCTAAGGTCAAGGGGGGTTTCGAAGGGTCCTTCTCCCCTTTTTCCACTTTATCAAGCAGCAATTCAAGTGGACGAATATGTTTCAACACCTCTTCTGCAACTTCGGTGCGAAGATCTTGCAGCTTAACCACGTCTTCCTTGAGCAAACGAAGATTACGTTGCAGCTTAGGAATATGATGATCGTCCGGGCCTTCTAATTTTTTACTCATATTAGGAAGAGTTAAAATCCTGTTCAGAACAGGCTCTGGATGGTTAGTAGTAGTCACTTGACTGAGCTCAGCACCAGCGCTCCTAGTCGTCCTTAAAACAGCTTCTTTATTCACTTGCTCATGCAAATCGATCACGATACCGAGGATTTTTTTGATTATAGGCGACGGATCAGGTGCCGGCTCCCCCGTCTCTGGTGGCTGCGTCCCGGAATCCATTTTGACACCTCAAAACCCTTTCTTCTAACCACACAATCTGCAAAATCTTGAAAGCAATTGGAACAAATTGCCCCAAGAAACAACCAAAATGTTTATTACCATATGATGTAATCAAAACACAAAAAATTCCGAAGAAAATGGACAATTCATAACACAAAGACACAACTGAAATTAATTCACCTAATAAATGCAAATTCAAGATGCTACTGTCTATTAGACACACAAGTCAAACCGATGAAAACAAAATCAATGATTCAAGCAAAGAAACACCTATTAACATTCGCAGAGCTAGGTCAAACAGTGATGTTGTGTTTTTTTTTTTAAGAGAATGCTACAGATCAAAGCGTCTCCAAAAGAGTAATCAACCTAAAGACAATCTATACGAAAGGTTCGATCTTTATGTAGAGATTTAAGTAGTAATCAACAAAAGGAAAAATGGAACATTTCTCCGGAGGAGAAGACGCGATTCTAACCTGTTTCGCCGGAGGAGAAGAAGCAACTCTGTTCTCTGGGTCTTCCCCTTGCAACTTCAGTCAATTGCCAAATAGGCAAATTATGAATGAGACCGGTCTAGAAAAAAAAACCCACAGTTTTATAACTTTTTGTGTTCTTTTTCTTTGACAATCATTTTTTTTTACATTCCATATTAAGGTCTAATTTATTTAAACGCAGCAGATGCAGATGCGTTTGCGGAAGCGATTAGTTACAATTTTAATCGTTATTCAACAATTTTAACAACTGATATAATGGTTAAAACAGATATGTTTACGGATGATCTGTGACTGGTTAACAGCGGTTTAGATAGCGTTTAACATAAAACTTACCAAAAATACATATAATATATCATTTATATAAAACACCAAAATATGTATTATTATATTAAAATTATATATAAATAATCAAATAACTAGTTAAAAATAATTATTTAAAATATTTGGAACATTGAATTGTATTTTTCCACCAATTGACTACACGAGATTTTTTCAATCAAAAATATATTAAGAAGCTCATTTCTCTTAGTATTTAATATTTTCTGAATAAATAACTTTCAACCTTTTACGGTACCATAGTCATGAAAAATACTGGCTAAACAATTCATTTCTTTTGTTGTTCTTTGTTAAAAGTATGTAATATGCTAGTTAAAACCTTTATGGTAAATACTAGCTAAAAAAAAAATACTTCCTCCGTTTCATAATATAAGTCGTTTTGGAGAAAAAATTTTGTTTCACAATATAAGTCGTTTTCAAATTCCTAAGCAAATTATATATTATTTAATATTTTATAATTATTTATATTATGCAGTCTCTGTTGTGATTGGCTGAACTTTTTAAAAGTAGATCTTCTTAATCTGCATGCTTAAAGCTAAAACGACTTATATTATGAAACGGAGGGAGTACTAGCTAAATAATTTATAAAAAATCTATAAAAAGTGCAATATGCAGGTTTAAATTCGAATGGTGACACAACGACGATATTGGAATAGCTTGGTGACACAAAAACGATACAAATTTTTAGCAAGTAGAAAAAAGTATTAAACGATATTGAAATAGGTAAAAGAGGTAAAAAATAATGGTAAAAAGCAGTACAAAAAATGAGAATAACATTTTTGGTAATGTTTTTGATATTGCTTGTGTGATTGCTTTTTATTTATTTAAACGGTAAGTCTCATATCACTGTGATACGGAATTACCGATTAGAACCACTAACAAAAGCCACTAGGTTATAAATCCTAGTCGCTAAACAATTTGATTCGTATCATAGAACATCACAACAAACTACTCAACCCATATCATATACTAGTAATTGTTCTTAGGTGGCACAAAAAAAAAAATTTGAATCATTTTAACTCGTGTATAGACTATAAATCTTTGAATCTGGTGTGAAAGTACTACTACTCATCTGCCAAAATACCAAGAACGTTCTAGCCTTTAATTGGCTTTTTATGCTCTTCAGACATAATTTGGAGATGTGTAGAGTTAGCTGAGTAACGTATAATTGCATTTAGTTGATTGAGTGATTTTCAATTATCGATAAACCGGAAGTTGACTTAGCTACGTTTAACGTTTGGCAAAGCTTACACTTGAATAACACAATTTTGAGTCTGTATTTGAAAATGTTTAACTACATTATTACATTCTTAAATTTATAGTGATTATTAATTTTAATGTTAGCTATATATATATATATATTTATATATATATATATATGTTTATAAATGGACATGTTGTATTCTTAAATTTCTTAGATATGATGGTGATATTTTTAGCGAATTATTTTAAAATGGTTATTTGCAATTTGATTAACTATTAAAATAGTATATCTCAAAAAAAATTAATTGTATAAAATGATACACTCTCCGTATCAAAAAGATTGATTTTATAGAGTTTTCACACCAATTAAGAAAAATATTTAAAGTTTAGTTATAAATGCACTATTTATTCATACTAAAAAAATTTCATAGTTATTAACCCATTGTAATTCATCATATTTTAAAATTCTCAATTAATGATTCTTGAAGTTCACAATTTATTAACATTAATTGATAAAAATATACAGAAAATCAATCTTTTATATACAAAAATAAAATCTCAAAAAATCATTCTTTATGATACAGAGGTAGTATGTAATTGAAATGACAAATCATAAAAAAAGTTTGACTTTCACAAGATAAGGATGCTAAATGAAATGCAATGTTAGCAAAATAATTTGAAGTTTTCTAATCTGGTTTTTAAGAGAGTTAATCAGATTAAATTTTATTGAATAGTGCATGTTGGGAGATAATTATTGAATGAAAAAAAATGACTTTTCATTTCAGGGAAGACTTTGGTGAGTTGCAATAAAGAAAGACCAATGAGAGGGAAATAAAAGACAGGTAAATGCCAGCAGGATTCTTAAATAAAGTAATTAATGTCAATGGCCAGAAAAAAGATCATGTCTTCCATTTCGCACGTGATGTATGAGTTAAATTATTTATATTATAGTCTTAACTATGGTTAAGAGAATTATAAAATGATTTTCTACATAGCATTGAGTCATTGACTTAGACAAATTGAATCGTGGAGAAATTAAATATTGAGTAGGGTCCATCAATATTAACTGGTCCATCATAAACGTTTTATTGTCGCTAATAAAGTCTTTTTGGAAGCATGTATGATTGCACTAAAAACAAATAATTTTGATAGGTAATATCAAGATTCAAGAAAGCGGTTTAAACGATAGTCTAAACGTTAGATAATCACCTATAAAGTTTGCATTTCTAAATCATTTAAATTATCTTAAAATCGACGTTGATCGCTGAAAATGAATTATGAAGTTGACAAAAAAAAAGAATTATGCAGTTATGAAGCGGATTAAACAACCAATAAATCAAATGTTTTGAAATACATCAAATAAAAAAAACGGAAAGAGTGTGTCTTAAAAATTTATATTTTTTGTTTATATATTTTACTTTCTTTTAAAGTGTAAACTTTAATTTCATCGTTTAAGCTTTAAGTAAACGTTCTAAATGGTAATGCTATTTAGTTGATTTTTTAAAAAAAAATCGTCTCCGTTCATTTTAATCATTTTATTAGCTAGTTAGTTGTATGATTGACATTGATTTAGATAATTAATGCGGGTATGGTTATCTACACTTCCACCGTTGCACGTAGATTATCGTCGGTCATCAACAACATAATAACATAGTTAACTTATAATCTTGTAATTAGGAAGACTTTTGAGTGCAATCATAAGAAATGGCAGTTGTCTTAACACTTACTCTGGAGAAGATTACTAAAAAACTAAGTTTTAAAAGAAGAAACTCATTCTAATTATCAAAATATAATACTATAGGGGAAATTTTTATTCATTAATCTTTACAAAAATACACAAAATTGAGTGACAGCAAAATTATCAAGTCATGCATCTAATACATACACCTTATATATATATATAATCTTGACAGTTGGCATAAATAAAAGGTCTAGTTGTTAATTTGTGCGACTTTTCATTGTAATTTGTAGTAATAATCAAAGACCTAGGGGAAATATAAAAAAAAACAATGACCAATTCATTTAAATTTTTAAGAAGTCGTTGAAGACTTAAAAGCTCATTAAAGTACTCACTCGGATTGGGAATAGAGAGCAGTTTTGTTTTAATCCCATTTAAATAGTAGTACTAACTACTAAACTACTAATTAAAGAACATAATCCCACGTATTTTAAATCTTTTAATAATGATAAGTACTCCATAATTAGCTGTATATTTGACATCCATTTAGATAACTAATGAGTGTTTGATAATCTACGACTACACTTGCATAGCGTAGACCATGCACGTTGTTCATAGTGGCTCATCGACATCTAGTATTTTAATTTTGTACTCCGTCCGTTTCATAAAAAGTGTCGTTTTAAAATTTTATTTTTATTTTATAAAAAGTGTCGTTTTATATTTTTAATACAAAATATTAAATAAAAATCTATTTTAACTCTTTTTAATGTATTAATAAGAGAGATAATTTTGTTTAGTATATTTATAAGAGATATAAAAGAAAATTTATTTCTTAATATATGTAAAAAATTTAGAATGATACTCTTTGTGAAACATAAAGAGTATCTTATAATCTGTTAATTAGAAAGACTTATGAGTGCACTTAAAAAATGGCAGTTGTCTTAAATTTTATTTTGAAGAACACTATTAAAAACAAGTATTTTGAATTACCTACTCTTTCTAGTGTTTTTTTGGATAAAATTTCGCTACTCTTTCTAGTTACATATTGACTTCATTTTTATATAAGCTATTTAGTGCAATAAGAAATGGCAACTTACTGTTAATCAATTATCCATTTATAATTCTGGATAGGCGAATTATTTGTTAATCTTTTTAAAATACATACTTTAGTGACAAAAAAATTATTATGTCGTCTTACATCGAACACACTATCGTCACAATTACACACACTTATATGAAAATAGTCTTACCATGATCTAGAGAAGATTTCGTATACAAACAGTATGCTACTCTTCACATGCAAGCCTTGAATTGTTCAGACTATTTTGCATGACTTATCTTTGTGATTGGTACTAGTAATAAATAAGGACCCGAAGGGAAAAAATAAAAAATAAAGACATGGTCGTTTTAATATACTGTATATTTTTTCAGCAACTTGGTTATTTAATGTAAGCTATTATTACGATGACAATAAGTCATTCTTTTTCTTTTCTTTTTACTTATTGGGAATAGAGAGCTGTGTTTTTTTATATCTAAAATTAGCATACTAGCTATAAACTAACTCTATTTTATCTGCATTATAATAATGGCATATTATATTTAGGATACATATTTCTTTTATTGTTATTTTCATAGTGTATTTTGTTTTTCATTTTCATCAAAATCTTTCTGTTAGTCTAGAGTCATTTTTATTTGTTGGTCCGGCCCAATTCAAACAGATAAGCTATAACAAAATCGACATCATCACACATATCTCAAATTTACCTCTATACCTTTCTTATTTCTCTATTCATAGAGAGATATAACACAACTCGTGCTATCAAAACAAAATTGATGAAGAGAAATCATGTACCCAAGATTGAAAGACATTGGTTAGTTGAGAGTTAGGTTGATCAATAATGGGTCTGTTTATATAAATAATAATAATTGATATTTTTCTATTTTTTATAAATAAGAATTTTTTATACAGTCGAAAAGACACCCTCTTAATTGGGGATCAAGTCTCACAAGGATGTCTCCAATCACAACTAGCAGTTGAGAAGATAATATAAAATCTGCCTTTTTGTTTTTGCTCAATCTTTCATTGGTTGCTTGATATTTTCTTATTTGCTGAAGACATAAATAAAGGAAAAAGTCTTGATTTTCATGAAGTTGACTCAAAGACACAAACCAATCTAACGCAAACTACCCCAATTAACGTAAATGTAAATATAATTTCATATTAGCATAAGCTGTTTAATTTTGGTTTTATAATTTTCAAAATTATGAAATACGATATCGAATACGTACTTCTAAATACCTCAGTTAATCAAAAGTTTCATGAGGTAATCAAAACAATGAAACAATGTGATCACATAAAGAATCCAACAGTACGTCAACTTAAGAAATTTCATGCAAATTATGAAATGATCGTCGTTACTGGCTATACTTCCAAAGTTTTATTGGTGCTATAGATGGGATATGTGTTCTGGTTATTGAATCCTCAAAAAATCATCGCGCATTTTGTATATATTGTTTAGTGAAGCGATCCTAAATATTATGATTATGACGATATATGATTTAGATATGTTATTCACATATATGTGGAATTATGATTATGACGATATATGATTTAGATATGTTATTCACATATATGTGGAATGGAGCAACATGCATAGATCATGATTCTAAGGTATTGGCAGTAACACAACAAAATAGTCAAAGATTTCCAAAAAATCATAATGGTAAGTTCTTCTTATTGACTGGATATACGAGTAAGAAAGATTATTTGGCGTCTTATAAGAAAATCAAAGAGAACTATTTTGGAAAATTTTATGATGGACCACCACGAAAAAACAAGCATGTATTGTTTAATCGATGGTCTGCATAAATTTGTTCCGATATTGAATGTATATTTAGAATGTGGAAGAAGAAACGAAAGGTCGTAAAAAGTTACCAAAAAACACAATAGAAATACAAAAGATATTGGTTTTTGTTTCTATGGACCTTCATAATTTTTTTCCATCACTCAAATATTTTAGATGATGATTTCAAAGATGATACATCATATAATGAAAACTTGCAAGAACAACAAATGAAAGATGTAAATGTGATTAACGAAATTAAAGAGGCATAGACAACGACAAACGGTGCACATATGACTTTTTGTGCAAACATAGTTGATCCATTCATTCAATCCCAAAAGGAGATAAAAAGGTACAAGTTCATCAACCAAATGGTTGGGTACAAAAGGTTCGACAAACACAAACTTACAACAAAAGTAGAAATTAGATACATTGGGGAAGCATTAAGCTTCGTTGATAGATCTACAAAAATTTGGAGCCAGAGATTACATCGCAACATGCCATAAACGAGATCATGTGTCAAAGACACTTCTGCGAATAGTTAAGAAAATTTAGCTTTAGTCACTATCAAAAGATCATGTGACCTCCGGTACACATATGACTATTATGCAAAACCAAATAGCTGATATCTTTTAATAAAAATTTAATTATTAGTTCAGAAATACTTCATCGGTATATTTTTAATTGATGTTTAAGGTTTCTACACACAAATTAAGAAAACATATAATTTTCATTTAGTTTATCTTTCTACATAAAAATATCATTACTAAAATTATTTCAACCAATTAGAAAATATGCTGAAAAATATAATTGGTCAAGAAAAAATTATTTAATTTTTGCTTAGAAAATTAAAAACATCACTTAAAATCAAACAAAAGTATGGATTATTTTGATTTCCTAAAAATCTGAATTATTGTTGTATTAAATATTTTTTGTTATCGTTCAATATACCTTTTAATATCTACAAATATTGGTGACATTAAAACAATTCGAAATAAATTATATAAGGTTATATTATTAAAAAAAAAATTAACTTACAAAACTAATTTAGTTCTATTTATTTAAGGATTTTCTACAAATAAAACCCTCCTAGTCGTCAATTTTTGTAACTTTACCGTCTATCTCTAAAAAATAGAAATCAATACTACGAAGTCAAAAATAATAAGCAATATAAATTTTATACGTATCTTCTAACAGTTTTTAGGGTCACATATATTAAATTTTTAAAAATTTTAAAATAAAATTGAATTCTTTGTGGTGAGGGCTTTGATTGATGTATATTTATCAAAAAATTGAAAATTTGATGGTAATGACATCAGGTTGGTTATATTACGTATTATTTTTGACTCGTAATAGTAATTTATATTTTTTAGAGATTCATGATAAAGTTGATAAAAATAGTGACTTAAAACATTTTTCTCCGCAGAAAACCCTTTATTTAATTAAATTAATTTTGAATAGTAATTTTTTTTATTCAATGAATATCATTAATTTCGTATTAATTTTTCATTCTTATTATATGTATTTATTTGTAGTGCTAAAATATTATCAGTTGTAACTCATGTTTGTACTGCCATTTCATACCATTTTTATTTGTATTACTGTACCATCACTATTTATATTGCTATTTTTTTTTATGATTATTAAATTTTGATTACAATAATATATTCTATGTCACCGATCGAAGCTATAGGCCTATAGTGTTCATCATGATTGGGAGAATTTCTTGTATGCACCAGGAGGCACATGAGAAACTTTGAATTATTTGTGACACATAAGTTAATTAAATTTATAAGTGACTCATTATCAAAATTAAACAACACTATTTTGGCTTTTGATTTGCACGACTTTTGATTTCACTAAACAAAGACCGAGGGTAAAAAAAAGAAAAAACAAAGACCCACTCGTTTTAAATTATAAAAGTCTGCTACTAGTAATAGTTTAACAATTATTAAATAGGCTAAATAACAAAGAAAGACCCAATTGTAATAGATTATCAAGATAACATTTTAGCACTATACACATCTTACAGGAGAGCCATTGTCTAGACCATTTAATAATGAAACTATGCAATAAAAAATAAAATGGAACGGTTGTCATTTAAAATTTTTTTTATAGGGACGACTTTTGAATGAAAGCAAAAATAACTGGTGACTTCTGAATAACATGAATTATCAGTTCATCCCCATTATCCATTTATGACAGATATGTTTACAATTAGTGAGATAAATAAATAAATGGATAGGTCTAGTTGTAGTGTCGTCCGGGTTTAATTTTGTTTTAGGCTGAAAATGTATTTCTTAAATAAAAATAGACTAAATGTTTTTTTTTTTTGGTAGGGAAAATAGACTACATGTTGATTATGGAATCCGGATACCAAAAGCAATTATAATATTTTATTAACTTATGGAGATATTAACTGATCAAAAAATAAATTCGAAATCCGAATTTTTTAATTTATTATTAGTTTATAAAAATATTGAATTAAAAAATACAAGTATAGAGGTTTTACTATATATCGTTACGCACATGCGAACCCTACATTGTTCTCATTATAGAGTAATTCTTATTTTATTTTTAAAGTACAATTGACACATAATTCAAAACTAATAACATGATTTGTGTTGACAAAGAAAAGTAACATGATTTCTAGCTGTTTTGCAAGAGTTTACTGTCAATAGATATATACTACTAGTATTTGCAAGAGATTCATTTGACTGAGTTAATAAAAGACCAAATCGGTTAGCATCATTAAAGTCATTTGCTAGCTGTATTGTCTTGTTTTATGTGTCATTAATTAAGATGCTACTTGATAGTTTTCCCTGGATCGGATACGTGCACAGCACCAATGTGCAACACCATCTCCATGTGTTGTTGTTATTTTTGGAAAACTTGGATGGTGTCTTGTTATTTTTGAAACGAATTTCAACTTCTTAATGTGTTTAATTAAGTTGCGCCATATATTTCGATGATTTTGGGCCACCACTTTGGGCCATACATATTTGAATTCGGACCATAACTTGGGCCATACATCTATTTTGCTTAACAATATATATTTTAATTAATAACTTTTACTATCAAGAATAATAATAATAATTTGAAGTTCAATCTTATATAGTTTCAGAAACTTATTAAAAAGTTTAATTTTAAATATATATATTAGCACTAACCTAAAATATAATTTAAAAACGAATCAAAAACAATGATAAGGAAAAGAAAATGTTATTTGATTGTAAAAATGATTTTTTTTATTGGTTATACCATCTTAAAAATATTTTTTAAAAAAATAAAATCTTTAATATTTTCAGGGTACCTTTTAGCCTAGATATTGAATTCTTGTGACATGTATGTTACTTTTAAAAAACCCTTTAAATACATATAATACAGTAAAACCTCTATAAATTAATATTCGATAAATTAATAAATACGATAACCGGTTCCGAGTCGGACCAATGTAAAATTAACAAAATTCGATAAAATATCATTGTACATTAATAAAATATTATGATCCTAGCATTACTAATTTATAGAGGTTTTACTGTAGTTATAATATTGGTTAAATTCAATTTCATATGTTTGACATATATTTTGTTTGCAAATCGAAAATAAACTTAAGAAAATGTTATTTAGAATTTTTTTAACCAGAAAAATCCTATAATTTAATTTTAGCGCCTGGCTGGGAGTAGCAACACCGCCACTCTAGGAAAAGAAATATAAATACGCAAGTGATTATTTATTTTCCCTTAAGAAAAAAATGACATTAAAAGAGAGAGAAAGAGAGACAATGGAGAGAAAGTAAAGGGAGAGATAGTGAGAGAGACAAAGCAGAGGTTGACTTTCCTTTGAGGAGAAGGCAAAGAGCTCGAGAGATAACTCCCATCAGCGACGAAGATGGCGGAGACGGTGGAGATTAAACCAGGTTGCTATTCTCTCTTTCTCTCTCTTTTTTCGCTTTCGATCTATGAATATACTACTGCAATTTGTTATGATATCATGATCTTGTAGACCAACCAATATCTTTCTATGTATCTCAAATTTGATCTAAGAACTGGTTGGATTGTGTCTTCTTTGCCTTTTTTTTCTTTCTCTTTTCTTGGTCACTCAAAACTAATCATAAGGTTGTCTTAGTCTAGAGAGATGATTGTAGAACAAGATTTTGTTTTTTTGAAGAACAAGAAATTAATTTGTCTTGACTTTTTAAAAGAATTTTATATTTATAGTGAATGAATAACGAAAATGGGAATTTCTCAGGCTGATGCTATGTAAAACCAATTTGGTTGACTTTTGACTGAATTTGTGTTTTTGTTTTTTTTGTCTGAAGAAAACAAGGATTTGATGTTGTGTAAGAAGATAGTGGAAACACTGGGAGGAAATGGTGATCAAAGAGTATTGTTGGTTGGCAAAGCTGGAATCGGGAAGACAAGGATGGCACAAATGGTAGACAAAGAAGCTGCTAAGGATGTCTTGTGCTACCAGACTCTCTGGTTGCATCTCAACAGGAAGTTTAAAGTCAACGACAAGTATGTCAAGGAGAAGAAGTTTGAAGATGAATGGTCTCTTTATGAGAACATAGCTTCACAACTATCTTTATATTCTGATTTTGAAGAGACTGAAGTCGGTGAAAGAGATGAAGATGAGGAGGAAGAGAAGAAGGTTGAAGATTTGCTTAAGGATTTGAAGCCCAAGATTGAGAAATATCTCTTGGAAAAGAAGGAAGCCGTTGAGGAAAAATTGAAGGAGGACAAGAAGAAGAAGTTGAAGGAAACCGCAGATAAACTGGAGGCTGAGAAAAAAGTGGCGGATCCGCATGCGAAAAAAGCTAAAGATCCTGAAAAGAAGAATCCAACGGATGCCGGGAAGGGGAAAACGACTGAAGTAGTAGCCGGAGGAGATACATCATCTGAAAGAAAGCCGTATCTTCTTTTGATTCTTGACGATGAAGGAATGACCAGTGAGTACGAGGTGATGGTGCATTTAGGCCTTGAGGATTTTTTGAAAGATCACACACCTCGGAAAATCCTTATTACAAGAAGACAAGAAAATGAGGAGGATACAAAATCTGGTGAGAAGATTGAGGGGGAAGATGATTCGCGTTCCGCGGAAAAGAAAGAGGAAACAGATGGTGAAGACGAAAATAAATCAGGTGACACGGACACAATCAATGAGGAGGTACCTGAGTCTCATGCCCAGATCAAGGCAGAGGAGAAACCGGCTCCTACCATAGATGACTTATGGGGTGGCACAAACACTTATGGGGAAATTACGTTCAATAACACAAATGAGTCGCAAGCTTTACTTGAATCCTTCAAAGACAAGGAGGCAGAGGCTTTATTTTCGTCCATTTTCACAATCAGGGATATGCCATATTTTTTCTTTGAAAACTTTCATGAGACTGATGAGAAACTGATACCCCACATGCTGAAAAAGAGCAAGAATTTGCCGGCTGCAATCGTCGTGCTCGCCAAGTCCCTAGATTACACTGTTAAGAGCGAGTCCTATAAGCTTAATAAGGAAGAAGAAGACAAGTTACTCAAAGAAAAGATAGAAATGGTTCTCTCGGCTGAGCGGGGTGTTCCATCCGATCCAGAATCTAGTTCTGAGAGCCCTAAGAAAGCAAGTGGAGAAAATCCAATCCTGCTTCTTGCATACAAGCTGTTCAAAACCGATGGTCCATTGAAGGATACCATATTGGATTGTTTTTGGCATAGCTTGGACTTCTTTGAGCATTGTGGCTGTGTTTACTACCGTGACCTGATCACACAATGGATTCTTGAAGGCTACTTTGATCCTGTTAGGTCTGTCGAAAAGGCGTACCAAGACGGTCATTCTATCTTCATGGAGCTTATAGACCGCGGAATGCTGAAGATACAAGAAAACAATGTGGTGGTACCAGAGATGGCGATGAGAAATGTAATTGATCCTCGACGTGGTGGGCATTTAGGGAAATCTCGGCTTGGATTTTCTAGAGTCTATGGTGGTAACAAGAAAAAAGGTGTAGGGAAAATCACCCAACTTGATGATATGATTAAAACAGTGCAAGCAAAGAAAGGAGACAAGATTACCACGATTCTGGTTAGTGGAGATCGTCTGCGCCGTGAAACTCCTGCAAAGTTCTTTAAGAAGCTGAAAGAGCTTGAAGTACTTGGTCTTTTTGAACCCACACTGGAATTTAAACGCATAGAGCAACCTGTTGTCCCGTCTTTTACAGATCAGCCCAAAACTCTTGTTGTCCCGCCTTTTACAGATCATCTCATACTCCTCCGGGTTCTTGTGATCAGGGACTGTGATCTACTGGAAAGTATTGAAGAGCTTAAGGCTCTTACAAAGCTAAACGCTCTTGAAGTTTCTGGTGCTAGCTCCCTGAAGAAAATCTCTCCTGAATTCTTCAAGTCATTTCTTGAACTCCGAAGTCTTCACCTTTCTGGGCTTAAGATCACATCTTCCCCTTCCAGTATTTCTGACCTGAAGGAACTTCACTGTCTCATCATCAAGGACTGCCCTTTATTGGAAGATCTGCCAAACATACAGGATCTACTAAATCTCGAGGTTGTTGATATTTCTGGTGCTCATGGGCTTCAAACTTGTTTCGACAACGCAAAAGGTGACAAGAAAAACAAAAGCAAAAACAAAAACTTTTATCTTCTTACAAAACTTCAGCTTCTTGACTTCTCGGAGAGCCAAATAGAGCGACTGCCAATATTCCAGGACTCTGCGGTGGCCGCCAAGCTTCACTCCTTGACTCGGCTCTTGTTGCGCAACTGTAGCAAATTGAGAAGGTTGCCTAGTTTGAAGCCCTTGTCAGGACTCCAAATTCTTGATCTTTCTGGCACTACGAGCTTAGTGGAAATGCTTGAAGTGTGCTTCGAGGATAAGCATGAACTCAAAACTCTTGATCTCTCGGGAACTAATCTTAGGGAGTTGGCTACCACCATTGAGGAGCTGTCCGGACTCAACAAACTTCTCCTACGGAATTGCATCAACCTAGATGCTATCCCAAACATCCAGAAACTCGAAAATCTCGAAGTCATTGATGTTTCCGGCAGTGCCAAGCTGGCTAAGATTGAGGGATCATTTGAGAATATGTTTTACCTACGTGAAGTGGATCTGTCTGGAACCAAAGTGGAGACACCAGAGTTGCCAAACGATACCAAAATCCATTGTGTGAAGCGTTTTACCCGGGCAGATGGAAAGCTTTTTGAAGAGGACACATGGAGCAAAATAAAGGAAGCCATTGAACGTGATAGGTCTGAGAATGCCAGCTCGTCTGATGCAGTTGTTGAATCCCAAGAAATCACAGAAAAGAAGTCTGGGGAAATAAGAGAGATTGAATCAAATGAACCTAGCGCCAGTGATTCTACCGAGAAAGTAGATGTCAGCAAGGAACGTCTTATCCAAGTCCCCATAGAGAGGGCTCTATATAAGAATACACTATCATCACTTGTTGATTCCAAAATTCCACAACAAGTCTTGGAGATCAATGAAACTAATGAGCTAGATAAGGACGCATTAGCTAATGCTGAGTTTGTGTCTTTTGTGGACTGTACTCCTGAAAGGCTCACATCTATCTTTAACGAGACCAAATCAGTGAAGGGTTGCTGGCTAAGGATGTGCTTTGACATAAAAGATCTTTTCGCTGGTGTGGATGAGGAACACTTGAAGTCACTGGAGACTTTGTCGATTACAAACCTTCTTTCATTGGAGACTATAAGCTCTGTTGGTAAGTTGGAGAATCTGAAGAACCTAAGCTTAGATTGCTGCCCGAAAATCAAAGCCGTTTTCCCGGAGATGCCTGCCAGCCTACCAGTCCTGAATTTAAAGCATTGTGAGAATCTGGAGAAAGTTGTTGTAGGAGTTGAAGTGTCAACTCACACTAATCTGAATTTGGAAGTGGAGAATTGCCCAAAGTTCAACAAAATCCTTCCATCATCGGAGACTACAAGCTCGGTAAGTTGAAACTTTCTACTCTATCACCTCTCCAGTGAAAATTTAGGACCATTAATGCCTCTCTTTAACATTCTAGCACACTTCAGAGTTCATCAGAAGAAGAACACTTCCAAATCCAAATTGTTAAAAATTTAGTTGCATCATATTTTTCTGTTTTGCAGGTCGGAGGTCTTTGAGTCGTCTTGCAACAAATCTTGTCTCTTTTCAGCTTCATCTTAGCATTTTACACTGCGTGTATTTGCAGGAATACGTTATGGTTGACCGCAGTGATGTACCACCACCGGAAGAATGCCGATCATAAAAGTAGCTGGAGCAAGATCTACTTACACAGTACTAAACATCTGGATCGTTGCCTCTAATCATTTCCATACTTTTTTCCTGCGTGTGTCTGAAGCTTTGTGTGTTGAATAACAACCGGATTTGAAACATCATCTTACCGGTTTTGTTTTTTTACTGTTTCATGTTTTTTCGTTTAAAGATATTTTCTGTTGTAAAATCCAAGGCATGGTGTTCTGTTCTTGTCTGGGTGAATAAGACCATTGTTTTGATTGTTTTTTCTATTTGAATGATCTTTTGATTCTAAGGCAAGAAGACAGTTTACGGCTTTACCATAAAGATTTAATTACATACGCAGGAATGTCTATTTATTCAGGGTGTAGAACAGATAAATAATCTATAAGGCAAGAAGACAGTTTGCCGTTATTATGACAGAAGAAACTATGCAGCTTATCTTCACATATTTGGTGATGTCTCTGGCTGTGACCTCCAGACTCCATTACCATCTGTTGGACAGAATGCGATTTTAGGGCATTTATATTTCTCCAACAGTGTCATTTTTGGAAATAGATCTTTCAAATCTCTCCACTCAACCTTGAATTCATGCAGATACTTCAAACGCAAGATCTCAACGGCCCATTTGTCTTCTGTGTTTCGACTTTCACTCATTCCACTAAGTTTTCCTCCTTTGATGGAGAGTTTTTTAAGCTCTTTAAGATCTTTGGGATTTAACCAACTCGGAGGTTCTGTTTCAGGGAAACATTCTAGCTCCAACTTGTTCAAACTATCAGGGAATTTATATATTGCTTGATCTTTTTGCCATCCTATTCCCCATTTCTTGGTTTGGTTGCCCATTCCCATTAACAGTTTTGCTTTCCTTGATTTTGTTTTCCAACATGGTGATGGTGTTTCATGAATCTCTTCCGCCGTTGTGTTGTCACTTTTCGGATCATCTGGCTTCTTCGGAGCTTTGGATTTTTCAGACAAACTCTCGTTCTTACCAAACTTGGTGGTTTTGTGTGACTTCTGACTCTTTGCTTCTCCCCCATCAAGCTTCTTTAAATCATCTTCGTTCTTTTCTCCATCTCCTTTTTCCTGCACTTTGCTAATTTCACTGTGATCATCTGGCTTGCTCTGGATTATGTCTTTCGATTCTTGTGGTGGATTTTTCTTCTCATCTCCCTCGATAACATTGTCTGGTTTTGAGCTCTCTTCTATTACCTCATTTTTCTTCTTTCCTTCATCTAGATCAGCCGCCTTCCCTTTGTCTCCATCTCCTTTTTCATGCACTTTGCTATTTTCTTTGTGATCATCTTTCTTGCTCTCCATTGTGTCCTTAGATTCTTGTGGTGGACTTGTCTTCGCATCTCCCTCTGTAACCTTGTCTTGTTTTGAGCTCTCTGCTTTTATCTCGTCGTGCTTCTTCCCTTCATCTAGATTAACCTTCTCAGTTTCTCCATCTCCTTTCTCTTCTTGTTTGTCACCTCTTTGGTGATCATCTGGCTTGTTCTGGATCACGTTTGTTGATTCCCAGGAAGGACTAGCCTTATTGACTCCTTCAACACCATTCTCTGATTTCGAGATCCCTGCTTCTACCTCACCATGCTTCTTTCCTTCATTTTCCACTTTGGTTTGATCATCTGTCCTGTTTTGGATCATGTCTTTGGATTCTTGTGGTGGACTTGCCTTCTCATCTCCCTCAACAACTTTGTCTGATTCTGATTTTTGTGCTTTAACCTCATCATGCTTCTCTCCTTCCTTTTCCACTTTGGTTTGATCATTTGTCTTGTTCTGGATCATGTCTTTGGATTCTTGTGGTGGACTTGCCTTCTCATCTCCTTCAACAACTTCGTCTGATTCCGGTTTTTTTGCTTTAACCTCATCATGCTTCTCGCCTTCCTTTTCCAATTTGGTTTGATCATCTGTCCTGTTCTGGATCATGTCTTTGGATTCTTGTGGTGGACTTGCCTTCTCATCTCCCTCAACAACTTTGTCTGATTCCGATTTTTTTGCTTCTACCTCATCTCTTTTCTTTCCTTCATCTAAATCATCATTCTCTTTGTCTCCATCTCCTTTGTTTTCTACTTTGCTTTTATCATCTGGCTTCTTTTGGATCATGTCTGATGAATCTCGGGGAGGACTGGCCTTCTTCTCTCCCTCAACAACTTCATCTGATTTAGATTTCTCTGCTTCTACTTCATCTTGCTTCTTTCCTTCTTCTAGATCAGCCTTCCCCTTATCTCCATCTCCTTCCACATTGCTCTTCTCTTTCTGATCGCCTGACTTGTTTTGGATGTTCTCTGTTGCCTCTTCGGAAGGACTTGTCGTCCTCTCTTCCTCGACGACCTTGTCAGATTTTAATCTCTCTTCTTTTACCTCATCATACTTCTTTCCGTCTTCCAGATTAGCTTCTTCATTTATTCCATCTCCTTTCTTACTACTGACTCCATCTTCTTGCTTTCTCGTTTCTTCTACATCTCCTCTCTCCTCCTTGCTCGTCTGTCCCTTCTTCTGCACTTGGTCATCATCACGTTCCATCAGGTCTTTGAGTTTCTTGTCTGCTGCAAGACCTCTTTGGTTCTCCTTCTCCTCGTTTGTGGTTTCTCTAGACTCAACTTCTTCACGAGCTCCCCACGCAATTTTCAGACTCACAAGCTGCTGGAGTCCTGTTAACGACTTCATCAGACTTTCCACCGTGAAAGAATATTTGTTTACAGTTATGCTTAGCTTCCTCAGATTCTTCAAGTGTTTAACTGCACAATTATCTTCATGATCCGACTCACTAATCACAAATCCCTTCAGAACTTGTAATTTGGAGAGTTTTGCAATCCCCTTAGGCATGCTATCTAGCATATAGCACTCTGATACATCCAAGTAAATCAGTTTCTCAAATAAGCCTATATCGCTAGGAAGAACCTCTAGATTGTAGCATGCTTTAAGATCCAAGATCACTAACTCGCGGAGTGCGCAAATTGAATTTTCGAGCCTTTCTATCCTCGAGATCCCTTGAAAACTTGCAAGCCTCAGATTCTTCAGAGACTTCATATTTTTAAGAAACTCTGTGCTCTCAACTTCAATGTGGCGCTTAGCGGTCTGCTCCCATCTTCCCAAATAAAGCACTCTAAGTGAATCCATTAACGGAAACCACTTGAATGTGAAATCAGGGTACCGTTCAGAGGAATTGAAAACCGTCTGCAATGTTTTCGGTTCCATAACAGATGTTTTTCTTAGATCTTTTTCTCGATTGTTCCATAACGAGGAACCTTTTACTAGGCAGACCTTTTTCTTCGATGATTTTTTCATGATAAGCTTCCCATTATGGTTGTAGAGTTCAAATAGATCCATTTCTTTGGCTAAGTATATAACTGCAGAATGCACATGAGGCTCCATCTTGTAACTATTTGGTAGCAGTTTCCTCTCATCTTCGACCGGCTCAAGTAACTTTTTTGCTGAGAATGCATCAAGAATTCTCTTTACTAAGTTTTCAGAATCATCACAACTGATGAAACCTTCTCCGATCCACCAATACATCAACATTGTCCTTGTAACCTCTTTGTTTTCCGGGAACACGGCGAAGGACAACAAGCAGAGCTTCTGAGTGAAGTCATCAAGGCCTTGAAATTTCTCAACAACTTCTTCAAAAGCTAAGGATTTTTCGAATTCCTCAGCAACGTGGAGGCCAGGCAAGTTTATGTCAATCCCGGTCTCACTGATCTCATCATTTTCCTCAGCGGTTTGAGATTCCGTGATGCTTATCTTTCTTGATGGTTGTTTATTGAGCAATGATGGGATCTGGCACTTCAAGGCGGAGACCTTTCTTCTGATTTCCTTGACAACGTGAGTGCGGGACCCGAATGAATTCTTTTTTTGTAGTATTGCTATTAACTTAGTTGAACGAAGATCACGCTCCAAATTCTTGCTCATCTCGGTTTGAAACTGAGTTAAACTCTTAAATGCAGCTATCATCTGACGGATGTCATTCTGCAACTTCCGTATCTCGAGGTCTTCATTTTTTTGATCTTCTTCAATGTTTTGCACGCTTCTTCTGCTTCCACCTTGACTACCTCCACTGTCGCTTGCATTGTTGGAAGCGTCCTTCTTCGCCTTACCAATTCTTTTAATACTTGCTCTGACCCGAACCCACCAAGATCTCTTTTCCTCACTTTGTTCGCCTTGTTGTTCCGTGTGGCTAATAACTTTATTGGATAGAGGTATCTTCTCCAGGTCATAGTCTAACTGAGATAGGATGTTGATAATCTTATCGATATCACATCCTTTCGTCGACATGATCAGAATGGTAAAGAGCGCCTGTAATTGGATGAAGATCTAATGTGTGTTTGATTCAACTGCGTTTGATGCGTAGAGTTCTTCTATTTTAGTACAGAAAAAGAAAACAGAGAGAAAATGGAGTTAGTTTAACAGTTAATTTGTCAGCTATGGGACTATTTGAAGCACCTTATCAAGGTCTCATTCAAGTATATGTCAGAAAATGGCGATAAATTAACTCGATGAACCGAAGCAGAAACGAAGACTTTCCTTTATACTGACAACCATTATGAAAAGACTAGAAAACTGCCTACGGTTACAACTACTTGAAAAGTGAAGAACTAAGTGCAGGTCTCATTATTCAAGTATATATCAGAAAATGGTGAACTATTAACCCGAATGAACCGAAGCGAAACAAAGACTTTTACATGTACTATGGTTTATATAAAGAGACAAGCTTTATGATCCTAAGTTGTGTTCTACATTTTGGGTACTTCATAATTATGCAGACGAAGAAGTGTAATGTCACCAAAAGTCGGTTATATATATATACTAAAAAAAGACCCACGCGATGCGTGGGAATAGTTTGAATATATTTTATCGTAAGAAAAATAAATTAGTTTAACCTAAAACATATTAGAACCTGTATTAATTATAAAGAAAGTATTAACAAAAAATCTTCCATATTATTCACTAAAAGTATCAGCAAAAAAAATCTTCCAATTTATTTATTCTCTACAATGACTTAAAAAGTTGTAATTTACATGTTTAAATGAATCATATGAATTGACAAAACATTATCAATATATTTGAAAGGCTTGTGAATTAACATTTCCAGGGATATTGGAAAAATAATGAGAGGACTTTGTGTCAAAAAAAAAAAAAAAGAGGACGGTGGACAAGAAGTGAAAAAAATTAGAGAGTTGAGATAATATTTTGTTATCTTAAAAAACATGGTAGTTTTCAAAATCATCCTATTTATATCATGGATGTTATGTTAAATTATCATTTATATCTCTTGCATCCATTTTGATAATTTGATTTATTCATTGTTTATGTAAATAGTTAGTTCACATAGCTATTAGTCTTTAAAATTAGAAAGGAAATTATAAGCATCTGTAGTCATAATTTTAAACGGTAGTATTCATAAGTGTTGTAAAATCGATTTTATAAGAGCTTATTCAATATTATCTTTTTTCTCTTATGTTATCTGTTTACTTTAAAATAATACAAATTTAGGTATATTAATTTTAAAATATATAAAATGTCGAAATAGTGATTTAAAATGTAGGCGACTTAAACATCATTAGAGCATCTCCAACTCCACTCTATTTTTTTTCTCTAAACTCTATTATAAAGCACAATTCTCTCCAACCCTACTCTATATTTTCACTCTAAAATAGAGTAAAAGAGAAGATTATTCTATATATAGAGGAACTCTATTTTTTTTTTACAGTACCTCTATTTTAGAGTAGGGTATAAAGTGATACATTGAAGAGAAATCATGCTCTATTTTAGAGTAAAATATTGAGATTTACATTGGAGATGGTCTTAGGAGGTAATTTATACAATTAATGCTCCATTAATAAAAAATCATCTATTAATAACAGGATGTAAGGATGTTCATTATTTATTTGAAAGTGAAAAGAAAAACAAAATAAGAAAAATATGGCACATATCGATTAAAACAAATATTAGAATATCTTATATATGTTAATTCTCGGTTTTAAAACGACAGTAAAGAGGAAAAAAAAAATATATAAGATGTCATAGTAATTATTGAAAATTGCTAAGTTGAAGATTGTTATTTTTTTTTCAATTTATACCGCATTAATCAGAAAATTAATTTTTCATAATAATTTATTTTAAAGGAAGAAGAAAAATATGGTTCATGTTGGCAAAAAAAAAAGAGCAACTTTTATATATGTGTAAAATAACTTTTAAAACTATTTTTATATGAGATTTGAAATTGTATTTAGTGATTTTGAAAACTTGCCACCTATTTAGACCATCTCCAATGGTTTTCCCTATTTTTACCTCTAAAATAGAGGAACTCTATAATAGAGGTGAGTTTTACTCCAACCCACTCTATTCTCACCTCTAAAATAGAGATCTCTATTTTTTCCTCTATAAAATAGAGAACCTCTATTTTTTCCTCTATAAATAGAGGCGAATATAGCAATCTCTATTTTAGAGGCAAATATAGAGGTGGGTTGGAGCATATTTGCCTCTAAAATAGAGATTGCTATATTTGTCTCTATTTATAGAGGCAAATATAGAGATGGGTTGGAGATGCCCTTAGAATTGTTAGCTAAACAAAATTCATCACCATATAGAGATATTTTTAACAGTATAGTCTACATACACAAAACATATATATATTAGGAAATATTTTCTTTATTTTCTGATCAAAAATAATAGAATTCAAATATACACATCATATCTTACCATTATAAACGTAATAACATATGACATTATGTACTGAAATATACTTAGAAAAATGACATAAAAACAAAAGAAATTTACATATGAAGGAAAAAAGATTAGAAACCAATAAAATTAAATTTAAATCATCATATTAAAGGAAGAGATAACACTTAAAAAAACAAATCTACGCTCAAAACCTCAGGTATTTTTTTTTTTTTTATGGATGTTAGGTCTCTCATGTTGAGATTTGAGATTGGTATGTCGTATTGTGCTATTCTTATAAATATAAAATAAATTATAGTAAATTAATATTTAAATGTAACCTCTACCATGAGAAAATACATTCATTTTTAAATAATTAAATTATGGAAGTTACAATAATAGTTAATAGTGTGTTTGAATGCCATTGAATAGAGAAAAAAAGTTAATACACAATTTATATGACTTAGGTTACAATTTAGTATTAAAAGGTGGATTAATATATATGATTAAAGAATTAAATGTATTATGTTTGTGGTTTAATAAGATATAGATAAAGTCAATTTTATTAATATATTTATTATCTATTTTATCGCCTAATAATTTGATCTTTATTTTTTACTATAAATTATGTGAAAAAGATAAAATGTAGGAAAATATCTCTTTATTCAAAAATATCCTTAAACTATTTTATCATCAAATAATTTTGATTTTATTTTATAATTTGAATTAAGGACTATTGTGGTTATTGTTCTCAAAAATCAAATAAACAGATTTATTGCACTTAAATTAAAAAATAAACTAAAAATGACATGTGTCAAAAGAGTAGAACGCCAAATGTCACATTTTTAGAGATTGTTTTGAAGAAACTTTGTCATATTATATAAGATATATACAAACCAAATAAAAAAAAGATTTTTTTTTTCCGAGAAAAATAAGCACGTACCTTATAAAAGTATTTTTACCAGAAAGATGTCATTTAAGTATTTTATGGAACACCTTGTGAGCGATCTTTTGTTTCTGAATAAAGAACTCAAGAACTCTTCCTTTTTTATAACATTTAGATAACTTCCCATAGAAATCGAACAAGGACAGAGGAAAAGCATCCAAGACACTGTTCTTTGCTTCTTCATTAGGCGAAGAAATGGAATTATAAGAGAAGAAAAGTCTCTGTGGAAAACAGAAGAAGAAGCAAAGTATCGATATCCATGTAAAACACATGACCCTTAAGCTTCCATAGATTCATCGTTACACCAAAACTTAATCCATCTTATCGACTTCTAACCAATTCTCTAAAAAACCCAACTTTCTTTTGAAACCCTAGATTTATACCTTGTAAGACAAGGTTCGAGCAAATAAGACTTTCTTCTCTACTCATATAAACTTCTGGTTGCTTACAAGGAAGACTTTTTAATTGTTGTAGTTGATGAAGTGGATTAATCCGTTTTGTAATAATAGGTAAACACAGCTTCTAAAGTTTTTAATTTTATTTTTGTTATTACACTTTTAACATTAAAAAAGTTCAAGCTACTTAACATTTTGGTTGATTTAAGTTCTTAGCTTTGAATGGTATAATATCTGGACTATTATGGAATTTGCTAGAAAACTCAAAGTTACAAATTATAAAACAGAAAATGTGATTTGGGGTTTTCATTTGTATGATGCTGTAGATTGTGTATATAATCAATTTGAAAATTAATTTACTTATTCAAATTTCGTTTTGAAATCCGACTTAACTTGAGTTCAAATTGTACGTACATAATTGATGCAGAGTAGTAACATAGTATAAGCAAATTATATTGAATGACCAAAATCAAACTAGCAATACTTCATTTGAATAAAATCCATACACATAGTATCCCTGGGCCAACCCAAAACCCGGCAGGTCTACCCGCAAGCTTTACAAGCACCAACATTTTCGGGCTTTTCCGCGGTCGGTTTTTTTTTGGGGTCGGACTAGGCTGGAACCTGTAGACTCTATTACCATCTGTGGCTGCGACCTCTTCCAGACACCATTACCATTTGTGGGACAGAATGTGACTTTTGGGCATTGATATTTCTCCAACAGTATCATATTTGGAAACAGAGCTTGCAAATCTCTCCACTCAACCATGAATTCATGAAGATACTTCAAACGCAAGATCTGAACGCCGCAACTGTTTTCTTCTGTTGGAGGTTCGTCACTGATTCTGCTAAGTTTTCCTCCTTTGATGGAGAGCTTTTCAAGATTGTAAAGATTTTTGGGATTTAACCAACTCGGAGGGTATTTGTCAGGGTAAGCTTCTAGCTTCAACTTCTTCAAACTAGAAGGAAGCTTAGAGATATCATCTATTGCTGTATTTTCTAGCATTCTTCTCCATCTCTTGTTTTGGTTGCCCATTGCCATGATAAAGACTTTTTCTTTACTTGCTATTGTATTATATCTTTTCAGATCATCTGGCTTCTTCTGGATCATAGCTTTCGAGTTTTCTGAGAAACTCACTTTCTTACCGAACTTAATAGTCTTGTCTGAGTTCTGAGTCTTTGCTTCTCCCCCATCAAGCTTCTCTCCTTTTTCCTGCACTTTGCTAATTTCGCTGTGATCATTTGACTTGGTCCGGATTGTGTCTTTCGATTCTTGTGGTGAACTTGTCTGCTCATCTCCCTCAATAACCTTGTCTACAAATTTCGAATTCTCTGCTTCTACCTCATCTTGTTTCGTTCCTTCTTCTAGATTAGCCTTTCTCTTCTTTGTATCTCCTTCCTCTTCCATTTTGTTTTCCCTTTATGATCGTCTGGCTGGTTCTGGATCGTCTCTGTTACCTCTAGGGAAGGACTTATGATATGCACTTGATCATCATCTCGTTCCATCAGGTGTTTGAGTTTCTCTTCTTTTGCAGGACCTTTTTGGTTCTCCTTCTCCTCGTTTTTTGTTTCTCCATACTCCTCTGCTTCTTTAGTTTCTTCTCCTCTTCGGTCATCCACAGGGAATCGCGCTCTCCATGCGAATGTCAGACACTCAGACTCTCAAGTCGCGTGAGGTCTCCCAGTGACTCCATTAGATTTTCCGCCTTGAAACTGTAATTTTTTACGGTTATGCTTAGCTTCCTCAGATTCAGCAGGTGTTTAACTACACAATTATCTTCATCATCTGACTGACTAATCACAAATCCCTTAAGAACCTGTAATCTTGAGAATTTTTCAAACCTATCAGGCATGCGATCTAGCTTAAGGCATTCTGATACATCCAAGTAAATCAGATTCTCAAGTGAGCCTATATCGTTAGGAAGAACCTGTAGATCGTAGCATGCTCTAAGATCCAAGATCATCAATTTTTGGAGCGCACAAATTGAGTTATCGATCTTTTCGATTCCTGAGATCCCTTGAAAATTTGCAAGCCTCAGATTCTTCAGAGATATTATATTTTTAAGAAACTCTGTGCTGTTAACTTCAATGTGGCGCTCAGCCGTCCGCTCCCATCTTCCTAAATAAAGCACTCTAAGTGAATCCATTAACGGAAACCACTTGAATGTGAAGTCAGGGAACCGTTCAGAGGAATTGAACACCGTCTGCAAGGTTCCCGGTTTCATTGCAGATGTTTTTGCAACTCGTAGCGACGAGGAATCTTTTACTAGGCAGACCTTTTTCTTCGATGATTTTTTCATGAGAAGCTTCCCATTATGGCTATAGAGTTGAAATAGATCCATTATTTTGGCTAAGTATATAACTCCAGAATGCACATGAGGCTCCATCTTATAACTACGTGGTAGCAGTTTCCTCTCATCTTCGACCGGCTCAAGTAATTTTTTTGTTGAGAATGCATCAAGAATTCTCGTTACTGAGTTTTCAGAATCATCACAATCGATGAAACCTTCTCCGATCCACCAATACATCAACACTGTCCTTTCAACCTCTCTGTTTTCCGGGAACACGCTGAAGGATAGCAAGCATAGCTTCTGAGGGAAGTCAAGGCCTTGAAATTTCTCCACAACGTCTTCAAAACCTGAGGTAAATTTGAAATAAACGTGGAGGCCGGGCAAGTATATGTCGCTCCTGGTCTCATTGATCTCATCAATATCCTCATCGGTTAGAGATTCCGTGATGCTTAACACCCTGAATGATTGTTTGTAGAGCGATGATGGGATCTGGCACTTCAAGGCGGAGATCTTTCTTCTGATTTCTTTGAGATCCTGAGTGCGGGACTTGATTGAACCCGTCTTCTGTAGTGTCGCTCCAACCATACTTGAACGAAGATCATTCTCCAACGACTTGCTCATATTGTTTTGAAACTGAGTCCAATTCTTAAATGCAGATATCATCTGACCAATGTCACTCTGCAATTTCCGGATCTCGAGGTCTGCATCTTCATCTTCGTCAGTGTATCGCATGCTTCTTCTGCTTCTGCCTTGACTGTCTTCACTGTCGCTTGCATGGTTTGTAGCCTCGTTCTTCACCTTACAAATTTTTTTAAGTTTTTCTCTGAACCGAACCCACCAAGATGGTCTCTTCTTCTCCTCATTTCGTCTTTCACAGGACTTGGTGTGTCTCTTCTCCTCACTTCGTCTTTCGCTCGGCTGTTCATTGTTGTTAACAGTAGCTTTCTTGGATAGAGGTATTTGACTTAGCTGAGTCTGTAACTCAGATAGGTAGCTGATAATCTTGTCGATATTATATTCTTGCTGCGTCATGATCAGAATGGTAACGAGTACCTGCAATTCCCTACAAAGGATGAAGATTTGATGTGTGTGATTCAACTGCATATGATGCGTAGAGTTCTTCGAAATAAAAAATCAGAGAGACAACTTGCAGACCTAGCTAACAAGATATCTGTCAGACATGGGACTAGTTGATGAAGAACCAACTCGAAATATGAACCCGATGAAGCGAAGCCAAAACGAATACTTTTCCATGTAGTAACCATTGTTTAAAGACTAGAAACAAGATTTATGATCCTAAGTTATGTTCGACATTTTGGCTTATGCAAAACTCCAATGAGTGTAATATGTCTCCAACAGTGATTATATGCAACCCAAATAACAAAAAAAGCTTTTATTGAAAAGAACAGGCAAAACATTGTTTGTACCTTATAAAGTCTTTTTACCGAAAAGATGTCATTCAGGTATTTTAACGAACACCTTGTGAGCGGTCCTCTTTTCGTCTTTTTTTTTCTCAATAAGAAATCCTTTTTTATAACATGAAAACAACATCCCATAGACATCGAACAGAGACAGAGGAAAAGCATCAAGATACTGTTCCTTACTTCCTCATCAGGCGAAGAAATGGAAGAGAACAAAATCTCTGTGGAGGAAAAAAAAGAAGAAGCAAAGTATCGCTATTGATCATGTAAAACACATGACCCTTAAGCTTTCACAGATTCATGGTTACACCAAAACTTAATCCATCTTATCGACTTCTAACCAATTCTCCAAACGCTTTTCGAATTGCCAATTTTTTCGAAACCCTAAGTTGATCCAAAACCCTAGAGTATTCCTTGTAAGACAAGGCTCGAGCAAATACAATACTTCCTTCCTCGTATTTTTTTTCTTCCTAAAATCGAGCTTTGGACGATTCTAACATCTCCTTAGTCTTAATGATCGGTTTAACCGGTCTTTTCACGAAATAGTCTATGTCCGAAAGGAGTCGACAAATTCTTTTTGTATTACAGATCAATGCAAATTCTGCTTGATTTCGGCAATGAGTCGAGACAATCAAATGAAATGTGCTTGAAATTGCTTGAAATTGGAAACAGAGCCAAAAGATATTACAAATCACAGACACACAATATAAATAAAATAAAAAGATATTATATATAACTATCACTCTCCTACAACGAGTTTAGCTCTAGCATCTCCTTTATTGATCTGAAACTGATCTCCTAATCCGAAGTGAGCCATCAACAACCAAACAAAGTTAAGTAGCTCACCGCCTCTGCTAAGTTGCGCCACATGCTCTGTCGCTTTACAATGACTTGCTGCGTAACATAGCAACTCAACCCACACTTTGCTCAACACTTTCCATTTCCCATCTTCATTACTACTCTCTTTCAAATTCTGAAGCTCTTTCGCCAACATACTCGCATCAAAAAGAACCGACTTGCTTCGATCTCCCTTCACAAGAATCGGTTCAATATCGGTACTAACCAATAAAACCGTCTCACTCGCTCGTTTCATATCTCTCAAGTCCTTGATTTGCCGTCCTTTGAAAAACCTCTCAGCTTCAGCTTTAGTGTCTCTGAACCGTATAGTCCCGATTCCCGCCACTTCCGACATCAGTTTCGGTCGCATTATCAACAAATACATCATGTAATCCGATATAATCTTGCTGAATTCTCGTTCATCATGACTTTCTTTGCTCAGATTCTCTATCTTTCCACCATCTTCTTTTTGAAAACAGAGCTCAGTAGCAATATGCCAAAGGAGGAGACTTTGATCATAATCAACTTTCTCTATATAACGCATCAATGTATCAACTTCCGCCAATTTCGAATCTCGTAAGGCCCATTCTCCTCTCGCCCAAGACACTTTCTTTGCAACTTCGGGTGTTTCCGCAATGCCGGACTTATCCTTCAGCTCATTGAATATAAATGCCCATTGATCCTTCGTCAAAGGCTCTCTCGAAATGAACCTAATCTCGTCTAGATAAGATTTAACACTGAAGATTCGATCAATGTATTTCCAAAGGACTCTAAAAACTTCAGGAATACCGGCAAAGAATACGAGGTATATCGGGTAAACCGTGTAACGAACCATCTGATACTTTTTAGACCATTGCCGGAGCACGCTTCTTATTGATCTATTAACATTCTTGATCGATCCAAACAACATTTTGATTCTTCTGATCACCAGATCGATTAGCGAAACCACGGATTCCCACACTAACACATTGCAGTTTCTCTTCTTATGGATTCTTGAAACTTTGGCTTTCAGACAAAATCCGATGAAATTAAATCCGTAGATTGTGCCTGACCATCTCCGTGACAAAAACCCCGTCGAGAGCACCTCGTGGGTCTGGTTTCCATTGCATGTATGCGGTTTCCAATGCGGTTTCCTAAACGCGAGAAACCAATTGAGTAAAGAGTCGATAAAACTATTATTTTCCTCTGGATCATCCTTAAGCTTTCTCAATACCGCGAATGTCCAATCCGAGAGCAAGAAAATGACCATTGACGCAAGATCAAGTGCGATACCAACTATAAACAAAATGTAAGTGATCACAACATCTGCTCCATGAAAATCCTCAGACTTAAGTGGCCTACGATGGAAGACAAAGAAGGAAGAAAGAAGCGATCCAAAGGAAATTAACCGAAACAGAGTACCGATTCCCGTATGAAGAATTGCGGTTTTCGTATACATCGATTCGTAAAGAAAACCGAGTTCGGTTTCGATAATCCGAAGAGCTTCTCCCGGTTTCAACTTTTCGAAGAAATCTCTGCTTTCGTCTCGCTCACGGAAACTGAAAATAAGATCAACAACAAGACCTTTGAAAGTGTTGAAGAATTTGAAACCGTATTGAACGATTTCGAGATCGGTTAAATCTCGGTCCGGTTTAACGAGTGTAGGGGGTCTCTCGTGCTTGTCGGGTTCGTCGGTTAAGAAGATTTTAGTTGGGAGATTTGATTTTTTTCTTGAAGCGTACTCTTCCATTAGCTTAGCGTAGTTAGGACCAGCGTCTGCTTGTTGAAGCATTCTGTCTTTGAATTTGTCCAAGCTCGCTGAGTACAATGCTCGTGTTCTCTCCACGTATTTAATCGTTCCGGTGATGAATAAAAGTGTGATTGGTGGCCATAGTGCGTTTTCTAGCGATTGCACCACCGCATAAACACCTGAAAACGACATAAACATCATAATGTTATTAGAAAACCTTAATAATGAGATTATTTTAGTTCTAATTAATTTTTAAAACAGTAAAATATTTAGATTATTTGACGTAGATATTGATTTTCTTCTACATATAGATCCACCTGTTATTGATTTGAAACGATTTAGTAAACTAGATTTTAACCCACGGTATACCGCGGGACTATAAATTTTTTGAAAATTATCTATTGTTTTGTTTAATTTAAATGTACTTATTATATATATATATATATATATATATATATATATATATATATATATATATATTACCCCGCATTAAACCCGCGGGTCGATTTTTGATAGCTAAAAATTGAAATTTTAAGTTGAATTTATTTTGTTAATATTGTTTGTTTGTTTAGCATTTATTGTATTTTGATAGTTAATTTTACGATTTCACTCGTAGTACCGCCTCGTATTGATATTGATTCAAACCCGTCCTACCATATAATCATGTCCCGTGAAATTAAACATTATTTTTTTTTGTTTTTTATAATATTTTAATTTAAAAAACATATATAATTTGAGTCAATTTAAAAGTTTGCTTTAAATGGCTCCCATAATATATATATTTTTAATTTTTATAGAGTTCAAATATCATTAATATAATAAAAAATTTATAAAATTTAAATATTATAAATATTTTAATCGTTTTATCATCTTAAAATATTTACAATGTTTAAACTTCTTATAAATTTTTATAAATTTTAAATATTTATAATATTTGAAACTTCATAAAAGTTTTAATATCGACCCAAACATTAAAATAAATATATTTAAAAATGAATTACTTAAAAAATTTGGTTTGTCAAAATTAATTAATATCTTTATGATATTATGGAAAGGATTAGTTATGGTTAAGATATTATGTTAAGATTTTTTTGTAATTAATATCTTTGATTTAAATTTTCGAAATTAAATAATTAATGCTAGTGGCATTGCTTCGTAAATACTTTCAAACTCTATGATTTATTTACTTTCAAACTCTACGATTTATTTGCTAATTAATATCCAAAAATGTATATATAGATGACTATTTAATTAATCACAATAGAACTTCTATTATTTTCACTAGGACTCATCGCAGGGAAAAATATTTCAAAAATCGTTTTAAAAATAATTTGAATCGAAAAATAAATTGTAACAATTTTGATTTTTTTTTTAAATAATAAAGGAAACCCTCACAACATTTATTAAGTATATTAGTCTTAGAACAACAAAAATTTGTAACTAAAAAAAACTATTCCCAAGTGCAAAATGCATCAAATAAACCAAATGTTACAAAGCTTTGATAATAAACCAAAATATTTATTGGTTCGTCAAATAAATCAAATGCTACTATGTTAAATTAATTGGTAGCAACAATTCATTTAAATATATTTTAGTAATTAAATATTTTAAAAAAAATATGATGACCTTTAACCAAAGACGCAACCGTAGATATCAAATATACTAAAAGTTTCAACGGTTCATCAAAAATACCACATATTGCAATGGTTCATCAAATATACTAAAGATTAAAATGATCCGCAAAACAAAACCAAAAGTTGCAATGATTCGTCAAATAAACCAAATGTTGCAACAGTTCAATTAAACGGTTAATTACAATTTCATTTAAATACTTTTTAGTAACTAAAAATTAAAATATTAATTTATAAAAGTTATACCAAGAGACGCGACGGTAGATAATTAGATGTTATAGCGAGTTACAAAATAAACCAAAAGATGCAATTGTTCGTGAAATAAACTAAATATATAAATCAAAGATTGCAATCGTTCGTGAAATAAACTAAATATATAAATCAAATATTGCAATTTTTTGTGATATAAACTAAATATATAAATTAAAGGTTGCAATTGTTCGTGAAATAAACTAAGTATTGCAATAATTCGAATAAGAGGTTGCAACTGTTTATGAAGGGTTACAATAAAAAGACGCAACCGCATAAAACACTCGGATTACAATTTTCTAAAAAATATAACCATAAAATATATATTTTAATTTAAAAACATTTTAACGAAAAGTTACGATTAAAAGACACAACCATTCAGATGTGCAAAAAACATTTATTGAGATTGCTATTATATATAGATTCAAACAATGAAATGGGCGGAAAAATGTTTTAGTCAAGTGGTTTAATATCGACTTCTGCAGTTTTTTCACCAACCCGCGTTGTAGGGTTTGGTTATCCATACACACAACCAATAAAAAGCCTATATTACATTTTACTATTTGTTACTTGATAAGTGATAAATAATGTTCAATCTTCATTAAAAAAAAAAAAATGTTCAATCTTCATGCAATGCACATATAATTTAGTTTCCAAGATATATGAATCGTGTTCACCCGTTTCTTACCTGCAAGCGCTTGAGAGACGAGGCCAAACAGATGACGTTGCCATAACGCATTATCCTCAAGAGCCAACGCGGTTATCGTGTCCGGACCACCAAGATGCAACAACAAGAATGGTGCCCATAGAGCAAGAAGCTTCTTGTTTTTTGGAGGATCGTCAGGTTCTGGTTCTTTCCCTTGGTTTTTAGTGATCTGAGACACCGCATAATTAGCGGTCCAATCGGCTAAAAGATATGCGGTCCATAGAAACGCAGCGAGAAACTTCTTTGATGTGCGTTTCCGCATTGGTGCAAGGAAAATAAGAGACGTTTGGAACAACAGAGACAATATCACAAGTCCTCTGATGTTCCATTTGTCTAATATCTTTTTTATTTTTGGTGGAATCACTTGCATTGTTGTTACTCTTTTTGTCTGGAAAAACTAAGCTCATTAAGTATCAAAATTTGCTGTATCATGCTCTCTTACTCAAGGTACATATATATAAGGGATTAGATTATTTGTTAACTATTTGACCGGAAATTTATAAATGAAGCTATTTTAATAACACGTGAATTCTGTTCTTGCATTCCTTTCTTATATTCCACGGTAACTCTTTAACCAAGGGCTTTTTTCTGTGTCAGAATAAAATATTCTTTCCTTGTTGATAATAAAATCAAGAAAATCATACTTTACTCTTTCACACACGTTACTTAAAATAGTACAAGGATTTTCTGTTTTTGGCTTGATTTTGTGTAACTGACAAAAACCTCAACTTTTGAAGTGAAAAATATATATAAACAAGAGATATTCGTGAGTCTATATATATTAGTGAAGAATTTTTAAACTTTTTGTTTTTTAACAACAAATCCATACAAATTATGCTTGGTTTCGTGGATGGATCGACAATGTACATTGCTTGAAATTATACAATAAAAGTCACATATTTGAATCCGGTAATGTTTTCAAAAGGAGGTATTAAATGACTAACACTTTTAAATTTTAAAACAAGGTTTTATCCGAAAAACTATAAAAACTCATCTTTTTTTCTTCTAAAAAAAAGATTGGCAATTTTTAAAGAATTTTTCTCGTACAACAGATAGATTTATATTGTATTTTTTGTTATAACAATTACGGATAACAATATCCCACATTGAAAAGAGACAAGAATCTTGACTAATATATAAAATATATTGTTTTTGAGTTTCTCTAAGCTCGCTGAGTACAATGCGAGTGACCTCTCCACGTATTTAATCGTTCCGGTGATGAATAAAAGTGTGATTGGTGGCCATAATACGTTTCCATCGATTGCACCACCGCATAAACACCTGAACACATATATATCATAAGAAGAAACAATAAGACTCAACATATATAATCAAATCTTTTGGAGCCATAGTGTATATATTCTTTTCATATATTCAAATTGTATCGATCGTTACTTACATGCGAGCGCTTGAGAGACGAGGCTAAACAAATGACGTTTCCATAATGCATTATCCTCAAGAGCCAACGCGGTTATCGTGTCCGGCCCACCAAGATGCAGCAACAAGAACGGTGCCCACATAGCAAGTACCTTCTTGTTTTTTGGAGACTCGCCAGGTTCTGGTTCTTTCCCTTGATTCTTAGTAATCTGTGACACCGCATAATTAGCGGTCCAATCCGCTAAAAGATATGCGGTCCAAAGAACCACAGCGAGCCACTTCTTTGATGTCCGTTTCCGCAGCGGTGCAAGGAAGATAAGAGACGTTTGGGGTTTAGATACTTCGATTTGAAGAATAATCTTTCGTACTAAAAAGAGTTTGAATTCAAGCACAAAGAGAACCAACCTCCTTATACTACCACTATCCCACCCTTTCTTTAATAAACCCCTTTTCAATTACATTTTTGTCCTTTTTATGTAATTACTATTAGGTTATTGTTTCTAAACTTTCTATGTTTATATCAATACCTTAAAAAAGTTTTATTTAGAAAGTTATAGTTGTTAATAATTACTATCCTGAAAAAAAAAGCATCGAAAGCGTGTAACATTTGAAAACAAACAAAAGATTTTCACAAAAAAATATATACATAATCTACTCTGTGTTTTATTTCCCTTCTTTTCGATTTCTTGAATTTCTCGTTTATGTTATTCTAAGGCGGATTGTTTAGCTCGATACTCTCATTTACTGTTTTCTGAAGTCACATTTGTAAACTCTTTCCTTCCAAATTGGACAGCCAGTGATATAGTTATTTTTTAATTAACATGTGGTTGATAAAAAAAAACATATATATAATTACGTGATGGATGCATTATATCTCAAACATCAAACATCGCATCATGTTAAACAAATTATTATGAACAACATAAATCTAATATAAATATTCGAAGTAACTCAGATTAAGATAAAAAAAAATATGTATATTGTTCAAAGTTAAAGATTTAGATCATCATCTTAATTCTCATTTTTCTCAACTCCACCAAATAAAACCACCTAAAACTATGTATTGTCGAGAGCAAGATTTTCAAACAAGTTGTTCAAAATTAATCTCAATTAATTCATCAATTTAATTATGTCCAACATCTCACATAGAGTTCATACCATCTTTGTAAGCAATAAATTTTAACTTTTATAGATAAAAAGTAAAAAATTAGTGTGCACAAATTTCAAATCACTAAATTTTAAAAGTTAGACATATATATAAAAAAAAAAAACGCAGATAAATAAGTAGGGTTTTGTATTTGGGGTTATATAAACAAATCTCTAAAGTTAAAGATTAGTTCCCTGAGGCTGATTTTGTATTGTAAGTAGGGTTTTGTATTTGGGGATTTAGGGTTCTTTTTATTGAAGAATTGTGTGAATCCTGTTTTATTTCGATGAGTATCTGGATAGGTACTTTACGTGTTAAAGAATCTAATCCAGATTTTGGGTTTTAGGGTCTGATAAATTGTGTGATTCTGAGTAAGAGTCTAAATCTTGAATGAAATTGATAACAAAGGAGATGATTTTCATGTTCATAAGCATAGACTAGGAAGTTTACTACACTACAAGTGCAGATTATTCACGGAAGTGGACAAAGTTAAAACATAGGAGAAAAAAAAAGTAGATGAAGAAACCGAGTTTGTGTGATCAATTGGCGACAATGAGTTTGGCTCTTGCATCATCTCTGTTGATTTGGAATTGATCTCCGAGTCCAAAATGAGCCATTAATAGCCAAACAAAGTTGATGAGTTCACCGCCTTTGCTGAGTTGAGAAGCATGTTCTTGAGAGTTACAATGAATTGATGCATAGCAAAGCAACTCAACCCACACTTTGCTCACTACTTCCCACATGTTTCCGCCTGCATTCGTTAGCTCCTTTGCAAGCACGCTTGCATCAAACAGCACGGATTTGCTTCTGTCTCCTTTCACAGCCATAGGATCGATTTCTGTGTTGACAGAGAGAATAGCTCGACAGGCTTCTTTCACAAGGTTGTTTTTTTCATACCTTGATTTGTCGATATGCCTCCTCCGGAAAAAGTCCTTTGCCTCTTCGCATGTGTCTCTGAAACGTATCTTTATGATTCCGGAAACAGCTGACATCAGAGTTGGCTGCACTATAAGGAGGTACATCATGTAGTCCGAAAGGATTTTGCTGAACTCTCGGTTAGTGTGTTCTTCTTTCTCTGGGTTACGGTGTTCTTCTTTCTCTCGGTTACTGTGTTCTTCTTTCTCTCGCTTACGGTGTTCTTCTTTCTCTCGCTTACGGTGTTCTTCTTTCTCTCGGTTACTGTCTTCTTCTTTCTCTGGGTTACTGTGTTCTTCTTTCTCTCGCTTACGGTTTTCTTGTTTCGCTGTTGTCGCTTTTTGGTCTATTGGCTTTTGGTATAAGAGTTCTGTGGCGATGTGCCACAGTAGAATGCTCTGATCGTAATCCTTTTCTGTTACATACTGCAGAAGTTTCGCATGGTCTGATCCGTCTTCTCTTTTCTTGCTTGATGTTTGAAGTAGAGTCCAGTTTCCTCTAGCTGAAGATATATCCTTTGCACTTTCTTGGTCTTCAGCAAATTGGTGTTTTTGTTGCACCTCTGAGAATATGAACTCCCATAGTTCTCTGGTGAGGCGATCACTTACCGTGAATCTTATCTCTTCAACTAAATCTTTGATACCGAAAAAGTCGAGGAACTTGTAGATCAAAAGTCCGAGGAGGTGAGGAAAAAAGAGAAACCATCTAAGACCGGTACGGATTACCGAATTGTCTCTTTTGGACAAATTACTGAGAGAGCGACCAATCCAATTATGAAACTGGCGAGCTCCTCTGGTGGCATTTTTGATGGCAGTATCTATGTACAAAACGTGAATGATCTGGTGAAAGAAACTGTGTATCTTACCCTTGGTATAATGGATTCTCGTGGGACGTATCCCCAAGCAGAATCCAATCATGTTGTAAGCATGAACATACTCAGACCATCTGCGAAACATAAAGTTTCTGTTGAGCACTTTATGTCCATCCTGAAAACATCTGGACCTTTTCCACCGCAGCTTCTTGAAATCGAGGATCCAGTTGAGAACTCTGTCTGTCCTGGTGTCTTTCTCTTCCAGGTCTTCCTTTAGTTTCCTCAGTCTAGCGATGGTCCAGTCAGAAACACAGAACATGAGAAGAGCAATGGAATCAAGAGCTATTCCACATATGAGCAATGCGTAAGTAAGGACGACATCGAATCCATCATATTGATCTTTCTTATTCATCTTGAAGAGGCAGAGAGACGCAACAAGGCACCCCAAAGCTATAAACCGGAACACAGCTCCAGTCCAGTTATGCAGAATCTCTGCTTTGGTGAACAGACAATCATAGATGAGGCCGAGCTCGACTTCGATGATACGTAAAGCTTCTTCTGCAGTCAGCTGGTCAAAGAATTTCCTGCTCTCATCGCGCTGTTGATTGGTGAAGATTAGATCAACAATAAGACCTTTGAAGATGTTAAAGTACTTGTAAGCATACTGAATAACTTGAAGTGCGGTCAAGGCCTTGTCGGGCCTAATCGGAGTATTGACTTCCCGTCCTTTCTCTGGATCCTTCACCAAAATTACTTCAGTTGGCATATTCATCTTCTCCTTAGCTTCATATTCCTCCATGAGCTTTGCGTAATTAGCGCCAGGATCAGGATCGTGGAGCATGGAATCCTTGAACTTGTCAAGACTCGCTGAGAACAACGCAGCTGTTCTCTCGACATACTTGATCACTCCGCCCACAAACATGATTAATGTTGGAGTCAGAAGCCTATTTGGTATAGACAACAAGATCACATACACGGTGGCGACTGCTTGACAGACAAGACTAAACAGATGTCTGTCCCAAAGCTCATTATCCTCCAGGGCAAGTGCTGTAATGGTGTCTGGACCTCCAAGGTGCAAGAGAAGAAACGGTGACCAAAAAGCAAGCAGCTCACGGTTCTTTGACTGTTTGTTTGATGCAGCTTCTTCTTCTTGACTGTCTGAGATTTGCCCAACCGCGTAATCAGCTGCCCAATCAGCAAGAAGATAAGCTGACCATATGAGGACAAGGAAGAGCTTCTTTGCGGTGCGTCTTCTGCTAGGTGCAAAGAAAATAAGGATTGTTTGGAGGAAGAGACTGAGTATTATGACTCCACGAATGTTCCATTTGTCCCAAAGTTTCCTCAAATGTGGTGGAATCATGTCAGTCATCTTGTCTTCTTCTTCGTTGGACCACGAGACTGCACTTGGTTTCACACTGTGGATGTTCACAGTAGTGTCGAAGGTTTAGTGATTGTTTCTTTCACATAAAGTTTAAGTTTTTGTCTATGGGTTTCTTTGTTTCCATTGTTTTGAGACTTGAAATAGAAACACAGACCATCAAGTGTTACTGTTACACTACAAGTAACTTTATACCTTGCTTATAATCAAATAATATCTTAATCTCTTTTCTTTTTTTTTTTCTTCTTTATTCCTAGTCTTTGTTCTTTTCTTCTGAGCATAAGTAAACTACTAAAAAAAGAAAAAAGTTCGAATGTATATATATCACATGGTATTAAACATATGTTCATATAGATGATTACCTCCCAGCTACTCAAAACATTGAGGTTTTTTTTTTTTAAGATTCTCTAAAGTTAAAAGTAAATATCTTTTACTTGAAGACTGTCTACACTTTCACTGTTTTCTGTTTCTAACAATAATAGCTTTCTGGATAAGTGACAATGTCTCTAGATTCGTTGTCTGAGAAGTAATCAGCCATGAATGGTGATTTCTGAGCGCGGAGTGAATTGTGTGAAGTTAAAACTTGAGAAGTTGATAGGTAAAAAAAGTTGCATACTCATTTCCTATGTTATTATGAATGTAACATTTTGTGAAGATCTGAATTTGGTTTATTACACTCCTCAACATAACTCTCTACACCACATCGATCCAAGATGGAAAGACTTGCTAATTGTGTTGTGACATATCTTGCTGATACTATAAAGATTTCAACAAGGTCATGTACATTTACTTACTTTTATATATGCACTATATGCATATAAGTAAACAAGAAAATGCCAAATGGATTGACGAAGCAAGCGAGCTGTAAATCTCAAAATGATATAATCAATCTCTTGGTCTACAGTTTTGTAACAAGTTCTTTTTGGTTATTGAGGTAAGTTGACCACAAGCCCTCCTATCTTCACTATTCATCGTAATAGATGGAACTGATGTCCGTTGGTTGGGAATTTTTGTCCCCTTCGGTTTGGCTCGTTGTAAGGTTCTTGTGTTTTTAGTTATTGCGGTTGGCGAGGTGATGTTGCTAGATTCCGTTTTTTATTGGGTGTTTCTCTTGTATCAGTTTCAGACTTGGTTTTCTTCTTGGTTAAAGGTTTGTTTTTGTCATGTTGGTACTTTTGTATGTCTCCTTCCCTTTGCAAGATTGATTGGTTCTCCCGCTACCACCAAACGTTTGCGGTTGCTAGCGTTTAAAAACAATCATAGAAATCGCTTCAAACTGTTCTACACTAATCGGAATCGCTACATTTCAAAAGCTCTTAGCGATCGGTAGCGGATGTCAATAAAAAAAATCACATAAACAACAAATAAATAAATAAAATATTATCAAACCCTATATATATTAACGTTAATGATCAAAAATCCTAATTTTTTCTCCATCAATATCATGTCGTTAATCCAAGCCGAAGAAAAACAAGATACGAACGTAAGTATTGTAATAATATTGTCACTCTCGAAAATCTACGAACTCAAACACATTTTTAGTAGTTTGTCATATTACTTCATGCATGAACTAAAATGAAGTAATAAGCATTTCACTGTGAAATTTATTTGTTTTTGAATAACTATGTGGTATTTTATTTACGATTTTTATTGTTAATTATATTTTACCGTAATAATATAATTTCTGGTTTATACTTTTTATAGTTATTGATTATATTTATTTTAAGTCATTTTCTATTTAACCGTTGTCACATTCGCTAGTTAACAAATTATAAAATTCATGTAACACACTAATTTTAACCGTTAAACCAATTGTTTAAAATGTTTAATCACGTTTGAAATTGCATGCTTGTTTTCGTAAATATTCGTAATCATAAGTCATAACCACATCTGTCATGTTATGTTTAAACCAGTCAGACTCTTAATTTTTGAGATTAATTATGTTTTTATTCGTCGACTTAGTTTGGTGGATTTATTTCGATATTTGTCCTAAGTTCTATACAGAAACTAATAAAATGAATAAGCAACTTTTTTTTTTAATTGTATTTGCTTGCCCATGAAGACAAATTCCAGTTTTCCAATCTTTTTGGTGTAGTCAAGTCACTTGAATTTTCCAGCTAATAATTGATTCTTTAAGAAACTTAAGGGTATAATACCAAACATTCTAAAAGTTGAGGGGTTTTTAAAAAATATGACAGCTAATAAGAAGAGAGAGAGAGAATCAACGAGTCTTTCGTCTTCACCATATAAATAGTCTCTCACTTTTTCCTCGTCTTTCTCTTTTCTCATTTTTCCACCTGAGGAAAAAAGCTTTTTCGAATCTCTCTCTTTCTCTCTCGCTTGCTTTTTGTCGCCATGAGTCTCTTTGGGCTTGGAAGGTGAGAACTTCTTCGTTCCTCTGCTTAATCTTATCTTCAATTTAAGATTATCCTTTGGAGAAAATTTTGACTATTGTTTGCAATCTCAGATCTGTTTGAAAAATCATAAAACTAGTGATCTTGTTTCTTCTGTGATTCAATCTCTTACTTCTTTCGATCTCCGGTGCATTGTAATTGTCCAGGATCATGGATTTTTTTGTAGCGAATCAGAACTTATGATCTCTAGTATTAACCTTACTTAATCGTTCGTTGAATCAGAAATTTTCTATGTGGTATTTGGATTTAGGTTCATGGTTGATTTGTTTCTGTGAATTGATTATGTGAGTGTGTTTTTTATACATCTCTTGAGAAGTTTTTTGATCTGATTTATGAATTCGGAATCTGGATCAGTTTCCTGATCTTATGAACTTGAGATCGTCTCATGTATGATACAAGTAGTGTTTTTAAGCTGTTTATGGATTTAAATTCATTGGAGCTGTGGATTTGGAACTTTTTTTACTAGGCATATTCAATGGGGATCGATCAGATTTGTTTTGTTTCTCAGAACTCATGATTGTAGGCAATAAGATGGACCCAAAACAAGAGTTTTTAGTGATTCAACCGTGTCTTATGCAGTGATTGTTATCAAAATTTTGTTTCTGGGATACATAGGGTTTACTTATGGGTAAAGACTGATTTTTTGATGTTGCACTTATAGCCGTTTTGACCCGATCATGTTTTCTATTTTTTCTATGCTTTCTTAATAGAAATCAAAAGACTTTCCGTCCTAAAAAGAGTGCACCTTCTGGAAGCAAGGTTTGTAAACTATCTTTGAAATTCTGTAATTTTGGTGTTTTGTAGCTGTCATTAGTTGACAAGAACTCTAATGGTTCTTCTTGTTGAACGTTTTTGTTTCTTTCTGAAATATAGGGTGCACAGCTTCGGAAGCATATAGATGCCACCCTAGGAAGTGGGAACTTGAGAGAAGCTGTAAGACTTCCTCCAGGAGAGGATGCAAATGAATGGCTTGCTGTAAACAGTGAGAACCACTCTACTTGCAGTCTCATGGTTACGTTTGTGTATACTCTACTTGCAGCTTTGTTGATATATTTTTTGTTTTTCTTTTCAGCTGTGGATTTCTTTAATCAGGTGAATTTGCTATATGGCACCCTTACCGAGTTCTGCACACCTGATAACTGTCCTACAATGACTGCTGGCCCAAAGTATAGCCTCTCACCTTTTACTCTGTGTTATTCGTACAAACAATTAAAATCTTCATGCTTTGAGATTAATTTATTCATTGGATGAGCATTTCATTTAAGAAACAAACTTGTTAACAGACTCATATCATATATTTTCTCTTTGCCATGGTTATATATTTGGGTCTTCAAGTGGTGATTAAGCTTTGTTATATTGTTATGCTGTCATTGCAACTGTGAAGGTTAGAAAGAATGTAGGCCATGTTTCTTTATTCGATGTAGTATTTTCTGATGATCATGCAAAAGCTACCATTTCTGTTTCGATTCTCTGTTAAAGGTGACTTCAAAATCTAGATAGAGTGCCAACTACGCTCAAACCAATAGTATATGGCTGATGTTTGTTGCTATGATTCTTTCTCTGCGTGATTTATGTTAACTCAGTCAATTTGTTTTTGCAGGTATGAGTATAGATGGGCAGATGGTGTACAGATCAAGAAGCCCATCGAGGTATCTGCTCCAAAGTATGTTGAGTACTTGATGGACTGGATCGAGACTCAACTCGATGATGAGACTTTATTTCCTCAAAGGCTTGGTAAATATAATGTTCATGAGATCTATATAAGAAGATCATTCAATACCAACAAACAAACTGTTCTATCGACATCCTAATGCTAATTTTCGGTTTCTTGCAGGAGCACCATTTCCTCAGAACTTCAAGGATGTGGTGAAAACGATCTTCAAACGGCTATTCCGAGTTTATGCTCATATATATCATTCTCATTTCCAGAAAATCGTTAGCCTCAAAGAAGAAGCTCATCTCAACACTTGCTTCAAACATTTCATCCTCTTTACTCATGTGAGTTCTCTTTTTAAATTACTCTCAATAGACTCTAATTTCATAATCTACGAAATAACGAAATGATGGAATGATTTTGTGATATTACACAATTCTGCATTGAAAATTCAAAACATTCATTTTTGTGAAATAAACTTTCTTCTTTCTAGAAACATCTAATAGTAAGAAACTAAAAAAAAAGTATCATTTTTGCTTAATATTGAGCTTAATAATTACACATTTTATATTCAGTAAAATGTCAGAATTTTTTTACAATTTGACCATTTCACTAAACTTTTTTTGTGTTTGGTTTTGACAGGAGTTTGGACTGATAGACAAGAAAGAACTCGCGCCTCTACAAGAGCTCATAGAATCTATCATTTCACCTTATTGAGCAAAAAAGACAATTTCAGTTTTTTTTTTTTTCTTTTTTCAGATTAAAAACCCCAAAAATAAATTAACGGTAAGAAGTTTTATTTTTAATTATAAATCTCTCTTTGTTTGTTTCAAGTTTTCTTTTTTCTTAATCCTCTGTAAAATTTAAACATTTACTATGTAAAAAAATTCGATCTTGACTAGTCCTTTATTCATGTGTGTTCATGTGAAAAGTAAAAGGAACTTTACAATATTTAATTCATGTTAATGATGGATTATATTTACCGTTAAGCATTTCGAATCTATAACATTCGCCAACAACTATCATTAATACATGAATTTTTGCCTGTAACAGAGCTGTTATGAGTTATGACTTTACTCAATTAATTAAACCATTAAAACCTTTAATTAATTTACTTTTCAGGACACATTCACTTTTCAGGGCATATTTTATTTCTCTATTTAGCTTTCGAGTTTAATTATTTTCTGTCAAAAGTTAAAATTTCGTTGTCGTTCGAAAAAATTGATTTTTATGGAATTTCAAAACTTTTGAGACTCATAAATCTCTCCGGTTTGAATCGAAAGAATCTGAGAATCCAACACCCAGATTCCGGCGCCGGTGATCAAATCAAGTCTTTGATCTCCCGCGGAATTACATTGATTCGATTTGGATCTAAGATTCCTATTTCTGTTGGGAACATTGTGAGAGAAAGTGGCAACAAAAAAATGTCTAAAGTAGTGTATGAAGGATGGATGGTGAGATATGGAAGAAGAAAGATCGGAAGATCGTATATTCATATGAGGTATTTTGTGTTGGAACCTCGTCTTTTGGCTTATTACAAGAAGAAGCCTCAAGATAATCAGGTAATAAAATCATGAGTCTAATCTCTGTTTCTGTGTTGAGATCAGTCTAAATGGGTGGTGATGTTTTGTCTTAAACTGGATTTAGAATTTTCCAAATTTAAGAGTATGATTGTGAGATAGAGACTTAAGAGACATAGAAAAAGTATCAGCTTGATAATGGTTGATGTGGTTACTTACTTAATAGATGCTTCTTTATATGTTCAATGTAGCTACCTATCAAGACGATGGTAATTGATGGAAACTGTAGAGTTGAGGATCGAGGATTGAAGACACATCATGGACATGTGAGTTTTTGTTTTATTCTTTTCTATTACCATTTTTTTTATTACTATAAGTGGTTGTAATGTGGGTTGTTTACCAGTAGAATGTGGTTTTGCAAAGTGAATTTTCTCTACTTGATGTTGTTGTGGGCACTAGTGGCAACCTTTGAATCTTTATTAAGCTTGGATTTGTGATAAGTGATCCTACTGATTCTTAATCGTGTAACTCTTTGAAGTTTCCATTACCATCGGATGGTTTTCGATGGCTGAAATCTACGTCTGTTCCAAATCTCTCTCGACGTCAGAACTATATATCTAATTGGAAACAGTACATTTAATAATAACTGTTGTGAATAGTTGATGGATTTCCTTCAAGTTAATTTGCTCTTATAATATTCTTGACTGTGTAATGTGACTTGTACTTATCTTCTTGACTCTGTTTTGCAGATGGTTTATGTGTTGTCTATTTATAACAAGAAAGAAAAGCACCACAGAATCACGGTATCTTGTCTTTTCTTTCTGAGAGTAGATAGCAATAGTTTTATCTTGTTAGTATATATTTTAATGTTTTTTGTTAGTTTATTTGGAGTATGTTATTGCTAGATGGCAGCGTTCAACATCCAGGAAGCTTTAATGTGGAAGGAGAAAATTGAGTGTGTCATAGATCAGGTCTGTAACTTCTGTCTCGCTATCACTGAATCAATAAAAACAAATTCTGCCATGTCTTTAAGGTTCTATATTGGTAACTGTCAATTTTGAAGGTTCTGGTATATTTTGCAAATGAGAAGCCCTCTGTATCTGCCTGTATTATTTATCAGTAGCCGTTTGAAAGCTGAAAGATTGGTGCTTATCTGATTACCGCTCTGTGTTTTTCCTGTTGCAGCATCAAGACTCCCTAGTTCCAAGTGGTCAGCAGTATGTTTCTTTTGAATATAAGCCTGGGATGGACGCTGGAAGGACCGCTTCATCTTCAGACCATGAAAGCCCGTAAGTGCATTAATCGACATCATTTCTGCATGCATCTTGATTTTATCTTACAGCAACTTACTTGCTTAGGTTTTTTTGATCATATGATTTCCATGCCTTAATCAGAAATTCTGGTCATAGAGCACTATCTCTACAGAGAGTAAATCTGACCTGTGTAGATCCATATCATGCAGAAGAAGGTTGACGTTTGTGGCTATCATGTAGATACTAAGAGTAAAGTTAATCATTAATCCTAATAGTTTCTTAGAACGTTACGGATGCCAGAAGATGTTAATATAATGCTGCATGCAGAAAGTGACCATTATCATTTGATATATCATTAGATATATCATTACTGTTGATGTTTGACACTGTTTTCTTATGGTGGATTTTGTATACCTATATTTATGCGAAAAAATATCTGCAATTTTCTTCAGGTTCAGTGCGCTGGAGGATGAAGATGACTCTCGACGTGATCTATTGAGGAGGACAACTATTGGAAATGGTTTTTCCTAATTCATTTCGTCACGAACTAATTTGGTCAACTGCAATCCTGAATGCAATCTGACCACCTCAAACAAACATGCAGGCCCTCCAGAATCTATACTTGACTGGACTAAGGAGTTTGATGCTGAGTTGTCAAACCAGAGTTCCAGCAACCAAGCATTTTCGAGAAAACACTGGCGTCTCCTTCAGTGCCAAAATGGTTAGTGGCTATGCCTGGTGTCTACAAGCATTATAGTTCTATTTTTTATTACCCTGGTAAATTACAAAAAGTCACGAGTTATTAGATACCATATGGAAGTTTTTCAATGTCTTTCCCTCCTTAGGCCTGTAAGACGTGTGCATGTAATCGGCTTCAACAGAAGATTTCATTATGCTATAAAATATGGAGAATCACATAATCATATAGTATTCAATGATAATACTTAAATTTGGGAGTAGTCATCTCACGTTTAAAAACATTTTGCAGGTCTACGGATTTTTGAAGAGCTACTTGAAGTTGATTATCTTGTATGGAAGTGACTTAGTTTGTCATTTTTATGGCATAATTTCCTCCTGATTACCTAGTAATTTTATTTAGTCAAGCACCATCATTTACGGTGCTAAGCTTGCAGCCAAGAAGCTGCAGCAGGGCTATGAAAGCTGTTGGTGTTGTGGAGGCCACATGTGAAGAGATATTCGAGCTCGTGATGAGCATGGATGGCACTCGATATGAGTAGGTGTTTCTCCATCTTCTGTATTCTCATTTATAATCCGGTCATAAGCGACCATCATTTTTGGTTTTTCTTTTCCCTCTTTTTCTTATAGTTATATGCTTTGTTATTTGGAAAAATCTATTGGATACGAATGTTCGGTCTTTATCTCTTCTGTTTCCACATCTTACAGTAATGTCTGGCCCAAACTTTCTATCAATACTATGTTAGCAAACGTGATTTTTTTTTTCTGTTTCTGGTTAGTATCTGAGGCTCTTTGTTTTCCCTCTTTTCTTATGGCTTGGCAGGTGGGACTGCAGTTTTCAGTATGGGAGATTAGTGGAAGAGGTCGATGGTCACACAGCAATACTCTATCACAGACTTCTGCTCGACTGGTTTCCAATGTAATATTGCACCTAAAATATTATTATTTTAGTAATACTCACACATTCGCGTTCAATTGCTAACTGAAGTAGAGATTTGATTCAGAAATCAACTAAATTTTTTGTCACATCCGTAACGTTTTTAGATAGGTGTTAGAGGGCCATTATACTACTTACCATTTGTGATCCTCCCGTTTTCAGTGAGAATATTACTTGGTTGTTTTCAAGAACACTGTAAACTCATGTTATCAAAATGGCTGTAGGGTTGTGTGGCCTCGTGACCTCTGCTATGTACGTTATTGGCGGCGTAATGACGATGGAAGTTATGGTATGTTTCCTTCCCTTTTTACTCATGCTAGAAGTGGACAGCCTCTATTTTATCGGATTTTCCCGAAGGGACAGCCTCTATTATATATCTAGTTTTAATTATTTATCTTGCTCTTTCTGTGAAGTGGTATTGTTTCGTTCTAGGGAGCATGAAAATTGTGGTCCACAACCTGGATTTGTTCGGGCTCATCTGGAGAGTGAGTTTAATTCTAAGTCTTTTACCACCAAAATCTTCTAATGTATTATGTATTACAATCTAACTCAGATTATGCTTTCTTGTTTAGGTGGAGGATTTAACATCGCCCCACTAAAGCCCCGCAATGGAAGGCCTAGGACACAAGTGCAACATCTAATACAAATCGATCTGAAAGGGTGGGGTGCAGGTTATCTTCCAGCATTTCAACAACATTGTCTTCTTCAAATGCTGAACAGTGTTTCCGGTAAGTTCTCTTGTGCTCATTTCCACTGAGATTTCTGTGGAAAGTGACTTCTTCTCTTCTTGAAACCGCACTTGTGCATCTGCCATTCTAATTCATGGACTCATGTTCATCGCAGGTTTGCGCGAGTGGTTCTCACAGACAGATGATAGAGGTCAACCAATCAGGATCCCTGTTATGGTTAATATGGCATCATCTTCCTTAGCATTGGGTAAAGGTGGAAAGCCTCAGCATAAGTCTTCTCTTTCTATTGATCAAACAAATGGTGCCAGCAGAAACTCTGTGCTAATGGATGAAGACTCGGACGACGATGACGAATTTCAGATACCTGATTCAGAACAAGAGGTTGGTTTATCAAGCATTCTCTTTGAACTTAAGATTTGATCAAGTTGAGTCTTTCTTCACAATTGCTATATTTCAGCCTGAAACGAGTAAGCAGGAGCAGGAGCAGGAGACTGATGCCAAGAAAACAGGTGAACTAATAGTTGTATTTTATCATTAATGCTTACTGAATTGGTGAAAAAGTATCTAATCTTTATGAATTTCTGGTGCCATTTGAAACCTCAAAAGAGGAACCTGCTCTCAACATTGATCTGTCATGTTTCTCGGGTAATCTGCGACACGATGATAATGAAAATGCCCGTAACTGCTGGAGGATTTCTGATGGGAACAACTTCAAAGTCCGTGGCAAGAGTTTCTGTTCAGATAAAAGGAAGGTTAGTAATCTGTAACCTAATTCATTTGCAACGCATTATAATGATGCTCATGCTAATTCTTCTACATCAAACTACCTCTTCGATTCTGCTCATTCAACCTTTTTCTGAAGATTCCTGCTGGGAAGCATCTAATGGATCTTGTCGCGGTCGATTGGTTCAAAGACACCAAAAGAATGGATCATGTGGTTAGACGCAAGGGCTGTGCTGCACAAGTAAGAGATACAATCACCTTAATTCTTGTTGCTTAAGTTCCTTGTTAGTGTTAAGGGAGATGTTATTATCCCTTTCTGTTGCTATTATCTATCTTTAAGGTCTCTTCTTTGTCACATGGAAATTCCAATTAAAATTGTATTAATCGTTTCAGGTTGCTGCGGAGAAGGGTCTTTTCTCCACGGTAGTAAATGTTCAAGTAAGTTTTGCCTGTGAACTGCAACATAATGACTAACTATAAAAGTGGTTATCATTATATTAACCGGGATTTTTGGTAGGTTCCTGGATCAACACACTACAGTATGGTATTTTATTTTGTGACCAAAGAACTTGTACCTGGATCCCTCTTCCAACGTTTTGTTGATGGTGATGACGAATTTCGAAATAGTAGGCTCAAGCTTATACCTATAGTCCCCAAGGTATCTTTCTCTCTCTCTTCCCCTCTCTCTTTCTCTACGTAAAATCTTAGAACAAATAGATTCTCATGATACCCAATCTTATTATGCAGGGTTCATGGATAGTAAGGCAAAGCGTGGGAAGCACTCCGTGTCTCCTCGGGAAAGCAGTGGATTGCAACTATATACGCGGTCCAACATACTTAGAAGTGAGTCCACATTTTGTAACCTTTTTAAAAGCTTGTAGATCAAATAAAGTAACTTAAAAAGAAACATTTTCATTCCCATGCAGATAGATGTAGATATCGGCTCATCCACAGTCGCAAATGGAGTTCTTGGTCTTGTCATCGGCGTAATCACATCTTTGGTTGTCGAAATGGCTTTCCTTGTACAGGTAAATATCAATCTAACAAAACTAAGAATTTGATCTTTAAGATTGTTTCTCCTCTTGAATTCTTTTGGATGATCCCAAGATTACGTTTTGTAGGCGAATACACCAGAAGAATTGCCAGAGCGGCTTATCGGGGCGGTGAGGGTTTCTCATATAGAGCTATCATCGGCTATAGTTCCTAATCTGGATTCAGATTAGTCCCTAAGCTCTCTCCTAACTCAAAAGCTCTACATCAACTCCATGTTTGGTCTCTCTATTTTTTAATTTCCTCTCTCTCTCTCTCTCTTTTATTTTATTATAACCTTATAGCCTTATAGGTGTCATTCTCTTAGTTATCTTCACATATAAAAAACTTGGAACAATTTTTGTAAAATAGAACCCATATGCTATTTTTTTTTTTTTTTATAACCGAGTGTCCTGGCCCCACCGAGGTGGTCCAGACTAGAGACCGAACCCTTACGGCACGGACGCACACCCGAGGGTGGGTCATGGCCAGGTAACGGTCTTCGGTCTCGGGCGCCAAAGCAAGTCCGCATGTAAATTCCCTGGTGGCCACTAGTATGTAGCAAGGGGGAATCGAACCCGGGCGTATTGGGATTACCCCCTCAACCACGAAATCCGTCCTACCACTAGCCCACCTTGTAGTGGTTCCCATATGCTATTATAGAATGGGGTTTATGTATCCAATTTCTCGGAATTTAAGTGTTTTATAGATGACTCTTGAAAAGAAAGTGACAAAATCTCAAGAACAGGATGGTTCTACCCGTTACCAAACGGGAAGTTCTCGACCATGGGAGCCGGCAACCTTAGACGAAGCCTATCGTCCTTACATACAGAAATGGAAACACTCGTTTGGGCTATCAATTGCATGACATGTGCCGAAAAGCGTGATGTAGCTTTTATTACAGACTATTCCAACTTGGTGAAGATGGGGTCTTCCCTTCCCGAATGGCCAGCCTTCTCAGTTTACTTGGTAGAAATATATTGTGACAAAGAGGAATTCTCTACATTTTCTTTATCCTTAGTTCCTTTTTTTTTTCCTTGTAGTGCAAATGGCAAAGTGGATATATTAGTATGAAATGTTCGTGCCGAATCGCATTATATCACTTATATCAACAATGTACCTCATCGTTTGCTTAGCTTAGCTAAATTAATCTAAAGCTTTTGAAAAAAAAAACATGAATCCAATTTGTAACTTTTCTATAAGAAATGAAAAGACAAAAAAAAAAAAAAAGGAAAAACTAATTTAAGAAAGTGTCTCTACTGATGTCTATCTGCAATCACATTTGGCTTCACTTCAATCCCATATTTCCCACAATTCAAGAGATCATACCCACTTTTGGAGTTCAAATCGAAATGCACAAATCCGGATTCCGGTTTAACACATGCATCTCCGGTTTCTATTTTCTCTTGTTCTCCACATAACCGAAAATCTTCAGAAGAATCAGCATTAAGGTGTGAGATATTGGCAACCAAACCCGCCTTTTCGTTCTTATGATCACTTCCTACAAGTCTTGAAAGTGCGAGATTGAAATCCGAGAATTGACCCTTGTCTGTTTCTCCTCCATTACCACAAGGTATGCTCTTTTGTGCTTTCTCTAGTAATGTCAACAAATACTTTCCTTGTGCCTCCATTCTCATCTGGAGTTTTTTCTGTACCTATAACACAGCAAAAAAAACTCGATTTAAATTTTTTTCATTATTCTAAGAGAAGAAAGAAGAGATTTGTTTCCTTTCTTGTTACCTCGAGCTGTTCTTGAAACCGTTGTTGCGCATCGACCTGATGTCTCATTGCCTCTGCAAATGGTACATTCCCGCTTTGTCTGCGGGTGTTCATTAACATTTTGTTACAAATCCATTGAGGTCGAGAGAGGCATATTGATTCATCTATATAAATACCTTTGATGGCCGCTATCAAATCTTGATTCATTCGAGATTCCTCCTTGAGAACAATTATCGAAATGCACATATGAACTTCCTGTGACAAAAACAATCAATCTTTGGTTTCGCAAATATCACCTACATAAATCTTCCATAAATCCATCATATGTAGATATATCTACTCCAATATCAGCTGAATTATATATAAATATTGTGTTATTGATATGATCATAGATACATACCAGCATTTTCCTTGTTTTGTTCTGTTCTATTTTGTTTTTTCCCTTGTTGTTGACCAAGTCTATACTTCTGAACATACAAACACATCATTAGAGAATATGTAAGTAAAAATCCACAATTGAAGTTATACATTATTGTCATATATTCAAATTTGTATTAATTTAGACCTGTAAATGGCTCTTGAGATGGTACAATGTTAAACCTTTTAATCCCATCAGCTTCAGAACCGATTTAGGAGTTGCTTCTGTAGAATCAACCCAATAACAAATGTCATTAAGCAAACAGATAATTAATTACATTTGTAATCTATTAAATTTGGACCAACCAAACCGGAATAATAATGTGAAACCGGTTATCTCAATTGAAGAATAAGAAAGAAGATGAGGCACTGGTGTTGATTTAACCGGAGTAAACCGGAATGATAATGTGAAACCGATCACAATTGAAGAAGATGAGGAAAGAGGAGCTTACTGTCAGCGCCACCGAGCTTAGCGACGGCGTCAACGAAGCGATCGTGAAGATCGGCGGTCCATCTGAGCCTAGGTTTAGGATCTCTAGTCATCATAACTCCACCATTATCGTAACCTAAACCTCCCAGATTCACTCTTGACAAAATCAAGAAGCAAGATATAAAGATAAGGTTTTGTCTGATTTCTCATTACGAGTGTTTTAGCTACTTATACAAAGAAGAAGAGTCGAGACCTAATGGAACAGGTAAAGGAAAAGACCAAAAGGGACAGAGACAAAACACAAACAACATTAAGCCCTTAGCTTAGTTAAATAGGAATATTAAGTAGCAATATCTTCAACACCCTCCCTCAAGTTGGAGCATGAACATCGAAAATGCCCAACTTGCGGAGAAAGAGGTGCAGTTCCTTTTCCCCCAACGCCTTAGTAAAGATGTCCGCTAACTGATGTTGAGAAGAGACATGAGTAGTGGCAATAAGACCAGCGAGTATGGCATCCCGGATGTAGTGACAGTCCACCTCAATATGCTTGGTGCGTTCATGTTGAACCGGATTAGCACTAAGAGCAATAGCGGATTTACTGTCAGAGTAGATAGTCATTGGCTGAGGATGAGAGACTCCAAGATCCTGCAGCAAACGTTTCAGCCAAGTGAGTTCTTGAGTAAGAAACGCCATAGCACGGTATTCGGCTTCGGCTGAAGACCGACTAACAGTATGCTGCTTCTTTGTCTTCCATGAGATGGGAGTGTCCCCAAGCTGCACAAAATAACCAGTGAGAGAGCGACGAGTGAGAGGACAGGCTGCCCAATCACTATCACACCAACCATTAAGTTGCATAGAGGATGTGCTAGAGAGCAAAATGCCTTGACCCGGATTGGATTTTAAAAAACGAACCACTCTTATCGCAGCATTCCAATGATCTTGACGTGGATGTTGCATGAATTGAGCCAAAGTATGGACAGAATACGACAGCTCAGGACGAGTGACAGCCAAGTAGATAAGTCTCCCAACCAAGCGACGATACCTTTCAGGATTCGGAAGCAAGACAGAACGCGACAAAGACAGTTTGTGGTTCTGTTCCATTGGAAAAGAAGATGGTTTAGTACCAAGCAGTCCCACTTCGGAGATAATATCAAGCACATATTTTCTCTGTGACAAGTAGAAACCATCAGCATTCCTTGCCACCTCAATACCAAGAAAGTATTTCAACAACCCCAAGTCTTTCATATGGAAACAGGATTCCAAATAAGATTTAAAACTAGCAACAGCAATGGAGCAACTTCCGGAGATAATCAAGTCATCCACATAGATGAGAACATGAACAAACGTCCCATTATTGTTGTAGCTGAACAGCGAATAGTCGGACAAAGACTGTGTAAACCCATAGTGAATCAAAGCCGTTGAGAGCTTTGAGAACCAACATCGCGGTGCCTGCTTAAGGCCATATAGCGATTTGTGAAGACGACATACCTTAGTCGGATCATCACAGTGAAACCCTTGAGGCAGCTTCATGTAAACCTCTTCCGTCAAATCGCCGTGTAAGAAGGCGTTATGTACATCCATTTGATGTACATGCCAATCACGGGCAGCTGCGACACCAAGAAACACTCTCACTGTACTCATTTTGGCGACCGGTGCAAACGTTTCGTCATAATCAACTCCCTCTTGTTGGCGATTTCCCAATACAACCAAACGCGCCTTGTAACGCTCTATCGTGCCATCAGAACGATACTTAATCTTGTAGACCCATTTGTTTCCAATTGCTCGCTTCCCAGGTGGTAGATCAACAATGGAGAAAGTTTCATTGGCTCGGAGAGAGTCGAGTTCATCAGACATGGCATCACACCACACCTTCTCAATCACAGCTCGATTATACGTTGTCGGTTCCACACCAGCAGTGACAGCCGCGAGAAATGCTTTATGAGCAGAAGAGAAGCGGCTGCAATCAATGTAGTGCTCGATTGGGTAGAGAGATGTGGAATCCGTAGCAGCAACATTAGATTCCACACTAACAGTATTGGTAACAAAGTGTTTCAGAGTTACCGGAGGTTGTTTTCTTCGAAGACCACGACCCAGTGGTTCCGTTTCAGTGGGAGTCGGGTCAGAAGACACCGGCGGTGGTGAAGCAATCGACGATGAGCTTTGTGAATCCATTCTTGGCAGGACCTCTTCAGTTATCGGATCGGGAGAGGCGGCTGCTAGGGTTGAAGAAGATTCACGAGATATGTGTACTAAGTTATCTTCATGGACTGTAATAGGTACTGGATCTGTTGGGCCTGCAGAAGAAACAATATCCGGCCCACTAGTTTCAATATTCGGCCCATCGATTTCAAGAGAGGGAATTAAACTTTGTGTGTTTAATTCCTGGCCCATTTGGCCCAATTCGTGGTCATCTTCATCACGAGAGGCTTCTGCAAACGGAAACTCTGTTTCTTTGAAGACGACATCTCGAGAAACCAGAAATTTTTGATCATCTAAATCAAACAAGCGCCACCCTTTCTGTCCGTGAGGATACCCGACGAAAACACATCTCTTCGTTCGCGAGGCAAATTTATCTCCTCGATGATTTTGATTGTGGGCATAGCACAAAGACCCAAACACACGAAGGTGAGCATAGTTTGGAACCTTTTTATACAGCAGCTCGTAAGGAGATTTCCCTTGAAGAAGCATCGATGGAGTTCGATTTATCAAGTACGCCGCAGATAAAACGCACTCCCCCCAAAACTGAATGGGTAAGTGTGATTGAAACCGCAAAGAGCGAGCAATGTTCAAGATGTGGCGATGCTTTCTTTCGACCCTTCCATTTTGATGCGGAGTACCAACGCACGATGTTTCATGATGAATCCCGCGTTGTACAAAATAATCCCGCATACACATGAACTCGGTTCCATTATCACTTCTCACAGTCTTGATCCGTGTATCAAATTGACATTCAACAAGGGCAAAGAAGCTTTTTAAGTGTTTCTGCGTCTCACTCTTATCAACCATCAAGTAGATCCACACACCCCGTGAGAAATCATCAACTATCGTCAAGAAATAGCGAGCCCCTGAATGAGAAGGAGTCCTATACGGTCCCCAAACATCACAATGTATAAGACCAAACAATTCCAAGCTTCTATTATCACTTAAAGGAAATGTTTCACGAGTTTGCTTAGCTCTCATACATATGTCACATACACTGTCCAAAAAATCTCTACTGCTAGACAAAAAATCGGTTGGAAGCAAACCAATCACTTTTCTTGATGCATGACCCAATCTTTTATGCCAAAGATCATATGAGCCTTTAACACTTGTGCTCACTGCTGCTGCTGACTCCATACTTCTAAAACAAAAGCTTCCATTCTCTCTTTTACCAACTCCAATCACCGTCCTCGTAGTGCGGTCCTGTATCACAAGAAAGTGATCAGCAAGCTGTAAAACGCAGTAATTCTCATCCATCATTTGTCCAACAGAGATTAAATCCGTGGTCAATTCCTTGACATAGAAAACAGACTTCAAAATCAGATGTGAACCAAGGCGAACTGTTCCCTCACTCACAGCCACTCTCTTGTTCCCATCAGCCAATATAATCAGAACCGGAGCAATCTTACGCATATCAGTCAACAAATGCAGTTTTCCTGTCATATGGTGAGACGCCCCTGTATCTAAGATCCAAGAAGAGAAATTAGAACACGTACCGGTTAAAGTTTCATGTCCATGTTCATTGGTTTTGATGTCGTTCTCATCACTTTTTCCAGCATTCAAGAGCTTAACAACACCACGCCACTGATCATCTGTGAGTCCACTTACTGCATCTCGATCGCGATCAGTGATAACTCGATTAGCCCGAACAACAGAGGACAGCCCAGTCGTGACAGCATTCGCATAAGAGATTGGATTGCGAGTCTGTCCTCCATTAAACCCTGGACCAGATCGTCCTCTACCTCGACCAGATTGTCCTCGTGGTCTATCACCCCACCACTCCGGATATCCTATGATAACAAAACAGTTCTCCGGTGAGTGACCACCACGATTACAGTGTTTGCAGACAGTCTTGTTTTGAAACTTTGCAGAACCAGAATCAATCCTTGGACGAGACTGAATTGCAAACGCAGTAACATCGGGTTTTTCTTCTCTAGAGTGCCTGTTGCTCAGCATGTCCTCTTCCTGTCTTACGATGTTGTAGACTTCTTCTAGGCCAGGAAGTGGCACACGTGACGTCAAGCTAGACCGAATCGTATGAAACTGTGTTTCATCAAGACCATACAGAAATTGTTGAACCATGTCATCTTCTCTATCTTTCTCTTGTTCTGCTTCTAAATTACACACACATCTGCCACATTTGCAAGTTCGAAGAGGACGGTAGTTGTTGATATTATCCCAAATCTTGTTGAGCTTTCCATAGTATCCTTCTACAGTCATACCCTCTTGTTTACAAGTAGCAAGATCAGCCTTCATCTTCTGATTCTTTGGACCACTAGAAACTGAGAATCGTTTTCGAATGTGTTCCCAGAGATCTCTAGCCACATCACGGTGGGAGATATTCATCAAAAGCGCAGGGTCAATCGTCATCTTCATCCAAGAAACAAGCAAAGCATTAATCGTCAACCAGTCTTCAAGATCTGCAGATTCCGGCGGCGGTTGAGGAATGGAGCCGTCAAGAAACCCAAACTTCTTCCTTGAGCGCAATGCTGTCTTGAAACCACAAGCCCATTCATCGTAGTTGTTTGGCTTCAAGATCGGGTGGGAGATCACAGCTCCAGAATTATCAGTTGCCGTTAGGTCATACGGCGAAATTGTTCGCCGGACTTCATGAACGAGAGGATTCGGAGGAGCAGGCGGAGGAGCTGCAGCCATTGCTCCAGAGATAGCTTACAAACCGTTGAAATTAAGTGAAAACCCCAGAATTATGCTCTGATACCATGACAAAATCAAGAAGCAAGATATAAAGATAAGGTTTTGTCTGATTTCTCATTACGAGTGTTTTAGCTACTTATACAAAGAAGAAGAGTCGAGACCTAATGGAACAGGTAAAGGAAAAGACCAAAAGGGACAGAGACAAAACACAAACAACATTAAGCCCTTAGCTTAGTTAAATAGGAATATTAAGTAGCAATATCTTCAACAACTCTCTCCATTTAATTTTCCGATCAATAAATAATGGCGGGAAAATCAGCGGAAGAATGAATCTAGTAACTTCGAAATTTTCTCTTCTGGTGTGATCGGAAGGAGGAATCGTAAACTTGAAGATGGAAAAATGGCGATCGAACTACGAAGGTCGGAGAAGGAATCTCGGTGGAAGAAGATTCGAATTTGTTAAAGATGAGAATGTGAGTGGAATTAGGGTAAGAGAAAATTGCGGAGATCGACGACAAGAGGACGAGAGAAATAGAAAGAAGTGAGATGATTGATGAAGAAAAAGAGATGAGAAAACTTTTTGAGGAAAATCTGAGAGAGAGAGAGAAAGAAAGGGAGGAGCATAAAAAGTCGTCGCGGTGATGATGATGGAGGAGGAGAAGTGGAGACATTATTCGTCACTTAACGTCAACCTTCGTTTTTTTCCTGTTTTTTTTTTTTAATATAGTATTTTTTTAAATATATATGTATAACACAAATTATGGATCCGACACTACAAGTTTGTTTATATAAAAAAGATTGATAATCTATACATAAATAGTAAAATAATAACAATAGTGATAAGAGAAAACGGTACAAAAATGCTAAATAACGGGTTTTGAATGGTAAACCCATAAAGTTATAGTATGGGTGTACCACTTTGACAGTTACCAATCACAAAAACGATATCAAAAGCGTTATTAAAAGTTTTATTCTCAGCTTTCATGTACCATTGTTTTATACAGCTACTATTCCGTAAAAGCTTACCGCTTTAGCTAACAACTAAAATAATTGTAAAGCTTTGTGTTACCAATCGGATCCAATGTTTTTTATATCGATATTGTGAATAGTAATTATTAAAGTAAAACGTAGCCAAATTTTAGTGCATTTTGACTGATTAGTGATTTATTACATACAAACGCAATTACCAAACGCATATTACTTGCGTTTATAATTGTATGTCCATGAGATGGTAGACCGTATATTTTGTCATGTTGTAGAATAAAATATATACATGATTGCGTACTTTTTTTTATTATCAATCAATAGGTGCATTTGTATATTCAGAATCGTAACATGGGAGAGAGGAACATGGCCCGCATCATGGATATTTGTTTACTACTTAGATTATAAATGTCCAAAGAATATATATAGTGTCTAGGAATTATCATTTTAATTATTTCAATAATTATACGTTAGATTTATGTGTTTTTAAATCAGATAACTTATGACTAAAGGTTTTGTCTCATTCTCATACAATCCATGAATCAACAAAATCTCTCTCCATGTTGGTCCTTCATTATTAGTTCATTTAGGTATCATATAATTTATCATTCATGTGTTGTCGGATAGTCTCAAATTTGAGATTAAAAAAAATAAACATAGAAAATGGTTCAACCAAATTAGTTACTCCTATTACACATTTACACATGAATGCATTCCGAATAATCGAACAAAATGAAATTCATTCTTGTATTCTGATTTTTTTTTTATTGTTAAAAAAAAAAAAATCGTTGTATTCGGCGACCATCATATCAATACATGATGAGCGATGCGCGGTGTCAAACTCCGACGAGAGCGACATAAAACCTTTTTTTTGTATTTGATTATTTTTTTAAATAAACAGTAATAATCCAATAATGGTTTAGAAAAAGAATTATGACGAAAACAAAGTGCATGGGGCGAGCATGTCACGTAGACTGCCAGCGTGGAATATTCGCCGTCGGACAAGGGAGAATACAATAATCTCAAACTCACATGTTCGACGGTGGGGGTTTAATGGTAATTTTAGATAGGACACGTGGACGGCTTTGTTACTATTTTGTCTTTACGTTAGTTGGCTTGGGACCCACCCGAAATACACACGTGGAACCTTCGAGCGCAATTTTGTATCTTCCGTTTTGTCCTAACCAAAGATGAAAAATGGGTGGATTTCTCAATTCACACAGCTCGGTTTACACATCTTGTACAATTTGACTAAACCGAAATACCATATAACAGGACCGACTCGACAAACAAGGTTTCTTCTGGTTTAGCTGGAAAAGGTACTAAAAAGGCACAAGCCTGATAAAAAAAAAAGAGAGACTAAAACTTGTTTCTCTTTTCAATTCAACGAAACCGATCAAAGTCCTAATGCCAATTTCACCAGAATTAAATGCCAATTTATTCCTTGGTAATAAGGTTAAAACTGAAACATAAAGATTTTTGGGTACCAGTGAGCAAAATTATCTGGAAAAAAAACTGGAAGAGATTGACTTTCATCGTAATCATATTGTTTCTTTCTCTATCCCTCAATTGCAGAAATTGAGTTTCTTCATGACTTTGGCATATGCTGGTGGTACTAGTCCAGGCTGTCTCAATCTACGCTTTGATTTCTTAGACTGCGTCAATCAACAACAAATTCATTACTCTCAACATTTATCAATCTGACTCAGAAATCTTACACAATGAGGAAAACCGAAGAGATCCAACAATAGAGATGGTATTGTAAATACAACGTAGCCTACCATTTGTCTATCTAGCTAAACTAGTTCAATCACAATTTCTATGTTGAAGTGACGTTCACTATCACCAGAAGTCAGCTGTAAGCAATTCTAATCAGTCAGAATCCTAGTCATTTCATACTGTTCTTCCAGAGGTAGTGGCAAAAAGAATATATAAACTCAGAGATTCATATTTTCGAACAAGGAATAATGTGTTACCTTCAAATGTGCGTTGTGGCGCTTGCCCTCTTTCCAACGACGGATGGTACCATCATTTAGTGGTTTAAACCTGTCTTTGAATGACCTGAGATATAGATTCAACAAAAACTACTTATTGAGAGAGACGCACAAACTTTCCACTTCAGAAATATCTAATCATGGAATCAAAAACGTACGAATAAAACTTGATCTTGACTTTCTTGACTTTTGATGTGATTGGAGTCCTAGGTCTCCACTTCTTCTTCCATTTTGCCATTTTTTCCTTGGAAGTGATATTCCGTACTTGAACAAACTGAAGGCAGAGAAAATCAGCGTCAATAAGATAAGCAAGCCATGAGATAAAAACTGATGTTGCAAACTAGGACAAAACATAGATTTATTGTTGATGGCTATTTAAGATTATGCAACACCTATAAAACTGAAACTGGTCCAGCATATCTACAGTTTGTCTAAAACATGAGTGTACATAAGAGCTTGAGTGATATTAAACTTGCACAGTTGGTAGTGATGATATTGAAGCACCCATTTTCATCAGTTGGCTTAAAGAAGTTGAAATCAAAATGCAAGAGCTACTTAGCATTCTATAAACAAATAATCCCTTTCCCTATTTCACCTAACCCGCAATCAGAGCCAGGACGATTCTTCTTTCCCATGATCAAACAAGGGACACAAAATTCAAGAACCGTACACAATAAATCCAAACGTTCAGATTCCAAAAGAAAACATGAATGTATGTATTGAGATTGAGTAAGCTTACACTTGCAAGGTAGTGATACTGTATAATGCAAGCACTGACTTGTATCAGTTGGGTTTAAAACAAAGTACAAGAAGCTACTTAACATTCTTTGAATTAGTATTCCCTATTGTAGATTTTGTTTCAAGACCTTCACAGAACAAATCGAAAGTTTAGATTCTACAGAAGAAACTAAAACTAAGTTACCAATTCAAACTATCTAGCTATTCAGATCTTAATTTTCTCAATCAGCAGAGATATAAAGCAATTGAAGCTAAATTCCTAACCTAATCGAAACGATTTCATTTCTCATTTCACTAATCTCGCGAATCAAAAAGAAGTTAACAAATGTAACGAAAATTGCGGAAACTTACATGATGAGGAACAAAGGTAGAGCCCATGGAGCTAATATTCGACGGAGAAACTCCGGCGGCGGGAAGGAAGCTCCATTTGGTGGAATTGGCGAAAGCTAGGGTTGTTGTTAAGTGACGAGTCGGAGAAGGAGAATGGTGGATTAGACGATGAGGAGCAGCACCGGAAAAAGAGAGATTCCGATTAGAATGGAGGGAAATGGAACGTAGCTTAGTGCAAAACCTCTGCATTGTCGTCTCCAAGGGGAAGAACAATTTTCTGATTGCAAAGAGAATGAAAAGCTTTGGGGTTTTTGTGAAACGATTTTGAGTGTGTTTGGGTATTAGGGTAAGTCCATTCTTTTTACTTCTAAAATTCCAAATGAGTAAAATATTTATTGATGTTCAAGAAAGCGCTACACGTTAAACGTGATTCAACGTCTAGCGTTTAGATCGTCTAATCGGAGTTTATACAATATTAGACAGTTTATATGTTTTACGCTTAAAATATTATAAATATGATATTGTAGAAAAAATTATAGAAAACTATATATTAAAAAAATAAAAATATTAAAATCGCAAACAAAAATTGCACAAAAAAATTTCTTTAATTCATATCAAACAACATATGAACGTTTATAACCATTTATATAGAGGTAAAACATAGAAATTTTATATATGTATGCAGTTGGAAATTGGAAAAATACACTAAAACGAGATTTATGTTATTTGAGGCGGTCGAAGCGGTCATTTAGGTGTTACCTGAACGCCTAGTCGGGGTCTAGACGACCGCCTAGACCGCTTTTTAGAACACTAATATTTATCTTTTGTCACAAAATCAATAATTCAATAACTACAAACTGTTGTTTAGGCTAATTAGCTACGTAGAGAAATTTTGTTAACATATTTGCCAAAATTATTCATTTAAATGTAACAAATGTAACCAAACATGGAAGAGATGTAACAAATCACATTGAATCCAATTGACCTCAAACCATAACCTTATTGAAGAGAAGATGCGATTAAGATCTTGACAAGCAAGGGAGATGAAAGGTACCAATTTTGGATTGCAAAAATTGGAGTTTACCAACCAAAATAACCTTCAGTATGAAAGGTGAGCCACTACTGGAAAAGCTTTTTGCGTTTTTTCGTAATTCGTATACGTAAAAACATACCATTTTCGAAAAAGAGCCAAGAAGGTCGTCTTGTTGGTGCAAGTCGAGTGGACCCAAATGAGGAGTTGATGCCATGAAGGCGAAATTAGAACGTTAATACATGCTACTTGCAGAAGAATAACAGTACAAAAAAATAAGTCGTCGAAAACTTTGACCGTAAAACCGGAAATCCATTCGATCGATTTTTTCTAGAAATTCAAAGAGTTGAAAAATTAGTATAAGTAACTTGAAATCTTTTAATATCACTCATCAAATTATTCATCTATGTATTTTTAGGGTGGATCAAAACAAAATTGAACAACGGTAAAAGTAATTTTAAAACTTTGGGCCTGAGTATGTAAATAAAATTGGGCCTTTCACATTAGTAGGTAAATTAATATTTTATTTAAAAAACAACAAACAAAAACCTAAAGAAATCGTCTTGTTGAATCGCCGTTTGGATCTGGTTTTTACAGAACCATCGGAAAACCTAAAGACAGATCTGTAAAGGTTAAGTCGATCTTCATCAACTCTTCCTTGTAAGGAAAAGATCTCATACGAGGAAGAAGAAGATAACCTATAATTTTCTCTGAATGAAATCTTAAATTTCCCTGAAAAATGACGAACAGTTCGTCATCGAAGAAACAAGCTCAAGATCAGCCTGAAACCAGCGAACCCACTCTCAAATCACTCAAAACCAAGATGACTAAATCCGACGAAAAGGTGCGTCTTTTTCTTTATTCTATCGAATTCAATATAACCCAGAAGAGCAATTTCACTTATTTTGTTCTGTAACCTCTTCAATTTTTGAAATTGGTCATCTTCACCAACTTAAAAATCTCTCCTTTTTTTGGTTTAATCAGCAGAAGAAGCTTAAAGACATTGAAATAAGCGTTCCAATTGTGTATGGTAATGTTGCATTCTGGCTTGGCAAGAAGGCTAGTGAGTAAGTCTCTCTCAGAATTTAACAATTGTAAAAACAGATTATTATTTAGGAGTTTAGTTATTTTGGAATAGTGTGAAGCAAAGTTCTAAATTTCATAAGAAAAGTTAAAAATTTCCTATTATTACAATACCGTTAAAAAAAAAAGAGAGACAAGTGTACATAAATGGTCATTAAGGTTTATTGGTTGTTGTTAGGGTTTTAGTTCTTTTGAATAATGACGAAAGTTCTTATAAGAAACTTAGAAAGGTTATATTTTGACAATACCCTTGAATTAAACGTGTTTGAGAGTTCCCTTGAATTGTGTGTTTCTTTAGGTATCAATCACACAAGTGGGCAGTATATGTTCGAGGGGCAACAAATGAAGATATCAGTGTTGTAGTTAAGAAAGTGGTATTTCAGCTTCATTCTAGTTTTAATAACCCGACGAGAGTTATTGAGGAGCCTCCATTCGAGGTATCGGAATCTGGTTGGGGAGAATTCGAGATTGCGATGACATTGCATTTCCACAGTGATGTCTGCGATAAGCCATTGAGTTTGTAAGTCCCCGTCGTTAGTAGAAAATGCAAACAATTGGAAGAGTTACTTATGAGTTATTGTTGTTTTGGGTGGATACAACAGATATCATCATTTAAAGTTATACCCGGAAGATGAATCAGGTCCTTTGACAATGAAGAAGCCTGTGGTTGTGGAATCTTATGACGAGATTGTGTTTCCTGATCCTTCAGAAAGTTTTCTAGCTAGGGTTCAGAATCATCCGGCTTTGACATTTCCAAGATTACCCTCTGGTTACAACTTGCCTGCTCCTAGTATGATCTTCTTATCTAAAGCTTCTTTCATTCTTTAGTTTAAGTTGATCATTGCCTTAAAATGTCGTCTCACCCAACAAATTATATGATTAGTGCAAGTGGAGGATACCGGCAAAAAGAAGAGAGGTGATACGAAAGATCATAGTTTGGGACAATGGTTCATGAGTTTCTCTGAAGCAGATGAGTTATTACAGCTCGCGGCTGCTCGTCAACAGGTAACTTGAATTTAACTGTGTTTTCTTAATTTTGATAGTAAGTTTAGACTATTTTTGTTGGTCAATGTTTTGATGATTTTGGATTGGTTCTTTGCTGGATAGGTTCAAGCTCATATTGCGAAACTGAGGCGACAAATAAGTTTGCTAGAGGGACAGAATCAGACCGTGAAAACAGGATCAGACCTGTGAATCTGATTCTGTAGCCATCTTCCATTAAGTTGGGAGATTGGTATGTTTAACATTACTGTGTATTAGCATAGATTTCCATTTTTCTTGTATTAATAAACAACAAAAAAAAAGATTAGTTTTAATTTCTTATTATAGGCTCTCTCCTCTGTTCCAGTTTCATAAGCTCGTTTAACTTCTCTTAACTTATCGGTGACTGCAACTGCAAAAGAACTCTTCAAGATTCAACAAAGAATGCTTGCAAAATCCTCTGAGATTTCGAACCATTCCTATTACAAGATCCCCAAACAAAGAACAAGAACCTTATACGTATCCTATAATAATACACTATAACCGTTTTGTTAAACTCCTTCGTCCCTTAAAGAGCTTATTTCCACATTGTATAATGAATCAAAGCAAACAATAAATCAGTCTAGGTTAGTTTGGTATGCTGCGACTGCGAGCGTTGTAGCTCACTGATTAACATTATTGAATGGAAAAAGTGAAGCAACGGGGCTAAATTTTAAAAATGAGGAACTCTTTTGCAACACCTTCACAAGAAGAGTTTCGTCGTTAGGAATCAAGAAGAGCTAATCCGCAGAAAAATGCTTTTCGGGACTTTTTTGTCGTTAGGATCGATTGCAAAATCTAAGAATTTGATTAGAATCATCCCCAAGTCATAAATCATGCTTGCTTTTTCGGGACCTTTTAATGTTGATGCTTGATATAATACATAGTGACTACTTGAATGTTACATACTCACAAATCAAAATCAAAACCATGAATCATTTTCCCTTAGATTAGTCGTCGCTTTTGTTTCATATGAAAAAATATTCACACATATGCATACACTAAAACGTTTGATAAAATTATTAGTGCTTCTCATGATTCAACACTGCGGACCGACCGGTATCCGGTCTGTAGTAACCGGTCTTCGGATCTGGTATCCACGATGGCTTCTCTACGTTTTCTGTCACGCCTTTCTTGTCTTTTGTCTTCTTCAACTCTTCTCCTCTAATCACTTTAGCTTCTCCTTTTGAAGTTGTCACTGAGTATCCTCTTCTACGATCATAACAAAACACCATCACAATTACTGTCAATTTAATTATTAAAAATTTTAAACATAGACACCATCATGAAACGGTTTGACAATATTCAATCAAAATCTTCATAAGTCACGTACTGTATATCTCCTAAACTAATGATCATAAAATATAGATATTGATGCATATAATATTGATTTTGGGAGTGAAAAATAAAAGGATCTTACCGTGAAATTGTGTTAGAGATGAAATAAGAGAAACGTCTAGAAAGAGAAAGAGATTGAGCCATTTTTAGAATAACTTTTCTAATAATGTTAATAGAGAAGAAATTAACTTACTGATTTAGTATTACCGGAGGAGAGCTAGATATATATATATATAGCGAACATGCCAATTGTTGTTAAAAAGTATATCTTAATTTAACAATCATATTTTTTTTTTTGTCAAATTTTAACAATCATATATAGAACCAAAAGCATATACAATAAATAAAGTCAGTATCTGACGTTTTCATTCTTCCTGAGGAATAAACTTATAGAAGATTCTATGATGAGCGGAAATGTTACTCCACGATTTCGATCGTCGAATCAAGGTTAATGGAGGTGTGAACGTGTCTTGATCGGACGCGTCAGAAAAGAAAAGTTTCTAAAAGAAAAATTCAATTATGGTTAATGAACTTATGAATTGATCCCACGTTTTGCTTTATATTTCTTACAAAATTATAAGACGTGTAAAAAATCAATCAGAAGTATTATATAATCACTAATCAGTGATGGTCTTAAAAGTTATAAAAATGCGTAGTGATTTGTGACCAAATTTTTTATGGGATAAAATAAACATAGAGGATATATGTCAAAGATGTCGATGAAAAAACGAAACCACTACTTAATTGTTTTTTTTAGTATTATGGAGAATTTGGAAATCAAGAAACATGAATATATATCTTTTATAAGGGACGACTAAACCCATGAAAATATTAGATCTGCAACATATGATGTGGAAGATAAATTTTTTGTAGAGATTAGGAAAAACACACAAAATTTGAGAAACTTTTTTTCAAAATTTCATAAGAGAACATCATAAGCAATACGTTACACATCTACTTGATCTTAAGACAAACATTTAGCTCAAAACCGATGTTTCCCTGCAAAGCACATACATAAATCCCTTGCAATCACAAAGTGAACGCCATTCAAAGATTCTAGAAAAAACATTTAGGACGCATCTTAAACCTGTAACTTGAAATCTCACAAATTCTCAAAAACGTTTTTCTCTCTTGTGCTCACTGTTTCAATGTCTAAATCATTGAAGAATTTTTTATTTTTTTTTTAAATTATTCCAAAAGCTCTTCCATACAAAACTAGACATTTCCCAATTAACATGAAAATATTAACTTTTGTATATATTAAACTTCTTGCTTTCGTTGTTCCTTGCACTTGTGTTAGGAAGCTTCTTTAGTAATAATAGTTCATCTTCTCTTCGTTTTTTGTTCTTAAGCTTCTTGCTTCCATACTACTTGTAAAAATCCCCATTTTATGAATTTAAGACGGAACATAAAACACACCCAGTTCTAAAGAAAATAAAAAGTATCATTTACTCAAAAGTGTAAAAAATTAGCTTGTTAATCTGAAGACAGTTTCACATTTACTATGCTCCAATCAAAATTAGCAGTTCTCTATGCTCAAAAAAGAGAACTTAATCAACTCAACAACACCGGATGATGTATGTGTTTATATAGTATTGTCACCTAAGAAGGCGAAAACCCGTCTCTTGAAAATGCGGGCTAAATCCATGATTTCTGTATTCCTCATTCTCTGAACACTGTTTTCAGGTTGTCCAAGTAAGTTTCTTTTACGGGATAATCTTGTGGCTGCATCAACTGTTAGACTCGCCATGTCTCTGCTCTTTGTTAGTTCTTTTAGAATAGTAGCAGAGCTTGACAAGCCAGAGACTAGTCTGTTTAGTAATATCAGTATCTCTCTCATCAATAATGTCCTGCGCCAGTAAGAAAAATAGATTTTTGTAAGTCATTAGATTAAAAAAATTAGTTGTAAATCACCCGGGTGTAGAACAAACCTCGCTTTGAAGATTTCCGCTTTTGGATGAGACTCTGTTGATTCCGAGTCTATTTCCGCAACTAAAAGATGAAGTATCACCATTAAAAAGTTGGTATCTTGAGGTAGTTTATGATTTGAGAGTAGTTCATATCCAGAGTTTCCTGAAGAAGCTGCTAAGGCCAAGATCATTATTACATTCCGACATAGTTCCAGATCCTAGAATTCAAATCAACCGAAAGCTGTGTTAATAATCCAATTGCAGTAAACTACTTGACACGAGGGTTTTTTCAGTTTTCTTATTACCTCTGATGTCTTTCTGGGAGAAGTCAAACAATCTGCTAAGCCTTCAAAGATCTTACCAAATGCTTCCATAGCAAAGAGATTTACTTCACTATCGTTTTCAGTCTCTGAAGAGTTCTTTTCCTCATGGAGAGAATCAAATCTATCGTATAGTTTAGGGCCTAGATAAAGAAAATAAATAGGTTAGAGAAGAAAGAAATGCAAATTTTGCGAAGATGGTTTCATCATAAACAAAGAAATCTGATCTTCAAAGTAAGTAAATCACGTACTTACAGTTGAGTAGCAAGTAAAAAAGATGAATAGCTTCTTTCCGTACATGTAAGCCACCTTCTTTTCTTAAAAGTAATGAAATGCTCTCAAACACTTCCTTGGAGACAAAACTGGCAAATGAATAAAATTAAGTTATATGAATGCAGATGTTCATATGACCAGACAAAGAAAACAGTTTTGACTTTTTGAGTGCTTACGTTTCTCTCGCGGTATAAGCATCAGTGCTCATCACGATTATGTTCATTATCGACAATGCTTCCAGCTTCACATCCTCTTCGGTTCTTATACTAGCAATTTGATTCATCAATTCAAACAGAGAATGCCAGTTTGCATCCCAACTAATAAGGGATCATGAAAAGAAAATTATTACAATGATGATTTATGGTAAATGTAAGAATTTAGAGCAAATAAATATTGGAGAAAATTAGAAAACTAACCCCAGATAGAGAGAGTAGGTACCTGGCTTCAAATCTCTTTTCAACACCACATATATGTTCCAACAGGACATGTAGTACACGCAGAGATCTATGAACAAGAACGGCCTGCACAACAGATGAATGAATAAACTCACCAAACAAAAGGAGAATATTAAAAAGATCCAGAAAGCTACAACTTGAAGATAAGCTTTGAATTTAAATCCGACTTACAGTTTCCGCTTTACAAAGATCAAGTAGTGGTTCAACCAAGGACTTCAAATTTACAAACCCATAGCTGATCTGCAGCAGACATAAGCGGTTCAATCAGATAGTGTGGCCAATAACTTATATACCAACAAGTATAGTGTTTGAACTAAAAGCCACACCTTGGTTACTGCAGAGTATAAATGATACACTTTTTTAGATTCTAAGGCTTTAGAAGATTGTATATCTGACGAGGTTTTGGCTTCCTGTTTGTCAATTTCTTGGGGAGGCGTACTGATTTTCATAAAACTAAAGATAATCAGGAGATCTGTTGAACAAGCCAGTAGCAACTCTGAGATAAGATTTTTCCTCGGATCTTGATAATTTGAGGTGCGCCAGATATCTAGCAGTTTCTTTGAAAGGTCAGCATTATTGGCCAGATCCGCCTGAACACCAGTGGTTTTGAAGCCTGACTTAAGCCAAAGCAAAAAAATAATGAATAGAAAACCAAGCAATTTTGAAAAAAAACAATCCACATAAAAAAAAAATTCAAAAGCTTCAAACTTATTATTGCCATTATCAACATTCACGTACTTCTTTTATCATCTAACCCCATCGTAGAGTCATTTTCTCGATGATTTACTGAAGAAGTTGCAACATCTGGTTCCCTGTTTCACCAAGACTTCTTTATTAGACAACAGTTGGTGATTTGCAACAGATAATAAAAGTGCCCGCAAGCTAATGAATGGTAAATTCTGATTCTCTAAAGAGGGGATAATAAAAAGTGTGAGTAACCACTTGTACCTCCGTTACAAAACATCACAAAGAGTTTCACCTTCCAGCATTGCGATTCACTAATCAAATTTTGCAAAAATGATAAGAATGCAAAATACTGAAAATGGTTGAACCCTATCGCGATATATTCTACAAAACTAGATACATACTTAAAGGCAATGCTAATTAAGTTCTTTAGGAAAACAAGATCCGTCATTTCGCCGAACAACAAGAGAACAATATTCACTCACAAGTCTGTTCTCTTAGAAGCATGAACTGTAGAACATTGCCCTTTATTATCAGCACACAAGATTTTAGACTCCATTTCTTTGTTTTTCCCCTTTTTAAGCTGAGAACATTCTTGTTCCTGGAACAATCATAGAGATTTTCAACATTATATACATGAAAATGGAAACTTCAATGAACTGAAAACTCAAAAGATATGAATATACCACATCCAGCAATTGCTTCGAGACACGTTCCAGCTCCTTCTGTTTATCACATACCACAAAGAACAATATGAGAAACTACATCTTTGTGATAACAGAGACGTAATAAGAAAACGAAACCCTAAAACCTTTAAGCGATCAATTTCGAGATCTTTCTCACTATCACAGCGACGATTCGAAGAAGTCGGAGAGATTGGTTTAGCAGCAGTAACCGTAGAGTTAGAGTAATCCATTAACGCGTCATTGAAACCGCCTACTCTTTGAGAGAGTTCTCTCGGCGGAGAATAGCTGAAGAAAGGATCACGAACTTGAATTTGGTTCCGCTTTTGTCCCGCGGAGGATTGTAACTGCATAGGGTGAGATACAGTCGATGAAATCATCGTCGTCGTCGTCATCTCCGATACCGGAGGAGCCGGTACAAACGTTGGAAGAGACGGAGGAGGTAGGGGGCGCTTCTTGGCTTCTATGCTGGCCACGATAATATCCACGGCTTTGACAAAATCGGCATCTTCATCAAAATCGTCGTTGTTTGCCATCGATCTCTCTCTCTCTCTCTCCCTGAAAGCTCCAGGAGTGGAGTGGGAAAAGAGGAGAAATCGAAATATCCATTTAGGAATGACCCGACCCGAGAAAATATGAAATCCGGAACCAGTGTGATTTGAAAAGTGAGCTAATCCGGTTATATGATGAAAACCCGAATTGAACCTAGAACCGGCTTTCTAAACCAGAAAAAGACTTTCGACCCAACCGGCTTGCGTATACTTCATATTATTATTATTTTGGTTAAAACTTAATATATACAAAATAAAAACTCATTTTTCAATTTGTTTTGATATCTTTATTTTTTTTTAATCAAAAATTTGGTTTGATATCTTTTGAACTACGAAATGATCTTAATAAATAGTTTCATTTTTTCCTTAACCTTTTTTTTTCTCAAAATAAACCTATAATTGAAATTACTTTTTTTCCTATTAATTATTTTAGATTTGCAGTATTTAGTTATTATCAGCTGTAAAAAAAAAATTCATCGTAAAACATAAACTGAAACTATAATTTTTTTTATTTTTTTAGTAGTCAAATCGCATTGATCTGTAAATTAATTTATTTTTGAACAAACTTCCGGTTCGTTTTCTGTTCCGGTTTTCAAAACATCGTCCGGTCATACCGAATCCTAAATTACAAATCCACCTTACCTATAGTTTTCAATTACATAAAACATCCCTGAAAACTCATAAATTTAGACTTTGGCCCCGGTAGTTTAATTTTCTTTTAAAATTAATGGATTATCTGATTAGCAAAAAGAGGAAGAGAAAAGGGTTTTTAGGATTCTTCTTTTAACGCAGAGCTTGAAATATATAAAAAAGATCGAGAGAGAATTTGCAAAACTCGTTTCTTCCTTCCATCATCGTCTTCGTCTCTGCTTCCGCCATGGCTGCTCTTCAATACTTGGAATCTCTGAAAAATGCGCATCCAGAGCTCGGTGAATGGTACAATTCCCTTGCAGATCTGTATCAGAAAAAGCTCTGGCATCAACTCACCCTTAAGCTCGAACAGTTCATCGCTCTCGCTGTCTTTCAGGTCCTTTTGCTTCTCCTCCGTAGCAGTGATACGTTTCCATATCTATCCAGGTTTAGTAGTGGTCCTTAAGGATTTAGGGTTCATAGATCTCGAGAAATTTCGTAGAATCGGTGTGTCTACTTCCGAGTAACAGAAGTTAGAGATCTGATTTGGAATATGATAGGGTTTTTTACGAGTTAGGGTCTTGGAAGAAATTTAGGTTTTAGGGTTTATAGATTTACTAAAATTCGTGAGTTTTCATAGTTTTGTTATCGATCAATTTCGATTGCTTCCAAGTTCTTGTGATTGTGTCCTTGTTTTAATGTAAATATTTGATTTCAGGCTGGTGATGCTTTAATTCAGTTCTATCACAATTTCATCACTGACTTTGAGACGAAGATCAATCTTCTGAAGCTTGCGCATTTTGCTGTGGTGGTCTCTCGACAGTACTCTGAGAAAGAAGCTGCAGTTAGCTATCTTGAAAGTGTGATTGAGAAACTTAGAGCTACTAAAGAGCCTCGGATAACTGAACCGATCATTTATATTGAAACACAAAAAGCTCTGTTCAAGCTTGAGCAAGGTGATCAGAAGGAGTGCAAGAAAATCTTGGACGATGGAAAGAGCTCTCTTGATAGTATGACTGACATTGATCCATCGGTCTATGCCAACTTCTATTGGGTGTCTTCTCAGTACCATAAGTCCCGTCAAGAATTTTCTGATTTCTACAAAAGTGCTCTACTTTATCTTGCATACACGTCTGTGGAGGACCTCTCAGAATCGTTTAAGCTGGTATGCCCCTGTAATTTTATGTATCTTGTTCTAATGTTTTGTTTACAAAGTTTCCTGCTAGCGATAGTGGATAAGAATTAAGAAATTTGGTGAAGTTTAGAGGAAACCGGAGAAAAAAGTTGCTAACTACTGTAGCTTCCCTAGAGTCACCGATCAAATTGCTAATGTCAGATCATATCTTTTATCTTTCAGGATTTGGCTTTCGATCTGTCACTTTCGGCTCTACTTGGGGAGAACATCTATAACTTTGGGGAACTGTTAGCCCATCCCATTGTAAGTTTTCCTTCATCCTCAACATAAGCTACTGTAATATTTTCCTAAGGTTTCTTGTTGATCTTTCACTCCTTGGATTTTACGATACTGTTTGTGAATGGAGACAGCTTCTAGCTCTCATTTTATAGTTTTGTTTAGAATGTAGATGGTTCTCTTACATGTAGCATTTCTCTGATGACAGTTGAAAAGTCTCCTTGGAACAAATGTGGAATGGCTCTACCACATTCTACAGGCATTCAATCATGGTGATTTAGTTCAATATCAAGAACTATGCCGTGTGCACAACGCATCCTTGATTGCGCAACCAGCACTGGTTGAGAACGAGAAGAAGCTTTTGGAAAAGATCAACATTCTCTGCCTTATCGAGATCATCTTCAGGTAAACTTCTCTTTAGGCAACTGTACCTCACGCCGTTTCAATTGAATAAATAAAATCATGTGCTAATACACTTGATTTTAATCCTTACTTCAGCCGACCTGCTGAAGATAGAACCATTCCTTTGAGTATCATCGCTGAGCGTACTAAACTTTCCATTGAAGATGTTGAGCACCTTCTCATGAAGAGCCTTTCTGTAAGTATTAGTATCTCCTTGCATCTTTCTCGGTTGTTTATTTTAGTACCCCAAAATCTGCAGCAACCAGTTTGAAATCTGTTGTGGCCAAGGAAAGAGTTTTGTCGAGTGACCAACGTAATGATACGGAACTACCTGTCATTTGATTAAGAAACATCACCATATGCTTAGTGCCTCTAGGTTTATGTATCTGCATTTGTCTTGTTATTGGGTAATTTTGTGAGAGAAGTCAAATGATCTTGACTGGTTTTGTTCCTGACTTAGACATAGAATGATTGTGTATGCTTACAAATCTATAGAATCTTAACTGGAAAATGAATGATGCAGGTGCATCTAATTGAGGGCATCATAGACCAAGTGAATGGAACAGTTTACGTCTCATGGGCGCAACCGAGAGTACTAGGGATTCCACAGATCAAGGCTTTGAGGGATCAATTGGACAGTTGGGTTGACAAAGTTCACACCACTTTGCTATCTGTTGAAGCCGAGACACCAGATCTTGTTGCCGCATAAGAAAGAAAAAAACCACCTCTTCTTCCTCTTCCTCCTTTTGAAGCTACTGAATGTAACTCTTCTCTGGGAAAAAGCTTTTTATTTCAGTGCTAGAAATTTCAATTACTTTTGAACCTTTTAGCTCCCTTAAGGATGGATTTCTTCTCATTCCATTTCAATATGTCCGAAATTTAAGTTCTAAATTTTGACTTTTAAAATTCATTAAACAATACATGCATGTCCTTCACAATCGGTCATTTATTCCATAACTAACATGTCCTTCTCTGAAAACTTGGGCTGGGAGCCTGGTAGTGGGCTTTACTGGGCTTATGGCCCATTACTTGTGGTTGACTCACATCATCTTCACTGTTGATTTGAGTCTAAAATTAGGGGTTTAAGCTTTCCTCTCTAAAATTAGGGTTTTGTGTGTGATTTACGCTTTCTCTCTCTCTCTCAACGATTGTTGATTTAACCAAAAACTATGGATTCGCGTGGCTTCCGTCACTCGTTTCCGATGACGTCACTTCCCGATGATATCATCATGGACATCATAGCGCGTGTACCAAGATCATATTACCCAACAATCTCTCTCATTTCCAGACGTTTCCGATCAATCATAGCGTCCCCTGAATTATACACAAGACGATCCTTGTTACGTTGCACCGAACACTGTCTCTATGCACTCATCTATAACCCTAAAAACGGTCATTACCATTGGTACATTCTCCGTCGCCATAAAGGCTTTATCCTTATCCCTTCTCTTCCTATTATGCATACCCATGGAAGCTCTGTTGCTTTAGGTTCGAAGATTTACGTTTTAGATGGTGTTTATAGTAATGGTGTGACTTCCAGTGTGTTAACCATCGACTGTACTTCTAATACAGTTCAGCCTTCCTTCAACATTCCTAAGGCTATGGGTGAGACTGTCGCAGGTATCATCGATGGGAAGATTTACGTACTAGGAGAGTGTGGTTTGTCGAAGCGGGTTATGGTTTTGAATACTGAGAAACAAATGTGGGAGACTGAGGTGACGAAGCCGCCGGGTTTGAAGATTGGTCAATTGTGGTCTGGTTGTGTGGTGATGGAGGGTAAGATTTACATGAGGGATTTAGATAATAGTTTTGTTTATGTGCCAAAGGAGAAGAAATGGGAAATGGAGGAGATGTTGAATTCTCATAAGTGGCAATATGCATGTGTTCTTGACGATGTATTGTATTACTACGATTGTCTCGCGAACAGATTAAGAGCGTATGATACAAAGCGTAAGGTTTGGGTAGTGGTGAAAGGTGGGGAAAGATTGTTGCCTGAGACGAGTTGGCTGAGACTGCCGACCATTTCAAGGTGGGCATATACTATGAGTTGCGGTGAGAAACTGGCTGTGTTCTTTCCTAAACTAGACATGATATACTCAACCAAGATTTGGTGTGCGGAGATCGCACTTGAAAGACGCCAAGGAGGAGAGATTTGGGGTAAATTTGAGTGGTGTGGTGCTGTTATGGATAGTGATCTGCTCTTTGTGAGATGTTTAGATGTTATGGTTTGATGCACAAAAACTATATTTGCTCTTTCCTAAAGGAGTAGCCGGGGCCGGGGCGAAAACAATAGAGGTTTGGTATGTGGAGATTGCACTCGAAAGACGGCAAGGAGGAGAGATTTCGAGTGAAGTCGAGTGGTGTGATGTTCTCATTGATGGTTTGTTTTCTCTTTCTTAGCTATTGTGGTTTGATGCACAAACTCTCCCATTTACGCATTCATATAACTTGTCATTTGTTTTCTTTTCATGATCCTAAATTTCATGTTGTGGTAGGAAGATTGTTGATTTAAAAGTGAATGTATTTGCTTTAATCTTGGTTTTGTGCATTGAGAGTTTAAGAAGCAAATGTGGACAAACATTCTGCCATGTCATCTCTCCTTATAATTTGTACAACATTTAGTGTATGAAAATGAAATTATTGTACATAGTTAGGCATTCATATAAATAAATCAGATACCAACAATATAATAATTCAAATAGAAAGTCCAATATTTAAATGAATTTAAATATATTTGTCAACAAGCTTAATAAGAAAAAAAATGTACTACTATTTATGGATTTATTTATTCAACAGAACTCATAATTATAAGAATCCCGAGAAGAACAGTTGTGATCAAAATGGCAGAAACCACATGGCCATGAATCGTCTTGTCTGTACGATGATTCACTATTTTCTTATAAAATGTTGATTCTACATTATTGTCAGCATTTTTTGGCCTTTTTGAATAATGAAAGTGAATTTAAAACAATATGCAAACCTTAAATGTTCAACATACATATGGAATCAACTTGCGGGAACGAATATGTCGCCCTTTACAGTAAGAAATAATTAATTAAGTTTGACTTATCATATAGTCTTTTTTTTTAAAAAAAGACTTATCATATAGTCTATAAATCAAAAAAGGAAAAAGTTATTTAGTCTACTTTCATATATAACGTATACAATTCCTTCTTCTTTTTTTCTTTAGAAAGACCAATTCCAGAGACATGTTAATATATACTTATATAGAGATAGAGAAAAATATGTCACAATTGTTTTGCAATTAGACAATTCTTACAAACTCGGATCATAATTTTGAATATTTGAAACAATCTACCAATCGTTCGAGTTTATCACGTGCCCGTGATATGTAAAATATATCTAATGCATTGTCAAATTGAGGAAACTACAACAAATATTCATGTAGTCGATGCCGTTTATATTAGCAAGTGAGACCATATACATCCGGCTCACGTTAGCAAGAATGCGAACAAAGACAAAATCCATAAGCCAAGAAACCAATACTTCACAAGCAAACCCAAAACGCAATTTAAGTGTTTAAGCTAAACATTACTCCCTCCGTATGAGATTAATTGTCATTTTAGTCAAATTTTTTAGTTTTTAAATACTTGTCGTTTTGACTTTTTTAAGTAGCTTTTGCTTTATAATACCCAAATTACCCTTAATGAAACACAACTAACTCTAATAAAGGGAAAGCAATTTTGTAATTTGTCATTTTTTTTTAGGATAGAATTGTAATTTGTCATGTTTCCTTAATTTAACTAATTACAGTTAAAACGACATCTAATTAAATACGGAGGGAGTATATTTTAGGCTTTCTTCATCTCAAGTAACCAAATAAATACAGTTGAATTAGATACAACAAGACATCGGGGATTATTGAGAGAATCGGAGATCAACGATCGAACTCAATAGGGATTTATCCAACATGTACACACCCAAACGGGAAAAAAAAACTCCCAAACAGTGGATAAAAAAAACTAAAAAAAGAAAGAAACTCCCAACACTAAACCGGTCAATTAATGAAAATAAAACAAATTGAACCGGCCGGTTAAGTAAATCAAGCTTCTAAAAAACCGGTCATCCTAAGAACGGAGTTCCGGTGACGGCTCAAGTCTCTTCCTTTTAAAGTACAAACGGAAAACGCTATTTGCTCTTTCATTCGTCTTTCGATTATTACATGTGGAGGAGTCTTATCTTCTTCCTCCTCCTCCGTCGTGTCCCATTCCGAAAATCGGAAATTATTCGTCGAAATTCTCACCGGTGTTGTCTTCTCCGCCGCCTCCCGCCATCTTATACTCTTCTTCTCGTCGTTTCTTGTGTTAAAGAGTTTAGTTTTCTGGATTTTGGATTGGTCGGAAAATATAATATCTGATTCTTGAAATTCTTCCGACATTATTGTAATATCAAAAAATGTATATTTTTCGAGAAAACTAGAGAGTGTTAAAGAGAGATGATATGATCGATGAGGATGGAGAAGAAAAGATAACAATGAGGAAAAATGAAATATATAGACCAATTGAGACACATATGTGGCAATAGAGCATCGTATGTCTTATATACACGTAAGACTCACGTATAAAAATGTAAATGTAAAAAAAAAAAAAAAAAAAAAAATGTAAATGTATATACTTGTACATGTGTTTGTATGTATACGTGTACGTATAAGCAAATCTAGTATTTGCATATGATGATGTCATTAGGATATCTTTGGGTGAAATACGTGGTAGCTTCATCTGATTCTTTCATTCTTTGTCATCACTCAAGTTTTCATTGCCGTGTATAATTAATTATTTTGATTTTAGTCATTAATTAGTTATTAATGATTTCCATTGTGTTTGAATTTTAAAAGGAAACTATCCTAAATTTACACTTTCTTTTACCATGAATAAATCATCATACATTGTAGAATGACTACAACATGAATTACTATTTGATTCATATTAGGTTATTTACGAACGAAAAAGAAAAATAAAATTGTAGAATGACTAAACATGAATTAATTTTTTAATTCAATTTTGTGATTATTGATCCATGTAAGTATGTACGTAACTATTCTGCTCATCTTATTGAAATTACCAATTGAGAATCTTAATTATTAATGAAGATCTGATCATCTGATTAATTGAGTATCTCCAACAACAAAAAGTCACAATGATTAAGGAATAAGCTAGGTCGGTGAAACGCAACCAGAGCGGCGCGTCCGGAGGAAACGCATTACGCGTTTTCAATCTCAACGTCACGCGTGTACGCGGTTACACGCTTAAATCCAATTCCATCCACTCATATCCATACACGTGTATTATTACAACCTTAGGGCTCTTCAGTGCCACGTTTTTGTTTTTGTCCAACACAACACAACACAACACAACACAACACAAGAGTCCCTTTCTTATGCGTTTACGTGGCGTCGTTCGCTAACGGCATATATTCTTTTATCTCATGAAACAGACGAATTGCGAGGCAAATTTGGGAAGTCGTAACACGACATGTTGAAGATTAAAACAAGTTTCTTGGAATGTTGTAGAACTATATATATCTATATATATATATATATATATATATAGATCATTTTTGGCAGGTTTAGTGTTTCAAGAAATAAAATGTACATTTGTATTCAAAATATAACACGAGAGGTCGAGAGCTAGATAATGATTAGAGAGTTTTATTTCTTTCTTTCAATTACCCCAATAATGATTAGAAACGACTGATCACACCCTAGTAAAATTCGAAAATACTAAAACCACCCATAGAAAAAAAGTATCAAACTAAGGAAACAGCAATTGGACTCCTCACAACATGAAGTCCATCGGTCCAACTAAACCATCCAAACCGATATCGATCCCTCCGAGCCTCACCTGTAAACTCGTATCTCTGTGTCGTGAAAATGATGTTAAACCGCTTCTTCTGACCAATCCGATCAAAGACCAAAACATTTGGTTCAGCGTTAACAATGACACCATACGGCGGTTGGGCGTTGAAGACATATACGCTTGATGAATTACCCGATCGTCCAACACATGTGACCGTCCTCGTAACGGTCACTGTTCCAGCGAGATATGGAATTGAGATTGACGGGTAATTCAGGTTATAACCGGGAGGGATTCGACTAGGACATTTGAATGTCGGGTCAAGATTGGTTAAACCAACAGAACAGCAGTATAGAAGGTAAGATTGGTATGATGCATCGTAGACTAAACCGGGAGATGCAGCTTTTGTTGGTCTAAAATGTCCTGACCCAAGCGCAAATGGGTTTGCGGGTGAACCATCATAGTCTTGGATTGGTTCATTATCCTCGTTGGTCATCGAAGCTACACAAAAAAGGTTCATTGGTTTAGTAATAATCTGTGCGGGACCGAAATCGTACCGAAAAATCTGATTATTTTGAACCAACTAAATAACCGAAAGTTTTTGTTACCAGTGGTCATGAGGGCAGATCTTATAGCAGCACTACTCCATGAAGGATGCATGCTTTTGAGAAGGGCAATTGCACCAGCAACATGAGGACAAGACATAGAAGTTCCTGAGTCGAGATTATAACCTAAAAATCGTCGGTCTATCGAATCTTTGCTCGCTGAATCCGCCCCACTCCACGCGGCTAATATATTCAGTCCTGGCGCAATAATATCCGGCTGTAAAAAACCAACAAAAAGGGTTATGTGTTGAGTTGAAAAAAAAGATTTGAAGTCACAAGAACAAAAGAGTTTACCTTTAGAATGTTAGCATCTACCCAATTTGGGCCTCTACTAGAAAAACTAGTCATAAAAGGAGCCGGTTTGTATGGGTAAACCGAATCTTTCGGTTGGTTTCGGTAAAGTACTGTTTCTGCCGGTTTAATGAAAGCAACCGGTTTATAAGTATTGTAGATGTAATCGAGAATGCTATCGACCGTGGATGAGAAAACCAAAGCAGTTGGTACGAAATGAGACTCAACGTCGAATGCATCGTTATTCCGAGAATTTGCTAAAATCATACCAACTCCTCCGGCTCGTTTTACCTCAAGACCTTTACCAATTGTTGAACCTGAACCGAAACCTCTCAAACATAATACCACTTTACCTCTCACAAGATCCGGTGAAAGTGAATTCGGTAAACATAGCCTTGATCATCACACCAAAAAAAGATTATTTAAGCCAAATACTAAAATTTTGTAACAAAAGTAAAAACTTTTTTTTTTTTATCTAACATTAACATCATCATTCACCCTTTGATAAAGAAGGTAAAAACTTACAATGCGTTGTTCCTTGAAACGCCGGGAAGAACCACGTCAGGAGCGTAGACTAGAGGAGCAAAATTGTCCATCTTTAATGTTGTTAATGAGTCCGACTAGAAAACAAAAACCTTCATGATATTAACTTATATAATATCATGAAAACACATACAATACTAATTAATAGAACTATGTTTATATCAAAACTAAAAAAACAATATTGAATGAATAGTCTAAGGGGGTGTTATTGGTTTGGGATTTAGAAAGACTTTTAGTGACTTGATAATAAAGGATTTTAAAAGATTGTTAAAAAGTTTTATTAAAAGTTTTATACTATCAAGATTTATTTTCCAAATCTTGTAAAGTCTTTAAATCCCAAATCATCAAGATTTATTTTCCAAACTTTTCCTACAAAATATTTCCAAAATCTTGTCCAATTTTTATTAACGTCTAGTGACCATCTTCTATCTTCTATATAACATGTTCTGTGTAGGCCTGGTTTTCTTCTATATACTAGGTTGTTTATCAGAGTTACAGAGGTACGCTTCTTCTATCATAATACTCGCTTATGAATTTCGTGTGTCGATCGTTAGATTCTTGTATGTTCATATAATATTTAATTGTTTTCATTGTGTTTGGATCTTTTGATTCTCTAGCACCGTATAAAGATGAGCTTCTGATTCCTTGTGAGTCGACTTGAGAAAAAGTTTGAAGTTGGTGCACTTCAGCTTCGTCGCTCTGTTCTTCGGACTTGGTAGATTGGTCATAACTTTCAGACCGTGACAGCAAATCACGTTCCGCTTTTTCCTGTAGCTTCGTATATCTCTCTACTATTTTTCAACAAAGTTTCATATTTTTCTGGGTTGTTTTGATAACCCTTTCAGTCTTTGAACCAGAACAGTCTGTTCTGTTATCCTTCTTCTTCTTTTTTGGTTTTCTTGTTTTTTGTCTTTGTCTTTGTCATCTATTTGTCCACCGCTTCATCCTCTTGAATATTCGCAATTTGGTCCATTCATTCACCAATGAAACACAAACCCAACAAATAGAAAACTGTTTATTAAGCGAAGACAAATAGATGACCAAGACAAAGACAAAAAACACAAACAGATCATATCATCTCATAAACAGATGTCTTTGTCTCCTCCATTCCCCAATTTTGGAACTTGAAATTGCTGGAGAACAGGAGAAGCAGCGACGGAGACGATTCCGGTGTCAAAGATTGCTGACACATACAAAGTCATGGACTCTATTCACAATCTCTCTATTTTATGGGGGAGTTTTCATGACTTTTTTTATGAAGAAAATTATATAAAATCCTAAACCAATAACATAATATTTTAATTTATCAACAATCCAAGATTCTTTTGTTTTAATTGAATAACACAAAACTTTTAATGACTCTATAAAACTCTTAATCCAATAACACTAGATTTATAAAGATTTTAGATTACTTTTTATAAATCTCAAACCAATAACACCAAATTGTAATAGAGTTTTTAAAAGTCTTGATTGAATAACAACATATTCTACATAACTTTTAAACTCATTAAAAGTCTTTCTAAATCCCAAACCAATAACACCCCCTAAATCTATACCCGAGACTCTAACATATAATCATAAAGAACTCTAAAATAAACCTCAAAACTCTCAAGCTAAACCATAACTCAAAATGCATATATAACATAGTACCCTATAAATCTAATGTTGATTTATGCTTCCATGTTTTATTTTTTTGCCATGGGACCATTTATTTAGGTCTATAATCTTCGATTGTAAATCTAAACTGTTTTCATTTTTAATGAAATATTTACCTTCTCAGCAAAAAAAATAAAATATATAGTACCCTATTTACGTACCAAATTTAAAATAGTCATAATTCACAAATTTCCCTAGTAATAATTTAGCGAGGGGAAAGATACTAGTTAACATTTCAAACTACATGTCTTCGTCAGATTATTTTTGGATTCTAACCACAGTTGTCCTTGTAATGTATATGGTTTAATAAATTGTAACGTTTTTTTTTTGGTAGGAATAAATTGTAACGTTTTAATGTTAGGTTTATTACCTCGAATATATAGCCATCACCAAGTTCAAGACGGCCAACGAAAAACCGATCAAGACTACTAGCTCCCACGGTAATAATCCACGGAGCTGGATTCGACAGAGTTTCCCCAGCCGGTCCATCATTTCCAGCGCTAGCCGCAACCACAATATCTCTTTTAACCGCGTGTAACGCTCCGATCGCGATTCCATCCTCCAAATACGTATGAAGTTCAACCGCTCCAATAGAAATACTGATAACATTGACACCATCAGCAATCGCATCGTCAAACGCAGCCAACATATCTTCATCAAAACAAGTGTTTGTGGCGTATTTTTCCGTGTTTGGAATCGCCCAACAAGCTTTGTAAACGGCAAGACGAGCCAATGAGGCGCCGCCTGAAGCCGTGCCCATAGCAATACCGCCGAGTGCAGAAACACCGTTTACTCGGCGGCCAACGGCCGTTGAAGCTGTATGGGAACCATGTCCATCAGCGTCTCGTGGAGACAAGAAGTCTCTGTTAGCTTCGGCGTTGAACGGTCCGTAATATCTCTCGTACCCTCTTGCGTAGTACCTTGCTCCGATAATTTTCCTGTGATTATTGATTAAGTACGTTTAAATCGAAAATGATGATAAGCATTACCAGAGCCGTACCTGACCACATTACCATGAAACATTGCAATGGAGCCCCATTTTTGAGGGGCCCCACATAATGTTTTTTTTTAATATATATGTATACTAATTATTGTATATAGATCCTAAAATATTGTGTGTTGCCAAAAAAAATTATAATTATTATATATATTTGAATGATAAAAAAAAGTAAGCTATTTTTCTCTACAAATTAAGATATTTCCATAATCTAATAAGAGAAAATCTTTGAAATTCTAATACAATCAAAAGTTTTGCTTAAACTAGTTATTTTTATTATGATTTTTTTTATTCTAATGAAACTTTGATACTATTTTTTTCTTAATCCGTATGGGACCCCCACTTTCGTTGGTCCGGCTCTGAGCATTACTTATAATAACCATTTCTAAAATGCTTTCTAGTCTAAAATTAATAATCGTAATTTATTATTTTGTATCAAACGAAAGTATTGCCCACATTAGGAGACTATTTAATTCCTTAACTTAAGAGTTTCTCTAAGATTTATATGATATTTGTGGAAAATGTGAGTGTGAAATTTTCTCAGGCATATATATCATATATATATATATATACAATATGTATGTACTAGTGTACATATATTTCGACTAATTTCAATCAAAAAAATTGTAAGTAATTTGATCAAATATGAGTGATCCTCATGAAAAAGTGGCTTCTTGACATATTTGGTGAAAATGTTCATGTTGAAAGCAAAAAACTAAGGATAATTAGATATGTAGCCGAGCTCATGATAAGGACATTGTATATTATATATCTTTTAAAATTAATGAAGATATATCTTTATTAAAGAAAACAAAACAAGTTTTTATTACCGATTACAGTGGGAAGAGTTGAAGGCAACACCGGTTTGGCAGATTCCTTTCCAAGATTCTGGAATTGGTCCCATTCCTTTGTCATCGAAACTCCTTGATTCTGGCCACACCCCTTTTATCTCCCCAAATATAAACAAATTATTTTCCAATTATATACCGTATATTCAACAAACTAAATATTTTAAAAATTTTGGTAACCGAATTTATATGTTTTTGGTTAAGATAAAACAAAAAAGTAGGTACACTAGTTATTCAAAAGGGTTCACAAACATAAAGTATGGACAATAAACTTCTTAGAAAACTTACCACCATCGATAACACCAACTATGACCCCATCGCCGTGTTTTGCATTCTTCAAGAACTTTCTTCCGACCCGAAACCGGTCATTCACATCATATTTGTGACGCGGGGCATCACCGTCACTACGATAATCTTCGCCTTCTTCCTCCTCTAACCCTACAAATTCCCATGATCTTGTCGTATGGATCTTATACTTTCTCGGATCGCTCTTGAATACCGATACAACTCCTTTGAGTTCTATAACAACAAAAATGAAAAAAAAAAATGGTTTTAGCTAGTACAATTTTTCAGTCATTAGCAAAATGTATACTTAGTTTCAGTCGAAAGTTTTAGTTTTAAGGGTTTTACGTACCTTTGAGTCTAGAGGCTTGGTCCAGTGTTAGCTCAGCCGCGAAGCCATTGATGCTATGCTTGTAGCTATACAATAGCGAAGATTTGGCATCTTCTTCGGATTCTTTAACAGATTGAAGATAAGAGTGATGATGAGCTTCAATTTCATGAAAGGCTTTATCACCTTTATGTTCTCCAAAATAAACAATATACACCTACAAAAACCAAAAAAAAAGAATTAATGTGAGGAATTAAGAAACTATGAATTTGAATATTTAAATTGGAAATGATATGGGATTTGAACACCTTATGGTAACAAATCAATGCATGAAATTGATATTCTCTGCAAATTAAAATGTTGAACAGATAAATTAAAAAAAAATAACAGAAATGAACCTGTTTCTCTTTAGTGCATGAAGCTAAGAGAGGAAGGAGAAAGAGAAGAAGGGATAGAGAAATTCGTTTCATGGCCTTAGTCTATTTGTTTGTTTTGGTTTGGCGAGATGTTATAACCCTAATGCTTTATAGGTGTTTGAATATTGGCTATTTACATTCGATAAAGAGCATCAAATTTAAAATGGTCCAACCAAATTATTGAAGTTTTTTTTTTTTTTTGAAGATTTATGCTAGTCTAGATAAATAAATTTATCAAATTGATATTCACCGATTTCTTTGAAAACAGATAATTTCATCGTATTCACATTAGCTTGGGTGGGATACATGAGTATGAGTATAAGAATATTCTACACATTTTGGTATATTATTTAACAAGATAAAAGAAAAATAAGGGAATCGAAGATCTTAGATAATTTGTTACAATGCAGTAAAAAAAAAAAGAAGACGATAATTTGTTACGAGAATATACGGATTTGTTACAATGCTTCATCATCATATGAAAAAGTATATAAAATGCAAAACAAATATTGTGTTTTTTTTCTTCTTTTCAAAATAGTCTATTTTATTAAAGATTTCAATATTGTACTTTTTAGAATTTTAAAAATAGAAATGCTGTAAAATTCTTCTTTGTCGACAAATGCTTTTTCGCAATAAAGTAATAAATCTTTTTGTTAGCGTACTCAAAGTGAATACATTAGAAACACAAAATTTTCTGCTAAAATGTATCCAAATTGTTGAGGAAATTCATCACTATTTCTTGGCATTTTTTATATAGATTTATTTAGGTTGTTAATATTACAAGCATACATAGTGGTCGGGCTTCTTGTTTAACTCAAACCAGGCCCATGAGTCCATCACTCCAATAACTGCAATTGTTGATACGTGATTTCTTCTACCATCTTCACAAGTAACAACGATTACATAAGAAGTCTATAGAGTGATCAGAAAAAGAATTTCTATTTCTTTCACTTTGACCACTATAATATCCAAACCGACTAATAAAACCACCCCAAAAGCAAACAACAATCAAGCTAAGGAAACAGCAATAGGACTCCTCACAACATGGACTTTATCTGTCCAACTAAACCATCCAAATTGGTATTGACCCTTTACAGTCACATTCATCACCTGGTTCTTTAGTGGTTTAATAACGATTTTAAACCGCTGCTTCTGACCAATCCGGTTAAAGAACAACACATTCGGTATCGCCTTAACCGAAACACCTGATGGCGGTTTAGAGCTGAATAAGTATGTACTTGTTGAGTTACCATTTCCAACATTTGTAACCGTTCTTTTAACAGTCACCGTCCTGTTTAGATTCGGGACCGCGATTGACGGGTAATTGTGATTATAACCGGGCGGAATTTTACTAGGACATTTGAATGTCGGGTCAATATTGGTGATATTAACCGAGCAGCCATAGAGAAGGTAAGCTCGGTATGATGCATCGTAGACTAAACCGGGATCTGCAGCTTTAGTTGGTCTGAAATGTCCTGACCCAAATGCAAATGGGTTTGCGGGTAAACCAGTAGCGTCTTGGATCGGTTTCTTCTTGTCGTTAGTCATCCAAGCTAACCAAAAAAAAAACAGAAATTTAAATTAAAATATCCAAAAGACTATATATCTAAAAGATTTTGGTTTAGCTAAACCAAACCAACGAAATAACCATGAATTTTTTTGTTTACCAGTGGTCATAAGAGCAGATCTTATAGCAGCACTACTCCATTTGGGATGAATGGCTTTGAGAAGAGCAATTGCACCAGCGACATGAGGACAAGACATTGAAGTACCTGAGTAGATGTTATAATCTGCAACTCTTTGATCTACTGACATTTTGCTCGGTGAATCTGCGCCGCTCCATGCAGCCAGTATGTTCAGTCCGGGTGCGGTTATATCCGGCTGTTGAAACCGCAAAAAAATCAAACCGGTTAATTTTGGTTATGAGTCATTTTGGTTTTGTTTTGAAGTTGTTACCTTTAGAATGTTGGGATCTATAACGTTTGGGCCACGGCTAGAAAACCCGGTCATGGAAGGAGCTGCTTGGTATTTGTAAACCGTTTTCCCCGGTTTAATAAATGCCATCGGATTTTTATCGGTTTTAATGTACTCTAGAATTTTATCGACCACTGTTGGGGTAACCCCGGCAGTCGGAACAAAGTGAGAATCCGTCGGAATTTCATTGCCGTTAGCCGCGACATTTCCGAGAATCATACCAGCTCCTCCAGCTCGTTTTACCTCTATACCTTTACCGATTCTTGTACCGGCTCCTCTTAAACACAAGACCACTTTACCAGTCACAAGCTCCGGTTTTAGTGAATTTGGTAAACATTGCCTTCACAAAAGAAAAAGAAAATCGTTAAGTCAAATATCAAATTAAAAAAGTTTAATTATCAAAATTAGTTAGTGGTCAAATCTTACGATGAATCGTTCAATGCAATGCCGGGAACAACCACGTTAGCAGCGTAAACAAGAGGGGCAAATTTGTCCATTTTAAATGCCGTTATCGAATCCGTCTAAATAACACAAAATAAAACTATATATTATACACAAAAATGTAACATATAATTAAATTTTGTCTCATAAGTCATGTGGACTAGTTACCTTGATTGTATAGCCATTGCCAAGAACAAGACCGCCGATAAAAACACGATCAAGAGTACTAGCTCCGACGGTTATAATCCACGGTGCCATATTCGACAAAGTTCCCGGCTTTGGCCCTGAATTCCCAGCGCTAGCAGCAACCACAATATTCCTCTTAACCGCATGCAACGCCCCCATCGCGATTCCGTCTTGTAAAAATGGATAAGGCTCGGATGTTCCGATCGAAATGCTGATGACGTGAACGCCATCAGCAATCGCGTCATCTATCGCGGCAAGCATGTCCTCTTCTAGGCAGGTATTTCCTTCAATTTTTTCCACATTGGGCTTGGCCCAACAAGCTTTGTATATAGCTAGACGAGCTAACGGTGCACCGCCCGAGGCTGAGCCCATGGCGAAACCTCCAAGTGCGGATGCACCGTAGACTCGACGGCCAACAGCAGTAGAGGCTGTGTGGGACCCATGTCCGTCGGGATCTCGTGGAGACAAGAAGTCTTTGTTTGCTGTAACGTTGAACGCTCCGTAATATCTTTCGTATCCTTTCACGTAATACCTCGCTCCAATAATTTTCCTGTAATTTAGTAAAAAAAAATCCATTACGTTATAACCGGTTTATGGAATAATCAATCATACAATGATTAACTACAATAATTAATTATTTGTGTCAAATCCAAATTACTTTATAAGAAAATAGGAAAATGTTTTAAGAAAAACATCATGACACAACGAAAATTAGATAAGATATCCAACTTTATGTATGAATATAAAATTCAGTAGATAAATGAAATGTCCTTACAAAAAGAGCGAATATTTGAACAAATGATTTTTAATGTTATATTTAGCGTTTTATACTTTTAGATAATTGAATTCTTTATTTATGTCTTTAAACATTTGAGATGCCTTTAACAAAAAGATGTAGACACGTAAACTTGGGCACACATTGAGATTACAAAGATAAGAATTGATGGTAAAAGAAACAAGTGAGAAGTCACGGGTGTACAATATTATCTAGAAAGAAGCAAGTAAGTTTTTGTCCCTTACATATATACCAAAGCTTGCATATACAATCAATTATCAAAGTTTCGGTTTCATGCATAAAAATAGCCAATTTAAATGTCTTTTTAAAAATCAATTTATTTGTATTGCAGGCTTACATAAGTGAACAGTTTCAGTGGCTGCAGGAAAAATAATTCGTTAAATAATTTTATATGACTAAGATAATAAAAGAATAATGGTGACTCGTGAATGATATGATTCGCAAGCTTAAAAGTTGGTGATCAATTATCGCAACCGAACAAAACATTGAGATTGTGACCTAATGTTTTGGACAGTGGACTCGGAAACTATGACTTCTATGGGAAATGTTGCTAAAACATTTTTTGATAAATGTTGCTAAACCTTGAAAAAGAAAAAGAAATCTATGTTATAATGGTAATGATTTTCTTAGAAATAACTTTAATAAAAAACGGTGAAACTAACGATTCTTTTATACTCCCTCTGTTCCAAATTATAAGATGCTTTTGTTAAATGCACAAAGATTAAGAAGTAATAAATGTTTATTTATTTATAAAAATTTACCCAATAGAAAAAAGGACAGCAGAATTCAAAAGGTCATAAATAAACTAAATAAACATAAATTATGCATAAAAATCTGAAAAAATCTTATATTGTGGAACAAGAAAAAAAGGGTTAAACATCCTATAATTTGGAACAGAGGGAGTATTAAATATGCAGTATTATGGAATGATAAAGGTTGTGTATTTAAAAGAAAAAATCATGTTGTATGAAGAATCACTTTTGAATCTCTTTGAGATTTACTTACAATGATAATTTTATTAATTTCTAAAACCAAAAAGATAAAAGTTTATTGATTATTCTCTTTTAGTTAAAAAAAAGTTTGAAATATACAAATTATATTGTCGATGACTTAGTGGAGTGACATTATTATCATATTCATGTCAATTGTGTATACTATTCAAAGCCTGTGATTTTTAATTATAACAGAGTCGTGACATAATTTCAGAATTCTATCATTTCATAGATTATTTTTTTTTAAACAAAATTTTCAGTCAAAAGATTCATTTTTATTCTACACAATTATATAATTTTGTTTACATAAAGGGTTTAATGATCAATATAGAATAATATATCACATCATCATATAAAAAAGGAAGATTCTCGCAGCAAGCATGAGGTTCTTTGGATCTTTGCTAAAGAACCAAAGCTGATATGGACGTATAATTTACTTTTAATCTATTTCGGACTAATGTTCTACTTCTGGTGTGTGTTTTTAGTTAAAATATGTATTTTTGGTTTTATATATTTGGCTCTTTTTGGTTTCTCTTGTTTTTAATATCTGACCAATTTAAATCATAGAATTTCTATTGAAATTTTATATTTTCTTAGAAAAAAAAGGAAAAATTGTGTTACCGGTTACAGTGAGAAGAGTTAAAGGCAACTCCGGTTTGGCAGATTCCTTTCCATGATTTTGGAACTGGTCCCATTCCTTTGTCATTGAAACTCTTTGATTCTGGCCACACACCTATTATTTCCCCGATAGATAAACAAATCATTTTATCAATAACAATAATGACGGATTAATATAATAATGATATGAACCTAACGATTCCAAAAGATAAATTACTACAAAAAGTTCCTTGAATCTTGAATTCTTGACCATAACGCAACTCTTTTTCTCTAGTCACGTAATAATTCAACTATCAACGTTGGAGTTAGGTCCATTTAAGTTTGGTGTACGTTTTCATCAAAAAGAAAATGTGATTATTCTCAGATTCCAACAATATATTATTTTAACATTTAAAAGTAATCTTATGGCTATTATCTCGGCGCTATTATGTGTGTGCGTGAGGAAACAGAAGACAGAGGAAAATACAAATAAAGGATAACACAAAGGTTCACATGAGTTGCACAATTCTATTTTTCCATTCATCTTATCCAAATTTCATTAACGGAAAAAAATGCATTAGCTAACTAAAATAACCATGAACTTGACTATATTTTTTCGTTTTGCAAAATACATTTAATCAGGATGTTATTTCATTAAATAACATGTTGTTTACATTAAAATAGCACACCATTTAAGTTTATTTTCGAAAAGAATTTCATAGCTATTTACATAATCTAATAAAAAAGTTATGGTTATTTAGTTTTGAATAATCTAACAGAAATGATCTCCGTTACCCCAAAAATAAATAAATAGATGACACTTAAAACAAAACCTATTTTCGCATTTATAATTAACTAACAGAAAACAATAATTATCTAAATAATTAGTAGAGACAGCTTAACTTACCACTGTCAAGAACACCGACGATGATTCCATCACCATGCTTTGCCTTCTTCAAAAAATTTCTTCCCACACGAAACCGATCATCCGCATCATTTTTTCGACGTGGAACATCGCTGTCGGTTTCTTCCTCCTCCAATCCTACAAATTCCCATGACCGTGTTGTATGCGCTTCATATTTTCTTGGATGGCTCTTGAATATCGAAACAACCTCTGCCAATTCTGTTTAAAAAACAATTGGGTTATAAATAGTTAATACTTCATACCTTTTTCAATCATAACAAAGTATCAAAAGGGTATCATTCAAAATTTGTTTTTTTTTTTTACTTACTTTCTAGTTTAGAGGCTTGGTCGGGGGTTAACTCAGCCGCAAAGCCATTGATGCTATGTTTGTAGCTATACAATAGCGATGCTCTAGCGTCTTCTTCGGATTCTTTAACCGATTGAAGATAAGAATGATGATGTTCTTCTATTTCATGTAAGGCTTTATCACCCTTGTGTTCTCCAAAATAGACAATATACACCTACCAAAGAAAAAGATTTTATGAAAATATCAGGAACTGATTAAGAATTAAGGACATGTGAATGTTTGAAATTCATTGGAAGCCCCCTGTGTGGTAACAAATCAAGGCATAGTTGGAATTAAGAATCAGTGAACATTAAAGTGTACAATGATTATTTTGACTCTGAAAAGAAAATAATAGGAACCTGTTTTTCATCAGCACATGAGGCTAAGAGGGGAACGAGAAAGAGGAGAGGGAAGAGAGAAGTTAGCTTCTTCATGGCCTTAAACTTGTATCTTTTGTGTTTGGTGAAATGTTATAGCCCTAATCCTTTCTAGGGGTTTGATGGGCTATTTATAATAGTTGAAGAGCAACAAATTCAAAACGTAAATATAGAAATAAAAAAAACTATCCTAACTAATTAATCGTGTTGATCTGATAACTGGATGAGTCTTACTCACTACAGGCTACAGCTTCATGTTGACCACTAGAAACGTTATTAATGGTAAAAAATCTATTTTTATTATCACATATCTTATTTTTAAAAAATTGTTTAGGTAAATTACATACTGATTTAGGTTATATTTTGTTCTATCTACTCACAGTCGCATAGTACTTTTAGAAAATAACATAATTTTGATACTCCCATTTCTGAAATAATTAACATGATATACGTACGTGGAGAGCCCTATAATAATTTAATTTGATTTAAAGTTAATCATGGTTGAATTGGAGACATTCAAGAATGAATAACTTACTTAGAAATTATCTTTTAGTGATATGTAGGATAAAAACAAAAATATTTCACGATAATTTGCAAGGTTCGTCGGTAAATCATTAAATTTTTTTGAAATAACAGTCCGGTCTTCAAGAGACCCACATACGAAGAGGGCACATGAAATCTACAAACAATAGCAGTCAGGAGCTTTTTTTGAAATAGCGCACCGATCATTAAACGAGAATGAGTTCATGAACCAAACTACTAAAGATAAATGTAAGAGAACACGAACGGTAATAATATATAGTCACGTCATTACAAGTATTTTAATATAAAGTAATAAAAGAAAAAAAAAAAGGCGAAAAAAAGGCGAAAAAGTAAGAGTGAATTAGGTGAATAACTATATTAGATAAGTTATTTAAGAATATAACACTATAAATTGTAAAATGAAGAAAATAACACAAGAGGATTGTGGAATGACCAATTTGGGTTTAAATGTAGGAAGCATGTGTGTAAAAAAGAAGAAGAAACGTAGAGGAGGGAGAGAAAAACAAATGTTTCCCTTTCTTACTCGGAGCAAAAACAATTACCCCATTATTAGTTTATTTGCTTTAATTATTCTTGTAAAAATTTATTCAATCTCTCACCATTATACTAAAAAACTTATCTCTTTTTTTGACATCTAACATAATTTGAATTTTTAAAATCGGATATAAATTTTTTAAGATAGTAAATAGTATATCTAAATAAAACAAATAAATGAAATAGTATAGAATGAAGTGAAATGGTATAGGATTAAAAGTAGTGACGACGATTATGATTTCAGAAAGTTCGACGATGACGAAAGGCTCATGCCGTGGTTGTAGTGGTGGTGACGGACTGACAGTGTGGTAGTGGTTGCGGCGGCGGTGGTGGTGGTGGTGCGTTGGTAGTGACGGCGCGGTGATGGTGGTGTGGTGATGGCGTTGCGGTGATGGTGGTGTGGTGACGGCGTTGCGGTTGTGGTGCAGGCACAATAGTGGTGGAGGTGATGACCGTTTCTTGGTGGTGGTGATAAAGTGATGACGGTGTTTTGGTGGTGGTAATAAATAGAATGGTAAAAGAGAAGAGTTGAGTGATTGTGAGAAACAAGGGTATAATGGCAAATATTACAGAAAATATATAGGATATCATTCACTTTTTTTGTTTTGGTTAGTTAGTGAATTATTGATTTTTTGTTGGTTATTGATGCAAATTTTCCAAAAAGTAAATAGCGGATTGAAAACTCCGGCGAACCGCAAGCTCTGCGGTCTTCGTCGTCGGCTGGATCCGTCCTTCTCATAAGCGAGGTTCCCGTCACTCGGTCTTCTCCACCAGTCTCTCTCGATGAAATCAGTGTCTGCGGAAGATTCTCCCGGTGGAGCCGTCGTTCCCGGCGGGTCTCCTGATCCTCGGTGGCCACTCCTGAATCGGTGGTCGCAGCCTTCTCCTACGGCTAAGCCTCCGTATCTAGCCACGGTTGGCCCTCCGGATGGTTCCTCACGGAAGCAGCTTGCGGTAATCTCACCGCGGGTTGTTTCTCCACGAGCGAAGTCACCGGCAATTGTTCCCAAACCGGCGTCTGCTCCCTCATCGGCGTTTGTTCCCTCACCGGATGTTTCAACCCCTACTTTGCAGACTTTGAAACCTTCATCCCCGACGGAGTTGGTGGCTACTGTCAAGCTCGTGCCTCCAATAGATCCGGTCGTGCCTCCAATTGCTCCGGTGGTTGTAGGTACCACATCGAACTCCTCAGCCATTGAATCAAAAAATCGTCCTGCTACTTCCCTGACTCCGGTTGATGATACTGGTATCGTCAAGCCTAGAGTCTCGGATAGTTTGGTATCTCCTCCTCTACGAGGAGCTTGGGAAAAGCAGCTTAAATTCACCACGGTATCGGCAGCCCAACAAGCTGAGAGTGGAGTTCCGATTTCTAGACCTACACAGTCTCAATATGATTCCTCTAAGGAAGATGATATGAGGTTTCCATGGGCTGCAAAAATGGATCCCGCTGCTAGAAATCTGTACAGAGCAACATCACCGGAGTACATGGAAGACGGTACTCCGAAGGTAACGATTCCAAGTCATGTTTTGTTACAAGGTCTTGAGAATCAGAAGGAATATGTTTTAGGCCAGTTCTATAGATGTAATCCTCCTGCTGGTGGCTTGATTCATGCTGTTATCAATAGAATTTGGGGTAGGAAGTGTAGAATTTTTATGCGCAAGCTTGATGATTCTAAATTTCTCTTCCATATTCCGGATGCCTCAACTAGAGCATGGGTTCTTCAAAGGGGCTTATGGCATGTTGATGATTGTCTTATGTTTGTAGCTCCTTGGTCTACTGCAGATACTTTTGATCTCCCTGAGATATCGACTATTCCAGTCTGGGTAACCCTTAAAAATATTCCAAACCGGCTGTACTCGATTCCAGGAATTAGCCATATTGCATCAGGGCTAGGTGCTCCTATGGCTACTTACAAACCTAGACTTGATCCTTCACTAATGGGCGAGGCTAAGGTTTTGGTGGAAGTGGAGTTGAGTAAAGCTTTCCCTCCTCGGATTGCAGCAGCTGATAAAAAAGGAAACATATCTATGGTCAATGTTGAATACTCTTGGGTGTCAGCTACTTGTGGTGAGTGTGGACAGTTAGGCCATAAGGCTTCTCGCTGTATGAAACCTCATTTGCCACATGAAAGAGTAACAAAAACCGTCTCAGAAGAGGTCCTCAATCCAGCTATTGAAAGTTTATCCAGCGCCACAGATTTGGTCTCGCCAATCTCTCTTCAAACCGAGCCCCCAATTGCTGTCCCTACCGCAGATTCAGAATTCCAAATCGATACAGCCCTAGAAATTGAGGCTGGCCCAATCCAAGACAAAGATAATTGCAATAGAGTGGCAGCTTGCCAAACAAATGCTGAAGCTGAAGTTGTAACTGAAGCGATTTGCACAGTTGAATCAGTTAATGTTATTGCAGGTACTAAGGATAATGCTATTCTTAGTGACCGTGAGATACAACACGTCCTTGCTGAAAACAAGTTTAGCCGTTTGGGCTCTTTTTTTTCTGATGGGGATTCTCTTAGCTCAGATGGAGACTCAATGGTTTCGGTTGATTCAGAAAGTGGTTCTGGATTGATGGAACTAATGACTCCTTCTGGCCAACGACTTTTGCGCGAAAGGCCGGTTAAGCCGTCCATCAAAGCTAAGGAGATTCAAGCTTCCTCTAATACTCGGGGAAGAGGTAACCGTGGACGCGGGAATCGTGGGCGCGGGAACCGTGGACGTGGCTAGTTCTTCCAAAAGTAAACCGAAGCGGAAGATTCGGTTATCATATTTATGTAATATTGGCCTTAGGCTTCGTATCTTGCATAAAAATACTGTGTGACTTTTTGTCATGGCTTATGTAAGGCTTAATAATAAAGTTTAATGTTTAAAAAAAAAAAAAAAAAAAAAAAAGTATTTTAATATATTTTTCTTATTTTAAGTTATTTACATCGTCTAGAAAAACATATTTATCTTTTTATATATATATATATGTATGTATATTATTTTCTTCAAATATAAAATATGGTATATGTTTGGGTTAATTAACAATTAATGTTCAAAAATACAGTATGAATAACCATATATATGTTGTACGGTGATAAGTCACAGTGCATTTCTGCTATACAATGTTTTTATACGGTGGCAATTGTATAGTCGTATATACAACATTTATATGGTGAATACTGTGTATACTATATATTTAAAAATCATTCGAAAATAAAACTATATATATTTTTTTCAACAAAAATATATCATCTATTAATGTTTTAGAAAATAATTTTTTTGATAAAATTTTAAATATTTTGATATACAATATCCGGCCGTATATCTAGCGTGTAATGTTATTTTATAACAACTGAATATGAGTGTAATAATTAATATTGTACGTCCCACTCGGTCGAATAAATTGAAAAAAGTGAGAAAAAATAATTGAGGGGCATCGACGTACATAATTGGCTACGAAAAAGTAGCTAAGCATTTGATTGGGAGATTCTGTTTCATCATATGCCTTCTGTTTTCTTGGGAAAATATAATCTCTTCTGCTAGTTTTTTGTTTGCTTTGACAACTCTCACAACAGAATTCAAAGTTTTTTAACATTTAGATAATCTGAAACTGATTTATATATTATCTTCTTGCATTTTGGGAGGTGAATAGGATAGAACAAGAATTAGAGTTAGAAGACAGCTAATCCTCAAGCAGAGAATAGCTCATAACTTTTTATGGTAACTTTTAGATCATATGTGTATTTGTATTTACCTTTTTATGTTAAAGTACCATAGAAGTATTTTTTGTTCATGTCAACATGCATGTGTGGATTTTACTGGAGAACAACACACTAATCATATTAATTAGTACAAATCACTAGACTATATATTCCAATAATGTTGTTGAGGTCTTTGACAAAAAAAAAAAAAAATTTGTTTAGGTTTACGTGCTACTATAGTTGAATACGCATAAAAGATATTTTGAAAGTGAAATTTTCAATTTATAAAAATAATATATGTGTAACCAATTTTTTTAAAGAATATTTGTTTGCACGTTTATTCTTGGAGTATAAGGATTTCATTCGACCATACTCATTTGTCCTTATCTTATAATATTTTATTTCGAATTGTTAAATATTTTCTCTCTTTTCTCTACTTGTTTTTGTCTTCATCCAAAAATCACCATATCTTATTATCCATTTTTTTGGGTTCAGCTAGCAAGTAGCAACCCTTTGATAGATTGAGGAGAAAAAGAAAACAATTTTCCCCCCTTTTTTCTGTGCAAACCACTACAAATCTATGCATATATCTTTACATTTTGTTTAGTGTAACATATTAAATTGGTGTATATATGTAATATACAACCATGTAAGAATTTGTAGTAAGATCTTAGCTTAATGATAGTATCTTAATTTAAGTCTGACCTGCAAATTGGTTGGATAAATTTTTTTATATTTTTGATTTTTCAGTAAGAGATTTTCACGTGTGGCTTTGTAGGCATGTATAAAATATGAATGATTCCACCACTGCAATAAGTTATCAAAATAAGAAACGGCAATGTTTATTTTTATTCATTTCACTTTGAGTTATTTTATTGTTTTTGTTGAGATATGCCGGCTGCCAGTTTTTTTGTTTTCTTTGTGTCAACAATTTATATTGGAAAAAAAATTTGGATGAAATGAGCCAATCCGAAAAAATATTGTTTACATATGTTGTATATTACGGTTGTACAAGAACGATACATGCAAGTTTGTTCGTTTTAGTATTAATTTTTCTACAGATTCAAAAAAATTGAAAAAACGTCTTTCATTTGCTCAATTTTCTTTAGATACGTTGAAAAAACTCGCCTCTTGGTTGGAAAAGACACAACATAACATTCACCAATTCTGAATAGTCTGTGACGAAAGAAACATCTATCTTATATTCAGTAATTAGGCACATCATCGCCTACAGTAAAACTTCCATTTTTTGTATAAAAGCTTTGAAGAGACTTGGTTTTGAGATCGTAAAATATTTTTTTTTTCATTTTATATTTCTTCTGATAAACAATGGAACCGTATTCAATTAATCTTTCAATTTTTTTTTCAGTAATAAATTAGATATTCCGAACCTAAACTCAACTAATCTCAGAATTCGGGAGGAGACTAATCACCAGCTTACAATAAGTCCTTTATGTCATTTTGAATGTTTTAACACTTTACTAATAACCAATTAACCAAACTGAGTGGTGGGGACATTATATGAACTTGATTGTAATCTTAGTTTGACTAATATAATTGACATATTTTGTGCTTATATATATGTTTGTATTGTACTAGGACTTGCAAAAGCCTATATGCCAAGGTCCCGAAACCAAAGCCTAACCCCCATGCTTGAGCATGTTATTCCTTGTTTTACTTGGAATTTGGAACTTAATTCATAAATAGGGTATAGTATGATCTGTTTTTAAAAAGATTTTAATAAATCAAGTTTCTGAATAATTTAAACTTTTACAACGTGAGCGTGTAAATAAAAATATAAATAGAAAGAACCAAGTGGTTTTGGGCTAGTGGTACTTGAGGGAGAAACCCCAATACGGTACCCGCAGTTCGATTCCACTTGGCCACTGGGGAATTAAAATTTCGGCATCGCCAGGGACAGGGGACCGACACCGGGGCAGGCCGATAACGTAGGCTGCTAATGACTTGGTGGCTAGTCTGGACTGCTTCGGTGGGGCCAGGATACTCCTGTATAATCCAAAAAAAAAAAAAATTAAATAGAAATTATACATGTTTCCTTACAATATTATTTTATTACAGTAATAGATTTTTTAATAATTAATTTGATTACCTATATTAACACTGTGTATGTATGTTTTCCGTAATACACTTCATAATTAAGTGTGATTGAACTGGAGTTGTTTATATAAGTATGTTTAGCGGAAATGATTATTAGTAAGAGTTAAAAGATGAAAAATAGGGAAAATTTTCGCAGTAATTAAAAAAAATATAGTCATAAAGTTTTTAACATTCCAGAATAGCAAACCAACTGTGACACGAATGTTGAATCCACAAAAGAAAAGCGTTCGGGGATTCCACAAGTGGTGTGATCAGCCAGAGCATTACAAATTAAAGATGACAATATTTTTGGTATATCTTACAATTTGCAAAACAAGGGAAGAGATGTGGTCTGGTCTGCGTTGGGTGGTTTGTCAAAATAATTAGTAAGAGAAACCTTTATATCTTAAAAGCATACATTGAAGTTTCCTCTATTTCAGAAACTAATAATAAATTTCTATGTAAATAATATAATTCCTTTTTTCTCTAAGACTTGGACATGTTACGTTTATGAAGAGGTTAACTAGAGATTTTTGGATGCCCTTATGATAAGAACAGCCACTTTGTATGGCTGATTGAGTTTTGCAACTAATACTTTTCTCTTTGAAAATATATATTTTCAAAACAATATATCAAAGTTTCTATGATTAATTTAACATATCAAATTTTTGTTGTAAGCCAAAAATGTAAACACTACTGATTTTAATCAACGTACTAGTTGAGATATTTAATATAAATTACTTGCAGCCATTCCTTTTAAATTTAAAAGTGTTCTTTTGATGTTTTAAGGAGAAATTAACTCATATACATGGAGCGACAATAGATTAAAAAAACGACTGAACACCATAAAAACTTGAGCTAAAAATATTGTTGTTTCAGGATTAACATATTTTAAGAAACTAGGCATAAGATATATAGCGGAATCACCATAAAAAAAAAATATGAAAAACGGTATTTGAATCCTCACGAATATTATTTTGTGTTTAAAGGAATTAAATCTTTTTAATTGGTTTTATCAACAACATACCATATGTAAATTTATATTTAGAGATAACATAATGACCACATCAACACAAATCACAAGACTACAAATTCAGGTCATTTATATACATTCTCTTATAACAATATTTTCTTAGCTTGATCAAAATTATATTCAACACTTGTGTAAAGTTAGTAACAATGTGAAAACGAGGCTTAAATTGGACTGGATATAGACATATAGTAAACGATCAAGTTTGGATTGGGCCAAGTTGTTTAGTAGTGGAAGATATAGGGATGGCCCAATTTAGGTTATGACTTCCCAAAAGTTGCAAATCGTTTAGATTGGTCCAATTTGTTGATTTTATATAATTACCTCACAAAAGAATATAATGTTGACTATACAATAGGATAATATTTTATTTTTACATACAATTTTAAATATTTATTTCTACATACACAATTATAATTTGTGCGTGTAACGGAAGCGGAAGCGTTTGGAAGCGGGGAAACGAGTTTTTAAAAAAAATAAGGAAGCGGGTACGTGTTGGAAGCGTATATATAATAATATAATATATATATATATATATATATTGTACTAAACATAAAATAGTAAAATAAAATGTTTTAAACAACTATTCCAATACATAACTTAGTTTTTTTTTTTTTTTTTTTTTTTTTTTTTTTTTTTTTTTTTAATTATATATATATTATTAAATCCCAAAATGGGCTTTTGGCAGATGGGCCTAGAAAATTACATGGGTTACAAAAACAAGTGGCCCAAATCGGAAAAAACAAAAGAAACGAGATCTGCAAAACGGCGGTACACCGGAGACGCATCCCTCGCCTTCCAGATCCGATGCTAACAAGGACGGCTTCTTTGCGGACAAGCCTCGACATCAAGCGTGTGGTTGGAGCTAGCAAATCCCACCGTACACCATCAACGAGAAACAAGCCGAACCCAAAACATTCCTTTCGGGAAAGGAAAAACCGCCACAACCGAGCCCCAGAACCTCTTCTCCCCAACCTAGCAAGAAGAGAGACATCGGTGCTAACCCTCACTTCCCCTGAAACTCACCCTTGAGCCACTCCAAAAGCTAACTCGCCTTCAGATCCGACAAAGAGGAAGCCAATCGCGGCAGCAGATGATGGAAGTCGGCTCAAACAAACCACCAACCACCAGATCCGGCCAGAATCACCCGCAATAAGCCGTCTAGGATCCGGCCAAGAATCCACAGTTAACCTCTTCGCAAAGTAGCGAACCCACCGATCCATAGCCCAACTTCCGCCGCTCGCCGGAGCTTCACCTCATAAGCCGTCGAGCCGTGAGAAACAAGATCCAATCCACCGGAGTCCTTTAACCAGCAGAACGCATGAACCGTTTCTCCACTGCGAAGAAGAGGAGCCACCGTCAAGCATTGAACCATGGACCAAACCACTCCTCACACCACCGGAGAAGAGAGTCGCTCACCACCGCTTCACCTTCCGACCCATCAACCGACGCTGAAGAACATAAGGAGAAACTGGGAGAGAGAGGCCACACACGCGCCGGCGAAATTGCCGGAAAGGTAAGCCTCTCCCTCAAAACTAAAACAGACGGCTAGGGTTTCAGAGAGAGGAGAGAGCGTTTCTCTGTTGGGCCTCTCAAAGGCTTTTTTTTACATAACTTAGTTATAAGACTCTAACAACATACTTAACCGAATGGGCTTCAACTACACTCATAAACTCATTCTTCTACTGAGCCGAAACTAAAACCAACAAGGCCCAACTCACCTTTTCAATCCAACACACAAAACGTTGCTTCTTCGTTTCCTTCGTTAACGACCACTTCATCTTCTTCCTTTAATTGCCAATCTCTTTGTTCTTCATCATCTTCTCATTCTTATCTCTGATCATCTTCTTTTTCTCAATTTCAGGATCAATCGAAGACTCAACCCTCAACAAATTGACACAAATCGTATTCGTAGATATTATTTAGTGGGGTAGGGCGATGACAATTTTCCGATTCTCACAGAAAATGGCTTCCTCCTCTTCGTCGCAGCGGGAACAGTACGATCCGTCGCGTCTGCAAAGACCCATCCATGTGGCGCAAAATCGACATGAGAAACAACTGAATCTTTGGTTATACGCTGGACCTCCTCTGCAAATATGGTTTTGGCTTGTTTCATCTTCTTCATCTTTGATTTACAGCAGAGACGTTTCCGATCTCAACCACCGACGCTTCCAATGCTGAATCGTCCGCTTCCTCCACGTTTCCAAACACATCATTTTAGGAATCGCGATTCCGAGGCGATTCCGAGCGCTTCCGCTTCCGGTTCCGAAGCGAGAAACGCATCACAAGAGCCGCTTCCATGCAGCTTACTGTAACCATACTGGCCATCTATATATTTTATTTTATTTTTAATGTAATCATTTTCTATTCAGTTAAGGTTTTCCACAGAAGAAACAGAAAACTAGGATTAAGTGACATAATCAAAATAAAAGTGAGCCGGATCGTAATTAAAAATTTAAAATTAAACCGGGAAATTCGATCTAAACCGGGACGAGATCCACGTCAGCAGCGTGATTACACCGCCATCGTTTTCCTTAATTCACCTTTTCTCTTATTGACTAAAGTCAAACGGTCGTTCACCGGAATCAATGGCCGGAATAAAAACTTCACCGGCGACGATTAAGCTCTTCTCCGTTCTATTTCTCATCCTCACAATCTCATCTCCATCACCCAAATTCGTAAATGCCTTCACTTTCCCATTTTCATTCACACAATACAAAACCCTAATCTCAATCTCACGATCACTCCTCCTCCGCGTCGCTAACCTACGCGCTTCACGTGGAGACGCATTGGGTTCGTCACGTGTACGAGCCATGGCTGATGAAATCGATCGTGGGTTAGGGTTAGGGTTTATAAGCAGAGCTTGGTCTGTTGGATGGGATTATATGTGGAATTACGCTTGGAGAAAGGGAGGGATTGACTACGGTGAGATGTATGGTGCGATTGGTGATCTCAATGAGCTTATGGGTTTAGTGACTGAGTTTAATAGAGCTGAATCTAATGCTGATAAAGCTAGCTCTGTTGCTCGGAGTTATGGCAAAGCTCTTCGTGTTTCGAAACAGTTGCTTCGTCGTCTTCTTAGAATCTTTAGTAAATCGGTATGGATTCAGAAAAAGGATTGATTTTTAGATTCATTTACACTTGAGGATTACAGAATCTGAATGAAGTAGGAGAAAAGAGTGTTACTTTGATCAAGAACTAGGGTCAAAAATCGGATTTTCGATTACTGCAAATCTTGAATGTGCAGTTTCTAGTACAATTCTCTATGTATGTGTTAGAGTAGGTGAGGTTTAGAGTTGTGTCTTCTATTAGGTCTCAAGCTCACTTTGATTCTCGTAACTGATTATTATTATTACACTAAATCTGCTTGAAGTAGAGGAAAGGTTGATACTTTAATCATCGATTTACAAAACGGAAGCAGGGGTTGTCAAGAATTTACAGTGTAGATTTGGATTTGATTACTGCAGATCTTGAATTTGCATTGTCTAATATTCGTTGCTTATTAGTTGTTTCTTGTGATAATTCGCTACTTGTTCTGTTATTGGAGTTATGTATCTATGTGTTGCATAGGTGAACTTGAGAGTTGTCTGTTTGGTTAGGTCTCTAGCTCACTTTGATTGTGGTTATTTGAATTTCGTAGTTGAGACTTCATTTTTGTGTTAGCTCATTTGCTTTGATCACTCCTAGTGGACCTGTTTGCTATTTAAGTGTGTCTTTGTCTCAAGTCATTCAATAGAGTTTTGCTGTATTCAATAGGCTGAAAACTTATGTACATTGTTGTGTGTTTTCGTGTTATGATTGTTAGGGTGCATTGAGGGAGTTTTGGGAGATGGTGCAAGCTGAAGTGGTCGATGGAGAGTTATTACAAGACTGTCTAGAAGTAGGCGGAAACGACGTTAAGAGTTTGCTTCAAATAGCAAAGGACATGGCTCTACAGTTTTTTTCTTCTCAAAGCCGTTCCTCTGATGAACTTTAGCTACAAAGCAGGGCGCTTTCACGTATGTTCCTTCTTTTCATTTTGTTCCACATCGGGATGTGACCCTTTTGGCACGTTGTACAATCGTATGCATTAGTCAAATCCTCTAGGAAAATCCGCCAGAACCATTTTGCTCGTTACATCTTTTGCTAGATAAGTTTTAAGGGATATGTAGACTAGAAAACAATTTGTTTCTTCGTTATATAAGTTTAAGAGATTCATAGACTAGAAACTCGAGGTTCTTTTGTAATTTCATTAACCTAAGCCTTCTTTTTGTTATCGAAAAAGTCCTGAGATCTTGTGAATATCTTTGAAAAACACAAGTCTACCGACATCTAGAGCCATTGTAGGTATCCAACACTTGCTGTGATTGGTAAAATTTCCCCATTCATAGTTAATATTTTATTGATAAAACTACTCAAATTCTTCTGTTTCATGGCTCTCATTGCTGGAATTTTGCCTCTATAGTAGAGTTCATAAATACAACAACTATATGGTTGGTGAATGGTGCAATGGATCTGAAAATCAGTTTTATATTCAGACTACTTTGTTTGAACATGTTTGCTTTTTTAACTAATTTTTCTGTCATAATCCAAATTTATTGATGAATGTCATCAATTTTATTATAGTAACCAAATTTATTGGGATTTTATTTTCCACACTATCTCTCATCTTATTAATCCTTTTGGTGACTGCTTGAATAAGAAAGTTTGAATCTTGGTTTGAGTAATGTTTTGGGTCCCAAGGTAGATTTTGCCTTTAAGTAACATATGCAAAACAGAGCAAATGAGAATTTAATACTTTCAACTACTCAAATTTAGTTCATAAGATCATCATCATCATGACATGGAGCTCACTCTCTGTCTTTCATTTAATTTTACTTCCTTCCTAACACATGGCAAATCCTCAACATCATTCTTCGCCGTTGATTCGACTAAACGAGATTGATCTTAGCCGTTAGATTTGTGTATCCTAGAATGAGAGGAACATGTAATGCAAGTGTGGACCTTCAGTTTATGTTTTTATGTTTGTTACACTATGCCAATTTCATTTCAAGTACTAGTCATTTTGCTTTTTCCACATGCATTGTACTAAAATAACCAAACAAGTTAAGGTCAGTAAATTAGCTTAAAAGATGTTACCGTCTAGTGGTTTAAATCACCCTGATTTTCATATGATGAATATATCAATATATAGATACTTGAACCTAAAACCTATGGAAACTGTTTTTTTTCTTTGCACAATGGAAACCTCTGAACATTAAATAAGATATGGAATAGCATTAACAATAATCATCAAACAAGAAAATAACAACTTACTTTGGATTTAAAAATGAGACCACAAAATAAAAACCATACATTTTCGAAAATACCAAAAATTGAATTTGAAAAGAGTTCTAAAAGTATTGTTACGAGTCTTGATTGATTAACCCTCAAATTTAAGTTTGTGGTATTGATAAAACTTTTTCAAGATTTTGGTAGTTTTGAAAATAAATTCATCTATTCAAGCTTGAAACCGACGATTCTCTTCAAGAGAGAACCAATCTAGAGTAGAAGAGCTTACATGGGAAAAGATAACACCATGTGATCGTGCCTTTAGAATAGTAGTAGTAGTAATCTTAAACTAATTGTAAACTTTCATTAATAATCACATACTAATAATTGTATTATGTCATTTTGCAATCCCACAAATGCAGTCATCAGAGTTTTAGTTTATCTACATCAGTTTCCTTCTCGAGACAAGTTTTTTAAAAACTTTATCGAGCATTGATACTTTGAGGAACCAAAGTCAACAGCTCGATTTCCAAAGCAAAACATTAAAACCGAACCTTCACAATGCACACACACAAGTTGGGATTCAGAGTAAAGAAAATAAACAACATTGACACAAGTAATAACTCTATCCACCATCTTTCGTTATGTCTCTCTCTCTGAATCATAGATCCACCAAAAATACTCAATTATTTCACATATATAAACACACATTCATTTACTTTTACATTTATCATCCAAAATTCATAGCCGCGTGAACATTTAATGCTTCTCCAACCGTTAAACAAATAAACTTTATAAAATAACATTTTCTCATTCTCTCCATATTCTTCAAAACTATATTATATAAACACATTTTTAGTTTCTTCACAATTCACAAAACATCTCTCTCTTTCTTCTCCCTTTCACTCACTATCTTGCTCTTTGAAAAAGATGGCGAGAATGTGTTTGATGATGATGATTATGGTTGCTATGACCATGAACATTGCTAAGAGTGATCCCATTGCACCATGTTACTTCATATTTGGTGACTCTTTGGTTGATAATGGCAATAACAATCAGCTTCAGTCATTAGCTAGAGCTAATTACTTTCCTTATGGTATTGATTTTGCTGCCGGTCCAACCGGTCGGTTTTGCAACGGCAGAACCACCGTTGATGTTATCGGTAATTCTAACTAACTATATTTTTTTCTGTTTCCTTTCCTTTTTTTTTTTCCTACTGAAACTAATTTGTCTATGTTTCTTTTGACAAAATAGCCGAGCTTTTGGGCTTCGACGACTACATTACACCGTACGCCTCTGCTAGAGGGCAAGACATTCTCCGAGGAGTTAACTATGCTTCCGCTGCTGCCGGAATCCGAGACGAAACCGGCAGACAATTGGTAAAACTATTACTATTTCTGCATTTTGATTCAGCTACATTTTAGAAATTATGATGGAACTAGAACCATTCTTTTACCGTTCGGTTCGACGAAATTTTTGGTTTGGTTTAATTTGGTTTTCAGTTAGATTTTGTTCCGTTTTGGATATAAAATTATAAATCAACTTCAAAATTTAAAAGTATAAATAAATAGCCATCTTCCATTACTTTAATAAATTTGGATTGTATTCGGTTCGGTTTATGTTTTGGTTTTGGTCTGGTTTGATAGATTTGAATTTGGCTTATCTTATTCAAGAGTTTCTTAAAATGTGACTAGTTCTTATTATTGTTCCTCAGGGAGGTAGAATAGCATTTGCAGGACAAGTAGCTAATCACGTGAACACTGTGTCACAAGTAGTGAACATACTTGGTGATCAAAACGAAGCCTCTAATTACCTCAGCAAATGCATTTACTCCATCGGATTAGGCAGTAACGATTATCTCAACAACTACTTCATGCCCAATTTTTACTCTACCGGTAACCAGTTCTCCCCCGAATCCTATGCCGACGATCTCGTTACCCGTTACACCGAGCAACTTAGGGTTCGTAGTACACTCTTAACTTCTATATCCTCTGTTTCTTTAGTTTCTTGATCCTCTAAGTGAGAGATTAAGGTCTTGGTGTCTATGTTTCTATGTGTGTTTTTGTGGTGGAGCAGATATTGTATACAAATGGAGCGAGGAAGTTTGCGTTGATAGGAGTCGGGGCAATCGGTTGCAGCCCGAACGAGCTAGCACAGAACAGCAGAGATGGAAGAACGTGTGACGAAAGAATCAACTCAGCAAACAGAATCTTTAACAGCAAACTTATATCTATAGTCGACGCTTTTAACCAGAACACACCAGACGCAAAATTCACTTACATCAACGCTTATGGAATCTTCCAAGACATTGTTACAAACCCTGCTCGTTACGGTAATAGATCAGTCTTCAAAATTGTGATCATAGTAAATGTTTTTCTTATGATGATATGCTCAAAGTTTTGTTTAAAATTTTTGCAGGGTTTAGTGTGACAAATGCAGGATGTTGTGGAGTTGGGAGGAACAATGGACAGATAACTTGTCTTCCAGGTCAAGCTCCATGTCTAAATAGGAATGAGTATGTGTTTTGGGATGCGTTTCATCCCGGTGAAGCTGCGAATATTGTTATCGGAAGACGATCTTTTAAGCGAGAAGCTGCTTCTGATGCTCATCCTTATGATATTCAGCAGCTAGCATCTCTCTAAAGAGAGAAAGATCTTTTGCTTGTGTAAGTGTTTTGATAGTTCCTTCAATGGCAGCTGAGTTTTGGACTCAAGAAAAAAAAAAAGTGATTTGGTTTGTGTTATGTGATGTCATAACTGTTTATGTAATGATTTGGAGTTACTGTTTATCTCTATTTTTTCTTATCTCTTTTATAAATTTGATTCTTTCATTACAAATTTGTTACTTTTCTCCATATTTAAAAAACAAAGTGAAGTAAGTTAAAAGTTAAAACCAATGTTTTTAAAACCCGACTGGATATCGATTGGGAAATGTCGTTGGGTAGTTGGTTGGATGGATCAAACTTGCTTTTAAAATTTATTACAGTTTTAGTTTGACCGACAAAATATTTAAGAATAAAAGGATTGATAAGAAACATGCATTTAATTAGATTTTTGTTATCTTTCAAAATTTGGATAATAAAATAAAATAAAATTAAAAGAAAGAAGAAAATACCATAATTTTTAAATGATAATATGGTATATGGTAATGTTACAAATTGATCAACAGAAGTGATTTAAATTTTTGTGAATTGGCTTTGACATTTGAATATTTGATCCAAAACACTGGTTTTTGTCCAATTCCAATGGTTAAATTAGTATCCAGGTTTTTGATGTATTTGGATTCCTTAAAATGAACGAATAAACTGGTAGATCAGATCCGGTTTCAAAATCAAAACCAACAATGGCATGTAGCAGAAAATTGAAAGTACTCCGGAAGTTGAAGCATGATCTAAGGCTTTAGAGCAAAGTTCATGAATCTCTACTTTTCTATTTGAATTATCAAAAGAGTTTAGAGGATGAAACCTAAAACTCTACAACACATTTCTTATCATCAAAGGTATATATAATAAGCTGAAATGAAACTAACTAAGAGTCTATTCATATTGGGCCTATAATCTTGAAGATGCGATAAACATGAAGCCCAATTTTGTGTGGTTGCTTTGTTTGCCAGCAAGGATTGCTGATTGTCCAACACAAAGCTTTTTATTATCTTCTTTCAGATTAATGTTATTTCTTTTTTTCTGGATAGAGGATAATGAGCTCCTTGGGATTTTCAGTTGGGACTTGTTCTCCTCCAAGTGAGCAAAGAAAATACAGATTTCTTGTGAATAATAGCTTAAACAAAGCAGAGGCTATAAACTTGAGAAACAAGCAAAAAGCTTCTTATGATCCTGAGTTAAGTCTTGTCCAATTATCCTCATGTGGTAGAAGAGAAGCAATTCTTGGTTTTGGTTTCTCTATTGGCTTGCTTGATAATGTTTCCGCATTAGCCGAAACAACTTCTTGTGAATTCTCTGTATCTCCTTCTGGTCTTGCTTTCTGTGATAAAGTTGTTGGTTATGGTCCTGAAGCTGTCAAAGGGCAACTAATCAAGGTGATTTAAGTATATCAATAATATCTCGAATTACAATTTACTTTTTTTTTTTTTTTTTTTTTTTTGTAAAAAAAAAAAAAAAAAAAAAAAAAAAAAAACAATTTACTTTTTGTAATTTCTTTCTGATGTTTGATGATTCTTGAATGTTTATTACAGGCACATTATGTAGGGAAGTTGGAGAATGGGAAAGTCTTTGATAGTAGCTATAATCGAGGAAAGCCTCTAACATTTCGAATAGGTGTTGGTGAGGTAATTAAGGAAAATATTTTAATTTTGCCAGTACCCATTTGTTATAACATTATGTGAAATTCAAAAAACATAAAACTGGTCGATATTATACAGGTGATAAGAGGTTGGGACCAAGGAATCCTTGGCTCTGATGGAATTCCTCCTATGCTTACCGGTAAGCTCAATTTATTTAAATTGAACATAGCATATGTTATTGCATACATGAAACTTTAACTGCATGTATATTGATAGTGATTAGGACTAGGCTTAGACCGTGATACTTGAGAAATTCCGAAAGAATCTTTTGAATATGCAAAAGATATGAAAAAACTCTTGAAAGATATTTAGTAAAGTCATAGAGAAATTGTGTTGGAACACACTTATTTTGGTTTATTTATTTTTACAATTTTTCGCTTTGATTCTACTTAATTATGTGAACATGTATTTAAATTTAGTGTCTCCAAAAGTACAAATATTTAAAAGTTTTTATCTTCTCTATAATTTTCTTACCAAATTATTTAGTTTTTTTTTTTTATGTTACAAGTGTCTAGATTAGTCTACATAATGTTTGAAAGAGTGTAGGGGGAAGATGCTCCAATTATGATTAACCAAATCATTGACCCAAAACCAAAAAGCAAGCTAGTATAATTTCAATAGAAATATTGTTATGTTTTCATAATTTTCTTGCTCTAATTTGTTTGATTTGGTTTCTTTCTTCAGGTGGGAAACGAACATTGAAGATTCCTCCAGAACTCGCATATGGTGATCGAGGCGCAGGTTGCAAAGGAGGTAAAAAAGAAAAGCCAAAAGGCTAAAACCCTTTCTTGATTAATTTATTTATCACAAAATCTCATGTTAAATTGTTGATAAAAAATTAACGAAGCCTAAACTTCTTTCCACGCAGGCTCATGCCTTATTCCTCCAGCTTCGGTTCTTCTCTTTGACATTGAGTTCATAGGTAAAGCTTAAGAGAGCATTTTTGCTTTTGCTTTGCCTTTTTTGAGCCATCATCTTGTTCAAATCATCCTTATAGGAAAGAAAAAAATGTCATTTATTTTTTCTACTATTAATCAAGTGAATTTCTCAGACTTTTTCTAACTTTGTTTGGTTTTATACCTTTATCTATACCTAAAATATGAAAATTCAATAAACCAACTAACCAAGTAAAACCAGAAACCCAAACTCAAATCCAGAGAAATGATTTTTAAACAAAAAGTTAGTCAAAAGGTCTCTAAAATATCCAAACGTCGTATGTAGATCTCGATTTCTTATCAGACACTAGAAGTAGAACTGTGATAAGCTAGCTGAGGAACGTGCATGAGAAGCAAGTAGATGCATGCGGTAGAAGCACAACCGACTTAATTTGTTTAGGTATAGATAGAGAGGAGAGATTATTGTAGAGATCATCATGTGTGATCATTGTGTGGTTTTAGGGTTCAAAGCTTGTGTGTTATGGTTCTTGGATGATAAGAGAGGCGAACTGTAACTCCACAATCTTATCAAACGTTTAGTTGGACTTTTATTTTATTGCATGCATTGATTAATTTGAGGGATAAAATGTGTAAAGTAGACTAATAGAAGATAGAGACCATTGGGAGATATTGAATAATATACATGTTTGAGATTAGTATCCGAGTAACTAATTAAAATGGCTAATTATCAAGATTAATATCTTAGATGGTGACTAATTATAAAAATTATGAAAATAGCATCTAATAATGGTACCCAAATTACATTGCCTTTGGAGGACCGGCATGGTTATAGATGAAGGTGCTAGAAGAGATGAGAAGATATATATGATTTAGTATCGCTCTATTTTTAAAGAAAACAAAACAATAACAACATAAAATGCAAAAATACAAAAACAAATTTGATTGACTTCAGCAAGAAATCAGATCTAGCTAATTAATTACATCACATGAAGAAAAATAAAAAGAAAAGAAAACGTAAATCTAATTTCAAAACTGTCTTCCAACAAAAATCATCATGCATAAAAATGTAACGAAAGAAACAAAATGAAATCCGATGTGGCTTCAAAAACCTCTTTGAACTTATTAATCAACATCTCAACAAAAATCACCTCCACGATGAACACCTCATGCACAAACCATTATTTTCTGGGAAGTGAAAGTTTAATATGAGATATAATCAGAGCAAATGAAAAGATAGTAAATGTCTTAGTTTTGTTATAATAATATTCGGAAAAAAAAATGATGGTAAAACCAATCTTTTATAATTTTTAGAGGACGTATCTTTTCATATCCCATGTATATTTGTTTGATCATTGTTTACATGTAATGAGTGATTCACTTTCTTTCGTTTGACTGTAGAAGGATTTTAAGCAGTAGATATCTCATATGATTCATGTGGGTGGCCACATAATTCTAACTCTTTTAATGAAATCTCAATAGGTATATAGATATTGTCTAATTCATTACATGTCCTTTTTTGTGTTTGTTTTTGTTTAAACACAAGTCTTCTCATACCACAATGGCTCTAATCTAATAACTCCAAAGTCTGATACAATACATGTAGCTTTCATCTTTGATCATGAGAGTTCTGATCTTTCTCGCAATCATGATTTTAACTCTTTTTATTCCGAGTTAGACTCAAAAATAAAGGTTTTTTACTCATCACTTAACCACAACTTAGCTGCTGAGAAATGTAAATGTTAAAATATCTCAACACCTGCTTGTAATATGTATATCTCTAAATGTTAGAAAAAATTATATAAACCTTTGGACAAATTAGTACAAGTAATAGATGTTTGAAGAATCCATTTACCAACGCAACTGTCCACATACAATCTTTAACGTTATTCTGAATCATTCGAGTTAAGTATTCGTTCCAGACAAACATCGATTCATAGTAAGTGTGTCCTTCCACATTGTTAGACAGATTCCTCTTATGTGTATGCATGATTTGATAGGGATAGTTGACGAAGAAATCCTTTGTGAGATCAACAGTGCAGAACAACTTCTTATACCTATAAGATTTCCATTGAAGACAGAATAAAACAAAAACCAAACATGATTTAGAACCTGGATCGGTAAATAATCTGAAAAAAAAAGGAAGTTAACAAGGTAAAACAAAGTTCACAATCTAATAGATTAAATGACAGAAGAAGAGAATAAAAATGAGCTCTCCCTTTCTTGATAGTATCTCTATCGTATATAACATATAAAAATAAATACAACAAATAGAAGTATGTCTATTGTATAGACAGGGGAGATAAATACCTAGAAATAGTAAAAAGCAAAAAGTGCAACAAAATTTGTCTAACAACAAACTTAATAAGAAATCAAACTCTAAGCTGCTGGATTATTTCCAACAACAATGAAAAAATTAAAGAGAACCTGTAACGAATACAATCACAGTTTCCTCAACAACTGTTAACTTGTCTAATAGAAATCTGTGACACTTTTATTATGCAGATCAAAGAGGGACACAATAGAGAGAAAACAGACAGCATAATGGTTTTTTTTTTTTTTTGAACACCAAACAGCATAATGGTCTTAAATACAAGTTTTAAAGTTTCAAAATGTAATGCAATGGATAAAGTTACCAAGGTACAAGTTTACCATTTTACAAGCAGCAATGACATAAGAAAACATTTTCTCATCCTTAGAATAAGCCACATTAGATAGCACAAGGGCATGTGGAATCGTGATTATCTTGCTTTTTGCAACCCCATAAACTGTGTGCCCACAAAGTTCACCAAGCTTCCTTCTTTTAGTAATTTTCAGCATGTAATAGATAACCATAACTTAGCTGCTGAGAAACAAATGAGTTATGAAGAATTAATGAAGAAATATATCTAGTGCGAGGAAGAACTAAGGACTACAAGATTGAAACTCCATGAATCTAAACAAGAGATTGATGAGAAAATTAAGTGTATATTAATTACATGTTTTTCTTAGCAAAAAGAAATATATACATGTTAAATTAGTATTCGAGTAACGAATAAAAATGACTAATTGTCAAGATTAATATCTTAGAAGAATAAAAATGACTAATTATCAAGAGTTCTGGAAAAAGCATTTAATAATAAAAAAACGAGATATAATAAAATTTATGTACATGAATTGAATGAACATAAGAAAACATAAACATAAGAACAAGTTCTGAAACAATCAAATAGAAAAAGTCTAAGCGTCCACTCCCGAAGTAGCGTTCGCCCTAGGAGTTTTTATCTCTCTGTCCCGATGCCCATGATACTCGTTGTTGTCTCGCTCCGATTGAAGATGAATCTCCTCCACTAGTGCTCCTCCGTCCTCTCCTCCTTCTAACAAGCATTGTCGGCTTCTTTCGCATATCCATCCAAGGCTCTCCTTAGAAAAAGAAGAAGGTAGAAACGATCTATGAGGCTCCGACATGAGAAATTTTGGTAATGAGGCAGTGAAGTAGAACCAAGATGAAAGGTTCTACAAAGGTGTTATGGCTTTTCTATCGTTGCATTGGTGTTGCGCGGTCTGCCCTTGTATGTGAAGGACGTTCTACAAAGGTTCAACAAATTGGTGCATTGTCGCTCTTGCTTTTGCAACCGAACTCAAGATTGCTTTCTCTGCCCTAGTGGCAGTATCAAGCTCGATCAATATATCACATTTGGTGCTCTTTTTTTTTTTTTTTTTTTAATGTAATGTTAAATTATATTCAAAGAAAAATCAACTTTTTTACAACTAGTGCAACGATTTGTCGAAATAAAAAGCTAAAAAATTCTTGAATTTCGTAAGACGTCTTTCTACTTCTTGTTTCTAATGTTGTCAAGATTGTGAGGGATTCCGCGACGATATTGATTGCTTGAGTATTAGGATTGTTTCTACCTATCCCTTTATCTATTGTTTTGATGTGCTTTAATTTGCTTGGTGTTTGTAGCAGTATTATTGGTACCTTTGTTGGCTTTAATTTGGCTTTAATTTCATCTTTTGTAACCATTTCCTTTTTGGATGGAGAATAGTAATCTATAAACCTTGTTATCCAAAAAAAAAAAAAAGAACAAGTTCTGAAATTAAAGGTTTTCCGATAATGTTAAATTTCCATCTGTTCTTTTTAAACTTCGGCAAATTTATAATTTTATTAACTTATAACAAATTAACTTTTATGTTTGGAGTTTTTAACTTTCTATCCTTTCGTTTGTGTCAACAAATTATTCTCCTCATTTTGAAGTAAAATTTCCGACGGTTTCAATTTCAACCTCACCGACTTTTTTCCGGGACTTAAATTCACGCCGGCTTTTGTAATGCTTTTGTGTATAATTTAATAAATATCTTTGACCAAAAAAAAAAAAAAGCATGAACTAAAAGAACGATATTATATACGTAACGTAACCATGGTTTGTATACATATAGAAGCTCATATTTCTTCCCAAAAAGTGTCATATTTCAACACAAACAACATTATATTATATAAGATAATTATATTTACTTATGGTCTTACGGACAACATTGGACATACAAACATTTTATTATTATTATTCGTCATTTCGTTGTTACACACCAACTTCATTACGGGAACGGAGCAAATTTCTTCATCTCCGTTTCGATTATATCAACCGCTAATCCTTTTCCGTGATGAACCCAATAATCAGCCATCGGATTTTTCCTCTCCGGTCCCATAATCCCAACTCGAGACGTCTTTAAAGATTCCGTCGAGATTCCATACTCATCGTCACGTTTCTTCAATAGCCCTGGCTTGATCTTCCCCATATTCACGTCTTGTGGTGACATCATCAGTGATGGTGCACCTAGTGGTAATTTATCCCCTGAAATTACCAAAACACACACTCACAATTTTTTTAGAGATTATTTTGAAATCCTCGGAGAAAAACCAATTCCTATTAGATATATAAATGTCTCTCTTTGTCTTATAAATTTGGTAAAAATGTTCAATCAGGTTTCTGTTCAGATTATTCGATATAACCGATGTATATAAATTTCAATAGCACAAAGAAAAACTTAATCCAAGAATTCAAAAGATATGTATTAATTATTTAATTACCGCGATCGGTCTGCCAAGTGCACCAGAACTTCCCATAAGTTTTGGCAATATTTTGAAGCTCTGCCTTGGCTACAAGCTCAGGGACCCTTGGAGTTATTAGAAGACCTGTTTGGATCTACAACAATAAGAACAAGCCTAGTCAAATCTTAAAAGTGTCAACAGAGATATAAATATTAACCTTAAAGTCTATATAATAAACCAAACTGAGAATAACTGATTAATTAAAGCTTATATAGAGAATAACCTCATAGTCATGAGAGTGCCAAAGCTTTTGCTCCTCTGGAGCAAGATTCTCAAATAACCTCTCCGACACAATGTACTCGATCCCTGGCAGATTTAAACACGGAACACATGAATTATACATAACAAAATATCTTTTGAACCCAAAAAACAAAAAGCATAACAAAATATCAATACCATCTATTTGATTATGTAAATGATGAAATAGGATCTTCAGTTTGAATTATTAAAAAAATCTAACATATTAATTAAGCCCCATAAAGTTTCCTTTTGAATGCTATGCATGCGTATAAATATGTAAAAAACGACTATGATACGCATGCATACTATGACTTCAAAATTATTTTTGTGTATTGAAAGAATGTTGGTGAAAATAAACATATAGATACAGACCGATGAGATGGGGTTTAGAGGAGTCGCAATCGTAAACAGCACACTGAAGAAAGTCTTGGTTGAGTCGATGAACATAGAAATTGACTTCGATCTGACGGCTAGGATCATGACCATAACAAGCGAAAGAACACAAATGGAGACTCATTTGTTTGATCGGTTTCAACGATTGCATCATCACTGCTCCTTTATCAATCATCACGGTCTTCATGGTCTTGGGATCTCCCGGAGGTAAGTTCTCTGCTCCGTCACGTGCCGGATACGCTCCTGGACGCTCATCGCTCGACGCCATTTTGATTCAACACAAAAAACGTTTGTTTTGTTCTATAAATAGAAATTTTGTTTTTCTTTCTTCTTGATTTTTTATAGTGGTGGAATGTGAATGTGTTGGTGTCGGTGTTGCATGAGGAAAATGTGACGTGGATGGTTTGATAGGGACACGTCATTGAGTAGGTAGTGGTGATGTGGCGAGAAATGTTGAGATTGAGCTTTGTGGATGACACGTGGAAATGTTAATGATGGAGATTAATTAGTCTCTGGACACTTGGCACTTTTAGTTTCGCTTATCACTAAAAAATGAGATGCTGGGTTTGAGTGGTTAAAACACAGCTGTTACGATTGCGGTTGTGAGAATTTGCGAAAATAGGCGGTTGCGGTTTCAAACGTTATTTAGCATTTTGATTGATTCGTTTAACGGTTGAAAATGGATATATTTGCGGGAGATTTACGACTGGTTGATCAGCAGATAAGATAGCAGTTAAACCAAAATTTACCAAAAAAAATTTAATATATAATAATAAAAAGTATTAAAAACACCAAAAACTATAATTATGAAAAAATATAAAAATTTTAAACATGATTAAAAACCATAAATACTTATTTCAATAGATTTTATATTGGAAACAAAAATAATTATTAATATTAGAAAATTAAGATTTTTAATAACCGCAAAAACTATATACATATACTGATAATCTGATATACGTTAAAATAATTTATGTACGTTTATAAAACCTTTAAAACATATACTCGAATAGTTGATTTATTGGTCTACAAAAAAGTTTTATATTTGATTATTTACAAGTTACAACATTACAATGTATAATATAAGTATACATTCTCCAAAATCTTTGAATACCTTTTTTTTTTGGGTGTAATATACTGTTAAGACTTTGAATACTTTTATAATTTACCATTAATAAGATCTATAAATGATATTTTTTCTATTCTGTGTTATCTATATATACATTCTTTGTGCTTAATTTAGGAAATGAATCTCAGATTAATATAGAATTCCCAACGGTAATAATACAACGTGATATACATTAATCAATTTCTCGGGGCCCAATCGTTGCCTCATCTCTCTCTTCTCTCTCTTCCTGAAGACGAAAATCTAGATCTCAGATCTTCTTTTTATTTTTCTTATGTTAATCTGATCTTAATTGACAGTGGTGGGAGGTTCAATGAAGCGGTGGTAGGAGTCTCCTCGTTCTCCGGCAGCAAGGTGGCGTGGTGGTTTCGCTCGCTGATGCGGTTCTGTGGCTTCAATTCCGGCTCGGTGAGGTGCTTTCTCGGCGGATCTGCTGGTTGAGGACTCTGGCATGATGATCTTGGAGGAGGCGGCTCGTGGCTTGGTGTGTTGGTTTTTAACTGCAGGCTCGCGGCGGAAGTCAGCTAGCGAAACGGTGGGTTTGCTGCAAGTCGAAGGCGTTAACAGTGGATCCTCCTTTGGATCTGTCTGACTAGTTTCGGGTTTGGCTTTGTGGAGGTTGAGTCAAGCCATCTTCTCCCGAGGCTGCCGTTACTGGTGTCGCCCATGTACCGGATTGAATGGTGTTTCTTCTTCAGAGGAGGCTTGTGATGGCAAAGCGGAGGCGGAGTGGTGTGTTCGGTTTCTGGTTCTTCTCTTTGCTTGGTATGGGAGGAGGAGATCGCGGATCGGAGAGTTCAAGTGGTCATCTTTCCGGTAGGGAATTGCGCGGTTTGAAGGACGGTGACTCAGACGACCGGATTTGGTTACTCCGGTCAGAGAGATCACTGTCGTTACTTCGCCGCTTAGTGGCTCCCTAGTAACCTCCGGAGATGCATGCGATGGCCCATGTCCTTCAACTTCCCGCACAGTCACCGTCCTCTCTCCGGTCAATGCCTTCGCCGGATTTTTCTTCCTCTGTTTTTTGTAACCTGTGGAATTGTACCGGCCCATTACCCATGCCCATTGGGTTTTCTAATATAATTATATTTAAAAAAAAAAAAAAAAAAAAAAAAAAAAAAAAAAAAAAAATACAACGTAAACTCCGTGTAGGTCCAAACTTAAAAAACACTGCTTCCGAATCAAGCTTTGCTTCGGAATCCCGAACCTAAATAAAACACATGACCGTTACACCGATCCTAATTTAAATACCACATCATCACTCTCCTCTCTCTCCCCACAAATCTCGCAAACTCTCTCTCTCTCTCTCTGTTTCTTCTTCAATGGCGACGAAACTCATACTCAAGAAAACGACAAAATCAATCAACCGTCACCAACGTAACTACCTCCGCCGTCACCGGAAAACTCAGATCGGATGCTCACCGTCTCCGGTGACAACCACCGTCATCGCCACCATCAACAAATCGATCTACAGATGTCACAGAAGCTTTCTCTGTTTATTTTCTCTTCCTCGAACCAAAGGATTCAAAATCCTCAAACCTCGTGACGATTTTCAAAATTCTCCGTATTCATTGTTTCACGAAAGATCTGGTACTAAATCATTCGACGAGACGAAGAAGACGATCGTGTTAGATCTAGACGAAACTCTTGTTCACTCATCAATGGAGAAACCAGAAGTACCGTACGATTTCGTTGTGAATCCCAAAATCGACGGTCAGATCTTAACGTTTTTCGTGATCAAACGGCCAGGAGTCGACGAGTTTTTGAAGAAGATCGGAGAAAAGTACCAGATCGTTGTTTTCACGGCGGGATTGAGAGAGTACGCGTCGTTAGTGCTCGATAAATTGGATCCAGAGCGGCGCGTGATCTCGCGAAGCTTTTACAGAGACGCGTGTAGCGAAATTGATGGGAGGTTAGTGAAGGATTTAGGGATTGTGATGAGAGATTTGAGGCGCGTGGTGATTGTTGATGATAATCCGAACTCGTACGCGCTTCAACCGGAGAACGCGTTTCCGATTAAACCGTTTTCTGATGATTTGGAAGATGTTGAGTTGAAGAAACTTGGTGAGTTTTTTGATGGTGATTGTGTTAAGTTTGAAGATATGAGAGTTGCTTTGAAGGAGTTTGTTGGAAGAGATGAATGATTTTTGGTTAATTTTGGTTTAGTTTGTATTAAGAGGATTTGATTAAGAAGATAATGAACAATAGCTCTGTTTGTTCAATTAGTCTTTGTGTAAACATCCTCGTGAAAAGCAATTTGTTAATTTGTTTGATTAGTGTTTTCTTTGTGACTGAATTAAAAGGTTTTTAATGAAATGAAGATTTTGCATTTGAACAGTGGACAGAGTTTGACAAGATCAAAAACTTTTTTTTGTGGGTAGAGTTATATTTTGGGCCTTTATTGGGCTTCTTATTTATTTATTATGTTCAATTGTGTGCTTTACATATCAAAAGTCAATAAAAAGGTTTTACTAATTAGCCATATTAGGTTTAACTGTTTAAGAAATATTAATTTTAAATAGTTACGAAGTAAAGAAAAAAAAATCGATCAATATGTTTATATTTTTCTTTTCTGAAGAGTGAAATATTATTAAACAGGCCACACAATATATTTATATATCAAAAGTAGTTTTTTCTTTTGTAGCTATCAATGATTTGAGAACAATAGTGTTTATTTTAAATTTACATTTAAAGTTATACTTTCTTTGGCTTTAATTTGGGACATATTCTTAGAGATCTTTAAGATGTGTATTTTGTAAGATTTTAACATATGTTTAAAGCTAAATTATATATAAATAATAAATTACTGTGTGTCAAACTATTATGAGACTACTACTTAAGGCTTAAGACATATCCAAACACTTGTTTTTATAATAATCCTATATAAATAGAGGTTGATGAGCAAGCGACTAAGTTGCAATCACATTCGTTTGGATCATCTATCTCCAACTTCCAAACTTTTTCAATTTTTGTCATAGTTTTCTAGTTTTTGGAAAAATGGTTTTACTTTTTGTAAGAAGCTTGTACAACAAAACATAAATATAATTTTACATATTCGACGAAGTTAGTTATTGCCTATATGATAAACTTATTAAAGACTTGATTGAATTATATTGTTTACAGAAGGAGGAACTTCAATTTAAGGTTGGATCTAGGGGTGTCAAAATGGTTAACCCAACTCAACTCAACTCATTACCCAATGAGTTTAGAGTTAAATGAGTTCATGGGTTGACTCAACTCATTTAAGCAAATGAGTTGAGTCAACCCATGAACTCATTTAATTTGATGGGTTAGAAGGTTAAATGGGTTGACCCATTGACCTATTAATGTAATAAATAAATTAATAATTAAAATATAATAATAATAATAATAATCATCATCAACATCACTATTATTTGGCGGAAAAATCACGGATTTACGTTTTTGGCGGGAAAATTACACATTTTTGTTTTGGGTTAAAAATTATAAATTTTTGGCGGGAAAATCATGGATTTATGTTTTTGGCGGGAAAAATTACGGACTTATGTTTTTGGCGGGAAAATTACGGATTTACGTTTTTGGCGGGAAAATCATGGGTTTACGTTTTTGGCGGGAAAATTATGGATTTACGTTTTTGGCGGGAAAATTTTACATTTTCATTTTTGGTTACAAATTATAAAAAAATTTGGCGGGAAAATCTCGGGTTTACGTTTTTGGCGGAAAAATCTCGGGTTTACATTTTTGGCGGGAAAATTTTACATTTTCATTTTTGGTTACAAATTATAAAAAATTTTGGCGGGAAAATCTCGGGTTTACGTTTTTGGCGGGAAAATCTCGGGTTTACATTTTTGGCGGGAAAATTTTACATTTTCATTTTTGGTTACAAATTATAAAAAAATTTGGCGGGAAAATCACGGATTTACGTTTTTGGCGGGAAAATTACGGGTTTACGTTTTTGGCGGGAAAATCATGGGTTTACATTTTTGGCGGAAAAATTACATATTTTCGTTTTTTGTTAAAAATTATAAATTTTTTTGGCGGGAAAATTAAAGACTATATTCAATCGGTTTAGAAGTTTTGGTTAGACTCAAATTGAAATCGGTTTAGAGATTTAAATTGGTTTGATTCAATTTAACAAAAATTGATATGTCAAATGGGTAAACCATTGAAACCATTGACCCATTACAACCCAACTCATTTGATCCATCAACTCATTTGACTCAATAATCATTTGATCCATCAACTCATTTGAGTCAAAATTTTCAACTCATTAGGGTTCATGGGTTGAGTTGAGTTTTGGTTGACCCATGAATCTTGACCCATTTTGACACCCCTAGTTGGATCTATTGGCCAAGGGACTAGACTTGACGCACTACAATGTATCGCTAATTGTAAAGGTACACCAAACCGAATGGTTATAATGAGCTAAATGAAATCATTCTTGAGAGATATAGGGGTTATAATATGGATCTAGATCATTTTATTTTAGGCTTAATAATTTAGTTATTTACTTGTTTTGGTAAATAACAAGAATCGTAAAATTTATTTACTGAATTGACAAATAAATTGTTGTTAGTAAATGACAAAATAATAGGTATTGAAAAAACTTGGACATGAAATTTGGCGTGTGACTTCCACAACATAAATTTCATAATATAGTTTGTAGCTGGATACAAAAATAAGTACACGTTAAGTTGTAAATATAGAGTCATGAGGTAATACTTGAGATTGGAAATTTATACTTTGTAATTTTAAAAAATTTCACTAAATTTTTTTGCATAAACTTCAAGTACTCTCTCTAAAAGTCTTAAACAATTAATGTGTACAAATGTAATTTTTTTTTGTTAGGAGTTGCTTTTGTTGATTTTGATGAGGAAGACACCACAATAATTGTGAAGGGAGAAAAACTCGATGAACGTAAAATTAAGAAAAAATTAGATAAATTTCTGAATCAATCAACGGCAAGAGGAGGTTTTTTCTCTTGTTTTAGGGGGTGATTGGATTAGTTGCTAATAATTTTGAGAGAGGGAAATAAGAAAAAAGTCAAAAAGAAGTTTTTTTTTTGGTCAACAAAAATGCAGATTCTCATTTGTATTTTTATCCCTATTATAAACTCAACATCATATATTCTTAATTTGAACAATAATCAAAAGTCAAAAAGATAAACAACATTATTATGTTTTCATTTTTTTGGTCAAAATAATATGTTTTCATAATATCTTTTTTTTTGGTAAATAAAAAAGAAAAGAAAAGAGAGTTGATAATAATAAACCACCAAACCCGTCTTTTTGACACAACAGTTGTTGTTGTTGTTGCCATTCATACGCGCTTCCATCAACCCTTTGGTCTTGGAAGCCAAATCAAACCTTTCAATCCTCAAAATTCGAAACTTTTCGTTTGCTTTACGTTCTCTAAATTCATATTTATAAGAAAGTCTGTTCCTTTAATCAATCAAATCAAGAGACTTTGAAGATTGTTTCCCAATTTGCATCAATCGGGATCGAGTCAAATCTTCTTCCACTCATCATCTGGTACGTTTGTGACAATCCCAAATCAGAAACATGAGAGGACAAGAAATGTTCGAATTGTTGATTTGATTCTGTCTGATTTTGAATAAGAAGCAAAAGGGTTTGGTTCGGTCATTCTCTCGTGTTGCCTTCTATTGGATTCGGATAGATTTGGGGATAAATTAAGGGTTTTGGCTTAAGGGTTCTTTGTAGATTCATTAGAAATGTTACAAAGGTGGAAACTTTTTTAGTTTGTGAGGGAAAGTCTTGGTTTTTATTGTCATTTATTACTTAGCTTCTTAAAGCTTGAGAGATCGATTCGAAGATTGATCCAAACACTTGAAAGTTGTGTATTTGTCGAATCTTATAAACTGGAATTGTTGCCATGATTTAATCTATGGTTAACTGATTTCTGATCAATGAGTCTCTCTAGTTGAGTTTGATTCACAACCTTTTGTTCTATCCAACAGACAATAGATTAAATCAAGGGAATTGAGAGTTGCGGGTTTGTTCGGGTTCTTGGATTTGAAGTGGTTAAGGGATGGATGAAAATAATGGAGGTTCAAGCTCACTTCCACCTTTCCTTACTAAAACATATGAAATGGTAGATGATTCGTCTTCTGATTCGGTCGTTTCTTGGAGCGATAACAACAAAAGTTTTATCGTCAAGAACCCAGCGGAGTTTTCAAGAGACCTTCTTCCGAAGTTCTTCAAGCATAAGAATTTCTCAAGTTTCATCCGTCAGCTTAATACATATGTAAAGTTTTTGGCTTTGTGTTCGTCTCTTTGGAGATAGGTATTTTCTGCATTGCTATGATTAACAACCTTTTTGCGTTTTTGTTTTCGTAGGGTTTTCGAAAAGTCGATCCTGAGAAATGGGAATTCTTGAATGATGATTTTGTTAGAGGTCGACCTTACCTTATGAAGAACATTCATAGACGAAAACCGGTTCATAGCCACTCGTTACAGAATCTACAAGCGCAAAATCCTTTGACGGAATCAGAAAGACGGAGCATGGAGGATCAGATCGAAAGACTAAAAAAAGAGAAAGAAGGCCTTCTTGCAGAGTTACAGAACCAAGAGCAAGAACGGAAAGATTTCGAGCTGCAAGTAACGACATTGAAAGATCGGTTACAACATATGGAGCAACATCAGAAATCAATAGTGGCATATGTTTCACAGGTTTTGGAAAAACCAGGACTTTCTCTAAACCTCGAAAACCATGAGAGAAGAAAAAGAAGATTTCAAGAGAATTCTCTTCCTCCAAGCAGTTCACACATAGAACAGGTCGAAAAGTTAGAATCTTCTCTAACTTTTTGGGAGAATCTTGTATCGGAATCATGCGAAAAGAGCGGTATGCAATCATCAAGCATGGATCTTGATGCAGCTGAGTCAAGTCTAAGTATTGGCGATACCCGACCCAAATCATCAAAGATTGATATGAACTCAGAGCCACCCGTTACCGTTACCACACCTGCTCCAAAAACAGGGGTTAACGACGACTTTTGGGAACAATGTTTGACAGAAAACCCGGGATCAACAGAGCAACAAGAAGTTCAGTCAGAGAGAAGAGATGTCGATAATGATAAGGGTAATAAGATTGGAAATCAAAGGACGTTTTGGTGGAATTCAGGGAATGTAAATAACAACATTACAGAGAAAGCTTCTTGATATGAATGAGGTTTTTGTAAAATAGATTTTTTCTTTTGTTGCTTCCTCTGAGATTATTGTATTCGTGTTCATTATTTATTACTCTGTTTCTCTAAAACCAAACATCTATTGTTCGAGACAGGAGTTACGGAGTCGGTTTTGTTTTGTAAGCAACTAGGAAGCATATGAACAAAGAGAGTCACAGAGCTGAGGAAAAGAAGAAACAAATAGAAGTCCCAAAAAAATGAAAAAAGCTCCGATGCCGGGAATCGAACCCGGGTCTCCTGGGTGAAAGCCAGATATCCTAACCGCTGGACGACATCGGATTTTATGTTCAAGACACTTATATTTAATATATATTCCTATTTTAATACACATCAATGATTGGTTTTTTTTTTCCCATCAGTCAATGATTGGTTCTGAGTTTTTGCCACTATTTGATTAAAAAAAAAAAATGCAAAATAAGATTTTGTTATACCACTTGGTATAATGGGAAAATAATTTTGATTTTGCCACTACTTAATATAAAAAAAGATGCAAAATATTATTTTGCACCTAGAAAGAATATAGAATCAATTATGAGAAAGCCACTTTTGGGAGTGGCATTTGTTTGTTTTGTCACTTTCCAAATTAGTTGTGGATTTGCCTTTCTCAGTCGATCAAAAATACGATTTAACATGTGTTTTATCTGTTATATTTAGGTTTAGTCGGTTTCATTTGTTCTTAATATTTAGTATTTTGTATAAAGTAAGTTTTTTTGCAAATAAAATCGTAAATTCGTATATTTTTTAAGTGTTAAAAATGGTAAAACTGTAAAATTTTAGTAAAAATGGCATTTTCGTAAGATTTTCCAAAATATGGCATTTTCTACGATAATCCCAAGAATATAATGCGGATCAACGAAATCTTGTTGAAAAATAAAAGATTCGAGAAAAATTATATAGCTACAAAGAAGATTACATTAAAAATCTGCGTAAAGAAGAAAAGAAAAGAAAACTATCTAGTATCTAGGAGAAGATCTGGTTGATAGACATTTCCCACAAGAGACAAGCTTCAACAACGAATGTAATCGTATCCTTCTTGTTCTCACCTTCAATCTCGATAGCTACATTTCAAAAGTTTCAATTTTTCAATCAGAAAGAAAACAAATAGAGTCATATGTAATAAAGATTAGAGAGAAATTGAATGTTTACCTTGCGACGAGTGCTTCTTGATGGTTTCCAACATATCAAGCTTCTTGATCTTGGTTCAAGGTTCCTGCAAAACATTAACGAATTATCAAACAAACATGTTTTAAAACAAATTAAAGGAACAAGGTTTTGGTTAATATTCTTACAAATTCTTTTGTTCAAGTTTATTTGCAATCTCCACAGCTTTGTGTTTCGACCAACTGTTTCCTTCGGCTTGTTTAATCACTTGAGCCAAGGAAACTTTTCCTCTCACAATGCTTTGGTTCTGATTCTGGTTTTGACTTGCTTCCAAGTGTTTCCTTCTAGTTCGAGTCATTGGAGATTCAGATTCCGCCACTTCAATGATTTCACTTCTTCCGCTTTCGCGGAATCTCTCACCGTTGCTTAAACCTCGTAATGGCGATAAACTGACGTTTTTCGGTTCTTTCTTTGACTCGGTTCTCATCTCTAACGTGACTGGAGAACCAAGAACCACTTCAAACGCTTTCAAAATGTGGTCTTTGAAATTCTCAGCCGTTGATTTCGCTATTGGCGAATTGAACATTAACTGCACCGTAGGAGCTGCGGAAAATAGGATGTTAGAATCATCGGCATAAACGGTTTAGAAAAGGCTTTTTAAATATGATCAATGTTCTGTATATGCATTTACCTGAGCCGATACTAATCGAAAAGATCTTCCCTTCTTTATGAAGAAACTCTTTTAAACCGTTAACTCGAACTTTCTCAATAACCGCTAACCAAATATCTTCAACCGAAGGTCGGTTTTTGCAACTGAAACCTTGCATACTACCATCTCTTCTTGTTCCGGCTACAGCATCATTTGAAGGATCCGAATCCATTATTGGAGTATGGTTAAAGCTAGCATCAGCGGAAGAACTATGTGGAAGCAAGTACTGTTTATCAGGAGCTAGCTGGAGCAATGCAGCAGTGAGCCAAGTTAGTTTATCGCTCGATACTCTCAACTGTTTTTCTGATTCAGATAGTGTTTTTAAAGCTTGCTTCAGCTTCTCCATATCTTCTTTAGACACTGCAACAACGAAAAAAATTGGTTATTATAGTTACAAATATTTCTCATTTAGGATGATAGAAATGTATGAAACTCACGTGGTTGTCGCCGGAAAAACTTTCTTTTACATTGGTCTTTAGTGAAATCATAGCTTCCCGCGAGGATATCAGTTATGACGGTTGCCAGCTGTGACATCAAAGCTAATGGTTCTAGGCCGGTTTCCATTATTATTCTTAGGTTCTTTACGGTGTTTACAGTATCCGCGGATAAGGCTAGATCAAGAAGATCAACTAATTTCTCATCAGATATTAACCCAATCTGAAAGAAAACAAGAACATAATGAGAAAAAATGTCAATGGAAATTATAGAAATAATTCTGATCGTTACCATTTCTTGAACTAAAGGAACAGATACTCTTGTGCCAAGCAAACTCAGCTGTTCTAGAGTCATTTCCGCGTCTCTCAAGGAACCATCTGATCTCGAAGCAACAAGCTTTAACGCATCTTTTTCGATATCAATCTCTTCTTTTGATGCAATAAGTTGCAAAGAATTGATGATATCTGCGTCTTTGAGCTTAGGGAAAAAGAATTTCTGGCACCTCGAAACAATAATGTGAGGCAAAACATCAAGACTCGAACATACAAGAATGAAAACCACACGACGAGGTGCTCGATCCACTATTTTCGAAAGCGCATTCCAACAATCTGTTGACATAGTATCGCAATCATCAAATATGAACACAAGCTGCCTTTGCTGCTGACGAATGTTCATTTTATCAAGCAAATTCTCGAAGTCGAAACTTTTTACAGGACCCATTTCCCGAATGTACCGGTTCTTACCATCATCATAAGAAACACACGAACTGCATACGCCGCAAGGCTTTGATTGTTCTGTAGAATGGCAGTTCAAAGCTCTAGCAAATATCCGAGCACAAGATGTTTTTCCGGTTCCATTTGGACCATGGAATACGTAAAGAAGTCCAACTCTTCGTTTAGCAACAGCGTTAGATAGAGCTTGTACAACCAGATTCTGTCCCAAAAGATCCCGGAATGTTCTTGGAGCGTACTTCTGCGTAAAACTTTGATGCCACCGAGCATTTTTACGGCTGCTCTTCTTACCAAAGCCTGAATCTTTTCCATTCTTGAGCAAATTGTCGGCGAAGATACCCAATTCACCCGAGTAATCATGCACCCATTCTTCATTCTCTGCGCTATCGACTAAAAGAGGTAACGCCTCGCGATCAGAGGAGCTTGAATCAGACAACATTGGCATACCAAGTTCGCCTTTCCTTCCCTTTGAATCAGACATTCCACAAGATAAACTCCTACCAGCTATATCAAGAAAAGTTTTACCTCTATGATGAATTCTTGACCAATTAAACGGTATTCCACAACCGTTTCTCGGAACAGCTCCACTAATGTTCTGTTCTCTATGTCCTCCTCCTCCTCCTCCTTCTTCCTCATACTTCTCACCACGAGGCACCGAGTTTGAAGCAATAGACATCTCACTCTCATTACCAACATTATCTCTAACAATAACCGCCCGTCCAGCTCTCCTAGTCCCTCTAAACTTCCGTCTTTTTCGCCCATTTCCGCGCGGTCCAACATTACAAGAAACTAAATCATCACTATCACCTCCAACCTCATTTAACTGATCAGACAAAGTCTTGAAAATACCCTCATTAACCTTATTAACCCTATCTTTCGATACCGATTTCACCGAAGCAACACTATAAAACTCATTCACATCTTCTACTCCATAACTCTTCCTACTCGACCTATCAAACTTTTCATCAGAAGGAGTTACTTTAGATGTCCCAAAACTCACAATTGGAGAAGAACCAGACAACCTAAGACCAGATCTTCTTCTTCCCTCACGTGAATCCTTATGATCTTCTCTCAACTTCGGGCTCGCTGATGGGTCACGAAGTGATCTTGATCTCTGGAGAACGACAAGATCTCTCATAAGAAGAGACCGGTCGTTTAAAACCGGACTCTGTTTATTGTTGTGCATATGATTCTTCAAGTGAATACAGTTGGTTAAATGAATATGGTTACGAAGATGCTCACCGATGTCTCCATTTGAATCTTTCAGAATCCGAGAAGAAGCAGCCCTACTCATGAATATGATCACAAATGCTCTGTTTTCTTCGATAGGACCAAATCAAGCTGTATCTCATTTTCTTTTGAGAAATCTTTGAAGTTTCCAAATTTGAAAACGATTTCACTGACTTTGGTAATAAGCCCTAATTTCCTCAAGATTCACTGAACTTGCCAATCATAAAACTCCCCAAAATTAACCAAAAATCCAAAAAATGTAAACTTTTTTGGAGCTATAAGCTTCTTCTAGTACACGAAACCATTTGAAAGAAACCAAGAATGCTAAAATCTCAAAAAGCTCTGTTTCTTTTTAGAAAAGATTCAAACTTTACTATTTGAGACCAGCAAACAGAAAGAAAAAAAAAAACTGAAGGGTCCGTTTCAAAGAGTGCAAGTAGGGGAATAAAAGGAGAAACCGTTCTTGAAAGCAGTCACAGTCTCACAGATGTCTCTCCTCTTTTCTTTCTTTCTTTATTTACCAAACATTCACATGTAGAACCTGAGACGGTTCTCTGGAGAAAGTGATGGTTTTTGGCAGGAAAAAGCAAGAAAAAAAAAAACAGTTTTCGAGTGTAGAGTGAGAGACAGAAAGAGAGAGAAAGAGTGGGAATCTTGAGAGAGGGGTTTGATGGGTTTTTGTATTTTGAGATCTGTTTACGGACACGAACACAGAGGCAATGGAGAAGAAGCAGAGCACATTGCCAATAAAGCGGTTTGTCCGTTTCCGGGAAGTGAAAAAGATATTAAAAATAAATTGTTGGGAAAATATAAGTATTAAAAAAACATTTTGGTTGGGTTTTGTAAAAAAAAATGAGACCAAAGAGTTTGTACCTTTGAATTTAGCTGTTTCATTGTTTGTATTATTTTGTAGTTAAGTGATGATGTGATGGGTGATGTTGTACACATGTACCCAACAATACAGCAAATTTTACACTATGCAATTTGTATGCATTATATTTAGATGATAAGAGAAGAAAGAAAGAAAGAAATATATATATTTCTTATCTTATACTAATATTTTTTCTTTCTATAAAATATATATTCTAATTTTAGATTATATATTAAAATTTCAGTGAATGTCTAATCTAAATTTTATATTTTCTATAATTTTTATATACCTAAATACTTCGTATATTCAATATCAATAATAATTCAATTGAATAATCATTTTTTGGTTGACTCGACATCACTGTTTTCGGGAGAAGTATGGGGTATTAGACCCTTAGTCTTGATTCTTTCTTGCCCAAATTGGAGTCAATGTTTACTTGGTTTGTGAGGTAATATTGATTCGTTATAGGAGGTTTCGCTAGATGTGTTTAGTGTTTAGCTTTGATCGTTGTGATTTTAAGGGAGCTTGACTAACAAAGTTTAGATCTATAAAGTTATTTTTAGTTGTAACTTTGGTTTATTATTTTAATTTCATTATTTGTATTTAGCTTTTTGTTTGAGGGTAGTTTTCGAAGATACATTTAGTTTTTTGGAAGGATTTGATATTTGGTGGTTTCATGTATCAAAACCGTATTCCACCCTTATAATTTTCAATCGAATTATAATAAAATTCTCTTTAAGTGAAAAAAATAAAGAATCGTCATTTTATTGTTCTTATAGCATGGGATTCTTACGTCGCTTTTAGTTTTGTTAGTCTTATAATATGATTGATTGGTTACTGACAAACTTAGTCGAATCTTTTGTACTCGGCAGAAATTGCAAAATGAAAATATTACTGATCATGTTAGCCTTTGACCAACAAACAATAAGAAGCTACTCAATTTATGTAATCTTAGGGTTCTTATTACCAAAAAAAGAAAAATGACAAGCTTCAAACTTAGTAGTGTTAGGCTCACCAAATGATTGAATGGACAGTGTATGAATCACAGCTGAATACTTGTTTGTTCAATAGTTTAATATATTTCATCAAACGAATGATTTATATCTCACAAGTTGTGCTCAAAATTAAATGGTGGAAAAAAAAGAAAATTTCAAAAACAAATTTGAAAAAATAATAATAATCAAATTTGTAAGAAAGAAGAAATCCGACTAGTTTCAAATTTGTTAGAAACAAGAAAAACATTAAGAAAGTAACAAAATAATGATGGTACGATGGTCAATGACATTGTCACGTGATCACATTTAGTGATGATTAGCTTATTCAATTTGGGTGGTTTGTTAATTCTCACTATAAATCACTATAAATTTATATTATTGAAAATCATTATGACTCGTTCAGATCTTTTTAAATCACTGTTATCTCTTTATCTAATAAGGACAATTATCGTCTTTTTTTGGGACCCAAAGATATTAACAAATGTAGCTAAGCCAGTTTCTTAATATAAGCAAATACAAAATTATCAATAACACTAAAAACCCAGCCTTTTAACGAAAGAAAAAAAAAAACTCTAAACCCCTTAAAATAACTAATCAGGTAATAATAATCCAATCGTTTTGTTCAAACGGTCAAAGTTTTTTTTCACCAAACTAGATTAGTTTAGATCTCGACTCATAATACCCAACTAGATCATCACCCGTACTAAAGTACGGGTTAAATTTTATTTATTACAAAATTTATATAATATATATATATATACTAAGTTTTAATATATTATAATAGTAAGTGAAAAAATATTAATTTTTTTGTCAGTCCCTATATACAATATTAGAATAAATATATAATTTTTTTCTATAATACTCAATTATGGATAAATTTTTTTTTAAGATATGAAAACGGAAAATAATTTTATTTTTTAAAAAGTAATATTTTTTGAACAATGAGTTAATTTATGTTAACAACCACAAAATAGGATTGCATATATTTCAGTTAGATCAAAAATTAAAATATCATAAATGAATCGCATATTAAACATAGATTATTTTGAATTAATTAAGAAAATTAGCTATTATTATGAATTAATTTAGAAAATTCTTTTTCAATTTATAATTCTTTGGTTGTTGAAATAGAGATTTGTTTGAGCTAAATCTAATTACAGAATTTGTTTGAGATTTATAATTACGGAATTTACCAATCATTCGCATAATCGAATATGTTATAAACATATATTTAGTATATAATAATACCAAAATCAACCCGTGTGTGGAGTCTATATTTTTATTTTAGAATCTCAATATTTCATTTTAAAATATTGCGTGCACAATCTATTATTCGTTAATTCTAAAATTCTTTGCGGAATCAAATTTTCAAATATTTAGAGGTGTCAAACCATATTTAAATGTTCTACACTATTTTTAAATATTCCAAATTAAAATCTTTAATTTGTTTTTGTAGTTTATAAAATTATGAATTTCAAAAAACAAATTATATGAAATTAAATATAACTATTCAAATAGTTATAAGGATCAAAACTCATTTCATCATATAATATATTATATTTAACCCGCTACCTATTATAAATATTTTTTAAAAATAATCAAATTAGAGTATTTATAATTTTTAACTTTTTGAACTATTAAGTATTGATGATATTCTCTAAAAATATCAAGTAAAACTTATTTTAAATGTTGCAAATTAAAATATTTAAATTTTTATTGTAGTATATAAAATTATACATTTCAAAAAAATAAATGTATGAAATCGAATATAAATATTCAAATTCTGACCCGTTGCTCAGTCGGAATTTTTGTTGACTTTATTTTTGTGTAAAAGAAAAATATAACTCAAGTCTGAATTTTTGACCCGTTTAATTGTTTCCTTTATAGATTGAACAATTTATATGCGTTTTTAAAAATTCAAATCTTGGCATATGCAGAAAAAAATTACTTTTTTTATATTATGTAGATGATATGATGATTTATTTGTTTCATATTAATATAATCATATAAAGATGAGAGGTGAAGTTTAATGATTAATAACAAATTAATATGGTAAGTTAGATATCAAATCTTATATGTTCATTTTGATTGGTCATTTTAAAAAAAAAATAATAACAGATTTTCGTTTTATAATTTAATTAAATTAATTAATTGACAAAAATTAGTATTTTACATGTTTATCCTTAATAAATTGAATGAAATTTGTTCTAAAAGAAGATTTTTGTAATGGCATTCTTAAGTAAATTCTTACAAAAGAGAAGGTTAGTTAAGGATATCTTATAAAGTGTACTCCCCAAATAATAGTATAGGATTATTACCTACCAATCGACCTAAGAAAAAATAGAAATACTTTAGATTATACTCAATTCACCATCAGTTGTTATGACTTATAAATTAAACTACTCCACTGACAATGACATACACTGATTACTTATTATTATATATCCAAGAAATAATAATTACTTTTGATCATATAACTCTTTTTTTTTTTTTTTTTGACAAATTGATCATATAATAACTCAATCCTGTAATTGGCTAGTTAATAAATGAAATGAATAGCTCCAAAATCCAAGGAACAAAAAGACATGATAACTTAAAAGACGAATAAGAGTGAAGACCATTTCTGACACAAATGTTTTTTAAAGTTTTGTCATTCTCGATAATTTTATAGAAAAATGTGGAGGGAGGGAATCATTTTGTATCAAACCTAGTGACATAAAAAAGGTTCTCTAATTTTCTTGTCACAACTTATTTTTTCAATCCTATCTTATAGTTCAGTAAACTCGAAGCTGATTAAGACTAAGCAAACTACTTAGAGTTTGTCAACTGTCAAAAGTTCATTAGATCATTTTGACCCCCAAAAATGTTCACAAATCCTGACTGTACATCTGTACTTCAAACACCACGTGTCACCATCTCACACTTTAGATTCCAGTAACTATACAGAGAGTGTGTACTACTATCAATTGCTAAAAGTATTCAATTTGAGAGACTTCAGATTCTAGTCTTCTACTACTTACTATTACTAAGCTTTGCTTTTTGTGTCAATGTTCATGGAACTTACTGTCCCTCCTCTTGAATCAGATTCGTGGGCTCACTTAGAACATACCTAGGAAGCTCATATCTAGCACCTGCATTGAATAAGAATAAGCCATTTAGGTAACAAAACAAGAAACGAGACAAACAAGTCAGATTGTGTTTCACAAACCTCTTTCGTCCCAGCACAATGTTAGGTCACGGTTCTGGACAATCACACCTGCACTGTCAACAATAGTTTGCGCTAGTTTCAAGTCAGCTTCAGCAGCAGCTCGAAGTGCTTCCCATATCTCTGTTTTTCAGTAATTTTAACTCAAGTCTCCAAACGTTCACAGTGCAATGCAGATTAGAAGAAGAGAGAGATATATATACCTCTTTGACCACCATAGTGTGGAGAAGTGTCCCAAAATTCCTCACGCATATTAGTAAGTTGTGCCCTTGTGATTGGCTCAGTATGTGCCCACGGTTTAGGTTTCGTGATTTTCTTCTTTTTTACTGTCTCAAACATACAAAAATCATAAGAGAATGATACTGAAACAACCACCAATCCTAAAACAGTTCTTTCATAACACCAATACTGAAGGCAAAGCCATCTACTTCAGAAGATCATCACAATTTCAAATTCATCAAGACAACAAATGCAGTAGAAGGCAGAACAGAACAAATTTTCAATATTAGTAAATGGCCATTTCAATCACACCATTGATAACAACTTTCTCTGATCGAACATTCTAATTCTGAGCAGTAGAAAAATGTTCAAGAGCATTCTAACTCTCTGCTAATTGGAACTAAAAGACACAAATATGGTGAATTAGCTTCAACATTTTCAATATTAACGAATTACCATGCTGAGATTTCGTTCAAAATCACTCCAAGAATCATAAAACTTGCAAGATTAGTTCACATTAACATCTAAAAACTAAGAACTCTTTCTAAATCTCTCCAAGAATCACAAATCGTAGTCCAAATTCTGTGAACATGAACGAACATGAACGAAATTCAGACGAACGGAGAGCGAATTTAAAGGTTAAATGAGAATCGATTCCACTAACCTCCGCCTTCATTTCTGGCCTGAGAAGATCCGATACAACCCATTCTCGAACCGCGTTTGATTAGCTAAAATATGGAAGTCGCAAGTAAAATGTCAGTACAAAATCGACCGCCGGAGACGAAACGGCGGTAGAATCGCCGGAGAGGTCTTCAAGAGTCAATTCCGTTTTGACTCCGAAATTAGTTTGTTAGAGAAGAAAGTGAAACAGGTCTCCGATTTTATACTCTTTTAATTGCCACGTCATATTATTTCGGATTAATATATTATATTTGGATTAATTAAACGTCAGCGTCTGTAGTCCAACGGTTAGGATAATTGCCTTCCAAGCAATAGACCCGGGTTCGACTCCCGGCAGACGCATCTAGCTTTTGTTTTCTTTTTGCTTTGGAAACAAATAACATTAAAGATAAAGACAATAGTAAATGACGAAAGTGCCCTCGGTTAGATCAGAACGCGTGAGAAGGGCGTTTTAGTAATTTTCGGTAACACAAATGCTAGATTTTTGTGATAAAGACAGTACACAAGTCCTTTCTCTTTCTCGTTTGATATTTTCCAATTCCGCGTCTTTCTTTCTCTGTTGAAATCGAAAAGATCAATAAGTTTCAAATCTCATTAGGGTTTTTCATTTTGAAAAATAAAGAAACCATTTTTATCTCTCTCTGTTTTGTTTTCTCGAATCTGAACGAGTTAAAGTTAAAAGCTTTGAAGAAGAGAATCAATGGCGGGTTACAGAGCAGATGATGAATACGATTACCTATTCAAGGTTGTTCTGATTGGTGATTCGGGTGTGGGCAAATCCAATTTGCTTTCACGATTCACCAAGAACGAGTTTAGCCTCGAGTCTAAATCCACGATCGGTGTCGAGTTCGCGACTCGGAGTTTGAATGTTGATGATAAAGTCATCAAAGCCCAGATTTGGGATACTGCTGGTCAAGAAAGGTCTCATCTTTTTCAACCACATTGTTCATTTCTCGATCTGGTTTCTTAGATTAGGAAAGTTTTGAGCTTTATGGTTTGTGTTTGATTGCCGATGAAAGTAAATTTTGAGCTTAGGTTAGATCTGTGTCAATTGATTTAGATCCATTGGTTTTACAAGAAGAGATCTGGATTGGTATGTGATTTTGAAATTTGGATACGATTATGATTAAAAAGTTTTTAGCTTTATCTAATTTCTTCTCTTTGCTAATTTAGTTTATGTAAGAGAGCTTGATTGGTTTCAGTAGCTTCATTTCTACGATTCTTAGCTTTTCTTTCTCAGATTTAGCTAAAGATTCTTCAATCATTATCGGTCTCTCGGATCACTGTCTTGAAGCTTTGCTTAGTCAGATTTCTTCTCTTGTTTTTGCTTGTTTATGTATGAGTGATTTGGTTTCAGTTGGATTCTTAAAATTTTCATTTGAAGCTTTTACTTAGTCTTAGTTTCGAAATTGAAAAGCTTCGAAGCGTACATAGTCCGCATTCGGAACTGAAAAGCTTCTTGCTTTTTTATGATTTTGTACTCGGTTCTGATGTTTTGGTTAACTTTAATTCTCAGTTTCGTTAACAATGTTTAAATAGGTACCGAGCCATCACTAGTGCGTACTATCGAGGAGCTGTTGGAGCGCTTCTTGTCTACGATGTGACCCGACACTCAACATTTGAAAACGTTGAGACGTGGCTGAAAGAACTCAGAAACCACACTGATCCAAACATTGTAGTCATGCTTGTGGGCAACAAATCTGATCTCCGTCATCTCGTGGCTGTTCAGACAGAAGATGCAAAATCATTCGCCGAGAAAGAATCTCTTTACTTCATGGAAACCTCAGCTCTCGAAGCCACCAATGTTGAGAATGCTTTCGCGGAAGTCCTCACTCAGATTCACCACATTGTGAGCAAGAAGGCGATGGAAGCTGCGAGTGAATCTGCTAATGTGCCATCGAAAGGAGACAAAATCGATATCGGTAAAGATGTTTCCGCTGTGAAGAAAGGTGGATGCTGCTCAAACTAATAAGAGAGTAGAATTATTGTTAACGACCTGAGGATCGGTTTTTGTTAACGGTTCCTATCGAATACGAAGATTGCTTTTAGATTGAGTAATGCCTATTTGGTGTATTTCTGTTACTTATATAAATTTATCATTGTTATTGTTTGAAAATGCTTTGTCAAATTTTTAGAACCCTAAATTATATCATCTCAAACAATAGGATTGTTGAAAATAAGCATTTTCAGTTCGGTTTAACATAATTTCGGTTTGATTTTTTTGTTTGGTTTCTTTTCAGTTTAATTTCACTGAATCGGTTCAAATTTGGTTAAGTCGCAACTAAAATGTTCGGTTCGAATTTTGTTTTCTCGAATTGTAAAGTAACATAACCGAACGGTTTATAAAACTTATCCGGTTCAGTTGTGGTATAATCGTTTTGGTTTGGTTCGGTTAAGCTCTTTGGTTCATCCCTATTTTGAGCTCGAAACTGAGCAATCGCCGGAGAAACTCACTCACAGTTATGGCAATGGCAATGGAGGAGCCAAGGAAGCTTAGAGGCCACAAATCAACTGCCACTTGTTGTATAGCTTCTCGTGATCGGCCTGGTCTTGTTCTCACTTCCGGCGAGGTTTCTAAAATCTCTAACTCCGATGAATTTAGGGTTTCTTTATTGTAGTTACTTCGCAAGATTCATGGTTTCCGATCATTCGGATTATAGGATGGTTGCGTTTGCTGGTTTGATTTGCGGTGTAAAGATGTTCAATTCATCATTGACGTTGGAACAGAACCTGTTTCATCTCTTTGTTTCAAGACAGGTTCTTGTCTCTTTAGTTTGTGTGTCTCTATCTCTTTCAATTTCATCTCTTTGTTTCAATTTGGTGATAACTTTGAATTGGTTTCAGGTAATGAGAACGTTCTCTATGCTTCTTATGGAAACGAAATCAAGTCTTTTGATGTTCATACGGTAATTCAAAAATCGAAACTTCAAACTATAAACGAATTTCTTCACTCAGTTAAAAGCTTGTCTCTTTCTGCTATTTCATAGCTGAGTTCTAATTCATGGAAGCCATTAGAGAGTTTTAATTACAACAAAGATGAAGTAAACCAGGTAGAGATACTAAAAACCTTGACTTTTCGAAAAGTTGTCATATTTACCTATAAAATCGATGTTGATATCTTTTTGAGTTTCTTGATTTGTTAAAGGTAGTATGCAACGGAAGATCATCTTTTCTTGCTTCTGCAGATGATTCTGGTGATGTTAAGGTACACTCAATAGTTGTTTTGATACTTACAGATTACATAAACATGAATTTTTGTGGGACTTTTCTCGGTTTGATTAGTTTGCTCGAACACAGATCATCGACATTGCTCAGAAATGCCTTTATAAAACCCTTAGAGCTGGTCACACAAGTGTATCCTTCCTTCGTTAATTTGCTCCCTCGCATCTATGAAATTCAAATTCTATGAGTCTCGGAAAAATCTCACAAGTCAACACCTTAATGTGACATTTAAGATATGTAGTTCTGTACAATTCATTCCATGGAGACCTTGGGAAGGTAACTAACATCTTAATGTGATTTGTTAATATATATACACATCTTTTCTAAAATGTCTAATTTCTTTCAGTTATAACTGGTGGACTTGATTCAAAGCTTGTCTTATGGGATTTCTCAAAAGGTCGCTCGCAAAAGATTATAGACTTTGGTAAAGACTATGCCACTGATTCGGGTATCTTTAGCCATATATATATGCAACAAATCTGATTTTGCGAGTTATTTGTGGTAACTTTCAGGGTCTGATACACAAAGCAACTCAGGACAATGCCTAAACCCTGCGTTTGTTCACTCGATAGCAATCCCGGAAATCGACATGGTTGATAAGTTAGACAAGATATGTGCGGTTGCTAGAGGTGATGGAATTGTCGATTTGATCAATATCGAATCAGAACTTTCCCGAAAAGGAACATCATCAAAAGGAAGTAGCAGCAACAATGTGATCAAAAGGGTTTGTTTAGATTACTCTGTTGGTGGACACAATGCTGCTGTTTCTTGTGTAGCGTTTTCTCTGTTTAAGGAGAAAGGTAGATTCTTGATCTCAGGTGGTAATGATAAGACTGTTAAAATCTGGGATTGCTTTAAATGTCTTGATCCAGACAACAACAACAACAATAGCAGAGATCTCCTCCATTTGAATATTAACCTAAGCAAGAAGGTAACTAAAGCTCACATTGTTCTTATGCTCTATTGCTCTCTCTATTGTCTGATTCTGACATTTATTGAGGTTTCTTAAACAGGTGAATTGGCTTTGCACGAATCAATCTGATTCTGAGAATCTTGTTGTCTGTGACACAACGAGAGTAGTTAAGGTTTACTCAATCTCTTAAATAGTGGAGTTTCTCAAGTGGTTGCTTGATCTACAAGTTAGTTTATTTGTTCTTGATAACCAAATTATAAAGACAGAACCGTCTTCTAAACCAGCAACTATACTTGGATCAAAATGCTATATGAACTTACTATATTGGTGTTGCTTTATATGATTTTATTTTGTTTCATTGAATTGTTTTTGTCTAAAATTATTACTCATTATCGTTTTTATGTATTTACGTTTTCATGTTAAAATGGTGAGTTGTTGTTCCTTTTTAAGATGTTTACTTGAATAAAAAGAAAACAAATTTTGTTGATAAAAAATCTCATGATTACATTTAATTTTTGAATTGTTAAATTCTTTTACTATCATCATTTGCTTGTTTTATACTTTTGTGTGTGTTTATATTCATTTTCTCCCTGTCAGATTTTTCTTATTGTCCCCATTTACACAATTAAGAATTTGTTACGAAGTTAAAATCCAATTTATTTTTCAATAAATTATGTTATAATCATAACAAAAATACATAAATCCAAAAAATAACCTACCATTCTAACAATCTAAACTTGGAGCAACAAGTAATTTCTTTTTGGATACTATGGAGACTTTGGAAAAATAACAAATCAAACACTTCCTTCTCAAAAGTAAAGAAGTCTCTAAACTGTCACAAACTCACAAGACCCTTCTTTCAAATTCCAATCTTTCCAACATTCCTCTTCTGTCCACTATGAAACCGCAGCAACCGCAACCGTCATTGCTCCTCCTCCTCATCCTACTTCTCTTAGCCACCGTCTCCGCCTCTCCACTACACCCAAAACAGCTCAAATCTCTCCAATCTCTCAACATCTCTACACCAACCAATGATCCCTGCAACAACAACCAATCCTCCTCCTCCTCCATAACTTGCGACGACGCTTCTCCTTACCGTCACATTACCTCTCTCTTCTTCATAAACTGCTCCTCCACTCTATCTCTCCCCTTCAAAACCCTCAAACCACTCTCAAAATCTCTCCTCTCTCTCTCCTTCACTAACTGCCCTTCACTTTCTCCTCCATACCATCTCCCAATCTCCCTCCACTCCTTCTCCGCCGTCTCCTCCTTCCTCCACAACAACCATACCCGCCTCTCCGGCCTCTTCCTCGCTCGTCTCAAAAACCTCAAAACCCTCAATATCTCCTCAACCCCAATCTCAACCTCTCGTCGTCTTTATGTCATTCTCGGAAATATGCATAAACTCACTTTCCTCAAAATCTCTAACTCAAATCTCTCCGGCTTTATCCCTAAATCTTTCCACTCAAATCTCACATACATCGACTTATCAAACAATTCACTCAAAGGCTCAATACGCATTTCCATTACTCGTCTCACAAACCTCAAGTCCTTAAACTTATCTCATAACTCTCTCTCTGGCCAAATACCAAACAAAATCAAAAACTTAATCTTTCTAAAAAACTTATCTTTAGCTTCAAACAAACTATCAGGAACAATCCCAAATTCACTCTCGTCAATTTCTGAACTTACACATTTGGATCTAAGCATGAATCAACTAAACGGCACCGTTCCAAGTTTCTTCTCCGAGATGAAGAATCTCAAACACTTGAATCTCGCTGATAACTCCTTCCATGGAGTTTTACCATTCAACGAAAGCTTCATTAAAAATCTCAACTTTTTCGAAATTGGAGGGAACAGTGAGCTCTGTTACAACAAAACAGTTGTATCCTCGAACTTGAAATTGGAGGGTTTTGCTCCGTGTGATAAATATGGTTTTCCTTTATGGTCTCCGTCGCAAAAGGAGGAATCTTTGTCAGGAGAAAACGATTACGGTGATTACAACGGTGAAGGAGGAAATGAGAAGAATAAGGAGAAGATGAAGAACAATGAAGAAGAAGAACACAATGGTTCCAACAAGACTCTGTTTGGTCTCGGCATTGGTCTTTTTTCGATTGTGTTCCTAATCCTCTTCCTCTTTTATCTTGCTAAAAGGTGTCGTTGGATTTGAGAAGTCTGATCTTTTTGTTTGGACTTTATTAGGGTTCTTTTGAGAATAACCAGACCGGGTCTTGAAAAAATTACTGTGTCCAAACCGGTACAAATCCGGTTTATGTTTTTGTTTGCTATTTTACCCTTTTCTTCCTCTAAATGTACTATCTGTTTTGTATTTGTGAATTGTGATTATGAGTAACTGCAGTTTGTTTGTTTGTTTGTTTTTTTTTCCGACAAATCAAACATATTATATCATGAAGAGTTTACAAAGTACATAAACATTCTCAATACAACCATTAACGCAAAAATATTATTTATTATTATAAATAAATGTCATGATAGCAAAAATATTTTATTGTGAATCAAAAATTGACTCCACAATTAAACGCATTTCGAATACAATACTTCTCAAGAAGAAAATAATGTGAAACGGGTCTTATTTGTAGCTTGAACCACATATCCGAAGAAAACATTTCTCTTGGTTCTCCGTAGAGTAAGATTCAACTCATTTCAAATCGATTTACTGACTCAACAACTCATCTCCGAATGAAATTTTATATGTTCCATCGATAGTTGTGTAATTTCTTTTTCTCTTATAAATAATGAAGCTTTTCAACCGTAGATTTATCATGCTAGTTTTTGTCATTTTAAATTTTTTACGTTTAGTTTTATCTTTTTGATGTAGAATTTAGTTCGTAAAACTTTCGTACAAAATCTAAATTCTCCAAAACTATATATTACCAAAAAATACTATTTAAAATTTATTTGAAATATTTCACACTAAAAGGTAGCGACATCAACAGGTGCACCAACACCATCTGAGTGAGCCTCGAGGAGATTTACGAACTCTGTTTAGATATAACCTGTCACGAAAAACTGAATTCTCTTTTATACCTTTTGCCTCTTTTTCGTGAACCTTCTTCCTTTTATACCAAACCTTGAGTCTAAGTGACCATGCAGGAAGACTATTCACATAGTCTCTCTCTTGATCATCTAGAAGATCGATAATGGTTCCGTCTATAGAAGTGAGAAATATAAACATAGACCACCAATCTTGAAGAAAAACATCATCTTGAAGCTTTGATACAAGATTTTGAAAACATTTTTTTTCTAGCCATTAAACATTTTTCTATTTACATTTAATGTGAATAATTCATAATAGATCCTTAAATGATAAGCTAGCGAATGTGAGTGTAAACTTGGTTCAGAGTAATCTTGGTAGATTGAAAGCCTAATCGGTCAAGGATATTCTTCATTTCATCAAAACTCAATAACAATGATAAATCTCTAGGGGCAATTTCTGTCTTAGTAAATTCTACCATTATCAGAAAATTAACTATCTTCTTGTTTTGAATATCTATAAGCTGCAGTGCTCAAAGGACAGAAATCAAAAGAGCTGCTTTTGATTGATTTAAGTTTTGATGATGACATTGAATAAATAAAAAACATATCTCCAAGGTTCTTGGAAGATTCAGATTCTACCAAACTCACGTCAAAAAGGTTTTACTACAACAAGAAATTCTTTAACATCCAAAGATAACAACTTAAAATAAGCTAGAATCAACAAAAATCTTTAAAGATCAAAAGACTTTTTAACCAGTGATGTTCTGAGACTTGTTGAGAATAACTCCTTCATACTTGACCTGGAACCATTTCATTGCGTCATCCTTAGTTACTCTGTGTTGAATACCAACACGAGCCTTGCATCTACGGCGACGAGCCACACGGTATCCTGGGCGTTCGAGGACAACGTAAAAGTCCATTCCGTAGATACCGGTGGAAGGATCATACCTAAATACACAAAATAAAACAGATGAGAATAACAAAAACCAGTAAACAGTTATCTTTCATCAAGCCCAAATCTACACAGAAACCAGTAAAGGGTGTAGTTTTAATCAGTTTCAACTCTAACGTACTTCAAAACCAGTAAAATATTCATTGTTTGCTAAACCCAAATATAACATTCAAAATAATAAAAGCAAACGGCTCATCTTTAATCTATTCCAAACATAACATTCCACAAAAGCCAGAGTAAATCAAAGACAAATCTAACATTCAACAAAAACCAATGAAGTCTTTATCTTAAACCAATTAATAACCTAACATTCTGAGTGAACTGCAACTAAAATATTCTTATACATACAAGAATATTCCAAGTACCAAAATCTTCATACAAAGCCATCAATGCAACTAATTCAAAAGCTTTTGCAAAATGAACAGAAAACTTACTTGATTCCAAGATCAATGTGCTCTTGGATACCAAATCCAAAGCAACCAGTGTCACTAAAGTTCCTCCTAAGAAGCTCATACTCCTTAACTTTCAAACCACTCTCAAGAAGCTGCATTGCCTTCTCACCTCTCACAGTCACATAACACGCAATCTTCTCATTACGCCTAATACCAAAAGACCTAACAGTGTACCTCGCTGTTATACAAAAACCACAACATAAATCAGATTCAAGACCAACACAAAATCAAAACCCCTAAGAGATTTAGCATTGACATACCCTTGGAGAAGACAGGGGTTTGACCACTGAGCTGTTCCAACACCTAAAACCGATATTACCAAAACCAACAATTCAAATCTAATCACTAAAAAAGACATTGATTTAGACTAAAATCAGAGATGGGTAATCATAAAGGTTAGATTTTTGATAACAAAAAACGAACCTTGGAGGCACGAGTGAGACGATCACCACTCTCACCAACGGAGATGTTGAGAACAAGTTTCTGAACCTTAATGTCCCTCATGGGGTTCGAGAGCTTCTTCTCCGACGCCTGAGAGAAACAAAACAAAGTTCAATCATAAACCCATTGAACAAAACACATTTTCATTGAATCGATCTACAGAGAAGAACGAAACAAATACCATTTTAAGGAGATCAAAGTCGTCGAGCTAAGAGAGGAAGCAGTGGAGAGTTTGCGAAAACGAAACTGCGTCGAGTGCGAAGTGAGAGGTGTTATATGTGTTGGTACTTAGGGTTTCTTATACCAACGCAATGACGAAATTATCCCTTTGAATGATCAAAATGGTTTACTGGGCCAAAATTACAAAGCCCACGGCCATAACATTAGCCATATATTTGGCCTTCTTAAGTTATAAGGCAAAAAGTCTTTCAATCACCTAATAATAATCACTATGTCAATGAGTTTTAAATTTAACCATAGATAATTTAGTATGACAAAACGACATTGATGGGTCATTGATTTCTACAAACCTTTTTGGATTTAAATGGTTGAAAAATCAACATTTTTTTTTTTAATATCCGGAAGTTCAAGTCCGAAGGCCCTACTTACATCTTACATCTCCAAGAGGCGGAACCCACACCAGGTTAAATTCATCTCTTTCGGAGAAGAGATCCCTCCCAACGGGCGTCGAACTCAATACCTCCACCTGGAGGATTTACCATTGGGCCAACACAACGTTGGTGAAAAAAAAAAAAAATCAACACTTGCAATGCATTTATACGAGTTTGAAATCAAAATAGCGTGAATCATCAACGACACTAACACAAACTAAATTTTCTGTTACAAAAAGTCGATTTTTAAAGTATAACAAAAACAAAAATCAAAACCGAATCGAAATACCAATCCAATGACTTCATTTTTTACCAATTGCCGTCAATCCACTAGTTTTTCATAAAAAGCGTAATCAATTATCTATTTTAACCAATTAGATACTCCCTCTGTTTCATAATATAAGACGTTTTGGACTAAGTTTTATTGTTTCATAATATAAGACGTTTTGGACTAAGTTTTATTGTTTCACAATATAAGTCGTTTTCGAATTTCGATGCATATTATATATTACTTTAATATTTTATGATCATTTATATTATGCAGTCTCTTTTATAATTGGTTAAACTTTTTAAAAGTAGATCTTCTTAATCGGCGTGCTTTTACCTAAAACGACTTATATTTTGAAACAGAGGGAGTATCTATTTTTTTTTTGTCATCCGCAATTAATTAGAGCTCAAAAAATCATTCTTGAAAAGTGTTGTTTACATATGTGAATATTAAAATATACTAATCCATTTGATTTTACCATTACCATTTAGATTGAAATTTCGATTTTTGTAGGAATCTTCTTTTTTATTTTGGGAAGAAACGATTTTTTTTTTTTTTTGAAAAAAATGAGTTTTAGGAAGAAAAGAAAACGATTTACAGTTAATGAAAATGACAACAAAACCAATTAGTAATACACTTTTGAAGTTTCATCGTGGTCCAGAGAGCTCAATAGCTTCAATAATAAAGGAATGCTCTTCATGACCATTACTGTAATTCCTAGAGACACTTGGACCTCTAGCTTCATACCCTCCTTCACACTGTTCCACTAAACCTTCTAGTACCTTCAACACCTGAGACATCCTCGGTCTTAGATTCGGATGTGGTTGTGTACAAAGCAGAGCCAATTCCACAACTTCCTCCAACACCAAATCATCAAACTCTCCTTTCAAATCTCTGTCCACCATCTCTGCAAATCTCTTCTCTGATTTCAATGTCCTTACCTGATCCAACAAAAGCCAATGGTTTTGAATTAAGTTTTGTCCTAATGGGTTCAGTCTAAGTCGAGTAAAGTTAATTACCCAGCTCAAAATCATTCCTTTTCGAACTTGACCATTGCCTTGATCAATCATCTTATGACCTGTTATGAGTTCAAGAATTAGTACTCCGAATCCGAAAACATCAGTTTTCTCTGAGGACTGTCCAGTGGAAAGGTACTCAGGAGCGATGTGTCCAATGGTTCCTCGAACCGCGGTTGTGACATGTGAATCTCTCTGGTCTAATAGCTTTGCGAGACCAAAATCGCCAACAATTGCTTCAAAACTCTCATCAAGTAGAATATTTGCAGCTTTGACATCTCTGTGAATAATCTTTGGATTGCATTGCTCGTGCAAGTAAACAAGTCCTCGAGCTGCGCCGAGTGCAATGCTTATCCTCCGATTCCAATCTAGAGACGGCTTTTCTCCATAATTGTCTGAAACATGTCATATGTTAAGGAACTTTTCGCGTTATATATATCGAAAGAATAACAAAACAAGAAATGTTTTAATTGAAAACCTCTCAGGCGATCAGCTACGCTTCCGTTTGGCATGTACGGATACACAAGCATTCTCTCTTCCGGTGTCATACAGAACCCAAAGAGACGTAAAAGATTGCGGTGCACAGCTAAGCCAATCATTTCGACTTCGGTTTGAAACTGAACTTCTCCTGTATAATTCGGATCTTTCAATCTTTTAACCGCCACAACAGTTCCATTTGGGAGATACCCTTTATAAACCATCCCAAATCCTCCTTGTCCCAGAATGTTCTTTGGACTGAAATTACTTGTTGCTGTTTGTATTTCGCGAAAACTGAACCTTTTCAGATGCCCAATTTCAAATTCATAGTCTTGCTGCACTAAGAAATCCATAAAAATAATGCAGAGTTCAGCAAAGTCTAGCCATTTACCGTAAATGACTGACAGAGAGACTATGAGATGTGTACCGTGTGATCTTGAGAGGCGTGATCGATGCCAAAGCACCCAGAAGAAGAGAAACATTAAAGAGATGATAAAGGCAACAACAATGCCAAATGCAAATGAGAGCACTAAGCTGTGATGTTTTCTATTATCCTTTGTAGGCAAAACGGTAGCTGCAAATCAAATAACCGCACGCTAAAACAATTCACGTTCTACATAAAAAAAAAAAAAAAAAACTAAATTTCGCAGAGAATTTTCTGTTCAACATACCATTCCTCACAGGTGTAGCATCTGAGCAAAGCTCTTGGGAAGCTGGACCACAAAGGAATGCATTTCCTACAATCCTACAACAGAGAGTTTATCAAGAAGCTTTCACATACATTGCAATCGCTAAGAATCATGCATTTTTCGCATAACTTACCTGTAATCTTTTGCTAATATATTCGGAGTTGGTCCGCTTAGATTGTTGAAAGATAGATCCCTATACAAGTTTTTCATTAAAGAAAATTACTCTAAGAAACATTATACGAAATAGAAATATTGATAAACTGTAATGTTAGATAGAGTAAGACATACAAGAAAGAAAGACCTGAGAGGCCAGCGACAAGATGAGGGATTTGCCCGGATAAAAGATTCCTACTAAGCCGCCTATACAACTTACAAAAGGCCTTGTAAGATGATAACAATTACAACATTCGCCGAATCAAGAATCATTAATATCAAACTCACAAGTAGTTTAAGTGAGTCAAGAACCCTAAAGAAGCTGGGATTTCTCCACTAAACCGGTTCCCAGACAAATCAAGCGTTTCAAGCTCAGAGAGTTGGCCTAACTCAGAAGGAATCGGACCAGTTAACTGATTATTCTGCAGTAATCTACAAAAATACGAAAAGTAACCGAATTAGATACAACAAACACATTCTTGAACTCCAAGATTAACCACAAATTCATTTAACTCACAAAGTATGAAGATGAGTTAATTCCCCAATACTAGTAGATACTATCCCTGATAATCCTTTACTAGCCATCTCTCTGCATCAGAAAATTTCAATAAACTCAGCAAAGAAACGTTTCTCAGAGACATTTAGTCGAACAATTGGTGTGCATAGATAGATACTCACAGAGAAACCACAAAACCTTGAGAGGAACAACCAACCATGTTCCAAGTACAAGGATCAACAGAGTTTATATCCCAACCAGACAAAACCTCTTTCTCATCTTTCATCTTATTCTTCACTGACATTAACGCAGCAACTACAAGAAACAAAAATCGATAAAGTTTAAACCTTTTTACACACTAAAAAAGAAAGATTTTTGATAAATTTTCCCACCTTCATAGTTAACACCCTTTGGAGATAAAAGACTATCCATTGCAAAAACAGAATCAAGAACAGAGTAATAAACCCAGATTCCTAAAAACAGAAACTTTATCAAAAAAATCTCCATCTTAGAGAAAGTAAAAGAAATCTCAAGACTTCAATGTTATTTCTCTGCCCTTTCTTCTAGGGCAGACCATTAAAAACATTATAAATACATTAAAAAAGACAAGTTTTTTTGCATTAAATTGTGTACGAATTGAATCGAGATGAAGAAGAAGACAAATAAAAATGGAAGCGGGAAAATCCTCGAAATTGTCAAACCATTGTTCCCTTGTCTTCTGTTCTGTAAGACTTTTTTTTGTCTGACTTTGACAGTGTTAGTGAGATTAGATCCTCTGTAATCAAACCTACGATAACAATGGTATATTCTCAGCCAATTTTAATTCGGTTTGATAAATTTCGGTTCGGTTTAAGTAAAAAACCGTTTGGTTCGCCTTACAACCGAACCCTCTCTCTGCGCCGCTTTCTCTCTCAAATGGTGATCGATGTTCATGTTCGAAAAATGTTTTCTTTTTCCCAAAATTCACAGTAAAAAGATATGAATTCTCTAAAATCTTTGAGATACAGTAGCATTAGAGAAGCTTTGACTCATCAAAACCCAACAAAGTCTTCATTTTTATGTCCTCTTTACTTCTACAATCAAAGAAGATGGTTAAAGCCTGTAGATTCAGCACAAACAAGGTTAGAGAATCGAACAAGAGATCATCGATTAGACAAACTCATTGCCCAGATTAGGAAACTAAACATCATTCTCGAGATTTCTAGACTTTGTTGTAGCAAAAAGCGTGGTCCTTTTGTGTCTTTGCAGCTTATGTCTAGATGGAAGAATCTCGTTGGTTTGAATGTAAATGTTGGAGCTTTTATTGGTAAGTATCCTCATGCTTTTGAGATCTTTACACATCCTTTTAGGAAGAATCTGTGTTGTAAGATTACTGAGAAGTTTAAGGTGTTGATTGATGAGGAAGAGAGTGTTGTTAGAGAGTGTGAGGTTGATGCTGTGATGAGGATAAAGAAGTTGTTGTTGATGTCGAAAAACGGTGTTCTTCGTGTACATGCTTTGAGGTTGATTAGAAGGGAATTGGGTTTGCCTGAGGATTTTCGAGATTCGATTTTGGCTAAGTATACTAAAGATTTCAGGTTAGTTGATTTGGAGACTTTGGAGTTAGTTGATAGAGACGGTGAGGATGAGAGTTTGTGTGTGGCAAAAGTTGAGGAGTGGAGAGAAGTTGAATATAGAGAGAAATGGTTGAGTGAGTTTGAGACGAATTACGCGTTTCCGATTCATCTTCCAACAGGATTCAAGATTGAGAAAGGATTCAGAGAAGAGTTAAAGAATTGGCAAAGGGTTCCTTATGTGAAGCCTTATGATAGAAAGGAGATTTCCCGAGGGTTAGAGAGATTCGAGAAGCGAGTTGTTGCAGTTATCCATGAGCTTCTGAGCTTAACGGTTGAGAAAATGGTTGAAGTCGAGAGATTAGCTCATTTCCGAAAGGATCTTGGAATTGAAGTAAACGTCAGGGAAGTAATATTGAAACACCCCGGGATTTTCTATGTATCGACGAAAGGAAGTACGCAGACATTGTTTCTAAGAGAAGCTTATAGCAAAGGCTGTTTGATTGAGCCAAATCCGATATACAATGTGAGGAGGAAAATGCTGGATCTTGTGTTGTTGAAAACGCGACATACGAGAAAGTTGTTACAAACAGAAGATGAAACTCATGAAGAAGAGAAGAGTAGAGATGTTTTGACTAGCTCTCCTGATGATTGGGAAGGAGAGAGAGATGGAGATTGGGTCTTACCAATTCTGGGGAAATGAAGTTTGTGCAAAAGTCCCATCTTAATGTATGAAATTGTATTAGATTCATGTTGTTTGTGAATTAGGTGATCCTCTCTCTCATGTCTCTGCAAAGTTTTGTTCTTGTGGCCATAAGTGTAATTATGATGAAATTGTAGCAAACAAGAAACTATTTGGTGGGTTTTGATTAAATAGTATGTATCTTTATTGATTAAATAATTTAAAATTTCCTAAAAAGAATAAGTGATGATTTTATTAATTAGGGTATCCAAAGCCTTGTTAAAAACCAATTTTAGTCGGATTTCTTTTCGTGTAAGTTATCTTCTACCACTAAACCCTAGCTCTCTATGCGAAGCTGCAAAACCCTATGGCTCGACGAAGCGTTGGGGAACGACAAGCCGAAGCCAATAAGGTTCGATATATCTCTCTCTATCTATATCTCCCATAATTACATGCCTCTGCTTTTGATACGAAATTGGCCTTTGATTTGTGGTCTATGGTGATAAGATTGGTTCTTTTGAGAGATCGTTTAAGAGTACTAGGCAAAGGAAACTTTACCTGTTACGTCTGTTAATGAAGCAATTCAAAGCGGTGCAAGAATTGATCAATGATTTCGCCATTGTGCCTCACTCAAACACCGAGTTATCTGCGAAGAAACTTTATCTAGCAGTGCAAGAACAACTTCTTGGATGAAGAATGAGATTGGCATGCACAAACAACTCTCTGCTGTCTCTAGAACTAGAAACTCATCAGCAATGTCCTTGACCGCAAACGAACGGCTTTTGGAGGAGCTAGCAAACATTGTCTTCAACTCAGAGAATGATTCTACAAATCAAAAATCCTTTGATTTGTCGTTTCCTCTTATTGGTTTTGTTTCACTTTTGTTCCTATACTTGAAATTTAGGACTAAATCTTTTTAATTTTTAAGACTTTTTCTGAGGAGAGAATCTTCTGTTTAAACCTGAATCATAGACAGATGTTTCAATAAGGATGGATCCAAGGTTAATAACACTTGTGGAAATTGTTTTCCTTAGCTTCCATAAGGGTCGTATAACATAGAAACTAGAATGTTGAAGACACTTGTGATAAACCATGTTTGTGAATTAGATGAATCCTGTCTCATATAGTCATATCTGATTGCATATCTCTGTAAATTTTTGTTTTTGTCGCCATGAGTGTATTTTATGATGAAATTGTAGCAAACAAGAACTATTTGGTGGGTTTTGATTTAAGAATTGATCAGTAGGAAGAGGAACACGAAATGAAGATAACTTCATTAAAATCACTTTGGCTTTATGTGAAAATTCTCAGTAACAACAATTGAAACTAAGAGAAATGATTTTGGCAAAATGGGCTCAAAAAAATTTGGTTGATCTTGGAGGAGAGAACTAGAGTTAAAGAGTATTCTCCAACGGGCTATATTGCGATCAGGCCTCCATCAAATCTCCATCTCCATGTATAGGTTTTGTACGACTTAAAGCCCAATAAGCCCACGAAACTTAAGAACAGTATTCACGTAGTAGGCTCATAAACAACTTACTTGGTATATATCCTAAGACCATCTCCAATGTTCTATTTTTTTCCCTATCTCTATAATAGAGGTGAGTTTTCTCTATTTTTACTCCAATGTGTTTCTCTATTTTTTCCTCTAAAAAGTTTAACTCTATTTATAGGGGAAAAAATAGAGATTCTCTATATTATCCTCTATATATAGAGAAAAAAATAGAGATCTCTATTTTAGAAGTGAGAATAGAGGTGGGTTGGAGTAGATTTGCCTCTAAAATAGAGTTTAGAGGCAAATATAGAGGTGGGTTGGAGATGCTCTAAGTCCTAACAATGGTTTTGTGAACTTGTAAAAATGCTTTAGAAATATTATTTTCATTCAATTTTATGATATGCTAGATGTTGCAAATCGCAACAGATATTAAAGTGTTTTTGAATGTTAGAAATAGCCAGTAAAACTAAAAAAGTGGAGAGATCAAATAAATGTTTTGTTTATTATATAAAAAAGTGACAAATTTTAACCAAAGAAAGAAAGAAAAGTGAAAAAGAAGAAAGTCAAGAAGAGAATGAAAGGATGTGAAGATATAGACGTGACGAAAGTGCTAAGGATTAAGAAACTTTGGTTTCTCTCTTTTTGGTGAATGAGAAGAATAATATCCACATCGAAATATGATTTATAAAAAAGAAATTAATATATAAATAAAAAGTATGAAAGCGGAATAAAGTTGAATTCATAACAAAACAAAGAGAAAAATGAAAAAAAAAATATGGATCAGACAAAACAAAATGAAGGCAGCCAAGAGAGTATAGAGAGGCATAAATATCAAGGGAGAATACTATATAGTATTTTGATTGAAGTGTTTAACGTAATCGTTTGTACTAGTATTATTACCCGTATAATATCATTAATTTTACACTGACAAAAAATGTCACAAGTATTTAAATTGCAATTATAATAAAAACAATTTTTTGTTTAATTTAAATCAAAATAAACAAAACTATATCTGCTATGTTTTTATGAGTATGGTATCATACAGATTATAGATTGGTTTAGCTTCTTTGTCTCAACATTCAAAACCTAATCGAAGTTTGGACAGTTCAAAGGTTTCTACAGAGGCGTTAAAAATCGTTGATTTTGACATTGGGTCTGTTCGTTTCGTCGCCGCAGGCGGCGGCGGCAGCGGCTGCGGCAAACATTAACGCAGGTTGTTGTTCGTTTCGTCGCCGCAGACGGCTGCGGCAACCGCAGCTTTTAATCGTTTGACGCTGACTTTAATTAGCGTCCAAAATTTTTAGCCGCAGAACGCAGCGTTATGCCGCAGGTACCTGCGGCGACCAAACGAACAACTTCACCTGCGGCGACCAAACGAACAGACTAATTGTTGCTTTCGGAAGAAATATGAGAAACTAAACTCTTTGTCTTGGATCTTTCTTGTCGGAATAGAAATCTAAGTTTGTTTTGGTTGGAAGGTAATATTATTGCGCTATAGAAAGTTTAGCTGATCGCGTTGTTATAAGTGATTAGCTTTGATCATTTTAATTTTGGGGAGTTTAGTTGGCAAGTTTTCTAAAGAGATTTTAGTCGTGGTTTTTTGCTTTGTTTTCCATGGAACTTCGATATATTTATTTATTTTCCTATCTAGGGTTTAATTTTCGTGAGTTTTGTATATTAAAAATGTATTCCATCTTTATATTTCTCAATCATATTATATAATAGAAAAGATTCAGACCACCCAAAAAAAAATAAAAACTACATCTTATTGTCAAGTGAGTCTTATTCGCTAGAATCCGAATATAATACTTGGACTAAAATAAGGTATGGATCGTAGAAAAAACAAACAAAAAAACCAATAAGCTCTCACCAGCTTCTCAGCATTATCTTACCAATACTTTTCCACCTTACCCACTTTGTTTTGTCTTCCCCCATTTAACATTTTTTCCTCATTATTCTGTGATTCTATCACATGATGTAGTACGGCTCGAGAAAAAAAAAATCAATGAATAGAAATGTCTGGACAAATCGATGACATATACTTCAGTAAATGTTAGTTATTGAATCCAAGATTAAGATACTTCTTTCGATAATTTTTAAATGATACCATCAATATATTTAAGCAATGGCGATGATATCGTTAGTGGTTTGTTAAAATGCTTAACGTTCCATGACCTCATTTTTTATAAGTCATTGTCAAACCCTAATTTAATTCGGACTATATATGACTGACGTGTCAATGTTAAACTCTAATGTCATTGAGATTACAACTAACGTATCAAATATCAATGCCAAACTCTAGTCCTTTGCAAGTTTAAGTCAATTCAGAGTGTCAAACCAATAATCAAAATCTCGTACTGTTAGTGATTATTAAGACTTTTCGTCACTTGTAGTAAAAAAAAAAAAGTAAATTTCAACTAAGTGTTTTTTCTATCAATAACCATTGCATTGGTTAACAAAATTTTGTCAATTTTGAAAATATCTTTTCTATAATTTTAGAAAAACAAATTACAAAAGTGCATGTATCTCACACACCGCAAATCAACAACACCCGAATCTAATACTCACATGGTTTATCTAAAGCCAACTTTTTTTCTTCCTAACTCAACGTGAAACCGTACGTATGTCTTTAAGAAGACCCAAGACTTGTTGCATTGTTGGTCGCTTCCCCGGCGTCTCCGCCGTGCAAAAATAACCAATCCGAAGACTCTCCACCATCTCATTAACCGATTCTCCAACCGCTAACCGCAATCTCGAGTCAAGAGCTTCCTCTCCTCTTCTCTCCTTAACCAACCGTCGAACCGATTTAACATTCTCATCGCTCCCTTGCTTCCCGGTTAATAGCTCAAATAAAATCACCCCGAAACTATACACATCGAATTCTACATTGTTGTTATTATGAGTATCATCTCCGGTTTTCGCGATGTTGTTTATACCAAAATCAGAGATTCGCGGCTCTAGGGTTTCGGTTAGGAGGATGTTGGTAGCGACCAAATGTCCATGAGTAGTACCAACGTGATGAAGATAGGCTAAACCACGTGCAACTCCAATGGCTATACGGTGACGTATTAGCCAGTTTGTTTTCTCAGGCGATGAGTCTCCGACGTGACTTTCCCATGTATCGGCACTCCAATCTTCCACGTTGGTTTCTCCTGCCGGGAGCTCGTGAAGCCATCGGTGAAGATCTCCATTAGCCATAAATTCATATAATATAAGCTTCTCTTTTCCTAAAATTAATGATAAACCACAATATTAGTTAGGAACAAATAAATATAATGCTGATTTTTTTCACAAAAATGTTTTAAATTACGTATGAAAATTAATATTGCATTTCCCTAATTCACCATGACACTTAAATTCAATAAAATGTAAATCTTGGTTAAAATACTTAAATTAATAAACTGATGCTAAACTTGTTATTAAGTATTAAATTTTAAATTCACCATTTAAAACAGAGTTAATACTGCAAAACATATTATGGTGAACATGGTAAATAAGGTCAGAAAGAAAACATATTTAGCATATACGTAAAGGAAAAAAGATTATAGAAACCCGACAAGCTAAATATAATCTCTACGAGTCCCAAAGCAAAGGATGTGACTTGTCTGCACATTTTTTAAAGTCGTCCCAGTCGTCCACTAACAAAAACACCAACAAATGAAACAACCCTAAAAACAAGTCATTGTAAGAATCTTACTATCACACACACATTACTTTATTTTCTCTGAGAAACTTTTTGGAATAATTATACATTTTTACGTTAAGATCACAAAAAATCATAAAATCTAGTAATCATGGCACAAAAAACATATAGATCTTTTTACGTGACGTATCATCACTGAACTGACTTCTTTCGTCTGCACAACAACGCATACGAAGATACTACTATTGAATACGACACCGTTCAGCATTTAATGCCTCATTAATGTGTTTATCCAAAAACCCGTGAAAGTAGAGACAAAAATTCATTAAATGACGTCTACGCCTTCATATTTTATTGATTTAAATTCCAACCCCATCAAAAAAAATTTACTCAAAAAAATGAAAAATAAATAAAAAAGTCAAATCCTTAATATTTTGGTTCTAAATTAGCTTATTTCACTAATTATAATTGGCGAAAAAATTACATGATTTTGTTATCTTTTGTTTACAAAAAGAAAAAGTTAACCTATTTTCTAATTTTTTGCTTGAAATATACTTAATTTATGAGATTTTTAGCGTTGATACTTCGTTTAGTAACTTGGTTAAAAAACGGAAATACTTTGTTCCGTTACATATTAACGAAAATTATATATAGCATCAAAATATATTTGCTACATGGTCGAATCAAAGCATGTCCTATTTTGGGGTTTTAAAATCGATTTCAAAACTTTAGGTCATAATTAAAAAAAAATTATAAATATTGGGAAAGATTAGTTAAGTACCTGCGATGCAATAACCCGAGAGAGTCAAAAGATTTGGATGTTTAAGCCGAGTTAAAGCTTCAAACGCAGTAACGGCGTCGTTTTGATCAACGTCTCTGATTCTCTCAAGAACTTTGATCGCCACGTGGAGATCTCCGGGTAAAACGGCACGGTAAAGTGGACCACAAGTACCGTCAGATATAACGGACTCCGTTCCGAAATGTGACGTGGCAACAATCAGATCCTTGAAAGTCAGATTCATCAACGGCTTAGATGCCATCACAACCGGAGCCGCCGTTGGTTCTTTTATATCGGCGACCCACGACGAACCAGACTCCGTTCCGAATTCGAACGGTCCAGATTTCTCCATTTTGAAATCTAACGGTGTAGGATTCGAAATCGCCCATCTCGATTTCGTCCTCGCCGATTTCATTCTCCGGCGGATTAAAATTATAGCCACCGCGAGGATTAGGATTATCAAAGCTCCTAACGAAGACGATAAACCAATCACCAAAGGAGTGTGTTTTAAACGATGCGTTTTGACGGTTCGATGACGCGGCGGCGGTGGAGGACTCCGGTGAGTGAGATGGTGGAGACGGTGGTGATTAGGGATTTTGGAATCGTTGAAGACGAAATCGCCACCGTGTAAGAAGGCCGATTTACCGAATTTTCGGTATTTGTCAAATCCGACCGAACCGGAAAACCGGTTTGCAGATAAATTCAAGAACTGGAGATGGTTTAGATTCGGAAAATCAACCGGGAAGGAACCGTTCATTGAGTTCTCCGACAAATCCAAGTAATTCAATGACTTTAAACCGGAAATCGGTTTAATACTACCATTGATTTTACATCTGGAAATATCAAGGTGGCGTAAACCGGAGAGAGAACCCAAACCAAGAGGCAAAACACCGAGACTGTTATGCGAAAGGTCGAGAGATGTGAGGTTAGTAAACCCGGTTAGGTTAACCGCGTTAGTAAACCGATTGAACGAGAGATTCAACTCCTTAACCGAAGACAAAACCGAACCGTTAAACGGAATCACTCGGATAGAGCCACCAAACCGATTCCGGGAGAGGTTAACGTTGACAAGACCTGGTTTAGACCAGAGCCAAGTAGGAAGAGAACCATCGAGAGAATTGTTGGAGAGATCAAGAACACGTAAGCGCGTGAGATTACGTAAAGGGTTCCAAGAAACGGTGCCGTTTAAGTTTCTCGACGGAAGAACGACGTGAGTGATGACGGCGGAGCAGTTAGAGGAGAACCAGGAAGAGTTGAAGCCAGATACGTAACGGAAAACTCTGGTTAATTGACGGAAGTCTGTGCCGTTAGGACAAGAAACTGTGGAAGAGTCTGAGTGTGAGAAGGAGACCAAAGACAAGAGAAGAAACAACTTTAGAAACATGTTTTTAGTTTGTTGTTGATGATTGTTTTTCCATGGAAGATAAAGAAATGGTGAAGAGAGAAAGAGAGAGAGAGAGAGAGGGTTTAGTAGTTGCAGTATTTGAGAGGAGCTGGTGAGGTTTATCAGAGAAGAGAGATAGATAGATACATATGGTTGATAATATGCTAACGATGACGTGGATTATGATGCAAAAAATAAAAGTCAAAATGTTATAAACTAGCTCGATAATAAATTTAATCAGTAGAAATGTGGAATGATGGCAAATAGTATTACTAGGAGCTTAAAAAATAATAATTATTGATTATTATTTTAATTAGTTAAATAAGTTTTTTTCGAAAATAAAAAATAATAATTATTGTGCGGTAATAGTAAATTTTAGCTATTAACAATCGATTTGTGTAGTCAAATAAAGGATTTTTTGCATTTACGTTAAAATGTATTATTTTGAAGGCTATTTTTTATGGTCTGCGGTTAAATTCTACATAAAAACCATTCCCAAATAACTATATCTCAAAAGTTTGCATGAACATTATTTTGTTTATAAAAAGTTGAATTGAATCATTTATCTTTTGGATTATAGGATTCTGTAATCAAGTGTTTATTATCATCATTATATTTATAAGGTACTTTTTTCTTTTTCTTTTGGAAAAGCGAAAGTTAAACTAAACTTCATGTAGGAAATAAATAATTTTAATTATTTTGAATCATTGAATTAATTTTACTTTGTGGTAAATTGAAATTATTTTCTTCAACAAAGAAATGTGTATATATTCAGATTATATATACTTAGTGAATCCAATCATTTTAGTGATTCGGATTATTGATAAACTATTTTTCCTTAGAAAACTTTATTTTTACCTTTCACTTTTTTCAAAAGAAAAGAGAGGCAAAGAAAAAAGTACCTTGTAAAGATAATGATGATAAGTACATGATTGGTATCCTATAAATCAAAAGAGAAATCATGGAATTCATTTTTTTTTCCAATCATGGACAAATCTGTATACTTCAAAAAAGGATAATCTCAGATAGGCAATAAACTGAATTTAGTGTAATAATACGAAAGACATGCATCAATCACTATACTACTATGTAATTATCCATTAGTATGAAAATGAAAGTCGGTGCATTATGTGCAATTTGATTTTACAGTGGAATTTGACTACTAGATTGTCATTTATATACAGGAAACGTGTTTAAAACTCCAGTCTCGTCAAACATAAACAAGTAAAGAATAGTACTACTATAGTATAAGAGATATTATTTATTAACTATTGTCTACAGTAATTTTTTAGACAAAAACAATTGTGCACAAAACTACAACATTTAGTTACCACAGGTCCACACCTCTAGTAACTAAAATCATTCATATGAATCTATTATAGGTTCGCATATGATATTAAAGTGAAATAATTAAATAATCAATTTTGTCAATATATAAGCAAAATTTTCATATTTATAACATTTCTATAAAATGAAAATTATATTTTAATTCGCAGTAGTCAGTTGTTGTTGTTTATGGGTTTGAAACTCAAGTGAAGTAAGCAAAGAGGTATGGTTGGTGCGATGACTTTGTGTGGTAGTTTGATGCAGATGATGCGAAATAGAAACGTGGACCCTATCTTTTAACAAAATTCATTTAATTATCTAATTTCATTGGGTGTTGTATCCTAGGTGTAATTTTGCATATCCTCAGTAAATCTTTAAATTTTAAAATAAAAAACGTGTTTTAAGAAATTTACTCATGTCTTGTAATAAATGTTTATATTTATTACTATCGGTTATTTGTTGATGGGTTTGGTTGAAAAGTAAATAATGGTGCAGTTGAATAAAACAAAACAACAGTGTACTTTTTGAATAACAAGATTTATTCGAGTCTACTGTTTTGATCTAACATTTCGGTTATTAAAGTATCAAAATTTACATTTAACTTATTTCAAGAGCACTAACTGATTTATTAAATTAGCTACGTAAAGCTTGATTATATTGATAATTGTGTAGAGTACTAGAGTATATATCGCTGTCCAAAACATTCTCATGAGAAACCACACAAATTCAAAGTTGCGTTGAATGATATGAATATTATACTCTTTTTGGTGTTAGTGTGTTACTATTTTGAAAGATTCAAACATTTGCAAATTTTATGACTTAAAGAAATGTCCGCCGGAGAAAAGACTATAGTTAAATGTTTTAATGGACATAAGTCCGTGTATAAATATATGGTACATGCACCAAGGAGATCGGTTGGACCGGATTATGTGGAAGCATATTTTATCAAGACATTATTTATTGTTTTTTGATATATAACCTAGAAGTTTAAAACTTAATCAAATATCCAAAATATGCACACACAAAAAAAAAATCTGGGTTTTAAAAATGTTAAAGCTTAGCGACTTAAATCGTTTATAATACAAAAACAAAAACAAAAAACTAATGGTTAATAGCTATGAAAATAGTTTAGTATGAATAAATAATGCATTTATAACTAAACATTAAATGTTTTTCTAAATTAGTGTGAAAACTCTATAAAATCAATCTTTTTGATACGAAGAGAGTAATAAAATTTGTAGATTGGAGGACTTGCATGATTGATACCCACATGAAAAATTCTTCACCACTCAAAATTGAAAATTCGTAATTACATAATTCTTTAGTTAAAACACTTTAAACTATTTTGGAGTTCTAGTCAAAATATATATTCAAATGCATGCGGTTGATTGTGCTTGTAGCTGTCTAATAAAAACATATACTAAACCCCATATATTCCTGTTTATTTCATTGTGTTATGACATTGGTGTTGACAAAAAAAAAAGATCTTTTGGTATTAGATCTCCTAAAACAAAAGTCTAGATTACCTCAGGACATTTATGTATTAATTACATAAATTTCATGATGATTAAACATTGAACTCAGCCATTAAATAAGAGCAAGTAATTTGCTCCTCTTTTACATATTGCAACAAAATGTTTTTGAAAACGCAATAAGATTGATGATGTACGTACTTGGTGTGGCCATTTGTTCTTGTTATGATGGTAGGATTAATTTTTTTTTTCAAAATTAAATTCACTTATATATAAACGGTTTTATTTCAGATCCATCCAATTTTTGTTTTCCAGTAGTAAAACACTGAACTTCCTAAAAACTCTTTGTCGGAGTCTCATCTTCTTCACAATTATAACATCACGGTGTATATATTTTAGTCTAGCAACACGTAAATATTGTGAAAGTAATGTGCTGCAAAATGGTTTTTATTAAAATAAACTTAGAATAACAAAATGGTTTATGTTAAAAATACCTTGTCATAACAACTAATTAAAAAATGAAGAAAGAATGACCTTGGGAAATTCCAAACAAATCCACTAAATCCCAAGACAAAAAGATCCATAAAATGCCAACTAATATTCCACAAAGTATCTAACACATTCACATTCTCCTTGAGCAACCCAACCTAAAAGTTAATCCACATTCTTTATTTTATCATTTTAACCACTCACCCCACCAACATGGTTGGTCCATGTGCTTGCTTATATGTGTATGTGCGATCTCTTTGTTCTATTTTAATGTTGTTGGGTTATTCTTATGTTACTGACTGGATCTTTGACCGGAGCTTATGATTTGATAGTTTGTACCAGTGTTGCCTCTGTGTGATAATCAAAAATTTAAAATGATCGTGTATATGTATGTTTTACAATGGCGCAACTATGATTTGATAAGTTGTATCAGCTTCTAAAATCAATCAAGTTTTGAATCGATGTATATTTTAAATTTCTATAGAGCAAAAATCACAATTTTTTGCAATGGATAAATTGTTTTAGACAAATACAATATTTTTAGGCCGAATTCATTCATTTAAGACTTTCAGGCCCATAATAAAGATAAAATCCAGCCCAATTTTCTGATCCATGATTATATATTGACCTAAATCTCTCTCGCTTTTTAGGGGCAAGCCCAGTCTCCAAAGAGAAAAGTTTACATGAATTTTTCTTTTGTTGACTAATTTTAAAAGATTTCAATAAAGAAAATAGACATGTCTAAATTTGTCAAAAAGAAATGAACTTATCGATCTATAATCTATTTCTCACGAATCACACCTGTCAAAAGAGGTTAATTCACCAAACTACAAGTGTGGCCTGATACGTGCACGTTATTATCAAAATAAACGGTCTAAGAAAACCTTAGATTTAAATATTCGTAACACTCTCAATAAGATTTGTTAGTTGGGTTGGGTTATCTATCAAATACAGCAATAAGTTTAAATTTACGACAAGTGGAAACTTTTCATTTTTGCTTATATTTAAATATTGACCGACCATTATGTTACGTTGACTTAAGGCCCCACCGACTTCCCTTAAACCTAGCTTTGACTTATATTTTGGTTTTCTAATAAAAAAAACAATTAATACGACTTGTAAATTGAGCTAACTAGTACATATCTCAATTCTCAAATAAACACCAAAAAACCACAATAGATGATTGTGGGAGTGAATTTTTTTTTACTTGTATTTAATTTTTTTTTTTTATCATTTTATGCAAAATATATTGCGAATGATATGTAATCGGTGGAATTATATTTCAAAAACGTGAAAATCTGAAAAAAGTTATATACCATATATCATCAGTGTTGAGTTTTCTTATGATTTAATTAGGTGATACTTCAATTTTGGAATTAGTCATGTGTTAGAATAATTAAGTACTTGTCTACTAATAGTCTAATATAATTAGCCACTTCTTTATTTGTGGTGTAAGATTTGAAAACTTTATAATTTCTTAATTAAATATTATCGAATGATCTACACCGTACAATATCATGCATCTAATGGTTATAATTATTCACAGCTGTTGATTCGTTTTTGAGAAAATGCGTAGGCAAAACACGTACAAGGTAGAAACTCTGGAAAAAACCATTACAATGATAATGACATTTACGATTTGCAATTGAATATTCTATAATGCCAATATGTGATCATTTTCGTTTTTTATTCTTCAAATAGACTCTGCGTTTCAATGTCTTAGATTCGAGTCTTGATGCTTGAAAATGCTCTAGTTACGAGTCCAAGACAAAACTTTTTGGTTAAAACATTTTATTTTTTACTCATATCCCATTCCATTGTTTCTATATAATTATATATGTTAAAAAATCGTTGTTACTTTTCTATTTGAATAAAATTTTACTTTTCTGTTTCAAATCATTTTTACCGTTTGTATTAGAAACAGTCAAATTCTCTAACATGGTATTAGTAATTAAAGCATTTAAACCAAAAAAAAAAAAAAAAAAAAAACAGTTGACCAATAGGCTATATATATGTGTCGGTGTACATAGCAAAAGTGAGATTTATTTGCATACCAATTCTGAAACAATTCCAAATATACACAAAGAAAAATCCTATTTCTGGAAAAAACCCTAAAAACAGAGCAGAGACAAAGAGAGGAAGACGAGAAGAACAGAGAAAAAGAGAGAGAGAGAGAGAGAGATCGTCTTCTTCTACAACCTCTCAAGAATCAACCCAAAAAACTTGATCTTTTTTTGAAAAATTCGATCTCCGATCAAGACGATCTTGATCTCAAAATCAAAACTTTCAATGGCGGATTTGTTAAGAAAAGTGAAATCGATAAAGAAAAAGCAGGATCAGAGCAATCAACAAGCTCTGATCCTTGGCAAATACGAAATGGGTAGGCTTCTTGGTCATGGAACCTTCGCTAAAGTATATCTCGCAAGAAACGCTCAATCTGGAGAAAGCGTAGCGATCAAGGTAATAGACAAAGAGAAAGTTCTCAAATCCGGTTTAATCGCACATATCAAACGCGAGATCTCGATCTTGCGTCGTGTTCGTCATCCAAACATCGTTCAGCTATTCGAAGTCATGGCGACGAAATCGAAGATCTATTTCGTAATGGAATATGTTAAAGGAGGTGAATTGTTCAACAAGGTAGCTAAAGGAAGGTTAAAAGAAGAAATGGCACGTAAATATTTTCAACAATTGATCTCCGCCGTATCGTTTTGTCACTTCCGTGGTGTTTATCATCGAGATTTGAAACCGGAGAATCTTCTTTTAGACGAAAATGGAAACCTAAAAGTCTCTGATTTTGGTCTTAGTGCTGTTTCTGATCAGATTCGACAAGATGGGTTATTTCATACTTTTTGTGGGACCCCTGCTTACGTGGCACCGGAGGTTCTTGCTCGGAAAGGCTACGACGGAGCTAAAGTTGATATTTGGTCTTGTGGAGTGATCTTGTTCGTGTTAATGGCGGGGTTTCTTCCTTTTCATGATCGGAATGTTATGGCTATGTATAAGAAGATTTATAGAGGAGATTTTAGGTGTCCGAGATGGTTTCCGGTTGAGATTAACCGGTTATTGATTCGGATGTTGGAGACTAAACCGGAAAGACGGTTTACAATGCCGGAGATTATGGAGACTAGTTGGTTCAAGAAAGGTTTTAAGCATATTAAGTTTTATGTTGAAGATGATCATCAACTTTGTAATGTTGTTGATGATGATGAGATCGAATCGATTGAATCGGTTTCGGGGAGGTCTTCTACCGTTTCTGAACCAGAGGACTTAGAGTCTTTTGATGGGAGGAGAAGGGCGTTTTCGATGCCTAGACCCGCGAGTTTGAATGCTTTCGATCTCATTTCGTTTTCGCCTGGTTTTGATCTTTCGGGTTTGTTTGAGGATGATCGTGAAGGCTCTAGGTTTGTGTCTGGTGCTCCTGTTGCTCAGATCATATCTAAATTGGAGGAAATAGCGAAAATCGTGAGTTTTACGGTGCGAAAGAAGGATTGTAAAGTGAGTCTTGAAGGTTCAAGAGAAGGAAGTAAGAAAGGTCCATTGTCAATTGCTGCTGAGATATTTGAACTGACTCCAGCTTTGGTTGTTGTTGAAGTTAAGAAGAAAGGAGGTGATAAAATGGAGTATGATGAGTTTTGTAATAAAGAATTGAAACCGAAATTGCAGAATTTGTCTTCGGAAAATGGCGAATCGGTTTCTAGTTCGCGTTCTTTGCCTGATTATTTACTTTCTGATACTGATTAGGAAGATAAAAAATGAAAATTTGTTTCTGTTTTAGATTGTGAAGTATATGTGAGTTTAACGAATTGTAATGTTCTTGTTCTTTGAATGGTGTGTGAGAGACAGTAGAATTTAGACCTAAAGAGAGTGGTGAGATATGAATCATTAATGTGTATAGGGGAGAAACACAGATTGAATAAACAAGTTTGTTATTTCGCATTTGATCGTTTACGATTTTTTTAATAATCTTTTTTTCCGCAGAAGTTTGGTCCTAATCTCTGCTATATTTCGAAGCAGTAAAATTCGAAATATGGCAGAATTTACTTAGAAAAATATTGTGGGATTTTGTCTCTACTGATAAACTTCAGTTAACCTGACGGTTTAGGAGATCAAATTGAACGTGTAGAGTTTACAAAAACAACATCTTGAGAAGACAGTATAGCATTGCAAGCCAAACAATCCATTTTAGAATTTAAAGTACGAGTGATTATCGATAACGATACATAAGAGTACTCTCTTTTGAGGCGGAAAATATTAACCAAGTGTGTCGCAAAAGCTGGCCATAAAAAGAGAATGTCGTCAAATTCACCAACTCTAAACAATTTTTCTTTGGAATGTGATAGAATTTGCCTAACAAGAGATAGTCATCTGGCTCCTAAGAGATGTGCCACACCATTAAGCTACTTCAAATTTGTGTTGTTCTTTTAAATATGTTAAATTCTAGTTGAGCACCTTTAACTATACACAATTTATTAATCCATCTTTTTTTTTTCCTGTCACTTTCCTTACTTCAAATCTTTGTGTAACTATTGACCCGAAAAAGAAAGAAAAAAACAATCCAAGATATGTGATGATGATTGCAGCCATTATCATAAATCTCACATTTTACAAAGAGATTAAAGAAAAACAACCAAATCAAGAAAATCTTAAGATGAAAAACAGATTTAATTTGTTACTTCAATCTTCTTCTCATTGTTGCTATTGTTGTTGTTTCCTTGCCATTTCCAAACAATATCTTTCAAAGAAGGCTTAAGCTCACGATCACAAAATTGCTTATACTCCATTGTATCACCTCCACTTTTCTTAAACTCTACCATATGAAAACTCTCTGTCACTTCAAATATCTCAACATCAATCGCTAGCTGTCCTTTTCTTCCTTCTCTTTTATCTTCCATCTTCACTCCTACATTGCTCTTCGTCAAATTGAATCTTTCACTACTTAATGCTATCTCCTCGAACTTTGACACTATCTCTTTCGCTTCTTTCTTCGTTGTAAACTTCGATTCTGATCTCTCTTCTTTCTCAAACAAACCCGAGAGATCGAATCCTTGAGACAACGAAGAGATTAAGTCAAACGCGTTGTAAGACATCGGTTTTACGGAAAACGCTGCGTGGACATCGCTGATCAGTGAGTCGATCTGATGACTATCGGGAGATTTAGGCGTTTCGATCTTCTTGAAACCCTTTTGAAACCAAGAATTCTCCATGATTTTGTCGATCTTGATTCTTGAATTAGGGTTAGGGTCAAGAATCCGAGACAACAACTTCTTGACCTCGGGAGGAAACCAATTCGGACATTTGAATTCGCCTTTCGTGATTTTCCGGTACATTTCCACAAGATTTTGCTCGTGAAACGGAAGAAATCCAGCTAATAACACATACAACACAACCCCACAAGACCAAACATCAGCTTTCGCTCCATCGTAACCTTTCTTGCCGATCACTTCAGGTGCCACATAAGCAGGTGTTCCACATGTCGTGTGCAGCAAGCCATCTTGTTGCTTCGACTCCCTCAAAGCGCTAAGCCCGAAATCAGATATTTTCAAATCGCCGTTTTCGTCTAGAAGAAGATTCTCCGGTTTGAGATCGCGGTGGTAAACTCCGCGGCTATGGCAATAATCGATTGCTCCGATCAATTGCTGGAAATATTTTCGAGCAATGTCTTCTTTAAGCTTTCCTTTAGAGACTTTATCAAAAAGCTCTCCGCCTCTAACGTATTCCATAGCGAAATAGATCTTTGTTTTGCTTGCCATTACTTCATGGAGGAAGACGACGTTCGGGTGACGAACGAGACGCATCACTGAGATTTCTCGTTTGATTTGATCGATTAATCCGACTTTCGCGACTTTCTGTTTGTCGATCACCTTGATCGCTACGCTTTCTCCTGTTTTTATGTTGCGTGCGTGGTACACTTTTGCGAATGTGCCTTGACCTAGAAGTCGACCTAATTCGTATTTTCGCATCAAAACGATGCCGTTTTTATCCATTGTTTTGACACTTTTTGGTGAACAAGGAACTTTATGAAAAATCAGAGGATGAGCTATTGAACAACTTCGTCTTGGAATGTTTCTTCCATGGCTTAGAAGAGATAGAGCTCAAATTCTGGAAATGTTCATGAAAGGAGAAAAAAGACTAAATTTCATTAATAATTGTTTTTTTATTTTTTTTAGTTGGGTCTAAATCTTGCTTATATTAAAATAGTAATGCTAAAAACAAATACAAGAGGAAAAGATCTTAGATTTGTGTGGTCGTGGTGATGCTTCGAGTGGGCCTTCTAAATATAGTGGAGGCTAGTTGTTGTTAATATTGAATATCCCAGATTTTTGTGTGTATTTAATAGATTTTTAAATTACAAATATATGTGGACTTCGATGCCGGTCCTGTCCATAAATCTTGAGATGATTTAAACAAAGAATTGTTGCATAAAATGTCATGATTTGAAAATAGTGGAGGATAAATCTTGGAGTTGCAAATACATGGAGGCACCGACATGATATCTTTCGATAAACTTCTGACGCTTAAATCAAAATAAGTTTTTTTTATAAGTGTTTGTATTAAATGATTAGATTTGATCTCTTGCCAAATTGTAGAAAAACTAGTTTTTAGTGATCATCAAATGGCATTGAACAGACTCAAATCAATATATAGGATGAATCATGTAACCATTATACCACCATGAATTGGCTGAGGATTAGTTAATGATTTAAAGAATTAAAGTTAAGAATTTGACCACTATGAATACTTCAAATTTTGTGGAATCCTATAATGTATTTCTGTTTCACCACTATGAATACTTCAAATTTGGTGGAATCTTATCTTAAGATATATAGAGCTTGGTTAGGTTTTTTGAAACTAAACTTATTTTTACTAAATCTACTAAAGTCTATAACCGCCATGTAAGTTTTCGAAACGTATAAAGATTAATTTCTCATAATAGTGGTTATTTGCTTCCAACAATTTATTTATTAATCATCTATTTATATCGCATTAGATACTCCAACAATTTTCTTTTTGGATATTCCCTAACATACAAAATAAAATTAGAGAAAAAATCTACTTATTTAGAATATAAAAATCTAATGCTTGGATAAAAATGTCCTAGCTGACTTGTCGAGACGAGATCATGTTGCTTCCACGTAAACACACAAATCTTTTTTTCTCTCATTATTTGTCGTCTCCATGGGGCGTGGGCCATTTATTCACAGTTGTACATGCATCGAATATTACTGTATTTCGTAAAATGTCACGTGAATAAACTCTAAAAAAAAATTCAAATATGTCGGCATTCAAATATATCTTTGACAAATAAAATATTTAAAACATCAAAATGTATATTATAAATTATATTTTATTCTTAAAAGCTACAATCATATAACGAAACAATAAGTTTTAGACAAAATTATATATATATATATAAAACTATATTTCTGAAATAATCAAACTTTTTTTGTTTAATAAATTTTACATTCATTAAAAAAAAACATCCATCTATATCTTAAACAAAGTTCAATTTTGATTATTTATAACATAAACCAACATAACGCATTGCAACCTTGCTACCATAAGTCTTCAGAAAATAAAAGAAACATATATAAGGGTTATATATCCCTAAAATATATGCCATATATATAACTTTATAATATCAAGATTAAAAATCTTGTTATTATGTAATTTCATATATGACACGTACCTATAATATTAATATCATCTCTAATTATATAATAACGACTACTTTTCTTCCTCTCCTCCGGTATCGCTTTCGGCGTCAACCATACATTCACGACGGCGACGATCTCTCATAGTTCCCCCCCACTCATGCATCGAAAGATGAAGCTTTTTCCCGGCGAGTAAGAAATCCGCTGCTTGTACCGGCGATAGAATCTCGACGATCTTTGCTAAAGTATCCACCCTTAGATTATCGGCCTCGGCCAATAAACCGGCCATAGCTTCTTCTTGCTTGTTGATAGCTTGATCCACCACCATGTTAGGCTCTCCGATGTTCTCCATCTCGTAAGCCACAGTGGCGATGGGAATATCCGCCGCGTCTTCTTGTAGGCTTGAGACTTTCTTGGTCATCTTCTCTTCTTCGTCTATTATTTTTACATGTAACACATTGATTTTTGCTAGCTGCTCCGCACTTAGATCGCTAAGTGATGCGCCACCGCCGCCACCTGTCAAACCAAACCCGAAATACCGGAACCGAAACCAAAGTAAGTTTGGTATAAATCTTTGGTTTCATCATTTTTATGTTAAAAAAAAAAAAACCAAAACAAAACAAAATATTTTTGTTTGAGACAAAAAATGAACCGAATACTAAATTATTCAACTCGGTTAAATCGGAATGATCATAAATCGGATTAAAACCAAACCAATCTAATGTTAATTTCATTTTTCAAAATTCTCAAAACTCTTTTTTGGAAAATATGAAAAATCGGATAAACCAAGCCAATCCAAAAATTTGCTGCACCGAACCAAAAAATTGTCTTTTTTTTTTTTCTTTTCTTAAATTCCTCATAAATTCTTGAAACCGAAATAACCTAAAACGTCCAAACCCTTACCTGAAGATTCGTAGCCGTCGATGTTGCGGAGAAACTGAGTCACACGTATCTCAGTTTGTGACCCACACAAAGCATAAATGAGCCTAAAGAAAGCAGATGGTCGACAACCACCCATCCAAATTAGAGCGTTCTCCAAAGGAGTGTTCCACGTCGGTGCATAATAGTTCGAGCTACATCGGTGAGCAAGATCTGCTCTTTTTCCGGCGTAATCTTTAAAATCTCCAAGGATCTTTCCCGTTAACTCACGGAGCTTCTTATCGTTTTCTTCATCGCGGTGAGATCGTCGTTGAGCTAAGAGTTGTTTGAGCTCAGGTATGCGTTGAGACTGCAAACTCATCCACTCCTGATAACAACTTTCTTGAGCTTGTTCGATGTTCTTCGTTGAAGACCCCATTTTTCTTTTCCTTTTTTGATATTTTGGTTATTGGTTTTATTTCTTTTGGTGTGTTTGTGTGTTTTGGTTCCATCTCGTCGGGTTTATATAAAGTTGTTAAATGGACCCGAACCATCTTTTATTTCTAATTAATGATTATCTCTAAAAAGAATACTATACAACATAATATTAATGGATAAAAATGTCGAATAAATTGAATATAATGAAAAACAATTAATGTTTCTTCTAATTAATTAGTAATACCTATTTAGCTACAAGCTCAATTCAAATTAAAACATAAGTTAAATATTATTTACGCAAAAAAGGGTTATCGAACAGAATTATTATCGTTTTATATTTTATATATGGAAACATTGACAAATGTCAACAAATTAAGAAAAGTGGAAACATTGACAACTCAAACGTCGAAAATGAACTTGGACAGAAAATGTTTAATTGGACACATTTTAAAACGAGTATTATTAGTATTGAAAGTTAGAAGATTACATACGTGCTTTGCGAGGAATAGAAAATAAATAACGCAAAAAATAAAATAAAAAAATAAATAAATAAATAAATAAATAACGCATGCATGCATTACGTGGAGGACTAATAGACAAAGTTCGACTTGTCGTTCCAAAAATAGTTAATTTGCCATTATGTTTGTGTAAATTTGGTTGTATATTCTTTTTCTTCGTTATCGGGAAAAAGAAAAGTGAAAACCCTTCATCTAAGTAACGGAAGCCGACACACTCGTTCAGAAAGAAAGAATATATCAATTCACATTGACAAAAAAACAAGATTTTACGTGGATATATTATATATATTAGTTAGGATAAAACAACAAGTATGGTTCTTCTAAGTTCTAAATCGATCTAAGACTTCCACGAGCAGATATGATACATCGTTCCGGAATTCAGAATGGTGTTAAATATTCCGTGTGCCAACTTTACCTCTTTAAAGAGGAAAGAAATTGGAGATTTTAGCATATAATTATAAATCATTTATAAATTATAATATTCACCAAAAAATACTGAATTAGTCTTATAAATCAGTGCTGTCGACAATAACTCGTTGGTATCCTTTGTTTGTGACTTTTTTATTTTTTATTTTTAAGGGAACTATAAGTCCTATACTTATAATATAAGTGTACATCGTTTTTTTTTTTTTTTTTGTTTTATAATAAACAATATAATTTCACGATGTTACTAAAGGAAAAAACATTTTAGTTACTATATATCTAATTTGGATGTCCTGAGACAACGGGACTGTTAAAAATAATAATATTATTATTATTATTCCTTTTTGTTAATTAGGTATTAATTTTTCCATGTTTTAGGACAAGCTTTTGCTAATGCTTTATAACAAAGCCATCCCTTATTTTTTTTTACTAGATTATGTACCCGCGCGTTGCGCGGGATTATAGTTTAGAATATTTATTAATACGATTTTTTAAGTATAAATCTAATTATTTGAATTTTATAGAAATTTTACTTTATTTATGTGCATTATTTTTCCAAAATAGTAAAAAACATTTCACAGTTTTCACTACAATTTTTCTCGTTATCTTCTATGATTCACTCGATATTTTTTATGAATTAGTTCTCAAGATCGATCGTATATATTTTCTCCTTCCTATCTTTGACTACTCAATTCATTTTTATAAATTGTATGATCTAATTTATTAAAGTTAACATCAGAAAACCTGCAAAAATGTTTTGTCATAAGATTTTTCTGACCATTTTTGGTGCATGTAAAATTTTTTTATAGACAACAAATCTCATATAAACTCATTCCTATTCACAAAGATCGGATTTTAACGCAAATTTTCACTTTATCTAAACTGTTTCAAAAATATTAAATTCTCTTTTCACATATATAATTTGACGTATATTATGATTCTATATAGTATTTTTATTGTTGATTTTTATAAAATATGTAAATTACGAAATCATAAAAATTATTCTAATTTTAAAACACATTTATTTTTTAAAAACAAAATCATTCTTATTTCTAATTAAAAATCTCTTCAATCTACCATTACTATTCTAATTTCCAAATACATTCTCAAATATTATTATTACACAATTTTATTATTTAATTAGATTATTTTATTTTTATTTGTGATGTTTAGGATAGTTTTTTATTTTATTTCAAATCACCTTAATTTTTTCCAATCTATGTTAATTTTCTAAACACTAATATTTAGTTTTTCTTTCTTAGGTATTCATTTTTATATAAAAAAAAAACCCTTCACTTTTTAATTAAGAAACAGAAATAATATAGACAAATTTATTAGTTTAATTATTTATAATATATTATCATTATAAATAATAATATGTATTTAATCCTTCCTTTTGTAACCGGTATCATGAATTGGTACTTTAACCTTAACAAATATATTCTCAAATTTTAAATGTGTATTTTTCAAAAACGAATTACTTTTTTTTTTTTATAGTAAGAACCTTTAAATTTGGTATTTTTTGAAATCTTATTCTCTTTATTCTACTAAATAATTGTAACTCATAAAAGTGATTGTTGTACCATTAAATTATATGATAAGTTTCTTTTTTTCTATCTCTACCCATTTAAAAATATTTACTCATTATATGTTAAAATATAATTATCTAGTTTTATATTTTTCCAATCTCAATTCAAAAGTTTCATATTTTGTGTTGTATATTTATTTTTTCGTTTTTTCATATTATTTTTTATTTTATTTTTGTAAATTATTGTTTTTTTAATGAAAATTACTAATATCAAGTGTGAGTTAATTTAGTTTTAATGATTTTTGTTTTAATAAATAAAATATGTGGAGCCCACAAAAATAATAAAATATGATGACATGGATGCTGATGTGGACACCCTAGATGGAGAGAAAACTCTCCCATTATATATATAGATTTTTTTTTTGATAACTCAGGTGATCCGGTTTTCTAGGCCCAAAGACTAATCCTGGGGTCCGGAGAAATCATGTTAAATTGCTCGAACCCCGGTGGCCAATGCTACTCTCGAACCCAGGTGGCGAGAATTATTTCCCTTTATCACTGGACCAAAGCGACTTGGTTAACGCCATCCCTTATACTAGAAATCGAACTAGGAATTAAACATATGGATCTAACTCTTGCACTTAAATCACTAGCCAGCCTAATGTATCATTGGTGTCTTATTTTTATTGTTTGGATAAATATAGTATATCTTGGGGATCAGAGACTTGGAAACTAGTTATGTTTTTTTGGTAAACAACTTACGGAATTTAACGAGCTTCTTTAAATTACTTTGTCTTTTACTACGTACGGAGAAAATGATTAGAAAACTCGATATATAGTACTAGTAGCGAAAATTATTCACATGCATCAAATGGAAGCGGCAGAGAAAAAAAGACATTCGAAATTGGTGGAAATTATAAAACTAAATAAAATTTTGATCCACTGTAGTGAACTTCTGCGCTAGGAAACCTTTTTTTAAAAAAAAGAATGCACCTCAAAATCACGACGTCGAATCTTTGATCTAAGAAAATAGATTAATTTACCTGTTTTGTTTCCCGAGGAAATTATGGACAAGCGGTCCACTCCACAGTATATTGGTATCTGAAAAAATATGAAAAACCAAAGATTATATCGTTATCTGCGATATAATTGGTTATATTTATAGCACTGAATTTAGACACGTATGATGATAGTTTGACACGTTCCAGGCGAGTCTCATCGTGTAACGTGCTTGATAAAAAAATGTACGCCACGGTCGTCGTTTTCTATCTGTATCTGTGGGCTCAGGTTAATTTTACATTATTGGGTATTTGCATTATATATGTCAATAAAGATTTTTTTTTTTTCGTCTGAATGATTATATAACAAAGGTGAAATACGATGTCGGAATACAAAGGCCGGCGGGACTTTAACCCCCAGAAACTAAGCCGGCGATCAACTAAATGATCCCAGAAACTAAGCCGACGGATAACAAGATATCCCCGGAAACTAAGCCCAAAAGAGGGAAACAATGGCAAAACAACGCCAACAACAAAGAGGGAGAAAGCCGAAACTAAAACAAGAGAGATCTAACAATAGACCCAGAATTTAGCACAAATCAAAGAACCTATCAACAAACCATAAGAGAGACAAGCTTGACAAAGTGGCTAACCGAAAGGGACGAGAAAATCCACACAAACGGAGAGCGACTCTTCCTTTAACCAATGAAGACTACCTCACTAAGGAGAAACAAGGTATCCATACCAGCAAGAAGGGAACTAGAACGATCTAGAACCAAACACAGCTCCTGGAAGCGGCGATATGCTGATTTTTTAATGGTTTTATTCTTTACTGTCTTTGTGAAATGGGACTTTTGTTTGATGAGGATTCTATGAATTCTCCTGGTTTTAATTGGCTGGGTCGTGTTTCCGGCATTGTTACTTTGAAGAAATTAGAGTGCTCAAAGCAAGCTTATGCTCTGAATTCTTAAATTTTGTCTCTCAAACATCCTATTTGACTCTGATTATTTGTGTAATTGGGATTTTGACAAAAACAAAAGAAAATGTAGAAAATTAATGGGTATCTGTAGTATATTAAATATCAATGAGTTTTAAAATTGTGAAGAGGTGTTAACACATTTGGCTACCCGGTCATATAATAATGACTTCAACTCACCTCCTTTTCGTGGGAACAAATATATATAGACAAAAATGTTTTTGAGAAACGTCCTTGGTTTAGTGGTGATCTACTAGTATTGTTTTCTTTAATCCAAAAGATTTAGATCTCTCCTACTTAAAAAATTTGTTTAGATTTTAAGATGAAGTATCAAGTATGTACACATTTTTTAAGAAAATAAACGAAATATAATCTATCTAATTGTGAAAATTCTGCTTTATTAGTCAAAAGCTTAATCAAATTTACACCAAGTAAGGAATTCGATTTTAGAATATATATATATATATATATATATATATATATATATATATATTGATACAAAAGTTATCAGAAAATTTAATATACTACAGATAAAACCGTTTTTCGTGGTTTTCAAGTATATTCATTATGACTGCATGTATATAAATCCGACTGGTTGATGATAACAACTTATAAATTGTAATAGAATAACATTAATTATATATAACGACAAAAAAAGAGTCTACCTAATTGTAAGGTTTATGTTAATATTTTGTTAAGTTTGTGTTTTTTACCTTGTTATTGAAATTTTTTAGTCTTACATTACATTATTACTAACAGAAGAAATTCATTTGATGTAAAAGACACAATTGAAAATATCATATAATGTGTTAAAAATCTAGAAAAGAAGCCGAAGTTAATAGTTACAAACAACTTTTCACCACAAAATACGTACAATATATACGTAATATATAGGTATATGTATGATAGTATACAACAATTATACAAACACATCGTTATATTATCTGGATTCCAAATACACTATCAAAACCAACCAAGAAAACAAATTTAATAGAAAGAATATTAAAAAAAAAAACTTTTTAACATTACGACGTTTAGGTTAAATAGACAGAGAGAAAGAGCGTGTGAACCTCTGACACGTGTGACGACTCGAAGAGAAAGAGAGAGATAGAGAGAGGAGGAGAGAGACTCGTTCTTCTTCATGGGTTATGTAGCTTCAGAGGATAAGATCTCAAGCTCTGCCCACCAAAGAGGAGAGAGTCTTGGTGTTGCTTGTTCTTGAGATATGTTTATTACTTCTTTCAATTGTTCGACCACATCTTTCATTTTTGGTCTTTGGCTTTCGTCAAGTTTCAGACAATGTCTTGCCACGTCACATATAGCTTCAAGTTCTTCTTCTTTAAACGTTGTTAGTGTAGGATCAATCATATCCCTCAAATTATCATTCTCAAGATACTTTGAAGCCTGTTAGAAACACAAGTAAAAGTGTTACATTAGTAATGTAAGTTTAAGGAATATTGAGATTTGATTTTCATGTTTTGAGTTTTACCCATTTTAGAATTGATCCTTCTTCTTCTGAATCTGAGAGCTTTCCAGAGATTATCTCAAGCATTAATACTCCAAAGCTATAGACATTAGTCTCTGGTTCAGGTGGTAATGGCAATAAAGATTGATCTAAATCACCACTCATCGGTTTTCTCGGTTTACTCCCGGTTTGTCCGCTGAAAGGAACCTCTCCGACCTACAAAATGTAAAACGTTTTAGTACTGGGTTTGATTGAGAATCAATAACACCATTGAAACAGATTTCTTGTTAAGCAAGAAAGAAAGAACTACTGAAAAAGTTTTCTTGTTGAGCAAGAAAGTAAGAACCTTTGCTGCGTAATCATCTGTTAAGTAGATTGCTGATGAGACAAGTTTAGTGTGTGAGATTGGCGGATTAAGCTCGTGCATATATTGAAGACAATAAGCAGTTCCCATGATTATCCTCATCCTCGCGCTCCAATCAAGATGTTCCATTTCCTTATCTGAACAAGAAGATAAAGATTGGTTGGTGATAATCATAATAAGCCTAACAAGATCTTGATATGGAGACATATTTAGATGTTTATTACCGTGTAAATGTTCGAAAAGAGATCCATTTGGAGCATATTCGAAAACCATCATCCTATTAAACGGTTCATCTTCTTCACAATATCCAATTAGATTGATAAAGTTCTTATGGTTGACTCTTGACATTGTATCAATCTGCAAATATAAGCTCACAAAACATGAGTCAAGATTTTCGGTAAAAAAGTTGAAAAAGAAGACTCTGTTTATTTTAATTACCCTTCTGCGGTAAGTCATTTCCATAGCTCTTGTCCATTCTCTAGTTTCCAAAATCGCGGTTGAAGCAACCGCAATCTCAACACCACTTGACAAAGTTCCTTTATAGACAGTGTAACCATCAAATGCTTCAATGATATTACTGAAATCTTCACAGGCTGTTTCTAGTTCAGACCGGTTTAGCTTAGGTACACCTGAAAACATTTCTCACATTTATGTTAAAACCGAAAACAGAGCAAAAAATCAGTTTGTTTTAACAATTTTTTTTACCAGTAACAAAAGCTTTCTGCAATTGTCCACTCAAACCAGTCTTCCATGGACCTATACTCTTCACAGCTCTTTTCCGGAAGAAGAATATAACTGCTACTATTATCAGCATCGCTACGAAAGCAGCAACACCAATAACAACATACAACCAAACGTCCTTAAACCCTTTCGATTTTTCTTCGAATTTCCTCGGTGGATCATTAGCGATGGTGTTGTTGGTAGGAGGAGAAGGAGAAGAAGGAGAGATCAATGGAGGTATTCTCTTCTTTGCATTAGTTAATGCGGGAAAAGACCCGCTGCTTCGAGGAAACACTCTGGTTACAATCTCAGGAGAAGGACTAGGCGCATCAGGCGCCGGCATAGCCGCTAAATTGCTTGTTCCCTCGAGTAACTCACGCCTTTTGAAGATACTAGTTTCGTTCCCTGAATAACCTGCAACAAAAAGAAGGAAATAAGATTGACACTTATGAGTTTTGTGTGTTTCCAATTGCAGAGCTTTGAGTAATCTTTTAGCCTTACTTGGGTGATAATTCACGACATATTTCTCGCTGTGAGATTCCTTTCGCACCCTGAAGAGACATAAAACATAGAAAATCAGTAACACAGGAGGATTAAAACATACAAATCAAACAAACAGTATTGAAAGATAAGAAAATGCTTTCATGTAATGTCTTGAAGTTGCTCTAATCCGCAATACGAATGCCTTTGCCTTGTTTCTTGTTAGTAAACTTCTCCTTGAAACACTGTCAAATGAATTCAAATTTAAAACACAAGTCAATGAAAAGCCAAGGTTTCGCCATCTTAACAAGAAAAATACTTAAATTTTGATTACCAGTATCCAAGTTTTCTATTTACACAGTCGAGTACATCGTAAGACGAAGAAGATAGCTCCCGATTCTTGTTCAACTGGACTTTATATAGCGATTGAAGTCTCAGGAACTTTATGGTCATAAAACCCGCAAATTTGTTACCAGAAAGCAGCCTGAATCCACCACAAAAACAGAACATTTTGTATCAACACATTGTTTTGGATTAAATCAAAAGCTCTACAAGCCTTTAAAACTCACAAGTTTTCCGGTGTCAACACTTTGTTTAGCTCGGGTGGTACTACTCCGCTTAACTTATTATCTCGTAAATCCAAGAACTCTAATTTCGCGAAATTCGCAAATTCCTTTGGAATATCACCAGAGAGTTTGTTCTTGGATAGTATTCTACAAAAATAAATAAACAAGAATTGGTTTTAGTTCTTCTTATTCTTTCAAGAAACAGAGCAAAAATATCAGTTAAAAACCACTTACAGCGATCTTAATTCACTCAATTGACTAAGCTCAGGAGCTAAAGTTCCTCCCAAAGAACAACCACTAAGATTCCTACAAAACAGAACCAAAACATTCGTTAGATTTTGCAACAAGAATCACAAAAAAACAAAAAACAAAACATACTTACAGCATCTGCACTTTATTGTCGACACACGTAACACCAAACCAAGAACACAAATGATCATGATCAGAGACATTCCAATTTGCAAGAGTTCCATGAGGATCAGAATCAACTCTTGCCCGGAATTTCAACAATATGTATCCTACATTGAATCACAAACAACCATAACTAAAAAAACCCTACAAAACAATGATCCAAAAGAACAAAATGATAGAGATTTAAACGTTGTTTACCTTCGGATTCGAGGGATAACGAGGAACGAGACTGAAGGGTAATGATCAAGAACATGAAGCAAGAGAATTGGAACCCAATTGGATTCCATCGACAACCCATTTTAGGTATACACCAATGCTATACAAAATCGCCAGATTTTTTCCTAAATGAACGAATAAAATAAATAATACAAATTTCACAGAATCCTTGGTAGGAGAAAGACGACGAGGTTGAGGATTGAACAATCAGGGTCTCTCATTGTTTCCAGTTTTGCAAAATCACAAAACCCTAAAGATGTTCATGTCCTAAAGAGTCAACAACTCGTACGTTAATTCTCTTCTTCTTGTTACTCCTGGAAAAAATAAAAGCCAACAAGAAACAAACAAACAAATATCAAAACTTTAACAACAAATGTATAACAATAATTAAACAAAAAAAAAAAGAATAAGAATAACCCTCTTGAAGAAGCAATGTGAAGAAAAACAAAAAAAAAAATTAATCTTTCTCCCTCATAAAATGAAGAACATTGCAAATTAATTACAAAATCAAATAATTACCTCAAAGAAGAAACTTCTTCACCAAGAATTGGGTATAGGGTTTGAGAAATGAAATTTTTTTAAAAAAATCCCCAGAAAATAGAAAATGATTATTAAAAAAAACTTTAAAAAGGTAGAAATTTTGTTTAAAAACAAATATTGGATTTATATTTTCTGATTTGTTCTTGAACTTGCCCTTATTTTTGCAGGATGGTGATGATGAAGATGATGATCTCAGAGTTTTCTCTCTTCGACCATCTTTGGTCTCTCCAGGGCCAAAGGGTGGTGGGTTCTCTCTCCTTCCTCTCTCTTTCCTTTTTCTTCCTCTTCTCTCTCTCTTTCTCTTGTCGAATCTTTTTTTCCTATTTTTTAATTCTTTTTTAACAATTTTTCCCCCACAAAACTGTCTCTGTTTTTTATTTTTTTTTTAAAATTCCTATCAATGAGTAAGACCCTATTAACTTCCTTTAGATTTTCCATAATTATAGAAATGTTTATATTCGCATAAATCAAAAATTAATTCATTTTTTTGGTCTTTTATTCCTGATCCGTTGTTAAATAACGTGAACATATACATATGGCGCGAAAGATTAGTCAAAAATTAATTAAGATATAATTAAAATTCATTTTAAATTAGAGTTGACTTGGAACTACGTGCAAATATTGGACCGTTGGATATTACTTAGTGTGATGATCAACGGTCCAGTGTTTAGTGACGTGGCGAATATAATAAGCGAAGTTACATGGGATTATTATTAGTTTTCGAGTCATGTGCTATAGACTATAGTACATGTCACCCACTACTTTATATTTAATCAATTTTTAAATGTGTAGTCAACCTTAATTATTTTCTCTATATAGTTTTATTCATTTGTTTATTCAATTTTTTTTCAATACTGTTGTTATTAGTTGATGCTTCATCTATATGATTAGATTTTTATTTTAAATGAAAATTGTTGGCACTTGTTGGGCTTATTTAAGAATCATAACAAGGATATGATTTGATGTACTCTTAGTTGGGCCTAAATCATTCATAATCATAAAAGAAAATGATGACCTACAGATTTCAATAGCAAAAGATTTTAGGTGTTTTTGGTAAAACACTAGTTGAATAAACCTAAGATTTTTTTTTAAAAATGTGTAAATAGTATAATCAATAACAATATATTTTTATAACTATATAAAATCTATTAACATGAAATTATTTAAAAGAAATTCATTCTAAATGTTTGAACGAATACAATTTTTCATACGAAATGTTTGGATGAATACGAGTTTTGCATTCCAAATGTTTGGATCAATTGATGTTGATATTGGTGAAAATAATGTGGCTATTTCCAACCTAACCCGATCCGGTTCGACACGGAATTCGGATTTATCCGACATCATAATCTCATATACTGTACAATATTGTGTATGTAACAAAAACTATTCCAGTTTTCAGAATTTATGTTGACGAGTAGGATGAACAACAATAAGCCCCTGCACAATTGAACATAATCCAAAAAAAAACCATCAAATTTATCAAAACATATAAAAATACCAAAAAGAGACAAAGATTCTTAAGAAATTTCTTAAAACTAGGACTGATTAATACATACCTCTGAGTAGCGAACATGATCATGGTTTTGATTCGATGTTTTCACAATCGTCTCCCAATGTATAGACTGAGATTCAGTCTTTTGCTCCATCTTCTTCTTGAAACGGGCGGCCTGACCGGAGACGACGACGGCAAATTGGCCGGAGACTACGGAGGAGGTGGTAGAGCTTCTCGGAAGTGTCCGGCAAAGCCACGACTCTGAAGGAGTTTTAGGCAATGGAGGTTGAGAAACAGAGAGATTTTCTGACCTGATTTTGTTTCTGTTGCTCCTTCTCTTTACTTCTTCCACAAGAAACCTAATTTCTTGTCTCTGATTCTGATCGGTTGTTCGTTGCAACCTCGAAGGATTTCTCGGGATTTGGAGTGATCCGCCGGATTTCGGTAGAGAAATTATGGATTTCTCTGTTGAAAATCTTGGTGTTGCATAGATTTCTTGAGACTTACTCATAACCTTGTTTGATTTCAAGATTCTCGGTGATGCTGATTTTGTTTTGTAAACAGAATCTAGCGATTTCGGGTTTATGATATTCCCCGATTTTACTCCAATATCCTGACATGTCTTGATCCGAGAAAGAACCGGATTAAGAACATCCACTGAGTTCTTGGAACAGAACCATGGCAAGAACCCTAATTGAGCTTTCTTGGAATCATTTGAGTAAACCGTTGCATCAATACCATCGACATGATTATGATCATCATCATCATCATCGTTGTTCAAATCTTGATTAATTGCCATAGAGACTCTCTGTAGAGCAATGCTCTGTTTCTTCTTCTTCTCCTCTTTAACTCGAGAAGCTTCTTTCTTCTTTTTCAAGGCGATTGCTTCCGCGGCTGGTAAAAATCTCGACATGATGAGATCACGATATTGAAGAATGACGTCATCTCTTGATACATTATTACTCGATCTGTCTCCATCTCCATTCTTTTCGAACTCACTTACTCCACTTAAACTGCAATTAACAGAGAAACTTGCGGTTGAAGAAACCATTTCCATAGCTTTGATTAGGTCTAATTCTTCGAATAGTGTATCTTGATCCTTTGGCTTTCCAGGTGTTTGTTCCCATTTGAAAGGAACTGAAGATGGTTCCATTACATGATCGAAACTCTGGTCTTGTAATAGTCGAATGAGAGTTTCATGCTCTGTTTCTTGACACGAATCTTTGAGTTTTCTCCTTCTCGTTGTCGTCGTCTTCTTCTTGGTGTTCTCTGATTCGTTTGGATTCTCTGGTTTAGTTGGAACTCGCCTCACGGATAGGAATGGAGCATCTAAATTTAGTTTCTTCTCCTCCATTGTTGCTTCTGATAAAAATTCTTTCAAGAACTCTCTTTAACAAAAAAAAGAAAAAACTTTAAAGAAAGTTCAAGAATCAAGAATGTGTAAAATGAATAAATAAAATAAGGAAAAGGAATCTAAAGAGTTAGTGATGTTTTCTGCTCTGCTATCAGAGATATAACACCATTTGTTAGAAAACAAAAAAAGATTTAAAGAAATTATATGGGCCTATAGGGGAGGACTGAAAAATGAATGTTTAGGGGACTAAAGAGTCAGTCAATAAATAAAAGTGTCTCTATAGTAAATTTTAGAATGATCGCAGTAAAAAAATCAATTATAGTTTGATTAATAAAAAATGGTGGTACGAAAGAATTGATGGAATGATAATTATATTTAAATTAAAAATTAAAGAAGAATAATAAAAAGAAAAATTAGATATCTTTTTTTTGATAAACCCTATCGGCTATCCGGTCGGCCCCGGTAGGAACGCACCGAAGTGCTACATAGTGGACTGGTCCACCGTGTTAACGGCTAGGCCATTCGGGCTACCACTCTGTCTATCCCGAGTTTGGAATGCCTTCCGACTAAGTGCCAGAGGGTAATCAGACCGCTTGCATTTCTGACTACCAGGTAAACCAATTGGGCCAAAGCCCAATTGACAGACTACCCACAATAATGTTGATAACAGCAGGTGGAGTCGAAGCCGGGGTGGAGGGAATTTCACCCAAACAACCAGGGCCCGCCAACCACTCGCCCACCACCATGTGGGTAAATTAGATATCTTCAACTTCAAGATTTTGTTTGAATAAATATGACTTTCGAATTTCGATAGGATCAATTCAAGTTTTGTTGTTGGACTGTTATGTGCTTGTCATTCTCGTGAACAACTCCATTGATTGAAATTCTAAACATATTGGAAATGACATTTCGTGTTATAGTAAACGACATTGTTAATATTCCATAACAAATCATACCAAAACAATATATGTAGTCCAAAACAAATAAGTTCTTATCATTAACGTAATTATCCGTGGCACGTGAATAGTGGTTTTGGCTTAAGCTGTTAGTCTAAATGTATGATTCTGACGGAAAAAAATGCGAAATGACGGAAAACTAAGGGAAAATTAATTTACAAAGTGGGATGAAATATGCATATTCAGAACTCAAAAGTCGTATAACAAAATTATTTGTGCGATCCAAAAAATTTCGAGAAATGATAGAATATTAGACAAAATTTTAAAATATATATGTATACTTAAAAGTGAATAAATATTATAATAGAATTTAAAATATATTTAAAAAAATTAAAAACGTGTGCACATTTTAAATATTATTTGAAATAATTGACATATTTTTCGTTATAAACAATTCTTTTTCGTTTTTAATAGTGATTGTTTGCATGGATAAAATAAAAAAATTTAATGTCCTACTACTTATTTTTTTTATCCTACTACTTATTATAAAATAAGCTACTCATAGACACTTATTTGCTAAATGTATTTTTGTTTTAGCTTTTTATGCCACAACGCATGCAACATGAGTTTCTAGGTTTTATTTACCATTCCGCTGAATTCTTATACTGATAAAATGTTTGGAAAATCGTGTTAAGAATGTCATTTTATCACGTCACGTTTACTAATCAAGACTAAAATAAATAAAGGTCTTACTTTTTAATAACTTCGATAATCTCATATCATCATCGTTGTTGAAATATTGCTTTTACTTCACATTATTACCAATCATATAATTTAGTAAAATTTATTCTTATCAGTTACTCCCACTGTTCCTTTCAAAGAGTGTCATTTTAGAGTTTGATTATTGTTTCACAAAGAGTGTCTTTCTACATTTTCAATGTGACTTTTACACAAAATTTCTTTATTTACCCTTAACTTAAAGTTACTTCTCATTGAATTTAAATCACTAATCACTTATTAAATAGGGGCATATATGTTTAATTCAATATTTTCTTAATTTGTGTAAAATGTGTCAAAATGACACTCTTTGTGAAACGGAAGGCCAATACATTTTTTCCAAACTTGCATTTTTATTATCAAAAATATATTCGTCCAGTAAGTACACTTGTTATTCTAACTTGACGTAAACTTGTCTCACTCTTGAGTGCTATATAAAATTCCAAGTCTAGAAAATTTAGTTTACTATACACAATATTTTATTATCTTTTTTTTTCTTTTCTTTTGGAGTTTATGGATCGGAAGAAAGAGCATATATGACACTTTACTTAAAAAGATCAATTTAATCGGTCACAGAGAACTATATTAATTCTGTCGGATTCAAAAATAACATTGCGTAATGTTAGGGAAAAGGACTGAAAATGCTATAGTAATAAATAATACTTTCATCCTTCTATTTTGAATATATAATATGATATATATATATATATATAATTCGATATTCCATTAGATATACTTCAAAATTTTGGATAACCGCGTATAGTAAAGTTTCTAGAGGAAGATTTGTAGGATGTATAATTTTGATATTTTAACTATATATTAAATTAAATAAATTTAAAAACTATGAGATTTTTTAATTTTAAGTTTATTTTAGATGATTTCTTATATATCAGGTCCGGACATCTACAAATATCTTAAATTTTATTTTGAAATTCAAATACTCTACATTTCACAAAGCAGAAGTTTAATTAGATCAAGATAATTACATTTTATGACTATAGGACAAATCTATATACCCTAAAATTTCAGAATATGTAAGTCATTTTTATTCTTCATGAAATAGACCAATTCATAAATAATGTAACACATGCTTTCGTCATTTTCGGGGCCACGCAACGTTTTTGATAATTCTTTTAGCTCTTTGCATAATGTCACACCATGCTATATTTATTCATCTTAAATCATGTCCAATCATTATTTTATTTTCCTTTTTATTTTCATTTTCTTTTGCTAGAAGATACTCCTATTATTTCTTGCTGTTAAAAAAAACATACCGTATATAGCCCATTATACATGATTTATCATTTACCAAATTACTTGTGCATTTTTCATAGTGTTAGATCACTTCTATGGAGAGTTCTTAAATAAAGTTATTAACATTAAACAATTAAAAATAATTAAAATGAAAAAAAATAGAGTAAAGATGGGTTCTTAAATGAACCCATGATATTTTGTTTAGAACCTCAAAATAGTGAAAATACCATATGTCTAACTATAATTTGTTCACTTTTATTTATTTCTTAAGAATTTAATCAAATAACAAAAATAAACTAAAAATAATATTATAGAATTAATGAGATATTCTTAGTGAGTATCTAACTATTGGAAGTGGTCTTATATGTTGTAACTTATGGTCTATTTTAAAGGAAATCATGAAAGTATATTGATAAACAAAAAAAATCACCAAATACTTTTTGCTTTTCTAAAACAATTCCCAAAACGAAGCAAGGCGTACCTTCGTGTAATCAATAATGTGGACCGTAGATGCCTCGAAACAAGGTGAAGAAGATAACAAATTATTAATATTGTCATTTATTATAATTTATTAAACACCAAACTCTTCAAAAGTGTCTGTAAATGTGCATTCAATTCACCAGCGGCAATTTTGTTTCTTACGTAGAAAAAAAGGACCAACGTTTTAATGGAGTGTTTTTTTTTTTATAAATCTAAAAAAGGAAAGAAAATTATCACAAGTTTGTTTTCTAGATTACATCATATTTTAACATTTATAAATTTACCAATAAATGATTTTATTTTCTTTTATTTTAACCAATAAACGATTTACTTGACAACAATAAACAAAATTTGTATTTTTTTTTTGCAATAATCGATATAATACTTAAATATGATATAAGGAGAAATTGTTTTACTACATGTAATATTGGTATAATTTCGAATCCACAATACCTTTTGTAATTGACGTTTTGTAATTTTAATACAAAATTTAAATTCATTTTCTCCTTTAATTGTTGTTAGCTAATAACAAAATATTAGGGTTAAAGGAAAAAATGAATTCATAAATTATAATTAATAATTTTTTTTCTTGGGTATAAGTAATAATTTCAATTCATTTTCTCCTATAAATAATTTTAATAACAATATATTAGCAAATAAAAGGTGAATAAGCATAAACTCCACCTGTGATTTTATTGAATTTAAATTGGAAAATATAAAATCACATGTAGAAAATATTTTATATAGAGAGGAAGTTGCATATATATGGTGTTTTTAGTATAAAAGAAAAAGTTAATCCAAGAAAATATTTCATCGAGTATGTTTGTAGATGGATTATAATTTATTAACATGTTTAATGATAATAAATAATATGTCGCAGATTCATACGATGAAATAGATGTTCCATAAATTTGATAACTTTTATTATTTTTTTTAATTTTTTTTTTTTTAACTTTTATTATTGTTAAGAAAATTTTCTATTAAAATGTTAAAATTGAAGGAAAAAAATATACAAAGGTGTTCCAGGAAGTTTTTTTTATCAGCCCAGCAAGAAAAGGGAATAATGGAACCAAAAATGAACTAGATTACAACCAAATAACCTTCTAATCTATGTTCAAGTAATATTTTTTATATAACTGCGAAATTCGGATCATAACCTTCTAATCTATGTCCGCATGAAGGATATCTTTACACTCCTTTTTTTTAGAATAACCATTTCTCCAAAGTAGATTGGAAGTCATGATCTCTTTATTAATGTTTTTGATATCTTTTATCACTACTTAATAATTTATTTACACATATATATATATATATATATATATATATATGTATGTATGTATAATTTGTTTGAAAATTAGTAATTAATTACTTAAAAACTTTGGAGGCTTGGACAAAAAAAAAACCACCGACCTCTACATTTAATGTGTACAAGACTTTCAAATTTTGAGCATGTTTCATTAACCGGAAAACAAAAACAATACCCTAAATTTGCGGAGGTGAAAAGGACAGGGTAGAACTAGTGATTGTCTTTCTTCACATGACAACTACTCTTAGATATCGTGGAAGATCCATTGCCTATCGTTCAAAAGCTCTGAGCCCACCAAAGAATCTATTTCTAGATTTCTACCACATCAAAATTACATATACGATAACATTAATTGTTACAGTATTTGTACTTTTATTTTAGTTTTTTAAAATATTACAAAAGTTTGAGTGCAACAGAATAAAAAAATGAAATAAAAGAACAAACGTAACATACTAATAAGGACATACTAGTTAAGTTACTTTTTTTTTTTTTTTTTTTTTTTTTTTGTGAACACTAGTTAAGTTACTAACAAATACATATATCTAGTAGACTAGTATTATACATACACTTACTTATTTCCCCTCGAACATGACTATTGGTAGTTGCTATCCTAAACCTGATTTTAATTCTTAAAACTAGCATTATATAATCTAAAAATTACAACTTTAGATGAGCCACCATCTTCTCCGAGAGCTTAGCCAATGACTTAAGATTAAACCCAACGATAGTATCAGCAAAAGACGTCGTTTCCTCCTCACTATTTCCTTTTGGCACATCCACCACATAACTCTCCACCACCACCGTCTTCTCCTCCTCATCCGCCGCCATAAACGCCATCGTTTTCGACTTGTAATTAACCAAACGATGATCACCATGCACCTATAATACTAATTACCATCATATGAGACTCATCGTCAAGTTCATCTAACCTCTCTCGGCTGAAATCCGCCGGAAGACCGGAAACCACCGTCACTTCACGGACGGAGCCTTCTCCTCCATCGCCGGAGCTTAGATTGCACGTTTTCACAAATTGTTTGTAGGCTTGAGGGTTATCAAACCGACGTAGAATTGACCAAACTAGAGATAGTGGAGCATCTATAGTTTGTACTAGTGTGGAACCGCACTTATGATATTTTTGAGAAGTTTCCATTTGTCTTTGCTGGTATTTTGACGAGATTATATTGCCCTTTTTATCGACCGTTGTTTTGTATGATAATATCTTTAAATCTTTATAAAGCTTCCATGCATTAGTGTTTGAATATTTATATGAGAAATATCTAGAACAAGGCCGACTAAAAATAATAATATGAGTTGTCATTTTTGGTGTTTTCTGCAAATTATGAGTGTAATATTAAGTAAAAAAAAAACTTTGTTGATTTGTATAACATAAGATGATAAAAAGAAATTCAAAGTAAATTGTAATACATATATATATATATATATATATTTAAAAGAGTACATTGTAATATGCACATAAAACCAAAACAATACTTTAAAAGAAAGACTGATTAATCCGTGTAGGATGTGTAACATATGATGCCTATATAGATATATGTTTTTCCATAAAATATATAGTTATATAACAGTAAATTATAAACTTTAGAATGAACATTTGTTTTGTAACGTCATTGTAATGAAGAATGTATTTCGGTTAACTTTGGAGGGTTATGACATGGAATGTGAAAAGCTAGTGGCATACAATGGATCCACGTTTTCGATTTCGTTCATACGAACAACACTTATTTATCACACATTTATATTGTTAATAAAAGGTTGCAAAAAGATGTCAAAAAAAAAAAATTGACAAAAAGAAAAAGAAAAAAAGAAAACAATAATTAATAACAGAGGTGAGAGGGAAAACATAAAGGTCCATTTTAAGCCCAAAATAGCACCACTCTTTACTTAGGAGGATAATGATATCATATTAAGTGAACTTGTGAACGGTCTTTTATTATATTTACTTGCGCATGCCAAAAACATTGAACTAGATAGAAATAGAAATAGGATTGTTACAATCCCACGACTTTTACAACTTTAAGTGAGGTCCACCATCTTCTCCGATAACTTAGCCAACGACCTAAGGTTACACCCAACGATAGTATTAGCAAACAACGTCGTTTCCTCCTCAGTATTTCCTTCCGGCACATCCACCACATAACTCTCCACCAGTGGCGGAACTAGAAATTTATGTTATGGGGGTCAAAAATTTTTTTTTTGTATATAAGATAGTACACTAAAAAATTTGATATTTTTTATTTGCTGTTTCGTAAAAACTAAAATAATATTAGGTGAGTATTTCTTTTATTTAAGATAAATTATGGGTCTAAAATTTTAGTGAGAATCCAACTTTCAAATATTTAGACTATTTTTTCTTTCAAGTTGCAACATTAATTTTGTATTGGGGTCAAAATTTATTATAAGTTGGGGTCATTAGAATTATTGCTAATAACATATAATGGATTTTTGAAAATTCATGGGGGTCAATTGACCCCCCTATCAAACCCCTGCCTCCGCCACTGCTCTCCACCACCACCGTCTCCTCCTCCGCCGCCACAAACACCATCGTCTTTGACCGGTAATTAACCAAACGATGATCACCACCAATAATGCTGATCACCATCACATGAGACTCATCGTCAAGTTCATCTAATCTTTCTAGGCTGAAACTCGCCGGAAGATCTGAAACCACCGTGACTTCACGGACAGAACCTTTTCCTCCATCTCCCGAGCGTAGCTCGCACGTTTTCACGAACTGTTTATATGTTTTTGGGTTATCAAAACGACGTACGATTGACCATACTAGAGGTAATGGAGCATTGATAGTTTGTACTGATGTCGAACCGCATACATGCTGTTTTTGAGATGTTTTCATTAGTGTTTGTTTAGTGTTTTACAGTTTTGCTTTTCTACCGACCGTTGTGGTTGTTGTCTTAAATATTAATGAAGTGGCAAGTTTTAGTATTTATATAATTATATGAGAAATATCTATAGGTCGACAAAAAGATGAGAAATATCTATAGGGGGACAAAAAGATGAGAAATATCTGTAGAACAAGGCCGACTGAAAGAAACATTATATTTATGAAATTATGAAAGCATAACAACGTAAATTATGTATATATTCTATATGACATAATTAAACATTCGAATAAAATATTTGGTTTTAAGTAAATTGTGATATACATGCATGCATTTAAAAAACAAAATACGTAAAACAGCCTGACTAAGAAATCAAACAGTGTAGCATATGATGACTATGTATAGTTATATATTTTTCTACATAATTTATTTATGTGACAATCAATTGTATAATTAGTCTGTTCGTTTGGTCGCCGCAGGTAGTTGCGGCAGCGGCAGACGCATATGAGGTTGTTCGTTTGGTCGCCGCAGGTACCTGCGGCATAACGCTGCGGCAAACTCTGCGTTTTGCGGCTAAAAATTTTGGACGCTAACTAAAATCAGCGTCAACCGATTAAAAGTTGCGGCTGCCGCTGCCGCAGCCACCTGCGGCGACGAAACGAACAGACTAATTTTATATAGTTGTATACAAAACTATAAGAACAATTTGCGGTTAAGTTTGGCAGATTATATTACATGGACTGTGGTAAAACTAGGGGCAAATAATTGTTCCACGTTGGTTCACACGTTCCACACTTATTAATCACACATCTATAGTGTATTATAAGAAACAAATAGTTGACAGATGTTGAAAGAAAAGAAAAAAGTTGACAAAAAGAAAAATAAACATATAATAAGAACAGGGATGAGAGGTTAGAAGTTAGAAGTTAGAGTTCATCTAAAACGGCAAGTTCCGAAACAGGCCAAGTGAGCCTAAAATTTATAGATCCATTTTAAGCCCAAGCTAGTATCACTCTTTTAGTTGTTTTTACGTTGAGGCTGGTAGTGGTAGCTCATAACGAGATAAAAAGTTGAACCAAAATGTGATCCCGGTAAATATTACTTTTTAACACCTATAGTTTGAAAAAAGCAATTTTTTTTTCCAACTCCAAATTTAAATTTCATTTAAAAAACATTGAGATTGACACTTCAATATAGACTGGCAAAAGAGCCAAAATCTCAATCACAATCCCACATTCTCAAATCTGTGAAGATTTTGATTCGAAACAAGGAGACATTTACGTTTTCACTCAATAGCGATTCTAAATTAAGTTGGTTTCGTCAAGACTTTTGCTTGCAATCTAGTATTTGAGTTCTTATGAGAGAAAATGTACGTAAAGAAAGAAGAAGAAGTTTGAACAGTTGAGTTAAATCGAATGTTATAGATTTAAAACTATTCCCGCAAACCAAATGTGTTCGTTTGCGACAGAATATTTAAACACTCTTATACTTTCTCTATTTGTCTTGTTTTTTTTTAAACCGGTTTTCGATCTATAGATTTTGTTTTTACTTAATGTATGATAAAGACTACAAGCTCGTACGACATTTATATTTTGCTTATATCAATACATTTATAAAGAGTTTAGAAATGGACTCAAAGTAAAACTATTTAACCGGGCATGATGGCTTCAAAACTGTGTCCAAAAAATTGGAGGGTGTGTCCCCGTGCTGATCATAGAGTTCATCATCTTGTCCCTTTTTTGTCCTCTTAATACTCTCTTGATATATCTTCCAAAAAAAAAAAAAAAATTACAAAACTGATAACTAACGCAATACTTCTACCATGGTGGAAAAAATCCTATTTAGGATCTAAGTTTTCAAAAAGTTCATCTTGGATGTTCTAAGTCAAGAACAGCTAACCTAATGTACATTGTTACATGCATCTGATCATGGTCTTTAAACGTTACAAGTAAGAAGATTTTTTTTATTACTGTAAATATTTGCGTTATCTAACGAATTCTCATTAATTAATCAAGCCATCCTAGATTATTATTGAGATTCAATATTAGTGATAATATTATGTAGTTATCTTTTTCCTTTGATTTAAGATGACAACAAAAATAGATTAGTCAGTATTATCATAAAGCTTTAAATTAGGAAAAAAAAAACTTAGCCATTAGACCCAACGTAAAGCTACAAGTATACCAGACCTTACACCTATTGTATAGAACTAGGATATTACACCGCGGGTTAATTATTTGATTTTTTTTAAATCTTTTTATAAACTGATGAAATAGATAATTGTAACAAAAAAAATAGAAATTTTAACTTGTATTTGTTTTGTTTAATGTTTAAAATTATATAATTGTATTTTAATTTGTTAATCCTAGGATTTCACCCGTGATATATTGTCCCGTATTAATATCAATCCAAACCCGTCCCACCATCTAATATCATCCCGAAAATTAAACATCATTTTTTTTTTAATAACACTTTTTTAAAAAGATATATAATTCGAGTCAATTTATAATTCTGCTTTCAAATGGTTTCCATAATATATATATATATATATATATATATATATATATATATATATTTTAAAATCATTGTGTGTTTCTGGACCAACACATAAAAATAATTTATAATTGTATCTTAAATACTAAATAATAATTATATTTTGATTTGTTAATTTTGGAATTTCACCCGTGGTATATTGTCCCGTTTTGGATAATTGTAGAAATTAAAGAAATATCCGAATGACTCAATTCCGAGTCAGAGTCTAAAAAAATACGTGACTCAATTCCGAGTCAGAGTCTAAAAAAATACGACCTAATTAAACGCGCAATTAAGGAACACGCGGATAATTACGCTTTATTTCTGAGTAAGTAAAATGTTAAGCTCTCTATACACACATAAAATATAAGACTTAATTTAGTGGTTTGGGTTGAGATTAGGTTAAAAAGCTATAGCCACAACTTTTTCTTTCTCATTTACAATTCACAGTTTCACACACGAGTAAGCCTTCAAATTTATATTAAAAGGTAGGGGATAAAATAAAATTATCTTAATAATCCTAGCTGTGAAAAGTACTATTACCAGATGAGCAACATAATTTCTCATATGAGATTTTTTTTCATGAACTTACCTGTCAGTCACCATTAGGTTAAAACAAGTGGTCCAAGTAAATTTCTTAAATTTTGTTTTCTTTATTGAATTGAAGTCTAATGATTGAGTGAAATCTAATAATGTGAATCAAGGAAATTGATTACCTTATATTGGAAAATAAAATATATATATGATCGAGATACAAGTGGACTAACGATTATGATTGTGACTCGAAGACTTTGAAATATCTTTCTTTACAACGACGTCGTTTCTGGTCTTCTTCCGTTTCCTTTTCTTCCTATACGGGATTCCACGAGCCTTAGCTTGAGACTCTCTCACTTCCCTCAGATGAATCCGGATCGACCCGTTTCCGAACGGGTTACTAACGGATGATCCACCACCATGTTCTTCGTAAGCAGCTCTTAACCGTCCGATCAAAGCATCTAAGCTTCCCCAAGCTTGCTTGAGAGGACACGTGCAAGGCGACGGTGGATCGGGTTGTCCAAAGAAGACACAAGCTTGATTATGGACTTTGGTTTTACCGAATTGGTCTAAATAGTTGAGGAAGCTTAGGACGTGTGTGTGCTCGAATCGAGAGGTTGTCACGGGTGGGTTTAGGGTTTTGAGGTATTGTAAGAACGTGTTCCAATCGCGGCTTTTCTGCGATTCGTAGCGGCTAATAACTTGCGGTTGTGGCTTGTGGTGACCGGAGTTAGAAGAGGAAGAAGGTTGATCTGGTGGCTTGTGAGAGGACATGGTTAGAGAAAGTTTAGTGAATGATGAGGAAAGGAAAATGAAATTATTTTTGGGGTTAAAAGTAAGAGAAAGAGAGATCTTGGAAAAACCTATTAGGGAAGATATGGATAGATGTTAAGTTGGCCAAAAAAAGAGAAGAGAATAAGTAGAAAAATATAAGTTTTATATTTTAAAAGAAGAAAATAAGTATTCACTAGGTTTCAATCATATCACGCGAATATATCAAAATTCATATTTTATTTTGATTGGTTAATTTCAAATTCCGACATATTTATCTAGGTGGACCTATATATATGTATATAAAATAAACATATGCCAATATTCAAATAAAATGCAATAAACCATAACTCGAAACTTTTGGATTTGAGAATTTGTTTTTATGATATATTAAATTTATTTTATTTTATTTAAAGATTGAAAATTTCAAAATTTAAATATTGACATATGTAAAACATTTAATCAGTTATTTAAAAAATACCGTAATCTAGTTAACTAGACTTTTTTTTTTTTGTTATGGATTCTATTGAAATGCATCCAACTTTATCACGTATCAAAATTTATTCAAAAAATTAACATGCATTGTATTAATCTATTAGCTGATCCGGAAAATAATTTCGAAACAGAAAAAATATATTAATTTATTGAGTTATTAATTTATCAAGTATTAATTTGTAAAAATTGTACTCTATATATATATATATATATATCTCGAGAATTCAAAGAGAGAAGCAATAGTTTTTATCGTTAGTGCAGCATGTGTATAGTGAGTTTATTTCCGACAATAGAATAAGACTTAAAATCATAAAAAAAAAATTCAAATATAACTTTGATAAAGAACAAAAATTTAACCTTTTTTTTAACAGACTACCAAAAAAAAATTTAGTTTAAATTAACTACTTTCTAGTAGAATTTTATAGATATTTTTGAAATATGTAAATACATGTACTATCTGAATTCAAATTAATTTCAAATACAGCAAGTTAAAGTCAGATTATTCAACCACATAGTACCATAATATTGGCAAATTGTCTGTTTTAAAGTAGGATTTAAACATCTGTCTTAAAAGTCTAGTTTAAAAATTAAATTATAAATGTGTGATTGATACAAATGAACCTTTCAGTCTTTTGTGGGTACCATTAAAACTTTTAATGATGACACCTAAATGTTTTAGAGAAATTGTTAAAAATGCCCCTTTTTCAATACCCCTTTTCAAAAATGCTCCCTTTGAGAGTCCATTTTTAAGTTTGCCCTCTTTTAATTTTTAATGACCATTTTACCCTTATTTGAAACAAAATTAGGTCCACAAAATACAAAATATTTTTTGGCGGGAAAAGTGATCCCGCAATTTTCCCGCCAAAACACTTGTAAAAAACCTTTAAAATACCTTGTAAAATTTTCCCGTAAAAATTTTTCCCGCCAAAAAAATTTCCCGCCAAAAATTTTTTTTTGCGGGAAAAATGATTCCGTAATTTTTTTGGCGAAATTTTTTTGGCGGGAAAATTTTGGCGGGAAATATTTACAAGGTTTTTTAAAGGTTTTACAGAGTATTTACAAGTATTTTGTAAGGTTTTACAATGTATTTTAAAAGGTTTTACAAGGTACTTATAAGGTTTTATAAGGTATTTATAACTTGTAAAACCTTATAAAAAACTTGTAAACCTTATAACTTGTAAAACCTTATAAAATTGCTTGTAAAATCTTATAATATCTTATAAATACTTTATAAATACGTTGTAAAACCTTTTAAAATACATTGTAAAAAACCTTTAAAATACCTTGTAAATTTTTCCCGCCAAAAATTTTCCCGCCAAAAATTTAACGCCAAAAAAATTGCGGAATCACTTTTCCCGCAAAAAAAATTTTTTGGCGGGAAAAAATTTTACGGGAAAATTTTACAAGGTATTTTAAAGGTTTTTATAAGTTTTTATAAGTTTTTACAAGTGTTTTGGCGGGAAAAATTGCGGGATCACTTTTCCTGCCAAAAAATATTTTGTATTTTGTGGACCTAATTTTGTTATATTTCCTTATATATTTGTGATATATTTTATTAAAAGAAGGGTAATTTAGTCATTTTGTACATAAAAAGGGGTATTTTTAAAAATGGACAGTCAAAGGGGGCATTTTTGAAAAGGGGTATTGAAAAAGGGGCATTTTTGTGAGTCTCCCAATGTTTTAAGCTAAAAAAAAAAAAAAAAAAAATGTTTTAAGCTCCAAACGATATTGATCTCTTATTATTTTAAAATAACTAATTTGGCTATCTTTATTTTGAAACAGTTGCCCAGCCTATCATTGAACAAGGACCGTATTTATATGATTAGTTTTTTCTTCTTCTTCTTTTTTTTTGGCTTTTTTTTTCAAATTATTATATGTTTGACATATATTAACATTAAATTTTTTACACAAAGTATTATTATTTAAGAGAATACATTTTATTGAGTGGGATTGAGGTGACCTGTCATTGTTGGACACACGAGAAGGTGCTTTCTTTCCATTTATGCATATTTTCTATGATTTCTTAATAACTTTTTATTAATTTGATTTTAACTATTTTATTAATATATATATATATATATATATTTTCTCATGGATGGACCTTTCTACACATTATTATGCTGTAAATTTTAATAATGACTTTTCCAACTGATTAATTTTAAAATTACTCATACTATCGTAATATTACTATTTACTATCTAGCTCGAGCTTTTCATAACGCATAAAAACATATTTTAAGCTATTTATTTTACCACTAGCAAATAGCAATGCAAATCAATCATTTGTATTATGCTGGTATTTAGAAGTTCTTTCTTATTATGAGTTTATTACTCGTTGATTAGTTCATCAACTTGCTTGTCTTAGTCAGTGGCGGAACTAGAAATTTATGTTATGGGGGTCAAAAATTTTTTTTTTGTATATAAGATAGTACACTAAAAAATTTGATATTTTTTATTTGCTGTTTCGTAAAAACTAAAATAATATTAGGTGAGTATTTCTTTTATTTAAGATAAATTATGGGTCTAAAATTTTAGTGAGAATCCAACTTTCAAATATTTAGACTATTTTTTCTTTCAAGTTGCAACATTAATTTTGTATTGGGGTCAAAATTTATTATAAGTTGGGGTCATTAGAATTATTGCTAATAACATATAATGGATTTTTGAAAATTCATGGGGGTCAATTGACCCCCCTATCAAACCCCTGCCTCCGCCACTGGTCTTAGTGGTTGTCGTTGTTGAATTAATATAGTCTAGTATATAAACTATATAGATACCTAATATTTAAATCATTCTTGTAATAATCACAATAATATAGCTTATAACGTCGTTTTCTTCATTGTCATTTCATCGCCATCGTAGCAGCAACAACAATAAATCGACGAAATATCTAAGCAACCTCGGAAATAATCATAATTCATAGGTATATCATACGTTTTTTTTTTTTTTTTTTTTTTTTTTTTATAGGTATATCATACGTAACCTCCAGATAACTTGATTAGGTTTCTTATAAAAGATATCGCCTATAAGAAGCATATTTGTCTTTGTCAAAATGAATGATTATTTAAACATATTTTACTCTATCGTGGACGACGCACAAAATCATGATCATCTCCACTATTTGACCTATGAGTTTCCATGGCCGCACCAAAAAAAGGAAGAAAATAAAAGTATATTATATAATATATGTAAAAGCCCGGGATCTAAAAGGGTACGACGTAGCATGACTATTTGAGGATCATTTTTTTTTGGTGGAATTGTTTTGAGGATCATTAAAGTTAGGGAAAAATCCTATGAACAATCACAAACTATTTATATCTATTATTTTTTTTTAAATAGTTTTTGTTTTAGTTTGACAGAACTTAAAAAGTTATCAATATGATAGCCAAGAAACAAGACAAAATTACTCTAAACAACAACGTTACATTTGAAAGTTTAGTAAATATAAACATCCAAATGCTAAAAAAAAACAAAAAAAAATTCAAATGCTTTAGGGGTTAAGTGACAAGAATATCCAAAAAAATTTATATCCCTTGTTAAGTTGTGTTATATAAGTATGAGCACATCATCAATGGAATAATCAAGAAGCCGAAAATGTCTAAAAAGCATGACAATAATAATTATTGAAATAAAGATTATAAATATTTTTTAAAAAAGATTGAAAATATAAGGACATTAGTAAGACAAGGACATAATAATTAAAAGACACAAATATTCGGACCACGTAAAAAAATATATGCTAACACATGGAGGTACATACAACTTTGTCGGAAAAAGTTGGCCGACGGTGACAGGTCAGATTCCGGTAATCGGAAATCCAGATTCCGATGAATAGAACCTTGAAGTTTTATATAAATTGGACAAGATATGTAAGAGAAGATCTTGAGTGGGGGTAATATCAATTAATCATCCACTATATACCAAAAGATAAAAATAGTCCACTCACGTGGGACATAGGTCCATATGTTTCACCTGGGATCGTACTAATAAAATTATTTTGTTATTTTAATTCCTTACGCACTATATATATATATAGAGTGATTTGCAAAAATAACACATTTTCAAAAACAAATTAAGAATATAGCACTATATATGTATTAATTGATTAACTAACCTAAAGGGTAGGTGAAATGACCAAAGATGGTGGTACTGGTTCCGGCGACGGCGGTGGCGGTGGTTCCGGCGACGGCGGTGATTCCGGCGGAGGCGGTGGCTCCGGCGACGTGGTGGCTCTAGCGACGTGGTGGCTCCGGCGGTGGCGGTGATTCCGGCGGCGACGGTGGCTCCGGCGACGGCGGGGCTCCGGCGACGGCGGTGGCTCCGGCGACGGCGGTGGCTCCGGCGACGGCGGTGGCTCCGGCGACGGCGGTGGCTCCGGCGACGGCGGTGGCTCCGGCGACGGCGGTGGCTCCGGCGACGGCGGTGGCTCCGGCGACGGCGGTGGCTCCGGCGACGACGGTGGTTCCGGCGACGGCGGCGGTGGTGATGATAGCAGCGGTGGTGGCCATTGGTGGTGGTTAGTGGTGAGGGCAAAATTGTAATAATATATATTACACATGTAAGTTTTTTTTTTAAGGTTAGTTTCTTAATTTATATTTTTTTGTTGGTTATACATCCAAATTTTCCTATATATATATCTCTTTTTTTTTTTTTTTTCTTTTTTAAAGGATGCTCTAGTATAAAGTAGGAGGTGGATCTTATTCTTGTTTAAATTTTTAGTTTATCCCCTTCATTATAAACTTGTGAAAACGTTTTTAATCTATTGACTGATTGATAAAAAGAGATTTTGAGACTTATAAATTTCTATTACCAGATAAAAAAATTCATTTTATATATTTTATATTAACGTTACAATTTTCTAATAAAATCCTACTGTATTGGAAGAAATATACATTGAAAATGTACAAATTGGAGTTCTTTGGAGCTGAAAGAAAGTGGCAAAAAAAAAAAAAAAACGAGGGGACGGGATTAAAAGTAAATTATCGGAACGAACATGTTAAGCCCGATTTAGGCGCATATTTTTGATAACCCAGTGTCCAGACCACACTGTGATCCGACTAGCCCACTGGGCCTAAGCCCGCGTTCCTTGGATTTTTAAGCCTCCACTTAAGGGCCCCTCGGATCTGGTGGTCTGGGACGCTGCGCCCCGTAGGTAAATTGCGCAGTGGCCGGGACTCGAAGCCGGGTGGCGGGTGCCTCACCCGAGGTTCCTATACCACCAGGAGACAAGCACCCGGTTGATTTAGGCGCATATACTTGTTTACATTCGAAAAATCGTTAGGACAAATGAAAACCATTACCAATAACAACAATAAACATACCATGAAAAATAGACAAAGGGTTTTAGAAACAAAAGTGAAAGAATTCTATCGAAAAGATTAAACTAGGACTAGGAGTCTAACTTCCCTACTTTTTTAGATCTTCACAAAGTTTCAAATCTAAAATCTAATTTTCAACATTAAATTCTATTTTTTGTTCGGCAATATGCATTATGTGAGTTTTGAATAAACGCATAACAAAACTAATACAAACCACTATACTATATTTTTTTTTTCGTCATCCGAAATTAATTATAGCTTAAAAAAGCCATTCCTGAAGAATATTGTTTACATATATGATATGAAGCGGGTCTGTACGAACTTTTCGTACAAGATTATTCGCCTTAACATTAGCTCTAAGAGAAATTAAAGATAAATAAAAAGATGAAAACTCTTCCTTGTCGCTCTGAAATCCAAGGAAAACCACTATACTATATATCCAAGGAAAAATAAACTTCTATTTGTTGTGAAACTTATTGTTGTCTCTTCTCATTCCATGAATAATGATACATATATATAGGCATATAAACCTAGGGTTTTAAAGTACATAATGAATAACCCTGATGGGCTTATTGGGCCCGGTTATAAGTCCAATATGATGTATTATAACACTCCCCCTTGGACGGAGTAACCGGACCTGATGGTCAATCGGGATCTCGATAATACGCTGGGGAATGTTGCCTCATTAAAACCTTACCAGGAAAACCCAGTGGGAAAAACCATGGTGAAGGAAAAAGAGTACAACACGCATTACTCCCCCTGATTAGAGCATCACCGTAGATCTCTAAGTCTACGCATTCCTATTTGTTGGATGAGCTTCCGGAGTGTTGAAGCGGGCAATGATTTGGTGAAAAGGTCGGCGGAGTTATCGCTTGATCGGACCTGTTGAACGCTGATCGTACCATCCTTCTGCCAATCTGAGGTTGAGAAGAATTTCGGTAGGATGTGCTTCGTCCGATCTCCTTTGATATAACCTTCCTTGAGTTGAGCAATGCAAGCCGCGTTGTCTTCAAACATAACCGTGGGCTCCTTATCTTCTTTCATACCACAATCTGATCGGATGTGCTGAGTCATGGATCGTAGCCAAACACATTCTCTGCTGGCTTCGTGAATGGCCAAAAGTTCTGCATGGTTTGATGAAGTGGTAGTGATTGTCTGCTTTATCGATCTCCAAGAGATAGCTGTTCCTCCATGCGTGAACACATAACCAGTTTGAGACTTGGCATTGTGCGGATCTGATTGATATCCTGCATCAGCAAATCCAACTAGTCCATCCTTGTTGTGGTTAGTGTAAAACAGCCCTAAGTCTTTAGTACCTTGAAGGTATCTTAGGAGGTGTTTGATACCATTCCAGTGCCTCTGAGTTGGACATGAGCTGAAGCGAGCTAGGAGGTTCACGGCAAAGCAAATGTCTGGTCTAGTGTGACTAGCCAAGTACATTAACGCTCCTACAGCACTGAGGTATGGCTTTTCTGGACCGAGAATTTCTTCATCGTCTTTCTTGGGACCGAGTGGATCACTGTCCAATCCTAGGCTCCGAACAACCATTGGGCTGGTCAATGGGTGGGCCTGGTCCATGTTGAATCGCTTGAGTACTTTTTCAATATAAGCCGCTTGATGCACAAGGATTCCTCCTTTGACGTACTCAAGTTGTAAACCCAAACAGAATTTAGTTTTACCTAGGTCTTTCATTTCGAATTCTGCTTTCAAGCAGTCGACTGTTTGGGAGATTTCACCAGATGTTCCGAGGATGTTTAGATCATCCACGTAAACTGCTATGATTACAAATCCTTTGTTTGAGTATTTCTTGATGAAAATGCATGGACTGATGGGATTGTTTTTGTAGCCTTCTCTGATGAGATATTCACTTAACCGGTTATACCACATACGTCCACTTTGTTTCAGTCCATACAAGGATTTGTTCAGCCTGATGCAGTATTGATCTCGAGATGCATGCTTATCTTTAAGCTCTATGCCATCTGGTAATCTCATGTATATTTCATTGTCCAGGGGCCCATAGAGATATGCGGTGACAACATCCATTAACCGCAAATCTAGATTTTCTCTTATGGCCAGACTTATGAGGAATCGAAAAGTAGTTGCATCCACCACCGGAGAATAAGTCTCCTCATAATCGATTCCGGGTCTCTGTGAGAATCCTTGTGCTACAAGCCGTGCTTTATAACGAACAACTTCACCGAGTTCGTTTCTCTTACGCACAAAGACCCATTTATGGCCCACTGGTTTGACATTGAATGGTGTCCGGATGATCGGACCAAACACATTCCTGAGTTTGAGACTCTTTAACTCCACGTTTATGGCTTCTTTCCATTTTAGCCAGTCTGTTCTATGAGTGCACTCTGTGATAGACGTGGGTTCTAGATCCTCTTGCGTGTTCGCAATATCAAGTGCTACTTTGTATGCAAAGAGTGCATTTAAGTCGACTTCATTTCTGTTCCATTGGATTCCAGACATATTGTAATTGATAGAGATCTCATCGTTATCGATCTCGTCAGAACCTAGAGATTCGGCGTCCCGAACCTCTTCTGGTGGTTCATTAGAGTGAGTCTCAGCCGCGGCTATGTCTGTTATATTGGGAATCCCGGTTTCAACTATTGCACCTTTCTTTGATTTCCGTGGATTCTTGTCTTTGGAACCTAGAGGTCTGCCACGTTTATTTCGTGATGCAGACTCTGTAGCAACTTGAACTTGTCCCGTTGGGACAATTATTTCTACTGGTGCATTACAAGCTGGTATGTACGATTTGGTTACTTTGTTCGGGTCAGCAAAGGAATCTGGCAATTGATTAGCTAGCTTTTGATAGTGTATAATCTTTTGGATCTCTGAATCACATTCTAGAGTCCGAGGATCTTGCCAATTTAAGGATGTTTGATTCCATGATAGCACTTTGACCAGCTTGTGTTTCTCTCCACCCAATGTTGGATATACCGATTCATCAAATTGGCAATCCGCATATCTGGCCTTAAATAGGTCTCCAGTGGTCGGCTCGAGATATTTGATGATGGTGGGAGAATCAAAACCAACATATATTCCCATCCTCCTTTGAGGTCCCATTTTGGTTCTATGTGGTGGAGCAATGGGTACATAGACTGAGCACCCAAATGTTTTGAGATGGGAGATGTCTGGCTCATGACCCGTTAATAATTGGGATGGGGAATATCTATGCTCACTAGATGGCCGGATGCGTATTAATTCAGCAGCATGTAATACTGCATGTCCCCAAGCTGAGACCGGGAGTTTCGACCTCATGAGTAATGGTCGAGCAATCCATTGGATTCGTTTAATGAATGATTCAGCAAGTCCATTCTGAGTATGGACATGTGCCACAGGATGTTCAACGGTCACCCCCATGGCCATACAGTAATCATTAAACGCTTGGGAAGTGAATTCACCAGCATTATCAAGACGTATAGTCTTTAGTGGGAAGTCTGGAAAGTGGGCTCGTAATCTGATGATTTGAGCCAACAACCTAGCAAAAGCTTGGTTCCGAGAAGACAATAGGCAGACATACGACCAACGGGTCGAAACGTCTATTAGTACCATGAAGTACCGGAATGTCCCAAAAGGTGGGTGAATGGGACCACAGATGTCTCCTTGGATTCTTTCCAGAAAATGTAATGTCTCTTTGGACACTTTTACTGGTGAAGGCCGAGTGATCAACTTCCCTTGGGAGCAAGCTGTGCACATGAGGTGCTGAGGGAAGACTCGGTTTTCTCGAAGGGTGTGTCCTTGAGAACTTTGGATTAATTTACGCATCATGGTTGTACCGGGATGACCAAGCCGGTCGTGCCAAATAGTGTAGTCTTGGAACCGGGCTTTGAGAGCATTATTAGCCTCAATCATACTGACCTTAGCATAGTAAAGGCCAGTAGATAATGCGGGTATAGTCTCGAGGACTTGTTTATGGCCAAGTGTGATCTTAGTGATCAGTAGGGATTCTTTGTTCCCTTCACCCTGGGTTTCTATGTGGAAACCATTAAGTCTGATATCTTTAAAACTCAAAAGGTTTCTTTTTGAGCAGGGTGAGTATAATGCATCTGGAATGTCCAGATGTGTGCCGTTTGATAACAACACATGGGCCTGGCCGTGGCCTTCTATTAAGTTCGAGGTACCCGCTATTGTGCTAATATTCGCGGTTTGCATGATTAAATTTATGAAATAACTCTTGTCTTTGAGGATAGTGTGGCTGGATCCACTATCCACCACTATGATATTAGCACAATGTTCAGATGATAGAATCAATCGAGGAGATCTGAGGTCTCGTAGTCCATGGGATCGGTCGGCTCAGTGGTGGTGTCGTCAGCATCAACTTGCTGGGCCATGTTAGCTTCAGCAGGTGCTTTCCCATGTTTCTGATACAAATCGCAATGGAACTTGGGAGTACGACAGTTCTTTGTTCAGTGATTGAACATTCCGCATCTGGTGCAGGCAGACTGATTGGTTGGGTGGGCAGGGCGGTGTGGTTTAGAGATACCACGGCCTTTACCGGAACCATAACCGAGGTTATGTCGGTTGCCACGTCCATTTCCGCGTCCACGCTTTCCACGTCCATTCCCATGTCCACGGCCACGATCTGAGGATCTGTCTCGATGGACATATAGGATTCTTTGCGGGAATCTGGTACTGGAGTCGATCCCGGGGGCCTCTGGGCACTGTTCCTCATTAACAGGTCATTGTTTTTCTCGGCCAAGAGCAAACAGGATAACAAATCTTCGTACAATGTATGTTTCATTGCACGATATTGTTGCTGAAGCACAATATTTTGGGTATGGAAGGTGGATAATGTTTTCTCGAGGAGATCATTATCAGACACCTCTTCACCACATAGTTTCATGATTGAAACTATCCGAAAGAGTTCGGAGTTGTAGTCATCCACAGATTTGTAATCTTGGAACCGGAGTTCCTTCCAGTCAAACTTGGCTTGTGGCAAGAGCACCATTTTCTGGTGATCATACCGTTTTTTCAGGGCCACCCAAAGTTCCAGTGGGTTCTCAAGAGTGAGATATTGCTGTTTGAGGCTTGCGGCCAAATGATGGCGGATATGAAATATCGCCTGGGACCGGTCTTTATCAGATGCGGTGTTATCCGCTTTGATACACTCACCCAGTCCCTTTGAGTTGAGGAAAATCATGGTGTCCAGGGCCCATTCGAGATAGTTTTCACCGGAGACCTTGAGGGCCTCGAACTCGACTTTCTGAATGTTTGACATCTGAAACATGAAATTGATTTCATTAGGGGTTTTATTTAGGGGTTTCTATTTGAGGAAACTTTATATTTGAGGAAAGTTTCTAATTTGGGAAACTTTCTAAATGAGGAAAGTTTCTATTTCGGGAAACTTTCTAAATGAGGAAAGTTTTATTTTGAGAAACTTTCTAAATGAGGAAAGTTTCTACTTTAGGAAACCTTCTAAATGAGGAAAGTTTCTATTTGAGGAAACCTTCTAAATGAGGAAAGTTTCTATTTGAGGAAACCTTCTAAATGAGGAAAGTTTCTATTTTGAGAAACTTTCTAAATGAGGAAAGTTTCTACTTTAGGAAACCTTCTAAATGGGGAAAGTTTCTATTTTAGGAAACCTTCTAAATGAGGAAAGTTTCTATTTGAGGAAACCTTCTAAATGAGGAAAGTTTCTATTTGAGGAAACCTTCTAAATGAGGAAAGTTTCTATTTGAGGAAACCTTCTAAATGATGAAAGTTTCTAATTTTAGGAAACCTTCTAAATGAGGAAAGTTTCTATTTGAGGAAACCTTCTAAATGAGGAAAGTTTCTATTTGAGAAAACCTTCTAAATGAGGAAAGTTTCTATTTTAGGAAACCTTCTAAATGGGGAAAGTTTCTATTTGAGGAAACCTTCTCAATGATGAAAGTTTCTAATTTAGGAAACTTTCTAAATGAGGAAAGGTTTCATTCCGGGTCATTTGTTATTTGAGGAATGTTTCTATTTGAGGAAACTTTCTAATTTAGGAAAGTTTCTCGGGAATCGTAAATTTTAAGGATACGGAACATAAGTTCGGTTTAATGGTTTAAAGTTGGACCGGAATATTAGATTCCGGTTTAGGGATTTTTGGTTTGGGCCGAATTGATTTCCGGTTTAGAATAACCAGTTTGAACCGGTTTACCCAGATTGAGATCCGGTTATTATTTTCGGAACCGATTTGATAATCGGTTTAATCGATGAACCGAATTGATATTCGGGTTTAGGGGTTAACCAAGAATGATTTCCGGTTTAGGGGATACACGAATTAGGGTTTTCGTTTCTCTTTGAGGAAAAGAATTTGAATTTTTGCGGTTTTCAAACGCAAAATCGTTTTTAGGGTTTCAGATTTGATTTGATTTAGGTTTTAAGGTTTCAGCCATGGCTAAGTGTTTTCGATTTTGAGAGTTAGGTTTAAGCAATAACTTTTCTAACAACTTAAACGAGTCAAGCAATCGAATCATACAAGCAAAAGCAATCACTTAATCAATTGGGGATCAATCATTATCCGTTTTTAAGATTTCGCTTTGCATTAGGTTCAAGTTCGATTTTTGATCTTTAAGCTTTTAAGGTTTTGTTTTTTTTTACCTTTCACCAATTGGGGTTGAACGGATTGAACCGGGAGCTTAAGACCTCGGTAACTCACGCTGTCGATGAACAGTACCGATGAACAGTGTCGATGAACAGTACCAATGAACAGTGTCGATGAACAGTGTCGGCATGAACAGTGTTTTGCGATTTTTAGGGTTAGGGTTGTTAAGAGCAAACTCGTGCTGATAACGTGTTGTGAAACTTATTGTTGTCTCTTCTCATTCCATGAATAATGATACATATATATAGGCATATAAACCTAGGGTTTTAGAGTACATAATGAATAACCCTGATGGGCTTATTGGGCCTGGTTATAAGTCCAATATGATGTATTATAACACTATTACTAATGTTAATTTGTAATTAATAGATAATTACCTCACCCTAATTACTTTTGTATCACTCATATAAAAAATTAACAAAAGGCCATAAATTAATGATGGTATCATTATATCATTTTGTAGTAATAATGACAAACAACTTGATCGATCACATTCACAACCAAATTACTTATGTTTTAGAAAAACTTTTTTTTCCTTCTAAATTTGGTATTTTTAAAAATAAACTAATAATAAATAATTTCCTCAACCGTATGTAATCAAATTACATTCTTTTTACTATCGAACAACAAAATATTACTCATACATCAAATTAAACAAAACCAAAACGCGAGTATTAATTAATGATGATATTAATTCATTATAATGATAATTAACTTGATAAATTAAGCACATAGAAAATCTCTCATGTCATATATATATATATTTTTTTTTTTTCTCTTTCTTTCGCTTAGAATGTGACGTCAGGGACAATACCAAGCTCCTTGAAAGCAGCGGGACAATCAGCCAATGGAGTCGGAACCATGAAACCGAGAGGGTTAACGATACGTGTCTCGTGAGAGACGATTCCGTCATTCGCCGTTAAACTGATCTTAGCGGCGTTACGTAAGTAAGCCTCTTTGCTGACGTCACTGCAACCACTGTCTGGTGATTGGACCAAAACAAGCTCGCATACTTCTTCCTCGTGGTCACCAGTTACTTCCATCTTGTAGCTTCCTGTTTTGTCGGTAACAGCTTCTTTGGTCAATGTTACGGTTCCGTTTGTTCTGCTCCTGCACTCCAACTTCACTTTCGCACCTTCACAAACACACAAAAAAATTATAAGAAAATAATAATAATTAGTTCGACTATAAATAGTTTGTTCGAGTGGATGGAAAATGGATCAAGATCACGGATCAAATTTTACGATCTCTGAAATTTTCATCGCTTTCTTTTGACCACGGTAAATGTTTTAAATGGCAAAATATTCGAATTTATATTGACCAAAAGAATTATTTTGGGTAAGATCTATCTCCGCTTTTTAACAAAAAAAAAAAGATCTATCTCCGCTTAAAGCAAAATATACAAATAATTTTGATCTAAGCGAAAAGGATATATTTTGGAGATTTGAATATGTTAGGGTTAGACTCGCTTCATGTCTAATGTAAATTTTAGAAACTGATGTATGAGATATTTGAAAAATGTTGTCTAAAAACATTGCATCAAACTATTCGAATTTAGAAACAGATGTAATTATTTTACGACATTGCATGCATCCTCTAACATGCAAGAAGTGTGCGTGCATCCTCTAAAAGTGACATGATATTTTTTTATTAAACGTAAAGTATTCTAGATCAATTTTGTTTTCACATGCAACGGTTGCATGCGTGGTAAAAAAGCCATGCACACATGTATATAAATATAGATACCTTCGAGGAATTTGCTGAGACGTGTAACGAATTGGACACGGCAAGTGTCACAGTAAACTGATCCCTGAATCTGGAAACGATCGAAGTCATCAGCATCAGCGGCAGCGAAACCGGCGAGAGAAGACAAACACACGGCGGAGACGACAAAGAAAGAGAAGAAGATAGCTTTGGAAGCCATTTTTGTTAGAGATTTTTGGTTTTGTTTTTGGTCTTCTCTTCTTTTTGATATCTCTTTTTATATTCAAACAATAAGTTGAGATATGTTTGAGAAGAGGACAACTATTCTCGTGGAGCACCGAGTTTGGTTTTATATTAGAAGCCCGATTGTTATTTTTAGATTGAAACAAAAAAGTAAAATCGTTGATTGTTAAATTTCAAAATTAGTTTCAATACGTTTTGAATAAAAGAATGATTAGTTTATTATAGCTTAATTATAGCATTGATTTCTAAATTTGTTTTTTTGACCACCCTTTTTTCTCTTTTTGGTGCAGTGTTTTCTTAAAATTAGAAGAACCCATAACTTTTAGTTTACGGTCAAATTAAATAAAAACAAATTTCTATGTTTTATAGACGAAACTTGTTCTTTTAATGAAAACAGTTGATTATGAATTATTTTCATCAATATATCGGTATTTAAATAACATTTTCTTCACATGGTATTCATGAAGTGATAAAAAGTGTTTAGAATATGACATTAAAAATTTCGAATGATTAATGGGCTAGTGTCTTTTGGTCATACCGGGTATTCGTGTTATAGCTTTGGATCTCTCGAGAATTTGTTGGGGCCATATTTGGGCTTAAGCGTTTTGCAAAGAGACGAAGAAGAAAGATTGGGCCAAGTCAACAAAACAGAGACACACTTGGTACCTTTGGTTCAAGGAAAAGTCGAGGTTATTGTGATTTCATTTGTTGATTTGGCTAGGGCGATACCTTCACAATAACAAAGTTTTATTTTTTGCCACTTCGTGAAAGTTCGGTATTTAAATCGCGTATTTTTCTGTACAAGAATGTGTCCTTATTTTATTTGTATGTTTGTGTAAGAAAAATCAATATCTCACTACAATATAAAACAATATTCTAATCATTATATTTGTAAATATGCAGTTATTTGTCAATTTCAATTTGGTATTTTAGACGTTATCACTTCAGCCAAATATGATTTGGATTTAAGTCGAAAATGCAATTTCGTACGTATCCCTCTTGTCGTCTAATGATTATTTCAATATTTCTTATATTATCCCTAACTACAATTCTACAATTTATATTGTATTTTAAGGACACATGGAAATTTTCATAGAGATTCAAATAGATGAAATTGGTGGGAAACATCATTGAACAGGAAACTTTTAGCAAATCATATTGATTTATCTACAAAAGAATACTTAGCGTAATGAAGTTCACTTGTTGTGAATGACTATGATTCGATGATTTGATCAAATTAGTTAATTTTGTCGAATCATTTTTCTTTTTGCTTTAATTAAGCTTTTAACTTGCACGAATGGTTCTCTTGTGAATAAACGGAATCTTTGAATTCAAACTATTTAATTAGTGGAAAAGACAGAAGAAGATTCCTTGTTTTTATGTGATTAGTGATTTTGATGCATTAAAGGTACCTACGTACTACTGTACGTAACTACGTATTAACATGTACATATTAATACTACGTAGCAACCGGCAAGTATTAGAGGCGGCTTCAATATGTACGTATTAACATGTACGTATTATACTCATGATATCTATGTTTTTTTGTTTTTTGAAAATATAAATTAAAAATTCTTTCTTAATAATATTAATTTTAATTCCGTAAATAAGTAGATATATTTATGCAAAACATCGACACATAACCAAATTCGAAAATCTCCATAGCTCACCACAAGGTTTAGAAAAATTAAAGCTTAATATAGATCCAAACTTACTAATCATCAAACATATACTTGTTTACGAAACTAATTAAAGCCACCACTAAGACTAAAATTCCGAGCAAAGTGACGTGAACAAGACTTGAATTCAGTTTGATCGATATATGACTAAAAAGGCTACGTATCATTTACTTATGTATGCATGAAGGTAGTCATTACTTGTAAACCAAAAATGCTTTGATTTGGATCAATCACTTCATGTGAACATTACCAATTACATCAACCTTTTTTCACTATAAAACCCCATCTCAGTACCCTTTTGAAGTAATCAAATTACACCAAAAATCATTTAACTTTCCTAAAACAATGGCTTTTAAACATATGCAAATCTTTCTTTTCGTAGCTATATTTTCATCATTCTGTTTCTCCATCTCTCTTTCTCGTCCACTCGACAATGAACTCATCATGCAAAAGAGGCACATCGAGTGGATGACTAAACACGGCCGTGTCTACGCGGATGTGAAAGAGAAAAGCAATCGCTACGTTGTGTTCAAAAGCAACGTCGAACGTATTGAACACTTAAATAGCATTCCCGCTGGAAGAACTTACAAACTTGCGGTAAATCAGTTTGCGGATTTAACCAATGACGAATTCCGCTCGATGTACACTGGTTTCAAAGGAGTCTCGGCGTTGTCTAGCCAAAGCCAAACTAAAACGACATCGTTTAGGTACCAAAACGTTTCTTCTGGTGCCTTGCCGATTTCTGTTGACTGGAGGACGAAAGGAGCTGTGACCCCTATCAAGAATCAAGGCAGTTGCGGTATAAATCATATCTTTGTTCATATAGAAAAATTCAACCGAACTGATATTTGTTTATCCAATCAAACCATAATTTTATTAACATCTTATATTTTTATATATATATAATATTTTCATTTAGTTTCATACCGTTTTATTGAGATAGTTAGATATATTATATATATACATGAAAATATTTATGATGGTGACACTAATGAGTGATGTTTGTGTAGGATGTTGTTGGGCGTTTTCAGCGGTTGCGGCTATTGAAGGAGCAACACAGATAAAGAAAGGGAAACTTATATCTTTGTCTGAACAACAGCTTGTCGATTGCGACACAAACGATTTTGGCTGCGAAGGCGGTTTAATGGATACTGCGTTTGAGTATATAAAGGCTACTGGCGGCTTGACAACTGAATCAAATTATCCTTACAAAGGCGAAGACGCTACTTGCAATTCCAAAAAGACTAACCCGAAAGCAACTTCTATTACAGGTGCACTTTAGTTAAGATGGTGGCACAAAATGATCAGAATAAACCGAACTAATTCATATCTTAAAACAAAAGAACTAAAATTAAGATATACATACGACTAAAAGTAATTTAATTATGCTAAATCAAGGTAATATAAATAAGAGATTTATACTAGATAATATTCATATTTTGATTCTTAATAATCTCTTGTACGTTCACACATCATAGGTTATGAGGATGTCCCGGTTAATGACGAGCAAGCACTGATGAAGGCAGTGGCACACCAACCGGTTAGCGTTGGAATTGAAGGAGGTGGTTTTGATTTCCAATTCTATTCGTCTGGTGTGTTCACTGGAGAGTGCACTACGTATCTTGATCACGCAGTGACTGCGATTGGATACGGCCAATCGACTAACGGATCAAAGTATTGGATCATCAAGAATTCTTGGGGAACAAAATGGGGAGAAAGTGGATATATGAGGATTCAAAAAGATGTCAAGGATAAAGAAGGACTATGTGGTCTTGCCATGAAAGCTTCTTACCCTACTATATGATATCAAAACCGGTTCAGTACCCGGTTAAACTTTTAATTGTGTATGTTTGTGTGGGATTTATGTCTAAAAATAATTTGAATAGTTTATGCAAAAAAAATTGTATTTAGACTGTTGTATGTATTTTGTGAAATTGTAAACTTATGTGTTGCAAAAGATTGATAATTTCGAAAATGTTTCTTTTAAATTCTAAACGATATTCAAATTTCGACGGTATTAGGTAGGGATAATATGAAGCATATACAAAAATCGAATTCCACCAAGTAAAAATGAAAATTTGATAAGAAAATGAACGTTTTATATTATTAAAGCGATAATATTTTTGTTTTCAGAAATCGAATGGTGAATTGAATGGATCGAACTAGTCTGTTTTGCGGTAAAGAACATTTTCGTTCATCGTTTACAAATTTTTGTTTGTCATCAACAAATCAGATTCAATACTATGTTGGCCTTCTTCATATATGCATATAAAATAACTGATCCTAATCTTTTTTTTTTTACGGCAACTGATCCTGATTTTTAGATGCTTATATGATGAAAACAATATTAGTTATCAGTTTATAACCAAATAATATGTGTTTTATGCTAGAAAAAAAATAAAATAATGATAATGCATTTTGGACCTTAAAATATAAAATATTTTGTTGTAGGATATTTGTTTTCACACTCTTAACCTACTAGCAGGTCATAGAAACCGAGAGAGACGGTACTAAACCGAATTTGGTTCAGTTTGGCTTTGATTTTTATTCAAAAATACTAAACCGGTTTTGGTTTGCTTCGATTTAGCCGACCCGACCCGGATTGACCCTGTTCCTTGCACGACTCCTCTTTCTCTCATCTCTCCGTCATCTCTCCGTCATCGTCTTCTTCTTTCTCACAGTCATTGACTCTTCATAAGAAAATTACCTCTCTCAGAGAGAACAAATCCGCCATGGCTGAGAAGGAAACTCCACCAATCATACTTCAATTCGCTCCATTGAACAGCTCCGTCGATGAAGGTTTCTGGCATAGCTTCTCCTCCTTGAAACTCGACAAACTCGGAATCGATGATTCTCCGATTTCAATCACCGGTAAACACACACAATCTTTGAATTACAAAATTACCCATTTCATCGATTTTACTATATAATTCGAAAATTCTATGCTTTCGAGTTCTTATGATCCGTTTAGGTTAGAGAAACAAAAAAAAAGTTGAATACTTTATAATCCTCTGTTTTCTTCGTTAGTATAAAACTTTAAATCGATTTTAATACAATAATTCGATGATTCTGTGCAATCACATTGATTCATTTCTGGGTAAGTTCTTATGATCCGTTTAGGTTAGAGAAACAAAAAAAAGTTGAAAACTTTATAATCCTCTGTTTTGTTTAGTAGAACATTCAGATTTTGAATTCGTTTTAATTTGATTGGTATTGAAATTTTCAGGTTTCTCTGGACCATGTTCACATCCACAAGTCTCAAATCATTTGACTCTATTATCAGAGTCATTGCCTTTAGAGGAAGAATCATTGATTGGTACTACTAGTCATGGAAATAGGAATAAGTGTCCTGTTCCTGGGATTTTGTATAACACCAATACCGTTGAAAGCTTTAATAAACTTGACAAACAAAGTCTGCTGAAAGCAGAAGCAAAGAAGGTAAATATTAAACTTATCTTAGGCTTGGTTTTTACTGGTTCTTGTCTGCAGAAGTTTAACATTTTTGTTGGTGAATTTTAGATTTGGGAGGATATTCAATCAGGAAAAGCTCTTGAGGACTCTTCTGTGTTATCAAGATTCCTTGTTATATCTTTCGCGGACCTTAAGAAATGGAGTTTTCGTTATTGGTTTGCGTTTCCTGCACTTGTACTTGATCCTCCTGTAAGTTTGATTGAATTAAAGCCAGCTTCGGAGTATTTTAGTTCCGAAGAGGCGGAGTCAGTATCCGCTGCTTGTAATGATTGGCGCGACTCAGATTTAACTACGGGTACTCAACGTTCTTGTTCTAATTATGCATTATTCAAATTCAACGAGCAGTAGCTGAGAATCTTTGTTATGTATTTGTGTGTTTTGCTGTAGATGTTCCATTTTTTTTGGTTTCGGTTTCTTCTGATTCAAAAGCTAGTATCAGACATCTTAAAGACTGGGAAGCGTGCCAAGGTGATCATCAAAAGGTATGTGTTAACTAACTCTTCCATATACGTTAGAAACGGAAAAAAAAAAAATTCACCTTTATATGTCACTCTTTCTGCAGTTACTTTTCGGTTTCTATGATCCGTGTCACCTTCCTAGTAATCCTGGCTGGCCACTTCGAAATTATTTGGCACTGATTCGCTCAAGATGGAACCTTGAGACAGTTTGGTTCTTCTGCTACAGAGAGAGTCGTGGTTTCGCTGACTTGAACCTTTCCCTTGTTGGTCAAGCCTCAGTTACACTTTCATCAGGTGAATCAGCTGAGACTGTACCTAACTCAGTGGGATGGGAGCTTAACAAAGGGAAACGTGTACCCCGATCCATTAGCCTTGCTAACTCCATGGATCCAACAAGGTACATTTTTGCTCTGTGTCAATGATTTACTCAACTAAATGGGTAAAATCTGATTAGAAAAACGGATTCACGTTCTTTCGCAGGTTGGCTGTTTCTGCTGTTGATTTAAACTTAAAGTTAATGAGATGGCGAGCATTACCGTCTCTTAACTTAAACGTTTTGTCCTCTGTTAAATGCCTTCTTCTTGGAGCTGGTACATTGGGTTGCCAAGTGGCTCGTACCCTTATGGTACGTATTGAAGAAAATGCGAGATTTGACACTATTTTACAAACTCACTGATTAATTAAGAACTCGTTTATCTTTATTTTCTTAGGGTTGGGGAATCCGCAATATCACCTTTGTTGACTATGGCAAAGTAGCTATGTCTAATCCAGTCAGGCAATCTCTCTACACGTTTGAAGATTGTGTAGGCCGAGGCGAGTTTAAAGCTGTTGCTGCTGTTAAAAGCCTTAAACAGATATTTCCAGCAATGGAAACTAGTGGAGTTGTTATGGCTATACCGATGCCCGGACATCCGATTTCTAGCCAAGAAGAAGATTCTGTTCTCGGTGATTGTAAACGCCTTAGCGATCTGATTGAATCTCATGATGCCGTGTTCTTGTTAACCGATACAAGAGAAAGCCGGTGGTTACCTTCTCTTCTTTGTGCTAATGCCAATAAGGTAACTAAACTCTGTTTCTTTCTTTCTTTCTTGCTAGTTATGTAAGTATAACAATCCGCTTGATATGTCGGTGTTTGATTTGAATTTCAGATCGCTATAAACGCGGCTTTAGGTTTTGACAGCTACATGGTAATGCGCCATGGCGCTGGCCCCACTTCCCTGTCTGATGATATGCAGAATCTTGACATAAACAAGACAAATACACAGAGACTTGGTTGTTACTTCTGCAACGACGTGGTTGCACCTCAGGATGTAAATCCCTGACTTTTTCGGTTTTAATTGTTTTGTTTCGTGTTACCTCCTCCGGTGCAGTCCTGACTCGTCTTGACCCGCTCTTTTCTTGTATTTGCAGTCAATGACTGATCGAACTCTAGACCAACAATGTACTGTTACACGCCCGGGTCTAGCTCCTATTGCAGGAGCTCTCGCCGTTGAACTCTTAGTCGGAGTCCTACAACACCCACATGGGTAAGTCTTTCGAAACTCGAATACATAGAAAATACAATCCTCAGTGTTATCGTCTTACAAATGTTCAATACAGTATCAATGCAAAAGGCGACAATTCGAGCTTGAGTAATACAGGAAACAATGATGATTCGCCTCTCGGGATATTACCTCATCAGATTCGAGGCTCAGTTTCTCAGTTCTCACAGATCACACTGCTTGGGCAAGCTTCCAACAGCTGTACCGCTTGCTCTGAAACCGTAAGTTTCTCTTTCTAACAAAACCAAGCTCTCGCGGATCTTATAATGTTTATAACTTGTATATTCAGGTGATATCGGAGTATCGGAAGAGAGGAAACAGTTTCATACTTGAAGCTATTAACCATCCTACATACCTGGAGGATCTTACCGGCTTAACCGAGCTAAAGAAAGCTGCTAATTCATTTAACCTCGACTGGGAAGACGATGATACTGATGACGACGATGTAGCTGTAGATCTTTAAAGACAGATATATGTATCAAATGTCTTCTTTTATGAAAATGGCTTCTTTTATGAATCTTTTGATAATCATTTTTTAACTAAATTAAAGCACAAAGAAATGAAGAAATCAGATTCTAAATCATCAGAATGATTAGTTCTATATCTACTGAACTGATAATTTCACCAACAATGTGTATTACAAATTAAATATTTTAGATAAGCATAGCTTTTAATTAAATTTGAAAAGAATACATTTAAAGATTTTACATATCACATTGGCAGAAAATATGGAGTTTGCGTAAAACAGATCCATTCAAAGCTGAGGTTTGCGTTGACCCAGCTTCATTCAAATCACAATTTAAGGAGATAAATGGCTAAAATTAGATTTGTTTAAAATTGAAATAGACATAACTTCTTATATAGACACAATATGTTCTTTTTTTTTTTTATCATTTCGAAAACACCATCAATAAATTTCTATCATCTTCGAAACTACGATGACTAAATACATTCAACTCTCGTTCACCGTTTTAGCTATCTTCAGCATTTTCGTGCTTGGTATGTATATATTTGCGACTAAATATATTATAAATAATCGATCAAAAATAAATGTTTGTGAATGCCATGTTATTTTTTGTAATATCAGTTCATATATATTATTTCAAAACATCAATATATATGAAATCAAAGAAAACTTTTTCTTTTTAATTTTTAATAAAAGAAAATATTTATAAAAAAAACTTTTGGTGTAATAAACAGGAGTGGTCGGAAATGAGTATAAATGTTCGGAAGTTCTGTTTCGAAAGAGTAAGTGTGATTATCAAGAGTGTGGGTTGATGTGTGTTTTGAAGAGGCAGGGGTTGTCAAGTTGCACTAAACAGGGGAGATTTTTTATATGTTCTTGCCAGTATCAATGCCCTTAATCTGTTTTTTTTTACTATGTAAACTTAAATCATATTATATATATATATAGATATATATGTATATTTTAAAGTAATTATTTCTTGAATATTTTGGCTTGAATCTAATTTATTAAATAAAGCATTTTAATTATTTTCAAATATAGATTTATTATGCATAATGCACAATATAAAATACTATTTGTAGTTATGTTATATTAATTATTTAATCATCTTATATAAATATTGGCCTATTTATAAAATTATATAAGTTTTTGTTTATTATAAGTTATGATATTCATAAATATTCATATGTTTTATTATTAAATTTAAATAAATTATTTACATCCATTGGAAGAGTGGGTTATACTTTACAATTTCAATGTGGCAAGATGGAAACAAAATTGTGACAATAAAACTTATGTAGCTACATAAACATATGAATGATATATGCATAATATGTAAACATATGGTCTGAATTACATAAACATTTTTTTTTTTTAGAGAAGCTTGGCGTCATAATAAAATTGTGACAATAAGAAAAGAAAAAAATATGAGAAAGTCTATATCCATGTCGTGTAACTTTACTTGATAATATGAGACATTCTAAAAAAAGAGAGACATGCCTTATAAAGAATTAGATAATATGCACTAAATAACCTAAGACTAAAAAAGATTTAAGAAAATAACCTAAGAGTAAAAAAGAATTTAAAAAATAATATTTGACTAAACAATGTCAATTTGCTAAAATGTTTTTTTGTCAATTTTTGGCTCACATTATCCATTTCTTCTTCGTTCGCTCTTTTCTACATTCCTCTCGCCGGCGAAAAAGTCTCAAACCTCTCTCTTTCTCTTAACTTTGTTGGATCTCCTTTTTCTTTTTTCCTCCCTCTCTCTCATCGGATTTCATCACGACCATATTTTTTTTCTTTTTCCCTATCTCCATTTTTCCTCTTCGTCGGACATCACCATCGAGTCTCACTACTCCGACCCACCATCACAACTGAATATCACTACTATCACAACCACCATTGCCATCAATACCGGATCTCTCTAATTCTGACCAACCACCGCTATCAACATTTACCGCCACCACCACCAAACTTGAACCACCGTCATCAACACCAACACCACTGTTATCGCCTCTTCTCCTTTCTCCCTATTTGTTCTTATTTCTCCACCTTCTTTATGTCCTCCGACATCGGGGCTAGCCTCTCCGACAATAACTCTTGTCTATATGCATCACCGTTCATAATTCTTAATTTGCCTCCATCATTATATATTTCTTGGATTTGAATATCACATGCTATTTTTAGAAAACTATTGTAATTCAAAATATTATTTTTAATATAAATGATATGATATATTTTCAAGAAATGATAAATCATGTAATTTTTATAGAATTCGTGTTATTTTTTAAAATCACCCTATCACCACCTCCGTAACCATCAACCACCACCATCATCACGTCCATAACATTCACTTCCTATTTGTTCAGTATGACATGCTATTTTATTAAATGACATTGTTTTTTCTTCTGATTTTTGTTGTTTGTCTCTCTTTTATCGTCAGAATTCCAGTAGATTTTTTTTTTATTTTCAGATTTCGTTTACTGATTTTTTTTTTCTTCCAAAATTGTCGTTAATAATGTGAAGCCCAAAGCTATGAGATTTTATGCTTATGCTCTCGAACGAGCTTGATATAAATATGATCGAATTTATAGGTTTTCAATTAGAAGTTATATGAAAAGTTTGTCAGTTAAAAACTAAATCACAACTTATGAGTTAATTAGTTGTTATTATAAGAAGGCATGGTGAAACGGCCGGAGATGAGACCAGTTGCAATGTGGCGGTAAGCCGCTTCAGTTAGGTGAATTCCGTCCCAATTTGCGTACGTTGATGGATTTTCGCAAGTGGTTGAACCCTTTTCTCCGCACCGCACGCTTGGTTTCGCGTTGTATCTTCCATCTCCTCCTCCACAACATGCCTTTAGGACACTTCCAGTGAAACCTATTACAAAAATAAAGAAAAAAAAACATATCGAACAAAGTATATCGAAACATGTCTACTAGTTCTAGATAGGAAGTAATATCGAAGTCGGATTACCGTATTTGGAAGGTGAGTTGAAGAATTGCATGGCAGAACTGTAATAATCAGCATACATAATTTTGGCATGAGGGTATTTTTCTCTTAGAGCCGCAAGGCCTTTCTTGAGCTTATCGTTGTGAAGCTTAGCCAAATTGTTCAATGGCTTGTAGCATTGGTTCCTCGAGTCATAAAGCCATCCACTATTATCATTAAACCGCTCTAGTAGAACCGCAGAACAACCGATTGGAAGGTTTCCTGGAACCATCAGTGTCACCGCACCTTCCTCTATCAATGCCTTAAAATTATACCAAACCCAAAATCGTTGGTTAATGAACGAATATTTGGACTAATTAACGTTATAAAGATAATAATTAATGTAAACGTTTCATACTTACACTTGTGACGTTCATGATTTTATTAATGACAAATGGTACCAAATCCATAGCATGTTTAAAACTTCGGAATGCCAAAAGAGGGTAGTTATAATCGTTTCCACCAATTTCTCCGACGAGAAATAGAGATTTTCTAAAATATTGTTCACATTCTGCAAAATAAAATAATCTTTAAAAGTATATTCAAATATAAATGTGAAAACTATCATTAGACCATCTGCATTGGGGGATCACCCCCCTGATCTAAGCATTATTTAAATCCAAAAAAATGGGTTAATGGGCTTAAGATCAGGAACTGGGCTCTTGACCTGGATCTGTTCTTGTGGGTGTTGCGGGGTGACGTGGCATTTGGGCATTGGTTGGAATATTCAACATATTTGGAATAAATTTGGATAATAAACTATGTATTAATTAGATAAAATGTTTTTGTGCTTTTATTAAGTAATATGTTTGTTTGTTTATTGTTATTTATATTTTTAATGTTTTTTTCATAAATATTTAGTATTGTATTTTCACTTTTATTTTCAGTTTTTCATAAATTTGGCATTTGCAATTTATATGTTATTTTTAAATGTTTTAATAATTGTAAAATCTTAATTTAATTTAGATTATTATATTATTAAGTCTTAAGATCTTACACATGTTCTCCCACTAATCAACTTCTAAACAAAAGATCTAAACACATGATCTTACATTATTTTAACATTATATTCTCTATAAGAACACCCTCACATGATCTCACTTCTGTTTTAAACTTTTGAAGTTTCAAAATAAATAAAATAATTGAAAATCAATAAAATATCAAAATAGAATTATGTTACTTTTTTTTTTTTACCTGGCTTGGTTTTACACAGAGAAGGTTTCAACTTCTTGAACCAATCAAGTTGAATATCAAGTGTCTTATTTGTCAACAATGTTACTGAAAGACCTCTTTTTAAAAAGAAGCTAATTTCGTTCGCTGTTGCTCCAGCCACCGCAAAATTTGCTCCTTTCTTGAAATCTACCGAATTATTCGTCCGCGCGCTTTGGAGATACGGTGGAATGTACGGTAGTCCACTTGCCTCAGCTGCATTAGTCACAAAACATTTAGATGTTTCATTTTGTGAAAATATTAATCTTTTAATTATTTTTTTGCTCCACTAAATTACCGTTAATTTATTTTCATAGTAAATAAGCTACTTATAAAAGTGATAATAGGTTTATTAGAGAGAAATGAGAAGTAAACCGATGAAATCGATGATGAGACGTCCGTCGGAGCAACGACCGGTGGAACGGTTAAAAAAGGTTTGTCCGTATGGTGGTCTTCCAATGTTCGGTGAGTCGACATCACCGGATATTAAAAAGTTTCCGGTATCGCTTAAAGAATCGCCGAAATTAAAGATTGAGTCGTATTTTAGAGTTGGTTTCATCGGTAATGAACGAACGGAGACTAAAAAAGAGAATGCCACGATGAATAACATATTGATTCTCATTTTCTGATTTCTAAATTTTGTATTTCTATTTTAGTTATTTCATTCATGAACATTTCGAGATAGGTTTTATACTGAAATTGTATAAGAACGAATCATTAATGTAAAAAAACGGTGGTGAGTCTAGAGAGTAATCTTACAAAACGTAAATCACATTTTTTTCTGTAACGTTGTGACTGTTTCTTTCAGTAATAAAAAGTAAGCTTTAATAATTGTAACCAGTGCATTTGTTTATGATTAATTTTGTTGTTGTTGTTGTTGTTACTATTATTGGTTGAAACTGAGACTCTGAGAATGGCAATCACATACCCAAACAAGAAGAGGAATAAAAACTGTATAAGTGTATTACAAAATAAATTATGAAAGGTCGGTGACTAGTGGGTGAAAGCATTTAGTGCATCCACTTAAATTTTATTTATATTTTTATTTCCCCCAATAATAAATAGATAAGCCTTTCTTTACTAAATCAAACACGATCACTTCAGCAAAACCACTACACCGTTTATATCTCAGATTTTCTCAAGAAAAGAGTGAGGAAGATGATGAGACAAAAGATTTTTCTCTTTGGTGATTCAATCACTGAAGAATCCTTTAGTGACGGTGGCTGGGGTGCTTCTCTCGCCGATCTTCTCCGCCGCAAGGTAAAGATATATATATATATATATATATATATATATTAAGTAAAAAATTTACATAGTTTTTGATTGAAAACTCTTCGATGCCATATTCAAACTCCCCGTGTGTATGTGATTCTGTATTTAAACTATTCACGCCAGTATTCATTTTTAAAAGTCATTATACGATTTTTTTCTTTCTTTCAAAATTATAGAAATATTGTTCGTTAAATAGTTTTTTTTCATCTTGCCATTTATACGATTTTATTTACTCTCTCAGTTTCTTTAGCTTGTATGATTAATGATTGTCAATTTGTCACACAATTTTTAAATTTAGTTGCAATTACTAAATCCTAGCCTTTGTCAATTTAGATTATTAATTTAAAGATTTATATTCTATAAATTGTACATCCATAAACCAGAAGATAAAACATAATTTTTAAATAGATATTTGAAAACATCCATAAAGAAAAACCTAAAACATAAAAAAAAAAAACCAAAACATTTAACCTATAAATGCGAAATAAGTACTTTTATGGTGTTATCAATTGGAGCAATTGTTGATTAGAATATTTTGTTTTATACAGTAATTTTTCAGGAAACGAATCATATTATTATTTTCTAGTATATTGTAGTTTCTTATGTTTAATAAAATAATTTTACATGAATTTTTTCTTGTAATTCACAATTACGTACGTCTTAATGAATTATTAACGATAATGATATATAAATTTGTTAGGCTGATATTGTGCTAAGAGGATACAGTGGATATAACACGAGGTGGGCGTTGAAAGTGGTGGAGAGAGTTTTTCCGGCGGCAGAAGAAGACGGCCGAGATTCTCCGGCGGCTGTGACTGTATTCTTTGGAGCGAACGACGCGTGTCTGCCGGAGAGATGCTCTGGGTTTCAACATGTGCCACTTGACGAGTACAAGCAGAATCTTCGCTCTATTATTTCGTTTCTCAAGGTGACCAATTTTTTTTTTTAATTATCTCATTTAAATCTTGCACATGCATATTTATTATAGGACTAGTATAATATAATTATAGAAGTATGGAAATTTATTTTATAATTAGTAATTGTGTGTGTCAGTAGATTGAGGAATGCGCATACATATTTTTTGATCGTCTTATATCGAGTACAAACTACAATCAGAGTATTCGCTCCATTGTTTGCTTTTCGAGGTGACCAATTTTTTTACATTATCTAATTAAAATCTTGCACATATTGACATGCATATGCAAATATATATACGGTAGACCTCTAAATTCTGTGTTCGTATCAGGATCACAATTCACCACTTTACAAATTCAAACAAATAAAGAGATTGTAATCATTCTTGGTCAAAGAGGTATCTTTTTTTGGGAAAGTAAAAACTTTAGAAATGTATATACTTTGTCGAACCACTAAGTTAATGTATTTTTATACACTTTTCTTTTTTTATCATCCGAAAATAATTAGAGTTCAAAAGAGTCATTCCTGAAAAAAATTACATATGTGATATTTTTATACACCTTCTTTCTACATTAATAATAGATTCTTATAATTTCTTGATTTTATTAAATGAAAGATTTTTGTTATGTTTTTAGAATCGCTGGCCACAAACGGCTATTATTCTTATAACTCCGCCTCCAATCGACGAAGAGGCCCGGCTCAGGTACGACTTACAACTCCTCTAATTCATCCCAAACTGTTTTATCAAAATCAACCTTGGATTTTTCAATTTCATAGACTCTCTTTATCATTTGATCACTACAGTTTCGATCTAATTAAGACATTAATCTTTACATTCTTAGATATCCTTATATCGAAAACACGACGGGATTGCCAGAAAGAACGAATGAAGTAGCCGGACTGTACGCAAAAGCATGTATAACGGTAGCTGGGGAATGTCAAAGTTCGGTCATTGATCTTTGGTCCAAAATGCAGCAAATTCCAAATTGGCAAACAGAATGTCTATGGTCATACACTAACTCTTATATACACACCTAGTCTATGACTCAATGGTGCATTATCATTTTTGAAGCCAATAAGTAAATTTTATTTAATGTTTGATCAACTATGTTTCGTGTTTTCTCGAATTTTAGGGACGGGTTACATTTGAGTCGGGTTGGTAACAAAGTAGTGTTTGAAGAAGTAGCAAAGAAGCTTAAAGAGGAAGGCATTGGAGCTGAGGACTTAGCTGTGGATCTTCCCCTTATAGAAGATGTTGACCCAAATGATCCTCTCAAAGCATTTGATGAGTTTTGATGCTTTACATCATTACCATGCAGTTTGGTTTTATCTTTGAATACCTTAGCGATATTAATTTATCCAATGATATAATAATCCGCTCTTATCAAACTATTCACACATTTTACTTAGTTTAAATTCCTTTTTTTGTTTATTCTATCCCCTTCTATATATTGAATATGATTGGTGATCACGTTTAGACAAATCGGTTAAAAAATATTTCAGCGGTTGTAGAAAAACGGTTAAAGATAGCAGATAGAAAAGGCAGCGTTAAGAGAGTGGTTAAATAGTATAAATTATATAAAAAAATTAAAATTAAATTTATTAAAGGATAAATATGGAAGAATAACTCATGTTTTAATTCATAATGTGAAATATTAATATAATAAAATTATATAATTGCTAAAATGTTAAAAACTTATTCTTTCCCTACGATAATCATTTAGATATTTATCTACGATCAGTCCATAACATATCTGCAATCTGGTTATGAAGTTGCCATATATGCTCAATTTGTTGTTGCTTCGCCCTCTTCATCAATTTCGTGTTAACTATATGTATCTTCATTTTTACTAAAATTGTGTTCATAAAAATAAACCATCTATTAATATGAATTTCATGTAACACTACAAGAAAACATTACCATATATTATGACGAAAATTTGTCAGAACACGGGTATTTCGATGAATTCTGGACAAAACCTTAGAAACGCTGGTCTCTCGTATAAAAACCTTTGGAAAACTCTGACTAACAAAATGTAGTCGAAAATCCACTGGAAGATTTCCAACGCTGTTACGACAAAAGTCTCCGAGAAGCAAAGTGGTTGTTGAAAACCTTCTAATTTAAAACACTTTATGTCGTAAATTTTCCAGCTATTTTCAAACAAAAAATCAAACGATTTCGTAGGAAACTTCTAATTTAAAACACTTTGTGTCGTAAATTTCCGACAATCATATATTTTTAAAAAATACTATTTAAAATTTTTAATTAGCATTAAACTTATATAATAAAAAGAGTTCAACAAAATAAAAAAGTTCTACTTTTAAAAATAAAAAACAACTCACAGTTTAAAAACAATCTAAATCATAAATCAAAAACATTAGCGCGGTTGGTGCTGTCGGGTTGGTTTTCTGCGAGATGGTGGAACCAAATTTGGATGAAGTTGTTCCATTATAGTACACCAAAACACAACATCTTCACATTTCCGTTTTAAGTCCTTAATCTCTTCACTGATCTCAGAATGTGATGTTTGTGTTTTTCGATATTTTTCCTCGTACGATTGCGTGTTTGAACTTTGGCCTACTCCAAATCTTCTTCCCTTCTTGGTTTCCACTTGCTAAAAATATAAACTTTATGTATTATATAAGTCAAAACATATAGATAGGTGGGAAAAAATCTTTTAATACTTACTGAGCAAAATATTTTTTCGGTTTTTTCCGCTCGTGTTAGTTGGTCACCATCTGGAACATCTTCAAGCTGACTCAACTGAGTGAGTTTTTCTTGCTCCATCGCTCTATACCTTCGAACGAACACTTTATTTTTATCTTCATTATATTATGATATATAAAAACGAAATTATTAATGTGTATCATAACGAAGCATTCAAATATAAACATTATGAGAATAATATTCGTCCGTTAAAAGCATGTTATTACCGAAATCATAGTCTGAATTGGGAAAAACTTTAACTTTAAATAATAATAACTTTGTAACACAATTGATTTAATAAGCTTGTAAGTTTTGTTTTGGTTGCAAGAAAACTTTTTTTTTTCAAGACAATGGCGTTGTACAAATGTGTTTTTTACAGTAAAAGATATGTTTGGTGTAGTCTTAATAGAGGCATGTTTTTTTAAGTAGTTTTTAAGATGTGAATAAGCGATTTTTAAGTAGTTTGATCAGGTTTAAAATTAAACATACTACTTGAGGTTTAAAATTAGAAATCAGATTACGAGAAAGAAACATAGCAAACAATTCGAATTTATATTTAAAACTTACTTGATGATATAAAGTTTGTGTGTGCCTTTACGGTTTTAAGTTGATCATGAACTTTCCAAAAGTCTCCAACTTTTTTCAAACAGCCTCCACAATTTTTCCGGCGATTGGAAAAAATCAGAGAGCAACCCAATTACCCAAAACTGTGGTTTTTAGCAATACAATAAATTATTTTTGACTTCTTAAGAACACATATATATCCCTAATTAATTCGAATTTAATGTATAAAACTTACTCGGAAAATTCTAAGTCTCTAACTTTTTTTCTTCACCGTTTGTTTCTCCCTCCGTTAGAAAAGCTTCCTCATTTTTCCAGAATTTGGCTACCAAAAATCTGTAATTTTAACAAAACAATGAATCAGATTAGTATAACAAAATCATATAGAAATCCAGAAAATATATACCGCAGAGAATTAAAAAAAAAAACAAAACAAAATCAATTGTCTTGAAATCAAAACAGAGTAAGAGAAAGAAATTCGATTTTGAGATATACAAATCAGTTGTCTTGAAATCAAAACAGAGTATGAGAAAGGACCTTTAGGTTTCGAACTTACTTTGAGTTTTTCTTCTTTGAATGAGGATTTGATTTGTAATGAAGATTAAAAAAAAAAAAGACAGAGACTTTTGAATTGGAATGATTTTTTTAGTCGTTGTTTTGATTTTAACACTGATGATGATGTATATATAGAGAAAATTTTAGCCGTTTAAAAGTTACCGTTAATTATTAACAAACAAAATAAAATGTTACCGTTTAAACACAACGGCTAATTCATTCAAAAATTTTTACCGTTAAACAAGAACTATGAGAAGTGACCGTCGAAACAAGGATTTTTATCCAAATCCAAACCAAACCGAAAACCAAACCATATCTTCCACACCTAAATTGGGCCCATTATATTACAAACTTCCCGTAATATATAATACAATGTTTAATTAATAATTAAACTAAATTATTAATTAAACTAAATTGAGGAAAAGAGGGAAAATCTACGATCCTCTCTCTATCTCCTTATCCAACACAAAACGAATTCTCAAAGAGAAAGAGACGAAATCAGAAATCTATAGAGAGAGCTCTCACTCACTAACAATGGCGTCTCTTCTCGGAGCATCTCCTTCTTCAATCTTCACTTGCCCTCGTCTTTCTTCTCCTTCCTCAACATCTTCAATCTCCCATGTCTGCTTCGGACCAGGTTCGAAACTCTTTTACCCTAAAAATCCTCTCTTTATAAAACCTCAAAAGTACCCATTTTTATCTGCTCATACACATGTTGACATTTCATAGAAAATGTGTGTGTGTGTGTGTTTTGTTTGTTTTTGCAGGGAGAATTTGTGGAAGAATCCATTTCAATCCAAAGAAGAACAGATCTCGTTACCATGTTTCTGTTATGAATGTGGCTACAGAGATCAACTCTGTTGAACAAGTATGAGTCTTTTTACTATATGTTCATGGAATTGATAAAAAAGCTTGAATCTTGGAATGATTTATGACCTAAAGTCAGAGTTTTTTATTGGTTAGTATAAAAGATTTACAATGTTGGGTTCTTTTGGTATTAGGCAAAGAAGTTTGATTCGAAGGAAAGTGTGAGGCCGGTTTATCCGTTTGCTGCTATTGTTGGACAAGATGAGATGAAGCTATGCCTATTGTTAAATGTGATTGACCCGAAGATTGGCGGTGTGATGATAATGGGAGATAGAGGAACTGGTAAATCAACAACTGTTAGATCTTTAGTTGATTTGCTTCCTGAGATCACGGTTGTTGCTGGTGATCCGTATAACTCTGACCCGAGAGATCCTGAGTGTATGGGAAAGGAAGTAAGGGAGAAAGTTCAAAAGGGAGAACAGTTGCCGGTTATCGAAACCAAAATCAATATGGTTGATCTTCCTTTAGGTGCTACGGAGGATAGAGTTTGCGGAACTATTGATATCGAAAAGGCTTTAACTGAAGGTGTTAAGGCGTTTGAGCCTGGGCTACTAGCTAAAGCCAATAGAGGGATTCTTTATGTTGATGAAGTTAATCTTTTGGATGATCATTTAGTTGATGTTCTTCTTGATTCAGCTGCATCGGGTTGGAACACGGTTGAAAGAGAAGGGATTTCGATTTCTCACCCTGCTCGGTTTATCCTAATTGGTTCAGGAAATCCTGAAGAAGGAGAGCTTAGACCACAGCTTCTTGATAGGTTTGGTATGCACGCGCAAGTAGGGACAGTTAGGGACGCCGAGCTAAGAGTCAAGATTGTTGAAGAGCGAGCTCGTTTCGATAGTAACCCAAAGGAGTTTCGAGAATCTTATCAAGAAGAACAACTGAAGCTTCAGGAGCAGATTACAACTGCAAGAAGCAATCTTTCTGCAGTTCAGATCGATCAAGATTTGAAAGTGAAGATCTCTAAGGTCTGTGCTGAGCTGGACGTTGACGGATTGAGAGGAGACATGGTGATAAACAGAGCGGCTAGAGCACTTGCGGCACTCCAAGGAAGAGATCAAGTTACAGCTGAAGATGTTGGTATTGTTATACCGAACTGCTTACGACACAGACTCAGAAAAGATCCATTGGAGTCTATGGATTCGGGAATTCTCGTTACCGAGAAGTTCTACGAGGTTTTCAGCTAGAGTAAAGATAAATTCTTGAAACACATTTAACATATGGTTTTGGTGATACACACAAGATTCGATTTGTATCGCTTATTATACATGAAAGTTTCATTTTTTCAATCAGATCAAGTCAAGAATCAATTGGGCTGATTCCAGAATTTTGGCTTGCGTTCTTGAAACTCCGGTAATCTCTGATAAACAATGGAGGCAACTCTGATCAGAATACCAGCAGTGAGTGCCCATATGATAAAGTTCTTCTCTTTATCTTCGGAACAGTAATCGAAGTATTGAAGAAGATATCTCTCTCCTTCATGCTCTCGTTCCTCTGCCCGCCTGTTCTTGTCCTGCGTAAAACCCGACAGAGGGAGCCATTAAAGATTAAGGTTTGGTGATGGATTTAAACCAAAAACAGGGGATTTTTTTGGTTCAAGAACCTTGAGGAACATCTCTAACGGAACATCAAAGATTTCTTCCACTTCAGCTGGATTTGGTAACGGTTTAAACGCTTTCTTATCGAGTAAAAAACCGATAACTGGTACAACAGACATTCCCTTCTGCAATAACCGAAAACCCGATAAAACTATAGATAACCAATTTAGCAACTTGAATTCAGATGTTTTGATGCAATTTTTTACCTTGTTAACAAATGGTTCAAGAACAGAAATGACTGTAACAAGAGAAGGATCTAAACCGATTTCTTCACGAGCTTCTCTCAACGCGGTAGCTATATCATCTTTATCTTCCTCGTCTCTTTTTCCTCCAGGCAATGCTACTTCCCCTGTTTTTAACAATTTCCTCTGTTTCTAGTTTAAAGATGAAAACTTTACTATATGAAAGAGATTATGATTTTACCAGGATGAGAAGAGAGAGTAGAGGAGCGTTTGGTTAAGATTACACGTAGCTCGTTTTTGTCTTCTCTTTGTTCTTGGTATAGACAAACTAAGACAGCTGAAGATTTTGGAGGAAAATGTTGACGAAGATGAGTTTTGTAATTTTGAAACAGTTTGATCAGATTTTGCAATTCAGTAGAATCTGTTGTTGTTGTTGAAGACATATTAACAGAGAGACTTAAACACTTGATGATGACTTGAAACTATGTTTCTTCTTCTTCTTCAGATCTGAATAAAAAGAGACTTTGTTTTGGTAACAGATCCAGATCTTCATTTACAAGTTACAACGAAAGAAGAAACATATTTGTTAGAGTGGACAACAATAGCCCATTATCATTTTAAATTGGACTATTGTCATTCATTTTTACTAAATTACTATAGTTAAGAATTTAAGGTCATTATTCACTTAAAGAATTTCTATAAATTAATTCATCTAAAAAATTTAATATCCTACTCATGAACGAATTTTTATAGTGTTGAAAACAATTTTTTACTTGTCTTTTACTAAACTTTAGTTAAAAAAAAAAACGAGACCGTAAAATACTAAAATTGATGGTAAGAGTGTACATCTCGACCGATTTGAACCAATTGAACCCAAAGAGATAAAAAAACGAACTAAAAATCTATGTACAAATCATTTGATTAACCTATCTCTCTTTTTTAAAAGAGGGTTAAAAAGAATATGAGTGATTAACCTAGCTTCAACCCAAACGGTTAAGAAAATCTATGTTCAAATCATTTGATTAACCTATCTTTAACCCAAACGGTTCAGATTGGTTTGAAACCGAACCAAACCAATAGCTCAATCATGAATAAGATGATTTAGTGTAGTTTGGTTTGTTTTTTTCTTGCATCTCTTTATTTTCTTTTCTTTCTCTTCTATGTTTGGTTTGAGTGATTTAGTATTTTAGCCTCTTCTGCCTAGCTTTTTTTCTTAAGCGTTTTGTCTAAATTATTGAGTTTACATCTCCTTATGCTTACTTTGAATAAATACTTTTAAATGACGATTAGGTTGGTTTTGTGTTTTATGATTGATTTTTTTATTATTATATATTTTTACTTTCTAAGTGTTTCTGGACACGTTTGGATGATTTTGTCAAATCATTTAAGTACTTAACTATTACTAGAAGCATGATTGACTTGTTGTTTTTTAGTTTGCAAATCACTTTTGAAAATACTCTCTCTAGGCATCTAGCAAATTATCTCTTATTTTTAGCTATCACATGTTATGTTTTTGTGTACTACAAAAAGAGAAGAATAATTAGGATTGATTACAACTCTGCATAAAAAATAACATGTTACAAAAAAGAAAATTATTTCATAACATACAGTTAATGAACGACAAAATTAGAATTATGCAAAAAAAATCAGTTTTACTTTATTTTCATTTACTTATTTAGTTTTTGCTTACTATTCTTTACCCAACGTTTTTATTGTCAATTACCAAATTCATTCCAACTAATTATATAATTATTCTGGATCTTGATGTATGTTTTAATATTTAGATATTTTTTCTGTACATATGATGAAAAGAAAATATTTTTCTCTACTGATTTTTTTTTTTTGATAAAAGACTATTATTTTTTTTTCTAATATTTAGATATTCTTCTGTACATAGTTTTTTTTGATAAAATTAAAGACTATTACCAAATTGATTTACAGTGATTAAAAAAGAGAGTAGATCTGTTTTCTTATCTACAATAATTCAATTCGGTAGTGTTACAATTATACGAGTGAGTAACAGTAGATCGTGAGAGAGAGCAAGAGATATAGAAAAGTGGGTGATGTGTCTAATAAATATAGGCCACACAACCACCTAATCTTACAAATCATTCTACTCTCTCTATTTAAAGGTATATAGTAATCAATGTCACCTACATTTTCTTACGCATCTTGTTTTTTGTTTTAATATTCCATGATTCTTGAAAATATTAATTCTTGATTCATCATAGAATTGTCTACTAAAGGTTTAAATTTATTATAATAATGGACTCATGAATTCTATATTAAATTATTAATACATAATGAACTGGATTCTAGAATAACACAGAGATTTGTGTACTGGATTAAATCGAACAAACAAAACTATATTGTTTGATAGTACATTTAGATAACTATTTTTCTGGCATTTTATTAGTCCACAAATATTTTCTTTTGAATCTGTCACATTTTTCTTTCTCAAGTATTTAAAGAATAAGAAATGATATCCAATTTTGAACCGAAACTACACTTAATATATTGACCCAACCTTGTGTATGTATATGTATAGACATACATTAATAGTTGAAAATAAAGACAATGATAATTATTGGGGACTCTAATTAATACTCCGGCAAAGGATATATGACCATTCTCTAACTGTTATGTTCCAACACATTTAGGTGACCTAAAACTATTTGGAAACTTTCTTGTCACTAAGACACTGTCAAAGCCAACGTCAACATCCTTTTTTTTTTTGTATGTTTTTTTTTAATATTCTGGTTTAATCACTCATTATACTATATTACTTGCATGATGAATTAGCTATCTAATGAACATGTTCAAACTCTTAAAAATTAATATTTTTTTTTATAAATTATCAGCTACGAAAAGAGAGAAAAAAAGGCTAAAATGTTTATGGCTGTATTATAATATATCATAACTTAAAAAGATAAATGAAACAATTGTATAAAAAATGATAGGTAGAAATTATTCAATTCTAATTCTTTTTTCGAAATCGATTGTTTGTCGAGTACAATGAACAATAGTTCGTTTCTATAGAGCTAAAATTTACAACACCATATTGTTCACATATAAAGGACAATTGAACTAAACGAACATCAACATTGAATAAATTAGGTTTAAATGATTAAATCCTTTAACAAAAAATTAGGTAAATGCTTATGGAACATCTTTTTAAAAAACATTCTTATTTTCTTAAGAAATACTGAAATAGTACAAAAGAATGATATTTAACAAATTAGCCATAAATGATGTGGCGGACACCTATTAACAAACTAGCCTCTAGTGTACATGTTAGACACCGACGTATTACTTCTTGGTCTCTATCCAATAAACATTTGGCAAGGATCTTAAATATGATGTATAAGACCACATTTAGACCATCTGCATTGGGGGATCACCCCCCCTGATCTAAGCATTATTTAAATCCAAAAAAATGGGTTAATGGGCTTAAGATCAGGAACTGGGCTCTTGACCTGGATCTGTTCTTGTGGGTGTTGCGGGGTGACGTGGCATTTGGGCATTGGTTGGAATATTCAACATATTTGGAATAAATTTGGATAATAAACTATGTATTAATTAGATAAAATGTTTTTGTGCTTTTATTAAGTAATATGTTTGTTTGTTTATTGTTATTTATATTTTTAATGTTTTTTTCATAAATATTTAATATTGTATTTTCACTTTTATTTTCAGTTTTTCATAAATTTGGCATTTGCAATTTATATGTTATTTTAAAATGTTTTAATAATTGTAAAATCTTAATTTAATTTAGATTATTATATTATTAAGTCTTAAGATCTTACACATGTTCTCCCACTAATCAACTTCTAAACAAAAGATCTAAATACATGATCTTACATTATTTTAACATTATATTCTCTATAAGAACACCCTCACATGATCCCCCATTGATGATGCCCTTATCGGGCCATCTTTTGGGGTGGTCTTAAATATTTAAATGAATATAATTTTTGAGAACAAGCTTTAGAACATGAGTTTAGTTCTTGGGCTAGAACAGTTTTAAGTCTGTTCTTGTGGTGACGTGGCGAAGTCTGATTGGTTACGTTTTTCTTTAATTAATAAGTCTTTTTAATTTTGTATTAATTAAATAAAATGTTTGTAACCTTTAATTAATATGTTTGTTTGTTTTTATGTTTTTCATTTATATCTTTAATGTTTTTCATTTGTATTTTGTGTTTCTTTTTATTTTCAAATCAATTTTAATATAAGTTTAGTATTTAATGTTTTCAATTTTGAAAATAATTTTTTTAATTTTTAAAAAACATTTAAAGTTTTTGATTATTAAATTATTAATTCATATGATCTAAACATGTTTTACCAATAATCAATTACTTTACAAAAGATCTTAATTAAAGCTCTTACAATATTTTAATATTTTTTTCCCCTTAAGATCAAACTTCAAAGATGCACCCTTAAGATCAAACTTCAAAGATCAAACTACTATAAGTCTGTTAATTAGTGAACGTTAAGACCGAGAGAATGAAAGAGCTTGTTACCAGTTTAAGACATTATTTATGTATCTTTATTCCCGTCATGGCCAAAAATGGCTGCGTTAATTACTCCACCGCAATGAACACGACACTTAAATGATACTCCCCAAAAATAGAATCAATTAAGAACAGAGAATATTTGGTTGCTTAATGTTTTAACATTCTATGAAATTTTATTCTTTTAGGCTTTTAGCAAAAGTTGTAGTTCGGTGATTTATAACTTTCACTTTATTAGTCAAGACGGTGACATTAACTTATACTTGACTTTCTAAATTTGGGAGGTTAATATGAAATTTGGTTGAGAAGCTACAATTCATCCATTCGGTGAAAATAATTGTTGTTGTACTGTCAAATCAAAATTAATTATATGGTTTCATTTATATATCTTTTAATTGAATTTTGTTACATTATTACTATATATGTTCGGATTCAAATATGAAGAAAGAAGTACGGATTTAAAGCCAAAATTGTGTACTATTATTTAACGAATATAAATCCCATATTTATGAAAGATATCATAAATAGATTTGAGAGACAAGAAAATCATGAAGATATGATCTATCAACAAAAAATAAATAACTATGCAAATTGAATTTCTCTGTTGGCCACTTTTCATTATGTCTCAACCAACAACAGAACGCCAAGCTGTCAGAAAAAAAAAAAAACACTCTATATATACAACAACATTCTCAACACAAACCATATGACATTTACATTCTCTCAAACGACACTTTCTAAATAATATAAAAAACCTCAGATTCTCTCTATCTAGTAACATGTTGCTTGTTGCGTTTGTGACTCTTTTGGTAGCAGTAGCTTTGCAGCCGCTAACTTCAGTGGTGGCTTTGGACGTTCACCTTCTTCGGCAGCTAGCCGCGAAGCACAATGTGACATCAATACTTGTGTTTGGTGATTCTAGTGTCGATCCAGGAAACAATAATTTCATTAAAACCGAAATGAAAGGAAATTTTCCACCTTATGGTGAAAATTTCATCAACCATAAACCCACCGGTAGATTATGCGATGGATTACTCGCTCCCGATTATATTGGTAAGTTTTACACTATAGTATTTATATTAGTCAGAAATTTTCAATATGTTAATTGAAGAATTTATTTTACATATATATTTTTTTTCCAGCGGAGGCCATGGGTTACCCTCCCATACCGGCTTTTCTTGATCCAACCCTAACCCAAGCTGATCTAACTCGCGGTGCAAGTTTTGCCTCTGCTGGTTCTGGCTATGACGATCTCACAGCTAATATATCAGTAAGTCTTAACATTTTTCCTTTTTTTTTTTGAATACTAAGAGGTTCTGGGCCAAATCCCGTAATCCCCTTAAGTCCGAAACCACAACATGTAATATTAGTTTTGTCCCAAACGTCATTCGAACCAGCGACCTCTAAACATTTTTCCTTTTACCTTCTAGTAAAAACATTAAGTTGAAATTCTCTTTTCACACAAAACCGAACTAAACTTAAACTTTTTTGTTGGTTGAACAGAACGTGTGGAGTTTCACGACACAAGCCAATTACTTTTTGCATTACAAGATTCACCTGACTAAATTGGTCGGTCCAATAGAGAGCTCGAAAATGATAAATAATGCGATATTTCTTATGAGTATGGGATCAAATGACTTTCTTCAAAATTACTTAGTCGATTTTACTCGACAAAAGCAATTCACGGTTGAGCAATACATCGAGTTTCTCTCCCACCGTATGCTTTACGACGCCAAGGTATGTTTATGTCTCCACTAAACTCTCGTTTACGTATGCATTATGTATATACGGTAACTATATTATAGATAAGTCTATATATATAATCATATAAGATAGACATGTTTTATCAAAAAAATATATACATATACATGTTTCACTTTTTTTGTGTGAAGAAAACCAATTATATTTTTCAGTATTGCATGAATTAATTGACTAAAAAAAAGAACGTGTCCCGTATGTGTGAAATTAATATTAGCTGCTAAAATAAATGCGTCGGTAACTAGTGGAATTGAAAAATTCTACAAATATCTTGTGTATGTGTATGTATGTGGGTCGTGATAATTAATTACAAAAGAAAAAGTCATAAATTACAACAAAAATAGAGAAAAAAAAGAAGAGTACTATACAACGAAAATTATACGAATTCTATCTGGTTGTTGAGAAAATTTAATTTCAATACATAAATTGTACCCTACAATAATGAAGTTACGATTTTTCATGTCGGGTCTCTGTAACTTGTCCATGGATCACAGTCACACAACTCATATCCACAAGTATATAATTTTTTTATTTTTAAGTTTTAAAAAATTATTTTCAGCATTTACTTCCTTGAACTACTATAAGGTCATGAACTTTGTCCTATTTATTGGGAAGCATAATATATTCATGCAGCCGGAGCCGGTAGAAGTGTCCAATGGTATTTTTGTTTCATTACATGTAAAATGTTTCATTGGAAAAATTGGTTTGTGAATTACAGAAAAATGCTAAATTCTGATTTAGTCACCTTCTGTATTTAAAATATAAATTTTAAATTGGTAGACAATATAATTTTATTTTTGTTAGTTTAGTTTTGGGTTATAATTTGGTAAATCGAACCAAAAATAGATAAACTATGATTAGGGGTGTCAAAATGGTTAACCCAACTCAACTCAACTCATTACCCAATGAGTTTAGAGTTAAATGAGTTCATGGGTTGACTCAACTCATTTAGCAAATGAGTTGAGTCAACCCATGAACTCATTTAATTTGATGGGTTAGAAGGTTAAATGGGTTGACCCATTGACCTATTAATGTAATAAATAAATTAATAATTAAAATATAATAATAATAATAATAATAATCATCATCAACATCACTATTATTTGGCGGAAAAATCACGGATTTACGTTTTTGGCGGGAAAATTACACATTTTTGTTTTGGGTTAAAAATTATAAATTTTTGGCGGGAAAATCACGGATTTACGTTTTTGGCGGGAAAATTACGGACTTATGTTTTTGGCGGGAAAATTACGGATTTACGTTTTTGGCGGGAAAATCATGGGTTTACGTTTTTGGCGGGAAAATTATGGATTTACGTTTTTGGCGGGAAAATTTTACATTTTCATTTTTGGTTAAAAATTATAAAAAAATTTGGCGGGAAAATCACGGATTTACGTTTTTGGCGGGAAAATCACGGATTTACGTTTTTGGCGGGAAAATCTCGGGTTTACATTTTTGGCGGGAAAATTTTTCATTTTCATTTTTGGTTACAAATTATAAAAAATTTTGGCGGGAAAATCTCGGGTTTACGTTTTTGGCGGGAAAATCTCGGTTTTACATTTTTGGCGGGAAAATTTTACATTTTCATTTTTGGTTACAAATTATAAAAAATTTTGGCGGGAAAATCACGGATTTACGTTTTTGGCGGGAAAATTACGGGTTTACGTTTTTGGCGGGAAAATCATGGGTTTACGTTTTTGGCGGGAAAATTACATATTTTCGTTTTTTGTTAAAAATTATAAATTTTTTTGGCGGGAAAATCACGAATTTATATTTTGATGGGAAAATTGTGTATTCACATTTTTGGTGGGAAAATTAAAGACTATATTCAATCGGTTTAGAAGTTTTGGTTAGACTCAAATTGAAATCGGTTTAGAGATTTAAATTGGTTTGATTCAATTTAACAAAAATTGATAGGTCAAATGGGTAAACCATTAAAACCATTGACCCATTACAACCCAACTCATTTGATCCATCAACTCATTTGACTCAATAACTCATTTGATCCATCAACTCATTTGAGTCAAAATTTTCAACTCATTAGGGTTCATGGGTTGAGTTGAGTTTTGGTTGACCCATGAATCTTGACCCATTTTGACACCCCTAACTATGATAGACACATGTACAGACTACAAAGGATACGAGTTGCATTTAAGTATTATAGTAAGAAAATTCATAACATCTTTTGAGCTTCTTGTTATTATTTTACAGATGTTGCATAGGCTTGGAGCTAAAAGGTTGGTGGTGGTAGGAGTTCCTCCCATGGGATGCATGCCTTTAATCAAATACCTAAGAGGCCAAAAAACTTGCGTCGATCAACTAAACCAAATTGCTTTCTCCTTTAACTCCAAAATCATCAAGAATCTAGAGCTTCTCCAGTCTAAAATCGGTCTGAAAACCATCTATGTTGATGCCTATTCGACCATCCAAGAAGCCATTAAAAATCCAAGAAAATTTGGTGAGTACATATTTCTGCTTTAAACATAACTTTAAAATAAAGTATCAAAGGAAAATAATAGGGTCTCATTTATGTTCTTTTTGGTTTTAATCTATAGGTTTCGTCGAGGCTTCACTAGGCTGTTGTGGAACAGGTACATACGAATATGGAGAGACATGCAAAGATATGCAAGTATGCAAAGATCCTACCAAATACGTTTTTTGGGACGCTGTCCATCCAACACAAAGAATGTATCAAATCATTGTTAAGAAGGCAATTGCATCCATCAGTGAAGAGTTTCTTGTTTAGAAATATTATATATATTTTGCCCAAAAAAAAAAAGAAATATTATATATTCATATTACTATCATGATTTATATGAACAATTCTAAGATGTAATTGAAAAAGATTCAAGATGTTAAATTTAATGGTTCAAATCTTCTACCGAGAATAATTATGTGTTAAATAAATATGACACTATCATACTTGTTACTTATAGAAAATTAAAAATATTCTAATTTTAGAATTATAAAACTGACATTTATGATTTAATAGAAGCAATTTTGAACTCATATGTAGTTCTATTGAAATTTTATTCGCATCACTTAATTATATTATAACTATAAAAATTGTATTTACTGATAAATTTTTAATTATTTACTATAATTCTATCAGTACATTAAAATTATTAATTGAACCTATCTAAAGAAGAGAAAAGAAAATAATTTAATAAAAAATAAGCAAAATCTAAGCAAAATAAATGTAAATATTAAGAAATAATGAAAAGATATAGATTTTAAATTCAAATTTGAGACATCAAAACAAAAGTATCTGAATATTATTTACCAACCAAATTAGAGAATGTAATAATACAAAATACTACGCATAATGATTCTCCGGCTTGAAACATTAAATATAACAACATCTATAGATTTTTTTTAACCCCATACTCAAATTTCATATGATAGTAATACAAAATACAATTTATTATTTTAAATAATAAAAATCTCCACTACTAGATGCAATTGTTTTGGGCTGCTTGACATCTCCGGCCACTGCGATTTCAACGGTCTCTGCTTGTTTGGGCTGAGGTTCCACCGTTCCGCTTCTCAAGGTATCCCAAGGTTTTTTCTTCTGAAGACTCTTAATCATCAAGTGAGGCAAGTTGATCGAAGGCTTTTTAGGTTGTGGTCTGTTTCTTTGTGTCAACCTGATAGTTTTTGCGATCTCGGTTTGTTCGGGTAAAAAGATTATTGTTTTTCTGTGTAAAATTTCCAATCTTGTTTAGATCTGTTTTAGTGTTTTGTTTGTTTCCCCGTCTGTTTGGGGCTTAGTTTCTGGGGGTTAAAGTCCCGCCGGCTTAGTTTCCGGGGGTTAAAGTCCCGCCGGCTTTAGTATTTCTCCATGTATCACATCCTTGTATTTCGACTTTGGCTCTATTTCATGAATTATTCAGACGAAAAAAAAAAAAAAAGATGCAATTGTTTTGCTTAACAACAAAATTCTATTTCATATCAAGTTTGAATTTTTACGGAATTTTTTGTTTTTATAAGGGCAGGATCCATCGGTAGATGAGTATCTTAGACAATTAAATATTATAATGTAATATAAATTAAATAAACAAATAAATTTTAATTTTAGGAGTAAAAATAACCCATTGAAAAGATAACACCTGGTATAAAATTTTCTAGTGGGTATCTCATTTGAGAACCCGTCTAACTTCTATCTCATACTTTTTTTGTTTTTTTTTTCATTTTTTATTTGTTAAGATACTCTCCAAAATGTAAATGATGGAGGTGCTTTAAGTTGGCTCTTTCGGGGCTGGACGAAGATTATCGCTATTCGCTATCCAACATATATATGGATGATTTCGAAAATAGTTAGTCTGTCTTCATATCTATTTTGAAGGCACATAAGCGCTATGTTAACACAACCTATCAATTCTGTAGAACTATAGAATCCATCCAATAATTTTTTGATAAAAGACTATTATTCTACTGATTTACAATGATTGAATAAAAGATTAGATCTGTTTTCTTATCTACAATAATTCAATTCAGTAGTGTTACAATTATACGAGTGAGTAACAGTCGATCATGAGAGAGAGCAAGAGATATAGAAAAGTGGGTGATGTTTCTAATAAATATAGGTCACACAACCACCTAATCTTACGAATCAGTCTACTCTCTCTATTTAAAGTTTTATAGCAATCAATGTCACCTAAATTTTCTTACATATCTTATTTTTTTGTTTTAATATTTTATGATTCTTGAAAATTTTAATTCATGATTCATAGAATTGTCTACTAAAGGTTGGGATTTATCATAGTAATGGACTCATGAATTCTATATTAATACATAATGAACTGGATTCTAGAATAATACAGAGATTTGAGTAACATGAGTACTAAATTAAATCGAACAAATAAGACTATATTGTTTGATAGTCTTATTAAACAATATAATTGAACGTATCTAAAGAATTGAAAAGAAAATAATTTAATAAAAGATAAGCAAAATATAAGCAAAAAATATGTAAATATTCAAAAATGATGAAAAGATACAGATTTTAAATTCAAAGTTCAGACATCAAAACAAAAGTATATGAATACTAATTTCCAACCAAATTAGAGAATGTAATAATACAAAATACTAAAACAAAATAATTTATAATAATGGTCATAAGCGATAGATTTATGCCTTTTTCCACCGACTAGGCATGGTTCTTCTATATTATTTTCATAGTTATGCAGCTAAAATTTAATAGAAGTATAGAGATTCAAAGTTGCTTATTTAAATTTTTGAGCAGTTTAATTTTTTTTAAAGCGAGATATTCTTTTTTTCTGAGTTATAATATTCTATGCATAGTGATTCTCCGGCTTGAAATACTAAATATAACATCTATAAATCTTTTCCAACCACTGAACCACATACTCAAATTTTCATATGATAGTAATACAGAAATATAATACATTATTTTAAATAATAAAAATCTTCACTACTAGATGCAATTGTTTTCTTAACAACAGAATTTTTGGGGAAAAAGAAATATAAACATAATATTGTTTCTCTCTTTAAATAAATAAACGTCGTTTTTTCTTCCTTCGAATGTTGTTTGCGTGTTATTATTAATCGAGAAAATGTGGTTCGATGACGATAAACGTTGAATGCCGCCGAGTGAAAAATATGTGTAAGTTGGCTATTTCGGGGTTGGAAGAAGATTAATGCTATATATATATGGATGATTTCGGAAATGGTTGGTTTGTCTTCATATCTATTTTGAAGGCACATAAGCCCTATGTTAACACAACATATAAATTCTGTAGAACTATAGAAGTCATCCAATCGTTCATCCACTATGTCTGCGCCATTTGTGTCACACTAGGATCTCCACGCTTGAAATTCAGAAAGAGAGGTGTACTAGTAATGTAACAACGTAAATAAAATATTTTTTGAGGTAATGTAAGTACTAGAGAAGGACCGACCTTTAAGTACGTAATAACTTTTACGATGGGCTGAGAGCTGAAACCCATTATCTGTTAAATGTCATTTTCAAAGAAAAAAGAATAATATGTTAAATGACTCGATGATTGTTGTCATGTTTTCATCTCAATTACTTTGCTACACTAACATGTGTGAAAGCAAGTGGATTCCTTTTAAAAAAACTTTCCTCTTTCTTATGCAGCGATCACTTTCAATAACAAGTAACAACCGTAATACTCCCTCCGTTTCAATTTAGTTGTCGTTTTAGGATTAAAATTTTGTTTCATAATAGTTGTCGTTTTAGGTTTTCAATGCAAATGTTTGGTGAAAATTCATGTTTTATCATTAATGTTTTAATATTTTGACCAATAAAAAAATTATAAAATATATTAATAAAGGGTAAAACAAAAAATTTAATGATTTTCTTAATTTGTGTGCGAAAACCTTAAACGACAACTAAAACGAAACGGAGGGAGTAACTTTTACGATGGGCTGAGATATTTTTTTATAACATATTTGTATTTCGAGGAAACTCTTTTAATCTTTAAGAGAGAAGAAGAGTCCTTAAATGCATCTATCTGAAACATGATTTGTTAAATGTCTCTTTCAAAATAAAACAAAATGATATGTTAAATGTACAATTTGTCTATTTAATGCTATATCTATTGTTTTGTATTTCTTTTTTTGTCAAAGTTGTTTTGTACTTTTTTGGTGGACACAATTATGATGAGTGTTGTTATGTTTTCATTTTGTTAACGTTGGTACATCACATGTGGTAAAGCAAGTAGACTCCAATCCGTTTCTTTTAATGCAAAATCTAACCTTATTAGACCGACTATGCTCATTGTATTCCATCCCATACACATCATATCTTACTAATAATACCATATTGTACTCTAAGTACATCAAAACTATTATTCACCAAAATTTTAATCTCTCCTGGGCTAGGTTTTTGACTATAAAATCAAATTCATGTACTAAATTAAATTAAATTTTAAGACACATGTCTAAATAATTATATTATATAACAATGGTGATATATCAAATTACATGTCTAAATAATTATATTATATAACAATGGTGATATATCAAATTGTTTTGATATATTTGTTCAATTTGGAAACAAATAAAGTATTCCAAAAACTTAATCAACTGTTAAAATCACAATCAAATAAGGGAGCACATATATAAATGGAAATATGTATGCACACTTTGAGACACAAAGACAAATTATTATGTGTTAACGAAAAAAATTACTATCTCTTCTTCGTTGTTTTTTATTTCTATATATTTTTACTTATATTTTGCTTATGTTTTGCTTATGTTTTGCTTATATTTTATTTACTTTGTCAAGTTTTTTTTTTAATTTTTCGTATTTAAATATTTTCAATAATTATAATATGTTGATAGATTTGTAGTAAATAAATCATAATTTATTTCAAATTTATTTTTTTCTAAAACTTAATGTGATGTTTCTTTAATTAATTAATATCATTAAAAAATCTAAAAGAACAACACTTTTATAATGTTTGGAGCTCTACTATTTTGTAAATGCTCATGAGAAGAGAGTATCTCGATCATAATAATAAATTTATATTGTGCGTAACAGTCAATTTGTCGATATGGTATGCTTTTGTTTTTTTGAAATTTATATATACACTCTATGTTAATATATATTATGTGCTTACATTAGAACTTCTCATTTGCTTACATTTAGAAAGTAACCAAGTACCAACCAAACTTCTCATCACACACATTCTTCTTCATTTTCTATGATTACTAGATGTATGTAGCCACGCATATGTGTGGCTTGTTGCATATTTTTATTCTTTAATATGTAAAATTATTATGCATAAATTAACATTTTTAGATATGGTGGAGGGAAATAAAAAAATATATTTATTTATATAATAATAAATGGTAGAAATTACATTTAGAAAATAAATGCATTTAAAGAGTTATAATGTTAGTAGAATTAGTAGGAAAACCATTCAAATGATAACTATAGTCACTGTGAGTTTACCCAGGTAGTAAATGTATTATAGTGAGGTTGAGTAATGTCTTATATTTATTTAGTATGGGTTATTAACATTGATTTTAAATTTAGTAAGCGCAACACATGAATTTAAATGTAAGTTAATTATAGATAAATATAAAAGTATAGTATTTTTAGAAAATATTAAGAAGAAGAGATTGAAAGTGAGAAAATAATATATTTTGTAGATATACAAAAAAAATTCCTACACTTTAATATGTCCAAATTATAAAATATTAAGATAGATATATATATATAATTTTATTTAATATGAACATACATACATATCTTTTGAATTTATTTATTTATTTATTCTTCCACTTTTATAAAAAACTTTCTTTCATATATTTTTGCATTGTAAAAAAAAAAAAAAAAAAAAAAACGAAAAATATATTATATTAATGATAATAAAATTTTACATTATTTTGGATTAAACCCAAGGATACTTCCTTTTTTAAAAATCTTTTTTTATCTTTCACTCAATTTAAGTTATAATGCTAGGTTTCATTATTATGATTTCATTTTTGTAGGATTTACATTGATAGGTGTGATTATCAAATTAGTTTAACTAACTTGATTTTTCTAAAAAAAACAAAAACTTAAAACCACGGAGCTTGAATAAAATAATCATAATGATCTTTGTATAATTATTTATTGGATAAAAAAATAAATGTAATGATGAGTATATTAAAATATTACAAAAATATATTTGAGATAAAGAAAGAAGTAGTTGTAGAAGAAAAAAAAAAAGTTTAAACCAGAAATCTTGAATAAAATAAAAATTATAATGATCATTATATATCTATTGGATCACAAAAACTAAATGTAATGATGAATATGTTAAAAATGCTGCCAAAAATTATTTGAAATAAGAAAAAAGTAATTTAAAAAGTAAATAAATTAAAATACACAAAAATTGAATAAAATGAATATTATGATAATATTTTATATAATTATCTATTGGATTAACAAAAAATAAACATAAGGATGACGAGTATACTAAAAATATTACAAAACAATTATTGAGATAAAAAAACAAAAAAGTAGGTACAATTTATTTGATAAATGTATTACAATAATTTATTTGAGTTTAAAGATATATGAATATGTAATAAAATAACTAAATGTCTAACATAGATATTGGAGATGGATTTCTTCAACTTGATCTCCTTGTTTTGCTATGGACCGAATTGCTCTTTTTGAATCTTCATGGATAAATATGAATTTTTTTGTTATAACCATCAAAATTTTTATCATACAAAATAATTTTGAATTAGAAATATGAAAATTAAAGAATATTCTAGTAACATATTAAAATTAAAATAAAATTGGAAAAAATGTAAGATACATACCACATCTAGACATAAAATTTAGAAGCAAACTCTTATAATGATGTCTCAATTGATTTTCAACCAATGCAAAAACATAAGAAAGAAAGAAGAATAATGTTTATGTTTTTTTTTTTTTTTGTTGAAATGTGTAATTCATTCATCTATGTGGTAAAAAAATACAGAAGATGGTAGCTAAGGTGACGAAATAAAACACAATAATGTTTATGTTTTGAGTTATGGTAGATGAGGATGAGAGAATGATTATTTATAGGATGAGAGATGATGGAAGTTGTATTTAGAAAATAATTAAATTAGGGGGTTACAATTACAATTTATAGTATTGTTGAATGACATTGAGTGGAGAAAAATATTTAATACATAATTTATATAATTTCAGTTGCAATTTAGTATTTAAAAGTAGATTAATGTATATGATTAAATATGTTATATTTATAATTTAATTGGAGGTAAATATTATTATTTTTAATTTTAGTTTTTAAAATGATTGTCAAGTGGACCAATAAGGAGAGAGTGAAACTTTACTTTTATATGTATGATTAAATACAGTTCACCTTTAGCAAAAGAAAAAAAAATAGAAACACTACAAAAATCATCATATATAGTACACTAATTATTTTGCATTTCAAACTGAAATATTAAGACATAGACCATCATTACATTTCAGCACTCATAATGGAAGAAAAAAGTGTATCAGTACGTATATTAATTGAAATTAACTTATCAATTAACTAATAGTACGTGATCATAATCATATGGAGTGTTAAATAATTAAAATCTCAGAAACAACCGAGAATAGAATCATAAATTGGTCGAAGAGATCTAAAAAGACTGAAGTAAGTCTTCTCACTTGGATGGATAGAATCAAAAAAGACATAAGCAGATGTATTGGGACACACATATGACTTTGGATTACATAAAAACGCTGCCTCTAGGTATCCACTTCCACAACATCCACTGAACACTTCCTCAAACCCTAACATACAAAAATAAAAACAGAAATGTCTTGGAAACCAAATTTATGACTTGCACTGGTAACAATGGAAAAGATCAAAATCTTTTAAAAAGAAAGTTTTATTTTAAATATTACATGATAATGGAATATTCTAATAATAGTTATAGATCCAAATTTTGTATAATTTTATCATTGGTCCTTTTCAGAATTGTAAGATAATTTTGGCATTTTATATAGTACTGCCACTAAAAACTACATAAAGTTCAAAATTAATAATATACACTAAATTATACATGTTTGTAAATTAATATAATAGTTAACTACATATATCCTAAATTCTAAATTCTACCATAGGTCCTAAAAATCAAAATATATTCACTAATATATATGTTAACTAAGCTAATAAAATATTATATCCGAATTATTTGTTTTGTTTTGTTTTGTACTTACCGAATTTTCGAGGGTCATGAATGACCTCATAGACTGGGTTATAGACGTCGAGGTAAAAGATCTTTGATCCAAGATGGGCCAAACTCATTTGCATGAGGCTCAATTGTTTTTGTAAAAGGAAATTGTAGTTTGTGGCCACGGTGGCGAAACGGTCAATGCAACGACGGTTGGTCAATGCTTCGCCGGAGAATAATGTTATAACAATCGGCAAACACCCAATCGGTGGTATACCCGCCACTGTTATCTTTCTTGCTCCTTCTTTCCATAAACCCTAACCATTAATATGCATATATTAAGTAGATTCTTAAGAAATGTATATTAGAACAAAATAAACCAGTCAAAATCCAAACCGAACCAATGAACCCGGACCATTTTGAAATTGAGCTAGTCTAGAAAAGCCGATTTCAACAAATCGAATGAGATCGAAGCCTAAGTTCAAAGTTTAAACAAATTAAGTTTTGTTACTCATGAATTATAAGTGTGTTTGATTTAGTAGATTCGAGTCAAACCGGAAACATAACAATTTAAGAAAATACTATTATATTTCCGTAAACCTTACACTTTTATGTTTTGATTTGATAAAGCTACGATTAATTCTAAAAAATCACAAAAGATCACTAATTTAAGGTTTAAGAAAAAAACGAGAAAATTCTAGGATACTATAATTATCCTTAATAAACCTTATAAATTTTTGGTGAGCCTAATGTTTGTGGTATTTTTGGAACTTTATCAAAATTGTGGTATCTATTTTTTTTGTTTGAAAAGAAGAAAAGAAAATGTACAAATCAGGAAATATGAATTTTTACCTGAATAAATTGCTTGAGATTGGAAATAACGAATTGTTGATAAGCTTCGATAGTGAAAGTCTTCCTTCGTATGGGAATTGTGAAATAATTAATGACGAAATCGTTGGTTCCTGCACTTACACAAAACAAAGCTTCTTCTATGTGTTTTTCCATTTTTTGTTTTCCCATTATATTCTCCAATTTTCTCTTGTATTCTCTGAAATACTCTAGCTGAGTCGGAATGTCTATCACGTTCTGTACCATCCCCAATGAAAGCAACAACACACCCAACAACATAATTAATTAAATTTATTCCAAAAGTATAAAAATAAAATGTGTTAGTTTGTTGCAATAAATGTTCTAAAATTAGCAAAAAAAATAAAAATCTTTAGATAACGACATCAAGTAGTGACTAGTTAAGTTTTTTTTTTTTTGGTCATTATGTTAGTTATTTCTTCAATTTTAGTTGATTTAGACGTCACATTCCAGAACCTAACCACGAATAAACATGAGGTTTTACTTTGCTTTTTGGATTTAAGAATATGAGGTTCAATTATTTTTTGAAATATTATGGGCCCGAAAATTAAATGATTGGTTTGTTCATAACTTCATACATCTATATATTATCTTGGAATATTGAAAAATGTAATATTTCGTGTAAAAGAAAGAAATGTACTCCCATATTTTACTTTTTTTTCTTTCTTATAAAGTTAAAAATATGTATAAGGCATCAATTATTCTCGATTTGTAGTACCTTAAAAACGTCATTTAGATTCTAGAAATTTACTCTATCCTACTATTTTTGGTTAATTTACATGTACAAGACCAGATTGACAAAAGAAAAAAGTAATAATCATCTCAAAAACATTAGTCAAACCATCATATAGACATTTGAGCTTAGATTGAGGTTTGGAAGTCCCATTAGCAGCAATATGGTTATGCATAGCAATAATAAAATAACGACTCAGATGTGTATAATTGATATTTTGTACGTTCTTAATTATGTCCAAAAATAAAAGAGTGCAAAGAGATAGAGATTGGACACTGACAGTAATGGTTGGAGTGAGAGGATCATATCCAGAACCAGCTGAAGCAAAGCTAACTCCACTTATTAGCTCATTTACTCCAAGATTTGGGTCCAAATATGGTGGCACATTCTCCTTCACACCAATGTATGAAGCTATACATAAATGATAAATGTATGATATTTAGGTTCACTATATATATAATCAATATATTTCAGTTGTATATATATATGAACACTAACCAATGAAATCTGTGACGAGTCGACCGTTGCAAAATCTACCGGTGGGAATTTTGTTTTTGAAATCGAGTCCATAGGGCGGAAAATTACACTTGAATATTGTGTCGATGTAGTTGTTATTGCCCGGATCCACGGTTGAATCTCCGAACACGAGAATAGCTGAAACTGAATGTTTTCTTTTAGGTTTTGCGGGTTCGAGTTTTGATGTTGAGAATGAGAAGGAGATGAAGAACAGGAAGAGGAAGATGATGAGGGAAAAAGATGAAGAAGAATGTGTGTGATGATTTCTCATTGTTATGAAAGTTTGGAGTGCAGACAAATGACAAGTTTGGTTGGTACCTTCTAGTGTATAAGCACATTATATATATTATTTTAAAGGTGAAAATATAAATTCAATAACCGAAGCGAAAAAATGAAGTAGTCACATTTTAATAATTATGGTCCACAAAGTACGTAGTACAGTATTTAATTTTGGAAGATGTATATTGAACAGATAATTTTCACAAAACAAACACTAATTAATCTGCGGGTAACGTTAATTAACTTCCATCTGAAATTATTTAGGTAACGCTATAAATGTTGTAATGCTGTATAATCTCGGTATTCATTAAATTTATGACTATATATATCTTAACTTTTTGTTTAAAATAACTTATTTCGAGCTAACTATTAATTAACGGTACTACATGACTTTAGACCTAAAAATGGATCAAGGAATCAGACAAACAATCTTATAGGTATTAGGTATGCATTTAATAGTGACATGGATAGCTCATAATTAGTATACGGTGTTAAATATCTTCTTTTTTCTTGTGACACAAATAAAACTTTTCAATAGTTAAATCTCTTGTTCGTTCGACTTCTATATGCCAAATCCCTTATACATATAGTAACTTTTTTTTTTTTATCAACATACATATAACTAAAACTATAATGTATTTACTTAAGAATCATTTCACACCTATATATAATAGGGGTATCAAAGCTTATATTTGGTGTACAAGTATTGAATAAACCTTGAAGTACATTCGTTCCAGGATTTTAGAAACGTAAGCTCGTTAAATCATTTGTGTGCTCATTTCTTAATTTCTGTTAACACATGAGAGATATCAAACATTTGTTGAGAGATCAAGAAAGAGTCTCGTCTCTCTGATCTTATGAGTTAATCTGATCTGTCAAGGAAAAGTCGAGGATTGCTCTTACAAGTTACATCTCAAGATATTATATTCTTGAGGTTTATTTTTATTGGGCTCTTCTTCTTTGGATACTACTTGGTTCAAGTTGAGGTTTTTCTAATTAGTGGGCTTATGTTTACAACTTTTTATCTATTGTGAACATTTTTATCTATTATGCTCTAGTTTTAAATTAATGCAAAATTTTAAATAAAAATAGCATAATGAGGAAGTGATACACAATGTAATGTTCCTAAACTTGTGCTCTACGCAGTATAACCTTTAATCTAATGGTAACTTATATTTCAAGTGATTTACGTATGATACTAATTAAAGCACCAAAGTATATATACTTCTATAAACTCAAAGTATAGAAGTAGCATCAACCTTAATTAGGCGGATGGACATTGATTCAATATTTGATAATTAGTGTAATTTGTATGAAGTTAAACTTTATGCCTCTATCTATATATTCCCCTCGAACAAAACTTTATTTACCTCCCATAAAAGTATTTTTGGATCCACCGTGACCGTTTGATCATTCATATATCAAAATAGTATCATGAATCATCGTATATTTGCATGAGAGTTACTACATGCAAAATACTTTAAAAGAAAATTGTTGGATAACGTAAGAAAACTGTTGGATGACGTCAAAAAAACTTTTGATGGAAATTGTTTTCGAACACACTAAAAAAATTGTAATATTTAAGTCGTTCATGTCATTATTTAATGTTGTTAAAATGGGATCAAATAAGACAAAACATAAAATATTGATGCAAAAGATTTTAATAAAAAATGTAAAAACACTAAAGAAAGTAAGATGAGAGTTCCTTCTCCAACACTTAAAATCCACTCACAACCAACACCAACCGGCTACATCACTTTCGGTGACCACATGATCTTGCACTTGAAGTAAAAGAAATACTCAATTCCTAATCATTTTAACTCATTAATTTAATTTAATTAAAAATATATGACCTAAACGAAAGGCAAAAGGTGAGCAAAATAAGATCAAATTTGGCGAGAAATACAAATAAGTGGATAAATTTTATAATAACAATAAACTACTTTCAAAATATGAATGTAATATTTTTATTTTAAGAAAAAATAATTCAATTGTTTCAGTGAGAGTTTGTTCGGTTTACTTGGTTTATTCGACATGAGGATATATAAGTTCCTTAATTCGGTAATTTGTAATGTTTGCTTCAAATTTCCTCATAGACCAATAAGAAAATAATAACTAACAATAATAGTTGTAATCAGAATCATCCTCCTCACCAATAAACAATTATAATCATCACAAAAAGCTTCTTAAGAACCCTCCACCACTTCTCTTCTCTTCTGAACATTATAGCCAAACACATACACAAAAAAAAAAACAAAAAAAAACAGGAGAAATTGAAGACAGAAGCAAAGAAAATGAGCACAGCAAGATTCATTAAGTGTGTGACTGTCGGAGATGGAGCAGTAGGAAAGACTTGTATGCTCATTTCATATACTAGCAATACTTTTCCTACGGTAACTGTTAATTTCTTAACAATTTTTTTAATCTTTATCAAAATTGATGTTTTAAGAGTTTTTAGTCTCTTGAAGACTCATTTCAACAAAGCCTAGTTTAGTAATAAGAGCTTAGTTTCGTCTTTTGCGTTTATATTTCCATTTCTTAGTGTTTAATCTTATATTTTTCATTTTTTCTGAGAATAGTTAACGTAAACGTGAAATGCGAATATTTCTCGTTTAATACTATTGGACCTATATATTCTAAATCTGAATTCAAGCTACTGTATTTTGCTATCTGTTTACTTAAGAAACATTGTTTTTTTTTTTTTTTGTGCACCTAATTCTTGATTAAATTAGAAAGTTACAAGACGAGAGAGCATATTTGGACATGACCAAATAGCGAGCTTGAAAATTAAAGTCCATGAACAGACAATAATTAAACATAGGGACACAAGTTTGAAAAAACTTGATAGGAGACCAGGAGAAGTGTCGAAGCTAACTATCACAAGCACACCCATGAAAGAAATCGCAAACAACACATAAACATCAACTGGAAATGATTACTTTTTTGAGATATAAATGATTTAACTATCTAATTTACAGGATTATGTTCCAACAGTTTTCGACAATTTCAGCGCAAATGTGGTGGTCGATGGGAGTACCGTGAACCTCGGCCTGTGGGATACTGCCGGTACGTATTTACTTGATAATACTAAAACTGATTATTGATAAATATAAGTATTAGTTTTGATAATTATAATTAATGTGGAATTATCAGGGCAGGAAGATTATAATAGACTTAGGCCTTTGAGTTACAGAGGAGCAGATGTGTTTTTATTGGCATTTTCCCTTATTAGCAAGGCCAGTTATGAGAATATTCACAAAAAGGTAGCTTTAAAATCTATTCTTCTTTTTCTATTTTTGTAAGAAAATTTGATTACGGTAAAGCATTTGTAGAATAGTTACTGTCGAGATTGATTAATTAATCTGTTGATTAATAGTGGCTTCCGGAGCTGAAGCATTATGCGCCTAGCATCCCCATTGTGCTCGTCGGAACAAAATTAGGTAACAAAAAGCTTTCCCTTATTAGTTCTTAAAGAATTTTAATCAACATTTAGTCAAATTCGATATGGTCTTGATTAATGATCCGCAGATGATATAATATGCTATTATTTTTAAATAATATTTTCTCCTTTTCATAAAAAGTGTTGTTACGGAGTTAATTTTTTGTTTCAAAAATAATGTCGTTATAAATTTTCAATGTTATTTTTGTAACTAAATTTCCAAATTTACCTCTTTTTCAATGCAAAAAAATTGTATTGGTCATTTGTATACATGTGAAAAGAAATCAACATTTTAAAATTCGATAGTGTATAAACATTTATATTCATCCAATAGCAGAAAAATGTTCAAATGCAGCAAATATACCCCTCTTGGGTCGTCAATAAGGTTTGGAGTAATGGCCCATTTAGGCTTTATCATTTAACCATTTATATATTTTGTTTATAATATCTTTTGTTTTTGATAAATGATTTTTATTTAGAGTATCTTTGTTTTTGGAAAAATAATGTTACACAAAAATGAATTCAGATTTGAGGGATGACAAGCAGTTCTTGAAGGATCATCCTGGAGCAGTATCTATAACAACTGCTCAGGTACCATTAATAAATAATTTAATTTAATAATCTTTTTTTTGCTAAAGTAAATAATCTTAATAATTTAAATCTATATATAAGAAAATAATCATAAACTGTGATTGTGAAAGTGTGAACGAATTTGAGTAACAGGGAGAAGAATTAAGGAAGATGATTGGAGCCGTAAGGTACTTAGAGTGCAGCTCCAAAACCCAACAGGTATTTAAATTTTATACATGTAAATTTAATTACTTAATATACATAGATTGAAATAATACAATAAAATTTAGTAAACTGATTTATTATTTTTTTCAAATTTTATAGAATGTGAAGGCAGTGTTTGATACAGCGATAAGGGTAGCTTTAAGGCCACCAAAGGCAAAGAAGAAGATAAAACCATTGAAGACTAAGAGATCAAGATTATGCTTTTTCCTCTAATATTTGAACAAATTTAAATAAATAAAAAACATTTATATATATATATATATATATACATGTATTTCGATATTTTTTTGTTTTGTTTTATGTTGTACTTGAAATAGTGGACTTTTCTTAGTCATCAAAATTTTTCCACCATACATATAATTGTTAAATCTCAAACTACAAGATATGAAACAAAGTATATTAAGGCCGAGATTTAGGTTATCCTCCAGATAGAACTCAGTACCAAAAAGCCTAAGAAATCACCTTATTGCATTAGTTTCTATTCTGTTACCAAAAAAAGGAGAGATAATTCTTGAAAGTGAAGAGAATAAGAAACTATATTTGAGGTTAAAAGCCTTAACTTTAGGGCTTAGTCCAAGTAGAAATAGCATGAAGCGGGTCTTCCTTATGCTTTCTGTCACCGGTATCTTTTATTTCCGCCACTTACCTGCATTTGGGACATAACCGAAAATTTTAACTCGATGCAAAATTTCACTTAAATAATACAATACATTCTCTTTGTTTCTTCAAACAATCATGACGCCTTTATATTACATTATCTCCCTAAAATCTTCTATATAGCTTCAAGTGAATCTCAGCCCAGGATAAAAGCCTAAAGCTATGCTTTCGTACAATATCTATATAAAAAAGAGTAACTTGATAAACTTATTATTAGTAGCTTAAAGAAAATCAAATCATCTAAAGTTGATTGTAACAGTGATCAACGAGAGATATTAACAAAGAAATAATCTGATATAAAGAGTAAAAATCTCCCTAAAATATAACAAAAGAATCACAAAAACCCTAAGGTTCAAATAATTAAGAAGATGTAAGTAATTTAAGACGGACTGCTTAGCCCGTACTTCTAGACTCTTATTTTTTGATGTAACTTTTGTAAACTATTCTCCTCCTAATTGGGCAACCAATCATATAGTTATTTTTTAATGAATGTGTGGTTGACAAAAAAAAAAAAAAGATATAAGTAACTTACGAACATGTTAGGTTTGAAATTCTTCATGATTTGCAAGTTTTTTTGCTCAACCATAAGCGTTTCGAGTTTCGAGTTCCTAAGATTAAGATAATGTTGTTTATGAACAACCAAAGGATCTGTTCTGTTCCGTGTGTTTTTTTTCTTCTGTTTGGTCTGGTTAACAGTTTAGCTTAACTTTCTCATGTCTAAAATATATCATGAAATTTTGGACGATTTTCGAATATGTACATGAAAAAATATGAAATATCAAAACCGGTGCCGGCAAAGAAAATGTTATATAAATATACAATTCTGTTTATTTAATTTAGTCCTACTTGGCCTTGGAGGACTCGAGAAAAATACAAACCTTTTTTATCCAACGTGAAAAAACAATTAAATAATTTGTTTTCATTTAGATAATTCTTAAAGTTGTATACATTATTTAGGAAATATAATGGTAAACCTAATTTTCTAAACCAGATAGAAGCAAATTTATGAATATATAAACCAATAAAGAAAAGTTAATCTCAGAGATTTCTAGAAAGAAAAAAACGGTTCATAAATGTATAATTCAATTTTTCTTCTTTTGATTTTTTTTTCCAAAAAAAAACTGAGAAAAATTCCAGCGGGAGCGGGACTCGGCGGGAGGCCCAAAGGTGTGATGGTGCTTGCCGGCGGGAGGCCCAAAGGTGTGATGGTGCTTGCCGGCGGGAGGCCGAAAGGTGTGATGGTGCTTGCCCGCGGGAGGCCGAAAGGTGTGATGGTGCTTGCCGGCGGGAGGCCAAGAGGTGTGATGGAGCTTGCCGGTGTGATGGAGCTTGCCGGCGGGATGGAGCTTGCTGGATGGATGCAGCGAGCCGGCGGGATGGAGCTCGCCGGCAGGGTGGAGCGAACCGGCAGGGTGGAGCTCGCCGGCTGGGTGGAGCTCGCCGGCTGGGTGGAGCTCGCCGGCTGGGTGGAGCTCGCCGGCTGGGTGGAGCGAACCGGCAGGGTGGAGCGAACCGGCTGGGTGGAGCTCGCCGGCAGGGTGGAGCGAACCGGCTGGGTGGAGCTCGCCGGCAGGGTGGAGCGAACCGGCTGGGTGGAGCGAACCGGCAGGGTGGAGCGAGCCGGTGAGGTGGGAACCAGCAGGAAGCGAGCTGGTGGAGTGGCAAGAACCGGAGGAATGTTTAGTGATAAGAAAACCCATTGCAGCGATGGAGGAGTGAAACGTTTGCTTTGAATTTGTAGTTTTAAAGGCAAATAGATCACAAAACGTGAGACTTGTAAAGAAGAGAAGTGCTCCTAATTCTATTATATAGGAAAAGTAAAAATAATATACCTAATTTAAATAGGAGAAGGTAAATTAATCTAATTTTATTTTTGTTGCTATAGTTAATTTTATAAACAATTGTACAATCAAATCTTTGTGAATATACACGCGGCTTTCTTTGTTTTTAATCTTACTCACCTTTTTTCGTTGGTAGAGGTTAACAAACTAAATATTAGGTTAAATGCATGACATACGTGAGCGGATATCTTCAATTCTTTTTGGTAATATAATTAATATCGAAATATATTTAGGTGATAATGATAGATTAAGAATTGACGAATTATAATTTTCTCATTTAAAATGCAAGTTTGTAAATAAGATATTTGTGAATATAAATCAATTATAGGAAAAGAAAGACCCTGCACAAACTAATCTTATATCGCTGTCATCACAAATTCACAATTTTTTAGAAGATCAAAAAAAAAAAACAGCAATAAGTAAGTGTAAACGGTATGATTGAACTAACTGGATCAAAGGAAAGGAGACTTCTGGCTAAAAAGACAAGCAAATCATTCATTGCTCTAGTAGTTTTACTTAATCTCGTTTAACCAGAATATGCTTTCGTAAATCACCTAAGCCCTTGTCATTTAACTGTCATGTAGTCAGATAGAAGAAATGGAGCTGAAGTTTGTGGTCTTATTATTCTTGGCCTAATTGGCCTTCGCTCTATCATGTAAGATTTCAAGAACTTTGATCATGTTGACTCTTATATTGAAAACGTCGAAACAATTGATTTAGGTTTTTGTGCTTTGTTTGTGTATGGGAAATGTGTGAAGATGTTTGTGTCCAGAGACATATCCTGAGAACAACATGCAGTTCCTCAAATCCCATGGAATTAGTCGTTTCCAGTTTGGCATTGAAGGCTCCAAGTCCAAGGTGTGTGTCCTTGTATTTTATATGCACTCACTGTTCATAAATGTCCAATTCTAATTACTTGTCCTAAACTTTGCGACTTCAATTTGTAGTCAAAACCTTAATTCATAATGCGAATCGAAGTCTCACAATTGAAAGTTCATATATTTTGGAAATCTTGAATTCGCAGTGTCTTCCCGGATTAGAGAACGAGGTTTGGTTTGCACATTTGGAGTTCTAAGCATCCGAAAGAGGATTCCTACACAAACGGAAATTCAAAAACTTCGGTATTAATCTAAATACTATTTGGCGTTCTAATCTAATCCGAAAGAGGACAGGAGAATTTCATAATTAAGAGTAAAACCACTAGCTTATCAGAAAACCTCCAATGAATCCTGTTAACTTGATGGTGAAACGGGTTTTTAGATTACCAAAAGAAACTCGAGCAAAAAAGGTTGAGTGTGTTTAGAGTTTGGACCCGGACGACAACCAAATCTTTTTAGGTTTATGGAATTAACACAAGTTAAGGTTCCACACATAATTAGAAGCTTTAACTTGGACAGTAAAGTGCAAAGTACTTGTAAAAGATTTAAAAAATGCTCAAAAATATTTTCACATAACAAAAGGTCAAACAATTTTTTTCCCCCTAAAACTCTAATTTATGTTGAGCCGGGGCTACATAAGATATCACGTTACAAATTACAATCGCTAGTTTATCCACAATATAGAAATATATATATATATAGGAATATAGGATCTAGCTCGTCGTTAACATTTTTGTTGTAGTCGTAAAATTTATTAAAAGACTGCTATGTATGATAGTATCAAGAAAACAAAATGTATGTGTCCAATCTGATAATCATGAAAGCGGCTAGGATTGGCGGAAAAAGATGAAGCGTGTGGCAATGGTAAAAGTGACAAAATTAGAAAGCGTAAGTCAAAAAGAAAAAATATATTTGTCTCCCTATGCAATTATTTTACTACTACTCATTGCATATAAACATGAACCATTTACATATATTTTTGTAACTAAAACTCACTGATTTTTAAATCTAACATGAAGATTTTAATTAGTGTTTATCGTTTCAAAATTACAAAGCTTACTCTTCTACCTTGAGCTGAAATCGTAGTTAAATCTAGTGGTAAATCACTACACGAAATTTTATACAAAGTATGATCGAATAAAAAATGATTTTGTTTAGATTTGTAGATTTAGTTGAACCGTTTTTCTTTTATCTTTGGTTCAAATCCTTTGAGAGAAATCCAGTTACCCGAAAACATTAATGTCATTACCTCTTTTCTGTATTCGAACTCATGAAACCAAATGTGTGTTTACTATTTTTTCGCTGCAATGTTGTTGTAAATGCTCGTAGAGCTCTAAAAATTGTCTTTGTAACAAAATTTTATCAAACAAGAAAGATGCTTGGTGGAAAAAAAAAATTAGAAAACAAAATCTACTAACCAATAGAAATCCTTTAGTGTGAAATAAAAAAACTTGTGAACATTTAAATAATAAATAAACAAAGTTGTATGAACTTAAGTTTTGAGAAGAAAAGAAAAAAATGTGTGTAACGGATTCTTTGATGTGGGTTTCATGCTCTTATACGTCGTATTTTTCATGTTTAGGGTTGTTTTGAAATTTTGTGTAACGGAATTTATGGTTAGTGTTTTTTATTTATAAAAAATACAGATAAAATATTTATGATAATATCAAAGTTATGTGAAAAAAAAAGGAGAGAAAAGGAAGATCGTAGATGAAAATCAAAGGTAAATTTAGAAACGGCAGAAAAATCACTTTGATTCAAAGTCTTCCGTAGTTTGTGAAGATTTGTATTTTTCCTCATAGTCAAATTTGATTAGGAGGCTGAAAGTGTGCCGTATTTGTAATGGGACAAGTCACCACTTTTGCGCCAGTTACATTGTTCTTTTTTTTCTGTCTATTTTCCACATATTGACATTCTTTAAGAAAACGGTTTCAAATTAACATTGTTAATTATTTGAGAATTTTCCATCTAATTATATTGATAAAGCATAACTAAAACTAAAAGCAATCCATTACTATCAGTTTCATTTAATTTATTTCTGCTTAAGATTTCTCTTATTATTGACTAAATATTTAATGAGTAAATATGACCCCTCGAGTCAATCCAAATCCCCATCTTAATTACTTAATTTGTACAACCGATATTATGAAAATGAGAGAATTCATTTAAGAGTAGATATATAAATCGTATTGTATTAAGAAAAAAAAACTTTATAATTGGTTAAAATTTCATCACTTCAGATGCATTTCCAGATAATTAGTTTAAGAGTAGGAATTCAATTAATCCAAATTAAATAGACACAAAACAAATCTAATGAACGTACACAAAAAAAAAAAGTTCAATTGATAAAATAAAAAATTGTGTCTCTTAAAAACAATATGCAATTTCCCTTTCTTTATTTTATTTTTCTCTCTCTAATTTTACGTTTTATAATTTCTATTAGTTATTAAATGAAGTAAAACGAAAAACCTAAGGGTAGGTAAAGAGGCTAATATATAACGTGAGAGTAGATTTGCTATTCTCTCATTAGTCATTACCCTATCAACCCTAAGTAATCTCTCTCGATCATCATCATCATCATCAATTCATCATCATGTCCTCAAACAAAAATTGGCCAAGCATGTTCAAATCCAAACCTTGCAACAATAATCATCATCATCAACATGAAATCGATACACCATCTTACATGCACTACTCTAATTGCAACCTATCATCTTCCTTTTCCTCAGGTACTCACAAAAATTTACATTATCTCCTTCAATTTTTTTCTGTTAATTTTATAAAAAAGTATATTGTTAATTTTACTTGATCATAGAAACAAGCTATATGAATGATGTTATGTATATGCATGCATGATTATATAAACCGTTCTATGAATCAGATCGGGTACCAGATCCTAAACCGAGATGGAACCCTAAACCGGAGCAGATTCGGATACTCGAATCAATCTTCAATTCCGGTACTGTTAACCCACCTAGGGAGGAGATTCAAAGAATCCGGATCCGGCTTCAAGAGTACGGACAAATCGGTGATGCTAATGTGTTTTACTGGTTTCAAAACCGGAAATCTCGAGCAAAACACAAGCTTCGTGTTCATCACAAAAACCCTAAAATGTCAAAGAAGGACAAGATGGTTATTTCTAGTAATGATGCTGATCATTGTTTTGGTTTTGTTAACCAAGAAACCGGAATATTTCCGGTTCAAAACAATGAATTGGTGGTAACCGAACCGGCCGGTTTTCTATTCCCGGTTCATAATGATCCGAGCGCTGCTCAAACAGGGTTTGGTTTTAGTGATTTTGTTGTACCGGTGGTAACCGAAGAAGGGATGGCTTTCTCTACCGTTAATAACGGCGTTAATTTGGAGACCGATGAAAGTTTTGATCATATTCCGGCGATCAATTTATACGGAGGAGATGGAAATGGCGGTGGAAATTGTTTTTCTCCTTTGACTGCTCCTTTGACTGTTCCATTAGCCATCAATCAATCTCAAGGTGAATTAATCATTTCGAAATAGTAAATATTGTTCATATATTTTTCTTTTCGAAATAGTTTTATTTCCTTCATTTGCTCAACATACAAAAATATATATATTATAAATAATGCATGTATATATAATTAGTGTACCAAATTTAGTATATATCATATAGTTCTTACCATACGTATGCATGTGTTATCACATGTCACATATACATAGAAATGTACATTCATTATTCATATATTAGTTTGTATATATATATTGGTCATATAGATAATATTAGATAGGTCATAATCGTATAATATGGTAAATAAATTATTCAACCATCCTATATTTTGGAACGAGTAACGCATGCATACGTGTTTTGGGGAAAAGACGTTTTGGTCTTTAGATTTGACCGTTTACTGTATATTTTCTTGGGGTAAATTAGTATTATTTCATTTCTTTGACTAACATTAATTACCAAAACATGTTCCATTGGTCACAAGAAGAACGAGACATAGTATTATCCGGTGATGAAGATGTCGAGAATAGTGTTTCTCCGGTGAGAATGACGGTGTTTATTAACGACATGCCTTTCGAGGTAGTACCCGGATTATTCAACGTTAAAGCAGCTTTTGGAAACGATGCTGTTTTGATCAACTCGTTTGGGCAACCTATTCATACAGATGAATTTGGTGTTACTTATCAACCTCTCCAAAACGGCGCAATCTATTATCTTGTGAGTTTTTTTTTATCTTTTTGATATAAAGTTAAATGGTCATAAGATTTTTGTTTTTCTTGTAGGAATTGCTCAAATTTTTGTGTTTGGTTTTGCAGATTTAGAAGATATTGAAGATTGAGAGTTATGGTGCTATGGATGAATATTAATATAATAAAAGATTACTGCGATTTATTTAGTTATTTATTATATAAATTTCTCATTTGTTATCTTTAAAATTTTGAACAATTTAAAGGATCTTTTCATTTTCGAGACTTTGAAAAATAAAGAATGGAATTAAGATATAGCTTCATTAAAGTTTGTTCCCAATGTACCAAATTTATGTTTACTTGTGCATTTCTATTATTTTTGAAAAATATATATCTTATCTAATATTATGTCATTGAAAAAAATGTTAGTTATCAAAACCTTCTAGATCTTTTAAAGAAGAAACAATTGCTGAAAGATAGTTATGATAAAATAGTACTTCCTTTGTTCTAAAATATAAATTGTAGCCATCAGCCATGAACCAAATTTAGGAAGAACTAAACTTCTTTGTTTAGAGTAGTTCAAATGGCTTGGAAAAATGTTGTTGACGACAACAACAACAAAAAAGGACTTGAAAAAATATTCAATTAGTTGATGTTGATCCATCCTCCCACGCACTGCTCTAGTTTCCTCGGTTTTTTGCTCGCCTGCGTAAGGTCATTGTTCTAGTGTTGGGTCTTTGGGTTTTTTTAGAATTTCTGAAATATTTTTCGGGAAAATTCTCAAAAAAAGCCCAAATTAATTTTTATTTGGACATTTAATACCCAATTCTTTTTTATTGGAATAAAAATACATCATCTAATTATTTATGGTCTTAAAATACCTCGTATATAAACTATTGGTGGAATCTTACCCGCAAGTTAACAGCCGTTAACGGGCGTAACAGAATTATTTAACGGTGTTAAATTTTGATCTCATATATTTTAATCGATATATGCAATCAGTTTATATCGATCTCATATATTTTAATCGATAAATTTATTTTCATCATTTTAGGTCTTTTCTTAAAAAAAATAAAAATTCACCATTTTAGCTGAAAAAACATTTTCCAACGGAAGGATGTAATAATCAATCATCCACTGAAAAATAAATTGACAATTTCGACTTAGTACAACAATAAAATCATATTTAATTATTTATATCTAAAACCAAAAAAAAAAGTCAAAGGCATCGACACAACTTTTAATTGCCAATTCAATATAAACCACGAGCACTGCTTCAGTCATCAATATTCAAGAATGCTTCCAAATCCCAGAAAATATCAGAACATGAACAAGATCAAACGAAATCAAAATTATCAAATGTGGTTTCATTTTCAATTAGCGTTTCCAAATCTGAAATCAAATTGGATCCCACAAAATCTAAATCATTCACTCATAAACAAACACAAACAATTGGATTCGTGTTTTGATTTTTTGGAGGTGAAAGATACAAAACTGCTTCGTTTTGTAAATGACAGTTAAGAGAGAAAAAAACCCGATGTGTACCCATAATCTGATAGGGTAAACCCGTGTAAGACTCTATCGTTTTGGGTACCCGCCCGTTTTAAACCCATATTTTTTTAACTAAAACAGCAGGTTTTGGGCTCAGTTTTAAACATGAGCTTCGGGTACCCACCGGGTTTTTACCCATCTTTAACATCCCTAGCCTTACCAATTGAAACCCTACACAATCTTCTATCTTTCTCTTCTTCTTACGTTTTCCACTAGCCGCTTCACCGTTTTTTCTTCTAAGATCTTACTTCCCCGTTTTTTCTTCTCTGGTTCGACTATGTCTCTGGATCCAGCATATGCGGTATTGTTCATTTGGGATGTCGAGAACGCTCGTATCTGTTCTCGTAGGGTACCAGACATGATGAAAAATATTCTTATGTCTCTGAAAACGGTTGACGAGAGATATCATATAGTCAAAAAAGTTCTGGTAGGAAACCTGAATCTTGATTTCATCCAAAATAATATGGTGTATCTAAGGAGAGAATGATTCATTTTCATAGATGTACCGCATAGATTACGCATATGCGCTGTTGAAGACTGCGGTGTTGTGGTTCAACCTTCATGGAACAGAAGATTACCTTATGAAAGACCGTTTCATGTGGCTGACAGAATCATACTGGGTGTGATACTAGATGAAGCTCTTGAGAATCGTTTACCTCCCAATGTTCTATTGGCTTCTTCAGATTCTGATTTTACTGAACCATTGAGGAGGTTGAGAAGCCACCGGTATAAGGCTATGTTAGCTGCTGATGTGACGGCAAAAAAATTAATAAGTGGTGGTCTACTGCATATTCTCTGACGCATATGTCCCTTACGAAATTCTCCCGCTTATATTTTAGAGGATATTTTTGTCCTGAATTTGTTGTTGTACCAAATTCTCTCTCTTCTCTTGCAAATACCCAAATCTATTATCATGTTTCTTAATTATTTTTTTTTTAAATGATATGAAGCTAATTGACTCGTATACATAACAAAGCAGATGTTAAAGAAAAAATAACAAACCTCCACCCCTATTTATATAAAAAATTCATAATACAATTTTGTATAGCTATCAAGATTATAATCTTGAAATAGATATAGAGTTCCTTGATTTTTAGAATACTAGAAAACTATACTAGTTTTCGCCCCCTCGCTTATATTTTAGAGGATATTTTTGTCCTGAATTTGTTGTTGTACCAAATTATCTCTCTTTTCTTGCAAATACCCAAATCTATTATCATGTTTCTTAATTTTTTTTTTTTTAAATGATATGAAGCTAATTAATTCGTATACATAACAAAGCAGATGTTAAAGAAAAAATAACTAACCTCTACCCCTATTTAAATAAAAAATTCATAATACAATTTTGTATAGCTATCAAGATTATAATCTTGAAATAGATATAGAGTTCTTTGATTTTTAGAATACTAGAAAACTATACTAAACTAGATATAGAGTTCCTTGATTTCGCCCCCTCCCAAGAAAAAAAGAAAAAAGAAAACTATACTTGATAACTTTAGTTGCATGGTATAAATTTTTAATTAATGTGTTGACAAAAAAAGAAAAACCTATAGTTGATTCTGAACTCGAAGGACTATGCCAAGTCGTGGCTCACAGGTGACTGGAGAGTCAGGTTGCTGCGGCCTTATCATCGGCTTCTTCTTCTTCTCACATGCCTATGCAATCTGATTTTGAGAAGAAGCTGGTGGAGTTTTGCAAGAAAGTTAAGGAGATGGTCACAAGATCTATGATCGATTAATTTGTCGTTAATTCCATCAATTAATTTGTCGTTAATTTCACATACTTCGAACTCTACAATCGATTATATATATAGTTCAAAAACGGTAAAGTGATTATATATTTTGAACTACATCCAATCCTTGTTAAATTAAAAAGACTAGACTAGGGCATGCTTTATTTGGGTTCCTTTAAAATGAAACCTAAAAAGACGAGACAACTTAAAATGTATTGAAGATCGAGAGGTATCAACGATCCTGAGTAATAGCAGAGGTTTTATCTTTTATCAATCGAAAAAGAACAAAGTAAAAACAACACATCTTAATTGCATAGTAGGTAGGTCTTTTGAGTGTGATCACTTCTCATTTGCGCCCTTCGACTTTCTTAGCGTCTCTTGCTGCAATAAACCAAAACATTACACGAGCAGAAACATGAGTAAGAGTTTGTATTTGAAACCAAAACATCGCAAAGGTAAAGAAACGCTTCAGAGGTTTTTACCAGCTTTTTCCTCTTCTCGCTTCTTGGCAGCTTCTTCTCTCTGTTGGCGAATCAGAGCCAATCGATCTGTACACATACACACACAGAGGATAAGATAATCGACAAAGCCCGTTTGGAAACAGAAAGAGGCAAGTGAGAACAAGAGATTTATCGTTGTTTACCCAAGTCCTTTCTTGCTTGTTCGGTTTTGCCTTGCTCTTGCAACCTCATGTATCGCTCATGAGCTCGCTGCTTCTCTAGCTCCTCTCTGCAGATTTACGAGAAAGACAAAGATTAAGAGGTTCCTTAACAAGAACAGTTGAATGATAAGAGAGCTTAAGAGTGTTTGGTAGTAGCAACAGACCTTTCCCGCCTTGAGAGTTCAGTGGTTTTACTAGCCTAACAAATGGGAATAACAGAAAGAAAATTCAAAGTTATTAAAATAATCATCTATACTTCAGATATACAGAAACTGACTACTAATTAAACTTACATCGAGGTCTCTTGCTTTCAAGGTCTTTGCTTTTACTCTGTTAGGATTATCAACTTCGATAACAGCTTCAGCTCCTTTCTTCTTCACCTGATATTATAAACAAAGTAAAGATGAATTCTCCCACCAATGATACTAGATGAGGCAACATAAAGAGAAGGGTTTTCACTCACATCAGCGTCATCTTCGGATTCTTCTTCAGATTCCTCCTCTGACTCCTCTTCGACATCTTCTTCGTACTCAGCTTCTTTCTGATAATATCATTAAAAGAACAATGATTCACCCCCACACACACATCAACAAAAGTATCAAAAATGTAAAACAAAACTACAAAAGGTACCTGTTTGAATGATCGAGGACGTGCAGCAGATGTACCAGCAACTACAAAACACACAGACAATAAGTTCAAAAAATCTAATATTCATCCACATAAATCTCAATTTTACTTCTTCAGAGAACCCAAAACTGGACCAGATTACACGAAACTGAATGCTTCTAATGCAAATCCTATGATCATAGACCATAAAAATCATCCTAGCCAGAGATTTCAAAATTTATCATAAAAGCAAAACTCGAAAACACAAAATCAAGCAAAGAAGATATAACAAGAAAATATTATCAAAGTTTATAACAACCAAATCAAACCTAAACTTATGGAATACTCAATGATCATATAACTCATATAAATCAACAGAACAACAAAAATCTGGACTTGCACAGCAGAACAACAAAAAAAAAAAATCGAATTTTTTTTACCAATCCTTATGTATATCAACTATTTCAATTCAATGGAAACGATTAAACAAGCTCACAATTCCAAAAGTGCTAAAATCAAGAAAAAACAATTAGGGCAAATAAGAAAATTCCAAAAAAATCAAGATTGATTTCAAATCGAACTCAAAAATCAAAACAACGAATCAAAATTACTTACGAATATCAGCAGCACTAGAGAATCGGCGTTGGCCGGTAGGTTTACCCTTGAACTTGCCTCTTCCCATCGTTTCAAAAAAAACCCAAACTTTTTCCGAAAGAGAGAACAAATCAAAAAAGAAAAACGAAACCAGAGAATTTGATTCTTGAACCCAGAAACGAATCGATTCGAAAACGAATAAAAAGATGAGCTTTTTGTGAAATTAGTGGAGGATCTTGTCCTCCTCTCTTCCGGTTACGAGTAAAGAGACGAAAACCCTAAAGCCACCTGTGAATTTGGGGATTCTTTGTTTCAGTGTGATTTTTATTTTTATTCCTCTGTATCGCGGTCTACTATAAAACCATCTCAACTTATACATCGAACGGTCACTAACTCGTTTTTCTGTAAATGTTCAAAACGACGACGTGTTGTAATAAGCGTTTTCTTTATCGTAAACCAACAAAATGGCGTCGTCGTATTAATACACACACAATGTATTTAAAATCGAGAGAGCGTCACGGTCCAAATTTGTTTAAAGGCCAAAGTTGTTTTGGGTTTCCACAATAACTTAGTGAAGGTTTAGGGTTCATTATCTTCATGGTATTGTATGCTAGAGATTCGAGAAACAAAATTATCATTTTTAACAAATATTGGTGGGGTTTAGTCATTTAGATGTGATTTAAAAACATATCTATATAGTAAAATAAAGAAAAGTTAGCATTTTTCTTATAACCACAAAAGTTTATTAAAAGTCCTTTTTACAGAGAAAATATTAAATTGAGTAATCTATAGAAAATTGATGATATCTAAATTCTACTACCATACAATATGATTTCTTAGTGAAACCTTTGATTTTCTTCCTATTTTACAATCTTTTTATTAACACGTGTATATTTTTCATTCAATTGTATTCATCATTATCATAATTATAATATACAAAGAACTTTGCTCATTAAGCTTTAATAATTAAAATAAAAATGCAATATAATTCCTAGGAAAGATTTTTCTCTTCATTTTACTTTATCTTCTTTTGACATGTGTTGATGTGTATATATTTTCTAGGGCTAATTAGCTTCTTTTTTTTTTTTTTTTGGCAAAGTGTTAATCAGCTAAATAACTTAAATAGTAGAGGAAATTAGAAAATTTACTTATAAGGGTTTTGACTTATTGAAAGGAAAAATTTGAAAATAATCCGCCTCCAATTCTCTAATTACATAATTAAAAACACTATTATAAAAATGTTATAGACCGTAATTTTAAAATAAACGAAATTATTCAATTCACAAATCAATAGTTTCATAAATTCAAAATAATAATTCAAAGTTGTATACCACTCAAGCCCATTATTCAAAATCTTTGGTTGACTAATACTTTTCGATCGGGCCTTAGAAAACAATAAATGGGCCTAAAATATTTCAAACACCATCGAAACACTGGATAGATCTCAACTTTAAAAAGCGTCGAAAAATATAAACAAACATCAATCTCTCGCCGTAAGGTTATATCTATCGCCACCGCAAAGACCACCGTCTCCTCCGCAATCTTCATAACCAAAACAACCCTAATACCTGGTAAGCTCGATTCTCTAATAAATTCACTCTCCTATGATGTCGATCTGTTTCTACTGAAGTTCAATCTCTTGCGAATCCGTTCTTTGTTCTGAGATTAGGGTTTCACGATTTGTGTTCTAGGGTTTCAAAATCCCTAATATCTGATAATCTGGTAATTGTGAAAGTATTGATCTTTGTTCCTTTGATTTGAGTTTAGCAATTATTGAGATTTCTTTGAAGTTGAATACTTTTTCTCAATCTTGTAATTGATCATTACAAAAGGATTGATTTTTATCTAAGTATAGTGAGGTTATTGATTTTTGTTGGTTTTGTGTCAAAGGTGCTTTTATGTAAGTAAAGTATTGATTTTTGTGTTTTGTGGCAAAGGAGCTTAAACAATGGGAAAGAGGAAATCAAGAGCAAAGCCTGCTCCTACGAAGCGAATGGATAAGCTTGACACAATCTTTAGTTGTCCTTTCTGCAATCACGGCTCGAGTGTCGAATGCATAATGTAAGATGATTCACAATATGTGAATGAAAACAATTGAAATCATTCACTGATAACTTTGTTTGTTTTTCCAGTGATATGAAGCATCTGATTGGTAAAGCAGCTTGTAGAATCTGTGAAGAAAGCTTTAGTACTACTATCACAGGTTTTTTTCCATCTTTCGAAATTGTTATAGAATCGGGGTTTGTCGTTTAAATATCTGATCATTCTTTTCTGTTCTGTTTCTTGTAGCTTTGACTGAAGCTATAGACATGTAAGTACACATCTATTTCAACATTATGCTTTCGCTTTTGTATTTCTCTAAATCTCTCTGGTTTGTTCAAAACGAATGCAGTTATAGCGAATGGATCGATGAGTGCGAGAGGGTTAATACCGCGGAAGATGATGTTGTGCAAGAAGAAGAAGAAGAGGAAGAAGTAGAAGAAGAAGAAGAGGAAGAAGAGGATGATGAAGATGACCGTGTCTCTGTCAAAAGGAAGTATAATTTCTGAGACGGGTCTTTTATCGAAAATCATGTAAGTCGTCTTAGAGTTATCTGCCTTATGTTGTAATATCTATCTGATGAAATTACAAGAACAATCTTTAGTGTTTTCTCAGTGTCTGATAGAGAAACATAAAAATAACAGTGTATGATGATGGATTTGTAAGTGGATTAAGGCTTTGCTTATTTGGTTCCAATTGGTACATTTATTACAACCAAATAAAAACTTAATGTCTTTCCTTACTACATTTGCTGATTTGATTCTTTCTGTTCTACATTTGCTGATTGCGTAACATCAGCTCTGTACTCATAAAATCTAATTACAACCAAGAAGAGGATGAAGTTAACCAAATTAAGTACCGCGAAGAACATGTAATATTTATCCAACCTAGACTCATTCAAGTTGTTTTGAATCCAACCTCTTCCCTGCTTCTTTGTTATCTGAGACACGGACGAAAGCAAAAAACTGCTCAGGAAGTTCCCGACTGCCATACTTGTGCTCGTATATGATGTCCCGAGGCTTTTCATACTCTCTGGTGCTTGATCGTAGAAGAACTCGAGCTTTGCTATTTCTATGAAAGCATCAGCCAACCCCATTAGCACATACTGTGGAAGCAATGTGAAAATGCTCAAGGGAATTGGTACAGTGGTCTGGTGGTTTAGCCCGTGTTCAGCAGCGACCTTGAGCCTATACCGTTCGGTTATGGACGCTATGATCATGATTAGGATGTGAAGGATCATACCAATTCCCATTCGCTGGAGCAATGTGATACCTCTTGGATTTCCGGTTAGTTTTCTCATGAGTTTAACAAATACACGGTCGTATATGACTATAGAGACGAGCATTGAGAGTGTTGTGAAGCCTAAGAGACTTGCGGGCGGGATGCTGAAGTTGTTTGTGAGACGACGGTCGAGGGTCGTTCCCTGTTTGATGAACAAAGTCATTATTTGAGCAAGCATCATGCTTGGGACGAATGTTACGAAGAGGACAGGTAACATTTTTAGCATCTGTTTTGTTTCTTCGACTTCTGTGATAGTACAGAGACTCCATTTATGGGTCGATCCGGTTTTGAGTGAAGCTCGATCTAAGAATCTGCAACACAGTTAAATCTTAGGTACATTGTGATATAAAACAAAAACACCAAGAATCAAAAAAAATTAAACAAACTGAACCAAAAAATCGAACGTTCACTCTAATAGGATTAATCATTTACCTAAGACTTAGAGTAGAATGGATCGGGAAAGCCCTTTTGCTTGCATATTCCATTGGCGAAAGCTCATAGAAGCACGTCGAATCACGGGGCATAGGCTCGTGGGCTTTGCGAAGTGAAGCCACAATGACTCTAGCCATCTTGGTGAATGGGCTTCCCGTTGGGAGTTTATGGCGGTATAACCGAGTTCCCAACAAGAATATGAAAATGGAAAAAGCAAGTCCCAAAGTTGAAAGCCCATAACCTATGGCCCAACCCACATTATCTTGAACATAGACAAGAACAGTTGTGGCAAAGAAAGTACCAAAGAAGATACTAAACATCCACCAATTGAAGAATGAATGTTTATGAATCTTCTCCTTTGGGTCGAATTCATCGAATTGATCAGCACCTATTGTAGAAATGTTCGGTTTCGTACCGCCTGTACCAACTGCTAATGTGTATAACGCTCCAAAGAATACCGCTAATTGTAAAACCGAAGCTTTTTCGCAGTTTTCAACATTAGCCGTCGAACATTTCGGTGGTTTAAGTCCCGGTAGAGATACTGATAACGTCAGTAATGCCATTCCCTGTAATGTTATGTCGTATATTTAACACAAAAACTCATTCTAAATTCTTTACTATTGATGTGGTTATAAGAATTTGTATGTAAGGTAAAGAAAGATCTTGACAAAAAGTATAAATACCAATAAATAGATAGCGGAAGAGATGACGAAAGTGATGTAGCGACCGAGATGTGCATCGGCAACATAAGCACCCAAGATTGGAGTGAGCCAGCTAGTCCCAACCCAATTGGTCACATTGTTCGACGACTTGACCGTGCCTTGGTGCAATTTGGTAGTCATGTAGATCACTAGGTTGCTTGATATCCCATAATAAGCCATTCTTTCAAACACTTCGTACACTATTCACATTAACATTCAAAATATCAATCAACTCTTGATCATATACACAAAAATAACTAAAACTAGAGAAATTTTTTTACTAAAGATGATAAATACCAACGACGAAGGAACAAGCTTTCCAACGGCCTGTTTGGGATCTTCGGACGCGATTTCCTCGAAGATCAACTGTTCCATCTTTTGTATAATCATCTCCTACTTCTTCTACTGTCATTTTCTCTCTTGTTCAATATAGTTTATACGGATCTTTGTTTGAAGAGAGAGTTGGTACTTTGGTCACATATAATATATGTATATATATAAATATATTATATAGTTAAATGAGCTGTCTTACCATTTAATCACCATTTTAAAAGTAAGAGTTGACATTGTTTATATTTAATTAATTACTATAATTGATTTAAGGTATAGTTTACATGTTGACATATGTATAGACAAAAACTACTGGTCAAATATACAATTTATTTTATCACTATCGTTATCATCACAGCTGTAATACCAAGATAAGCTCGCTTCATAGAAATGACACCTCTTCAACAATTTTTTGTAATATTTCATATGAATGGAATTTATAATTTACTTTTTTGAAAACCGAAACATGATAAAATGAAAGATATTTAAAAAACAATTAAGTGTGTTTACTCCTTTTTCAAGTAACTGAAAACATACAGTATATCGCGCACAAAATGAAACACTCTCCATCTAAAATGCCACTTTCATCACCAATTGTTTTTGTTTAATTATTTAAAAGTGTTAATATATTAATTCTTATTTTTTACTTGAGTTCAAAATTCAAAATGGGGTCTATTATACAATTTCTTATCTAAAACTCGTTTTATATAAGATGAAAAAAAAATATAGATAATATCAAATTTTATCCTTTTAAAACAATATATAGGTAAGAAAATCCTTCCAGCCTTAAGAAAGAAAAGAATCGTACCTAAATAAATGTAATTTTTAGTATTGAAAATATATATCGTCATACCAAAATGAGTTTTCTACATATTAATGCCACATCATGAAATGAAAATATTTGTTTCTATAATAACACATCATACTAAAATGAGAATTATATACAGTCAGATGATGGCAAGTGGCAGCAATGACACTTTCTTACTAAATTAATTATATTTATTTTTAGAATATTCTTCTTAAATTCTTAATTTTTTTTTGTAAAATTATCAAAATAAATGGAAAGAATATCACCAGTAAGCTGGAGCAAACATTTCTTAATTTGTTTTTTTTATTGGGCGACATGTGTTTTGTTGTTGTTCTTTGAAATGTGTAAGCCTGATTCTGTTTTCTTACTCATGTTTTTTTGTGTTGTTTTGATTTGTATTGTAAAAAGTCAAGAATGAAAGTTACTGAAATTAAAATGATGATATTAGAAAAAACTATATTATATATTCATTATTTGTCATTCAGTCTCTTTCATTTCCTCCTCTTTCACATCCACTGAATCAGTAACCTCAGCTCTATAAACATAAAACTTAACCACGACCAAGAACAAGACGAAGTTAACCAGATTGAGTACCGCAAAGAACAAGTAGTAATAATCCAACCTAGACTCGTTGAGATTGTTCAAAATCCATCCTCTTCCTCGTTTCTTTGTTATCTCAGATACCGTCGACAACAAGAAACTGCTCAAGAAATTCCCAATCGCTAAACTCGTTGTCGAATATGATGTCCCGAGGCTTTTCATGCTCTCAGGAGCTTGATCGTAGAAGAACTCGAGCTTTGCAACTTCTAAGAACGAATCAGCCATACCCATTAGGACGAATTGTGGAAGCAAAGCGAAGATGGTTAAAGGTAGTTTTACTCCGGTTTGGTGAATGAGACCATGATCAGCAGCGACTTTGAGTCTATACCTATTACGTACAAAAATACCAAATAAAGAAGTTTAAGGAAACTTGCAACACAAGAAAGTATTTGATATTTTTTGTCATTAAGAATACCTTTCAGTGACAGATGCGACGATCATGATGAGGATATGGAAGATAAGACCAATTCCCATTCGTTGAAGCAAAGTAATGCCTCTTGGATTTCCAGTGAATTTTCGGGTTATCTTGACGAAGACTCGATCGTATAAGACTATCGAAATGAGCATTGAGAGTGTGACGAAAGCGGAGAGACTCGCTGGTGGGATGCTGAAAGATCCGGTAACCTTTCGGTCTAGAGTGGTTCCTTGTTTAACAAACAATGTGTTGATTTGAGCAAGCATCATGCTTGGGACGAAAGTTATGAACAAGACAGGTAACATTCTCAGCATTTGTTTTGTTTCTTCAACTTCTGTGGTTGTACAAAGATTCCATTTATGAGTTGTTCCTGTTTTGAGTGAAGCTCTGTCTAAGAATCTACAACATAGTTACATGTTAGGTACTTTATGATATACTTAGGATATGCTAGGTACCTAAACTGAGATCAAACTAATATACACATTACCGTAAACTTGGAGTGGGTTGGATCGGAAAGGCGCCTTTCCGTTCATATTCAAGTGATGACAGTTCATGGAAGCTCGTGTTGTCATGTGCCATCGGTGCATTGGCTTTGCGAAATGAAGCCACAATGACGCGAGCCATCTTGGTGAAAGGACTTCCAGTGGGAAGTTTATGACGATAAAACGGAGTACCCAACAAGAAAATGGTAATGGAAATAGCTAGACCTAATGTTGGAAGACCATACCCCAAGGTCCAACCAACATTATCTTGAACATAGACAAGAACAGTGTTGGCAAAGAGAGTACCAAAGAAGATACTAAACATCCACCAGTTGAAGAATGATAGTTTTTGAGTCTTCTCCTTTGGGTCGAATACATCGAATTGATCAGCTCCTATGGTTGATATGTTCGGTTTCGTACCGCCTGTACCGATTGCTAAGGTGTATAACGCTCCAAAGAAAACCGCTAATTGTAAAACCGAAGCCTTTTTGCAATCTTCGACATTAGCCACGGAACATTCTGGTGGCTTAATTCCCGGTATAGTTACTGATAATGTTAACACCATCATCCCCTGTGCATATTTTGATAAAATGATGTTCATATGTGAAAATATTCTCATTTTTATTATTGAACTATTGTTTATGCAAGTTGTCATGAGTGTAATAAGAGTGGAGTAACATTATCAAAAGCATTAAATAGTTTAGTACCATTTGAAACTATTATTATAAAAGAAAACAATCGAATCTTAAACCGACTTTCACATATGTAATGGATAAGTCTTTCGAATATTTTCATTTATTTTATGTTTTGTTCCGATCCACAATTTTTCTCGTGTGTAGAAAAACTTTCTAAGATTTTCGATCGAGACAAAAGACTTAATGAGTAGTAATAATAATGATTTTTTTCAAAGTCAACTGTTGGTCAAAGTACATGTATAATTCCAAAAAAAATCCACATTTTTCTCGAAGAAAAGTATTGCAGCACGCTTTAATGTATAGGAACAAAAAAATTGGAGTGATGATATTGTTGACTTTAGAGTGGAATTTAGATCGGTCGTTGTCTTATCTCTTATCAGTCTCGTTGACTCGCTAATTTTTCTTCAGATCACTTATCTAAAACTTGTGTTGAATTATATCAAAGATCGAATTCTACAACCGCTAAAACTACTTATAATGTAAATCGCTTATGGCTAAACGTATAAAAACTTCCTTTTTAACCTTTTTAGGCATAATAAACATACGACTCTTGAAATTTTAACTGAGAATAGAAACTCTAATGGCTATGTCGTGCATGAGGCTTATTGATTATTTTGATGCTTATACCTTGTATTTATATGAACCTTTCATGTCGTTAGTTCTAATCACTAAATTATGACACATATACAATGTGAAGAGAGATTGTTACTTCGTTAAAAATATGCTCATACTATAGACAAAAAAAACGTAATCATGAATCATCACGTTTTTCGGCTCCCATGCTTAGATTCACGTTTTTGGGCATACTTTACCTAATTTTAGTTATATATGTCGTCACGAATTTTATATGTTATAACATACATATATATGTACAAATATAGTTTTGAATCTTTAACATTCTCCGACTAACTAGAAGCTTTAATCAAAAATATATATATATATATATATATATAGTAATGCAGTCGATAACGTGATATCATCAGAAAATGACATCACTGTCCTTGTATCGACCGATTTATAAATAGCAATACGTATAGTCGTATAGATAAATTAATTGTTTTGTATGGTGTACGTTTTTATGTTTATATCGATTTTTTAGGAATCAGAAATAAACGTACCGAAAAGTAGATAGCACAAGAGATGACGAAAGTGATGTAGCGACCAAGAAGAGCGTCTCCAACATAAGCACCCAAGATTGGAGTGAGCCAACTAGTCCCAACCCAATTGGTCACATTGTTCGACGACTCGACCGTTCCTTGGTGCAATTTGGTAGTCATGTATATCACTAGGTTGCTTGATATCCCATAATAAGCCATCCGTTCAAACACCTCGTACACTTATCATAAAATAACATTTTCATTAATTGATGGAAGAAAAATGACCAAAATAGTAAGAGTATATAATAAAACAGAACAAAAAAAATATGAACAAAAAATTTAAAATGTGGAAATATATATAATATTTTTCATATAAATTTCTGTACTATTTATTTATTTAATTCGGAAAAAAAATTTAAAAATAGAACAAAAATATTTATATATACATAAATATATGAAACAATGGATTATTTTTGAGTTAATATTGTTTTTAATCACTAGCGATCGGCCTAGTATTAAATCTTTACAGGCTTTTTAATTTTTATATGAAAATAAAATATTTATGACCTCAAATTTATATTTCTATTCTTAACTAGGATAAGATACGTCACAAACTTTTACTTTCTCTCGTAACCATTGAAAAGTTTCCAAGACTCATGGCAACTTTTAAGTTATACGATAATCTTAAAAACTTCGAAAAAAAAAACTGTTAATCATCAACGAATAACTACTGTGATTAATCATATTAATTGTAGAGTCAAACTCTATGATAAAGAATATAAAATATAAAGAAACCGAAATTAGTGAAAGAATAAATACCAACGACGAAAGAGCAAGCTTTCCAACGACCTCTAATGGATCTTCGAACAGGATTGCCTCGAAGATCAACTGTTCCATCTTTTGTATAATCGTCTCCTACCTCTTCTACTGTCATTTCCTCTCTACCTTCTTTCTTTCTATTTTTCTCTCTCTATTTGTTTGGTAGTTTCTGTATTTTTTTTTAATAGAGAGTCGGCACTTTTGTCTCATATATATACAAATTAAGTAGATGATGGGTCACATGAATAATGCGAATCTTTCAACGTAACACTTATAGTTACTGCCTGAAAGTGAAAGTTGTTAAATTATTCATTAATCGTCCAATAGAGTTTAGAAAATTATACTAACCCTACTGTACAAAAATAATGACATGACTAACATATGCAGAAATGTTGTACGAAGTATAAGTTTTCTAAGCTTAGGAAAAAAAAAATTCCCGTGGCTAGAAATAATTATTGTGCTAGCTTATGGTCATGATTTTTCTTTTCCTACACCTCGCTCAATTATTTGAAAATTCACATACAATTGAAAAATCTACGGAGTGATTGTTTTTGGGCTATATCATAATTTACATTTTGGAACCAAAACGCATGCCTCGTGGTCGTGGAGTCGTCGTTGTATAGAAAAAAACTAAAGATCAAGGACTCGAAATTTTAAAATAAGAAAATAAATGAAGATGATCTAATAAGAAATTAATGTGATCAAAACTATAAAACTAAAAGTTCCGCATGTTTCATAAAAACTTCCAAAGCAACAGCCATTCTATTTTAGACGTTTAAGCTTTTTTAATTTGAACTTTCGCAATAAACCACCAAATAACTACTTAGTAATAATATTTTTTAAAAAAAATTAAGAGGAAAAAGACAACTTTTCTAATAGTTAAAAGATTCATTATAGAATGATGGACTAAATTTGAGTCTTCTGATTGATATTTTGAATGGCAATAATATTCAAATTTGTTTTTCAGGTTTTGGAGATTGGTACGAGTTTTGGCTTGAGATTTTCGATTATCAGTACATATACTTTAACTTTTTGGTATAGATAGACAATAATCTCATGAAATCTTTAGGTATTGTTCTAAAAGAAACAAATAAGTGTCATTACTTAATTTTGTCATAAACTAGAATTTAACCCGCGGTATACCGCGGGGCTATATTTTTTTTAAAAATGTAATGTTATTTTTTAAAAGATTAACTACAGATATATCATATTAATTTGTATTTTTAAATGTAGATATCTATCTATCAATTTTTGAAGTATAGATACGAAAACATACATTTTTTTTTAAGTAACGATGTATGGTAGATTTTAAAATTTTGAATATTTTACTCTGCAGTATACCGTGGGTCGCTTTTTTGATAACTTAAAATTTTAAATTTAAGTTGGATTTGTTTTGTTAATATTGTTTCTTTTGTTTTGTGTTTAAGATTGTATAATTATACTTTGATTGTTAATTTTAGGATTTCATTCGTGATATACCGTTATTTATTAATATCGACCCAAACCCGTCATCCCATATAAACCCGTCTATATTATCTCGTTAGCTAAATTATTAGTATTATAAAATCCAAAAAAATAAATTATTATTGTTATAAAATCTAATAATTTTAGGATCTCACCCGTAGTATACCGTTCTTTAAACGATTTTAAATTTATACTACTAATATATATTTCAAATTTATCATATAAAGTATATGATTTCAAGTTTTTGTGTTTTTTTTTTATTTAAATAAAGCAACGGCTTAAATGATGATAGATATAGTTCTTTTTCATGTATGTGTATTTGATTTTTCTATGTGAATATTTTGATTATTATAAATTAGTATTTTTATTGCTATGCAAAATGTTATTATAAATATTTGCTATAAATTGTTTTGAAGATATGTGTTAAGATTGTGTAGAGATTTTTAGAAACAAATTAGGCAAGATATTGTTTGGTTAATATCTTTTATTTAAATTTTGTAAAAGTTATAATAAATGCCAATGACATTCTTTGTAAATACTGCCCAACCCCAGGATTTATTTGCTAAAAGTGTTCCAAAAATGTATATATAGATTTCCATTACTTTTGGTTGGTGAATTAAGTAAAATATCACAAGTGATATTAAACTCGTTATAAAATTCTCCACTTGTAAATTAATTCGGTTTCAGTTTTGAAGTTTTCACTTGTAAAATTGAAGTAACTTAGTTAGTTTATCTTAAATATATTTTTGAAACTTAATTAGCCATGTTGACATTTTTATGCTATATCTTTGGACGTAACGTGCGTACAGATTATTCCAAAACATTGCTTGAGAAGCAATTCTATTTATTTATTAGTTTTATTAATTTATAACAAGTTACATGACAAATGAGTTTGAATATTTTTAATAGTACTGCATCTTCTCACAAATTTGCCTGCCTGTAATTTGTTTTCTTTTATATATTACGATTTTTTTTGTTTATTTAACTACTTTGTGTCATTGTCGTTGTTGGATATACAATATAAGGCAAAGAGATATTTTCACACTATCATATTTGACGTGAACAAAGAGATCTATTACGAATCTTTGACTTCGATGAAAGCTCATCTCTTGGATAATTTTCTTCCTTTATGTCCAATAATCTCTAATGAAAATAGTTTTATTTATGCTCCAAAATAAAATCTTTATGCAATTGTATGTTTTAAAGATTCTGATTATTGGACACAGAATCTTTTGTTTATGCAAGCTCATCTCTTGGACCCATTCCATTGTGTATGTTTTATCCGTTTTCTATCAAAGGAGATCAAGAAAAAGAAAAACTATTCCCCAAACCAAAATACTTTTCTAAACGGGCGTAAGATTTTGCTAAATATGCACTAGTTAGTCTTTGGTTGGCGGGTTGGTTGACGGTTTATTAAAGGAAAAACAAAAAAAGACTCCCAAAGTAATATATGGTGTAAGATCGGCATCGATAATGAACTGTATTGGATTAAAGGTTTTAGAAGATTTGATATTTTTCTTTTTACCGTATGCTTGTAAATCCGCAATCTATTATGACGAGGAAACCAAACGTTACGTAGTTGTGAAAGTATTAAAAACATCATAGTATTGATACCATCTTGGTTCTCCAACCATTATTAAAGTACTTTAAGTAGTTATTTTCTTTCTTTTCACCACAAAAACGCTATTTCTAGTTCTTCAGTTTGATTAGTTCAAATCGATTCATCATCTCTGGTCCATTGTAGATAGAACCATCGAGTTTAGTAGATATGATTGAATATTGATGACACGAAATTTATATATATGTCAATTTTTAGCAGTAAAATATCATAGTAAAAGAAACATTTTGTTTTGCTAGCTAATTCTTTCCGCTCATATGTTTGCTGACTCTTCTAACGCTACATGTTTTATCACTAATTGCGGTAAGGGGTTACTAATCAACCCCAATATTTACTTTTTGTTTCTTTTCCTATATAGTTTTTTGTGATTATTCTCATTCTATTTGGTTAAACGGGAAATTAGAAGAAAATCTGATTTTATATATGTATAAAGTTAATTTGATTAAAAAAAAAAAAGTTAATTTGATTAAGGAAAAAAAAACAGATTTATTAGAAACTGACATAGGGTTCTAAAATGGTACGGCTACTTCCAAAAACTGAATATAAGAGCGTCTTTGCCTGGTGATCATATAACCAGCTTTCGAACCTTAAATCAGTGGAAGAAAGAAAAACCTTAAACCAATTGGACCAATTTAGGGGTTTTAGCTTCAAATACAATTTGGGCCGGACCCAACCATGCACAATGAATCATGGAGTTTCGAGTGTTGGTTGATTGCATTGGTTATCCCAATTTAGATTAATGATTGTTCTTTAATGTTTTGAATAAGCCAAGCCCGTTTCTAGTGGCCTCGTTGTCTTGGTCCAGATCCAAATCTCTACACACTTCACTCTTTTGGTCACAATCTCATAATTGGCAACTTTTATAAGTTTTTTTTTGCTTCTACAATGTTTCTTTGTGGCATACGCAACGTTCCACTACTGAAGAACATCCTATTTCATGCAAATTTTTTAATAAGTGTTAGCGTGTATATTTAATTCTCATTACTATTTAGTATTTTCTATTCAAAACAGTTACATCCAAAGTCATATCTAATTATATATTAATAATTTAATATTAGTGAAATTAAAATAATAAGTCGATTCAGATTAAATGAAGCAAAGTGGATATTCCATACGTCCAAGATTCCTCTAAATCTTTATATCCATCTCAGTTCCTTACTCTTTATTTTATACGCAAAAGTAAAAACGTATCCATATATATAAACATTTATGTGTGTGTAAGAATATATATAATAAATCAAGACAGACATTGTAGCACAGAAGTAGAGAAAGAAAGGAAGCTAGAAGATGGAGATATTTGTGAAGAAAGAGTACTTAGATTTGGTTCTTGTCCCATTTGGATTAATCATAGTTTTATCTTACCATCTATTTCTTCTCTATAGAATCCTTTATTTTCCTTACCATACCATTATCGGTTTCATGAACATCGATAAATCCATTTGGGTCGACCGTATCATGCAGGCAAGTGATCTCTTTTTACTACAATCTTTTTGAAATTATCGATATCGATTTCTAGATATAATGTTTTAAAATGATGATTTGGTAATGCCAACATTTTTCTTATTATTATTGTTACTCTTCTGCTATATGGATTTAGATATAACGGTTAGCTTAAATGATTACAGGCAAGAAAAGACGAATTGGGTGGTGCTTTAACTGTTCTTTCGAGCAGCATATCAGCTTCAACATTTATGGCATCCATTGCTTTAACATTGAGTTCACTTATCGGCGCGTGGATCGGAAGCTCACCGGTTAGTATGACGGTTTTTACCGGACATTTTGTCTATGGAGACACGAGTTCAATCACAATGGTCATCAAATACACCTCTCTTCTCATATGTTTCCTAGTTGCATTCTGTTGCTTTATTCAATCCACGAGATGTTTTCTACATGCGAACTATCTTATTACCACTCCCGGGGAAGATATTCCTCCGGACATGGTGAAGAGATTTGTCTTGAGAGGCGGTAACTATTGGTCTGTGGGTCTTAGGGCTCTTTACTTGGCTCTTGATCTATTGTTGTGGCTTTTCGGACCGGTTCCGATGTTTATTAACTCGGTTTTGATGGTTATTTGTTTGTATTATCTCGACTCGAACTCGGTGGCTCAGCCTCTTTATCACCGGACTTTCGAGGCGGAGCAAGTTGTCAAGAAGATGAGAGGAGTTTTGCCTGAACAGTTGACTTTTAGATGTAGTTGAAAAGAAAATTATTTGATTATTATTAATCAATTTGCCAACTTGAGATTTGAATATTCACACTTAATCTATTGAATGATTCGTAAGTAATAAATCAATTATTGCATGAGATTTGAGAAAGCCGTACGGAGCATGTTCCGGGAGCGTCTTGTCTTTTTTTTGGTAATTTATTCACACGATAGAGCATTAATGGAAACAAAAAGAGAAGAAAAAAAAAAGATGAGCTGTGTAATTCATTTCTTGGAAGCAACTACTTAGACATTTTCTCAATCTTTGAAAACAATTATTATTGTGTTTACTAATAATATATATCGCAATTTAGTTTTCCACTTGTCTTACAAAAAATTCATGGTCTCATTACGTTTTTTCAATTATATGAATGGCTGAATATTGCTCATGTATTTTCACGTAAGTTACATTAGGCAATATTTTAAAGAGAAGTTCAATTCAATGGAGTTTCGGTTGGAATTTTCAAACATTTATGAAATATATGGAACACATGAACACTACTACACTAGTCTAAATTCGTTGGAATTTTTTTAGCAACTTATCCTTCAACATATATTATTAATGGCTATTCTTGGACTAAGAAAAATTATGGTTTTAAAGATTGAACTTCCTTATCAAAAAATTTGGCCTTAGTTCAAGATAGTAGTTTTTCAAAAAAATTAGCATCTAATTTTTATTAGTCCTAGAAAGTTTAAACAAACTATTGAAAGAGTACTTGATGAATACAAGTGGTGGTATATATATATATATACACAAACAATGTTTAGATTGAACTTGTCCAATACGAGCTAGTTTGTTGGTTATTCGGTGTTAGTCTTCTTATATAAATAACTTGAATATCGAAAAAGAGTATATCCAGTGATGAATAATATCAAAATCAAAATTTTCATTTTGTATCCTCTTTTCTGTGGAGAGAAAAAAAAAATGAAGAACACATTTTTTCTTGTATTTCTGTATATTATTCTTCTTTACATATGAATATATATATATATATATATATATAGTTTGCAATTGTCAATGATTTGGAATTGTGTAAGAGTTTTCCGTGGGGAACATTCACGTTCATTCATTGTATAGAGAATATTCGTCAATGGATAAAATTGTTCAAGGGTGAACCGAATTCTTCATGGACTATCCCGGCTTCACTATTGCATTTGAGGTACCATTTTTTCTCTTTTTTCTTCTCTGTTGTTATTATTTCATTCTTGTTCTTATTTCCAACTTTGTGCAGATTTTAGCTTTTGAGTGTATTCAACCACTCAAAAGCAAGTTTCGAGTAAACGTAGACCACAGAGACAATGGATGTCCGCGTATGTGTAGGTCGAATTTCAAAGACACAGGTGAAACGGGATATTCACTGCACGCGATATACGAAGCAATTGGAACTACGAAGGTATGAAAACTCAATGTTTTATGAATCACGATTTTGGTTTGCTGTCTTCAAGATCTCTGCTTCTGGCCCTCATTTTGCTAACTCTTGTGGATCATCGTGATTTTGGTTTGTTGTCTTCAAGATCTCTGCTTTTTGCCACTTTATTTATATATATATATATATATAAAAAAAATTCAATGATACTGCATAAAACTTGCACGATAAGCCGGATGTGAAGTATTGTGTTATGATTATATTTAGATAACCGAGCACAAAGATAACATTCTACATATTTTTGTCCCTTAAAAACATGAAACAAGCTAAACCAAAGTTTAGAATTCAATCTAGGTTCATATTTCTTATGTACAATGATGGAGAATTTTTTTTAAAGAATTTATGTTTTTAGTAAATAACCACTCAGTTTGAGGAGAGCTAGCAATAATAGATTTGTCAGGGAGACATCATACATTGTATGAAAATGTCATTTCGTGATTGATGCTTTAAAATATCGGGAGATGAAAAGTTGAGTTAGGAGATAATCAAGTGAATTGTTTACATGTTAGTTTCTTTTTGGATAACAACAAAGTAAAATCTTAAATAATTTTATTCTTTTTCTAGTATTTATAACATTGCAGAGAATAGATAAAAAATAGAAGAAAACAAAGAGAATGAAATGAGGTTTAGAGGAATCACCATAACTCTCAACATCTACAGAGATTCACAATATGAAAAATTATCTACGAAGTTCGGCCTCCTCTTGTGTATACAATTTTAGATATCTTTGCTTAAATAATTGTTCTTGTATGAGTGTTTTATGTTCTGTTATAGCATAAATCTATGGCTTGTTTCTATTTTCGATGAACTTCTTCTAAGAAGAGAAGAAAAAACGGATCAATTTTTGATATTTTTCTAAGCTCTTTATGATTCCATGGTGAGAAAAAATAATGGAAATACATCTTTTAGATCTGTTTCTTAAAGAATCTTTTACTCTCCTGTGAAGAAAGTAGGTCTATTCTCCGTTCTCTATGCAACCCAGTCAACCACCCGATGTCGAAACCAACGGGATGAGTGATACTTTCGGTGGGTGCCGTAGTTAAGTTTTAGTTTTGTTATAGCTTAGATCCATAGATTCTTTCTATTTTGATGTACCACTTCAAAAACAAAATTTTGAAGAAAATGAAGAACACATATTTTCTTGTATTTCTGTCTATTATTATTCTTTACATATGAATATATATTTATAAACACAATGATACTGCATAAAACTTGCACGATAAGCTGGATGTGAACTATTAGGCCTGGGCAAAAAAATACGACCCGATACCCAAACCGATACCCGGACCGAAAAAACCGGGTTGGGGCGGGTTAGGGTATTAGGAAATTACCTCATTGGGTAGAGTTTTGGTCTACCCGTGGATATCGGTTCGGGTCGGGGAATACCCGTTACCCATTTAGGGTACCCATAAACCCGAAGCTTTTAGACATGTGTTCATATATGTATATAGATATATAATTATATAGTCATATAGCCCTACCTTTTGAGTTTTGACCATTGAGTATTCTAATTTCCTTCTAGAATCCATATTCCCTCGATAATCTCTACTTAAAATCCCTTTTTCAGTCTCATTATCGAAACTGGATATTATTCATTATGGGCCTTCTAATGGTCTTCTTGTGATATTATGTTTTCGGTGAAAGCTTTGCATATGATATGGCTTGTTTGGTTCGTAACAAAAAAAAAATAGACATACTTATTTGGGCCCATAAAGGCCCATAGAGTTAATTTCGTAGGCCTATTATACACAATTCCTTGTTTAATCGCTGTATTATCCTTCTCCTCTTCTCTCGCGTCGGATCTTCTACTTAGGTCTCTCTCTTCTTCACCTTTTCCTCACTTTTTCAAAATCAGTAGATTTAGGAATTTCAGAATTTGAGCGAAATTAAAAGTAGACGACGAATCGTCTGAATTCGAATTTCAAGAAAATTTTGCAGAGATGATGAGGATGTTCAGTAGAGGAGGGAAGGATTCACCGTCTGATTCCACTTCTCCGTCACCGAGATCATACCCTTCAACGTCTCCGGCATCTTCGTCTGCTGTGACGGGACCACCGAGACCAATTCGTTTAGTGTATTGTGATGAGAAAGGGAAGTTTCGTATGGACCCTGAAGCTGTTGCTACTTTGCAACTCGTTAAGGAACCAATTGGTGTTGTTTCGGTTTGTGGTAGGGCTCGTCAAGGAAAGAGCTTTATTTTGAATCAGGTTAGGGTTTCGCTTCTTCTTCAAGAGTTCGTTTTTGGGTTTTCGTTGGACAAATGGGGTTTGTTTTCAATTGGGTTCTTTGTATATTGTTTTGAGGTTCTAGGGTTTTGGCAAATTAGGGTTCTTGTTTATATTACCTCGGATTGATTTGTTAGGTTTTGGAAGCTTCTTAATGTCTGTGTGATTTGGTTCTGTGTACATTGTTTTGAGGTCTAGGGTTTTTGTTTTTGTGTGTTTCTTAAATTGTTTTGTGATGTTGCGGTTTTGTAGCTTCTTGGACGCAGTAATGGGTTTCAAGTAGCATCAACACACAAGCCGTGTACCAAGGGGCTTTGGTTGTGGAGTTCTCCTATAAAAAGAACAGCTCTTGACGGCAGCGAATACAATCTTTTGTTGTTAGATAGTGAAGGAATTGATGCTTATGACCAAACTGTAAGTAACATTTAGCGACTTTGCTACTTATGAATTTGATCTCTTTCCAAGAATTTGTGTTTACTAACATGTTTTGATTCCCTTTACTTCCATTTCCACAGGGTACCTATAGCACTCAAATATTCTCATTAGCTGTTCTTTTGTCAAGCATGTTCGTATACAATCAGGTTTGTTAGAATTTTCAGTTTGAACTTAATTCTAGCTTTTGTGAAATTACTTTCACACTTGTGTTGACTGATGTTTTGTTGTTGGTATGTGTCAGATGGGAGGCATTGACGAAGCTTCACTGGATCGCCTTTCTCTTGTCACTCAAATGACAAAGCATATCCGTGTAAAAGCTTCTGGAGGAACGAGCTCACGTTCGGAACTTGGGCAATTTTCTCCCATCTTTGTCTGGCTGTTGAGGGTAATCCTCTGTTATTTTTGTTTGTAGATATTATTGCTTAGAGATAAGTATTAACATTGATATACTTTACTGTAGGACTTTTATTTGGATCTAGTGGAAGATAATCGGAAGATTAGCCCACGTGACTATTTAGAGATTGCCTTAAGGCCAGTTCAAGGTACTGGAGGAGATATTGGTGCTAAAAACGAGGTAATATGTTATTAATTTTTCGAGTATGTTTATTTAGATAGTCAGGCACTCTTGAGAAACCCGGGTTTGGTGATCAAGTGTAATTCCTTTGGTAGAATAATTGTATGTCAGTGTAACTGAAAACAATTTCGTTTTGCAGATCCGAGATTCAATCCGTGCTCTTTTTCCGGACAGAGAGTGCTTTACCCTTGTAAGGCCTCTGAACAATGAAAAGGACCTGCAGAGACTTGATCAAATTTCGGTTAGTATTGTTCTATCATGCCCCTTTACCTATAATAATACTTAGTTGTTTAGTGCTTAGTTGGATTATATCCTGTGTGCTTATGCAGTTGGAAAAATTGAGACCTGAATTTGGTGCTGGCCTGGATGCATTTACCAAGTTTGTTTTTGAGAAGACGAGGCCCAAGCAATTAGGGGGTACTGTGATGACTGGCCCTATTCTTGTCGGTATTACACAGTCATATCTGGATGCTTTGAATAATGGTGCCGTGCCAACAATAACCTCATCTTGGCAGGTTTGATATCTCTTACCTCTATGGATGTTCAATGCATTTAATCAAAAGCCATTCTTTTTATTTTGTAAGATTTAAAAATATTGAAGGATTTGACTGGATATGGCAAGGCTTACTTTACACTGTCTGATACATTACATCTTAATGGGTGAACATATGGTTGATTATTGTATTCTTACATCTATGTACTTCAAACCATTGTGTGGCTTAGTTGTAATGTTTTTACCAATGCATTCTCTAGCCTATTTTCTCCCAGATCAATAACGTTATTTTCCTTGACTATGTCCTTGTAGAGTGTCGAAGAAACTGAGTGTCGAAGAGCATATGATTCTGGTGTAGAAGCCTATATGGCTGCCTTTGACCAATCAAAAGCTCCTGAAGAAGTAAGTATCTTATCTTGGCTTTAGCCTCTTGTTTATTTTTGTAATATATGATTCATGTCAATTTTGCTATGTGTAGGGTGCACTGAGGGAAGAACATGAAGAAGCAGTTCGAAAAGCCTTGGCTATGTTTAACTCTAATGCTGTAGGGGCTGGTTCAGCAAGAAAAAAATTCGAGGATCTTCTCCACAAGGACTTGAAGAAAAAATTTGAGGTGATAGATTCTAAAACAGTGTTGTTCAGTAGGAAGCATTTGTTTTTGAATTCTTCCTGTTTTGTATAACTCATTTACGCATCTTTCACATGAGATTTCTCCTCTCATTGTCTTATGCTAATATAGACAATACTTTGGTGATTCAGGATTACAAGAAGAACGCTTTTATGGAGGCAGATTTGCGATGTACGAGTACTATCCAGCGCATGGAAAAGCAGCTTAGAGCAGCTTGCCATGCCTCTAACGCAAATATGGATAATGTTGTCAAGGTTTGTTATTTGTGGATATTTTTTTTGGCATAGAAGGATTAGGTTTAAAGGTTCCGTGATTTTTTTTTTGCTTGTTTGTAATGATCGACTGTGTCTCAGGTTCTAGAAGCTCGTTTGGCAGAGTATGAGGCATCATGCCATGGCCCGGGGAAATGGCAGAAACTTTCTGTGTTTTTGCAGCAAAGGTATTTTACTACTTCCACTCCCCACTGTTTTTCATTTATGTTTAGGTTTTGTTTGAGGTGCGATCATGTAATTTGTGCTTTGTGGTCTACTTTTTACTCATGCAGCTTGGAAGGACCTATATATGATCTCACCAAAAGGCTTATAGATAGCATCGCTATAGAGAAGAATTCCCTTGCAATGAAATTCCGTTCTGTTGAAGATGCGATGAAACATTTAAAACAGCAGTTGGATGATAGTGAGAGATACAAGTTGGAATACCAGAAACGTTATGATGAATCCAACAATGACAAGAAGAAGCTGGAAGACATATACAGAGAGCGCATAACTAAACTACAGGGGGAGAATAGTTCGCTGAACGAGCGATGTTCTACGTTGGTTAAAACCGTGGAATCTAAAAAAGAAGAAATCAAAGAATGGAAAAGAAGTTATGACCAGATTGTTTTGAAGCAGAAAGGTGTTCAAGATCAGCTTAGTTCTGAAATGGAAGTCCTTAGGACAAGAAGTACTACTTCTGAAGCTAGGGTTGCTGCAGCTAGAGAACAAGCCAAATCTGCTGAAGAAGAGACTAAGGAATGGAAAAGGAAGTATGATTATGCTCTGGGAGAGGCTAGATCTGCTCTTCAAAAGGCTGCTTCAGTGCAAGAACGTTCAGGCAAGGAAACACAGTTGAGGGAAGATGCTCTTAGAGAGGAATTTAGTATCACTTTAGCTAAGAAGGTATCACTCTTTGTCCCATTCGTTTAAGGGATGAATTTAAGCTTGTAATCATCAGTATATTATTTATTTTCGGTGTTAATCAATTGCAGGATGAAGAAATTAAGGAGCAGGCTACAAAACTTGAGAAGGCGGAGCAGTCTCTAACTGTTCTAAGTTCAGATTTGAAGGTGAGCTTTATCAAAATGATAGTATATCTATGTTAACCTCGCCTTGTTAATCTATCTTCCTATGTTGTAAACATCTGTGGAAGTAGTTTACCTTTGTGAAATGTGGATCTTAGCTTGTCTTGTGTCTTTTGCAGGTGGCTGAGTCAAAACTTGAAAGCTTTGACGTAGAGTTAGCATCACTGAGATTAAAATTAAGTGAAATGACTGATAAGTTGGACAGTGCCAACAAAAAGGCTCTAACATATGAAAAGGAGGCTAATAAGTTGGAGCAGGAGAAAATCCGTATGGAACAAAAGTATCGATCTGAGTTTCAACGCTTCGATGAAGTCAAAGAGAGATGTAAGGCAGCCGAAATAGAAGCTAAACGCGCTACTGAACTGGCAGACAAAGCTCGAACTGATGCTGTCACTTCGCAAAAGGAGAAAAGTGAGAGTCAGAGGTTGGCGATGGAAAGACTTGCTCAGATCGAACGAGCTGAGAGGCAAGTCGAAAACTTAGAGAGACAGAAGACTGACTTGGAGGATGAATTGCACAGACTTCGTGTGTCTGAGATGGAGGCTGTCTCCAAAGTTACAATCTTAGAAGCAAGAGTCGAAGAACGAGAGAAAGAAATCGGGTCATTGATAAAGGAAACCAACGAACAGAGGGCTCATAATGTGAAGTCACTTGAAAAGCTGTTGGATGAAGAGCGTAAGGCACATATAGCTGCAAATCGAAGAGCTGAAGCTCTTTCTCTTGAGCTGCAAGCTGCACAGGCGCATGTTGATAATCTTCAGCAAGAATTAGCTCAAGCTAGGTTAAAAGAAACCGCACTTGACAACAAAATCAGAGCTGCGAGTTCCTCACATGGGAAGCGGAGTAGATTTGAAGATGTTGATATGGACATTGGAGATGCAGGTGATAGAGTCTTGAGGACTAATAAACGAGCTCGAAGCACGAGAGGAGATGATCACGGTCCTACTGAAGAAGGCGATGAGGACTTTCAAAGCCATCAAGACAATGGCGAGGAGGAAGAAGAAGAAGATTACAGGAAGCTTACTGTGCAGAATCTAAAGCATGAGCTGACAAAGTACGATTGTGGACATTTGTTATTGAACAGAGGCCATCAAAACAAGAAAGAGATTCTTGCTTTGTATGAAGCTCATGTTCTTCCAAAGAAAGCATTAGTGAAAGAGGAAGAGAGAAAGAGACAGAGAGAAGTCACTTCGTCTTAGAGGACAAGACTCTGTACAGAGTAAGGATGAGATAAACATGTTTTAATCTCAAAAGTTTCGATCTTTAGAGATTAGTAAAGAGTCGGATTTAGAAAAGGCTCTGACTCTTGAGTATTGTTTCTATCTTTTTATCGGTTTTTATCGGTTTACCTGGGACTGGAGAAAGTAAACCGAATTAGAAAGTTGTATTGAATCTGAGGTTTAGGGTTTTATGAGTGTGTTTTTGTGTTGGTATTATTATTAATTTGTGTGGGGTTTGAGTCGGTTTGGTGTTTGGACTTTTTGATTTTTAGACTCTTCAAGTCTTTTTCAGAATTTTAACGAGTTTGAGATCGACCGTTTGCTTTGAATTTTACTCTTCAATATTAAGTCAGCATTATTGACTAATTGGGTTTTTAAAGGAATGATTCTAAGAGTATTTTAACTTATACCCATGGGATGTGACGCACAGAAGAAATTAGTTAAACTAGTACATGTGAACTTGCGTGGTTTGATAATTCTCTTTAGTAATAAATGATATTATTAGTAGTCCTAATAAATTACGTTTCTATTTAAAAAAATTACAGTTTTTTACAAAAGCTATTAAAACACAGAAAATGTTACAAAAAATAAAGGTCAGTCAAGAAAATAAAGTTTAGTCAAGAAGATAAATTTTCATTCATGTTATTGGTTTGTAATAAATTTGTAATTTTATAATAACTGTTACATTAAATCAAGCACTTAAGTCTGATGCCACCTTACATGAATCAAAATTGAATTAAACAAAATAAAATCTACCGAACATTTTTCACCAAAAAAGATATATATGACTTGTTCCACAAGTTGTAAGATTAGGTCCACCGTCCAAATTTGACAAAAATTTAGCTTCCAAGTCTCGTCAAAAATATCACAATGAGTTAAAATATTCTTTTTTTTTTTTGGTAAGAGTGAGTTAAAATATTCTTTCGTACACACTTAACCATATTATAATATAACTCCTCGTACTTTGACAAAAAAAGAAAATATAACTCCTCGTAATCTATGATTGTTTCGGACAAAGCACACGAAATGTCATTTTATATCAATAGTTTATTTGAAACACATAGTAGTATATTTAAGATTTTGTAGATTGATTCAGAGTAACATCATCAGTAGTAATTACTTGATTTACAGTATATGAAACCGAGTTTATACGTCGGAAAAAAAAAGCCATTACATTTTCTACAACACCCCCTTTAATTTCGGTTTTCTCTGTAAAATCCCAAAACATTATGAATTGTTAAAAAATCACCCAACAACATCATTAATATTCTTAATTGATTCATATGAAACCGAATTCTAACTCTATAAAATAAAACTATATAATATACACGGCATTAAAACAACATTTACGTTGCTGTTCAACTAATAACAACTATACCCCTTTAATTCCAAATTTTCTCTCTAAAACCCCAAAACTTTTAAAATCATCCAAATCACCCTCCTTCCATTTCCAAACTATTCAAAATCGCCGCCACTTCAGAAATCGACGGCCGACTCCTCCGTGAATTCCCGACACAAGCCAAAGCAACCTTCGCTAATCTTATTACCAAACTCTTAATCTCACTTTGTACAACAATCCTCGGATCTAATAACTCACCAAATCTCTGTTCTTTAATCAATGGTGTTGCCCATTTCACAATCAATCCATTTTCACTTCTTCTTCCACTCAAAATCTCCATTAAAACGACGCCGTATCCATACACATCACTCTCTTTGCAATAACCTTCTTCTACATACCCAAAAATCCCAGATTTTTCAATCGGAATCAAAAACCCAAATCCGTAATCGCAAATCTTAGCCGTTGATTTCTCGTCTATCAATATATTCGATGATGTGAATCGCCCGTGAACGATTCTAGGGTTTGCGATTTCGTGTAAATACTCTAATCCTCTCGCTGCTCCCGCCGCGATTTTAAAACGCGTTTTCCAACCAAATTCAACCGCAACCGCTGATTCTTCGTGTAAGCGATCACTCAAGCTTTTTCCTTCTCCGACGAATTCTGTTACGACGATTCTTTCTCCGGGAGCTTCTGAGAATCCTAAAATTGAGACGACGTTTGGATGATGAGAAGAAGAAAGCGATTTAATAACCGTGGAAAAACCGAAACCCGGTTTACTCAAAACCAAACCGGGATGTATTCTTTTAACCGCGACGATGTTTTTATGATCTGGAATTATCGCAGCGTAAACCGTTCCTAACCGACCAGAACCGATAATTCGTCGCTGGTTGAATCCGTCGGTTGCTGAATCTAATTCGGTTAAGGGATAAGAAAGACCAGCCGGTTTGGTTTCTGGAAGAAGAGATTCGTCGTCAGACCGGTTCGGTTTTTTTCTGCATAGTAAGAAGAGGAAGATTATGAGAAGAAGAAGAGAAAGAGAGAGAAGAGACAAAACTGAAGCGTATGCGATTTTTTCAGATTTGTCCATTTGATTTCAATAAAAAATAAATGGATTGATTATGGATTATGAGAGTTGTGTAAATATATACTACGAAGAGAATAATAAAATAAAATAAAGGTCAAAAAAGACAAATGAAGGAAAAAATTTCGTCTAGATGGTCAATAAATATTCATGGACTCTTTAGGTTAGGAAGAAAATCATTACTTTTCATAAATATATGAAGATATTCTTATGTTATATTTACATGGTAAGATTTTCAAATTTGTTAGATTCTACAAAATTTCAGTTTGAGTTATCTTCATTAAATTATAGAAGTTACTAAGATGCGTTAATTTCTCAAAAAAAAAAAAATCATACGTAAGAAAAGTTAACACATTTTAACCCAAAAAAATTTAACACATTAACAAATAACAAACATGTTAGTAATAATAGTATGCATAAATTCAATCGTTGGAGAGTTTTCGGACGACACTACTAATATCTCGAGGAATTTCGATTGTCTTTTTCATGTTGTAAGTTTGTCGGTCCTTCAAATTTTTAAAGAACAAACGCATAATATCACATGAGCATCTAACATTCAATTCAATGAATTTTAGAGTGAAAAACAGAGCTTGCATAATCAGAAGATGACACACTATATCATAAATTCATACCCTACACTATAAAAGATGTTGACACTTTACTCATTACCTACTCATTGAAAGATGAAATTATAGATGTTCATATGATATCAAAACAAATTGACTTACTAGTATTTGATCTAAACTAGTGTTCAACTTATGATAAATGTATTAGATCAAAAGAATGTGTTGTAAGAATCACACACTGAAAATAAATGGTCAAAGTGATATGAAAAGCTAAGAGTATATTAAATCTTATGAGAATGAAATATTTGAGAAGGACCCATCTAACTTTGGCAGGTGAAACTCACACCTAATATAACTAATGCCATTTATATAAAGTAAATTATATTTATTTCAACTTTTGATTATTCTATTTATATATACATATCACAAAAAGTTTACCTACTATGTATTAACCTATATTGTACAGTATTTCCCATCAAGATTATGTTGGATTTCTGGGGAAGAAAGTGTAGCATTTCAACTACTAGAGAATGAACAAAACTATGTCAGTTAAATCATCGCGGGCTGATGCTTTGTTGAGATATCTCGAAAAAGTTCAGCTGTGACTTAGCGTTTGCAAAATATAATCTACTTTCTTAAATTTTAAAATTTTACTTGAAAACGAATTTTTTTTTTTTTTGAAAATGAATATTTGTTTGTAAAGCGACACAATGGGCCATCACTCGTTGATCTAGTTTTGAGCTATCATGGGCCTGTGTGGGCTTTAAATCCACTGGCCAGTGATTTTAGTTATCCAATAATGATCTTAGGAAGTTCCATTACCAATCACATATTATATTTTTTTTGGTATGGTGTGGAAATATCAAAAATCTAAAACTATCTTAATTCTTAAATATATTTTCTGACTGTATAATGTAACTATGTAAGCTAAGTAGTAGTATATTAAGAGTAAACGATGACTACGGTTACGGTATTGTTTGTCATATCTACAAGCACCCTAAATCCTGGAATTCTTAGTTAACCATTTACTAATGATCCACTATTATAAATTTGGTACGTTAGTTACACCATCAAATTTCCTTAAATTCCGAAATTACTAAAAAGATATATGAGAAGATCGATATACCAAACATATATTGTTTTATTATCTAAAGCCCATGCTGACCAATAATAATCATTGAACTTGTATTATAAAATTATTTCATTTCATTCATTACATATGTCCGTAGATTCTCTCTTTTCTAAACAACAAGTAATACTAAAATAGTGTTGCAAAACGAAGACAGATGCACTGTATCATCCATCTAATTTGTGAATTTTCATTTTAGTGTTTTCTACTTTTCTTCCACCTTTTCTTTCTGGTGGCAAAAATAGCCTAAGTTGTTGTTTATACTTTATATATTCATATTACAGCTCAACATCAAATATTAGAGATTTAAACAGTATATATTTTAGAGATCTTTAGCTCAAACATAAAGACGTTGATATTGGTTAGCTATAGTCTATAGAGTATCAGTATAAATTTAGGCTTACGAGTTCTTACTTTAGCTTTAAATATCTTTATGACAAACTTTAAAAATGGAAATATTTATTTTGAAAAATGTGCATAACAAACTAAATTGTAGGATGTGGATTTTTATTGGGCACACATATATATAAACCTTTAAAAGATGATAGTAAAAATATTGTAAAAGAACCACCAACTTGTTGCCTAACTAACTGTTATGCAAATCCAAATCCGCATAACACATACACATATTGTTGATCACATAAAACAGATATTGTGGAAAAACTGAGTTTGTAATTTTTTTTTTATTAGAACTGTGTATTTTGGGTATCATGACTGAGAATAGCAAGTAATTAACATTATAGTAGTGGTAATTCATGTGTATAAAACATATCCAACAAAGTACGATATAGTTCATATGTACCTAAAATTACTGTTTAGACTCTCACTAAATCAGATAAATGTTGGATTCTGGTTAAGCTCATTTACTAAAAATTGAGTATTTTGTTTTTTTTTTGGTTAACCAAATGACTATTCGAGTCTATATCAAATTTTATAACCAAATGATCCATAAAATGTAATTACCATGAACTTATACATATCAGATAATCTGAACCAAAAAATATTTGGGTCGAATCCAGTCTAATCTAAAAAAAAATTGGATTCATAATGCAGTCCAAATCATTCAAAATAGTTGGGCTTCTTGTTAAGGATTCTTTGTATGGGCTTTTAGTTCGCATATCAAAATGCTCCAAAACATATCGTTGGGAAACACAATCCCAAATCTTTTCCAAGACATTTCGTTTCTTTGTCAACGACACTTCGTTAATTATCGTTAATATTTGAAATATCATAATGAAAAAATGTAACGTGCAAGTCTAATCGCATGACACACCCGAGAATGCGTACACCTAAACTGATTTTGACGTTAGTTAACATTTAATAATAGAACTAATCATTTAATTACAAACAAGTGCTTTGTCAACGTGTAATATATTACTATGTTTTAGCAAATGACTACGTATAGTTTATAATCTTACTTGCCCTCCACGCAGGAACTACTCAAAATTATCCAAATGCTTTAAAGACATTTTCATTTAGATTAAAACATAAACGTCATTCTTATTTTCAATAAAAAAAATGTTCATGGGAATTCAAAATCAGAATCACATTCCCAAACCATTTAATAACTCCAATCATGGAACCAAAAATTTTAAAACAAAATTATAATCCTTTAGTAGACAAGGTCAAAAGCTTATCCTTCACATAAACAAATGACTTAGGTTTGGTTTCAGACTTGCTTGCAATACATAACAAAGTAAGCAGCCAAAGTTACATTAAAACACAAGCATTTGGTCAAAACAACAAAGCACCTGGAAAAAGAGATTTGAATCTTGAGTGTTATGGAGATTAAGGTTGATGAAGAAGCTGGGATCATCGGCGCTCGCCGCATGAAAGAAGAAACTGTTCCACTCCTGGATGATCAAAATCGAAATCGGGACTTTCCTGACATAGAAAGGAACACTATGATGCAAAAGGCAATAGGTAAGACTTTTCAGACCACAGCTAATCTAGCTAATCTTTTACCAACGGGGACAGTTCTTGCGTTCCAGATCTTATCGCCAATTTGCACAAATGTTGGGCAATGCGATCTAGCTAGCAGAGTCATGACTGCATTGCTAGTTTCCATCTGTGGGTTCTCTTGTTTCATACTTAGCTTCACAGATTCTTACAAGGACTTGAATGGAAATGTCTGCTATGGATTTGCAACAATCCATGGTTTTTGGATAATTGATGGCTCAGCTACTCTTCCTCAAGAACGTTCCAAAAGCTACAAACTACGGTTTATAGACTTCGTACATGCCATTATGTCGTTTCTGGTTTTTGGAGCCGTGGTTTTGTTTGATCAGAATGCGGTTAAATGTTTCTTTCCTGAACCATCAGCTGAAGTAGCAGAGCTTCTCACAACTTTGCCCGTAGCCGTAGGAGTCTTCTGCAGTATGGTGTTCGCTACGTTTCCTACTACACGCCACGGTATTGGTTTTCCCCTCTCTGCCAAATGATGTTCTGAACCAAAATGTAAAAATCTTCATAACCCCTTTGGAATCTCTGAAATTCTCTGTTGTATCTTGTGCTTTACCATTCTTCTGAGATGGTCTTTTGAATAGAATATCTCAATGTTTGTGTATGTTGTTCCACGCGATATGTTTGCTTCAGCTGTCTTCTTCTAATCTTCCTTGCACTAACTTAGATATCCAAATCTCTGAGAAGAGAATCTGAAGCTTCTCCTACAATTGTGTTATCCAACGTGTGACCTATAAGTAGCTTCCATGTTCCTTTATTTGGAATACATCCATCAGTCACTATCTCGTCAACTAATTGAACAGCTTTGTGGAATTCACCCTTTTTGCACAAACACTTCACCAAGGAATCTAGTGTTTCAACCTCAACCGAGATGCCTCTACTCCTCATGCTTAGATATAGAGTAAATGCACGACTTGGATAGTCTGTACAAAGACCTCGGACTACTTCATTACTTGTCTTAACATGGATGTTCCAAGTTAAACGATTTGGAGTAATTCCTCCAAGAATCATCTCGTCGAGGAAATTGGCAGCTTCACGAAACTTACTGACAGCACAAAACCCACTGATTACTTTCCCATATAATCCAGCATCAGGTTTTAAACCCTGAAGATTCATTCTATCGAGAAGTTCAACGGCTTCTTGAATCTTCTGCTCCTTACAGAGACCAGTGATCAAAGTGGTATATGTGACCATGTTTGTCCTACATCCTCTAGCCATCATCATCTCAAATAATTCTATGGCTTGCAAAGAACGACCATCTTTGCAAAGACCGTCCATTAAAGAACTGTAAGTGAAAACATTCGGCTCAATGCCTTTACCTTTCATCTCTTCAAGATATCTCATAGCTTCATCAACATTTTTCGATCCACACAAACCGTTAATCAAAGAAGTATATGTAACAACAGTTGGTGCACACTCTTTTTCAACCATCTCCTTAAACAACTTCTTCGCCTCATCAATCCTTCCAAACCGACACAAACCACTAATCAAGGTTCCATACGTGTAAGAATCTGGATCACACCCTCGTTTAGGCATTTCATGAAAAATCTTAAGACCAGCATCAACTGTCCCGTCATTTCTGCAAAGAGCTTTGATCAAAACATTGAGAGATGCCACGATAGGAGGCAAACCAATCTCTCTCATATTCTTGTAAAACTTAAAGGCCAAATTTAACTGATTCTCTTCCACGAGAATAGCAAGAACAGTGACATAAGCCTTCTGGCTAGGATCACAATCAAAATCCTTCATTTTGTGAAAAACCCTCAAAGAATCAAATGGCCTATGAACCCGACCATACCCTCTACATATCGAAAGCAATATATCTTCACTAACAACACAATTCTCAATCTTCATTCTTACAATCAGATCTTCAGCTGCTTTGAACTTATTAGCAGAGACCAACCTCGACACCATATAACCAAAAGAACTCTGATCATGTAAGTACCCATTTGCGTATTCCGCCGTTGCGGAATCAAAAACCGCAATTGACTTCTCCACGTCTTTTTCAGCTCGCATCAGTTTGATAACTTGTGAAGGCGTGATATTCTTAGACCACTTGAACATCATCATTTTGCTACCCATTACTAAACAATAGTAAAGAATAAACCTTTTGCTAGAGAATCTCAGCTACGCATTACGTCGAACAGGTTGTGTGCATTAACGATTTCAGTTACCTCAGACCAAATCAGTGAAACACAGACCAGCTAAAATCATTCGATCATCAAAGCCAACGAATAGAGAGAGCAATCACTCTCTTTGCAATAACCTTCTTCTATATACCCAAAAATCCCAGATTTTTCAATCGGAATCAAAAACCCAAATCCGTAATCGCAAATCTTAGCCGTTGATTTCTCGTCTATCAATATATTCGATGACGTAAATCGACCGTGAACGATTCTAGGGTTTGCGATTTCGTGTAGATACTCCAATCCTCTCGCTGCTCCCGCCGCGATTTTAAAACGCGTTTTCCAACCAAATTCAACCTCAACCGCTGATTCTTCGTGTAAGTGATCACTCAAGCTCTTACCTTCTCCGACGAATTCTGTAACTACGATTCTTTCTCCGGGAGCTTCTGAGAATCCTAAGATTGAAACGACGTTTGGATGATGAGAAGAAGAAAGCGATTTAATAACCGTGGAAAAACCGAAACCCGGTTTACTCAAAACTAAACGCAGCGTAAACCGTTCTTTTAACTGCGACGAGGTTTTTATGATCTGGAATAATCGCAGCGTAAACCGTTCCTAACCGACCAGAACCGATGATTCGTCGTGGGTTGAATCCGTCGGTTGCTGAATCTAAGTCGGTTAAGGGATAAGCAAGACCGGCCGGTTTGGTTTATTCCAATTATTGAATTGGTTAACTTTCAAAATATTAATTATTTGATTTCTTCATATTAGTTTTATTTTTCCGGTAAAAATCACCTCTATTATAAAGTCGAATTTCAATTTCACAGAGTTCGAAATTTCATCGTCATCGATAAATAACGATAATCACAAAACACAAACGATAGATGATAAGTAAACCGGAAAAGTAATCAATCTCAAAGTTTATATATTAAACGTGCCTCCGCTTTTCCACTTGAAATATGATTGTGTTCGAAGTAAACATGGTCTCATCGTAAAATTCGAGTGACGATATTGAATTGGATTCGATGTGTAATAGATTCTGAACAAAAAGATATTTTAGTTATTTTTATTATTTTTCTCTCTGGTCATGCAAAGGAATTAAAGTCATTGATATATCCTTAATTATCTTCCAAAATATGTCTATGCACCTAGTTTTCACATAAAAATTTAAATAACTAAAATTTTAAAATGACCTTATATGCCTTATAAAAAGAGCAGAGTAACAAATTACCCAATGAGAACAATTACTCTTGCTTACATACTAACACAATAATCACTCAATCAACAATAAAATTAATCACATAGCTCGGAAGCAAACTAGATGATTTTGATTCAATAATCACTCAAGCACATAACGAAAAGATAGAAGCGTTAATTACTGAAAATTATGGGGATGAATTCTACATAATTTTCACATTCCTTTTGGGAAAACAGAATTTTCATAAGCTAATGAAATCATGTATGATATGATGATTGAAAAGGGGGTTGAAGAACTTGTGCTTGGAGGGTTTTTAACTGTGCAGAAATAGATGATCACATCCGTCGATCTGCCTGTGCTATATTGGAAGGCTACAAATTGAGAAGAAAAAAGAAAAGCTGCAAATTAAGTATAAATTTGGTTGTTTGAAAGTTTGTATTAGTTTATAATCCAAGAACCAAAAAAAAACCTTCCAAATAATAATTTTTAAAATTTACCTTCAACTTAAAAAAAGTAAACTAAACAAACGAAGTCGAATTTAATGTGCAGTATAACCCTTGTATGTGTTTTTGAAATGTTTGTACGGTCGCCTTCATTAGGGTTTTCAAATTGTAGAAGTAAATTTAGGCTTCTCTTTGCGAGGGCTTTGATTTAATATGTTCATTAAAAAATTAAAACTGGTAATCTTGGGTTATATTATATGTTAATTAAATTTCGTGGGATTAATTTGTACTTTTTTATAAGCTAAGGGTAAATTTGCAAAAAATGATATTTAGAGAGTTTTATATTTATAGAAAACCCTATTTCAAGTTATGATTATATAACTTTGAGAAATTACAAAAATATATTACCAAAACAAATAATAAGATATTAAAAAAACCTAGAATAATGAAACTGCAAGTCAAATGCTGACAGACAACCAATAAACAAAAGAAACTAAAAATAGAGATATTTACCTGTAAACAAGTAAATATCATAAAAAAAAAAATATACTTTCTTGTGACTCTGTCACGTTCAATAATTTGAAGACCACTCAACATATAAGGTAAATAATCAAAAAAAAAAAAATCTTCAAAACTTCAATTATTATTATCTTCCAAAAAAACAAAATTATACAGATGATGATGATATGGAACTTCGATTGGCTAATATTCACTGTGTCTCTCTAAAAACCATCCACTTATCAAGATAAGATGGACCCTACACTCATCCAATCTAAACCAATATCTCACGATTCTTATCTAATCACTTCATTCTCCACCGTTAGATCAAATTCACCATTAACCATACCATAACCCCATACAACGCGACACAGTAGATTAACCAAATCAAAATCATCGTAGCCGTCCGATCAACAAGTATCGTCTCTTGAAATACTCGAAAACCTCATATCTTCGTTTCCTCTTTGCTCTCACTGTCTAAAACTCTGAATTTCGATTTCAATGGAGTCACGCGTGCTGTTACGCGCCACCGCGAATGTCGTCGGAATTCCGAAATTGAGACGACCAATCGGAGCGATCCACCGTCAATTCAGCACTGCGTCGTCGTCTTCCTCGTCGTTCTCAGTTAAACCAATCGGAGGAATCGGAGAAGGAGCGAATCTGATCTCCGGTCGTCAGCTTCGTCCGATTCTTCTTCTCGATTCGTCGGCGATCAACGGCGGAGGAGAGAAAAGAGAGATTCTCAAACCGGTTAAAGCCGCCGCTGCTGAAGGTGGAGATACCGCTGGGTAAGAGGTCCGTTTCTAGCGTACTCGGTGTTGACTCATTTGACTCGGTGAATCTGAACTCGTTTATTTCACAGGGAAGCTAAAGTTGGATTCCTCGCCAAGTATCCATGGCTAGTCACTGGATTCTTCTTCTTCATGTGGTACGTGTCCTTCACGCGCTTATCTTAAATTTTATCATGCGCACTTTAGCAGATTCTTGTGATTTTACCGCCAAGTTTTGGAATTCAGTGTGAATTTACGGTTTTACCCTCATTTGGTGTTAACAGGTACTTCTTGAATGTGATTTTCAACATCCTTAACAAGAAGATCTATAATTACTTCCCTTATCCCTAGTAAGTTCTTAACACATTTTTACATTTGTGTTTAATTTTATTTAATTGTGGATTAGTGTTTGTTCAGAGTTAATCGCAATATTTTCAATGTATGATCTAACTATATTCTGTGGTCCAAAATGTTTTTGGGGCCAAATATTATTCTGTTGGTCCGATAAAGAATCGAATCTGAATATAGTATCAAGAGAATACATTTGTTCGAAAAAGAATCTATTTGTCTTTTCTTAATTTTAAATATAAATTAATTATGTCTTTTAACAAATAAAGGCTTCGATTGGTAACCATAATTTAGGAAAAGAATGAGAAGGAATGTGATATTCCTCTTTGTTCCTCAATATTTTTACCATATACATGTAATATTTTTTCCACACCATTCCTCACCAAAAGAGGAACACTAGAACAAAAATGTTCCTCTCCAAAATTGATGAGGAACAAATGGAACAAAAAAGGAACAAATATTAAAATTTGTTTTTATAATAAAATAAATAAAAAAATAATGTTTATCAATAATATTTGTATTTTATTATATAATAATTTTTATATCTTCACAATATATTAACAGAAAAAATATTTTTGATAAGAATTTCATGTTGAATTACTCTTAAGACTTCACTTGAAAATATATAAATAGTAAAATAAATTTAAAAATGTTTATATTGTAAAAGAATAATATATTTTAAATTACTCTTTCAATTTTATTTTATGTTAATATTAAAAATTATTATTTAAAATGATATATATATAAATTTAGTTCACAAATTTTAGGTTCAAATATAAATTTTCAAATTAAATAAATATAAAAAATATTTAGTATTTTTCATTGAAATTTGATTTATTTACTATTTAATATATCTTTAAAGATATTTTTAATGTTTGGTTACCATTCATCATAATACTACATTTTATTCATTCTCTGCATCTTTTCCTTTTCGTTCTTCAAAAATTGTTTGTTCCATTCCGCATTGTTCTTTTTATTCGTTTTCTTTTTGTTCTTTTAATGGTTACCAGTCGGAGCCAATAATGTTGTGTTTTTTTTTGTTTCAGTTTTGTATCGGTGATACACTTGTTCGTGGGAGTTGTATACTGCTTGATTAGCTGGTCCGTGGGCCTTCCTAAACGAGCCGTAAGTTCATCTCTTTATAGCTCACTTTACAGTTTTTAGCTTATAAGATGCAAAATGAAAAAATGTGGGGCGTTCCGAGAATCGAACTCGGGACCTCTCGCACCCAAAGCGAGAATCATACCACTAGACCAAACGCCCATTTGATATTACATTGTTTGTTAATGTTATTATCTAATGGTGTTCTCTTGGCTCATGTGAATGATTTGATGGTTGCAGCCAATTGACTCGAACCTCCTCAAGGTATTGATACCAGTTGCAGTCTGTCACGCCTTAGGACATGTCACTAGCAATGTTTCCTTCGCTGCGGTTGCTGTCTCCTTCACCCACACCATCAAAGGTATTTTTGATACAAATTTATACAACATAAAAAAATAACATTTCATTAAATCTAAATCAAAATCTAACATATTTATATGTTTTTGCCAATACGCAGCACTTGAGCCATTCTTCAATGCGGCTGCTTCTCAATTCATTATGGGACAATCCATCCCCATAACATTATGGTTGTCTCTAGCTCCTGTTGTTCTTGGTAAACACTCAATCAAACCCTTTTCGTGTTTCTTCTGTCCTAAGTTACTTGGATTAACGACCTAGTAAAAATTTTGCAGGTGTTGCAATGGCTTCACTTACTGAGCTATCATTCAACTGGCTCGGTTTCATCAGTGCTATGATATCAAACATTTCTTTCACTTACCGAAGCATCTTCTCCAAGAAAGCCATGGTTCTTGATTCTTATCTCTTCTTCTTAACTCTACTAACTCTCGTCAAGTTTTGATTTTTGAAACCGGATTATGTTTTTGCAGACTGATATGGACAGTACTAATGTCTACGCTTACATCTCCATCATTGCTCTCTTTGTCTGCATTCCTCCTGCCATCATCGTTAAGTCACTTTCATTATTTCTCACTAGTTACGTATGGGAGAAGAAATGTATTTTCTTTTTGTTATTAATTAGGGATTTTGGTTAAAAAAAATTCTTAGGTTGAAGGTCCTAAACTACTGAACCATGGTTTCGCCGACGCGATTGCTAAAGTCGGAATGACTAAATTCATCTCTGATCTCTTTTGGGTTGGAATGTTTTACCATCTCTACAATCAGGTAATGTAAAATTCAATAGTTTCAAAGTTTCTATATTTAACCTAAACCTTGAGTTTATAAAGGAAACTAAAACTTTGAGAACACCGCGGTTGCAGTTGGCTACAAATACCTTGGAAAGGGTCGCACCGCTGACTCACGCGGTTGGAAACGTGCTGAAACGTGTGTTCGTGATCGGTTTCTCCATCGTTATCTTCGGTAAAAGAAGACTAAACTCTCTTCATATATTTTTACTTATTAGACAATCACGAATGTAACAGTTAATAAATTTTCACTTGTTTACTATTTGCAGGAAACAAGATATCGACACAGACAGGTATAGGAACAGGAATAGCCATTGCTGGAGTTGCAATGTACTCTATCATTAAGGCCAAGATCGAAGAAGAGAAACGGGTCAGTTCATTATTCACATTAGCTCATTTTTCACAGCAGAACTTAAGAAATTTTGCTTAATAATAAATATATGAATTGTTTTGGATCTTGAGAAAAAAGATGATTAATATGAGAATTGGATCTTCTTTTGCTTCAGCAAGGAAAGAAAGCTTAGAGAGCGGCGGAAGACGGCGGCCGACAGTTGCATAAACAAGTCCTCCGATGGATATATTTATATAATAAATAACCAAATGCAATAGTATGTTGTATTGTACCATCAACCATTGTTTTCGAGTTTTTCCTTTCTTTGTTTTTTTGCTTTCTGAAAAGTTATATATAATTTTTTATTCTGTTTTTAATGGAGAACATTTCCATTTCTTTTGATATGCAATTATCTTGACGGATAAAAGGCATAATAATGTATTTATTTGCTCTTATACCCATCATCGTAGAGTTAAATTTTAATTTATCTTTGTATAAAGGAATCAAGATCCTAGTATCTTGACGGATAAAAGGCATAATAATGTATTTTTTTGCTCTTGCTAATTTTGTTTTTTTTTTCTGGTAATTCTTTAAATTGGTTATATATTGTTTTTGTAATATTATATGTGTTATATAAGTTAAAAAGAATCATCATCGTCGATAGTAAAGTGCGATTTTTATTCGTTTTTTTTCTTTTTCTGTTAACGTGTTATAAAAATCGCACTTTACTGTCGACACAATGCCCATCTTTTGTTTTGGGTTTTCCAAAGACTAAAGATTTTGATTAGCTTGTTAATGAAATTTATGGAGTTCTGGTGTTATAAAACAGACAAAAGTTAAAAGCGTTGTCTTTTTTTTTTTTTTTTTTTTGACAAATTTCTAACTCTAATTTGCATAATGATTCACCATATAATGCATACGACGTAGTACGTACACCACAACAAAGTTAGTTACCCATATTAATTTCTCTCTGTTTTTGTAACTATATTAATGTTAGATAAAATAGTGTCATGAATTAAGGGATATGAATTAAAATTTTCTTTATATACTTTCGGTGGCTGCAGTGCCGTGCTTAATGCCTTGGGAGAAAGGCATTTGCCTAAGGCCACCAGATTTTTAAAATTTAGTAGGCCACATTTTCTTATGGGTTTCATAAGTTTTATTAATCTGTTTTGAGTTCTTTGTGTATTAAAGCACCAATCCTTATAATTGCTATTATATTTTTTTTTTGTATGGAAATTTCTACACGTTTAGCATTTTTTGTTTAATACATAATAAACTAAGGCCACAATCCACAGGCCCACATGATTATGCTTAAAGAATAATTTAGAAAAGGAAAAAGAAACTTAAACGACAATAAAAATCTAATTAAAAGAAAACTTAGACTGGAACATTTAGATCGTCAAAAGTGAAATCCCAAAGATAAAAAAAAAGAGAGGCATAGAAGCAGTGGCTAAGGACTAATCGACGATTACTTCTATTAATAGATTGTATCTTTTCTTCTTTAACAAAGCCGATCATCATTGTTCACATTAAGTACAAAAAATTGATGTAGAATTTTTGGTTATGGAATGGATTGGTGATTTTTCATTAGTGTTGGTTTGATAAAAAGTTTACTGACCGTACTAAAAAAATCATCCTTTTGTTGACACTATTATGTGTGTTTTAAGACTTGGGTTTTGTTGACACTATTATGTATGTTTTGAGACAATATTTTTATTATTAAGGCCACATTTTTTAAGCTCGTCTTAAGCCTCCGTATGCCTTAGCACGGCACTGGGTGGCTGATCATTCGAATTGCTTTTCCGCAAATCAAGCAACCAAACTAATTAAACTCTTTAGTCTCTTTTCGTTACTTTCTCATCACTCTTTTTTGTGAACTCATCATTTATTTTTATTGTACCGAACGTTTGGTAATATATCTCTAATTATTTTGACCAATTAACTCGACCTAATGTTTGGTAATTTTCAACAAAAAAGGCAAAAAACCATCTATATTATATATATGTATAATTTCTAATCGACCAACATAAACCACCAAAAATGGCTCAATCACTAAACCTTACGTCTCTTCTCTGTCTCACCTTCTTCATCGCATCTTTCTTTCTTTCGCAAACACAAGCAAGAAACCGCCAAATTTTAACCGGAGTAACCGTTAAAAACCATATTTTATTCATGCCAGAGAATCACCAGAGCACGATGGATGAGAAAAACGAGCAAGAGCCAGCTTTTGTCCGAGAGACAGGACATGGTTATGGTCTCTATGGCCATCATGAGATTCACACAAACAACGACGAAAACAATAACAGTGACAACGATCAATTTTACTACAGAAGCGACGCTTATGGAAACCGCGATGGTAGGTTTAAGTAAAGAGATTGAGATTTGTTTGTTTTGGATAATTTGGAATTTAATTATGTTTCATTTTGTTGGAAATTTTCTTTTTCATTCGGACGAGTAACCGTAAAGTTATACAAAGTTTTTGTAGTTTTTTTTTGGTAAGCACAAAGTTTTTGTAGTTTACTTTAGAGATTTTTATCTTTAATAGCTAAAACAAAAAACTATATAACCAAATGTAATTTACTGATTGAAGATCCACTACGTAAATCAAGGTCAGGGCTTAATAAATTTTATGACTTCAATTAATTTCAATAACGGTTAACCATTTTTAATGTCGTAAAAATGGTTCGCATATGATATTTTAGTTTTGATTTTCTTAAAATTCAGAGGATCTTTTGAAAGTGATTAGCTAGAGTACCTAACGGGCTTCATAGTACTTCATGATCAAGAAAAATATGCTGAATCTTGTATTTATCTTGACGAAATCAATTGAAGCTTTGCGAGAGCTAGCCTGAGAGGGTTGGTCTACTCCAAGGCACCCTTCTTGTTCGATATTAGGGTCTTCCACTGCTCTCTGACAAGCTTTGTTCTCAAGACTATCCGCATCTCATTGATAATAACGCGGATAGTCTGCCATCTATCCTTTACTAGAAGACTGCAATTGATACAACCAGTCCTCTTCAACACTATTTAATTTACTCGTATTGATGGATATGAGAAGATGAATAGAAACGCAAAGTACAAACACATATTACATAGTTAACCAATATTGGTTGTCTACTTATTTTTGGAAGCAACAAATAAATGTCAAAATACTACATAGGATGAACCCTAGGCCAGGGGTATATCCTTGAACCCCTGACTCGCTAACCTGATCATTTGTTATGTTAGCAACAAATGATCAGATTCAGGATATATCAACAAATAAGGTTGCATTCTTTTCACTACCTAATGCTTATTAAGAATCGGATAAAATTTGCAATGCTTTCATCTACATACAAAAGATTATTAACGGCCCCAAACATATGATAATTCTTCAAGAAATTTAAATTACGATGTTTTAGTAATTTGGATCAGACTATAGTCTAGTTTGTCTAAATAAAACAACATGTAAGAGTGTGGAATTTTTTGAAACACCTGATGAAACTTTATCTGCAAATCATGATTAATGGGGGAAAATATATATACTTGTCCATAATAGAAAATTACTCAGAACTTTATATACAAAAAGGTAATTTAAATTACCTCATATTATGTGTAACCAAAGCGAAGTAATTGTTTGGTCACTAGATTGGAAAGACAGAGAGAGAGGGACATGACACCAAATCGAACTCTAGATTTCAAGCATTGAAGAACGTAGTCAGACTAGAATCCAACCACTTGAACCAGACCCGATTTGGTGGCAGATTGTTTTCTTTTAACTACTTCACATAACCAAACTGAAAAAAACAAAAAATAACTATTATTTGATCTTTTCAAATGTAATATAGGATCTTAATAACTAGTTGTAAAAACGATATTTTTCTTTTGAATATAATTTAACATTAGATTCAAAAAAAATATAGGATCTTAATAATTAAGAAAATTAATTATATATTTCAAATATTACAAAAGAAAATAAAGCTCTTTTCTAATCTAATTATCTTTATTATTTTGCAATAGCATTCTATGTAATATTCTATAATTAAATGTTGTTTTCTCTAATGTATTTTTGAAATAGTAATATTTTAGAGAATGTGTTGAATTTTTCAAAAGATATAAATTAATATATTTGTGTTTGGTTACATGGATAATAGATGCAAGTTTTTATAAAGTTTATTTGGCTAGAAATATAAGATCGAAATTTTTTGATTAAAAAACTTTGTTTTTCTTTAGTTAAAAATATAAGTTTCCAAGAGCAAGTTATAATATTATTTATAAAAGAAAAAAAGATTGTTTTTGTTTGATTATATTGACAAATAATTAATAACTTACTCTTGGGAAGTTTTTTTTTTTTTTTTGGTCAACTCTTGGGAAGTTATTTTTAAATATTTCTAATAAAATATAACACATTTGAAAACTATTTAAGGCAGCCGAGCTAATCGTGTAATCAACTACTTTGTATGTTAACTCTTTTTAATAGTTTAGTTAACTATAGTTCATGTTTTAATAATGAATGAGGTTAACTCTTTTTCCCTGCCTACTGTATTTCTTGTCTCATCGTCTTCGTCTCTGTTTCTTTGGATCGTATAAAAAACATCTGTCAACTTTTTCATTCTTGTTATCTTATGCGTGAATAAGCTTTATCTATCACAACGACAGTTTCAATCCTCCCATTCTGTATAATCGTTGCTTCATCAGGAACTTTTATTTTATAATGTCTTCTTCTTTCTCGTCTCGCAATTGGGTATTTGACGTCTTCCCAAGCTTCAGAGGAGAAGATATCCGTAAGACATTCCTCAGCCACTTTCTAAAGGAGCTGGATCGAAAATTGATCACTGCTTTCAAAGACAACAAGATCGAGAGAAGCCAATGTCTTGATCCGGAGCTTAAACAGGCAATTAGAGATTCAAGGATTGCGATCGTTGTGTTTTCAAAAAACTACGCCTCTTCTAGTTGGTGCCTTAATGAGTTACTAGAGATAGTAAAATGCAAGGACGAGCTGGGTCAACTGGTTATACCAATTTTCTACGGTTTGGATCCATCTCAAATTAGATGTCAGGGGGGAGACTTTGGAAAGGTCTTTGAAATTACTTGTAAGGAAAAAACAGAAAATGAGATAAAATCATGGTGGCAAGCGTTGGCAGACGTATCAAATCTTGCCGGCTTTCATACGCAGACTTGGTACAACATTATACCAAAGCATTATTTTCGTTTTTGTATCTTGAATATATATAGTGATTATTTGACTACTTACTAATTAATAATTACGTTTACTGTTATTTCATGTTTATTTGTTTATGAAATTATCTTTCTCTTTTCTAAGGGATGACGAAGCAAACATGATAGAAGAAATTGCCAATGATGTTTTGGGTAAATTGAATTTAACTCCATCAAGGGATTTTAAAGAATATGTCGGTATCGAAGATCATATCGAAAAGATGAGTTTATTGCTGAATTTGGAATCCAAAGAAGTGAGGATGGTTGGGATATGGGGTACTACGGGAATTGGCAAGACTATCATTGCAAGAGCTTTATTTAGCCGACTTTTCCGTCAATTTCAAGGTAGTGTTTTCATAGACAAGGCTTTCATATCTAAGAGTATGAAAATTTACAATGCATGCAACCCAGACGACTACAACATGAAGTTGCAATTACAAGAAGATTTCCTTTCCAAAATTTTTGGGGATCAGGACATGAAGATAGATCATTTAGGTGTTATGGAAGATAGGCTAAAGAACAAAAAAGTTCTTATTGTTATTGATGATTTGGATGATCACGTAGTGTTAGATACTTTGGCGGGCCAAACTCATTGGTTTGGATGTGGGAGCAGAATCATTGTGATTACCAAGGATATGCATTTCCTAAGGGCTCATGGGATTAGTCATATTTACGAGGTCTGTCTTCCACCACCAGCGGTTGCTCTTCAGATATTATGTCAATATGCTTTCAAGAAAAAATTTCCGCCTGAGGGTTTGAGGGAGCTTGCTACTGAAGTTGCATTGCGTGCCGGTTATCTTCCTTTAGGTCTTCATGTTATGGGCTCTTTTTTCCGAGGTAGAGATAAAGAGGATTGGATGAATATACTTCCTAGGCTTCGAAATGATTTGGATGGAAGAATTGAGAAAACATTAAAGGTTAGCTATGATGGGTTAAATAACAAAAAAGATGAAGCGATATTTCGTCACATTGCATGTCTTTTCAATGGTGAGAAAATCAGTAATATTAAACAACTGCTATTAGATAGTGACTTAGATGTTGGTATCGGGTTTAAAAACCTTGTTGATAAGTCTCTCATACATGTAAAAGATGGTATTGTTGAGATGCATCGTTTGCTACAAGAAATGGGTAAGTTGATTGTCCGCACACAGTCCAATGAACCTGGAGAACGGGAATTCCTTATGGATTCGAAGGATATATGCAATGTACTTGACAATAACATTGTAAGTTCTTTCCCTACTTGTCTTATATAACTCGCCTTATAAGAGTAAAATAATGTCATCAGATGATAAAAGATTAATGTAAGTGCTCCTTAACCTAATGATGTTGTCTCTTTTTCTTTATTAATAATCTTTTTCAGGATACTAAAATGGTTTTAGGTATATCACTCAATATGGATGAGACGAATGAATTGTATGTAAAGGACACTGCCTTCAATGGGATGTGTAATCTCCTTTTTCTAAAATTTTACACTAAACAAAAGAAAGAAGTTAAATGGCGTTTATCCGAAGGCTTCGACTATTTGCCTCCTAAGCTTAGATTATTGAGATTAGATGGATATCCGATGAGATTTTTACCTTCTAAGTTTTGTCCTAAAAGCCTTGTTAAGCTCCAAATGCGAGAGAGCAATCTTGAGAAGCTGTGGGAAGGAGTTTATGTAAGTTTCTGGTAAAATTATGATTATTGAGATAAGAATGTGTTTTTACATTTTAGATTACAATCCTTTCAAGTTATGTGTAACTTACCTATACTTCAGTCACTTACAGGCCTAAAAACTGTGGATATGTGTGGGTCAAAAAAACTGAAAGAAATCCCAAATCTTTCTATGGCTACTAACCTGGAGAAACTTAATCTTGGGTTTTGCTCGAGTTTGGTGGAGCTTCCCTCCTCTATTCAATATCTTAATAAACTGAAGAAACTGGAGATGCCATTTTGCAAAAATCTGGAGACTCTTCCCACTAGAATCAACCTTCAATCTCTCAATCGGCTCAATCTCAATGGATGCTCACGGTTGATGAGTTTTCCTGATATATCAACCAACATCTTAGAGCTTGATCTAGAAGGAACATCCATTGCAGAATGTCCTTCTAACTTGCGTCTAGAGAATCTTGTTGCTCTTAATATGTGTCAAATGAAGAGTGAGCAATTGTGGGAAAGAGTGCAGGTATGTATGTAACCTAACGTTTTCTTCAGCCTTTTTTTGAACTAACACTTTTTAAAATTTAGTTGTCACTAGGTTGGTGTTTCTCAAACGTTGTGGAAAAAGTTTATACAGAAAAACTACTATGATATAATTAACATACTATCTATTAACGTAGAAAGATTGGTGCTACAATCAAAGGATCCCATTGGTAATGTAATTTTGTCATTGGATATTTCGACTAGTAAGTTTTAACTAACAAACTTAGAAACCGAAAAAAAATTTACTAGGGTTGGAGAAGGAAGAAAAGTTTGTGGTGATTTTGTTTATCTCTAATTTTTTTTTTTAGGTTCAGCCGCTTACACCACTCATGACTATGTTGTCTCCCTCTTTGAGGATGCTGTCTCTCTCGGATATCCCGACTTTGGAGGAGCTTCCTTCTTCATTTCATAATCTTGATAAACTCACGCATTTGAGCATTACACGCTGCATAAATCTGGAAACCCTTCCCACCGGAATCAACCTCCAATATCTCTATTTCCTCGATCTCAGTGGATGCTCAAAGTTGAGAAGTTTTCCTAGTATATCAACCAACATATCACAGCTCTGTCTATGTGAAACAGCGATAGCAGAGGTACCTTGGTGGATTGAGAAATTCTCTCGCCTATATTGCCTACGTATGAATGGATGCAACAATTTACGATGTGTTTCCCTAAACATTTCTAAACTCAAACATCTCGAGATAGTGGACTTTTCATATTGTGGGTCGTTGGTTGGAGCTAGCTGTAATGATAGTCCAAGTGTGGTGGCATTGACAACAGACAATATTCACTCTGATTCTACTAAGCTCCTTGAGATGGCTTCCTCTTCTTTTCCAGATAATTATTTTCCAAAAACTGAGGTTGATTTCATAATATGCTTCGACTTGGATCAAGACACTCTGATTTCATAATATACCTACATACAATATTTTGCGTCTTTTTTTTTTTTTCATCAACCCTACATATTTTTCTTATGGAATAAGTTGGAAAACAATACGTTTTCCAAACTTAATTGGAAAACTATACATGAACTATTTAATATTGGGATATTACTCGGGTCCACCAGTTTGTGAGATAAAAAAACTCACTAATAGAAAAAAAGTGGGGTGAGAGAGAGAGAAACGTGTGAGGTCAGTTTTAGTGGGCTTCTTTTTTATTTTATTTTTTTATTACTCATTCTCTCAAAGTTTAATAATTAAAATGCTTTCTAGTAAATTTTATTTTTCTAAAATTGATCATATAAATAAAAATCTATGTTTTTTTCTCTATCATTTGATATGCATTTTGTTTAATGATTTTTAAATTTTATATTACAGAGTACTGTACATATAATATCTATACAGTTATAAATCACTATACAAATATAGACCAATGTACAGATATAGACTACTGTGCAGATATAGACCACTGTACAGAATGATGCATCTGTTAAACGAAATCATAATTTACTGTAAAACGAACAAATATCCTTTTGTACAGTTGCACTATTCTGCACAGTGGTCTATATCTGTACAATGGTCTATATCTGTAAAGTAGTCTATATCTGTACAGCGGTCTATATCTGTATAGATATTATTTGTACAGTGCCCTATAATATAAATTTTAAAAATCATTAAACAAAATGCATATCAAATGATAGAGAAAAAACATAGATTTTTATTTATATGATCAATTTTAGAAAAATAAAATTTACTAAAGAGCATTTTAATTAATAAACTTTGAGGGAATGTGTAATAAAGAAAGAAAATTTTTTAAAAAAAAAAACCTGACCCACTAAAGCCCCCACACGTCTCTCTCTCTCTCTCACCCAACAAAAACTGACTATTTTACTAATTCTAAATAGTAACCGTATTACTTTACAGATTAAGTTTTGAAAACGTACTACTTTACAAACAAACTTTTTTCTTATTGAGTTACTAGTTTAATAGCCCGCGCTTTGCGCGGTCAAATTAGTATTGCAATTTATTTTTTACTTAAATGATTAGCAGATTATATTATTTTTTTAGCAATTAGTTACAAATTTTGTATATACATTGAGTCAAAAAAATTTTCAAAAAGATATTGTAGAGATCGTGGGGGATATGGGGAAGAAAAACTGTTTTTTAATTTATTTATTTTTGTCGTAAATTGGTTTTAAAAATAAAAGAAAAGTAAAAGAGTAGAATTTGAGACTTATAACAGGTGTCAAATAGAGAGAGCTGCAGTATTTTTGAAAGTGACTTGTAATTTATTATAATAGGATTTTTCTGCCCTCTGTTCTTACATAAATTATAGGAGAACAAAGATAATCCTTCAATAAATAATAAATTTAACTGATTGATATTATAAAAATAATTGAAGTGACGTCAAAAAATAAAATAAAAAATAATTGAAGTAAAAAAGAAAGGTAATTTGGATTACCTCATTTCTCTAGAGAGAACAACAACAACAACAACTGCAAGCTTGTCATGAACTGACTAAAGAGAGATGGAGAGATAGAGAGAGGAAGGTACAAAGAATCGAAACCTGGTCCCAAGCTTTACGTGGAATCTTAGCGTTAGGCTCCGACCACTTGGACCAGATCAGACTTGGTGTGGAAGTGTTTTATTCATATTATTTATACGTTTGTTTTGGTCAAATTCAAATTAAACGGACACGAGATTAGTGTTTGTGTCTTGTTCTTTTGTATTTATTTGCTCCTTTGTTTTATTCATAAACATATATATTACAAATGATGATGATATAAAAATCACATTTTATAAGCTAGCTTTAAAGGAACTCTTTGCGTTACAAAATTATTGAAATGGAGTTTTTTTTTTCAACAGCATTATATTAAATGGTTGGATCAAGTGAGTCAAGCCGTTAGAACTAATTTACAAACTACTATAAATATAGCCAATTAAGTAGAAAAATCTCTGCATGGTGGAAGAACAAATTGCTACTTTTACTAATTACTAATTAGATTTAGACCTTGTACAAAAATAGATTTGATACACTATAAATGGTTTAATTACTAGAGGGCTAAAGAAAAGTTTGTTTTCGGATCTTTGATATAGTAAAAAGATGAACTAAAAAGATCCTTACACTTAAAGTAATGAAATTTTAATTATTTTTGTTTAAAGAATTGATTTTTGCTATAACTTCAAAGGAAACGTAAGCAGAAATTAATATTGAAGTAATAAAAAACCCAACAACATATCAACTAGCTAGGAGTGAGTGAAAATGGATGAGGCCAGTAAGGAAATGCAGTAGATCTTAATGGACCTTCTTCCTCTGTGTAGAAGAGAGTGATTGTTTGGGTGGTGATATCGAAAACACCAAAGTTATGTCCCGCGAAATAGATGCAATTAGGCTTAAGACCTGGAGACGAGCTTGCTGGGACACACATAGGTTCACCATGTCCAAGAAAAATACAAAGATCTCCAATATTTTCAGTGTAACACATATCTTTGTCTCTTTTAACCTTTTCTTGCTCTTTAAACACCAAGAACCGCTTTGTTTTGTGCACGACTGTGTCTGACTCAAAGTCGTCTCCGTAGTACCTTTGAACACAACATGAGAGAGCCATTAATGAAACAGCTAATGAAAGAAAATAACAAAAACTTTGTAGTGTACCATGAGATTAGGAATTGTTCCCCGGAAGGTGACTCCACTAGATGATCTGTCCTGGTAAACGAATTCATCTCCTCCAACTCGTACAACATATATTGAGGAAGATCTTTCTTACAAATTAAATCATACGTGGGCTCGTCTTTCTCTTTGAAGTTGAGACCAAATGAGCACAAGTATTGGCCACCAGGAGTTGGAGTGTAAAATCTTTGATCTTTCTTAGAGTACATGAGACTTGAGTATGGGCATATAGACTCATGCCCATGCGTGGTTTCGATATCGATCCACTGTAAGTCTTTATGCCTATATAGCATAAGCCGAGATACCGAAAACTTGATAGCAACGACCCAATCATCATTTTCTAGGTCAGGAAGACAGGACATGGCAAGGTTTTGGATTTGAGAGCCTTTTGGAAGAGGAGGTAGACGAACAGAAACAGATTTTGATTTAGGGTCAGAGGGCTTGTAATAGATGTTTAGACGAACGTTATCCATATCACGGAGGAATTTTTTTTCCTTCATGTGAATATTCAGTCCACTTTGATTCAATCCGATACTCATTGCGTCGCTGACTTCTCTAGCGAGAAACTTGCTCTTAATTATGATTTCATTTTCACCTTCTGCTCCGGACCTTCTTGATATTGCATTGCTACCATTTGAAGAACCTCCGACCTTAAGGAGGTGGTCAATTAACATAAACGGGTAGATTGGTGTAGACGAACACCACCGAACCAAGTTATTGTTTCTCTGCCAATATGTAAGTACGTTGCACTAATCATACAAAACGAAATTCACTAGTAGAACCCTAAAATAAATCCACAATTATAGTAGAAATTAAGAATTAGAAAGAAAAAACTTACAAGGACATTTGTGTAGACAAGGGGCTTCAACATTCGGCTGAGAGGTTGAGACATTTTTCTTGAATCTTTAAAACTATGTTGAGGTGATTTCTCGCGTGGGTCTTCTCTAGTACTCTATAGAGACTTATGCTTGATGACCAAGTTGACATTGAAGAGGAGAATAATATTCTTAAGGAAATAAATAAATTAGACATATATGAAGGTAGAAAAGGAAAGCAAATATAAATAATTCGTTTGACCTTTGATATTTGAGTATCCATCGGCCTCATTGCCGGATTATTTTTTAGCTAAAAATGTAAATACCAGAAATTTTTTATCAAATGACATACTAGTTTACATAATCTCATCAATATTCTTCAATATACTGTACATAGTTTTTTTTTTAGCCAATTAGTTATCACCCTTTCCCCATATAGTCATCTACTAAAATCACCCAAGCTATATTATATATTGTCTTCGCAACATAAATTCCCACCATTCAGCAGTTTCATGCATATCAAAATATGGATCAAATAAATTCTTTCATAATAACTTCAAATACTAAGACTTTTCACTTACAAATCAATATAAATTTAAATATTTTTATTGTAAAAAGTGTTCTTTCAAATAAAGCATATAAAAAAAAATACAACATGACATCATATTAATTAGGAGTGAGCGAAAGTGGATGAGGCCAAGAAGGAAATTGAGTGGAGCTTAATAAACCTTCATCGGTGGAGAAGAGACTGCAAGTTTGGGTGGTGATATCGAAAACACCATAGTTATGTCCCGCGAAGTAGATGCAATTAGGCTTTAGACCAGGAATGGTGCTCGCTGGGACACACATAGCTTCACCATGTCCAAGAAAAATACAAAGATCGCCAATGTTTTCGGTGTAAGACATGAATTTTGTTTTTCTATCGGTTAACTGTTCATCCTCTCTAAACACCTTGAACGACTTTGTTTTGTGAATGACTGTTAACGTTTTGTAAAGTTCAAACTCGTCGCCATAGTACCTTCAAACACATGAGAGAGTCGTTAATGTATCAACACGAAAACTGATTTACACTAAGATATCATAATAAGTGTAACAAAGTTAAGAATTATATACCATGAGATAAGGAAGTGTTCACCGGAGGGTGACTCCACCATGTGGTCTGTCCTGGTAAAGGCATTCATCTCCATCAACTCGAACAACTCATACTTAGGAAGATCTTTTTTTCGCACCTCGACAAACTCGAGCTTATCCTTCTCCTTGAAGTTGAGATCAAAGGAGCACAAGTAATTGCATCCAGGAGCTGGAACATAGAACCTTTGATCTTTCTTAGAATACATGAGACTCGAATGAGGACTTATAGACTCATGCGTGGTTTCGATATCAATCCAGCGAAAGTCTTTATTATGTCTATAAAGCTTCAACTTAGATCCTGAAAACTTGACAGCCATAACCCAATCTTCATTGTTTATGTCAGGACAAGAGGACATCGCTATGTTTTGGACTTGAGAACCTTTAGGAAGAGATGGAAAGTAAAAATTCTTGGTTATCTTTCGAGATGATACGTATTCCATGTAGAGATGAACATTATCAATAAACTTGGGGAGTGTATACTCTGTCTTCTCGACCATGTGAATATCTTGTCCCCTTTGGTTTAATATGATATTCATTGTACTACGAACAACTTCAGCGAGTTTTGGGTCTTTAATCAAGACTTCTTTTTCACCTAATGATTCATCCCCTCTCTCTATGCGACCATCTGAAGAATCTCCGACCTTAAGGATGTGGTCAATTAACATAATCGGGTAGCAACCGTGGCCTTGCGTAGACGAACGCCACGTCCGAACCATTATGTTGTGTCTCTATCAAAATGTAAGTACGTTAAACTAATCATCATACAACAAGAACCAGTAGTAGTTAAATAAACCACAATTTTTATTGTTATTTTTTTTTATAAAATGTCGATTTCTATTACCAAAGGAACATTGTAAATCTACATATGCTTTAGGGGCAAGGAGCTTTTATACATATACATATACATATAAACCACAATTACGTATTGTATAATGAATTGAACAGAAAACTTACGAAGACATTTTTGTTGACAAAGGGCTTCAAGATTTGGCTGAAAAGTTGAGGCATATTTCTAAAATCTCTAAACTATGTTGAGGTGATGATTTTTAGTGTGGTCTCTCGTCTTCTCTAGAGAGATTTATGCTTGAACACCAAGTTGACATTAAAGACGAGAATAATTTTTTAAGGAAATAAATAATTGGACATATTTGATGGTTGGAAGAAAAAAAAAGTTATAAGATTTAATTCAACGGTTCATGTTTAAAACTTTCAATTAAGGGAATCAGAATAAGAGAAAAAAAAAATAGACAATTCAATTTCATCAGCTTTCCATCTTTATAACAGTTCTCTTGCCTAAATCCATATAGAGATTTTGTCATCAACTTTCCATCTTTATAACATTTCCAAAATCTCTTTCTTTTCTTGTCCCGAATATTCTCACCATCACACATTAAAAGGGTCTGATCAAAACCAAATTACAAAGTCGAATCAAGAACCTATGATACTCTTTATATGCAGGTTTTGATTGTTTCCTTCGAATTTGTCATGCCTAATTTATATGCTTGAACTTGGTTTAGAAAATATTATTCTCTCATTAATGTTCTTTAATTTAATATTATTTTCTTAACCCAAGAGATAACATTTTGTTCAAGGTATAGAAAATAACCACAATAGTTTAGAACATTTAGCAAAATGTTTCAACTTCTCAACCGACTCGTGAAGCCTCTTGTATTCAAAAATGTCATCGTAAGCTTTTCATTCTTTTCTATTACAGTAATTACTATACTAGTAGTTCTAGTTGTATGATTAATCAGGTCAACGTTGTTAATTACATGTGGCAGAGAGACACAACAACAACAACAAGTGGTTCGGTGGTACTCGTCTATGCCAATCTACCCGTATATGTTACTTGACTACATCCTTGAACTCGCAGATTCAGGCGACGATTCTCCAAATGGTCGCATAGCCATAGAGGAATGGTCACATAAAAAACACATTGTGATTAAGGACATAGACCTCGTGCAGGCCTACCAATTTTAGAGGAAACAAAGGAATGGATTATGATTAATCTTGTGGCAAATGAATAGATTATGAACATCACTCCCCAATTTGTGGCTCAAGAGTGTATCCCTATTATTCGAGAATCTGCTATTAGAATCCCTATTATTCCATGCTTCTTCAAAGAACATAGGACCAAAATTTGGCTAGTTTTGTCTTGATGTGTAATGTAGTAGTGAATTTTGTCCAAAATGTGAAGAAACATAATCGGAACTAAAGCTTATATTTTTGTCATCAGAGTTTATTCAATTAAACGAATCAGCTTAAAAATCCTGAAAAATGAAAAAGGAGAAAAAAAAAATAGACATTTCAAGTTTCAACTCTCTCTTGACCTAAATTCATATTGAGATTTTGTCATCAACTTTCCACCATTAACAACATTTCCAATCTCTCTCTTTTATCGTCTTGAACATTATCTTCTTCTCATCATCACACATTTAAAAAAAGTCTCAAAACCAATAGACAGTCAAATCAATAACCTATGATACTCTTGTGCAACACCATGTACAAAATCATTGAGAGTGCAAGAGGAAGAAAGATTACAATCCGCTTCGGCGCCCTAACAGTAAGACTATCGACGCAGCATCCTTCTTCAAAAATCGTCTCAAGCTTTGGCAAGTCTGAGAATTGCTGTTGTTGTTTCTGGTGAGATGCAATAAGCCTTGGTGCTACCTCTCCCCATGTTTGAACAAACCTCATTTCCTTGGCCATTTTTTTTTCTTACACCCAGTTTTCTTTTTCCCGACAACAATCCGATGCAGCAGAAGGAAAACACGGGTTTAGTTTGAGAAAGAAAAAAACGGATTTTCTACGGGTGACGAGGGCAGGGGAAGATTGAAAGGTGCTGCTTTTGACTAAATGAATGAAAGATCTTTCAATGGGAGAACTTAGAGGTGCATATGATGTGGAGGAGACAAATGGGAGAGGTTAAATAGAGATACTTAGGGAGACAAATATGGAAAAATTAGAAGAAAACATGAGGATTTTTCGGGATATGGATGAAAAAAATGTACGGTTTGCAGATAGCCAATGATGCATTCTCTATAATGCTTTTGTTAGATTTTCTAAACTTAGAGGCTCTAAAAACAGATATACCCAAATAAACCCATCACATTAGAGGTTTAAGAGTAAAAGAAGGGTCAAACAATTATCTTTTTGTTTAATCTTTAGAACCCGAAATCCGAACACAAAAAGGGTCATATAGAAAACAGAGGAACCTTATCAGTTTTCTAGAACTATAGGCTCATACATAAGTTATATACTCCTTAAACCTAGATGATCATATATATAGACAAAGTACAGCTCTTGAGTATGTAGGAATATATATGAACCTGGAATATGAATCTGTTAGAGAAAGAATGTAACAGCTTCTCAACTTGCAAGGCTTTTCTTGTTCCAAGAATTGTCGCCATAAGGCCTGAGATTGAGAATGATGCATATAAGAAAATGAACAAAAAAAAAGGGTTTCTGCGAATTTAGCCTTTTTACCTTGGATTTTTCAAATGGAGCAACATGAAGATAATGGATATGACAATGGAAGAGGAACCAACAACAAGATAGGTGATGCCCAGGAAATCATTTCTTCCTCCTAACCAATTTGATGTGGAGAGAATAAGCTTCTTCTGCCCACTAAAGCTATAAGTGTTGTAATTGTTCATCAAATTTACTTCAACAACGGTTCCTGGTTCCAAGTCCTCTTCGATTCTTCCATATAACTTCCGGAAGCTTAGCAAAGCAGCTGCTCGCATCCACACTATAAAGTCCTCTTGGTCACTTAGCTGCAAATTAAACAGCATTGCCTAAGCTAAAATATATGATTTAAGATTTTTATGGTAATAGAATTAAGTGGTTAAAAATGCATACAGGAATTTTAGGATCCAACTTTGCTCCACCAATCAAAGTTCCATTCTGGAAATTGACAGGATACACATTCTTTCCAAACTTTTGCTCGCGGTCACTCTTCCACGCAATGTTATTCCGGCTCACCTTCAGTTTTGTCCTTTCACGAGAAAACGTAAATGTATCATTGAACATACTCCAAGCTATCAACCCACAAGGAACAATCGGGAGACCATTAGATGACTCCTCAGGTTCACAAGAACTTGTGTGACTATACTCCAGTCCATGTAAAAGTTGCTGATCACTTCTACTCTTTACATACCTGCAAAAGAATCATCAGATACCAAATGAAGACTTTCTCATCACCAGATTTGAAAAGTAAATCAATAAGTGATCTAGCTATTTTACCGGCGATGGTTTTGATAGTAGTTATCGAGCTGGTAGTAGATAAAAATGGGAGCTTTCATATACTTTTGTACCTACAAATGTGCAATACAGAAGATATTGAAAGTCTAAGAAAACCACCAATATGTAACAAATGCAGAGACTCTTAACATTTTCACTGATTGTCAATCAATGCGAGCATAAAGAAATTACCTTCAAGTAACGAGTACAATTCTTTGGGATCGATGAATCTGTTATGTACGACAGTTTATTGGTTTTATATTCTTCAGGAATGCACTCAACATCATATCGATCTATAATTTCAATAGCCTGCCATTAAAGGATTTAAATAGGCTACTCCAGAAACTTACAGCTCAAAATCCAAGAGTTAACGTTTCCGACTTACATCACGAGAAGCACGAAGAGTAATGAGGCCAATGGGAATGAAAACAAAACCCATTAACATAAACACTCTTATAACCTGCAAGAACATTGATTCTTCTTCTTAGACAATCAGAAATAAAAAAGCTTAGCTTTTTAAGGTCACAAAGAATAATGTTACTAACCGATATTGGTGTTAAGACTGGCTTACAAGCTGGGAGTTTCTGCTGCTTAAACTGATACAGAGCTGCCAAATCAAACACGCAAATGATTCGTTACCAATGTAACAATCGATACCAAATCACAGCAATTTTTGCCCTAAATTAAACCCGTAAGAACTTAAACTAAGGCTTTTGATTGAAAATTTCGAAATCCGTAGATAAGAAAGTGTTATGATTTACCTTTGGATCGTCTTGATCTTAAGAAGGAGGATTGATCAGGAGCACGATTCATCGATCCTTCCACTTCCATCATGATCCCCTCTCTCGACTACTTCACCAATACATCGGGAAGAAGAAATTACTCTCTTCGCCGCGGGGATTAAACTCCGGCGTCTCTCACCGGTGGATCGATCTAGAATCGCGTGGTCTCTCAGGTAGATTCCACCTGATCTAAGATTTTGCTTTTTGAATTTTGTAAATTAAATCTTTTTTCTCTTCAATAAAATTAAAAGTATATGAACATGAAAAAGTTTAAAAAAAAAAAAAAAATTTGAACTTGAAAAAAAATGAGAAAATAACCAAAACTTTTAGAAAGTGAGGACTGAGGACTGAATTTGAAAAGTTTACCTTATTACTTACGTGTATAAATGTAATAAACTAAAATATAGGGTTAATCACAAATGACGAAAATAAGTAATAAGTTAATAACCGAAAGTGCAGGGACTATTTATGATAAGGAAAATATTGGAAACTTTTTAAAGAAGTGGTTAACTAGAGTTTAGGGACTTATTGAAGTTTGAACACAGGTAACTAGAGTTTACATAAACAAAAGACACTAGGAGTTTTAGGGTTTTTTGTTGAGTCTCAAGCAATGTGTTGAGCCAAAGCAAGAATCTTGAGATGCTTCTTCTTGCGAAGCTCATGCGGAACCGGACCAAACACTCTAGTACCAATCGGCTGGCGATCGGTTTTAGTATTCTTGTCTTTACTGTCGACAAGAACAACAGCGTTATCATCAAACCGAACTTCACTTCCATCAACACGACCTCTCTGCATCGCGGCACGAACAACCACACCATACACAACCGCTCCTTTCTTCACTTTACCATTTGGCATCGCTTCTTTCACTGAAGCAACTATAGTATCGCCAAGTCGAGCTCCTTTTTTCCCCTTTAGAGCTTGAATACACATCACTTTCTTCGCACCTGAATTGTCCACGACTTTGAGAACTGTCCCCATCTGAATGAATGTCCTTCGCTGTTGCTGTTGCTTCCGCCAACATCAACAAAAAGAATATGCTTAAGACACTATAATATATGTAATATCCATTCTGATTCAATCCAAAAATTTCAGATAACCATAACTCTACAAAGCAAAGCAAATACGAAAAACCAATATCCGTTCAAATCGACAATTCGAAGGCGCAGATATTTGTGTAAACTGTATAATAATTGGTTTCTGACCTGAGAGAGGATACTTTCATTCATCATTCCATTAGAAGAATTCATCAAACCACCATTGTTAAGACCTCCAAGCAATGAACGTCCTCCTGCTCATGATTTTTGAATGAATCCAAATCAGACACTAAAACCAAAAACAACAAAGACAGCAGATTTTGAACATTTGGCTCTACCTTTGCAAAATCAATTACAAAATTCAACACTTTTGAAGATGATAATATGTTGGAAAATGGGAATCTTTAACTTCACAAAGATGTGATTTTTATACAAACCCATCAATAATAACCAAAACCCATCACAGTCTATAAGATTCAATCTTCAAAACAAAACACAGAATCTCTGTTTCAAGAAAAAAGATGAGATCGAAGGAAGAGGAATAAGGTAGTCTCTTACCTCGGGTTAATCTTGAAGCAAAAGCTGCCGCCATTTCTGCAATTGAAAATTTCAATCTTAGTACAAATAGTTACATAAAAAAGAACAGAAGGGCTTATACTGAAAGAGATCGATTGCATAAAAATTCAAACTTACAGATTCGTTGTTACTTGAGAAAAAAAAAATACAGACTCGTAGCGGCAGTGATGACTGACGGGAGAGAGAGAGAGATCGAGGCGGAGGAGGATGGTAACAAGGAAAGGTTTAAGCGTGGCAACAAAAGTAAATACAAGGTTTAGTTAGGGGTACAATGGTAATAGTCATTTTAATTTCTACTTTTGGCCCAAACAAATGAATGTTGGGCTTCAAGTCGTTGTATGTTATTTTAAGAAATAAAACGGAAAAAAGAAAGAGGATAATAATAACTTAAAAGGTTGAATTTTTCTTTTATATATGTTGGTTTTAACGGATATGTTTATCATTGTTACTACACTGAGAAAAATATTTTTCTTTATGTGTTTTCTACTATTGGGATTGAGGATACTGTTATAACTGTAAAAGATGAATATGTTGATTAATTAGAGGTCGAACTTAATTTAAGGATCTTAAGCAGGATTTCAATTGAAACAATCGAGCCATAATAATTCACAAACTCAACAATCCAAACTTAAACATGGAATAAACACCCTTATAGCGGAAATGCCTAAAGTTGGAGACTTTTCAAGTTTTAAGCCTCTTACTTTCTTAGAACACAAGTAAGTTGAGACTTGAGAAGAATTAATAGAAACCATATTCTGGATGGGGAAGAATCTAAGGTTTAGGGTTTTATATCTCATGCAATATGTCGAGCCAAAGCAAGAACGTGAGATGTTTCATCTTGGGAATATGACCAAACACTTGTGCTAACCGGTCCCAGATATATGACTACCAATAATAACAACCGCATTATCATCGAACTTAACTTCGCTTCCATCAACATAACCTTTCTACATCTCAGCTTCAACAACCACACCATAAACTACTTTCTCCAAAGGCAATTTGATGATGTTTAATTATGATGAAAATTTACTTTTCGACCAAGTTATAATTGGTATTTGTAGTTGGTGAGTAAGAATTTCTTTTCTTTTTAACCTTTTTACTCCAACCAAGATATCAAAAATTTATGTAATTCAACAATCACATTAAAAAAATTAGCACAATAAATCTGTAATTTTGTAGATTTTTTGTTTTCTCTCAAAACTCTACAAAATTACTAATCAGAACCAGTAGGAAATCTTAAATAACTTGTATAATGACAGGGGGAATAAGCAATACCTACAATATTCACATAAATAGAGAAGAGCAAGCAAAGGAGAAGAAAAACAGAAAAAAAGATAAGAAAAACTCTTACATGACATCTGTAATTTGTTGATATATTATATATATGATTGCGAAATCCTGCAAAGGCATATGCTTTAATGAAAAAACTAGCTAGCAGATGCAGTAGTAGGCAGCAAAACTTGTTTCTGGATTCATCAAAACTTCGATTTTATTTCATTCTCTGCTTCCCCATTATACGCTTTTAATTGTAATATCCTGAATTCGCCACCGGGTTGCCAGTTCTCTGACAAACAAGATTCATAACAATGAGGAAGTTGTGTGTTTTCTAAAGTATCAAAAGAAAGATGTATAGATAACACAGATTCCCAATTTTTAAACTCAATCTATGATCATAGATGCTTAACTAAGCATAAAAATGCAATGCATTGCGGGATAGTGTTACTTATAAGATATTAATAAGACAATTTTCAATTTACTACTGTTGATGATAAACTATAAGCTTTACCTATGCAAAAGGGTTAAATCTTAATGGTTTCACACAAGAAACATTGATACTCGCACAAATGATTCTCAAATCACTTCATAAACAGATGATACAGAACATTAGCATTTATCTTACCTCAGATTTTAACTTAAAGTTTGCAAGCTAGAACGAGTTCATTTCAAGACAGTATGTCCTTCTCTTAACCAGCATCTTAGCAGCTGTCTCATACGGCTCCTCGAAAGCCGAAGATACCCAAGAGATATCAGACACTTCCCTTTTCGACTCGCTAGGTCTTATCGCCACTAAAGTCGCACCTTTTAACACAGTTCCATCAGGTAATTCCAAAGTTGGAGCATACCAAAGTCTCATATTCAGAGCAGGTACAAGTGTCCTCTTTGAAGCGGACGAAGCTGCTAATGGTTTCACTCTTAGCTCTTCTAGCTGATCTCTGTTCATACAAAGCACACCTTGACCATCAGAATCAGTGAGAACTAAACTATCAAGTGTCTTATGCTCCGCGATTATCGGCTGTAACAAGTAATGTCGTGCTGATGCAGCAATCAAAGAGCTAATTGTCCATACAACACGCAATTTCAAACCTCCGTTTGTGTAAAACGATTCCGGTATACTCCCATTATCATCAGAGCCGGAACCGGAAGCTTCAACGACTGTACTAGTGTCCACGGCTTGAGATATTCTCATCGGATTCGGTTGAATCACCGAAGAAGCACCGAGAATCACACAATTATCAAGAGTTGAACCAAATTCAGCTCTCCATTTCAACAAAACTCCATCATCAATCCCTAATTCACCACTAGGAAGCTCAATACGTAAGTAACGAATCTCATCAAAGTTTTTCAAAACCTGTGTAGGTGAATGATGCGTAACACCGCCTTGTTCGATCTCACCACCTTCATCATCTCCACTAATAGACAACGAAGAAGAAGATCCAGAACCACCACATGATGATCTCTTCGTACCAAGGAATTGACCTAAAGCTTGTAACGGCTTAACAATGCCACCAACAACAAGACGAAATATAGCCGAAAACGAACCAGCGGAAGAACCGGAGCGAGATTTGATAGACGATAAAGACGACGAATCGTCATCGGAGATAACACAATCGACACGAACAACGACGTTATCGACTTGAGGAACAAGAGAATGAAATCTCCGGGAAACAACACAGCATCGTCCGAGAGCTTTGACGTCACCGATTTTGTTGAAAACTAGGAGGAGGATTGAGTCAGGAAGACGATCGAAATGGTCGATTTCTAGGGTTTGTGGTGGTTCGGGATGGATTCGTGACGGTGGATCTGAACGAGGGATAATTACAGCCATGGATCTTTGAGATTTTTGGGGGAAATTTGTTCTAGGGTTTTTTGAGATGATTCAGAATCAGAATCAGAGCTTTTGGAGAAGATAACGCATGAAGATGTTTCTAGAGAGAAGATCAAATGGTGGGAGGAGATAGATCCACGAGGTTTTGTCTCTACTTTAAAGCGCGTGAATAAACAATATTAGCGCGTGTAATGCGTGAAGTGTTTTTTTTTTTTTTTTGTAATCAACAATTGATGTGACAATTATATATTGTATTTGATTTTTTTTTTATATTGCCAAAAGAGTATTTATTGGCATTTCGATAAAAATAGACAATCAAATTTATAGGTAGCTGTACCACATGAGAATGAATTGGATTTGTCTAATGCTAGAGACTCATTCATAGTCATAGGAGGAAAAATATGTTTACAAATAGTAAAGTAGGTGATATTTTGTTATGTATAAAACGGATTATAAAATTTTTAAGGAGTGGTATTTTTTTCTCCTTCTTAGAGCATCTCCAACCCACCTCTATATTTGCCTCTAAACTCTATTTTAGAGGCAAATTTGCTCCAACCCACCTCTATTCTCACCTCTAAAATAGAGATCTCTATTTTTTTCTCTATATATAGAGGTGAGAATAGAGAATCTCTATTTTTTCCTCTATAAATAGAGTTAAACTTTTTAGAGGAAAAAATAGAGAAACACATTGGAGTAAAAAATAGAGAAAACTTACCTGTATTATAGAGATAGAGTTAAAAATAGGGAAATACGTTGGAGATGGTCTTATTGAGTTTTGTTAGAGACATTTTTTTTTTTGATAAACAGTTTTGTTAGAGACATTTCAATGTCATTGTTTACAAAAGGAATAATAAAAGTTGACACAAGATTTGCATATCACTTTGTACCTTTTCTTTAGCTAAGATTAATCGACACATCACCCATGTATTACATTCTCGCCTACTTGGTGCTTAAACTTGTGTATACGCAAAAAAAAAAAAAAAAAAAAAAAAAGGTGGTTCATTACAAATCTATGAAGTTAATCTATTTAAATACATAATTTTGTTTTATACGATTTTATTTTATTTGGAAAAAACATACTTATATTTCTTAAGAAAAAAGATGTACTTAAAGTTTTAGGTATGTAAATTTAGAATTATTCATTGGTAACTAGATGACAATATAATCTATATATAATAGCAATCTAATAAATACCATTTGCACATCTGAACGGTTGCGTCTTTTTATCGCAACTTTTCGTTAATGTTTTTTTTAATTAAAATATATATTTTACGGTTATGTTTTTTTTAATACAAATTGCATTCTGAATGTTTTCTACGGTTGCGTTTTTTTATTGTAATTCTTCATAAACAGTTGAAACCGCTTATTCGAATCATTGCAATATTTAGTTTATTTTACGAAGAATTACAACCTTTGGTTTATATATTTAGTTTATTTCACGAATTGCAATTTTTGGTTTATTTTATAAATAGTTATAACATTTAATTATCTACCGCTGCGTCTCTCGGTGTAAATTTTTATAAATTATTATTTTAATTTTAATTACTAAAATGTATTTAAATGAGATTGTAACTATTTAATTGAACTGTTTCAACATTGGGATTATTTGACGAATTATTGCAACTTTTGGTTTTGTGTTACGAACCATTGTTATCTTTAGTATATTTGATGAACTATTGCAACATTTGGTATAATTGACGAACCATTGCAGTTTTTGGAATATTTGATATCTACGATTGCGTTTCTCGGATAAGTTCGTCATATTTTTAAAAAAATATTTAAATACTAAAATATATTTAAATGAATTGTTGTTACCGTTTAATTTAACACAATAGCATTTGGTTTATTTGACGTTGAACGTTTTGGCTTATTTATCAAACCATTGTAATATTTGGTTTATAGTTTATGCTTTTTGCACTTGAGAATAGTTTTTTAGTTACAAATTATTGTTTTTCTAATATTAATATACTTAATAAATGCTTGTGAGGGTTTTCTTTATCATAATTTTTGTAAAATATATATTTATTTGTTATTAAAAAAAATTCAAAATTATTACAATTCATTATAATTTTTTCGTTTGATATTTTTTTAAATGATTTTTGAAATATATTCCCCCGCGACATCGCGGGGGTCCTGAGTCCTAGTGTCTATAATATATCCCTTATGCAACCGGTTACTATCAAACTTAGTTTATTCCACCATTGCATATCCTACCGAACTTCATTATCCTTAATCATAAAATACTAGAAGATATGCATAATGCACTAGTGACTAGACAAGTCATGTGTTGTTGATTTTGCGATTACCATGCACGTTGTGTCATGTGTGTTTTCCCATTTCGCACGCCTCGGCGTTTTCCTTAATTATATTTGACTTCGTTGCCAAATGATTAGTAGGATACAATTGAGACACATGTGCCTATTAAATGCAGATTCATCAACGAAACATCTAAGTTTCTTCCCTCTAAATAGTTTTACTGCATTTGACAATAAGAAAAGAGTAATATTCTTGCACTTGATTTAGAAAGAAAATCGAGATCACGAGGCCATTAGTGTGTAGTGTGGTATATAATTTACATGTTTTAGATAGTTATTTAAGTATGTATTGTTATTTTTAATATTCAGGTTATGATAATGTAATTTAAATATTGGAGAGCCAACCAATCATATGGGGTTTCACGCCTCAACATGTTTGGGTTGAGCAATTATAGAAGACAAGCATATGTTTATTCATGATTTCATGTTCCATATCAATATCTATCTACACATGCCAACACGTGTACGTATGCATTAGTGTACATCCATAATTATATACATATAATTATGTAACATTTATTTGTTTGTTGAAATATTATGTAACACCTATGAAAACAGGCAGCATTTTATTTCATACAATTTTCTTGTGGAAATATACGAATTACGTCATTATTTCAAAATAACTGAAATTCTAATAATAATGCAAATATGATTCTAATTTGTTTACAAAATTTGAATTAAAGAAAAAATCCATATTCTCACAATACATTAAACAATGGTTTTCATATAATCATATTAGCATAAAGAGTTTGTTCAAAAAGTAAAACATAATTAAAGGCCCTTCGGATTTAAACTTCTTTTGATTTCGTACCAGAAATATAGCCGCTAAACCGATAATTGTGCAAACAGACAAATCGGTTTATTTAATGCCAAACCAGAAATAAACCAGAGTTATTTCTACCGAGCTCGGTAGAATCCGGTTCGGCCTTACAGGTATCATATATTTTCTATACCAAACCGGTGATGTCTCTTGTGAAATCACAAGATACACATAATACATTGTCTTAACAATACAAAGAATCTAACTAAACCAGAACCTAGTCAAGTTTCAAACCGGTTCAAGCATAGAGGTTTCTTCCACAGCGATCACACTCGGTTATATGAGAAACCGGGGTTTTACCGGAATTGATTTTCCGCAGATTTGGAAGATCGAGCTCGAGAACATCGTGAAGAGCCTTAGAGCCTTCTCGGAGTTCATCAGAGCTAGCAAAAGACGAAAACCGATAGCTAATTCAATCAACAAACCGATGATAAGTTGCTAAATAAACCAGACAGGTTCAGCTGTTTTTACTGTACCTTATGGAGAGTGGTGGAGTTAACCGGACAATAGTATTGTGAGTCGGTTTAGCCAAGACTCCTCTCTCCTTCAAGCTCAAGCAAATATCGTAAGCTGAAACAGGGGACAAGCTTTCGCTATTGAACTCAATCGCATTAAACAATCCTCTTCCCCGTACTTCCTTTATGTAGTCCGGAAACTGTTTCTTGATCTCATTCAATTGAATCCTCAGTTCATCTCCAAGACTTGCTGACCTATAAGATTCAAACCGCAACAACTGAAAATTTTAATATAAAGAACCCAAATCAATTCAAAAAGTAAAGTGGTACCTTTCCACAAGTTTCTCTTCCTCGATAACGTCTAAAGAAGCCATAGCTACAGCACTAGCTAAAGGGTTCCCACCAAATGTGCTGATTTTGACAATCAAGAATACAAAAAAGGAAGAAGCTTAATCGCATTAATCAAACCAATAAAATGTTCTTATAATGCCAATTTCGGTTAGTAAGAAGGAGCGAAGTAATGCTTATGTGAACCTTCCGTGTTGGCCGGGTTTAATATGAAGCATCACATCTTTATTAGCAAGCACTGCACTTACTGGAATTACTCCTCCTCCTAATGCTTTCCCAAGTATCTTCGAAAACAGATTCAAGATTTGAAATATTAATCAACATAATGGCTTCCCTCGGGGAGGAAATCGTAGAGAAATGAAATAACGAGCTTACAAAATGTAAAAGAACATACCACCATGTCGGGACGAATTTCTTCCCAATCACAAGCTAACATCTTTCCAGATCTTGCTAGACCGCTTTGTACTTCATCTGCTATCATCAAAACATTGTGTTTTGTGCAGAGTTCTCTAACAGCTTTCAAATAACCATCGGGAGGAATGATGACCTAAACCAAAGATAATTTTAACATTTAAGAAACAAAACCAGTACGATTCATCCTCTAAGGCAGTAAGTTTGGCCTCAAGTCCACGGAAACTAAACCGAGAAAACCATTATAAGTTTATAACTTACTCCAGCTTCGCCTTGAATAGGCTCGAAAAGAAATCCCGCTATTTTTTCTCCTTTTTCTGCAATTATCATAACAAATAACATGATCTACTCACTAGCTCAAGCTCAATCTTAATCTCGAAAATGAAATTCTCGGTTAAAATTTGAAACAGGAAACAATTTCATACCTTTAAAGATTTTCTCAAGTGAATCAGCGTCACCAAAATCCACTTTAAGATTCCCAGGCAACAATGGCCCAAATCCACGCGTAGCATCATTGTCACAACTCATGGAAATAATTGCTAATGTACGACCATGGAAGCAGCCACAACAAGAGACAATTATAACCTGTAACAAAATTTGGTTAGCTGCTTGTAATGAGATCTTCCTTTAAAACAAAACCGAAAGAACCAGTACCTCATCTTTGGGAATATTTTTCTTTTCATGACCCCATTTTCTTGCTAGTTTCAAAGCTGTTTCGACACCTTCAGCACCCGTGTTCATAGGAAGCACCATATCATAACCAAACATATTTGTGAGACGCTCCGCAAATACCGGGAACTTATCATTATAAAACGCTCGTGAACTTAAAGTGAGTTTCTCCACTTGTTCCTGCAATGCCTTCACGATCTTAGGATGACAATGTCCCTGCAACGACGTACAAAATTAAACATTAAAACACAAACAATGAATCTAACAAGTATGAAACTTTCCACATATTGTAATTGAAACCTGATTAACTGCGGAGTAAGCTGCAAGAAAATCAATGTATCTCTTTCCTTCAGGGTCCCATATAGTTGAGCCATTTGCGCGAGAAAACACAACCGGAACAGGATGGTAGCTAAGGTTCATAATTTTCAAATTCCAAAAGAAAGAACCAAACATAAACATCTGAGGTAAAAACTGGATACAAATCGAATTGAATATGAACAGATACAACACAATCAAGATATATATAAGCTTCTAACATGAAATCAAGAACCGAGAGATTCACAGATAAGTCCGATCGAAACAAACAAAACCCAAATATCAGAACTTTTGATGAAACGAGCAAAACCCAGAACCCCAAAAGAGAAAAGTTAAGTGATTCCATCGAAGATATATTCAAATCGGAGGAGATTTTACTTGGGGGAAAGAAAGAGACTTTACTTGTGGGCACTGAATTCAGATTCTAATTCCATCAATCGTTGAGAAGAAGACGGAGGAGATTTGGAATTCGATTGTGGCAGACCGCCATAGCTCCGCCGTACTCCGGCGGTTGTAATTCTTTTAGACACACAGTGAAGCAACCGTCTCGTGGTGGCTGCCATTAGAGAGTCTTTCAGAGATTGAAGCAAACGTTTTTTTGTGCGTCTCTCTGTTTATGTAAACTCTGTTCGTTGGGTTTCCCAGAAAATGATCGTTTTTCTGTCTTTCTCGGGATGCTAATTTTATCCGAATTCTAAAAATGGTAAATTTGATTTCGGTTTAATTTTTTTTGGATTTAATTTCATCCATAAGCTTCGATTTCAATATACTAATCTGGTTTTTTTTTTTTTTTTTTTTGTAATTTGATTTGTTTCGTTTTTTTTGTATACTTTTAAACTCAATTTTAATATTGGAAATTCATTTCTCAAATTTTAGTTTTAGAATTATGAATATTCGAATATTTCCAAAAAAATGCAAAAAATTAAAAATGAATATAAGTAAACCCTTTTATTTTTCAATGGGTTTGAAAATAAATAACAAATTGTCAAATGGAGTAAAAAAAAAAAAAATTGTCAAATGTTGTCTTTTTCTCTTTAATGTCTTTTTTTTGATAAAAATCTTTTTCTCCTGAATTAACCCAAGGCTTGCCACAATCTCAATATTTTTTTTTTTTGATGCTATAATTTAAACAGTTCTGTGATATGCAATGCAATAGAGAGATTAGAAGAAATGAACTTTGTTTGTTAATAATTATATAAGAAGATTGAGAAAGCACTTTAAAATTGCGTAACGTAAACTACTACTACATGAGTCATGACAATTGAATACAAAACCTTCCAAATGGATCAACATCTATCTTCGTCGAACAAACTTATCCTCAGTGGTCTTTTGATCAAAACAATGCTCAAGACTATACTATATCACATTCATACAGCCCCATTTTTGCTAAAAAAGAACTGCGTAACCACCTGTCCGCAGACGAAGAATGAATATGTCTACACACCAGCTTGAAAATCCCGGGATGTGTTGGAATGTTTGGCCCAGGATTGTCGAAAAAATATTCAAACCGCAAAAGCTAAACCAGAAACAGCAAAGAAATTGTTGTGGGTTTCCAAACACCTTAGTATTTTGGAACCCCAACTAAATGCCACCATGAAGTGATAAGAGCAAACACCAAAGCGAAAACACAGCTCAATCAGAAAACCGTTTGAAGACTTGAGTGTTTACAACCCTACAGAGACAACCTAGCCAGCGTAGAGTGTCAGCAAAGAGTATGAGGGTTCCAAATGGTGGAAGATTTAGTGAGTTTGAGCACCCAGCAAGTGTCCAGACATTAGCTATGGATACATAGAAGAAACAATACATCATTGATGATCTTGTTGCCTTCAGTAACGCCAAGGAATATTACAAGAAGATTGGAAAAACTTGGAAGAGTGGTTACTTTCTTAATCGACCACCTGGGACCTGTAAGTCCACCATGATTGCAGCCATGGCTAATCTTCTGAACTATCGTATCTTTGAACTCAAACGCAGCTATACTGAATAACTCAGATTTGATGAAGCTACTCACCAGTACATGCAAGAAGTCTATTATTGTGACAGAAGACTTAGATGGCTCTAGCTACTTGGTGGAAAGGAATGAAGGACATGGTTTACACAAAAACTCGATTACTCTCTCTGGGCTTCTTCACTCTCTCGATGGTCTTCGTTCAGCTTATACGCAAGAAAGGATCATAGTAATCACTACCAACCAGTTCCTAAAAAAACTCGACCCAGTCTTACTTTGGAGAGGAAGAATTAATATGTACATTTTACATATTGCACCTATGAAGCCTTCAAGATTCTTGCCAAGAATTACTTAGATCTTGATGATCGTCATTTATTTAATTAGAAAAAATCAAGTTTTTGTTAGAGGAGACAAATATAGTCCCAGCGGATATCGCAGAATATTTTATGGCTAGATATCATTCAATAGACGTCGATAATGGCTACTGACCATTAAGGCATGTCCGAGAAATCATCAAACCGCAAAAACTAAATTGTGGCTGGTTTCTGACAACCTAGTGTGTTGTGGAACCCCAGGTTTATCCGATAAATGGCAGCCTGAAGTGATCAGAATGCAAACACTAGCAGAATCAAAAAAGCTTTGTGTTGCAGGTTTTTGACAAGCTATATTATGTTGTAGAACCCCAGCTTTACCGGATAAATCCCAGCCCGAAGTAAATCAGACCACAAATGCTAGCAGAATCAAAAAAGCTTTGTGTTGCAGGTTTTTGACAAGCTATATTATGTTGTGGAACCACAGCTTTACCGGATAAATCCAGCCCGAAGTAAATCAGACCACAAATGCTAGCAGAATCAGAAAAGCTTTTAGTGTTGCAGGTTTCTGATAACCTAGTATGTTGTGGAAACCGAGGCTCGTCAGATAAATGCCAGCCGAAGTGATTAGACCACAAACGTTAGCATAATCAGAAATTTTATTAGTGTTGCGGGTTCAAATGCTAAAATCCTAGAGTGGCAACCTAGTATGCGGGAATGACCAGACCCATATAAACTAAATCGAAAACACATCACATACATAAAAGCTTTTAGTGTTGCAGATTCTAATTATACTACAAGAACTATAAGATCATGATTTTAAGTTAAAAATGATATTTGAAATGAACACATAGATGATCAGAGTTCCAGGGAGGTTTATCTGGGAAAGAATAAATCAGAAACAGAGGCTAAGATAAAGAAGATCAATCAGTGGAGTTTGACCTAAAGACTGTAAAATCGTAGCAGAGAATGGGATGATCAGCAAGAGTGAGAAATTCCTCTACCGATAAACCCATGGATTTTCAAATAATAAGATCGCAAGATCAAAGCACTAACACCGTAAAACTTCTAAGAAGCAGAAACAATTACGGTCATTAACGAGAAGAGATCTAAAGGCTACTGTTCTTGAAGCCTTTAGATCTAACCTATGGCTGTTCACCGCAGAACTATGATGTGATAAGTATCACTAGGCATCACATATGAAGAAGCTGAGAAATGGGATTTGCAGAGTCGGTAAACTAACATATAACTGATAAGACTGCTTTGGACTAAGAACAAAGCAGACCTGATTCCATATATGGGGAATAAACAAAGTTTGATTGATATAAGAACGATTTTGTTTTATTGCACGGAGATAAGTAGTTATTGTACGAACAGCTCGCAGGGAAAGGGAAAAAGAATGATCCTGAAAGACTATAAATGTCTAGCACGAGAAACCAAAAGTAACCGAATCAAGATGGAGATACCGAAAAGTTTGATGAGATATGCAACCATATCTAAACATGAGCTTGATGGAAGGAGGAAAGCCTGAGAAACCCGATCAAAGAAATCCACTGAGAGCTAGATAGATGGAACACACTTCCATGGAAAAGGATTACGGGGCAGAGCAAACTATTCAAGTGGACATGATAAAAGCTTGGAACAAGTTCTCTGCGGTACGCTTCTGTTCAGGTGTTCCGGAAATGAGAGCAATGCGACCGCCATGGGAATTTTTGGAATCAGAAATTTCTATCATAGCTCCTGATATCTGAGAGAGAGAGAGAGAAAGGGCACACATCATGTGAAAATGTTATATAGGAAAGAGGGAAGAAGAGACGAACGAAGCTATGGTGATCAGAGAGTAATGAGGAAGGAAAATCAAAAACTTTTGAACAAACCCTTCTTATGTTATCCAAGTTGCCTCCTCCTCTGCCCATAACTTTACCCACTGCATTTGCGGGGATTCGAACCTCCATAGTAGTAGATTGAGGCAATCTGTGAATGCACAAGATAATCAACAGGGGAAAGAGTTGAAAATATAATAATAATAAAAACGAAACTAACTTACCCTCCATATAGATTGGATGAGTAAGAAGACTTGGATCCATAACTGTTATTGCCCATCTGTTGTCCGAAAGACTTAAGTTATGAGTATGAGTTATAAACACAAAAAATGAGATAATTTAGTTTGAGCAGAAGGAGGAGATGTTACCGGAAAACTTCCATAACCATAGAGTCCACCGCTCGAAGGAAGCATGCTCATGCTGCTCCCAGTTTCTGGTCTCCTATCGAAATCTACAGAAGCAACTTGTGGAACAGAAGACATGAAAGATGAAGGAAGTGCAAGACCAGTATTACTACTACCCGAAGAGAAGAAATTGTTATTGTCAGATCTTGCAGGAGGTTGATTCCTGGAACCAATCTCTCTATCCCTTAATACATCATCTCGAAGCCTCAGAACTATCTGAATAAGAGCATCTCTCACATCGCTTACTTCACCCGATATCTATTTAAAGTAAGCAAAAAGAATCATACACTATTGGAGAAATTATATAAAGCAGAACTGAACGAATCTAAAAACCATTACCTCAACGAGCTCATCATTGGGATCGGCACACTTAGGCTTATTATTCCCTTTTGAGATGTGAATATTGGCCTTTGTCCTTTTCCTGATTTCACTTATGATTGAGCCACTTTTCCCTATAATGCATCCTATTACCTTAGAAGGTACAAGAAGTTGCATTTTAACTTTTTCCTCGTCTTCATCATTAATTTTCTCTTGAAGTAGAAGAACAGCTTCAACCGCCATAGACTTCAAATCATCAGGAGACTCTGTAGCAGTGACAGTGATAACACAGTCATCATCATGATTTGCCCTCGAGTCATTAACCTCGATATGAGACCCGCTTGCTTGTCTTATTCCCTTAATGGTTGATCCTCCTTTCCCGATAACACGGCCGATTTTGGAAGAAGAGCAAATAACTTTTATAACCAACTTTTCTGATCTGGAAGACCCACCAAAACCATGAACCACAGGAAGAGCAGAAGTAGAAAAAACCGGCATTGGATTTGCAGCGTTTTCTCCGTAACCCTGAGGTAGTGTACCGATAAACGATGAAACATTGGCCCCATGTTGAAAAATAGGATCCTGATTTTGGTATAAACTGCCTTGTGGATAGATAGATAGATCTGACGGAATTATAATACTAGCGGGAACTTCTTGGACAGTTGTATCCAGAGGAATCTGTTCTCGAGGACTGACTTTGTACATGATTGCAGAAACAGCGAAAAGTGCCTTCTTCACAGATTCAGTCTCACCGGATATCTGATTGATAAAAAGAATAAGAAACATCGATTAAAACAAGCAAAGAAACAGGGAAACATATGCTAACAGATTTTGCTGGAATTCAGATATACTAACCAAAACAATGTTGTCAAAATCCATAGCACAAGTGTGTGAAGGATCCGAAACATCTTTAGAGACAACCTTAACGTTAGCTCTAGTTCTACTTCTAATCTTCTTAATAATCGAACCGGATTTACCAATGACATTAGAACATTGACTAGACGGAACTAAAAGGCGACATTCTCTAATATCATCTCTATCAATCTTAGTGTTCTCAGCAGCAGTAGCTAAAGAAGCCACAATAGCATCATGGACTTTAAGAAGAGCATCTTGAGCAGAACACAAAGGAATTGAGTAATTCAATTCACTATTCTCAATGTCTACAATATCTTTCTTCTCTGTAACCGAGCAAAAGATCGTTATGACTCTTTCGCTACAACCTGGAAAAGGATCAACAACTTTGATCCTAGCTCTAGTTTCTTGCCTAATCAAGTTAATAACTTTGCCACTTTTGCCTATAACACTTCCCATGACTCCACTTGGGCATAAGATTCTGTAAACAACAACAAGATCGTCTTTGTTATCGGTCTTTTCTTCGGTTTCGTAAGAAAGTCGTCTCTTTTGATTCCTGTTGTTGTCATTAATATTGTCTCTAAAACGATTATGAGTCCTCTTCCCACGCTCAACCATTGTTGACTGTTATGGAATTACAAAACCCTGAAACAAGAGAAAGCAAGATTCAAACTTTGAACAATTTGATCAAAATCTGAGAGAAACCCTAAAAAAATCTGAAATTTGAGAATTGGGTGGATAAGAAAAAACTGAAAGGAACAATTTTTATGATTGAATTTGGAAATTGGTCAATTGGAGAATCAGAAAAGAAATCAATTCAAGCAAAGAACATAGGTGATTGAAGATTCTCAGAGAACTTCAATGAACAGCGAGGCCTCTCGGGAGAGAAGAAAAAACCTTTGTCCTAATCCTTAGAGAGAGAGAGAGAGAGAGAGAGATTTGTGATTTTTTGTCTGTTGCAGAGGAGAGAGAGACGGCGAGGTGTTACTTTGATTGATCTCTTTCGGTTATATGAAGAAAGTCCCTAACTTTTGTTTTCCATTTGGTTTTATTAGTCTCTCAAAACAAATATGTTAAACCTAAAATTTATTTTGAAGGTTCAGATCTCTTAAAATATCAAATTTTTAACCTTTGAACTTGTCTTTTTTTTTTGTTCAACATTTTCTATTAAACTTTTTTTTTTCTTTTTTCTATATAATTGTTTCGTATATTTTAAACTTCTCTCGTATTCATTAAGTATTCATATAGTTTAAAACATCAAGTATTCGTTGTTGTCAAGGCAAGTATTATTCGCTGTAAAAACTATGCGGTGCTAAAGTTGAATATTCTTTCATTTTCTGTTATATCTGATCATAATATCTTATGACTAATGTAAATATTTTTCAAACATTTCATTTATTTTTGTAAATTTTTATTTTTATTTCTATAAGAAATTGTTTTTAATCGAGAGGATATACACTAAATTTTAACCAATGATATAAGTTAATTATTAAAATTAAACAGAGAACACATATAACCTACCAAAGAAAACATATATTTCAAACAAATTGAAAACAACCGTATCAACATTGTCCACCAGGTCCTCCAAACGTAAGAGTCTCTCTGGAATCATAATCTACATACTTATGAAACATTAAACCATAACACTTACGATTATCCACATAATCTTCTACCTCGTTGGGATTGATATCCACAACCGTATAATCCGAAAGAACATATTTAAGTTGTTTCATGAAGCAAGACCGACTCAAATCTTTTGTCGGAAAATCTCCAGTTCCCATAGGTGGGCTTGTCGTGGGTCGAGACAAATCACTGATTCCTGCAAATCCACCGAAATATACTTCAGAAGCTCCTTCTGCCATGTGACTTTGACGTGGCCAATAGCCTATCATTATGGATCCTATCGTCAATACCCAATTTTTGGTCACTGGATCCTGCATTGTAACTTCACATGTTTAGTGACTTGTATATAAATTTAAAGGAAATTAAACCATGCTTTTACAAATTTGATTTTATAGTGGTTATTATTCTCTTAGTGGTTTTTTTTTTTTTGCTAAAGGGTTTTTGGCTTTTTGTATTAATTTTCGGGATTTTACATGGGCTCACATAACGGACTTTTAAACCCTACAAGCAGATGGATTGCAATAATCAATAATTAAAAAAATTAAAATTAGAAAATGCCCAAGCCCACATGCGAATTACGCCCACCAAGGAGAGAGAACCAAAGTCCAAAACTAGGATTGTTTGTGTTAGTTATACGCGATTTTAATTTATTTAAAAATAGTGAGAATCTGTTGTTTTTTTTTACCATTTTCCTACGAAATTTGTTCGTAGAAAATTTCTCGTCAAAAATTATAGTATCGTTTTTTTTGTCAAGACGCCCATGCAACAAAATAACCCATTCGTTATTTTTGCGTCTTTCTTTACAAAATTTTGCCTTCAACGCGAAACACAAAAGAAATTTTCCTTTTGCCTAGCTATGCTATGATTTTCAAATAATGTTGACTAGAAAAGACTAAAACATTTTTGAAGTCCAACACAAAAAGTTAACATGTAAACATTCATAGAAAAGTGATAAAAATGCAAAACGAGTAAGCCTTATTTGTTTCTTAAGTTAGGGTTTTGGATTTGTACCTCAGCAACAGAAAGATGGACAGTGTTTTGTTTTCCTCCTGGAACATTGATTTTATCATAAACCAAACCGGGGTAGATTGATTTATGAATTTGAACATAACCTCCTGGACATAACGCATTGTAACATCCTTTTTGATGGTTATCTGACTGTTATATATATAACAAATTTCATTATGCTCATCACAAAATTAACCAAGAACATATTAAAATAATCATGAAACTCGAGAGAATAATTACAAGAAATCATCACTCACCATCCAAAACGTGGTTAGTCTTGGACGATCGTCTGGATATAAATTCGTATGTACCTATAGTGACGCATCGAGAGAGGAGTTTAGGTTTTAGATTTGAATATAAATTGACAACCTTAGTTTCGTTAAATGATTATTCAAATCGATCAATAGAGTTTAATTTGTAGTCAAAATACTTACAGCCCAACCAAACTGGATGCTGCTCATTACGCTTCCTTGTATGTAATTAAGCCAAATCCAAGCCTTACTAAATTGATTTTGCACCACTCGGGGCTTGTTAATACTGAACAATGCTTGTGCTCCACGCCATTTTTTTGTCGTATTTTCAAATGTCCTAACAATTGCATACTACACATAAAATCATTACTCATACATACTAGTATTAATTAAGACAATCCTCACGAATATATGTATAGTAGTTTTTGTTGCTTGAGGTACTTACATGTAGATGAGTCTCTGTAAATAATTTTGGCCGGTGGATAGGTTTCTTATTTTTTTGAGACAACAATGCAGAAGAGATAAGTTTATTTTTATCGTTTTTACGTCGATTGTTCTTTTTCTTCTTTTTAACCTTGTGACTGCGAGTTTGTTTCAGGAGACGGCCTGAAATAAACGAAAAACAAATATTGTGGTTAAGTATATATTATTTATTTATTAAAGATTTAATTAGAACCAACGAAATTATAACCTTTTTAGAAGCCAAAGGCAAGAGTGCTTACCTGCTCTTGGAATGTGTTGGGGATGAACAAGATTATTGGTTTTTGGTTTATGAATAGGTACTTGTCCCTTTGGACATTCTTCTAATCCCTTCGAATCAATCTTTCTAATTCTGTCATCTTTGGACGTAGAGAGTATTGATAAAAGCTCTCGACTTGGTCTAGTCTACAAAAACATTTAGGTTTATTATTCAAACATATTTCTTTATAAAACTTGATTAGTATGCCTAATGGCAAATGAATGATACCTGTATACGATGATTCTTCATTAGAGGATGTTGTAATGCAGATTGTTTGTCTATAGAGACGCATTCGAATTCGGTTTCTTGATGCTGCAATACAAATGCAACCATTTCAATATGAGAAATTCATTAATAAGCTTAGTATACCAAATTACTTGATAACGAACATACCGGAGTTGATTTAGCGATTACATTGAGGTATATTAGACTTATGAAGAATAACTTCAGCCAAAGAGAAGCCATTTTGGTTTTTTTCCTAAAGTAGATACTTTTTTAAAAAGAGGTTCTCTTTATTTCTCTCTATCTTTTTTTATTTATTTCTTTTCGTTTTTGATTAAAAAGGCTTTGCATTGATTACAAAAATAGGAAATATTCCGTTATTTAAGGCTACAAAATCTATGAAACAAATTTAAACCGTAGGTGATAGGTCTTTAAGGGAAGGGAGAAGTAATCTTTAGCAGTTTTGTTATTGACTAACTAAATCAAATTTGACTAAGAGATAAAATCCTAAACGACATTTTCGTTCAAAATTTAATGTCTATATAAAGCGTTTTAGTTTTTCAAAAAATGGCTACATTAAAATCACTCACAAGTCACAAACATTCATCATATATGTAAGGCAAACAATCCTATAGAATGCTACCTCAGCAACTTTAATTTAAAAGTGCAAACAAATAAAATTTATAAATACTGTGTGTTTCTTCGATTTTATTGGAGGATGCTCGTGGATTTTCATGGCCCCGAAGTATTCGTTTGTAATTTTTATTTACTTTTTAATAAATCAAGGGAGGCAATGCCTCCCCTTTCACACCAAAAAAAATATTTTTGACTAGCAAATATTATATATCTAAACGACATTTCGTTCAAATTATTTTTTTCACCAAATAATTTTATTTTTTGAAATCCAATTTTCAATATATAGTTTGTTTTCTTGCTACCACAGTACTTAAAATCAGGCTGAAAACCGAACAAAATAGCTTTCGTTCGAGTCACTAGATTGAACCGGTTGGACAATGAGTCAATAAATTTCCAGTTTTTCAATGTATATAGATACAAGATCTATTTCACAAACCGTAGTACTAAATTCAATTGACTTTTAAATATAGTTTTGGACGTTCATCAAGTAAGCAATTTGATTTTCTCTTGTCGTTCTTTAGTTCTTTGATAGTGGAAGAAGCATATACTATAAAAGCAGAAATGCATAAAATATAATGTAAAAAAAATTCAAATAAAACTTGAGATTTATTTGCCTGAAAACGTGAATAAATAAATGCTCCGAAAACCATTTCTCCATTCAAATAAACTCAAAACGAACACAATGAAATCAAAGAGACAAAAAAACTCTCGAAGATAATAAGACTCCATATTATAACTCTCTGAAGAACTCTATCGCAAGTTTGAAAAAAAAAATCAATTATTTAAAGTTCTATAAAGATAATAAGAAGTTCCAAGTAGAAAACAATAGAGAGAAAGACCTAACAAAATCAACCCAGTGAATGCTCATAGTAACAGAGAACAGAGGAAAAGTGAATCAAAGAAGTAGAAACACAAGTTAAGGCTGTACATAAAAACGAGAATAGATGATTGGAATATGGAGAGTTCTTTTTTTTCAAACTGAATAAGAAAATTTCGGCCAACGTTTGTTTGTCAATAAATATACACAGAGGAAAATATTGAAAAGGCGTTTACCAGAGAGATTCTAAGCAAGATAATTGTATATCTGAGGGTTGCTTTTTTCCCTCTCCAAATATTCTCGATCGATCAAGCTTTCAATCCTCTTCTTCAGATCAGCAGGCTTTATCGGGAATTTGAGCTGCAAATTCACAAACACAATCCATTCATAGCATGGTATATTAAATTTAGTAGAGTACTGACAACTCCCATCATTATCATCATCATGAGTACATTACCAGTAGGACTGGACCGAGTAACAAATTTCATGTTTTTTCATAAAAACTGACATGTTATTTATCTGGTTAATCATCCTGCGACACCCAGTTCAAAATATAGTTCTATTTTTATTACTTTAGGATTTTGAAATCATCAAGCAGGATGAAAGTTACCTGTTGGAAGAGCTCGGTGATTAGAAGAGTATGGCTTAAGACTTTTCTTGTCTTCATAATACGAACAATGGCTGCATCGATCTGTAAGAGAAGGGTGTGATGGGGAAAGCCATTTTGTCAAAATCTTTTCTTCGTTTAAGGAGCCAAGTTGTAAGAAAGATTTAAGAAAATAGTATCGTAAAGGTAAATGGAGCAGAAACCAACCTGGTATTGTCGGTCCTGGAATACTCTCTCCGTTGTACTTGTGTTCTCCTCCACCGTCTCTTTCATCTGGATTGCATTTACCTGCACCAGGAACAAAAGAAAAAATAGGTTCACTATATGCTACATAGAAAACAGTATCACAAGATTCTAGGATACTTTAAGTGAAGAGACCAAGAAAAAAATGACGTACCTTAATGCGATATAGAGGAGCTGCAAAGTCGTCATTAAATTCAAATTCATCACCATCTTCTACATCTCTTCCCTTTGGATTCTGCAAAAAACATTTACACAATAAAGCTCATCCTTGTGAAAAAAGGCAACGCCACAATCTCAGCAGTTTCTGCATTAGCTTTAAAGAGAGTTAACAGAGTCCAGATTTTGGCCTAACCTTCTGCAGGACACGAACTTTCCCACAAGCAAGCGACTGCAACGTCCTCCTCAGCTCTTTGTCCTCTATGCTGGTGGAATCTTTAATGTCTTCAAAGCTAAGTTTCATTGCATCGTTAAATAACATCAACACAACAGCCTGAGACAAAAAAAAGAAAATACCTTTTTTAAGCAGATGATTCACAGTATAACCTCGGGAAGACAGGAAAGAGCTCAAAAAGGAAAAAGAGAAAATTCGACTGACCTGAAACAGGGAAACAGCCAGCTCCTTTTTACCTCTGGAGAAATCTGCCTTTAAAACACAGTGACCTAATGAGTTTTGCCACATTAGCCTCCTACCACTGTACTTGCTTAAATAGAACTCTTTGAAGATATCCTACGCAACAAACAGATAACTTAGAAAAAAGCTTGTAAGAAAAAATCTAACGAGGAAACAAAATAATACATAAGAAGAACTTTTGGTAAAACCTGATAGACATTTAGTTCATGAGGAAGCTTAACATCCATAGGTGGATATGTTGGCCAGTAACTGCATTATACATGAAAAAGTTAACAAGCTTTATATATGTCATGCTATCACGCATTCCAGCAGTTGAATCCTGGATGAAATTGATACATAGTACATACCCTGTTGTTAACACGTGGACACTCATCTCAATTCCCGATGGTAGTTTGGTTCTGGCCTGAGAAGATTGTTTGAATGACTCATTGATTTCCTTTGACAATTCAATATCCTGGAGAAAATTTCAATAAAACAGAGAGTTCAAGCTCATTAGGATTATTGTACATGTACACTAGTTCATTAAAGTAGGTATGGTGCAGGATCATCCAACAATCTTGTCTAAGATTGGATTAAGTAATAATTAATATATATACTGGGATATATCGTAAGTGTAACAAAATATAAGATCATTAAGTTTGTTCCTTCGTAAAACTTAAACGACCAACATCCTTTTTGAAAATAGAGAAGGAGAAGGAAAGAGTACCTTGAACATCCCTTCGAGCTTGTTTGTAAACTGGCTACCACACTCAGTCTTAAGCTGTAGGCAAAACCAAGGTTGGGGTCAGTGGGTATGAGCTACCGATATAGAAAACAAATTGTGGGAAAGGGAAACACCCAGGAAATAAATTTAACCTTAGATATCATGGATTTCTCGGCATCAATTGAAGCACTCTTTCCCAACAGGAGTCTCTTCGCAAGATCCTTTTTGTAAAATGCTTCGAACACATCTTTACCCTTTGAAAAAAAATTAAAAATCCATCAGCAAAACCGATATCTAGAAGATCAAATAGCTGGTTTACAGACCATGTACTGGCCTCAATTTCGTGATTTACAGTGACAAATACAATATAGATGTAAGAAATTAGAGATAACCTGGATAAATCTGAACAAAACCAAGACTTTTTCAAGAGTACTCTCCAGTTCTTCTTCAGAAGTACCCTTATTCCCAGCACGGAGCTTCTCGTCCAAAAACTTGGCAATAAGCTCAGCTGGCCGGTTCTGCAAAATAGATCAAGAGCATAAGATGTATATTATTGGGATGCATGCTAAATCAGAGTATTAGTAAAAAACACTACTGTAATCAGGTCCAGTGCCCACAAGAAGCTTGTTCTCAAAATTATTATGTTTGAAAATTGTATCCACTGCCCAAAGATGTCTCCAAATCATAGCAATACAGTGCTTAATCAGTAACGAAAAATCTCTAGATTATTATAGAATATAAATTCCTCAATTGCACCATTGTAACTTAAGGTTTGACATTTCCACAATAATCAGCATGTTGCTTTTAGATGAAAATAAAATTGTTGGCAAGAGACTCAGGCAACAATCAAGAAAATCAATATTTAATACCTGACGAAGATTAATCAGATGCTCAAATGAATCTTTGATTGTGTTACCAAATGATTCGTTCTTATTAAAGCTCTCTTCCCATATTACGTCAAGAGAAGCCTTGAAGTCCAATAGTGATTGTACCATATCTTTATCTTTCTCTTCATCCATAACAATCTTCTGCCCAGTTTTCCGAACATATGAACTTAGCGCCTGCCTCAGAGACTCAAGCGCATTGACCCTAGAAAACAGGGTTTGCATCCTCTGAAGGTCCTCAGTACGACGTCCATCCATTAATGTTGTAAACCCCTGGAGATTTTCAGAGATAAAGTAAGACTACGACAAACTAAAATTAGCTAATATGCACGCCGCCACAAGGATAACAGGAGTGAAACCTTATCAAGAACAACAAGTATATGACGTTCGAGAAGCTGCCTTTCAACAGTTGCGATCAATGGTTTCCTTGTTACTGCATCTATGTAGAGTATGCATCTTTCATTCTCTTCATGCAACCTTCCCTGCACCAATCACCAGTAGGAATCTTAGAAAGACTATTAACATGTACTGCAGCTTATCATAAGGAAGCTATATGAAGTCATGCAAGGCACCTCAACATGCTTCAGGTACTCCGGAACGTCAGACTGCTGCATGTATTTCATTCCTTCAGCAGCATAAAATTCAGAAGTCCCTTCAAGGAAAGGTTTCTCAAAGCTATCCATATATATTCCCAGTGCAGTAAACATCTTCAAAAGATGGCTTAGTAGAGTCCTATTAACCGCTTCTGCTAATCTGCAGGACCAATATCATGCAAGAAAGGTCAGCATATCCAGATGAAAACATTATCCAATATATAAATGACTTACACTAGGGCTGATTTGCCTTGAAATTTTACCTATAACTAGTTATCACTACTAAACAGGAATTGTTCATAGACCATCCAAAACTTCCCATGATTCACTCAAAAGCCAGAAAAATAAGTTGAGGTAAAGGTGGCTTTAAGAAGAGACATTCCCAATGTGAAAAATCAACCTTGTTTAATTTTTGAAAGACCAGAAGGTTACAAAATTACCTTTCTTTTTCGATCATACTTAAGAGACCTTTAACAGTCCTCTGCTCAACTTCAGGGGCCAGAGAAAGATGCTTCCGGAAAAGCTGCAAACCCATCTCCCATAATGAACGTACATTTGGATTTTGTATGACATACTTCCTATCCAGAGTCAAGGCTATACTACGGATCATGAGCATCTGGTCACAAAAGTCTTGCCAGCATTTCTCAACAAGTGACAAGAAAACAGTCAGATCAGTGTTCTGCCCAACTAAAGATTGCAAAGCTGCAGAGATGTGTTCTTCACACTCCTTCTCAATCTGGTCATAAAGCTTTCCTTCCAACTTATGCAAGCAAAGGTTATCAACAGCCTGAAAAAACAGTCACCATCTCATCAGCACGACATTTACACATACGAAAAGAAACGAAGCTAGTAAATTTGCAAGTAACCTAACCTGGTAAAGGCTCTCGAGGTCAAAAGAAAATGGTTTTTTGAGGAATATAGCTCTGATAGCTGACTGCAACTTCTCCCATGTAGTCTCCTCAAAGTTTGTTGGCAAGGTTGGTTTGGCTTCACACATATATATTACAAATGGTACAATCAGAACCCTTTAAAATGATGATGGAAACAGTTTTATCTCAATTTGCTAACCAGTCATAGTAATAATGATTCTCAAGATGTTTTCTAATGGCACAAATCAGGTTTGGTGAGAACTAGATTGTGCACAACAAAGATTCCGGATCTTAAATACCTAGATCAGGCTAGACAAAGAGATTCCAACTTAAAACAAATACAAAAACCCAAATCACTCGTTCACATCAAAAATCAACAGTCACACTCAATTTTCCACTGTAATATAACATCAAAAGTTTCCATGAATCGCAAGCCAATGAAAACCCTAAAAATCACGAACCCTAACAATCGTACATACATAGAGTCATTTCCAATCAATCCAGAGCATCAATTTCACACTAGAGTAAAACACCCAAATCAAATCCAAAGATTACGATCAAAATCGCTAAAATGAAAAAATCGAAATCGAGCGAAACCTTTATTGAGCTTGATTACAAGCTTCTTAGTAGGTTGCGGTAGTGTAGCTTTCTTCCGAGAGAGATTCGCAGCGGCGGGAGTTGGATCTTCCTCCATAGGAAAGCCAACCTTGTCGGCGGTGTTAGGGTGTTGCGGGGAATGGTGGAGGTCGTTTTTAGCCTTTTTCATCGGAGGAGAAGAGTAAGAAGAGTCGTCGGAGGCAGAAGCGGCGGAGAAAGTAGAGCGTTTGGTAGGAAGAGACATGAAAATGGGTGAAAATTGTGTGAGAGAATCACAAAGAAGAAGAAGAAGAAGAAGAAGACATAATCCCAAATAAGAACCCTTTCTCTCTACCAAAAGCGCACTGTGCACTCTCTCTCTTTTTTTTTTTTTTTTTCTCAAACCCGCGATTTAGACCCGACTCGAGAAATGAAGATTTTTGTTAAGGCTCTTAAATTTGGTTTTATAATAATATCAAGTTTCATTACATTGATTTTTCATTTCTCTAACCAACTTCTTCATTTTTAATCATTTTCTATCAATTTAGTTTGTTTATACTTATTAATTAATAATTTTATATATTAGAATACTACATTTTGTATATTACAGTTTTTGTATAAAGTTTATATTACTAACCAATTTTTGTTATTTTATTTTGCTAACAACATATGTGCATATTAGAATTTGGATGATAACACAACAAGGACACTAACACAAATTACTATACTACATTTTATGGTCAATCTAGTTTCTATATTTTTTTATAATATTTTTCTTGATATCTTAGAAGTTTTTCTAATAGATTTATGATAAGATAATTTAAATATTAAATATAATGTTGTATCAAACATTAAACAACATTTTTTCTGCCTATGATCTTAAAAACCCTAGGCATACGGCATACCTACGTGTAATTCATAATATACAAAACTCTACGTGTAATTCATAACTTACATACTAGTAATACCTAACATTGGCTATAAGCCTATAACGAATACCCTTTACTATAAGGGATATAGAGTACAAAAAAAAAAGAAAAAAAATGTTGTGAACAATTAATTTTAGGAATTGATTTTGTTATTATTCATGAGTCATTAGTATATAAATAGGGTTTTAGCTTAGAGAACAAATAGTCTAAAATCTTCTAGAAAATCCTAATGTGCCTATAATGGACATCCACATAATAGCCCAATATTCATAACAAAAAAAAAAAGCAAACTCGAAGCAATAAGTGTGCAAACAAGAAGCAAAACTAAAGTTCGTACATAATGCAACTGTGAAGGATTATAATCTGTTCAAGTTTTTGATCCTTTAATTCAAGTTTCTTTTTACGAGCTTACTTTCCAATCTTTTCTCTACTTCTACTTCTTCATATTCAATCTTTTTTTTAGATGAAATTTGATGAACCATATGTTGAAGATCCCGTTCATGCTAGACATTTTTTATCTAGATCTTCTCGTTTTCTTCCTTAGTTCCTTTTAATTACTGCATTGGGAATCGTTTCATTGGTGTATCGCCAAAAAAAAAAAAAAAAACAAGACGAAATCAATAACAGAGCCAAACGTAAAACAGAGAATTTATTTTTTGTCTTCTAACGGCGGAGTTTGAGGACAACTCCATTTAGGGTTTCGTCAATAGTTATGTAGGTTGTACCGGTCAAACCAGATTTTGGCTGATTTCGAATTGTAAACCATCCCTTTATTCCCAGTTTGGGTTTATTAATAAAAAAAAATTAATTTTAAAAAAAAACATATGTGGCTTGGATATATATATTATTTATTTTAATTTAATATTTCACTTAAAAATCGATTACAACATCCCACTTAAAAAATAAAAATTAATTAGAAAAAAGTCCCACTTGAAAGAAAGTCAATTTTTAAAAGCACTTTAAAAAAAAACTTCAACTTGGTTTAATTGGATTTCTAAATTGAGGGAAGCTCGGAAGAGAGGAGAGGAGAGTAGGCGAAACGACTTCGTTTTCTGAAAAGAAAAAAAAAAGGATCAATATTAGGCCCGTTAAGGCCCGTGGGCTCTAAACGTACTTGATATCAGTAACCGACTAAAGTCACTAAACACAACTTAACTTCTGGTGGATGACACGCAGGTAATAATTTCTCATCTAACAGACGATTATTTACTAATTTTCCCCAAATCGATTTTGAAAGCGATTTTTCCCCAAATTGCGAAAACCAGCGATTTTTCCCCAAATTGCGAAAACCAGCGATTTTCTCGGAAACTTGCGATTTTTTCGGAAACTTTCTTGAAGATGAAGAAGATGAAGTTTAAGCTTCCTCCTCCAGAGGAGATGCTCAAAATGTGTACCGAATTTATTTCCTATGTCACGACAATAAAAACGATCATGAATGTGGTAGTGCCACCACCGCTACAGAAAATCGTGGTAAGTTTCTTCCAGTCTCGATTTGGAAAACCTTATTCGTCGGAGTGTTCTCTCATAGTAGAAGACAGAGATTTGAGCGGAAGGAAAAATTCGGTGTATGAAGATCTGATGTTGTATTTTGGAGACAAGGTCCATGAAAGTGGGAACAAGATTATAGTCTCCAGAGAACCGGGACTCAAGGATATCCATTTGTCTATATCAAAAGATGACGATCTTATTCGTGATGAATTACAAGGGGTTAAAACCCTTTGTAAATATTGCAAATTTGACAAACCTGAACCTGGGAAGGTTTACGGGAATACTCTACGTGTAATTCATAATTTACATACTAGTGATACCTAACATTGGCTATAAGCCTATAACGAATACCCTTTACTATAAGCGATATGGAGTACAAAAAAAAAATGTTGTGAACAATTAGGTTTAGGAATTGCTTTTGTTGTATTATTTATGAGTCATAATACATATATATAGGGATACAAAGGTAGGCTCAGAGCCGGCCTTTATGCCAAGCATGTCAAGCATTGGCTTGCGGGCGATAATAATAACATTAAGATTCAGCCAATTTTTGTTAACAGTTTATTTAGTCCAGCGGTTTCCATACACTCTAAATATCACCAATTCCTGACTTCGAACCTCCAAAGCAGCAAAGATGTTTTATTTTTTTATATTTTCGTGATAACAGTTCAATAAAAAAAAATCTATGTAGCCCTTATTTTATTTTTGGCTTGTAGCCTTACAAAGGTTAGCGCCGGCTCCGGGTAGGGTGCTAGCTTGAAGAATAAGTAGTCTAAAATCTTCGAGAATATCCTAATGTTCCTATAATGGAAATCCATATAATAGTCCAATATTCATAACAAAAGAAGCAAACTTGAAGCAATAAGTGTGCAAATAAGAAACAAAACTAAAGTTCGTACATAATGCAACTGTGAATGATTATTATCTGTACAAATTTTTGATCCTTTAACCCAAGTTTCTTTTTACGAGCTTACTTTCCAATCCTTTCTCTACTTCTACTTCTTCATATTCAATCTTTTTTTGTAGATGAAATTTGATTAACCTTATGTTGAAGATTCCGTTCATGCTAGACATTTTTATCTAAATCTTCTCGTTTTCTTCCTTATTTTTTTTTGATTACTGAAATAGGAATCGTTTATTGGTGTATGTGTATCTCCAGAAAAAAAGAAAAAAAAAAAAAGACGAAATCAATAACAAAGTCAAACGTAAAACAGAGAATTTATTTTTTGTCTTCTAATTAAGCTTTTTTCCAGACGTATAATATATTAAACAGGAAGTTACATGCTACCTAATATAGTCTTTAAAGCCAATAGGATGAAATAAGAAGGAAATGTATATATTGTCATAGTCTTACTACTTTGTTAACCCCTGCCTTAAAAAGGATTCCTTTCCTCATCATCAAACCAAAAACACTACCAAGACGAACCAAGAATCGACTTCTCTCGACAGATTCTCCAACGATCACCGTATACGCCCTCTAATTTTCTGTCAAAATTTTTCCGTCACTTCGCCTTCATCTATTCCAACGTAAGAGGTTGAGTTCCATTCTTGCCTCTTTCTCGTTGAACATCCTCTTTATACCTTTTTTTTTTTTGTTAACGGACTTCGTCTTTTATTGTACATAATGCAATTGTGAATAATTATATGTAAACGTTCGTTGAACAGTATGATTCTTTGTTTTTGATTCTTTAATGCATATTTCTTTTTTTACGAGCTTAGTTTCCAGTCCTTACTCCACTTCTACTTCTTCATCTTCAATCTTTTTTCGCAGATGAAAGTCGAGGAACCACGTGTTGAGGAGAAAACTCATTTGGTTTGATTGTTAACCCCATGATAAGGGGTATACGGCTTGAATGGATACTAATCAAACTAGTAGAAAACAAAGCGACAAACAAAATTGTCGTTGCTTGTTTTAATGTTGCTACATGTTTCAAAAAAACATTATTTTCTTCTAGTTAAAACCATTATTTATTAGTGGTTTTAACTATTTTATTATTTCTTACCACCAAACAATTCTTAATGCTTTATGTTACCCATCATATTCATTAATTAGTTTAGTACAGATAAATTTATACATGACAATATGAATATATATGATCGATGTCATGGATTAGCCAATGTGGGTCGTGTCTTGGTCTACACGGTTTTGGACTTCTTGTTCAGGGTTTGGTTCTGACTACAATTGGGGCCTGACTACAAAGGCTCGGCCGAAGCCCAACAAAAAGATAAGAGAAGAGATGAGTTTGTTACAAATAGAGCACTAGTTAGCTCTAGTATTATCATTGCTTAGCTTGATCTCCCACAGAACCTGTAACCAAATACTCACCGAGACATACAAATTGGAGGACTCACACTCATATAACATTTGGTGTTGTGCAAATGTGTTTTATTCGCGACGGTTCTTGTAAGACAGCCAGAGGCTCAACGACTGCATGGTCTTAAAATTTTACATTACATGTTGATGAGGCTATGTAATTGTATAGAGAGCTACGGTCTAATGGTGATCACTACATTCCTACCTCGCTTAAAATTACTATTAGAAAAAAAATCTTAAACAACTCGCTCAATTTTTTATAACAGGTCAACGCAATTTTTTTTTTCTTTATTCATGTTTCTAGACTATATAATTTCTCAATTAACATTAATAATAGCAAATTGTAAGTCTCTTGCATCGTTGGATGAATAATTTCACATGTTTGCATGTGAAAATGGGGAGTTATTGAAAAATTGTAAGCTTGAATGGTTTGTACATAGAACAGACCAATAAGATTGTTGATAAAACCGCTTTTTTTTTTGTCTCTTTTTTTTTTGTCAACCTTTTTTTTCTCTTTTTTTTTAACCGCTTTTGTTTTACTATTTATATATTTTAATCCGTAGTGATGCAGACATATAAAAATAAAAATAAAATTGTTGTGGACTGTTTTTATAGGGGAAAAAAACACTATAGTAAATTATTGTTTGTCTAAAAAATAAAATGTTCATTTTAAGAACGGATTAATTCGCTCCGTCTACTACAATCATTTCAATTTTCAAATCCTATGAGTCGTATATTTTCTTCCAAAATCGACATCATAATAAATAAAGAAGTTTCATGCAAATTTTAGAATTAGCGATTTATAAAGATTTTTTGTGCTTTTACTAAATAATAAAATAAGATTTTTTTTTTTAGTAACGCTTTACCTTAAAAAGCTGCTAGAGTTTCTACTTTCAGTTTATTATTATCATCAGCACAAACTCAAATGAAGATCTTCTCTTCCTTCTTCTTCTTCATCTTCAACAGTACCAATCACTCTCACCAATATGAATAATAAATAAACCATAAATCTCTCTTTTTCCGATGGGAAAATTCATCACAACCACACTATCTCCACCGCTCTATGCTCGATCAAAACTCCTCTGTTTTTCTCTTCTCTACTTATTCACTACTCTTTCTCTATTCCTCTATGTATCTCTTTCAAGAAACCAATGCGTCTTTCGATATTCGCCATTCGATCCGATTCAACCAAAACTTTTCTCTTACCCTTCTTCTTATGGTGAACATAAATACGCTCTTCCCACTCATCGATCTTCTTGTTCTTCCCCTGTTTTCTTTTCAGGTAATTAACAATTTCTTGATTCCATTTAGACACAATTTTTTTTTTCTCGAATTTTACATTATGTGTTTTTGTTTTGTTATTCGATTTTATTTTTCTTTGAAATGATTTTTTTTTTTTTGGTTTTATGTATAAGATTATTGGACAGTGTTGAAGGAGATACAGAGTATCTTGAGCGATTCATCATCACAAGAAAATTTGAGATACATTAATGGAAAAAGTGAGAGTTTCGGTGGAAATTTTAGTACTCAGAAGAGATTTTCTTATTTCAATCATTCCAACATTGACGTTGAAGTTCCATGCGGCTTCTTCAGAGATTTTCCGATCAGCAATTCCGGTAAGATTATTATCATTTAAGTAAAATAATTTTGGTAAACCGGTTTAATCAATAACTGGTTTATGAGTTTTAACACATTTTACTATTTTAGTCAGTCAAAACTCAATACACCCAGTAAACCGGAGAAAATCAGGATCATAACGGTATAATTATAGTTTGATTTTTTGTTTTGTTTTGTGTAAATTAGACAAATCTTTAACCATTTATTCAAAATTTTAAAATCATGTACGTAACGCTTGTTTGGTATCTTGTTTATTAGTTATTAAAATTTATTTCTCTATAATCTCATAAAATATGTTTTGATTTAATTTTTTTTTTTTTTTCTGTTTTGGTAGATAGAGTTGAGATGGAGAAATGTGGACTAGTAGTTGCATCAGCTATTTTTAACGACCATGACAAGATTAGACAACCAGTGGGACTCGGAGTTAAAACCTTAGAAACCGTTTGTTTCTACATGTTCATCGACGATAAAACCCTAAATTCTCTCTTCCACCACAATGTCATCCTCAAAAACAATCCAAATTATAAAGTCGGCGCATGGAGGATCATCAAAATCTCAAAATCCGAAACTCTATACCTCAATCCAGCTATGAACGGGGTTATACCAAAGTATCTAATACATAGATTGTTTCCAAACTCAAAGTTTAGTATATGGGTTGATGCGAAAATTCAGCTCATGATCGATCCGCTACTTCTAATTCATTCAATGTTGGTAGTGCCTGAAGCGGATATGGCGATATCTAAACACCCGTTTTTTGTAAATACAATGGAGGAAGCTATGGCTACCGCGAGGTGGAAGAAATGGGGCGATGTCGACGGGCTAAGGATTCAAATGGAGACTTATTGTGAGCATGGTTTGAAGCCTTGGAGCTCTCATAAGTTACTATATCCCACAGGTAATAAAATCTTCCCTAAATCATAACGAACAAAAGCTTTCATTTTTCTATGGTTAAATTAATGATATATTAGTTGTCTTTACCCGTATATAGGTAGTTAGGTAAGCTTCAATATAAAAATAAATCTATTAGTTTAATCTCAAAGTATAATTGTTAGTTGTGCACTTATCTATATATGCATAGTTAGATAGTAGAGACTCAGTCATGTTCTAAATTTATCGTGCAAGCTTATGGTAATAGTTTTTTTTCTTTTTTTTTGTGTGGTAATAGTATTTTTTGCAAATTAATATTGGTATGATCTTAGACTTGAACATTGTTTTTTCGTTTGTTAAGTTATTGGTTAGTAAAAAATAGCGACGTTTACATTCATCAAATGTATTTTACTATTATACTATATATATATTTTAAATTAAATATCCATTATAATGGTTATAAGAAATTGGTGTTGCGGTAACGTATAACAGTTTTTATTTGAAATATCTCTTTTAATATATAAAAAGTTTGGTCTAAAGTTGATTTTATGTATTATATATAGCTCAAGCCTCCGTTGTTAAATGTTATAATAATATAAACACATATACCTTCCTTTGTCTAGAATGTTGGTGTATATATTACTTTGCATTAAAGACTAAAGAGTCATGTCTTATGCATGAAGATTGGCTTTAATTGGTTAGGTTATGTTCTTTTTTCCCGTGGCTTTTGAAAATTGGATTCACGGGTAATCATGAAAACTATACTTTCAATAATTCAATTTGTAGAGAGATAACTTAATTGATCCGTTAGTATATATCTAAATATAGTTGTCTGTATTTGTATGTAATTGGCAATTAATAGACAAGTCAGGAAATAATAATAATGTAATTCTTGAGTCTTTTTTGTTGCCAATTCCATAATAATATTGATGGCTTTTTGTGATTATAATATACAAACAACAAAATTTCGCAGGATAAAATGGCAAAGAAAACTAGTGTTCTTGCTTAATTTCTAGCTGTAATTTTGTTTTTATTTGTTTGATTGTTGGACATATTCCTTAAGAAATAAAATAAAATCATAGTTGCAATCAAAGAATCACGACGTGGTCCCATATAACACATCAATGAGAGTATGAGATAGTGAAAGAAATGTTATAACATCAAGTTAGGGTCCCAACCGCAAGTGGTTTGGTGGTTTTTGGTCCGTCCAAGAGAAGATTATTACGTTATTTACAATATATAATGAATGGATGATACTATCTTTGCAAGTTTATTTTCATTGGATTTTAATGTTCCTAAGAAATCTGATTTCTCATGATAATTGTTATTTGCACTAGATGTACCAGATACCGCGTTGATACTGCGAAGACACGGAATCAGAAGCAACCTATTCTCGTGCTTCATGTTCAACGAGTTAGAATCGTTTAACCCGCGAGACCAATTAGCGTTTGCGTTTGTGAGGGATCACGTAACCCCTAAGGTGAAAATGAACATGTTTGAAGTTGAAGTGTTTGAGCAAGTAGTTGTTGAATACAGACACAATCTCAAGAAGATTGAGACATCTACGTACGAGGAACAAGAAGAAGAACAGAAACAAGAATCGTTGAGGAAAATACAAAAGAGAAGAAAATGGTTAGATCATGAATCTTGGTCTCTCAATAGTAGTAGCTGTAAGAATTATCTCACGGATATGTGGGGCTGAATCTCACCATTGATTTTTTCTTTTCTTATCTTGATAATTAAATCCGATCGATATGTATCAATTGGTCCATATAATTTCATTGATAGGTTAATTAACCAAGTTGTATTACATATGTATCATTATATGTTCATAACTATGTGTGATATTATCACATTAGTCATTAATGAGCACAACATGAAAATATTTTTGAGATCTAACTATAAGATTTGAATTTTTAGATATGTGGAAAAAAATCAATTATGACTTGTGAGTTTGCTATTTTTTGGAGAGGAGATTTGCCATTTTCTCTAAAATCTTATAGATTTGCTATTTTTGAATACTTTAAAATATTGTTTAAAATGTGTTTTATCCGTTATATTTGAGTTTAGTCATTTCCATTTGCTCTTAAGATTTAGTATTTGTTATAAAGTATGTATTTTAGATGCGTTTAGTCTCTTAGGAATTTTTCCACGGGATATTACAGATTTGGAAGGTATTTTAGCAAAAAACAATTGTGAATCTGAATTTTTTTTAATGTTTAAAAATGGCAAAATCTATAAATACTATACTATTAAAAATGGCAAAATCCGTTATTTGAACCGAACCAACTGGTTTTATATTTTCATCAAACTAATTCTATATGTTCTAATATTTCGAACCAAAAACAAGAGAATTATATTATTCATCTCATTTTCTTACGATTTTTGCCATTTGTGCATACATGCATCAACACAATCTCAAATTTTCCAAAAGAAATTGAGTGTTTTTTTTCCCAACTTAGACTCTACGTTGTAGAATTTTGTCTTTCTATATTATTATTTTTATAAAGATGCAGAAATACAGATGTTGAAGAAAGAACTTAGCTAAACAAATGGAATTATAAGAAGATAATTTAGCTAAGCAAAGTATCATAATGAGCGTTGACAAAATCAAAATCACTCGTCTTCTTCAAAAGCAGCGACGGGGAAAGTACGTGACAGACCCGTAGGATTAGCAAAAGTGATTATAGTCGGATCTTGATCATTAACAAAGATCTCAGAGATCGTAACCCAAATCAAAATCTCTTTGCTTTTGATCCCAGTAAGCTGACGCATTCGACGATTCTCAACGATCGCAGTAACCTCTGAATCGTACGATACGTTTTTTCCGATAGCTTTGAACCGATGTTGAACCTTGTTCTTGATCTTGATCCAGACATAACCGGTTGATTTGTTGTGACCGATCTCTGTCATGTTGTCTAATGGAAGAAGTCCTTTGGGTAGATTCATGGTTGATAAGATCTCTTTGGCTTTTTGTTTGCAGTTTGATTCGCCATTGCAGATCTCTGCTCCTTCTCTTTGATCTGATTTCGTTTCTTGAGACGACATTTCGATGAGATTTGTGGTCGTGATTGTTGGTGGCTTTATATAGAGGTGGAAATTTTGGAGATGAAATGACGAAATTGGGTCTGTGGAAGAGGAAGGAAAATAGTATTTTAGGAGGGTAAAATGGGTATTTCGTGTAAAATGAATAGGTTAAGACATCCGATGTGCATATTGCGTTGGTGGGACGCATGCAGTTCATGTTCGTGGAATAATTTATTTATTTATTCGTTGAATAAATATAAAATATATTTGAAAAGTAATGAAAACTAATTTCTTATTTTGATTTTTTTTTATATAAACATGTTGAAGTGTGTAAATTTAATGATAGTTTTGTATACTCATGCTCTATAAATGAAGTCGAGTTTTCAAACTCAATTTGATGAAAAATACAAATGATCACCATCCCAAATCACATTTAAATCATCAATCTCGGCGTTGTCCGCATTAGTGATCTTTGTGAAGCTGCAGCCTCCAAACTTCTCACTTGCAAGCTTTAGAAGCTCTTTAATGGATGATGGTAAGAGTATCAACTTCCCGTTCTTGCGCTGTGACATCATGTGGATGGTAACTCTTTTACATGGCTTGATGATTTGGTTGCTTGAGCTGCAATATGGATCTTTTTTCGGTGAATCCTTAGCGTAACTTCTTCCAGCGGTTTCACTATTTGATCTTTCCTCTTTGGCTCTCTCTAACTTTTGTTCTTTAAGTATCTTCTTAACCAATTCAGTATCTCCCTTGTGAATTGCATCCATTAGAGCATTGTCGGAGGTCGGATTCGTGATATCTAAACCGTAGCCATCTTTTCTTGAATCTCTCCACTCTTCCCATCCCATGCTTTTGAAATCTCTGTTTTCTTGACCGCTATTCGAATCATCTATTGCTATTGACTGTTGCCCTCTAAGTTTCTGCAAGTTTTGTAGCCAAAAATGAGTTTGAGTGTTTTTAAAACTATATAACATCTTTATAATAACTCACATACCATGAAAAGATTGTTCATTATAACTCTTCCATCGTCAGCATGAGTGTGCATTGCGCTCATTAGCGATGTTCTGCTTATCCGTAGTATTTGAGATAGCTCGGTTGTTCTTACTGTGAATGGTTGTGGTCTATAGCATAAAACTCCAACCTCTCCAAATGTATCTCCAATTACTGCTTTCCCTTGAATCTGATCGTGTCCATCAACGTAACATGTGAAGTCCTGTAACAATTACACAATGTTACAAGATTTCTACGCTTTTAATCACATTTTTACGAATAACCGATATAATTCACTCACCACTGCTCCTGACACCAGAATGTAAAGATCAGTAGGAGCTTCGTTTTGTAGAATTATATCTTCTTTAGGTGGGAAATACTCGGCGTCTATATCGGAAACCTTGAACATGAAAAGGTACATGGAGTTGGTCACCTCTTAGATATTGCATTATTAGGAAAAGTTAGAGATTGTATAGAAGTTTACCAATTGAAATAGAAAGTTACGAGAAACTCCTTGAAAGAGGTAAATGTTGTGAACAATATGGAAGAATAAATAATTTGCAATGCTTGACCGGATTGCTTTTGGCAGATTGTTCAAGGTCTCTTGTTGTTTCAAGCCCTCTGTTTTGAACTTTAAGCAAATGTGTGATAACATTTGGTCTTGTATGTCATGTGGGAGTTGATTTCTTGAAGCAAACTCTGAAGCAGCTCTCACTGTATCCCTCTGTTAAACACAAAGAATTACAGATTAATAATACTCAATAATACTTAAAGTACTCTATGTATACCCTACTTGCTACCCTCATTGCTCCCACGCTATTACCCGATCTTTTATCCGAAATGAACATGCCTAGACTAAAAGAAAGTGATGGAACTTACAAAGGTTCTGGTTCGGCTAGTCCAGTGAACGACGAGGTTGGTCATATTTCCAATGAGGTAAGCTGTCAAACCGAGGTTGAACAGCATGAAAAAAATGTCGAAAAGCATTTCTCTCGGATTCTCAGCATGCAAATCTCCATATCCCGTGGTCGTTAATGTCGTAATGGACCAGTAAAGAGCAGTCACATATCTAGTCCAGAGACTTGCTTCTTTGAAATCTGGATACACGGCACCAATCCATGTCTTTCTTGGATTAGGATATCTATCTGCAATCAGGTAGTTGAAACATCCAGCACAATGTACAGCGAACAAAGTGACCTGAGATCAACAAGCACGTGTAAGTCACTAGCTTTAATAAGGTGTCCATTTAAAAGACAAATGGGTCGGCCGGTCGGGACTACCCGAGTTATATACCCAATAAAATACGGGACGGAAAATTTGGATAATGGGTGAGGTTCGTGTAACATAGAAGCTAAAATCTCTCACTAATTGGTAAACTTCAAATTTTAGATTAGGTATTTCGAAAAAAATTTAAAAAAATGTTTATAGTAATAAAGATAATTTTAAAAAATTTAAACTTAAGAATCTCATATTGGACTCATTGGAACAAATGTCCTAAATATGTAATTATATGAAGGGTTACGGGTATGAAACGAGAATTTCAGAACGGATACGGATCAGGAAACCATCCCAAAATGGAAAGCCCTAAGCCTGATTATAAATAAGATTCATTTTGCTCTGTTTTGGACTAACCGAAATGAGTTTTGTGCACCGTATCCAGAAATAGTTGAAACGGATATCTTTCTCAAGCCTGAAGCAAAGGAAAGAGTTAATTAGAGATGAGTAAGCACTTTCTTAATTAAACCCTAAGAGGAGTATGGTCTCTTAGTTAGCATAGAAGCAAACCTTGCAAACAACGAGCTAACTCGACGGAGACGCCATAATCTGAGCATGCTAAGAATTCTGAATCCTAGTTCGCTTCCGTTGTAGTTAAACAAGAGGCTTAGTGGCTGAAATGGTGCTGTGGAACACACATCGAAAGCGAACCATGTCGAAAGGTACCTGAAAATGTTACACTTTCCATAAATATCTTGACATTCTGATTCACCTATAAAAGGTTCAAGTTGTTAAAAGTTTCTCACCGTATTGCTATTTTCTTAGGATTGTCAACTAGAAGATAGGAGTGGCTATCGAGATAAGCGACAAAGAAGGTGAGAACAATATCTATGGCGAAGAAGCCATTAACAATGTTGTCGATGATGAAAATCGCGTCTTTTTTATAGGTGATGAAAGCAAATTGAAATGGGCAAATCCAAGCTGAGTAAATAACCAGAAAGACCAGCCACATCTCCCATGCTCTGTTTCAAAAAACAGAGTATATCAAAAACAGAGTAGTTAAAAATACTTATAACGTGAGTAGTTGAGAACAGAGTACTTAAAACAGAGTTTAAGAGATGAGAAAAGTACCTATAACGTGGATTAAAAGGAGAGATTATGTGTTTACGGAGCTTAGTAGATTGGTTGATCCTGGCTCCAAGAGATGGTAGAAGATCGGCAGAGAGGAAACTACTCTGTTTGATGGTGTCTATATTGTATTCCTCGACACAGAATCTTTGGAAGAAATTTCGGGTACGAGAGATCGACATCTTTTTGATGATCTCTATAGACAAAGAAACTGTTATACCTTTTTAGGCTATCTTCTTGGCAAGGTAGTTATAAATAGTGATGAAGCTTGTGACAAATTGACACGGGCAAACTTCTCTTTTCTTCTTCTGTTGGGACCTTTATGGCAACTTGTTGTGACCCATTTGTTATCTCTTTTTCGTTGGTTGAGAAAATATTAAATTTGGCAGGGAAAGGTTAACGGGTTTAAGAACACTCAGTGCGCCATTAACGCTGCAAAACCAATATGGTTTCAATGCGAGAAGCAACAATGGTGAAGAAAAGGCGTAAAATGCGGAAATGAGTAGCGTGTGAAATCAAAAATCTTGAGAAATGAGGCAGAATTTAAGTGGCAAACATTGAGCTTTTGCGGTAGATATCATCATATTTTCTTTCTTTTTTGACACGAAAATAGAAGATTCGAAAGAGGAAGAAGAAGAAGAGCAAACGCAATCTGTTTCTTTGGAGGTTTCTACTTGATGAGATTCATGACTAAGGTGTGATGTCCACTTTCTTAGCATTTGAAGGTGGGAGTGATATATAGACACATACACACATCTAAAGGAAGAAGGTACGTTTGGTGTTTGGTGAGTGTTAATGGGAGGACAAAAATGGGCATGAAAAATATGGTGTGTTCATTTCAGGAATCCAGAAATGGACCAAGCAAAATCATAAAGAAAATAAAATGAGCTTTGACAGAATATTTAAGGGGCCAGAGTATAATTTTTTTCTTTCGTAGAAATTATTTTCTCATCTACTATTCTTAAAGTATATGTCTCTCTCTTTATTCTAGTCCTCAAAACCAATCATAAGTTTACTGTATTCATTTTGGATTGAATTTACTAAACAGCCATAAACTTGGAAGTTTATTTGCAAAGATGACATGGCTGCAAAATCAGTAAATTAATAGAATACAATTTTGTACGTAATTAAAAAAAAATAGTGATAAAACACACGTGAAACTCACGTCTAGTATGGAAAATATAGTAGTCCATTTAATGTATATACTCTCATTATAATTAACTATCTTTAATCTTTTTGTGCATGGGAAGTGAAACTCTTTAGATTATTTTACCTAAAAGGCTTATATAATACTCTTTAGTATTTATTATTATTATTATTTTAGCTTATATAATATTATAGAAGCTACGTGAACCAATCTCTCTACGTGGAGAAACCGAATCTAGCGAGCGAGCGACAATGGGGCTCTCTAAATAGTGAAAACCCGAGCTCTCTTCTCATCACTCGGACACACCCGCTGGCTCGCACGCATTATGTCTTTGTTGTGTTTTGACTTTGGTTTATACTTAGTACTTAGGAGAAGACACACCAATAGGAGATCTTCACGTGGTGGGTTTTTTCATGTGTCGTGACACTTGATTACTTGTCCGTCCCATACGTCCCATTCCCGTCGGTATGGTGGCCCCTCCCTTCTCCTTCATGTTCTGATTCGATTTACTAATTTCTTATAAACCCTTTCTAGATACATATTTTCATTTCTCTAGTGTGCTAGACTCTTTATATCTCATCAAATGTCGGCCCGGTAAATTTGGGTGTCCTAAACAAAAGTTAAAACCCATTAAAAAGATTTTCTTTTAAATTAAATTTTTACCATTAAAAAGAATGTTGTAGTTGTCTTTAAAAGCCCACAATATTTTTAAAAAGCCCTACAAAATTATTGTATATAAAAAAACTTAACAAATTTTTAGGTAAAAAGACCCTCAAATTTTTGAAGCCCAAATCGGTGGTTTCAGTGGCTTGCCCTCTGGGCCGGGCCTAAATTTAAGGAAAAAATATCATAATTTTAAATAAGTAATTTATGCGTTTTAACAAAAATATAAAATTTGATTTTAGAATGTAAATGACATCTTACTCATAGGAGGAAATATATGAAATGATAAATGCGATAAACTGTGAATGAGCAAATCTAGAGTATAAAACACAACATGTTAAAAAAAATAAAGAAATGATATATATATATATATATATATATATATAACTATAAATATAATTAACAAAAAGGTAATAAATTATAGATGAATTGTACATTCTGAGCTAATGCACATGTGAATATGTGATAACCTTTTCTAATGCGGCTATTGACATAGGAAAAAAAGAAAGAAAAAAGAATCAGGAATTTTTTCTACAACAGGAACGAGAAATGAGGGAAAAAATATATTGAAACAACTAAAGTTATGAAAAAACATGGTTTATGAAAAAACATGGTTTATAAAACACATTCGTTAACGAATATTGATTTTTTGGTAATTCTAACTATTTGACTAAACTTTTGTTTTCGTTCGCTAGTATAGAATGCCAAGTATAAATTCTTCAAAGCTTTCCGCCAAATTTGTTTTATTAAATCATTCCAAAGCTTTTTGTTTCTGCGTCGATTTGAGCCCGTTCGAATGTATCTTTCATGATTCCTTGTTGATATTTTGTTTATTGCCTTAATATATCATGAGCTAATTTTTTAATTCTATTTTATGGTGATTAATTAGCTTTGCCAAAAAATGTTTTATATTAGTTTTTTTCGGTCTAACTTACTTTTTTTTAATGATGATTTATAACTATTGAATAGTCCACTCACCAGATTTTGAATGTGTCTAAAATGTGGCATCATTTTCGATTGATCAGATAGGTGTGAGTTCCCAGAAAATTAAAATCCAGGAGAAAAACGAGTTTACGCCTTATTTTTTTAATCTTTTACCTCTACACAACCACCACTTGATTAAGATTAAAATTCAAAAAACAAAATCGTCTAAAAATAAGTGTTTGTCCCTGTATTTCTTATTTAAATCTTCTCCATGATAGTAGCTTTCGTGTATGTGTACAAGTATGGGTGGCCTTCAATTTTTTAAACTTTATACTACATTTTTTTCTCATGTATTTTTATGTTTTTATTATATTTTCTAAATTATAAAAATGTTGAAGAAAAAAAATGAGGAAGTGCTATTAGTCAAACAGTTAAATGTTCACCTATGTAGTTTTTCCTATCAGAGTTCGATTCCATGTACTCTTGTTACCCCGCATTGTAGGATTTAATTGACTATGGATCGTGATTTGTTAATCCAAATGATGTAAAAATGATAAATACATATGGATTATTAATGAAATATACGTTTTATTTTTATTTTAATATACTAGATCATTTGTGGAATTGTTATCAATTTTTTTTATCATTTAACCAAAAATAATAATTATATTTTATATTATATTATAGTGTAAATCTAAAAGCAATTATAGTCAAAAAGGAGAAAAAAAAAAAGTAATTCACAAATTGACAAAGATATCACGAAATCACAATAAAAAAAATATATTTTGGAAAGAAAATGAATAAAATGTGGCCAAAATCATGCAAGGGCCAATGGAGAATTGAACCTGCCTTTAGAGTAAGAGACAATCTTGAAAGAGAAATATACCAATATCATTATGTAACATAGGTTTTATTTTAAACATACCAATATCAATATGTGGCCTAAAGACCGGAAATCGTTAACAGCTTAAGTTTACTACTTGCTGTCTTCCTAGTTGGTTGTTCATGTTAACTGCTTAAATATAAGTTGGTTAAGTTGTCACATGCTAAAAGTAGTGTAGGGTCCAAAAATTTGTTAGTTATTTTTTAAGATTTTATCGTGGCCCATCATTATAAGTCGTCTTGGAATCGGTTGGGCTAAACCTGTTTTATACCTGTAAGATCTTCAAAAGAAAAAATATATAAACTGTATTTGTTTGGCGAGTGGAACCAAAGTTATCGTCAAACATTATTTTGTTGATGGTTAACCACGAATTGATCTTCAAAACCGTCTTTGTAGTTATATTGAATTTTAGTAGGTTAGGTTTTGGATTGGTAGTTTTAATTAGTAACGACTAGATTGAACCATGCTGGTCTATTCCACTAGAAATTATTAATTTTCTGGTTAAATATGCTATCTAGAAAATCTAGAATTTTCTTGGGATTAAGTACCCCACATTATACATTGCACATTATTAACGGGTCCAATACTAGATAACAGATAGAGACATTTTCCAGTAAATCTTCCATTAAGTTAAAGAGTCAACTAATGTATTCTTAACCCTTCTCATGATCATTAGCCTATAAAGGGAGTTGAGACTTTTATTGAAATTTTGGAGCTTTGATATATTAAAAAATCTAATGGAGGAGTATTATAATATTTTGAAAATTGTGTCTTATGAATAAAAATGTAAAAATAACCATACTCCAATAACACTAAATTTAATAGAATTGTAGAATAGTACTGATAACCAAACTTTGTGTAAAGAAAAAAAAATGAAATTATAATATCATCAAACCAATGACACAAACATTTATTAAATATATAAGAATCCGTAAACCTATAACAATAGAACCTAGTTTTTTTTTTTAATCCTTTAAGATCAATCTACCAACATTAATAACCTAAAGCTTTTAATGTTTTGTAAGTATAGTCGTTATGGATGGAATATCCCGGGTTGATCCTCTTTCTCATGTGACTAAGAGAAGAAAAGACTGATTTAACCCAAATTACAAGATAATTTCCCGGGACAACATGATTAACGAGTCATAGACACTGCATAAGTGATTTTGTTTCATGTAATGTCGGCATGATTTATGAGATTTTTTTTGTCGTCTTCATTAAAAGTTAGGCTTCATATGGGTCCTTCCATTTCTTATTGTGTAAAATTTGCAATTTCTTACTGTTTTCGCATAATGTACCATTTGATACCTAAATTACCTAAGAGCTTAGGTTTAACTATAGTATTTCCGAATAAATTTAGAAATTATTTCTTTAATCAGACATGGCATTTATAGTTTGGCCTAGAAGCTTAGGTTTTGAAACATGTGATGAATTAGATTCAATAATGTTTGTAGGATGTGTGTGTGTGTCTAACGCAATTAGGTTCATGTAATTAATGACGAGTAGGGTCAAAATCGTAAGGAAGATCCTCGTGATTGTCCTACAACGTGGGAAACTTTTTGTTGTAAAGCAAAAATTAAATCAATCACTAATATTTTGTTTTTTGTTGGGTAGGTATATATAGCCTGTGATTCTGTGAATTAAGAACGGTTTAAGCCCTTCCAAACTCTCTTTTTCTAGGAACCACACGACCAGAAAGTTCTGTTAGTATGCTCTTTAATTTTCTTCCCCATAATTAGGTGCTTTAATTTCCTTCCGACAAAAGAATTAAAATAGCATTTATTTAGAAAATATGGTACTATCACTTTTAAATATTAGAAAAAAATACACTCCCCTCTATTCCTAATAATTCAAGTTTTAAAAAGATAGGGTTTTAGTGTATCTTTTATTAGTTGTTGATGATGAACTGTAAAAATACATAGAGAATTGTTAATTACAAAATATATATTTTTTTATAATTAATTTCTTTATATGTGTGAAAAGACTAAAAATTAGACTAGTTACGAGCATAGGAAGTATATTGATTTGACGTTATACACTATTTGTCTATAATTTTTTTTTGCCCTAAGACCAGCCATTAGTAATATTTATGAAAGCCTAAACTATCATTCCCAAGTGTAGACTTGAACTTGGGAACAAGTTATCTTGTGTACTTTGTTAACAAGGAAAAATGAAAATCAAATCAAATAATGTATTCAGAAGTGCTGCTAATTAATTTGTACTAGTTTTCTTGTAAAAAAAAAACTGTAATAGTTATGACTGTTTTCCTAAAAAGAGATTGATACAAATATAATAAAACTAAAAGTTTACATATATTTATCTTTTTATTATTATGGATATATTAAAAAAAAAAAATATGTAGTCGGCAAATGTTAAAATTCTACTTCAGTATTCTTTAAACCATCATTCATAGAAAGATTATAATAATATTTCAAAATATAAATTTTATTTAGTAAAATTAATGATATAGATTAAAAAGAAACCATAATGTGTTTCTTTTCTCGAAAATGAGTTTAATTTTAGAAAGAAAAAAATGGATGGTAGCTTTATTGACTATTATGGTAGAGTTTCGAAATATTGTAGTCCTTTGATTTTTCCGAAGAGTCAAAAGTATATTTTCACCCGTGAGACCAATAAATAATATTCCTTACGAAAGAATCATTAGATGTTTTTTAGTTGGATTTTTTTACTAGCAGTGTGAGAATAAGAACTACTGAAGTATACAGCAAAATCATATATACAAATGATGAACGAAACCAAGCCCCCAAACATCAAAAGTGTTTTTTTTTTGTTAAAGGATATATATCTAACATCAAAAGTGTTAGCTAATTAATGAATTGCATACTTTGATTATGATCAATAAATATGAGAATTATAAACTAAATTATCTGAAAATATACTCTCATGAATTTGAAATTAATAGTCAGTAAACAAGTATTACAGAAAAAAAATATACATGGATAAATGAAACGGATGACTGGTACATAAAAAGTGAAGATCTCAAGTTTTACTTTCTTGACTTACTAACAAGTGACTTGACATAGTCATATATATTGATTAGGTCGAATATTTTAGCATACGATAAAATTTTATATTTAAATTCGTCGATCATAGTGGAGAAATGTTTGTTGTTTTGTAGTTGGTTCTCTTTATAAAGTTCTTTACGCCATAGTTGTGGAAAATCTAACTATGATTAGAAAGTGTTTATATATGATCATAAAACATCTAGAATGTAAAAGGTGAAAATAAGTTACGTGGACTATAAAAATAAACGTTATAATTTCATTTTTAATTGAAATGTGTTCGTAGATGGTAAGATGCTTTTTTGAAAAGAGAAAATCAGATTCACCATAAGATACCATGATTGATAATCAAGCAACCCATGGAAAGTTTTCTTTTGGAAAGTTGTTAATTAAAGAACATACTTTTTTTTTTTTTTGTTAGCTGTGTGTCATGGTGAATAACTTCTTCTAGCTAGTGGTAATTGTTTTGTATAGAAAATATATTTTACTAATATACAACATCATACTGAATATGATTAATTATATGAATGATGAAATGGTAAAAATATCAGTAGAAGTAAGTAGAATAAGAACTTTGGTATGTTATGTTTATTTTTATTTTATACAACCAAAGCTACATTTTGGGTGCTGTTTTTATCAGGGAATGATTGATATTGAAGCAACATTTATATAGAAAATCATGAAAACATATTTGAATGGTTCTCTTGTAAGATTCACATCTATCTTTCAATTTTCTAGTCAAAAAAAAAAAAAATGAGAGAGCTTCTGATTTTAAAATTAGTGCAAAAAGGAACAAATGCGAAATTGTACATTTATTTTTTTCCATTTAGAAGTTATTATAGCCTCCTATTTTTGTCCCCAATCCTCCTTTATTTTAACGCTGACTTTTCTCGTCCCAATTTAGGCAAGGTTTAGAACAATGATGGCAATGAAAAATGATTTATCTTCCCTTGTGGCTCACGATGGTTAGGTTTTTCTGACACCGAGTGTCTCACGTGACTTCCACGTGAACTGTATGAGTAGAGGTTTTGGGTATGGTCAACTTGACCATTTACTAAATTTGAGACCAAGACAAAAGAGAGTTCTTAAAAGTCTCTCAACACTAAAAAGAGTAAAACCCTTTTGCTGTATGGACTTTTTAAAGAATACAGAATTTTAAAGTCTCTTTCTATATTTTTAGTAAAAATCATATATTTTCTTTGTAATTTCTCTAAGATAAATTGTTTTCAAAAAATGCTCAAAAAGTACTGCAAATCAGAATATGTACTGCATATCTTCTATCTAGGCGAACAATTGGAATAATCATTGTTATTCTCTCGTGCAACGTTGTGACATTATACACAACAAATTAGTACGGGCTAAATTGTCTTTGAAGTTTCATCGAAAATTAGTACTTGATTATGTCGAATATTATCTACATTGCTAGTGTTAATTTAGTGTTGTTACATCAAATATTCTAATTTAGAAAAGAAAACAACATGTGTGTACGATATAAATTGATTGTGTTTTTAAAAGTAATGAGATGCTTTAAAACAAGCCTTTTACTCATTATAATAATATTATCAATAACAATCTTGATCAAACAATGTATTTATCATTTACAGCCAAAAGTAAAAGAATTTGTACTTGATATAGACTCCATATATACAAATTGTAGAAAGAGTCAGAGAGGAGAGAATATAAATGTTCCCATTTATTTGGTGGAGGACCAATTGTGTGGACCAAAAAAATAACTTAGCCAATCGCATCTTAAGGCAAGCGAGAAGAAACTACATGCATGGGCATGCAACTATACTGTTTCATTTATTTTGAAATTCATTTGGTCCAAATTTATCTTCATGTAGATGGCCCCACGGGGTTTCTATGACGCATTAAGGATTTTCCTGGATATGGGGCCTTTCGGGGTGGGGTCAGTCACTATAAAAAGTTTACCCGTAACAGTTTTGAGAAGTCCTTGATGGCCTAGTGGTTTCAATGTGACTTCTCACACACGACTGCCAGAGGTCACAAGTTCGACTCTCTGTCGGCGGGGTGGAACTGAAACCTCTCCAAATAAAATCCTGTTGTAGATGGCCCACGGGTTTCTATGACGCATATAGGATTTTCCTGGATATGGGGCCTTTCGGGGTGGGGTCAGTCACTATAAAAAGTTTACCCTAACTGTTTTAACCACTACAAGGTGGGCTAGTGGTAGGACGGATTTCGTGGTTGAGGGGGTAATCCCAATACGCCCGGGTTCGATTCCCCCTTGCTACATACTAGTGGCCACCAGGGAATTTACATGCGGACTTGCTCTGGCGCCCGAGACCGAAGACCGTTACCTGGCCATGACCCACCCTCGGGTGTGCGTCCGTGCCGTAAGGGTTCGGTCTCTAGTTTGGACCACCTCGGTGGGGCCAGGACACTCGGTTATCAAAAAAAAAAAAAAATTTATCTTCAATTCCTTTAAAACTAGATAGATATACATATACACAGGGTTGAAGTCGGGAATTCACGTGATTATATTTTTAAAATTTGACAACTATAGTTGTTCAGTAAGTAATTGCTATATCGAATTCTGTTTAATGTGGCAAGACCATTAGAGTACGTAGGTTTTCATTTAGTAAAAACCTTTTTGTAAATATATTTTAACATGTAAAAGTAATAAAATACTGAGATCATCTACTTAACATTTTGACTTCCCCTTTATTTTGCCTAGTCGACAAATATATTTTAAAATGTAGAAGTAATTCTTACACTTATATGGGAAATCATATTTCTAGTGAAATCATATTTCTAGTGTTATACTTTTTATTTGATATTTTTTAGTGTGATACTTAACAAAATAGCAAATCACTCTTAATTGGTCATTATCAACATGTATATATAGTGATCATTTGGTAAATAATATTTGATGATATGTTAGTGTATAGATCAACATTCCTTTTAAGTGGTTGATAAGAGAGACTATAAAATTTAAATCTCCGAGTCATCATTCCAATAGAAGTGTTCTAAAGATTAGTTTCTCTCTCATGTCCTAATCGTTTAGGGTTCAAATCCAAACCGATAAACGTTTAGTCACATCATTTACAAATGTGTATATCTATCATTTTTCCGTATATGACCAAGTTCTTAACCAAAACGTAAAAATAGTGTTAAGGATTCACAATCAAATACAACAAATCAGTATACAATGAAAATAAACTTTTAGACCGAAACCACAAAACTACAATTACTCAATATATCAGTTATTACAATATATTGAGCTATAATTCAACTTTTTTCACAAAGATTATAGCTTTGACCAGAGTTTAAAGTATAGTGGTATGGGTTAGTGTCGTCGATGTGTCAACATTCATGTTTATTGGGCCGTAATGGGCTTCGTCTTATGTCTTATAGGCCTTACATGTCGAGCAAGTCTTCTTTAGGGTTTACGATATGTATATATATGTTGTAACGCCGTCGATGAATAAACACACACACATATTCTCTTTATTCTACATGGTATCAGAGCAAATCCTGAACCAGTTTTTGATCAATTAATTTTTGTTCTTGTTCTTGTTTCTCTACAAAGAGATCTGTTTCTTTTGATTCGGTTGAATCTGTTTTTTTTTTTCTTATCTCTATTTTATTTCTCTCCTCTGTTTTAATCGTCTGAAGTCATGGCCACCGATGGATCTCTCATTAGCTCAACATCCGGAGCACTCTCCACCGGTACTTCGGCTTCGACGAGTGGAGGGGAAAGCATGAGCGTGACTCCGTATTCTCTGTTCTCAGTTGACAATCCAGGCGCTATGATTTCGGCGGTTGTCTTGACCGGTGAAAATTATAATGAATGGGCTGCCGAGATGCTGAATTCTCTTCGTGCGAAGAAAAAGATTGGGTTTATTGATGGTACTTTGAAGAAACCGGCGGTTGCTGGCTCTGAATTGGAATCATGGACTTCGGTGAACTCCATGGTTATTGGTTGGTTGCGTACATCTATCACTCCCAGTGTACGATCCACTGTCTCGTTTCTCACCAATGCTCATGAGCTTTGGGAAAATTTGAGGCAGCGTTTTTCTATTGGCAATAAGGTTCGGGTTAGTCATCTCCGATCTCAGATTGCTCTTTGTCGCCAAGATGGTCAGACCGTAATTGATTATTACGGGAAAATTGCCAAGCTATGGGACGAGTTATACACATACAAGCCTCTCCCTGTTTGTTCGTGTGGTGGTTGTACGTGTGAAGTTTACACAACAATTGCTAAGGAGAGAGAGGAAGAGAAAGTCAATCAGTTTGCCATGGGACTTGATGAATCCCGGTTTGCGAATGTGATTCATGCTATCACTGACGCCACTCCTTCTCCTTCTTTGGAAGAAGCTTACTCTCGTGCCATCCGTGAAGAACAGAGGAATTTTGCAGCTAAGTCTCGTGAACAACAGCAGGATGCGGTTGGTTTTGTTGCTCGACGTGACTCTTTTTCTTCTGGCTCACCCGCTGGAGAACAACGTATCGAGTCTTCGGGTCGGGAACGTAGTCTCCTCTGTTCCAATTGCGGTCGTACAGGCCATGAGAAAGCATTTTGCTGGCAGTTGATTGGATACCCGGAGTGGATGACGGAACGCAACAATCGCTCGGGTGGTAGAGGAGGAGCTGCTGGTCGGGGTCGTGGTAGAGGCATTGGTAGAGGTCGCGGTCAAGCAGTTGCGGCTCACACTACTCTTCCCAACGTCTCTTTCTCGGATTTTTCTCCGGAGCAGTGGAAAGCTATTTCTTTGGTGGCTAACGAAAAATTGAAAAGCAACCCTGATAAGCTTTCTGGTAAGATTTTTGGTGATGTGATTATTGATACAGGAGCCTCCCATCACATGACTGGAAATATCTCTCTTCTCACGAACATGGTTGATACACCATCTTGCTCGGTTGGGTTTGCTGATGGTAGTATCACCTTTTCAAAACAGAAGGGCACTCTACATCTCACAGATCGTGTATCTCTTTTGGATGTTCTTTATGTGCCTAATCTGAATTGTTCCTTAATTTCGGTTTCGAAGATTCTCAAGCAATTGAAGAATTGTTTTGCGTTATTTACCGATACTCTTTGTATTTTACAGGACCGTTCTACGAGGACTCTGATTGGAGCCGGGAAAGAGCGTGATGGGGTTTACTATTTAACGGATGTAGCAACAGCTAATGTGACTAGAGTGGCAGCTTCTGTTGATCGAACTTTATGGCATCAGCGGTTGGGACATCCTGCGTTTTCAGTGCTTTCTTCTTTACCTGTTTTTTCTGGTGTTTCAAACTCTGCTAGTCCTAGTCCTTGTGACGTTTGTTTTCGGGCTAAGCAAACAAGAGATGTTTTTTATGATAGTAATAATAAAACTAAGGAGTGTTTTGAATTAATTCACGTTGACGTTTGGGGACCATATCGTGTTGCATCTTCTTGTGGAGCAGTTTATTTTTTGACGATTGTTGACGATTTTTCACGGTCCGTTTGGACGCATCTTCTTCTTGAAAAGTCTGAAGTTCGGAAAGTAATGGAAAATTTTTGTGCTTACTCCGAACGTCAATTTGATAAGAGAGTTAAGACGGTACGAAGTGACAACGGTACAGAGTTTATGTGTTTAGCGAATTTTTTTTCAAGCAAGGGTATTCTTCATCAAACCTCTTGCGTTGGTACACCGCAACAAAATGGACGGGTTGAACGTAAGCATCGTCACATCCTCAACGTTGCGCGTTCCTTAATGTTTCAGGCTGGTTTGCCAATTTATTTTTGGGGAGAAGCTATACTCACCGCTGCGTATGTTATTAACCGCACTCCCTCGAAGCTACATAATGGGCGTTCTCCTTATGAAGTCTTACTTGGAGATAAACCGGACTATGGTCAAATGCGAGTGTTTGGGTCTTCTTGTTATACGCATTTGAGAGCTCGGGACAAGGACAAGTTTGGTCCCCGAAGTAGACATTGTGTCTTTGTTGGTTACCCCTTTGGTAAGAAAGGCTGGCGTGTATACGACCTTGAAACAAAAGAGTTCTTGATATCTCGTGATGTTGTCTTCCACGAGAATGTCTTTCCTTTTCTAACACGTGTTGAGACAGCCCCGTCAATACCAGAACCCGAGGTCGCTGGCGATGAAGATTGGGGTTTAGAACCGGTTATTGTTGATAGGGGGAGTCGCTCAAGAAATTCTGAATTTTCTCCTCCTGAGACACAAGACACAGCTGCGGTTCCTTTGAATGATACTCATACGGATCATGTTTCACCTTCTCCACTTCCGCCAAGTGATGATTCTGCTGCTGTTCGTGTGCCTCATGACACCACCATGGTCATTACGACTAACAGTGACCCTCTCCCTATTGATACTACTTTGGTTGATGCTAGTATAGGCCCGTTTAAGGAACCACTTATATTGGACTCAGTGTCTACATCGTCTCCGGTTATTGAGGAAGATGAAGAATTAGGCAAAGGAAAAAGAGTGAAAATTCCATCCACTCGTCTTACAGGATATGTTACTTATTCTGCTTGTGTTGCTGATGATACCCATCACGCTACTCCCGCTTCCATCACTCTTGAGTCCTTGTCAACGGGTCCAGGTAATACACGTTACCCTCTCACGCATTATATTTCTGACGATTTGTTCTCTCCTCCCCATCGCGCGTTTCTCGCAGCCGTGACTACAGGTGTAGAGCCTACTTGTTTTAAAGACGCTGCGAAAGAAGAGATTTGGAATGGAGCTATGACGGATGAGGTTGATGCTCTTGAAATTAATAAGACTTGGAGCATTACCGATTTACCACCGGGTAAAACGGCTCTTGGAAATAAATGGGTGTATAAGATCAAATATAATGCTGATGGAACGGTTGAACGATATAAGGCTAGACTTGTAGTTCTCGGAAATCGACAAGTTGAAGGTAGAGATTTTGAGGAGACGTTTGCTCCTGTTGCTAAAATGTCTACGGTTCGCGGTTTAATGCAAATTATTTCATCTAAAGGATGGGAGGTCCATCAAATGGATGTACATAATGCGTTTCTTCATGGCGATCTTGAAGAAGAAGTCTATATGCAGTTGCCTATGGGATTTCGACATACGCATCCAAATAAGGTTTGTCGCTTACATAAATCCTTGTATGGGCTTCGTCAGGCACCGAGGTGCTGGTTCGCAAAGCTCACGCAGGCGTTGTTGGAATTTGGGTTTGAAGAGTCTTATGCTGACTACTCTTTATTCATCTTAACACGAGGAGATATTGAGTTGAGGGTTCTTGTTTATGTTGATGACCTCATTATTTGCAGCAATGATCTCACATTTTTAACCGAGTTTAAAGAGTACTTGGGCCGGTGTTTTCACATGAAGGACCTTGGCAAGCTCAAATATTTTCTTGGTATTGAGGTAGCTCGAAATCCAGAAGGTATTTTCTTGTCTCAACGGAAATATTCACTTGATATTGTTGCGGAGACTGGTCTCCAAGGCGCAAGACCGTCAAAGACTCCTATGGTTCAAAATCATCAGCTTGCGGTTGACGCAAGTCCACTTCTCTCAGAACCTGCTCGTTATAGACGACTTGTTGGTCGTCTTATTTATCTTAAGGTAACTCGACCCGAGCTCACATACCCGATACACATTTTGTCACAGTTTATGCAAGCTCCACGAGAGGCACATTGGGATGCTGCATTGCAAGTTGTTCGATATTTGAAGGGTTCGGTTGGACAAGGTATTTTCATGCGTTCGGATACGGAGCTTACACTTACAGCATATTGTGATGCTGATTGGGGAACATGTCCGTTGACTCGTCGTTCTCTAAGTGCGTATTTTATGTTTCTTGGAGGCTGCCCTATTTCATGGAAAACTCAAAAACAGAAGGCTGTCTCTCGTTCTTCAGCAGAGGCTGAATACCGCTCCATGGCCGATGCTTTAAAGGAGATCATTTGGTTGCGTCAACTTCTTCATGATCTTGGTTTTCCCCAACACGCTCCTACACGGTTGTTTTGTGACAATAAAGCGGCGCTCCACATCGCAGCAAATCCCGTCTTCCATGAAAGGACTAAGCACATAGAGCGGGACTGTCATTTCGTCCGAGATGCACTTCAAGACGGTGTCATTTCAACGGCTCATGTACGTTCTGAAGACCAGTTGGCCGATATTTTGACAAAGGCTCTTGGTTTTCAGCAGTTTAGTATTTTAATGTCCAAGTTGGGCATTGTTACTCTCCACGCTCCAACTTGAGGGGGAGTATTGGGCCGTAATGGGCTTCGTCTTATGTCTTATAGGCCTTACATGTCGAGCAAGTCTTCTTTAGGGTTTACGATATGTATATATATGTTGTAACGCCGTCGATGAATAAACACACACACATATTCTCTTTATTCTACAATGTTCAAACTCGCATATTACATGTTACTCATAAATAACTTTTTTAACCCCAATTTAAATTTTCTTCTTCTTCAGAAAACCAGATCCAAAGAGAAATCCAATTACAACTCCGTCGTCGTCTTGCTGTTTTGGACAGAGCTACATCCAACAGCTCCACATCTCGCCTTCAAGAATCTTATCTCTCTCTATGGTTCGACAACTTCCAAGTGCATTGATCTCAAACCTTCCTTGTTCTAATTTGAATCTATGTTGGTCTCTCTGGCTCTGTTTTTACTTGTAATATGGGCGTCATTGAACTTATCTGTGCTGAAAGGCACTGTTGTATCAGTTTGGCTAATATAAATATAATGGAATCGTTTAAAAAAAAAAAAAAAAAAAAAAAAAAAAAAAATTTCTTCTTCTTGTAGTATATAAATTACACGTTTTCATAATTTGATATATATCTCGTGCAATTTTACCCTTTTTGTTCAAATTTTTCTTGATTTCAATACAAATATATGAACACTACTATTGGGCTCAATCAACCCCTCTTAAATGGGCTATATCAAGCCCATCAACTGCCAATATACAGTATTCACCTCGATCAAGTAAGGCTAATCAAAGCCTCTATATCAAAAAAGCCCATCAATGTTTCCTCGAACCAAGTGGAATCAATACGATGTCGTTTCAATCAAAATGACGAAATTAACCCTTTGACCGTTCAGGAAAAAGTCTTCCGACATATAAAATCGGAGAAGCGAGAAGACGCGTTGGCTGAGAGGTAAGAGGAAGAGAGACTCTAAAGGGCAAAAAGGGAAAGTAGGCGAGAGGATTCTTCTCTCTTCTTCTCCGGCGAGTCTTATGTCTTCTCTTCCTCTTCGCTCCGGTGAGAAGATGGTAACGCCTTCCATCTCCGACGCCGTTCCACTTCAGGCACCAGCAGAAGACGCGACCGCGGATTTTTCCCAACCGCAATCGCCGTCACATGAAGTTGTTTCGTTACCAGTTGCTGAATCTTCTTCCGATGATGTTGTTGTTGTCTCGGAGATACCGTCTTTATCTCCGTCGGATGATGATTTTGACCACGAGCGAAATAGCGGCGAGGATCGCGATCAGGATCACGGCGATAATCTTGTTGAGACCGACGTTGTTGTTGTTCCAGTCGATGAGTTGAAGCAGAAGATCATCAGACAGGCAAGTGATCTTCAATTTCTATTGACGAATTGGCCGAATTGATGATCGAGCAATTTTTGAATTAGTTAACTTGCTATTCATCGTCTGGTGTTTGATTCAATGGTTACTTGTGTATCAATGTCTATTGGTTTTAGGTTATGGCACTTCATTAATCATCTTAACGAGTAGTATCTAGAATATGCTTAAGATTTGGGGTTTATTAGTATGTTCTTCATCTTAAGGTTGTTGCTGAATCTAGTTTGTTTACTTTTTGCAGGTTGAATACTACTTTAGTGACGAGAATTTGCCTACTGACAAATTTCTTCTGAATGCTATGAAGAGAAACAAAAAAGTCTTTGGTGAGTATTTTTCTTTCACTTGGTAATAGGCATTAGACCCTTTGAGTTTATGAGACCAGCTTTGAGGATTCGCTATTGTAGTTATGAAACTTTCTGATACTTGAAACATGTCTCATTGAAAGTATGAGACTTTGTGACCATTGATATACTAAAGTGGGTTCTTTCCTGTACCAAACCTGTTCTTGCAGAGCCATGGAAAGTAGTGTTTAAGTTGGCTAAACTCGAATTGCTGAAAATTTATTACTTGTTGATGGAAATAAAGTAGTTTTATGTTGATGTTACTCCATGACTATCTATAGCCGCTGGAATACGGAACTGTTAAGAACAGTTTCAATGGCTTTCTTTTCATTGTGCAGTTCCTATTTCTACCATTGCTACGTTCCACAAAATGAAGAAGCTTACTCGAGATCATGCTTTGATAGTATCAGCCTTAAAGGAGTCATCTTTTCTTGTAAGCTTCTTTACAGTAGTATGAATTGAAGTTATTGGAGTAATCATATAGCTGTAGAAAAGTTAAATCAAATACCAGATGAAACGAAAACAGAGGTTAATTATCTGTTTGGTCAACCTGTAGGTTGTTAGCTCTGATGAGAAGAAGGTGAAGCGGCTGAGTCCTCTTCCTGAGGTTAGGGATCCAAAGGTATCAATTGTCTCCTCAAACATGGCTCTTCTTTTTCTGTCTGACTAATGTGTTTCTTTGCTTCCTTTGAGATATATTCGTTCCTAATTAGTGTGCCATAGATTTTCACTGTTTTGGTAGAAAATTTGCCAGAGGATCATTCAGACGAGAATATTCGGGAGATATTTGGTAAAGCTGGAAGGTAGGCTATGGTGTTATCTATCTTGTTACTCCTTTCCTCCTGTTATATCCATTTACATACTAAATAACATTTTTCTGCAATTGCAGCATAAAAAGTGTATCCATATGTGATCCAAATGCTGCTGAAGAACCAGAGAAGGGTGCTAAGAAGGAAAAATTCATCAGAACCAGAGTAAGAAACGTTGTGGAGAACTTTCATATATGGAATCACAAGCACATATATATGTTTATAATTAGCTTCTTTTTCTTTTGGCTATAGTTACATGCCTTTGTGGAGTATGAAACGGTGGAGGCAGCTGAAAAAGCGGTTAGTGTCAAAAAAATCTTAGACTCAGTATATTTTCTCTTTTTTTCAGGAATGTGTGTGGTTAGCAACTCTTACTATTGGTTGCAGGCAGCTACGTTGAATAATGAGCAAGACTGGAGAAATGGGTTGCGAGTTAAGCTTCTTGAACAAACAGTAAGTAATATCTGAAGAATCTTTCAACTTAAAAATACATATGGAATCAGATTATAACTTTTATTAATCAATGAACCATTCACAATAGGGAAAGTTTGCACAGAGAAGACCAGCTAGGAGAGAAGTCGATAAAGAAAAGGATAATACAGGCCGAGTTCATGATCAAACTGAAGGAGAAAAGAACAAAAAGACGCGTGAACATCAGCAACACCGTCACCATCATTCTGATAATACTGCTGATGATGTAAGTTCCATCTTAATACTATTATTATTTTATCACATCTTTATTGCAAAGCAAGATTTGGGAACAACAATACGATGTGCCATTAGACCAGGATCCAAGCAGCTGTTTATAATTGCGGATTGTCCTTTAACCATTTTCAGGATGGTGGCAATCATCAGAAGGATAAAAATGGAAACAAAGGCAGAGGTGGAGGACAAGGAAGGCGACAGAATCATCAAGGCGGCAACGGTATTGGTAACTTTCTTAGAGAAAGTCCATTTCTTCCACTTCTTGTAACTAAGGAGAGCAAAAATTCAATTATTAAAACCAATTTTTTTTGTAATTTTTGCCACAGGACATGGAACACCACCATCAGCTTCATCATCCTCTCATCATAATTATCATCCTGTTGAGGTCTCAAAGCGTCCACCTGGCCCGAAAATGCCTGATGGGACGAGGGGGTTCACAATGGGGCGTGGTAAAGCGATTCCTCCTCCTCCTCCCACATCTGCTCAAACCAGTCATGAAGTTTGATCGGTTTCACATCTCCGGTTGTATCATTGTGTGGTGTTGTATCACATTTAAAAAAAATGTGAAACTTGTATGTAGTTGTTAGAATTATGATATTGTTTTGGATTTGGGTTTCCTTCTGGCGCATTCAAGTCCTCCAAATCTTCACTTTGGTAGTTAGTTTTGTGTTGTAAGTTTTGGTGAATGAAAAAAATGATCCATTTGATAAACTTATAAAACAACACTTCATTTGCATCTCTTCTGATTCAATCTTTTTTTTTTTATCTTTTCATCCTTCTGATTCAATCTTTGGTGGCTTGCTCACATAAGCTACACAGACCACATTTGATTACATTATCTAACTTGACCACTTGAAAGCCCAACAAGCACAGAAATCAAAATAGAGACTGAAGGGCATCGTATGAAATCCCCAATTGAAACCATCCAAAAGATTCCTAATGAAGATGCTCCACCTATGCCTGTGGAACTATAATAAGATGGTTTATTGAGAATTTTGGGTTACCTTAAAAGTTAAAACGTACGTATTTCTAGCTAGGGAGATACTGAAGACTCGCTGCATGTCCTCCTTTGATCTTGTTGTACCATTATAAACGGTAAAACAACTCATTGCAACATTCAAGATCAAAGATTGAAAGTAACGTCATGTGTTCCTACCAGTCCTTCGTATAGACTATACTATAGAGGAGGGCAAGGTCCTGCAAAACAAAATAAATTGAGTCATCTCTATAAAAAAAATTAAAGTGTTCGATTGATCCTAAAAACGAATTCCAAGAAAAAAAAAAAGATATACAGTATTATGTTCAGTTCATTCTTAACGCTTACCCGCATTCACTTCCTGCTTCTCAGTAAGTTCTTGAAGAGGGGTATACCCCCATATAATATGGGCCATATTGTCTTCAATTCGGCTACACAAACATGTAGAAATTAAAAGAGTAATCCAGTTGTCAAATATACAAAAAGAATTGAGAGATGAATAGTATTATGTTCAACTAATGCTTACCCGCATTCGCTTCGTGCTTCTCTCTGTCTCTACATCGTTACCTACAGACTCTTCACTGTGTTCAATCTCATTAACAAGTCCTTGAAGAGGTGTATATCCCATATTGCCTTCTTCGGCTTCCGAAAAATGTGGAAGAGTACTGTTTGGATTACCAAGTCGGTCCTCTAAGATTCGTATACCCCATTCTTTTAATTCAAACGTAGATCTCCAACCTCCAGCTCTTATATGGATATCCATAACCACGTGATCGTAGTGCGCTTTTAGAGGGATACAACAGTCCAATATAATTAACATTTGACTACCCTTCTGACTTTTCGTGAAAAGTAAATAAACATAGAAGTCAGAGCCAACATAAAAGCTGTTCCCAGACCTGTCTTTGAACTCACATTTTACCTTTATATTTTTTCCATGCTTAACATTAGTTACCACTGCGCCAACCCTAAATCTGAAGAATGGTTGGGAGAAAGAGACGTCAAGTAGAGGAATAGTCAGAGAGGAGACTCCAGTAGTACGGTAAGTGAAATATGATGGCACTTGTTCTTCCCCTCGAAATAACATGTATTTGAACATAATTGATTCTTGGTCAAGGACAGTTTCTGGATCCAACTTGAAGCAGTCCCTGAAATCGACTTTAGTAAGAGAAGAGGAGGCCTTCTCGGAAACTATCTCAATATTGTCTGCTTCCATCATTTCCACCCTACTTTCATAGCCACTCAATTCAACTCTAGTCAGTGCACCACAATTCCGAAAGTCAACCATATGAAGATGTTTCAGTTTAGAAATGTGTAGGGAAACACATTTTAGCCTGCTGCAACCTCCCATAGTTAGCTCACTAAGTTTAGAGAATTGCTCGATCCACCAAGGAACCTTTTCAATCCCTGTTTCGTCTAGATTGAGACTTGAGATGTTGGTTGAGATTTCAGGAAAGCTTCTCAGCCGTGAGCATCCCTTGAAACTAAGGCTATCGAGAGATTGGAGGTTGATTCCGGTGGGAAGAGTCTCCAGATTTCTGCAGTTTGTGATTTCCAAAACCTCCAGTTGATTGAGATTCTGAAATGAGGATGGAAGCTCCACCAAACTTGGGATATTTTGGAGATGCAAGCTCGTCAAAGTAGGAGACAACATCGCCAGTAAGGGCGTAAGCGGCTAAACCAAATAAACAATTTATAGATGTTAAACAAAATCACCTTAGATCATCGTGTGAACATAAGTTTGGTGGATTCCAATCTTACATCACATATTAAATTTCAAACTAAAAACCTCGAGTCTTAACCAAACATAAATCAGGATTGAATATCATGCATTACCAATCTTCAATCATAAGATAAAAAAAAATTATAATTTATTCAATGTTTAAAATGGTTTTAATTTCGTGCTATATCCGGATCTAGTATTATAGAGAAGAATACATGATATCTTGATAACACACCAAGTGTACTACATACTTTTTTCATAAAAGTGACTTTAAGTTTAGAACTACATACCTTGACTCCTTCCCATTGTTTCCCATCACTCTCTTCTTTTGATATGCTAAGCTCAACAAGATTCTCGAGATGTAAATTAGAAGGGAGTTCTTCAATGTTTGTTCCAGTCAGATAGAGATCTGAGATGTTGGTTGAGATTTCGGGAAAAGTCCTCAACTCCGAGCAATATCGGAAGTTGAGGTGGTCGAGAGATTTGAGGTTGAAGCCAGTTGGAAGAGTTTTCAGATTGTTGCAGAATTCCATGTTCAATTTCAATAGTTTGTTGAGATTTCGTATAAAGGAAGGAAGCTCCACCAAACTCTTGCAATTCCCAAGCTCAAGTGTCTCAAGATTAGTAGCCATGGAAAGATCAGGAATTTCTTTCAGGTTGACTGATCCATCCAGATCCATTTCCTTTAGACATGTAAGTGGCTGTATTCAACAAAAATTAAACACAAAGCCCATTAGAAATTACACATCACATTATTGTCATCCAAAAGCTAAAATAAACACTATGACCTCCCTCATTAATAATAGGCAATAGCATAAGAAATTATTCTCAAAACTTACCACAACTCCTTCCCACAACTTATGTAGCTTGCTATTCGGCATTTTGAGCTTGACAAGGTTTTCAGGACGAAAATTAGAAGGCATACACCTCATTGGGAATTCAGACCAGCACAATAGTTTGAGTGTAGGTGGCAAATAGTCGAAACTTTCAGGTAAGTCCAATCTGTTTTCTTCTCCAAAGATATTCGTACCAATTTTTAAGAAACGAAGATTACGCATCCGTTTGAAGGCACTCTTATGTACACACAACTGATCAATCTTACTTGTCTCCAATGATATACCTAAAACCTTTCGAGTATCCTGAAAAAAAATATAAAATCAATGAGAAAGAGACAAAACCATACATGATACAGTTCATTGTTTATCAAATGGCAGTCTCTTAACCGCATATACTGAGTTATGAAAGGACCACAAAAAAAAAAAAGGAACTTACAATGCCTTCACTGAGTACATCACAAATATCATTTGGATCCACCAGAAATTCTCGTTTTCCAGGCTTGTCAATGGACTGTGTGCGAACAATTTTTCTGCCCATTTTTTGTAGCAAACGATGCATCTCCACATGACCCCGTTTGACATGAATCATGGACTTATCAACCAAGTTTTTCAGCCCAATTTTAACACCCAAGTTACTATCTGCGAGCAACGACTTGATGGTTGTGACATCCATATGATTGAAAATACATGCAATATGACGAAATATCGCTTGATCTTCTGGGCTTAACCCATCATAGCTGATTCTTAGTATTTTCTCAATTTTTCCGTCTAGACCATTTTCCAGCCTTGGCAGCATATCCATCCAGTACTCCTTATCCATCCCCCTCAAATACGAACCCAAAACATTAAGACCCAAAGGAAGACTACCCGCATGTTTTGCAACTTGACCTACAAGCATCTCAAAACCTTTAGGTGCATAGTTTTGCTTGAAAGCAGATTGACATAACATTGCAATAGCGTGCTCTTCAGTTGGGAGACTAACTTCATAAATATGATCAATCCCATGAGCCCTTAAGAATTGCTTATTATTTGTAACCGCAATGATTCTGCTCCCACTTCCAAACCATTGAGTTTGACCCACCAAGCAATCTAAGATCACTTGGTCATCCAAATCATCAACGATGATAAGAACTTTCTGGTGTTGTAGCCTCTCTCCTAGTACACCTAGATGATCGATCTTTATGTCCGGCATCCTCAGAATTTCAGAGAGGAGTTTCTCTTGTAAATGTAACTTCATGTTGTGGTCGTCCGGATTGGCGCTACTATAAATTTCTCTACTCTTATATACAAAAGCTCTGTCTATGAATTTGCTAACTTGGAAATGCCGAGAAAGTTGGTTAAACAGAGCTCTTGCGATGGTAGTCTTACCAATCCCTGAGGAACCCCATATACCAACCATTCTCACTTCCTCAGCTTCCAATTTCAACAATACACTCATATTTGCAATATGATTTTCGATGCCAACAAAATTTTCAAAATCCTTGGGTTTAGTTAAAAGCAGTTTACCCAAAATATCATTGGCTATTTCTTCGATCATTTTTGCTTCGTCATCCCTAATAAGGTGAAAAATAATTTAACAGATATGAAATAACAATTCATTTCAAGATGTATCTAATAATGAATTAGTATAAAAATCATACCAGGTCGAAGAATCAAATCCAAGCATATTAGCTACATCATTCAACGCTTTCTTCCATTGATTTTTCACTTCCTCTGAATGTCTCCTACAAGTCTTTTCAAAGATACTTCCAAAGTCACCGATTTGGTGCCTCACTTGGGAAGGATCCACACCATAGAAAACCGGTATGACAATTTTATCATTGCAATTCACAATCTCCAGCAACTCGTTAAGACACCAACTTGATGAAGCATAGTTTTTGGAGAAAAGAACCACAGCGATCCTGGACTCCTTGATGGCTTGTTCAAGATCGGGCCATAGAGAGTGGCTTCTCTCGATCTCATTGTCTCTGAAAGCAGTGATCAGTTTGCGATCGAGCTCCTTGAGAAAGTGGCTACGGAATGTTACGCGGACGTCTCCTCCTCTGAAGCTCAAGAAAACATCATATAACCAATTGCGAGAAGAAGATGAAGAAGCCATAGACAGAGTGAGAAGGAGCAAACTAGGAACAAAGACTTTGGAGATTGAGATTGTAATCGTACGTCGTGGTGATTTATATAAAATATTAATCACGGCCACAAAAGTCTTCACTATTGTTTCTCAGACACAACTTGACGGATTTTTTCCAATTTAATGTCTTAATCATCGTTGTACAAGGTCACAAGCAAATGTTTCATAGCCTCTTAAGTCTTATCCTTTACATTACTACACAAAAGTCTCACTTTATAGATTTAATTTAAGAATTTAGAATTTTTAGAGTGGGGACATGAACCAAGGACATGTTTCCCTTGCTCATGGCCTTAACATTTTTGAGAAGCTCTAGTCTGAATCAGAGACATGTATTGTCTAACTATGTAAATGTATTCAGTAACTCAATTGTTTTGACCATTTTACTGATTTTAGAATTAGGGTTGACAGAGAAACGTGTGCAGCAAGATACCAAAATAGATTTTGTTGAATTACTCTGTATACCAAAACTGATTTCAATCCATCTTTGTGGAATTTAACCTGATTTAGAAACGTATAGGATCCATCATGAACAAAACAAACACGCTTGGAAAAAATAAAGTTACAGAGACCAGAAGGTAGTGATAATTAGGGTTTCGAAGTTGGCTTATATATGACACAACTCTCTTGTTACCATTGGGTTAACACAAACATATTCATTAGAACCTTGATGTCGACTACAAATGTGTAGAAATGAAATTAAAGGATAGACAATTAGATGATGGAAGTATTTCATTCTTGGGTTGTGCTTCGTTATAAATTCCACAATTTTGTAATCAGATGCGTTTTTGTAAGCATTTGTCATCAGTTTTACTTCACTAGTAAATGCAAAAACATAACTGAAAAAGTATGAATAAAGATTTTACAAAATGATATTTTGGTTTCCAAGAGTTCTCTTCTCGTACTACACTATTTTGAGTTCTAATATGATGATGATGATGCAATCAATATGGATTTCTTCATGATCAAATGATATGAACTTTGCCATCGCTGATCATCACTTTGTTATCATCTTGCAGTTTCTGCATCAAATCCACAACAGAGTACTAAGTTATGAAGAAATTGTATAATAAGCAAAAGAATGAGAAAAAGCTTTGTTCTTAATTTGTGATTTACCTCTAAGAGAGCCATAATCTCATCTGCAGAGTAACGAGAAGCTCCAACTCCATTGTTGTTGACAACAGTCTCTATATCTGCAATAGAAATGTCGTCGAGCCTGTGTGTCCTCATGTGCTGCCCAAACACTCGTTCAAATGTTTCAATCCTTGCCGCAGAGACCGTGCCGCTGAATTGCTCTACTGGAGGTTCATCCACTTCCATGGGATCTGCTGTTTCACTGAATGGACCAGCAAAAAGATAATGAACAAAGAATTAGGGTTGAGAAAGCTGTTATATGGGTTTCCATGGAGGAGATCAAGTTATAGCTACCTGTCGACATTTGCAGCGTCATTCTCTTCTCCATTTTCATTATTCCTATGTTCGTTGCCTCTACGGCCACTTGGTGTTCTTTCTTGTTCTGCTTGTTCCCTTTGACGTTCTTCTTGTTCGCGATCATCCATCTCTGTTAATTCTTGATGATATATTGCAAAGTTCATAAGCTTCAAGGCAGCCTCTGCATCAGCTTTAGTAACCTTTCAAAATAAAGTTATTACTTTAGAGTGAATCTGAATAGAACATATTCACCACCAGCGGGGAAAACAAAAGATTTGAGTTAGTTTGTTACCTCTCTGCTCAACTTCATTTTGGCATGTGCCGTAGCAAGACGGATTATTGTCTCTAGAGTTCTTGCTGTTATCGGAAGTGTACCTCCAGTCTGCAGAGATTTCGATGGTTGTGTCAAATACAAGTTCCCAAGACAAAACCAAAACACTCAGTGTCCAATGTTATTTTATGAAATGAATTACCTTAGTATCGGAACCTGCATTTCTGAGATCTGCATATGCTTCTGCAATACGTTCCGATGCCTTGCCAATATAATAACAAAAGAGAGGTTTTAGTGGAAAAGATCATCAGATACATAAAAATTTATATATTTGAGTTCAGTGTCTCACTTCATCAGTGAGCTTTGGCGTAATACGGTGCTTGGCATAATGAATGTACTTCTTCAAGAACTTAATCGTAAGGGTTTTATCATGTGTTTGGCCTCTTTTCTTCTTCCCATGTAGCGTTTGGTTATACTTGACAAACAATTCACTCTCACCATCGTCCTCTCTGGCGTATGGCAAGTTCCCATCTGGCCCTGCCTCACCTATGATTCACTCAAAAGCCAGATATTTCAAGACATGGGTTGTGAAATATTTAGTAAAACATAGAAGCATGATTTGTTTCCTACCTCTATCGTTCTTGTAACGATGCATGCGCAAGACATGTTCTGAAATCAGGCTGTCGATACCAGCATCCATTTGATCCAACACAATAAACAACAGATCAAAACGAGAAAGCAGCGAATCCGGAAGTCCAATGTTCTTTGTTGGAGTCAGTGATCTGTCATACTGCATGAGCAAGAGTAGTATATTAGGACAAGGGATACTAGTCAGTAGAGTCAGCAGATTAGGACAAGTTCTGTGTGAACTTACAGTTCCATATATGGGATTTGCAGCTGCAACCACGCTGCATCTAGCATTCAGTGATGCATGGATACCGGCTTTTGCAATCGTGACAGTCTGTTGCTCCATCACTTCATGTATAGCAACTCGGTCCTGATCGTTCATCTTGTCAAACTCATCAATGCACACAATACCTTTATCAGCGAGGACCATTGCACCAGCTTCTAGTCTTCGTTCCCCTGATGAAAATGAGAAATAGCACTTTGACCTTTTCCAAATTTTAATTTTAGCATTTGATTAAAAAATGTCAAAACGCTTTAGTGCGCTTTTTACCTGTTTCTTGGTCAGAAGTCACAGCAGCAGTTAACCCAACACCGGAAGAACCGCGGCCAGTGGTTGATATAGCCAATGGTGCAATATTCATTATCGCTCTCAGAAGTTGAGATTTGGCAACAGATGGATCACCAACCATCATCATGTTGATGTCTCTGAAAGCACAAGATTTGTTTTTAAGTGAAGAAAGAAAAAAAATGAGTTACACAAAAAGTTTCCAATGAACGGAAGCTGAAATCTCTGTTCAAGCAAGACTTACCCTCTCAAGTGGGTACCGTTCTTGAGGTTCTTTTCAACACCACCAAGCATCAGTAGAACTACTGCTTTCTTAATCCAAGCGTGCCCATAAATAGAAGGTGCTAAGGAACGAGCAAGAAGATCAAATGCATCATCTCTTCCTGCAATCTTTTTAATGTTCTGTAAGTCTCGTGGTGTGTATATAGGTGCATTTGCTTCTTTGTTGAGCAGAGCGATATTATTGGCTATGAGGATAGTCCTACAAAAAGAGCTTGGTCAACATAATCACAGTGAAAATAACATCTTGAACTTATGGATGTGTAAGAAAACGCACCTAAAGACTCCATTTACACTACCCTTGCTTTTTCCTGGAAGAGCTTTGTAAATGCCAAAAACTGACACTCGATCTCCTGGCTTGCATGAGTCAACAAGGTCATCCTCAGCTATGACATCAACGCTTCTTGGAAGCTGACCAGGAGCAGCATTTTCAGGCACTTCTTGGATTGACAAGGTCTGATGATCTTTGTATTTGCACAGCCCATACTCAGTCACCAATAAGTTGCCCTTATCATCCTGAAAACAAAAACTCAATACTCAGTAACAGGCAAATCTTCCAGCAGAAAAAGGTAGATTAACAAAACAAAAACATGTAATTACCCTTGTGGGATAGACAGACCCAGTGGGTAAACCGGCGTGAGATGTTATGTCTCGATAATCTCGATTGGTAAATTCACCGGTTGATGGACAAAAGTGTACACTTTTAACAACCTTTGGCCTCACAAGAGAGCCTGAAAGCAAAGCATGTGTCAGAGACTTAATATCTTCACTAAGGAAACAGCGATTTCACTAATCAAGCTTCTCTTGATAATTTGCCAGCTTAAAAATGCTTACATTTGGTGACAATGCCCTCAACACAGACCATAGATCCGATAAACTCAGAGAGAAGCTCTCTAGGAGTGACAACGCGAGAGACAAAATAACCTTCAAAACCAACAAGGACTAGCTCTCCTTCCTTCAAGTACTTAGGGTCAATACCGCGAGTAGCTTCAGTGGCTGCGTCACAAAATGACTGCATATACTCATTTGGATTCTTCAGTATCCTATCCAAAAACAAAGCAATAAACTTTAAGGTCACAAAACAATTGACAATTGTTGTGAATCCTTAAAAATCCCCAAATTCACATCACTAAATCTAACAAAACCCTAAAATCAGCCATAAATTCAAAACCTTTATACTAAAGAACAGATTAAAGATTCGAGAAAGACACAAATTGAGAAGGTGACGAACCTAGAGGCAGAATCGCGGAAGTAGTGGTGAATGTCAGAGATATTAACAATGAGACGGTGACGTTTTTGCTGTACCAAAGCTTTGATTTCATCCATATACATCTACACAATTCCATAAAAATCCAATTTTTATAGTTAGACAAGAACAGAAGCTCGAGAAATGTCTGGTGAGAGAGGTGATAGAAATCGACTAACGTTATCGAGGAACTGGATAAAATCTCGCTTGTGGCGAAGCCTCGTCTCCTCCGGTACATCCATTTCTTAACAAAATCTGGGTTCTTCGTAAGCTCTTCTTCTTCTTCTTCTTCTTCTTCTTCTTCTTCTTCTTCTTCTTCTTCTTCTTCGTCTTCTTCTTAAAACCTCTGATTAGCAAATTCCGATTTGGAGAGGCATAAAGGGTTCTCCTTTGGCGGGATATTGGGAGATAACCTGTACCCTTTTTGGCGGGAAGAGTGTCATTTTGGGCCGCTAATTATTGGGCCTTTGTCTATGTGATTAACCAATTTGGGCCATTCAATTTCGGCCTTTCTTTAAATATCAAATAAATTGGTTTTACACTCAGATTCTAAACCTAAATCCAGAAAACCGAAAAATCTAAGAAATTGTATAAAACCAAACTAAACCGGTGATTTGAAAACATTTGTTGATTGTTGTTGTTGCTGAGGAAGTGAGAAATAAGATGAGAATCACCTAATTGGATTCTTCTGACAATAACACCGTTACTACAAGATTCTCTCAGTTTTCTGTTTTATAAATTACGCAAATAAGGAACGAACTAAGATACAAACATTCCGCAGACAAAGAGAGAACAAACAAAATCTGAAATCTCAGCAACAGTAAGAAAACGGGGAATGGAAAATTAAGAACCGCAAAAGGCCAGATGAAGAGCTCCAACTTGTGAAACCAAGAAGCTGCAAGTGGTGGTGATGGTGATGTAACGGATGAGGGAGAGAATCTAAAAGGTATGAAGAAATCAGGGTTTGAAGGCAGAGAAGGCGACGACTGAGTTGTGTCCACCGAACCCGAACGAGTTTGATATGGCTGCAGCAAAACAGAAATACGTTATCAGAGAAACCGTTTTCAGTTTAATCGAATGAGAAGGCGGTCACGTCGTCACTTACCAACATCAACTTCGTGCTGCTTCTTCTCGTTTGGGACTGTGTCAAAGTCCACAGCTTGTTCTGGGTTCTACAATGAGAAACAAAGAGTGTGAGAGTCTAAAACAAAGACCAAGTTCAAATCTTGCAACGGTTAAAACTGAGAGCGGAATCAAAGAAGCCTTTTCTCTGGTTCTTGTTTACTATGATGTTGAACTTATAAATGATTTTATTTTAGAAAAGGAGGATTATACGTACAAATTGGTTGATGGAAGGATGCAGCCATCCAGTGTTAATAGCCTTCACGGTGGCGATGGCTTCTAGACCTCCAGCTGCACCGAGGCAGTGACCTATCATAGACTGTAACAAAAAACTGTCATTTAAAGGAATTGCATAGCAAACAAATACATTGAAATAGAGGAGGAAAAGAAGAACACTCAATCATAGTAGCATTGGGGACGAACCTTGGTGGCATTGATTTTGATCCCTGAAGTGCTCTTGAATACTTTTTTAATGGCATTAATCTCAGCAAGATCACCAGCAAGAGTGGAAGTTGCATGTGCATTGATGTAATTTACCTGAAAAACGTGGCATGAATATAAGTAGGGAAGTAACAGGAATTTAATGAAACCCTTTTGTTTCAGATAGCCATAAAACTTCGCAAGCATGAAAAGTTTGTGTTATTTACCTCCTCAGGTGATACACCAGCATCTTCAAGGCATCTCTCAATGCATGAAGAGACACCAAGCCCATCAGCTCTTGGATCAGTCATATGGTGAGCATCACAATTAACAGCACCTCCAAGATATTCTGCTACAATTGGAGCACCACGTTTCATCGCATGTTCCAAACTTTCCATCACCTATTAGAGCATACAATAATTAATGGGTCTCTCCAAAACAAATTGACACATGTATGAGCCATTCTCATGGTGAGATAAACCAACTTTGTAAATGTAGTACAATTCAAGTGCAAGGAAACTTCCAGAGCTAATAGACTATGGAACACAGGTTTCAGCATTAGAAAGCAGTGTTTCAAATCCTTCAGATTCTATGAATTAAGACCAAAACAGGCTTTTATATATAAACCCAAACACAGAGCCAGCCAAATGTATGTAAATTTATAGTTTTAATGTGAGAGTCACAATTCTTGAAACATACCAGAACACCAGCTCCTTCACCCATAACAAAGCCATCTCTTGCTTTATCCCACGGTCTCGAAGCAGTTTGAGGGTCATCATTCCTCTGAGACAATGCCCTACAAGCAACAAAACCTCCCAACCCAATAGGAATAATAGCAGCCTCAGTCCCACCAGCAATCATCATATCAGCTTCACCACGACGAATGTGATTCGCAGCAGCGTAAAAACAGTAATTCGAAGTAGCACAAGCAGTAGAAATCGAGTAGTTAGGACCCATAAGACCAAGATCAATAGCCAACAAAGCAGAACCCATGTTTGTTATAGCATAAGGTATAAAAAATGGACTAATCCTCCTATGACCCTTCTCAATCAAATTCTGAACTCCTTCTGAAAACACAGTTAAACCTCCCATTCCAGTCCCAACTAGTACTCCAGCTTTCCTCTTATCAATCTGCAACAAACCCAAAAACCAAAATCAAAACTTGGAATCCTAAACTCTTAAAAATTGAAACTTTATGATCAATTTCAATTCAAATGTTACCGTGTTAAGTTTATCACCACCAAGATTGGCACTTTCGAGAGCTTTTTTACCAGCAACAATGCAATACTTCAAGCAATCATCAAGCCTACGCTCATTTTTGCCATCAATATAACCTTCAGAGCTAAAGCCACGGATCTGACCACCGAATCGAGTAGGGAACTTGGAAGCATCGAAACGATCAATCAAACTGATTCCACTCTCACCAGACAAGAGTTTGTCGTAGTAAGCATCAACATCGTTACCAAACACAGAGACGAGACCCATACCAGTAATGACAACTCGTTTCTTCGGATCTGTTTCGCGTTTAGGAGCGGAAACAGTGGATGCTGATGCGGAGATGAAGGAGCGGTGTCTTCTCAAAGGTCTCGCATTGGTGGTGATTATCTGATGTGATTGACGATTTGATGGTAAGCGAAGTGGGTTTGGTGGAGAAGCACGGAGAGATGAAGATTGAAGAGCTTGCATGGTGGATCCAGAAATTGAGATTGAGATTGAGAGAGAGGAAGGCGATAAGTACGATGTTGTCAAAATGGTGTGTGATGTGTGTTTTGCGAAAGAGCTCAAGTTCGTCAGATTTCACGAGCAAATGAGTATATAAAAACAGCGAAATATTCGAGGAAATTTTTGGACAGTAAATATTTTTCTAAGTCCCTAAATTTTACAAATGTTTTAGTTTTAGCCTTATAGTTTATGTTATTATACTATCTTGTCTATAAAAAATAGCTTCGATGCGGTGAGTTTGGTACGAAAAGTTCATACCGAAACGCATCATATCACATATGTAAATAATATTTTTCAGGAATGACTCTTTTGAGTTTTAATTAAAAGATGTTGACAAAAAAAATAGTTTCGATCCGTTCTCTGATTCGTACCTCGATTAAAAATACGTGTAGTTTTTGAATGGGGTAAAAGATATCATAATTTTATTCGCTATGAGATATCAAAAAATTTTGATTGTTTCTGGTTTTAGCTTGAACTCGATTACTTTTTTTGGATTGGATTTTTCAAAAACCTAGAATCGTTTACTAAATAGAATATTTTTTAGATCGGTGTTTAGATTTCAAAAATAGATTTGTTTTACTCAAATTAACATTTACACACATTGTTTTGTTTCAATTTTTATCGGTTTGGTTTCGGAATTTTGTAAAGTTGTTTTTCGTTATTATAATACTATTCAGTTTTTAGATATTTTTTCATTTTTGAGTGATTTACCTTTAGTTGGGTTGAATATATATATCCACAGGGAACAAAATCTGAAATAACAACGTTTTCATTTGAATTGGATGATAACACTTACAATCATACAATGGTAATAATACAACTTTTGTCCCAATTGTTTTACTTAGAAATTAATTGAGTAATTTTATTGTTTGTAGTTCACAAACATTTCAAATAAGTTTGATCATTTAATGTAACTTTCTTTTTTTTCGACGGGCCCAATTTGCCCCACTATGAAAAACAAGAGTCGAACTCTCGTGTTCATGATAAGAGAAGACAAGCCACTTGCCTTATGGTTCTTGGCTCACTTTATCTTTTATTTTGGGCAAAATGGATTATTATTATAAATTGAAATAGTCTTCAGACGGAGAAGACAAAGCTCAATTCGTCCAAAGGCCCCTAAATGCTTACAAGTTACAACTATTCACTTTTTGGCCTCGTAGTTTTATTCCCTCAAGATTTAGCCTCCCATTAAATAAGACATTTCAAAATGTACAATTGTGCTGGGTGTACTGTATTCTTTAGCTTGTCATTTGTAGTGCTAAAATTGGCAAAATATGTGATACCATTTTCGTGAATACGTTATGCGTAGTATTGTACTTGTTTTACAAAAACGTGATGCCGTGTAAAATAACATGCTAGCAAATAAAGTTCCATGAAACTCATCAAAACATATTTACGTTATTAAGAAAATCTATGGAATCCTTCATGATATTTAACTATTTACTCCATATTTTTATCCAATGTTTTCTTTTACATACCGCCACTATCTTGGTCAATTTTGCAGGTAAGAAAATCTTGCGAAATTCCGTATTTGATATAGTTTAAAACCTTCTACCATTATTTATATGCTAGATATCCTCTATTAATTTTTAAAAGTTGAAATCATGCATGTAAAAAAATTAATTACCTATATAGGTAACAAGTAACCGGAAAATAAATACTTGAAATGTAATTAAATAGAATTGGGCAAGGTGGGTGAACCGGTATTCACGTGGGGGCATTGATCTTAAAATAGCCAAGGCAACAATCAAAGTTTTAAGTAGAAAGCTGGTATTAGTTGTTCACCACCCAAGTTTTTTTCTTCTTTACCAAAATCTAACACTTCATATAAAGTCTTATTGTTTTATGTTACTTGTTTGAATTATTAGTACAATTATTCACACACACAAATAGGTTTATAATTTGATTGTTTCAAACGTAACTTTTGTGTTTGTATTATCACTTACATGTGAATTTTATTATTACATTTTTGACATACAATTGTAACTATTCACAAAAAGTACTAGTTCTTTACATTTGCTTCGGTGCTTCGCAATAATAGCAGCCTTTACATTTGAGTTAATGTATCATAGTTTTCAGAAATACAGAAAGTAGCATATTAACATGTTTGAGCAAATGTTTAACAAAAAAACAACACTATCAAAAATAGACGACAATAAAAGAAAATTGATGTTGCGAATTATCATTGGGTTTGATTGGGCCAAACCCAACACAATTTCTATAAACCCAACACAATTTCTATAAACCCAAACAATTTGAGAATGTGAAAGAATTCCACAAAAATTATATAATCATATATATGAAAGGAGGCTATCTCTCTCCATATGGTCGTCACGTCAGCATTTTAGGCTCTTCTGGAGATGCCACATCAGCTTTATTTCCATCCAATCAAAACATTTCATTAATATGAGTCATCTTTTATTTTTTACACATCAGCTTCTAATTATAAATGTCAAATAGGGAAAACACCATAGCCCATGAGGGATGGCCCATATGAATTTGAAAATCTATTTCACAAGTTAATAATATATTTATTATTTAATTATATATATTATTTAATTTTACATATTGATTTTTACTAATACTAACTTATTTTGTTATTTTCTGTTTTTTTCCATGAAATTATTTTATTGGTTTTATATACTCCAAAGTTTTTTTCCCTAATTTTTGTAATCTTAACTCAAAATATGAGTGGATAATAGTATACTGGATTAGCTAATGGTTTGAGTAAGTTTTTCTCTTAATTTTTTGATCTATATATGACACTGAGGGTGAAGAGTACGTAAGGTCATCAAATTTTGGAGGTTCTATAATCTCAACATTACCATCTATAAAATTGGTTAGGAAAGATTATTTACGGATTGTGTGAGTGATGCAATATTGTTGAGTATGTTGGTTGAAAATGTATTTTAATACTAAGAGTAGTTGTTCATTGTATGAGTAAATGATTATTTATCAAAATATAACATCAAATAAATCAAAATAGAAAAAAACCGGAAAAAACCGCGGCATAAAGCGGGTGATTAACTAGCAATAAGAACAATCAAAATAATTTGTTATTAACAACTTTTAAAACAAACCCACGCGTAAAATTATACATATTATAAAAAATTAACATATTTAATTGTATTAATACTAATTATATTTAATTATTATTTCATTTTTTTCAATATAATTATTTTATTGGGGTTTCTCATATTCCGGAATTTTTTGAGTAGGTTATTCTCTTAAAAAAATTTTTATATAATATATTAAAAAATGGTAAGGAGAACGTCAGAACCTCTAACATCAAATTATTGGACTAAAATCCTCAATTATGGAGTTCTTCAGTGATGGAGTTCGTATTGTTTTAGTTGTTTTTGCAAAAGTGGCAACGAAAAAAATTTAAAGACGAGAATTATTTTACATTTATGTTTCGACAAATCAATAAGGCTTATCAAGGTTTGGTTCTATTTGTTTATTTGCTATAAACTAATAACATCGTCGTTCAAACGAAACGACAGCCCAATTATCAATGCTTAATATTTGTACCTAAATATCATGATCATTGATTTTAGTGCGGGTACTCCAATCTTCTTTGCATTTTATCTTCTTCATTTGGTTTAAGGATAACAGTAATGAAAGAATATTATAAAAAGAAAATGTGTAGTGAGAACAGTTTTTTATTAGGAATCTAAATGTAAATGCAAATAAAAAATAGATTTATATGCTTAGTATCAGGGCGATCTCGTTTATAAGAGAAATTTTATCTTCTTGCCTATTAACAAAAACTAACATAATGTTTACATTTATATACTTATAATTATGAAATATAAAGTGAAAGCCCGCACGTAGTGCGGGTACTCACCTAGTGTTATTGAACGAATCTAGTGTACTGTTGGGTATGGGTTTCATTCACCCCTTCTATTCATTCGGTTCAAGAAGAAGAGTTGACTTGACTTGAGACAAAACTTTATAGATCACATCGATTATAAACAAGTGGAATCTATGTCAACAAAAACCATCTGAGAACTGAGAGTGAGAATCAAGAATTTATCCGTTTCTAGCTTAACGACGCTCTACATTCCGGTTCGTATGCAAACTTTCTTATTTGTAACTCGAGACTCGGCTAATTATAGCATTTCCTGTAATCGCTGAACATCGGGTTATTTAAATAAGAAGTCCTCTGTTTTACCACTAAATACATCTTTGTTTTCTCTGCTCACATTTCGGTACCAACATGTATGACTCTCATGTGTATTAAGGTAAAAAGTAGGGTCTCCTATAAACAAATGAGGCAAACTATGAAATCAGGAGACAAGAAGTAGAAACTCTCGAATACCTTTGAGACCAAAAGCGACGAATTGTTTTATAGCTTCCAAAACTCGTTCGGAAGTATTTACAAAAGTACAAATACATTGACTTTTTACAAATACAACTCTACATTGGCTTTTTGACTAATTCAACATCCGTTCGTATCGGTCAAATTCTACATTACATATTGACTCAAATTATACTAACAAAAATTGCCCGCCAAAAAAGACTTTGACCCTTATATAAACGATTGAGAGAAATTTGAGATTCGATTTGGTTGGAATCAATGACAATATAACTTATCACCAACTCTAGTTGGTTTGATTTTTCATCCAAAAAGAAGTTAAATTGCCCAAAAATAACTCAACGCCCAAAAAACTAAGTTAATGAATGACCGTCACGTGGATATACACGTGTTGGTTTTCTTCTTTCGCCTAAAACCTAATTTTCAATTTCTTCTTCCTTTTGTTAACATCATGGTGATGATTAAATTTGCAGTTTTGAGTCATTATTTACACTAACAAAGTAAAAAAAAAAAACATAAACGCAGAAATGAACAAGAAATTTCATATTGAATTGAAAGAATAAAAAAAAAAAACATCAAATTCTACATATAAACTTTAAATACAAGAAAAAAAAACAGAGAGTTGACAAAAAAGAAAACTAACTTTTGTTAGAATTTACAACCACAACAGAGGAAGAAGAAAGCAAGCTTAGATACCAAAACCATAGCTTCGATGATAGACATGATTCTGTATCTCAAAGTTTCCAAAAACGACATCTTTAGATTCAATCTCTTCCACTTTACCCCTCCAAGTCCTAAAAATTTCAATCTCGTCCTTTCTTTCGTCGTCTTCCATAAAGAAAACTTCCCTTTTCTCATCATCTTCTTAAAATTTTGAGCTGCTTCCAAAATCGAAATGTTAAAAGAAAAAGAATTAGGGTTATGTTTTGTTTCAGGTGTTGTTGTTATAAAGTCTTCGAAGAGTTCTTTTTTATACAATCTAAAGTTGAGGGTATTTTGGTCATTTTGAGTCGTAGATTCGAAGCGCGTTTCCAAATTCCAATGATCAACTTAGGTGTTCTGACGTGGGAGCACTCTGTTTTTCCTTAAGAATTTTCGTGGATATATCTTTTTTATTCCTTTATATAGATTTTTTATATATATACCAATACCAGTTGTTTTTAGTGAAAAATTTATTATTTTTAATTCAAATGATTATCCTAGTTCTTACTTCTTAGGAATGTATACATTTTTTCCATATATTTTTTAACGTCATAGCTTATTTTTATCGTAAAAAAATCCAGATTGCATAAACCAAATATACCCAAATATAATTAAAAATATATATATATACCCAAATATATATCAGCTATATTTAACATTTATTTTTCAAATATATATATACCCAAGTTTTTGATTGCATAAATCAAAATATTGAAACAATTGAAGCCCATGAACGAAAGTTTGAGGCCCACAATAGTTAAACAGTGCTGAGCCGAATTGGAATCAGAAAATGAGAAGTAACTATAAGAAGACAATTGGTCGCTACTCGCTAGGGTTTGTTTATTTAATCTTAATTGTTTTGATTAAAATTTTAGTAACTGGTAGATTTTTTTTTTTCTTTCTTAAACTTCATTTCATGAAGGTAATCAACTGTTAACAAGGTCATAATTGTACATTCATCTTCACTTAAACAGGTGTGATCTTGAAACTCAATTTATTTTCCCTTTCTCGAAATGGAAAATTTGGGATTATAATGTAAATTTCCATGGAACTTTAAATTCAGTCCGTTGAAAATTAATTACTGTTGTTTTTCATTAATAACACTTATCAAATATTTAACTTTTCAATAAAACTGTGTACTGGAGTTTCTTAATTGGGACATTTGTGGTATTACTATTAATAAAAAGCAGATAAAAAAAAAGCAGATAAAAAAAAAAGCAGATAAAAATGGTAAGAACCAAAGACTTTTGCCATAGAACAACATCAACATGAGTAGACAAATAAATTAATGCCTTTATCACTTACTTGACACTGACACAATACATTAATCATCTATAAATGGACGAAAGCATTAACAAGAAGGAAGAAGAAGAGCAAAGAAAACTTTAGACAAAAAGCTCTCTTTCGATCTTTTTTCTGCTACACAAAAAGAAATTAAGAAATGGCTTCTACAAATGCTGATCAGTTTCTCGAGCTTATTGCCGAACTCGATCGAGTTAAGAACACAACGAAAGTAGATGAAGATCATGTGAAGGTAATTAGTGTTTGTGTTAATGTTCTTATAACTTTATATATTTCTCGTCTTTTTTACTATAAAATTCAGGAATTGGAAAAGAAGCTGATCCCGTACGTTGAGAAAAATAAAGCTGTTATTGCCGAATATCGAAAAGATTTTCAACGTCTAAGGATGGAAAAGTTACTGGATATGGTCACTAAAATCGATATTGATAATTTGTTGAACAAGGCTTCCTCGTCTCACTCGAAGCCCTCGCGTGATATGATAATGAAGAATAAGTAGTGTGATATATATTTTATGATGATCATCATCATTATGGATGATATATATATGATCAAATTCTCGATCGTTTCTTTCTTCCTTCAAAGCTTTTATGCAATATCTAATTTGGGGTTTGTTGTAATAATGGAGGAAGTTGTTTATCTTTCTTTCTAAACTACGATTCTCATAATTAGTTAATAAATATTTAATTAATAATTTGTTTTCTCTCATCAATTATATTTCTACCTCTGTCTGTTGAACAAACTCCACTGTTTAGCTTTTTAATTTATCTATTGAACAAAATATTATGTATATATGTCTTGAAATTCCTTTTTATTTTTTTTATAGAATTTTTTGTAAGGTATTTTTTGATTCAGTACTTGCTTGGTACTCCAACTAATTAGAAACTCTTCGACCAGCGTCCACATGTCAGTGCTTGGGTTGCTGACATAAGTGGATCAAAAACTGTTAAAATATTGATAAACTATATTTTTTTAATAAGAGCAATCTTAAAACATATTTCGTTGTATAATCAAAGAATTTGCTAAACATATTAATGAAGAGGATATGAACAAAAAAATTCATGATCAATTAAAAAAGTTAGTCTACGAGGACCAAATAGAGAGTAAGACGGCAAAGAGTAAAGTGCGTAATGAACATGAAATAAAGAGAAGCCAAAGACCTCAAACAAACAGTCAAATTTCAGAAACATTCAGATTATAGAACCAAATTCAATGAAGCTCGTCCCATCAGCACGTCGAACGTTCGGTCAGGCCGTCTTCTAGAAGCTCAAAAATGTAATGTAGATTTTTATTTTAAAACTTCATTTCATGAAGGTAATCAACTGTTAACAAGGTCATGATTTTACATTCATCTTCACTTAAACAGATGTGATCTTGAACCTCAATTTATTTTTCCTTTCTCTAAATGGAAAATTTGGCATTATAATGTAAATCTCCATGGAACTTTAAATTCAGTCCGTTGATAAATTAATTACTGTTGTTTATCAAATAGACAACATATTTAACTTTTCAACAAAAACTGTGTACTGGAGTTTCTTAATTGGGACATTTGTGGTATTACTATTAATAAATAAGAAGTTAAAATGGTAAAAAGCAAAGACTTTTGACGTAGAAAAACATCAACATGAGTAGACATGTAACTTAATGTTTTTGTCACTTAGTTGACACAATCCGTTAGAGCATTCTCATCGGTAAAAATCTAAAAATTAGTATCTGATGAATAAAGTATATTTATTTTAAATTTTATTATTTAAATAAATTTAAAATAACTAATTAAATTAGACCAATATAATTAATGTATCTGGCAAAATGAGTCTTACCAAAAAAAAAAAAAATGAGTTTGTCAGAATATCTCCGAGTTTCTATAGGCAAAGAAACGTTTTTATCTCTTATTCATTCTTTTTCTATTTTTCATTATTTTTATTATGAAAACTATGAGACATCTCTCCGATAGAGATGTTTTTATACATGTGACGACAGCATTTTCACTTAATTATCTTTTCTACCTATGCCTGTTGAACAAACTCCACTGCTTAACTTTTTTTTTTTTTTTTTTTTGATAACCCAGTGTCCAGACCACACAGTGATCCGACTAGCCCACTGGGCCTAAGCCCGCGTGCCTGGGATTTTTAAGCCTCCACTTAAGGGCCCCCCGGAACTGGTGGTCTGGGACGCTGCGCCCCGCAGGTAAATTGCGCAGTGGCCAAGTGGAGATCTAGCAATTGCGCGCTTGCGGGGAATCGATCCCTGGCCTAGACCAACAGGGCAACTCCTCCACAAGTGGCAACCACTAGACCAAGAACACTTGGTTCACTGCTTAACTTTTTAATTTGTTTATTGAACAAAATATTATGTATTTATGTGTTGAAATTTCTTTTTTTATTGGATTTTTTTGTAAAGTAATATGAAAGATTGTTGTATTTCCTATGTGATGGCATGCGGCATAGTATATGAAAACAATATTGTTTTTTTAATGAAGCGGTACATGTTATAATATAGAAGCATCTATGTTTTTGTGAAATCTATGACAGCGACTATGTAATCAAAATCTAGTGGGATAATACACACGAAGTTGAAAGCAGCAAGATACAATCAGTTTTTGAATTCCAATGTGCTAATGTATCATTAGCAAATCTCCTCTTTACTTTTTTAATTTGTAATCTTTCTAGTTTCTACAGTGTCAAATTGAAGAGTGTGTCACGGTGACGTATTAAAGTTTAGTAAGTCATTACTGACTAGATATTGTTAGTCTTTTACTATTTTAGTATTTTACATTCTTAGAAAATATAAAACGTAATCGCATTTGTTAATGATTTCAACCTAAGAAATTGTCGTAGTAAACTGTAGATAATATTCTTCTTCATTTCAAAAAAGATGATTTTTATCAAAAAAAAAAAAACGAAGAGGATTTTTAAAACAATAAATTACTTTCTCCTTTCTCTTTGGTGAATACAGCCAATTTTTTGGCATTAGTTGGAGAAATTTAAATTCAGTCCGTTGAAAAATTAGTAACAAATTACTATAATACACAAGAGCTTCCTAATCGGGACATTTGTGGTATGACTATTAAGAAGAAAAAAAAAAAGATAAAATCAAAGACCTATGAAAAGAGAAACATCAACACAAAATGCATAACTTTAGCGTTTGAGTTACAATATATATGATTTTACAAATGTCATGAATATGTTTAGATTTTGTCATTTTGATCACACCATAATTTCGTTAAATCTAAAATATTTTTTTCTGTTTAATAAAAGCTTATATACCACGATCAATTACACCAACGAATTCAAATATAATTACTAAATGTATCTTTAAGTCCATCCACTCAATCTAAATGCATCCAAATATCCACACGTATTTTCTGTTGAAATCATTTTTCTCTTCAATTTATGCATTAAATCATATATAGTATAACTATATACATATATCTACTACTAGTTTCAAAAATAAAATACTTAAAACTCCCATCAAAGCTATTAGATGAATTTTTTTTATTTATTTTGCTATAATAAATTGTGTGAAAAATTAAGTATCGTGTGTGTGTTAATAACCCACCTGACACACCACATCTATAAATAGAGGGAGAACTTTGCAGAAAATTAACAAAAGAAAGACCTAGACATAAAATTTTCCTCTCTTGTCTTCTTCATCCCAAGAAGAAATCAAGAAATGGATCATGGAGAAATGAGCACTAAGGAAACTACTAGTTTGAAGCTTATACCCGAGTACGAAAATGTGATGGAGCTCGAGCAAAGAAGAGAAGAGCTGAAGGTAAGTCTTTATTTTAAACGATTTGATTTTCTTTTTATACTTTTTTTGTCTACAAGTACGTATTAATTAAGATTATCGTAAAAAATTAGGCTGTCGAAAAGAGGATGAAAAAGTTTATTGGAGAAAATAAGATTGACGATCTAAACTTGAGAGAATTAATTGAGTTCGAGAAAAAGCTTGAAACTATATCGTTTAAGGTAAGTAGTGCTCATTTTAAGTTTTAACACTCTTTTAAATTTATTTTTGTTAAGGTTTATAAAAATCTATTATATTTTTTTTGTATAATTGAATTGTGTTGAAGTTGGAAAACATTCGTTTGAAAGACATGAAAGAGGAAACCAAAGATCTTATAATTCTGAAAGAATTTGTCAAGTTTAAGATTGGATATATGCGGACTAAGATTTCCATGCCTCAAGACGACGAGTTTGATATTATAATGGAAGTAGGAAAAAGGGAAGGTTTGAAGGTAAAATGTTGGTTACTTTTTGTTATTTCTTTATATTTAAACCACCATTAATTATAGTCTTTAAATTATAGAGTTTGAAAATGAGGATGAAAGTGTTCATTGGAGAAAAAGAGTCTGAAGATATACGCTTGGAGGAATTGATTGAGTTCAGTAGAAAGCTTGAAGCTCTTCACCCAAAGGTTAGTAGAGTTTAACATTTTTTGTTTATTATATATGTTTATTTTGGTCTGCAAATTGTTTTCTAAGTTTTCATTTTTATTTTCTTGAAGAGCGTGAAAGATGTGCATTTGGACGACATGAAAGGAGAAATTAAAGATATAATCATTATGAAAGAAATTGTAAAGAAAATGATCGCGAAGAGGGATCCTACCTCGTCTAAACCGATGTTCATCAAGAATTACTTTTAATCCCTTAGAAATTAGTAACACATAAATAAAGTATCATGGATGATCATATGATCACTTTACCGCTTGTTTCTCCCTTCAAAATAATTACAGAATAATTTGGGATTTATTTTAATGTCAATGGAAGAAACTCATGTTGTTACTTTATATTTTAATCGGATTCTAATAATTAATAGATATATTTATAATAACTGCATAAATTTTCATAGTTTATGTGTACATGACTACTATGTTGAATTTTGTTTTCTATGAATTTATTGTAAAGAAGTTATAAAAACATATGAGATTTCGCCTAAAGCCTAAAGGTTACAAATTATAAAACATGGTGCGTCTTTAAAGACGTCAAACATCAGTATTATGCAATTTTAGTAAAGTTTTTGTTTGAAAATTTGAGTCACTATTTGATCCAGTGGATACAAAAAGAATAACATACAAAAGAGTTTGATAAGAAAAACAAAGTTGCGGTTATCATCAAAAAGACACATAAGGTAATATAGCAAAGACTTTTGTCGAAGAACAACACCAACATGGAAATACATTGTTACTGTCTTTATGAATTCCACATACTGGACACGGTATACATCTATAAATGGAAAAAAGGATTAACAAGAACGAAAGAAAAAGAGCAAAGAGAAATTAGACATCCAATTATGAACTTAGTCCATTTATATTCGTTTATATATTGCGATATTGAAAATACTTCTTTTTCATTTTCTTATTATACTGTGTACGTTTTGATTAAGTTTTTGAAAGGCTATAGCTTCTTACCATATAAAATGTATTTAAAATATACACAACTCCATCACAATATCTATATAGAAATATATATATATATATATATATATATATTTCTAAATATTGATTAAAATTTTTACATAATTGTTTCCACTATAATTTTGATTTTGTCTTCACAAAATGAAATTCTAATTGTTTCCATTAGCGAAGGTTAAGAATTTTTTTTTGTTGTTGTTGCGAATCTTGGATAATCTCTGTTACTAATCAATGTGGGTCCAATAAACCGTATTTAACTGGAATAAACCAAACCAAATAGATATTTTAATGTAGTAATTAAGTTACTGTACAAGCTTAAACCCTAACGGTCAAACCTTGTTACTAAACCTTGAAGTTGGTGCCTTAATACGTTCGTTTACTATTCCTTAAAGTGATCCTTCTCATTCCCTTTCTTCTCTTTCATTTCTGGCCATGGTTAGGGTTCCACCTTCTAAAGCCTCCAAAACCGTCGAAGAAAATGATCCAAAGTTGGAAACTTTCAAGGAACCTAATCTTGGTTCCATCGACTCGTCGTTTGGGAATGGCGAGGAACGTTATCTTAATGTCGTGGATCAACAACCAGCAAAACATTCAGAATCCGTTGTTTGTGATCAAACCAAGGTGAAAACTTCCGAGGTTCCTCCTCTTGACCTTTCTTTTAAAGATTCTATTGCTGGTTTTGATTCCCTAGACTTGTTTTGGAGAACTCCGAGTTTTGAGCAACTTAGAGTGGAATTATCCGAGGAACCTCTTGATCTTTATTTGAAAGATTCGTTCAATTCCATTGGCTCTTTACGTCATGTTTATGTGGCTACTGAGCCAGAATGGGTTGTTTCTGAGCCATTTGTGCCTCTTTCTTGTGCCACCGTGAGTTTCAATGAAACGGAGGTGAAGAAGAGAGATGATCAAAAACTTAGGGGTGAGAAAGCCAAAAGGGAAACGCCTAATGATGAAATCTTGAGCATTTCTTCTTCAAGAAGAGCTGAAGAGAAGAAGAGTGATGATGAAGAGGACAAAGAGGGCGACGATAAGAGAGTAGAAGATAGTTTGAGAACAAAAGAAGCCACCATGTCAAAGGCGTCAAAGGTCATTACTAACATATCATCATCATCATAACAAGTTATGTTAAACTATATATGAAAATCTGTTTTAATTTTGCAGGAGCTTCCTCTAGGTCCATCTGTGAATCTTGATTCTTCGGTATTGTTAGAAGTCATTATAATTCTATTTGTGTACTAATATTTCTTCTTCTGTGTTGATTTCTTAGCAAATTTCTATTGTTGAACGAGCAGGTGTTAGAGGAAGAAGTGCAGAAGAATATGGCAAAAAAGAGAACAAGTGAAGAGACAAAAACGTGTAGTACAAGTAACAAGAAGAAGAAAAACGAAGTAGTGTCTCCTAGAATACTAGAAGCAGAAACATGGCTGTCTCTTCCATACCCATATGATCAATATCCAATAAGATATCAGATTATTCAGAGATCGAGTCAGATGCAACATTCCAGTATTGGAACAGAGCCTTTAGTTACATTTCTAGGTCAAAACCGTTTAAACCAACCCATTGGAGGTATAGTTGGTCTCAGTGAGTTTCCTCAAGTTATTGAGGAGCATTGTTCTCCTCCCAATGTACCACCACTTCCCAACCTCAATCTCCAAACACACCCGCAGCCTCACCTCGGTGGTAGAGTTCGAAAGGAGCAGCCTAAATAGCTGACTGGTCCAATTTTTTTTGCAAAATTTTCCAGCTTTTTTTATTTTGGATATACTGTCTTGACATTTTTTGCACCTGTCTTGATCAATTCTGATTCATTGGATGGAAACGGGGTTTTAGGGAATGAGGAAAGTGTATAGGAAGCTATGTATAGGAAGCTGATTACTTCGTAGAATCACATTTGAATATGTCTTTGAATTGCAGGGAATGAGGACATATGATGAAGTTTTAATTTGTGCGGTTGTACCATCCAAGAAGTTACCCAATGTTTTACTCTACGAGGATGATAGTGTTCTTGTCTCAGATTGTGGTTTGGTCATTTGATTTTGCAGCAAAGACGAGGCTTTTTCCCTTATGTTTCTGTTTGTTTGTGAATTGGCTCTTGAGGAGAAGAACGTCAATGTGCTTGCTTACAATTGGTGGGGAGTTTTTTTTTTTTTTTGTTTCTTTTGTTGGTGAAGTGGGCATTTTAACCGAACCGACCCGAACCAACCAAACTCAAACCAACCCAGACCAAATCCGGATTTACACTCAAACTATTCGGTTAGGTTACTTCTCAACCCAAACGGTTCGGTTCATTACCGCACCGAACAGATAATCCAATGTGTTTTTATTAATATTTTTAATACATTGGATAATCCAATTAAGTACTCTTTAGAACCGAACCGATAATCCAATTTTACTCTTTAGAACCTACTCAGTATCTGATGCCCACATTGTATTTGCCATTTACACGTTTGTTTGTTTTTTTCAATTACTTATCTAATAAATTAATCATGTAAAACTAAAAATTAAATTATCTCCAAAACTATAATCATAGGTTCTAAAGAATAAAATTGTAAAGACATTAAAGATTTTCATAAGAAACAAAAAAATTTCATATTTCGTTCCTTTTTTCTCTTATTATTGCACTCATTCTCCCCTTTAATAAATTTTCGTCGTAAGAATTTTTAACATAATCCTCTTATTTTATTTGTTTTATTTACATAATTAATTGATTTTCTAGAACAAAAAAAACGAACCAAACTAAAACCAAACCAAACCAAACATATTAACCGACCCGTACGCAAACCAAACTAACTTCAGTTGATTGTGGTTAAGAGTTTTATGGAAACCAAATTAACCAAACCGAACTAAATCCGAACTTAAACCAAAATGCCCACCTCTAGATGAAATCTTGAATCAGCGTCTAAAACGACAAAGAAAGTTCCGAGAAGCCTCACAGCTTCAGATCCGTCGCAGCTCATGTTGCAATCAATACGACCATGACATCAACTCAATTTTTGGGATTAACTTGTTGAATAGCTGGTGGATAAGAAAAGAGCGATAGGTGAACAAGCATGACTCTATATCTTAGCCTGGAGAGGTAAACCTCTATATATACACATTAGTCTACTATTCCGATTGTTTTCTGATTATCTTTATGAACACTCTTCAGTCACATTTCGACAACTTCTGGATAATTTTTTAATTCAAAAATATATATTGAGGTAATAAACAAAGTGGACCATATCGGCTCTGATGTCCCTTCCTACGGTGGATCCGGTCATGGCTAAGGAGTTTGTTTGTTTTCCGGCCAATTCTATCGGTTTTCTGTTTCAGTTGGTGATGGTGCTCGGCAACGGGTTTCAACGGTTCTCTGGGTTATGTGATCTTCTCGCGAGTTGTCGTCCTCCTCACTTGCATCAAGATCTTTTTGTTTTGGCTCTCTTTCTATCAGGCTTTTGGGTTGTTTCTCTTCCTCTGTTTGAATTAGTTATTCTTAGTGGATGGAGCTTTTGGCTAGAGAATATTCCCCACATGTCTAGTTGTTTAGTTGCGGAGAAGGCCAATGGACTTGTCTACGAGTTATCGTCATTTGTGTCGCCGCCCGTCTTCACAGTTTGTTGTGCGGGAATTCACTGTGATGAGCTGAAAAACTTGAAGCAATGATGCGATGGTTCCTCATTTGTCATTGTTAAAATCTGTCCTAGGTGTAGGATTGAAAATGTAGTTTGTTTCTCTTATGGTTCTAAGTTGGTTTCCCCTTTGATTGTAATTTGTAAACATTCCATTCCAATATTCAAATATATATATATGGAAGCCCAAAAAAATCGAAGGAGTACCATATTTCCCATGCTAAAGTGTAATATCTTTTAGGACGCAATACATGCTGTAATGTTTGGAAATTGTTTTTGAGAAATGATGTGTTTTAATAATTTTAAATCTTATTTTTTATAGTCCAGCCCACACTATAATATAAAGAAATAATCTATTCTCATAAAGAAGAATATCTTGAAATAAAAAATAATATGAAATTTCTCCCCATCTCTACTTGTGTTTAAGATCTTAAAATCTATATTAGTTGTTTTTACTCAACTATATATCGAGATTTATACAAAGAAAATATAATCCAACGTTAAACTCATGGGACATTTTTATGCCAAATTTTACTGTTCATGATTGCATATATTCTAAATTATTAAAGCAAAACTTATTTTATTATGAAAATATGACTAAAAAGAAAAAAAAAAGATGAAAGACACAACTTTATTTCACTAGAAAAAACCAAAATTATTCCATAACTTTTTAAAAGAAAAAGAAAGAGCTACAATAGATAAGGATTATATCTTTTTTATTTTGAATAGTTCCGAGAAATTTAGGACGACCTCATCCATTTTTATGTAGGAAAAAAACTCCGCCCCTGTCTTCTGCTTCTTAATTCACATAATTTGTACTCTTCGAGAGAGCTAAGAGAGACAACGAACCCTCCAGCACTACACGCTTCTTCTCCAAATCATTTTGGAGATTCTCGAGGTTTTTCTTAAAAACAACTAGGTCCTCCAACTTTAGATCTGAAATCTCCTTCATGTTGTAGTTTTTGATGTTTTGTTCTTGCCTCTTCCTCAAAACCTGAAAAATTTACAAAACAAATCTAATGTTTGGTGGACATAAAACACAACAAAATTAATATATAAAGGCATTAAATAATAATGTTTTATACAATAAATAAAACTTTAAAATGGATAATGTGATATATTTGGGTTCAAGATCTACTCCGAGGGTTTGGTTAAAACTAGTTGGTTCAATTGTCTTTTAAATTGGGATTCTTTTAAGGTTGTAAACTTTCTGTGTATATAATAAATGTAGTTTTAGCAAAAGTATGTTATAAAGAATATTAAATTTGGGACTACATACCTTCTCATACGCTTTGCTTTGTTCCAATTCTGCTATGAGACAATCAAGTTTGGCTTGATTCTTGAGAATCCTAGTTTGCCTCGTCGAAGATCTTACTCTCCTAGCACTAGATTTTCGGAAATGCCTAACCACATCGTCGGAGCTTGGACTAACGTCAGCGGAGAGGTTGATCAAGACACCAGCTTCGATACTAAATGTATCAGCATTCTTGAAATGCCTAACCATTTCTTTTCTTTTTTGAAGTAAAGAAAAAAGTTTTATGTCTAGAGAGAGAGATTTTTGTTGTTGGTGTTGTTGTTGTTAGTACTTTTACTCCGTTTTATAGATGGATTGGGTTAAATTAGTTCAACGCATAATCAAAATGTCTATCTATGTTGGTATTTTCTTTCCACTAAAATATTTGAATTTATTTTTACATGTATTTATTATTCAACTAATACCATAAAATTCTTTACCAAAAAGTCAGATTCGACATGTTTTATCAAAACTCTCAGTCAAAAGATGTTATTAGAACTAAATTCTTACAATATATTAGATAATTACTCGTCTGTGACGCAATCTGTGACGCAATCTATGATGTCAAAACTATGTTACATTTTGTAGTACTTATCTTGAATTAAATAAGATTAAGAAATAAATATGAATGGTGTGTTACTATGGCAAATATCTATACCTCTAGATTTCATTCTATAAACAAAAAATTTTATCTTAAAACGATAATTCACACGCGTCAAATATGCGCACCAGTCACGAGACAAAATAAATATTTTTCAAATTAAATTAAAATAGAATACCTAGTAAAGATTACTATATAACTTTTTATGAAAAAGGAAAAACTAAGTTTTTGTTTATTCAAAATAAAATGTTACAAATCTATATATATAATGGGAGAGTTTCTCTCCATCTAAGGTGTCCACATCAGCATCCATGTCATCATAATTTATTTTTTTGTGGGCTCCACATATTTTATTTATTAAAACAAAAACATTAAAACTAAACTAATTCACACATTAAATAAAAACAACAATTGACAAAAATTATATGAAATATTATGAAAAACGAAAAAAATAAATATACAACTTAAAATATGAAATTTTTGAATAGAGATTGAATATATATAAATTAGATCATTATATTTTAACATATAATGAGTAAATATTTTAAAATAGTTCGAGATACGAAAAAGAAACTTATCATATATTTTAATGGTACAAAATTTATTTTTTAAGAGTTGCCATTATTTAGTAGAGAAAAAGAAATAAGAGTTAAAAATACCAAATTTAAAGATTTTTTACTTCAAATAGAAATCAATTCATTTCTGAAAAATAGACATTTAAAATTTGAGTACCGATTAAACAATAAGAAGAATTTAGAAAATATTATTATTTATAATTATAATATAATATAAGTAGTCAAATTAATAAATTTTCTATATTATAAATGTTTTCTAAATAAAAAAGTGAATACCTAAAGAAGAAAAACTAAATATTAATCAGTGTTTTTAGGAAATTCACATAGATTGAAACAAACTAAGGGTGATTTGAAATAAAACAAAAACTATCCTAAACATCACAAATAAAAATAAAATAATCTTATCGAATAATAAAACTGTGTAATAATAATATTTGAGAATGTTATTTGGAAATCTATATATAGTAATGGTAGATTGAAGAGTTTTTCATTAGAAATAAAAATGATTTTGTTTTATTTTTCTAAATAAATATATTTTAAAATTAGAATAATTTTTATGAGTTCGTAAGTGTCACATTTTATAAAAATCAACATTAAGAATACTATCTAAAATCATAATATATGTTAAATTATATATGTAGAAAGAGATTTTTGTACTTTTTAAAGGGTCAAGATAAAGTGCAAAATTTCACGTTGAAATTCTATGTTTGTGAATAGGAATGAGTCCATATATAAGATTTGTTTTCTGTAAAGCAATTTTAGATGTACCAAAACATGGTAAAAAAACACCTTATAACAAACATCTCCTCAGATTTCTTTTTTGATGTTCACTTTAATAAAAAGATCATGAAACTTATTAAAAAAATTGAATAATATGAAGGAGAAAATAGAAACGATCTAAGGAGAAAAGAGAATAGATGTCGGGAGACAACGAGTGAATCATAAAAGAAAACGAGAAAAATTGTAGAAAAAAATGTGAGAAACTTTTTACTACTTTGGAAAGATAATGCACATGAATTAAAATAAAATCTTTTAAAATTCAATTGATTATATTTATACTCAAAGAATATAAGTTTAAAATTAAATCCCGCGCAACGCGCGGGTACACCATCTAGTTATATACAATTCCTTACTTAAAGCCTGAAAAAAAAACATCAAACTTTTTTTAACTAACGGACGTCATAGAACCTACTGATTGTTATTAACGTTTGTTTAACTAATCCGAACAAAATACTTTAATCTTGAACCCTAAATTCGAATATATAGAGAAGATGTGACATTTTTTTAGGTGTTAATATAACTTAATAGACATCCAAATTTGAAAACCGCATAAAACTACCGTATATTATAAAAATGGAATGTGTAACCTCTACATAATCGCCGCCTAAGCCGTATTTTATAACATTGTTATCACTATTACGTAAATTGTAAAGATATGACTTATATCGTGAAGTAATATTTGAAAAACCGGATGAACTCAAGACCGTTTTCCCCAAACTCAGAAACACTGAGTATCCTTTATTAGAAATCTTATTAAGATGTTTACAACACTCTTAATTGGTTTTACACAAGATCTAAACTACCTTAGCTTGTCACCTGAGATTTCTAACGTAAACAAGAACAGATCTGAAGAACACACTCTTCCTTATCTTTCTTGTATACCGATCAGAGTAAACCTTACTCTCTCTAAAGAAAAAAAGCTTAGCACAACTTTTTCCTCTCTTCAAACGGCTAACCCTAGCAAGCTTCCCCACGAACCCTTTTATATTCGACGGGCTGAGAACCTTCTAGGTTAGGGCTTGGATATTTCCAAATCTTCTTGTGAATATCTTCTTTCCTAACTGATCCCAAACTCGTGTTCTCCACGTCGTGTCTTCAGTTAGTAACATAATCCACGTCAGCTAATTTACTTGCTGACTACTCCTCAAATCCGAAACAGCTTCATGTAGTAACAACAGGCTGTGCGCATCCGTCAGCTTCCTGCAGTAACAACAGGCTGTGCGCATCCGTCAGCTTCCTGCAGTAACAACAGGCTGTGCGCATCCGTCATTCTGAAACAGCGTCCTGCAATAACAGCGGGTTGTGCGCATCCGTCAGTCTGTGCATCCTTCAGGCCAAAGCTTTGTGTGTCCTTCAAGTCCAAGAACTATATGCATTTACAATCTCCCCCATTTTGATCTAATTTGTCAACTCAAGCTATCCTGCAATAATCCTTTCAAGAAACTCACAAGCAAACATCATATCACGCGGAAGCAAATCATAAATAATTTCCAGAAGGATTAAAGATCATGACAAACTCTCTAATCAACTAAGAAGCATCATCCAACATGCAACAGGTTTGTGAACTTAACCAAAAACACACAAAACCAAGCAACATCCAAGTTCAAAGTACAAGATGATGTTCAAATACTAAAACACTCCCCCTGAATCCTAAACTCCCCCTGAATTCTAACTTTCTTGAACAAGTTCAAATTATACCATTAATTCTCCCCCTGCTTGAGTGACATAATTGATTCAAAATCAACCTAATGCATATAGCACAACAACATCAAGTTTCAGAGAACAACATACCTTTGAGCTCAACTCAAATTTTCTGAACCACAATTAGACATCACCGAACAAGTCTCTATCAGCATCAGTAACCACAACCGTCTCTCCCATTTTTGAGGTCTGTGAAGTTCCATGGTCGATTGTACAGTGCTTAGCTTTACTTTTTGACCCTTGTTTTAAAAAAAAATCACTTTGTTGTTCCAACAACACTGTTTATGTTGATTCTACAAGAGTAGTCTTCACACCGTCATACCCCAGAGTGCAAGCGAGTCCTCTTGTTGAGGTGTGTGACAGACTGCAAAACCATGTTCAGGCTGAAATGATCATCAAGACTGACAATATTTTACAGACCTTGACTTGTGCTTCTTACTGCTCCTTTCTGCAGTGGGAGGAGTGATCAAAACAGAGCAAATTTTTGCTTTTCACTGAATTTTTTTTTTTTTTTTTAATATTTTTTCTTTTGACTCCTCCCACAGATTGGTCAACAAGCTTTCTCTTTTGTTCCCTCGGGTTAGTGACAAGATTTCTCCTTTGTCCCCCGTGTCTTAGATAAGCTCATGCTTCATCTTATGAAGTGAAGTGTTTCTTACTGCTCCTTTCTACACTTCACCCCTTCCTGAACATCTTTCACACGTTGTCTGTCACACAGGTTACTGACTTTACATCTCCAAGTCATGAAGGGTAGCTCTTTCTCATGATGAACTTTACAGCAAAGATGCTTAAAACTCTTTTGAAACCTGTTTTACAAAATCATCTGCACACTGTACAACCTACCCTGTTTCAGCACAAACACTCATCATGAAGATAGTCAGAGTTCACCAACACCCAGAGACTTTTGCAAGTTCGAAAACGTGTTATAGTCCAGGGGTTTTGTGAAAATATCAGCAAGTTGAAGCTCAGTAGGAACATGTTCTATAATGACTTGTTTTTCTTCAACTAATTCTCTAACAAAGTGATGTCTTATCTCAATGTGCTTAGTTCTAGAGTGTTGCACAGGATTCTTAGATATGTCAATGGCACTTTTGTTATCACATTTAACAAGTAAAGGATCATGAAAAGACATACCATAATCGCAGCCCATTTGTCTCATCCAGAGAAGTTGAGTGCAGCAGCTACCAAGAGCAATATACTCCGATTCAGCACTTGATAGGGAAACACAATTTTGTTTCTTGCTGTGCCACGATATGAGGTTGTTACCAAGAAAGAAGCAACCTCCTGTAGTACTTCTGCGATCATCAATACTTCCAGCCCAATCTGCATCGCAGTAACCCACTAAGACCTGACTTGTGTCCTTTGTGTAGCTGAGACCAAAATTCACAGTTCCTTTCACGTACTTGATGATCCTCTTCACAGCAGCTAGATGAGATGCCTTGGGATTAGCCTGATATCTTGCACATAATCCAACACAAAGACACAGATCTGGTCTACTTGCAGTGAGGTACAACAGACTCCCTATCATTCCACGGTATACTTTCTCATCAACCTTCTCACCAGACTCATCTTTAGAGAGCTTCTGTGAGGTGCTCATTGGAGTTCTAGCAGGCTTGCTGGAACACATACCAAAGCGTTTTACCAGATTCTGAGCATAGGTGCTTTGTGAGATAGTGATCCCTTCATCTGTTTGGTTTATTTGTAGACCCAGAAAATACTTGAGTTCTCCTACCATACTCATTCTGAACTCAGTTGTCATGGTCTTCACGAATGCCTTGACTAGTTTCTCAGAGGTTCCTCCAAAGACAATATCATCGACATATATCTGAATGATGATCATACCATGGGTGTCTTCTTTGACAAACAAGGTTTTGTCCACACTTCCCCTTATATAACCTTGAACAGTCAGGAACGTGGTGAGTCTATCATACCAAGCACGTGGTGCCTGTTTTAGACCATACAGAGCCTTGTCCAACTTATACACATAGGCTGGAAATTCAAGGTCTTCAAAACCTTTAGGCTGCTCCACATATACTTCCTCTTGTATGACACCATTCAGGAATGCACTCTTGACATCCATCTGATACAGCTTAAATCCCATTCCACATGCTGTTCCGAGCAAAAACCTGATGCACTCCAACCTTGCAACAGGAGCAAAGGTTTCCTCAAAGTCGAGTCCTTCAACTTGTGTGTATCCTTGAGCAACCAGTCTGGCTTTGTTTCTTGTGATATTTCCTGCTTCATCACTTTTGTTCTTAAAAATCCACTTAGTACCAATGACATTCACTTTTGGTGGTCGTGGTACCAGATTCCAGACTTGATTTCTTGAAAACTCTTCTAGTTCTTCCTCCATTGCAAGTGTCCAGAAGTGATCATCCAAGGCTTCTTTAACGTTTTTAGGTTCCACCATCGACACAAAACAGGTGAACATGATCTTTTCAAAACAAGCAAACGAAGCCATCTGTTTGAAGTCCAGCTTAACTCCTCTTGTTACTCTGTCTCCATTCAAGTCTCCAATTACATCTCCAGCAGAATGATTTCTGTGTACCTGTAATGGTCCAGCTTCCTCATCTGATTCTTCCTCAGACATGTTTGTATCACTATCACCTTGATTCTCATCTGCCACAACTTCTCGATTTTTCGAAGTGTTGTTGTGACCTTCATCACTAGTACTTGCAATTATTTGCATGGTGGTTATGCTCCCATCATCAAAAACCACATTCATTGATTCTTCAATCTTTCCCCTCTTCTTATTCCAAACACGGTATGCTAAGCTGTTAGTAGCATAACCAAGGAAGAATCCTTCTTCGCTGCGAGAGTCAAATTTTCCCAGCTGATCTTTGTCATTCAAGATGTAGCAGACACATCCAAATACTCTGAAGTAGCTCAAGTTAGGTTTCTTTCCCTTCCAAATCTCATATGGAGTCTTGTCAGCACCTATCCTAACATATACCCTGTTTATCACATAACAAGCCGTACTAATAGCCTCAGCCCAAAACTTCTCTGGAACTCCGTTTCCATGAATCATGGCCCTGGCCATCTCTTGAAGGGTTCTGTTTTTTCTCTCAACTACTCCGTTGGATTGTGGAGTTCTCGGTGCTGAGTACTGATGAACGATTCCTTGAGATTCGCAGAAACTGTTGAATGCCTCACTTAGAAACTCACCCCCACGGTCACTTCTGATTTGTTTTATTCCCATCTTCTTCTCATTTTTTAGTTGAAGAGCTAGAATCCTGAAGCTGTTTGCGGTCTCTGATTTTTCTCTGATAAATCTGACCCATGTGAACCGCGAGAAATCATCAACTAAAACAAACACGTACCTCTTTCCTGCAACGCTTTCTGTCTGCATTGGTCCCATTAAGTCCATATGAATGAGATCTAGTACTTGAGTAGTCTGCACTCCTTCCACCTTCTTGTGTTGGACTCTAATCTGTTTCCCTTGGTTGCAAGCACTACACACAATCTTGTCAATGTGCTTTAACTCAGGCACTCCTCTAACCATTTCTTTACTGACCAACTTTGACATGCTTCTGGCATTCATGTGACCAAGTCGTTGATGCCACAACACTGGATCATCCTTTTCAGCTCTAAAACAGACTTTTGGTTCTTCCCACATGTAGCAGTTGTTTCCGGTTCGAACCCCAGAGAGAGCTTTCTGGTTCTTCTCGTCTGTAGCCCAACACTTGACTCTGTTGAAGCTTACAGTTAAACCTTCATCACAGAGTTGACTTACGCTGATGAGATTGGCTGTAAGTCCTTCAACGAAATAGACATTTGTGAGTTGAGGTTTTTCAGCTTTGGTCAGATCTCCTTTTCCCTTGATTTTTCCTTTAGCTCCACCACCAAACGTGACTTTGCTCTCTTTCACGTCTGTGTAATTATCTAGATGAGATTGATTCCCTGTCATATGTCGAGAGGCCCCACTGTCAAAGTACCATGGCTTAGACCCACTTGCTTCAGCTGAAGTGTATGCAACATGACAATACAGATCGTCCCGTTTTACATACATTTTTGACGGTCTTCTCTGATGTGGATAAAGCTTTCCCTGTCTCATCAGTTTATTCAGTTTAGCTGCATACCTGTAACAGTACCTCTGTATGTGACCATGTCGACCACAGTAGTAGCACTCATACCCTGTCACTGATCTGTGATAGTAGTTCTGATGCAGACGTTTGGCTGGAACAAGTCTTGAATTGTTCCTAGCTGCACTGTGGTTGTGACGATTGACATCCTTGTGGTTATGATGATTAACAACATTGTGAGCTGACTGACTCTTCACAAATTTGGTAGTTCCACTTGTACTACCTCCATGGTAGCCCAAACCAAAGTTTGATTTACCTACTCTCCCAGAGGCAAGAATGTTATCCAGATCTTTTGTTCCACTATTCAGCATGTGTATCTTCTTCCGAGTATCATTCAACTCTAGTGTGAGAACTCTGTTTTTTTCTTCCTCTGAATCACATCTCTGCATCAGCTCACAGTTCTTCTTAACTTCTAGAGCTAAGTCTTTTTTTAGCTTCTCATTCTCATCTTGAAGTGTTAACTTCTTTTCCAACCATGAGATCTTCTCGTTACTCAGTATCAGCCAGTTGTCATACAACTTTCTGAATTGCTCATCAACATCCACATCCTTATCTTCGTCTGATTCATCATCTGTTGAGCTGAACTCAGTTTCTTGGTCTGCTTCACTGTCAGAGATTTCATCTTCTGCCTCTATGATTCCCACAAAGGATACAAAACCCTTTACTTCATCTTCAGAGTCATCGTCTTCAGAGTCGCTTTCACTTTCAACAATGTATGACCTTTCCTTCTTAGATCTCGAACCAACACAGTCAAATTTTGTGTGTCCAATACCTTTGCACTCAGAGCACTTAAGATCTTTTCTCTTCAAGGAGGGGCATTCAGCTTTGACATGTCCATATCCTTGACACTCATGGCATTGAATATCTGTCCTTTTTACACTTCTATCTCTGTCTCTGCCTCTTTCTTGATCAACTCCCTGATTCCCTACAAAACGTTTCTTCTCTGCTCTTCTTAAGTATTTATTGAAGTTTCTGGCCATCATACTCATCTCATCCCTTAGCTCTTGAATCTCATTCTTCTCACTAGACACAGTGAGTGCCAATCCTTTGGAAGAACTATTATTACCTGTAGTAATCTCCAACTCATACGCCTGCAGCATCCCGACAACCTCTTCAAAATCAATAGTATCAGTGTCTAAAGCAGTTCCCATAGCAGTTCTTTTACTTTCAAAACGTGAAGGAAGACATCTCAGCAGCTTCTTAACCAGTTTCTTATCTTTGTACTTCTTACCAAGATTGTGAGCTTCACTTGCTATTGCACTGATTTTACCACTGAACTCCTCAATAGTCTCGGATTCTTCCATGGTGAGAGTTTCAAACTGAGATGCTAACATATCAATCCGAGATCTTTTCACACTGCTGGTTCCTTCATATGCCTTTGCAAGTTTGTCCCAAGCTTCTTTGGCCGATTCACAGTTTTGAATTCGTTTAAACTGATTCTGGTTCACAGAGTTGAAAATCAGAGACAAAGCTTTTGAGTTTGCTGTAGCCTTTTTTTCTTCTGCGTCAGTCCACTGATCTTCTGACTTAATCACATCCTTTCCATCTTCACCTTTAGTGACTGGGGACTTCCATCCAACGCTAGTAGCAATCCAAGCTTCCTTTCCATGTCCACGGATGAGTGCTCTCATCTTCACCTTCCAATGACCGTAGTTTCCTTTTTCCAGCATGATTGACTTACCGATAGCAATAAACTCCTTGGGGTAGTCCATCCTCTCCGCAGGATCTTCACCTGTTGTCAAGTACAACTTAGTTCAGATGCCCGCTCTGATACCAAAATGAAAAACCGGATGAACTCAAGACCGTTTTCCCCAAACTCAGAAACACTGAGTATCCTTTATTAGAAATCTTATTAAGATGTTTACAACACTCTTAATTGGTTTTACACAAGATCTAAACTACCTTAGCTTGTCACCTGAGATTTCTAACGTAAACAAGAACAGATCTGAAGAACACACTCTTCCTTATCTTTCTTGTATACCGATCAGAGTAAACCTTACTCTCTCTAAAGAAAAAAAGCTTAGCACAACTTTTTCCTCTCTTCAAACGGCTAACCCTAGCAAGCTTCCCCACGAACCCTTTTATATTCGACGGGCTGAGAACCTTCTAGGTTAGGGCTTGGATATTTCCAAATCTTCTTGTGAATATCTTCTTTCCTAACTGATCCCAAACTCGTGTTCTCCACGTCGTGTCTTCAGTTAGTAACATAATCCACGTCAGCTAATTTACTTGCTGACTACTCCTCAAATCCGAAACAGCTTCCTGTAGTAACAACAGGCTGTGCGCATCCGTCAGCTTCCTGCAGTAACAACAGGCTGTGCGCATCCGTCAGCTTCCTGCAGTAACAACAGGCTGTGCGCATCCGTCATTCTGAAACAGCGTCCTGCAATAACAGCGGGTTGTGCGCATCCGTCAGTCTGTGCATCCTTCAGGCCAAAGCTTTGTGTGTCCTTCAAGTCCAAGAACTATATGCATTTACAATATTATGTGTTAAAATCAGTCACAAATCACAATAATTAGTAGTGATTAACTTTTTGTGCTTGTATAATCTACTTTGTTCTCGCGAGCACCTTAATCCTTTTTTCAGCTATGAGCATCTTAAATCTATCACTTAGCAATGATACGAATGATTCAAAGACAAAGAGATAGAATAACTTATATGATTGTCCATAAGAAATAGTCAAAACTCAAAAGACTATGGCGCCAGATTTAGGCTCTGGCTTGTCAATAATACAATTATTATAAATATAATCCCAAACTAAATACAAAGTGACAGTTTGGCCGAGTGGTCTAAGGCGCCAGATTTAGGCTCTGGTCCGAAAGGGCGTGGGTTCAAATCCCACAGCTGTCAATTATTTTTTTGATCTTAACTCCTTTGTTCAATATAATTCTTTATTTTAAAATCAATATAACACTTTTCGGATATTCTAAATATTTTGACCCAACCAAATGATAAATGGGTCAACTTTAAGTAAGCATGATATGGAAAAATTGTAATATTATTGTTAAAAAAATGGGTCAACTTCAAGTAAGAACAGTGCATGCATTCTGAAAATATATATGGAAAAAAATCAAAATATTAATGGGTCAAGATCTGGTAAACATAGAATAGAATCCAGAAACAGGTTGTCCAAATCAACTAAATCATATATGGACAGATTCCTCAATAGTCAATAGTCAATAGTCAATACATAATCCATAACTTAAATATAATCTTTTTATTTTATTTTAAATCGCCTATTTTTCCATCCATTCGTCCAATCTCCAATGTGAAGCCATAAAAATTGGTTAAACTATAATTACAAAAGCATCACAAATGCTTACAAATTATGGCTTAAAAAACCATAAATTTTTTCGCCTATTTTTATCTCTATCTGAATAAAAATTGAAAATAAATAAACTTTTGACAAAAGAATTTTCTTTTGCCTTTTTGATTTTGGCTTGGGCAAAAAGACAAATAAAAATGTTTGGCAGATTGCTTATACAAAACACAGTTTGTTGATAAAAAAATCCCATCAAGACAGCTGATGATGCGCTTTTGATTCCTCTAGTCAGCACTCAGCACTTTGATAATTAACACGAAACTGAAAATATTTAGAACGAAAAAAATATGATAATTGATTTGTTACTAGTCAAATACTATGTTGAGTTACAATCATTTCAGTTTCAACGATTGCTACTCTTTTACCAATATAAAAAATTAAAGACTTTTGATTTGCCAAACTCGAATTCCTTTTCAAACACACAAATATATATATATATATATATATATATATATCATACAATTGAACTATAATTGGTAAACGACTAGAATATATATTGTTTTCACTCTAGTGATACATCTGAATTTGAATAAAACGTTGGAGGCAGAATAAAGTGATTTAGCTAGCATTGTAAAAATTACTTTGTATGTTATCAATCACTTACCTAAATAAAAAAAACAACATAAATAAGATATAGAAAATGATATGATTTTTTTTTTTTAACAAAATGTAAAATTCAGATTTTGAATTTGGACGGCGAAAGAGAGCTAAGCCTAACACAAACTAGTAAGTAGTCGCTATATATTCTGGTCCCATGATAGGGCTACATAGTACATACATTGTGAGATTAAATGAATATGATATATAATACAAGCATAGGCTTATACAAGCATGTATATGACTATGAAGTGGGAATACATTTAGTGCCTTTATATGCAACTTGACCAAATTATCAATTATGTGAATTATGAAACTTATATTGCGTCTTGGCCTTTTCACATCCGTGACATTCTTGCACATATGACCTCGTGTATATATATATATATATATATATATATATTTGTATTCACATAATTGAAATTCCCTCATAATATTTTCTCACCAATTTCAACTCATCTAAACCATGAATTCACTCTCAAAGACAATTTTGATATTAACTCTCATTTTCTTCTTCTCTAGCTTTGCACTTGCGAAACAGAGCTTTGAACCAGAAACTGAAGCTTTAAGATCCTTCAAGAATGGTATTTCCAACGACCCTTTAGGAGTATTGTCGGATTGGACCATCACCGGTTCGGTACGACACTGCAATTGGACCGGAATCACTTGCGATAGTACCGGTCACGTTGTCTCGGTTTCCTTGCTGGAGAAGCAACTTGAAGGTGTTCTGTCTCCAGCCATAGCAAATCTCACCTATCTCCAGGTTCTTGATCTCACTTCAAATAATTTTACCGGAGAAATACCGGCTGAAATCGGAAAGTTAACCGAGCTTAACCAGCTTATTCTTTACTTAAACTATTTCTCTGGTTCGATTCCTTCTGGAATTTGGGAGCTTAAGAATATTTCCTATCTTGATCTTAGAAATAATTTGTTGTCCGGTGATATTCCTGAAGCAATCTGCAAAACCAGTTCTTTGGTATTGATAGGGTTTGATTACAACAACTTAACCGGGAAAATACCAGAATGCTTAGGAGATTTGGTTCATCTCCAAATGTTTGTAGCAGCTGGTAACCGGTTAATTGGTTCGATCCCGGTATCAATTGGTACTCTGGCTAATCTGACGGATTTAGACCTGAGTGGTAACCAGTTAACCGGAAAAATACCTAGAGATTTTGGAAATCTCTCGAACTTACAGTCTCTTATTTTAACTGAAAACTTGTTGGAAGGAGAAATACCGGCTGAGATCGGAAACTGCTCGAGCTTGGTCCAACTTGAGCTTTATGATAACCAGTTAACCGGGAAAATACCAGCTGAATTAGGGAATTTGGTTCAGCTGCAAGCACTCCGGATATACAAGAACAAACTTACTTCTTCAATTCCATCGTCATTGTTTCGGTTAACTCAGTTAACCCATTTGGGGTTATCAGAAAACCAATTGGTTGGACCGATATCAGAAGAAATTGGTTTTCTTAAGTCACTTGAAGTCCTCACACTTCATTCCAACAACTTCACAGGAGAGTTTCCACATTCCATCACAAACTTGAGGAACTTGACAATTGTAACGATGGGGTTCAATAATATTTCCGGCGAGCTTCCGGCGGATCTAGGTCTTCTTACAAATCTTCGGAACCTTTCGGCACACGACAATCTTCTTACCGGACCAATACCTCCTAGCATAAGTAATTGCACCAGTCTTAAAGTCCTGGACCTGTCTCAAAACCAGATGACTGGCGAGATACCGCAGGGTTTTGGACGGATGAATCTTACGTTAATTTCTATCGGGCGGAATCGTTTTACCGGTGAAATTCCAGATGATATCTTCAACTGTTTAAACGTGGAAACTCTTAGTGTGGCAGATAACAACTTAACCGGAACCCTCAAGCCATTAATTGGGAAGCTTCAGAAACTCAGGATTTTGCAAGTTTCATATAACGCTCTCACTGGACCGATTCCTCGAGAGATCGGGAATCTGAAAGATTTGAATATCTTGTACCTTCATGCTAATGGTTTTACAGGGAGAATCCCGAGAGAGATGTCGAATCTCACTCTCCTCCAGGGGCTAAGGATGCATACAAATGATCTTGAAGGTCCAATTCCTGAAGAAATGTTTGATATGAAGCAACTCTCAGTTCTTGATCTATCCAACAACAAATTCTCAGGTCAAATTCCTGCCTTGTTCTCCAAGCTTGAATCGCTTACCTACTTGAGTCTACAAGGAAACAAGTTCAACGGGTCTATCCCTGCAAGCCTTAAGTCTCTTTCGCTTCTCAACACATTCGATATCTCCGACAATCTACTCACCGGAACCATCCCGGGGGAGCTGTTATCTTCGATGAAAAACATGCAGCTTTACCTCAACTTCTCAAACAACTTCTTGACTGGAACCATACCCAACGAGCTTGGAAAGCTTGAAATGGTTCAAGAAATCGACTTTTCGAACAATCTCTTTTCCGGGTCTATTCCAAGATCTTTACAGGCCTGCAAAAATGTGTTCACACTGGATTTTTCGCGGAACAATCTCTCGGGTCAGATCCCAGATGAAGTCTTCCACCAAGGTGGCATGGATATGATCATAAGCTTGAACCTTTCAAGGAACAGTCTCTCTGGAGAAATCCCCGAGAGCTTCGGGAACTTGACGCATTTGGTCTCCTTGGATCTCTCTAGTAACAATCTCACAGGTGAAATTCCAGAGAGTCTCGCCAATCTTTCTACTCTGAAACATCTCAGACTAGCTTCAAACCACCTCAAAGGCCATGTTCCTGAAAGCGGTGTGTTCAAAAACATCAACGCATCTGATATGATGGGAAACACAGATCTTTGTGGTAGCAAGAAGCCTCTTAAGCCATGTATGATCAAGAAGAAGTCGAGCCACTTCTCGAAGAGAACCAGAATCACCGTGATTGTTCTTGGATCAGCCGCTGCTCTTCTTCTTGTCCTGCTCCTTGTTCTGATTCTCACCTGTTTCAAGAAAAAGGAAAAAAAGATTGAAAACTCATCAGAGTCCTCATTACCAGATTTGGATTCAGCTCTGAAGCTGAAAAGATTCGATCCAAAAGAGTTGGAACAAGCAACAGATTCATTCAACAGTGCCAACATCATTGGTTCAAGCAGCTTAAGCACAGTGTACAAAGGTCAGCTAGAAGATGGGACAGTCATTGCAGTAAAAGTATTGAATCTGAAGCAATTCTCTGCAGAATCAGATAAATGGTTCTATACAGAAGCGAAAACATTGAGCCAACTAAAACATCGAAACCTGGTGAAGATCTTAGGGTTTGCTTGGGAAAGCGGCAAAATGAAAGCTTTAGTGCTTCCATTGATGGAAAACGGAAGCTTGGAGGACACGATTCACGGCTCTGCTACACCGATCGGGTCTTTATCCGAGAGAATAGATCTTTGTGTTCATATCGCAAGCGGAATCGATTATCTTCATTCTGGATTTGGTTTTCCAATCGTTCATTGTGATCTGAAGCCAGCGAATATACTCCTTGACAGTGATCGTGTTGCTCACGTAAGCGATTTCGGAACTGCTCGAATTCTAGGTTTCCGTGAAGATGGAAGCACCACAGCTTCAACATCAGTCTTCGAGGGTACAATTGGATACTTAGCTCCAGGTAAAATACTCAAAACCCTAATTTTCACACTCAATTTTCAAAGCCCTAATTTTACCATCGACTTACTTGAAATACACTCTTATTTTCATGAACAGAGTTTGCTTATATGAGCAAAGTGACAACAAAAGCTGATGTATTCAGCTTCGGGATCATAATGATGGAGTTAATGACGAAACAGAGACCTACATCGTTGAATGATGAAAAGTCACAAGGCATGACTTTGCGTCAATTAGTGGAGAAATCAATTGGAGATGGAACAGAAGGGATGATTAGGGTTCTTGATTCGGAGCTCGGGGACGCTATTGTTACTCGCAAACAGGAAGAGGCCATTGAAGATTTGTTGAAGCTTTGTTTGTTCTGTACAAGCTCTAGACCTGAAGATCGACCTGATATGAACGAGATTCTTACACATCTGATGAAAGTTAGAGGCAGAGCGAACTCATTTCAAGAAAATCGTAACGAGGATCGAGAAGTTTAGCAGAAAAGCTTTCTTCTTTGATGACAATTTTTCAAATTTGCCAAACTCTGTTACGAAGGTTGAATACTTTGGACGTAAAACGTTTTGTTTTTGCTTTTTTATGTTTCTCTGTTTTAGTTACGGTTTGGTTTTGATAAAGTACTTCATATATATATGCATTAAGGCTACACATGGATACTAGATTCTCTTATTGCAGGATAAGTAAATGAAATGAATACCAAGTACATTGTTTTCTCCTTTTTTTCTTTGCAATTTTATATAACTCTTAAACATCACTATACATTTTTTGACGAATTATATGGACTGTTTGCTTAATGCTTACAAAACAATATCTAAAGAAACTATATAAAACAAAATTTGAAAATTTAAATCGAAAACAATCACTTCGATTTCGTATGGCAATAGAGCAAAGTAGTTGAGCGATGTTGGTTTCTGCGGTTCTTGGTCCTGCCTTTGTTGAACGTCCTCTGAAGCTGAATGTGCACAAGAAAATGATCCACAAAACTAACTCGTCTTTTTTTCTTATTTTGCTTTGCTTTGAGCCGACGACACTGAAGAAACACAAAGAACAACACTTCTTTTTGCCTGTAAATGATAGATATCAACAGAGTTTTAATTAGATTTTTGATGAGTGGATGGCCAATGAGAATGATTTGGGGACTCACGGTTTTTAGCGATGAATCTGAAGAAGAACGAATGAGAAGCAATAGAGAGGAAGAGCGATGGCGATCCCAGCTATGAAGTTAGAAAAGAGACGTTTGTTGTCTTTTGTGGGTACGAAAACTGTCTTGAGTGTGTTGGTTAGTTCAAAGAGACGGTGCGATACCTGGAGAACAAGAACACATAGAGATGTTTCAGAAAGATTGGTAAAAGAAAAGACGGGGAGAGAAGAAGTTACGGTTTCTTACTAGGACGTATATCGCAGTTGTGAGCATGAAATTAAGCATGGGGTATCCCGGAATAATAGAGAGAAGCCATTTTGGTTGCCCATCAGGCATGTTTGATCTGAAAATTAGTGTGTTTGACTCAACAAGAGATCTGATAAGCTTCCGGGAAAACAAGACTTAAGTCGCAGAAAACAAACCTTAGCCATATATGAAACTGGGAAATGTAAGTCTCTAAAGTGATCTTGCCAAGCCACCTGCGCAAACAAACGTAAAAAGATTATTATATGGAAATGAGGCAAGCATACCAAAACAGACTTTAGCTTAAATGTAACTGTGAGTTGACTCACGCGAAGAGAGTCAATGAGACACTCCGAAGCTGGTGGGTGAAATTCCGAAGGCATATGTAAACACTGGAACCCAAAAACCAAATGGCTAGTCATGTTTCAGTTTCAGCAAGTGAAATAAGGGACAAAAAAAGAGATTTTTGCACACACGTGATGGGGATCCAAGATGTGTATGGATGATACATGTTGTAACTGGTCCTGTCCAGCTTGTAGATACATTCATACCACACATAGCCAACCTAAAATGTGACCGAACGGGAAAATTATATCAACGAGTGTAAATGAATGGTGCAATCAACAAGCTAAAAGGTGACTGAAATGACTTACAAGTACGGAAATAGTAACAATAGTGGTCTTTATGGATAGTCTTTTCTTCGTTTCACAGTCCTCTAACTTCTCCATCCATCTCTCTACCTACAGAATGACCCCAAGTTTTGAAGTTTATTACATCGACACAACAAGAAACAGAAAAATTTGGAAGTTTGTTTCTGTGAAGAACTTACAGTTGGGTGATAATAGGCATAAATCATTCCGATGATCCATATGTAGCGATCAAGGCCTGATCTGAAGTGCCATTCATGTAGTCGATGAAGATCAGGCTTCGCAGGGTCACTGTAACCTGCAGTTATTCACAAGAAATATCCAAATATTAGAAACCCCTTCAAATTCCATTATGACTTATTTCATTTCAGATTAGAGAATATGATCCGACCAGAGAAGTTAACTACCTAATAAGAACGTTAATGGACCCCAGAATATTTCAAAAGCTCCAGGAATTTCCCACAACAAAAAGACAACAAGGAAGCATGCAAATATTTTCAGAGCCATAACAGATCCTATCTCATTGTACTTGCTGAAGATACCCAGAGCTCCGTAAACCATTAGGGTGAAGAGAGTGTGCATTGGGCAGATGTAATACAACATATAGTCATTGTTGAGAACAATACAGCAAAATGCTACAAAGAAGTTCAGCCTCCACATCATCTGTAAGAGAACAAGATTTTAAATGCGGAAGATAATTTGCAAGGACGAGAGTTGATTATGGAGTTAGTAGTATCACCTGTGCAAAACGTGCAACAGAGAAATCCTTTCTGACGTAGTAATACGAAAAGTTTCCAAAACCAGTCATCCAGACATAAGCAGCAATAAAGATACGGATAGCATTGTATATCTCAGCCGCAGCAAAGTAGTGATACATCAAGAACAAAACCTGTTAAAAAGTAAGACATGAGAACAATATGTGGAAAGCGGCAATAAGAGCTACAATACAGTAACCAGAGGCAATGATCATATTGCCAATAATCAAGAGAAACTTGCCTGCATCCATCCTTTCCACTCTTCAGTCTGGTGGCGATTAAGGTAAAGAATGGATTTCCCAGTTATGGGTGACTTGTCATTGTGTTTTCTGAGAGATGTCATGGCTGATACAATGATGAGAAGAACGTAGAGAAAAAGGAAAAGGTCGCGATTGTAATGCTGTCAAAGGAAAGCAAGTCCTATGAGTGAAAACGTACAAATTATTGAAGTAGATATACTTTCATGGGTTTAAGACACAAAGCGGGTGAAATACATGCGTACCTTGGAAGAATCTCCAAGCAATTCCGTGCGGTCACAGATATAGAAATATATTAAGATCGCCCCAAACTCCGACCTAGGTATGATTACGAATGTTAACATAAGATGATGAACAAAGAGATTATCACTTCTTAAAGGTAGCTTTCACTTACATTGCTCTCAATGTTGCACGGTGTTCCAGCAAAAATGAATCTTCCATACATAAAAACCTGTGATTCAATAAATCAAAAACACCTTAGCATAAGAACTCTTGAAGAATTGTAAAACACAAACTAGAAAACTTATGAGCTGGTAACACCAACCTGACTATGTTTGTTCTGATGGATGAATTATGAAACTTTACAGATGTGGATCGGGTAAGACCTCCCTCCAACAAATCAGCTTTGTCATCGTCCTTCTCTGCTACATCCCCCAGTTCAACCAGATTATTATCCGAGTGACTGCAATAGAAGAATGCAACTCTTTTCAGGGAAAAGTCGCAAGAGAGGAAGCAAAATTTCATAGCTAAAAACTCTGCTACGTTATTGAGAGTATCACACTGCAAAAACTTACGGTTTCAAGGGAACCCAAGATTTCCTGTACTCAAGTAACTCCGAGTATATCCAACCAACAAATATTGGGATTACTCCAAACAGAAAAGACACCTACAAAATTTCACAACAAAGTTAAAAATCTTGTAGATGGAGATCAGTATCCAGCCAACTCTAAAATGACTCATGGCTACTAGAAAAACTAGAAAGTCACTCTCTTAAGGTTTCATCCTCTACTAAAAATGGCGGCTTTCACGAAAACACAGTCATAATTCCTTCTAGTTAAAGTCTCAACCTTTTCGAATAAATCAACCTAAATCGACTCAGCATTGAATCGTATGAAGTTTTCTGGAGAAATTGTACCTGGCCCGGTGTAATTGGTCCCGGATCCACCATTTTAACGATCTCTATTCAAGCTTTCGAACTGCAGATACACCAAAGAAAAACAAATTTATGTAAATGAATACAAAATCGAAAGTGCGAAGTTGAAAAAGAAACCATTCAAAAGCAAAATCTTAAAGATTTGAGATTACAGAGATTGAGACGTTTAGTGAGGTAAGACTCGACGAATAAAGAAGAATGATCTGGTTATCGAGAGATAGTGATCTCTAGCAGACGATCATCATAAATACGAGAGGGAAAGAAAGAGAGATGTGAAAGTGTTTGTTTGCTTGAAGAAGAGAGAAAGACGTTCGGCGAGTTGTCGTTTTCGGTCGCCGGCGACTGATTTTTCCGAGCAGATTAGGGACACTGACTCGACAATATTTTTCATGTCCACTCAAATAGTAATGTTTCATTATAAAATTAAAGCAGCTTTTTATATATTTTATTTTTAATTAAATTTTTTTATATATATAATCTAGTCATTAAGTCCAAATCATTTGACAACCGGTCAGACGATTGGTCATACAAATTTTCTAAGGATATCGGCATAATTGGTATCCTAATTTTCTTTCACAAGTGAAATATAGATTTTGAAGCGACAATCATAATTAACAACTTCAAAATTTTGGTGTATAAAAACTTAGAAATAACTCACAATCTTGAAAAGTAAATAAGATGAATACAAATAATTTCTCGTATTATCTCTTCTGACAATATGGAAAATGATTGTCGAACGTAGGTATTAAACTATTGTGGACGTGGTTAGTGGATCAAACATGTCTTGAGCTCAAAATGGACTTGTCAAGCAACTAACCGGTCACATCCCTTACATGATACTCCAAGAGGGATGATGTGTCTTTTTATATTAACAAATAGTATTAAATTGTATTAGAAACTATCTAATATGTATGATCAAACTCGTTAGGTTGGTTCCTTAATTCTTACGCATAATCAATAAACGGTCGGAGGCATGAGACGTACGACATTAAAATTAATTTCCTAGTAAAAAACCAATTATTTGTTGAGACTTGAGATTCAATATTAAGATATGTGTTGAAAGGTACAACTGCATTTTAGTTCAAAATCCATTGATACATTTTATATATTTTAGGTGAGGTTGTGCATGATCAAATATAGTTAAGTTCGTTCTAAACCTTCTAGCCTAAATTTGTTTTCATATATCCAAAACGTTTTATTTGCTATTCGACTATATATTAGATATGAAGTTATGTCCTTCTCCTCATTAGTTAATATATAAAGCAAGTAATGAAAAAGAGAGACCCATGAAGGATCTTTGCTTCCATCTATATGCATGCATGTAACAAAACTACTCCATAAAAAAAATTATTGCAAGAAGTCGAAGGGACATATTTATGTTTAATTACTACAGTATATCCTATATATAGCTAGTTACAAAAACATGTATAATATATACATGCAAAAATAAATAACACTATAACTTATTATGCATCCAAGCTGTTTCTATATTTCTTAGCAAAAAGGAAAAGAAAAATTGTTTCAGTATTATATTATATCCTCAAGGCTCTTGCTTGAAGAAAACCGAAGGAAACATCTCCTTCAAGAGCTCGAACTCACTCTCCTGTTGATGGAATCCATGTTGCTGTTGATGGTAATTAGGGTTCACATTTACACTAGCGTAGGGCACACGGAAGAGTTCATCATTTGAGAAGCTTCTTGGAGTATTGATGATGAGATCGGAAAATATTGGAGATGACGATGGGTTATAATCAGATGCGGTGGTTCCAGAGAACATTGCCGTGCGGCGATTGGTCGGGATCGGATGGTTGTGTTGACTCTCGTAGGTTGTGATCACAACTGTTGGATCTTGGTAAGATCTTTCCACTCTCTTCTTCACGTTGCACTTCTGCGTCGTGCATCTATAGTAACTCCTGTTCACGTAATTGATGTATAAGTATATTGTTTTAGCATGTGACTTGTATATAATGTCGGTTACAATATTAATATTTTCTTCTTTGTTATAAACAAAATTGATAAGAGTTTTCAAACAATGTCAGAATCCAAATCATAAATGAGTGGTAAATAGAGAAAATTTTACAAAGAACTTGACTAATATTTATTTATCGTTGTGCTTTTTGAATGGTAAAATACTGAAACTTTTAGAAGAATAATTAAATTGAATGATCATACGTCAGTCTGAACAATCATCATAATACTTTAAGAAAACTTCTTGTTCCAGAATTTTTATATACAAACATTAAAAATGTTTGAAACAGAAAAGTAAATGTAAAATCCAAGATATAAGGAATTCTTAGCCATAAGAAAAAGAATAAAGAAAAACAATGTTAAGTTGGTCTTAGTTTTTTTCAAATAATTTTTTTATAAAAACGTTAAAAGAAACTAGTTTGATTGAAAAATGATTAAAATTATTAAGAATTCATAAGCCAAAACTAAACTCAAAACTATATTTTCAACATTTTGCGTAGTGTTTATCTATTTATTTTGTATGTAATAATCAATTAATTAAACCCTTTATGAAAAAATATACTATCATATGATGACCGATTAAATTACCTCGGATAAGGACTGTTTTTGACTGCTTTTTGGCCGTACTTTCTCCAACGATAGCCGTCTTCGAGATGATCAACTTCGGTCTTAGTCATGAACGAGACTCGTGGCTCTTTTTTCTTCTCCTCTTTCTTCTTTGTTTTAACTCTGATGAACCATATGTTACTCAATTAAATCAATACTTAATTAGGTTGGTCCATCTCTAATTAATGGCACCGTACCGTACATTTGACTTTGATTCATTGAACTATATTAAATAATGATAAGCATCAAATGATTGTTAGGACATAGGACACAAGAAATACAATAATCTTAAGGTGATAGTCTTCCAAAAAAAAAAAAAATGGGACACGTCTTTTTGTTTAAGTGGTTTCTTTAGGATAAGATTTATACATCAATAATTATAGGTACGAACAATTGAATTAATAATCTTTGGAAAAAAAATATCAGGACAGAATCCCAATTACTCAGTACTATTAAATTATGTATTACAGAAAAATATGAACGAAATAACTTGAGTTGTCATTCTTTCAGTTATGGAACTTAAATTATATAAAAAAAACATATAAATGTAAAAGTAAATATTCACAAGTAAATATATAGTTTCATCAAAATTAAAATCTTGACGGTGTTCTTAAAGATGTCATTTTATGTCATGCAAACTCTATACTTTATGTTTCGTTTGAAAAAATTTGAAATCAATATTGTTTAGTTACTTTACAAGAAAATAATTTTCAAGAAAACGATTCTTGATTAATTTGGGCCTGAAAGTGAAAAACAAAAGATTATAGAAGATTTTTTTTTTTTTTTGGTGAATAAAAACAAAGAAAATTAGTTAAGTTTGATCATTCATGTGAATTCTAATAAATATTTTTTTTTTGCTTAGCTAAATAATTTACTTAGGAAAACACTTAAGAAACTTACACTTTCTGAGAACGTTGATCATCGTCTCCTCCATCGCCAACTTCTCTTTCCTTCCGGATCTTTCCGGAATCATCGCCGGGGTGATGATCGGCCTCACTTGAAGAAGGAGATGGCGAAACCCTAACTTCACTCTTAATGGTTGCAGAACCACCACCGACAACTTCATGACTCTTATGACTACTATTATAATTATAAGCATTATACAAACCGTTCTCTTGATCGATCGAGGGATTAAAAAAGTCGGACGAAGATGGAGAAAGCTCGAAACCGAACTCGAACGCTCCTTGAGGACTCAAGTTCTTCGAGGGTAGATCAAAACCGGCTTGTGATGATGAGATCATGTTTGCATTATAAGTAGATGGACCAGAAACGTAAGGGAGATTAATCATATTTTGGTTATTGATATTGTAATGATTATACGATGAAGTGTAGTGATAGTTGTTAAGATCTTTGATTTCATGAGACATGACGAAGAACAAAGAGAAAAATCTTAAACCAAAAAGAAAGAAAAAGAAAATGACAAAGAGAGGAGCGTGAAGAAGAAGAAGAAAGAAGGAAGAACTTTTTACACGTTAATGAATTTTTTAGTCGGTCTAAATTTGGTGTTAAGACTTTTGGGTCTTCTCGTATTTATGCCTTTTGAAAAAATATATATTATTTAATATGTCTTGCTGAATAAATATATAGTAAATGGCGTTTTAGCATACTTTTTTTGGTCTTAGATATATACAAATCTAAGGAAAGAAAGAGTGTATATTGAGGTGTGAATGATTCAAAAAGAGTTTTGGGGTTTGAATGACTTTTTCTATATTAAAAATAATGATAACTTTTATAAAGTTGAGTTGACAAAAAGCATTTTACCTCCCAAATCGAGAGTTACAAAAGTGGCCTCGAGTGAGGAAACATATACTTCTTGTCATTTTGTTTCTTAAACGTTTAATGTGAACATGAACATAAAAGAAAAAGGCATTTTACCATAAATAAACTTCTTTTAAGTCTCTATTCATTTTCTGACTCTGACCCAAAGAAAAAAATATCATGAAATAACTTTTTTACAAATTTGGGCCTTAAAGTAAGAACTTAAAAATGAATATTTACCATTTTTTAGATTTGGAATAAGGTGGGAACAAGGTTTGATATGGAAGAAGGCGATGATGATGACTAATGGTTAACCGGTAACCGGAAATAATCAGTCTCCGGTCATCTTTATGTGAGGAAGGAAGAGCCAAGTCAAAAAGTCAAAGATGATTGTGAGGTTATTAAGATGACACGTGTAATTATTGGCACCGGCATTTGACCGTAACCGACACATGACCTGGCACGTGGTGGACTATTGGATTGTATTCTCAAACCCTAATAAATATCAGACGTTAATTAAATAATTTCATACTAGATTTTAACCCGCGGTACACCGTGAGATGATTTAATTTTAAAGTTAATATAAAAATATTTTGTAAATTGTATCTCGTTATAACATATTTATTTATATTATAGTTTACAATTGTTATTAAGTAACGGTATACCACGAGTCCACGAGACAATTATTAATAAATTGAGGATTTAACCCGTATTAAAGCGGTATATAAATATCGATTCAAATTCGTCCGCCATATAAATCATTTCCGAAATATAACTCGTTCCGTAATTTCTTAACCCGTCTCGTGATTTGTTTTTATTTTAAAATTTAATGATTATTTATTATATATAAAAGTTTACAAATCATATCATTCTCTAAGACATTTATATTTTAATAAACTGAAGATTTAATATGTATTAAAGCGGCATGTTAATGATATTTTAAAATTTTATAAATATTTTTATTAAGTAACATTATACCACGGGACAATTTTTGGTTTTATACAATCTTTTCAAAATGAGACTGATTTAATATGTCTAATATTGGTGGTATTAAAAAAAATAAGGATTTAATCCGTATTGAAGCGGCGGATTAATGATATTTTAATCTTTTTATTATTGTTGATTCAAAAACCCGTCACGCCAAACCCGTCCGGCCAAAAAACTCATTTATTTTATTAATGTTGATCTTATTTATGATATGATTCTGAATCATTGTCTAAATATTTTAATCGATGTAGAACGTTGAACACACATTTTCGTCAATTGGATAATATATGTCCGTTTTTAAAATTTCGAATCACAGTATATGCAGAAAAAAAAATTGATTTTTTTTACTTTAAGTATTATACGATGATTCAAAACAGTTAAAAACAAATCAAATAAAGATGATAGGAGAATCATAATTCTAAATCTTAATCAAATCTTTTAAATATCTAAAATATTAAATATGAAATATCCGGTGTATGAGTTGGGTTAAATATAACCCGACCCAACAAATTTTTTGTGAAGGAATTTAAAAAACGGGTCGGATATCCGATTAACCCAGAAATATTTTTACCCACCCGTCACCAAAGTGTTGCAAAAATACTGTATAGATTATACATTCACTTAAAATTTCCGTATAGTTTCGACGTTGTTATTTATATGAAAAATTTATAAATTTTTTTGTAATGATTTCTATAATAATATAAAAAATGAATTTCCCAACCGATGCCTAAATCCTTCTTATAAAGTGTATGGGATTAGTGCACAAAAAAAAAAAAAAAAAAAAAAGTGTATGGGATTAAACTTGGTTTAATAACAAGGATAAGAAAAAAGAATTATTTTGCACTTTGATCGTCAATTGTAGTACAGGTTTAGATTTTATCCGTTGAGAAGAGAAATATGATCGAAATACTGACGATTTACCAACGTCATCACGATTCAAGCTGCAGAATCTATATTTAGTATTCACATTAGAACTTTCCTCAAGCATAAAAAGAACATTAAATATAATGAAAATATAAAATATGGTCAGATCTATTATATACTGTATATCTTTATGTGTAAATGACGCTTTTAATATTTAATACAACTTTTTGTCAACAAGGTACAATAATTTTATTTCGGGGAAAAAATGTGGAACTGATGAGAAAATATATAAGAAATTAAATAAGAAAAGAGAGACATGATTCCTAACCGAAAAAGACAATGAGAAGTGAACATAAATTGACTTTACATAGGTACGGTCAAAAGAAATTTATTTTTCTTTTTATAGATTTATACTTATATAATAATTGTATACCTTATATATAAACTTCTCATGTGCTTGGATTTTTGGTTCAAATTACGAATTACAGCTTCATGCATGTAGCTCTGACCAAAAAGAAAAGAAAAGCATCATGCATGTAGCTGATAGATAGGTATAAAAATTAGAGAAAAAAAAAGATAGGTATAAAAGTTTAAATTGCAATTCTAATGTTTTTGAAAAAGTGAGTAATGATGAAAAACGTTTTTGAGACAAAACAACAATTCCACATTCTCGATGGCCCAAAGAAAGCAACTCAGTCATGATTCTCAAAGGACCAAAACTTCAATAATTACGAGTAGTTGTTTTGAATGAATGCAATGCACCGAACAAATTAATCCATTCACGAATCAGACCATTTTATTTTTCCGTTGTAGATTTGTTTTCCCTGACAATATAAATGGTTCAAGGTTTTAACAGAAAAATATATATATATATATATATATATGGAAGTGTATTTTTTGTTATATTGATATCATCGCGAGCCAAAACTTATGAATGGTTTTATTACCCGAAAATGTATAGTCTGTTTTATCCGTTTTTTCCTTTTTTACGACTGAATATTAATTTTCTTATTCATAGTATAATTGTATAAAAACTATAGAAGTAGAAGTGTAATAGTATATTTTATACACTTGTTTACTGCTGAATTTGTTTGTAACCTTCGTGTCTAATCTCGCATCTTCATATCCAAGAGGTTTAGTATATTTTCAGTTCTGTAAATTACCAAAGTAAACAGTCAACCTCTCTGTCTATATATAAGAGATTAAAAAATATATGTTCGCAGTTGAAATTTACGACCAATTTCGTGGAATATGTACGGATGCACCAAACTTCTTCAAGATTTTTTGTTGTTGAGTAGGATTTTTCTTTCACTATCTTTAAAGATCACAAATTTGTTTGAAACTTTGAATAGTTGTCATGATTGAGAAAGCATAATATTTATTATTTGAAACCATTAAAATCTATTAAATGCTAAAATAAATGATTATGATTCTATAAGATATGAGAAATTGAGAATGAGATTGTTGACCTACGCCATAGTTGAACAGGTTTCTTGATAGGTATGTGCAACATAGTAAAAAAAAAATTCTCAAACTTGATGAAAGATATAAATAAATCCATTAAAACTAAAACTTAAGTTAATTGAGTAACAAATATCAAATCTTGTTTTTTTTGTTAAAAAAAAATATCAAATCTTTACATTTATATTAACACTCTTTCGAAAAAAAATTCAAACCGGAGTATCGATCATAATACATACACATGAAAGAAACATATAACTCTTGATCCTAGCCATCAAACCAAAACCAACCAAAGGAAACACGAAAATCAAACCTCTTTATTCTCATCATCATCACCTTAATTGGGAGAGAAGGTAAACAATTTCTGCCATAAGAAAACTTTTCAACTGGTTTAACTAAACCGAAAACCGCGAATTTTCCATTGTCATCTTCAATCATGTTGTAATGTGTGTTAACTAAACAGAAGTTGCAGTGGATAAATCACCGGTGCTGGTTTGCATGAGATCTAAAAGAGTGATCGTTCCACTATCGGTTTGGTCAAGCTTGTGAAACTGGTTACAGATTTGTATAATGTCCTCTTGGGTTATTTTCTCCATCTGCTTTAGTTTGTATATTGTATACTCTGCTAAACTGCAAAAAGAAAAAGCATAGTAGAAGATTCAATGATACTGATAAAACCAAGAGGATCATTGGACCAAAGATCACATGATATTCGTCAAAGCCATTCAGGACATCTAATAGATCACAACCGTTATTTATACAAATCAACTAGTTCAAAAACTTGGAAAGGATAAAATGGTGGGAATTGAGGGAAATTTCAAAACTATTTTTTTTCTTTTTTTTTGATACCAGAAGGTTCTAGGCCAAACCCCGTAATCTTCGCAGGCCCGAAACCACAACATGTAATATTAGTTTCGTCCCAAACAAAACAAAATCTCTAAATATGAGTCCTCGAGTTCAAGAAAACACACATAAACCCGAGAATCCAACAGATTCAAGAATCTTAGAAACTAATGATTTCAAGAACTTGAACAAGAATGAAACTTGAGGACTAACATCAACAAAACTTTTGGTGCATGAATCAAAGCATACCTCAAGCAACCATTGTTGTCAATATCTGCAGCAAAGAACTCAGAGATGGTCATGGTTTCACCAAGCACTTTCTTGGCCCGCTCTATATTCCTCTTATCAACTCTTGCTTCTGCCAAATAAAAAAACGCTCGAGCAATAGCTAAAGTAGACACAAGCAACCAAATGGCAGCAAGAAGCGTACCGGGCCATGTATTAAAAGCCTGGTCACCATACCCAACTGTTGTAACCATCATAACCGAGAAACAAAACGAATCCAACCACCCGATTTTCTCAACAAAATGCACGATTAAAACTCCACACATTGTTACAATACAAAAGTACAGAGCAACAACAATAAGATGAGTCTGATTCACATTGTCGTTATCTCGATTCAGCCAATAGATAAGCACACCTAAAGAGAGATACACAACGAACAAAGCAAGGGCTTGTCTTACAATGGATTTCGAATTTGATTGCTCTGTTCTCTGATCATTTGGGTGAGATACATCGTTGATTGCAGCCATAGCAGGAGCTGTTTTAGACCGGTGGAAATTGTGGGATGATTTAGGTTTCGGGGTTAGTTTATTAGGTCCCGTTGGTGGGATAAGGAGGTCTGTGGAATCGGAGGATGACGGAGAGAATGGGCCGAAGAGTAATCGGTTTTTGAATTCTGATGGAGTCATTGGCATGACGTCGTTGTTCTCCGGTAATGGTAACAGGTATTGGTGTAATGGGTCATTGTTGTTATCGCCGTTACCGTCGTGAGCCATCTGGGTTTTTGTCGGGAAACTAGGGTGGTTTTCCGACATATAATTTTTTTTGTTTTATTTTTTTCATTACAATGTGTCTTATTTTATTGAGATGATTAATAATTGTCGTGAAATAAAATATTGAGATGATTGATACATGATGGTTTATTGTTGACTTGTAGCTAGTATTTGTTTAACGAACAACCCTATGTTGCTGGTAAATTATACTTTGGAACCACAGTCTATCAATAATATCTATACTATTAACTGGGAAGCACTCAAACATAACTAACCTTATAAAGTGTAAAGTATTACAAAAATGCCATTAATTTTTGTTTTTAAATCAATTCATTAAAGATACAATAATAATCACAAAATAATATATTTAAATAAAAAATAGCAAAATTCTTTAAAGTAATTATTAGTTTCCAAAAAATTGAACTCACTTTCTCTCTCTTATTAATTATGGACGAAAATTTAATTTTTTTTTTCTAAAAAGTTGTTAACCAATCCTAATAAACTATTCTATATCAAAAATAATAAAAAAATAATACAATTTTAATTCAAAATTAAAAACACTATCTTTAAAAAAATTATCAATGGGAGATTTTAAGATTGAATTTGAATTTCGTAAGAAAATTAAATACAAATATTTAAGACTTAGTTGTTATAATATTTTCACAAATTTTGAAATATAAAACAAAATTTTATTTCACAATTTCTAAAAAAACGATATTAGATATTTAAAAATATTTATATTTACTATGAAATATACTCAAATAATGATAAATTTAAAGTAATTATCATTATGGCATTCGTTTAGAGCAAGTTTCAAAAATATCTAAATAATAGATTGTACATATTAATTTCGAAATATTTTGTGTTTCTTTTTTTTTCTTCTCAACCGGATCTTCCTTAAACAAATCCATAACATATTGCACACAGTTTTCGAAATAATGTGAACTAATTATATATTTTGCATTCAAAACAAATTATGCATCAATAGCATATCCCTTTTATAGATGTATCTCAAATTTTAATTTTAGTCCAAAAATCGAATTAATTCTGATTAAACAATGAAAAGAAAAATGTGCAAAATTTAGGTAGAAACATTAATAAATTTGTTAAAATATATTTGTAACTTTAACATCATACATATTAATCCGCAAAATTCACAGTATATATTGTAATATTGTATGGTATTTAAAGGTAAACAAACAAGAATTTGGAACATAATTTTAATAGAATAAAATGGAAATAGAAATTACGAGACGAGATGAGAGGGAAACATATATTAAAAATCAAACGAAATACCCAAATGGTATGAGTTCGGGTTATGAGCACTATATAAAATAAATTTGTTTACACACATAACCATGTACATACGTTTTCAGTTACACATACTCTATTTATGACAGATATGGGACCGTAATATTTTTATTTTACGTATACGTGACAGATTATGGGACAAAGAATTTATGATATATACCGGACGGGATATGTTTTCTGCTCCAAAATAGTTACGCCTAGCTAATATACATGAAATAACCCAAACTAAAACCGAATTCATATCCTATTTAACATATGTAATCAAACTGTTAGAACTGTTTTGATTAGTTAAGAAAATAAAAATGTAACACCATTAAACTTTTGTAACTAAATTAGTCCGGATCTTAAAATATAATTATGCATTAACGCAACTGAATTTTGTTCATTACTCTAACTTTATAATATTTATACTATTACAAACTTCATTAACACAACAAAATATTTTATATTTTTAAAATCTATATATAACAATTTTTATAAAAATATGTCTACACGTACGTGGATCCAGATTTAATACACTAAAATATATATCATAAATACAACAAAACATTCTATATTGAATTAAATTTTGTTAGAAATTTTTAAAAATATGAAACCCCGCACGTACGTGCGGGTCAATGATCTAGTATATAACTACCTAAAGATCCATGCTAGTGCTATGCGCAACTTAAATTATATACTTCAAATTTATTTTATTAAAATTAATATATTTGACATATATAATATGAATAGATAATCAATAAAAATTATAAATACTGTATATTGGCTTTTTTTTGACAAACAATACAAGTACTTGAGAATATATAGTGAGTAACAAATAAATATCAAACCTTTACATTAACATTTACTCTTTTTCGAAATTTGTTAACAAATTTAATCAAATTGAAGTATCAATCAGAAATTAGGAATATACACATGAACGAAACCCTTTAACTATATACTCTAGATCCAAGCCATCAAACCAAAGTCCACCAAAGGAAACATGAAAATCAAATTTATACATACTCATCATCATCTTGGAGGAGAAGGTGACACATTCTATTCCTTCATACTCATCACCATCTTGGTTCAACTAAACTGTAACCATACATATTTTTCATTGTCATCTTCAATCATGTTGTACTGTGTGTTCTTAAATAGAAGTTGCAGTGGATAAATCATCGGTGCTGGTTTCCAAGAGATCTAAAAGTGTAATCCTTCCACTATTGGTTCGGTCAAGCTTGTCAAACTGGAAACCGATCGGGTTAATGTCCTTATCGGTTATTTTCTCCATCTTCTTTAGTTTGTATATTACAAACTCTGCTTTACTGCAAAAAGAAAAAGCTTATTAGAAGATTTAACGATACTGATAAAACTAAGAAGATCATTGTACCAAAGATCATGGTACTGATCAAAGATTTTCAGGGCATCTTAAATAATAGACCAGAACCTGTATTTTAGGTAATTACGGTATACTAATCTACTAAAAGTCTAAAATCTTAAGCTTATGAGAGAAATGTTTCGATAGGAATCAACTAGTTCAAGAACTTGGAAAGGATAAAATGATGCAAATGTGGGCAATTTCAAAACGTTGTAAAGTGTAAACACAATCTTTGAATATGAGAGTCCTCGAGTTCAAGAAAACACGCATAAACCCGAGCTTCCAACAGAATCAAGAATGTCAGAAACTAATGATTCCAAGAACCTGGAAACAATAATGAAACTTGAGAACTACTATCAAAGAATAAACTTTTGGTGCATGAATCAAACCTTCGAATCAACAGTAAATGGCGAAAACCACGGGAATTGATAAGAAAGAAAAGAGAGGAAATGAGTACCTCACGCAGCCATTGTAGTCGATATCCGCATCAAAGAACTGAGAGATAGACATGTTTTCGCCAAGCACTTTCTTCGCCCGCTCCCTATTCCTCTTATCAACTCTTGCTTCAGCCAAATACAAAAACGCCCGAGCAACAGCTAAAGTAGAAACAAGCAACCATATCGCAGCAAGAAGCCTACCGGGCAATGTATTAAAAGCCCGATCACCATACCCAACTGTAGTAACCGACATAACCGAGAAATAAAACGAATCCAACCACCCGATTTTCTCAACAAAATGCATAATCAAAACACCAAATCCAAGGCATAACACCACAACACCCAATGCCAACCCAACTTTCAACCTAATCCTCATCCTCCCTTTCTTGACATCGATTATATACGATTTCGCTTTCTCCCGGTCACTCAAGTTCAAGCTTTCATTCCTCGCAGTTTCTAACATATAGTTTTCTTGAAGATCAAGAACATAAGTAACCATTCCACTAAGCAATATATCCATAAAACCAAACCCAACAAGCACAAACAATATCGAAAACAGCTTCGTCACCACGCTATCCGGCGTGATATCTCCATACCCAATTGTACACATTGTAACAATACTAAAGTACAAACCATCAACAACAGGATGAGTCTTCTTCACATTGTAGCTATCTCTATTCAACCAATAGATAAGAACACCTAAGGACAGATACACAATAAGCAAAGCAACAGCTTTAATCACAATAGTTTTCGAATCAGATTGCTGCTCTGTTTTCGGATCATTTGGGTGAGATTTATCGTTGATTGCAGCCATAGCCGGAGCTGTTTTAGACCGGTGGAAATTGACGATCGGTTTAGGTTTCCGGGTCGGTTTATTAGGCTCCGTAAGTGGGATAAGGAGGTCTGTGGAATCGGAGAATGAGGTTGTGGCGGAGGATGACGGAGAAGGGTTTTGAGAGAGAGCGTCAATGAGAAGAGATGAATCTTTTTGAGAACGAGGGAGTGGACCGAAGATTAATCGGTTTTTGAATTCCGATGGAGTTATTGGCATCGGAATCGTGACGTCGTTGTTCTCCGGTAATGGTAACAGAGACGGTGGTCTGTTAATCAAGTATTGGCGTAATGGGTCATTGTTGTTATCGCCGTTACCGTTGTTTGCCATCTGGGTTTTCGCCGGGAAACCGGAAAGTTGAAACTAGGGTGGTTTTCCGATAATGGTGGAGACAAATAGATTTGGATAAAGGAAGAAGCTTTTTTCTGCCTGAAGCCCCACCAAAGTTTGTACCTTTTTTGGGTTATGATTTTGTGTTATTCTTGAGAATCGTTCATAGTACTGTGATTTTTATAAGATTAAAGTTTTCGAAAAAGACAACATTTTTTTTCGACAAAAAAAAAAAAAGACAACATTTTTAAATAATGGATTAATTTTAGGAAATGGTAAATTGATTGACACGATTTTAGGATAGTTGTGTCTGTTTTTGTTTGTTTTGGTACAATGTGTCATATTTTATTGAGATGATTGATATTGTCGCAAAATAAAATATTGAGATGATTGATACATCTTGTACTTTGTAGTTTAGTTGTATCTATTTGATTAACGAACCCTATCTTGCTGGTAAATTACAAATTGGAACCATAATTCTATCTAACAAAATTTAATCAAAGGGGTTTGGTTGATGTAGTTAATGATCTATATGCTGATATAAGAAAGCCAAACTTAAAATTAATAAACTGAGTCTTAAGATAAAGTTTTAAAAACAAAAAAAAAAAGTTATATTTCTATATTGTGATGTTGCAGATAACCAAAAATATATTTTGAGAAAAACAGTCTTCCACTTTGTAAATCCACTTGCGTTTCTCTTTCTTTAGGAGTCATGAAATTCCAATCTCTTTTTAGTTTTTACGTACTTAAACAAAAAAATAAGCAATAAAAATAGATAATTTTCTGCCAATAAAATTACACTTTAGTATAATGACCTCGATGTTCTCAATTCCATTGTCAATTTCCTTCATCAAGATCATCTTATAATATTCTATCTAATAGCGGATTATAACCTCTTTATTAGTTTTGCACAGGAAAAAAAACTTTTTTATTATGTGAAATGCACAAAAAAGTATTTTGTGAAAAAAGAAAAATCTCACACACACACAAGTGAGTAAGTTTCTCACGTTATATATATATGAAGGGGTTAAATCCTATAAACATAGATTAGAAAAAACGGCACCAATGACCAATTTGTGATAAAAATAAAATAATTGAAGTAGTCAACTTTGTTTGTCAACGGCATGGTGTCTCTATCTAGGCTGAGTAAGACAAACGGCACGACGTGTCATTTTCGCCGATACAGATGACGCCTGGTTTCGAAAAGTTGGATTTTTAGATACACCTTTTAAAATTATTTTTTTAATTTAAATTTTGACATCTTCGGATTTTTGAGAAACAAAAACAATCAAAAAGAATCTGTTCGCTGAAAAATTCATCATAAAAATCAAGTGAATGAAAGAAAATTGATTGAATTTACACTAATGGCAATATATCAGAATAAACTTTTGGTCATATTTAAAAAAGAAAAACCCAAATATCAATTTTCTTAAGCAAATAAATTTGATTGCCGGTTCATAGCATCATCGACAAAAAAAAAAACCAGTTCTATTATTGTAATCATTTTTACCACTAACTATTGTTATTAATATCCCTGACCCTACTTCTCATCTTCACAACACGTGTGACGAAAAACACAATTATAGGTGTTATTGTAAGTACATATTTTAAGGTTTCATAGTTGCAGTCTAGATCAATCATGTAGGTTGCAGTCTAGATCAATCATGTAGAGCTCCAATTTTTCTCATCTAATCACATAAGTATATTTATTTTACTTATGTGATTAGATGACAAAAATTGTTGCTTCTTAATCGTTGCAATGTAAACAGTAAAAGTGAAAAATGATGACAAGAAGTCGAACGTATTAACAAATACTACAAAGAATGGTTAGTTAAAGCAAAAGCCACATTTTCTTAGCCAATCCTTCTATAAGTCTGCTCTGGTTCTTTCTGCTGTTGTTGTTGGCTATGTCTCAAACTCTGTGACTGCTGATTCTGAGGACCCGAGTATAACCTGTAATAAGTGCTTACTGAGTCGTTGAGTCTTTGAGGAGTCCACATACTTGAGGTCCCATTCTGAGATAGAACCACAGCAAAGAAAAATGTCGTATAAAACCGAGAAAAGCTGAACCAAACCAAAAGAGAGATGTGAAGTTTTTTTTTTTTTTACCTGATGCTGAAGTGTTGCCAAGTGATTGCTAAACTGTGTGTGGAAGTCATCTTCATACTCAAACTTCAAGTTCGGAACGTTATCACTCAACATGCCAAAACCATGAGTCGAACCATTAGTGGAACCGTAAGCGGAACTGTGAGTGGAAGGAACAAAAGGAACAGCAGATGGAGAAAGAACATTGTTTCTGTAGTGAGGAAGCGGTGCAGTTAAAGATCTAAGATGGTAACTGCTGTTGTTACGACCACCATGTTTCTGAAATGCTGATGGTGACATGTTGTAGGTGTCATTCTGTGTTGTCTGAGAGTACGGATAGTTCATCATATTACCATTATTCCCTGAAGGAACCATAGGCTGAGAGTAATGGTGGTTCATAGCTTGTTGATTCATCTGTGGTTCACTGATAGAAGCGATTTGTAGCGCCTACAAAAATGAAAACCAAACTAAATATGAATCACATATACGGGACAAGAGAAATCGTTTAAAGATGGAAAAGATCGGTGCTTTATGAGAAAAAGAGTTACCTCAGTCACTGAACCCGATTGCCTAGGACAAAGTGAAGATATAGTAGGCATTGACTGATTGTGAGGAGAAGCCGAGTACTGAGGATCCGGTTCCCTTGTGTATGCTTGTTGACGCTACAACGCATGACAAACAAAAAAAGGACGAAGATGAAGAAATCTCTCATACTATGACACAATGGGAAGTATTGGTTTGATTCAGAGAAATTAGGATTCTTATAGAGCACAAGATTTAGCTACTGAAGTTGTGTATTAAGATGAAACAGAATAAACAAAAAAAAGTTAGCAGTTTCTTTTACCATAGCAGGGAAGGTATTAATATTCTGCATCTGAAGGCTTAAAGGAGCCACCACAGGATTCAACAGCTGCCTATTATCAAATACGAAATCTCTAGCAGATGAAGACTCGTATTGATTTTCTTGAGTAGGTTCTGTCTGACCATTAGCAGCATTAATCCATAGTCGTTGTTCTTCATCTTCATGGAACTCACCATCTCTGTGAAAATATTTATGAGATCATGTAAACGGATAAAGCTAGAGAGTAGATAGTAAATAGCTTACCTTGTGGTCAGGTAACTTAACGACAAATCATCTGCAAAATCAGATATATCTTCTGAGTCATCATCATCGAAGAACCGTGATGGGAGACCGCTGGGTTGGCAAGATCCATTCATCCCAGAACCAAAACTACAAAATCTCCAATGCTTTAACTCTTTAACATATGCTTCCGGCTCATCATTCTCTGTAGAGAGTTGCTGTAAACTGGTGACAACAGACGCTGGTGGATCTTTGGCTGAAATAGCAGCAGACTCAATAAATGAGGTAGACAACTGAGAAGCAAGATCGTCAACGCGCAGGTTTTGGATAATTTCTGGAGTAAACTTGAGAAATTGTTCTCTTTCAGCATCATATGAGGTAGATAATGGATAAGTAACACTGTCATCCCGCAAGTTTTGTTTGAATAGCGATGCAGACTCTTTAAATGAACGTCTTTGCACTAGGTAAGTCTCATCATTTTTGTTATTGTAGTTATCACACAATAACTGTGAGCCTCCAAAGTCATCGTCGCGAAATCTTTGGTTGAATATTGAAGAAGTAGACTCTCCAAATTGATCTCCTCTAGCAGCAGACTCGACAAATGAGTTAGACAACGGACAAGCAACATCGTCAATACGCAAGTTGTGGATAAATTCTGCAGTAGACTTGCGAAATTGTTCTGTTTTAGCATCATATGAGGTAGATAATGGATAAGTAACACCGTCATCGCGCAAGTTTTGTTTGGATACCGATGCAGACTCTCGAAGTTGATTTCTTCTAGCATCAAACTCAAAAATTGAGTTAGAGAAATAAGAAAAATTGTCATGCAGGTTTTGGTTGGATACCAAAGCAGACTCATCCCTTCTAGCAGCAGACTCATCTGGCCTCTCAGGTAAGTGACAATCATCCTTGAGAGGACCTTTAGTTACACTCTCTTTTAATGAAGCTATGCCCATCTTCAAAACAACAGATCCATTCATCCCAGAACCATAATTATCAAATCTCAAATGCTGTAACTCTTTAACCGGTGCTTCCGGCTCATCATTCTCTGTAGGGAGTTGCAGTAAACTGGTGACAACAGACACCGGTGGATCTTTGTCTGCAACAGGAACAATTGGAACATGAAACAACACTCTCAGGAAAAGAAAACATAGCAGGTCTCAGAAGAAAAAGAAAATCTCACTTTGATTGTGCTCAAATTCAGTCACATCATTTTTGTTACTGTGATTGTCACACAACAACTGTGAGCCTCCATAGTCGTCATCACGAAAATTTTGGTTGGATACTGAAGTAGACTCTCCAAGTTGATCTTCTCCAGCAGCAGACTCAATAACTGAGTTAGACAATGGACAAGCAAAATCATCATCGCACAAGTTTTGGTTGGATACCGATGCAGACTCTCGAAGTTGATCTCTTCTAGCAGCAGACTCATTTGGCCTCTCAGGTAAGGGACAATCATCCTTGACAGGAGCTTTAGTTACACTCTCGTTTGATGAAGCTAAACCCATCTTCAAAACATCAGCCATTGTTTTCTGACCAGAGGTACCACATCCCCAAGCAGGTATCAACCTAGAAGATGGCACAGATAACGAAGGAACTGCTTCACCTGAGCTTGTTGGCATTCTCTTAGTTTCAACATTTAATACATTTCTGCAAAGACACATATAGCGTGTAATGTTACAAGCAAGCTGGTGAAGGTAAACCTGTAACTAATTAACTTTTATGCCACTTCATCAATTATCAGATATATCAATTGAAAAAATAAGGCATTTACAATAGATTAAATCGAGTACGACATGAAGAGAACCTGTTCAATGGAGGACCAGGACCAAGAATACCGGCTGTAGTAGATGAACTAGTCAACTGATTACGAATTCCTTGCACATTACTCGTCTCTGAACCAAACCCATTGGTAACTTTAGACATTTGTTTGAGATATATAACAGAAGAAAAGATCAGTTCTCTGCATCTCATTACCATCTGAGTCAAACTTGTTTCCACCACCTTGACCAACATAATTATCACTGCCATTCCTCAATTCACGATTCTGGTTGCTACTATCAACTCTTTGAGAATCCGATGTGTCCAAGCTCTGAGAAAAATGAGCAAATAAGTGGAATAGTACATAAAAAAAGGGTCAAGCTCTACAGTAGAAATTTTACTCAAAGGTCTCTAGATTCTGTTTCTAATACACACAAACCTCTTTCTTCTCGTCTTGGTTGCTCTTAACTTGCTGAACACTATCTGAAAAAGTTATAAGAAGCGACATTGTCAAAAATCAACACGAAGAAAAAGAATCATGAGGCAAAGGTAACTCAGACGCAAAGAAAATTCATGGATGTTGAACCAGATTCAAAGAAACAACTGATTTTTGATTCTTTCCAGAAACATACCAATCAGAGGAAAAAGAAACAAGCCTTGCTCTGTAATCTTTCATCTTCGTTTCCTCTTCCCACTTTACTTTCAACTAAACAACTTGAAAGCTTAAAATCCAGAAAGAAAGGCAGAAACTTTTCAAAGAAACCTTGAGAAAGAAGACAATTAATGGCTTTGTCAGCATCCATGTTGCATTCTACAAGCATTTTTTTAGTCTCTTCTTCTGAGCACTTCACAATTTCCTGCACATTCTGTACAACCTCCTTGAAATCCACCGGAACACTATCCGCATTTACGTTACTGCCTTTGTCTCTCTCGCCCATTCTTGACTTTTCCTTGGCCTGAGAACAATAAGAAAAAAAGTGGAATAGAACTTAAAAAGGTTCAAGCTTTACATTAGGAATTACACAACAATCTATATAGTAGTACACACAAACCTCTTTCTTCTTGTTTCGTTTACTCTTCACTTCCTGAAAACTATCTGGAATCGTAATCGAAGCAACATTGTCAGAACTCAGAAATCAAGTAACAATTGATTTTAGGCTAATTCTCTAATTTCAAAGAAACATACCAATATCAAAGAATATGCGAAGAGAAAGGGTTTACGAGATTCACTAGCACGAGGTTACAATTCCCAAAAAACTCAAGAAACATACCAATCAGAGGAAAAAAGAAACAAGCTTTGCTCTGCTTTCTTTCATCTTCGTTTCTTCTTCTTACTTTCAACGAAACAACTTCAAAGCTTATAAAACCCTAGAAAAAAGGCAGAAACTTTATCGAAGAAACCTTGAGAAAGAAGACGATTTATAGCTTCGTCAGCGTTCATGTTGCATTCTACAAGCATTGGGTAAATCTCTTGTTCGGAGCAGTTCACGATTTCCTTCATAGCCTGTACGATTTCTCTCGAATCTTCCGGGACAGCGTTAACGTTAATGTCTTCTTCTTCTTCTTCTTTCTTTCTCTGTCCTTTCCGTTTTTTGCCGGAAGATGAAGAACCCATTTCTGATTCAACAGAAACTTCTTCGACACACGGTTCTTTTTCTTTCACAGTCGCGATTCAACAACGAAAAGGATGATCTTTGTTTCTATCTGTCTCTCTCTCTTCTGGTTTCGAGTATCAAGAAACCCTTTTTTTTTCTTCTATCCCTCTGTCTTTCTCTTTCAATTTTTTTGGGCTTATTAATGGTTTTGGGGAAGACAAAAAAGGTTCAAATTTGGAAATAAAAATATAGTAATTGTGTTCATACTTCATAGTATATCTATCGTTGCAATGTAAACAGTGAAAATGAAAATGATGACAAAAGTCAAACTCTTATCTTTTAACAAAAAATAAGAATCGAAAGCAGTGAAATCAGAAAACTTTATTTTAGCTTTTTTAATGGTAAGGCATATTAACAAAACAGAGTAGTTTATAGTACTACATACAAAGAAGGGTTAGTAAATGTAAAACCCATTATAAGTTGTTAAGTAAAATGTATCAGAAAAAAATTTGATTGGTTGATTTTGATTAGTTGTTGTTTCTTGGCCATTGCTGTTGTTGGGTTTGGTTAGATGGGTCTCCTCTTCTACGGGTTTGTTGGTCCAGAGATGCATTGTAACGACTGCTTCTTTCAAATGCATTGCCAATTCTTCTATAAGTCTCCTCTTGTTCTACTTGTTGTTGGTTATGTCTGAAACTCAGTGACTGTTGATTCTGATCACCCGGGAATACGCTGCCATAATTCCTTCCTGACTCGTTGTGTCCTTGAGGAGGAGTCCACATATTTGAGTTCCTACCCTGAAGGTCAAAGAAACACAGGTTCTGGTATAAAATTCTCCAAACCAATTAAGCCGAGAAAAGCTGAACAAAACCGAAATTTCAAATGCTCACACACATAAGAGAGATGTGATGGGCTTCTTTTTTTCTACCTGATGCTGAAGTGATGCCAAGCGATTTCTAAACCGTGTGTGCAAGTCATCTTCATACTCAAACCTCAAGTTCGCAGTGTTATCACTCAACATACCAAAACCGTAAGAAGAATCGTAAGCCGAACCATCAGTGGAACCGTAAGCAGAACTACGAGTGGAAGTACCAGCAGCGACAGTTGGTTGACATGGATAACTGTTTCTGTGCAAAGAAAGCGGTGCAACTAAAGGATGAAGATGGTAGGCGTTGTTGTTACCACCACCATGTTGCTGAAATGCTGATGTTGGCACCATCATATTACCATAATGCTCTGAAGGAACATTAGGCTGAGAGTACAGGTGGTGGTGATTCATCTGTGGTAAATAGATAGAGGCGATTAGTAGTGAGAATAAAGAAAAGTCGTTTAAAGATGAGAAGTAGAGTTACCTCGGTCATGGAAACTGATAGCCTACGACCAAGTGAAGATGCACCAGACATTGACTGATTAAGAGGAGAAGCCAAGTACCAAGGATCCAGTTCCCTCGTGTATGCTTGTTGATGCTACAACATATGGCCAAAAGAAGCATGGATTTAAGCTGAAGAGTATCTTATACTATGACACAATGTTCGTTCGATTCAGAGAAATTAGGATTCTTATATATGGCCAAAAGAAGTTATATATAGTAGAAGAAACAATAAAGTTAGCAGTTTTTCTGTTACCATAGTATCAGGGAAGGTATTCAAACTTTGCATCTGAAGACTTCGTTCTGAAGGAGCCATCACAGGATTGAACAGCTGACTATTATAAAATGAGAAATCTGTAGCAGATGAAGACCTGTACTGGTTTTCTTGAATAGGTTTTGTCTGATCACAGTTGACTTCATATGTCATTTGTTCATTTGCAACATTCATCCTTGGTTGTTGTTGTTCCTCTTCATGGCACTCACCATCTCTGTGTGAAAATGTTTATGAGATCTTTAGATCATTAAAATGGATAAAGCTAGAAGAGCAGATAAAAAAGGCTTACCTTAGGTTCAGGCGTCTGAGAGACAAATCATCTGCAAAACCGGATATATCTTCTGAGTCACCATTCAAGAACTGTGATGGGAGACTGCTATGTTCTCCAGATCCATTTATCCCAGAACCAAAACGACCAAATCTCAATTTCTTTAACTCGTTAATATATTGGTCTAAATTTGCTGGCGCAAAAGGATCTTTGGCTGAAATAAGAACAAAGGAAGCATGAAACAACAGTATCAGGAAAAGAAAACATAGCAGGTTTCAGAAGAGTAAAATATTCTCACTTTGATTGTTCTCAAAAGAACATCTTTTCACTTGGTAAGTCTCATCATTTTTGTTATTGTAATTGTCATTAGACATTTGGTTGGATACGGAAGCAGATTCTTGAAGTTGATCTCTTCTAGGAGCAGACTCAATAAATGAGTTAGAGAATGGATTAGGAACAACTGGATTCTCAGGTAAGAGACAATCATTTTTGACAAGAGGTTTAGTTACACTCTCTTTTGATGAAGTTGAACCCATCTTCACAACATCAGCCATTGTTCTCTGACCAGAGGTACCACATCGCCAAGCAGGTATCAACCTAGAAGATGGCACAGATAAAGAAGGAACTGCTTCACCTGAGTTTGTTGGCACTCTCTTAGTTTCAACATTTGATACAACACTGTAAAGACAGAGATAACGTGTAATGTTACAAGCAAGCAAGTGAAGGTAAACCTGTCATTAACTTCCATCCATTTCATCAATTGACAAAATTAAGGCATTTACAAGAGATTAAACCTGTTCAATGGAGGACTGGGACTAAGAATACCGGCTGTAGTAGATGAACCAGCCAAATGATTACGACTTCCTTGCACATTACTCGTTTCTGAACCAAACCCATTAATATAACTTTAGACATTTGTTTGAAATACAGAACCACTATTAACAGAAGGAAAGATAGGTTTTATGCATCTCAGTACCATAAGAGTTAAGCTTGTTTCCTCTACTTTGATCAACATAATAATCACGGCCATTCTGAAATTCGCGATACCGGTTGCTACCACTAATAAGTCTTTGAATCTCTGATGCGTCTTTGGCCTGGGAAAAATAAGCAAATAAAACTTAAAAAGGTTCAAGCTTTACATTAGAAATGACACAACAATCTATATAGTAGTACACACAAACCTCTTTCTTCTTGTCTCGTTTACTCTTCACTTTCTGAAAACTACCTGAACAAGTAATCGAAGCAGCATTATCAGCAATCAACTAACGAGCAAAGAAAACTCAGAGGCAAGAATCACTAGAACAAGGTTTCAGTTCCCATAAAACTCAAGAAACATACCAATCTGTTTTCTTTCATCTTCGTTTCTTCTTCTTACTTTCAACCAAACAACTTCAAAGCTTATAAAAAAAAGGCAGAAACTTTATCGAAGAAACCTTGAGAAAGAAGACGACTAATGGCTTCGTCAGCATCCATATTGCATTCTACAAGCATTGCGTAAATATCTTGTTCGGAGCAATTCACGATTTCTTTCATATTCTGTACAATCTCTCTCCAATTCTCCGGAATAGTATTTCTATGTCCTCTCCCTTTTTTGCCGGATGATGAAAAACCCATTTCTGATTCAACAAAATCAATCAACACGAAGAAAGAACAAACGAAAAGATTGATCTTTGTTTCCCTCTCTCTCTCTCTCACTTCTGGCTTTTGAGTATCAAGAAACTCAGTTTATTTTTCTTTCCCTCTGTCTCTCACTTTCAATTTTTGGGCTTAATAATGGTTCTGGGGGAAAGAAAAATATAAATCAATTTGGGAATACAAAACACAACTTTCCAAAGTAGGAGGACTTATTTGTAAATATTCGTAAATACTATTGCATTAAACCATATAAGTACGAGGACTTATTTGTAAATATTCGCAAACTATTGCACCATATAACATTAGCTCTGTTGATTTGAATCTTGACCGTTAAAAAAAGATGAGGCTTTTGCTTCCATTTTCCTCGCCGTTATCCGCCACGTCATCACCGGCGACGCCGCAATTTATCCCGGAACTTCCACCTCCTTCTCAATTCGACTACTTTGCTCTAACTAAAATTCTCAAAAAATCGGTAATCGGAACCCTAACCGGAGCTCTATCACTCACTCTCGTTTTCTCGTCGCCGATTTCCTCCGTTGCTGCTACTAATGATCCTTATCTCTCTCTCAATCCTCCTTCTTCATCTTTTGAATCTTCTCTGAATCACTTTGATTCGTCTCCGGAGGATTGTCCTAATGAGGAAGAAGCTGATACTGAGATGCAAGATGATGACTTTAAGCCTCAGTTAGTAACCAATGAAGGGATTGTTGAAGAAGCTTGGGAGATTGTTAATGGTGCCTTTCTCGATACTCGTAGCCATAGTTGGACTCCTGAAACGTGGCAGGTATGTGAATTAGCTTGTTGGGTGGTTAAAGGAAGAAACTTTTATGTGTAAAGATTGAATTTTTTTTGTTACTTTGCAGAAACAGAAGGATGATATATTGGCTAGTCCTATTAAGAGTAGATCAAAGGCTCATGAAGTGATTAAGAAAATGCTGGCAAGTTTGGGTGATCAATACACTCGATTTCTATCACCAGATGAGGTTTTTGTTCTTTACATTGAATTTGATTGATGGAGGAAGGAATCTTAAGTTGTTCTAGCTACGGGTAACTTTGTTTGTGTCACTTGTTTGTAGTTTTCTAGGATGTCGAAGTATGACATTACTGGTATTGGAATAAACCTTAGAGAAGTTTCTGATGGTGGTGGAAATGTGAAGTTGAAGGTTCTTGGTCTTGTATTAGACAGTCCTGCTGATATTGCTGGCGTGAAACAGGTTAAAAATAAAAACCGGTCTAGTTTCTTTCTAGTAGTTTTGTTTGCTGCTGGTTTTGCTCAAAGTGTGCCATGTCTTTCTCTTGTTAGGGAGATGAAATTCTTGCTGTCAATGGAATTGATGTTAGTGGGAAATCATCATTTGAAGTATCATCTTTGTTACAAGGCCCTAGTAAAACTTTTGTGGTTCTCAAGGTTATAATTCTTATTTATAAGATACAAACTAAATACATGAGTACTTGATATAAGTTTGGACTGAAGATTTATGTAGTTTATGCATATTGCAGGTGAAGCATGGGAAGTGTGGACCTGTTAAGTCTCTTAAAATCCAGAGACAAGTTAATGCACTGACCCCAGTCTCTTATCGGTTGGAAAAAGTTGACAATGGAACAGTCTCTGTCGGGTATATTCGCCTGAAAGAGTTCAATGCTCTGGCTAGAAAAGATTTGGTGATTGGTAAACGTTTTAATGATGTCACATCAAAGTTATCAACTTTGGTCCCATCCTTTAAGCTACTTGTGTTTATGCTACACATTTTTTTTACTTTGTGCAGCAATGAAACGACTCCAAGACAAGGGTGCGTCTTATTTCGTAATGGATCTTAGAGATAATCTTGGTGGACTTGTGCAGGTTCATTCTACAACTGTAACTTAGACCATATCTACTCACAAATGCTTTACAACCACTTGATTCTTCACTTAGCCAGCGTTTCTCGGTTTTGATTGTTTCAGGCTGGAATAGAAACTGCCAAGCTGTTTCTAGATGAAGGGGATACGGTAAAGCAACAATCATTTAGAATCCTCCAAACATTTTCAATCGTTTTTCAGGAATATTAAAATGAATAGCTACTTCAACTTACATGAAGAGTTCTGTCACTATTTGCTTAAACTCATGTTATCTGTTGCAATTGTGTACCAGGTGATATATACAGCTGGGAGAGACACCGAGGCTCAAAAAACTGTTGTTTCAGATAAGAAACCGTTGATCACTGCCCCACTTATTGTATGTGATAGATCATGTAAGCCATTTAATCTTTCACACTATTATGTTTTTTTTGCATCATGCACTGATTAGAATCTTTATCATTGTTGCAGGTAATGGTAAATAGCAGAACAGCAAGTGCTAGTGAAATTGTGAGTAATCTCAATAGATTTAAGCCACGGAAACTCGTCTTTTTTGGATCATTAAGCGGAATTATTTTGTCATTTTTCTCCAGGTGGCCTCTGCACTTCATGATAACTGTAAAGCAGTTCTCGTTGGCGAAAGAACTTACGGAAAGGTTATTCCAAAGTCTTACTAGTTTTAAAACCAATCTATCGATTTTGAAATGTTTTTTGATCATCTTCTTGTCAATTGAATCAATGGGTTTCAGGGTTTGATTCAATCGGTGTACGAACTCCGAGATGGTTCAGGAGTTGTTGTGACAATAGGAAAGTACGTCACACCTAACCATATGGACATCAATGGTGGTGGAATTGAACCTGACTTCAGAAATTTACCAGGTTTAATTAAGCTCTTGAATCTTGATGTTTTGTCATTTGAATATTTGAACATTCATTAACCTCAAGTTTTGATATGTACAACATGCAGCTTGGGATGAAGTTAAAGAACGTTTATCTAAGTGCAATATTCTCCAACGAAGTTGACATGCAATGAAACTCATCAAGCTGTGTACTTATTATTCTTTGCTCAAACCACAACAAAAAAAAATCTAACGCCTAGCCGTATACAAGATCGAATCTGGCATTGATCTCCATCTGTTATAATTACTTATAATTCTGTTAAATCTATGACATTTGATCTCCATCTGTTAAAATCAAATGAACGTTACCTGAATTTATAGAAAAAAAAAACGTAACTGACATCTATTTAGTATTTACCCATAAAATCATTTTGTCCTATATTAAGCTGAAATTGAATCTCTGATTAATTTTATTTTTTAACGTCTGGATTTATTATTCATTGCAAATTATGAGAATTGTTATATAGACGATTCTACAACTGACATAAAAAAAAAATCTCTGATTAATTAGAAATTAAAACTTAAAAAAAAAAATCAAGCGAACTTGATATGAATTTATAGAAAAAAAAACGTAACTGAAAGCCATTAACCTATGAAATCATTATGTTCTATATTAAGTTGAAATTGAAATCCTAATTAATTAGAAACTAAAACAGACAAATACGTTACTTGAACATATTAAATAGACAAATACGTTACTTGACCCATTTAAACCTAAGTTTGAATCACCATTCAAAAATGTTATAAAGACAAGACTTTTTCGCCAATGGAATGGAGTATTCTACTGAGAATTTTGTATATCTAGTCTCCAACTAAATAACTAAAGATAGATTGAAGAAGGGAAAAAGAAGAACAACTTCTAAGTATAGTTAGAACATTAGGGTAGAAGCTTTGTTGTTTGCCAATTATTAGATATCATTGTTTTTAAGGAACCCAAAACAATAGTAAAGCTTTCTTGAAGTTAGTGTGACATAAGGAGATTTCTCTAGAGAAAGCATATATGTACAAGAGGTAACAACTATCTCTAAAGAAATATCTTCATGCTTATAAAACCTTCTCACGTTAACCTCAAAAGAAGCCTTACTATCTTTTTTGGGTTTCTTAAGGATAATGATACCTAAATAATTGGGAAACCACAAAAGCTTCTAACCTAATGTTCGTTGCGAATGTGCCTCATAATCATCTCATAGTTAACTCATCATATATTAGCAACGAATTAGCAATATTCGAAAGATTTGATATCAAATAACACTAAATCAATTCTAACATATGAGGACTTGGCAACTTGTCGCTCATTTGTGATGAGTGACAAGATTGTAATCATCCTAAGAGCATGTTTATCAATGATTTTCTATGGGTATCAGCCCAATAAAATAATGAAAAAAAACAAAATTGGGCTTGAAATGGGTTGAGTCGGATCAGTCTTCTGAGACTTCTGATACGGTTCATATCGACAGGTGGCACGATGTGAGTGGGCGTAAAAAATTTATCAGGAAAAAAAAAAACATTTCTTCATTTCTCTCTCTTCTCTCTCTTCTCTCTCTTCTCTCTCTGCGTACTTCGGCGACGACGGCTCTGAGATCGATTCCGATCGATTCCGATCGAATCCGACGGCGAATCGTTGTCCCGGCGAAGCTCCGTCACCTGCTGCGACTTCTCTCTGGAGATTTCGCTCGATTCAGACGGCTCGAAGATGAAACGTCTCCGATCTATTCCCCTCGAATCCGACGGCGATTCGTCTCTAGGCGAGAGATCCTTGCATGGAGATTCGTCTTCTCCTTCTTCTTCAGGTAAATCTGATTTTTTCTTCTGTATTTGGTTGGTTTTTCATGAAATCATAGGTGAGATTTTCGATTTATCGGGATTTTGATGATCTTCTGTAGGTTCGATTTATTAAGTTTTGTGATTTGTGGATTCAGATTCGATTGGTTTAGTGTAAGTTTTGATATTTGTGTTGTTGGTTAATGTGTTTTGCTAGGGCGATTGATTTGATTTTGATAGGTTTTAGAAACTTTACTGATGAATGGTGTGAATGATGCAAATTATGTGTATAGTTTAAGTGATTTGTTTTGGATTTATCATACAATAACACTGATGGACTTATCATACAATAACACTGATGGATTTTGATTTCGTTTTGTATGTTTTGCAATGGAGACTCGTCCGTGGAGATCAATTCCAAGGGACCTTCAATTCAGAACACAACCAACTCATGCCAAGGTCAGTCTTCTTACCTGTATTGTGTTATTGTAAAGAACTGTGTGTGTTTTGCATAGAAATAGGATTGTATATTCTGAATACATTAGGTTGAATTCTGTGATAGATAACTAAGTTTGTTGAATTCTTGAATTCTTTGATTGGTATATTTGTTGAATTCTTGAATTCTCTGATAGCTAATATACATATTGGATGCATAAGATACATTTTGCTCTATTACAAAAACTGAATAAGATACATGCTCTAAACTAAACTTAATAGTCTAATCTGTGTAATAGTTTTGTATCTTAAATGTATCTTAAAATAGGGAAGATAATGAGAGCATCTATCATATTACACAATATGATAGTAGAAGACGAACGAGACCAATGCACTCAATATGGTTTGGAAGAATTTGCAGAAAGAGGAGAAAGCGGGACTTCACAAGTTGACTATACGTATTCTACAGAAACATCTACAAATGTGAACAATATGATGGCCAATCGAGCTCAAATTCGTGACGAAAGGATGCATAAACAATTGAAAGCTGATTTGGTTGAGCATATTTGGCAAAAATTTGGTACAACTTCAGACTAAAATTTTAAGAAATTGTAATTTACGCATGTTATAAAATATAATAACTTTGTACTTTTTTAAATTTTTGTATATTTATGTATAATAGTTTGATTTTTCTTTTTTATTTAATTTTTGAAAAATAAATTATAATTTTTTTTTTATTTTACTGATACCCATTGAGTTTCACCAATAAACATACTAATTTAACAAAAATCTTATTGAGTATCATTGATTAAACAATTAATTAATTTAATACTAAAAAAATGCTTGTGATACTCATAGGGTTTTATTGATAAACATGGTCTAACAACCTTACACTCTCGTTATATATCACAAATTTGCGACAGCAATGCATTTTCGACGCACAAATTCGACAACCAATTTTTGTTATAATGATCCTAAAAAGTAAAAACCTTCACACTCTCATTTTGGTACACATCTAGTTTCTTTTAAAAGTTATAAAATTCAAGAGAAATTTATTCTAATGTTATTATTTGCCAAATTGACCATAATAATACTACTAGCTAGGAGTCATACCCCTCACTGAAAAAAGAAAATTCAAAGTCTCGTCTATCAATGGTGACGACGGAGGTTAGGACCGCCGTCTCCGATAAGGAACCATTGCCACCGTCTCCAGAATTAGACAGCTCTACTGGTAAACCCTAAGTCTCACTCTCTCTCTCTCTCTCTCTCCGCATCAGTTTTGGGTTTTCCTCAAATGTAAAATCTTAAGTGACCTCATTGGGTTGATTGCGTTTGCAGATTTCCTCGACACCGATAGATTACAAGAAACATTCTCCAGTGGAGCACTTGATTTTGATGAATGGACTTTGTTAATCTCCGAAATTGAGACTTTGTTCCCCGTAAGCCGCACTCATTGTGGTGCAAAGCATTTCTGATTTCGTGATCTAAAATTAGGGTTCTTTTGTGTAAATTTCAAAACTTTGTTTCGTAGGAACTAAAATCTCTGAATTTGCTATTTGTAGGATGATATTGAGAAGTTATGTTTAGTTTACGATGCGTTTTTGTTGGAGTTTCCATTGTGCCATGGCTATTGGAGGAAATATGCTTACCATAAGATAAAGTTATGCACTTTAGAAGATGCTGTTGAAGTTTTCGAACGAGCAGTACAAGCAGCTACTTATTCTGTAGCTGTATGGCTCGACTATTGCGCTTTCGCTGTTGCTGCGTATGAAGATCCTCATGATGTTAGTAGGTATTTCGGAACTTTTGGGAGGCTTTGTTTTTATTCTTTGAGTAACCAATTATATTAAACTTTCCATTTTGATTTGGAACTCAAACAGCAATCTTACTCATCATTGCAATTGTTCTAAGTAGTATAGTTTATTTTCTCCATCTGGCTACAATTGTTTAAGTTGTTAAGCATACGCAATTGATGATAGAATGGCAATTTGCTTTAATTTCTCTATCTATTACTCCTTGCGGAGAGCCGAAGGCTGGTTTTTGGAACTGATTACTTCTCTTGTGGCAGATCATTTGAGAGGGGGCTTTCATTTGTTGGAAAAGATTATTCTTGCTGCAATCTTTGGGACAAATATATAGAATATCTTTTGGGGCAGCAGCAATGGAGTTCACTGGCTCATGTATATCTCCGGACCCTGAGATATCCATCCAAAAAGTTGGATCTCTATTACAAAAAGTATGTCCTTTACATATGTTCTATAATGACTACCACAATGCTCCAGTACATGAAGCTCCTGTAGATGAAGTTTGTCTTTCTCCATTCCATTATACTTGTCCTGTACTTTTTTCAGCTTCAGGAAGATTGCGGCTTCTTTGAAAGAGAAGATTAAATGTAGAATAGATGTTAACGGAGACCTTTCTTCAGACCCCATGGAAGAAGATTTGGTCCCTATACGTCACACTGATGAGGAGATCTCTATTGTTGTAAGAGACTTGATGGGTCCTTCCTCTAGCTCAGCTGTGTCAAAAGCACTGCATGCATATTTGTCAATTGGAGAACAGTTCTACCAAGACTCACGGCCGTTGATGGAGAAAATAAGCTGCTTTGAGACACAAATCCGCAGGCCTTATTTTCATGTAAATCCGTTGGACACTAATCAGCTCGACAATTGGCATGCATATTTGAGCTTCGCCGAAACATATGGGGACTTTGACTGGGTAAGAGGTATTCCTTTGTTACTGATTCAGTTTGGCTCTTGTTCCATTCTTGTTTATTTATATAACTTGTTTCTTTTTTAATTGCAGGCTATTAATCTCTATGAGAGATGCTTAATACCATGCGCTAATTACACCGAGTTCTGGTTCCGCTATGTGGATTTTGTAGAAAGCAAGGGTGGAAGGGAGCTAGCAAACTTTGCATTGGCTCGAGCATCACAAACTTTTGTCAAGGTAAATGGGGTTATGTTTGCTTTAGTGTATCTAAAAAAATCAGATACAAGGTAGAGGAACAACTAGGATCATACATTTGTATGACACCTTGTATGTTCGTTGTAGAATGCATCTGTTATCCATCTATTCAATGCAAGATTCAAGGAACACGTTGGAGATGCATCTGCTGCTTCAGTTGCTCTGTCACGATGTGGTGAGGAACTTGGTTTTGGTTTTGTTGAAAATGTAACTAAGAAGGCTAACATGGAAAAGCGCCTGGTAAGAATGATACACTACTCGGTACTATCTGGCTTTGATGTCTCAGTGGTCAAGATATCTAATTATGCACTGTTCCATGTAGGGTAATTTTGAAGCTGCTGTTACTACGTACAGAGAGGCTCTGAATAAAACGCTCATTGGAAAAGAAAATTTGGAAACCACCGCCTTGCTGTATGTTCAATTTTCTCGCCTCAAGTACATGGTAAGTATGTGTCTTGACTCGAAAAGGTTTTTATTTCAGTTATCTGTTAATAATATGTCAAGATGTAGAGCTATGAGAACTGTTTGGGTCACTACCTTACCTTCAATACATCACATATTTTAGAATTCGTTCATTATCTTATGGTTTTCTTCCTTTTCGTAGATTACAAATAGTGCTGATGAAGCTGCTCAGGTTCTGATAGAAGGCAATGAGAAAGTTCCTCACTGCAAATTACTTCTTGAGGTGTGTTAATGCCTGGCAGCTTGAATCTCTTCAAACTACTAATCACAATTTCCCACATGGAAACCATGTTTCTCCACTGAATTTCTGTAAAAGTCTGTTACCGTTTTTAACCTTCAATCACTGTTAATCTTTGCGCTAATAGGAACTTATAAGACTCTTGATGATGCATGGAGGGTCTCGACAAGTGGATTTGTTAGATCCTGTCATAGATAAGGAAATATCTCACCAGGCAGATTCCTCCGATGGTCTGAGCGCAGAGGACAAAGAAGAGATATCAAATTTATACATGGAGGTAAGGTTTTTCTTACAGATAGGAGATTCCGTGGTCTTTTTTGCTTGTCTATTTCATTTTTCCCCATTTCTTGATTGATTAGAATGTGTTTGATACTTAGTAATTGCTCTTGGATTTGAGCAGTTTATTGATCTCTCTGGAACCATCCATGATGTGAGGAAGGCTTTGGGTCGACACATAAAATTATTCCCACATTCTACTAGAGCCAAGTTACATGGGTCCCGTCCTTCAGGAAAATCATTTAGAGAGTTGATTCAGAGAAGAGACAAGACTCGTGACTGCTTGAATCAGGACCTATCAACAAACAAAGGCATTAGCAGTACAGTTGATTCGCCACCAAAAGAAAAGAAAGAGTCATCTCTAGACTCTGATGGTGCCCAATCTAAAGATGCTGTTCAGGCTGATTATGTAAACACTGAACCTAATCGGGGGTGTCAGGCTTCAGGACATCTAGTTGAAGGAAACGATAATGTTTCCGAGAGGGAGAATTTGTGTGAGTCACAGAGAGATCTTTCCATGGGATTAAAAGCCAATGAAGGTGGTGGATGCTCTCGTGAAGCTAGCCTACCAATCCAAGCCACACCAAAACATGGTTTTGTCACTAAACAAGCTCACTTCTCGTCCAATTCAGTAGATACTGTGAAATCAGATGCTATAGTGATCCAACCTAGTGGCTCACGGAGTCCCCAAAGTTACCAAAGCCAAGAGTCTCTCAGGCAAACTGGTCGGAGCAGGTACCCCAGAAGAGATTTTGACCAGACTCATAGAGATTTGAAACCTCGTTCTCAAGAGAGACCTCCTCAAATGCCATATTCTCCAGTCGGAACTGGTCGTCAAATCCATGGTCAGCACATGGGTGTTGCTCCTCGAGACAATCGAGCAGCGCTACAAAGCTCAATCTCACAGAATCCGCAGAACCAGTTTCAGAACTCTGCACTTCAGATGCATCCTGTGGTTCAAACATCCAATGCTTATCCTCAAACTCAGATACTTGGTCAGCACATGATTGTATCGCCTCCAGACTCACAGAATCCGCAGAACCAATATCAAAACTCTACATCTCAGGTTCAAACATCCTTTGCTTATCCTCAAACTCAGATTCCTCAGAATCCAGTGCAAAGTAACTACCAACAAGAAGGTCAGATGCAGAGTCATGAAGCTTATAACCAGATGTGGCAACAGTATTATTATAGCTATTATTACTATCAGCAACAGCAACAGCAACAGCTTATGTCTGAACAGCCACAACCAAATCAGAACCCTCAGCCACAACTAGATCAGAATCTTCTGCAACTTCTCTCCAAGCAGTACCAATCTCAAGCCAATACTCAGTATCCACAACCTCAACAGGTGGAGGAACAGCTCAATACACAGCAACAGAGCCAAGAACCAGAAAATCAGCAGCAAATTCAGTTCCAGCAACAACAACAACAACAACAAGAGTGGTTCCAACAACAACAACAATGGCAACAACAACAGTATTTTCTCTGGCTTCAACAACAGCAGTTGCAAGGAGAAGCAAAAGGCGATGAACAAAGACTCTCTATGCCACAGCCACAGGTCTCCACAACAAACAGTGATGTTCAAAAGGTTTGCTTCAAAAACCAAACATGATTGCTTTAAATGTGTTTATGTTATATCTACTTAAAAAGCTGTTTACTAAGAATAGATGTTCTTGTAGAGTCAAGAAGAATCTGGAGCAGTCAATGATGCAAATCTATCTTCTGACACTTCCATCAGTTCTATATGAGTCTCATGAAAGCAGATGAACACGTAATTGAGTGTGTTATTTAAAGCATGAGACAACAAAAAATGTTATAAAAACTTCATTTTTAATAGTTAACGAATTTTGCAGTTTTTGAGGAGATATAGAATTAAGAGAAGAATTCCTTTACCTCACTTTGAATTTCGAATTGAACCACTAAAAACCAAATTTGGTAGTTTTTATTCGGTTTAATGAAATTTCAGTTTGGTTCGGTTTGGTTTTCAATCCAATTTTGTATTCAATTAATTTTAGTTCACTTCGGTTAATTTGGTTTGTGTGCACTAAATGTCTAAATGTAATCAGTTTTGGTTATCGATTTGTACTTAAAGAAATCATATAACGTAAACAAATTTCAATTCGATTTTGGTTACGGTTTAGTTCGGTTTGGGTATTCCGGTTACTGTTTTCTAATGGATGAAACAGAAGCAATTAAAAGTATTTGGTTTATTTTCGTAATTATTTTTTTTTTTTTTTTGGGCAAAATTTTCGTAATTATTTTAAGTTTCTGTTTTGCTCCAAATCTCGAAAAGAATCTAATATTATTAAATAATTTGAAAAAAAGCGAGGGGCTTCAACACGCGTCAAATTATGTGGGTGAGTCGTCCAGCTGGTCTACTACAACACGTGTTGGTCTGGTATTGGATAAGAAGCGCCCACCAAAGGAACAAATCGTAGCCGTCGATTAGAGACAATAAAGAGCCGTCATAAGGCTTGTATCATTCTCTATTGACCGTTCGTGGAAGTTATGTGAGAGAAAGAAAAAACCCAGAGAGAAGAGAGAGAGACCCACAACACAAACACAAAGTAGACGAAGACGACGACGACGAATCAGCTCTCTTCTCTTCTCCTCTCCTCTCTCTCTCAGGTCCGTCTTCGTCTTCTTCCCCTAAATTCGATCGCTTTCTTCCTCTTCTTCTTTGTCTTCACCTGTAAATTTCGTTGTTTTTTTACATTTTTTTTGTATATTTTGTTTTCTTCTGTGTTGTTCGACTTTCGATTTCTGATTCTGTGGTTTTTTTATGCTTTGAATTTGTTGGATTTGTTAGAAAAACCTTCCATTTCATCTGGGTTTTGAAAAAGTTTCCTTTTTTTTTTCGAATTGTGCTGGATTTGTGAATTTTGTTCTGAGTTTCGTTTATCTGTGGTGAGTTTATGTTTGAATTTTGATTCTGCCGAAATTTCGTTTTTGTGTGCTAATTTGTTTTATGGCTCTCTAATTTCGCTTAACGATGACGTGATTCTACGTTAGTGTATCTTTGATTTGGAGCTGGAATTTTACTTTTAGTAGAGCATGTAAGTTTAAATAGAGAGACCTATTTGTGAATATAATTAGGTTTTTTGTTTTTCTGTGTTAAGATTCTGGGTTTTGCTATTTCTGATAGGTTGACTTGTGGTTTGTTAGTCTTCTCGATTTTGTCTCCATGATCCAAGATTCCATCACCATGCTGTGTAGATTCTGTTCTCTTTTTTTGGATTTTGGGTTTGATTAGTCAAATGATTGATTGTGATGGGCTCTCTTTTTTTTGCAGCATCTTCTGCTGGCTTGGTCTTTCAATAAGGTCTCGTTACACCTGAATCTGCTTGATCCAAGGTCGTTATAATTCTGTATACAGAGCCAATGCCATATATAGAAATGAAGAGCAAGATAAGCAAGGTTCTTGGTGTCTGTAAGAAACATAAAGCAACTACAAGAAATTCTTGCTCTTTGTCCAAAATATCAGGGGACTTGGAAAGCATGACAGCAGCTATTACTCATGCTTGCGACGGCTATGAGAAACAGCATCCTGGTAACGATTTTTCCTTGTTTAAGTATTGTACCCAAATTGTTGATTTAGATAACCTGAGTTTCTTGTGTCATCAATCGTTTTTTGGTTACTTCTCTCTGATGATTGTGTTAATTCTTCAGGGCTGGATACTTTTACTCGGGATACTGAAACCAATGAGCCTGCTGAAATGCTTGTTGAAGACACTTCTCAATCTCAGGGGTTTGCATCTTCAGTCGATGGTTCTGAATCTGTCGAAAAAATGGTACGATTTGATAGATGTGTAGCTTACTTTCAATCATCCTTCTTTCACGGATACTGGATGAGCAACTTTTTTACCGTGGTTTTAACATTTATGTGCAGGAAAATGCTTGCAATTACATGTCGAACTCAGATACAATATTTTCACCTGTTCTGAATGATGAACTGAATGGAACTGATCGAGGTATATGTTCCTGTTACAGTTTTGGTATAAGTTTTCCTTTGTTTGACATATAACAAAGCTAATAGATTTCTTTCCTCAGTATTTTCAGCAGGAAACTCTGTGCACTGGGAAACCCCTAGGTGGGGAGCCGACGAGAGCAGCAACAAGATTTGCTTTGACAACCAAACATGCAACGTTTCTGATTTCTATATTTCCGACGTTCTTATTGCGAGCTTGCCGTTTGATGAGAGTGGAAACAATGATGCTTTCACTGAAATAAGCCCTTTGCCTCATTACATCTTTCCTGAACAGTACATGGTACTACCTTACTTAGAAGATGGATCAGCCAACACAGATGATATTAAATCAGACGTTGACAAGATTAATCTCGATAACCATGAATTGTTTCTGGCATTCAACCGGACAAGATCGCACAATATGGAACCAGAGGATCATGCTGAATCTGAACTAGCTGAAGACTTTGATCCTCAGCTTTTTATAAAAAATCAGCCAGAATTGTCGGATGTTGTATCCAATTATTGGCCTCGGGATACCCTAAGAAAGAAGTCTGTGACCCTTGTCCTTGATTTGGATGGTATGGTTTCCTCATTTAATTATTATTGAGTTTGATTTGGCTTTTTACGTTATTATCTCATCTTGTGCTCAGTACTCATTCGCTATAACAGTTGTCCCTTAAATTAATGTAGTATACTGAATCATGTTTAGGAACAGAAGGTGAACTGACTTATTTATTCATTTTGAGGAAAGATGGTTAAGCATTTTTATGACGTTGTTCTGTTAAATTTTCTGTTTCTTTTACCTCTAAGGTAGATGAGATACTGAACTTAACAAATATGTTTTATTTTTAAATGCAGAAACTTTGGTCCATTCGACTCTGGAATCGTGTAATGCAGATTTTTCCTTCAGAGTCTTTTTCAACATGCAAGAAAACACGGTCTATGTGAAACAAAGGCCACACCTTTACAGGTTCTTGGAGAGGGTGGTAGAATTGTTTCATGTCGTCATCTTCACAGCAAGCCACAACATCTATGCCTCGCAACTTCTAGATATATTGGACCCAGAGGGAAAGTTCATATCACAGCGTTTTTATCGTGATTCATGCATTCTTTTGGATGGAATTTACACCAAGGATTTAACTGTACTGGGTCTTGATCTGGCCAAAGTGGCTATAATTGACAACTGTCCGCAGGTACTTTATCTTAAGATCTTGCTCATGGGTGTTGACATTATTCATTGAAGTCTGATGTTTCATTATGTTTTATATACTCTGTTACTGAGAATACTATTAATTTGATGAAAGGCCTCGACCATCAATTTCAGTTTGAAGAATATCTGTCTTATTACAAATTACAAACTTTCTTGGTGTATAATAATACATGGACCCGTTTTGATTATCCAACTCGTTTCTTTGTTAATTGTTTCAGGTGTACAGATTGCAAATAAATAATGGAATCCCTATCAAAAGTTGGTACGATGATCCAACTGATGATGGTTTGATTTCTATACTTCCCTTCTTAGAGACTTTGGCTGTTGCTGATGATGTTCGGCCTATCATTGGCAGGAGATTTGGTAACAAGGAATAAGAGCTTCCTTCTCTTTTCTCTATATACATCGAGTGCAGATTCTGATATCTTTCCTTTGGATTTTAGTCATAAATTGGCCCTTAATTAGTTCCTCATATCTCTTTTTAGGTCGTTAATTAGGTAACCAAAGAATAAGCTCGTTGAGTCTAGTGATAGTAAGTTTCCTTGCTTGCTCGCTTTTTTAATAGAAGACCTAGTTGTGGGCTTAAATCTTATGATTTTGTTGGTTCTCCTCTGCCAAGATAGATCCTAGAAAATCTTGCAGTTTGTTACAAATGTACAGTTGGTTAAGCTGAGATAATGGATGTGTACAAATGAGTTACTATTGCGTGAAATCATTTTGGAAGTTAATACCAGCGGCGTTCATGGTCTCTGTATTTGGATTCCTCTTCTACTGTTAGTTGAGCTTGAAATTCTTACTTGGACTGGTAAATGCAGAACGTTTATACCTGCGTCTATGCCAGTCATATAAATACAGAAATATAATCAAATAATGCAGAAGTTTATTGAATCTTCTATCAGCTTCTATTGTTTATTTTAAAGGTTCTGAGCAAAGTTATCCCACGTTTTCCGTCTCTTGGCTTTGCAACATTCAGATGAGATATCATACTTCGAGGTTGGAGGAATTCTGAATATGCGATGATCGAGTCAAGCTCATGGTATATATATATAGTCCATAATACTCATTAAAACTTTCATGATTTTTGCATGCCTTATGTGCAGATATCATCCAAAGAAGTAACAAACCTTAACTATATTTATACGCTTTATGGAAAATGACAACAGTAGGTAAGTTTTAAATCCATTTTTACTTCTCGTTTTTTTGGTCTAACAAGCTTCTTCTGCTTCTTGTTTCTTATCTCCTTCCTCTCGAACCTTGTAATCTTTATACTGAAAGCTGTTTCACAATCTTGTTACTTATAACTTGGTCCCAAACCTGTTTATGTCCCTCTGTTTCTGTCCCTTGTTTCATGTAGAGTAAAAAATGGTTATTGTCTTAATATCATACACGTTTTCCAGTTTCAGTATTTCTGAGCTTGGTTTGTCTTCTCCTAGGTTTTAACATTTATGTGCTGTGTGACTGGTTTAAATTAGTGTGTTGATCTTTGATGATATCCTGAGTGAATTTTCCAGGAACCAGAGCTCCTAAAAAAGTCGCAGGCTCCTTGATGTTTTCCCATGAAAGTATACTTTTGCTCAGTCCATACATTATATAGTGTACAATACATGAATGATTTTATTATAGTGTAACCATCATTTTACAATCTATAGAAACCTTTACACATCATCAAAAGTTCTTTGATAGTCTTAACTCTTAAGAACCTATCTATAATATATGAAGGCTACCTCACAACAGTTTTCTTTTGTCTCGACATTCCCTTCTCCTTTGAAAATGAAACAAAATTATGCATCGCTCTATCTAAGACTCGAAAGTTAAAAGATGGTGAGCTATCTTATGTGCAATGCGGTTACACGACAGAAAATAACAACAATACAAGTTGCCATGAAATGAATGTCATGTCGCGTAGGTCGAACGGCATTTCATGCCTTACCGGTTGGTGATGCCATGAACCGTCTTCTTTCGAGTTTAGGCTCGATCTTTTGATATCCCAAGTTCCGCATACAAGTGTGTTATTAGCCCATCAAATCTCTACCACTTCTGCTTTTTAAGGCCGACAAAACCGCACGAGGCCACGAGCTACAATCCAATCCACCAAACTTAAGTGCACGCACCCTCACACAGTCACACGTTCGAGTGTTAGACATCAGACATGGACGGACACACGAACATGAGAACCCTCTGGATCATATAGAGTCTTTTAACCACCTTTCTCCGTTTCGGTAAAGTTGAGATTTTTTTTGTTTGCGACTTTCGTCATATCCATTGCTTAGGGAGAGAAGAGATAATGCTGAGACCTTCGCTGCTCTGTTCTTCGGCCTCAATCACTTTCACACCAATTCAACTATTCAATCCCAATTTCTCCCCTCATTTCCAAAGCTTCGAAGTATCTCGTCCCGTCTCGGCTTTGTCTCGTACCAAAAATTGCCACTTCAGTCTCGTGAGAGCTCGTGGGAAATCCAGCTTCTTCGTTCGTAGCACCGGTAACTAGTTTTGTTAATTGGGTTTAATCTTGTTTTGTGATTCTGGGTTCTCTGTTAGCTGTGGAATCTTTTAAGAAAGTTTGGTTTTGAGAAGCTGTTAGCAACTGGATTATTGAGTTGATTCTAATTTTTGGTTTGTTTGGCTCTCTTTGTTCTTTGATCTTCAGCTACTCAAGAAGCTGTTGAAACCAGTATTAACAGTGAATTGGATTTAGTTGAGGTTGGATTCTTGTCTGGTGTTCATGGCTTACAAGGCGAGATTTGCATTAAACCAAACACTGATTTTCCTGATTTACGTTTCTCCAAGGTATATAAAAGAGAGAAATTTGTGTTTTTTTTTTTCTTTCTGGAAAAAAATAAGCACTTCATACTTTCATAGTATTTGACATTGCTTTACCATTGGCGTGATTCCTTCATTAGCCTGGTAGAAGATGGTTAAAACAACAATTGATGGGACAAGATAAGATTGATGAGGTTGAATTAGTTGAAGGAAGACCTCATCCTGCGCAGAAGAGTTGGATTCTTAAGTTTCGAGGGTTGGATGATGTTGATCAGGTAGTTTAGTGATCCATGAGAGATTTAGAAGAAACAGTTGAACATGATTTGTTAAGTTGTGGGTTTTATTTCCTTCAGGTGAGACAACTCGTTGGCGCAACTCTGCTTGCTGAGGACAATGATCGTCCTGAGCTTGATGAAGATGAATTTTACTCTCGTGATCTTGTAGGCATGAAAGTTCTTCTCAAGGTATATTGTGTTTTTGCTTCTTGTATATATATCAAAAATGTGAAAAGTCTGTGGTCTAAGTCAGTTATCTTATACAGGAGACAGGTCAACTTGTTGGAACTGTTGCTAATATTTTTGACAATGGAGGAAATGATCTTCTACACGTTTTGCTTGACTCATCCATGGAAGTCTGCAACGGGAGTGCAAAGACCAATCAGCTTGTGTGGATACCTTTTGTAGACGCCATTGTTCCTGATGTTGATTTAGAAAGAAAAGAGATGTATATAACTCCTCCGAAGGGACTCCTCGAGGTGAATATGCGAGCAGATGATCGGTCCAAGAAAGAAAGGCGGCAGCTTGTGAGGCATATTCTTCTTCGCTCTTCATATTTACCAGTCTTTAGAGACTCTACAGTTTGATCTTTCTTGGTCTTTTAAACTCTACGCTCTGGTCATTTCAGGAATGGAAAGAAAGAAAAAAGCAGCAGAAGCGTCTTATTGCTGCTAAAAAGAAGTTATGTGAATTGGAGCAAAAGCATGTGTTTGATGGATTAAGGTTTGGAGAAAAGTCTCAAAGGAATTTACTTGCTGATCATATCCTTGACGTAAACTCCACACTGCTTCAGAAAGCTTTGCAAAGTATTGACACCTCATCGAAGAGGTAAATTAACTTCAAGAAATTTCCCAACCAGTGCGAGAAGTGTGTTATCTCTTTTTTTTTCATTTGAATCTTGATGAATTAGATGGAATGTAATTGAGGAAATCAATGCGCTGAGAGCTAGAGTATCGGAATGTACTCTGAATGTGTCACGAGAATGCCTTAGTTTTGATGCAAGCAAAGAGAAAATCGGTGATAACTTCAGTTTCCTTCAACAAGGGCAAAGTCTATTCTCTGAGGGTAAAGTTTCTATTTGTTTGGTTCTCACTGATCACGAGAACGAACAACCAGAAGGTGAGAATGGTGTAGTCTCGTACCTTCATACACTACTTGATGAGGAGCAGAGTTTCATAAAGGTTAGCTGATGCATAATTTACCAACTAGTGAGTTTTTCATGTCATTTAGTTATGATTTTACAGGATAACTGGCGGGTTATGTGCAGGAAGAAGATCGCGCTTGCGTGCCACTTGTCATAGTTTCCCCTGAACATACTGTTGAAGCTCTGCAGAAGCTATTTCAGGATAATGATCATTTTGGATTTGAAGCAGAAAAGGTTAAGGCTAAGGCTTTTAATTCTTCCAAGGATCATTTTGCATTTCGGTCATCATATTCTATCAGGATTTTCTAACAAAATTCATGTTCTACTATCTTCTAGATCTGGTTTCTCAAAGAAGAAACGCTTCCAGTAGTATGTAGCTCACCAGAGGAACCGAAAAAGCACAAGATTTTGATGAAATCTCCATGGGAGATACTTAAGTCCCCGGTTGGCTCTGGAGGAGTCTTGAGCATCCTTGCTTCACATGGAATTACAGACTCTCTTTCCAGTCTGGGAATCGATTATCTTCAGGTATCGATATCTAAACATCATTGCTTAATCTCTTTGATCTGACTAATATCCAGAAAAGTTTGATCCTTTCTGATTTTCTTCTTCAAATTTGGTAAAAAGGCATTAAGCTTTTCAGATGTTGGCATTTTCGTAGGTACACAGCATTGGAACAAAACCACAACCTTCCCAACATTACATCAATCCGATACTCGTTGGATTTGCTAGCGCAAAAGGTGCTGAGATTGGGATCCAGGTGACCGAAGAATCTGAATTCAAGAACTTGGAAATGGCATTCTCAATGAAGTTTCTGAAGAGATTAAAGGGCAAAATCGAGTTTGAAGCTGTTATGAAGATGCACTCACATGTTCAGAAGGTTGAAAAGGAGTGGGTTGAGTCCGTACCATCAGAACCGAACTCGTTTGAGTTTCATTCTGATATATGTGCAGTCTTGAGTGAATGTTCTTCATCAGCTAAGATTCGTTTGATGAACATCACAGTTTAGAACATGTACATATTTTGCTACTTAGTTTTTGTAAAAGCTTTTAGAAAGACAAGCCATGCCCGAACACATTACTCAAGCTAGAGAGAACATTATTGTAGCTTTTTACAAATCGATGATGACAAAAACCAACCAAAGCTATTGGAGCAGCTATTGCCCTTTCACAGCACAAAAAACTATTGATAAAAAAAAAAAAACTCTTTTTAATCAAATTTCAAAATATATCCCTCGTTTTGGGAAACTTAAGATCCAACCGTTGATTTGTACCCAAAAAAGATCCAACCGTTGATTGTACATTTAGATTAAGTTGAAGATCCAGCCGTTGATTCTATTGACCAAACTTTGATCTTTTTCAAAATTACGGTTTTGACCTTCACACAGAGAAACCCTAGTTTATGTTTATATAGCAAAGTTCAGTCTTCCAAAAAACATCCTTTCACATTAGCGGCGGAGGAATCTCTCATCACCGTAAGCTTTCTCTCTCACACTCTCTGAATCTCCGTTAGTTCATGTGTATGTATCAATCGAAATCGATGCTTCTACTTACGCTTTATGTACCTTTTGGTGATTTTGTAGAGAAATAGGAGTAAAAATGGCGGTTCCGTTGCTTACGAAGAAGGTCGTGAAGAAGAGGTCTGCCAAATTCATCAGACCCCAGAGTGATCGCAGAATCACCGTCAAGGTATTCACTTTTTCTCTTTTTCAGGTTTAGAGATTCAACTTTTTTCATGGGTATTCGTTCGTTACTCTCTGGAGTTTAGGCATTGATAGTGAGAACAAATGATTGCTTCTACTGTATCATCATTAGGTCTAAGTCTAGATTGTTTCAGTATGATGCATTAGGACTATGAAATTGTGCATCTATAGAATGCCCTGTGGTATCTGGTAGCCAGAATTCTAATTCTGTTTCTGGTTACTTCGTTTTTACACGGGCAGAAAGTGAATCTCCCTACAGGTCTTGCGACACAGTTTGCTTTTGATTTGATAAGCTTACTGTTACTTTAACCCTGTTGACATTTCTCATTTATGTCATTCGTTAGAAAGCTTGTTTTGATTCTCTGATGATATGCTTAAGTTTCATTCTCTGATGAATTGCTTGTCTTTCGATTGTTATTGTTCAGGAAAGCTGGAGGAGGCCTAAGGGTATTGACTCTCGGGTGAGAAGAAAGTTCAAAGGTGTTACCTTGATGCCCAATGTTGGTTACGGATCTGACAAGAAGACCCGCCACTACCTCCCCAATGGATTCAAGAAGTTCGTTGTTCACAACACCTCTGAGCTCGAGCTACTCATGATGCACAACAGGTAACTATTAGGACTCCATAGTGTTACACCACAAAGATTATTGAGCAAATTCTAATGGTGTGTTTTGTTTTGGATTCTTCACAGGACTTACTGTGCAGAGATTGCTCACAATGTCTCAACAAAGAAGAGAAAGGCCATAGTTGAGAGAGCTTCTCAGCTAGACATTGTTGTTTCCAACAAGCTTGCTAGGTTGCGTAGCCAGGAAGACGAGTGAAAAGCCCTGAAAGATATCATCATCTAGGGTTTTTCTTTTATCTGTCGTTAACTATTTCGAATTATCTTCTTCTTTTTTGCCTTTTGGAGAAGTACTGAATGATTTTACAACTTGGGTTCTCGTTTTTATGATGATAAATTCAGAATCAGACACAATCTCAGATTTTCAACGTATAATATGAATCGATTCATCAATTTATTCCAAATTTTGTCAGACCCTCGAAGTGAAATCAAGTTCAAAACTGTATGGTTACTGCCAAGTGTAACGAAATTATGACAGACAGTGAGCTACTCCATTTGGCGCTTCGGTTCTCACGTTGTCCATGAGAAATGGTGCAGGAGTTTCACAGTTTGCGAAGGAGTTTCAGAATCGCAAAGTTTTGATATGTAATTGTTGAACAGAAGGACTCGATGAGGCTCGAGAGAATCTCAAGATGATTTGGGCGATACACGAGGAACAATAAAGTAGTTGATGCCTTGAATCTGTTCGACGAAATGCCTGTGAGAGATGTAAGGGGATGAATGGAGTTGCTGTGAAGCTTGGTTCAAGGGTCGATTCCTTTATGGGTAATTCTCTGGTTTTTGATATGTACAGGGATTGTGGAAGCATTAACAATGCCCTTTCGGTGTTCATAGAAATTTGGACTCGTGGAATTCAATTATTGTTGTTGCTGTGCGCAGCATGGGCGTTTGTCATATTTGGTCAAATGATTCGCTTAAACAAAGAGCCAGACGAGATCACTTTCACTGGCTTGCTCTCTGCTCGTATCCATTGTGGGTTTCTACAAAGAGGAAGAAAGCTTTTTGCTTACATGTCAACAGGACCAAATCGCTTGTAAGGTATATATTGGGAAGAAAAAGATATGTTGAGGGTTGACAGAAAAAAGAGGTGTTGTGATGTCGTAGTGAGAGGCTTGCTAGGGTTGGTTAGTATAGTTGAAGGAAATATAGTCACTGTGGTTTTGATGATTGTCACACAGTGATTAAGCTGATCTTAAGAGTTGTGGGATGTGACATTATTTTTAGAGATTCGACTCTGTTTCATCATCTTTATGAATGGGATTTTTTCTTGTGGTTATTGGTAGAAAAGTACTTGAGAAAGTTTTGAAGTTTGACTTTTGATGTGAGGATGAGAGGGTAAGAGGCTATAAAGTTATTGTGAGTTGTGTGGTGGTGGTAAAGTCACGATGTACTCCAAAGGAGGAACCTTCTGTCAAGTTGGCAGAAAAGTCTGAGAACCACTTGTGGAATTGCTAGTCACCACTCTGCTGCTGCTAAGTTATATATGGGCAAATCACTTCTCCTCTGATCTTTTTTCCCAGAAACGTCTAACATTTGTTTCCTCCTCTCTTAATGGCTTCTTCTTCCTCCTCTTCTCGCAATTGGTCCTATGATGTTTTCCCAAGCTTCAGTGGAGAAGATGTCCGCAAAACATTCCTCAGCCACTTTCTCAGGGAGCTGGAACGGAAATCGATCATTACTTTCAAAGACAATGAGATGGAGAGAAGCCAGTCAATAGCCCCAGAGCTTGTACAGGCGATTAAAGATTCAAGGATTGCAGTGATTGTGTTCTCTAAAAACTATGCCTCTTCAAGCTGGTGTCTAAATGAGCTGTTGGAGATTATGCGATGCAATAAAGATTTGGGCCAACAAGTGATACCAATCTTCTACTATTTGGATCCTTCTCATCTTCGAAAACAGTCGGGAGAGTTTGGAGAGGCATTTAAAAAGACTTGCCAGAACCAAACTGAGGAAGTGAAAAATCTGTGGAAGCAAGCGTTGACTGATGTTTCAAACATCCTCGGATATCATTCTAAGAACTGGTATGTGTTTAAAAGCTGTCTTGAATAAATGTTTCAACGTGAGGTGTGATCACTGATATTTGTTTCATGTTTATGCATTGATTTTTCTTCTCGTTAGCAATAGCGAAGCTACAATGATTGAAGAAATCTCCAGTCATATTTTAGGTAAACTGAATTTAACTCCATCAAATGATTTTGAGGACTTTGTTGGCATCAAAGATCATATTGCGAAGGTGAGATTGTTGTTGCATTTGGAATCTGACGAAGTGAAGATGGTTGGGATATGGGGTACCTCGGGAATTGGCAAGACTACCATTGCAAGAGCTTTATTTAGTAATCTCTCTAGTCAGTTCCAAAGTAGTGTTTACATAGACAGGGCTTTCATATCTAAGAGTATGGAAGGTTACGGTCGAGCCAATCCAGATGACTATAACATGAAGTTGCGTTTGCGAGAAAATTTCCTGTTTGAAATTTTGGACAAAAAGAACATGAAGATCGGTGCAATGGAAGAAAGGCTAAAGCATCAAAAAGTTCTTATCATTATTGATGATTTGGATGATCAAGATGTGCTAGATGCCTTAGTGGGTAGAACTCAATGGTTTGGAAGTGGAAGTAGAATCATTGTGGTTACAAAAAATAAGCATTTTTTAAGGGCCCATGGGATTGATCACGTTTACGAGGCCTGTCTCCCATCTGAAGAACTCGCTCTTGAGATGTTTTGTCGATATGCTTTCAGGAAGAATTCTCCACCTGATGGTTTTATGGAGCTTTCTTCTGAAGTTGCATGGCGTGCCGGTAATCTTCCTTTGGGTCTTAAGGTTTTGGGTTCGTATCTACGGGGTAGGGACAAAGAGGACTGGATGGATATGATGCCGAGGCTTCGAAATGATTTGGATGGGAAAATTGAGAAGACACTAAGAGTCAGCTACGATGGATTAAATAACAAAAAGGATGAAGCAATATTTCGTCACATTGCTTGTCTTTTCAATGGTGAGAAAGTAAATGACATCAAGTTGCTTCTAGCAGATAGTGACTTGGATGTTAATATTGGGTTAAAAAACCTTGTTGATAAGTCTCTCGTATTTGTAAGAGAGGATACTATTGAGATGCACCGTTTGCTACAAGATATGGGTAAGGAGATTGTCCGTGCACAGTCAAATGAGCCTGGCGAACGGGAATTCCTTGTGGATTCGAAGCATATCTGTGATGTACTTGAAGATAACACTGTAAGTTTCGTTCTCTTTTCATAAATCTCACTCTATAAGACCAAAAGCATGTCATTTGATAAACAAAGAATTGTAAGGTGTTTGTTTAGCTAAATATTTTTCTCTTTTTATTGATCTTATAATTCCAGGGTACTAAAAAAGTCTTAGGTATAGCACTGGATATTAACGAGACTGATGGACTGTATATACATGAGAGTGCCTTCAAAGGGATGCGTAATCTCATGTTTCTAAATTTTTACACTAAACAGAAGAAAGATGTAAGATGGCACTTATCGGAAGGTTTCGATCATTTACCCCCTAAGCTCAGATTACTGAGCTGGGAAAAATACCCGTTGAGATGTATGCCTTCTAACTTTCGTCCCGGAAACCTTGTTAAGCTTCAAATGTGTGAGAGCAAACTCGAAAAGTTGTGGGATGGAGTTCATGTAAGTTTTTAGAGTGCTTATTTTAAACATTAAATGTTAGTCCTTTCAAGTGATGTGTAACTTACCTATACTTCAGTCACTTACAGGGCTCAGGAATATGGATTTGCGGGGATCTAAAAACCTGAAAGAAATCCCAGATCTTTCTATGGCCACTAACCTCAAGAAACTTGATATTAGCTATTGCTCAAGTTTAGTGGAGCTTCCTTCCACAATTCAATATCTTAATCAATTAGAGGAATTGCAGATGGAACTTTGCGAAAATTTGGAGACTCTTCCCATTGGAATCAACCTCGAATCTCTTTATTGCCTCAATCTCAATGGATGCTCAAAGTTGAGGAGTTTTCCAGATCTCTCAACAACTATCTCATTTCTCTATCTAAGCGAAACAGCCATAGAAGAATTTCCCACTGAGTTGCATTTAGAGAATCTCGATTATCTTGGCTTGTATGACATGAAGAGTGAGAAATTGTGGAAAAGAGTGCAGGTATGTTCTTATTCTAATGTTTTCTTCATATCTTTTTCTAAACTCACCTCTTATCTTGGCATCTCTAATTTTTTTTGGTTCAGCCACTTACACCGCTCATGACCATGCTGTCTCCCTCTTTGACGAAGCTGTTTCTCTCGGATATCCCAAGTTTGGTGGAGCTTCCTTCTTCATTTCAGAATCTCCATAATCTTGAGCATTTGAACATTGCACGATGCACAAATCTGGAGACTCTTCCCACTGGAGTCAACCTCAAATCACTCGAACAGCTTGATTTTTCTGGATGCTCACGGTTGAGGAGTTTTCCTGATATCTCAACCAACATATTTTCGCTAGTTCTAGATGGAACAGGGATTGAAGAGGTTCCTTGGTGGATCGAGGATTTCTGTAGGCTCTCTTCCCTAAGTATGATTGGATGCAACAATTTACAAGGTGTATCCCTAAACATTTCTAAACTGGAAAAACTTGAGACGGTAGACTTTTCAGACTGTGAGGCATTGTCTCATGCTAGTTGGGATAACATTCCAAGTGCTGTGGCAATGGCAACAGAAAATATTCACTCTAAGTTACCTGTCTGTATCAAATTCAGAAACTGCTTCAACTTGGATCAAAAAGCTCTCCTTCTGCAACAATCAATTTTCGAGCAACTAATCTTGTCAGGTGGAGAAATGCTTTCATATTTCACTCACCGAACTCCTGGAACCTCGCTGACCAATATCCCTCTTCTTCACATCTCTCCTTCTCAACCATTCTTCAGATTTAGGGCTTGCGCCTTGGTTGATACTGAATCTATTGACTTAGGTAGTATATTCCAGGTCCAGGTATCTTGTCGATTCACAGGCAGACTCGGGAACTATTTTGAGCCCCCTTATCAACACGAGGTCTTCGCGGTACTTGAGAAGGGTAGTCATATGGTTATATCTGACTGCTGTTTCCCTCTTAACGAAGACAATGCTCCTCTAGCTGAACTTATCTACGATCACGTGGATATACAATTTCACTTAACTCAAGACGACGATGAGCTCAAACTAATAGGATGTGGTCTAAGACTCTCTGAAGCCGATAGTGATCTAGGAAATGACATTGATTGCAGTGAAGAGTGGGAAGACTGTAACGACAGCGATCTTGGCAGTGAATCTGATAAGTTCATAAGAGGCAGAAGAAGACACGTGCAAGTGAGGAGGCACGTGAGAAGGAAGCTTACTTGAAGAAGAAGATATTTTTTAGTTCTCAAAAAAATATCGGTGACAAACTTGTTTACAGCTTTTGGGGTTTAAATACTGATATCATTGTTTAGAGATCGGGCATGGTGATTGTTGTACAACTTCTCCTGCGTGGGATTTGAGGGTAGTGAGCTAGAGAAGATGATGCTCTAGAGCTCTACTTGTACGAACAGTTGGTATTGAGAATAAGAGATATCATATTCAGATTCTATTGTACATTGAGAAGAGATCACATCTTCAAACTTATCCTGATCACAGAGAAGAGTAGGAAGACTGCAATGATAATGATCTTGGCAATGAGACTGATCACATTGTTACACACATCATAGGATCATCTACTTAGGATTATATATTCAGTAGATTCTTCCATCGACCAAAAGAGATGGTTTTAATTGGTGATTTCATACTTTGCTCTACAGGTTCTATTTTGATTCTCCTAGTGTTTATAAAGTTTCTGGTTTTAAAACTGCTCCAAATCTCCAACTAGATAATGTAATGACATGTGGCTTGTGACAACTTCATCTGCAGATGCTTTTGTAGAAGTAATTCTTCTATCCATGCCCGTATATATGAATATTGGGGATTTTCTTGCGCAGGAAGTAAAATCAAGGTAATTAAGCATTGGTCATCAAAATAGCAGAGTATATTCTTCAAAAGTATCTCTTATTAGTTTCGTTTTATTACTCAAGGAGTAAATGGAAAATATTTGATAAATAATGTCACAACTGAATATCGTTTTTGTAGGCAATGTGAAGGGAACACATCTGGAGTCTGAACAGATGCAACACTCAACACTGTGATAAAACAATAAGTTTGTGAATCAGCTTATAGTCTGATTATATAAGTCTCCATGGAATGTTGTGACTAATTAACATGGGTCTTCTACTGAATCAAGAACTTCATCGATGATCGATAATCCTAGATTGTCACCACTCATCAAGAAGTAGAGATAAGAATGCTATACATGGATTCAAAAGTCGAAGGTTTCAGAGAATCACGAGGCGCTGGAGATCTTTCAGCCAAAGAACTAACTCAAACGTTGCGACGCAAGAGCTTCCGTACAGTAACCATCACAAAAATTGGTGGAACAACCGTAAGAAAAGATGAAATCTGGTGGAATAACCAGAGAATCGAACAAATTCAACAGGAGTTATCGGAGAAACGAGATATGAGAAGCGGTTAATCGATGCAAAACGAAGGAAACGAAGAATGGAGCAAGAGACTTTGATACTATGTTAGTTGAATAAACGCAAATGAGGAACATGAAATGTGGATAAGATTTTCTGTTATACAAGTTAGTAAAGTTTGTTACAGAGTCTCTTATTTAGAAAGAGGACCCTGGTTTACGTACATTGTCCCGGTCCTTATTAAACCGATATACTCAAATTTAAAACGGTCCAGAAGATTCAAAATCGCGAAGCCAATTTTGTCGGAAAGTTCAAAACTTTTTTTTTGACTCTGAAACTTTAACAAGAGCCTTTGCCGATGCTATACACGAAGCTACGTTGAGTGTGGTTTTGTGATTGTTTTACGCTGATGTGACCATTGTAGGAAATGTGGAGTCGTGCCATTTTTCAACGATTCAGGTTTCGAGCTTTCTCCATTTGGTGCTTCGATTCTCACGTTATCCATGGGAAAGGCTACAGGAGTTTCTCAGTTACTGTGGAGTTTCAGAATCGCGAAGCTTTGATATGTAATCACTTGTTGAATCGAAGAATCGACGAGGCTCGAGAGGTTTTCGATCAGGTTCCATCTCCGCATGTGAGCCTCTACACCAAGATGATTACGGGATACACGAAGACCAATAGATTGGTTGATGCGTTGAATCTGTTCGACGAAATGCCTGTGAGGGATGTTGTCTCGTGGAATTCGATGATTAGTGGTTGTGTGGAGTGTGGTGATATAGATACTGCAGTGAAGATGTTCGATGAAATGCCTGAGAGAAGCGTTGTTTCATGGACAGCGATGGTAAATGGGTGTTTTAGGTTTGGTATGGTTGATCTAGCGGAGAGATTGTTTTTTCAAATGCCTGTGAAAGATATTGCAGCGTGGAATGCGATGGTTCATGGGTATTTACAGTTTGGTAAAGTAGAAGTTGCCTTGAAGTTGTTTAAGCAAATGCCTCGGAAGAATGTGATTTCGTGGACGACAATGATCTGTGGGTTAGACCAGAATGGGTGGACCGGAGAAGCTCTCGTTTTGTTTAAGAACATGTTGGGTTGTTGCATAAAATCGACTTCCAGAACATTCACTTGTGTAATCACCGCCTGCGCGAATGCTCCAGCGTTTCATATGGGGATACAAGTTCATGGCTTGATCATCAAGACGGGGTTTTTATATGAAGAATATGTATCTGCTTCGCTTATAACTTTTTATGCAAACTGCAAAAGAACAGAGGATTCTCGTAAGGTGTTTGACGAGATGGTTCATGAAAAGGTTGCTGTGTGGACTGCTCTATTGTCAGGGTATAGTCTGAACAGAAAGCATGAAGATGCGTTAAATGTTTTCTCCGAGATGATAAGAAACAGTATCTTACCAAATCAATCAACATTTGCTAGCGGATTAAACTCTTGCTCTGCTTTGGGAACATTAGATTGGGGTAAGGAGATACATGGAGTTGCTGTGAAGCTCGGTTTAGGAACTGATGCCTTTGTGGGTAATTCTCTTGTTGTGATGTACAGCGATTCTGGAAACGTTAACGATGCCGTTTCAGTGTTCACAGAAATCTTCAAGAAGAGCATTGTGTCATGGAATTCCATTATTGTTGGCTGTGCACAGCATGGGCGTGGAAAGTGGGCGTTTGTCATATTTGGTCAAATGATTCGCCTAAACAAAGAGCCAGATGAGATAACTTTCACTGGCTTGCTCTCTGCTTGTAGCCATTGCGGGTTCCTACAGAAAGGAAGAAAGCTGTTCTATTACATGTCAAGCGGACTAAATCATATCGATAGAAAGATTCAACACTACACTTGTATGGTTGATATCCTGGGAAGATGCGGGGAATTGAAAGAAGCAGAAAAACTTATCGAGAGCATGGTTGTGAAACCTAATGAAATGGTTTGGTTGGCTTTACTTAGTGCTTGTAGGATGCATTCTGATGTAGATAGAGGCGAGAAAGCTGCTGCAGCCATTTTTAATCTGGACTCAAAATCAAGCGCTGCTTATGTCTTGTTGTCAAATATATATGCTTCTGCTGGTAGATGGTCGAATGTATCGAAATTGAGAGTTAAGATGAAGCAGAAGGGGATTATGAAGAAACCCGGGAGCAGTTGGGTTGTGATTAGAGGGAAAAAGCACGAGTTTTTCTCCGGTGATCGTCCACATTGCTTGAGAATATTTAAGAAGTTGGAGTTTCTGAGAGAGAAGTTGAAGGAACTGGGCTATGTTCCTGATTATAGATCTGCTTTACATGATGTTGAAGATGAACAGAAAGAAGAGATGTTGTGGTATCACAGTGAGAGGCTTGCTATTGCGTTTGGGTTGATTAATACAGTTGAAGGAAGTACAGTGACAGTGATGAAAAATCTACGAGTTTGTGAAGATTGTCACACAGTGATTAAGTTAATCTCCAGAGTTGTGGGACGTAAGATTGTTTTAAGGGATCCGACTCGGTTTCATCATTTCAAGAATGGGATGTGTTCTTGCGGGGATTATTGGTAGAAAAGTGACTTGGAAAATTTCAAACTTTGACTTGTGATGTGGAAAGTGACTTGGGAAATTACATTGATATCTGATCTTACAAAAAACAATCAGATATTAATGTAATAATATAAACAGTGTTTTGGCTTGTGTGGTGGTGATTAAGTCAAGTCAAGAACCAGTCCAAAAGAGGAAAATTCCAAGAAACAATGATGCAATTGCTAGGCACCAGCTACTGCAATTTATAGGGTTTCTTAACAACCACGCGAGCCCTCACTTCAACTCTGAATTTCTCCACAATCACCTCTCTTTATGGCTTCTTCTTCTTCCTCCTCTTCTCGCAATTGGTCATATGACGTTTTCCCGAGCTTCAGTGGAGAAGATGTCCGCAACACATTCCTCAGCCACTTTCTAAAAGAACTGGATAGGAAACTGATCATCTCTTTCAAAGACAATGAGATCGAGAGAAGCCATTCACTCGATCCCGAGCTCAAACATGGGATTAGAAATTCCAGAATTGCGGTGGTTGTGTTCTCCAAAACCTATGCCTCTTCAAGCTGGTGCCTTAACGAGCTACCGGAGATTGTGAAATGCAAGAAAGAGTTTGGCCAACTTGTGATACCCATTTTCTACCATTTGGATCCATCCCATGTGAGGAAACAGACCGGAGACTTTGGGAAGATCTTTGAAAAGACATGCCGAAATAAAACAGTGGACGAGAAAATCCGATGGAAGGAAGCTCTGACCGATGTAGCTAATATCCTTGGATATCATATTGTTACCTGGTACGACTTTATGAATCATTTATTGTTATTTAACGAACATTATTACTTGTTGTTTAGCAAACATGGTTGTGAAATGGTCTGTTTCCTAATTAGGGATAACGAAGCAAGCATGATCAAAGAAATCGCCAATGATATTTTGGGTAAAATGAATTTGTCTCCATCAAATGATTTTGAGGACTTGGTCGGAATTGAAGATCATATCACTAAGATGAGTTCATTGCTGCACTTGGAATCCGAGGAAGTGAGGATGGTCGGGATATGGGGTCCCTCGGGAATTGGCAAAACTACCATTGCAAGAGCTCTATTTAGTCAACTCTCTTGTCAGTTTCAAAGTAGTGTTTTCATTGACAGGGTTTTCATATCTAAGAGTATGGAAGTTTACAGTGGAGCTAATCTTGTTGACTATAACATGAAGTTGCACTTGCAAAGAGCCTTTCTAGCTGAAATTTTTGACAAAAAGGACATAAAGATAGATCATATAGGTGCAATGGAAAAGATGGTAAAGCACCGGAAAGCTCTCATCGTTATTGATGATTTAGATGATCAAGATGTGCTAGATGCTTTAGCGGGTCGAACTCAATGGTTTGGAAGTGGGAGTAGAATCATTGTGGTTACAAAAAATAAGCATTTTTTAAGGGCCAATGGGATTGATCACATTTACAAGGTCTGTCTCCCATCTAATGCGCTCGCTCTTGAGATGTTTTGTCGTTCTGCTTTTAGGAAGAGTTCTCCTCCTGATGGCTTTATGGAGCTTTCTTCTGAAGTCACATTGCGTGCTGGTAATCTTCCTTTGGGTCTGAACGTATTGGGTTCAAATTTACGGGGCAGGGACAAAGGGTACTGGATAGATATGCTGCCAAGGCTTCAAGGTTTGGATGGAAAAATTGGGAAAACACTAAGAGTCAGCTATGATGGGTTAAATAACAAAAAAGATGAAGCAATATTTCGTCACATTGCATGTATATTCAATGGTGAGAAAGTTAGTGACATCAAACTGTTACTAGCAAATAGTAACTTGGATGTTAATATCGGGCTCAAAAACCTTGTTGATAGATCCCTTATCTGTGAAAGATTCAATACCGTGGAGATGCACTCTTTGCTGCAAGAAATGGGTAAGGAGATTGTCCGTACTCAGTCCGTTGAGCCTGGAGAACGGGAATTCCTTGTGGATTTGAAGGATATTTGCGATGTACTTGAAGATAACACTGTAAGTTTTTTCCTGCTTTTTTTGCATAATCCCACGCTATGATTAAATGCATGTCATTTCATATATGAAGAATTGTAACTAATTGGTTTTGTCTCTTTTTTCTTATTATAATTATAGGGTACTAAGAAGGTTTTAGGTATAACATTGGATATAGATGAGACTGATGAACTGCATATACATGAGAGTTCCTTCAAAGGAATGCACAATCTCCTTTTTCTAAAAATTTATACTAAGAAATTGGAACAGAAGAAAGAAGTTAGATGGCACTTACCGGAACGCTTCAAGTATTTGCCCTCTAAACTTAGATTATTGAGGTTTGACAGATACCCATTGAAACGTCTTCCTTCTAACTTTCATCCTGAAAACCTGGTTAAGCTTCAAATGCAGCAGAGCAAACTTGAGAAGCTGTGGGAAGGAGTTCATGTAAGTTTTTAGTACTACTAGGTTTAATATCGATATTGGAATACTTGTTTTACTTTTATAGATGACCATCCTTTCAAGTAATGTGTAACTTAGTTGCATATTATCCAGTCACTTGCAGGGCTCAGGAATATGGATTTACGGGGATCTAGAAACCTGAAAGAAATCCCAGATCTTTCGATGGCCACTAATCTCGAGACACTTAAACTCAGCAGTTGCTCGAGTTTGGTGGAACTTCCTTCGTCTATTCAGTACCTGAATAAGCTGAATGATTTGGACATGTCATACTGCGATCATTTGGAGACTATTCCCACTGGAGTTAACCTCAAATCTCTCTATCGTCTCAATCTCAGTGGATGCTCACGGTTGAAAAGTTTTCTTGATATATCAACCAACATCTCATGGCTTGATATAGGCCAAACAGCGGAAATTCCCCCTAATTTGAGTCTACAGAATCTCGATGAGCTTATATTGTGCGAAAGAGTGCAGGTATTTACGTTTGCTAACATTTAAATAACACTTAATATAACAAACTAGGTCGAATTTCTTGAAATATCCCTTATGAGTATTTACTAGTTATCTGTTTTCTAATTGCAATATTAATACAGATCGTATGTAAAAATATAATTAAACAACAATCAAAGGATGCAAATTGATTAAGGAAATTTATTTTCAATTAGAGAGTGTCAAACTTGAAAGACAGTTTGCAGATGAGAAGTTACACGAAATAGTTATTTCTAATATTTGCAAATGAATTTTAACATCTCTAAATTGTTTCTCCTTTGTTTTCATTTTTTGGTTTAGCTGCGTACACCTCTCATGACCATGCTTTCTCCCACTTTGACGAGGTTGACTTTTTCGAACAACCAAAGTTTGGTGGAAGTCCCTTCTTCAATTCAGAATCTCAATCAACTTGAGCATTTGGAAATTATGAACTGCAGAAATCTGGAGACTCTTCCCACTGGAATAAACCTCGAGTCTCTCATTGCACTTGATCTCTCTCATTGTTCTCATTTGAGGACTTTTCCTGATATCTCGACCAACATCTCAGATCTCAAACTAAGCTACACAGCGATCGAAGAGGTTCCTTCGTGGATCGAGAAATTATCTCTCCTCTGTAACCTAGATATGAATGGATGCAGCAATTTACTACGTGTATCCCCAAATATTTCTAAACTGAAACACCTCGAGGGAGCTGACTTTTCAGACTGTGTGGCATTGACTGAAGCTAGCTGGAATGGTAGTTCAAGTGAGATGGCCAAATTTCTTCCACCTGATTATTTCTCAACCGTCAAGCTCAACTTCATCAACTGCTCCAACTTAGATCTAAAAGCTCTTATTCAAAACCAAACATTTTCCATGCAACTGATAGTATCAGGTGAAGAAGTGCCTTCATATTTCACTCACCGTACCTCTGGGACCTCTATCTCTCTACCTCACATCTCTGTCTGCCAATCATTCTTCAGTTTTAGGGGTTGCACCGTGATTGATGTCGAATCTTTTTCCACAATCTCTGTTTCATTCGACATTGAAGTATGTTGTCGGTTCATAGACAGACTCGGGAACCACGTTGATTCTACTGATTTTCCAGGATACTTCAGAACAACAAATTTGGGTGCTCATCTGGTTATCTTTGACTGTTGTTTTCCCTTAAACGAAGACACTACTACTTTTCTGGATGGTCAATTCAACTACGATCACGTGGATATACAGTTTCGTCTCACGAATGGCAACTCTCAGCTCAAATTAAAAGGATGCGGTATTCTACTTTCTGAAGATGTTCCATCCCTGGATAACCAACCTTGTAGTCCAAATATTCTTCCAGGTGTTTGTGAAGATATCGCTTTAGAGAGAAGGAGTTTCCGGACTAAAATGCGGATGGTAAGCATTTGGAATAGATTGTACGTAGATAACTATTTATATCCCATAATATATTGTCAGGACAAACAGAAAACTATTATACCTTATAGTTGACTGGATGTTTTCTGCAGATGAGGAGGAGAGTTCTGAAGAAACTATTGAATCGCTAGACAGCCAATTCGCAAGATACATAAAAGGATGTCTCCTGTTAGGTTCATGTGGGACCTCCCCCTACAATATTCCTTCTTCGTGAAACTTCCACCTTATATAAGGTAACCCAAGAATCTCATAGACCATCTTATGTTAGTTACACATAAATCGTGTCACGGGCATCTTATTTAAGGACCTATGAACCTATGAAATATATTTTTGCTACTTCATTAAGTACCAATTCAATAGTGAAACAGAAACTATGACTGTGGACTGTAGTTATAATATAATTCTATTATGGTTCTAGGCATCCTCTCATCGTTCTCTCTGTCTAATCTTGCTATGCTACAGCTGTTATAGATTATTGAAGTTGCAAGCAGCGTTGTAAGATCTAATGAAGAAGCTAGGAAGGGAGACATTCGTGAGAGCAGAGAATATGGAAAAGCTTTATTTTTTGTCAACAAAAGATTTTGTGAGTGGCAATGAGAATGAAGAGTGAGGAGAGATTGGTGTTGAGACAGAGGGAAGAAGGAAGCGAAAGCAGGTAATCATGAACTTAACATTCTCTGTGTTATGTGTTTATTTTCCAAGAGTAATGCGGAAAGCATTCTATAGAATAAGATCACATTGGATTTGTTTCTCTCTAAACCCCTGATGCTAAAATCAGTAGGATCGTCAAACACAATTGAATTAAAATCAGTAGGCTTCTTTTGTAGAATAGAGATTGCATAATTACAGTCTTTAGGCTTATTAGTGTCTATTAGAAAATGTTCAACCAGTTATTGATACTTGTTTAATACATCACAGTGTTCCAAGATGGATGTCTCTTTTCTGTGTAGCACAATTAATACACAAGTCATAAGAAAGAGCGATAGAACAAAAGGTGGCTTGTTGTGCACGCTTTCTTCGAAACCCTTATTCTGAATATATTTATCTAGTCAACACAATTGAACTGCATATTTAGGCTGAAGGAATTTTAAACAAAAACAGTAATGAATGTCTCTGTTTCATGCATGTGAAACAATGTTTCGTTCTATCTCGAATCTTTTCTTATCTCCCCGAGACCCCGACTATTGTGTATAATTTTATTTTCTTCTTTTGTAAACTGTATTCAATAATATTTTGAGGACTTTTGCTGAATTAAATATCATATATCTTGGATTTGATTGACACTTGAAATTTTATACTCTTATTAGTAAGGTTTTTAAAAATAAAAGTGATGCTTCATTGTTAAATTAAATAAAGAATCAAGAAAGAAAAGGTGATTTAAGTCCCTTTCCTTTCAACGACACTTTGAACAACTTCCCTTCTCTTTCCGCTTGAATATTATATTCCAGATACATGCATGAGATTACCAACCACTTTTGCTACTTGCTTTGGGTTTCAGTTTCACAAAAAAACGACGAAAACATGAATTGACTTCTTCTTTTGAGTTTTTCCTCTGATCAGTTGCACAAATGTTCTTTATAATATTCACAAAATAACTTTCTATATTGAATGCCTTTTTCAGATAACAATCATGTAAAATCAATGTAAAAACCATGCCAAAAGTTAGAGGTCGATCTCTTCTATGATTTTGAAGATCGAATCTATCGTGTAACAATTTCATATCGATGTAAGTGGGAGTTTTATTAGAAATAGAGTATCTATATTCATTTATATACAATATAAACTATAATTTTCTTTTGGAAAATAGTCAGCTACACGTAGGAAAAAATCAACAAATCTATATGTAATTAAGTATACTTTGCCGAATTAAAAAAGATTTTGGATCTACCAATGGCTATCTTTGCTCTCGTAGCAGAACGATTCGATTGGTGTACCAAAAAGTCTCCTTTAGACTTGGTCACGAGACTCTACAAGCTTCTTTCCTTCTCCTTTCCATGAAATTTACTAGAAAAGTGTTTCCTAACTTCATTTTAAGTGTTTCCTCTCAGTTAACTGTGACTTTCCAAGAAATATTTTCTTTTTTTCCTTTGCCTAATGGTTTCTTCTTCCTCCACTTCCCGCAATTGGGTATATGATGTGTTCCCGAGCTTCAGTGGGGAAGACGTCCGCGTAACTTTCCTCAGCCACTTTCTCAAAGAGCTTGATCGTAAATTGATTATTGCTTTCAAAGACAACGAGATTGAGAGAAGCCAGTCGCTTGACCCCGAGCTTAAACAAGCGATCAGGACTTCAAGGATCGCGGTGGTTGTGTTTTCGGAGAAGTACCCATCTTCCAGCTGGTGCCTGGACGAGTTGCTGGAGATCGTGAGATGCAAGGAAGAATTAGGTCAACTGGTTATACCAGTTTTCTACGGGTTAGATCCATCTCATGTCAGGAAACAAACCGGACAATTTGGAGAGGCTTTTGCGAAAACTTGTCAAAGAAAAACAGAGGATGAAACAAAACTTTGGCGGCAATCGTTGACCAAAGTAGCTAATGTTCTCGGATATCATTCTCAGAACTGGTACAACTTCTTATATATCAATTATATGTTCTTATAGACCTTGACATGTGACAATTGATACTTTTTGTCTTGGTGACAATTGATCTTTCATCTTTTTAGGCCTAATGAAGCACAGATGATTGAAGCAATCGCCAATAATGTCTTGGGTAAATTGAATTCCATTCCAACAAATGATTTTAAGGACTTTGTTGGAATAGAAGATCATATTGCAAAGATGAGTGCCTTATTGCATTTGGAATCCAAGGAAGTGAGGATGGTTGGGATATGGGGCTCCTCAGGAATCGGCAAGACTTCCATTGCAAGAGTTTTATATAGTCGGCTTTCTCATCGGTTCCAAAGTAGTGTTTTTGTAGACAGGGCTTTCATATCTAAGAGTACGGAAATTTACAATAGTGCCAATTCGGACGACTATAACATGAAGTTGCATTTGCAAAAAGTTTTTTTGTCTCAAATTTTAGACAAAAAAGACATAAAGATACATCATTTAGGTGCAGTGGAGGAGAGGCTAAAGCACCATAAAGTTCTTATATTCATTGATGATTTAGATGATCAAGTGGTTCTAGAAACTTTGGCAGGTCAAACTCAATGGTTTGGATATGGAAGCAGAATCATTGTGATTACAAAAGACAAGCATTTTTTGAGAGCCCATGGGATTGAATATATTTACAATGTTTGTCTCCCATCTAATGAGCTTGCCCTCAAGATTTTTTGTCGATCGGCTTTCAGGAAAAACTATCCACCTGATGGTTTGATGGAGCTTGCTTCTGAAGTTGCCTTGTGTGCTGGCAATCTTCCTTTGGGTCTAAACGTTTTGGGTTCGCATCTACGGGGTAGGGACAAAGAGGATTTGATGGATATGCTGCCGAGACTTCGAAATGGTTTGGATGGTAAAATTGAGAAGACATTAAGAGTCAGCTACAATGGATTAAATAACCAAAAAGATAAAGCGATATTTCGTCACATTGCATGTCTTTTCAATGGTGAAAAAGTCGATGACATCAAATTGCTACTAGCAGACAGTGGCTTGGATGTTAATATCGGGTTGAAAAACCTTGTGGATAAGTCTCTCATACATGTAAGAGAGGAAATTGTTGAGATGCACTCTTTACTACAAGAAATGGGTAAGGAGATAGTCCGTTCACAGTCTAATGAGCCTGGTGAACGTGAATTCCTTATGGATGCAAAAGATATATGTGATTTGCTTGAAGATAACACTGTAAGTTTTGTTGTGCTATTTTCATATATCTCACTCTATAAGATTAAAATCATATCATAAGTGAATTCTATTGTTTTATTATTACAGGGTACAAAAAAGGTTTTAGGTATAACATTGGATATGGATGAGATTGATGAATTGCATGTACACGAGAATGCCTTCAAAGGGATGCACAATCTTCTTTTTCTAAAAGTTTACTCTAAGAAATGGGATAAGAAGACAGAAGTGCGATGGCACTTACCGAAAGGCTTCAACTACTTGCCTCATAAACTTAGATTTTTAAGGTTGGATGGATACCCAATGAGATGTATGCCTTCTAAATTTCGCCCTGAAAACTTGGTGAAACTCGTAATGTCGGGGAGCAAACTCGAGAGACTGTGGGAAGGAGTTCATGTAAGTTTTAAACAAAAATTATTACATATTTCTTATCAAGATGGAAATGCTTATTTTAGTTTTTAGTTGACATTTCTTTAAGTGATCCATAACTTTCTTATATTTCAGTCATTTAGAGGACTAAGAGATATAGATTTGCAAAAATCTGAAAATCTGAAAGAAATCCCAGATCTCTCTATGGCAACCAGTCTCAAGACACTTAATCTTTGCGATTGTTCAAATTTGGTTGAGCTTCCTCTCTCTATTCAGTATCTCAATAAACTGGAGAAGTTGGAAATGTCAGGATGCATAAATCTGGAGAATCTTCCCATCGGGATCAACCTCAAATCTCTTTATAGGCTTAACCTTAGTGGATGTTCACCGTTGACGATTTTTCCTGATATCTCATCCAACATATCATGGCTCATATTAAACGAGACTGGGATTGAAACATTCCCCTCCAACTTGCGTTTAGAGAATCTTTTTCTTCATTTATGTGAAATGAAGAGTGAAAAACTGTGGGGAAGAGTGCAGCAGGTATCCACTTAACCTTCAACTTCTTTTAACTAAAACCTTTTCTAATTGATATATATATATAACATAAAAAATGACTTAAAAGTGTGAGACTTAAAAGCTAGAGTTTTCAAATGAAAAATTGCATGCTCTTTATTATTTTATAGTTTTTTTTTTCTTTTTTTGGTAGTAGAGTAGTATCAATACTTTTTTAATTACTTCCAAAATAAATAAATCAATTACATGTAGCTATGTTTAGATTTGTTTTATTAGTTCATGTATTTTACTGGATTTGGAAACCCAAACAAAAATCATGTGTTATTCAACATTGATTTTAAAATCCTTATTAAAATCATATGTTATTGGTTCTATGAGTTTTAAATACTAATTAAAATTCCATGTTATTCGTTTAGTGATTTATTCTTGGATTTAAAAATCCACATTGAAAAGATTGAGTTTCTATAACTCTTTTTGTTTTTGTTTTTTTTTGTTTTGGTTCAGCCGCTTACACCTCTCATGACCATACTGCCTCACTCTTTAGCGAGATTGTTTCTTTCCGATATCCCAAGTTTAGTGGAGCTTCCCGCCTCTATTCAGAACTTCACTAAACTTGATTGTTTGGCAATTGAAAATTGCATAAATCTGGAGACTCTTCCCTCTGGCATCAACTTTCCATTGCTCATTGACCTTAATCTTAGGGGATGCTCACGGTTGAGGACTTTTCCTGATATCTCAACCAACATCTATATGCTCAATGTACCTCGAACAGCGATTGAAGAGGTTCCTTGGTGGATTGAGAAATTCTCTAACCTCGTTCAGCTTCGTATGGGTGGATGCAACAAATTACAATGTGTATCCCTACACATTTCTAAACTGAAACATCTCGGGGATGTTGACTTTTCAGACTGCGGGGCATTGACTAAAGCTAGCTGGAATGATAGTTCAAGTGTTGAGCTAATGGCATCAGACAATATTCAATCTAAACTACCATTCCTTGGCGAGGTCCCCTCTTCTTTTCCGGACAACTTGATCAACTGCTTCAATTTCAACTTCGAACAAATACCTATCATTGATCCACAAGTTGATTCCAAGTACATAAGGTTGTCAGGTGAAGAAGTTCTTACGTATTTCACTCACCGGACTACTGGTATGTCTCTGACCAATATCCCTCTACTTCAGACATCTTTCACTCAACCGTTCTTCAGATTTAAGGCTTGCGTTGTCGTTGACTCCATATCTTCTCCAGTTAGTGTTTTTGAATTTCACATCCACGTATCTTGTCGGTTCAAAGGTAGACTTGGCAACCACTTTGATTCCCCTTATCAACCATGTGAGTTTGTGAAAGGGAAGGGGATCCACCTTGTTATATTCGAATGTTGTTTCTCTCTAAAAGAGGAGAACGATGCTTCTCTAACTGAACTAAACTACGATCACGCGGATATAGAGTTTCGTTTAAGTAATACTCCCTCCGTATTTTAATAAGTGTCGTTTTAGGATTTTCTTTTTTAAAAAATTAGATGTCGTTTTCAAATTTCTATGCAAAATTTCTTACTTTTTAATGTTTTATGATATCATAAAACATTAAAAAGTAAGAAATTTTGCATAGAAATTTGAAAACGACATCCAATTCAAAAAAATAAAAATCCTAAAACGACAATTATTAAAATACGGAGGGAGTAGTAGTTACTCTACGTCTGTATTGAAAGAATGGGGTATACGACTCTCAGATGACTTTTCATCACCGGTGATCCAACTTGGTGATGGAAATAATCTTCCAGATGTTTTTGAAGCCGATGACGACAATATTGTTATTGAGACTGAACATAGCGAAGAATCTGGAGACAGCAATGTTGAAATAGAGAGAAGCAAGAAAAGAATCAGGGTAAGCATTAAGCATGTACTGAAACATAATACTTTATATCTCACAATTCGTTTTCAAAGTAACTATATATATTTTGTATAATAGACTACTGAATTTGTTTTCCTTTTAATTTGTTGTAGATTACTGAGGAATAACACCAATGAAGTCAATGGAGAGACATTTTCAGGTAACCTAAATATCTCATAAACCACCTTATTTTAGTTCCACATCAATTGTGACACTGCTTGGGATAATCTTAATTAGGAATTTATTCAATAGTTTCTGCCACTAACTAAAAGATTTGGTTTCAATATATATATTGGTGATTTCATACAATGACGCCCTTCAGTTTTCATTTTGATTCTCTTTGTGCTTATAAATTTTTTCTGCTTGCACATGGTCAAGATAGATAATGTAATGAAATGTGGTTTGCTAATTAAGTTCACATCTGTTGTATCTGTGAATGAGCAGTTGAAAAAGAGAAGATGAACAAGCTCAAGATAATACTTTGGTGCTGAGAATGGATTTGCCAAGCCGGGATGACTTGGCTTTACATAGTTACCATTTGGATGTCTCTGTTTCAGACAAACAAAAGCTTTGCAGAAACTTTGTTCTTCTATTAGTCTCGATTGTGGATGCTGCTGGTCAATGAAAACCTAGCTTTCCCAGCACGTCAACCAAATTTGTAATTGTGGTCAAATTTGTTTTGCATTAATTTTCAATATTAATAACGAGTGATGACATGTATTTCCAATCTTTTGTGATGTTTGTGATGCTATAATGTTCATTTCTTGTTTCTTGTTTACGATTTTCATGTTTTGTTTTTTTTGATGTTTTGGTATTTGGACACTTAGAAAACCAAAAAAACAATTTGTTCTTTATTTCTGCATGATACACTGCTTTCGATCGACTCTTCTAAGGTTGACTTTAAATTACGTGGCATTCACTGTAGGGGACTTGCTGCTTCATTTTCGGTCGCAAATAGTTATGAATAACACCACAGTGAATTCAAACCTCAGTTTGGTTTGTATTATATATGTTTGTATTATATATATATGTTTTATCACGACCTTGAATTCTCTAGTCTAAAGAATACACTATGCAGTATATGTTTTTCCTTTTGGTCTCTGTAACTATCCTTCGCGGAACTGTAATTGTGATGTCCATGATGGATCATATACGTTAATAAAATCTGATTTCTGAACTTAATATAATCACAGTATGGGTTAAATCAGTTTATTAGTATATATACAGTACACTGCACACCAGTCAAAAGAAACAGTAATTCAACGATATCTGTTTTGGTAACTTGTTTCACACGTTTCTCTGTCAACCCTGATTCTAAAATCAGTAGGATGGTCAAAACTCAAAACAATTGAGTTACTGAATAAATATACGTAGTTAGGCCATAGATGTCTCTGCTTCAGACTAGAGCTTCTCAGAAATGTTTAGGCCAAGAGCAAAGGAAACATGTTCTTTGTTCCATATAGAATAACCTTAAATAAGATCGTTGTGACTTGTGTGTAACTGATTCCACATGTTTCCACTTAAAAATTTCAAATTCTTAAAATAAGCTCTAGTTAGAGACTGTGTCTTTCTTTGCTGTAGTATTTTCTCATTTTCACACGAGAAAGTTGGTAAGCTTAAAATTCTTTGAAAAAGTCTTAAGAAGTAGGAAACATTCGTCAATTTTTGTCTGAAAAGTCTGAGAAACAATAGTGAAATTGTAAGACTTTGGATGAAACCGGCCAACAAAATTCACCTTGTATGGCCGTGATTTAGACAAGTTACCAAGAGAGGAATGTCCAAGAAGAAGCAGTTAATGTTTTATATAAATCACCAAGACTTTATGTGTGACGTCCGCCTCACTACTTCTCCTCTGATTTTATTATTACTGTCTCACTCGCCTAAATTTTTGTTTGTACCTTCCTACTCTCACTCTATCTCTCTATGGTTTGTTCTTGTTCTTCTTCTTCTTCTTCTCTCAATTGGGTATATGATGTTTTCTTGAGCTTCAGAGGGGAAGACGTCCGCGTATCTTTCCGTAGCCACTTTCTCAAGGAGCTCGATCGGAAACTGATCACCGCTTTCAAAGACAATGAGATTAAGAAAAGCCATTCCCTCTGGCCCGAGCTTGTACAAGCGATCAAGGAATCCAGGATTGCGGTGGTCGTTTTCTCTAAAAACTACGCTTCTTCAAGCTGGTGTCTTAATGAGTTGCTGGAGATCGTGAATTGCAATGATAAAATTGTCATACCAGTTTTCTACGGTGTGGATCCTTCGCATGTGAGGAATCAAACCGGTGACTTTGGAAGGATTTTTGAAGAGACTTGCAAGAAAAATACAGAGGAAATGAAAAATCAATGGAAGAAAGTGTTGAGTGATGTATCTAATATGTTTGGATTTCATTCTGCGACCTGGTATGATTTTTTTAATCCATGATTATGTGCATTAGAGACATATTGAATGTAAATTGTTATTTCATATGTGTTAAATTATCTTTCACCTTATTAGGGACAACGAAGCAAAAATGATTGAAGAAATAGCCAATGATGTTTTGGGTAAACTGCTTTTAACTTCATCCAAGGATTTTGAGAATTTTGTTGGCATCGAAGATCATATCGCTGAAATGAGTTTACTGCTGCAATTGGAATCTGAGGAAGTGAGAATGGTTGGTATATGGGGTTCCTCAGGGATTGGTAAGACTACCATCGCAAGAGCTCTGTTTAACCAACTTTCTCGGCATTTCCAAGTTAGCAAATTCATAGACAGAGCTTTTGCATATAAGAGTAGAGAAATTTATAGTCGAGCCAATCCAGACGACTACAACATGAAGTTACATTTACAAGAGAGTTTCCTCATGGAAATTCTGAGGCAGGATATAAAGATAGATCATCTAGGTGTGGTGGGAGAGAGGCTACAACACCAGAAAGTTCTTATCATCGTTGATGATTTGGATAATCAAGTGATCTTAGATTCCTTGGTGGGTCAAACTCAATGGTTTGGAAGAGGGAGTAGAATCATTGTGGTTACAAATGATAAGCATTTCTTAAGGGCTCGTAGAATTGATCATATTTATGAAGTTACTTTCCCCACTGAAGTGCAAGCTTTTCAGATGTTATGTCAATCTGCATTCAGACAAAACTATGCACCCGAAGGTTTTGGGAAGCTTGTAGTTGATGTTGCAAGACATGCGGGCCGTCTTCCTTTGGGTCTTAATGTTTTGGGTGCATATTTGCGGGGGAGGGATAAGGAGTACTGGATGGATCTGCTGCCAAGACTTCAGAATGGTCTAGACAATAAAATTGAGAAAATACTAAGAATCAGCTATGATGGGTTAGTTAGCGCAGAAGATCAAGCGATATTTCGTCATATCGCATGTCTTTTCAATCATATGGAAGTCACAACCATCAAGTCGTTGCTTGCAGATAGTAAATTGAGTGTTAATATTGGACTACAAAACCTAGCTGATAAGTCCCTTATTCATGTCAGACAAGGTTATGTGGTGATGCACCGTTCGCTACAAGAAATGGGCAGAAAAATTGTTCGCGCACAGTCCATTGACAAGCCTGGAAAACAAGAATTTCTGGTGGATCCAAATGATATTTGTCATGTACTTAGTGAAGGCATTGTAAGTACCTTTTTTTTGTGGTCCTTTCATAACTGAATTATGAGGTTAAGAAAATGTCATTTGATAAATGATAAATTGTATGGTTTTGTCTCTTACTCATTATTATAACCATATTTTTCAGGGTACTAAAAAGGTGCTAGGTATATCTTTCCAAACAAGTGAGATTGATGAGTTGCATGTACATGAGAGTGCCTTCAAAGGGATGTGTAATCTCCGTTTCTTAGAAATTGATTCTTCGAAGAACTTTCGTAAAAAAGGCAGATTGCACTTACCTAAAAGTTTCGACTATTTGCCAACTACACTCAAACTATTGTGCTGGTCCAAATATCCAATGAGCGGTATGCCTTCTAATTTTCGTCCTGATAACCTTGTCAAGCTCAGAATGCGAAAGAGCAAGCTACATAAGTTGTGGGAAGGAGTTGTGGTAAGTTTTGAGAATAATTTCCAATGTAATTATTAATGAAAAAGAGATTAAAAAAAAAAGTCACATGATGTGTAATTTCTACTGAACATTGTGTTTAATTTTTGGTTGATTACAGTCATTTACATGTCTAAAGGAAATGGATATGTTGGGATCTAAATACCTGAAAGAAATTCCAGATCTTTCCATGGCTACTAATCTCGAGACACTTTGTCTTCGGAATTGCGAGAGTTTGGTGGAGCTTCCTTCCTCTATACGAAATCTCAATAAACTATTGAGATTGGACATGGGGATGTGCAAAACTCTGAAAATTCTTCCGACTGGCTTCAACCTCAAATCTCTCGACCACCTCAACTTAGGATCTTGCTCGGAGTTGAGGACTTTTCCCGAATTATCAACCAACGTATCAGATCTCTATTTGTTTGGAACAAACATTGAAGAATTCCCTTCTAATTTACATCTCGAGAATCTCGTTAGTCTTACCATATCAAATAAAAAGAGTGATGGGAAACAATGGGAAGGAGTGAAGGTATGTAGTTCTGGCCTTCTCCAATCTCTTTAATATACACTTTTAGAAAAAAAAAATAAAAAAAAAAATCATTGTCGCTGACTCTAAGGATCGATTGGTCACAACTTTTGTTTGTTTTAACATTTCTAATTGTTTGTTTTGTTCAGCCGTTTACGCCCTTCATGGCGATTTTGTCTCCCACTTTGACACATTTGTGGCTCGATAGTATCCCAAGTTTGGTGGAGCTTCCTTCCTCATTTCAGAATCTCAATCAACTAAAGAAGTTGACCATCCGAAACTGCAGAAATCTGAAGACTCTGCCCACCGGAATCAACCTCCTATCTCTCGATGACCTTGATTTCAATGGATGCCAACAGTTGAGGAGCTTTCCTGAAATCTCAACCAACATCTTAAGGCTGGAATTAGAAGAAACAGGGATTGAAGAGGTTCCTTGGTGGATCGAGAAATTCTCCAACCTCACTAGGCTAAATATGGGAGATTGCAGCAGGCTAAAATGTGTTTCCCTAAACATTTCTAAACTGAAACATCTTGGGGATGTTAGCTTTTCAAATTGTGCGGCATTGACTAGAGTTGATTTGAGTGGCTATCCAAGTTTGATGGAGATGATGGAAGTCGACAATATTTCCGAGGAGGCCTCCTCTTCTCTTCCTGATAGTTGTGTTCCCAAAGTCGATCTCAATTTCATGGACTGCTTCAACTTGGATCCAGAAACTGTCCTTGACCAACAATCAAATATTTTCAACTTAATGGTATTTTCAGGGGAAGAAGTGCCATCATATTTCACTCACCGTACTACTGGAGTCTCCTCTCTGACCATCCCTCTCTCCCAACCATTCTTCAGATTTAGAGTTGGCGCAGTGTTACCTGTTGTTGACAGTGGAGTAAAAATCAAGGTAAACTGTGAGTTCAAAGGCAGATTTGGGAACAACTTTTACGTTGGCTTTGATTTCATTGTTGGGGTTCATTATAGCAACACGGAGGGTAGTCATATGTTAACTATATCGGATTGTTGTATCCCTCTAAACGAAGATAATGCTCCTCTAGCTCAAGGGAACTACGATCACGTGGATATGGAGATTAATACATCCTACTGTTATGGTAATTCTTCTGGGTGTGTGTTAAAAGGATGGGGTATACGCCTCTTAGAGGACTGTTCATCACCGGAGAACAACCTACTTGGTAATCCAATCACGCTTCCACTTGTCTGTGAAGACAATATACTTGTGAAGTCTGGAGACACCAATATAGAGACAGAGAGAAGCATGAAGCGAATGTGGGCAAGCATTAAGCATGTAATGAACATAATATGCGGTAATCGACTTGGTGATTCAAACAATCTTCCACATGTTTGTGAAGCCGAAGATGACAAAATGGGGTACACGCCTCTTCAAAGACTTGTTAATGAGACTGAACACACTGAAGAGTCTGGAGATGGCAATGTAGAGGCAGAGCGAAGCAGTAAGCGAATGCGGGTAAGCATTAAGCATGTGAAACTGTTTTGATATCAGACTAGAAAAGAGGAAAACTTTAAAATTTCATTTTTCTTTTGATTTTGATTTCTCCCTTAGGATTTATTACAAAGACAGAGCATTTGATTTTATACACAGAGAACCTTTTTGTTTTTCAAATAGACAACTGATTTTTGTCCCCATTGTTTGCAGCTACACAACTTCATATAAGTAACAAAAGGGACTCTACGTTAAGATTAAGGCACTCTTCCAAATGCATGTGAAGCTGATGAAAGACGATATGTTTAATAGGAGTAAACACAGTGAAAACTGTGGAAGGACAGAGAGAATCAGGTTTTGCCAGTTATATGGAACAGCAACAATAAGGAGGAGACATGCAGAGAGTTTTCAGGTAACCTTAAAATCTCATAAATAGTTTAAAAATGAAGAGTCCAATGTATCATTTTTAAACAATTCATGAGATTTTTTAAGTAACCTGAAAACTCTCTGCATGTCACCTGAAAACTATACAAAAGTCATAAGAAACAGAGTAATGAAACAAGGGTAGCTTCTTGCATACGCTTTCTTCGCAACCCTAATCCCAAAATAAATGAATTGGTCAACACAATTAAACTGCATATCTTTGCTGAATAGATTTACAACAAAAACAGGAAATGAATGCCTCTGTTTAGTTCTGTCTCTAATTGTTTCTCATCCGTCCGACTGTTGTATATAGCTAGTGGGAGTTTATTTTTCTTTTGTACACTCAATTTGATAAGTCTATTCAATAATATTTTGTGGACTTTTTCTGAATTAAATACATATATCTAGGATTTGATCGAATCCTGTCTCCACTTGTAATTTTATACACTTAGTAAGTTTTTTTAAATAGAAAAAAAATGATGTTTCATCGTTTAATTAATGATAGTCGAGAACAGACCAACCACTAATGATGCTTGCTTTGGGTTTTCAAATTCATTTCATAATAACGACGAAAACATGATTAGGCTTCTTCAAAGTCCATATATATGTAATTAAAAAACAATTTGGATCCACCAATGTATATCGTCGTTGCTTTCGTAGCTGATGGATTCAACTAGTACCTAGCTAAAAGTCTCCGCTAGACTTGCTTCACGAGACTTTACAAGCGTCCTTCTCCTTTCCATGAAATTTCCAGAATCAAAAACCTACTTTAAAGGTTTTCACTAGTTTCTTTTAAGCTATTGTTCTTAACGCTATAACTTTTCCAGATATAGTCTTTTTTCTTAGCTTAATGGCTTCTTCTTCATCCTCTTCCCGCAATTGGGTATACGATGTTTTCCCCAGTTTCAGTGGAGAAGACGTCCGCGTAAGTTTCCTCAGCCACTTTCTTAAAGAACTTGACCGAAAACTGATCATTGCTTTCAAAGACAACGAGATCGAGAGAAGCCAATCGCTCGATCCCGAGCTTAAACAAGCGATCAGGACTTCAAGGATCGCGGTGGTTGTGTTTTCGGAGAAGTACCCATCTTCCAGCTGGTGCCTGGACGAGTTGCTGGAGATCGTGAGATGCAAGGAAGAATTAGGTCAACTGGTTATACCAGTTTTCTATGGGTTAGATCCATCTCATGTAAGGAAACAAACCGGAAAATTTGGAGAGGCTTTTGAGAAGACTTGTCAAAGAAAAACAGAGGATGAAACAAAACTTTGGCGGCAATCGTTGACGGAAGTAGCAAATGTCCTTGGATATCATTCTCAGAACTGGTAAACCTTTTTACATATCATATGTGTTGTTTTTTGTGTCGTGTGTGTTAAATGATCATTCATCTTGTTAGGCCTAGCGAAGCAAAAATGATTGAAGCAATTGCCAATAATGTCTTGGGTAAACTGAATTTCACTCCATCGAAGGATTTTGAGGATTTTGTCGGAATGGAAGATCATATTGCAAAGATGAGTGTATTATTGAATTTGGAATCTGAGGAAGTGAGGATGGTTGGGATATGGGGCTCCTCAGGGATTGGCAAGACTTCCATTGCAAGAGCTTTATATAATCAACTCTCTCGTCGGTTCCAAGGTAGTGTTTTCATAGATAGAGCATTCGTAACTAAGAGTAAGAGTAATTATGAAAGTGCCAACCCTGACGATTATAACATGAAGTTGTATTTGCTAAGAAGTTTTTTGTCTGAAATTTTGGACAAAAAAAACCTAAGGATAAATCACTTAGGTGCAGTGGAAGAGACGTTAAACCGCCGGAAAGTTCTTATCTTTATTGATGATATGGATGATCAAGTGGTGCTAGATACTTTGGCTGGTCAAACTCAGTGGTTTGGATGTGGGAGCAGAATCATTGTGATTACAAAAGATAAACATTTTTTAAGGGCCCATAGGATTGATCATATTTATGAGGTCTGTCTTCCATCTAAAGACCTTGCGCTTAAGATATTTTGTAGATCTGCTTTCAAGAAAAACTCTCCACCTGAAGGTTTGATGGATCTTGCTTCTGAAGTTGCATTGTGTGCCGGTAATCTTCCTTTGGGTCTTAAGGTTTTGGGCTCGTATTTACGGGGTAGAGACAAAGAGGATTTGATGGATATGTTGCCGAGGCTTCGAAATAGTTTGGATGGAAAAATTGAGAAGACGCTAAGAGTTAGTTATGATGGATTAAATGACAAAAAGGATAAAGCGATATTTCGTCACATTGCATGTCTTTTCAATGGTGAAAAAGCCAATGACATCAAGTTGCTACTAGCAGACAGCGGCTTGGATGTTAATATCGGGTTGAAAAACCTTGTTGATAAGTCTCTCATACATGTAAGAAAGGAAATTGTTGAGATGCACTCTTTGCTGCAAGAAATGGGTAAGGAGATCGTCCGTGCACAATCCAATGAGCCTGGAGAACGAGAGTTCCTTGTGGATGCAAAAGAAATTTGTGAATTACTTGAAGATAACACTGTAAGGTTTTTCATGCTTTCTTCATATATCTCACTCTATATGTCATATGTGAAATAATATTGATATTCTAATCTCAGGGTACCAAAAAGGTTTTAGGTATATCATTGGATATGGATGAGATAGATGAATTGCATATACATGAGAATGCTTTCAAAGGGATGCGTAATCTCATTTTTCTAAAATTTTACACTAAGAAATGGGACCAGAAGAATGAGGTGAGATGGCACTTACCGGAAGGATTCAACTATTTGCCCCATAAACTTAGGTTATTAAGATTGGACGGATATCCAATGAGGCATATGCCTTCTAACTTTCGTACCGAAAATCTTGTTGAGCTGTATATGCCAGGGAGCAAACTTGAGAGGCTATGGGAAGGAGTTCAAGTAAGTCTTATACAAATTATAGCATTATTAGTATCGAGATGAGAATATTTAAGGAAACAATAATTTAGGTGTCATCCTTTTAAGTGATGTCCAACTAACTTTCTTATATTACAGCAACTTAAAGGGCTCAAGACGATAAATTTGCACAGATCTAAAATTTTGAAAGAAATACCAAATCTTTCGATGGCCACCAATCTTGAGACACTTAATCTTGGCGATTGCTCAAGTTTGGTGGAACTTTCTTCCTCTGTTCAGTATCTCAATAAGCTGAAGTGGTTGCTTATGTCAGGATGCATAAATCTGGAGATTCTTCCCACTGGAATCAACCTCCAATCTCTTTTTAGTCTTGATCTGAAAGGATGCTCAGGGTTAAAGATTTTTCCCAATATCTCAACCAACATCTCATGTCTACTTCTAGACGAAACATCAATTGAAGAATTTCCTTCTAACTTGCGTTTAGATAATCTTTTAATTCTTAGCATGCGTAAAATGAAGAGTGAGAAATTCTGGGATAGAGTGGAGGTATCTACTTAACCCTACTTTGTGAACAAATGATTCTTGGAGAAATTTTTTTATATAATAATATATATATATAGAGGATTTGTGAACTGACAACTCAATTTTTTTTTTTGAGTGCTGTTAAAAAAAAAAAAAAAAAAAAGATAATTTGAATTAATGATATTTCTAAATTGCTTTAATTTTTTTTTGGTTCAGCCGCTTACGCCTCTCATGGCCATGCTGCCTCACTCTTTGGAGAGATTGTTTCTCTCGGACATTCCAAGTTTGGTGGAGATTCCTTCCTCTATCCAGAATTTCACTCACCTTAATAATTTGAAAATTCAAGATTGCATAAACCTGGAGACTCTTCCCTCCGGCATAAACTTTTGTTGTCTCAGAGACCTTAAACTCAGTGGATGCTCACGGCTGAAGACTTTTCCGGATATATCGATCAACATCAAACAGCTAGATCTAGCAAAAACGGGGATAGAAGAGATCCCTTGGTGGATAGAGAAATTCACAAAGCTCACTTACATAAATATGGAGAAATGCAACAATTTAATACGTGTATCCCTAAACATTTACAAACTGAAACGTCTTTGGGTTGACTTTTCAGACTGCGGGTCATTGACTGAAGCTAGTTGGAATGGTAGTCCAAGTGAGGTGGCAGTGGTAACAGACAATATTCACTCTAAGTTTCCAGTCCTTGACGAGGCTTTCTATTCTGGTCCAGATAGTACTCCCCCAGAATTTTGGTTCCGTTTCCAGTTCCTCAACTTGGATCCAGAAGCTCTCCTTCGCCAACGATTAATCTTTAACTCCATAACCTTGTCAGGTGAAGAAGTGCCTTCATATTTCACTCACCAAACTACTGAAATCTCTCTAACCAGTATCCCTCTACTTCAAACCTCTCTTTCTCAACAATTCTTCAAATTTAAGGCTTGCGCAGTGTTTAGTTTCGACTCTTTGTTCCTAACTTGGGGCTTTGGAGTATGTATTCGTGTAAATTGTCGGTTCAAAGACAGACATGGGAACAGCTTTGATACCTATGGTCAGCCACATCGCTTCGGCGGATCTAAGAAGGATAATAAGCTTTTTATATGGGAATGTTGTGTCCCTCTAAACGAAGATAACGCTCCTCTAGCTCAACTGAACTATGATCACGTGGATATGCAGATTCAGATTAGAAAGTTGAATCAATCATATAGGTATGACTATACCTTCAAATTAAAAGGATGGGGTATACGAGTGTTAGAGGAATCTTCACTACTGGAGAACCGACTTCCACATGTTTATGAAGCAGATGAAGACAATTTGGTTAATATGACTGAGCACAGTGAAGAGTATGTTGAGACAGTTGTGAAGAGACAAAGAGAAACTGGAAGCGACTGCATGTAAGCCTTAAGCATGAATTGAACATGATACTATATATATATAGCTCACAATTCTTTTTCAGGATCAAGATCACTAGATTTATTTCTTTTGCAGATTACCTGAAGGACCACTCAAGAAACCCCTGCTTTGCCCTGCCTCCGATACCCAAGAGGAACACAAGATGTCACTTTGAATCTTTGATTGTGTGAATATTGAAATGAGTACAGTATTGCCAGTTATAACTTATTATGGAACAACAAGATAAGTCTAATAACTATCTTATTTTAATTCCCACATCAATTGTGACACAGAGCATATAGGCATTTAATTTAGTTAGGTGTCTGTTTAATAGGTTCTACCACCGTCCAAAGAGTTGAATTCAATTGCTGATTAGTTTCTATTTTGATTCTCTTTGTGCTTAAAAAATTGCTTGGCTTGCACGTAGTCTATTATTGGAAATAATGGACCATACCAAGAAGGCAAGAAGAAAACCCCTATTTTGAAATATAAGACAAGTTTAGGAATAGTTATCTTTTCTATCTATTCAATGGTTCTCACTGTTTTTGTGAGTCTGTATGTTTAGCTTCCTATAATTGCTTTTCCCTTTCTCTCTAAACTATTCTCATGTATTGAACACCTTCTTTTTTTAATAGTATAGTTTAGTGAACAAGAATTACAAATAATAATCTCTCTTTAGATTTCTAAATAGTCAAAGAAGATAATGTAATCAAATGTGTGGTTTGTGCAGCTTCATCTTGCAAAGGATTTGGTCTCTGTTTCAGAAAAAATAAAAGATTTGCAGAAACTTTTTCTACTAGTCTGTCTTGTAGTCTCGATATGTGGACGGTGCTGGTCCATGAACCTAGCGGGCCCAACAAGTCAACCAAATTTGTAATTGTGGTAAAATTTTATCTGCATTATTTTTAACGTTGGTACACAGTTTCATGGACCATATTGAAGCGAGTCAAGACAACAACACTATAAGCGTGTGGGGCTAGAGAAAAGCAGGAAGCGGATCAGAATAATTAAGCACTGATCATTGACTGAAACAGAGTCAAGTCTAAGTATCTATAATTACTTCTTTTTCAAGATTAAATCCAAGCTATTTTGTATAATAATTTCTCAGTCAATATATTCTCTCTTAATACTGTCAAGATAGAAGGACTTGATGTGCAGTCAAACCTCCAAGAACACATGCTGATGACCCTTTGAACCTATGAGTGTGAATCTGGAGATTATATATGTTCCCTTCATTGTCTGTTCTTATATTATTCAACCAATGTTTATGTAAATATTTGTCAATATATCGACTTTTCCTTTTGTTTTAATTAGATAGATCTACGGGTTCACACTGTCACAATTAATGGACATGTGAACATGATTGGAGTTGACGTTGACGATAAAGAAGTGGGAACCGAAATGACCCATCTGTCTTTTTCTCAATTTATGTCTCTCTTTCTATTCGTCTATGTTTTCTTGCTTCTCATTGAGTAAAATTATTTTCCTAAAAAAAAAAAGACACTCATGAACCCTCTCTGTTTCTGTTAGCTTTGGCTTTTCTCACATCGAAGAAGACGAGGAGACATCAGTTTCTGCATTGTAATTCAGTTCCTTGATTTACAAGAAATTGTGTTGGGTTTTTTTCTCTATCTCTATGTCTTCTTCTCGCAATTGGGACTATGATGTCTTCCCGAGCTTTAGAGGAGCAGATGTCCGCAAAACATTCCTCAGTCACTTTCTTAAGGAGCTGGATCTCAAGTCCATCAAACCGTTCAAAGACAGTGAGATCGAAAGAAGCCACTCGATCGCACCAGAGCTTATACAGGCGATTAGGGGCTCAAGAATTGCAGTGGTAGTGTTCTCCGAAAACTACGCTACTTCCAAATGGTGCCTAGACGAATTGGTGGAGATTTTGAAATGCAAAGAAGAGTTGGGACAAATTGTGATACCCATTTTCTACGCCTTGGATCCTTTTCATGTCAGGAAGCAATTGGGAAAGTTTGGAGAAGCCTTTAAGAAAACTTGCCTGAATAAAACAGAGGATGAGATACAACTATGGCGGCAAGCTTTAACCGATGCAGCAAATCTCCTTGGATATCATTCTCATACTTGGTACTAGTCTTTGAATTGTTACTTTTTTCGTATTTGTGAATATAAACGTTCCTACTTGACATTAATTTGACTATATATATTGATATATGTTGTTTCATGTTTGTTAGTAATAGTGAAGCAAAAATGATCGAGGACATCGTCAGTGATATATTTCATAAACTGAATGAAACTCCATCCAAGGATTTTGATAACTTTGTCGGCATCAACAATCATATCGCAGAGATGAATTTATTGTTGTGCTTGGAATCTGAGGAAGCAAGGATGGTTGGGATATGGGGTCCCTCGGGAATTGGCAAGACTACTATTGCAAGAGCTTCATTTAATCTCCTCTCTCGTCACTTCCAAGGTAAAGCCTTCATAGACAGAGCTTTCGTATCGAAGAGTATAGAAGGTTATAGGGGAGCCAAAACCGGCGACCATAACATGAAGTTGAGTTTGCAAGGGAGTTTCCTATCTGCAATTCTTGGCAAAAACATAAAGATAGAACATTTAGGTGCATTGAGAGAAAGACTAAAGCACCGGAAAGTTCTTATCATTATCGATGATTTAGATGATCTAGTGGTGCTAGAAGCCTTGGCGGGTCAAACTCAATGGTTTGGAAGTGGGAGCAGAATTATTGTTGTCACAAAAGATAAGCGTCTTTTAGAGGCCCATGGGATTCATCATATTTACAAGGTTGGTTTCCCATCTGAAAAGCAAGCTCTTGAGATGTTCTGTCGATCAGCTTTTACGCAAAGCTCTCCGCCTGATGGTTTCATGGAGCTCGCTTCTGAAGTTGCAGCGTGTTCAGGTGGTCTTCCTTTGGGTCTTGTGATTCTAGGTAAGGTTATGAAAGGGAGGAACAAGGAGGATTGGATAGACATGTTGCCAAGGCTTCGAAAAAGTCCGAACAGAGACATTGTAGAAACATTAAGATTCAGCTATGATGAGTTAGATAGCGAAGAAGATAAAGCGATACTTCGTCACATAGCATGTCTCTTCAACGGTGTGGATGTCAATAACATCAAGATGATGCTCGCAGATAGTGAGTTGGATGTTAATATAGGTCTTAAGAACCTAGTTAATAAGTCCCTAATAAATGTAGTACCATCATGGAATAATACGAATATCGTGGAGATGCATTGTTTGGTTCAAGAAATGGGTAGAGATGTTGTTCGTAAACAGTCCGACAAGCCTGGAAAACGAGAATTCCTTATGAACTCAAAGGATGTTTGCGATGTACTTAGAGGTTGCACGGTAAGCTTTTTTTTCCTTTCTTTTACCATAACTCCATCTATGAGATTAAAATTTTCCCTGATTTTAAGATAATGATTCTTGTATTTTTCAGGGTACTGAAAAGGTTTTAGGTATATCATTGGATATAGATGAGGTTAAAAAAGTGCGGATACATAAGAATGCCTTTGACGGGATGACTAATCTCCGATTTCTGAAATTCTACAAAAGTTCCTTGGAAAGGAAGAAAGGTTTTAGATGGGATCTACCCGAAAGATTCAATGATTTTCCCGATAAACTTAAGTTACTAAGTTGGCCAGGATATCCGATGAGATGCATGCCGTCTAATTTTTGTCCTGAATATCTTGTTGAGCTAAGAATGCCCAACAGCAAGCTTGAGAAGCTATGGGAAGGAGTTGAGGTAAGTGTCGATATATTATCAAAAATTGTGGTCGCTTCATCTATTTAGAAGATTCTTACATTTACCCAAAACATTGACAAGAATTTAGTATGCTAGATTACTAAAATGGGTTTTTTGACGACACTTTCTTTTCATGTGTAAGTTTATTTCATTGTCTATTTTGGTCAGCTGCTTACATGCCTAAAGCATATGGATTTTTCGGAGTCTGAAAATCTCAGAGTAATCCCAAATCTTTCAATGGCGACCAATCTTGAGACTTTGGTACTCAACGGTTGTTCAAGTTTGGTGGAGCTTCATGATATCTCAAGAAACATTTCAAAGCTCAATCTAAGCCAAACATCGATCGTAAAATTCCCCTCTAAGTTGCATTTAGAGAAACTCGTTGAACTTTATATGGGGCAAACCAAGAATGAGAGATTTTGGGAAGGCGTTCAGGTATGATACTATGCTTAAAACTATTCAATAACTAACGTTTGATAGGTTAATTAGTATCAAAATTTGTCGTTATTTAAAACATATTTGATTTGGAGTATGTTTAATGATTTTGGAAAATCTTAAGTCAACCATTTTTATAAACAAATGAAGAACCTGATTACTCGGCATCCGTAATATTTCTTCACATTCAACACATTTTGTGACAAATTTCATATAAATATGTTGCATGTGTACTTAGAGGTTGCATCTTTGACTACAAGACTAGAAAGTCTTATTATAAGAAATAAGAAAAAAGAAAACTAGACTACAAAATTATAAATCTTAAAGTCACCTAACTAGTGGCCTGTTGGGGGTATTTAATTATTTTTAAAGTATAGTTAGGAGAGGAAATGTATCACATAATGTTTAAAAACATATCTAAATTTGTCTTGGTTTTGTTTTGTTCATCAGCCTCTACCAAGCCTCAAGAAAATTGTGTTTTCGGGATGTGCAAACTTGAAAGAACTCCCAGATCTTTCGATGGCGACTAGACTTGAAACACTCAATCTAAGTGATTGTTCAAGTTTGGCAGAGGTAAGTCTTTCCACGATTCAAAATCTCAAGAAATTGAGTAGTTTGGATATGACAAGATGCTCAAGTCTAGAGACTCTTCCGGAAGGCATCAACCTGCCATCTCTCTATCGCCTCAATCTCAATGGATGCTCGCGGCTGAGGAGTTTTCCAAATATCTCAAATAACGTCGCGGTCCTCAACCTAAACCAAACAGCGGTTGAAGAAGTTCCTGGATGGATTGAAAACTTCTTTAGCCTCGAATTACTGGAAATGTGGGAGTGTAACCAGCTAAAATGCATCTCACCAAGCATCTTCACACTCGATAATCTTAACAAGGTTGCCTTCTCAGATTGTGAGCAATTGACTGAAGTTATATGGCCTGAGGAAGTAGAAGACACCAATAATGCTCGCACCAACTTGGCATTGATCACTTTTACTAACTGCTTCAATTCAAATCAAGAAGCCTTCATTCAACAATCAGCTTCTCAGATTCTGGTCTTACCAGGTGTAGAGGTGCCTCCATATTTCACTTACCGCTCTAACGGTAGCTCCCTTACCATCCCTCTACATCGTTCTTCTCTCTCTCAACAATCATTCTTGGAATTCAAGGCTTGCGTCGTGGTTTCCGAAGAAACCGTGAGCCATCAGCTGTGCTTTATAGACATTCAGGTACACTGTCGGTTTAGAGACAAGTACGGGAACTACTTTGAGCCCCCTGAACCAAGATTTTTATCCTTGCATCAGAAATATAATCATCTGATTATATTTCACTGTCAATTTCCTCTAAACCAAGACTGTGATCAAGTTGATATAGAGTTTCGTCTTACTAGTATTCGACTCTTACTAAAAGGATGCGGTGTACGACTCCCAGATGACCCTATTCCATCTCTGGCTGGCCTGAATGAAGCGGATGAAAGCAAAGCTGGTGATGAGGATTTGAAGGGAAAGGAACAAGTTAGCCTCTTCAATGACTGTTCATCAGTGGAAAATCCACTTGGTAATCCAAAAAATCTTCGACATGTATGTGACGCCGATGAAGAAAATTTGGCTAATGAGACTGAAAACGGTGAAGAATCTGGAGAAAGCAATGTAAAAACAGAGAGAAGCAAGAAGCGAATGCGGGTACGCATGCATTATTAAGAATGTCATCCGCAAAATACGATATATATCACAATGTCTTTTTGGGATCTTTTATAATATAGAGAATGGGATTGTTTTTTTTTCTTCCTGCAGATCACTTGATACTTGTGCAGATAATGACGGGTTACCACTTACCAGAACTTAAGATCATATGACTTGCTTCCCAAGGTACCTCCATCATTGGTTTCCTCTAATAACTTCTTATACACGTTTATTTTATTTTTTCTTGTCTTGAAATCTGTAAAAGGTATCTCAAAATATATACATATGACTAGAGAATATTTATTCGTGTACATCGAAAGAAAATAAAGTCTAAAAGCAACATAAAACAAGAGAAATGCGAAAGAAACTAAGTGAACCAAAGAATCTTGAAGTTTCCAAAGGTTTTTATTTAGTTCATACTCTATTTATTACTTTTCAAATATTTAATTATGTCCTGTGAATGAAGCAAAATATAGATTCTTTGGAGACTAAAAAAGTTAACCACATCAACTCAGCTTTACAACCTGCAGGAACAAAAACGAAATGACCTTTAGGAATCACGATAAAACCAAACAGCCTTAACCAAGAAAAGCACCATTAATCTAAACTCTCTTGGATCGATCTATATATAAACCCTAAGCTCTTAAGCTTTAACAAAAATCAAAAAACCTAAGCTCTTATAAGTCATTTCACACCCAAGAAAAAATGGTGGAACAGCAGATGAAACCGGTGGCCTCTTTTCTTTTAGTTCTGAACTTTTGTATGTATGCCATTGTTCTTGGAATTGGTGCATGGTCCATGAACAAAGCTATCAACCATGGCTTCCTTATTGGTATGATTTATTTTTTGTCAATGCATGGTCCATTGTTCTCTATTTTTTGTTTTCCTTTCTTGGTATTAAGTTCTTATCGAATTAGTATCGGCTATATATATATGAATTCTATTTAGTTATTTCACCAATTCAGTGTCTGATAAAAACCAAAACAATATTTATTTATGCATGCAAGTAATTTTAAAACACGTTTTAGATTTGCATGATACATAAGAATAAGAGATTGAGTTCTTTATGTATGAGGCAAAACCTTTGTAAACTCATAAATATTTTTTGATTACATTTATTGAAATTTATTACAAGCCTTTTGTTGTGTGCCAACGAACTATTTTTATTATGAAATCATCCATACGGCCGATTAATCAAGATGAACCAACTTTCAATTTTTTTTTTCTCCTTGTAATAATAAAATTCAAGGTGCGGATTATAGTCTTCCGGCTCATTTCTCGCCAATACATTTTCCAATGGGCAATGCGGCCACCGGATTCTTCATTATGTTTGCTTTAATTGCTGGAGTTGCTGGAGCTGCCTCGGTTATCTCCGGCGTCAGTCATCTCCAATCATGGACTTCTACTAGTCTCCCAGCAGCTGTCTCCGCCGCCACCATTGCTTGGTCGCTGACACTTTTAGCCATGGGGTATAGACGTTGAAACAACACTTTTGACTTAATAATCAATTCTTTTATTTCATCAATTTCGTACCAAAAATAGCATACCAATCTATAGGTTATTGAAACCTCTATTTTTTCAATGATCTTGTGTAGATTTGGCTGCAAGGAAATTGAACTTGGGATGAGAAATGCTCGTCTGGTGAGTAAAACTCTATTATATCAATTTATTGCACAAATTCGTTATTATAGCAATTGATAAAAACATAGAACGATTGATTTCTGAAATTAAAGTAAAAGTTCGTTACTTTGATTTCTCGGCAGAGGACAATGGAGGCATTTCTAATAATACTTTCGGCAACACAACTTCTCTATATTGCTGCTATATACGGAGTTCGAAAATAAATCAAGAAATCATACGGTTTTCTTTTCTTCTTTTTCTTTGTTTTGTAATGTGAATTCGTATCCAATTTGTTTATTTGAAGATGTAATTGTGTGTTTTGGATTATTTGATTGGATTTCTACTAGAACTTTTCTATTCTACTACAAAGTTGTACTATTATTATGTTTAAGGCTACAAATTAACTTATGTAAGAGGGTTCCGTATTTGATCCGCAATGGATTATTTTAATTTTTTCGGCCCGTGTTATTACGAATTACTATAATTTATGAATGATAAATAAAAAGCGGTTCAAATTCACAAACGATTTTGGCCGACTAAGATTCATGAATTCAAAACCATAGTCAGATTGTTTGATGGTGTTGTCTTGTCGTTGTCGGGTCGGACTACAGAATACGCTATTGACTATTATTATTATTATTTGGAATAATTCTGTTGCAAGTTGGCAAGTTGGCTCTTTTAAGGTTTCTCTCAGATTAAGACCCGCCAATGTTTCTCCATCGAACAAATATTTAGATATCATTTGAAAGATCAAATATATAAGAAACCAAATCAGAGAGAGTGGGAGAAAGGAGCCATTAGCGATGAAGTTCAAGGAAATCGCAGACGCATTCAGGGAACTAGCGGTCATTGTGAATACGCCGAATTCGGACGTGCCTGTGAAGCTGTTTTCTCACGCTTGCTCTCGCTTCTTTCTCATATTTACCGTCCTTAAACCTGCCTTCAAGTTTGCCGAGAATGACTATGTTTCCAAGGTATATATGTTCCGGCGCCGAGAGTAGTATTCATGAAATATATTGAAGACATTGTTATACACAATATAAAGTTCTGTATAGAAATGTTAGATTTTTTTTTTCCTTCGTGTCTTTTCTTTACGAATTGTTCATTGTGTTCCCACTAACTGGCTGGAAATATTGAAATAAAATCTTTGCTTAGGTTAATGATCTTGCCAAGGCATCACCCTCAACATTGACATTAGAGGCAATGGTTGATAGAGATATTGAGGCAAAACGTGTTAGGAAAGTTGGTAGTCATACAAGAAAGGGAAAAAGATACCTAGCTACACGAAGTATGCTACAATACATGGCCACACATCCGAAGTTTAAAAATGTATCCCTAACTACACAAACTATATGTATCGCATGCCCACATATACGAACTATATGTAGTCATGTCGCCAACATCACGAACATTTTTTTCCGGTACACTTTTCGCCGGAATCCGGCATTGACCAGTTTGACTGGCGTTGACCAACATAAATATTAAAAAAAAAACAAAAATTTTAGTTTTTTAATATTTAGAAAATTATGTTATTGAATCATTTATAATATTGTATAATTAAAAAAATATATACAATATTCAATATAAAAATATTTTGTATATATATTCAATGCATTGATTTTTATAATTAGTTAGTTTCAATAATTTCAAAAATAAACTAAAAATAAAACAAAAACCAATTAGGTAAAATAATTATAAATAGAAAATTTTAAATACTCTCTAGTCTAAAGTTTTTTTTTTAATATGTTGTTAATTTTTTTTGTATTATTAAAAGAATTTTTCGTAATAATTTTAGATACAAAAATTAACAACATTAGCCACTGAGTAAGTTACTAAGGGTAAAGCGTGGTCTAGAAATGATAAGGGTTCTATGTGAAGAGACATTAGCCACTGAGTAAGTGTTCCTCTAGACTCTCATTTGTGAGTTTTGCGACATCTTCAATCGAGCCTTGCCTTCTAAACTAAACTATGTACTGGTGTTGAGAGGCTCGTGGTCTAGGGGTTCCTTTCTGCTTGGGGGCCCTAGGTTCGAGCCCTATCAGTTAGGAACATAATTTCCTACCTCAGGATGGTGGCCGGATGGTAGGAAGACAACATTATTAGAATATGGGCTTCCAATTCAAAATCAATTAGCAATTAGTGGATGGCCTATATCTCTTATATACTGTTAGGACCACATTGTTATCCCTAATAAACATAAGTCTTAAGGCGTAAATTCGCATTCGCTTAAAAATTAAAATGATGCTTATGGGTTAATGGACTTTGGGCTTGTTTGGGGTTTATGCGCTCTCACTAGTATGGCATTGGGCTCGCCTCTCACTATTCTAGATGTTTAAGAAGATATGCAGGTGTGCTCCTATGGGATTAGTCGATCCGTAGTGCTAAAAAAGAATGTGCATCCAGGGGAAAACAATTACTGTTATAGACGAATAAGCCCTAACCATTGAACTACCATCACTTGGTTATGCCCCTATATATTAACACAATATAAATGTGTTGCAATAATTCCATGCTAGCTAGCTGAGTACTTGTTGTAACTATTCTTTTTTGGGTCAATGTCAAAAGATTTTAAATGTGTTTGAATATGATTTGTAGAGCTGATAGCCCCCTAAAGGATGCAGCATATAAAGCTTACAATCAGGTGTTTGGTCCGCACCATGGGTGGGCTATTCAGCTAGCTGCTTCTACAGGATTTGGCTCTCTTCTTCTGATGCAGCGTAGAATTAGGATAATTCCAAATATCTTTATTATTTCCTAATATCTCTATTTAATTATTTAGATAATTTCTATTTATTGTTTTATGAATATTCTAGAGTTTTTTAGATTTATTAAGGCTTTTAGGCCTAGGGTTGTATACAATTGATTTGATTAATAAAATTAAAGAGCTTTTAGCTTTTCAGAGAAGAGTATTCTCTAATCCTTGTTTTCGGTAGATCTAGAGAGATCTCAACGATTATAAGAAGACGTAGAATTCGGTATTCGCGGAGAATCAACGAATTCCTCATGTTCTCTCGTTTCTGGTATTCTGAGGAATCAACAGATCCGACAAACCCTAGTTATCCGGTATTCCGAGGAATCAACGGATCTCTAGTTTTATCCTTAAACGGTTGACCGGAAACGTCTACCCTATCACAGGCGAAAGTCTGTTTTCTGAAGAAGAAGAAAACCATGAGATCTACAGAGAGATCTATGGTGGTCCCATCTATGATATCTATGAAGAAGATGTTATAGATATCGATTTGGGTTTTCCAGAAGATCCTTTTGAGATTCTGATTTCTGCAAATTATGGTCGAAATCAGAACAGTGCAAAATCCGGGCGAATTCCGACTTGTGCAAAATTCGTGTTTTCTGCAGAAGTTATGGAAAGTCCGATCTGTGCAAATTTCGTGCAATATCCGACCTGTGCAAAATTCGTACAAGAAGATATTCGTGCGAATTTCGTGCAACATACAAGTCGTGCAAAATTCGGTTCAGATATGGTTCGTGCAAATTTCGGGCAGAATCAAAAGTTGGAGATAAAGACAGATATTCGAAGATCTCCTATGCTGAAAACCCTACTGAAGATTCGGGGACGAATCTTTCTTGGCCGGCGGGAGCTGATGCAGCGCAGATACAAGATTCGAGGACGAATCTTTTCTTGGCCGGCGAGACCTGATGCAGCGAGATATTTGGAAATATTTCAAATATCTATTTCTATTATCTTTTAATTTATTAATTATAATTATTCTAGAATATTCTATGGATTTTAGGGTTTTATGCTTTTATTATAAATAGCCTTCTTAGGCCTCCTTTTGTATGAAGTTATTGATGAATTGATTAATCGAAAGATTTAAAGAGGTTTTGATAAACCACTGTGAAGAGTATTCACAACCCTAAGAGCTTTTGCGAAAGCCCTGAGAGGAGGACTGTCAAACCCTAGTTTTCCGGTATTCCGAGGAATCAACGGATCTCTAGTTCTATCCTTAAAGCTTCCGCTACTTCAGTTGGTATCAGAGCTCTGTCTCTTTGATTTCTCAATCGAAGAACGATTCTGGTGATCATGTTGAGTGGTAACTTTTATCCCTTTGCAGAAGAAAGTTTGTATGAAGATGGTTACAGAGAAATCTACGGTGATCCTATCTACGATATCTATGAAGATGATGATGTCTTAGTTATTGATCATGTCGATTTTGTGTTCAGCGATGGTGCGTTCGAGAAAATCTGTGCAGAATTCGGGCAAGATACTCTTCGTGCAAAATCCGGGCGTAGTCAGATCTATGCAAAATTCGGGTTTCCTGCAGAAATCATGAAAGATCAGATCTGTGCAAGTTTCGTACAAATTTCGGGTCAAAACGGATTCGTGCAAATTTTTGGTCAAATCAGATTCGTGCAAATTTCGGGTCTGATCCAGTTCGTGCAAAAATCGGGAAAAATCAAGAGATGAAGATAAAGATGGATCTGCGAAGATCTCCAATGCTGAAAACCCTGCTGAAGATTCGAGGTCGAATCTTTCTTGGCCGGCGAGAGCTGATGCAGCGCAGTTACAAGATTCGAGGACGAATCTTTTCTTGGCCGGCGAGACCTGATGCAGCGTAGAATTAGGATAATTCCAAATATATTTATTATTTCCTAATATCTCTATTTAATTATTTAGATAATTTCTATTTATTGTTTTATGAACATTCTAGAGTTTTTTAGATTTATTATAAATAAGGCTTTTAGGCCTAGGGTTGTATACAATTGATTTGATTAATAAAATTAAGGGCAATTTACACAAATGGCCCCAAAAAAGTTTTTTTCCCAAAAATAGCCCCATATTTCATAATTTCCAGAAATAGCACCCAAAAGTTTTAATTAAACATTATCTCTTAATTAAAAAAGAAAATAGAAAAGTGAGAAAGAGAACGCTAATTCTCCTCCGTCGCTACCAAAAGTCCCATCTTCTCTCATACCAACGATCTCGTGGCCTCCGCCGGAATCTCGAACGCCTCCACCGGAAAATTCGATCACCTCCGGTATCTCGAACCACTGCCTCCACGATTCCACGATTCTTCGACTCAACCCCAAAGTTCTCTAGCCTTCCCGATCTCTGGCCATCACTGTTGCAGGAACTGGTTCGTTCTCTAACTTGTCTTTTTATATTTCTGCAAAATGAGTTAACTCTGTGAAATCATGATTGGAATCTACCATCTCATGTGTGCTCGTTAAGTGAACAATTGTTTATTGGTTTAGGATAATTATTTGATTGATCTGTTCAAAAGGGGCCAGGTTTTTGAAAGTTATTAGCTTTTAATGATGAATCCCTTTCATGTTCTTAAAGTGAATGGCTTTGTATATCTTTTGATTTGCTTAACAAAGTTGTTTAGGCATGCTTTTGTTGGATTTGTGTTTGCTATAGAGTGGTCATATGTTTGATTGATCTGTTCAAGAGGAGTCAGGTCTTTGAAAGCCATTAGCTTCTTATGATTGAACCCTTTTATGTTCTCCAAGTCCCTTGTTTTGTATATCATGTGGTTCACTTAACAAAGTAGTTGAGGCATGCTTTGTGTTGGTCTTGTGTTGTGCCTTTGTTTGCGGTTAAAGGCTCTATCTACGTTCTCATTCTCATTCAGAACCAGTTTCTTCAATTTTTGTTTGTTGGTGAATGATAAGATGTTATCTAGAATGGTACAGATGGTTTGTGTATATGGTTGTGTTTGTTGTATGAGTCTGCAACACAAATTGATTAGAGATTCATCTATTTAAGGCTCTCTTTTATTAACCTTAGCTTCTCTTAGATAGCTTGTGAATAGTAGTTTGCATCATATTAGTATATCGTCACATAGTTATAGATTCAAGTATGTGATATGAAGATATGAATAAACATTTTTTACTTGTTTATGTGTTGTCATTGTCTGTTCTCTTTACTTGATAGAGTTGTTTTAGTTTGCATTCTAGAATAATCTTCCTGATTCGGGAAGGACTTATAGTAATTCGGGAAGGTCTTCCTGATTCGGGAAGGACTTATAGTAATTCGGGAAGGTCTTCCCTGAATATATTTGTTTACTGATTTCCTTTAATTTTAATTGCAGGAAAATGGGATTTGTTTCCAATTGATGTCACACTGCCAAAAGCTTCTGTACATTATAGGACAGGAGCCAAATTCAGATGTTAGGATAAATCAATGTGCAAGATATGAGTATATTGATAAAGTACAACACATCCTCTCTGCTACAGAGTTTCAGAGAATCAGAAAATTGAAGATTTCTCCAAGCTGCGTGATATAGATTCAGAAGACATCAGAAACAAGTTGGTTGTGGATATCTTCAATGAGTGTGTTAAGATTTCTTAGGACTATGTTTCTTTATTGGATGTATCATGTATGATGCTTGTGAAACCGTTTTAGACTGTTTTGGTACTTCTATGATGGTTCTGAACTAGAAAAGTATCATCTGTTTCCATTTATGTTTTTTTGAGATATTCAATGTATGGTATTTTGTTAGATACCATATGCTTCCTACAGTTTATCCACTCAGTTGTATGCTCTTAGCATATCCTTTGCATCTTAACTGTGCAATTTGTGAAAGATTTGAGGCAAATTATGCAAAAGTAAACAATTTTTGAAATTCAAGAAGGGTTTCCAAATATTCAGGGAGGATATATACAAATTCAGGAAGGCCTTCCCTAAAAAAAAAAAAAAAACTGTAATAGTTACTTCCACCAGGATTCGAAACCAAGACCTATTGTTTTTGTAATAGAACATGTAACCAGTAAGCCAAGCGTCTAATTGTAAGATCTTGTACAAACGAACGTATATATTTCTATGAAACACGAAACACATCATGACATAAAAAGAGATTTTATAGATCATTGACCCTCAAAAACTGTGTAATTTGTGATTAATATGAGGCAAACTATGCAAAAGTAAACAATTTTTGAAATTCAGGAAGGGTTCCCAAAAATTCAGGAAGGATATATACATATTCTGGAAGGCCTTCTTAAAGTTGGGACATAGATGAGTTTGTGATACATTACCCCTCACAAATGGAGTAATATATGATACATTTGACAAAACATAAATAAAGAGATTCAAAAACACATTCTTAAAAATTTAGGAAGGATTTCATAATGTTTAGGAAGCCGTCATTGAAGTTTATGAAGGTCTACCTAAATTTCTGAAAACAACCTCTATGTGGCCAACTTTGGATTTGTATTTTGTATGTACATTACCCTTCAATGATGGAGTAATCTTTGATACATTACAAAACATAAATAAAGAGATTCAAAAACATATTTTAAAAATTTAGGAAGGATTTCATAATGTTTAGGAAGACGTCCCTGAAGTTTAGGAAGGTCTACCTAAATTTCGGAAAGCAGCATCTAAGTAGCCAACTTTAGATTTGTAATTTGCGTGTCGATGGAAAATTGTAGCAAACTCTTGACGAAGCATTAGCTGCAGATTCTACCTGTGGAAAACCTGCAAACTACAAGCCGGAGAAGCCAACGATCGAAATCTATGACGACGATGAACTTATCTTACTCTTAACAAATATTTTCCTCATCTTCCCCTACCCAACAATCTCTTTAATCCCAAAACTATTTCCACACAGCTTCAGCTTCCACAAAACGATAATGGTTCGGATTTGGTATTTACCAGAGCAGGAACAAGACTCTCATCATGTATACTCAATATTTTCCCAAATTTAAGAGCAGCTCCACGCATTTCACACAATCCAAGAGCTAATCTATCTGCACTTTCTTTAGACATGAAAGAAGATAGTGCATGTTGATTTTCTTGTGTCATTGGTGTCCCATTTACCATCCTATAGGTAGATTCTTTAACTGCTCTCTAAGCAAGAGCAACTCCTAAAATTGAAAAACCTTCACATTTCACAAAATTCAACTTGTTAAAATTGCTTCAACATAAGAATCTATCTAACCCAACTAAACAACATATCATTGCTTTATAGATTCTATCTAACCTTATTAAGCAACGAGTGATTGTTTTACCCATAAGCTCTTGCCGTAGGTGTTGATGGAACCATTCGTTCTCTAGGTCTCCGTCTCTTCACCGGATCTCAAACTCCAATATTCTCGCCGGCTTCATCGCCTGAAAGCTTAATCTCTTCTTCTCTAATTGAAATCTTAGAGAAGCTAATCAAATCGAGGCCCAAACTATATCCAATTCACCAACAAAATCAAGAGCTATACTCACGAATCTTGACTTACACTCACAAACCACATAGACCATCATAATTCCTAAAGCTACACTCAGATTTCACATTCAACACGATTTGTGAAGAATAAGAAGAAATTAGAGAAATGACAATCAATTAAGGACCTGATTAAAGCTATGAGATCGGAAGCTTCATCGGGATTGAATATCGGAGATCATAATCTTCACCGGAATTGAAGATCCGAGATCAGAAGCTTCACCGGAAAGCACAATCGTAAACTCTCCGTTAATTTCAGTGCTATTTTTTGTTTCTTATCTTAATTAATTTAACTAATTCTTAAAAATCAAAAATAAGGTAAATGAGTGCTATTTTTGTCAAATAAACTTAGGGATGCTATTTTTGTCACAAAAACTTCATTTAGGGCTATATGAGACCATTTCTCTAAAATTAAAGAGCTTTTAGCTTTTCAGAGAAGAGTATTCTCTAATCCTTGTTTTCGGTAGATCTCGAGAGATTTCAACGATTATAAGAAGACATAGAATTCGGTATTCGCGGAGAATCAACGAATTCCTCACGTTCTCTCGTTTCTGGTATTCTGAGGAATCAACAGATCCGAGAAACACTAGTTATCCGGTATTCCGAGGAATCAACGGATCTCTAGTTTTATCCTTAAAGCTTCCGCTACTTCATCTTCTCTCGAAGGCTGAACTATATCGAATGTTCAATGAAACTGGTGAGTTAATTTACTTGTTGATACTTTCTGTTTTATTTTTCTTTTAGTAACTAAGATCAAATGCACAAGAAAATAGGATTAGCACACTAACTATACGAAATCTCTTATTTAAGCTAAAACAAAAGGGTTTTACCAGTCTAACCAGTGGACAACATAAATATAAGCAATGAAAGCATAAATGATTAAAATGACTAAAAACAAATAATAAGACTAAGCAAGTTCCAAAATCTCCAAGTGCATCTCCTAGCCTCCGAGTGACCTGAAAGCATGCTAAACACACAAAAAAACACAAGAGACTAGCCTAGGACTCCTAGAGACACCTCGGAAACTAAATGAGACTCAACGAAAGAGAAAAACTACCACAGCAAGACCAAAGAGAGAGAAAAAATGAAGGGAAGAACAATACTAAAATAGAGTTAAAACAACATTAGATTTTATTTATTTTTGTGTTTCTTGTTAGTGTTTTTCTTCAAAAGAACCAGTAATCAATTAGTGAGTTTATTGAATTCTTTCCGTAATACTGGTGTAAAACATCTATGTTTAACATTATTATATAAATGTTCGAATTATTAAAATTGAAACATTTTTCATATGTAAACACAAAAATTGGCGTTTGAAACACAATTGAGGTTGTAGACAATCTGATTACAAAGCGTTAGACCGTCTGTTCCGATATCTATTTATTCTTCGATATGTTTTGGAAGGCTACAAAATTACTGACTATATATTATTTCATTTCTTCTGATTTTTCGCAGAGGAAACGGCCAAGATACATATTCAAAGCTATGTTTCTGCATCCGCATCAGTGATCGCATATGTTGACGACAACCTCTTCCTCTCCAGGAATCTTGGTATCGATTGGTGAAGATCCTGAAAATTTACATGGCCTAGGCCAATTTTCCATATTACTCTTTCTTTACTAGTCTTTTTATCAATCTATGTAATGAGACTACAGTGGTCCGGCTCGACATGAACCGCTTTGGTACGTTTTGAACTTTTTAAAAATGAATTGCTATATATTTCTTTATTTCAAAGATTTACAGGACCAAAAAAGACAGGAAATCTCTTTAAAAGAAAATTGATTGACAAAGCTATCAAATATAATTTTACTTAAATATAATTAAGCACTAGAATCTTAGTCTCTATGATTACAAAGTTAAGTAATAGAATATTGTAAATCATTGACAACATTTTGTCTCAGTTTGCACTCATGTGAAAAGCTACAAGTGATGCATAAGCACCACCTGAAATCTCCATTAACGTCTCATGTCTTCCACTCTCTGCGATCACACCATTCTTCACAACCGCGATCACATCCGCGTCCTTAATCTTAGTGAGCCGGTGAGCCACCACAACCGTGGTCCGGTTCACCATCACCCGATCAAGCGCATCTTGCACTACCCGCTCAGACTCTGCATCCAACGCGCTTGTCGCTTCATCAAGCAACAAAATTTTAGGATCCTTGAGAATAGCCCGAGCAATCGCGATCCTCTGTTTTTGACCACCGGATAATTGTACACCGCGTTCACCAACCGACGTTTCGTAGCCTTGAGGCAATGAGCTGATGAAGTTATGCACATTAGCCGCTTTTGCCGCGGTTATAATCTCTTCCTCGGTGGCTCCTCTAGTCTTGCCATATACTATGTTTGATCTTATTGTCTCATTGAACAGAACCGGTTCTTGACTAACCAAACCCATTTGTTCCCTTAACCAACTCAATTTTAAAGATTGAATTTCAACTTGATCAAAAAGAATCTTGCCTGAATCTGGATCATAGAATCTCTCTAGTAAGCTTATCACCGTCGATTTACCGCTCCCGCTCTCTCCAACCAATGCCACGGTCTGAAAAAACAAAACCGTTTACCATTTATATCAATTCAATACAACTAAACCGAAAAAACCTCTGTTTTTGGTTCCTTAGTTTACATGTTTGTTACCTGTCCAGATGAGATAGTTAAGCACAAGTCACTAAAAATCTGTATATCCGGTCGCATAGGGTACCGGAAACTGACATGTTGCAACTCGATATCCCCGTGGACGATTGGTAATACTGTCCCCTTCTCGGAACTCGAGTCGATTTTCGGTTTAGTATCGAGAATATCAAAAACCGATGCAGCAGAGTCTTTTGCTTTGCTTATGTCAGGTGCCATAGCACTAGATTGAGTCACTCCTATGGCTGTCAAAGTTAACGCAAAGAAAACCTGCAAGGTTGAAAACCACTCAAATATCACAAACCCGAACCAAACCCGATTATAATCGACCCTGATAACTTTTTTTTCTACTCTTTTTTATACCTGAAAGAATTCTCCGAACGTTGCCCTCCTGGTCTGAATCAACCAGGAACCGCCGACAAAGCATAAGAACTCGATTAAATAGAGAGCCAAGAATGAGCCACCATAGCACAAACCACTCACGAGTCCTAATTTGAAACCTTGTTGCTTTGGTACATCACATTTCTCTTGGTATAAATCCATCACTTTATCCTCTGCGCAGAATGATGCAACTGTTCTTATGCTGCTCACCGCGTCACTCGCGACCTGGCTAGCCTCTTCATACTTTCCCTGAATCGAAGTAAAAACCATGTTAGATTAGATAGAACCAGAAATTAACCAAGGTTGTTGAATACTAACTACTAACTTTTGCTTTTGCGCCAAAACCCGTTATAAACTTGATCTGGTAGTATGCTTGAAAGAACATTACTGGTGCCACCAAAAGGGCCATTAAAGCTAATAACCAGTTAGCGGTAAACGCTATAATAAATGCTGCAACTATAGTCGCCATATTTTGCATGATCAACCCCACCGCATCTCCTACGATACTCTTCACTGTTGAAGCATCCGTGGACAACCTCGCTCCAATCGCACCGCTATGCAAAAAAAAAAAAAAAAAGATTATGAAGTCCATAACTTCTTGTTACCCAAAAAAGAAAATGTTTGATTACATTACCTAGAATTCGTAGTATCGTCGAACCAACTTATATCTTGGTGCAAAACTTTATCAAACGACAACGATCTGATACGTTTGATTAGTTTTCCTCCAGCAATAGCGAAGAAGTAGTTTTGAAATGGAATCACAATCAGGTTGGTTAAGCCAAGGGAGAGGAAAATGAGAGCCCAAAAATGAGAATCATTCTTTAGTTGATTGAAAGGCTCAAAGAATATCCTGATTGTGTGAGACAAAAGCAAACCTTGGACAGGAAGCACAATACCGTGAATCACTGCAGCCAATGAACCGACCAACAAAACCGAAGTCTCTGGTTTGTTAAGGTGAGCAAGCCTTCTTAATGATACTTTCTTGCTTTTCTTGGCCGTTTGATTTTCGGTGGAAGGGATATTCTCGGGGAACTCTTCCGTCTGGTTCAAGCTAATCACTCCCGGTAAACCAAATGGTGATGTGAGAGTCAAGGAATGGCGGCTACTTGATGAGTTCCTTCTATGGATTCCATTTTGGCTATCCGATCTTTCGATTTCAGAACTCATTTCACACTTTTCAGGTTCGGCTTCTTCTTTTTTAGATCCTTCCTGTAGCCGAACTAGCTGTGAATATGTTCCCTCGGGATCTTTAATCATCTCATCATGAGTTCCTGATAAAAACTTTTGTTCATATACAGGAAAAAAAATATTGATTACTTGTGATGTACGGTATTATTCAAAACCCTAACCTTTCTCAATGATTTTTCCCTGCTGCACAACAGCAATCATATTAGCGGTTCTAATGGTGGTAAGTCGGTGAGCCACCACTACAGTGGTTCTGCTCAGCATTAGCTTTACAAGAGCATCTTGAACAATGCGTTCAGATTCTGCGTCCAAAGCGCTTGTAGCTTCATCAAGAAGCAATATTTTTGGGTTTTTCAGAATCGCCCTCGCAATCGCAATTCTTTGTTTTTGCCCACCGGATAATTGCGTCCCATGCTCTCCTACCATCGTTTCCAAACCCTGGAAAAAGAGAACAAAAAACTAAGAAATCTAAACTTGGTTTATACCGACCAACTTGGTTATAACTAAAGTTTAACTACCTGCGGGAGTTTGTCGATGAATTTACTAGCGTTCGCAAGCTGAAGCGCGGTTCTAATTTCTTGATCGGTCGCATCTTTTTTGCCGTATACAATGTTCTCCCTAATTGTGGTCGCAAAAAGTATAGGTTCTTGGCTTACGAGACCAATCTTACTTCTGATCCATTTCACTTGAAATTTCTTTAAGTCAATCCCATCGATTAAAACTACTCCTGATTCTGGATCGTAGAACCTCTCAATTAGACTAATCACAGTTGATTTTCCGCTACCGCTCTGTCCCACCAAAGCCACGGTCATGCCATTCGGTACAGTCAACGAAAATCCAGCAAAGATCTGCACGTCAGGTCTAGCTGGATATCGAAAGTACACGTCTCTTAGCTCAATGTCGCCTTTAATTTCTTCCAAAACCTTACCACTCATGTCATAAGCATCAATCTTCGGTCTTCTTTTGATAGTCTCAAACATTTTGTAAGCTGCAGCTGTTCCGGCCGCAAAAGAGTTAAGAGAAGGCAATGTCTGCCCCAACGCCCTACGAAGTGAATTGAATGTGTAAAAAATTAGGGCTTTCAGTATCACCAGATTTCTTCAAGGACAAGTAATCGTTTTAATTACTCACATTCCTCCAGTCAAGATTGACATAATCACGGTTATGACTTGACCTCCAGTATATCCTTTCTCTATTATCAGCCGAGCACCGTACCAAATGGCAAAACCATAGGTACAATATACCACAACCAGCATTATCCCAATGCCTAGACCAGAATATAGCCCTTGTTTAACCATAGATCTGTATGCAATCTCAAGCTTCTTCTCATATTTTTCCATTGCTTGTTTCTCCCCAGTGAACGCCACAACCTGAATAAACAAAGAACATCAAAATATTGAAATGTAACACATGAATCTATGTAATTCTAAAAGACCGCGGAACTAACTGTTCTAATTGACCCAACGGCTTGTTGTACTACGTTTCCAGCTTCTGTGTAAGCCAGTTGAACACGTTGAGCCTTTTTGGACATGATATAGGTCATTGCTCCACCCGTGCCCACGAGCAGAGGAATGCACGGAAGAAGAGCCAGTGTGAGTTTCCTGCCTACTATAAAAGCAACCGTGAATCCACCAACGAATGATGAAACGAGCTGTGTGAATTTCCCAACCTAAAGATATCAAAGTCATAGGAAAAAAAAAAAGTTTAAGAGACTTGTACTGCAAGAAACATCCGATAGTGTAGAAATCATTTAAAACCTTTTCTCCCATGGAATCTTGAATAAGAATGGTGTCTCCTGACATTCTTCCGATGACTTCACCGGTATTTGTCTCAGTATCGAAAAAGCCAATGTCTTGTCTTAATATTGTTTTTAGGTATAACCGGCGGATTCTTGTGGATTGACGCTCCCCAGTTACCATCCAGCATGAGACCTCTGCGGAAGAACGAAAGATTACTTTGTAAACAAGTAGGCTAAGGATGAAAGAAAAGAAACACATAGTTTAGGCTTACGCAGGAAGGACATAACACCAGCGTAGGCCGCAAGATAAAGAAACTTCACAGCAACCTGAAATTAATTAAGAATTAATATAAACCGTAACATTTGGTTCATGCATGCACTGACTAATGCGTATAAGTAATATATAAATCAAACAAATGGAAAATAGTTTAAAGATGAATTAACAAAAAGATTAAAAAATATTATTACTTTTTACAAATTTAAAAGAACAATAATATATTAATATAGAAGACAAATTTTGGTGAATTTAATGATTTACATAATAAACTAAAACATAAAAATTTATTAGTGATTTCTTATATAAGACAACACAAACCAAAAGTAATTAGGTGTAAGGACACCTCCTCCATCGGTGAGATGGACGAGGATATCTCACCAAATTATATTAATAAAAAAAAAGTTATTGAATCAATTATATCAAACGAGAAACAATGAGAAGCGTTTCTACAAATTAATGGACACATGTCATATATCCATTGATTCGATTATTAAAAAATGAAAAAGAAATTATATAACTAAAAAGAAATCATAGTTTCTATCGATGGAGCTGCTCTAAGCCTCTAATTTTAGTTAAACTGATAGCAGTGAGTAACAACTGTAAAATTTCACCAACCGTACGTTACAAATAATTTGAAGTCCTAACCTTGAAGACTTCTTTAAACACGTGATCATGATCGGAGAAACCAAAAACGTTAATGAGCTGCCCCATGAGTATTGCCATAAACGGCTGAGTTAAGCCGTTGGCCATGGCGGAGACGGTCCCGATGACCATTAAAGCGATGTCGTATCGATCTGCAAACGTGAAAAGCTTGTAAAATGCTATCCTTTGAGTTCCTCCTCCAGTTTTCTTCTTCTTCGCTTTCTCCGCCATTGTTTCTCTTGCCTCTATGGTTTACGTACTTATTGATAAACAGAGAGTTTCATCAAAAGACTATTGATGGGCTTTTTTATCTAATCGAAAGGTTTATGGGTTATAGAAGGAGAGAGAGATTTAAGATTCACTCTTTGGACTTTATAAACTTAGTTTCATAGTTTTGCTATAGAGTTTTAATTTTCCATTAAAAATAATATTATTTTCTATAATTTGTGTATATTAAATAATTAATGACAGTATGTGGTATACAAGGATGATCACTATTACAGCTAATGAGGGTAGATATCAAGAAAAGAACAAATTTTTCACATTTTGATATATTTTCCATGAAAAGAACAAATTTTTCCTCTGCAAATAAATCATTTTTTTTTTGTAGAAAATGGTAGTACTAGCTAGATATGGCACTATATCTATTAATATGCTTATAAAATATGCAACTAAATGTATATTTAATTTCCTCTTTTAATAGTTTTTACTTAATCCTACAATTTATGTAGAAATGACATATGGCAAATTAATAATTCAAAGAATTATAGTAAGAAAATTTTATGATTTAGGTTTATATTTATACATATTATATCATACAATTAATTAATATTTGTTTAAAAATATTGATAATTAAAAATAAAGAGAAACTAAAGTTACCATTTTATAAATTCTTAAGAATGAAAATTTTACTAAAATAATTTTATCTTCTAAACTAAAACCATATAGATATATATATATATATATATAATATGAATCATATATATTTTCATCAAAAGGTTATATTTTTTTTTCTAATTTGTCATGTCTCTTCTATATATGATTAAATAATACACCACATGAAAATTTTATTTTAAATTCCACGAATGAGCCTTGTGAAATGTTATACTTTTTTTGTTGATAATAAGCCTTGTGTTCTACTTACCAAAAAAAATAAAAAAATAAGCCTTGTGTTCTACATTCATTTTATCACTTCACATCTTTTTCAAAATATATGTTGATACAAAGATCGAACAAAGTATTTTATAAGAGGTTTTAGGGAAGAACAAAAAAATTTTAGTTCGGCGACTACAAGAATGAGTGTTAGCAGTGGCGGAGCTAGGAATTTTTGTTATAGGGGTCAAAAAAATTTTAAATACAAAATAATATATATTATATAAAAAAGATATTTTAGATTTATCTAAAAATAATTGACATATAAAAAGAACAATGAATAATTTATCAAAAAAATCAACCAAAATTGATATTTAAGAGTTTTTAGTTGCGTTCCTCAACGATTAACAGATAGAGAAGAAAAATTAGATTTTGCGGGTGTTTTTATAATTAAATATAATATTTGATTATTAGCTGGATTTGTTTTTAATTAAGTCAGGGATTTTCTAATATATCACGATCTAAGATTGAAAATAAAATAAGGAAGAAGAAGCTAAAACGTTTTTAGACTACAAACAAATGTTAAAAAAAAGATTAGTTTATATTAATGGGCTTAATTATAGTATATTTACTTAAATAAATCTTATTGGGCTTAATATTATTTATAAGTACAATATAATTATTGGGCTTAGATATTTTAATCTTGTAACGTAAAATTTTATAGGGGTCAAAACTCTTATGGGATTGGGGTCAATTTAATATATTTAATAAAATTTCAACTAATTTTTTTAATTCCACCGGGGTCAATTGACCCCTATAACTGTGCACTGCCTCCGCCTCTGAGTGTTAGTATGTTACAAAGACGAGCTAGATCGTTCGAACTATATCTAAAAGAGAAATGGTCTCCTATAGCCCTAAAAAGCCGAGATAGATAGATATCAGCGAAAAGGCTTTTACTGTTGATTACTCTTACGTGTTGTGTCAGTGTGAATTGCCAATCCTTCCCTCACTCATGTCTCTTTCTATTAATACAAAGACTAACGACATATTAATTTAAATATGGTTAGTGAAAACATATTTGATGCGATTCACAACGTTTTATCAAAAAAAGCATTGAAAGCAGAAAAGGTTAGTGAAGGATACATGTGACATAGTTAATTACTAAAATGTAAACATGGTGAAAGGACAAGTCAGTTTTTAGAACACTAAGACAAAAATAATTTAATAGAATTTTCATATATTAACAAAAAGTTAAGGTCACAAGCACTCGCGTTATGGTCAAAAATTACATCCAGGAGGTTTCTTTTAGAGAAAAACTCTAAAGGATCTCTCCTTCCTCAAGATCCTCGATTCTCATTGCATCAAAATTTTCTGACCCTATCTCTTCCAGTTCCGGACGATCATCACTTCTTAAAACCAGACCCAACTCTTTAAGTAACAACCGAGCTCTTCTCAAACTAGAGCATCCACAGACTTCAACGAAATCTTTCTCCAATTTCAAGTGGTTGTTCTGTTCAAAATCGAAGCCTTTTTTCATCTGTAGACATGTTTATAGATATTAGACTCATGGTTCTTCACTCTGTTAAAACAGTGTTTTAAGAAACTGCAAAAACAGTTTATAAGATTCTGCAAAATACCTTTGCTAGTTCAAGCCGTTGTCTCTCACGTTTTTGTTTCAACTCGTCTTGTGCCCTCATTCGGGCAGCTACCTTAGCAGCTCTCATCTCAGCTTCAATTCTAGCTTTCTCTGTATTTTTTGTGAAACATAAGAGGCTAACATCGAAAAGTTTGAGCCTTTTTTTACTTCCATTAGAACACGTAATAGTGTACCTTCACGTTGTGCTCTTTCCATCTGTTCCTTTTCTATCTGTAGTCTAATTAGATCAGCTTTGTTATTCTGTCAATAAACAAGACATCAACTTTTAGTAAAACATAAGCTGTCGAAAGTGTATGTTTAAGTAATTGGGATCAAGAAAGTAATGAAACCTGGTCAAGGACTACTCTGTGTTTAGCTTTTAAAATGGTCCCTGCATATTGAGCTTTGAGTATTGCAGCACGAAGAGCTTTCTCAGGAGGTACCGGCGGCAGAGCAGGAAAAGCCGTTTTCAACTCTGTAGCAATCATAGAATGGTATTAAGAAACCAAACTATACAAAAGAAGAATTACGTAGATTCAATTGAACTCATAAGAGAGGAATAGCAACTTACCATTATCAAACAGAGCAATGTTTGAAGGTTTATCAAGCTGAGAATTGACACTACCATTTCTCTCATTCTTTGAAGTCACAGAACCTTCATTCATATAGAATGTAAAAGTATACTGTTACAAAGTAGTGATAATAGAATAACAAGTGTGAAGGAAACTATGAAAGTTAGCTAGAGATTTCTCACCATTGGATTGAGGATCTGACTCGCTCGCTTGTGCACCTGAAATGTTCTTTACTTGACAATCCTGTTTGGCAAGAGCATTGAAACATGAATTTCCTATTGTTAACGACAAGACTAAGAGGAAATTAAATTTGACATAGATCAAGAAAGAGTCTGTATATACCGTTAATGAAGAAACTTCACTTCCAGATGAGCTACAGGGTTTGAGGCATATGCAAATGATTCTACCACATGAACCACATTTACGGGCTGCAGTTCGAACTGAGCCTGCATGTCATGCAAATGATAAACTCCAATGCTGAGAAGCCACAAAGCAGAAAATAATTTCTCCAACAATGTACCTTTGGCTGAGATTTTCACAGCCGAACTGGCTCCAAAGCCCTGATCAAGTTTCGTAATCTTCACCTGAAAATATCAAATATATGACAATCATATCAGTAAGAAACTTAACAACTATAATGGTAACAAGTCTAGGATTATGATCATATATCGTACCTTCGTTGCTAATGCTTTCGGCGTCACAGCAGAAGTATCCTTTTGGCTCTGCGCTTTCACTGGCTTTGACGAAAGAGAACCCTTTTCGGAGTCCTCTTTTGCTGGTTTTGTCAATCCCACGGAGAAAACCCCAGAGCAAGCTGATGTTCCAGGGCTGCTCTGTCTGGAACAATCCCCTTCAACAGGCTGTCTCTTAGAACCTTCTCTAACTTCAACCATTTTCTTCTTGAGTAATTTCCATCTGACCTCAAAAATCTCCTTAATCTCCTTTGCAATCGTGTGAACCTCATTGCCCGGAGGATTATACAGCATCGCATTGGAAAAAGTTAACCGAACATCCGATGCAAACTCATCAGCATTACTGTACACATTCTTCAAAAGTTTCGATTTAACAGTGCCTAAATCCATTGGCTTTCGTATGACAGAGAAGTAATCAGGAATCTCCAATTTAACAGGATCAACAGGCTCTTCAAAGAGCCATCCAACACGGTGCTCCATCAAAAAACGTAACAATGCCAAACACTGACTAGACCAATCACAATCTAGCTTCTGCTTCTTCTTAGCTTGAACATCATCTAGCTCTTCAGGTCCACGCTTCTTCGATTGCTCTTCACCGAGTGAATGCTCAATTTTCTTTGAACTACCAGGAAACGTTTGGAATGTTCTGACAGAACCTTGAGGACCAAACTTTATCCTAAGTTTGGGTATTGCAACCATTCTTACAAAAACATAAGAAACCTGTAAGCATATTAAAAACAAATGAAAATTAGGGTTTATCTACGCGATTGCACAAGACTCGAAATTAGGGTTTATACATCAAAACCATTAAAATCGACAAAACAATTAGATACCCATCAAAATTCCGACCAAATCCTGACTAATCTCGTCAAAAATTTCTTACGATAGAAGAAGAAGATACATAATTAGGGTTTATGAATTTCGCGATCGATAAAAAACCTTGAAAAAATGTACTTTGAGAAACGAAATCAATGGAAGATAGCGAAAGGAGTATGATTCAACAGAGATAAGAAAAGCGAAGAAGCTTACCTGAGGAAGAATTAATGGAAAAGTATCGAGATTTTGGAGTATCGAGTGGAGAGTCAGAGTGAGGAGGAGGAGGAAGACAAAACGGCGATAGAAGAAGTTTTTTTTTTTTTTTAGGGTTGTGTTAAATACTTTAGATAAAACGCGTATAACTTTAGTTCTACTAAAAACGCGTATTAATTTTGTTAACAATAGTAACAAGTGTGAAACATTATGGAAGTAATTGGATTCTATCCCTTCTAATCTTGGGAATGGTGTTGTTAAACACAATTATAAGTTTTTCTGTTTCTCGTTAATCCTCCTGGACTTTGAACTTTATATTTGGGCCCATAATGGATCAATACTAAGCCCATAAAAGAAGCCTCAAAACATCTAAACTTTATTCCTTTTTTGGCACATTCTCAAAAATATATAAACTTTTATTATATTATTGCGAAATTTCCGATCATGGATTCGATACCAAGGAAGCGACCCAAATCGGAGACCAGAACTCCAAAACGGAACCCTAAATCATCTTCTTCTCCGATCAGATCAATGCTCGAGCCACCCCAAAGCTTCTTTCCTTCCAAGGAAGAGTTCTTCAGACTCTTGAAGGTTTTGCTTGTCGCTTGTGCTGTTGCTTTTACCTGCAATTTCCTCGCTAAGTCTCTGAGCTCAAACCCTACTAAATCTTTCTGCGATAGTAACTTTGATTCCATCGATTCAGACTTGGGTAAGCTCTAGAATCATAATTACTTCCTTTATTTCATAGTTGAATTGTGTAATTCCGTTGTGAAATAATCAGTTTCGTTGTTTCAGACTTTTGTGAACCTTGTCCAATTAATGGAGAATGTTACCAAGGGAAGTTGAAATGTAATCTTGGATACAAAAAGCAAAGAAATTTATGTGTAGAAGATGGAGAAATCAATGAATCAACCAAGAAATTGGTATTGAATTATACGAAAAATCGAAACTTTTAGATTTTTTGTGTTGTTGTTGATTATTTGGTTTGAGTTTTGGCCTTTTTGTTGTGTTGTGGATTCAGGTTGGGTATTTTGAGAGAAAAGTTTGTGAAGCATATGCTCATAATGAATGCTATGGTACTGGAGCCATTTGGGTATGTTTATGATTTATCTTTAACTATAGTGTTTTTTATTTACTTGTGTGTTCATATTGTGGTAATATTGAGCATTGCACTGAGCTATTTTCATCGATTTAACAGGTTCCGGAGAATGATGTTTGGAAAGAACTACGTAGCAACAGTTTCTTGAATAATTTCGACGAGTCTGCTTACAATTTTTTGAAAGGAAAGGCTGTAGAAGGTGTCACCGAGCTACTAGAGAAAAGGACTAATTCTAATGGGTTAGTAGTTTCATCACTGATTAATTAGTTCTTTTGGTTACTAACTATTGATTAAACATTCTTACGTTCTCTTTTATTTATTTGAAGGATTGATGAGTTGAAGTGCCCTGAATCGGTAGCCAGAAGCTACAAACCCTTGACTTGCCGCATGCGTCAATGGCTCTTGAGGCACATCTTAATTATCTCGTCCGCATGTGCAATGGTATTGTAATCTTAGAAAAAGCCAGTCTTTTGAGTGGTTTAGTTTACTTGATCAACATCTTCAAGCTTGTTTACAGTGTTGAGATGTACAGCTAGTGGGCAGCGCAATATTGCGTAGGAAAATTCAACGTAAGCGATATTTTTCAAAAAGAGTGGAAGAGTTATATGACCAGGTATCTCTTTATCTGCACAGCATCTCGATTAGTCAATTATCCTCGTCTTTTTTTTGTAAAAATATATAACGGGGTTGTATTTTGAATTGATTCTTAAGGTCTGTGACTTCCTGGAAGAGAATGCAGTGGCATCAAATTCTGCAGACACTAGTAATTGTGAGCCCTGGGTTATCGCATCTTGGTTACGTGATTATCTACTCTTGCCTAGGGAAAGAAGAGACCCTCTGTTATGGCTTAAGGTATGCTGTTTTTAGTCTCTGTCACTGATGCTTGATCTGATTCTCTCTAACAATTTGTTACAGGTATCATGTTTTTTATAACCAACTCTCAATTTTGTTGCCTGACATGGTTCATGGTTCTTGATATTCTTGGTTAATTCACAGGTTGAGGAGTTAATAAAAGAGGATTCACGTATAGACCAATGTCCGAAAGTCGTCAAGGGTGAACAAAAAGTTGTATATGAATGGCAAGGTATGAACCTGGAATAGTTCTTTATCCTCTTTCACTCGTCGATTTCTATTTTTGCATCCATTGAAAGTTGTTTCCTCATCAATGATTCAGTTGAAGGTTCACTTAGTTTATCCAAGTTGAAGAAACAGCGAGAGACGCAGAAGAAAGTTGGAAAAAGTATCGGCTCAAGCACAAGCTTGCAAGAAAATTACAACAGAAGAATTGCCGGTTAGAAGCTGAAAACCTTTTGTTAATTGAGTCTTTCTATTGAGTCAAATAGACATTGTTTTAAGATTGATCTTTATCTGGTTTTGTTGCAGAGACAAGTTCTTAGTACATTTACAAAAGAACAATATAGAAGCTTGTTATGATTCTTCACGTAATTTTAGAAGATCCAAGGAATGAAGCATTGTCGATATTCCAAGTTTTTTTTTTTTTTTCTGTTGATGATGATGCTTGAATTTTGTAATAGATGAAGAATAGTGATTTAGATTTGTTGAAAGATTAAGGAAGTGAGAACAGGGGGAAGGAATCAGAATTTGAATTTCCATGAAAATAAGGGAAATTGTACAATTATTTTCTTCTTGTATGAAAATAAATTAGCTTTTTTTAGCAAAAATATTAGTTCATGTATTTGCATTGCATCAAGTAAAATAGTCAAAAGAGGCTCTTTGTGTAACTGGGATTGGAATATAAAATCCCGAATAATAATATCGAAAACTGTTTGCTTTATCCCTTTTTTTTTTTCTTTTGTAGAAATTCTCATATGATTAGTGTATGATTCGGTCCAAGATTCTTTTGTTTATGGTCCACATTAGTAAGATAAACTATTCAAGATTCAGACAAGTACTATCATTTAAGGATCTGTGTGTATTAAAATCTCGAAATTTTTATTCCAAAATACAAAATTCGTTATTAACTTTGTCGGTGAAGGGGTTGATATCAACCGAAGACTTTTTGTGTGAAAAGAATCATGTAATAACGGTACTTATTCATTTTGAAATCATGCTAAAATAAATACCGATTATGTTGGTAGACTTCTAAATTTTAATTAAAGACCCTTAATTTTTAATAAAATTGTTGCAAAGAGAAATAGTTACTTTCCATCTTCGGTAAAATTCAGGACCCAAGAAGGTAGAGAGAGGCACGTGCCTTATGATAGACTTGTCATGTGATGTGTCCTATTTTCTTTGTCCAATAAATTTTAAAAAACAAATTGTCATAGGCTCGTATTCGTAGCAAAAGTATATAAGCAAAAAACGCAATGTTTCAAAAATAAAATTTAACAAGAATGAATGAATGACACAAACCAAATCGTCTTGACATTTTTATCTCATGGATCAATAATGCTCAATCGAGTGTTAATAAGTTTCTGCATAGTTAGGCGAATAAGAGAACAGAGCATGTAGCAATAATTTTCATTATTGTGTTGTTGACTTTGATTTGTAGTTTAAAATAGCAGCGGTACAAATTCATACCTTCAATTATGTCACCATTCATTACTAGTGTTTGAAATAAAATTAGACAGTAAACCATAAAAACAAAATTGATATAGGCTTTTCAATTTGAATAGATGTTATAGGCTGACTAAACTATTTAAGCCATTCTATTTAAGTATATCTAAAAACGGTCGGTAATTATTTAGCGAGAATTTTTTTTATTTATTTTGTTGTTGGAATTATTATGAACTATATTTTATTCATAAACTCTAAACAAAAATTGGTTCAATATGCTAACAGTATATCCCATCGGCCATAAGATTAAGATTATGTGCAATGAAAGTGTTGAATAATTTATTCAACTGTTGAATTCTTAAAACGAAGACGTTGAAAAAGCAAAAAATTCTAAATAGATTAAACATATTTGAAAAGATTTAACATATTGAAAAAAAAAATTTACTTTTGGTTAATTCATAGTATATATTTCACAGGTAAAAACTGAAACCCAAATTTAAAATTTCGTGTATAGTACCGAGGAAAAAAAAAAAGCAAATGCAAGCAAAATCTTATAGACCAGAAAATTAAAGATTTTTGCTTCACATGTCTCTATTCTTTTTCTTACCTCTATTTTTTCAACTCTGCAGCTTTTTGAAGCTATATTTTTCAGATCTCTCTCTCTCTCTCTCTCTCTCTAGCTACTTCTTTTTGTCTTCAAGTTTTCAAATTTTATTAAATTTTTATATTCTCCTGCCTCCTCAGCTTCTCTCACAAAGCACAAATCCAAACCCCGAATCAAATCCCACCATTGTTTTTATTACCTCAATCCAAGAACACAAGACACACACAAAATCTCTGTTTTCTTATCCAAATATCTGATCTTTGTGGAGAACAAATTGTTCAAATCTTTTGATTGATGTGAGAAAAATGGGTTGTTTACATTCCAAAACTGCTAATCTACCTTCTTCAGATGATCCATCAGCTCCAAACAAACCAGAATCAGGTAATAATAATAATCTCTTAGATTTCAAGAACTCACATTTTGTTTGCTTACTAAGTAAATCTGCAGTTTTTCGTCTGTTCTTGATATGGGTTTGCTTTAATTTGTGGGGTTAGGGTTTTTTATGGCTTAAAGCAGAGAAAAAGTTGTAAAGTCTCTTCCTTTTTGGAATTAAACTCTTGTTTAGATTAATTTGCCTTTTTCGGCTATGTGTTTGTGTGGTTACAGTAAATGGGGACCAAGTGGATCAAGAAATCCAAAATTTCAAAGAATTTGAACTAAATGAGTTGAGGAAAGCAACAAATGGGTTTAGCCCTAGCTGCATTGTCTCTGAAGGTGGAGAGAAAGCTCCTAATGTGGTTTACAGAGGGAAGCTTGAAGGGAATCATCTTGTAGCCATCAAGCGGTTCTCTAGGCAATCTTGGCCTGATGCTCAACAGTTTGTGGTAAGAAATCTGAGATATGTCAATGCATGATTTGTTGTTTTGTATCTTGTTTAGTGATTCATTGAATCGGTTTGAGGCGCTGACCCCTTAGCCTCACTGCGCCTTGAGCCTAGGCGCGCTTTTTAAAACACAGGAATCGGAGTAGAGACCCTAAGTGACATCAATGACTTGTCAAAAGAATGGTGATTTAGGTGTAGTTTTAAGTTACAGAAAAGGAAAATGACATCAGTTTTCTAAAGAATAAGCTTTGTCTTGTCCTGAGTTTGGTTACCGCTGAATTGTAGAAAAGTCGACAACTTTGGGTTTAAAGCTGCTTTTAAATCCTAGGATTCGACTAATGTCTTGACTATTTATCTTGACTGTTGATAATTAGAGTCAAAATAGAAACCTGAGATAACAAAAATGAGAGCTTTGTCCTGTCGTTGACCTTGGTTGACTTATGAAATCAGGTGGAAGCAACTGGTGTTGGGAAGCTTAGAAACAAGAGAATAGTCAGTTTGATTGGTTGCTGCGCTGAGGGAGATGAGAGATTGTTGGTAGCAGAGTATATGCCCAATGATACTCTCTCAAAGCATCTCTTTCACTGTAATAGTCGTATCTTTCTCTTGTTATAAGCTTGGTTTATAGTCTTGTTTAGATGTTTTACACTCTTCTTTCTGTGTTTGTTTGTAGGGGAAAAGCAGCCACTTCCATGGGATATGCGTGTTCGAATCGCAGATTTTATTGCACAAGCACTTGATTACTGCAATATCGAGAACCGAAAAATCTATCATGACCTCAATGCATACAGAATCCTCTTCGACGAGGAAGGTGATCCTCGTTTATCTACTTTTGGTCTTATGAAGAACAGTAGAGATGGAAAAAGCTACAGTACCAACTTAGCTTATACTCCACCTGAGTTTTTACGGACAGGTAACATTCTTGATCTTGTGAATCGTACTTCAAGACAAACCAATTCCTTATTGAAGGTTAAGGGTTTCTGTTTTTTTTTTTGTTATGCAGGTAGAGTCATTCCTGAAAGTGTGATCTTCAGTTATGGAACTATTCTTTTAGATCTTTTGAGCGGCAAACACATTCCACCTAGCCATGTAAGTGCTTCTAGTCACCTTCACTTATGTCAGTTTCTCGTCAATTAGCCGCGGTTTTCTTTAGTGTCTTATCTGAATTGGTGGTGATGTTTCATATCAGGCTCTTGATATCATAAGAGGGAAAAATGCGTTGCTGCTTATGGATTCATCTCTTGAAGGGCAATATGCGAATGAAGATGCGACTAAATTAGTTGAGCTTGCTTCAAAATGCCTTCAATCAGAGGCAAAGGATCGACCAGATACCAAATTTCTTCTCTCTGCAGTAGCACCACTACAAAAGCAAGAAGAGGTATAAAATAATCCCTCCTGAAATCGACAGAATCATAAATTTCATATCCAAATTGTTTATTCCTGGTTTTGGTTTTGTTGCTTAGGTTGCTTCTCATGTCTTAATGGGCTTACCAAAGAACACAGTAATATTACCAACTATGCTTTCTCCTCTTGGAAAGGCCTGTGCAAAGATGGACCTTGCAACATTTCACGACATTTTGCTTAAAACCGGTTACAGAGACGAGGAAGGTGCAGAAAATGAGCTTTCATTTCAAGAATGGACACAACAAGTGCAGGAGATGCTCAACACAAAGAAGTTCGGGGACATTGCTTTCCGAGACAAGGATTTCAAGAACTCAATTGAATACTACTCAAAGGTGAGAGAAAAAAAGCAACAAATCCATAATTCTCGGTGTCCGACAAGATTTTCTAACTTCTGTATCTATGGTTTCCAGTTGGTTGGGATGATGCCGGTTCCTTCTGCAACAGTTTTCGCTAGAAGGGCTTTCTCCTACTTAATGACAGACCAACAGGAGCTTGCACTGAGAGATGCAATGCAGGCACAGGTGTGCATACCAGAATGGCCAACAGCTTTTTACTTGCAGGCTTTAGCGCTCTCAAAGCTCGGAATGGAGACAGATGCTCAAGATATGCTCAACGATGGCGCAGCATATGATGCTAAGCGACAGAATAGCTGGCGCTGCTAAGCTAAGCTATAAAGAGGAAGTCCCAAATATTTATGGGTCTTTTCAGACTGTAACTGAAATGTGTGTATGCATGTAAGAGAGAGATTGAATGTGTTGTTTACTTTTTGTAAAATGAGAGCTTTTTTTGCATGAATCTTTATGAAAAGTCAAATCTTTTGGGGTTAAGAGAGAATAAGACTGCAAATAACTAATTTGATTCCTTCTTCCTTATGGTAATACAAAAAGATTGAAAATTCAATATGCTATTACAATTATAAACAACTTTACTGGGAAAAATAATGTTGCTTTTTAGTTTAGGATAACAGATGATGATATTTCATGCTTGAGAAGTAACTAAAGGTGGAAACTTTGATTCCAACCATGACACCAAATCCTCCTTTGTAGCCACAAAGATACCTGCCCTATCGCTCTGTCTGAATGGTGCAGAGAGTTGCTGCAAATGCAAGGCGAAAGAGTTTGCTAATCCCTGTGAGAATCTGTGAGTTCCTGTCCCAGTTTGCGCCAAAAACAGCTCGGGGAGATCCTCTTGGCGTTTAACGATGTTGGCAAGTGTTCTCATCCACTCTTCGAGAGCGGTCTCAGCAGCACCAACTGATAATGACCTCACGTCTAGGCTCCATTCTTTTATGGTCTTGTTGTGTAGTCCCGGGTATAGACCAAAAAGTGTTCCTAAATAGAGAAGCTCATGAGCTCTCTCATGCCGCTTCTTGCCTCTGCATATATCTATCAAGCAGTTGCAGAAGGGCCTTCTTGCCTCTACTTGGGTTGCGTTGATCACTAACTTGAACTCTTCTTTTACGGTCTCAAATTCGGTTTTCTCATCTACAATCAGGTTCACAAATGTCACCAGCTTCTGATTAGCTCGCTCCAAACAAGCCATAACTTTTTCAGCATCTTCACTACTCTCACACAAGGCCATAACCGAAAGCAGACACCCACAGAGCCTATCGTCGGGCTTAACTCCCCTTTGAATCGATAGATCAAACACATAAACCAAATCATCGATCCTTTTAGCTTTCCCTAAGCATTGGACTAAACAAGTGCATCCCATCACATTAACCTGAACCCCAGCTTCTAACATCTCTTCAAACAATTTCATCGCCTTTTCGGCTTTTCCACCACTCCCATATATATTCAGCATCGCTGTGTAACTAAAATTATCAGGTTTACATTGCACAGACTCCTTCATATCATTAAACAGCCTCTCCGCTTCTTCCTCCAATCCAATATCAGCACACATATTCAACAACGTGTTGTACAAAATGAAATCCATCGGCCACTTCTTCGCCTTCATCTCCTCCCACAACTGAAGAGCATCTTTCGCCCACCTCGCTTTCCCGTAAATCTTCACAAGAGCTGTCAAAGTTTTCTCATTCGGAGTTAAACCCGCCTCAAGCATCTCATTAAACAAACTCCTCGCCAAACCCGGTTTCCCAGCTCTCCCCATAGCTTCCAACAAAGTATTATAAACAACCACATTAGGCTTCACATCCATAGATTTCATCTCTTGCAAAACATACCTAATCCCATCATAATCCCCTGCTTCACCAAACATTTTCCCCAACACAGAAAACGCTATAGCATCGGGTTTCCAACCCGTAGCCACCGCTCTTTCGTACAAACTAAGAACCTCCTCAACTTTCCTTAACTTGGAATAAACATCAAGAATCGCTGAGTAAGTGACCTCATCAGGCATCAACCCCGTCTTATACATTCTCTCAAACCATTCAATAGCTTTGTCGTAAAGATTGCACCTTTTCGCACAAGTGATGATTGTCGAATAAGTAATGTTATCAAGCTCAACACCATCCTTCACCATTTCAAGTGCCATCTCCTCAATAAGCTGAAACTGCCTCCCAAATCTCAGAGATTTCATTGTAACATTATAAAAAATTGTTTCCATGGGAAACAAATTCTTGGATTTAACCCAATTAAAGAAAGTATGAGTCTTTTGCCATTCTCTCAAACTATTTAGCACAAGCAATGCGTTATCTCTATCTGGTGGATGAGGAATTTCATCGAGAAGAGATAAAAACTCAGACTTTTCAGTGAAATTAGAACTGTTGAGCTTCTGAGCAAAAGCCCTAAGATCCTTGATTTGAGGATTGTAAGAGTAAGCAGAACGCTTTTGTCTCTGAAGTGAAAGAACTGACCTTTTGGGTCTTGTTGGATTGACCCAGACAGATTTCGGTTTAGACAAGATTTGGGTTTGCTCTTGTCTGAGTGTTGTTGCAGAGAGAGGCTTGAGTTGCTCAGAGAGAGATGGGGTTTTTGTGGTGATTGGTTCTTCTTCTAGGGTTTTAGGTTGTTTCAAAGAACTACAAGAAATGTTGAGTTTTCTGGTACGAGATTGTCTTAAAAGAGAAGGCTTTAAGAATAGACTGTGTTTCTTTGTGTCTGAATTTTGGGGATTGAAGCAGACATCAATGGCTGTGGTAAGAACAGTCGCCATTAGAAACGCAGAGTGAGAGGTTTTTGCGTGAAGATGGCTTTGTGAGAGGTTTATCAGAACATCTTATCTTGATTTTGAAATGTCGCTCAATAGTAATATTTTGTTATGATGGGCTTCTTATGGGCCTATAAATATTGGCCTGTTGTGTAGAATAGAATAATAGATCTTTAGTTTTTTTTTTCCACAGATCTTTTAGTTACGGTGAAATCAAAAGTGAACAAAAATTACTTAATGAGATTGACAAAAAAAAAGTAGGGATTTTAGTTGAGGGTTTTAAAATAGATCAGCCAAAACTTGAGGGTTTTTTATCTTTAGTTACCAAAAAAATATAGTATATATTAATTTCTGAGATGCCAAAAATTAGTAAGTTATATGACGTTACTATTTTGATACTATAGTTTTACAATAATTCTCATTTCATTTTCAAACTTATTTTGAATATAACTATATAAGAATATACATAATATATAATTCTATTTAAAAAAACATTAACAGGGGTGCAACTCTGATGGGCGTTGATGGAGCTCACGTTCACGAAGCAAACGATATTGCGGTTGATATTGAAATCTCTTGCGAAGAAAATAAACAGTGTTTTTATGTATCACAATTCAGATAATACAACAACATGATAGTTTTTTTACAACCTATTGTATCTTTTTTTTTGTAAATAAAACTAATAAAATCACAGTTTTAGTAATTTCTCAAAACATTTTGTACTTATGATTGACCTATATATAAGAACCGCATATGTATGGAGTAGTGTTAAAATATTTATGATCTACAACTTTCAAACAAAAGAAGGTCAACATGAAACTACCAAGGTGGTTTGCTTAACTAGTATAGAATTATAGATATTGTATTCGGAAGGTGGTTTGCTTAATACATATACATATTGTATTTGGAATTCCATTATTATAATCATCTTGTGAAGAAAACAATAAGCATGTCATATATGTTTCTTGATATATAGCTTCGTTTTAAAAAATCGTTTACTATTATTATAAATACATATATTGCACCATCTAAATTTGGATGAATTTGAAGATATTTTTAGTTGGTGAGAAATTCGTGCAAATCTCAAATTTTGGAGTAATTCGTGTATTGGAAATGAAAGAAGTAATGTAACTTAAATTTTTTATCCTACCTAATCTCTACATAATTCAAAGTTGAACTTCAAAAGAGTCGGCAACCACAAAGAATGGCAAGATATTAAAAACAACATATGAGCTTAACACTCAAATTGGTATACTTAAAACAATGGTTGAGAGGGTTATGCAATGACATACAAGCCATCTTTCCAAAGCAAAAATCCAAAATCATGAAAATATGCTTAGGTGCATTCGTTTTGGCAACATCAACAAGATTTAGGGTATTTCGTTTCTTTAGAAGTAGAATGCAACCTCGTTCTTGTTTGTGATTGTATATATTATTTAAGGAGTCGATCTATACAATCATTGTAAACAGTTATAATAGTAACATAGTATAATAAATTAGATAATTATTATTGTAGCCTTTTTTGTAAAAAAATTATGATTCCATTTAGCTGTGCTATTAGACATGTGTGTATATTTGACTCAAAAGTTTTAGTTCATGCAGACAAATGTTGTTCTATTGTTAGTGTCATGTCTTCTTTGCGATGTTCACACCTCATGAAAATGATACCCATTTATTTACACAAAATTGACATTGTGAACAACTACAAAACAAATCCTGCCAATGTACGTACAAGTCAAATAAAGAAAATAGTAATGTTTGGTCAAACCACTAATCGATTTTCACATGATATAAATTTTTTGTCATTAGCCGTTCACATAAAGATTGAAACTATTAAAATAATCTTCTAAATTACACACAGAAAAAAAGTTTAGATCCACTCTATTTCTGATAGTTTTGGCATCCTTATATGATACATCAAAACAAATTTCCGTTACACAAAAACGTTGATAGTTGGTTAAAACTTGAAGAGGCAAAAAAAAAGATGAAAGAAAAATAAAGAAGCAAATAAAGTAAAGAAAGAAAAGAAGAGAGCCGAAAGCAAAAGGAAGAAAAAGGTGAGGAGACAAAGTGTGATTAAGTGATAAGATGAGTCCTCTCCTTTTCCAACGTTCATGGCTTCTCTTTGACACCAATTTCATCCTCTCCCTTTATCAAGCTTCCAATTTATGAATTTAGTTTACTTCAAATTCTAACATAGAAAGAATTTGAACTATGACTAGAAAGAAGTCTAAGACTACTTGTTGCATTGGTGTATTTGATCGTACGTTTTATATATAAGGATTTGGATCTCAAACCAATCAAGCCGATCAATGTGCCGGCCGTCCAATCATCGGATCACATATGACATACCGCGTAGAAGAGAAACCTTTAGGTTCCTCAACTTAACTTGATATTTTATTTTCTACCATCATAATATAATTGCATTTATTCATTTGTTAATTATCTAACAATGATTAACTACTTTACATTATCTTTAATCACAAACTAGGTATAATATAATTCTACTTGCAAAAAAGCATTTTTAGGAAGAGAACTCTAAAAACTTATAAAAACATATGTACATCTTTTCGTCATCTGTAATTTTTACACGCACAATATCATATTTAAATCTTAATTATGGTACGATGACAATATTAATACTAACTGTTATAATACAATTTTTAATCTATCTATCTATTGTTATTGTGTTATAATACATTATATACATGATACAATATCTATACGATTCATACCAAAATCTTGTATCAATAATCAGCAAAAGAAACTCACATACAATATTTAGAATTTTAAGTACTATAACAACGTAGAAACATTAATTTATTGGGGAACTACTTAAACTAGACCAAAAACGCTTTCACCACGTAAGAACATTATTAGTTATACAAAATATAGGTATCCGTGTAAGGGTGGTCATTGATAGATCCGTTATTCGTATAGACAAACTTTTTCGAGTATATTTTCCTTTACATATGATGCATTTATTTATGCTTTTAGGGTTTTTTTGGGTTAATAACTTCTCTTTTCTGATAATGAATTTCTGTTAACGATACCATGGGTTAAAGTGAATGTACGTAAAGTAGTGGGGGAATATTCTCACTCTACCAAAATGATAAGGTACACTTTTATAGAAGGAGACCTATGTTACCGTCAACTGAAGTAATCTTCTGCCACTTGAATTTCTCAATTTCGAACAAAACTAAACCAAAAATGATTCAACAAAAAAGAAAATACTATATTCAATATCCTGTTTTCTTTTTACAATATGCATTATGTAATTTAAATTTGGTTGGTTCCACATCAGTAATATTACAAGCAACTATATATGCTACATGTCATAGTCAAAATTCAAATAACATTTTATAATATCCGAATAAATGGAAATTACGTACATATAACCAATTGCAAATAGTTTATAAAAATTCAACCTTTCGTGAAAGATTTTGCTATGTAAACTAAAACCGTGTCAAACCAAATATATTAGTTGGCCTACTGTTCCACCAATATGGATGTCGGGACATAACATACCATCCCTTTCTACTTTTGGCATGTTTTCACATTTCTTTTTATGGGAAGATTAAGAACTGGATTAAATTTTATTTTAAATATAATTTAGATACTTTATGAACTCTAAATAATAGTTGAAACCTGGATTCTATCGAGGATGATTTTTATTTTCTATTATATTTTTTGGTTTTACTTCTTAAAAGAAATGACTTACAAAAACAGAAAATGGCGACCTAGCAACATCAAACTTTCGGGTTTAGCATCTCCGGTTTTAGCAACTAAAACAACAAAATTACCGAGTAAAAGAGTCTCAAAACCACAATTGTTACGTATTACTCGGTCAACTTGTTTAAACAAACCTATAACGTAACACAGAAGATTCGGTTCTTACGTTCTTGCCATTAGGCGTAACTATAACAGCTTGGGTTGCAATAAGACGAAAAATGGATTATTGGTTATCATGTCGAGGAGACTCGTGGCAGTTGAGAGTCCCATGATGTGGCCTCTCAATCTTGATGTGCACCATCGTCACAATTAAGTCATAGCTATTGGGACAACGTAGAAACAAGTTGTCTCTTGTTTTCACATATATTTCACAAAGAGGGCAAGTGTTATCTTCAACAATTCCCAAAGAGCATAAACGGGGAGAGGGTGGGTAATCGATTCAAACAAGGGATCCACATGGTGAATGCATGTTTTGGGACTGAATCCGAGAACCATACATGATGATACCAAGCTAAGGGATCGGACTTCCAGAAGTGGCTGCATGTTGTTTGTGGGACAAGGATTAATGTCAAGTAGCAGAGGAAAACCTCAACATTGTGGAAGTTGTCCATAAGGAATAGCAGAAAGAACATCTATAAGCTTGCAATAAAAGGAACCATATATAAACCATTTCTCCTTAGGTTTAGGAGTTGTTGCCACATGGAGCTCCCTAGCTAGGCTTTTCTTCATTAGTGGCCAAAAACATCTCCTTTTCTATTATATTTTTTTTTAGTTAACTATGAAATTTTAAGATTATGTGACTTATCATGTTGACTGTATTAGCTAATAAAACTCTATTTCAGATTCATGTTAGTGATGTAGAAATTTGAGTCGTCGTATCTAGGCATCTCTTTTCCGAATTCTATATATGAAAAAAAAAAAAAAAAAAAATTGGTCCAACTAAATGGGAAACCATGAACTGCAACTTTATATTATCGGGATATTTTAGGCGAAATAATAAACTAATCTCGGGAATATGAAGTTATTATGTAATTCCAAAATTGTTAAAGAAGAAACTTTATATCTCAAGTATATGACAACTTCTTTATGAGTGGCTCTTTGGTCGTTCTTAAAGACATGAACAAATAAACAAATTAGAAAATGTTAAATATGTTTTGGTCCGATTAAAGCAGCCGCGGGTCCACTAGCTTGTTCCGACTCAAATAGTTTTCTTAATTTATCACTTTCTTCTCCCCATTTTTTTCATATGACATAAAAGTGATATAGTTACACTAAAAAGTTGTTTTGTCCTACGCATGGTGACGTGTAACAATATTTTAAAACTCAATATCACAGTAATATATGACTGGGAAAGTTACAACTTGAGGTGTAAAAGTTGCACACATTAAAATATCTATAGCATTGGTACGTTTTAAGAAACTATAGCAATTGATGCAAAACATTACATTGACATATCAGTAAATATATAATCTACATAAAACTGATTGTGTTGTAAATCACGTATTAATTGTATAGTTGAACATTGAAATGATAAGTCTAACATAGAAAATAAAATTAATGATAAGAAGAAAACTATGAAAGATATATGAAAATGGGAATTGTGAGCTGTTAATTGCTTGTGCCTAAGTGTGAACATGTAAATAACCTTTTGAATCTAGGTAGGTCCATTTACTTTGGAATTTTTACATAGAACACTTCAGACAAGTTATGTCTTAATCACTTTATCGGTCACCCATAATTTTGTAAAAAATAAAAGCCACATTCTAACAAACTTTTGTAATTCCAATTTACATTTATATATAACTCATTGTTCTACCAACTTTGTGCTATAAATATTCAGCACTCCAGAACCATTTAACACTCTACCAACCTCTTCTAATTTCTACAATCACTCTCTTAATTATTTGCTAAACACTTCTTGTTAGGAAAAATCATTCCTTAATCACTTTTGAAGCTTTCACACCAATATTACTTTCTTACTACATCTTTTCATTTTAAAGATTTTTGGTTACTTTTTTTTTATTATTGTACGAAATAATTTGTTTCCGTTCAGACAATGTTCTTGTCATACAAAGAATACAATCGACTTGACTTGCAATTTTTTCTAAACAACAAATCGAGCGTCGAGAAAAGTTTCTATTTTTGGATTTTCCAAATATTAACAGTTATAGCTTCGTGACGTAAAGAAATATCGATATCAAGATTTAACACTTTTTTGTGTATCAAGCTAGTCACGTAGTGTGAGTTTGTTATTGCAAATGGGAAGTTCATGTTTACCTCCAGGATTCCGGTTTCATCCTACCGATGAAGAACTCATCGAATATTACTTGAAAAGAAAAGTCGAAGGTCTCGAGATCGAGCTTGAAGTCATTCCGGTTATTGATCTTTATAGTTTTGATCCTTGGGAGTTACCAGGTAATACATTAACTTCCAAAAATATTTTTAATATAGTTTCTAACTTTTCAAATTTTTAATATTTTTGGAATTGTTACTTTTAGACAAGTCATTTCTCCCAAACCGGGACATGGAATGGTTCTTCTTCTGTTCAAGGGACAAAAAATATCCTAATGGTTTTCGTACAAACCGAGGAACAAAGGCTGGTTATTGGAAAGCAACCGGAAAAGATAGGAAAATTACTTCTCGTTCATCTTCTATAATTGGCTATAGAAAAACTCTAGTATTCTACAAAGGTCGTGCCCCGTTAGGCGATAGAAGCAATTGGATCATGCATGAATATCGACTATGCGACGATGATTCATCACAAGGATCACAAAATTTGAAGGTAAGACCTTCATATTTTGATCATATTCTTTAATGTTTTTGTTTCAATTCATTTGATAAGAGAACATTAAGAATTGAATGTGTTTAATTATAGGGAGCTTTTGTATTATGTCGTGTTGCTATGAAGAAAGAGATCAAAACAAATTCGAAAATCCGAAAAATTCCAAGCGAGCAAACAATTGGATCCGGAGAAAGCTCTGGTTTTTCAAGCCGTGTAACATCTCCTAGTCGCGATGAAACAATGCCGTTTCACTCATTTGCCAATCCTTTATCTACTGAAACTGACTCTTCCAACATTTGGATTTCACCTGACTTCATCCTCGATTCTTCAAAGGTATGTGTACACAATTATAAATATTATTATTTTGGTATGAATGTAAAATTTATTATAAAAAAAAAAACGATTGTAGAATGAATGCAATTTCGAGAATTGATTTATACACAAATATAAATTTACTAATAACTAACCGAACATTTGTTTATTTATCTAACGGTTTGAAATTTTTTGTAGGACTATCCTCAAATCCAAGATGTTGCATCTCAGTACTTCCAACAAGACTTTGATTTTCCGATCATCGGTAACCAAAACATGGATTTTCCAGCGAGTACAAGCTTAGATCAAAACATGGATGAGTCTATGCAAACCAGTTATTGGACAAATTATGGATACGATCAAACCGGTTTATTCGGTTACTCAGATTTCTCATAGACGGAAATATTTGGTCTCTCTCTACGACAAAAACACCTTTTATCGTTTTAAGTCTTGGAAGACTTTTAGCATTGGTCTAATATCTATATGAATGAGTTTCGTCTGTTTTTTTTTTTTTTTTTTTACTTCTTACTTTTTATGGAATTATTATATTTATGTGAAAATGTTTGTCATTAGTATAATGAAACTGTATTTTATATTCCATATGGATTCTTCTAAAAGTCTCAATAGGCTTATGCACTACTGTCATCTTTCAAACGATCTCTCATTTTCTATTACAATGATTAATTGGACCACACTAGCTATTATAACATCTTTTGTGACGTCACTATATAAACTTTTATGTAAGTGATAAGTTGATAACAATGATTCTGTGTAAAATAATCTTTTCACAAAAGGAATGATGGGGGACCAAAAAATACTAAACACTTATAAACTATATAATTTTCGTTTAATACAGAAAAAAAAAAAAGAATAGGATAAGAAATTGAATCAATATAAAAGGAGCATAATTGAAGTTATAGGATATCAATTAATTAAAACAAGAATAATTTCCAAAAAAATTGCATCTTTTCACTAATTTGATGAGTTTTATAATTTCTTTTTCTTATTTTGGTATTATAATGTAATGTGATTTTTCTCAATATGCTAAGGGATTAATAAAACTATATGTGATCATACATCAACTTGGGTCCATAGCTCAGTGGTAGAGCAATTGACTGCAGATCAATAGGTCACCGGTTCGAACCCGGTTGGGCCCTGTTTTTTTTTTTTTTTTTCCTTCTTTTACAACTTCTGTTTACGGTTTAGTTTATGCCAAAAGTAACCAACACACAAAAAGTGAATTTTTTTAAACCAATGTAACTCTTCAAATTACCACCTCGTGTTACAAAATTCCGGAAATAAAATCACAAAATTAATCGCAAAATAGAATCGAATCACATGAAGAAAACCGGGAGAATAAATCAGTCTGTCATACCAAACAAAACCGTATCGTACCGATCAATTCAATCTCCAACCACTAAATTAACCGGTTTCTCGACTCGCACCTCCACAGTCTTATCGTACTCCTTGAAGCAGGCGATCGTTCCCAATTCCTCAACCTCATCAATCACAGTATCAAGCCTCGCAACCATTTCCATAAGAAGCGACGCAAACGCAGCAAATGGTAACGCTTCTGAAAACTCCAAACTTTTCATAACCGCGATTTTGCTTAATTGTTTCCTCAATCTCCTCTTCTCTCCGGTCGCCGCGGATTTCTTCACCGATCTCAAGCTAGAGAGTGAAACGACGCTGTTTAATGGAAGTGGCGATACGGTGTCGTTCTGTTCTACAGTTTGTCCCAAAACGCAGCCGTTTGAGTTATTATCGTTGTGGTATGAAACGATGTCGTGTGAGTTAGTATCGTTGTAGTGTGAAACGTGGCCGTTTAGGTGTTTGTTTGTGATGTTACTATGAAGGTTAGAGCCTAAGAAGAGCTTAGGTTGTGACTTGATTGCGGAGTTGAGATCTTTTAATGCCGCTTCGAGACTGTCGGAAAGAATCTCCGGTGAGCAATGACGTCGGTTTTTAATGCTTTCGGAGAGTTCAGACAAGACTTTGCAGATTTCTCCGGCTAGTCTAACACAAGGATCTTTGAATAGGATACGAATAGACCTTGGAGTCTTGAAAAAATGTAACATAAACAGAATTAAATAAAACTAACCGTATGTTATAATTCATATATGCAATAACATTATAAAGTTGAAAATTACCTGAATCTCGGTTTGTAAGCAACCATGAAGAGCAACAACAGTGTAACTAAACTTGCGAAGAACGGATCCAACTTTGATATATTGTTGAGATGGAAATTTATGGCAAAGCCTTGTGTTTCTTAGCTCCCATTTTGCAAACATTGCCTATATATATGTCAATATGTAAATTTATGCTTACAAAGATTTTTAATATGTGATGTCAATCAATAATTTAGTCGGATTCGAAGTAAAGATTTAATTTAAGATTACTTACGAGTGCTTCATCAGCAGATTTAGAATCCAAAACAGTCTTATACCCTTTGTAGATTAAGTCTTCATCATCAGATTCAGAATCTGATGATTCTTGGTCTCTCTCCTTGTCCTCAAAATACTCATGCACACATGCTATGTATGGTAAAAACCAATATTTGTATTATGTACTTTACATTATGTAACTCTAATTTGCATGTCTAGTGTTTTGGTTTAAGGAATATGTACCTTCTATACATCGAGAGAGGCCTTGGAGCTTAGTAAAGGTGGATTTATGAAGGTCATCGCCAGACCATATCGGAAAAACCAAAAGGCTCATGACGAGACAAATGCCGATACCAATACCAATAGTATATAATCTCGCATGTGCGATCTTAATCACAGTATCGACTCTGTAACTCGATACTGTGATTAGATTAAACGTCAAAAGAAATACTAGCATACCGTAGTCATAGTTTTTCTTTATGTACGGAATAAATCTCATGTATGTTATCGTCGATCCTGTTACACATATGAAATATACAATGTGACTAATATCTTTTTTTAAAAAAAAAGTGATTATCTTTAAGTTGTGGATAATTAATTCATTGTTAAAAGCTTTAGAAGATTATTTTTGGATAACTATGAAGCAAACAAAAAAGTTAGATATGAGGGAAAGCGCAGAGAACAAAATGAGAGGTTCAATTATTAAAATGAAAAGATTAGTTACAAATAATGTATATATATATATAATTTATTTTTATTGCATGTCTAAATCAATTGAATGTTTGGATTAATAATGTGATTTTTTTTCTATGCTAATAATGGTAACAAGTTTCTTTAGTCTCAGTCTCAATCATTCATTCTAAAACATCTACATATACATTTAAACGTAGTTAGATATTTATTATTCGATTAAAACGTTTAACGTATATGTGATTAAAACAATATATACCAAAATACGTACCGATGATGAAAACAGAAGTGCCAATGAAGATACCTCCGAGGACTTTACCGGAATGAATAGCAACCCACTCAATAAAAAATGCCAAAGATCCTGCTATTATTGTCCCTAATCCTCTATTTAATCCTTTCCGTAATGTTGCACCTGCAATTATATGTAGCCAACTAATTTTCATACCAAACAAAATGTAGCCAACTAATTTGTATCACATACCACTAATGAATTAAGCCACTAATATTTGAGGACCGACCATGTGGCTGGATATTTTGTAGAATGTAAGTAGCTTCAAACAAAAAAATCACTTAACTTCAATTAAAAAATCTGCTAAAATGTTTTTGTTTTTTATGTGCAGCCATAATTCGGCATTTCGGCTTAATAAATTGATTCTTAGGCCCCCGAAATTTTTATTCAGAAATTGTAATTTCTCTAAATCTTCAAAAAAAAAAAAAACAGAAACTGATGAATTCATCATTTTTATATATTACTGATATATGTGTGTGTATATATATTTAGAGAGAGAGAGATGCATAAACACACATCCTTTATGAGTATGAGTAAATCAAGATAAGATATTAAGTAAAAAAATGTAAATTATTTTTTTTTTTGTTAAAGAAAAAAATGTAAATTATTGTTCAAGGGGGCCTCTAATTTCACACGATCGAACAAGATATCTTTCTCGATTAATTAATCTCTCTGTTCCTGTAGATTAAGATAAGATCACAAACGAAAAATGCAAATTGTGGTTGATAAACTTACCGGCAGAGAACTCGAGAACGACAACGACGGTCATGACTGCCCAAAGTGCATTTTTTACAACACCTTTGAAGAAAGGTTCCATGAGATACAATAAAGACACAAGTGTTAAGGCAACTCCTACTTTCATAGCATGTATCACTCTCCTCGGATCTTCTTTTCCCACATTCCATAGATTCTTTAGAATCTTCTTCATCTTCTTCGGAAGTTTTAGAACATTCTTTCTCTTCTTTCTAGAATCCTCATCTTCCATGGAAATCTCCATGCTCCGTGCTTCGACCTTGTTCCACATTTTTTTCTTTGATATTTATCTTCAAGTTCTATGTTTTGTTGTTTACTTGTAATGAAAGAATATATATAATCTTTTATTAATGTGAAAGGGTTTTTTGTTTTCTTGTACTCTAGCTTCGTGTATATAGAATAGTGGGTGAACTAGAGAATCGGACCATAAGTTTACTTTTTTATTTAAATAATGGATTCTAGTGTTGTTTCATAATTTTAGTTTACAGTTTTCAAAAAGTGATAAGCTGTTAATAATTTGTGAATGCGTAAACATTCCTTTCAATACACAACACAAATTAAAACCACATCTGCTTGATTATATTGTCATTATCATATGTCCAAAAGTTAAAAACTTTAAAATTTCAATATCTTTGTACGACCATGTGATTCACATACTTACCTTAAGAGGATAAGAACATAATATATATATCTTGTTTGTACGGTACAAACTACAAAAAAATATGAGAGATTGGACTGATGGGTTTCAAATGACAAAGATATTTTATAAATTAAATTTATGACCAGATAAAAGAACCATCACCGACGTACCATAAAAAAACCAAATGACAAAGATATCTTTTAAATTCAATTCCTTTTTATTATTTACACCATTTCTCTTCTAGTGTGTTAATCAAAAATTGTACTTGTTATGAAACTTAAAATAATTATCAAATAGTTTGAATGATAAGTCCATATTACCTAACATATTATAAGAGTTCAGTTTATTGTTCCAAGTATGCTTTATTTTTTGGTTCTAGAGTGGAATTCGATAAGAAATATAATGGGAAAAAATCACCATTTTGAGAAAACGTGTTAGGAACACCACATTGAAAATGTGATGAAACTTACTATAATAAATAAGCAACATTTACAAATTCACTCATTGCCTACAAAACTCAACAAAATGTCCCTATATTTTTTATTTATATATTTATCTCATTCACATTTATCTTTTTTTTGTTTTATCTACCTGTCTACAAATATCTGTATTGATTTCTGGATAACTCCCAAACCTTCATATTTTTAGAGTCGGACTATCAATATATCTTACTATGAAATATTTTTATTCTTTTTAAGATTTGGACGGTCCCTTTAGATGTAAAATTATTTATTTTTTAATAGGATTTCTCCCATGAAAATCGGTGTTTAATTGATGAATAAGCAGTCGACATGGAAAACAAATTAATGGATGTCAATTTGTCGCAAAATGAATGGACAGTAATGATGCTTTCATTTCTCTACTACAATGATTAGTTGGAAACACTATTGAACCTTATTTTGACATTACTATCTATTACCTATAAGACTATAACCTATATACACTTTGATGAAAGTGTTGCCCAAAAAAAAAAAAAAAAAAATACACTTTGATGAAAGTGATAAGAATGATTTTGTTAAAAAAAACTATGAAAAAATAAAATCTTCAACTTATACATCTGTAATAAAACCCGAATTATCGTCCACTATACATAAACAATGATCTATTATTTTCACGTTTTCTGTTAAATTTTGCTCATGTTTTGAAAATATGAAATTAGGAAAAATGAAACTTCATTAATCTACTAAAATTATATTTTTAGTGTTTTGTTATAATTCAATGGAAACTCTGTTCAACTAAAATGTTTTCGCTATTCAATCATTCAGCTAATCTGTTATATCATACATTCATACTATTCATATAATATATCAATTAAACTCACAAGTTTTAAACGATATTAAAAATATAAATAACTAGAAGTTCCTAAAATTGTTGTGAAAAAAGGAAAGATTTGTATAGAGTGTTTACATCTACCTTTATCTCCACTAAAATCTACAACTATAATAGAAGCAAAATATAATATTTTGAAACATTTTTTTTTTTTTGGGATCGATGATTCACTTATACAAAGGGGGACCAATATAACATGCTATATAATTTGTCGTTTAAAATGGAATTATGTAAAAAAAGGAAAAATGTGAAGTAGCTGCTTGCTAAAAATATCTAAGAAACCCCCAAAAGGTTACATCTTTTTCATTAGTTGGTTCAGAAGCTTATATATTTGTGATATTTTATTTTTCCTTCAATATACTACATTATTTTGTAAATATTTTAAAATATAAAGTATTAGTAAGCGTTGAGAAAATACATTTTTAGGTTGGTCCAAAAAGCATTTGAGTGGAGTACAAGATGTCTCTAGTTGACTAACCAAAAATAATGACTTTCACAAAGCAGAAATATTACGCATAAACTTTTCTTAGCGAACCCTTGAAAATCAGCACCTCATGCATGTTACATGTTCCGAATATATGTACCAAAGAAATCAATATCCATCATTGCGAAAAGAGAATCGATGACATCAAAACTAAACCAAATCAAATCAAACCATAATGCCAAATCTCATCATACCGATTGGTTCGATCTTAACTTCCTAAATATCATACATTATAATCCGGAATATGTAGCTCAATTGGTGTAGTAGCTAGCAAGCCACCTAACCAAAAATAGTCTTAAAGATCATGATGTTGATTACTAGCGACAAGGGCATGGTCCAAAGCAAAATTGTTCGCAACCGCATTTTCACTCTACGCCAACCACTAAATCAGCCGGTTTCTCGACGCGAACCTCCACATCCTTCTGATCAACGTTGTTATCATACTCCTTAAAGCAGGCAATCGTTCCTAGCTCCTCCACTTCCTCAATCACATTGTCAAGCCTAGCAACCATTTCCACTAGAAGTGACGCAAACGCCGCAAACGGTAACGCCTCCGAGAATTCAAGACTCGTCATCACAACAATCTTGCTCAGTTGTTGCCTCAGAATCTTTCTTTCGCTAGTCGCTGCAGCGGATCTCCGTTCTAACGTATCAGCCCTCAATCTAGAAAACGAGACGTTTGGTCCAAAACGTGACAAGCGTTCCCCGCGTGGTGTTCCAGTGTTTTGCTCAAGACGTGATACGGTTTGAGACGAAGCAGTATCGTTTGTGTCTTTATTGATGTGTTGTGAAACTGCAACGCTAGGGTTATGTCTACCGCTATTGCCTTGAGAAACGTTGCCGGTTTGGTTAGCGCCGAGGAAGAGTTTAGGTTGTGATTTAATGGCTGTGTTGAGATCTTGTAATGCCACTTGGAGACTGTCGGAGAGAATCTCCGGCGAGCAGTGACGTCGGTTTCTAATGCTTGCAGCGAGTTCCGACAAAACCTTGCAGATTTCTCCTGCTAGTCTTACGCAAGGATCCTTGAAGAGTCCACGAAGAGGCCTTGGAGTCTTCAAAATTAACATAAACAATATTATATATCAATATACAAAAACTAAACTATATTTTATACATTTACATGTACTCACAGTTATTGAATAATTTAATTTAAATAAATATAATTTCAAGTTAAAATAAATAAAGAAAATTTGAAAGTTAATTACCTGAATTTCGGTTTTTAAGCAACCATGAAGAGCAACAACAGTGTAACCAAACTGACGAAGAACAGATCCAACTTTAACATAATGTTTCCATGGAAATCTATGACAATGTCTTGTGTGTCTTGGCTCCCAACTTGCATACATTGCCTATATGCACATGTTCATATACATTCAAAATTTTGTTTGTTCGAGTTTCGAAAGAAATTTTCGAAATAAATAACTTACGAGTGCTTCATCGGCGGATTTGGAATCCAAAACAGTCTTATATCCGTTATAGATGGTGTCTTCTGATAAATCTGATGTTTCTTCGTCTTTCTCCTCCTCTTCGAAGTACTCATTCACACATGCTAGTGATAAAATATCGTTATATTTAATCAGCTTAAATAATTGGAACAAAATTAAAACAAAATTGCACTTTTTAAAACAAACATATCCCAATATCATTACGAAATATAATAATGATGGAAATTAGCAAAAATTCCTAATTTATGATCAAGATATCTCTGTTTTATTATATCTCTTGATTCCAACATTGCTTATAAATTTCACGTCGGATGAGATTGAAGTAATATATAGCAATCTATTTTGAATGTATAATATTTAAGTACATACCTTCAATGGAATAAGAGAGGCCTTGAAGCTTAGCGACCGTGGATTTGTGAAGGTCCTCACCAGACCATATAGGAAAAACCAAAAGGCTCATGAGGAGGCAAATGCCAACACCCATGGCTATAGTATAAAATCTCTCATGTGCAATTTTAATCACAGTATCAACTCTATAACTCGACACTGTTATTAGATTAAACGTCAAGAGAAATATAAGCATGCCGTAATCGTAGTTCTTTTTTATGTATGGAATAAATCTCAAATACGTTATCAGCGCTCCTGTTACATAAAAAAAATGAGTGTAACTAATACAAAAATGCCGAAAACAAATGTAGAGTTCCAATTATGAAAGAGTGATAAATAAATATGAGTACATACCGATTATGAAAACTGCAGCGCCAATGAAAATAGCTCGGAAAATCTTGCCGGAATCATTAGCGACAAATTCGATGAAAAATGCCAAAGATCCTGCAATTAGTGTCCCTAATCCTCTATTAAGCCCTTTGCACAACGTTGCACCTGAATTAATTAAACACCATTTACATCATTAAAATCACTTAAGCTTACCAAAATATATATACACTAATCATTTTTGCTATTGTTATGAGCAAATAATCTTCTGAACATGCATTTTTTAAAAAAATTTATCACCGTCCAACCGCTAGACTAGTCCCCATATATATAAACGTCTATGATAAATCATTCGAGCTGAAATATAACCAAATGGACCAAATAATCTAGTTATCTACCACTTAATAATCAAAAAAAAAACACAAAATTATAATTTGATTTAAGTGTTATAGTTACCGGCAGAGAACTCGAGGACGACCACGACGGTCATGACTGCCCAAATAGCACTATTTCCAATGCCTTTGAAGAGAGGCTCCATGAGATACAACAAGGACACAAGTGTTAACGAAACTCCTACTTTTAAAGCATGTTTCACTCTCCTAGGATCATCTTTTCCAACTTTGCATATACTCTTTAGAATCTTCTTGATCTTCGTTGGAAGTTCTAAAACCTTCGTCTTCATCTTCATCTTTGTAGAGCCTTCCTCATCCATCTCCATGCTCCTTTCATGGACTCTGTTCGACATTCTTTTTCTTGTTCTGTTTTTTGTTTTTTGGTTTCAAAATGAGAAATGTTGAATATGAAAGAGTTTTGGTGTTGGTGTAGTCTCTATATATAATTGTATGCATATACATATAGTATATGCAACGCATAGACACAAGACTAGTTGGCCCGACCAAGCAAATAATGATTCAATACGTGTGTTTTAATTGTGTGTCTGTCTATATATTGTCTATATATGTGTGTACAATTTATTTATTTCTGTGGTGGTATTTTGTTGGGAGAGATTATGGTATGATTTTTTTTTTTGTAGCATTACAAACCTAACAAAATTTTATCACACCATTTTTATCTAGTAGACCTGCAAAACTTTAAATCTTATTTCTGGAAACATAGCTTTGATAATTTAGATGATAAAATATTGTAAACTAGTAACTATTTATTTTCTTGTTTAATGTACAAGTGAAGAGAGTTTAGATTGGTTTTCACATGACTTTCAATAATTTGATATAGGTGAACTAAGAATTATTTTTTTTGGGCAAACGAATAAATAAATTTTTATTTTCTCTTTTTGCCACATAAATTGGGGGAAACAAAAAGTCAAGATATATTAAAACTAAAATAATGGCCGTTCATTAAAACTATTAACGGACGTTCCATATTGCACTTATAATTAAATTAAATTAAAAATCAGAATAATATTTAGATTCATCATTCATATGCATGCATGTGTCACTCATCAATTCATTCAAATAATCAAAAGACATTATTTTGGATCTTGATCAGGTATCTTCTTATGCTAGATAAAAATGTTTTCTCTGATACAGAAAATTAACAAATCTGCATGAATGTAGGCAAGATACATAACTAGCTCTCTTTAAAATTGTAATGACGCTAGAGTCATAATACAGCCAAAGATTATAAGCGTTTTCAAGTATCAGACAAATGAAATGAGTTGGATTTTTCATGTTTCGTTGTCGTTTTTAACCTAATTCATTGAAAAAGCTTTATTATACACAAGTGAAAATAAATTTGATTACGTGGGTGAGAATTTGTTATCAACACGACTAAGACTTATAATTTGTCGTGTTAGGTTGAAATATTACTATTTGTCCACAACCTGGTGACAGCAGAAGACCGAAAAAGAAAGAAAATAATATCAAAATTGTTAAATAAATTGATCTACCTATGACTCATCGACGTAATAATCACACAATTACTAGTAAATAGTATAGGTAATCATTCAATAATAAAATATTTAATGACGGCGATTAGGACAATCCCAATATAAAATTTATGCCACTAATGATATGGTTTCCTCGTAGATATTTTAATTTTTCCTAAGTCCTTGGCCTTAAAAATATATTTTCTTTTTAAAATTTCAATCACATAGATACCGATGTTAGCGATTGACTAACATAATATTACAACAATATACGAAAGTTTTTCATGCCGTTCGGCAAATTATATAGTCTTGTTGTAGATAATTTAGTTGATATGTATGTTTGCATACATAAAAGTCCAAAAAAAATTATTACTCTAAACAAAAGTGGACTTTTTTGGTTTCATAGCTATAACAACGTTTGACACGTTGCATGTAAATTGTTCTAAGGAAAAAAAAATTGTTCTAAGAAATTGTTTTCTATTACACCGGCGGAGTTTGGGGATAGATTTGTGACAAATAAGTATTCAATTTCTTTCAAATTTAAGAAAACTTTTGTTTTTAAGCGTAATATTGTTTTTGCATCGTTCGATTAATGATACAATTCGAGATAAGTTGGAGACGACTGGAAAGATATTGAAGAAATGGGCGGTGGAAACGAACGGATGCAATAAACAGTTGAAATATGGTTGACTTAAAATAAGAAGTTGAAAGAGTTAAATGACCATTCATCTCACTTTTTATCAATTGAGATGAATAAGTTGAAAAATTGATTCAATCTACTCAATCAAAAAGGTTGGAAAAATGAACAAATTATAAAGAAAAATCGCAACCCACTACTTTTTCGCCGATCAATTGATGTTCAACAATTACAGCTTGAAGGGGTTGGGCTAGTAGTTTTTAAAGGGACGAATAAAATTATGGTTCAATTTTTTTGGGAAAAGATTATATTCAGTCCTTCTATCTAATAACCTTCTCCATAAATGCTAAAAAGTTTTACTCCCTCAGTTTCATAATATAGCGTGTTTTGAATAAAGTTTTTTGTTTCATAATATAAGTCGGTTTCGAGTTTCTATGCAAATTATATATTACTTTTATATGTTATGATTGTTTATATTGTACAGTCTCTTTTATGATTGACTGAATTTTTAAAAAGTACGTATCTTCTTAATCGGCGTGATTTTACCTAAAACGACTTATATATGAAATGGAGGAAGTCTTTGTTTAAATGTGATCACCAACTAGAACCATTGTATTCGTATTTCTCTAGCATACTTTTTCAATTGGTAAAGCTCAAATTGTGTTTTTATATATTCTGAAAATCAATACTTTTTAAACTTACTATTTTCCATTTCACCTTTTTTTGTTGCATACAAATTTATAATTTGTTAGCCTTGTGCAATTAATATAGACATCATATATACATCATATTTCTATAGTTAGTTACGATTTTCAAATAATTTATACTTCTTTAAACTTCTTATATTCAAATGCAATAAGAATCAAATATTAACAATCATTTGCATAATATTTAGCGAAAATGGAGGTCTTGTATAAGATAAGATCATATGTGTGCACACAAAGAACTTGGTAGTAATGCACAATTGCACAAATGTTTTTAGATAATCCCAAAGAGAATCACTGTCTATTTTCAAAAACTAAATTCACAGTTAAATAACATTTTAAGTGCTCAAGAATCAAATCAGGAATCTAATGGATTGATCTCGAAATTAATGAAACATAAGTTCTAACCTTTCTCTGATTCAATCACACTATTCAGCAAATCTTTCTCCTTGGTTTTCATTGTTCAATGCATTAATGGCTGAAGTTTCCCATCAGAAGATATCACTAAACCTCTCACTTTTGCAGCTTTTGTTTTGCACTTTCTTGATAAAGTCTTACAGTTATTGTCTTCCAAGAACTCATCTGCAACATCTCCGTCTTCATCAATCTTAAGCCGCATTGAGTACCAACGTAGTCCCTGATCCAGATAAGAGGATCAATAGTAAAATTCTCGGTTCAGACTAAGTTGAGTCAATGCCATCAAGAAGAACTCAATGAACAGATACACATAACACATAAAGACCATTGAATAGTCTTGGCAATCTAAATCTTCTTGATTACTATCGTCTTTCTCTATCAATATAACCAATCAAGATTCTTTAAAGTCTTCATTTTAGCTGAAACTACTTGCTTCTAGGAACTTTCTTCTGCCGCAACTAATCATACAACAAGCTAAAACATATATCCCTGACTTGGCACTCTCTTTAAGGACTACTATACATTAATTTCACTTGCAAAGAAGAATGAACAGAGTAAAAAGAGACAGTGAACTAACACAATTACAAAGACATCTGATTCTATAAGATCATTCAGAGACACTGAGAAAACCCATACAGGAATGACGAACGTAAAGTCATCGACTGAATCATATAAAGTACTGTTTATGAAACACAAACATATCAAAGCCATACAAAAGCGAAAACAAAGCAAGGAACCGGTGTAAAACAGGAAATGAAGTTCATGAAGTTCATCAACGATCATCAATGTGAAGCCGTAGGCCACAAAGACGACTAAATTTTTACAAACTCACAAACCAATTCAACTTAATGTGATCCAAACCAAAGAAAAGAATCAACAATCATGCTACAGAACAAGCATGAAACTGCAGTATGAGATACCACATTACATCTCTTCATAAAACTTAACCATAACTCGTTATCTAACAAGTAGCAATTCAACTAATTCTCACAAATTTGGTCATTCCCTAGACTTCCACACACCAATATCAACAATCATCAATCAAAAACGAAGACTAACCTGAATACCACCATCTGAAGCAGCACAAGGCTGAAGAATAGGACCAGGATTAGACCGCTCAACAGCAACTTGAACCGGTACACCAAAACCTTTCCTTGGAAGTCCAGTTTCACGGAACCTCGTCTGATTCTCTTCCCGGCGTTTATCTCCATCACCAGAAACTGTTCCAGTGTTATCTCCACCATCACCATCTTCATCTTTTACAGCTCCATGACCACCACCACCATCGTTATGCCCAAACCCAAGTATACCCGTTAACTTCTTCAAAAAACCCATTAACCCCAGATATCAAATTCGATCTAAAGCCCTCAAATTTAACAGCTTTTTGATCTCAAATGGATGATCTAGGGTTTCGAATATCCTTTTCCTCTCCCGATTTCTACTTTCTTCGATCGCTTCTTAATCCAATAATATTCATTTCCCTATTGTTAAAACCCAGAAATCTCTGTCCTTTGTCTCTCTCGTGAACACTCTTGTTAATCTTCTTCTTCTGCAACAAAGTTATAAAAAGATGAAATTTGTTTTGGATCAAAGACGGATCGAGCAAGATCTTCTTTTTATCATTTAACGGCGTCGCTATATAAATATGTATTCCACATTTTTATTATTTTTTTCTCTCATGAAAAAAAAAAGAAATCACTTTTGCGATCATTACACATCAGAGAGCATTCGAAAATAAAAAGTTGGAAACATTTTTTTAAAACGTTAAGTTCCGTGTTTATGTAATTAAAAATTAATAACTTTTATTACATTGTGGTGATCAATTTAAAAAGAAAAACACACAAGCAAATTCAGATGAAATGACTAATCTAATCAAAAGTTTGTCATTGTTTTGTATAATACGACAAACCAAAAACTAAATGGATGATTGGTTAGACTGTAGTTGTAGATTATTTGATATAGAATTTTAGTTGTAATTATCATTAAACACCATTTTTTTGATATAACAACGATTTAAATGATGAATAATATAATGTACCATATATATATATATAATATATTTAACAATTTAAATATAAACCAGAGGTGGTGGGCTAATGGTTCTAGTCTGGTGGAAGAGTGGCCCTGTTAGTCTAGGAATCGTTTCTCTGCGGACGCAGAATTGCTTAGCTCTATGATTTATCCTTAGTTATCAAAAAAAAAAAAAAAAAAACTGAAATGTACCATATTTTTGTGTCCACATTATAGCAACATGATTTCGTCTAAAAATTGTTTACTTTTGATCGCTCATCAAAAGTTGAACAGAAAATAAAAGATCACTCATCAAAATTTTACAGTTTTAAGTTTTCAAAAATTGAATTTGCTATATATCACGGACGTATTAAAAATATACCTAGAAAATTATAACGTTTTTCGCATAAATTTTATGCAGTTTAGTTTTTTTTTTCATTAGTAGATCATTAGACTAATGCACTTTTACAGTATGCAACTAATATAAGCATTTAAGCCCTAAAACGTGATTGATTTTATTGCCATCAACGTGAAACGAATATTATCTTTACCAATTTTCCATGTAGAGAAATTTTAACAACGTTAGTTAAGAAATCTCATTTTGTGGGAGAATAAAAAACAATTAAGACGTAACGGCCCAGTAGCAAATTAAGACAGGCCCATTTATATATGTTCGGCCCATTCAAAAATGACGACTGAATTCAATTTTGTTTCTATTTTTTGATAAAAAGAAAATAAAAAATATCGCATTTCAGTTGTTCAACTTCTTCGTCGTCGTCTTCTTCCTTTGCTCCGTCGTCGAGATCTCGTCGAACCTCAAATCTCAAAGCTCCTGAAACCAGATCGTCTAATTATCCGATCTGCGTTTCGAATTTCTCAGATCGAAGATGCCGGTGGCTGCTTCGGCCATCTACTTTCTGAATCTCCGTGGCGATGTACTCATAAATCGCACCTACCGTGATGACGTCGGGTAAGAAGAGAGCTTCTCCTTTTTCACCGTCGATCTGTTAAATTCTCGATTTCGGCTTCATTTTCAGCTGTGTGTTTTGTTCTTATCGCTTCTAAGTAGTCGCACTTCGTTTAGGATTTTAGCTGTGGGATTTGAGATTTTGGATTTGATTGACTTTTAGGGGAAACATGGTGGATGCATTTCGTACGCATATAATGCAGACGAAAGAGTTAGGGAATTGTCCTGTGCGTCAGATTGGTGGCTGCTCCTTTGTTTATATGCGAATCAGCAATGTCTACATTGTCATTGTTGTCAGTAGCAATGCTAATGTTGCTTGTGGATTCAAATTCGTTGTTGAGGTGAACTTTGTTTTTAGTTTCACTTTCATTTTCCAAAATCAGTTTTGGTTCTTGTTGAAATGTTCAAGAGATTTAGATTTGATTCTATATGCTGACTTAGTTACTACTGGTTTTGATTTACGTTTTCAGGCTGTTGCTTTGTTCAAATCATACTTTGGTGGGGCTTTTGATGAAGACGCTATTAGAAATAACTTTGTTCTGATTTATGAATTGTTGGACGGTAAGTAAGCCTGATAGGGTCATGATCAAATCACTTTCATATCACTCGGTTATTTGTATTAGTCGTTATATTTGTTTTTATTTTATTTTGTGGGAACACCAAGGAATGATATTTGGTATTGAATTGCAGAGATTATGGACTTTGGCTATCCACAAAATCTCTCACCTGAAATTTTGAAACTTTATATCACTCAGGAAGGTGTACGGTCTCCATTTTCATCGAAGGTAAGGGCATCTATTCATTTGTGTTTACAACAGATTTTGGAATTGTGTTGGTTTGTGGTTCTTCGAAGTGAAGCAGTATTTCCCGGAATAAATAGAGATTATGTTGCTTCTTCACTTTATATGTTTGCATTCATAAGCTTTTTTTTCATTACAGCCAAAGGACAAGCCTGTTCCAAATGCAACATTACAAGTTACGGGTGCTGTTGGTTGGAGAAGAGAGGGCCTTGCTTATAAAAAGAATGAGGTAATAGTTGAGTTTCTTTCTGTGTGTATTTCATTTGCTAGGTTGTGCGGAAGTGTTGATAAAATGCATTCTCACTAATGCAGGTGTTTCTGGATATTGTTGAAAGCGTAAACCTTCTTATGTCCTCTAAAGGTAAATAATTACCCTTTTTTGAAGCTATATTTCTTTCCAATTCTCTTTGTATGACTGTTTTTGCACATTATGGAAACTGTTAGGCAATGTTCTTCGGTGTGATGTAACGGGGAAAGTTTTAATGAAATGTTTCCTTTCGGGAATGCCTGATTTGAAGTTGGGGTTGAATGATAAAATTGGTCTTGAGAAGGAATCGGAAATGAAATCTCGCCCAGCTAAGAGGTAGGCTTTATTAAAAGAATGATCCATAGTAGCCACTGACTTTCCTTTGTGCTCACCAACTCACTCTTACTTTGCAGTGGTAAAACCATTGAGCTTGATGATGTCACATTTCACCAGTGTGTGAACCTGACAAGATTTAACTCCGAGAAGACTGTTAGCTTTGTACCACCAGATGGTGAATTTGAACTGATGAAGTAAGCTTTGGAATGTTCACTGTTTCATATTGATCTGGTACCAAATGTGTACTAACTTGATGATGTCTCAGGTATCGAATAACAGAGGGTGTAAATCTGCCTTTCCGCGTATTACCAACGATCAAAGAACTTGGTCGCACACGCATGGAAGTAAATGTCAAGGTACATAGCTTTTCTCAAGCATTAAAGGAAACAAAAAAAAATCTGCTTGATCTTTGCTCTCTTACAGTTCCTGTGTTTTGTCTTTTCAGGTCAAAAGTGTGTTTGGTGCTAAAATGTTTGCCCTTGGGGTCGTAGTTAAAATTCCAGTGCCAAAACAAACAGCCAAGACCAATTTCCAAGTGACAACTGGTCGCGCTAAATACAATCCATCAATCGATTGCTTGGTTTGGAAGTGAGTTTATATAATTTTCCCTCAGGTTCATTTCTATAATTCTATTTGTTTGTGTTTTATCAATCATTTGGCTTCTCTCTTCTACTCTTTAGGATAAGAAAATTCCCAGGACAAACAGAGTCGACACTAAGTGCAGAAATTGAGTTGATCTCAACAATGGGAGAGAAGAAATCTTGGACAAGACCACCAATCCAAATGGAATTTCAGGTCAATCTTCTTCTCGTGTTGGCACTGTTAAATAGAACCAGATTTGTTTAAAGCGATTATTAACCGTCCTTTGTTCTTTCTAGGTCCCAATGTTTACAGCATCTGGTTTGCGAGTTCGCTTTCTCAAGGTACGCTTGATTTCTATACTTTCGAAACTACCATTTTTCAAAAAATGTGATGCTAAGTATCGAAATCTCTAAGCCATTGTGCCATTAAATCTGGTTCAGAACTTTTATGTGATTTGGGTTTGTTTCATTTGCTTCTTGTCTTGGAAAGGTTGATTGCTTTACTTACTTAGCTATCAAAAGGTAACTACTTTTTGGATCTGACTGGTAACCGGAATGATTTACAGGTATGGGAGAAGAGTGGCTACAACACGGTCGAGTGGGTTCGATACATAACGAAAGCGGGATCTTACGAGATCAGATGCTGAACATAAAACACAGTTCAGGTTCAGTGACATCAGACTTAAAAGTTTCATGGCTTCTAGTTTTTGTTCCTTATGCAAAACAAAAACAAAAGAGTTAAATATGTTTTATACCTTGTTTATGTTTGTTTTGTCCATTAGAGATATCTGTGTTAATATGATTTCTTATGTCTTAATTTGGTATTGATTTCTGTTTTTTTTCCCTCTGTTTGTGAAATTGTACGAGATATAGTTTAGATTAATTTTGGTGTAATCGAACGTGATATTGAGTTATTTGTGAAAGCAGTCGAATTTTTTTTTAATTGTATACTCGGGTGCAATATGTTAGTGAAAAACTAGTTTTACTTTAGCATAGTTCGAACTTCGAAGCTTGTTACAAAATATGTTTAATCAACCAGTCACGTAAAACATAGTTTATAGTCTAACATCTTTTGGAATTCTGCCAATTGAAGTGATCATAAGTTTACTACCTCTTGAGAAATCAACTGGAAATCGTAAAAGTAATAGATTATCATAGTTCATTTTCAAGTTGGATAGGTAACTATTTGAAGCTTGGCGATGTGGCCGTTAATTTGGGTTGATATTCACGATGGCAGCTCAGCATTGTCATTGATGGTCATAACGGCAAGTTTAGACATCACTTGGATGAAACTTCAAGATGTAAAATTTCTTCATGTGATTTTCAATAATAATGTCTACCTTTGCTTATTAAACCCTATACTTGGAAATTTTCTTTGAGGTTGTGACTAACATTTATGTGAACAAATTGTTTGTTGACGTCTTTGGTACCTAAGACCATCTCCAATCGTTGACTCTATTTTTTGCTCTAAATTTGTAGTGCTTTAAAAATAGAGCAGATGTTTGCTCCAATAGTTGCCTCTATTTTTTTGTTCTAAAATAAATATTTTATTTTAATTCTCCACATAGTCCTTTATTTTTAAAGTTTGCGAATTCGATCCACTTAGTTTATCTTTAAACAAATATTTAATGTAACCATATTATTAAAAATTAAATTTTATTACAAGACATAAATAGAAGATCGAATGATTAATATATTTTTTTTTAAGCATCATCATTAGTGGATCCGGAAATGATCTACCGGATTATTGAATCACTAGTTTATGGTGTTGTGTTGAGTTTTTTTTTAACGACAAGTTTAATCGTTTTTATGTACTTTTAGTTTATCATTTGTGATGGCATTATTTTCTAATTTAATATATGTTATTGTTATAAATTAAATTTCAATTAAGTTAGTAACTATGATTTTTAATATAAAATTATGTATGCATGTAATTTAATTATATAATTTTGTTTAGGTATAATATGATACTATAATAATATTGAGGGAGTACTTTGTAAACAAAATGGTACTTTGGAGCAAGATATAAGCACCATTGGAGTGATTTTGCTCTAAATATAGAGTTTGGAGCAAGATATAAAGCACTATTGGAGATGCCCTAACTCATATCTTTCAGTGAAGTTAGTTTATTTGGTTAGGAAAAAAAATTTGGTCCAAAATATCAATAATTTAACACCTTATCTCTCAGATGTGACAAGGTCTAAAAATATGTCAACTGATTTAACACATGTTGTTAAGTTAAAACTTAGAATGATGTCAGTTAATTGTAAATATACCAACATACATATATCAACTTATCTGAGAGACTCCAATTCTGTTGGCAGTAATGTATCCCAAGCCCCAACTCCCCGTAGTAAGAGCATAGCTGAAGCCTTTGGTAACCGTTTTAGCCACAATGTCAATTTCAAGTTGTATTTATTTTATGCCCTCAACAGACTCCAAATGTAAGAATGCCACTCATAATTAAATTCACAAAATAGTTATTAAAAAAGCTCTTTCGAAGATAAGATTTAATATCACACGTCAGGTTTCTGAAAAGCTACAAACAAAACGAGTAGTATAATATCAGTCAAAATATCACTGAAATCTCAAAACTTTAGACTTGATACATATTTTGAACAAGTTTTAGGATTTTTAACTTCTGAAATCGTCATTGATGAACTTGGTACTTTTGTTTCCATTTTTCAAAAATTATAAATTTCATTTTAAAAGAAGAGAATCCTAATTAATGCACTTCATATCAGATTAATAATCTAATACTATCCCGTTTAAATAACTAGTAGTTGTTACAAAGCTAAAGGAGTCACATTTGATCTCTAGTTATCTCAAATGTAAGATCAATTGGTCGGTGATTCTCATGTTGAAGAATGACGAATAATGGAGTTGAAATCTTTAAAATTTGTCATAAAGTATCGATATATTTCAAAGATTTCATCAGTATGCTTTTTAACTATTAGGATCATTAATGTTACATTTTAATAAGTTGTGACACATAAGACATGGTCATTTGCTAATCAATCTCATATTTTTCTCACCATATAAAACTTTTTCTTTAATAAAATTTTTAATAGCATAACACTAAGATGGATGACAAATGTAAACTTACATAAGATAATCATAAATTAAACAGAGAACCAACTTTTTCCGTTTCTAAACAAAATTGTTCAGGGAAAAGATGATCTTAGATTCTCATGTCTTTCTCTTTGTCTTTTTTAGTCATGATTCATAATTACCACATTCACTTTGCTATAAGCAGTTATGAGCATTCCAACATTGTCAGTAAAATTGGGATCATTTGCCATCAAAATAAGAATTGGAAATCGACCTTGTTGTTCATATAATCGCCGAAATTGGAAAAAGATATCAAATTCTCTATTTCTTAATATGTTATATCATTAGGAGAGCTGTTCACATCCTCTTCATTTATGACTATTTTGAAACTAACTATAATCTATGATACTTATAAATTAAATTTAGTTTATGAAAGAACATTAAGAACTAACTTGTGCGTCAACCCGCAAATATACCGTCACAAAGTAAGGTAAATCAGTGTCGATGTTTTTTTTCCCGTTGCAAACAACTCTCACAACGGTCTCAAAAGGGCTAAATCTATATAGATAATAGATATCAAACATCTTGATATCTATTTTCAAACATCTACCATAGGCTAACCCGCAACGTCTGTTTTTCTAACATATATCGAGCCATATTATCCCATAACAAACCCGCGAAATTAATCATTTTACAAGTTATAGTATGTTTTTTTACATCCAATGCAAATACTCTCTTTTCATCCCAAAACTGAAGTATTTTTATATCTATTTTTTTTTTTTTATAAACTCTTAATAAAAACGGATGACCACAAATATTTTCTGCTATAATTTGGATCATAATATAAAACAAACTACGATCTAATAAAATATATTCTTGAATGACGATATCAATTCAGTTAAAATTAACAAAATAAAATCTCCTAAAAAAAAACCCTATAAAGAAAAAGATTTCATTTCTATTAAAATTACATTTTCCGCCACACTTCATCTCTCTCACTAGTCTCTCCTCGAGACTCTCTCTGTACGTGTGTGAAAAGAGAGAGAGAAAGAGAGAGTTGTTAGCTCTCACACGCTTTCTCTATTTTCTCGGAATTCACAAAACAGAAAGTTTCAATCTTTACGAAAATTTTGCCGAAAGAAACAATCTTTGAGTTTGATTTCTTCTTCCTTCCTTCTCTAATGGATTCCAGAGATATCCCACCGTCACATAACCAGCTTCAACCACCACCGGGAATGTCAATGTCTCATTACCGTAACCCTAACGCCGCCGCTGCAGCATTAATGGTTCCTACTTCCACATCTCAATCGATTCAACATCATCATCGTCTTCCTTTTGGCAATCAACAACAACAACAATCTCAAACGTTTCATCAGCAACAACAAATGGATCAGAAGACTCTTGAATCGCTTGGTTTTGGTGATGGATCGCCTTCTTCTCAACCGATGCGGTTTGGGATCGATGATCAGAATCAGAATCAGCAACTTCAAGTGAAGAAGAAGCGAGGAAGGCCAAGAAAGTATACTCCTGATGGTAGCATTGCTTTAGGTTTAGCTCCGACGTCTCCTCTTCTCTCTGCAGCTTCTAATTCTTACGGTGGTGGTGGTGGTGAGGGTGGTGTTGGAGATAGTGGTGGAGGAGGAGGAGGAGGAGGAGGAGGAGGAAATGGTAACTCTGCTGATCCTCCTGCTAAACGAAACAGAGGAAGACCTCCTGGTTCTAGCAAGAAACAGCTTGATGCTTTAGGTATAAAGAACAACTCTAAAGTTTGAATCTTTAACACATTTTGTTTGTGATTACATGCAATTGGTTTGATGGGTTTGTTTTGTTTGTGTGTATGTGAGTAGGAGGAACTGCAGGAGTAGGGTTTACACCACATGTCATTGAAGTGAAGACAGGAGAGGTAAAATGGTGTTGTTTTGTTTTAGTAATCTGAAAATGTGTTTGGTTTGATGGTTGAAGATTGGTAAATTAGAAAAGATTGAAATAAATGTCTTGGTTTAGTGAATTTTGAGGGAGGAATGAGTTTTAAATGCTGTTGTTTTGTTAGATCTTTATGAAATTTACTTACTATATTCAGGACATAGCGTCAAAGGTGATGGCTTTTTCGGATCAAGGGCCACGAGCAATTTGTGTTCTTTCTGCAAGTGGTGCGGTTGGTAGAGTGACGCTTCGTCAAGCTTCTCATTCTAGTGGAATCGTTACTTATGAGGTTTAAAATTATGTTCTTTGGCTGTCTTTGGTGTTAAGCTTTAGTCTTTATGTGTCTTTAGTGTTGAGATTTTTATGTGTGTGGTTTTCCAGGGACGATTCGAGATCATTACTCTCTCAGGCTCGTTTTTGAATTATGAGGTGAATGGTTCCACCAACAGAAGTGGTAACTTGAGTGTGTCTTTGGCTGGACCCGATGGCCGGATTGTAGGTGGTAGTGTAGTTGGTCAGCTAGTAGCTGCAACACAAGTCCAGGTATAGAATGTGAACTCTTGTTACGGAATCCTTTTCATTGTATTCGGGTTAAGAAGACGGTTTGGCACTTTGGATTAAACTTTTGGGGGGTATATTCAATTTCCGTATTACAAAAAGTTCGGTAATTTTGTTTTAATAGGTTTTGCATTTCCTCTCGATACAGTTAAGTGGAAACATCATCATAATCGGTAATAAATCGGTTTCTTTAATGTTCATTTGCTTCCTAATAGGTCATAGTAGGAAGCTTTGTTGCGGAAGCAAAGAAACCGAAACCAAGTAGCGTTAACAATGCTCGAGGCCAGAATCCTGAACCAGCTTCAGCGCCAGCTAACATGTTGAACTTTGGATCAGTCTCTCAAGGGCCATCAAGCGAGTCATCAGAAGAGAACGAGAGCGGTTCTCCTGCAATGCACCGTGACAATACTAATGGGATTTATGGAGCTCAACAACAACAACCCCTTCATCCTCATCCGATGCAAATGTACCACCATCTTTGGCCTAATCATGGTCAATAAAATGGACTTGCTCCAGAAATTCGTTTCGGTTTTGGTTTTGGTTTTGGTTAGGGTGATTCGATCTTAGTTTCATTTGAGTGAGCTTGATTTCTTCTTGTTGTTTACACAACCTTAAGAAAATTTTTGTAGCTCTTTTTTGGTTTTTTTTTTTGTTTTAGATGAAAATATAGAGAGATCTCGAATTTAGGTTTTTTTCAGGGTTTTTTGTTTTTAGTGACGATTTTAGTTTCTCGGTCATTTTAATTCACTGTTACTTTATATTTCTTTTTTTTTTCTGTGATTTGATTAGTGATAAAAGTCTCTCTTTCTTCATTTCATTTTATATAAAAAATCTGAATTTATTATACAACAAATATAAATTATTGAGACTAGAAGAGGACATTCCTACTCGAAATTCATTAATTATTTATTTGCTTTTACAAATTTTGTAATTATTTTGTACTAAACTTTTCAATATTCATAGCTCAGCCATTGGATGTGATATGAAGAGATGATGATGACACGTGTGAAGGATTAGCACTTGATGTGGCGCTAAAACTCTCTCGAGACCGAGATCTACCGTTGTTAAGTTGCCACGTGGATTTTTAACAAGCCATGCGATTAAAAAGAGAAGGTACTTTAGAGTACCTCACATGTGGAAATCAAGCATCATCATCATCATTCATCATCATCATCAATTCAAATGCAGTCGTTTCTATTCGAACTCAGGTCTCGTGTCTAGCCACACGCTGTTTAGACCAACGAGCCGAGAGTAACGACTGCACCTAAGTTTCTTTCTAATAACACATCACTTTTGTTGATTTACTATAGTTAACCCGTTAATCTTTTATTTATGATGTGAAGTGTTTTGGTTAGATTGATTGATTAATTTATTTGAAAGATGAAGAATTCTAGAAGCATAATAAAAGAAATCTAATTTGAATTAAACCAAATTTCTCTAGAATAATGGAGAAAACATGTCACTAATCATGAGACTATGTTATTCTGATCAAATTCCTCACTATTTGACCAACAAGTTATTACTGAGTTTGAGTAATTCATAATTTCTAGTTTTCTAGTACTCCGTAATTTTTTATTTTTGAACTTGAGGTTTTTTGCACAGATTTATTTTTTCCTAAATTAATATATCATTTACAATTTTTAAAAAAACAACTCAACCAATATTAAAATAATTTGTATAATACAAATGGTCAAAAGCAATAAAAATTAATTAATTTTTTATTGAAAGTTAAAATTATCATTTAATTTGAAACTTTTTTTTTCTCTTAAATTATCAACTATAAAAATAAGGAGGATATTATTACACTTTGAAAGAAAAAACATATAAAACTAAACTTAAAATAAGACATACAATTACAAACCATGGAGGTATCCAAAAAAAAAAGGTATTTAAGAATACCTCGTTTGTATAATATAGACATTGAGTTTGGTTTATGGTGGACGCAACTATTCGAACACACAATGGTAAAGCACTAACGCATGCTTGCATCACCACCAGGCCACGAATAGTTGCAACTACCATTGCTTCCCGTAAAGTTTATAACATGTTATTTCTTCATCATTTAATGTTTGGCCATATATGGTAATTACAGTAAATAAATATATGATTGGACCGAAGCTATGAAAACTTTTTGAAAAGATGCTAGGCACTGCAGAAATATCTTTTTTTTTTATATATCAAAAGACATTTTCCGCTAGAGAAAGCCAATCATGTACCGACTTGCTTACATGGGAAAAAGAGTATTTCGAACCCTAACTTTTTTGGCTAAACAGTCTGCTCGAATATTAGAACTACGAAGAGGAAATTTAATGTTAAAAGAAGGAAAAAAAACAAATAAAAAACCGGAAGGAGGCCATTTCGTCTTGGTTGTCGAGGAGAGATTACTCGCAAGTAAATCCCACAACTATCATAATTCATTTCTAAATTAAGTAAACGAATCCTAAACAAACTCTCTCACATTCTCGTATTTTCTTCCTTTTTCATAAAAATTAATATGGATATTTGTGAAAACCAAGAACAGTCAACTTTTCTAGTTTGCTCACTTGATCTCTTTTTTGGCCATCAAATTGACTTACAAATTGAAAATTTCGTTTAATAATTTAACTAAATATTCACAACTGATTTTAGAAAAAGAGAAGGTATTTTAAAATACCTTATTTTATGCCATATCTATTAAATTAATGGAGAAGAGCTTGGATTTGGTGGTGGAGAACAGGAGAAGCTAGCGCAACTATTCGAACAGCTGACGCTATAGCATTGACACATGCTCATAAACCACCAAGCTGCTCGAATAGTCGCGCAAAGATTAGCAACCTTAATCTTTTTTATCTTATAGTTTCCTCTTCGTTAGACATAAAGGAAACTTAAGCTAAAGCTCACTCTCCCATAACTTAGCTGCACCACTAAGCCAGTTCCAATAGTTGCAGTGATGTTATCCTTCCTTTGCGTTTAGTTCTTAATTTTGAAAACATGTTTATCTCAAAATGCTAAGAAAATAAGACTCGTTAAAACAATGTTACTAAAGACTCGTTCAATGCAAGTTAAAGCAATCACACACACAACTAACAAAACTCATTTCTAAATTAAGTAAACAAATCCTAAACACATACACAAACACACTCTCAATTTGTTACCATACACAAAATTTTAACACACTTGAAAAGAAAAAAAAAATTATATATTGCAAAACCAAATAAACATTCAGTCTTTAAATTTCCCACGGCGGAGATAAACAATCTCCGACACTCTTTTCTTCAATGCCGATAGCGAAACCGATCAACCAAAACACTACTGTTTCATATCCACCGCAACATTACAGTAAACCGCCTCTGGTCATAATCCTAACCGTGATCCTCCTCGTCGTTTTCTTCATCGGTTTCTTTGCTCTCTATTTCTGCAAATGTTTCTACCACACTCTCACCGAAGCTTGGAATCACCATTACCGCAACGGATTGTCCGAAAATCAAGTCCAAGCACAACAAGATCCCGTTCAACCACCGGTTAACCCTGGTCTAGAGCCACACATCATCCAATCCTTCCCTTTGTTTCCATTCTCATCCGTCAAAGATCTAAGGGAAGACAAATACGGTCTCGAATGCGCGATTTGTCTTCTTGAATTCGAAGAAGAACACATCTTCCTACGACTCTTGACAACTTGTTACCATGTTTTTCATCAAGAATGCATCGATCAATGGCTTGAATCTAACAAAACATGCCCTGTATGTCGTCGGAATCTAGATCCAAACGCGCCCGAAAACATCAAAGAGTTGATCATCGAAGTCATACAAGAAAACGCACATGAAAATCGCGATCAAGATCAAACGTCAACATCAAATGAGGTTATGTTGTCGAGACAAAGTAGTAGTAACAACGAGAGAAAGATTGAGACGTTACCGGATAAGTTCTCGAGATCAAAAACAACGGGCCATTCAATTGTGAGGAATAAACCGGAGGAAGAAGATCGGTATACTTTGAGGTTACCGGATCATGTTAAGATTAAGGTTACGAGAAGACATAACAATAATCAAACAGAGAGTTGTATTTCATTTGGTGAGCTTATGAGAAACAGAGGAGGCCGGTTTGGTGAAGTTTCTGGTCAATCTCTTGTACCGGAATCATCAGGAAGTTAAAAGAGAATTTACAAACTATTTTCAATTTAATTAGTTCATTTTGTTGTTTTTGTATTTCTTATTTAGATAGGATTTTAGATATATTCAAATGAAAAGTTGAATAGTTCATGTCAGACTAAATTTATTTAATTTATAACATCTACAAATACTCTTATTGCTTTTTTTTAATTGTTATTTTAGGCCAGCAGTAGTCTTACATGCTTAACTGCTTAAGTAGGTAGGTCTGGACAAAATACTCAGACCGAAGAACCGAACCAGGTTTTAGATGGTTAAAATATCCGATTGGTTTACACATACATTTTGGATATTCGAAAATGTATGGTGTTGTTTGGTTTATGGATAGGTAAAAAAAGTAAAAACACTGTCAAACTAATATGAAACTGACTTTTTATATAACGGTGTGTGAAAATGAATTAAACAATACACCTCTAACAGTAAACAATATTCCTCAGAAATGGTTTTTTTGAACTCTAATTAATTTTGGATGAGAAAAAAAAAGACACCTCTAACAGTCAAAAGATGTCATATTTCGTAGCTTATTTTTAAAATAGGAAGTTGTTTCTGTACTCAGTTTATTATCGCAATTTTAAAATAGAAGGGAAGTTGTTTATGTTTATTTCCGTTAATGAATTTGGCAATTTAGATTTACAAGATTTTTTTGTCGTCTTATTACATCATCATTAAAGATATTTAATACCAACGGTGTACATCGCTCTATGTGAATATCGATCACTTGTTTTGGAAAACACCAACAAAATGCCAATAATTCTAGTTTTTCTTGGACTATGTGATTTGGAACGCACAGAATGAAAAAATATTTATCAAGATCCACGAGAGATTTAGCGAAAAATGAAGCAAATGCAGTGATCGTAGCCCAATTGAAGGTTGCTGACAATCACACCGTTATGTGATTCATAGGTTCAGAGGAAACAAACTTTTCCATGCAGTGTTCTGGCCCCATGTACATACTTGGAGGCGATTCGGAGATGAGTGTGATTTTTTTTTATCTTTTAGTTTCTCGAATTACGAATGTGTATAAGGAATTTGGCTTGTTTGATGATAAAGTTGTTGACACAAAAATTTATATATACTCAACTGCATACGATTATGATGAAACATGCAACACTCGGATCAATGGCCTGAATGTACAACACTCAAGACCTCTCTGAATGCGGCGCTCTGAAACTCTAATAATCTTGCATGCGGTGGCATTAGGGCATGTGCAGTGGTGGGTTCTCAAAAGAGTTCTCAACAATAATATAAAAAATAAAAATAATAAAAAGTAGGAGAGAGGGATGAGAATCAATTCTCAAATGAGAACGCTTGAGAAACCCCTTGAGAGACTATTATAACACATGTCATAATATTATTGGTTATGAATTCTTTTCTATCTTTCAAAATTTAAATAAAAAATAAACTAATTATATGTATTAAATTAATATATATGAGAGACGGTGAGAGTCTCTCCCCATTGCACATGCTCTTATTAGTCTACTATATAATCTATAAACATGTGCCACATTAGTCTACTATATATATCATGTTCGAGTTTCTCAACTAATTCTATAATCTATGTTTCAATAACAATTTGTGAAATTGTTAGATTATATCAAATCTCTTGAAGAAATTGTCTATGCAAATGTGAAATTTGATATCTCAAAAACAAAAAGCATTCCACTTTTTTTCTATAACATATGTACTGTATCAAATTTTAAAATAGCCAAGTTTTAAACGCAAAACATGCACAAGAACCATTCTAAAACGACTAAACGATCAACATGAAGAAGCTATATCTATCATATTCGAATTTAGATTTCAACTTACTTGATAATTCTGTCTCGTTATGAACGGTTCCACCTTCCTCAAACAGTTTCTACATTTTTTCCGGCAACTCAAAAGCTGTGGTTTTTTAGCAAAACGAATAATTAGTTTTGAATTCTCAAGTAATTAGAGAAGATCATGAAGAGACATTGACATAAAACTTACTTGGAAAGTTCCACCGTTTTCGTTGAAAAAAATCTTCCACATTTTTCCAGGATTTGGCAACCCAAAATCTATAATAGTAACGGAACAATGAATCAGCTTAGTATAATGATGATCATATAGAAATCCAGAAAACATAAAGCAGAGAAACAAAATCAATTGTGACTACTTAATAAAGATTTACAATAACCCTAGTTAATTCCAATCTAATTTCAGATAACGCAAATAATATATAAAACATGCAAAAGAGATATTAAGAAAAGCGACTAAAACATCAACAAGATCATGAAGCTACCATATTACTACTCCATGTTTAAAATTAGAAAACAGATTACGAGAAAGAAACATAGCAGATAATTCGAGTCTAGATTTAAACTTACTTGATGTTAATTAAAGTTTGTCCCTTTTTACGTTTTAAGTTGATCATGAACTTTCCAAAAGTCTCCAGCTTTTTCGAAAAGCTTCCACATTTTTCCAGAATCTGTAATCGTAACAGAACAATGAATCAGCTTAGTATAATGAGTCCAAAAACACACAACGCAGAAAATCTAAACGAGGAACAAAATCATTTGTCTTGAATTCAAAAACAGAGTATGAGAAAACATAAGAAGGATTCGATTTTGAGAAAATACAAAAAATTTGAAACCAGAATCATAATAATATAGAAGAAAGGAGATTTAGATTTCGAACTTACTTGAATTTTCCTTCTTTGAACGATGATTTGATTTGTAACTATGAACAAAAACTACATAAACTGAAGATAAAAAAAAAAAACAGAGACTTTCGAATTGGAATGATTTTTTAATCTTTATTAGGGTAAACACTAACGATGTATATATAGAGAATAGAACTCAGAAATTTAGCCGTTTAAAAGTTACTGTTACTTGTGCACAAAAAAAAAAAAAGAAAAAAGTTACTGTTACTTATTAACCAAAAAAAAAAAAAAAGTTACCGTTAAACACAACGGCTAATTCATTCAAAACAAGTCGATCAAAATTGAGAAGTGACCGTCGTAACAAAGAGTTTTTTCCTAATTAATTACAAAGATTATTTCTTTATCTACACGACGTCGTTTCACTGGATGGTCAATTAAAAACAAATGAACGTTTCAAGTTAGTATTACTAAAAAACAAACGACAGCGTTTCAAGTTAGTATTACATGGCGTCGTTTTTTAATTGCGAGGATGGCTTGTAAACTCAAACGACAACGTTTAACTTAGTATTGTATTACACGACGTCGTTTTACAAGACCAAAATTCGTCATCGTCAAGCTCTGCTCCTAAATTGATTCTCGAGTTTTTTTTTTCTGAATTCTCGAGTTTCCTTCCATATCTGTCAAAATACGTGATCCTCACGTTTCAATGCAACCAAATAACCTAAAAATTCTACAACTCTTCTTCTATGTTGATTCGATTCAGTAATCTCTCGGAGAATGGTTCGTGGATTGATGAAATTCCCAGGAATCTCAACGAAGTTATTAAACATAAGCGTTGATTCTCTCTGCAAATTCCGAAACTTGGAGAAAGCAGAAACATTACTCGTAGACGGAATCAGATTAGGTGTTCTTCCAGATGTTATCACTTACAACACTTTAATCAAAGGTTACTCTCGTTTCATTGGAATCGATGAAGCTTATGCTGTTAAACGTCGTATGAGAGAAGCTGGTATCGAACCTGATGTTGCTACTTATAATTCATTGATCTCTGGAGCTGCTAAAAACTTGATGTTGAATCGTGTACTCCAACTGTTCGACGAAATGCTTCACTCAGGTTTGTCTCCTGATATGTGGAGTTATAATACTTTAATGTCTTGTTACTTCAAATTAGGGAAACATGGAGAAGCGTTTCGGATTCTTCATGAGGATATTCGTTTAGCTGGGTTGGTTCCGGGGGTCGATACGTATAATATTCTGCTTGATGCGCTTTGTAAAAGCGGTCATACGGATAATGCGATTGAGTTGTTTAAGCATTTGAAGAGTCGGGTTAAACCGGAGCTTATGACGTATAACATTCTTATTAATGGTCTTTGTAAATCGAGAAGGGTTGGTTCTGTGAATTGGATGCTGAGAGAGCTTAGGAAAGCGGGTTATACTCCGAATGCGGTTACGTATACAACGATGCTTAAAATGTATTTTAAGACTAAGAGGATTGAGAAAGGGCTTGAGCTGTTTTTGAAGATGAAGAGAGAAGGGTATACGTTTGACGGGTATGCGAATTGTGCGGTTGTTAGTGCTTTGATTAAAACCGGAAGAGCAGAGGAGGCGTACGGGTGTATGAACGAGCTTGTGAGAAGCGGTACACGGAGTCAAGACATTGTTTCGTACAACACGTTGTTGAATATGTATTTTAAAGATGGGAATTTGGATGCAGTGGATGATCTATTGGAGGAGATTGAGATGAAAGGATTGAAACCTGATGACTACACGCATACGATTATAGTCAATGGTTTGTTAAAAATAGGCCATACGGGAGGAGCCGAGAAGCATTTGGCACGTATCGGAGAGATGGGGATGCAGCCGAGTGTTGTCACTTGTAACTGTTTGATTGATGTGTTGTGCAAAGCGGGTCACGTAGATCGTGCGATGAGGTTGTTTGCGTCAATGGAAGTTAGAGATGAGTTCACTTACACTTCTGTTGTGCATAATCTATGCAAAGACGGGCGGCTTGTTTGTGCTTCGAAGCTGCTCTTGTCGTGTTACAACAAAGGAATGAAGATTCCATCATCGGCTAGACGAGCTGTGTTGTCCGGTTTAAGGGAGACGGTATCTCACCAGGCAGCAAGGAAGACACATTTCAAAATCAAAGCAGCTATTGAGTGTAATGCACTAATGTATCCTTAAAGACATTGAGAGTATCACAAAGAAGAAATTATTGATTTGTACATGAGATCATAAGGGTTGTTTCATACTAAATTATAGTCGAAATTCGAGAACTCTCTTAACCATTTGGAGATATATTTGTAATATTAGCCAAACTTTCTTCAACAACATCAATGATTTGAGATCAGTTATTGAGCAACAACCTCTTAAATATAGCTAAATTTGATAACTTTTAAGGCTAAGTGTTTATCTTCTTGATGTTTTATTTAGTTATTTGATTAGAGTTTTGGTCAGAGTCTTTTTAATGGACCAAAGTAACTTCAGACAAAGGACCAAAGACGCCACTTTTGAAACCACTGGTCCCAAAACGAAGCCATGTTACTCATGTGCTGCTTCTGAACAGTTAAAAAGCTAATCTTTGAACTTTGAACTTTCTCCATACAACTTTCTACTATTTGGGTTTCTTTGTTTTTAACAGAAAACAGTAAGATTTTTTTTTTTTTCAGAGGACTAAAGATAAGACTGAGTCTAGTCTCTCGACGTGGACAAATCTGACAAGAACAGTGTCTGCTCTTCGTCCTCTTTGTTGTTCTTGTCTCTCTGTTTCTCGGACTTTGTAAAATGTTACACTGACTTCTCTTAATCTCTTTACATAAGTACAAAGATCTATTGCATGTTAGAGATGATGTTTTCGTAAATTTTAAGAGACATGAACACGTGTTTGTTTGTTGATACAACGAATCAGATTAGAGTAGACACGTTTTATGGGTTTATAAAACATTCACAGGAATCTTTTTAAGTTAAATCTTGATAAGAGATAGAGACATTGGAATTGGAAGCAAACGGTCATTGTTGCTTGTCAAAGAAATTAAGAGATTATAATTTTTGGATTAAGCAACACAAATAGAGACTGATTGTTGTTAAGTGTGTATACTTAATTAGATAATGTGAATTTTATTAGCAACCGTTAATTAAATACTGAGATTATCCAAAAAACCTGGTGGTGGGTATAATAAATAACAAATTGAACTGAAATTTTGGACCAAACTTTTTTATTTTATTCCTGAAATAATTCTAACCCTAAAGGTCACAAAAGAAAATTTGTATCAAAAGAACTCAAACCAAATCCAAAGTTGATGCAAATCATGCAATCATGCAACCGATCGGAAACAAATAAATCCATAAAATTAATATTTTAGTTAAACAGATAAAAATACATTTCATTATTTCAATATACAAAATTTTATAATATTAATCATAATTAGTATATTTATTTCATTTTATAAAACTTATTAATACAAAACCGAACGGATCCAAACCAAATCAAAACATTTCATATCGAAGTGAACGGAAGTAAAATTTTGTTTTAGTTCGGACCTATGTTTTGAAAACCGAAAACCGAAAATCCGAAATCGAAAAAACAAACGAAATTAAAAAAAAAAGGAGTGTGCATACCTATCACAAAAAAAAACACTAGTGTAACCTTGTTCGATTTTCGTTTGCTAACCATTTAAAGTTAACATTTCCCTTTTTTGGGTATTAGAGCAAAGGCAATTGTTAAGTGTTAAAAGAATAAACAAATATAGTAGTTGAAGTCTAATTATTGGTCGTTAATTTGGTTTTGTATACTTTATCAATTGTAGAATTTTGCATGGAGTGTTTTGTTTCTGTTACCAAAAATATTTGATAGATTTTGTGTCCGGAGCTGTTGTCTAATTCGTGAAAGTTAACGTTTTTGTTTTTGAGAGATTTGACATTTTGTATCAGAAAAAAACAGAAAAGTGCAGATAGTTAAAAAGTAATTTAAATAAATAGAGAATTTTATTTTAAATCACGGGTTGTGTTTTTTACCGTCATAGCTTCTTCTGGTCCTTCTAATGTGCAAACAAAACTGACTGATGAAATGGAGACAGTCCTTTTTTAATTATAAGCATACAATTGCAATTAATAATTACTCACTTTTCCCAATATTATACATGTATAAAAAATCTTATGGATATATATTCAAGAGGAAAATAAATAGCAATTGTGAAATTTTGCTTTCTTCCAGCACTCATTTGTCTCTTTATGTGTATGTTATTGTCCGGTCCCCACGGTCCAACATTGCTAAATACCTAACCGGTTTGGTCCCATTTGTTTTTCTTCTTGAGTCGAATATTTGGAACTTGGTCTCCATTTAGATGATTAAGTTTTTTTTTTTTCTTATCGAATAGCATATCATATATATGCTTTGTTTTTGCATTTGCACTATATTTTTTTGTCAAACATTTTTCTGTAAATTTGACATACAAATAGTAATTCTCAAATATGTCATGTTTTGTGTTTTGTTTTGCAACATTACCAACCATATATCCATCGAATTCCCAAAATACCAAAAAAAAAAAAAAAGGATTCACAACGGTTTCCATAAGTTTTGAAACTTGATAGTTTAACACATGATCTCAAACGTGAAAATGAAATCCAACTATGCAAACAATTGCGTTAGCATTTCTGCAATGAAATCTGAGTTTTGTAACTAACAAGAATAATGTATGACATATACGATTTCTTTTGGGGGTTGCAAAAAGTTCTTTTTGGGTTGAAACTTGAAAAATGTAAAAAGTTTAGAGGTTTTTAGGGGAGTAAAAAAGGTAATTAAGTGAAAAAGAAAAAATGGTCCACAATTTCGAGAAAAGAACAAGACCTTGGACTCTCTCTGACCCATCTCACGTGCCACCAGCATCTTATTTCTCTTCTTCCGTCTCTAATCCTTTTCTCATCTCAATACATTTTATATTTATTTATACACTATGAGTTCGTTGGAAACAAAATTGTACGTTATGATTTTGGGAGATGATTACAATTTACACACTTTGTATCATTTTTTCCCAACTCTTATACATCTCTTTTAACCATATATCAAAACATAATATTTTCTTCAGCGTCGATAACTCAGTCAATCGGTAAAACCTGGCTGAATTGTTAACTTACATCGAATATATCTAGTTTATAATTTTCTTTTCCAAATTCCTAAAATGAATTTAAAAGGAGTCTTTGAATTATATAAATACGATGGATAAATGTCTGAAAAAGGTTATTTTCTTGTATATTGAGAAATCATATGATCTTTATATCTCTTCTTTTCGAGTCTAGGTTTGTAACTATAAGTTAGCCCATATGTGGAAACATAAAATGATTATGCATGTTTTTATCAATAATCAAACTTTTACAAAATTCAATGAAAAAGTATGTCATTCAGCAAATTCCATAACTAAGGTTTCTTCAGAAGCTACCCTTCCATGATAGTACCGATCACAATCAAATAATGTCTCACATGTACACACTCAGAGCACCATAGCTTCAACGTTTGTCATTTTTTTTCTCTTTTAATCATTGCCTTTTATTTTTTCGAAAATGTCGTTTTCCCCCACAAATTTTTTTTAACTTTATATATATTTTCAAAATTAATAAATGAAAGATTTGGAATGATGCTATATAAATCAATGATACTTAGTAATTCAATAAGGAATAAACGTCGTGAAGAGCAAAATGACTCTAGAAGCTTTATCATCAAACGGTCTCTTAAACTTTTTGCTCTCCGAAACTCTTTCACCAACTCCATTCAAGTCTCTCGTCGATCTCGAGCCATTGCCGGAAAATGATGTCATCATATCCACGAAGACAATTCCGGAGATATCTCTTCAAGAACCGCCACCACCGCGACAACCACCAGCAACGAATCGAGGGAAGAAGCGAAGGAGAAGGAAGCCTAGGGTTTGTAAAAACGAAGAAGAAGCTGAGAATCAACGAATGACTCACATTGCCGTCGAAAGAAACCGAAGAAGACAAATGAATCAACATCTCTCTGTCTTGCGATCTCTCATGCCTCAACCTTTTGCTCACAAGGTTTAATTTATTTTGATGGATATTTTTTAATGTTTACAAAATTTAGTTCCTTTTACAAACAAAAAAACAATGTTTACAAATTTCAACTAGGGTTTTAATTTTTATGGAGTATTTTTAAAAAAGGTTTACTATTTTGATATGGGTTTCAATTTATATTGAGAGTTCACTGAAAATGATTAAAAGTTTCATTTTGCGTTTCATTTTTAATGAAAGATTCATTAAAACGTTTAATCTTCTATTATATTCGAGTTTCAATAATAATGGTCAATTACCAATTCTTTAAAAGGTTTAAACTAAATATATTTGGATTTTTATTTGTTTACTTATATGTTTATTTTTGGTGGATTTTTTTCCATGAAAGGGTGATCAAGCTTCAATAGTTGGTGGAGCCATAGATTTCATCAAAGAACTTGAACACAAATTACTATCTCTTGAAGCTCAAAAGCTTCATAATGCTAAATTAAACCCGTCGGTTACTTCTTCAACAAGTCAAGACTCAAATGGTGAACAAGAGAATCCTCATCAACCGTCTTCACTATCTCTATCGCAGTTTTTTCTTCACTCATACGATCCGAGCCAAGAGAATAGGAACGGCTCAACAAGCTCGGTGAAAACCCCTATGGAAGATCTTGAGGTGACTCTAATCGAAACTCATGCTAACATCAGAATCTTGTCGAGAAGAAGAGGTTTCCGGTGGAGCACGATGGCTACCGCGAGGCCACCACAGCTTTCGAAGCTGGTGTCTGCTCTGCAATCGCTTTCGCTCTCTATTCTTCACCTTAGTGTCACAACATTGGACACTTATGCTATTTACTCCATCAGCGCTAAGGTAATATAATAAAACCCCTATCATCTTAACCGCACTAAACCATACTAAACCGAACATTTCTGCTATTTTTACTCTTATGAGCACTATAGTACCACAACTCTTAGCATCATAATTGACTCAACTCAGAGCTAAACCGTACTAAACCGCATTTGTTCAAATACAATTGGAGGGGTATATTGGGAATAAATGTTACGAATTTAAAGCTAGACGGTAGATTATGTGCGGTCCAAGGGACAGAGCATATAAAAGGAATGTCTATGAACTCTTAACTAGATTTGGTCCAACATTTATTACCATACTTGGTGGAGTCATTTTTCTTATTTTTTCACCTATTTCTTGAAAACAGGTTCAATTATTGCCACGTGAAATATAATTATTTGACATTTTTCTTCGAAATTCACATAATGTTATTTTCAAGGGTTAAAATTGTAAATTTTATATCATTTTCTTATTTGGATCTTGAAAGGTGGAAGAGAGTTGCCAGCTAAGTTCAGTAGATGACATTGCAGGAGCAGTTCACCACATGCTAAGTATCATTGAAGAGGAGCCTTTTTGTTGTTCATCAATGTCAGAATTACCATTTGACTTCTCTTTGAATCACTCAAATGCCACTCATTCTCTCTGAGAAAATCTCTTTTTTTGTTGTTGTTCCTTCTTTTTATTTTATCACATAGCACAATCTTTAATCTTTTTTTTTTCTTTCAGAATAAAGAAAGGTATAAGCTTTCTTTTTAATTCCTAGGTTCTTTTTTTCTGACTCTGTAAAGACTAAATGTGAATTTACAATGACACATAACATTTTAGTTGTTTTACTCTTCTATGTATGCATTTTTTTTTTTTGCATAAATGTTAATATCATAAATATGAAAAGGTTTGGCTAATACAAAAGTACAGCCTATGGATTTTGAATCCTTGGCAAAAAGAATAAAAACAAGGAGACAAATTTTGGGGAAATCACAAAACAGAGATCATGATAACCAACACTGCATCAAGTTACGGAAAAGTTTCCGATGGCGCCTTGAAGAGATGATATTTCGAATGTCCTTATCAATAAGCAAGAAGATATGTATGCATTTTCTGATAGTAAGTTATAAATTAGCACACTTGTGAGTGTTTGAATTTTTTATAATAGAATTGGATTCTTATTTATATAAATCATCACATTTTTCAGCTAGGCTCTCGATCTTGGATATTAGTTAGTATAGACTAAACATCTGTTTAAGTGCGTTTATAAAATTCTAAGGGCTAAACAGTGACACTTTATAAAGATAGTTATCCAATTTAAGATTCTAAGTTCTAAGTTCTAACATGCAAATGGAAAAATCTAATAAAATATTTTACGTTTTTTAAATCTTGTTTGTGATAAATTAATTTAGAACTACTGTTACAAAAAATTTTTGAGACATCCGCCATCATTGCGAGTGAGATTGTTGTGTTCGGTTGCTGATGTTGTTATATTACCATCAACATCCACGACACTATTTTATGGACTTTCTTTTCTGTGGCCCATATTAATAGTTTTTAGATATGGGCTTTCTTTGATATATCCGTCTGGCTCTAGGCTGCCAAGAGAGAGAGTACATAAATTTTGGTAATGATTACACGATTAACATTTTTTTATTTAGAACTTTAAAACAACATTCTAACTTCGGACAAGGTTTCTCCTATAAAACATGTATAAATTTTTTGCTATCTTTCGACTTAATTTGCACTCATACTGGATAGGATGATAAATGCTCATCATTTTTAGTACAATACACAATTTTTTTGGTAGCCGTTGCTTTTTTTTTTTAATTTTATTTTATCTTTTGTTCAATGCTTATCATTTTCGATTTTACTCGAAACCGATGATCTTGTACTCATAAAGAAGTGGAATTCTTGACTTTTCTTCACGTAATAAAGATTCTCTTCATTATCTCTTCTGGACTACATGTGTATTTGGTCAACATGTTCACATTTTCCACATATCTGGTTCGTTCTACAAAGGGTATTGTGTTGTTTATTATAAATTGAAACAAAAAATTAAAGGTTTGGTAGAATGACATTTGTAGATTTTGCCATTTTAATATTTGAAAAGTTTAAATTTATGATTTGTTTTGTTAAAATATATATTTTATAACAAATATTGAATTATAAAAACAAACAGAAGCGACTAAAATCAAACATAACAGGTAAAATGCATGTTATATAGTACTTTATAATCTAAAAAATGGCAGATCTATAAAACCTTAACAAAGTTGGCAAATCCACAAATGCCACTCCAAAATTGGCAAACTCAAAATTAATTCTAAAAACTTTTTTTTTGGATTTTTAGGATTATGAATATGATTTTTGTTTTTGTGTTATATTGATATGTACCTTTATAGTTTATTTAATGATATTTGAAATTTGAAAATAAGATAAAGATTATAAATGTTAGTTGAAACAACTAGCTAGTGTGATCATGTAACACTAAACATAGCTATATGTTTTCGAAGTCATTTTTCATAAAAACTTACATGTTGTGTTCACAATCAAAATGTATAATTATTAAAAAGCTTATTTGAAATTATCGCCAAACGAAATTGATATTCTAAATACAATTTTAGACTAATACATTGTCGTGTTAATTTCTCTTTTAAAAGTTTTATATATTTCGTAATTCGAGTGAATCTCGAACAAATTTTAATGTATATGAATGTTAAATATATATATATATATATATATATATTGATGACTAAATGATAGTTTCTACGGATACGAATGGTTACCATTTACGGTGATTTTAGTGAAAATGAAGGAGATACTACGAATTTTTAAAAAGATAATTTTCAGTTCCTTTTCGTCGTGAACCATATGAGTAATAGAGATTCCACTTGTAGGACGTACCTCAGCTTCACACTATCCACTCCAACTCTGCCATGTGAGCTCCCGCGTCAATGTCGGTAGCTTAGTCATCCGATATATTGTAACTTTCTGATATTGAAACATCTTTTTAATGTCTATCAGTTTGTTATTCCTAGAATATGCATCTTCAATTTTTACTAGTTAATTTTTTAAGATTGTTTTTAATTTGAATTGTTAATTTTTAAGATTTAAATTTTAATCATTATAAGCTCTTCAAAATTTTCTAAAAGCATAAATTTAATCGAAATGTTTAAACAATTATGAAATTAACTATCTATTTTCAAATTAAGAAATGTGTATTTAAATTAATTTTCTTTTAGAATTTTGTTTTATTCATCAAATACTTATCTTTTACTCACTTTAAATACATTAATGATAACTAGACACTTTGCGTATTTGTCAATTTGTGTGTCATCTACTCATTTTCCCAAAAATTTCTTATGATTAACTCATTAAAATTAACATTATCTTGTACTCACCTTTGGTAATCAAAATTGAAAACCAATACACTAATTTTAAATATATACTTTCAAAAGTGTAATAATATATAGCTTTGATTTTTTTTCTGTTTTAAGAAAGATAAAGTCAATATACCTAATTTAAGAAATGATAAATCCACACTTTTTTTTTTCTTTTCAAATAGTTACTTCTTTTGTTATATAAAAATATATGATTCATTTTCACACATGTAAATCTTCCTCTCTCAAAGTTATTACCATTACCCTAAATCTCCTCAAACCAAAAAAATATTTATAAAACATTATTCACTTTTCACACATGTGAATCTTTTTCTTTTTCTGTCTCTCTTTAGTTTTAATTCTATCTCTCTCTCTCTCTATTTCAAACCAAAACAGATTTCAAGAACACAAAAACAGAGTTAAAAACTCTCACCTCTCCCAAAAAAGATGCCTTTAAGCAACAATGTAATCGGTTGCATAAACTTCATCACCGTCCTCCTCTCTATTCCGGTCATCGGCGTCGGAATCTGGCTAGCCATCGGAACAGTAAACTCCTGCGTCAAGATTCTTCAATGGCCAGTAATAATCCTCGGAGTCTTAATCCTCTTAGTAGGTCTCGCTGGTTTCATTGGAGGGTTTTGGAGAATAACATGGCTTCTAGTTGTTTACTTAATAGCCATGCTTGTTCTCATTGTACTTTTGGGTGTTCTTGTCGGATTTATTTACATGGTTACCATTAAAGGCGCTGGTCATCCAGAACCAAGTAGAGCTTATCTTGAGTATAGTCTTCAAGATTACTCTACTTGGTTACGTAGAAGAGTTCAGAGATCTTATAAATGGGAAAGGATTCGTACTTGTTTGAGTACTACTTCTATTTGCCCTGAACTTAATCAGAGATACTCTTTAGCTCTTGATTTCTTCAATGCTCATCTTGATCCCATTCAAGTAAGTTATCTTTTGGCCCTTAATTCTTGATTTTGACTCTTTTTTGTTAATTAGTTTTTGGTCCTTCAAGTTTTGGGTGATTCTTAGTTCTTGCTGCAGTTTACCATTTTCTGTTGTTTTTTTTCTTTGTTCTTTGTAGTTTAATTAGTTTTTTTGGCGTCAGTTTGTTTCATTGATTGAAGAAAAATAGGGTGTAAATTGAATAGATAAAAAGTATGAGGGTGAAAGTCGAATGGCCATGAAAATATAGGGGTGATAATGAATAGCCATGAAAATGTAGGGGTGATAATGAAAGATAACATTGGTGCTTAGCTTGTTAGGTTTGTCTAAAAAAGACCTGAAATAAGATACTTTTGATTAAAGTTGAAATATATCACATTTCTCTTTTGTCTAAGGAAATTCAAATTTAGGGTGTAAATTGAATAAATAAAAAGTACAGGGGAAAATTGAATGGCTACGAAAAGAACAGGTGGATGAGGTAATGATTATAAAATAGAAAATGATTCTTAGCTTATAGGTTTGTGGGAACCAAAACCTGGAAAAGTTTTAACCTTTTAATAAAAAATTATAAAACTCCCCAACTTTTCTAGATTCTTCCACTATGTGCACTTAATCAGTCACGCCGAATTACTTTTTTTGCCCCTATATTTATATTTTATTTAAATCTAACCCCATTTATTTATTTTCAGTCTGGTTGTTGCAAGCCCCCAACAAAATGTGGTTTCACATTTGTAAACCCAACTTATTGGATAAGTCCCATAGATATGTCTGCTGATATGGATTGTCTACAATGGAGCAATGATCAAAACACTTTGTGTTATAGTTGTGATTCTTGTAAAGCCGGTTTGCTCGCAAATATTAAGGTAGATTGGTTAAAAGCGGATATCTTTCTCCTATTGGCGCTAATCGGGTTGATCATCGTTTACATTATCGGTTGCTGCGCGTTCCGAAATGCGGAAACTGAGGATATCTTCAGGAAGTACAAGCAGGGTTATACTTGATCAAGATGAGAAGTTTAGTGGCAAAACTGTGAGGAATTTTAAAACTTATTGGATTCCTTTACTTTAGTTTCTCTACGTTTTGGCCCCTGTAGTCTGTTTTATGTGCACTACCAGAACATTTGTTGTAACTGGAGGAATATGTTGTATATCTCTTTGATGTTGTTTGTGAAACTTAATTAATTATCTGTTATTGTTATATAATCTATCAAAAACCAAATTTTGCAACAAAGACATAGTCATAGAACCAACATTCTAATACTTAAAAACACCATAACATCACTCACTGTCTAGTCTCATGGCATCGCACTAAAACTTTACAAGAAGGTATTGTATCTATACACTTACTAGCTACTTGACTAATTCATAGCACTATCTTTTGGTGTCGATTATATAAGCTATATAAAAGGAAAACTGAAAACGTAACACAAGCTTCTTCTTCTTCTTCTTCTTGATTCAATCTCAACTCAGTGGAGATCGGTAAGGAATTCCCTTTCTACGTCGCTTTCGCAGAGAACCGGGAGGAAATTGAGGTGTTGATGGGCTGAGACTCTGCAGATTTGAATTGTCATTCTCTGCTCCTGAACTGTTATTCTCCACTCCAGAACTGTTGCATGAATTGTCTGATTCATTCTGCGTATGCTTAACTCTCTTCTCAAAGCTTCCAGATGTTCCTGCAACCTTTTAATTCAAATACCACAAAAACACAGAGAAGAAGTTTATCAGAAGAAAGACTCTTTGCTCAGAGTTATCAAAATGTGCAAGAAAAAGAAGACCAAAACTCTAGAGTTTCAAACTTTTCTTCTGTAATTAACTAAAAGGAACCACATAACAAGGGAAAGTCTGGTAATAGATGTTCAAAGTGTCAAGAATTTGTCCATAGATTTTGTTCTTTTCCATATCAGAAAACAAGCAAGAGTGAATGGTAATTGGAGAGTCAAGGTAAATGTACCTTGCAGCCAATAGAGCAGAAGCGGGAGCAATTTTCGACAAGTCCACGATAACAGACCTTGCAGGTATTAGTAATCCCTTTACCAGGCCTAGACTGAGGCCTCTCCTTCAAGAACAAAACCTTTGCGCTATTGATCACATATGTCTGAATGCTTGATATGTCTAAGTACTTCTGTATCTCATTGACCCTTATCACATGATGATAAGATGATATCCTTATCTGCATCAAACCAACAACTTCTTTAACATTCAAAGACTAAAAAAACAACATGAGAAATTTGGTTTGCGAAATGCAACACACCTGAATGGTACGATGATTCTTGTGGTCATTAAGACAGAGAGAACAAAACGAGTTTTTGGTACAGTCTATGCAATACATATTGCATTCGCTTTTCGGTGAGTGTCTATGAAGCTTGCATTGACCAAAGAAGCGTTCGTTTAGTAAAGGTTTCAGCCATATAGGCCATTGATTCTCTTCTTCCTGCAAACACCACAACTCATTAGCCATTATCCCAAAGAAAAAAAAAACAGTTTTTTGACTTATACGTATCAAAAGTCTCCTCCTTTACATAGACTTGAGGAGACTCTTGACTCTAATGGTGTTTAGTTTATTTTATAATCTTGCAACCAAAGATAATAATGAATCCCGAAATTCGTTGAAGAATATATTCTGTTTTTTTTTTTTTGAAGTTTTTATTTTAACAAAAGCAATTTTAAGAGCGATAAGTACGGAATCGAATATTAAGCCGTGAATCTAGTTCGATAAAGATCCTAATTTTTGATCTAAAGATTCTTCTTCTTCTAACTTAATTTAAAACCCTAATCTATTTTCCCCCAATTTAAAACCCTAATCTACCAACTACATTATTCAAACGCTTCAAGCATTGTTCTTTGTGGCACATAAATTTAACTATTTAATGAATCAATAATGACGAATAGATTAAAATTTCCAAAGAACATTGTTTAGATTCCTTCAAGAAAAACGAAAGCATTGTTCTTTACACCAAAACAGAGCATTTTCAATTGGAACATCTGAAACCAGAAATTAGGGAAAAAAAAACACACAAAACTTTATTGTTTCCAGTGAAAATTTCCAATTCAACAAAAACCCAAATCTTAGAATCGAAATTTAAGGAGTATAAGATTCGTATGAACACAAAGAGTAGACAATGTAAACAGAGGAAAAACCTATGGATTAACAATGAGAAAACAGAGTTTTGACAATGTGATAATGTAGAAAAGGGTTTATGATAAGAATTACCATGAAGCTTCTTCTGTTCTTAGGTTTGATTTCTCGATTTGGGTTCTGGTAATCTTCAATCGCCATTTCAAAATGTAGTAAAAGACCGAACCTTTTTGTGAGTCAGCACCAAAACTTTTTACTTAAAAAAGGAAGGGTTTTAGAGAGAGAAAGGGTTTAAGAAAGCGAAAGAGAGAGAGAGAGATTGGTTTCTTTCTTGCAGAGAAAGAGTTTTAGAGAGAAGACGAAGCGAAAAGCAATGAGAAAGAGTCCTACTTATCCTCCCAATGTCGACTATAATATTTCCGAACCTAATTCCGAACCTAAAGTCCCGAACCTAAGAAGCGTTGGGTTCAAGGAACCCTCTTGGAATTTTCTAATTTGATTTGATTATTTCCTTTTTTTTTGTTATTAAAAATATCTTTCTGTCCTTCTTTGGTCTTATCTCTCTCTCTTTCTATTATTTTACTCTTTTTTTCCACCAAAAATATTAATCAATTTCGTCAAATTTTATTCCTTTTTTGGATTTTTTATTTTCCCAAAAAATATATATTTAAAGTGTTATATAGGGCCTGATTGGTAACAGCTGTAGCTTTACATTTTTTGATGTAGAAATATGACTGTAGGTTTATTTGCTGTGGCTGTAGATTTTATTGCTGTAGTATGTTGGCTGTAGAATTTAAAATTTTGGAAAGTTATAAATTATGTGCTTTAGGAAAAAAGGCTTTCTACAGCCAAAAAAATGAATTAAGGAAATATTTTGGCTGTGAGAAAAAAAAGAAAAGCCAAAGCTTCTAAAGCTTGATTGGATGTATTTCAAATCTTTAGAAATTTTTTTGCTTTGTAAAGACTCTAAAGCACTTGCCAATCAGGCCCATAGTCATCACATTTATTGGTTGTGAGAGTTTGATAACTATTTCCATTGCTCAAAAGTTGAGATATTTTTTCATCTTTTTTGAAAAGATGATTTATTGTGTTGAGAAAGGTCTTGCTCCATTATCATATCTATCCTCAATTCCATTACATGTTTCTTTGTTTCTTCATCAGGTGCTTTCTTTATTTTTAAGATTGGATTTTCCAAATCATAACATAATTATCAGAAAGATGATTAATGTGTACCAATTTATTTATTTATTTTGGTTAAAAGTGTACCAATTGATTATTTATGTTTTTACTTTCTTGAAAATATAACATTTGCTATTTTTTATCATTCACAATATCAACAAATTTTCATGTTTTAATTTTGGAATATGATAGTGCTATATTTGATATACATGTTTAAATAAAACTTTGAAAAAGCCTTTGATTTATAAGAACTAGATTTTAGCGTTTTATTGAAAAACTACGTTTTTATCATTCGCTATAACAATAAATTCTCATAAAATCAAGATACTATTGTTTCGTGCATATACTTTAGGATTAGCTATTACGTGGAAAGTCTATAGTTGGGATTAAGTCCAAGCATTCAGTCGGTCGGTTTATTCAGGTTGGTTTAAACAATTTTCTATTTTTCGAGTTTAGAAAAATTGCACCGAATTATACTGAATTTAAATATCACCAATTTGGGATTTAGAAAGTGAAAAATAGATGAACTTGGTTATAAAGAAGAAAAAAACCGTCAATTTAGAAAATATTTGGGGTGTTTCCCAAATATCATCCGATGTTCTAATCATAAAAAAGTCTAGAAAGATGTTAGAAAGTATAGCAAATACTCCTGTGTACATAAGACTACACATGTGTTATACACAAGTGTTTGTCTGTTTATGAGAGTTTTCACTATCTCCCGGCCCTAAGTATGTTTGTCCACAAAGAGAGTGAGAATCGATTGGGATTTGGGAGTGTAATTGGATCAAATTCGATTTGGGGATCATGATAATGATGTTCATATGTGTATTTCTTTTTCGAAAAGTGTACTCGTTATGTTTTGTTGTCAATATAATTATCTATGCACACGATGATCCAATCCTTTATGCATTTGTTCGATTGTGTATTTATCTTTATAGACTAATGCGGAAGACCGCTTTTTAACGTAGACTTAGAAAATATCTTCTTCGAATACTCATTTGAATCGCATGATTGCCACGTGTTATGCTGATTTCTTATAGCTAAGATTTTTTTTAATGTAATTTAAATTAAATTCAAAGAAAAAATAACTTTTGTAACAACAGTTACAATTTATAAATAATAGCTAAAACACTTGGTAAATAATAGCTAAAATTTATCTCCAACAACTTTATAAATTTATTGCTTAGAAATTTCATAAACTACATATTTTCAGAATTTTATGAATTTAGTCGAAATGATAGTTCAAAAGTTATCTTTAATTCTTTAGTGGGAAGAGAAAATTATTGCCAGACGAATCACAATTTGACAGTGGCGCAAAATAATATTGACCAATATACGTTTCTTCGATGATTTGATTTGATCTTTCTTTTCCGATTTTTTATAAATTATTTTACTTTGAAAATCAATAGCTAATTATGTAAAATATCGTATACTATTATATTGTTAGTTGATTACTAAATAACTGTAACAAAAAAAAAAACGGTATTATATTGTTAGTTGATAACATTTTTATCTTATTTATATCCAATCTTTTATAATAAAATCAATTATCCAGTAACCTAACCTCTCACACAATGTGACAGTGATGCAAAGCTATCTTTTTAAAAGTTAATCGCTATTACATCATTTATGCTTTTCTACATAAAAATGCACATTTGATAATTATATGCTTACTTATAAGTATGAGTTGGAAAGAATGTGATGTAAACAAATGACCGATGTTGTATGCATCGTACGTAGAGCTATAAAGAAAGATAAGCTTCTTAATTTGGAGAACTAAACCTAATCCATATATGTTTTTTTCATTGATTTAATAAAATCAGGAGGAGATACTGCACAAATCTAGGTTTAAATATTACACAATGCCCTTATGTGTTTTAGTGTTTGATTTTTGTTGATGTTTCAATTTAATTCATTAATTAGGAAAATTAAGTTGCAAAGTCAATACTAACTATTCCAACATGCATCACCTGAAAGGGAAGTTCGGGTTTAAACTAATACCGTCATTAATGGAATACAATTTTAATAACTAGTTTTGTATGTTGCAATCAAATTTTCTAGGTGGACAATTTAATATTCTTGCTAATTTTCTAGGTTGCAACTAAAACAAACAAAACTGAAAACATTGATTAAGAAAATAGGATACAATTTTAAATTTCAAAATTAAAGAAAGTTGAAATTAAAGGATTAAAATCAACTTTAAGAAAAAATACTTCATACATAAAAAAATTGGTTAATACAAATAAATATACAAGTATCACTAGATACATTCAGGTTCTTTATTAGTTGATTGTGATTAAATATCACGTTAATTGCGTAGTTAATTAAACCTCCATGAAACATGCATACATACTTAGAAACATTTCTTTGCCCAATGACAAGTAAACGTTCTTATCTCATGAATCACACCATAAACTATGTCTTTATAGATTCAAAAGGCCAAAACATAATCTGATATGATACATATAAATGGAGAATTATGTCTCTTGTTTTTATTCTTTATTGTACGACGGTCGAAAGATATTTCATGTTTCTGTTATCCTATGTTAAAGCTAACAAAAATATCATCGAGAAATTGACTGCCTTATAGAAAAATCTATATATATGATCCAATAACAATAATATTGAAAATTTGATATAAAGTGAAGCAATGAGACTCGGCACGCCATATCTGACCCAGAAATATCCATCCTTTCCCACACACTTTTGTATTATTTTGTTTTATTACCTTATAGAACCAATCCAAATTATTGGCTCCACAAAAGTTTAATTTTCAATATAATATAACCATACAATGAACCGAATAAATGGGCTTGGAGTTAGATAAATGCCGCATCAAATCAATGTAATTTTCTACATTAATTAATTAATGATAGATTTTTCCAAAATTTAGTGAAACTATAAGATGAAGCAAACCAACCGGTTAATATAACCGGCATTGTGTATTGTATTGGTGTTGCTATTTGCGGCTTTGAATGCATTGACCGTTAAGTACTGTTTTTATTGGGTCAACTGTTGTTGACTTACACCATTCACATTTCTCAAGTCTTGTGTACGAATCACATCGTTTTTTGCACGGCATGTTTTTTTCCTGCGCAAAGATAATTTAAAACACACAGAGTGAGAGTGGTGTATAAGGTAGGGTTTTAATTTCATGCGTTTTCCAAAATTCAGCTAAACGTTTCTTTGTCATCTTTAAAAAAAAGTGTTGAAACGCCCAAACAGTGCCGGTCCGAGCATTTGTGAGGCCCTACACGAAAAATAAAATGAGGCCCAATATATTTATAAGTTTTAGGGCTACATTTTTTTTTTTGACCTATTTTTAGTAAATTATACAAAAATAATGATATTTTGAATATTATTACATTCAAATTTAATTGTTTGGGCCCTATTTTATTTATTTTTTTCGAAAAAGACTTTAGTTTCTACCAAATATTTTCATTTTATGGGCTTTTTTACCAAAAAAAAAAAAAAAAACCTTAAAAAAAAAAAAAATTGTGGTGCCCCAAGCCACCGCTTGGGTGGCCTGTCCTGCGGGCCGGCCCTGCCCAAATCAATTCTTTGTGCCGCTATGAACGCGTTTTAGGGGTGTTTGGTGTGTTTATGCCTTTATACATAGGTGGCCAAAATAAAATGTAGTAAGGAATTTATTGATATATTTCATTTAAATAGAGTTCGTTATTAAAGTTTGTTACTTATTAAAGTTTTGTTGGATTAAATAAATCTTTCATCAATTGTTTGAAGGAACAAAATATTGTAATTAAAATTTTTAAAATAAATTGGACTAGTGCAGCCGAAATATACTTATTTCTACGTTTTACTCTAGTTACCGGAAGGTAAAAACGGATTGACTTAAAAATATTAATGTCTAATTAAGGGCATTTTCAAATTAAAATTTTAGTGAAACAAACAAAATTCTATTTGTTCTTCCGTTGATTATTCTTTCTTAAAGATTATGGATTTATGTACAGTATAAGTGGTAGATATTGGGTTTGCTTCGAGTAGTATATTGTATACTATATTGCTATATTGCTATATTGCTTCGTGTATGTGATTAATGAGAAAATGCTGCTACTGTTTCTTCGAACACCATGATATATTATTAACATATCTAATTATTTGTCAAAACTCCAAGCAAATTTGGCCGACCTCTTAAATTATGTGCATATTGATCTGACTTTAGTCCGGTCCAGAGTATACCACACAACCATTAATAGTCTTAGTTGTAGATATATACTTGGTTTGCTTCGAGTAGTATATTGTATTGCTTTTTGAAAAGAAAACATACACGTGTGTGGTTAATGAGAAAATGCTGCTACTGTTAGCTATTTGGCCGACCTCTTAACTATTCTGTTTAAAAGACCACAAAAGATATCTGAACTCATTGGTGTAGTTAGTGTGTCACACCATCCTTTAAATAAAGGCTAAAGCCTCACATTTATCGAACAGATATTATTAAGTTTTACTAGAAGACAAATTACAAAAAGTGTTTAAGACAATAAGAGATCAGATCATTACTAATCTGAATAACCTTCATTTTTGTGATCGCGTTTTTTTTTGTTGTCATCCAAAATTATTTAGACCTCAAAAGAGCCATTTTTGGAAAATGTTGTTTACATATGTGATATGAAGCAGTTCGGTACGAATTTTTCGTGCCAGATTATCCGTTTTTATATTTACACGACGAGAAATTAAAGATAAATAGATGTTTATAAACTCAACCTTGTTGCTATGAAATTCTTCCAAATACATTAAAAATATCGGCCATTTAGTTGGCGAAAACACCATCTTCACCAGATCATAACAGTCTGTGATCGCGTTTTTGTTTACTTATTTACTAGATTCGGACCCGCACGTTCGTGCGGGGTTATATTTGTAGATGTATTTATTTGGTATAACATTCATTATCCTACCTCATATCAGTTTGGTATTCGGTTTAGTTTCAATTTGGTTTAGACAAAATAATTAATCGGATTTGTTTTTGGTTACCGTAAAGACAATTACATAATTAAAAAGAGAGAGAGAAAATAGACATATCAGTTTTGAGGCAGAAAATCCGTATGGTCACATATCTACCACACACATTTAATCACATAAGCGTTAATTTACTCGTTTGTGATTGTATATCGTGTAGGTCTAGGATTCGGATGGAATACCCGTATTTTATGTATTTTCGTTTAGGTATTTAATTTTTACATAATTAGTTGAAGTTATCCGTATTTTCTTTAGATTCTCAATATTTCGCTATTATGTTTGAGAAAATACCCAAATTTCCCAAAATTTCCATCACGAAATAAACTTTACCCGTTCCAAAATCTTTTATTTGGCATATGCTATGCTAGATAAATTGAAAGAAACATTTTAAATATATGATTGCAAGCAATGTTTTATTTTAATTATAATTTGTTATACGACATTTTTAAAAAAATTCTCATCCCATCCCGTTCAAAAAGTAAGTTTCAATATTTAGGGTTAACACACTATTATAATCTTAACAATATGTTTGCGAATCAAAGTATTAAATATAGATTCGAGTGATATGCTTGATTTTTTTTTAAAAAAAACTATAATTAGAGTTATATTTGGCAAGTATAATAATTGTTGTGATATGATTTCGTAAACTAATTTAAGATTTGATTTAATCGTGAAAATTTGTATTTTCTATTTTTATTTTTTCGAATTTGTTATTGTCAATTTTTATGGAAACCTTATTAAATCATAACAGTAAATTTAGTTTGTTTGAGTTTTAGATAGAAAAGACAAAAAATCTTTTTGAATATATATTGTTAATGCTCCAACAAAATAAATATATATATTTTTTGAATATATATTTTTGACCAAAAACAAAATGCTAAACAAAATATATATATATATATATATATTTCGAATTTTTTTCTTTTGTTTTTTAAATTCAATAATTCTAATGGCATTCTATTTGTCTCTTAGTTAATATAATAACATCTGTATAATTAATCGCACCAGAAAAAAAAATAACATCTGTATAATAATTATTAAAAATTCTAGTGATTTCAGCCCATTTATTAAAAATCATTTTGAAGCACGTAAAGCCTAAAGGCCCAATAGATGTTAATCAAAAGCCCATAATAAGCAAGGAAGATAAAAAGACATCTTTTTCTCTTCTGAGTCGGCCTCCGAGTTATATTCATCCCGAGTCACCAAGAACTTCAAGAAAACTCGTCGCCATGGGAGGATCACACAAGAACCTCATCTTCGTGTACGGAACGTTAAAAAGAAACCATCGAAACCATTTCCTTTTAGAAGATCTGATCTCAACAAACGACGCCGTTTACATCGGCCAACGCACGACCCGGTTACAGTACCCGCTCGTTACGGGTCTCTACGGAATCCCTTACTTAATCAACAAATCCGGGTCGGGTCATAAGATCCGAGGTGAGCTTTATTCGGTTTCAAAACGTGGGCTTGTACGTCTTGACGAATTGGAAGGTATCAAAGTGAATCACTACGAGAGATTACCAATTGAAGTTATCGAGGACGAGGAATGTGAAGAAGAATCAAACGGTGTCGTTTTGGCTGAGGCCTATTTTGCTCATTGTAGTTTTGGTGAGAGATTGTGGGAGAAGAAAGGTAAATGTGGGATGTGTGAATTTGGTGAAAACGATGGCGTTTTGTATGTTAGGGTTAAAGATAGACCAAGGTTTAGCTCTGTTCTTGATGAAATTGAAGCTTTTGTGTCTTCTAGTAATGATTGATTTTGATTCAATGGGTATGTTCAAAATTTGATCTTTGATGCTATGTTTTGTAAAAGATCTATAATTGTGTAATGATCGATTGGTTTGATGATTATGGTCTATAATCTTCTTGGTCATGCTCAAGTTTATACATTTAATAGTAGTCATTTTGTGAATATTTTTATTTTTAACTATTAACCAAGTTTTTTATAATGAAAAATGTACCAAGTTTTAAGTTTTCAGGTGTTAAAAATGTTATTTCCACTAAGTTTTCAAGTTTTCACGTGTTAATACCATTTACTACAATCAGATTATAAACTTTTGTGTGATTTATATTACGAAAGCTTTATTCAGGTGAAGTGTTTCGACTATTTTACATGACATGTGTCAGAATCTGTGTTTACAATTAGAGATTGATGAAGAGTGAGTGGTGCAGTAACATATTACTGTTTATGAAGTGGTGGTAGGAGAAGAAGTAGGCAAAGGAGATTCTTTTGCGGCTCTATAATGCCTAACCCTACGACGCACTTTGTTTCTTTTTCCATAGATCCAATCTTTCTTTTTTTTGGAGGGTGTCATGTGTGAGTGAAACCAAATTTCTACTAGTGGACTTTTTGTTGTTGTTGTTGTTGTTGTTGTCAGACTATGTGATCTCCATTGTCAGTGAGGGACCAAACGTTTTGTCCTAGAATTATTGCAATCTCGATAAGACTCTTATGTACAAAACTGCTATATTCCAAATACCCCAATTAAAGATTTGATTTAGCAACCTCAAGAGTCAGAAATGAGCTAAAGATCGTATGTTTTAAATTTGTTAGGGTTAAGCTCAGTTCGTTAGGTCGATACCTATTATGGACTAGACAGATCAGACGGACCGGACTAAACCATCAAACCTATCACATTTTTGACATTTTGTAAATTAACTACATACACAAAATTATATCAAAATCGAACATAATTCCGAAATAAGTATCGGATCCAATATATATCAAACTAAGCTGAACTAGTATCCACACGGTTCGATCACGAGGAACAAGTTTGTGACAGAACTTAATCAAAAATGTTATGATTAGGATAATTGATAGTAACCGCGATGTTTTAAACTGTTACTCTATGAAATTTAAACTATTAAACATGTACATTGTACTTGATGATTCAAACGAACATACATTCTTGATCATCAACTCAATAGGACATTGTGTGGGATCTATGATCCGATTGACAAAACTTAAGTGATTACGCTTTTTTGGGGACGCGTGGAAGATATGTGAAAGAAAGAGAGCACTATGGTACTAGTACTGGTCCTACTACTTCTTCTTCACGCCATTCTTCAACAACGACGGTGTTTTCTTTATTCCATGTGATCTCCCACTTTGTGTTTTGTGTATAAAACTGTACATATATACCCATTTATCTGTATGTGTTTGTACATATTGTATCATCATTACCTTCCTCTATTTCTCTTACTCAATGGAACAAATTTGTATTTTGCTGGAACCAATTATGGGTAAATTGGGTGCTTATCCTTTTGACAATGCCAAAAGCTGAGCTCTTCATTTGTCAATGTGTTTACTCACTTTTCTCCAATGAATTATTTGTGAAATTCGTAGACACAAAACTTTGTTATTGATCGAACACATAGCACTAAACTTAAACCCCATGAGAATAGTGAAATGAATCGAAACTTGTGTTTACTCTAGTGACATTATAGTATATATTTGATTGGATTTACTTAAGGATTCTTATCGAACATATGAGGTTATTTGATCAATGATTTAAAGTCAATTTCCTAAAATTTGGAGAGCATTTTTGAATGCTATTTAGAAATAATGCATAATGTATTTACTTATTTTTGTATTTATTATTTTATTCCAGTGTATTCTCTACGGCATAATAAGTAGAGAAGTGGTCGTTGGCTGGACAGCACCAAAGACTTCGAAATCTTGATTGGTCTTCTTAGTGGCAATGCTACGACGCAAGACACCCATTATTAAGTGTTTTTATTTGTTACTAGTAGTTTCTTACCAAAATCCTTTTTTATTTTCTATACAAATGTTTTTGTACCAAAGTTTCGTGCATTAAAATAATCTTGATTTGATTTCATCTTCTAGAAGTAAGCTCTCATTGGAAAATGGTATTAGATATATTTAGGTTCTCTTAATGCATGCGTTTTTATTGGATTTATATAAGGCTTTTTTTTCTGATAAAGATTTAAATAGGTTTCTGCATTCTTCTATACGTGAATTAATGTATTTACATATTAAAATAGTATTAGCTATATAAACCTCAACTCTTCATTTTATATGATATTCACATTCCAATATAAAAATAGTCTATTTGGTATTGAATTTCGACACAATAAATCATCTATTTAAAAGCAGTTTTGCTATATGACTGAAAGTTCCAAAAAAATATGATTAGTCATGCATATGTCATGTGTAGTATTTCATGTAAAACAAAATAAGAGCTTAGCTGTATAACAATGCAAGACATTATAAGCTAAAAGAAAAAAGAAAAAAAATCATTTGGTTTTGGTCTTTTGGATAATAGGGTTGTTTGAAGATTTGGTGAGGAATTACTCAAGACCGTAATTCAAGAGATTGTGACTTGTTATTCATAACCTTAGTTTAAATATAGCTATATAAACTTTTGAGGATTAAATCGATTAATTTTGTATTATTTGAGTACATTAGACAGTCTTATTCAAAATTGAGTAATTTAGTTTAAAAACATGTTTGTTGATTTTTTTTTTTGTCAAAATTCACATTTCATGTAAAAGAAGTGAGAGTTTAGTTATATAACAATGCAAAACATGATTTTTAGGTAGAGGTAAAAAGAATAAACAAAAGAGGGTTTGGTTTGGAAATAAATGCGTTATTAGAAGCTAAGCTGAGTAATGGAGGAAACAAGTCAAAAGGAATACTCTAACACTATACTTCTCGATACTGTGACTTGTTAATGATATTCTAACGACTCTTCAATCAATTTTTTAACAACAAAAACAATGTATATCAATAACAATATTCTATCTTCATATGTACTTAGTGCTAAAAACCAAACTAATTGTGGTTAGTTAAAGACTTATATATAATGGTTACCAAATTTATGTATATGTTAAGGTCCAAATCTTTTTTTGTTAAAGATATTTAGAGTAATTACACCAGTGGCAAAATAGATGATGTTATTAAAAAAAAATAATCAAAATAGCAACGACATTTTCTTGAACGTTTTTATCATTCATTCATACGACTTTTTTTTCTACAACATTAATTTTTTTCGTGTAGACGTTTATTTTATTAGATGGAGGTTAGTTTAAGACTTAGTTCTATTAGGACATCACTTTTTTTTTTTTTTTTTTTTTTTTTTTTTGATATACCCTATCGGCTGTCCGGTCGGCCCCGGTAGGAACGCACCGAGGTGCTACATAGTGGACTTGTCCACCGTGTTAACGGCTAGGCCCTTCGGGCTACCACTCTGCCTATCCCGAGTTTGGTGTGCCTTCCGACTAAGTGCCAGGGGGCAGTCAGGCCGCCTGCATTTCTGACTACCAAGTAAACCAATTGGGCCAAAGCCCAACTGACAGACTTCCCACATAATGTTGATAACAGCCAGGAGGGAGGATTCGAACCCAGGGGGGAGGGACTTTCACCCAAACACCCATGTGCCCCCAACCACCAGCCCACCACCATGTGGGCATTAGGACATCACTTGATAAAATAGAAGTTTACATAACATAAGATATCAACATCAGGACGCCCACATATCCATGAATCCATCTGTCAAGTCTATCTTCCATGAACCACGTTGCGGTCTATTATCACTTTATTTGCGATCTGGTCCATTCCGGAACAAACTATGTCACCCACGCCATGTACGTACGTAGATCAACTAGCCGAAAATGTTACAAAACATCTACCTAAGTCCGGACTCATTCCTCTATTCCAAGATTATTGGACTCACTTCCGACCCGCGACCGACATCTTGAGAGAGGGCGTGTCAAAACATTGAATCAGAATTAAAGAAAAACTAAGAAATTGAAACCAAGATTAGGAGTAATGGTAGGGACAGTAAATCTGCACTTTTGGTCGTAAGCATGTGAATATTCAACCACTCTTTTTTTACAGTGGACGCGGCTTAACATACCAAACCCCAATTACTATAAATACCTCACTGAGTCTTTCCATTTTTATTCATCAAATTCAAACACAATGGTTTCTCTCAAAGCTTTCTCAACTGTCTTTTTCCTTATACTCGGTGTTAGCATTTGCTACGCCACTAGCCGCAATCTTTTGCACTACGGAGAAGCTGCCGGTCATGGTGGTGGTGGCGGTGCAGGACATGGTGGTGGTGGAGGTTATGGAGGAGTGAGTGGTGGTGCTTATGGTGGTGGTAGTGGAGAAGGAGCTGGTGGTGGATATGGAGGTGCTGAAGGGTATGCTAGTGGTGGTGGTGGTGGGCATGGTGGAGGCGGTGGTGGAGCTGCTTCTTCCGGTGGTTATGCTAGTGGAGGAGGAGAAGGAGGAGGTGGTGGTTATGGTGGAGCGGCTAGTGGTTATGGTGGTCATGCTGGTGGTGGAGGTGGAGGTAGTGGTGGTGGTGGTGGAGCTGCACATGGCGGTGGAGGAGGAGCTAGTGGTTATGGAAGTGGTGGTGGTGAAGGAGCTGGTGGTGTAATTGGTGGTCATGCTGGTGGTGGAGGTGGTGGTAGCGGAGGCGGTGGAGGATCAGCTTACGGTGCTGGAGGAGAGCATGCTAGTGGTTATGGAAACGGAGCTGGTGAAGGTGGTGGCGCCGGTGGAAGTGAGTATGGAGGTGGAGCTTATGGAGGCGGCGGTGGTCATGGAGGAGGAGGTGGTGGAGGATCAGCAGGAGGGGCTCATGGTGGTAGTGCTTACGGAGGCGGTGAAGGAGGAGGAGCTGGTGGTGGAGGGTCTCATGGGGGTGCTGGAGGCTATGGAGGTGGTGGCGGTGGAGGAAGTGGAGGAGGAGGAGCTTACGGCGGAGGAGGAGCACATGGAGGTGGATATGGAAGTGGTGCTGGTGAAGGAGGTGGTTATGGAGGAGGTGCAGCAGGAGGATATGGTGGTGGCGGTGGAGGAGGAGAAGGCGGTGGCGGTGGTTATGGTGGTGAACATGGAGGTGGTTCAGGCGGAGGTCACGGTGGTGGTGGTGGTCACGGCGGTGGAGGCTATGCCCCATGAAGAAACCAACTTAAGATCAGCCAAAAGAAAGGCTGAACAATAAAAGATAATCTGTGGAGGGGTATACAAATTTAAATGCCTATTTCATAACATTTTGTATCCATTATTATTGAACGTTGTGTTGTATTTTCCTAATAATTGAATATTTTGTTGTCTTGTCATTTTATCATCGAAAGCATAATCTTATAGAGCAATGTTATATTATATATATGACCTTAAGAATTTTTGGTTGGAGTCTCAAAACAAAATTGATCAGAGTTGTATTCACAAGAAAACCCCAAACACAAAAACCAAAAGAACAACTTTTCATTTTCTAATAGCTAACTCTTCAAATTTTAATAGTTGATCTTTTCATGTGTCTGGGCCCTGTTGAGATTTTCTTTTTCTTGGTCGGAGAACCAACCAAAGCTCTAGCGAGCATTTGATTGCGAGGTGTCTGGGCCCTGTTGAGATATGAAATAGCATGATTTTTGTACTTAGGATCTGGAGCAGAAGCAGCAACATTGCTTCTAAACGCCGGCCGCTTTGTTCTACGAGTTTCTTCTTGGTTCTTAGTTTGCAAATGCGCACGTTGAATCTGAAAGCTTCCTGTTACAGAATCACACACACTCAGACTTCGGATCTTTCGTATTCTCACCACTTAAATACATAAAACTCTTCCACATTTTTACTATAATTGAGACTAAAAACTATCAAAACGCATGGTACCTTGGCGTTTCGGATGGGAATTTGTTTTTTGAATCTTGCGCTTCGGTCCACCGAGCGTAGCTCTCTCACCAGCTGTACATAGAGTTACACATACACTGTATAAGAGCTTTGTTGATAGATCAATACACTCTAGTTTGTTCTAGGTTCTAGTTCAGATTGATTCTTCTTGTAACCAGATAACTAAAGGACAATACTTTATCTGAATCTATCAGAATCTCTTATCTTTCTTAGTATTCTGCACAGATTAGCTATCAAAAATACATAGTAGAGATAGTACCTTTGCGTTTTGGAGATATGTCTTGATTCTGAACCTTGAGCAGAGGGACATGAGGGGCATCAATGCTAGCTCTGTCAGCAGCTGGACTTGGCTCAGGTTCTTTCTGTTGAGAGGTCTCAGCAAATGGCTTCTCAGATTCATCGATGTTAGCTTTGTTTCCAGCTGGACATGACTCAGGTTCTCTCTGTTGAGAGGTTTCAACAAAAGGTTTCTCAGATTCATCAGCCTCAGGTGACTCGAGAGCATCAATCATGGCTGAAGAATCTTCACTGTTGTTAGACTCAGCTGAATGGAACACTTCTTCTTTTGGCTCATGACAGCAAAAATCTGACCACTTTCCATCAGGGATCGACACTCCCCCCGAGTCGTTGCAGTCTTTGTTAGAATTACCAACACTATCGTAACTGTTTTCAAGCACTGAGTTTGGTGAAAAATGTAACGGAGTAGCTTCAAACACTGCCTTCAACTGTTCAAAAGTACTGGAAAACCAACGAGTTCCTTCTCTTGCATAAAATAATATATACGCAGGACGGGATAGAACTCTGTCTTCGCTGATTCTGGTGACCTGCCAGAGTTTCCAAAAAAAACATAAAGAAAGTTAAATTTATTGAAGCCCTTCAGGGAGGACTAATCCACACAAATGAAATGAAATCGACTAAGTGACTATATTATATTACCTTGGAGTCATCAAAATTATGCCATGTCTCAGGAGCTGATCTCACATAAGTGGAGTAATGACCAAAAGTTGCTCCAATCCCAATATGCTCCACAAAGGCGTAAAGATGATATTTTGTGGAAACCTGAAGATACAAAATTGGTTGTTAAGACTCAAAAGTCTCAAGATTTACAAAACAAAAAGGTCTGATATTTTCACATACCTCAGGATTTTGGTTACTGCTCATGAAAGGGAGCAAATCCAGCTCCAAAGGGAACTCAACATGCTCGAAGATCTTCTCCATAGTAACTCCATCATTCTTGAATCTCTTAAGATGGAATGTAGCAACCGGCGGCAACTGATCGAACTTAAGTTGCTTCTCCTTTGTGACTTTCTCCTCACAGTTATCACATGTTAATTGATCCTCAAGTTTTTCGACACGTGTAAAGGATTCTAGAGCACTCCAGAGGTTATCAACATCTTCAATTTCCAGACTCCATCCAAGAGAAGGTTCAAATGTGTTGGAAACAGAATTGCAATTGCAGCAACAAAGCTGAAAAAGGAATAGATCAAACATATTTCCAAGAGTCATTATATATATGGAAACTGCTTCAACACTAGATTAATAGTATGGTAATGGATTAACGCTTTCTTACCGTACTCATGAGACCGCCACCAAAGACATTGTCAACAATGTTCAAATCTTGAGATAAGATAGAGCCAGGCTCATTCTCAGGATCTAAACAACATCTCTCTAGCTTATCTAAAAACGACTGTAGAAACTCGTGTGCGTCTTCTTGGTGGTTTATCATAAAATCAGATGAAAAATCTGTGATTGGTTAAGGATAAAACCATTAATAAGAAGAAACCTCAAACACAAAATTATAGAACCAAATAAACAAAAAACAGTCGAAAAAGGATACGAGTCAGGTTATCACGAAATCTATCAATGTTTATTCCATGTCCTGAAGATCTCAAAGCAAGCTCGATATGATCTCGAAGCGCTTGCATAACACAGAACTTCTCATTGCAACCTGAAAACCCAAAGAAGCTACAAGATTAAGACCATAAACAAAACAAAGCACCAACTCAAATCAAACCAGATAAGCAAATCTTACAGTTGCAAGGGTTTTGATACATGTATGAACGAAGACTCTCAATAAGAGGCACAGTGTGAGTGAAGCATTGCAACACAGAAGCTATGAAACAAGTGTTGCCTGAATTATACAATCCAGCACCCTGAAGAAATTTGTATTAAACATCATTTTGGATATAAGGCTAAATTGATACCAAAACAAAATCAGATAAAAGGGAAAGAGAGAAACATACAACACCAGTGGGTTCAATCCTCGGATACCACCATGAGAGCTGTAGAGGTTTTGTTGGCTCGATCTTATTAAGGTCATCGTCGTCGCTTTGACCGTCACTATTCTCTATGTATCTCCTTGGTGGACGATAAAGATACGAATCTGACGTACTCGTGATTTGGAGAAGATTGTTGTTGCTAACAGGCGAAATCTGAGCTGGTGGCGCGATTAGGGTTTTATCTGACGGAGAAGAGGAAGACCCATCTGGGTTCGCCGGAGAAGAAGGTTGAATCTGACGAATCGGTGACGAAAGAGAGAGCGAGTGAGTAACAAGGTCACGAATTGGCGCGGTTGGTGAAGACTCATCTAGGGTTTGGTTGGGTTTAGCTAATTTAGGAGAAGAAGAGAGAATTGATGGTGGTGGGTCACTAAATTCCGCCATTAACAACGAAACCCAGATCGGATTTTCTGAAGAATTGAAGGAAAAGAGAAGAAGTGGAAAGCTAGGGTTTAGTTTTTGGGAGAATTCTGCATCTCGTAAATCGATCTGTGAGTAATGAAAGAAGAAAATTTTGAGTTTCGCTCCAAAAAAGTTGTGAAAATTTCGAAATCTGAGAGCGAATCGAATCGATTTGGAGGGAAGATGAGAATTGGAGTGGAGAAGAAGGTTTGAATTAGGAGGGAAAATCAAGCCGCCATTTTTTGGGGATTTAGGGTTTCTTTTGACCTTTTCAAAGATAGATAAAATAAGCGTGATTAGACGGTGATTAGGTTAAGTGGTTAACTCAACCATGGTTAGGAATTGGGTTTGGCTTCTCAGAGACTCTTTGACCAATTATTTTATTTCTTTTTAAACAAGTTTAATTGACAAAACCAGATTTTATAATTTGATTTTTAATCTATTATGATTATAAGTTTTTTTTTTTTTCGTTAAATAGTTGAAGGAGGAAGGAATAAATAGGGAAAACGCAAAGTTGATTGTTAATTTGTTTAATTAATTTACTGAAATTTAATATTGTTTTTCTTTCTGTTAACAAAAAAGTTTTATACAGTTACTTTTACCATTTTTTCCTGAAATCTAGATTTATTTAATATTTTCCAAACAATTTTTTGTGTAACATTTATCTAGTTACTGTATGGGGGTATGCCACATCATATTTCTGCCAATTTGTTTCTAAAAGCTAGATTAATTCATTTCTTTATTTGGAAAATGATGGAAATAAACTTTTCTAACATTTCTATATCTTTATTTTTAATTTATATAATTTCCCAGATTGAACGTTTTAATTAGCCTAAGTAGATCCAACCAAATTTTACGTTTTCTTTATATAGTTGCCCAAATATAACGTTTCTACCTCTTTTATGGGTTTCCAAATTTAACCCTTTTTTATATAGTTTGCCCAAATTTCTTTTAAGTTTTCCACAAAAGTATATATTCTACTTTCATCTAAAATACTTTTTGACTCTTTAGCATAAAATGCCCATAATCAATTTTAAAAATATATCTAACATAAAAATGAAAGTATGGAAACTAGTTGATAATATAAATATGATCAAAAGATATCCATCTGCTCACTTTTTTCATAATCCTTTATTTTCAAGAAAAGTTTTGATTGGCCAATAAGTTACTTCCTAAATTCTTACATGCTGAGTTCTTTATTTCAACTTGTTAATATATATATATATATATATATATATATATATATATATATATATGCAACCATATTTATATTCAATATGCAACCATATCAAGAGATTATATTGGTATTTCAATACCATACAAACTAGATATCCATATCAAATGATCAAATTCCACATTTAACAATTTACCTCAAAAATCACTCTTTCAACTACAAACCAAAAATAAAAATGACATTTATATCCGACAATTTGTTCTCTGTAAATCGAAAGACAAGATACTTTGTATGTTTCTTACAGCATTCTATCCTGAAGATCACTGAATATACTAGAGGCAAATGTTCCAAGCTTATTCTTAGTTTCCTCAGCTAAGTTAGCAATAGATGACATATCTTGCTGCGCCTGTGCATAAACAAAGTCATATCAGAAAAAAATTATAAGCAGAGTTAAGAAAAGCTGAAGAATTTGATTCTACTTCAGAACTTTACCTGGAAAGAAATTCGGTTGATGAGATCGCTTGCAGTGATATCGATGTTGGAATCATCTGGTCCGTGGCCAAAAAGATCAGAACTTGAAATAGCTGCTGAGCCCTGTTAGATATGTAATCGCATTAAGTATGTATTGACAATGAGACTTAAGAAAGCTAAGAAAGAGTTTGATTTGGTTCAGGACATACCGAGAACTTCTGAAGGGTAGCTTTTGAGTCCAGATCGGCATCTCTGTTCTGATTTCCGAAAAATTGGGCAGAGGAAATCGATTTGGCGTTTGAAAACTTCTTTCTTGCTTCATCTGTTTCTTCAACCTAAGTAAAAAATGTACAGTTAAGCAAAGAGGAAGATTTCTATCTCTTTCTTTAGTTCTTTTGAAAAAGCAACTTTTCTTTACCTGAGCTTTGGATGAGCTTGAGCTTGAGCTTGACTTCTTGGGGAAAGCACTGTCCATTCCAAATTCATTAAAGAAATTCGATGACTTTGGTGGAGCAACATGACTAAGCACTCGTGTGCCACTTTGCCCACCAGATTGCTCATCATCAAAGTACTCAAATCGAGAGGCAAATGATGATCCAGCTGATGATGTGTCGTTAGTTGAAGAAGCAGCAGGAATCACGGGTACAGGTTCTTCAGGCTTCTGCTCATAGAGGTTATCCTTTGGCTACATATACAACAAGGACAAATCTAATCAAAACCGAGAAAATAGATGCAAGCTTTTCATTCTTTAAAACAACTAAACTCTTTACCTTAGTAGTAAGCTTACGAGCACCAAGACCACCAGTCTTCCCTGTCTTTCTCGCCACAAGGGGTTTCTTAAACGTACTAGCAACAACTTTCTGAGAAGCTTTTGGTGAAGAAGTGGAGACAACAGTTGCTTCTTGCTTAACCAAAGAACTCTCTTTCGGAGATTCAGAAGTAAACCCATTTTCAGATGATTCCACTGGCTGAGAAGTAGCAGCAGAGGATAATGACGGTAAAACAGTTTCTTCGGCCATAGCTTTAGCAACTTCTTTAGCAAGTGTTTGTCTATACAAATCAGCAGCTCTTGAAGTATACTTAGCCTCAATTTTACCACCATCATTCCATCCATGTTGCTTAAAAAACACCTGAGCTCGGTTGTTCCCACCAAACATCATTGTTCTTAGCTGCTCAGGACTCCACGAGTCTAAGTTCGTTGACCTGCACAAAAACAATGAATGTGTGTATACAATATGATCTTATAATCAACTAGAAGATCTACAACAAAGTAAAATGCTATAAATAGAATAGTCAATAGGAACAAAAAAAGTCAACATCTTCCTAATCACAAGCTTAAACCCTAGCCAGAAGGTGAAACATCGCTACAGGTCCTTAAAGCTAGAATTAAGCCTAAAGACTTCAATTTTATCAAAATTTTGTGTTCTTCAAGATCCAAAGTTTTACCTGACGAAGCTGATATGAACACCGAGACTTCGATGAACAGCAGAACAATCGATGCATAGAAAGATTCCATAAGGAACCGAAGCCCAAGTTGGATTCTTCGCACTACAATCGAAGCAAACCTAAAAATCCAAGTAAAATCAGATATCAAATAGGGAGATTTAGGTCGTATAAGCTCCAGATCTGATCGAAACCACACCCAAATTGAAATTGGGAATGGAGAAAACCCTAACCTTGTTCTCGGATTTTGATTTCAGTTTTCTGAAAACAACATTCTTATCGGTGAGATTCTCAGTCGCCATCGTTGAAGATTTCTCAGGTGTAATTTGCCAGAATCTGGAAATCTCAAACTGGTGACGATGGATCGACTCTTCTTCTTCTTCAAAGCAGAGAAATTATTTTGTTTTTTATTTTTTTGTTTTTCTGTTTTCTTACGAAACCTGTAAAGGTAATTTATTTTATTTTATTTGTTTACGTTTTTGATATTGATTTGTAATGTACTCCGTAACAAATATCTTAAAGAAGCCCACATTTTATATCTTAAAGATTAGTGGATCAATACTAAACTCCATGGGCTTATATGGCCCAATAATAAAGGCCCATATTTGTCTTACTCTTAATCTTTTATTCGCAGTGGTCGTTTTTTTAGTCACACAATTCTACAATATAATCTCTAACCATAGTCTAAAAACTTATAAATCTTTTTTTTTTTTTGACGTCTAGATTTATTATTTATTGCAAATTATGAGAACTGTTACATAGACGATTCTACAACGGACAATTCCTTCCGACCTTTATTAGATCCACGACAGACGACACTTCCTTCTCTATGCTCTTGACGGACACCTTCAATGATCCACGACCTGACGACACTTCTCTCTCTGCGTAGAATCCTGGCGAACGGCTATAATTGTACTTCGCTGGAGATCTCCTGCACACTTGGCTCATTTAATCTGCAAATTTAAATAAATCGCAATATCTGGGACTCGAACCCCAGACCTCTTGGTGTAGAAGCATTAATTAACCCTTGGTCAACCAATGGGCCAAGGGGGCTTCCACACTTATAAATCTTTAATCACAAAATTTAACCATGAAACAAAAAAACTATAAACTTTAATCGTCGTTGAACCTCATCGGAGCTTATCGCTAAACTTATCATGATTTTCTCCATCTTGTTTATATGCGCAAAGAGGATCGCTTAGAAGATGAAAACAGTTTTGTACAAAATTTTAAAACCAAAATTATTGTTAACTCCCAAAAATCCAAAAAATGGACTTGTTATGGAAGCATGTTAAGGTATTAAATTAGGTTATCTACACTAATTCATCTAGAACCTTTTACTTCTTCTTTTTCTGATAAAGTAAAACTTTTTACTTGATACAATGTTTCTGTGACATGTTTATTAGTGTCTCGTAAGAAAAACTGGCAAAAACCTAAAGAAATAGAGATATTTTATTATGTAATGTCAAAAATCATATGTTAGTGTACGATTAGTGGGTCTAAAGTCTTTTGTAATTACATCACCCACGAGAATCACGTGAACTGGAGCATTTTAGCCATCGTGATTAACCATTGAATATTATTGTACATGTTGTCCTTTTCACTGACTTACTTTTCTTCTTCTTCTTTTTTTTTTGATATTTTATTTATTATTAATGGTTGGCATTATCATGTGTAATTTTTGTCAATTATCATGTGTAACTTTTTTTAAATGATACTTTGGTTGGTCATTAAAGTTTAGCAACACGATAAAATTAACTATTTATGAAAAAAATGTGGTTAAAAGGATGGAGTAAAGTATAATGAATAAAAGAAAAACAGCTTAAGCATCTCCTAAAAGAAAACTTACAATATGCTATGACTAAAAATATGAAGATTTTAATAAATAAAATGTCAATTATGGTGACAGAAACATGGAAAGCAGACAGGACTGTGTCTGTGCCTAGACAAAAGGACCCAAACAATTAAAGTGGGCTACACAACATAATTCCAATATTTTTGTAAAAAAATCTAATGTAAAATGTCTAAGAAAAAAAAATCGAATATCAATTTAATAGAGAAAATTATTAATTTTATACATTAATTTTCTTCCTTTTAAAATTATAATCGGACGTTTGCTATTTTGTTGGTATATTAGTATTTTTAAACATTTTCTTTTTATTCTGTTACAAATAATTTTTATGACTAGCAAATCATTTTGCATTTTTAATGGTTTTGTAGATAACTTCACAACTGATTAGTTTTATATACCCCACAAAGATTTAAGATAAGATGCATCATACTTAGGATCATCAAGCAATGAACACTTTTACATGTATCAAAATTTTTTTGTCTCTATTAATTTACAATATTTTGTAATTTATGAAAATCAAACTTCATATATGGTGTGTAATTTATGAAAATCAAACTTCATATATGGTGTTTATAATATGTGTCACTATATCATTGGTCCGTAATCCGTATAATAAACTCTCTGTCACTATATCACCATAAATGGATTTTCATCAAAATAATTGGTTCTGTGAATCTGTGATGGATCATAAACGCATCTTAGTTATGTTTCAGACAAAACAGTGGTCCAAACGAAAATTGTCACACCATGAATATTTTTTACGTTTTCGTAACCGTTAACCAAATACTTCATAAAATACTCTCAACAAAAAAATAATTTATTTACAGTTGTTTTAAAAAACAGTATTAAAAATAAAATATATTATTGTAGAGAGAAGAATCATCTTCTCCAAACAATCACTAAACGCCATTTGCTTAGCTTTTTCCCTCTTTTGATTTTTCCTCCCAACACGTCACCTCTCACCGGAAAAGTCTTCATCTTTCACCGGCGGATGTTCACATGAACGGCACAACATCATCAATCAACTTCTTAACCTCCGACGATGACGCGTCGGCGGCTATGGAAGCTTTCATCGGAACAAACCACCACCACCACTCATCTCTCTTTCCTCCACCTCCACAACCACCACCACCTTCTTTTCCTCAAACTCAATTCAATGAAGATACTCTTCAACAACGTCTCCAAGCTTTAATCGAATCCGCCGGGGAAAACTGGACTTACGCTATCTTCTGGCAGATCTCACACGACTTCGATTCATCAACCGGAGACAACACAGTGATCCTCGGTTGGGGTGATGGTTACTACAAAGGAGAAGAAGATAAAGAGAAGAAGAAGAACAACACGAACACGGCGGAGCAAGAGCATCGGAAAAGAGTAATCCGTGAGCTTAATTCGTTAATCTCCGGCGGAATTGGAGTTTCCGATGAATCAAACGATGAAGAAGTAACAGATACTGAATGGTTCTTCTTAGTTTCGATGACTCAAAGCTTCGTTAACGGTGTTGGACTTCCCGGAGAATCTTTCTTAAACTCTCGTGTGATTTGGTTATCTGGGTCGGGTTCTTTAACCGGGTCGGGTTGTGAAAGAGCGGGTCAAGGTCAGATTTACGGGTTAAAGACGATGGTGTGTATCGCGACTCAAAACGGCGTCGTTGAGCTTGGTTCGTCGGAAGTTATAAGTCAAAGCTCAGATCTGATGGATAAAGTTAATAACTTGTTTAATTTCAACAACGGTGGTGGTAACAATGGTGGTGAAGCTTCTTCTTGGGGTTTTAATCTGAATCCAGATCAAGGAGAGAATGATCCAGCTTTGTGGATTAGTGAACCGACCACCGGAATCGAATCTCCGGCGAGGGTTAATAATGGTAATAACTCGAATTCTAATTCTAAGTCTGATTCTCATCAAATTTCGAAGCTTGATAAGAATGATATTAGCTCTGTGGAGAAGAATCAGAATCGTCAAAGTTCTTGTCTTGTTGAGAGAGATTTGAATTTTTCAAGTTCTGGGTTGAATCAAAATGGGAACTTTCAAGGTGGGTTGTTGAAATCGAATGAGACTTTGAGTTTCTGTGGTAATGAGAGTAGCAAGAAGAGGTCTCCGGTTTCGAAAGGGAGTAATAATGATGAAGGAATGCTTTCGTTTAGTACTGTGGTTCGATCCGCTGCGAAATCGGTTGATTCGGATCATTCTGATCTTGAAGCATCGGTTGTTAAGGAAGCGATTGTTGTTGAGCCGCCGGAGAAGAAGCCGAGGAAACGGGGGAGGAAACCGGCGAATGGGAGAGAAGAGCCGTTGAATCATGTTGAAGCAGAGAGGCAGAGAAGAGAGAAGTTAAACCAGAGATTTTATTCTTTGAGAGCTGTGGTTCCTAATGTTTCTAAGATGGATAAAGCTTCTCTTCTTGGAGATGCTATTTCGTATATCAATGAGCTTAAGTCGAAGCTGCAACAAGCGGAATCTGATAAAGAGGAGATTCAGAAGAAGCTAGAGGGGATGAGCAAGGAGGGAGGAAATAATGGGAAAGGTGGCGGGTCGAGGGCGAAAGAACGAAAATGTTCGAATCAAGATTCTACGGCGAGTTCTATAGAAATGGAGATTGATGTGAAGATCATAGGTTGGGATGTGATGATACGTGTACAATGCAGCAAGAAGGATCATCCCGGTGCTAGATTCATGGAAGCGCTTAAGGAACTGGATTTGGAAGTGAATCACGCGAGTTTATCCGTTGTGAATGATTTGATGATTCAACAAGCTACCGTGAAGATGGGGAGCCAGTTCTTCAATCATGACCAGCTTAAAGTTGCTTTAATGACGAAAGTCGGAGAAAACTATTGAACAAAGTCGGCATGTTAAAGAGATGAAACTAGTGTTTTCATCGATCAAATTTAGCGGGTAAATGTATGGTCTTTTGTAAGTAGTAAGTACTCGTTTTGCATCACTCGCTTCATGTTGTTAAATGTTGTTGTTCATTAGGAGAACTTGTTTAGTTCTTAGCTTAGTGTTATCATAAGCCTTAAGTGAGAACGAAGTTGGAGACTAGACCAGAGAGAGTTAGCAAAATAATAAAATCTTTGGTTGTACTTGTATGTATATATGTATGGAGTAAAATTATCTTGAAGTTTTTTTGGTTATTAGGAATCACTTATCACTATGAGTATGCAAAACTTTTGGGTTAGTTTGTAACTTTATATAATATAACATAAAAGTCCAAATTTATGAACTGGAGTGTACAAAAAGCTGAGGAAAATAAGTGGTCGTAAATGGATATTGCAGAGAGTTAGTGCTCTTATCTTTGTGAGGGGATATGAGGAAACTGTTTATAATGCCAAAAATGTGGAGACATGTGTTATTTGTTTGTATACTAAGTAAAAGAAATTAAAGGTTAAAACAAAGATTTGTTAGTTTTAAGTAATGAGTAGGAAGTCTTTTAGTGCCTATCTTATCTTATGTGTGAGTTTGAGTATATCTCTATGCTTAGAGAGCCGTGTGATCTACCCTATGTTTCTTATAGTCTTGAGTACATTTCTAAAGACTAGTCTTAAGTATTTTAGTAAAGATTGGTTTAAAATTCATCGACATATATAAGGCGAAATCAAGATTTTTATATAGTTTGGACCGGAGTTTGTAGTTTAATACTACTCCCTCCGTATCAAAAAGATTAATTTTATAGGGTTTTCACACTAATTAAGAAAAACATTTAATGTTTAGTTATAAAGGCACAATTTATTCATACCAAACCATTTCTCATAGGTAGTAACCAATAGTAATTCATCAAATTTTAAAATTCTCAATTAATGATTCTTGAAATTCACAATTTATTAACATTAATTGATAAAAATTTACAGAAAATCAATTTTTTTGATACAAAAATAAAACCTCAAAAATCATTCTTTATGATACAGAGGGAGTAGTTTGTATTAGTACCGACACCGTATCACAATTCGAATTTAAATCTCAAATTTTTCTCTAAACCAAAAATGTGAAGGCATTTGATTTTATGCAAACATGAATAACATTTATTGCATAGTAATAAGCAAAGAAAATGGCCAATAAACTACTTTTCTCCATCATTGATGAGTTATAATTAAAAAACCACCAACTTATGAAAAATACTTTTCATGTAGTACCATAAAGTTGACCCCTCTTTAAAGGATGTTAGGAAATAATAGCCATCTTTCATCTATCTTTGGCTATGTATATTAAATAGTTCACTCAATTCGTTCACACTATAATTTTGTAATGAAATTATGACTACAACTATATTGTTAATTCTTACAAAATTTGTCTTTAATTAACCAACGACCAAAGACATAAAACTCTCTCATTTCTATGAAGTGAATGAATAGTTGTTAAATTAACGTGTGAGGCGATATGTCTACTTACACAACAACGTATGTGTTACCCACAATCGAATTTACAAATATACACCTTTCACTAAAATTAGATTAGTTTTCGTTAGTCTTTACTAAAATAAAACACAATACATATTACTAACTAAATAAAACCAAACTCTCTCTTTCTTCTTCCTTGTCTCTCTCTCTCTCTCGTTATTGATCTCCATTGTCGTAAGGAGATCATAAAAAAGCCATGAGCCTAAATTGTCTAACATGTCAAGCCCTTCCACGAACAGATTCCAACAAAAATGTTGATCTCTCCGGTCCTGGACCACCCAAGGTCGAGATTAACCATGTTCTAGGTAAAACATGTTGTGTAGATCCTATTGGTGGAAGAAATTGGTCAGGGAATTTGAGTCCTAGGATCTATGAGAAGATTGGACGGTCAGGATCGTCTTTAGCGCATAAGATGAAGAAGGTGAAAAAGATTCATCACATTAGGCTAAGTGGTCCTGTTGGTTCTAGCCCTAGCAATGTACCAACCCGGCCCGAACAACCAAAGCTTGTAAGGAGCACTGGAGTCCGAAGGAATTGGAGTTTTGAGAATTTGAGAGATCAAGGATTAATAGAAGAAAAAAGGAAGATTAACATATGATCATGATTGATCATGATTCTGAGATTTTATATGAATGTTTTAAGATGACATATATCATCGATTGGAAGAGAGGATAAAGCTGATTACATATAGTTTCAAATCCAGAGTCGTGATTACATAAATTGTGATAGAATATGTGAGATATATAATAGTATTATTTGGCGGAAAAAATGTTTCCATTTATTTATTACTTGTCACGTTTGTTCTCTTTGAATATTTGTTTTTGTGTTTCTTTTTTCTTTGAATGAAAAAATACGTTTTCATTGAACGTGTTTTGTTTCTTTTGTATACACGAGAGATAATTCTTATCGATGTGGTATACTATTCCTTCTTAATATATAGTCAAATTGCAAGTGAAATAAAGTTTTTGTTATCGTTAAGAAACCTATCAACTAACAAAGCAACAAAAATTAATCATAAGAGAAAACAACAATGCTTATCTCTAATTCTCTATGAGTATCGACTTAAAGTCAAGATCATTATCATTACAATTACAATTGGGCCTACTTTTCGCACTGCGTAATTTCGAAATAATAATGCAGAAAATTGACATGGCAGATTTCGTTTCTAATCGTCTTGAGAGATACTTTTGTGGTATATATAGATTATTTTTATTTTTTCGATATACTTATTGCTTCGATTGGTAATTCCATGACATACTGGCTATATCGCTGTGGTATGTATAGGATATACCAATTTAATAATTACCAATCATAAAAATAATATCAAAAACTTTATTAAAAACGTTATTTTCAACTATTTCATACCGTTTTTAACTATTCTAATGTTATTTACTGCTTTATCTATTCGTTAAAAATCTGTATCGTTTCTTCTAACCAATAAGACTCAATATATCATCCATATCTACTAGTAAACTAGTTGGATCCGATCTATGGTTATTCGTATATTCGACTAGATTTTATACTTTCACGGTCAATATTTTCATCAGTTCAATACTATTACCAACTTGTCAATTAAACACTATTACAATTTTCAACGATAAGACACTAAACCGTGTTATCAGCTGATTTAATTGTAACGTATGAATCGCGTACTAAACCCATGGTATTAAAATACGACTCCTAAATAAACAACTTTAGTCATATTATAAACATTTATGCCCAAAAAAAAGTCATATTATAAACACTAATCTTCAACTTGTTTATGTATGTATCCTTGTTAAATCCACTTGTTGGTTAAACCAACTAGGAAAAATCGAATAGTTATCAGAAACTAGTTTTAAATTATGATTTAACAACTTAAATTGAGAGACAAAGAGAGACAAAAAAGTCAAAGTTTCCTTTTTAAAGCCTCTTGTTTTGTTCTTCTTCTCTTGTTTCTTCTTTTCCAATCTTCATTTTTCCAGTCAAATTCAGAAAACGCGTAAGTTCTCTTTCTCGTTAAAAGGGTTTTATATAAAACCCTTAAAGTTTACTTGTTTTAGAGAGATTCTTGGTTTAAATCAGTAACCAAAGAACTATAATTTCCTAAAAGATTTTTAACTCTTTGTGGTTTCTCTACTATATTTACTTCCCAAGATTTAGATTTGCTCTATTTTTGTTTGTTTGTTTCAGGTTGAATAATGGATGATCAGAGAAATCGTGTTAATGATTATCATAATAATGATCATCATCATTATCTAGGTGTGAATAAGATGGGAAAAAACATTCGTAAAGATCCATCAAACCAGCAAAATCAACAACAAAACCCTCAAGCTTTGGTTTACAACATCAACAAAACCGATTTCAGATCCATCGTTCAACAGTTAACCGGACTTGGTTCATCTTCTTCAGTCAATCCTCCGCAAGCAAACCCACCAAAACCTCCAAATTCACGGTTGGTTAAAGTTAGACCGGCTCCTTTGACCCAACTCAACCATCCTCCACCTCCACTTCCAGTTCAATCGGTTCCAATTGCATCTGAACCGGTTCAGCCTGTTAACCAAGTTTCGGTTAACCCGGCCGAATCTCCCATCTCGGCTTATATGCGTTACCTAATCGAATCAAGCCCTGTTGGAAACCGAGTGCAGCCACAAAACCAAAATCCGGTTCAACCATCAACCGGTTTATTTCCTTCACATCATACCGGTCCTAATCCAATGTCATTCCAGTCTCCAGCTTCACAGTTTGTTTTGTCACCGACGCCAAGATCGCCATTTCCATTGTTTTCACCAAATTTCGCGTTCTCGCCGCGGTTTTTAGGCGGTACCGAATCCCTACCACCACCATCACCCGGTTTTTTCTTCCCATTGCTCAGTCCGTTATGGAAAAATCAATAGCTTAGTAGTAGTAGTATATTAATAATGGTTTAATTAATGGATTAAGGGTTCCAAGTTGTAAGCACTTTGTAACTTGAGATAGAAAGAAAATTGCTCATTTCATTATGTATTTGAATGTTGATAAACTATATACGATATCAAGATTCAACATCAATGTGTTACTTGTTTTTTGTTTGCCTCTTTAGTTTGAAAAGTATGCGAGTCTAGCTAGACCTATATCAAAATTACTATATACAACTCTTAATTACTATGTTATTATTATTGAATTCTTTTTTTTTCTTTAACGTCAAATCGTAATCTCAAATTTTGATACAAATTGCTATTTGTGTCAAAATCTCGTTTTCGTGATATTTGTTCAGTTTTGCCAATTTTGATTTCATGAATTTGGTGTCACGTCACGATTGTGTGGTTTCATTATAAATCCAAACTATGAAATGTTGTCGTTATGAATCAATTTCCTTCATTGAATATCGATGATTCATCTTATCATGTGGGCAAATGATTCAAGTGTAGTCTCTTCATGATGGTTTTCATGTTTGGCATAGTACAAAATGTGCTTCCTCCCGCATGGCGCATGAGCAACCAAAGCCTATGGAATCACGTAAGCATAAGTGACAAAATGTTCATATACATGTCTGAAATTTGTTGAACCTGATAGACGCATCTACTCCTAATAACATGTATCAAGCTTGCTAACTTCGTTAGGACCATAATCATTCGTCTGAATAAGACTACCTTAGAAAGGCTTTCTTTTTTTTTTTTTCTTTTTTTTGTAACACCTTTAGAAAGTTTATAAATGGAGACAAAAGAATTTATAATTAAATGGAATATTAGATAGATTTTCAAACTTTAGGTACCCCATTGTCATAATTAAACCAAAAAGAAGTTTCGATGTTAATCATTAAAGTCGTGGTGCTGAAAAATCCTATCTTTTAATTGGTTCACCATCGTTAAAGTCCGGAGCCTTTGATTTCACTTTTTTTTTTTCTTTATCCTCCAATCAAATAAAACTTAAAATTAACCTTCTGACTTTATTTATTAACCAAGTTGGCAACTTGTAGTACTAGTACCCCACTAGATTTGTCCCTTTCCCTAATGGAATAAAACTAGAAGCATCTTCAGTTCCTCACTTTTTTGCTTCAATTACTAAATACAATCAATTACTTTATAGAATAAATAGATAAAACCGAAACTAATCATTAATTACTTCCTCTATTCTTTTATAAATGATGTTTTAAGCTTACATTTTTGTTCTTAGTTAGATGATGTTTTTAGTTTTCAATGCAATATTAATTAGTCTTTTATTGGTTTTGATGATTTATATTATGCAAATTATTTTTCTATTGGTTGATTAAATAAAAATGATGTTTTATTTTAAAATAAATAAAAATTAAATGATTTTTTAATATGTGTGTATTCTCTTAAAACATCATCTATAAAAGAAGAGAGAGTAGATTTTATGACTAGTTTCCGAAATATATTTAATAATATACTATTTTACAACATGTTACAGCAAGTTCTTTTGGGTATAAATGGCGTTTTTAGGTAGATTACTAGAAAACATTTAGTTAGACAACTACTAAAATATTTTCATGCAACAACCAAATTAGAAAAATGAAAACTAAATAAGCATATAATTAATGTGCACAAAAAAAAAACATATACAAAAGAATAGTATAGTACTAGCCACTAGGGGTCTGCAAATTAAGGTGGCTCCCTCAATTGCCAGAAAAATATAAAGGAGTGGCTCCCATAATTTGTCACCGTCCAACCATATTTGAGAAAATAGTTTATGTAATAAATGTATATTTTTTGTCGGCTGTAACAAAGTATTTTAAGTGTTGTCTCATGATGGATCATCCACTTTAGAGTCTCTAATAATCCATCATTAGATAATATAATAAATTAAAAATAACATAATCATATTAAGGTGTAAAAAATGCTTAGCTCCCACTAAATTTGTAATATCACTAATGGGCATTTTCGTCTTTTAAAGCCCTTTCTCCTTCAAATGCCCAACTCCTCTCCGATCTAATACTAATTAATTTTTTGAATAGCACAAAATATAACATTTTTCTACTACGAAATTATTAATGAAAAATATAATAATTATTGAATCGAAAAGAATATAACGAAACAACGAAACAGCTGATTTTTTTTTTTTTGTCATAAACGATAGAAAACAAATAATTTTGCCACCTTACGGATTGTCAATATTGACTTTTAGTAATGATATTAACCATTTTACGGGCTTTTATTTTGTTTTATCATGAAAAGTTACTTACTACACACACTTACTATTTTTTTTTTTAAAAAAATAAGCCATGAAAAAAACAAATATACTTATATCAATTATAACCAGATCATATTTTCCCCATCTGACCTAGAAATGAAGCTATTCCATAACTCAATTTAAAATACAAAAATTGAATAAAATAAAAAAATCAACTTTAAAACATTTAAAGAAAACTAACTAAAAATTTATCTTGTCAACCAAATTAATAATTAAACGAACTACTATAATTAGTATGTTACTATCATTCCTAAATCCATGATATCTATAACAAGTAAGCTATTAAATTTAACTTTTCGAAAACATTCCAATTATCCAGGAGAGACTGAATTAAAAAGAAAAAAAAACATAACCCTGATAAATCAAACGAGGAAATTACAATTCAAGAAGAAAAAAAAAACATATTACAAATCAAAATAAAATTAAAAACCCCCCAATTGTTTTTTTTTTACTTCACCTGAGAAGAAGAAGAGTTTCTTCCTCCGTCACCGGAATTGTTGTTGTTCCGATTCATAGCTTCAGTGATCGAAGCAAGTTTCTGAAGATTCAATCTAATAACCGTATCAGCAAACAATCTCGTATCTTCCTCCGAATTACCTTCCGGTACATCAACAACATACGATTCCAAAACAACGGTCCAGATCCGATCTTCTTTCTCAAATCTATGAACCGTCGTCACCGATTTATAATTCCTCAGCCTATGTTCACCACCGGTGATACTAAACCCAGTCACTCTCCGATCATCATCCAACAGATCTAATCTCTCTCTCGATGTATTCGCCGGAAGTCCACTTATCACGTTCACGTCGCGCGTGCATCCCACTCGCATCTCGAAACCTTCGTTGACGTAACAGCTTTTGATGAAGTGTTTGTAAATCTGTGGTCTGTCGAATCTTCTCACGACGGACCAGACTGTTTCCGGCGGCGCGTGGATTCGTTGAGCTAAGAGAGATGAGCAACGGCCGTGACCGAGTTGGTATGTGTGGAACTCGGCGATTGATTGGGAGAGTGAGGTGAATTCGTCTTGAGTTAACTCGGAAGGCATCGTTTGGTGATGGAGTGTTGAGATTCTTTGGTTGTTCTCTTCTTCTTCGTTTACTTGTGAGGACTCTGAATTCGCCATTGATGTCGTTGAAAGAGAGAAGTTGAAATTTGAAGGATGAAGAAAGAGAAGAAGGGTAGATTGGGAATTTAATAGAGTTGAGTTTTTTTTGTTTTAATGGCTACCACATAAATGTCATTAGGCACTGAATCTTTCTACTTTTAGTTGATTATTACTATTTTTGTAGAAACGTACAGCAAAATTAGTAACTATTACAAAAATTATGTACACTTTTATAGAGTCTAAAATAATACAAGAATTTATATATTCGTTCAATATAATACATAGATTTATTTTGTTGAATTTTTATAAATCCGATTTAACGTACAATAAACACTGTTTAGTTAGACTTATCATTTCATTCTTCTATATTCTTATTGAATGTATAAGTCAAAATTATACATGTGATGCTAATTAAAAATTTATTATTATACCGATTATTCAACATTTTAAAATAGAATACATCATTTATCATATTCTTTATGAATTCATACTTTGGTAATTATATTACTAATGAAAATTGGTCAACTCGGACTGCAATTAAGTTATAGTACAATAAAAAAAATTATGTAGGGGCGTTGAAATATTTAATTTATTTGTTTGGTTGGCAACCGTTGAAAATATGATTATTCGAATATATAGAATCGTTAATTATTCGAATGCATTTAAACTTTAAAGGTTAGCCATTAGCCTTTGTGCGTGAAGCTATTATAAGCCTATTACTGTACTCTATAACTCCCAATTTCTCTAGAAACTAAATTTGGCCAAGTAAACTAAATAATTGTAATGATCATAAAACCATTTTCAGTAAAATATATAAAAAGAATTTCATATTACTTGTTTTAGAGAATTTTCATCAAGTGATAAATAAATGTGGGCACGAAAAAAAAAAAAAAAAAGATAATTAAATGTGGGCACGAAGCCTCCGTGTATACATTTACTAGTTGTGGCTATGTTTATTTATTCTGCAACCGAAATGTGCAAATCCCTTTTTTCTCTTATTACCTTGACTTTTTTTTTTTTTGTATTTAAATTTTTTCTTATACAAGAATCATTACGTTAAGTATTTTTTTTATTATAAAGATAATAATATATATAAAAAAATGAAGATAAATAATTGGGTACATAAGAAGTAGAATCGAAAAAGATACGGTAGGTACAAGTTATAAACCATAAAAAGTAGTCTCCAGCTGTTTTTTTTGGCGTCTTGTAGACATTTAATTTTAATGTCTATATGTGTATATACGTGCACTGTGGACATATACAAATACACTTATATCAAATTTGATGATTAATATTTAATATATTACATTTAATTTGAATGTTATTTTCATATAGTTTAGTTTGATCAATTCCATATCGTTTTTTTCTCTAATGTATGCGTATCTCAGATTTATATCGTTTACGTTTTTGCAGTATGTATAAGTATTTTCTCTGGTTTAGATTTTTTTTTTTGGTAAACAATGTTTACGAATGAAGCAACATTTTAAAATTGTACGGATATTCAAAATAGTTTAGAAAATTAGATCTCGTTTCCTCATAATTTATTGAAAGTTGAATTATTTCGTTTTAAAAAGCATATATTTATAGAACATTATTTTTTCTATACATCCTACTATTTTAAAACTTTAATGTCAATATGAATATAATTTTTTTTAGTTTAAATATCAAGGGTGTAAAACGATGCTAATATTTTCACTAATCACGACAATTTCTCAATAAATTGTATCATTAGGCTAAATTGATTTGTTCTTGTGTTTAAAATTTTAAATGAAAAGGAGAATAGTACTCTGGCAGTGGCAGACAATGAAATGGAGCTGACCAAAAAAAAAAAATTCATAATTAAATTTTAAATTGTTACCTTTTCCCAAAGTTAAAGTTAGAAAATAATTCATATATATATGAATATATAGGTTGCTATATATTCTTTAAGCATTATAAAGATAATAAAAGTATCAAAAGTCTATTTGGTGGAATAATAATATTGATTCTGATCATTGCGAATTTTTTTATTCTAAAATCTGGTTTGAAAGAATTTTCAAATATAATATTTTCAAGACTCCACTGACCAAGTTATAATGGAATATACATTGATAAGAAAATAAAAAAGGATAAAAGTAGTGGAATATACAGTTATACATATCTCTACATCCACACATTTGTATTTTTTGGAGGGTAGTTGCTTTATAGTACATCCTTAAAGTTAATATGACAACAAAATTTTTATTATTGTATAGTACAATTTTGGCTACATTGCTATGGTTGTCAAAAAAAAAAAAAAAACATAGTTGATGTCGATTACTTCTATTCTATATAATTGTAGTTCCTACTGCTAACTTTTTAGTTAAATTTTAGGTCTGTTTTAGAAAATCATGTTACGAAACTAATTAATCCATTTGTTTGTTTCAATCATGTCAAAACTCGATATTAATCCTAAAGTTTGATGGGTAAAGAAAAACATAGATTTAAACAAATACGAAATGATGCATAGTCCAAGAAATTTCAGATAAACATAAAATTAGCAGCCCAATATGCTAAAACGAGACCATTTCTTGGGAGATTTTGTCTTCTTCTTCTTTGGTTTGCAAGTTTCATTAGCATCACTCTTCTTAGTCTTCTTATTTTTCTTCTCTAGTAATGGCTTCTCTACATTTATCTCTTCCTCTTTCTCTTCTTCAATCTTCTCCTCCATCTCCTACATTTCACAATAACATGATTATGAATCACAATTGCAAAATTCTGTTACAATATATGACAAATACTTCTTCTTTTTTTCTTTCCTAAAACAATTTAAACATGAAAATGACAAATCTAGTAGGTCAAATTACTTTTATGTATTTTCTAAGTTGCGATGTAAGATCCTAACAAAAATGACATAATTTCGCTCTTTAAATGCTTAGTCAAGACGATCTAACAATATTTGAATTTTCTTGTAATTTGTATTTGAAATATTAAACTCTTATCTATAAATAGACAACAAAAATAAATAAATAAATATATGTATACCCGAGGGTCTTGTGGATGTTGTAAGGGAACATGGAAAGGATTAATGTTGCTACTGAAAATGGGTAATGTCTTTGTCAAATCTCTCTTAATCCTTTGGCTTGATGTTTCACCGGACCCTCCAGTTGAAGTAGAAGATGCACTGCTCGATTCCAACTCCAAACATATCTGTTACAACATTATACAAATGAAAACCCTTTAAAACCTTATTATACAAAAACCCTTTAAGCATTACACTTCTTTTAAAAGAAAACTGATCAAACCATACCTGAAAAAGTCTGGTCTCCAAAGCCGCGATTCGATCTAGTAATGATCCTTTGAAATACGCTTCTCTAATCGCCGTGCCTCTATCGATTAATCCACGTGTCGTAGACGCGCTTTCCTCTTTCCATTTCGGAATCGGAAGGTTTTGTTGTCTCTCTAGATTCTTTATCTACGTAAAAAAAAAAACACTTAAGAGTAAATTCATCAAATTAGTAAATTATGTTTTCTTAACTTAGAAACCAAAGAAGAAAAAAAACAATTTACAACGAAATCCAAGTGTTCAAGCCTAGAGAGCATAGGCAAAGAAGAGAGTGAATGTCTTTGTTGCTCAATCGTCTCCATAAGACTTGTTTTGTTTCTCTAACTTGTGATATTAATTTTTTGGTTTATATAGTGATAATTGTTTTTATAAATAATTAAAAAATGTAAAACGATAAAAGAAAAAGCAGTTGAGTTCCCTCCTTTTTTTCCTGTTGACATTCTCTACTTGTGCAGAGTCATACGCTAGTTTGTTATTTAATTAAAAATTAACAAAATAGTCTAAATATTTAACTCCAATTTATAAACCAAAAATAGAAAAACTAAACCCCTATATTATAAACTCTAAACCTAAAACTTTAAATTCCTAACCCCAGAATATAAACTTAATTTTAAAAGATTAAACCCTTAACTAACCCCATAATCCAACTCTTAAATCATTAAGTTCGGTTTAGTTTCCGATTCTGTTTTTGTTCTATTTTTGTTCGGTTCAATTTGGTCAAAATGTTAATGTCAACCACTAGTTTTTTTTTTCTTTGACAAAATCAACCACTAGTTTTTTGGTCTTAATCAAGTCTCAGAAATAAACTAAGAGATATTGAAATAAACTGTGTGTAAAAGATACATAAATTTTGCAGAAAATTTAAAAGAATCAAATCTAAAAACATAAAAGGGGTTAATCGCAATGGAACATCCAGAAATCGGACCAACAGTTAAACCCGAACCGAGCCGGTTTATCCCAAGCTTGACCTTGTCATCTCATAAGCCAAGAAACAAGCAGCATTAGCAGGAACACTCCTAGCCATTGCTGGACCGAACCCTTTATACAAACCTTTAACACCTTCAGATTTCAGAATCTTCCGAAAAGCATCCATCGACCCTGTGTATTTCGGGTTTTTATAATCGTCGACTTGAAGAACACTCTTCACGACATCGGTTGGATATACAATTCCCCAAAACGCCGCACCAGCGACTCCACCCGCCATGATTAATGACCCTTGTCCTAAGCTTGAAGTGTCTGAACCACCGGCTAAAAACCGCTTGAAAGCTTCGTAGGCTGCAAACATTGTTGCATTTCCCGGGACTTCACGGGCGAATGTCGGGAATAAACCTTTGAATAGACCTCGTGCTCCGCCTTCAGATCGTAGGACATGACGGGCTACATCCATTGGTCCCCCGTATTTCATGGCTGCAACCACTGAGCTTGTGGTAGAGGCGCCGGCTACTGCTGCACCTTGTGCTTGCAGCCTGATGGTGAAACAAGATTGAACACACACACACAAAAAGAGACATGTTTTAGTTCTGTTTCAGTTTTCTGGCCAGTGAACTAAATTTCGAGGCTGCGTATCCACAAAATGCAGTCTAGAGCTTGAGTTAAAAGCATATATAAGCTCTGATTTGTAATACATGTCAAAAGAATCTAACCTGCATTTGATCAACTCGGTAGGACAAGCAAGGAACGAAACAGCGAAACCAGCGCCAGCTCCGCACACAAACTGCTGACTAATGGTCAAAGGAACTCCAGCTTCAGACCTAAGCAGTCCTTCCATTTGACCTCTCACGGTGAACAAAACCGCATTGAAGGCAGCAACGGTTGCAAGAGGAGCTCCCATACCTTTGTACAAACCTTTAGCTCCTTCAGAAGCAACGGTCTGTTTAACTGCATCGATTGCACCGGTGTACCTTGGAAGTTGGCCTGGTGCTGGAGTCGGTTGGCTCTGAAGTTTGACCTTGATTGTGTCAAATGGATGACCAACAACTAGCTGAGCCGCTCCTCCAACAGTCCCTGAAGCTAAATCCTTCCACGCATCCGCCATTTCTAAGAAAAAACAAATCAATCAAATCAACCAAAACCACTCAAATCAACCAAAATTTAAACTTTTGTTAACAAAAAAAATCCTTCACTTTTAACTTGTGACCTAAACCACTTCAACTAACCAAATACTACTTTAGAAACCAACCAAAGTCACTACTTTTGTTAATGAAGAATCCTTCAAGAATCAACCAAATTCTTCAGTATCTTCAACCAAATCAGTATTTTTGTTAGTTGTGACCTGAACCACTTAGCCAATCAGAACGTATAAAACAAACAGAGACGTTTCTAAGAGTTATTTCTCATAAAAATTGGATTTTTTTAATTTGTTTCCAAGAAAGTAGGAATCTTATGATCATTTCCAATCATTACCAAATAAGAGGATTCAGAAAACAATGAGAGAAAGCTTAACAAAAACCTGAAAAATGTAATCAAACTCAGACTCTAAAAACATGTCATTTTTCCTCAGAAATTTGTCTTTGAGAAAGTTAGAATCTTTTAATACCCAGAACTCAAATGGTGGATTCATAAGACAATGAGGTGAAACCAGATCGAAAACCCAGCAAGAAAATTCAATAAATATTAGCTTACCAGAGATTGATTAGAGAAAATCCACTCGATATCAGATGGATCCGATAAAGGTAAGAATAAAAATGGCAGATGCGAATCCACGGGATAGAGAATCAGAGACACAAACGAGTGATGATCAGATAAAATCCAAAAGAAAAGGTTTCAAGTGGACACAAAAGTTTTAACTTTTAATAACTCGTCGAGTGGCTCTCTACGCCACAACACAACCACAAAGGATGGAGCTTTGCAGAGACAGAAGTTTTGTTTTGTTTTTCTCTTTAAGAAAAAAGCGTTTTTGTTTTAAGTGGTTGGTGGAAAATGTAGATCAGTTTGGCTGGTCAGACGTTCGAGATCAGCTTGATCGGTCGGTACGTTTATAGGTAAACGTCTAACGAGCACGTGTGGTTCAGGATTCCAATTTGGTTAAGTCTTCGGTTTAAGGATTGAGCTGGTTTGAAGTTGATTTGGGATCTCTGTGTGAAGATGGGCCGTGTAGTTCTTGATAAGGCCCAAGATCAGCCGGAATGGGCTGATTGGGTTCTTCGTAAAAGCTTGGTTGTTCGTGGTTTTCGAATTTGTTCTTGTTGAGTGTGTGATTAGATATAGCTAATTGGGAATGTTACCAAAATTCTATGCTATGTCTTGTTTGTTGTGATCATATAGCTGACAGAATACTAAAGGATCCAACTATCGAAGCCCTGCTATCGAAGGATGCATCATCGAAAAACTTATCGAGTAATGAACTGATTACAGAGTTGGATCCACCAAAAGAAAGGGTGTTCTTAAGGAAAAGTACATACATCTTGTCATCTTGATACCAAAATAGTCAAATGTAGGAAATGATCATACCAAAACATGTAATATGATTAAGTAAATTACCGTATAATTAAGAATTTTCAACATGAAATTTTATATCAAAACATTTAACATTATAAATAGGGGTCAACATGAAGATTTCATTTTATACCAAAACATTTAATATTGTTAAGTAAATTACCTTATTATTAAGAATTTTCAAATGTCATAATTGACTCCCCTCCTTATAAATTGGCTCCGCCTTTGTTATTATACCAACAGCTGAACATAGAAACGATGCAGACTAAGCAAATGGCTTCTCCTTGGTTGTTGATCATATTCTCTCTTTCATTACTTTGCTTCCATGGAAGGTCTCAAAATACTAAGGTATGTCACCTATTTGTGAGCACTTTGATATAAACTTAAATATATAATACAAATAAAGTTCTAAAATTCTCATATATTGCAGCCTCAAGAACCCGAATACGAATGCGTTGATATCTACAAACAACCTTCGCTACAACACCCTCAACTCAAAAATCATCGAATCCAAGTATATTTCTATACATTTCCATTTGTGTGTCGATTTCTTGCACCTAATTTTTATCATGCATGATCATATAATTATCCCTATTTAATTGATATATTATTTGATGCATCACATAGATGAGACCAAGCGACGAAGTCTTAGCCATGCTATCAGCAGAAAACTTATCAAACGATGAAATGGTTGCTGAGTTTGATATACCAGAAGAAGGATGTCCTCAAGGACAAGTACCAATCCACAAACCAAGAAATCTCAACCACACCGAGAAACCTTTTCAGCCTATTAATGGATATGGAACTGTTGGTCAACATGTGAAGTTCCTAAAATTTTATACCTTTACTATATATGATCCAACCATTTGATGTGTTATAACATATCGTATATATATATATATACAGGCTGCGATAATGAAGAAAATCGATGCCATCCCGTGGCGTGGAGCATCAGCATGGATTAGTATTTACCAACCTAAATTGAAAAATAAAGAGCAATTCAGCATGGCTTTGATTTGGCTCAATACTGAGAATCAAGGCGAACGCACCAGTGCTCAGTTTGGTTGGGCTGTAAGAATTTGAATTTTGTTTTGTTTTTTTACCTCGTGATATATATACTAGATCAAAGATAATCCCACTTAATGCAACCGCCTTTTAGCATATATATGTGCAATTAGTTCATTTGAATAAATATCATGGTTAAAAGTTTTACTGATAACTTTTTTTTTTAATATGTATGAATATATTAAGGTGATTCCTGAATTATATGGCGATTACCGTACAAGACTTACTGCATATTGGAGTGTGAGTAACAATGTCACCATTCCTCGTCTATCTCTATACAATAATGTTGGTTTTTTTTCTCTCTTCTTTAACTGCAAATCGTTTTGCAGCCGGATAAACTCGAAAACGGATGTTACAATACGAAATGTAAGGGTTTCGTTCAAATTGACCGGAGAATCTTTCTTGGTGCCGGTTTTTCGAAGACCTCTGTGGTGGGAGGCACACAATTTAAAGCTTTCTTTTCAATCAATCAGGTATATAAGTATAACCCCTACGTTTTTGAGTTAAACTAATTCAATTCTCGGTTTGATATTGATTTATCGTGAGCTGGTTTTTAAGAAAACTATGGGTGGTCATTGTTCAATATGGATAATCCCATCTACTCTTAAATTAGTGAGAAAATTCAAAACAAAAATTTGATTAGAAGTTAAAATATCTCAAATATTTTAAATATTAAAACCAGTTCTTTAGTTTCAATTCGGTTAGTATTATTTCTTCCCAAACTTTAGTAATATTTACCAAAAAAAAAAAAACCTTACACTTCTTTTTTTTGGGATCTACACAAATAATAGGATCCAAAAACAAAGAATTTACTGCTGACAGTCGGGAAGATTTACATAGGGTATTGGCCAGAGGAACTTCTACCTTATTTCTTTAATGGAGCGGAGGCAGTTATATATGGTGGATTCACGAATGCTCCATCCGAAAACATTCAACTCTTTAATATAGTTAGCCCACCGATGGGTAACGGGAATAAACCGCTGGATGAGGAAGTAGATCTAAAACATACTTGTTATATGCACTCACTTAAATATGTGACACCAGATTATAAGAGTGTCGATATTGATTCCAACAAGGTCACCGAAGTTGCGGACGCAGGTAAATGTTACGACGTGATTTATTTTGATAAACTTGGGCAGTATGGACAAGCGTTTACCTTCGGTGGACCAGGTGGTTATTGTGATGTGTGATCTTCCTTTATGTGAAATTTTGTTATTTCTCTTTTAATCAATAGACAATCTTTAAAATTCCTAATTTCCTAGTCGATTTTTTGATAGCTTTATATTCTTTTACAATGTTTTTGTATAACCAAAACTCATGGACATCAAAGCAAGAGATAAGATGTAATGGCCATAAATACACATTGGAAGTATATTTGCATAAAAACATGTAATGGCAAACTTGCAACTATATATAGGATAAGATGCATGAACAACAATCACGTCATTTACTACTAACCTTACCAAGTTCAACTTTCATTTCTCATGTCGTCTAGACAACCGTCTAATGGACGTGTAAACAGAGCCGTGCCTAGCATTGTATAGACCAGAAGCGGTATTAAAAAAAAGACCTTAATTCAAATACAAAAAAAAACACTGTAAAGTAGGAACCAACATAGTCCAAATAAACAAAACAAGAGTAAAAGCTAGAATATTGATTCTAAAACGCAACTTTTTTCCCTTTTGTGCTATAAAATCATTAACCAAACTTTCAAAATCAACGCTTTTAACCAATTTCCTTTCGATAGACAAAAAAAAAAGCCAAATCGTTCAATCTTTTTTGTGACATACTCGACCGAAGATAAAACTTTATTAACTTCAACTTTGAAAAACCTTTTTCAATATATGAAAAAATTCAACTCTAAAATTTATTAAAAAAGAAAACTGTAATACTAATTACTAAGGGAAAAGAGTAAAAGACGTGATGTTTAAATCTGTTATTTTGATAAGCCATCGTGACTTTCTTCTTTCTTATACAAGTACAACACAACAATGTTTTCTATTGGACCTAATATAATTAATAAACATATGAAAATGAAGGCCTTAAAAAATTTTCCAAAATAATGGCCGGAAGCGAATGTTTCTTTATTATGCACATAGCCACGGGCCTGCGTGTAAACAATTGATAAATCTTGTTTAAAACATCTAACAATTGATGATTTCTGTGTCAAGAGATTTTTGAACAATTTCTATAATTAAGCCACTTAAAAATGGCATATTCCCTTGTGGCATATTCACAGTGTTATTAATATCGTTATCAGTCGGACATGGACTGTAGAATAGTGGGGACCAAAGTTATAAGGATGCCAAATTTACCTAGAAAATTGATAAACATACAAAGTTGCAATAATCAATCAATTGTGTCCTTCCTGTCTCTGACATTTTCTTTTGTGGAGCAAAATTTCATCACGTGCCTTGTTGAAAACTAAAATAAAACGACGACATACAAAGCTGCAAATTAAATAAATATATATGTTGAAATGTTAAACAAATCTAAAATATATGTTATATCAAGACAGCGAAAACATATATTCTCTTATATATATCTATATATGGTTTATGTATATTAATAGTACTGAAATTAGACAAATTTGAACAAACATGGTTGACAAAATTTATTTATTACCAAATATAGAAAAATGTTGATATATGGTAAAAAGGCGAGTAATCTTTTGATTCTTTAACTTACATCGAAAAGTTTTTTATGTGCCCTAGCAAGAGAGAAGAGGCGGTGGCGGTAAGTTTATTTGTGTGGAACTCGTCGACCTGAAAGGGTTCTTAAGAATTTATGGTTACGTGGTTAGAGTTAGATTATGCGGTTTAGGATTAAGATAGATAACAAATAATTTTGGTGATTAACAATGAAGAAAGTGAACAATAGTTTTAAGAAGAAAACATGTGAAAGTTTGTAAGAACCTGTTAACATTTTCAATCATTTGTAAGTTTCGAAAAAGTTGGTAAATAATTTCAGAAAATTTAATTTAAGTGATTTATGAAATAATTAAAAAATACATATATTGAATATATTGTACATACATATAGTTTATATGGCCCCAAAGATTCTCAAGGCAGCCAATCCCACTTACTGCTGACAACAATAATACAAATAAATTTGTGAAATCCAATATTGTGGGTAATGTTATTTGGTATATGACGACATCTTGGGGGCAATGAGTGAAGACTGAAGAGTGTAGAGTGAAGAGCGAAGTTGACATCATGAAATGTCTCTTTTAAAAATGTATGCTTCTTAACAAATAATGAAACAAATGATGGTGACGTAAGTGTTGCTGGAGAGAGAGGTATCACTACGGTGACCGTGTTACAAAGAAAGTGTCGTTGGAAGTTTGAGCGATGGTTGCGGTGATTCTTTTCAACCGTCGTCAAATCAAATTTATAATTTTATTTCCGCATAAATTTTACAAATGGTTAAGACTTGAAAGTATCGCCACAAATTTTTAATAAAAAGTATATTATTTATTGTAACACCAATTTTATTTACCCTATATTGTACTTATATACTTTATTTATTTATTTATATATAAATACTATTTTATCTGTTAATATTTTTTATGATATGTTATTATTTATGTAAGAATGTGAAAAACATTGTGGTTAAACGATGTAATTTTTTTTTTTTTTTTTTTTTTTTTTGGGGCAGCGTCTCCCAAATTCTTTAACATCGGTGGTTTCTATAAAATTGGTTGTGGACGAAAAATTGCATAAATGTTATTTATATCGTTGTCGGAAATAAAGTTATATCAATTGCAATTGCAATTGCCTTACATAGCCAGACAGGTGGATGGATGTACGTAACACAGTCGAAGAGAAGGTACCAAAGTTACAAATATCTCAAATAATTAGAAAACGACAATGTTTCTGTACCTAGACACCTTTCTTTGTAAAGGAGAGCAAAAAAATGATTACATAATTGTCATCTAGCCAAAATGAATATATATAAATGATTAAGACAAACAATATTGTTAAACGGAAGACATGTAAAATTTTCCAAGAACTTGTAGCAGTTAATAAACATTTATCCAAAAAAACATTTTTGAAGTAAATAAAAATTAGACATTAAAATTTACATAAGACGGAAACATTTGTAAGAATTACTGAAAACAGTCATGGTCACTCTTGATAAATTTTTAAAAATGATGAAAGTAGAAAATTGTTAATATTTCTTAAAAAGGATTGAAAAAATGTCTCAAAAATCCAACCGGAAAATCGTGATAAACTATGTACACTAACACATAGATCGTTTCTATCAATTCAAGAATAAACTGTGCTAATACAAATAAGTATATCTTGTTTCAACAAATTAAAAAGCTAAAGAATGTGACCTTACAAATTATAGAAATGAAGAAAAAGATACTCCATTAATGTTGGAAAGAGAGGCTGTGGTGGTAACTGGTCAGTTGCTCCCCACGTTTTCGTGGCCTTCTTATCTTCATACAACCTCTCCCTTTCACATGCCCACAAAAAATATGAAATTTGGAAAAAAGAAAAAAATAACAATGTAATTTCAGATTTATGTTGTTGTATTTATAACTTTTTTTTTTCAAAATTAAGTTTAGTCAGTATTCACATAGTGTAAATAAAATTCTTTTTGGTAATAACAATATTTGAGAGAAAATTAGGTAAATGGCAATAAAACAAAAATGGTTTATATAGTCTAGAATGTTTATGAAATTAATCTGAATATTTTGTATGGTATTATTTTTTTTAGCTATTTTTGTGATTTATTATTTTCATATATTTATTATTATATAAATACTAATTTTTTCTATTTTCTTTCGATCTGCATATCTGCAGATCGGTTTTTTTCTATCCCGACTAGAAATATATAGACGAGTGAATAAAAACTTACGCAGAAAATGAAAAAAAAAACGGTTAAAAGGAAAATAGTTTTCTTTTAAACCGCAAGTGTCAATATTTACTTAATTTTAACTAATTAATATATTTTGACAAAAAATGTGAGTATTTTAGTTTTCACGGTTGAATCAATAGATTACGTCTTTTCAAAAAGTATTGTCTTTGAATATATGTTACACACTTTTTTTGTTAATCAAAAGTTATATTCACACGCTTGTAGATTGGAATGATAAAGTTTCTGCGTTTCTTTTCAAATGATTGAGAAGCTAAAATACATGCAAGGGTTAGAAGATGTTCTTTTTTTTTATCAAAAAGATGTCAAAGTGTTTACTTCTCACCTACTTGTTGCATTCTTTTTAACTTTACAAAAAAAAAACCATTAAAAATAAAAAGCCAATCTTAAGCTACATGTACACCATCACACATGAAAAGTATATTATAAATCATCAAAAGCTAGGGTTTGAAATTTAAAAAATACATTGCTAAGTTTGCCTCATCTTTACCTATTTACTTTGATGTTCTTGAATGTTATATCCTCAACTAGTTAAACCCAGTTTTTCAATTATATTGTCCAAAACGTACATTATTTTGTTTTCCTTATCATGACAATAAATAAAATTTTCTACATTTTGATATTCATTTTATTAACATATATTGTACATATAAACATATGACTGTTTATTAACGTATATTGTTGTACACATAAACATATATTATTAAAGTAAAAAAATAAATACTAGCACAATGTGGTCCTTTCACCTGGTGGATACATCAAATTTATGTATGTATTATTTCCATGCACGCGTGTGAAACAAAACAAAAGAGTTCACTCTCTTCTTGCTTTGTTTAGATATAAATACACGACTAGAGAGACGACTTATAATACTCCGGCGACGATGATTAATTCCGACGATAACTTATCAATGATCGAAGCTCTTTTCACCTCTGATCTGTCGCCATTACCTCCGGCGAATCTCAGCCTCGAGACTACTCTCCCGAAGCGTTTACATGCTGTGTTGAATGGTTCCAACGAGCCCTGGACTTACGCCATTTTCTGGAAACCGTCGTACTATGACATTTCCGGTGAATCAGTACTTAAATGGAGCGACGGAGTTTATGGCGGCGACGAGGAAAAGACACGAGGGAGGTTGAGGAGGAAGAAGACGATTCCGTCGTCTCCTGCGGAGAGAGAGCGTCGGAGTAATGTTCTCCGGGAACTTAACTCGATGATCTCCGGCGAAGCTTTCCCGGTGGTTGAAGACGAATATGTCAATAAAGATGATGACGTGGAAGCAGAAGTGACTGATATGGAGTGGTTTTTCTTGGTTTCCATGACGTGGAGTTTTGGTAACGGATCCGGGTTCAGTGGCGGAGGCAGGGGTTTGATAGGGGGGTCAATTGACCCCCATGAATTTTCAAAAATCCATTATATGTTATTAGCAATAATTCTAATGACCCCAACTTATAATAAATTTTGACCCCAATACAAAATTAATGTTGCAACTTGAAAGAAAAAATAGTCTAAATATTTGAAAGTTGGATTCTCACTAAAATTTTAGACCCATAATTTATCTTAAATAAAAGAAATACTCACCTAATATTATTTTAGTTTTTACGAAACAGCAAATAAAAAATATCAAATTTTTTAGTGTACTATCTTATATACAAAAAAAAAATTTTTGACCCCCATAACATAAATTTCTAGTTCCGCCACTGTCCGGGTTAGCGGGTAAGGCGTTTGCTAGCTATAACCCGGTTTGGGTTACCGGTTCGGATCAGATTTACGGGTCGGGTTGTGATCGGGCTAAACAAGGAGGGGATTTGGGTTTACAAACCATTGTGTGTATTCCTTTGGATAATGGAGTGTTGGAGCTTGGATCCTCGGAGCAGATCCAACAAAACTCGGATCTTTTTAATAAGATCCGGTTCCTTTTTCATTTCGAAGGATCCAAAGATTTTTCCGGAGCCCCGAATTTGAACTCGGAACTTTTCTCATTTCAGTTAGAGAACGGTTGTTCAAGTACCGTAACCGATAACCCGAATCCAAGTTATAATTTGAATTTCTCGACGTCGTCTTCAACATCGGCGAGAGCTCGTTGCGGCGATGTACTGAATTTTAGCGACAATGTTAAACAGAGTTCTGAAAATCTGAACCCTAATACTTATTCTGCTCAAATCCAAAACGATGTCCATCACGCGACGGTGATGCCGGAGAAGAAACAGGGAAAAAAGCGCGGGAGAAAACCGGCGCACGGTAGAGATCAACCATTGAACCACGTGGAAGCAGAGAGGATGAGACGTGAGAAACTAAACCATAGATTCTACGCGTTACGAGCGGTTGTACCAAACGTATCGAAAATGGACAAAACGTCATTGCTCGAAGACGCGGTTTGTTACATAAACGAGCTGAAATCCAAAGCTGAAAACGCCGAATCGGATAAAAACGCGATTCAGGTTCAGCTGAATGAACTTAAGGAGATGGTAGGACAACGAAACGCGGTTCATAGCGTTTGTAAATATGAGGAAAACGCGTCGGAGATGAAGATCGAAGTGAAGATTATGGGAAGTGATGCGATGGTTAGAGTGGAATCGAGTAAGAGTCATCATCCAGGAGCGAGATTGATGAATGCTTTGATGGATTTGGAGTTAGAAGTGAATAACGCGAGCATGTCTGTGATGAACGATTTTATGATACAACAAGCGAACGTGAAGATGGGGTTGAGAATCTACAAGCAAGAAGAGCTTAGGGATGTGTTGATATCGGAAATTAGCTGAGAGTTTTTGCGGTGTTTTGAGAAAATTATGAGGTCAAAGTGTAATTAAGTTTTGTGATTTTCTCATAAGTTAACGGCAGTTGGATTAGACGATAGAAGAATCATAATTATATTTTAAAATCTAAAATCAAACAAAGATGATAGAAGAATCATAATTTTAAATCTTAACAAAATTTTACAAATATAACAACTAAAAATAAATATTATTGTATAATTTTTTTTGTCAACAAAATATTATGGTATAATTAGATATCAAATCTAAGTTTAATTGTAAGAAAATTAATTGTAAAATTTCTGTCCATAATTAATGAAAGAGAGAAAGTAAGTTTAATTGTAAAATACTAAAAACCAGTGTGATATAATTTTAAACAACTTTTAGGTTAGTTTCTATTTAGATTGGCCTCATGTCCTTAGTTCACTTTTGTACCAATTTGAGTAAAAGCGCAGGACAACATGTTATTAGCAACATGTCAATGTTAGTTATAAAGTAGTATACGATTTAAAAATTAAACTTATTGGAGTATATACAGGTCAAATCTTGTGACCGATCGAAAATAGGAAGATATGTTGCAAATTGTCAACCCTCAAAAGAATGAAATGAAAAAAATCGATAGAAGAACTAGAGATGAATGAGATGATTATTCATCTCTTTTTAGTAGATCAATTTTTTTTATATGCAATGCACAATATGGAAGTTCAGTTATTATTACAAAATAGTCCATGTGGTTTTCGGCTCTCACTACTATACTCGTTTGTACATCACAAATATATATAGCTATTGTAATGTTTTTAAACTACTTCCAAGTTAGATACGTGCAAAAAAACAAAAATTAACAACTGCCTTTTCGATACGTGCAAGTTCTTCTGGTTTTCTAGTCATCGTCTCCCAGTACCATGTGAATGGCGTGCTGCGTATATATATTCTTTTTTCGTGTTCTATCTTGCCAACCACTATCATTACGGTATACCTATTTCTTCTTAACATGTCAACTAGTGGATGAAAATCTCCATCGCCAAAAACAATAAAAATGTTTCGAGACAGTGAATCATTAACAAACTAGCATGCCAACTGTTGAATAATTCTTCTATCCGCCACATCCATTTGTCTTTCATATGGATAAACAATGTGTAGTGACTCCGGAAGACCGGAACTAGTGTCCCACATGGTGTCCTATTTCCAATCTAGAGTTTATATTTCCCCCATTCTAATTTTTTGATTTATTTTAATATTGAGTTTGTGTTATTAATGAAAAAAAAATTAGTGATGGTATTTTTGGAACAAAAACTTGAAAATGTAGTATTTTAGATAATTGCTCCCTTTTAAAATTATATATGGTCACAAAGTGCAGATAAAAAAGATCTAGTAATACAATTCATGGAGTGTTTGACGAGCATGTTTATTTTGTAGAGAACTTTCATAAAAGTACTAGGTAAGAACCCATATTGCACGGGTGAATTTTATGTTATTTAATATATCAATTTTCTATATATTAGAAATATATTTGATTAAATTATTATGAATTTTTAATAAGGTTTGAAAATTACAAAGTTGTTGTGTTTGGTTTTACCATAGAAATTTATAATTTGTAAATTTGGATTGGTGACAAATTAACAATATTGTTTCATCTTATGCTTAATTAATAGAAGATTATTAAAATTTGCTTTATGGATTTTATTGATTTTATTTGTTTTGTAGGAAAATTTAATTTTAGAAAAGAATTTTTTTGTAGTTTAAATGCATTAAATTTTGGTGTATATGTTAAAAAATTTGTTCACATTTAATGGTAAGATTTAATATTTGAATTTTGAGTAATTATTTCTGGTAAGTTTAGGATTCTTATGTGTTTGGCAATTAGTATCAGAATAACCAAAAATTGTATTATTAGGAAATACGAGTGTTTAGTAAGAAAGATTATATAAATAAAAACAAAAAATTTTTGAAAATAATTATGAGTTTGACACATAAACATCAAACACTCTCGTTTAATCTATAAAGGATATTGGTCTTTTGTCCTAAACTCACTTTTCTACCAATTTTGATTATTTTTTTCCTACCAATTTGAGGAGGTGCGTAGGACAAACAATTTCTTGCTATCTTTGTTTTCAATTTTTCAAAGAAGAAAATTAAAGCATACCTACCTATATTTTCTTAAGCTTGAAACTGATCTTGTTATTATATATAGTTTTAAAAACCAAAACACACATCACAAACGAGATATTCTTCATCAAAAGAAAAAAACCAAGTAAAATGGAGAGTAGAAGATCTTCCTATGCTTTTGTTTCGGTTTTGATCCTTTTGGTGCTTTTGTTTTCAGGTAGAATCTGTTTCTTAGATAATAGATATGAATGCAAATTTATGATCGTAAGATATTGTCCTCGAATTAAAATTTGTTGATGGATTTTGCAGGGGAAACAAATGCGATTTGTAAATTTGGGATCGGAAAATGTACATATCCAGGCAAGTGTCAACAAGATTGCATAGATAAAGGATTTTACTTTGGAGGAGATTGTGAAACAACTAAAAAGGGTCTAACTTGTTGCTGCATTAGAGGACTATCATCATCATCCACAAACATTTAATTGAACAACTCTTTAGGCTTCCAAATTGTATCATTAATATGTCCAGTTCCTAAATAAAAGAGTCTCAATAAAATAATTGGAGTTATCTTTCTATCTCGTACTACTAATTATCTTCTAGTCCATGGTTAATTGCAACTAGTTGAGGTCCCCGCGCCCGGCGCGGGGTTGTATGTTGATTAAGACCAGAATTAGTAATCAATATTTAGGGTTATCAAGTTAGGAATATTTATTGATTTAATTTTGTCAAGAGTCTAATTTTTATAACGACATTAATATAGAATTATGGTAAAACGCTATAACTTTTGATATATATTATTAGTAATCAACAATTAATAGTGTTTTTTAATCACAAACAATTATTAGTGTTTATCTCTTGATATATATAATAGAATTAACATCGATAATATTTACGATCTTTTAAAATTAAATATTATGTTAACTTGTAAATTCCTTCAATATTTACAAAACATTGAAGTTTAAAGATTATGTTCATTTGCAAACTCCTTCCATTATCCCAAAGATATTGATGTCAAAACTCATACGTTAATTTTGATATCATGCTCTTCTTCTCCAAATTATTTTTAATAATTGTCCACTCGTCAAAGACTGTCTTCTTGGGGGCAAATTCAATTTGATGAGTGTTGTCTTTGCACTATTGCAACAAAGTCTCGGGATCACCTCCTGCTCCTCTGTGAGATTTTCCGAGGTGTGGAATTTGGTTTTCTCTAGGCATTCTCCTCGGCAAGGTTGCTTTGCTCTTGGTCTGAGCTACTTTAATTTCTTAGATTTTTTGCTTAAATCAGTTAAATTAAAAAAATGAATATTTAGAAATATAAGCTTCTGCAATACCAAGAAAATGAATATTTGGTGTTTATGTTCACAATTTCTTAGGATTGTAAATAATATTTTTCTTAACATTTTTTTTAAAAAAATTTGCATCTACAAATGTTTATAGAGTCCAAGTGTGTTATTTAGGTAACATATTGCAAAATCAACCTGACTATTTAATTAGGTAAGAAATAATAAAAAAAAGAACGATTTAAAATTATTTTTAAAAAATCATAAATAATGAACTTCGAGAATTTGTAAGGAGTTGTAGTTTTGTACCTTGTATTTGATAGAGCCATCGATCTCTTATTCCAATTCCATAACTTTTGAAGTTGTTGTATTAATATATGTCACAATGAACTATCTCTCTTTATCGCTTCTTCTCACTCTATTCTTTGACTCAAAACCTTTCACCAATCCAAGTTCTATAGTCTCCATTATCATCTTTTTTTGTGTATAGCTACCTCTTCAATTCAATCTCTAATTTCATAGTCTCCATTATCATCTTTGTTTTGTCTTCCTCTCTCTCTATTGTTTGCGTGTGATTTCTTATATCTCATTTTTATTGAACTTTTTGTTTGTTCTATAGTAAAACACGCATCATTAAGCACCACTTCAGTTTTTATCTAATTTTTCACTTAACTTAAGATATATACTTGTTTTTGTCTTAATTTTGGTTTTATGACGTATTTAGGCTTGCTCGTTTCTTTCATATTTGTAATGCCCCGGCCGCCACTGGACGTGGGTTCCCACGTTCACTTTCGGCCCTTGAGCCTATCTTCTTGGTTTTGTCTAACTCTTGGTTTTATGATGTATTCAGACTTACTCGTTTTTTTCATATTTGTAACGCCCTGTACGGGGTGTTATCTATTTAAAATTTTTTTCGTTTAAAACAAATAATATACGACACTTATATTTTTAAAATTTTAATAATAGAATAAATGTTTGATAGATAAGATGAAAACAAAGTAAAAAACTAAAAAAAACTAAAAAAAACATGATAACAAATCCTAAAGACGTTATAAACATTAATCATTTTGTCTTACTCTTGATTTTATGACGTATCCAAACTTACTCGTTTCTTTCATATTTATAACGTCCCGGCCGCCACTGGACGTGGGCTCCCAGTCCACTTTCGGCCCTTGAACCTATCTTCTTGGTTTTATTTTACTCTTGGTTTTATGACGTATTCAGACTTATTCATGTTTTTTTCATATTTGTAACGCCCTGCCCAGGGTGTTATCGTTTTAATATTTTTTTGTCTAAACCAAATAATATAAGACACTTATATTTTTAATATTTTAATAATAAAATAAATTTTTGATAGATAGTATGAAAACAAAGTAAAAAAAAAACTAAAAAAACATGATAAACAAATCCATAATATAAAGACGCTCTAAACATTAATCATTTTGTTTTATTCTTGGTTTTATGACGTATTCAGGCTTACTCGTTTTTTCATATTTGTAACGTCCTGGCCGCCACTGTTCCCACGTCCACTTTCGGCCCTTGAGCCTATCTCTTGGTTTTATTTTACTCTTGGTTTTATGTCGTATTCTCACTTACTCATTTTTTTCATATTTGTAACGCTCTGCGCGGGGTATTATCGTTTTAATTTTTTTGTTTAAACCAAATAATATAAGACAATAATATTTTAAATATCTTAATAATAGAATAAATGTTTGATAGAAAATACGAAAAAAAAATTAAAAAAAAAACAAAAAAAACATGATAAACAAATCCATAATATAAAGGCGTTCTAAACATTAATCATCTTGTTTGTTTTATTAGCAAAAGATGGTAATCACTAACAAAGCTTCGTTTTGTTTATGATAAGTAATTTTGTTAAGGAAATATTCATGTAATTAACTAAAAATATATGTTTAGTTACAACACCTCAGGCTCTCTAAAAAAAATCCTCTCCCTTCTCTCTTAAAAAAGAAGCTGCCGCTTGGTTTTTTCCAGTTCCAGTGGCTTCCACAGCACTGGATATGGAGAAACTCTTTTTCTAGTCTTGTTTTATTTCTTTTCTTTAGTACTTCCATGGCTTTCTTCCAACGGAATCAGTTCTAGTTTTCCAGATCTAGGTTTTTAAAGCTTAAATCTTTTCATCTTTGTGTTCTTGCTTCCGATCTGGCCGTATCCTTCCTTGGCAGAGGCAGTTTTCAACCGGTTCTTCACTGCCTCAGATGAAGAAAATTCACCATCGTAGATCTAGATCTTCTTCCTTTCTTCAAGAGACGATCCTTGAGTCTCTAGATTTTGGATGTGTCTCACCGCCTCCGTGGCTCCCCTCTGGAGCTTTATAAAGAGGGTCGCACGACACTTTCAATCAGTTCCAACTTGTGGTAAAGGAGATTCTTGTATTTTATTCCGTTTGTGTGTTTTTCTTAATCTCAGATTTGTTTATATTTTCTAAAGTTTAGGTTTTGTAAGTCTTTTTTTGGGTTTCTAGATTCTGATCCGGGAAGTATTTATGGTTGTAGTTGGTTTGTTCGGGTTTTTTCCCCTTTGTTTACCTTGTTTGGTCTTTGTCTCTGGGAGTGTTCTTGTACTCGCCAGCTTATGTCTCTGGAAGAGTTTTTCTCTTGCCGGCTTTGTGTACCAAAACCGCATCCCACCCTTGTATATTATAATGGAATAATTCAGACGAAAAAAAAAAAAAAAAGTTACAACACCTGAGTTCTGAGAGGTGGATACGTGAATAGAGATTTGTTTTAAGTTTAAAATTCTATCTTTTTATTTCTTATTTATTCGTAAGGTCGTTACGATTGGTTAGAGAACTTGGTATATGCAAAATAAGTTCACTGCATTGTGACAGTCCACACAGATTCTTAGGTTCTTGTAAACTCTTAGAGTTGTTCCTTCTGAAGTTTTGAATCAACCCATAGGTAATGGCAAACTTCTCGCTGTGATATATCCCCTTAGGCCTTAAGGGTTCAATCTTCTCCTCTTTACTTGTGTCTGGTCTGTATCCCATCTTCCATATCTTCATTTCCAATATACTTCAAAGACTTTTAATTTCCTCTAAACCACCCAAAGAATTTTTACCGGCATCAAAGCTAAAAACCTTACCATTTAGTTCGATCCAAGAGCATCCTGCATCCTTACGCAAACTCATCTCCTTCATTCTCTGCCTCACTTTTCTCATATCATCCCATTTCTCCAATCTTGCATATAAGTTGGAAAGCAAAACGTAATTCTCAGCCTTTTCTGGCTCTAATTTACCATCAACTTTCTCTCCCATTTCCATAAAACTTAGAACCAACGCATTTTTAATGAAAAATAAGTTCAGAAATTTATGAATATAAAATAGCAATTGCCTAAACTTACAAACAAACCAGCAAGCTGCTCTTCAGTGAGCTACAACACCCAAAACACACAAACAAAATTCAAAAATGAAAAAGTCTCAAAACAATCATAGATGAGAAAAACTCAAAGAAGGTGCAAGTGTCTTAACCTGTTGATCGAGGGACATGTTCTCTGGATGACATTTTTTCACTGAGCCATGCTTCTTCGAGCGTTCATCTTCCGTTTCCCTTGACCGAAGATCTTCTTCTACATCACACACACAATCTACCAAATGTACAATATTTTTTTGGGGAAGATCTCCAACGAAATAAAACATATTTGATCCACGAGATTTTTTAATCACCATCCGCTTCGAATATGATGAATTATTATCCATTGTCTTGAAGCATAAAATTAGTCATATGGTGAGTCAACTTCACGACGTATTTGTCTTCGTAATCGTTACATGCATTTGGTGATTCGGGATATTTGAATATGGATTCAAGTTGAGGTAAGTTTGTGATTGGAGTGGATGTGCTCGAAAAAAGGAGGTAAATAAACCTATTACTTGTAGTTAAATAGATTCTAACAAATAAACTATATAGAGGTCATCTTTGCCCAAAAAAAAAAAAAAAACTATATATAGAGGAAAAAAACAGAGTAATCAAAGTGAGAAAAAGCAAATAAAGAACAGAGAGAAGATATGTGTGTGTATCTAATGTCGAAGTTAGGCTCTCACCGCCAACCAGTGAAATTCTGCAATAACATTAGAACTAAAAAGAGTGAAACGCATAAAATAACTATTAAGAAAAAGGTAGATTAAAGTTAGTTAAAAGATCACCTGCTTGAAGAGATCTACCCTAGCCCTAGGGGTGTCAAAATGGATTGAAATTGATGGATCAATCCAAACCAATCCAATCCATGGATCTAATGGATGTAAAATTTGGATCTTAATGGATTAATGGATTAAATGGATTAATGAGTTTAATGAATTGGATTGAAATGATTTTGATTAGAATGGATTAGTGGTTACTCATAATCAAACCAATAGAAATTAAACATTTTAAATCAAATGTTTAAACCGAATCTAACCGAATTGAATGTCTAAACCGATTTGATAAACCGAAACAAAACCTAAATTTGTCGTAAGTCTCTCACAATCACCGATCTCTCTCTTTCTCAGCCTCACACCTCTCACCATCATCAATCTCTCACCACCATCAATCTCTCTCACTATCGATCTATCTATCTTCGCCATTAAAGGGTTTTTAGAAGCTTCGATACTTAAGGGTCTGGTTCTTCTATTTTGCCGATCAAGTCTCTGGTCATCGATTCGTCGGCTCCACCGTGACTTAAGGTTTGTTTTCGTTTTAGATTCGTCGGCTCCACCGTGAACCTAACCCTCTTTTTCTAATTCTGGTTTGTATCCTGCAGGTTTAGGGGCAATGGTGGTTTCTAAGTCTCTATCGTTTTGAAACTGGAGAAACTGGAGAAAAACCTTGTTTGGGAGATTTGAGAACTAGTACGGCTATAGTTTCAGGTCAGAATTCATCTTCCTCTTTGAGTATTTCTAGAAATTTTAAGACTGTAGCATCATTCTCTTCGAAAACTGCATGATTAACACATTTCAAACAGATGTTAGTTCCTCATGCTAGCCTTTGTAACACATAGGATCGGTGGCTGGCCTATCCTTGATGTATTCTGATTTGCAGATTGTGTTATGGACCTTCTTGGTTGATTAATGATCTGAATTTTTTACTTCTTTCTACTTTGCTTGTGTTGTCTTTTTGCAACTTTGAGTTTCTGAAATTGTTTTGCACACGTATCTTCTTTATGCAATTTTTGTTCTTCAGTCTCTTGAACTCTTTTTGACTTATCATTCTCAGCTTTTGTAATATCTTCTTTATGCAATTTTTGTTCTTCAGTCGATGGAGGATTAATATTTATCATTTCTTTACCGTCATCACATACTTTTTGTTCCAGCACTAATTTGACTATCATCTAATTTGACCAAAATCTGCAGACTTAAACCTGAGACTTACCTGATGGATGATGAAGAAGAACAGCCTCCTAGTGGTGGTGGTGGTGGTGGTGGGCAATCATCATCATGTGCATCCGAATCTATGATAGTAAGTTCTTCTAATCATGCAAAAAGAAGTAGAAGATCATTGATGTGGAATCACTTTATAGTAGAAAAAGATGAGCATGATAAAGAAAGGGTATATTGTAAGAAATGTCGAACGAGTTATTTGTGGCTGCCAACTAGTGGAACATCTAATTTGCATCAACATTACAATAAATGCTCACTTGATTTGGATGTAGAAAGAAGGGTAGCGAAGATTGATGATAAAATTGCTAGAGAGAAGTTTAGTCGGGTGATTATTCGACACAATCTTCCTTTTCTTGTTGTTGAATATGAAGAGCTTAGGGACTACCTTAGTTATTTGAATCCAGACTATAAGCGCTATACAAGAAACACTGCTGCTGCAGATGTGGTTAAAACTTGGGAGAAAGAAAAACAGAAATTAAAGTCTGAGTTAGAAAAAATTCCTAGCAGAATTTGTCTAACTTCTGATTGTTGGACAACAGTCTATGGAGATGGATATATAGTTGTGCTCTTTCTTTCTAAATTAGTAAGTTATTTTGGACATTTGAGAATCATAGGTTACATTATGATTTAACAGTTTCTTCTTGCTTACATTATGAATCATAGGTTTAGTGAGTGGATGCTTTTTCAGATTCTGGTCATGTTCATATGTTCAATCAAACTCTGCTTTTAAGCAATTTATAGTGTTGAACTTAATGAAAGGTGAAGACTTAATTTCTAGTTTTGAGAAGTTTCACTTTACTACAGTGTGTTCTGTGTGGTTTTACCCGTTTTATATAAAAACAAAGATTGAATCACATGTTTTCGATCTTCTTTACTCAGGTCACTATGCTCCTCAGCTTGCAGAAGTAATTTACGACAGGAACAAGAAGACAAAAGACTCTCGCATTAATCTCAAGGTTTCATGGCACGTGCGCACTATGTAGTAGTAGTTAGGTTACTTGAAGCAACGTTTCTTGAGATATAAGTAAATCTGTCAATGACTCTCTTTCGTTTTATGCTTTATGTTCTTCGGTTTACAACATTAACTATTGTCTATCCACATTCTTCCAAGTCTCTTTCTTATTTTTATGATAATGATGATGGTGATGATGATGATGATGATGATGATGATGATGATGATGATGATGATGATGATGATGATGATGATGATGATGATGAGATGATGATGATGATGATGAGATGATGATGATGATGATGATGATAATGATAATGAAATGATGATGGTATGATGATGGTGATGATTATAGTATCATAGTTAGTAATTATTAATTATGATAATTATTTAGATTATAGAAAAATTATCAAATGGATAAACTCATTTAATCCATGAATCCAACAATTCAAATGAGTTATGGTTTCATCCAAACCATTTACTAAATGAATTGGATTGACTCATTATCCATTAGACACTAAATTCATATGGATATGGATTGGATTGGTTTGGTTTAACCAACTTGACACCCCTACCTAGCCCTTTTAATATTCTGAAACGAAAACATTGGTTTTAAAACCATATGCATGATCTCAGAGGTTCGTACATATACACCAAAGAACGTAATGATGGACCTAGAATGTGGTAGAAAAGACTCTATAAGATCAAACATTGGAATCTCAAAGAAAACATGATTCTTTTGCCGAAGCTTGTTGAATTATATGCCAATGATACTAAACTTTGCAACATCGATGTTCTCGACATGATCGGGAACTTTTTTCCTTTTGTGAAGCAAGAGATAGAATTCAGTAGTGTTGGAATAAGAAACATAGAAGATTCTCTAGATTGGATCGCACATGATTATAGATTTGGGTTGCTTCTCTGAGAAGAAAGACGAGTAGTGAACAAAGTTTATTTTCCTGAACCCAGACACATGTTTTTGCCAATGATCCTTCTTGTTATCTACATAGAAGCATAAACACAAACACAAAAAAACCATAGAATATGAATTATATTAGGCGATATTTGATCAAAGTTTTGGATTAATGGTTTAAGTTTTAGATTTTAACATGAGTATCCTCTGCTTCAGGTGAGCTGTCTTTTCAGGTAGAGTTGCTATATCCTATATGGACAAAGAACTCAATGGTTAATCAAACAGAGATACAAATCAAATTCAAGACTACTTATTGATTGAAGAACGACCAAACAGAGATACAAACAGAGATAGCAAAAACGTATCATATATGAAGACACACACATTATCATTTTGTTAAAAAATTCACAGGTTTTGAAGTTTTGATGGAAAATAACAAAACTTTACGAACCTCTGTTGTTGAATAACATATTGATTTGATTAAGAAAATCTCCAGCATGTGATGGCAACGGAAAATCTTGTTCCTTCTCTTTTCCGTTACTGCTCACACAAATAACAGATAAAAACATAAAAAATTTATAAAGAAAAGGACGAACATGTTATTGAGGAAGATGAGATTGGAGGAATGGTGAGCTTCTGTGAGCAGTAAGAGAAGAAATAAAGAATTTAAATGGCTAACGATCCAAAAGCTCTATCATCATCATCATAGGTGTGAGCAGTAAAAAAAGAATATGGGCCAAAAGACCGTTAATTAACCCCAACACGGTGAAAAACACCCTCATAATGCAAATATTCCAAAGCAAGGACCTGACATAGAAATTCATCGTGGAAGCACTTTCTAGAGTGCTATGGAATGAACTGTTAATAAAATAATTAAACATGGAGAACTTTACATCGTCAGCAATATATACACGGATAATATCTTCCTCTAAGCAACCTAAATTTATAAACAACAAATACAGGTACCCTCCATTCAGATACTCAATCACCAGATACAGGTTATCATGACAAGTGAAAGAATAGAAAAACGTACCTGGTCAAGAAAAAAGTTATGTTAAAGACTAAATATCTTCTGTGAATATGCTTTAAAGTCTAGACCTGCTCACCACAACCACAAAGGGATTGCGAACGTTGATCAATATATCACGTTAAGCAAGTATACTTTCATCAGCATTCTTACGGATCATATATATATATGCCTTTTGTAGAACCTGAGGAGCACGGCCAACGTTAAACACAAGATTAGAGAAGCTTATACGATTGTTACTAATTGTTCCTAACAAAAAAGATTTGCAAGTCTACGTGAATACAAGAAATTTTATATACACAAATGGTCGAACTTCGTTTTCACATCAAAAATTGAATAATAAATAATATCATAAAAACAAACAAATGTATACTCATAAATCTAGAATCACCTGTTCATCCATTAAATTAGGTTAAGATCTTCCATTCACCAATTCACACCGCATCACACTCCACTCATACATCCACTATACAACAAAGTTGAAAAGTGTTAAATTATATAGAACCACCTTTTAGATATCGATCGAAAACGAAGCATAAAAGGGTATAATTATGATCATAAAGTGAAAACGATGGAGGATATTTATATTAATAGTTGCACGCTTTAGGGCTTGGAATATCTCCTACGGTGAATACAACAACAAAAAAGTAAAAATTTCCAAGGGACCTTCGCGAATAAAACGAACACAAGCTTTGTCTACATAAACATCGACTCTTGATCCCTAGAAACACGTCAATGACTTCTCAACCCCAATGGAAAACAGATTAAAACATAGAGGTAACGATATTAGTCCAAATATGAATATTATAGTAGATACATACCGCAAACGATATGAATCCAAAATATACCGCTTAATCCATAGATGTATTAGTCAGACTTCCCGCATACATCCTCAAGACACAAGCTCCATCGAGTAAACCTCGATACCTACAAACAAACATGGAAGAGTTTAGATCATCAGAATGTAATAAACATATGCATACAATCATACGAAGCATAAAAAAAAAAAAAAATTATGAGAACAGGGGTTAGTTTGATCTGCAACTGAACACCATGCATGCTATTTATACTAAACGAAGAGACCCTTTTTATTTTATTTTTTTACGTTTATTATTTTGAGATGATAATGACGAAAGGAATATTAACATATTTTCCGTTAGAATATATACACACGATAATCCGTACTAACAAAACTACTATTTTCACAAAATCATGTATATTAAATTAATAGAATTTTTCCTGATTATACGATCAACTAAATGGAAATAAACTTAACAATCCAAGATCGACAATGATATTCGATATTATCATAATATTGATCATAGTATGAAAATATCAAAATTGACACATTCTTAAGATTTACCATATCTAACACAATCGAAATAGAAACGTGATATTTATCTTATTGTTTTCCATCATTATTATTGGCTAATTGGAAATTTTTAAAAAGTCAATAATACTAATGTTTCATGAACGTCTTGGTTAATCGCCAACCGGTAAACCAATTTACGACAAAACCAAAAGGGGAGTCGAATATGACGATCGTACTCAGCCTCGTTCAAGCCGTTCACCATCGATTTCAAATTGATGTCATGCAATATTTTACAACAAAGAGAAAGGTGATATTCGTAAACCTAAATCACAATCTATATGCAACCTATATGTATCTATCCTCTTTTTTTTTTTTCTTTCTTTTTGCTCTGGGTTAGGGTTTAATTCCAAGAACGACAATTATATTAGAGGAATCACGTCCACATGATAAAGTTCACAATGAACCAACATCAATCCGAACATGGTGGGTTCTCTACCAACGAACATAATATATTGTCTTGTATATTTTTTGTTTTCTTGTTATCTTGTTTTGATGTTTGATTCAAACGACGAAGAACACGACGACTAAACCCTAAAACTTTCTTCAATTCCGGTACGTTTGATTTCTTTTTTTTTAAAATTAAACAATTATTAGATATTTATTTTTTATGTTTCCTTAACTATACAAGGTTAGCATAGTAATTTTATATGATTATTGTTTGCCATTACGATTTTTACGTAAATTACCGCAATAATTAACTTTTAATTACGAAAATAAAATTAAACTGAATTTCATTAAGGGTAATTACGTAATTTAGAGGGCTGAGAAGAGCTCTCGTGCTGACACGTCAGCAAAAACACTTCTCAAATATTGTTATTTATAGATATTCGGCTGTGCAAACCCTAGCAACATGATCATCGACGAAAATCTCTCTACGATGGGTTCGGAAGAACATATCAGAAGATCATTGTAAAATTATGGTTGGTTGAGATTGAAAAAAAAAGATATCAAGTCTGCACTCGACACCACGCCGATTCAAACAAAAGGTAGTATTCAAACCCACTAAGTATGAATCTTTTGCCGTCGAAAGGTATATGTTTTATTCTAGGTTATCAAGTCAAGTAGATGGTCATGAAGCTAACATGCGATGGTGGTAACAGGATACAAAAATTAAGATCACAAACTGGTACGTAAACTATATGTAGAAATGTCGAGAGATTTATTTGATGTTAGGGTATCAGGTTCTTCAAGTAACCGGATGTTCGTGGTGGGACGATAAACCGGCATAAAAAGGTACGTTATTTGCTTTCGATCTCATTTTTAAGATCACAAACTGGTACGTAAACTATATGTAGAAATGTCGAGAGATTTATTTGATGTTAGGGTATCAGGTTCTTCAAGTAACCGGATGTTCGTGGTGGGACGATAAACCGGCATAAAAAGGTACGTTATTTGCTTTCGATCTCATTTTTTTTCTGTTTATATTATTTGGTGTTTATAAATATCGATAAAACTAATTAATATTTATGCGTATTAATATATTAATATCAAATATTGTTATTTATAGATATATATATATGTATCGAATATCGAATATTTATATTTTTATTTTAGGGCCAGATATGTATTTTAACATTAATTAATATTCGAATTAATTTAGTAAAGGGTATTTAAGTAATCACGCAAAGTCAAGGGCTCAACAAGAGCTGTGAGTCCGACACGTCAGCAAAAACACTTCTCAAATATTATTATTTATAGATGGATTAATGATGCGATTAAAAAGAATCGATTTAACCTACAAAATACTAAGTATTCAGCTCAATGTTGTTTTTAATATCCCAATAACTAATGGGCCTTATTTGGGTCATTTTAACCCAAGCAAATAACTAATGGGCTGAATTCGGATCATTTAAACCCGACCCGGTATAAGTCAATCTATGGCGCTCTCTGGTTAAAAACATAACAAACTTTTTTAGGGTTTCGTCAATCTCTTCCTCTTTCTTCCTCTTCTCTCATTGAAATCGAACGAAGATGGGGAAGAAGAAGTCGAAGGAAACGGAGACGGAATCTTTAAACGATGAATCTCAGACCAAATCAGGTATCTTCTCTACTCTCTTCTCCGGCGAGGTTGCTAAAGGCGAAACTTCTGGCTTTGCGAGTCTCTTCTCCGATGATAACCCTTTCCGGCGAAAAAAACCTCAAGAAATCAAAGAGTCGTCAAGTCTCGATGAGAAGAAAGGGGATAAACGAAATGCAGAGAACGAAGAAGAAGAAGAAGAAACAGTTTTGCCTGTGAAGACGAAGAAATCTAAAAAGGGGAAAAAACTTACAGATTCCGGTGACGAGAAAGAGACGAATTCGGAGGCTATAGAAGAAAGTGGATTGGTTTCAAAGAGGAAGAAAAGGAAGAGAGATGAGATTGAGAACGAATACGAGACGAAGAAGTATGGAAGCGTTGAGAAGAAGAAGGTTGGTGAGAAGAGGAAGAAAGCTGATGAAGTAGCTGATACAATGGTTTCAAAGGAAGGATTTGATGATGAGAGTAAGCTTCTTAGAACTGTTTTCGTTGGGAATTTGCCTTTGAAGGTTAAGAAAAAAGTCATCTTGAAGGAATTTAGTAAATTCGGTGAGGTTGAATCTGTGAGGATACGCTCTGTGCCAATTGTTGATGTGAGTTTCTTCTTATAGCTAAAGATGAGTACTTTAGGTCGAGGCTTTTGTGTTCAATGGTTTCTGATTTCATTTGATTTTTTTGATTGATTGATTAGTCGAAGAGGACAAGGAAAGGAGCTATTATGTTGAAACAAATCAATGAGAAAGCTTCAAGGTCTGTGTTTGAAATCTTTTGATTTTGAAGTTTCTGTGAACAAAAGTTTCTAATGTTAATGTTTGTGGAATTGCAGTGTTCATGCTTATGTTGTGTTTGAGACAGAGCAATCTGCTGAAGCTTCTCTGGCTCATAACATGTCTCTGGTAATATATCGCCTTTTGTTATCTGTGGTTGAGTTTAAGGAGTTATGTGTGGATTGGTTAATGGTTTTATGTTATATGTAGATTGATGGGAATCATGTCCGTGTTGATAGAGCATGTCCGCCTCGTAAGAAACAGAAAGGTCAGGATGATGCTCATTTGTATGATCCTAAGAGGACAGTCTTCATGGGTAATCTCCCTTTCGATGTGAAGGTTAGTAGTACTAGTCTTGGGCTCTTCTCCTGTTCAATTTGCGATAGTTGAACATAATCTCATTAAGTTTTGTTTGTTTCTAATGCAGGACGAGGAAGTGTATCAACTGTTTACTGGTAAGAGTAATCTGGAGAACAGTATAGAAGCTGTTCGTGTTATTAGAGATCCTAACTTGAACATTGGGAAAGGAATAGCTTACGTCTTGTTTAAAACACGGGTATGTTTAAGTTAGCTTTGATCTTTTTAAGGTTTGAGTAATCACTAGTTAGATCTGATGAGTTCTTTTATTTTGTTAACTATAGGAAGCTGCAAATCTCGTAATCAAGAAAGGATATCTGAAGCTTAGAGAAAGAGAGTTACGGATTTCTCGAGTCAAACCTGATGCAACGCCATCAAAGAGAAAGAGCAATCCTTCTGAAGCTTACTCGCCGGCCCAGAAAAGACTGCAAAAGGACAAAGTGGTCACACCAACTCCAACGGGGAAGGCTAATCTTTCATATCAAGGTGTAAGAGCTTCAAAATCCGGTGATGATAAGAAGAATGCTTATCAGAAAAGCCCTGCACAGGCAAAGATGAGACCTAGAGGTAGCAGCAGCAATGAAGACAACAAAAAATCTGGGAATAATAGTGCTTTGAAGCAGCGAAGTCAGAAGCGGCCAGCGGTTGCAGCAAGAAAGGCGAAAGCAAACTCAAAAGGTTCGAAAGAGAGCGGTGGTAAGCGATTTGCAGGGATTAAGCGTAAACAAGAAAACCGGACGCCTGAAAGCTTCTCTAAGAAGAAGAAAACGAAACGGTTTTAGGCGGTTTCTTTCAACCATAATGGTGAACCTCTTTCATCTTCCTTAGTTTTGATACTAGTCTGTTTTGTATTGTTCTCATATCAATCATGATATACTGTAATGGTGCAACAATTATGATTTCGTGCAAGTTTAAAAAGAAAAGCTATTTTGATGATTAGTTAAGATCACATAAAACAGAATTTGTAGTTTCTGTGCTCGAACAGTTGAACTTGGCTTCTCATGGATAATCTATGATAAAGACTTCAAGTCTCTTATGAGTTTATCATTAGAGTTTGAATCAAAGCAACTTGAATAAAGTGAAAAGATTACTATTACAACTTTTGGGTTTGAACGATACAACAACAGCTTTAGAGAAAAATCGGTTTTACATTTGGTTTGAGATTGTAATGTACGGAGAGGCTTGAGAAGCCTTTCCTGGAGCAAAAAAAAAAAAAGAGCTTTGACCTGATATGAGGTAACCAGAATCAAAATGTTCATCCCAATGGATAATGGAACTCGTTACCTTATTCGACCCGAAAGGCCCAGCCCTGACCTAAAGCCTATGAAGCAAGGTGTCGCTGGAACTAATGGAGGTGTCGCAACAATGATGGAGGAGTCGTCAAAAAATTCAGCGACTAGAAAATCAAAACACGTCCTCTCTTCCGAACAATCAGCGACTGAACTTTTGTAATAAACGTGTTGTCCATTCTTCATTTTCTTCTATAATTTTCAGTCGCTGGATTCAATCCCAACGATCAACAAAATAACGTTCTTAGTATATACAACATGAAATATAGAATATTGTTACATAGTATATGGAGGGAAATAAATGGTAGAAGGCACGGAGACACTCCCACCCCAGCTCTAAAGCTCACTCGCATCATTGACAGAAGTATAAGAAACAAGCTCAGCACCATACAAACTCAAGGTGCCTATGAAGGTGGCCTCAAACTAGAACTTAGATTCTGTGTTTTTTTTTTTTTTAACTCTATAACTTTCTACTCTCTTTGACTCATTCATTGTACAACATATTTTTGGTTGAATATAATTTTACATTCTTTCAAAATACATATAAAATTTGTTTTAGACATAAACATCAAATTTGTAAGGAATTATGAATATTATTATTATGAACAAGAAATACAATTAAATGTCTATTTTGGATAGGCTACGGATGCATGAATTCAAAATTTATATGTGCTTACTTAAATTTGTAGTTGCATGTATCTTTGTAACAATTTGTACCCGTAAGAACCTCCGACTATCCAAACACTCAGGACGGAAATTGAGTTGAGTTGCATGTTACAAATAACATGTGTAGCTCTCTAGCTAGGATTTATTTAGGAAAGTCAAGTCCTACTAATCAAATATGTCAAATGTTTCCAAAAATAAATCGTTCCCTACGAATTCTCGTAAAAATTCTTAAATTTGATGAAAAAAATCAGTAGAAACAACATATATAAAACTATAATAAATAATTACCCTTGTATAGATCAAAGAGATGACGACTCAATAGTTAATTATGGCAGTGGTTTAAGAATAATCATGTTCTGATGTTCACTATCAATTTCTAGTATTCCGTGATTGAAGGGCTTCCTAATTTGAAAGACTTGATCAACGCCTAAATTCTGTATTTTCAGAATTCAAATATGAAATCGATAATTACTCTGATTGATTGATATGTTTACTGTTTACCACCGAACATTTTTCTTCTTCTAAGACTTTAATTTGACCGCCCCAGATAATGATTCAAATAAAACGATACAAGTGCGATGCATCCAAACAAAATTCAAATATAGATGGTAAAACTACAGAACAAAGACCAAATGATTACCCTAAGACAATGGTTTTAAGTAACTACTGTCCGCAAATCACACAAAATGAAAGAAAAAAATGACTATGATTTTTTTTTGTTAAAGAAAATGACTATGCTTTTAAACGAATCAATTCAAGTTATATATATATATATATATATATAACTTGAAACAAAGTACTGGACCAAATCGGAAAAAAAAAACGAAACAATTTTCTTAGAAAACTGACGATTAATATGAGTAAAACCGAATCCAAACAAAAATTGTAATACATATCAAACCGACAATTACAAACCTTGGTTTTATTTCTGTTTACTTATCAAAACCCCAAATGTAAACACAAAAGCCAAAAATCAACTAAACCATCATATCACATAAACCATAGATATATATATCATATATAGTTGTTGATGCAAATGAGTTATCATATGCTTCTGGTCATGCTTGGCTCCTTGTACGCCACCGGCAGCCGATTTTAAACCAAAATCGGTATCCACTCGTGGCATACAGGGAGCCAGGCATAACGACAAACTATTATATGTATATAAAGTTGTATATATGAAAGCTCTAAACATGGACCTTGGACATCTTTATACGTGGATCTTGGTTTGAATCGAATCAGAACCTTTGTTACTACTGTTGGGAAGAGACAGTGAAGTAGTTAGAAAGAAATGTTGAAGAGTTTTGGTTGAAGAGGAATGTGTGGTACAAATATATAAAGGAGAAAGAGAGAAGAGAACTAATTATGTTCTTGCTAAAAAAATTTATTCAAAAGCATGACCATGACCAAAGTTAGGTTTCAATTTTTGAAAGTTTTTAATGTGAAGATAGATGAATAAAATAGTTAACAAAAGTACCCATTTATTCACTTTCCATAAAGTTCCTCTTTATTCCACATTTTTTTATTTATTTATTGAGAACTAAATCATGCAAAGAATTTTGTTTTTTTAAAGCACATAATAGAAAGAAAAAAAGACAATGATGATGCATATTGTAATATTCTTCATAATCCAAAATTCCAAGATATTATAAACTTGTTTAAACTCCAATATATAATTGTACATTGTTATTGTAAGATGGAATCAAAATAAGGATTTGTTAAAGGTAATGAAGATTACACAGCATGCAAACCTGCTGAGTTGCTTTTAATTAAATAGTCATATTGGAGAATTTTCTAAGGATTTTTCGTATTATACAAAGGAAATTTGATAAAAAGAAAGAGTGAATGGGCCATTGATCAATCATCTTCATCACCATAAAGGACCTACATTTTCATCCCAATCCAGAACTTTAGCGTTGGACAAATCAAATTCATATCCCATTCCCATTAGGTGAGGTCTTGCTTGTTTTTTCTTATAGCTAATGTATGAGTTTGTACTTTGTATTATTGTTTACAAGTTAATTAAGATAATAAGTTCTCTGTGAAATAAACTCATAAGATTTTAGTGTGATATTCAAAGTAACCGAAAAACTATAAGTTCAAACGTGAAACTCAAATGAAAAAAAAAACTTTCGTTTTTGGGTTTGAAAAAACAAAATATTTTATATATATTTAACATGATATTAACATATATCAATGCAATTATACAAATATTTGGGTTTGAAATAACCAAAAATCTGAAATCTTCATAACTTGGGGAATAATATATGAATAAGCATTTCTTTACAAATGAACATTGTACTTGTAGACAAACTATATAAAGCTTAAAAATTCGATTCTTCTTTTGCAAAAATAGATTTGTATGCTTTTTTCATCATAGCTCTTCATCAGTCGTGGGCTCTTTCACTTTCACTTTTCATTCTTTTATAAGTAAAGACACTTTTCTTTACTTGTCATTCTTAGTATTATTTTCTCTTTTTCTTTTTATTTCATTTTTCCTTTCGTTTGTTTTTTTCTTTGTTTAAATTTAGTCCAGACCAAATATGGCCTAACCCCATCTGAGTTCTTTGTTATCCGTACGTAGAATTAGACAATCCTGTTACATTTTAAGTTTTCTTTTCTTCCTTTGTTTTATGATTTTGGTATTACAAAAATTGAAACAATATAAAACGACGTCGTTTTGCACCCACAAAAGGAGATAAAACGACGTCGATAAACAAACATTTAAAAAAATAAAAGGAAACGAGATTACTAGTTTGGATTTTAATGGGCTTAATCAGCCCATTCTAAACCAGCAAAACCAGGCCGTGATGGGCTTATTTCGACCAATGATCTCCGGCGAGTTACCTTCACCGGAAACAATGGTCTCTCTCTGTGTAGATAGATCGCGAAGAAGAGCTATGAAATTTCTGGAAAACTCGAATCAGAATAGAGAATCGAAGAACTCGTATCTGATATGCTAAATTCAATGGGTCACCAACGACGAAGATCGGTATTAGCCCTAATTATCATCTGCTACGCCATTTCTTCTTCCTCATCTGATCAGGTTATAGAATCTCCATTGTTTCAATTCATGTTGCTAGCTCTCTGATACTATTTAGGGTTTCTGATTTCTTGATGAATCTGTTCTAAAATCTGGGAACGATTGCAATTTACTTGCAGGTTGGAACAAATTATAGAGATTCTGATGAATTCTTCAATTCCGATTCAATCTGTATCTCTGATCAATACATTATGGAGTCTTATTTCACTACACACACTTCCTTAGACGAGTCAGAGTTTCGAAACTTCTTGCTTCTTCAACAATGTTCCGACGAAGTTCATACTCAAGATTCAAACATTGTTCCTTCAACTTCATTGATACAATACAGAAACATTACAGGTGAAGGTTCACATCGTAATCTCCTCACATCCATCAAGCTTCAGCTTCTTCATCACGCAGAGTCTGAGTTTCGCGAGCTTGTGATCGTTGAACGGTTGCCTTTGGGAGTTTTTTCTGATCCTTTTGAGCTTCAGAGTCTTCAGCAACGTAGAGGTTAATGATTAAGAAGAAAGAAAGATAAATCATATGAAAGTTTTTTCTCTTTTGGATTTGATGGAAGCTTGAATCTTTTTGCAGTTTTCAGTGACGTATCTGTTTTTGGAGACACGAATCTTGAGCTGCCTTCGTTTAGATCGAACAGGTCTGTCGTTGAGATTCATGTCGAAATCAGCTCTAGAGATTATGAAAATGGTGGAATCAGCTTAAAGCTTCCTTTACATGCTCGTTATCAGGTAAATTATCACTTGTTCTCAAGTCTTGTTTTGATCTATATCGATAAGGTGGGATCTTTACTTCTCTATTATCTCCCCAGCCACTGGACGACAGTGGATACTCTAGAGTGGAGTTTGGAGAGCCAGACTTGTTCTTGTGCTCGAGCCATGTACAAAACCAGCGACATGAACAAAGAAGATGTTTGGTTTTGTCGATTGGCAGATCGAAGACTGAAACCAGGTCTGTTTTCTGGGATATCCCAGCCGGAATCAGGGGTCATACAGAGTATGTTTCCGCCTTGACATTCGCAGCTGCGGTTTTGTCTGCGTTTTCAATTCTCGTGGCGTCGGTTTTGAGCTCGAAGGTTGAATCTTGTAGAAACGCAAAGCAGTCATAACTCAGCTTTTTGTTTAAACTTCTTTGTGACAGTCATTGAGCAAATCGTTTTTGTTTCCTCTCAACTGAGATTGGGATATGTTAAACCGGTCCAAAGCATAGATTTAGGACTTAGGAGAATCACAAACAGAACAGAATTTCTGTCATCTCCAACAAAATGTTTGCACAACAAAAAAAGCCACACACACGCACACACTATTACATTAACCAATAGAACCTCAAACCGAACCAAACCAAACCAACACAAAACCAACTTCTAAGTGTTGTCTTCAACATATATTATATACCAAGTAGTTCCACTCTTCGATGCTTTAAGATCGATGAACACATCCAAGCGACTTGTTGCTCTTTCGAAATCAAGCCGCGAGTACGATAATCACGATCAGGAGAACAATGCCAAATATCACCAAGAGCAAGCATGTCTGCGGGTAAACAAGATCAAGACATTAGCCTATTGTTTCCGAAAAACCATTCATTTACTGTTTTTGTCTGACAGTTTTTGAGTGTTTTACCAGAGATGAGTTTGATCTTTGTGTTTTCGCGGCTTGCGCCAGCTGAGATTTTCCTTGTGAAGTTGCAGCGCGGGAGTTGTCAATGTGAGTACCGATATCATCTGCAAGAAGAAAGAAAGTGAGTTCTCTAACTGTAACTTTAAGGGCATGTTCTTTTATAGATTGTCTTCACCTATCATGACTCCTTGATCATTAACCAGAACCGCAAGATCTTTGAATATCTCGTTAACCTCGCCAATCTGATGATGGATTTCTTGTATTCCTTGCTCTCTTTCTTCGATCACAGCTTCATTGAATGCAATCTCGTTGTCTAACAATACAAGTTCCTGCCTGCAACAATCAAACAAAGGGGATGATTAAGTCGCATCTCAAAAATGTGTCTGAAGATTTGTTCTTTTTACAGTATCACCTACCTCTTTGACTCCTGAAGTTGTGCCCGCTGTTCCGGGACCTTATCTACCTCACCCGCCGTATAACTATATACCGAGCCAACCAAAACGAATAAGGAACATGAATATCAATCAAAAACACACAACCAATTCACAAAGTAATAACTTTTGCTTTACCTAGAGGGAAGAGCAGATTGAGGCACGAAAGGAGTATAAGTGGTTTCTCTTTCAGCAGCAGTTTGTTGAGCTTTCTGAAACTCTTTTAAAACAGCTTGAAAGTCCCTTGCAAGCTTAGCATCTGCAATCTTCTTACTTGGCTACACAAAACACAACTCTCACAATCAATTCTCAAACACCAAAAAGATTCACATAAAACCCAAAAACAAGAAGAAAGATTTACATTGACACCACTTTGATGATCAGTTTCACTAGCTATTTTAAGTTTAGCTGAAGTATCCTTCACAAGCTGTCCAATATGCAATCTTGTCTTGTGCCTATTCACAAACATATTTTGAATAATTTTCTCAATTCAGAATTCCACAAAAAAAAAAAAGCAATAAAATTGAATTTTTTTTTTATCAAAATGAAATTAGATTTCAATTTCAACTTACAGCTTCTCCCGGAGCTCCGGTGTATCTTTAGGAGTACCAAGTGTGTTAACGAGTCGCTGAAACGTGGAGACTCCGGTATTGATCTGGAAAATTCCAGAAGCAACGGCTTGTGTCGAATCTTGTCGATTACCATTGTTCTTCCTCGTCGATCTTCCTTTTCCCGATTCTAAATCTTGAAAACTCATCTTCTTCGTGGAATTTGTTTCCAAAAATTTCTTGAGAAAAAAAACAACCAAAGATTGAAGATTTTGACCCTAAATCCTTCTCTTGTTTTCCTGGAAAAGTTCGATCTACGACGAGATTGAGAAATTGCTTATCGGATTTTTCTCTAATCTCTGAGAAAAAAAAAACGAAGGTCAAGGCGTGGATCGTGGAGACAGATAGACGAAAAATTGAAAAGCGTTCGTAACTGATTAATTGAGAAGAAGAGCAGAGAGATAAAGTTTGTTTTTCCTTTTTGATCCTTTTATTTCGTATATATTTAGTAATGTCCTCGTTTCTGTTTTTTTTTTTTAAACCAAATTAAACCATTGGTTTGGTTTATTCAGATTTTGGTTTAGGGTTTAGATTCAATTCAGTTTAAATAAATAAAAAAACAATCTAGATTTTATAGAAAATATACAATATGGGTTTATTTATACTAAATATGTGTGTACAGTTAAAAATATTGAATTATGATTTAGTTAAGATACACTAAAATTAAGATACACTTTATTTGGTTTAGTTAAGATACACTAAAATTAGTTTTTATTAAGATTAGGTAGCGGTTTAAATATTTCAATTCTGTTAGGGGTTATTTTCCCTCCTTTAAATTAATTTTATGACTATTAAATGATGGGGGTGAAAGTTTAATAATGAAAATTTTTATTACTTTTTTTTTTCAGCAATTTTCTCTTGTAAGATTTTCATTGTCCAATGATGGAATTGATCAATTGAAGGTTACTAAACTTTACTATGTCGAAGCAGTTTCGGACACGCGGACGATAGATAGTGGTGGATAAAGTGATTATGTCACGTCTTTTGTATTAAACGTACAAATGTTTTAGGTTTATGATTAATTTAATTAGAATCTTTCCCGACAAAGAAATAGCTCTAAGCACGACCTTTTTCTCCTTTGACGTCGCCGGCGAGACAAAAAAAAATTAAAAAAAAAAATCCCGACGGTTACACGTACCGGAGAGTTGTATTTAAATTGACTCCGCTTTGCATTTTCCTCACAGCCAATTTTTTTTCCTTATTTGTTTTTTTTCTTTCGGTTTCGTTTTCGTTTCAAATTCTGCGTGAAAGAGAAAATCCTCCGTTCCAATCCGGTTTATATCGGTTTTTAGCAATGTCGGTGAGTATTCGTCGTTCTCGTCTCGAGTTATGTTGAAATTTGGCAAAAAGTGACGTCTAGAATCGCTAAATTTGGGATTGGGTTTACTAATCTTGTAATCTATGGATTTACTTGTTTGATAAATGTGATTAGTATCTATCTAATTAGTTAATCTTTGTGAAGTTATTTTTGGACACAGCTTCTTATATATATATATATATATACTTCTAAGTTAATCAGAACTTAACCTTCGTTAACTTTAGCAATAAGGTTTTAACTTTTATGCTCTCTGGTTTCATTGTCATGTCTGAACATTGTTTAATGGCACAGATGATAACTGTTAATGTATTGTGTCTGAACATTGTCTTCATTGCAGATGGTAACTGTCAAAGTTAGCAACGTTTCTCTTGAAGCAACAGAAAGAGATCTCAAGGAGTTCTTCTCTTTTTCCGGCGATATTGCTTACCTCGAAACACAAAGGTCGGTTTTTTCGACTTACATTTTCATTCGAATTATATAAACTCGTACATTGTTCTTACAGATTCATAGAACTGAAACTGTTGAGATGGTTTTTACAGCGAGAATGGTGGTTCTAAATTAGCATATGTCACATTCAAGGATTTACAAGGAGCTGAAACCGCAGTTCTTCTCACCGTAAATTCACTTTTTTCTTAGCCCTTATTCAATGAGTCATATTGGCACTTTGTTTTAATGTCGATTTTGTTTCAGGGATCGACGATTGTTGATTCATCGGTTACGGTTACAATGTCACCAGATTATCAACTACCTCCTGAGGCTTTAGCTTCCATTGTAGGCTACTCAGAAAACCATTTATTTAACCTGAAAACTCTTTTTAAAACCTCTTTGTGATTTCAGTTTTTGTCTCCTCAGGAATCATTGAAAGAGAGCAATAAATCATCATCACCTTCTCGCGAAGATGTATCGGTATTTAGAAAAGCTGAAGATGTTGTAAGTGGTATGATTTCAAAAGGGTTTATTCTAGGTAAAGACGCGATAGCTAAAGCGAAAAGTCTTGATGAGAAGCATCAGTTGACATCAACAGCTTCAGCTAGAGTCACATCTTTCGACAAAAGAATCGGATTCACAGAGAAAATCAACACCGGGACAACGGTTGTGAGTGAAAAAGTTAAAGAAGTTGATCAGAAGTTTCAAGTTACAGAGAAAACTAAATCAGCAATAGCTGCTGCTGAGCAGACAGTGAGCAATGCTGGTTCGGCTATAATGAAAAACCGGTATGTTTTAACCGGTGCCACATGGGTTACGGGTGCGTTTAACAAAGTGACTAAAGCTGCTGAAGAAGTTGGACAAAAGGCGAAAGAGAAAGTTGGTATGGTTGAGGAAGAAGACGAAGAGGTGAAGAAAGTGGTTGATGCAGTTGCTAGTGTCCATCTGACTGAATCACCAAAGGCTTTAGACCAATCTGAACAAGATTCAAAACTCTCTGAATCGCAAACGCAAGCGCAACCACAGTCACAGAAGGAGCTTACTCCAAGTGTTGCTTCAGTTTAACCTTGAGACATACATGTAAGGAACTTTCTCCAAACGTTTTTTGGAACACAGAAGCTGACTTTTTAGGACAGGGCTTGTATGTTCCAAAAACATTGGATTGAAAATCTTATTTTGTTGTTGTTGTTTTTGTTGTTGTTTCTGTCTTATTTCTTCTTGTTGTTTCTCCCTTACAAGAAAAAAGGTGAAGAAAATTTGGAAGAATGTTTAAACTGAATCTCTTTTTTGAACATTTCTTCTTCTTTGACTAATTTTTCATGTTTGATGGTAACAAATATTTTGAAATGAACTGACAATAAAAAGTTTTTATGAAATTCTAATTATTCTGCTTAAAATACTCAAAACCTTCAAGATTTTGATTGGTACCTTGTATTGTAGACTGATTCAACATGATTTGATCAATTATATAAAAACTTTTAATCATGATTTATGTTTAGCTATTTTAATTTGTGTGATATTGTAAGTTTATTGACTTAACTTTAAATGAATTATATTTAATCAAGTTTACTGAGTTATTTATCAATTTTATCAGATTTTCAAAAATCAGAATGCAAATCAACCTCAAACTTAATATTCCAAATTCCAAAAGCTAGATAAGGATGACAATGATGATGATGCTGATAAGTGAAAACGATTCATGGAAAATTACAAAGAAATAAACTTTGGTAATTAATGGTATATTACTGATTCCAACGTTGACTGTAAATTAGATTCTGTATAATATTCGACTGTTTTATGGATAATATTCGAATTATAAAGCTTCCACTAGATGACAAAAGAAAAGTTGCCACTATGGTTAATATTCGAATGTTTTTATGTATAAAGTCATCTTATGAATAAATTATAGTCAGTTTGACACATACACACACACAAAAAGAATAATAAATTACAGATGTGGTGGTTATAAAGATAAATTCAACAAAGTTGACCAACAAGAGAAGAAAAGAACAAATAGTTTTCATCGAAAATTGAATAACTTCCATATAAGCATCAAGAATTTTGTATTATAAATTAGTGAACCATCTTTGATTCACCTAGTAACTCAAAAACAAGCTTCTGGTGTATTTCACAAAACCAAACAGAAGAAACAGAACCAAAAAAAAAAACATGAAGACCTCAGCTTTCTTCATTGTTGTACTGCTCATTCTATCATGTAAGTAATCTCAAATTAATCTTATTTATATGAAGTTTCAATTAAACATGCATGTGACGGTTATATATATTTGATTGATTTGTATCAGTGTATAATATATAATACATGAATAGGTTCATCATCAATGATAATGGGAGTTCACTATCATGAGAACCGTTGCCATGACTGGAAAGATTGTGCTATATGGTGCAAACAATGGGTTCCTCAACCAAAATGTATTAACCATGTTTGCGATTGTAAGCCAAAATCTCTTCCGACTAACGACGAGATTCCTCAATCGACTTCTTCTTCCAATTCGAATAACTAAAATATGATTATGATTCTATGTATCCATGAGATATTTATCATCTAGTTAAACTTCAATATGAAAAGGTATTATAACTGTTCATCAATAAAGTTATAGCTTTTATGTGAATATGCGTGATGGAACAACGATGACGATGTGACGAATTTGTTTCTTCTTTCTTTTTGCTAAATCGTTGGTATAACTTGCGAGAAAAAGAAATAGTTCATGAGTGGTTAATGCGATACATGAAAAGTTATAGTAAGATATTTAGACGCTGCAACATTCGAACTATTTCTTTTACCAAAAAAAAAACATTCGAACTATTTTCAATTTCTTGACTTCACATAAAAAATCAGCCAATCTAAGATATAAATCATTAAAAAGTAATATTTTACCAGAGGAGAAATTTTAAAATTATATAAAAGGTAATATAAAATATATTAACAATTAAATATATACAGTTCGTATATAATTTTTTTTTTTTTTGAACTCTTTATGATTATATCACAACCATTAACTAATGGGAAAATTGGAAAAAAAGGATATCTACTTAAAAATTTGTCCATATATCCCTTTTTTTTGTAGATTGGTCAAATAGGTTTTTTAAAAATCAAAAACCCAACTTTACCCTCATTTTCTCTCAAAATTAATTCACAAAATAAAACTTCATAATTGATTTTACAAAATTAAAATAAAATAGAAAAATCCAAGAAACACACTCGATGGGTCTGCATGATATTTGATTTATATTGGGTAAAGTCACTCCGTTGTTTAAGAGTTTTTGATAATCTTTTCCAAATTCCAAAGCTGGAGCATTATAGTAAAACAGTATCGTGGGAGCAAGAACTGTTTTGGTGGATCTTGAGTCTCGTGTTGGCCTACCACAAAGCTGGAGGGCGTTTTTGTAAACCTGGCTTAAACCCTGATCTAAACATATACTGCTTTGTGTTTTTTTCTTTTCTTTTCTGATTTCTCCACATAAGTGTGATGAACGACTTTTGTTGCTACCATATTCCAGTCTCTTGTTAACTGCTACGAAATTTTGCGGAAAAAAATGACACAACATTTGTCAAAATAAAAAAAAAATTGTTGATAAGAGTTGAAGAGCATGCAACAGTTGGATATCTATAAAAATCTTAGACGATTTCGTTGGGATCAGACTAAAACTTTCACGTTTTTATAGCCGAAGTTTTTACTGCATAAAACAGCAACATCCAATCGACTAGACAAGCTATGCGTCCTAATAAAACCAAAAAAAATTACCTTACAAAAACTTATGAATGCATAAACACCACATATGTTAAGAATATGCAAACAGAAACTATCAATTAATTTTATTCAAGTTTAAATCTTTAACACCACATATGTTTAAATCTTTATTCAAGTTTGTTTCTGCATGTTAAAGACTGTTTTTGTGTTTTTCTAATTCTTGTGTGTGTGTTTGTACTTTTTCTTGTTTTTAATTGAATCTTTTCTTTATATTGTGGCTCATTTTCTTAACATGAAATCAGACCACAAGTTTATGAAATTAGAATTCTGTCGAAGGGCGGTGTCGAGAAGCTCCATTCGTAATCTAAACAATAAATATCCATTTAAAACGTAATCTAAAAAAAAAAATTGTTTCCTTTTCTGAATATTTACTTTCTATATTTAGAGCATTCTAAAAATTACTGAAAACGAAATCTAAAATACCGTAGAATTTACATTCTAAACGAAGATTACAATTTCTAACGATGGCAGAAGATGTAGAAATTATTAGAACGTCTATTCTAAAATATTTAGAACATAGAGAAAAACGTAGAATGCATGTTCTAAATATTTTAGATATATGATTTTCGGATTTCTAAAATTCTCAGAACGTAAATCTAATCTGAAATATGTAGAACATGTACAAAAATGCAGAATACACATTCTGAGTTTCGCAGAACTCTAGAAAACGTGTTCTACTAAAATTAGATGAAACTTTATCTATAAAAAAATCAACTTTTTTAAAACCAAATCTAAAAAAATTCACTTCAAATCACCTCTACTCTTGTATATCTACCTATTTTTATGATTATTTTTTTTTAAAACATGTAAATTAGGGTGTAGGGGTAAAATCGTCCAAACTGACAATCTCACAAAAAAGGTGTATATGGACAAATTTTTAAGTAGATATCCTTTATTTCCAATTTTCCCTTAACTAATCCAATATAATTAAGTGGGTGATTGGTTTGGTTTTGGTTGTAAATGAGTTGTATGTAGTTGTAAATTTTATTGCTATAAATACTTAGCTGCAAAATTATGATTTAGTCTTTTTAAAAAGATTTAGGTAATTACTAATATAATTCAAAATGTCATTTTTTGAACAATGAAAGTTGCAGATAATTACTGCGATAATTCAGAATGTGATTTTTTTTATTGGAAACAAATTAAAAATGAAATCTGTGATTATAAATAATAGTGGATATGAAATCAAAACATTTTAATAACAAAAACCTTTGTATGCCTAGTGATCTTATATTCTTAAAAAAGAAAGAAAGTTTATCCTAGTATATAAAGTCATGTGGATTTTTCATTAAAACCCATAAAATACAAAGCCATATCACCCAAGAAAAAAAGAGAGAGATGAAATCAAACAAAGCTACCTTCTTCTTGGGCTTGTTCCTTGTATCTGCCTTCTGTAAGTTATTCACTCGTATACAAATATATGATTTGTTCATTATACATATGTCAATATATACTAAAATTTGTTTTACTTTAAATTTAATTATTTTGTTTGGATACTTTTCTTTTTGAAGGTATAAGGTTGATAGAGAGTAGGTGTTACACAAATGACGATTGCAAAGACGCGCAACCATGTCCAGTGCCTCTTGCTTGTCTATTTGGCAGCTGCGTTTGTCCATGGAAAAGTCGATCTAAATTACCAATTTGTCAAATCATATGTGCGCATTTGGATAAAAAAGCTGGAAATTCTTATGATCATACTTGTGGTTGCAACTATATGTAAAATAAAAGAAATATAATTACAATAAAAATGATTATTCTCGTTTCTTTTTAAAAAAATCTTAATATTTTATAATCAGACTATTGTATTTCTTACAAAGTTATTTTAACTAATAAGATTGTACTTGTTATTTTTTTTTATTTTCTCCAAATATTTAGAAATTTTTAGGTCCGTAATTCCCTCGGACGGAGATCAAAGGAAGTTAGATTAGTTCCTCCCTAATAGCACAACTTCGAATATGAGATTTTGAGACACATTCTCTTTGAAAACTCTCCTAATATACCGATAAAGTTATATATATATAAGTTGGACACTATACTTTTAGTAGTACGATTTTAATTTCTTGTATTTGTGTTTGAGGAAAAAAAGTAAAATAAAATTATGTAGGGATGGGCCATCAAATTGTAATGCCTAAGTCATACTAGTGTTGAAGCAAGTCTAGAATTTTTTTTATGTATTTGACATCAAGGACTTAAAAATCATTTTCACTCTCTTACAATTTTTTTCTTTTCCATTATCGTCGGAATGGAAATTGTACAATACAACGACAAAACAATCAAAAGGGTATGGTAATATCGGTGAAGCCAAAAAAAGATTGACATCTTCTTATAACTATATTGTCGTGTATTGCATCGTGTATCCGTTACGGGATTCTACATATCAAAATATTTTTGGTTTTACTTAATCTCGTTGATTTTTTTTTCGCAAAGTCGCCACAAAACATATCTTTTGTAGGATAACGTTGACAAAGACACGCTCTATCATCCTTTGTCGCTATCTTTTTCTGGCTTCACCGACATTACAAAAAAAAAATTGAATTGTTTTTTTTTCGTTGCGTTATCCATTTTATACTTTGACCATAATTTTTTTAATAGAAATTTAAAGTGAAAAAATAATATAATGATAGGTTTAAAAAAAAAAATTTAATTAAGAAAAAAATCTAATGGCTATCAATTCAATGGTGTATGAATATTATTTCTGTTTTTAAATGTCCAATACTTTTATGAAATGGATTCAATTTTTTGTTATTAAAATGACTAAGTGATACATGTAATAGAAAAAAAAATTAAGAAAAAAAATCTAATAGCTATTAATGGTGTATAAAATATATTCTTATTGTTACTTTTAAATGTCAAATACTTTTTATGAAATGGATTAAAATTTTTTTATTAAAGTGAATAAGTGATACAATTGTAGGTTTAAAAGTAACAATATGTTACTTAAGAAACAAATCTTTTTTTCTTTTGGACAAAAGTATGATTTCATTCATTCAAACAAAGAAGCTGTTATAGAAAAAAAAATCTATTATAGACAAAAGGTATATGAAACTTTTTATTACAATTTTCAAAAATGTCTAAATACCTTTCTTCTTTTTTTTTTTTAATAAGGAACAAATATTATTGTTAGCAAACAAAATAATGCAACACTTGTGACAAAATAGAATAATTGCAGTGTAACGCACACACGCGGTAAACGCGTGGTGAATAATATTTTGACTTAAAAAGTTAAAAAGCTTTGACTTATGGAGGGGTCGCTTGTTTCGAGGGTAACGTACGGACTCCCACTAATATACCTCCACGTGGCGAGACGGTGCAGTTGACGGAAGAGTTAGACGAGCGTTATTTTTTATACGTTACACTCCGTTAATTATCGCCGTTAAATCTAAAAGTCTGCCGTTTACCCTTCTGGTCCGGTAAGTATTTAATGAGAAATTTACTCCTCCATTTATTGCCAAAGGAAAGAAAAAAAAAAAACTTAGAGAGAGTGAGAAAAGCTCCCAAAAAAAAAACTCTTAGAGATTAGAGAGAGAGAACCAATCTTTGGTTTTTTTTTTTTTTGCATTTTCTCTGAAGCTAAACAAGGTAAGAAAGTGTGAGAAAACAAAAGAAAGTGAAAGAAAATCTCTATATTTTTCTAGAAAAAATATCACTAGAAACAGTGCCATTATCTGGTTTGTGTTGTGTTCTTTTTTATGTTTTGAAAAACTTACAAAAACCCTAATTTTTATATTTTTCTCGTGAGCGTTTTCTTTGAATATTGTTTCCTTAATCCATATATCTTCTCATGAATGCTCAGATAGTGTGTCTTTATATTTTTTTATTAGTTGGACCTGTTTTTCTTAAAAATTTTGAAAAGATTTCATGAGCAATAAATGTATTTTTATTATCAGTTACGTTTTTGTGTATTTAATTTAAAATATTTTCTGAACAATGAACCGATCTAGCTGTCTTCTCTGGTAATTAAATCTTATCTTTCATGCTTTGTTCCTCTTGCATTTGAGATTAATCCTAAAATATTTCCATGCACTGATTCTTCTTCTTGAATCTTTACTTCCTCAAGATTTCAAAAACAAAACCCTAACTAATATCCTTGTTAATCATCATTAGGTTTTTTTAATCTATTAAGTGATGTTGACAATCGGAGAAGGAAATGTGATGACTTCAGACAACAGATTTGCTTCGCCGCAGGCACCGTCTTCTTCTTCTCCGGGAACAATCCAAAACCCTAATTTTAATTTCATCCCTTTTAACTCATATTCATCCATTATCCCGGTTTGTTCCTTGTTAAGACTTTCAAACATTATCTCTCTCTTTTCTTATTCTTGAAATTTCCAAAATCTTTCATTTACTTTTTTTTTTGTATCATTTTCTAGAAGGAGGAGCATGGGATGATGAGTATGATGATGATGATGGGAGATGGAACAGTAGAGGAAATGATGGAAAACGGGTCGGCAGGTGGGTCATTCGGGTCGGGTAGTGAACAAGCAGAAGATCCAAAGTTCGGAAACGAATCTGATGTCAATGAACTTCAAGACGATGAACAACCTCCTCCTGCTAAGAAGAAACGTTACCACAGACACACTAATCGTCAGATCCAAGAAATGGAAGCGTATGTTTTGCCCTTTTTATATTATATTTTTATTATCCACTCGGGTGTGTTCAATCTGGTTTTTATAAATATATCTTGATTTAGTTCTGCTAGGTTTTGAATAGTTTTGTTGTTTAGATACTGATTTTTTTTAATCTTGATTAATAGGCTTTCCCCTTTTATGTGAACTTTTATTTTGATTTGATTTTTCTTATTCTTACAATGTTTTCTTTGTTCTTTTACCAAACTGAATATATATTACACCTATATTTTTCTGTATATAGATCTCATGATTGGAGATTAAATTTTGATAAAATTATATCTTTGTAGGTTGTTTAAAGAAAACCCACATCCAGACGACAAACAAAGAAAGAGGTTAAGTGATGAACTTGGTCTTAAGCCTCGACAAGTCAAGTTTTGGTTCCAAAATAGGCGTACCCAAATGAAGGTAACTACAAATTCAACATTTATTTGTATATATATACACCTTTGTAACAATTATTAGATTATATAATCTTGATTTCTAAGTCTAGTTCATCTCCAAATTTTTTTATGAAATTATAAAAATGAAATCGTAAATTTTAGTACGTTCTTATAAAAGATTGAGTATTTTTGACAATCTAATTAATTATTTGTGTGTGTTGAATCAATAGGCACAACAAGACAGAAATGAGAACGTGATGTTAAGGGCAGAGAACGATAATCTTAAGTCGGAGAATTGTCATCTTCAGGCGGAGCTACGGTGCCTCTCTTGTCCTTCTTGCGGCGGCCCCACCGTCCTCGGGGACATTCCTTTCAACGAGCTTCACATTGAGAACTGTCGCCTCCGTGAAGAGGTAACCATTTGCATTTAACAATTATCAATTAACTGATAAGTTTTCCTTAATATGTTTAACATTTGGTTTGATTGATTAAATTCAATTTTCATTGGGTTTGTTATGTTTTGGGAAAATATATTAAAGAATTATTGAAAAATAATAATTTTGTATTGACAAAAGAAAAAAAAAAACATTTGGTTCGGTTAATTTGTGTAATTTGGAACATTGGTGAAAATGTCCAGCCCTAACACAATATTGATTGTTGATTCCACAGCTTGACCGTCTGTGCTGCATTGCTTCAAGATACACTGGCCGTCCGATGCAATCCATGCCATCATCCCAGCCGTTGATCAACTCTTCTCCGATGCTTCCACATCATCAACCTTCATTGGAGCTAGACATGAGTGTATACGCTGGGAACTTTCCAGAACAATCTTGTACAGACATGATGATGCTTCCACCACAAGATACAGCTTGTTTCTTCCCAGATCAGACTGTCAACAACAACAACAGCAATATGTTACTTGCGGATGAAGAAAAGGTTATCGCTATGGAATTCGCTGTCTCTTGTGTTCAAGAACTAACTAAAATGTGTGACACAGAAGAGCCTTTGTGGATTAAGAAGAAATCAGACAAGATTGGTGGCGAGATTTTGTGTCTGAATGAGGAAGAGTACATGAGGTTGTTCCCATGGCCAATGGAGAATCATAACAACAAAGGAGATTTTCATCGAGAAGCTTCAAAGGCAAATGCAGTCGTTATCATGAACAGCATAACGCTAGTTGACGCGTTTCTGAATGCTGTAAGTAGTACACTTTTCGCAAAGGCTTCTGATTTGATTACTTTGATTATTGATTAATTTCGCGCTTTTGATTTGAAGGATAAATGGTCAGAGATGTTCTGTTCAATCGTGGCTAGGGCGAAAACGGTTCAGATCATTTCATCTGGAGTTTCTGGAGCTAGTGGTTCTCTTCTTCTGGTAATTTAGTAATTGATTTGATTTATAAGCGGGAACAAACGCAACAGCTTCTTGCTAATGGAATCTATGTTGTTATGTTTTACAAGATGTTTGCAGAGTTACAGGTACTATCTCCATTGGTTCCAACTAGAGAAGCTTATTTTCTTCGGTATGTGGAACAAAACGCGGAAACCGGAAATTGGGCGATTGTGGATTTCCCGATCGATAGCTTCCATGACCAAATGCAGCCACTGAATACAATTACTCATGAGTATAAGAGAAAACCTTCAGGCTGCATCATCCAAGACATGCCTAATGGATACTCACAAGTCAAGTGGGTAGAGCATGTTGAAGTAGATGAGAAACATGTGCACGAGACCTTCGCTGAGTATGTGAAAAGCGGAATGGCTTTTGGAGCTAACCGTTGGCTCGATGTATTGCAGAGACAATGCGAGAGGATCGCTAGTCTAATGGCTAGAAACATAACTGACCTTGGAGGCTAGTAGTCTAAATCATATCCCTCAATTCTTAAAACCCTTAAACCGCTAAATCACAAAATCTCTGTTTCCATTTTGCAGTGATATCTTCTGCTGAAGCAAGGAGGAACATAATGAGGTTATCACAGAGACTGGTAAAAACATTCTGTGTGAATATGAGCACTGCTTACGGACAATCTTGGACAGCTTTGTCGGAGACAACTAAGGACACCGTGAGGATCACGACAAGGAAAATGTGTGAACCTGGTCAGCCTACAGGAGTTGTTCTTTGTGCTGTCTCAACCACTTGGCTTCCATTTTCTCACCATCAAGTCTTTGATCTCATCCGTGATCAACATCACCAATCTCTGGTAAACAAAAACTAGACTCTTCTCTCTGTTCTTGATGCAAAACCCTAAGATTATCACTATCAAAAACACAAAACCCTAATATTTTTCTTGTGCAGCTAGAGGTTTTGTTCAATGGTAATTCACCTCATGAAGTTGCTCATATCGCAAATGGTTCACATCCTGGAAATTGCATCTCTCTTCTTCGAATCAATGTAAGTTTCAAAGATTTCAAAACTCTAATTCGAAGATTCGAATTTTCTGAATAAATTAGGGTTTTTTTGCAGGTCGCAAGCAATTCATGGCATAACGTTGAGCTGATGCTTCAAGAAAGCTGCATTGATAACTCCGGTAGCTTAATCGTCTACTCCACCGTCGACGTTGACTCAATCCAGCTCGCGATGAATGGCGAAGATTCTTCAAGTATTCCGATTTTACCCCTCGGATTCTCCATCGTCCCCGTGAATCCTCCCGAGGGTATTTCTGTCAATTCGAATTCTCCGCCGTCGTGTCTTCTCACCGTTGGGATTCAGGTCTTGGCGAGCAACGTCCCAACAGCGAAACCGAATCTCTCCACCGTCACCACCATCAATAACCATCTCTGCGCCACCGTTAATCAGATCACTTCCGCCCTCAGCAGCACCATTACGCCGGCGATTGCATCTTCCGCCGCCGCGTCCAAACAAGAAGTCAGCTAATTGACCGAATTACCCTTAAACCTCCTTGCTTTTTCAATCAAAGAGCAGTCCCGATTCAGGGGTAAAATAGTAAATGAAAAAAGGGAGGTTCATAGGTAATTCGGTTACGGCTTCGAGGTTGTTTTGGTAAATAACGTAGCATCTAAATGGATAAGCCTTTTAGGTTATTTTCGGTTTATTTATGGTAAGGGTAAAATGGGAAACTAGTTTATGTTTTTGGCTGTTTTTGTGGGGGAGGGTCATAATGGTAATTAGAGGAAGTCAAGAGCGCACCAGGTTGGAAAAGTTGACCTTTTTGTTTTCTGAACCGGATTATCGGTCTAACCGGTTTACGGTTTACAGAAAAGCGTAGCTGGTTCGGGTATTGACTTTCTACTTGGTTTGACTCCTTTGAAATGTTTTGGCTTATTTGCAATTAATATGCTACTTCCTTATTTATACTTTTGGCTTTTCGTATTCAATGTTTTGGTATTTTAATTAATTCTATAAAGAATATCGAAATGGGACGATTTATATTACCATTTTTAGCTAAAGATAATACTTCTCGTGGGGGTTGAATATTTGCTGGTTGAGTCTCATTTAATGATTAGTATCATGCACATTAGAATAAACATATTTTAAAATGCTAATATCTGGCGATTGCGACAGACTTTATTTTTATTTTTTATCATTATTGCGACAGACTATACAATGATTAAGTTCGTGCCAATAAAGTATTTAATTAGACAAAGATTCCTATGTTTGGAATTATCTTTCATGTTACTTGTGTCAAATTTAAGTTCCATTGTATGCATATTACATAAATTCTTTTCAACACTAATATTTAATTCAGAAAAACAAGATAAGAGGATATGATTCTTTTTTTTCGAAAAAGAAACACTTTATTTCATTGATATATATATGAAACATATAACAAATTACAACAATAGGTAAAGATATCATCAACGTGGAATTTCAAAAACAAGAATGAAATGTGATATATAGAATCTCAATTTAAATTGTGTAATCTCTAGGCACATTTGAAACCATATGGAACCTTCTTACCACAATGGTTTAGGACAACGTTCAAAGAAATGGGAACATTAAGGTTGATACCAAGAAGATTAGCCTTTAGGGCGGTGCAAAGACAGACCGCGGCTTCAAGATCAACAAGACCTTTGATTAGAGCGCAACATTTGGACGTTGGTGGTAGAGAAACCTTAACCAAATCCAACACGTTAGCACATACCTTAAGTTTAAGAGCGTCTGTACAAGTGGGTTTGTGGTTAGGGGATGAAGTTGAGGGCTTCTTGGGCGGTGGTGGTGGACAAGGGACTGATGTTGAGCTGACGAAAGTGAAGAAGATGACATTGAAGAGGAAGAGAAGAGCAATCTTAGAATAAGCCATTGATGAAGAAGTAAAGTTTCAATAAGAGTAATTCTTATAAAAGGTACAAGAAAACCCTTAAACTCTCTCTTTATCGAGCTTGTGATGTGTTGTGTGAAGAATATGGAGATAGTGATAGGGTTTTTATAGGTGAAGATTAAGATTGGTTTATGTGTTTTTAATTACAAATAGACGAGTGGAAACTAAATGACGAAATTTCAATGAACTGTTCATGTGAGGGATTATTTTAAATATTATGATGAATTGATTGATCTTACAAACTGTCATCAAGATATTTCATATTTGGATCGTCGCATGTAACATGCAATAGTCATTGTATGAGTGGACATAAATATAGATAAGACTTATAACACAATAGACAATAATTAACGGTTGCTAATTATAAATCTGGGATAATTAAGAGAGCTTTGAACTGATATATTATCTTCCAAAATAACAATGTTGAATTAAACCATTGTTGGAACATTGTGTTACGTACATTGAGGTTGATAAAATGTTGGCAGATCAAAATTTTAATTTGTTTTTCAGAAAAATTATTAGCCTTGCTTATGAATATTGTAGTTTAAAAAAAAAAAATTGTTCTGTTTTTTTCTTTCTCTTTATATGTTTATCGAATGAAAACAATTTTGGGAAAATAACTTTGGGAAAATATTGCAATATTGTTCTCCCCAACTGAACATCTCTATATGCACTTAGATGTTATATTTCCATCATTAATAAAACATAAAAGAAAAACATTAGGCACAAAAAAAATTATGAATATTTTTAGTATCTAAATCTATTCTCAAATATATGTGTTATGTATAAATATTTCTGTGAAACAACATGTACATTATATATGTGGCTGAGGTAAGAAAGGATGAGGTCATATGACCCCTATAAATTTTACATATTAGTTATTTTTAGTGTAAATTTGATTGAATTTGAAGAAATATTTGGTTAAAATTAGTATTTGATTCCTATACATTTTTGTTTTAACTTCCAAATGACCCCTTTCATTCATATTATTTTTTAATTTATTGTTCATCATTTTTTTTATTATTACTCCTATAAAACTTATTTCTAGATCCGCCACTGCATTATATTATGATGATTTGAAGACATGTAGTGACTCAATAATAACATTGACACAAACATCTAAGCTATATATATTTGTCATCTATTATATGTTAATATATTTCTTATACAAACTTTTAATAAAAATTGTTTTCAATAATTTCCAAAATAATATCAAGTTTCAGCTTTCATTTTTTTTCTATTTTTCTGATGTGTTATTGGGGCTGAAAATGTTTGGTCTGTTTATAGCTTAGAATAAGCCATTGATGAAAGTAAAGTTGTAAGGAATTAAATAATGTTTGTTCACTTGATAGATTATTATTAAGATATTGATGGATTAATTGATTGATCTTCCAACCTGTCAAGAAATATTATTTTACATGTAACATGCAAAAAGATACTAATTAAGCTGACAATGATAAGCTTATTAAGTTCATTTAAACCGTAAACAAATAATGCATTTTTCGACTATATGTGTACTGCAATTCGATTTTTGTTCTTTTCTTTTTTTTGGCTATGCAAAACCCATGTGGTCTTTTGGAACGTTCATGTGATTTGGGCAAGCTCATAATGTTATATTTTTTTGTGATTGAAGATATCGGATAATAAAGATAAACGTTGATTCTATAATTTACAAATGGTGGCTACAAAATCGATATATAGTTTCTACTAAACAACACTATCCCCTTATTATTAAAAGGGAAGTACAAATTGAAAAATAGTCAAATTTGACCTCAATTTCAATTTCAATTTTGGATTTTGTTCTTTGTTAATCATAATCGTCAAGGGTAATTTGGTCATAAATTTTCATTAAACATTATAAGATCCGCGTGTTAATCATTCGGGTGGGTTAGGAGTAATTACTCTTAATCACGGATTCAAGTTCCTAATCGGGTTTAGCATCCAAATTATGCAATCTTAACCGTTCGACAATTTTTGTATATTTACCTCATTTTTGGTATCTAAATATCAGCATATTCGATCCCAAATAACTATATATTCGATCCCTAATAACTGCATATTTGATCATATATTGCCTAATCGCTCGAAAATCGTATTAACTTATTCTCTTAAATCTAATCTTAACCATAACCAACTCTACAATATTCACCATTTATCTAAATATAGCCAATCATTCAATTCTATTCCAAATTCGAATATATATTGTTCATAGTATCTTTAATTTTATGCTTTTTCTCCAAGATATGATTTATAACCCACAGCGGGTTAAGCTATTTATTTAGTTTAAAATGATGATGTTCTAAATTTCCATTTATTCTTTTTTGTTCTATTATTTGTTATATAAGAAATTAAATTCATAATGTATGTTTATTAGTCAGTTATTAATAAAATCTTTTTTTTTTCAAATCTTAACAATAAATTTAAAATATACGTAGATACTAGATACTAATATATTTATAATCTTTCCACCAAAAAAATATATATATTTATAATCTTATAAATATTCTCAAGATTCAATTTTGTATTTTTGTTATTAACTTTCCAAAATTTTCCAAAAAAATAAGGAAATATATTTAAAAACGTTTCAAAAACGAGATTAGGGCTCCGATTGGTAACCAATTTTGAGGAAAAGAATGAGTAGGAATGTCATGTTCTTTTTGTTCCTCATTTTTTTTTACCATTTATAAGGAATCTTTGTTCCATTTTCAAACATGTGGGTCCTACATTTTTCCTCTTCATTCCTCAAAAAAAAAAGAATGATAGAACAAAATTGGTCCTCCCCAAAATTGTAGAGGAACAACAAGGAACAAAAATTTAAAATTCGTTTTTAATTTTTAAATAATTTTAAAATAGCTTTTTGATAATATTTACATTTTTATACATAAATAATTCCTATATTTTTATTATATATTTATGTATAAAAAAACTTTTATCAAAACTTTAATTTAAATGAATCTTATGACTTTGTTTTAAATTAGTATTTATACTAAAATAAATAAATAAATGCTTTCAAGTGAAATTTATATTATTTTAAAATAAAATATTTGAATTTATACTATATTTCGTTTCAATTAAAATAAAACATTAATTTTAAATAAAATTTATAAACTAAATAAAATACATAATTTTTAATAATTATTATGTTAAATATTTGTTCAATTTTTTGGTTACCATTTACTATAATCATTTGTTCAATTCTTATGTTCCTTTTGGTTCCTGGTTTTGATCATTTTCCTTTCTTTTTGTTCCTTTTCATTCTTTTTTTTTTCCTGTTCCTATTGTTCTTTTTTTTGTCACCATTCGGAGCCTAGATATTAATAAAAATTTATACTCTAATCAATCTTATTAGTTTAAGAAATCTCTATACAAATCTAAATAGTTTCCTACATTTATGTTTTAATGTCGATTTAATATTATAAATATGTACATATATTATAAATACTATCCAAATGTGATCTTACCAAAAAAGATTGTAATCTTTTAGATTTGATTCGATAATTTATTAGATAAGATTATATTTGATTAACCCTAAAATTATACCCGACTCTCTTAACACTATAAATATAGTACTCTGATTGTGTTATTCTCATATCGTTCAAAGTTTCACTGCAAATATAAAGTTTTCTCGGCTCTTCTCAAAAAATGGAAATAATTCATTTTCTTTCAATACATATTCTTTATTTTTGAATATGATATAAAGAATATGATTTCTATGATTTTTGCTTTTATTCTTCAATTCAGTGCTTAGTTTTAGATACTAGGTTTGATTATCATCAAGTCTTAGGTTTGGATGTTGATACCCTTTTAATAATCGTATTTTTTTTTGTATTAATTTTCTTTTCAATTTTGTTTTATTAAATCTATTCAAATTCTATCATCTTCAATTTATATGTCAAACCCATTCCAATTTTAATTTTTTTTTTCATATAAGGTCTATGACTGGACAACAATGGCGGGGTGAATGATAAGTCAAAGAGGATATTCGACTGGATTTAAGGTTTCAATTTTTAATATTTCCTTTAATTTTGATTTTGTTTCTATTTAAAACTTTATATTTTTTAGCAATATGTTAAAGGTTTAAATATAATAGAAAATTTATCACAGAATTATTCTTTTTGCATTTGAAGTTGTAAAAGAAACAACTTTAAATTTTAACCTGTATTTTATTTGACGGGTTATATATACACAGGTTAATTAGCTTATTTTCATTTGAAATAACAATAAAATCTGAAATCATATAATTTTAATAATAATTCAAACTTATAAAGTCTTCTTTTAAAGATCCACGAAATTCCGGGTACAAAATTTTTGAATTTACAAAACAGTAAAAATGTAAGATCACAATATTCTCTAGAATATATTACTGTTAGACACCTCAAAACTATAATACTTTAACTATATTAAATTTTGATACAAATATATTAAATAATACACATGTTTAACTACATTAAAGCACATTCTCCTATAGGGAGACTCACAAAAATGCCCCTTTTTCAATACCCCTTTTCAAAAATACCCCCTTTGGCTGTCCATTTTTAAAAATACCCCTTTTTATGTACAAAATGACTAAATTACCCTTCTTTTAATAAAAGATATCACAAATATATAAGGAAATATAACAAAATTAGGTCCACAAAATACAAAATATTTTTTGGCGGGAAAAGTGATCCCGCAATTTTTCCCGCCAAAACACTTGTAAAAACTTGTAAAAAACCTTTAAAATACCTTGTAAAATTTTCCCGTAAAATTTTTTCCCGCCAAAAAATTTTCCCGCCAAAATTTTTTTTTTGCGGGAAAAGTGATTCCGCAATTTTTTTGGCGTTAAATTTTTGGCGGGAAAATTTTTCCCGCCAAAAATTTACAAGGTATTTTAAAGGTTTTTTACAAGGTATTTATAAGGTTTTACAATGTATTTTAAAAGGTTTTACAACGTATTTACAAGGTATTTATAAGATATTATAAGATTTTACAAGCTATTTTATAAGGTTTTTACAAGTTATAAGGTTTTACAAGTTATAAATACCTTATAAAACCTTATAAGTACCTTGTAAAACCTTTTAAAATACATTGTAAAACCTTACAAAACACTTGTAAATACTCTGTAAAACCTTTAAAATACCTTGTAAATTTTTTCCGCCAAAAATTTTCCCGCCAAAAAAAAAATTGCGGAATCACTTTTCCCGCAAAAAAAATTTTTTGGCGGGAAAAATTTTTACGGGAAAATTTTACAAGGTATTTTAAAGGTTTTTTACAAGTGTTTTGGCGGGAAAATTGCGGGATCACTTTTCCCGCCAAAAAATATTTTGTATTTTGTGGACCTAATTTTGTTTCAAATAAGGGTAAAATGGTCATTAAAAATTAAAAGAGGGCAAACTTAAAAATGGACTCTCAAAGGGGGCATTTTTGAAAAGGGGTATTGAAAAAGGGGCATTTTTAACAATTTCTCTTGAAAATTTAACAACCACCAAAAAAAACATATGTTATAATTATAAATTATAAATTATCAAATACTTAATAGGAAAACCGAATAAAACCGATACCCGCGGAGTACCGCGGGTTTAATCCTAGTGACTATATATATTGGATTACAATAATTTATATCACTAATTTAATATGAATAGTCAATAACATTTTGTTTATCATATATAGATTAGATCGCGTCCGCCAATTTTTCTTTTTTATTTTATACTACTTTGTGACATTTTTTTTGTGTCAAATGTGTGACTATAAACTTGATTATGAATGATTTTCGGTTTTATTTTATTAATTTATACAGTTTCCAAATTTTTTTAAGATTTCTATAAATATTTTCCTGTTTTAGATTGTTGTAGAATGTTGTTCACTACTGTATGTCTGTATATGATTTAAAACCTAATTTTTTATTCAAAATAATTTATATATGTTGTGCTAGACGAATACATATATATGTTAGACGATTGATCTTGTTTGTATGGGGAGAACGACGATGTTGTTGGATTGCTAATGAGTGTAGGTCAAGCGACCGTTGTGGACCGGGAAATGCTTTGTGAATTTAGGTCTCCAATCCCTTATATATTAATTGAGAAGCATTTTTAAAATATAACCTTACACTCATGTGTGATTAACGAAAATGTCATGCTGACGTGTCGTTCTCACAGAGCTTCTCAATCTATTTAGTTAAAGACCCAACATTTATTAGGATATTTACATATTTTGCCACTAGTTTTACTTATGTTTATTTTATCTAATTAATTTATGCTTTTTATTTTTCTCAATTAAAACAAAAATACAATTAAAAATATGTAATTAAGAGATACAAATCTATACAAAATGGAGTACTTAATATTTTGTGTATCTATTAATATAACAAGATATATATTATAAATCATGATAAACATAAATGAAAATTTTCATTAATCTTGATAATCATTAATACACTACCGTTTATCTAACAATATAAAATTCGAACACCTTCAATATTATCAATATATTAAAATATATTTAATAATCGTTTTGTCCCGCACATAGTGCGGGATATTATCTAGTGTGTATTATTTTGGTCATAGGTGTATCTAACTAGTTAAGGTTTGGTTTCATTTGCTCTTTTTTGTAGTTCGCATAAAAAACTCTATCATGATGAATTGATGATTGATGAATCCAGCGCAAGCCTGCTTAATAATTTTAGTAGAGATATTGGGCCGGTTAGAGAGTGGGCCGTTTAGGCCCAATATATGCAAATTGATATATTGTTTTAAATTTGGGCTCTCTCTTAAATGCCTTTTACTACATATAGAAACATGAAAGAAAAGTAATAATACAAACATATCACCCTAAATTTGCGCATTTGATCATACTGAACAATCAAGATTGACAGATTTTTTGAAAAACAGAAGGCAAAGATTAAATTTTCTTTCATTTTTCTTTTTTCTCTTAATGCTTTGTGGCGATTGAAAAGGTTTGGTTTGTCTTTAGCCTAACAAGTAGAGATATGTGGCCTTCCAAGTGTCATTGGTCAATTTCTGTCCTTAGATGATAAGAATTCATCATAATTTCTTATAACCGTTTTCTCATATGATATAAAGACACGTTAGTAACATTTTGTCTGTTGATTCAAAGATCATGGATTTGATATTTGTAATAATGAGTTTTGCTTTTGCTAATATGTGTGTGAGTTCAGTGTTTCTGATTGATTAGCAACCTAATTAGCATTTATTTGATTTTTTTTGTTATAATCTTAATGTAAATATGTACAAAAAATGATATGACATGTCTTGTAAATATTTACTGAATTAGTGTTAGTGTACAAATAGTTATTATTTTACTAGAATGTGAAATGACTACAAAATTAAAATTGTATATATAATTAATAATTCTATTTAAAAACAAAGAAAACAAACCCCATTAAATTTCTCTCTAATGATACCTCAATAAAAAAAAAATTTATTTTTGAATTGGCAAACAATACATCTTAAAAAATAAATTTATCTTGAACAAAACACTAGGTTATTATGATTCCTTTTCAAGAATCGACTAATGAATTAGTTGGATGGACTAAAATATGCTAAAATCTTGACGAAAAATAACATTAAACTTCATTAGTTTGGTCAGAAATTGTAGAGTTAATAAATGATGAAAGTGCGGCCGTCATGAACACAGTACTATTTTTGTGACCTCTCATTTTCTGTATTGTCCAAATTATTCACCATTTATTTGTTATATTATTAAATTATTATTTAGATTCAATTTTTTATTTTATTTTTCACATTCTTTTGTTGGTTAGAAATAGTGTGTAAACGCGGGAAAAGTGACGGCAGTTTAACATTAACATTATTCGACGTCGGCTGTTCTTTTTTTTTTTTTTTCACGTCTAAACGTAAAGCGTAAGAATCGAATCTACTTGATGGTTTCTATCTAACTACAACTTACGAATTCTTTTAATAGAAACTAGATTCATTTTTCTTTATCAAAAAAAACTAGATTCATTTTTTCAATAAGATGAGAATCTTAATTCAAAATTCATACTGTTTCTTTTCATGTTTTCCAGTCGTAGGAATCAATACTACTAAACACTAATTAGCATCACTTTTCTCGATTTTTCTTTTGCCATCGATTAATAGTAGAATGGTACTTTCTAGTGTAATTCCCCAAATACTTCACCAATAAAAAAATTACGTAAAATACTATACAAATAAGTGAATATTTAATATTTTATTTCATTTTCTAATATTATTATTTTTGATGTAATTATACGATTATATATGGTTATCAATCCAAACCACTATACGTTTTATTTTTAAATATAGAAATTAAAAATATGGTGGTCAAACAGATTTTAAAACAACGTGAAGAAAATAGTTTGAATAAAATTTTGGTCAAACAAATGTATTTAGGAGAAAAGTCGGTCAACTAAATTAGGAAAAGATACATTGGTCATTGTCTCTTTAAATTCCGAAAGCAACAGACAAAAATGCGGAAAGATGCAAACACTTGTAATTACCATGTTTTGTTTTTATTAGTAAGAAGTTGTTTAGAGTTTTTGACCCGTCATTTTTTTTGTTTGAGTTAGTTCAAATTCAAAGCACATTCAAATTTTAATGCCATTTATTACAACTACACTGTCACATGTATTTCATTTTTGAAGTTAAAATCTAGAATAATTTCATTTGGATTGAATAATTTACCATTGCCAACATGTACTATCTTCAATACTCTTGTTTTTTTTTTAAAAAAAGTTTTTGACTACTTCTCCATTAATGTACACGGAAAATAATAAAAACTGTAATGATTTGTGTTTGTTTTATTTATTGAAGTAAGTGTACATGACTACATGAGTATATATACACATTTAGTTATAATCTTAGAGAGGTCATGATATAAGTCCCAATAATATACCAACATGTTTTTTTATTGGCTTTGAATGGTAACTCATTATCAAAACGGTACAGCATATACAGTTTTGACAGTTATCAATCACAAAAGCTTTATCAAAAGCGTTACTAACAGTTTTACTCTCAGCTTTTTTGGACAATTTTTTTGTACAGCTATTTCTTACAGATTTGCACTATTCCGGTAAATCTTATAGCTCCAGCTAATAGTTAAAAAACTTGTACAACTTTTGGTTACCATTCAGACTCATTGTCTTAAGATGAGTGTCCGAGAAAACTCCAATCTCAACTGCCATGACCATTTCAAATTATTTTAATATTACAAAATTTATAGTATTATATTAATTTATGTTGTAAGAACAAGTAAAACAGTTAAGACACACTGTTTTTTCAAAGCTAATTTTGGAAGAGAACTATACGCACATATAGAAGTTGCACTGCACACCCAAAACAATAACATGACAATAATGTTAATTGTTTCTTATATATTTATATAAGATTATTAGCATCATATATCTAATTACCAATTTTTGCTCATCAGAATTATAGATCAACTCTAACTATTATTGGAGTTGAGCAAACCTGGACGAAAACTCATAACTTCTAATGGCGCTAGCAAAACAACTTAGTTTATAGTGGGAATCGAACTCCGATACATTAAACTCAAAGAGGTCCTTTCCCTACAATTACCACTGCACTACATTACTTAGATTGACAATGTTAAATTCTTTGATTAAAAAAAAATTTATTTGATTCATTTCAATTTATATAACTTTTGAATTTGATCATCTATAACTGATAGTATTATACTATATTAATATACTACGAATGATGGTACACAATCAGTAGACTTAAAGTCCAGGTATCTTATATTATAGTATATCTCAAATGAGAAAATAAAAATATTGCTTTTAAACTTCTGATGAATTGGTCGTTGCTTGCTACTGCTTAGTGTATGTTGTTGTTGCCTTGTTGGTCCAGTTGTCCATCCTCTCTAGAAATGCAATATACTGTAAGTATTACATTTCAAACTAACGTAAGTTACATACTTGCATGTAATTATTATTCATTAATAACTGTGTAAAGTGTAAACGCATACAAGTTAATATAGGAATAATGTTTTCTTAAATTATCTAACATAATGGCAAATGCTGTGATTGGTCAAAAGGTTGACTTGAGGCCAGAATGTGCATGTCTGAGTCTGAGCATAATCCTTATTAGCTGTTATCTGGGATATTTCTTATGTTTCAAGTCATTATTAGTTTCACCTTCACCTTCGTTAATATAGCATATAAACATGACACATGGATACATCAATAAATTAAACAAACTATATATATATATATCATATATAGTTTACGGTCCATCTATTGGTCCCATTGACTAATTCACAACTTGTTTGATTCATATTTTTATATATACATGTCACAACCCATATCACAAAAGATTCCAAAAACACAAATATTTTTAATTCTTATAAATAATATTATCTAAATTACCACTTCCTAACTGGATAATGCATGTCTAATAATAATGATATTGTTTCCTAACTGGATAATGGCATTTATATAGCATAGTATATATAGTTGCATACAAATATCTATCAAGCACTTGCCAGGAAAAAAAATATATACCACGTACAAGCTTTTTTTTTTTTTACCACGTACAAGTTTAATAATACCAAAATAGTAGGTGACTTATTCCTTTCTGGATTGGTAAAACAACATGACATTTAACATAGGTTGGTCCAGAATTAACCATAAAATACACATATGTGCTAGATTCAAATACAATATTAGGATGTGAGCAAGATATGTCATATACTGATTTGTGCTAGTATCGTTAGTGCGTTACCATCCGGATTTAAACCTGTATAATGCATGGCATATATGTGTGATCTCTAAATCAAAGTTGGATAATTAACAAAGACTTAGAAGAGAGTGACATACATACATTTCTTTAACAAAAAATAAAAAAAGAGAGTGACATACATTTTTTTTTCAACTTACAAGTTACAATGTATGAATTTTTCCAAAGGGGAAATGAGATTAAAAAAATAGAGAAAGAAAACCATAAAAGAAATTAATTATAGTAATTTGGACATATCTGTTAGAAAATATACAAAATAGTCTTCCATATAATGTCAAATGGAAGTGCTGAACCAATGGGAAAAAAATAAGGGATATAAATGGCATATAAAAACCTTCGATTATTCGAAGATTTTGTCATGTCATTCAAAATTTCAAATAGGTTTTTAACTCAAAACGACAAGTGTATTTATTTTGGGTGGGTCTGGTCGAATATTCTAACCACTACATGGATTTGGAAAGCTAAACTAAGGGGGTGTTATTGGTTTACTAATTTGTGAATCCATATAGAATTTGAAAATCTCTATTAATTATGAAATCAAGATATATGAATTTTGAAATAACATGTGTTTACCCATGGATTTGAATCCTTCTATTTTTCTCTTTCAATTCCATTCAAATCCATTTAAAACATAATTTGGATTCTCAAATCCAAAAACAAATGACTAAACGAATAACATAGGATTTTAACTAGTATTTATAAATCATAGAACCAATAACACATGATTTTAATTAGGATTTTAAAATCAATGATTGAATAACAAATGATTTTTGTTTGGATTTCTAATTCCTTATAAATCAATGAACCAATAACCCCTCCTTGAAGACCGAGCAGAGCCAGTTTAGAGAGTAGCTAAACCGGAATAATTGAAAACGGTTAAACCGGTTAATGAAGCCGAGCCATATTGGTACATCTTTCGTTTTCGCTGACTTCACAAAACTAATCATTATACCCCAACCTAACTCATCACAGTTTATTTAAAAAAAAAAACCGAAATTAAGAATGGACCAATGGGTTTCTGTTGGGACAATAGCTTTAACCGGGAAACGGAAAATCCGGTGACCTCACCACCACCCATAGTAACAGTAACCAAGAAAAACAATTGTCTTCCCAATGCACCTGCCACGTGTATAGAGACAGTACAGAAGTGTCACCACGTTTCGACTTTCTGCTGTGTAAATGACTTTAATACCCTCCGTTATGACACTATTTTACTGTTTAAAGGAAACGCAAGATTGATGAAACGGCGTTTTAATGGGTTGGCAGCGTTTGGTTGAACCACCTAACAACCACCACTTTCCTTCACACTTATAGTTCCCTTTTTTATTTTTATTTTATTTTTTTGTTGGGAATCTATTTCTTTATTAAGCATTTGGTCTTAAAAAATTGTTAATATAAAGCTGATTGGTACAAGTTTAAAAAGGAAATAAAGGCTGACTGATAATGGAGTTGATTAGCTGCAGCAATATACTAGCTAAAACCTTTTATTTCACTGTAAAAATAGTGGTTGTAGTTTTCAAACAAATAAAATGTACATCTTTTTGAATTTAGAAACAAATATAACAAAAAAAATAAAATTTAGTTTGTTAGATGAATTTAACTTTTTCTTAAAATAGAATATTTCTTTATTGATGGCTTATACTTTTCCATAAAATAATTCCTATAATTCTTACTTTTTAGAAGGTTAAAACGTATAAAAGATATGTTTTTCAAATTAAAATTGATACTGAACCTTTTTATTTTTGTTTATTATGAAGATTAAAGCGTATAATTTTCTTAAATTAGTGATTAAAAATTCGTCCTAACCGCACCAATCGCAACTAAACGTTATGAGCGTTCATTAAAAATCTAATTGATATCCCACCAATTTTTATTGATTTTTTTCTTTTAGAATTTTAATTAGGAACGGCTTTTTTTTTTCTTTTCTAAATTACGGTGGCCACAAAAGTATACACGTTTTGGAGTATAAAACTATAAATTATGCTTTCCTAACAATTTTTTCCGGTTTTCCAAGTTTCTTCCTCTCTCGGTCCTCTTTTAGCATCTCTACAGTTTCTCTCTCTTCTACCGCCGGGAAAAAAAAAAACCGATTTCTCCGGGCGGTTTTCGTTTCTCCGTTCCGCTAATAGCTTTCGTTTTCTCGTCCTTGGAATCGTCCTCTGGTGATACAGTGTATGGTTGATTTTTGAATGTTCGTTTTGACTCGGCTACGCGGTGATTCGGATCTCCGCGTTTGACTCGGTCTCTGGCTCGTTACGCGGCGTTTTCGTAGAATGTGGTTTACTTTGTTTGCATGCCAGGCTTTGTATTGAATTCGCTGGTCGAGATCGTGATCTAGGGTTTCGTCTCTGTTCTTTTGGTTCGTTGCTTTTTTTTGTTTCTTAATTCGGTTGAAGAAAACGAAAGTCTACAGAGATAATTGATTACGGAATGCTATGGTGAGATTATTTTCCCCTCTCTGATTTTAGTCAATTTTGTTGTTTAACGATTTTGGAATTGATGTTTTGCTTTGGACTTCTCGTGAATTTTGTTGTTAACGATTTTGTTGGATCAGATCTCTAACATTGCTTGGTTTTTTTTCATGAATTGGTTCGTTTTTTTTTTTTGTCTCTGTTTCGTAGTTTGATCTTTCTTTATGGAGAATCTCACGTTTTCTTGCTATTTTGAGATTTGAGCTCTGTTGAAAATGGCGACGAATCTTCACTTTGGTCAAATGATTGTGTGTATTAGAGGAAGTTGTCGATGGTTTCTAAGTTCTGACTCGCGTTCTTCGAGGGTGTTGAAATTAGAAATTGTCACATTGTTTGACTTTGTAGGGTATTGGTCAAAGAGATAAGGCCGTACCTGGAAGTGAAAATGCTTATATACCTTTTGAAACTTCTAGGTGTTGACTGTTTCCATTTTCTGTGTTCACTTTTTATGTTTCTTAGCTTTTTGTGGAGTTATAATATTTTGGAGCTATAATGGGTTAAGTGTGAATGGTTGACCTAGTGTGTATCCATGACTCAGTATATGGTATTTGTAGTATGTTTAACTTTTAATGTGTATCTTGAGGAATGTTTGCTGACTCTCTGGCTTTGTCAGGCGGAAAGGAGGATTTACTTGTCTAAAGAGGCTAAGGATGGGATAGAATTTCTGAAACGTAAAAGGCTTCAAAAAATGAGATCAAACTCTGTCAATGAAACAGTAGGCTTCAGCACAGTGGCTAGAAGTTGTGGTGATGCTTTGAGACCAACTTCAGCATCATGTGGAATGAGATTAAGGGTAACTTCTAGTGATACAGTATCTAAAGTGCATGGTGCATCTACTGTGAAAGGTGGCTTGATGAAGGAAAAGGTGGAGAGGTTTGAGACAGATGATCTAAAATGGACTGAGAGGCTTCCAGAATGTCCTGTCTACAGACCAACAAAGGAGGAGTTTGAGGATCCTCTGACTTATTTGCAGAAGATTTTCCCAGAAGCTTCAAAATATGGTAAAACAAAAATCTCAATATGCAACAAGTAGCTTTTTAGTTATCATGGCTTCATATGTTAGTTGAGGCCATTGATTGGTATTGTGTAAAACATTAGCTTACTAATGTATAAAATGGAAAGAAAATGTGCTGTAGGCAATATAGTAGACTTATATCCTTTCATGGACATTTAGCTGTATTTAATCTCATTTTGTATTTCTATCCAATCTCTTATTCTGCCTCTGTCTTTTGCAGGTATTTGCAAGATTGTATCTCCGTTGACAGCAACAGTTCCTGCAGGCGCTGTGTTGATGAAAGAGAAATCAAACTTTAAGTTCACTACCAGAGTACAACCCCTTCGACTCGCTGAGTGGGATTCTGATGATAAAGTTACATTTTTCATGAGTGGGAGGTTTGTATTAAACCCTGAACTTAGCTCTACATCTTCACCTTATAGTTTGTATTTAATTATTTATAAACTACTCAGGACCTATACATTTCGGGATTATGAGAAAATGGCGAACAAGGTATTTGCACGTAGATATTGCAGTGGTGGCTCTTTGCCCGACTCATTCTTGGAGAAAGAATTCTGGAAGGAAATTGCATGTGGCAAGACTGAAACAGTTGAGTATGCGTGTGATGTAGATGGTAGCGCATTTTCATCTGCACCAGGTGACCCACTAGGAAGCAGCAAATGGAACTTGAATGTATTGTTTTACTACAACTTCAGCTTTTCTCCTTCTTTTTTTGGTTAAGCCTTAAGGAAATCATATGCTTGGTTTTTAAATTTGGTAGTTATATGTCTTCTCTATCTCTACTTACAGAAAGTTTCAAGGCTGCCAAAGTCTATCCTGCGCCTTCTTGAAACATCCATTCCGGTATGTGACAAGTAGCACAGTTATAATTTGTCTTAAGATCACATCAGAAGTTTCTGCTTATCCTCTTATAACTTGGCTTTGCTTGTTTCAGGGAGTCACTGAACCCATGCTTTACATCGGAATGCTGTTTAGTATGTTTGCCTGGCATGTTGAGGACCATTATTTGTACAGGTAACAAGGTTAAACGAATTTTTATGAGTATATGGGTTACTAAAAGTGGCAATCTAAAGTATTTTAATCTTCCTTTTTTCCTACCTTCTTCCCAACACAGCATTAATTACCAACATTGTGGAGCATCAAAAACTTGGTATGGGATTCCAGGTTCCGCAGCTCTAAAATTTGAAAAGGTGGTTAAAGAGTGTGTGTACAATGATGATATTCTATCAACTAATGGAGAAGATGGAGCCTTTGACGTGCTTCTAGGGAAGACAACTATATTCCCCCCAAAGATTCTGTTGGATCATAATGTGCCAGTGTACAAGGCTGTGCAAAAACCTGGAGAATTCGTCGTCACATTCCCTAGGGCTTATCATGCTGGTTTCAGCCATGGTAAAACATTTTTGTCTGAATCTACATTTTTATTGGTCAGAGATGTGGTGTCGTATTCAACTGAAATTGTGGTTGTGTTGTGAAAAATTCTTGTAGGTTTTAATTGTGGTGAGGCAGTGAACTTTGCGATGGGTGACTGGTTTCCTTTTGGAGCTATTGCCAGTTGCCGGTATGCTCATCTTAACAGAGTACCATTGCTTCCTCATGAAGAATTGATTTGTAAAGAAGCAATGCTCTTAAACTCAAGTTCCAAATCCGAGAATCTGGATTTTACACCTACAGAATTGTTAGGACAACGAAGCATCAAGACTGCATTTGTGCACCTGATCCGTTTTCTTCATCTTGCTCGATGGTCTCTAATGAAGTCAGGATTATGCACAGGCCTTGTTTCGAATACATATGGAACCATAGTCTGCAGTTTGTGTAAACGGGATTGCTATTTGGCATTTATCAACTGCGAGTGTTACTCACACCCTGTCTGTCTCCGTCATGGTAATTGTTTTTACTCTGTTATCTCCATTCATACACATCCTTCATTATTGTTTTCTAATTGATGGTGCTACTGTGTATCATTGTCTAGATATTAAAAAGCTTGACCTTCCATGTGGGACAACACGTACTCTTTACTTGAGAGATAACATTGAAGACTTGGAAGCTGCTGCAATGAAGTTTGAGAAAGAAGATGTAGTTTCAGATTTGATTACAACTGATGAAGATTTATATAAGTATCCATCATCAATTACACTTCCAGCTGCGAAAGAAGACGGATATTCACCGTATTCCACTATATACTTTGATTTCTATTCCGAGGTAGAGATGACATCTCATGACCAGTTGCAATCTGGAAATCCCGTCATGAGCTATGAAGCAAACGCTTCATGTATCTCCTCAGTTGCTGATGATTATGAATGCTCTGATTACGTAAGTTTTTGCCACAAACCTGTGACAAACTTTCTCTAACCGTCTCTTTCGTCTAATATCTGAGTTCTGTTTTCTTTTATAAACAGGTAAATAGACGAGCTAACTGTAGCAGCAGTAGTGATTCAAAGCTCTCAGAAGAAGTAGCATGCAGCAGTAACAAAAAAACTCGGTTCTTCTTTGCGGTTCAAGATGAACAACTAGTTGTGGATCAGGAAAGTGATGGATCTGATTCCGAGTGTTTCAGAGTCAAACGTCGTTCTGCGTTGAAGTTTGAGAACCGAACAGTTGTTCTCGACACAAGAGATTCTGACCATCATCAGGTACTGAAAGCCACATACATATAAATATTAACTCTCTATTAAACAGTGTTCATATGTTATAAAACCCTGAGATTTTCGTTTTATTAGGAGCTTAAAAGGCTGAAGAAATCGCATCATCACGAAGGAAGATATAGTAGTAGCAGTAGTGTTAGTAGGCAAGAAGAAGAGGAAGAAGAAGAAGTGTTAGTAATTTCAAACAGGAAAGAAACGCAGCAACAAAGTGACGTGAAGATGCAGAAGAAGAGGATCGAGAATCAGTTTGGTGGCTTTAAACGTCTGAAAGTGAAAGGGCTAATAAAGCCGTAACGTGACAGCTTCAAGTTTCCTCCTAACTACAATTCTTTTAAAATGGCTGATTTCTAACAATACAGGAAAAAAAAAAAAAGGGAATCAAAAGCAAAAAGAAAATATTCAGTATCTGATTTTATTATTATTGTTATTTTTTTAATCATGGGAGAAAGAAGAAGAAGAAGCAACAGACAAAAGAAGGAAAAAAAAGCATTAACCAGCTAAGCCAAGCCAACCAACCAACCAACCAACACTATTGGTTTCTTTTTTAGGATTTACCAAATCTTTGATTCTTTGTGCACATCTCTGTACACAACACACCGTTTTAAATCTCTTCTTGTTCCTTCTTCTTTTGCTCTTATGATGTAAATCTCTTTTCTATGTCAACAAAAAAAAGTTTACTTTTTTCTCCTTAAGTGGTATTTGTTGTTGTTGATGATTATGCATCGAAAATCCAATTCTCTCTTTTAAAATGATTAAGAACAACATCCACCTACTAGAACTGTAGGAACACAATTTTCTTGCCATACTTTAGGGCCTTGATGTTAGTACACAACTTACAGATAAAGCCATCATGTTAGTACAAAACTTACAGATAGAGCCATGGGTGAAAGTCGAAACTTAAGAATGGAATTTTAGAGTTAACATGGTTTCGACCGCTTGGATTCCTCTTATCCGATAGTGTTAACACCATTGTTTAGCAGTTCAGCTTCCATAGACACATGTATATCTCTTAAAACTTCAAAGATTGTCGTACGGCTACTACAAGGTAACCTTCATCCGCCTCTACGGCTCTCATGTTCTTCCTCAAACAGGATTTCAGATTTCCTCTGCCGCCTTGCGTAAAGCAGTCATGCAACGTAGCTGTGTTACCCGCCGCGTAAACCCTTCTAAAGTTTCTTCCCATGCAAATAAAAGTTACCATTAGGTTGATAATTTGATTTTAGAGTCATTCATACATATATATAATGATTTTGATAATTGGTCCCAACATATTAAGCTACAGAGATACATCAGACAGAAAGCAAAGATCAGATGCCAATTTAAAACCAACTAAAGTATTAAGACAACATCAATAAACACAGAGTTGTTTTACTCAGTAGTAATTTCTTCTCCAAGACACCCTCACATCCATCATCATTAGGGTTTGGATACAACTAGAAGTAGCTCCTCTGGTTTGATGAATGTAAATTTGCAGGTATCCCCAACAACAAGGGGATACTCTTTAACCAAACGTGACCATCCACCAGAGAAAACTCCAAACCTCCCCAAATAAACCACATCCCAACATTTCTTCTCATTTGGGTGATGGATTTTGAACCTTATTTTCTCATCTGGCATATGATCCTTAGCAACAGAAGTTCGGAGCCTCTACACACTCAAAAAAAAAACTTTTGATTCACATTATAATTTTTATAAAAACAAATCATTGCTCAATATAGAGATTTTGTTTAGAGTGTATTTATCTTACCAGGAATTTGAGATATCCTTGCTTGAATAAGCTGGTGAATTCTGTAGCAGTAGATGAAGAGGCACCTGCGTAATCTCTTCGGGCTCTAACAACTTTCTCGGTCCTTTTCGATTCTTGGGACTCCTCAGCTGCCTTCTTCCTAAGGTTGAGCTTCCTTCCATTAGATTTAGCTGCGGTTGTCCGGCCACGATTACTCAACTCAGACACCACCTCTTCCTTCTTGTCATCTTCCCCTTGTTCAGTTTTGAAACGACCTGTTTCATCATCAATAGTAATGTCTTTTATCATCTGTTCATTGTTTCATAATCAGAAAAAAAAAAATCTTACTTGAAGAAGCCAACAAGGCTCTAGATTGTGGAGGTTGCATCATCTCCTTTCCATCTAGCTTAAAGATGTTCAAAGTAAAGTGCATATTTCCTGTGAGTGAAGGTAATAAACTCATTGTTTCTCAAAGAATTGTCCCTCACAAACTTGTCCCATCCAGACTTTTCCATGTAGTAAAATCTCGGGTTTTTGGAGATTCCTACTTCCCAAGAGCGTCCCCATTGCGTTCTTATCTTCATCTTACCGGAGAGCTCTTTGTCAGTGAAGCTTCTCACAAAGTCATGAGGAAGTGCCCGCTTTGGTTATCCAAATAAGATGAAGAGACAAACAATAAGAATGTATCTTCAATTACACCAACAAGACATTGAAAAAGAACATATAGATCCTCACATTCAGACAGAGAACCGAGAGGTTCAACAAAACCATGTTCGTTAAATAAAAAAAAATGCAGTGAGGTTTCGAGACCCATAAAGACAATTGACCAAAAGATTCAACTTTTAAAACACAGCTCACATTCAGACAGAGAAGCAACAAAATTAACCTTTCCAAACTAAGTTAACAAGATTCAACTTTAAGGCAAGACCCATTGTCACATAACGAAAAGTTTCAACCTTTCCAAACTAAGCAAGCAAGATTCAACCTTTAAGGCAAGAACCATTGTTACATAGAACAAAAAGTGTCAAACTTTCCAAATTATTACAAGAAATCGCCTAAATTAAAAAAAAAAAACAAGAAGAGTTTTTCAACATTGTTACCAAGGTTTCTGAAGAAACATCAACAACACTCTGAAGCACCTTGAAGAAGCTTTCGTTATTCCTTTCTTCTTTGCACCGAAGAAAATCAGGGCTCGTAGCCATCTCTTTTCTCTCGTCTCTCTGACACTCTCTTCTTCTCTACCTATCTCTCTTTCTTGTAATGAGAAACGACGTTGACACTTGACATGATATGAATATGTACCAATCTCTCTACTTAATATTTTCAAACAAATGATTCAGTCAAAGTGGTCAAAGTTATAAACTTTTCCTCTCAGAACTTAAAAGACAAAGTACAAACATGAGATCATCAATCTTTCTTTATTCAATCATCATATCACAAATAAATAGTATGTTTTACAACCTAGGGCTGAAACAATTGGGCCTATAACTAAAAGCCCAATTCATCATTTCCTCACAACTAAAGCCCACCAAAACGCAAAAATATCACAAAGGTTTGATTTGGGGTTTAACGAGGGTTACTACCAGTTTCCACCATTTTCTCTGAAGAAGACGACGAAGACGAAGCTTCCATCTTCCGATTAATCCATCACCAAAATGCGTAGAAGCTTCTCTGCTTTGGGTTCTCACAAATGGCTCAAACCTTCTTCTACTTATACCAACGTATACTGCTTCGTCACAAATCCTCCTCTCATTTCTAACCCTAACAACGGCTCTGCTATTTTCCGATATCTCTCATACTTCGCACCTCAACGACGACAAGCACCAGATCCAGATGATCCAGCGAATCTATTGAAAGAAGATGGAGTTTCTCTTTGTTCTCAGATGTGGCTTGAGAATTTCAAAGAACCTGACAAAACGGCGACGAATTTGACCTCGTATCTTCGAAGATTCGAGTTATGGGTATTAGCTTATCAGAAAGTTTGCTGTGATGAATTAGGTGCTTATGTGCCTCGTAGCTCTATTCAGAGATCAGCTTTAGAGAATTTGTTAGCTTTGAGGAATTCTGTTCTTGATGATCGGTTTAAATGGGGTTCTCGTTTGGATTTCTATATCAAATCTCCTAGGGATAAGACTGATTACGAGTCGTTGTCTAAGCGGAAGATTAAAGCGATTTTGACGACTACGCAACCGACTGCGTTTCAGGATAGGATTGTTCAGGAAGTTCTGTTGATGATTTTGGAACCCATTTATGAATCTCGGTTTTCGCAGAAGTCGTTTGCGTTTAGGCCCGGGAGAACTGCGCATACGGTTTTGAGAGTGATTCGGAGGAATTTCGCGGGTTATTTGTGGTATGTTAAGGGTGATTTGAGTGTTGTTTTGGATGGAATGAAAGTTGGGTTTGTGATTAGTTCTTTGATGAGAGATGTTAGAGATAAGAAAGTGATTGATTTGATCAAATCTGCGTTGGTTACGCCTGTTGTAACGAGTAAAGTGGAAGATGGTGAGAAGAAGAAGACCAAGAAGAGAAAGTATCAGAAAAAACGGGTTTTGGCTGACGATGAGCCCAAGCCTGATCCTTATTGGTTAGAGACGTTCTTTGGTTTTGCTCCTGAAGAAGCTGGGAAGTCTCCGCAGTGGGGACATTGCGGGATTCTTAGTCCTCTTTTGGTTAATGTATGTCTAGATGAGCTTGATCGTTGGATGGAAACGAAAGTGAAAGACTTTTACCGTCCTTCTAAAAGCGATGTTATATGGAATAACCCGGAAGGGGAAGCGGATCAAGGAAACACCTCATGGCCGGAATTTGTTCCCACGAGCGGTCCTGACAAAACGAGGAAAATGGATTATGTTAGATACGGAGGTCATATCTTGATCGGTGTCCGTGGACCTCGAGCTGATGCTGCAACATTAAGGAAAGAGCTTATTGAGTTTGTTGATCAGAAGTATATGCTTAGACTCGACAATGAGAATCTACCCATTGAACATATAACAAAAGGTATAATGTTTCTTGATCATGTTTTGTGTCGAAGAGTTGTTTATCCAACTCTGAGGTATACTGCGACCGGCGGGAAGATTATAAGCGAAAAAGGCGTGGGAACACTTTTATCCGTTACAGCGAGTTTGAAACAATGCATCAAACAGTTTCGAAAGCTGAATTTTATAAAAGGAGATCGGGATCCGGATCCACAACCTTGTTTTAGAATGTTCCACGCTACTCAAGCTCATACGAATAATCAGATGAATAAGTTTTTGACTACGGTTGCTGAGTGGTATCGGTTTGCAGATAACCGGAAGAAAATTGTGAATTTTTGCTCTTATATTATCCGTGGTTCACTTGCTAAGCTTTATGCTGCAAAGTATAAACTTAGATCAAGAGCAAAAGTGTATAAGTTCGCTAATCGGAATCTGAGCCTTCCGTTGTTGCAGAAGAAAGGTAAGTCACCAGAATATCAGAATCTCTTGAGAATGGGTCTTGCTGAATCGGTTGATGGACTTGTTTATACAAGAATGTCTCTAGTTCCAGAAACTGATTACTCGCCTTTTCCGGGTAATTGGAGGCCCGAGCACGAGAAGTTTTTGATCGAGTACTTAACTCTCGATGAACCAAAAACCTTAGAAGAGCAAAAGAGATTTATTAGAGAGAAAGGACTCGTTTCGCCTCAGGATTACACATCAATGTTGGTTTGGAACTATAAGAGAAATGCTATTCCGATGGATCAGGTTTCAATTCTAAAGGATCAACCTTTCTTGTTGGGATCATCAAGTAACTACAACCGCGACAATGATGATCAGAAGAATAAAGAAGAAGATGAAGATAGCGAAGATGGGCTTCGCATTGCACGCATGTAAGAAACCAGAAACTGTTTGACTTTTACTCTTATATGACGCTTGTATGATTTGATGCCATATGAGCCATGTCCTATCCGGTTTGTCTCGGTTATTGAATGCAAAACACCAAATTTATTAGCATTGGTATTTTCAGAAAGAGTTCAGTTATCTAAACCTTCTGTGATCTTTATGCAGATAACTCTTTATTCAAGACTTTGAAAAAGCTACGACCATTGCTTCTTACAGTGAATAAGCCGATTACTCTGAGGTACATTATCACTATTGTTACCTAACACTTTTGGTTATTTCATATCTAACATATTTGTAAAAGCTATAGGAATCAGAACCATGTGAAACAAGACATCGTTCTCTTTCGTAAATGGAGATTTCACAGCCTTTATTCTTTTTGTGAATCTAGATTCGCAAGTGCCCGGTGCATCCATTGCAGCACTCATAAGCATGGTAGCGGTTTTGTAATCACGCGACTTAACGGTGTCTAAAGATTGGTTTAAGGAATCAATAGCTTCGGTATAAAGCTCGAGGCAATCACGTAACGGCCTCTCCACTTCATATTTATCGTCCTTGAGAATCTTGTCAACCATTCCTTTCAAGCTCGTCGTTTTTGAAACAGCGTTCTTGGTCGATGCGAAGACCAATCCTTCAAGACTTTTTGCGGTTTTGCTCTGCGGATTCTCTTCAAGAGACTTGACGCAGAAATCGTATTTGAGTTTCGGGTCTTTAGCTGCAGCTTTCTTGCAAGAATCTCGAATCAGAGATTGTGCGGTTGCAAAACAGTTTAAGAGGAGAAAAAACATAACAAGGTAAAGCAAGTTCATTTTGTTTTTCTTTGAGGAAGCAGAAACAAAGATTATTGAGAATCGTCAATCGATAGATAAATAATTTTGAAACTTTGTGATCAAATTTATAATAAAATGAAACAAATAATACAATGCCTTTTTTTTAGAGTGCTCATGTCACGCTTTACCACTCCGCTTTACTTCATGTGTCCTGATTATTCGTTTTGACACTCTTTCTTATACGTTGTCGTTTTTGTTTGCTTTTTTGATCCCAAACAAATAAATTTTGTCAGTGTTGAAAAGAAATGGATCAATGTCTAGTAAATAAAAAATATATGCATTGATCAAAATTGTCAAAGAAATGGATCAATGTCTAGTAAATGGTTTTGTAGATTAACTCTAAATCTTTTTCCTCATTGTGTCCTCGCACACATGATACTGAAAAAGTCACTAGATCATTATTCATCCTACAATTGTTTCACCTCAATCGCGTTCAACTTTGGAGTTCTCTCACAATGAATTACATACAAGATACATGGTCATAATATACGTAGTCAAATAAAAAAATTTAGTTTCTCTTCATGCACCACCATCTTTTTAGAAATCGAGATATTGCAATGTTCTTCTTTCTTGAACGTATAATAGACGTACGGCCACCACATGAACGGGTCCTAAGGTCAACCTTATCTTCATTTTCTGTCATTGGCCTCTTTGAGTTTATCCCATGACCATGAGTGGTGACTGGATAAATACTAATTAGGTTTAAGAGAATATGTATGTAGTTGGTAAGTGGTAACACATAATGTACGTATACAATATTGATGGATCTCCAAAAATGTAAGTGTATGTGAAAAAAATTCAGAATGATTTTTGGTGTATCTAAAGTTTCTGTGATCTTTATTCAAAACTTTGAAAAGGCTACGACCATTGCTTCTAGTGAGCAAGCCAATTACTCTAAGGTACATTATCAGTATTATTATCTTTAATCCAATGTGTTAATACACTTTATAGTAATATCATTTCAACATATTTGTAAAAGCTAAAGGAATCAGAATCATCTGATACAAATTATCGTTCTGTTTCGTAACCGGAGATGGCGCTTTTCTTTCTTTGAATCCAGTTTCACAAGTACTTGGTGCATCCATTGCAGCACTCAGAACCGTTTTAACGGTTGGGTAATTACGCGATTTAACCCCCGCTGAAGCTTCGTTTAACGAATCAATAGCATCGGTATAAAGCTGGAGGCAATCACGTAACGGCATCTCACTCATCTTGTTAAATTTCTTCCCCTTGAGAATCTTGTCAACGGTTCCTTTCAAGATAGTCGCTTTGGTCACGGCGTTTTTCGTCGATGCCATGACTAATCCGGCGAGATCTTTTGCGGTTTTGGCCTGCGGATTTGTTTCGAGAGACGTGACACATAGATTGTATTTGAACTTCGGGCTTGTAGCTGCAGCTTTCTTGCAAGAATTTCGAATTAGAGTTTGAGCGGTTGCGAAACCGTTTAAGAGAACAAAGAACGTAACAAGGTAAAGCAAAAATTTCATTTTTTTTTCTTTAAGGAAACAGAAGAAACAAAGAGTTAATGAGAATCGATTGATGAAGAAGTTTATCAACTTGGTGATCAAATTTTATAATGAAATGAAACAATAATTTAACGGTTTATGATTTGATAACTAACAAAACGGCTTTTTTGGAAGGCTGATGTCACGCTTTACCACTCCGCTCACGTCGAGTGGCCTAATTGTTCGTTTTAACACTCTTTCTTATACGCCGTCGTGTTTTGGCTTTTTATTACTTTTCTTTTTCAAACAAAAGTGTCAAAAGAAATAGAGTTTGAAACGTTTTGTTTTTGGGTTAGACCAGGAATTATTTTGTCGTGGATTAGAACGTTTTGTTATTGGGAAATATAATGTATCGAAAGAAAAAAATCATAAAAATGATTCGTAGCAATACTTTTTTTTCCGCATTATTGCATATCAAAATTTATGATCATGAATAAAGAGTGGGTTTGTCCGCTAGCTGATTATTAGTCCATGCCAATATTTGCAAGTTGCAACCATTCAAAACTATAGATTCAGTCATTCAGACTTACTTTTGTTTGGAAATTTTGAACAAACTTTTAATTACTGAATTTCAACCAATTTTTATATACTGTAGGTAACAAAAACCACGTATTTGCTAATTTAATAAATTAATAGCTTTTTAAGGTTTCTAAATATTATATGTACAAAATAAAAATAAAAAGATTGTGCCATGGCTTTTTATTTAGGGACTAGATTGTCCGAATTTCCCATGTGTATAGAGAGGTTAACCGTCTTGATGACAGGTTAACTAACTATGCGTTTTCTTTACCACTAGGTTTTCATTTTTTAGAGACTGTCCCACCTTCTGTGGTGACGATCGTAGAGGATGATGTCCGAGGAACTGCGTTTCTAAGGCATGTCCGAATTTGATTGTATTTTTTCAGTTTTATTAATAAAGTACGGGGAGACATTACCTCCCTTTGACGCACCAAAAAAAAAAAAAAAAAGAGATCATATATGTAAAGGGAAGTTTAATTTCCATCAATTAAGATAAAGTTTATTTGCCCTCAACTTTCTGTAGTAAACATTAATCGATGTTTTATGAAACACTTTGAAAATTTATCACAACATGTTAGTAAAAGCCAAAGGAATCAAAACCTTCTTATACAAAATATCATTCTCGGTAGTAATCGGAGACTTCTTTTTGTCTTCCTTGAATGCATCCTCGCAATTGCCCGATACATCCAAAGCGGCACTCAGATTAATGTTAGCGCCTTCATAATCATGCGATTTAACGTTCGCTAAAGCAGTTTTTAAATCATCATTAGCATCGTCATAAAATCCGAGGCATAAGCGTAACACTCCCACAATATCAGCATATCTCTTGTCCTTGATATCTTGTTGAACGACTCCTTTCATGTTCGTGAATTTTGCCATAGCGTTGTTCGTCGATGCTAGGACAAGACCTTCGAGAGTAGTTGCGGCTTTGCTTTGTGGATCTTCTGTAAGAGACTTGACGCAGAACTCGTATGTCAACTGCGGGTCTTTAGCGAAAGCTTTCTTGCAAGAATCTTGAATGAGAGTTTGAGCGGTTGCGAAACCGCTCAAGAAAATAGAGAAGATAACCAACGAAACCAAGAACTTCATTTTTTTTTTACTTTGAGAAGAAGAAGCAGAGAAAGTTAGAATTGATTGATGAAGAATATTGTCACACTTTGTGTTTCAATTTATAGTAAAAAAGAACAAAGAATTTTATGGTATGACTCTTATCTAACGTAACGGCTTTGCCATAATTATTGTATAATTGTTGAAAATTATTTGGAAAAGTTCCCAATTTGAAAAATGGATATTATTCCATATTGAGAAATATTCTACATTTAATTAATAATGGTAAGATATTCACTTTTAATGTTTATTTCCTAAATTCATAATTTATTTGTTTGATAGTCAACATGCAATATTTGATTTCCATATACGCACGTTCAACTTAGTCAACTTGTTTTAAGGTGTTTCCATTTTCTAACAATCATGCATATACTATCAAAAATGATAACTCTTATACCATTATGCCATTTTCATCAACAATTCAATATAAAATCAAAGATATTATCTTTTAACATTTTTTTTTTTATCAAATAAAGATTTTGTGCTTTCCATATAATCACGATAAATTTAGTCAACGAGATTGAGTGTAATTCCAAATCATACATAACATAAACAAATGAAAATTCTTCTCTTCCATTATGCCATTGTCACTCATCAACATTTTATTAACAGAATCAAAGAAATTATTTTTATAATATATTTTTAGTTTATTTTTAGATTGTAGATTGATTAATTTGTTTTGATATTGGTCAACATGCAATTTTTCAGCAACTCACCATTATGCCCACTCTGTTCAAATGTTAGATTATGGATTTATCCTTAGATCTCATCTTCGAACCAGCATCAAAGTTTTTTCTCCTGTTGTTTCTGGATTTCTTGTAAAGATTTAAAGGTTGATAAAACTTATCATTACAAAAAAATCATATCAGAAAAAAAAAGTTACATTTCTTATCTGGTTTTATCATTTTTTAAAAAACTTATTATAGTATTTATTTTTTTTGGTTTTTGTAATGCGGGAGGATTGATACGTAGTGTGAGTAGTTTAGTCCATCTCATTTATATATACGTTAAATTAATGTTCTCATTTGAGAAGTAGGATTCCTAACAATACACTTGCATATGTAGTTTCATTTCAACATATTTGTAAAAGCTAAAGGAATCAAAATCATCTGAAACAAAACATCATTATCTTTTGTAAATGGAGATTTGAGAGGTTCTTTTCCTTCTTTGAATCCAATTTCGCAACTAGGTGGTGCACCCACTGCGGCACTTATAACCACGTTAGCGGTTTTGTAATCACGCGATTTAATGATCGTTAAAGCATCGGTTAAGGAATTTGTAGCATCCGAATAAAGCTCGAGGCAATCGCGTAATGGTTTCTCACTGTACTTCTCATATCTATTCTCTTTGAGAATCTTGTCCACAATTCCTTTCATGCTTGTTGTTTTCGACACTGCGTTTTTAGTGGATGACATGACCAACCTGTCAAGACTACGTGCAGTTTTGCTCTGCGGATTCTCTTCGAGAGACTTGACGCAGAAATTGTAATGAATCTTAGGGTTTTGATCTGCAGCTTTCTTGCAAGAATCTCGGATCAAAGATTGTGCAATTGCGAAAGCGTTTAAGAGTAGAAAGAACATAACAAGGTAGAGCAAGAACGTCATTATGAAAAAAATTCTTTGGAGAAGTATAGAAAAACTGATGAAGAAGTTTTAACTTTGTAACCCAATTTATAGTAAATAAAAACTAATAATTCTAACGGTTTTTTTACCAAATAAGACTTGGTATCTAACACAAAGGCTTGTTTTTAGAGTACAAGTGCTCATGTCACGCTTTACCACTCCACTTACTTCGTATGACCTAATTGTTCGTTTTAACTTTTAACACTCTCTTTACTTATACGTTGTCGCTTTTCGGCCTCTGTTTTTTTTTTACAATGTTAAAACATTACGCGATGTAAAAAAAAAAGCATTATGCAACGTAACATGTTTTCTCTCATGTCAATTTGTAATGATATTCAGAACAACGGGAATAAGTCTCTCATGATACAAAACATGATCTTGTCAATATCAATCTCAAGAAGAAACCAAATAAGTGAAAGGGTAAATTGCAGGCCAGGGCATAAGACCATCTTTTATTTTCATGGTTTGGCAAAGTGAGAATTGGTTCTCATGTTTTGACAATTTAGCCAAAATCTGACCATTTTACCCCTGCCAGCGTAACGACGTACTGTTCCGCGTACGGTTCAGTTATGCGGTTCAGTTACGTACACTGTTCCGGTTAGGCGAATATATTTTCGTTTTTAATTGATTTGTGCGGCTGTACAGTGAAAAGAGGGATTAATAACAATAAAAAATATTGTGACATCAGAATTTAATGCCCAAAAAGTTTAGACATGACTCTTGTCACAATTAATGCAAAACTCATCATTACTTGTTCTAATATTAGTTTATACGTGTGAATAGTTGTAAGAGATAAACAAGATCCATCAAACAAACAAATTAGTCTGAACGAATGTGATGCTGGAGAAGTTTTGATCTTCTTGATTTACAAAGTTTGGAGCCAAGACAAGCATTGATCGTGTAAGTAATGAAATTGGTTAAGAAGTTTTTTGTTATAACACACTAGGGTCTTGATTGTGTTCGAAATCAACATTGTTTTTATATAAAAACCCATAATATTTTTATTTCCAATTTTGTTAGTTGAAAATGCTAAATGAAGATAGATTTATGTATATAAGTGTGTAGTTGGGAATTCTTTTTGTTTTTTGTAGATATAATCATGCTTTCAGTTGCATTTAATGGGGTTCTGTTGAATTTATGATGCAGGTGGGTAATGGATATTCCCGTATTTACTATGGTGGGTGAGTGGAGATGCAAAGAAGAAGAATGGAAATTTGAACCAGAGGAAGGCAGGTTTGGTCGTTTGTGTACGTGTTAAGGAAAACATGACGTACACGGAATTTGTACGTACATTATGCGAGGTTTTCAATTTGAAGTCCACCGAATGCAATCCAATAATTAGTTACTGGATGCCGGGAAAGATGTCAGTGATGATAGAAAGTAAACGCCCTCCTGTCGACATTAACAATCAAATGAGCCTGGATACCTTCTTTTTGATTCGTGGTGGGGATCCTATTGAACTTGTTTGTCTCTTTTATTACAACCGTCAAGGCAGGCGGGAATACTGTCCCTAGGACTGATGGCCACGATGTTGAAAGTGACCATGTGTCTGGGAGTGCAAAGATACCAAAAACCATTGTAGCGCCTTCAAATGTGGATGCAAATAATGAGGCCGTAGATGAGCAAGACGACATTGAGAACGATAAAACAGATGGAGATGAAGAGGAGGAGGACAACAAAGAGGGTGATGGGTATGATGATCATCAAGGCGACGATGAATGGGGGGGAAGTACCCTCGATCCTACTATAGATGGTAGTGAAGGTAGTGGCGAAGATTACGATTACAACAAGTGGAATGATGTAATTGTAGAAGAATATGGAATTGGGAATGTTGAGGAGGACGTCATTCTCACTCAACAGACTGTTGAACATTCAGGGGAATTCAGTCGTCTATTGGCAGAGTGTACGTACACAAGTCATCGTGTACCTGGCGGAGATAACATTTCTCATTTGGGTGACCGTACACCAACCGTGACTCCAACACGTACGTTTCGACATAGTTTGTACCAATGTACGTACACTAGCGAATGTGTACAAGATACAGGCTGCAAAGGTGATTTTGTTACGTACATGGATACCAATATTAATGGTATAGACGAAGTTACTGGGGATGATGTTCTCGAGTGTGGTATTGGAGCTTCAGCAAGTGGGGCACTGAATGATCATCGGCTAGTTACCGCAGCTGAGGCTTCCAAAGTGTATAGTGGCTTTTCTTCATTATATGGTGGTGAGGTGGAGATTCTCGATAATGATGCTGCTCCGGTATTCGATGATTAAGCCAATGAAACACAAGTTGAACTGAGTACGACTTGTGGGACTTTGTATGTGGGAAGTGTTTTTATGAACAAGAAAGTCATACAACAAACAATGGCTTATCTTGCAATCAAAGAATGCTTTTGCTACAAGCAACCTCGGTCATGTCCTACAAGATTGGAGATGATTTGCGTTGATGATAATTGTCCATGGCATTTGACTGCTTAAGTCGTCAAGAATTTGAAATGTTTCAAAATCACATCGTATGATACCACCCATACGTGTGACATTGACACTTGGAAGAATTATACTAAACATGCTAGTTATAAGCTTCTCGGAGAGGTAGTGAAGAGTAAATACAGTTCTACGCAAGGGGGTCCGAGAGCCAGGCCCGGCCCGGCCATAATGCAAGTGAAGCATATGCTTTAGGCCACACTTTATATTCTAAAGATATGGGCTACATTACAAAGTTTTTTCGTTAGCTAAGATGGTTACGTAGTCTTTGGGTTTGTCTTAGACCGTGAGTTCAAACCTCCAAATGACCATAGTACTCTTTTTTTTTTACTTTCTATAAATTACCTAATATTATATATTTAAGAAGGGCCACATATGAAAATATGCTTTAGGCCTCTACTATCCTAGGACCGGCCCTGCCGAGAGCTGTCGATTTACCACAGTTGCTTCTAAATGATCTCAATGTTCGGATTTCATATTCTACAGCTTGGAGAGCTAAAGAGGTTGCAGTTGAAAATGTAAAGGAGGTAAGCCATGATTTTTGGAAGAATGTACGTACACTACTAACTATGTACCCAATGAAGTATGTAAAGGTGAATGTTTGACGTATGCGAAAACAGATGTGCATGGTAGATGTGAAGTAAATGGTAATGGTGTGGAGTTTGGTATTGGATGATCATCATAGGGGGTTTTATTTGAATCAAAGTACATTTTAGTGATTGTGAATGAGTCTTACGAAGTGTATAATGACTTTTCTACATTGCTAAACACTAAGTCGAAGATTACATTACAACAAGTGGACTGATTTTGTTGTTGAGAAATATGGGATAGGACATGTGGGGCTAACAGAAAAATTCAGTTGATTATTAAAACGTATACCTATATTAATTAACGTGTACATGATAGAAAAAAACATCGAATATTTTGGAGAGAAATGTGATTCATAACGAGGAGCTAAGACATGATTTTTAGAAGAATGTATGTACATTACTAATTATGTACACGAGGAAGTATATGACGGTGAATGTTTGAAGTACACAAATGCAAATTGACATGGTAGATGTAAAGTGAATGGTAATTATGTGGATTTTCTCTAGTCTTCGATGATTTAGTAAATGCCGAGTTGATGAGACAAAAGTATAAATTAGTACGACAAGACAGATAGTGTTTGTTGGGAGTGTATTTAGAAACATAAAAAAATTTAAATAACAGTGGCTTCATCTCTAGTAGGAACATCGTAGAATACATCCCCACCATCGCTAATAGTGGTTTATTATATCAACAAATATATCTCATCAAAATTAAGTCACTAACAAAGATGTACGTACATTATTACACCGTAATACGTACACAGCAGAAATTTGATGAAGGGTATAATTGTAATTTTGCAGTCGTCTTCAAGCTGAGTTATCCTCTTCTGCAACCCTAAAATTTGCAGCCGTCGTTAGTAGTTATCTCATAATCTTGTTTTCTTTACATTGTGAATGCTTTTTACATAGAAATATTGTAAATCGATAGTAGTTTAAATTCGAAAAGCTAAAGAATTTGAGTATTGTTTAGTTATTTGGTGGTTAAGGCAATTACATGGGAAGAACAATTGCTTTCTCACTATTTTCTGTCATTTCATCCAACTTGCCGGAAATTTCTTAATCCATTTAACTCTAATCTCTCTACTTGATAATGAAACAAAATCAATTATTTCACCATGAAATTTCAGATTCATTACAAATTTTCCTTCGATTTTAAAATAAAGAACAACTTTTCTTTGTTCTCGAGTTATTTCGTTTCTTTTCTCTTAATTTCTCGTTTTCTGAATTTTTTTTTTTTTTTGTGAATCTGAATATTTTATTTATATATATATATATATATATATATATATATTTAAGTAAAAGAAACAAAAATATCATCTTCTTCTCTTTCACGTAGTTTGATTGTAGAAGCAACTAAATCAACACAGTTACAAGGGTATTTTTGTCCTAAAAATACATAATTGCTATTCTATGGAAAGCTTTTTTGACTTTGCCAAACCGTGAGAGAGAAAGTCAATATCACACTAAACGTGAAAATTTCTTTAAGTGAAATAACCACTGAATACAAAAGAGATACATACTTCAACAAATTATGAGGAAAATTTTGCTTACATGTTTATGGTCTTAATGACTTTTCTAGAAACCGCGATTCAGTTCTTCCTTTACTATATTATTGCTTCATTATTCTGGGTCCTAATTTGGTGTTCTAGTAATGTTTTCCTTGTTTGGAAAATTTCTGAACGATATATCAAGGCTTATTCTTATAATTGCTCTCGTTTTTAACACTGGTAAGGTATATTGTCACGTATACAACGAATGAGAAGTAATTAAGGATGATAATGATATGTATGTTTTCATTGGTTTCTATATTTTTTTCATTGGTTCACAACTTTTTAGATCTTAAAGATGACGTAGATGGCCTCAGAAGAGAGAGGAAACTCAAGTTTTATATAGTAAATAAAATAGAGAAGATTGGGCAAAATTGGGGGATAGGGAGGAAATAGACCTTTTCTACTTTAATAAATAAACACGTGAACTAGACACATCCAAAAATATTGGACTACTATATTCATTAAACGTTACAGTGTAACCAATTGCTCTGCTACAACCTAGCCGTTAATATGAGCATTGAAACAAAAATAATAGGGAATGTTGATCATGTCGAAGAGAACATCGTTCTCTTTCTTCACCGGAGATATTTGGTGATTGTCATCGTTGAATTTCATTTCACAAGCTCTTGGTTTACCTTTTGCCATATCCATATTTCCTATAAATTTCTCGTAATCCCGTGTTTTGAGGTATTTCATAGCTGAGATTAACAACTCATAGCCCTCAGAATAAAGCTTGAGGCACTCCCGTAAGAACGTATGACTCAACTTATTCTTATACTTTTTCTCGTTTATAATATTCTCTACAATTCCTTTCACCTTTGTTAGGTTTGATATCGCGCTATTCGTACATACCACAGTCAATTCATCTATATTTCTTACTTTTTGGCTCTCTGGATTCTCTTTGATAGATGTAATACAAAATTTGTAGATGTATGGTTCTGCATATCTTGAATTTTCCTTGCAAGATTTTTGAATAAGAGAATCGGCCACTCTATTGGCCATGAAACCGTTGAGGAGGAGAAAGAATACAACAAGGCGAATGAAGAACATCATTGTTTTATTTTTGTTGGGAACACAACACTGGATATATATTAGAATAGATTAAAGAAGATTTTAGTAACTTTGAGATCTAATTTATAAGCAAACAAAAATCTTATAACATGAGACTGCTATTCAAAGACATGCTTTTTTAGTATGTCATGCGTTACCACTCCGCTTACTTCGTTAAGTTTGGTACTTCATTGCATTTTTTTTTGTCAACTTTCGTTCTTTATTTTCTGTTAACAATGCTTGCGGGTTTCTTTTGAAGTTCTAGAGGGTCGCCACAAGGTTGTTTTCTATCACAATCTATCTTTGTTTTTGGCAAAAATTTCCTCTCTAGTCTCATGAATATGTATAAGTCATCAGCTGAGTGTAGCCGTAGAGGGTTGGGTACTTTACTTATCTAGGTCATGGCATCATCCGCAAAAAGGTTAAAGAGTGAGATTCACCTCTAGAACTTTAAAAATACGTTAGGAAAGTACTATATCTAAATAAAATAATTAAGTTATAAAATGAAAAGTAGAAAAACTAAATTACTTTAGGAAAGAATTATATATAAACAAAAAAAATCGTCAAATGTGAAAATTAAACATACTAGAACTTCTACATATTGATACTATAACATTAAAGGTAGAGAGCAAAAAATAAAAATGCAATCTGAATATGAGACTGATTTAAATAATTTCACTTTTCTTAAAGAAAAGAAAAAAGAGAAACGTAGAAAAGGTGAAAATAAGAGACAAACGTAGCTGAATTCACTTCTCTTTTCTTTTCTTCTGAATTATTCTTAAGGAGTACTATACACAGACATATATATGTACACAAATTTTAAGAAATTGAGAAGTGTGGTAAGAACAAAACTTTCTTAAAATATGTGTTTTTAATTGTAGCTTATATATTGTTAAAGAAATTTAGAAAAGGTGAAAATAAGAGACAAGATTTGAAATGGTGCAACTTAGATTTATTCTTATCTCCATGGAAGTTGTAAACCCTGACCTTATATTTTTCATTAATTCAATATTTCATAACAAAATAAGAAACATTGCCACCTATAACTGACGGACTGTTTGGCTAGACACTAATTGTCCGGATTTACATGAGCATAGTAATTAAAAGACTGAGCAATGTCGACGGTGTCGAAGAGAACATCGTTCTCTTTCGTCACCGGAGATTTCTGTTTATTATCATCATTGAATCCCATTTCACACTCTCTAGGAACAACTCTTGCATGACGAATAGTATTGTGGAGTTTATCGAAATCCCGCAATTTAATGTACTCTAAACATTTGGTTAACAAGTTAGTACCCTCAGAATAAAGCTTAACGCAAACGCGCAACATCTTCTCACTCAGTTTACTCGTATACTTTCTTTCCTTCAGAATCCTCTCCACAATTCCTTTCACGTTCGTCATGTTAGAAATAGCGTTTTTCACTCCTACCCTGATCAATTCATCGATATTTTTTACTTGTTGACTCTCCGGGTTTTCGCTAATAGATGCAATGCAGAACTTGTAGTAATGTGGTTCTGAATTTTTTGAAGCTTTCTTGCAAGAATCTCGAATCAGGGAATTTGCAACTTTGTTGGCTGTGAAACCATTTAAGAGGAGAAAAAACACAACAAGGTAAAACAAAAACTTCATTTTTTTGTTTGTTTGGGCAGCAGAACACTAGAGAGAATAGATTGAAGAACTATATAGTTAACTTGTGATCCAATTTATAAGCAACCAAAAATTTCCACCATAAAAGTGTTATTGAAACACATGCTATTCTTAGATGGCTCATGTCACGCGTCGCCACTCCCCTTAAAACATATATAAGGCTATAATTAACGAAAACTGCGGTGGACCGAAAGCTAACCTCGAAAACATCACAACAACAACAGCTCAAGTTGAAACGTTGTGTTGATGTCTGAAATTAAAATCAAATTTGATGCATATTAATGTATATACTTTGTAATTTTCACGGAATATTAAGACTATATGCATTAAAATTCCGATTCAAACCAGAAATTAGCATAATATTAAAATTATAAGCATGGATTTTAGGCGTAATTAATTAGTTGTGGTTTTACTGTAAACTAATTGGAATAAATAAAATATACAATTTAAACATTTACAATGGAAGTCATATGGAATACAAATTTTATTCATTCCTCTACAAAAAAAAAACGAACTAATTTCAAAGCAGAATATTAATTTCACTAGTATATATATATATATATATTGCAGCGGAAATGAATGAAATGACAATATTCCTCTAATTTCATATATTCCAATAATCTTTATCGATCTCAATCATTTTTATCCCATTTATATCTCTTTCATTTACTGTTTGTAGACTTAATTTTACAAAATTTAATAGAAATAGTATTCTGTGATTTCTGACTTCTTCTGTCATTGTGGTTTTCCGTCATTTAACTAGAAACAAATAAATTCATTGTTGTGTAACATTATCAAATATCAACTATAAAATATATGTTAACTACAATTTGCTTGGCAACATAATCAAATAATATCAATCAACTATAAAATGTATGTTAACTACAACTGTTCGATATATAATATGTTTTTTTTATCTATATACTTTCAATACAACAGTTTGCATTTTTATGGAAATATATCCCATCTTGAATTGTTACACGATCTTGCTTATAATACGATAGTTATTAAACATATATACCAACCAAACCTTTCTTCTCCTTAATTCCTCCGCAAATAAAAAACAGAAATAATATTATATTTATATGGTTTTGTGTTTTCTTTTTCTTCTTAAACGTTGAGATTATTGAAGTGGTCGCACCTACGTCTCACTTCTCCTTCTTTATCGCCCTTGACACCGACCATGCCAAGTTTCTCCATCGCACGAGCGAAATCCTCAAAGAATGCTGTCTCGTTAGTTGCGTATAGATCCACAAACGGCTTGGTGCTGTTGTCTTTAATAAGGATGTGGTCGGAAGCTAAAAGCCCTAGCCCTCGCTTTAGGTTCTTGAAGTACATGTTGTCGAATTTTCCCGGAGTCATCACGTCGTTAAACGCCGCGATTGTGTCATCCACGGTGTGGTTTTTGCAGAGATCTTTGAGAGCTGCTGCGAATCGTGGGTTGATTTCTTTATCAGCTTTGGATCCGTAAAGCCTGTCGGCAAACTCTTTGCAGTGAGAGAATCCAATGGTGTGAGCCCCGCTTAATGCTACCATCTCGCGAAGAGTAAAACCGTTTTTCTTGAATATCCCGTGGATGTCGGGAACGGTCTGGTTTGCCATTGGGACGTTTCCTCGGACTTTATGGGCTTTGGATTCGAATCCGTCTTTACGACCAAGCTTTACGTCAAAGTAAGGTCCTCCTACCATTGTGACAAGGTCACGTGTAGCCTGCGCTAGGATATCTGCGCAAGACACTACACCAGGACAAGACAGCTCGAGAGCTGTCTTGATGCGGGTGACAATGTCAAAAGCATCTCCCGGGAGGGAATCGTTTAGATCATCATCACGTTCCGCTTTGTTAAACGAGTTGGTCGCGATCAAGACGGAGGCATCACAACCTTCAAGGAAACAATCGTGGAAAAAGAGACGGAGTGTCCCGGCCGCAGTTGTTGGTTGTTGAACTTGTTTGGTTGTAACGGCTTCACGCACGATTTTGTGGAAATCGGGGCATGTTTTTTGGTAATAGTCCGTTCTCAAGATAGCGACATCAGCCGATATAGTTGGTACAACCACGGCGAGACAGAAGAGGAGAACAAAGGGATTAAAACCACGAGAGAATTGCATATTCGACATCAGATAATAACAAACAATGGTAATTGAATTGGATTTGAGAGAGAGGTCTACGAGGTAGACTTCTCCACGATCGATTGTCGTCGAAAGCAATTAGAAACAAAGAAGAAGAAAATGGCTTTGGCGACTATTTCATGGCTTAGGAGGTTACTAAGAAGAGGCTACGTAAAGGATGGTTTTCATTTCCTTATATGTACGTGTGGTTGTTTTTCGTTTATTCTTTTCTATTTTTGTAATCTATCTATTTTTTTGTATGGTTTTGGTTGCTTTGAATTTGTTTCTTAATTTTTTTTTGGTATTTTATATAAATATACTGGCGCAAAATAAGGAATAAAGGAAAATTTGGTTATTCGCTATAATATACAGATTCTGAACTTCGAATTTGTTAACTTGGTTCTAGAAAATTTCTATGTTGGACAAATGTGGTAATATGCATGATAATTGATTAATAGCATGTAATGATGTATACACACGTGATATTGATGAACTAGACTCAAATTGAGATGGGTTTTTGTTTCAATCTCAAGCACAAAAAGCTCTGCTAAAACTTGAGTTTTTGTTTCAATCTCAAGCACACAAAGCTCTGCTAAAACTTGAAAATACCTTCTCATGTGAAGAAAATCACGCAAGATCATGGATCGATTCAATATTATTAGTGATCTGGTTGATTTTGATATTTTTGACACATTCACATCAATCTCAATTTTGTTCTTACATAACGAGTCAATAGAGTAGCTTTGGTGACATTACCAACAAGGGGCGGACCCAGCAAAAAGAGTTTGTGGGGGCAAAAATTGGTTTGGTGAAGGAATCGAACATCTTCCCTCAAATATATATTAATCAAAAGCAATTAAACAATTTTGCAACATTATTACTTAATTCATTAAGTTATTATTTTAGTTATTTATATTTGCATCTTTGTCAAATGACTTACAAATGAAATTTGGTTATTAACATGATCACGTGTAAGTCAATGAATCAGACTTTTTAACAAGTGTATAAAAACTTGTTCCTAAGTAACAAAAAATAAAGGTACAACAATATGATAAAAAAAAATCTAATTAAAATTAAAATAGTATAATCAATTGATTAAAGTTAAAAAAAAAATAGATTGATGAAATAAGAAAAGTATGTAAGAAAATTTAGTAATTAAAAGGTAAGGGCCCAACATCATGTGCGAAAAAAGCCCATAATACATAGAGCATGGCGCGTGTAAATAACTCACATCTTATGTAGTTTTCTTCCTTTCTTTCTCACGCGTCCCTCTTTCTTCTTCATTGACACGCACATTCGTTTTCAATTCTCTTCTAATGTTTCACTAGCGCATAACCCTAACCCTAACTCTCTCGTACTGCAGAAAACAAAAAGACACAAAAACAATTGACGAAGAAGAGACGAGTCAAAAAACGATACGATCGTAACTAGGGAGCTTGATTTCTCCCCTGATTTTTCTAATGGATTCTCAACAGAGCGATCTCTTTGACACCGCATCGCAGCCGGACGCGGTGGCTGACGCGTATACCTTTTTGGAATTCAATACTCAAGGCGATTCAGAGTTTGATTACCCGGAGTTTCGATCACCGACGGCATGGCCAACACCGTCTGATTCCATTTCCATCGCTGACGTTTCCGATCGTGGTGGAGGAGGAGCTGCCGCGGATCATCATTCCGAGGCTTCGTCACCTTCTTCTCTCTCTGCCGGTGCCGGGAATGGTGCCAAAGTGGGACGTGGTGGAGTTGGCGGAAGTGTTGGTGTTAGTAGTAGTAGTCAGGTTGATGCATTGGCCGCTGGTATGGGAAATTTGAACTTTGAGGAGACTGGTGATGATGATGGTTTTGATTATGGTAAGAATGATTTCACGGAGCACGCTTGTAAGTATTGTGGTATCTCGAACCCAGCTTGCGTTGTTAGGTGTAATGTGGCTTCTTGTAGAAAGTGGTTCTGCAATTCAAGGGGAAACACCTCAGGCTCTCATATTGTGAATCACCTGGTTAGTAATCATCACTGTAATCTGTTGTTTTTTTTTCGTCTTCTGGAAATGTTGTAGTTTCTTGTGTTGTGGTTAAGGTTTGTGGTCATAGTTATCTGGTCTGGTTTGTTTACAAGCAATTGAACCTTTCTTAATGGATTTCCTTCTGTTGGTTATTTTTAAGGTTCGAGCAAAACACAAGGAAGTTTGTCTCCATAGAGACAGTCCACTAGGGGAAACAATTCTTGAATGCTACAACTGTGGGTGTCGAAATGTCTTTCTTCTCGGTTTCATCTCAGCAAAGACAGACAGTGTTGTCGTCCTTCTCTGTAGAGATCCTTGTTTAAATGTAAATGCCTTGAAGGATATGAACTGGGACCTAAGTCAGTGGTGTCCCTTGATTGACGATAGATGTTTCCTCCCCTGGCTTGTTAAGGTTAGTTTCTATCCTTGCATTTTTTTTCTTAAGAAGACATAATCATGTGAGAGCTGTTATTAATTTTTCTTTTACAGGTCCCATCAGAGCAAGAACAGCTGAGGGCACGCCAAATTAGCGCACAGCAAATAAATAAGATAGAGGAATTATGGAAGACAAATCCGGATGCTACTCTTGAAGACCTTGAAAAACCTGGTGTAGATGATGAACCTCAGCCTGTTCAACCTAAGTATGAAGATGCATATCAGGTATAGATTTTCTTAGCCATTTATGTAATAAAAATAAGCAACTCTGTTTGTATTACGAGATAAACAGTAAATTCGTCCCGCCAGTTTTGGAAGAGCTCACTGTTAGTATTATGCTTTTACACCTATCCTCTCTTGTGGTTTGCAGTATCAAAATGTGTTTGCACCTCTAATCAAACTCGAAGCAGACTATGACAAGGTGTGTATTTAGTAATTCATTTTATTTGGATTAATTTTTGTGTCCCTTTTATACTTTTTCTGTTGGGGCTTATCATATTGAGTCTTCTGTAGATGATGAAAGAGTCTCAAAGCAAGGAAAATCTCACAGTTCGGTGGGATATTGGTCTTAACAAGAAGCGCGTTGCATACTTCGTCTTCCCAAAGGTGGTTGAAACCTAGTGGTCGCTATTAAGACTTGTTAGAACATTGCCTGATTTAAACTTTTGATGCAGGAGGAAAATGAATTGCGATTGGTGCCGGGTGATGAACTACGTCTGCGCTATTCGGGAGATGCTGCTCATCCAGCCTGGCAGTCAGTTGGACATGTGGTATACCTCCGTCTTGGTTTTGTTATGTTTACATAATCTCTGTTCTGTTAGTAGGGTGGATCCTGTAATTGAGAGTGTTTAGGTCCTTACCAGAATTTTTAAAATAATTCTCCAGATCAAGCTAACGGCACAAGAGGAGGTTGCTCTTGAACTCCGAGCTAACCAGGTGAGTTTAATTCTATTGTTAGCTTTCCTTTTAACCGACTTGCGGAGATATGTTCAACTTTACTTACTCGTGTGTAGGGAGTTCCGATTGACGTTAACCATGGATTCAGTGTTGATTTTGTTTGGAAAAGTACAAGCTTTGATCGAATGCAGGGAGCAATGAAGAATTTTGCTGTAGATGAAACAAGTGTGAGTGGGTAAGTCAGTCATCGGAAAGCCTAGTTCCTCTTTTTGGTGCGTGTCCCTTTGCTACTGCAAGCTAATTAACCACTGAATTACTATGTTTCTATTTTGTGAAGTTATATCTACCATCAGTTATTGGGACATGAAGTTGAGGCCCAGATGGTTCGTAACACACTACCTCGACGTTTTGGGGTACCTGGTCTTCCAGAACTGAATGCATCTCAGGTAATCATTGGCTGTCAGCTTATGAAGTTCATGAAAAATGTTTGTCGTAACTGTCTTCATGGAATTTTCAGAATCGTTTTGATCCTGTGTTTCTTGTTAACACAATGTGTAATATCTGTTATCTATAAAACGGATTTATAACAGGTTCTATTGTATCCTTGAGCAGGTTAATGCGGTGAAAAGTGTCCTTCAGAAGCCCATCAGCTTGATCCAAGGTCCTCCTGGCACAGGCAAAACTGTGACTTCTGCAGCAATTGTGTACCACATGGCAAAACAGGGCCAGGGACAGGTAAAGCTGATTGTTATTGATCCTCTCAAGATGCTTTTTGTGAGTTGATTACCAGATATTTATTATTATTGCCTGACAGGTTCTCGTTTGTGCCCCAAGTAATGTTGCTGTAGACCAACTAGCTGAAAAAATTAGTGCTACTGGGTTAAAGGTAAACTTTTAAACCTCCTAGTTCTTCTATTATAAATTTGCGTAAGACCTGGATACTCCAATTTATTGTTCATTTTTGAAAGTTTGCACCCTCAAAATTTATTTAAAGAGTATATGACTTCTCTTAAAACTTTCTCCTACTCTGATGTCAGGTTGTTCGCCTTTGCGCAAAATCAAGGGAAGCTGTAAGTTCTCCTGTAGAGCATTTGACCCTTCACTACCAGGTTAGTTAACATGGTAGCACGCTTTAACTCTCTGATTCATTTTGTCCCCTATTTTTCTTTGTTTGAAGATAATTCATATGAATGGTTGCTTGCAGGTAAGACATCTTGACACATCTGAGAAGAGCGAACTGCATAAGCTGCAACAGTTGAAAGATGAACAAGGTCTCACATTTCAGTTTGTTATTTATTGTTGACATTTTTGAATTTTTATTTACATTTCTATTGCCAGTTTGTTGTTATTGATCTGATGAAGTTTCTTGTTGTGCTTGCACCCTGTGACAATTTAAGTGACCATAGCTTTTACACTTTTTGCTTTTTTATTGTCACTAGGTGAGCTGTCAAGCAGTGATGAAAAGAAATACAAAAATTTGAAAAGACAGACAGAACGCGAGATAACCCAGAGTGCTGATGTCATATGCTGCACATGTGTTGGTGCTGCTGATCTTCGGTTGTCAAACTTTAGATTTAGACAGGTTAACTATATTTACTTAGTTTTGAGCATCTCTAATTGTACGTAAGGCGGAAGCTGATATACCCTTACTCTCTGATAGGTACTTATTGATGAGTCTACTCAAGCAACAGAACCTGAGTGCCTCATCCCTTTGGTCCTTGGAGTAAAACAGGTATTAGGTTCTCAGTGAACTGACTTCTTGTCATTATTTCCTATTGATTGCTTACAGAAGATTTTTGCACTAGGTTGTTCTTGTTGGTGATCATTGTCAGCTTGGCCCCGTCATTATGTGCAAGAAAGCAGCTCGTGCTGGCTTGGCACAGTCTCTCTTTGAACGCCTTGTGCTTCTTGGTATTAAACCAATCAGATTGCAGGTACTACATTAATCACTCAGGGAATAAGGAAGATAATATCTTAATATTTTCCTTTCACTGTGTATAGGACTGTCCACTTAATGTTGTCATATCATATTCTTGATTGCAGGTTCAATACCGTATGCATCCAGCTTTGTCTGAGTTTCCATCCAACAGCTTCTATGAAGGAACACTACAGAATGGAGTCACAATTATTGAAAGGCAAACAACAGGGATTGATTTCCCATGGCCTGTTCCTAACCGGCCCATGTTTTTCTATGTTCAGGTATCTAACTTCACATTGGAATTAGTTTAGAACAAACAATTATGGTCTATCAGATCCATTGGCCTGGCACCCACCGTCAGAAATCCATTTAAAGCAAGCCCAATCTGAGTTTTAATTTCTATTGTTTTTTAATTTGTAGCTGGGACAAGAGGAGATCAGTGCTAGTGGAACATCATATCTTAATAGAACTGAGGCTGCTAATGTGGAGAAACTTGTGACTGCTTTCTTAAAGAGTGGAGTTGTCCCCAGTCAGGTGAGAGTATTGATATTCTTAACTAATAGCTAGTATACATTCTTATGGTATCTGTTAACGTTATCAAACTATGCTCATGGTTATCAGATTGGAGTTATAACTCCATATGAGGGACAGAGGGCTTACATTGTTAATTACATGGCAAGAAATGGTTCTCTCCGACAGCAACTTTACAAGGAAATTGAGGTAGTGTTTTCAAGGTCTGTTTTAAAAGGTTTACTTGATCCTGTCATTTATCTAACAAGCTCTCGAATCTACAGGTTGCCAGTGTTGATTCTTTTCAAGGAAGGGAAAAAGATTACATCATATTGTCCTGTGTGAGAAGTAATGAGCATCAGGTATGTGTGGTGCTTTTTCTTCTATAAAACTCTACAGTTCGTACTCTTTTAATGATTTTCCTTTTCAATGTGGTGCTTTTTCTTCTGAGAAACATTGTTGGAATTGACATGTAAACCACTGGTTACTTGGTTTTCAGGGCATTGGATTTCTTAATGATCCACGGAGGCTCAATGTTGCACTTACGCGTGCTCGTTATGGAATTGTTATTCTTGGAAACCCAAAAGTTCTTAGTAAACAGCCTCTGTGGAATGGATTGTTGACACATTACAAGGTATATAGTGGGAATGAGTTCTTTGGAATGAGTTATTTTTCTTGTGAAGTTTTGGTATGTTATCCTTTGAGTCCAGAACTGATTGAGTAATATGAATGATTGTATGATACTAAATTTTGTTTCCTTTAATTGACAGGAACATGAGTGCTTGGTCGAGGGACCTCTTAATAATCTAAAGCAGAGCATGGTACAGTTTCAGAAACCAAGAAAGGTACCAAATGAACCTCTATTTTTGTCAATGTAGAATTGTAGATTACAGTGACAGGCAATATGAACATTAATCCTCTTTCGTATTTTTTAGATTTACAATGATCGGAGACTATTTTATGGTGGTGGCGCTGGCATGATTGGAAATGATAATTTTGGTTCGGGTAACCCTAATGCTGACAGAAGAGGCAGTCGAGGAAGGGGTAAATGTCCAGTACCCTTTTTCTGTCTTGTGTGGTTTAAATGTGCTTTAGCCATTCATGTTTAAACCTTTTCTTCTATTGATTCAGCTGGTGGTTCCTATCTTCCTTCTGGCCCACCTAATGGTGCTAGACCTGGACTACACCCAGCAGGCTACCCGATACCTAGGGTTCCACTCTCACCCTTTCCTGGTGGTCCTCCTTCTCAGCCATACGCTATTCCAACTCGTGGACCTGTTGGTGCTGTTCCTCATGCTCCCCAACCTGGAAACCATGGTTTTGGAGCTGGTCGTGGAACTTCCGTTGGGGGTCACCTTCCACACCAACAAGCCACCCAACATAATGTTGGAACTATTGGACCAAGTTTAAACTTTCCCCTTGATAGTCCGAATAGCCAGCCTTCACCTGGTGGTCCGCTATCCCAACCTGGATATGTAAATACTACCCGCATCTCTTTAAATTTTTTTATCTTACCATCTAATTTTTGAAGCATTAGAGCTTGCTTATTTTGTTTTATTCCGGATCATGACGTGATAGTTTGCCTTTTCAGGGTAGCCAAGCGTTCAGGGATGGATTTTCTATGGGTGGCATATCTCAGGTTGTCTTCTTGTTTAATGTTACTGGGTGATTCGGTTGCAGTACCTTTTTTCCTGTAATTTAATCTCCTTATTGCCACTATCATCAGGATTTCTTGGGTGATGATTTCAAGAGCCAGGGATCTCATGTTCCTTACAACATGGCCGACTTTTCTACACAGGTGTAGTTTCTCTTCTTAGCCATTTGAAATGTCATACTTTGGATAGGATGATAGGATAAGCGTATTTTTTAAACTCCAAACCTCTATTACATTCATATAGGAGGTTGGGAAAAAGCTTTAACTGTTTTCTTCAAAATTGATACTTTTTAGTGTTTCACATAGCACTACCTTTTTTGGCGATGGCTGTATTTCAAAAGTTTTGGACCATTTTGTTGTTGGTAGGCCTCACAGGGTGGATATGCTGTTGATTATGCCACACAAGGAGCACATGGGGCGTTTCCTGGAAACTTTATGAATCAGAATTCTCAAGGCGGTTATTCTCGTTTCAGCGGAAATAATGATTTCATGTCTCAGGTGGGTTTCACTGGACTTACCTTTCCTATTAACACAGTTTGTATTCTTACACGTTCATCTGAGCCGGTTTTTTTTGCATATGCAGGAGTATATGGCACATGGAGGTCAAGGTCTTTTCACCCAAGCCGGCTTTATCGACTCATCACAGGATGATGGACAGAATCCTTATGGTGTGAACAATCCTAATCTCCAGTCTCAGGTTTGTCCTTCTGATGTGAACAATCATAATCCTCGATTCTTTATTTGTGTCGACATATACAATTAACAAACAATTGAGGATTTACAAGCATTCACTATCTTTATCTATATGTACACATGTTTCTGGTCAAAAGATGCTAACGACTCTTGTCTAAAACTCGGCTCAGGGTCTCCCGAATTCGCTCTACTCGCAGCCATTCTCACACTACAACACGCAGCCACTAAACCTTTCAGGCCCACAGCAATCTCAACCTAACCAGAGCTCACAAAACCCAAAACATCCTTACAATGGCTGAGGGTGAGAAAGACAAAACTTGGATGCAACGGGTTTATAAACTCTTTTGCAAATTCACCAGCTTGGTTCCATGCTATCACGGCTCCAAACAAACATCTGGTGACTTCCGGGTGCTTGCAAGATACACGCCTTTCTGGCTCGCTTAACGCAGCAAACAGGTAAATGGTTATGCAGAGAAACAGGTACCTAAGTAGCCTGGGGAAAAAGTCTTCGGTCCGTAAATCCTTTGGGCTTATATGTTTTTTGTTTTTGCCGTGTATTATTAAATATACGCTCATATGCTCTATTATTGTAGTCAGATATCTGAAGCCTACCCATATTTATAATTGGTGGTGGTGTTTGATGATGAATATTGATATGATTTACAAGTTCTTGCTTTATTTAGTTTTTGATTTTTTTCACGGTCTGTTTGTCTGAAACCATGATTTTTGTGCAAGTTTTGGTATCAGTTTTTTGTGGCTTTTGGTTTTGTCCAATCTGGAATTTGGTTTGGATTTCCAAGTTTAGATAACACTGATTAGATTTGATTTTTTTGTTCTCAAATATCTCTGATTTTCTAAGAAAGGCATTTTAAAGTTTTTATCTCCTAGATTTAGCCGACATGGTCTTTTTGTCCCTTTGATTCGTTTTTGGTTTTATTTTGAGTAGATAAAAATGGTTGGGCAGCATTGGCTACTGATCACGAAAATGTTAAATTTTGTTTGGACAGTAGAATATCATATTACATTTTCGTGTCTTTTTTTTTTTTTTGACAATATTACATTTTCGTGTCTTAGATGGGTTCTTCGTGACTTTTGAACACTTGTCATGACCATATGCGACTGTGATGAATGAGACTATTAGTCGGGTCCACAATCGGGCCCACAAGCCCAAAAATCTTTTTCGAAACGACACGAAACGCTCTCTTGTGTTTCTGGTGTGACCTCAAACAGACAAAGAAACGCTCATAGTTTGTCTACGTCCTCTCGAGGTTTTTGCTTTGGCTTCAAATTCAAATACAAAAAATGAAAGAGACTCTCTCACGGACTAGAATGTATTATATAAGTGGAAGATAAAATATCACGAAATGTGAGATGCCGTGAACTTTATACCTGCTTACTAGATTTATGATCTAGTTGGCCCTTCGAAATCAACCTCTTAAATTTTCCTAAATATTTGGCTTTTGTCACGCCTCAAATTTCTTCTTTTTAAAACTACTGTAACATGCCAAAAAAGGAAAACAAAATAAAAATATCTACCTAACATTGTTTCAAATTTGTTAAACATTTATTATATCATCTAATCCATAGATATGAAAGATTTCAAATTTTATTTTCTTACTCTTTTTATCTAATATTTATTCGGTATATGGATTGACATGAATCGATAGCGGAAACCGTCTCATATATTTTAAACTAAATTAGATATTTTTTCCTTATTTTTTCTGTCAACAACTAAATTTAGATATTTTTTTTGAGCAATCTATTAATTTTGGTTTTCCTACTAATATCTTTGACCCGCCTCAAATATTTAAGTCTGGATATAGTACGGACAAAAGAAAAATGGTAACGGTTGCATCACACCTGCAAAACTCAGAATGGTAGTCTCGTAACTTATGGGAAAAAAACAAAGGGCACTGTAGTAAAGCAAGTCATTAGAAAATAATAATTTTATCCTATGAAAGCAAAAACAAAAATTTTCGAACTGAAATTTGTGATTTCCTTTACATAGTTGATAGACAAAAATCAAACTTAATTAATGTGAAATCAAATTACATAAGCGTTTTTTCCTAAATAAAGCAAAGATTTGAAAAAGATAAAAATAAATAGTATTTAATTTTGATGCAGAGGACAGCTGTACATTTGATTTAAGCGTAGCTTCAACTCCATAACAGTCCTCTCTCTCTCTTTCTCTTTTTCTGAAGAAAGTAAAAAAAAAAAAAGGAAAGCGAAGTAAAACAGAAAAAAGACCATCTCTGACTCACTACTCCTGAAGATCCCAAACAAAAAAGTTTCTTAGTGAAAATTTCTTCCTTCGTTTTCTCGATTTCTCAATCAGGTTTACCATTTTTCTCGCACTCTCTTCTCTTCTCTGCGCTTTCTTCGTTTGTGACGAAACACTCCTCTCGCTGTGACATTGTTTTTTCCGCTTTTTTAGGTTTTTCGAAAATTTTCTTATACGATTATTTTTTGCTTTCTTTGTTGTTGTAGAAGAAGAAGAAGAAGTTTCAGATTAGTTTCGTTCTTTGTGGATACGTTACGGAATTGAACTTAAGCGACTGAGAATTGCGATTTTTTCTTAGATGTCGTCAGTGTTGTTTTGGTTCTCTGGGATAGTTTGTGACTGATTTTTGCTTTTATTGGTGATGCTTGGACTTGTGTTCTTGTGTGTTCTTTTGGTGTCCACGCCATGTTTGGGCTTATCACAGGATGGGGGCACTGAATTTGAGAGCTCTGTGAGATTGTTTTCAGATGAAGATTCTGGGAATTCTACTAGTTCTCCGATTTCTGTGACTTGTCAAGACTTGGATGGTGTTGGATCGTTGAATACCACTTGTACATTGAACTCGAATTTGCGGTTCGATTCTGATGTTTATGTATATGGAACGGGTAATCTGAACATACTTGCCCATGTTTTAGTCGATTGCCCTATCGAAGGATGTATGATCATTTTCAATGTATCTGGAACTATTCATTTGGGTCAATCAGCAAGAATCGTTGCTGGTTCTGTGGTTTTTTCTGCTATCAATTTAACAATGGATAGCAATTCGTCTATCTACACGACAGCATTGGCTGGACCACCACCTTCTCAGACTAGTGGAACACCATATGGTAGTGATGGTGCGGGGGGAGGCCATGGTGGGAGAGGTGCTTCCTGTGTGAAGAGTAATAAGACGACCTATTGGGGTGGTGATGTTTATGCTTGGTCGTCTTTGCATGACCCGTGGAGCTATGGGAGCGAGGGAGGGGTTAAGTTATCCACAAAGAATATCAGAGGCAAAGGTGGAGGTCGTGTCAGACTCCTATTGAAGGACACGGTACATGTGAATGGAACTGTTTACGCAGATGGTGGTGATGCTGGAGAGGAAGGGGGTGGAGGATCTGGAGGAAGTATCTGTATTCGTGCGGTAAAGCTGTAAGTGCCTTGCTTCCATTTGAGTCCTATCTCAATCATTATACAAATATTTGGGTATTGTTGAAGTTGATCGGGTATACTTTAAAAATCAATTTTATTATGGATTTGTCGTGGGAATGTGTTAAATCAAGGGTTTACATGTTAACTTGTTAGTTTTGTTTCACTTCAAATGTCTCACATATCAGATGAATATGTAGGAAGGGTTACGGTAAAATATCTGCATCGGGTGGGAGGGGGTGGGGTGGAGGTGGCGGAGGAAGGATCTCCCTTGACTGTTACAGCATACAAGAAGATGTCAAAGTTTTTGTTCATGGTTTGTATTTCTTTTGCTTCCTATCAGCTGATGCAAGTGACCTAGGTCTTCTACAAGCTGTTTTTATCGTCCACATAAATCTCAGTAGTTGTGATTTCAAGTAGTTTTAAAACCCTTCTGAATTATTGTTTCCCTATAATGGAAAACTTGATGTCCTTTTTCTTGTTTTCTGTGGATTTACTTCTCCATTATAGGCTGTGTGTTGAATGTTTCAGCAGTTCATCTTTACTAAATTATCTAGTTCTATTGTCTTAACTGGCAGGTGGCGCAAGTATCGGGTGTCCCAATAATGCTGGAGCAGCTGGAACATACTTTAATGCTGAATTAGTGAGTTTAAGGGTTGGAAATGATAACATGACTACAGAGACAGAAACTCCTTTGCTCGATTTTCCTACAAGGCCTCTGTGGTCAAACATCTATGTAGATAATAATGCAAAAGTTTTGGTCCCGCTGCTGTGGACCAGAATGCAGGTCAGTAAATTTCCTGAATGTCTTATTTTTTCTTTTTTCTTTTGATAGTCTTGAATCGTATTCTCTACCCTGATTCTTTTGTGTTCCGTGCAAACCTTTATAAGGTATTTACTATAATATGATTGGCTTTCTATATTTTTATTTTTCTTTTTAAGAGTTGACCTTGCAAATTTCAGTACTTTTTTCTGATCAAACGAGCTTTTATGAGCTTAATAGAAGCTCCTAGGTCTCTCTTTTTTTCGAATACTTTGTATGTTGGCACTACCCCCTAATGTTGTTACTTGTTATTTATTTTTCTGATTCTGAAGGTCAGAGGTCAAATCAGTCTTTATCGGGGAAGCAGCATTGTTTTTGGGTTATCAAAATATCCAATTTCAGAATTTGAGCTTGTCGCTGAAGAACTTTTAATGAGTAACTCCGTTATAAAGGCAGGTTATTGTTCCTAACCATTCAGTAAGAATCTTGTTTCTTTTTTACCGTCCTGCTTTTCCTGTATGTTATGTTAAGTTATATTGTTCTTAAATGAAGGTTTTTGGTGCGTTACGACTTGTTACGAAGATGCTGCTCATGTTGAATTCTGTGATTCAAATTGATGGTGAAGGAAACCCTGCGGTGCCTTCCTCTGTCCTCGAAGTTCGCAACCTTGCAGTTCTAAGGGTATACTTGAAATTTTTATCATGTCTCTTTTTCTTAATTGGTTGGATTGGAAGACAGATTTTGACTTTTTCTTCTTGTAGGGAAAATCCGTCATTACTTCTAATGCAAACTTGGGTGTATATGGTCAAGGAATGTTGACGCTCTCCGGTCCTGGGGATGCAATTAAAGGCCAGAGACTTTCCTTATCTCAATTTTACAACATAACTGTAAGAAATTTTTGTCTTAAAATGTTTAAACTTCCAACTTCTGATGACTTGTATACCTCTATTTTATTATGAGATCATGTTTCTGTCTGTTTGTTACGAACATTTACTTAGACAAAGTCATCAGTGGAGTATGCAAAACTCTTTTTTAACAGTTCATAAATTTTGCAGGTTGGGCCAGGTTCTTTACTTCAAGCACCACTTGATGATTACGAAAGCAAAAACGCGTGAGTAATACTTACTTTACGTTTACATAATTTCTTTTTGTGAGGGCGAGTAGTACTAGACTTAATAATTAAAAACGCTTGTGCTAGAAAATCTCTTTCTTTTTGACAGGGTTACTCAGACCCTTTGTGAGAGCAAAACATGCCCAATAGACTTGATCAGTCCGCCGGATGATTGTCATGTCAATTATACACTATCCTTTTCCCTTCAGGTATGTTTGATAAAGAAGTATCTTGCTGGTTCAAAATTATCTTTCTGGAACGAGTTAAGTTTTGTAATGTATAGACTTTGTACTACGGATTAGGTAGTTACACGTAATAAATACCTAGGCTGATTGAAACTGTTTGCTAATATAGGCCAAACAACTGTGAGTCCCAATATCCTGTTACACCTATAGTTATGTGTAGTATCCCTTCCTGTGTTACCTCCTGGAGTAATCAGACTTGAATGCTACCTAATAATGATTTTCTCTTACCTTTAGCGTCGAACTTTTCATAATTCTTCAACTTTATAATTTTCTAGATATGTCGAGTTGAAGACATTCTTGTGATTGGACTTGTGAAAGGAAGCATAATTCAAATCCACAGGGCGAGAACAGTAGTGGTTACTGATGATGGCTTGATTACTGCAACTGGATTTGGTACATAAACTATGAAAACTCACCTTTCTATTCCCTTTTTAGCATATTCCTATAGCTGTTTCTGTTTGCCTTTTCACTACAGTGGGATTCTGGCTAAGTCATAAATTTTCAAGACCAATTTATGTATTCAAGAAGATTAATGTGGTTTCTGATTCTATACATAAATTCCTATGGCAGGTTGCAGTGGTGGCTTGGGGAAGGGGCTTTATTCAAATGGGGCTGGTAGTGGTGCTGGGCATGGAGGAAGAGGGGGATCAGGCATTTTCAATGGGAGAGTATGCAACGGAGGTCATACCTATGGTGATCCTGATTTTCCCTGTGAGCTAGGAAGCGGAGCAGAAAGTCCAGATAAATCATATGGGAATGTGACTGGTGGAGGGATGATAGGTCAGTATTATTGTATTTCACTTTTCTGCTTATTTATTATTTATTATTCTAAGAAACGTAGGTGGCCAATACTCTTTGAAAAAGCTGTTTAATCATCTGGCATTGTCAAGTGACATTTACAAATTTGTTTTCCACCTTTTCAGTAATTGGCTCCATCCAGTTTCCTCTTTTGACACTTAATCTGCGTGGATCTCTGTGCTCTGATGGCCAAAGCCTTTGGAAGCCAACAGCGAATGGTAACAGATCTTTGGTCGGCGGAGTTGGTGGGGGATCTGGTGGGACGATTCTTCTTTTCCTTCAGATGCTTGAGCTCTCAAAGAATTCATCTCTATCAGTTCGAGGGGGCCGGGGTGGCCCTCTTGGGGGTGGTGGGGGTGGAGGGGGAAGACTTCACTTTCACTGGGACATGTTACACACTGGGGACGAGTATTCTCCTGTTGCAGTTGTCAAGGGGTCCATTAGTAATAGGTATGCACCATTACCATGACAAGTGTAGCAATCTCTCTTGCGTGCTAGCTACCTTTTGGGCCATTTGTAATGCTGGGGTAAAATATGCATATACGTTGATTTAGTACTATGCAGGGCCATGGATATGAGAGGAAAATGGTATCTTAGTGTTTGATGGTTGAGACTCTGCCTGTACTATTTTCGTTATGAAAATTTCGGAACATTTGGAACACTATGGAGTCTGACAGAAATGTTTTAATCTGCAAAACGCGTCTTCATGAAAATTGAACACAGACCTTGAATTGGTTTCTTTCTGATGTCTTCAGGGGAGGTGCAGGGGACAATGGCGGTCGATTCGGGGAAGAGGGAACAATGACTGGGAAAAAGTGTCCGAAGGGACTCTATGGTACATTTTGCTTGGTAAGTCTTATGGTTTATTATGTTGTAGTTACTTCGACTCTGGCCATTTATGGCTTAGCCTTGTGCCAATTCTGCTTATCTCTTATTCTAGCAAATAAATGGGCGTAACAAACCACAAAATTAGACAGTCCCAGTAGTGTTCTTTTAGCATAATTGCAAATCTCTGTTTTGTTTGTTTGTGCTTGATACTTCTCGATATTTCTGGATTCATGTATTCTTCAAGGAATGCCCCATTGGCACTTACAAGAATGTTGAAGGCTCTGACAAACGTCTTTGTACTCCCTGCCCGCCTGAGCATCTTCCAAGTCGTGCAAAATTTGTATACGTACGAGGTAGTTTATCTAATAGTTCTCTTACTCTTCCTTTCCCTGATCTTTTGTTTCTTCTTAATTGGTATGTCTTCTGACGGAAGGTGCTTTGAATCTGCAGGAGGAGTTAGTGAACCTGTTTGTCCCTATAAATGTGTATCTGACAAATACAGATTGCCAAACTGCTATACACCTCTGGAAGAGCTTGTCTATACATTTGGAGGGCCATTTCCCTTTACCCTTCTTCTATCTTGCGTGGTGGTAGTTTTGGGTCTGTTGCTAAGCACATTAAGTATCAAATTGCTCACATTGAGTTTCTATGGTGCCAATTCCATCGAACACCAGAGTGCTCATTGTTTACCCCATCTTCTGTCACTCTCTGAGGTATCGTGTTGCGAAAATCGTCTTCTTTCAAGTCTTATATTTTCTCTGTAAGACATATGGATCCAGTATCTGTCGACCAAACACATGCCTGTTTCTTGTCATTCCAGGTTCGAGGCGCAAAATCTGAGGACACGCAAACCCATGCTTACCGTATGTACTTCATGGGTCCAAACACTTTCAGGGAACCTTGGCATCTGCCCTATTCTCCTCCTGATGCAATCATAGAGATAGTGTAAGGATATAACTTGACCGGGTTGAATACTGTTGTCATTATTGTTGTTAAATGTTTGAATGAAGTGGTTGAACTCTAACTACTGGCAAGAATAAAAGAGAATCTATATTGTGACTATGTATGTCATTAATCCCGAGTCCCGCTTTCTTTAATTCTACTCTTTGCTTATCAATGTGACATTGGCCTTTGGCTCACTTTATTCCAAGGTATGTTCACTCATAGTTCTGTACATATCTGATTCGCAGGTACGAAGATGCTTTTAACAGATTTATTGATGAAATAAACTCTAGCGCAGCATATGATTGGTGGGAAGGGTCTGTGCACAGCATTCTATCAGTTCTTGCAAATCCTTGTGCCTGGTCGTGGAAACAATGGCGTCGCAGGAGAAAAATTCACCGCCTTCAAGAATATGTCAAATCTCAATATGACCACTCTTGCCTCCGCTCATGCAGATCTAGAGCTCTCTACAAAGGGATGAAGGTTTAGATTCTTATTAACTAATATTATCCTTAATTCTTCATAGTCATGTAGCTTTAACTTCTCATTTTGACTGTCTGTGTCCAACGTCGAAGCAGGTTGGAGCCACTCCGGATCTGATGGTTGCATACATAGATTTCTTTCTTGGCGGTGACGAGAAGCGTGTAGATATGGTCTCCATTATACAGAAAAGATTCCCAATGTGCATACTTTTTGGTGGAGATGGAAGTTATATGTCACCTTATAGTCTCCATAGTGATACACTGTTAACAAATCTTCTTGGCCAGGTTAGCTTTCTTTGTCTGTGTTTTGTTTTTCCAAAATCTCCACTCTGAAAATCTCCTAAAGGCTCCAAATGACTATTCCAGCACATCCCACCAAGTGTTTGGCACCGGTTTGTTGCTGGTTTAAATGCTCAGCTTAGGACTGTGAGGCACGGATCAATTCGTTCAGCATTACTTCCTGTCATTAGGTGGATAAACAGCCATGGAAATCCTCAGCTAGAATTCCATGGAGTAAGAATTGAACTTGGATGGTTTCAAGCTACAGCTTCTGGATATTACCAACTTGGTATCTTGGTTTTTGTTGGCGATTTTCCTCTGAACACTGTAAACCGATCACTTTCGTTCAGCAGAAGTGACAACGAGTCACCTCGGTGAGCCATGATAGATTGTGCTTCTCTTTGATCTAACCTAGCTAATGTCTCTTGTCTTAGACTTAAAGACACTCATCCTGCTTAATCATAACTCCATTTTCTAGGAACAGCTCTGCATGTCCCAGCAAATCTCTTATCGAGTTGCAGCAAAACTTGATCCAACCAGGACATGGATTATCTAGGAAGAGGATCAATGGTGGAATCAATGGAGGCCTCATCAATGAGATTTCACTAGAATCTTTGGAGTACCGAAGGGATTTACTTTTTCCATTTTCTCTCTTATTGAACAACACTCGACCTGTTGGGCGTCAGGTTACATTTTCATCTCTCCTCAATAACTCGTCTTATAATCTGTTTTTACTTTCTTGTTAACATAAGTAAAAAAAAATCTTGTGGTTTATGCAGGATACACTTCTCCGTTTGATCTCCATCCTTCTCCTTGCTGATCTTTCAGTTACGCTACTTGCATTACTTCAGTTCTATTGGCTTGCCATTGCAGCCTTTCTCGCTATCCTCCTGATTCTCCCTCTCTCCCTGCTTTGCCCATTCCCTGCCGGCCTTAACGCTTTATTAAGTAAAGAAATGAGAAGAGCCTCACTTACTCGTATCTACGGCCTTTGGAATGCTACATCTCTAACAAACGTCGTAAGTCACTACAAACAGAATTCAAAACTAGTGACCTTTTTTTGACTATTGTATCTTATTCGCAAGTATTCTGCAGATTGTGGCTTTCATTTGCGGTGTCATTCATTCCGGGTTTTTCTCTGACGAGCTACCAAACATCTGGAACGCCATAAGGTAACAAATAGTGTTTCTGTCCTCTCTTAAACATTCAAAAGTATCGTAAATTTGCGCCATCCATACTATAATCAGTCTTAACCTTAAACCCTCACACTTTGTTGGAACTAGAAAGACACATTTAGAGATCTTCGCTGTTAGATGATTATAGAACATCAAACGTCTTTGTTATTCATTACCCGTATATTGAGTTAAAAATTTGTGAGTAAATGATCTTAAAATTGGTAATGGTTTGGCAGGGATGATGATAGATGGTGGGTGTTGCCAACAATCCTCTTGTTACTCAAGTCAATACAAGCTCGGTTCCTTGATTGGCATGTCGCAAATCTAGAAGTACCAGACTTTTCTCTTCTTTGTCCAGATCCAGATACCTTCTGGGCATATGAATCTGGAGCTTGACCATCAACATAATTATAAAGAAAGACAAGCCAAAGGTATATCATATTTTTCATGTAAATCTCTTAAAAAGTACAAATTAAGTTCTTCTCAGTGATAGTTGTTCATCTGGTTATATTTCTGGTACCGAATTAGGGTTTTGCCAGATCAATGGTAGTTGTAGAAACTAGAGCGAGAGTTATGTATTGCTTAAAGTTTTCCAACAACATACAAATTTAGAACACAATGGAGACTAATCCTAAAACCTAACCCAAATTTTATTTTAATTTAATTTATTTCCTATTTTATTATACATCAAAAATTAAAAGCTGAAATATATTAAAAAGAATGAAATTACATACGTCAACATTTTCTATTAATGGTTACTATTTTCTCTGAACCGACCAATTAGAAAATCGAGACTAAAAACTAAATCTTAATCCAACAAGGCAACAAATGTGATCAAGAGAATTCAAGATGGTTCGTATGTCTATTACATGCTTGCGTGACGGCGATATAGATATAATAAGATGGGCTACAAATGGGCTTTAAGTTTAGGCCTTACCCATCTTATATGGGCCGAAACTAGAAATAGGAAAACTCACCTCACTCGCCAGCAATGCGCGTGAACTTCAGAGTCTGAGAAACACTTGAGCTACAACATTTTTAAGAGTTTTTCGGATTCTCTCTCTCTCATCTGCGACGTATAATTTCCCAATTTCTCAGAGACGCAAATCACCACCAAATCGCCGCCATGTTGAAACAAGCTTCTCGTCTCCTCTCCCGATCTGTCGCCGCCGCATCTTACAAATCGGTGACGACTCGTGCCTTTTCAACGGAACTTCCATCGACGATCGATTCCACTTTCGTCGACGCATGGAAGAAAGTCGCACCGAACATGGACCCACCGCAGACTCCTTCTTCTTTCATGAAACCTCGTCCTTCGACTCCTTCTTCTATCCCGACGAAGCTCACCGTCAATTTTGTCCTCCCCTACACATCTGAGCTTACCGGGAAAGAGGTTTGGTTTTCCATCTTCTTCGATCTTCTGGTCCCATTTTGTTTTTCTTAGGGTTTGATCTGTTATTTTTTACATTGTGCTTTTTGTGTGGATACGTTTGCTTATTGGATTGTGTGTGGAAATTTGGTTTGTGATTGATCTGTGGATTTGTGAAAAATCTGGAACAGCATTTCGAATTTGCTACGGTGGTTTGTGATTCATCTCAATTCTCAAGTTATGCAAATGTGCTTAATTAGGTCTTATGACCTTTGATTTTGGTTAGATCTGACGGCGCTACGTTTTAGGGTTTTGATGGCGGTACCTGAGTCTAGCAATTGTTGATTTTTGCGTTACAATGACAATAATTGTATTAGTCTCAGGATTCCTCTAAAAAAAATTGCAGTGAAACTTGTAAATACACGATCATCTTAGAATTCACAGGTTAACTATGTGTTCAGTATCTGAAAATGTTGCTTGTTGCGACACATTACTGCTTTTATATTCTCTGTTGATCAATCATTGAAATGGGATATTTGAATTGCGACTCTTAAAAGAGGTCTGTTATTGAAATTCTATTCATAGAATTGATCCTAATTTAGTGTTCGTCTGACTATTTTTTGGTTTCTGTCACAATGGTATTATTAACATGTAATGTGTGTATCATATATGATCTATTCTCCTCTATTGATATATGATGTGGTATATGCTTAGACTGAATGTCGATTATAACGTCCTAATTTTTATGAGTTAATCTCCATAGCCAGTAGTCATATATATTCATTGTTATATTATATAGTATTTAGATTCTCGTAGTACATATGAAGATCAGTAGGCGTAGATGGTGCATTCGCTGTAGGTATCTCTTTGCAACAATAGCTTAAATCTTGCCAGACTTATTTCCTGATGCATTTTCCAACCATCTTGTCGCTGCGCTATCATCTTCACATTCTATTCGTACAAATTTAAAACTAACCCCTGATCCTATAGTTTCAGTTCTTATATCTTTAATAATAAATCAAAGCTGATTGGTTTCTCTTCATATACTTGAAGGTCGACATGGTCATCATTCCTGCATCAACAGGACAAATGGGTGTCTTGCCCGGACACGTTCCAACAATTGCTGAGCTCAAACCAGGTATCATGTCCGTCCATGAAGGCACTGACGTGAAGAAATACTTCCTGAGCAGTGGTTTCGCATTCCTCCACGCAAATTCCGTCGCCGACATAATCGCGGTTGAAGCTGTACCACTTGACCACATTGACCCTAGCCAAGTCCAAAAGGGTTTGGCTGAGTTCCAACAGAAACTTGCTTCTGCCACAACAGATCTTGAGAAAGCAGAGGCACAGATTGGTGTTGAGGTTCACAGTGCCATCAACGCAGCTCTCTCGGGCTAAAAGAAGGTTTCTCTCTTTCTTTATTTCTTCGAAGAGAAAAAAAACTAAATCATTTGGCTTTTCAAGTGATTAGTGAAGTCCCTTTTTACTACTACAAAGGATGGAATAAACTAGAAATTGATTTTTCTTGTTTAATTGTGTTGGACTTTTGTTTGAATAAATGATTTTGTTTAACGGGCACAAACCCAAAACGTTTCTTGTGTTCATATCTCTGCACCTTTGTTTTTGGGTATGACTTTGTTGTGCTGAGAAAACAAGTTGGAATTTATTTAAGCCCTAAAGTTTCGTTTCCTAGTATTTTCTGTAACACCTGTTTTAACTTGTCTCAAATTAGAATGGTTCAATGACTAGAATTTGTTTTAGTGTTCTAAGCTTGATCGAGAGGTGGTCGGGAACCCAACATAATATATCTTGAGATGAGATGACAAAATTATGTTTTCCAGAGTGGTATTGAAACTCTCTGAAAAGCAATGGGAGCACGAAGGATCGAGAAAAGAGGAAGGAGACAATTGAACAATCTAAAGGCGATCTTCTTCCCAAAAGATGTTAGTTAGGGTTTGTAAGTCGTTGAGATGGTCAATTCGAAGAAATAAATTCCATATATGAATATATATTTAGATTACGGAATCAAATTTTAAATAACTCATATCATGATTAATAAATCAAATTTCGGAGGGTATTGAGTTTGAGGAGATGAGTAAATTAAATTAGATGATAAATTTAAGCCCATTACATACACAAACATACAATATAGGAGAGGCGGGTGGGAGAAATTAAGAAAAAGAAAAAAAGATATGCAAATATTCTGATTCCTTACCAAATGAACAAACATGGTCTGAGGCTGAGCCGACTCTGTTGTGGTCTTAAAGAGAGAAGAAGTATGGATATGTCATAATTTAGAGTAGTTGTTCCGCCATGGACAACCTCCTTCGAATGCATTTTCCAGAACGTCTTCCATTCTCTTTGCCAATATCACCTGTTTCAACCATTCATACCAAATTTAGAACTATTCAAAAACATTACTGACCAACCCCGAAGAAAACAAAAATTCAGAGTCAGGCCAGACTCAGCCCATGATTCTTTTCTAGTGTTTGGTGGGGCTACCCGCGGACTAATCCGCAAGAGGTAACCACTCCAGGGTCAAATCAAAACGGGCCTCATATGGACTGAACTAGGCCGGAGTAGCATACCGCAATACCGAGAACAATACTAAGGTTGAAGTTAACAACTTACCTCCAGACTGGAAAGTACAGCGGCGGGTACTTCAACTAAGTCTTTTGAGTTCCTCTGCGGTAGAATCACTCTTTTGATACCGTACCGATGTGCAGCCAATATCTGTTCATTAATTTAACATAGCCCTCTTAAAATATGTATTGAATAGGTACTCAATTTCGGGTTTTTTTTAACCACATGTGAAGCTCTGGGATGCTAGAACTAGACGCAGTGTACCTTATCTTTGATGCCACCAACAGGTAGAACGAGACCTCTGAGTGTCATTTCTCCGGTCATGGCTGTGTCTGCTCTAACTCGTTTCTGACTGAACAACGAAACCAGAGCTGTCACCAAAGTCACTCCCGCAGAAGGCCCGTCTTTCGGCACTGCACCAGCAGGAAAGTGAATGTGGATGTCTCGTCCATCAAGAACATTCATATCCCCTGCAAGTGCCAGCTTAAAATCCGACGCACGAGCTCTTACCTAAAAAACATCAATAGATTATCAACTAAAATGTTCGCAAGTATTTTACAGTCTGTAATGAGCAAGGTTTCAAATGAAGATGTTACCCATGTAAGAGCTAATTGAGCAGATTCTTTGATAACATCTCCGAGTTGGCCCGTCAAATGCATTTCACCTTTGCCTACCATAGATGTAGCCTCCACGAACTGGACTTCTCCACCAAAAGTAGTCCAAACGAGACCTACAGAAACGCCAGCTGACGCCACTCGATCAGCGGCTTCACTGTCATCAAACCTTGGAGGCTGCATTGCACCCGACAAACAGTATGCAGTTAAGTTTCACAAATGTCACGTTTGTATCACAATATATAACAGCCATCAATGATTATATTCTGCTATAAAAAAACTATTTAGAAGGGAACACTGAACAGAGCCTTACCCCAAGGATTTTTTCAAGCATGGTCTCATCAACCACCAAAGCTGAGGGACTCTGGAAGGTGCCTCCAATCTCATGATCATTTACACCCATTGGAATAACTTCCATTTCCACTTCGCCTCCCTCGGCCATTCTACCATTAAGCAGAGGAGATGTAAGTTTCTGCACATCTTTGCTCAACGGAAGAGTTTGTTCATGCTCTGCAACCATCACAGCAGCTGCACGAGCTAAAGCAGCCAAGTTTCTCTCTAGACTACGAACACCGGCTTCCCTTGTGTACCTCTGAATTATATTCTTTACCATACCCTATGGCGAGTATACGAAGAAACTGCATAAGCGCACCACACGAGAGACAATTATTGGTAATACATCAAAAATTTCAAAAATAACAATCTACCTCTGGAATCTTGAGGAACTCAGAACTAAGCCCATGCTGATCTAGAACTCGAGGAATCAGATGGCGCATAGCTATCTTAAGTTTTTCCTCTTGCGTATAACCAGGCAACTCAATTAGCTCCATCCTGTCTAGAAGAGGAGGTGGAATAGGTTGAACCCTATTTGCAGTGGCAACAAAAACCACCTTTGACAAGTCATATGGAACATTAAGATAGCTATTTTTTCAGTTAAGGGTAACCGTCAATCCATAAAATAGAGTGGCCAACTAAATCAAGCATCATCTGTACATCTATGAACGAATATAATTGTTGCCTAGGAGTATGTGAAAAGTACAATTTCAAGATTTAAAACTCATGCAAGAAACTTCCAGCAAGCCTAACAATGTTTGGACGTTGAATCTAATATTTCTATTGAATGAGGAAACATGATAGGATACTGATCATTAAAAGATTTGTTCTGCTCTGGATCCAAAACTTCCAGCAGTGCAGAAGCTGGATCACCCCGAACATCCGAGCCTGTTTTGTCAATCTCATCCAACAGCATAACTGGATTGCAAACACCGACCCTCTAAAATCCAAAACATAAGAGTGAAACCTTAGTGAAAGAAAATATCATATAACAAACCATCCAACATGATTGTAATCAAAAGGGACATTCACATATTAGAAGAGCATCTACTCAGCAGTTTTGCCAATGCCTGTTCAGAAAAGCTAAGTTGCAATCATTCTGATGATCTATAACACTTTATTTCACTTTTACTTGTCAAGAACAGACAGACAAACTTATCTGCTACAGCTTAGTTCCTGTTCTAAAACAAATTCCTAAGTTTCTTTCAGATTTCTCATCAGCAAAAGTTAGTTATGTCTCCTTAGAAAACAAGAAACTCACCTTTAGCCCATCAATGAGGCGCCCTGGCATGCTTCCTATATAAGTCCTTCTGTGTCCTCTAATGTCAGCTTCATCTTTCACACCACCCAAAGATAAGCGAACAAATTTTCTACCTAATGCAGCTGCAATAGAAGATGCCAAAGATGTCTTTCCCACACCTGGTGGACCAACGAAGCACAATACTGGGCCTCTCGCATCTGGTTTAAGCTGCAATGAATAAATTTCAATCAGGATAAAATCAGAAAACCAGAAACTGAAGATGGGTCACTGTAAAATATAATAAGACAAACAAAACAACCTTTCGAACAGCCAGATATTCAATGATCCGTTGCTTGACCTTGGCTAAACCATAGTGATCACTGTCAAGACGTTCTTTTGCTGCTTTTAGATCCAACTCATGTTCTTCGCTTGCCTTCTCCCAAGGAAGATCAGCCAACAGCTCCAGGTAAACTCGTGAACTGTTATAGCCAGGTTGCTGAGGTTGCATCTTTTTTAGTCGCCTGCATTAAGAAATGAAAAAGAAAAGCACTAATAAAGAAATTAACTCTTCAAGTTGGTCCACAGTCACACACCATCAGCTATTGTGCTGTAGCAAAGTATACCTCAATTCCCTTTGAGCATGCTTCCATATGTTTGACGGCATTCCCGCAGCTTGCATCTTTCTTTCAAGTGCAGCTACATCATCTTCATCATCATCGTTGTCACCAAGCTCCTCTTTAATAGCTCTCATCTGCAAAAACCAGTTTCATTGCTACACGTCATACCACTGAAGGACAATAACCTCTCAACTTGACAACCAGTGCCTGTAGAAACTAAACCTGCTGGCGCAAGAGATACTCCTTTTGTGACTTTGACAACTGGCCCTCCACCTTCTGAGTAATCTTCTCTGCCACGCGAATTGACTGCCACAAGTGAACACAACATGAGTTCATAATGCCTAGGGGAAAATTTGAGGACAGATACAATAATATGAATATCAAGAGCTAACCTGCAAATGCCGATCAACTAGTTCAGTAGCCTTTGAAAGTCTTACTTTAAGGTCAACTGAATCCAGCATAGATAGTTGCTCTTCAAAACTCATCTCAAAGCTAGCAACAAATATGTCTGCTAGTTTATGGATAGGAACTGTCTCCAAAAGAACTTTTGTCCTTCCACCAGTTTTTTGTTTCTGAAACAAGAATCAATGCATGTTTTATTGATTCAATCAAGAATGGTCCATATTCCATTAGATGAAGATTATATAATTGCTCCCATGGAAAGAAAAAATACCAAAGAAGAATCCATTTCATGAAAACAGATACTTACAACTTCAGTTGTCAATTTTTTAATTTATCTTGGAAACTCTAATGTGGAAGCAAACAGGAAACTTGAAAAAGGAGTGACGAAAAACAGACAACCGTTTAGTTTCACTAAAGTTACCTGCTCAAGCACAGAGACAAGCTCCATAGCTGTGGTTTTAAACTGGCGTGACAGTGCTACAAAATCTGGGTCTTGTTGCACTTGCTCCAACTCTGCAGATGGCCAGAAAGTAACCAGCTAAAGACATTAATGGACTAGCATGTCGCCTAATATATTAGAAAAATAAAAGGTCATGACCCAACCTGAAATAAGCCAGAAAAATTATCATTACCAAACAAGCTCCAACTCAAAACTATTATCTTAAAGAATCTCTAACCACCATTAATTTTCACAAGCATAAACTTATCTATATATAAAAGACACACAGAGCTAACATATATTACAGTCTCGTTGACCTCAAAAGAGGCAGGAAACTAATTTAGTAGCATGATAAAGTAGCGGACTATATAGGTCCTTACCATATAATGTATAAGACAGGAATTTCTAGGAAAGAAGAGAACAATTTGACACCAGTTAACAGTAGTCACTTAAAACTACAAATGGAAAAAAAAATATCTTACCTGCCTTTGTCATCTCGAGCGATGTAATCCGAGCAACTGAATATGGTCCTCTCTTTCCAAGCTCCTGAACATTAAACCTGCTAAGGCCTTCAAGGACAACCACATATGTAACTCTTCCACTTGGTTTCTCCACCCCTCTTGAAAGATGCAGAGCACGAGCTGCTACTCCCCTAGATATTAAAAAAAAAAACAACATAGCTCAACATATGCTGCGAGTCAAACCAAAATAGAAATCAGATCACACTTTGAGCACCTTAATCACAGCATCCATATTATATCAGAGTCTAGCAAGTGCAAAAATAAACCGAACCTGGTGTGCCATTGAAGATCCTGCTGATCTTTAGCTTCAGACTTCTGAGCATCTGTTGTACCAACTAGAAATTTCAAGCTTCTTTCTCCAGAATCACTTCCAGCACCTAGGCACAAGAAACAAAATCAACACAAATACTTTCATCGAATCAAATTCATCCGATATCAAAATCAAATTTCCCAGTACCTGGATTAATCATCGTCCCTATAGAAGAACCCTCAGCATCATCACGAACAGGTAAAATGCCAATTAAACCTTTCTCTTCTTTCTGCCATAGCTCTTGCTCCACTAGTGTCACGCTTAAAATTTGGAAAACAAGTAACCAAACCAACAAACGTTGATTGAAAATACGCAGCAAAGCATAATTCAAAGATTAGGGTTATCAAATTGTTGTATATGTAAACGTGTAACCTATAACGATCAATACTACACAAAATTAACCCTAACTCATAATTTTTTCTCACTATTCGACTGTTGGAACTGACTCGAACGAGTCCAAGTATCAAATTACCTAAAACAAACGCAAATTCCAGAGGAATAAGAAGAAGAAGGAAGCATAAGAATCGTTAAGGAAATGAAAATTCACCTGCTATGAGAAGTACAACGGATTCGAATAATGGCGCCAGGTAAGAGAACCTTGTTCCTGAAAGGAAGAATCGCTAACCTACTCGGGAGCTCCACGGTTTCCGCCATTAACGTCGTCTTCTTCTTCGAGAGAGAAACAAATTCTTATAAATAAGATCGATGTGATCGTCTTTTATATTATAACACCGACGCTTTTCTTGTCAACTACATATTATAATGAAATTTGTATTTAGTCCTTACATTAGTATTTTCATTGAAACAATTACCCTTACTATTTATTTTGTTAAAAGACGATCTATAAAACAAAATGATAGAAATTAGTTGTTACTTCAATAGTTGAGATTTGATTACTAAATTGAACAAAATGATAGAAATTATTTTATTTTTTAACAAAAGCAAACTTCATACTTTTTCTATTAAAAAATGTATTTTAGGTTCGATAATTTTATCAAATTTGTGAAACATATAATGTTTAGATACATAATTATCTCTAAATTTTAAGAGTAAAAATTTGGATAATCGACATAAGTTACAGTTAGACAAATTGTTATATTTGGTTTATTTAGACACATGTGATATCAGTGGTGGAACCAGAAATATTTGTTACGTGGATCAATATTAATATAACTATATAATAATAATAAATTATTTATCTCATATACATATTTCATTTTTATTTTAAAAAAATTAAGTCATTATTATATGACTTTTTAATAAATAAAAAGAACCAAAATAATAACACTATTGTTATAAACCTCATACCTCATAAATTATAATTTTTTATGATAAAAAGATATGTAGTTTTAGAAATATTTTAGTCATTAATGTCTGTTTAAAATGGAATAACATCTTTTGTTGTTACTCAAAATAATTATTTATTCATTTAAATGTATAGATTAGTGTCCACATTAGTTAATTTTGGTGTATATCCTAAGGGGGTGTTATTGGATCCTAATTTGCAAATTTTTTTGATGACTTTAACAAAATCATAGAAAGTAAATAAATGAAAAATTCTAAACTATTGCTAGAGAGTTTTCTATAATTTTGTTGATTAATTTTTTCATAATCTTATAAAGTTTCTCAAACAATCTCTCTATTTTGATGATACTTTTCATGACTTTATTTTATAAAAAAAAATGTATAAAGTCATAAACTAATAACATAATAATCTAATTCATTAACAATCATAGATTCTTTTGTTTTAATTGAATAACACAAAACTTTTAATGACTTTATAAAAATATGAATCCAATAACTCCAGATTTACGAAGATTTTAGATTACTTTTTACAAATCTTAAACTAATAACACCAAACTTTAACAAACTTTAAAAAAAATCTTGATTGAATAACAACAAATTCTACATAATATTTAAAGTCACTAAAACTCTATTCAAATCACAAACAAATAACAGCCCCTAATTTATATATTAGTAAAGAATTTGATATGGGTAAAGAAGTAAAAGGAGAATTTGATATATATGGAAAGAATTAAAACTATGCATAAGTTGTAAAAAATTAACAAAAGGGTGCAAAAATAAGATTTGAATGTGATACTATTTTCATACATTATATAAGTTCGAATAAGATAAAGTTATATGTAAAAAAATGACATGTTTATCATTGAAATCGGATGTTTGAAACATAGAATTTTTTTTTTTTTGCTTTACATCAAAATCATATTTTATAATTTTTATCGCCAAGATCTTGCTCACAAATCCATAAAATATATCACAATATTGTTTTTCGTTCTAACTAGAACATGATTTTCAATTTCGATTTTTGATTTTTATGTTTTTCTAAACATTACTTTAAACGTAAAGAGTGTTCAAAAAGCATTATGTTTTCAACAAAAATTAGTGGAAGAAAAGGGTTGACTGAAAAGATGAGGGATGAAACTGATATATTATGGAAATACCGATACTAATTTGAAAATTCTGATTGATGTAATCATTGATAGCCGTTGGATCTTTCGGATAAGATGGGAAAGACAAAAACGAGTGGCATCAGGTAGACAAAAAAATAAGAAGAAGACCGAGAGTTTTTGGGACCCATGCTTGTCTTAATGCCACGTGTCAGATAAAGATAAGGTGGAAGCTGGGGCTTAAATGTCTACGTGTTATATCCACAGCTACTCGCTACGGTATTCCGTATACATACGCGTCCAGGTATTTTTTATACTTTCTATAAATAGTTGTATAATATTTTTGTATTTTATCTTTTTATGCATGTACGGTTACTGATTTATTTTGTTTTTTTAATTCAAGGAATTTGGATGACAGACTTACATGAATGAATAGGCATGGGCATTCGGATTTCAGATCGGATTCGGATCGGATATATTCGGATTTGGATCATTCGGGTATGAAAGTTTATTATCCGTTCGGATTTTATGACTTTTCGGTTCGGTTTCGGTTCGGATATATTCGGATTCGGATAATTTGGATAGAAGAATTTATTATCCGTTCGGATTTTATGAGTCATCGATTCGGTTTCGGTTCGGATGTGTGTCGGATTCGGATCGGTTTTCAGGAAAAAAAACTAAAAAATTGTTCAATTTAAATAAAAATTGGTTTAATCTTACTAAAATTTGGTTAAATTTTGTAAAAATATGTATAATTTTAACAAATATAACTAAAATTTTTCTGAAATATAGGTTATTTAGGATATTTTTGTTATTTGCTATAAATTAAAACTAAATATAACTAATATTTTTGGATATTTAATTTTATTTTCGGTTCGGATTGGATTCGGTTCGGGTAATTCGGATAGGAGAATTCATTATCCGTTCGGGTTTTGTGACTCTTCGGTTCGGATTCGGTTCCGGATTTTTCGGATCGGTTTCGGATCGGTTTTCGGATTTCGGGTTTTATGACCAGGCCTATGAATGATAATAAAATGGGTACATGTTTTGCGACGAAAATTTTATCATGTAGTTTTCGTGGGCCTCTCTCGACCACGAGGGAAAATAAAAGATAAAATCTATTGGGCCCTTCTGTAACAATGAGAACATAGGCCCATTACATTACCCAATCATAGAGGTAAATGCAACATCTCCTCTATTCCATTATCCCATCTTAGCATTCAATAAACAATGCATCATTTTTCTAGATTAGACAAGTTCATATAGAAACAAAACACTAATTAGAAAATGTGTCTATAACAGAGCATTAGAGAGAGATATCACTTCTCAAAACGACCAGATAATTTTCTTGTTCCGGAGGAATCCTCATTAGGCTCGGCAATAATCCTCTCCATAATTCGAATATTTAAGTGAACCTTATTTTGAACGCTCTTAATACTAGCGTAGTGTGACATATGTATATGCATAACTCACGAAAAATTGAAAGTTGTCTACTTATATATTCATGTCACACACGTTTTGTTTTCTCGATCCCGTTTTCCCCACTTTCCCGAGTGGCCCTTGTATTCTTGGTGTATGTTCATTCATTTTTAGAAGTCGATTCTCAACGATTTGGATTGGATGTCCATTCGCTTATCCGAAATTTTTACACAAACACGCCTATAATAACAGAATATTATATTATTTCAAGAAAAAATATATACTTTTTATATAATGTTATACAAAACATGTAAAATTGAAAGTTGTCTACTTGTATATTCATATCACACACGCTTTATTTTCTCGATTCCGTTTTCACCACTTTTCCGACTGACCCTTGATTTCTTGGTGTATGTTCATTCATTTTTTAGAAGTCGATTCTCAACGATTTGGATTGGATGTCCATTCGCATTTCTCAAAATTTTTACACAAACACGCCTATAATAACAGAATTATATATTATTTCAAGAAAAATTTATATTTTTTATGTAATGTTATACAAAACATGTAGATTTTTTAAGAACAATATATTCTATCATTTTAGTATATAACAAATATAATTATATAGAATAAGATGGTTCAAATTTTAAAGGAATAGATGATCAAACAAAAATGAGAAAGGGAATGAAGATTGGAAGAAAAAACAGATGAACTCTCTCTTCACGTGTTACTTAACCTTTTCGAAACCAAAAATCAAACATAAAAAACAAAAATCAATAAGAGGATGGTACTACTTATTCATTCCACACTTAAATAACAGTATAACGTGCTATAACCACATTTAGTGGATTTAATGGTCATTGACCTAATATTCTCTCGATTTATGGCGATACACCAAATTATCCTTTTTTAATCTTTTAGATTTCTTCATGTTGCTGATTTTTATTTCATTTTTATCCATAAGTTACTACTTACTAAATTTGTATATTTTCTGTTTCACGTATTTTTATCCATAAGCCCTCTTCCCATACAAAGTTAAATCAGCCCTCTTCCCACCGTCGAGATTCAAACTCACGATATTTAAGAACTTTTTCTATATGCGCAATTTTTTTTTTTTTGGTAAACTGTTAAGTATTTATACCATTTTCAGATTTGCGACAGCGGTTACAAAGGAAACAAAGAAGACAGAAAACCCAAAATCTAGAACAAAGATCTACAAAAACCACGAAAAATACGACAAGAAAAGCAGAAGCGATAACAACCAATAGGCGCAATTCAGCTACTTGAGGGTTAGTTACTTTGACGTTTCTTGTTTGATTAACCCATAATTTGTTGTTAAAGCTTGTTGGATTTAAATTGTTTTGGCCATACCCTAAAATATGGTTGGTCCTTGGTCCCCCTCATAAAAGGTTACAAGAATTTAAAGAGAAGTAGAGGATGGATTGATGGTTGAGAGAATCTAACAATAACAACAACAAATAGTATTCTTATTTAATGGTTTTCCTTCTTTGCCTTATCAAACCCCATCTTCAAACTTCTCCTTTTATTTTCCACCAATATCACTTTTCGTTTTTTGTTCAAGATTTGGTATAGATATTTCAAATCTTACATTATACTTTTTATATGGTACATAACAAAGTATATATGTATTCTAGTGGTTTTATTGGGTCTATTGACATGGATAAGCAACTTCAGTGGATATTTTAGTTAAAGATGCTTTATTTCTGATTTGTTTTTATGCCAAATGTGATAATACATGTTATGAAATATTGTTTTTTGTTGTTGTAGTTAAAATGCGAAATTTAAATTAGTGACAACGTTTTTACACCCGAAACCCAAATTTAATGAAAAAGTTGAATAAATTGATGAATAACCATACCAGGCAAAAAAAAAATTGGTTAGTAATATTTACATTTATATATTGTCACGATAAGAAACTAGCAATGCATATAATCAAACCTTATTAAAAAAAAAATAAAGTAGCAATGCCTATATATTTGTTTTGAATTCAAGCTTGTTATTATATATACATATACCCAAAACTAGGATGCTTCAAAACTCAAAATGGATCAAAATGATTCTTAGATTAAGTCGAATCTTATCTAGATATATTGAACTTGTGATTGTAGTTTTGTTATTGTTTAGGTTTTGGTAATTGGTACACTATACTTTTTTAAACAAAATTATGAAATATATGTATTGATTTGATTTTATTAAGTACCAAACGAATATGAAAATTGATTCATGTATGCAATAAAGAAGAAGTTGGTAATGTCTTTTAAATTCCACCAAATGGACGATGTACCTTGTTTGTCTCGCCTCTGACCTTCTTGCGGGGAATCATTTAGTCTTGGAAATTCAAAAAAAAAGTGGGTCCAAAAAATAACATTATCAAATTAATTGGCATCACTACTCCCACATTTAAGTTTATATTCGTGAATCCATGTATATATAAGAGAAACTAAACATATTGTATAGAGAGATACACGTAAACATTATCAAGATTTTCGTATCCATTTGATGATGGTGAAGATGAGTAAGAATCCATATATATAGAATTGACTTGATGGTGATGATGATGATGATGGGTATAAGAATCCATAGCTATCCATATTATATAAAAATGAAACAAAAATTGAGGAAGAGTATTGATTAATTAGTTTGGTTTTTCTTGAAAGCTACAATTTGGCTAACTTCCGAAACCTTTTGATTAATAAATACTTATATAATATAAGGAGATAGAAGACACAAAGTGTACAAAACGCTAATTTGTTTTTACAACAAAATCAAAGAAACTAAACTTTACTTACATATTACAAACAAGTTGTGTATGCTACACACGATATGTAAATGATCTTTATTTTGGCCAAGTGAACAAATTAAAATTGGTTTTCGTGATCTGATTTTCATGTAAATGTCCAAAAGGAGTTTTATTGGTCATCGATTTATTAATAAAGAAACCAAATACTTATTTTACCATTCACATGTTACACTCACATGTCACTTATGCATTAAATTGGACCGTTAATTTATCTTTAAGTATTGTAATATTTTCGTATTTAGTTAGGTTCTTACGTGAGACCATGACCCAAGGCACAAGCCACACCTTTTTGGAGAAAGAGGAAACAAACAGCCAAATAAAACTTTTTTAAAAAACAATAATACAAAATTGACTCTTCTTTTGTACTACTACTCATATTTTCAACAAACAAAGATGGGCTCATTAAACAGTAACCAAAAACATGATAAATAATGAATTGATAGGTTCAACATCCAAAGTAAACTTCATGGTATGGTGCTTTTTAATAAACAAAAAAAATGACAATTAGTTTCATTAATCCATAAAGAAATTTGACTTAAGACCAAATCATGTATTGGCTCAAGAGATGCCATTCCCTTACATCAATGTTTTTGCCTACCTGTCTAGCTCTTGCCACCACATTTCTACTTCTACAAATTTTGTCTATATATACACACCCAAAAAAAAAATATATATATATATATATAGTGTGTGTGTGTATGGTCCATTCTCATCTTATTATCTTATTTATGTAAGAGTCTAATATTCTAACATCTACCATTCCTTCTGACTATAATTTTTAAAATAAATAAGTGTAGTTTTCGTTCCAAAATAAATGTCATTTTACCATATGATATACACTTTTTTGTTTGTTAAAGATAATAAGTGTAGTTTTCGTTCCAAAATAAATGTCATTTTACCATATGATATACACTTTTTTGTTTGTTAAAGATGACCATATAATACACACGTATGTATAAGTTTATATATATCCTTCGTTTTGAAGAAGACGGAAACGACTTTTTTGGTTGAGAATGTGAAAAATTGGATAGTGTGAAGCATTATTATTGTTACTCATGAGGAAACGTGAAGGTGGCCTAAAGGGATAATTTTAAAAACCCTAATTAATGAAAATCAATGATGTCCAATTGTGTATTTTTTTGCATCTAATCAAATCTACACCTTTGAATATTGACTCTTCTTCTTTCCACTTTTTTATTTTATTTCTTAATTTCTATTTAACATAAAAATAATTTCCATCTTTCTATTTTCAATTAATTCACCATTTTTTCATCATGGCCAACACACAAATCCAACTAAGGCTAAAGTTGCACCTATATATAGGTATGTATGTATAAGATAACCATTAAATTGAAAACATCTCTTTAGCATACACATGTATAACTTGTTGTTTTACCTTCACCAAATTACTCTCACCCTAGACATACACTCATTGTTCTTGAAGATGCCTTGTCACATCCCATAAAGATACAAAATTTTCTTTTAAAAAAAAATTGACACCATGTAAGTTTACCATGGATAAAACGGAAGGTTCACCGTCTCGTATATTTTGCTATATATGTTTGTTTATTTATACATACATATATAGTTTTACACATATACTATATGTATGTGTATAGTAAAAGAATATGAAGGAAGTATGAGAAATAAGATTGTTGGGTGAGGAGTAAGAGAGATTGAAAAGTGAGGATAACATGTTTTAGGAAGAGAAGAATTGAATGTTCAAGAAGTTTTGCCCAAGAATTCACAATTTGGTGTGGTGGGCTCCTTTAAAGGGCAAAGAACAAAAGTGTGTTATGTCTCCATTACTATTTTCAATAATATTTAGTTTTTTAATCATCACTACTATTACTCTGTTTTGGTCCAATCATAGATAGTAATAGTCTAATACTCATCGTTTCCACATTAATCCATAATAGAAATTAAATTTGAATTAACCACTTCTTATATCAGCATCACAAGTTTTATATGGCAGAAGAAACTTACATGGTGTCAACAAGTTTCTTCCTCGCCTAATGTTCAAAACTAATTAAGACTTTGGAATGTATTAGGTTAAGGCCATGAGCAACGACCCACCTAATATCTATAATAATATATATGATATATGCTCATAACTTAGCTGCTTAATTTGATAAAACTTGTTGATTATGTTTGTTTAGTTGTTAGATTTCTGTTCCATCATGATACTTTACTAAACCGAATAAATATTTCTCCATCTATATTATATACACAGTTCGCGCGCAAATGTATATCATGTCTTTATCATGGAAAAAGTCAGTTACCTGCAATACCATAATTTCTAAAATTTCAATCAGATGTAACAGTCAATTAAATTTGAATCTACCTAATTTATTATTGTGAATAAATATGAAGTATATTTGGTATTAAATTTTGAAAACATTATTGACAAGAAAACTTCAAGAATAGTAGGAGCAGTTAATAATAAATTTAGACGAACGTTCTTCTCTTTTTCAGAGAATTACATCATTTTTATTATACTGGATTAAACAAATCTTATCATGGTAATTTTTGAAATAGATCAAACAAAAAAAAAAGGAATAGTAAAAAAAGAAGGTTAAAGAAGACGGTGCCGTTCGATAGCATCAATCAAAGCAGCAATGAGGAAACACGACAGAGAGTCTTCTCGTGAGAAAAAGCAAGAAAACACCAAAAGGAAGAAAGCTTGAGAAGATAAGTTTTTAGTTTTTTGGAAAAAATTATATTAAAATAGTAAAAAGTATTAAAAATCTTGAACCATTATGTTGTTTACGAGAAAAATTATATTATTTGGTCTATGCATGCATAAGTGTTCAAGGATATAGGGTTGTTTTATTTTAAGATGAACTACCAAAAACAAAAACAAAAAAAGGACAAAGAAATATGCAGAAAATTAACTTTCAAATTTCAATGATGTGTACTCTACTAGATATATCATATGAATCATCGAATATGTAGATTTTATACGAAAATAACAAAACATTAATTACACATATTACATATAACATATTTATATTTAATAGAACTAAAATTAAAGGTTTACAAAAATTTTACCTAGCAAAATTTTATATTACTCTTTTGTGTATATACATTTACGGATATTTTTCCTATTTGATATTGAACAAAATTAGTTACATTTCCAAAGTAAAATTTTCTTGATTTGATACTTTGCAACTAGTTAGTTACCTTCCTCATTTTCATAAACTAGTAAAACAAAATTCAAGAAACTGCTAATATTGACGAATCAATATGCGTATCTAAAAAAAACGAAATATACGTTTCCATTAAAAAAGAAGAAAAGTAAAAAATAAATAAATGTAGATGCGATTCAAATATTCAACATAGAGTTACATAATAAATGAGAATCATGCTTAGTATGTGCATATAATACAGAGACTTATTAAAAGCTCTTCCCTTGAAAACTTCCCAATTCCATTCCTCTTCCTCTTCCTTCTCCTTCTTCTTCACCATTTATTTCTCATATTTATAAAAAGTAAATCAGAATCCCGAAGCAAAAGTTTCAATCTTTCATCATCATCATCATCATCATGTCCGATACATACATATCTTTCGTGTGATTTATACTTATAAAAGAGATTCTCATTAAGAAGAAGCTTCCTTCTCTGTTCTCTCTGTTCATGGCGGTTCAAGCTCATCACCATCCTTCTACTCTCTTCTTCATCAACAACGGACAAGAAGGGAATGATTGTTCGAATCAGCCTCATAAATCTCAGTTTCATTTAACCAACGCCGGTTTGTTTCCCGATCGATGACGTTTTTTTGAGAAATTAATCGGTTTATTTATTTATATCTTACCGGTGAATCTGTTATCTTTTTTTGGCGGGTAAAAAAAACAGGGGTTGATTCAAGAAAGCGAGCGAGAGAAGTTTCGTCGGTGATTGATTTAGATATCACGGCGGCTCCGATGAACCCTCCACCGAAAACTCCGCCGCAAGTTATCGGACGTCGACAGAACTCGAATGTAGTGTCAACTGGTCTACGTTTGTCTCGTGAACAGTCGCAGAATCAAGAACAACGGTTTTTGTCTTTTCCGATGACCGGAGAATTCGCCGGCGAAATCAAAAGCCAAACGGACGAATTAAATAGATTTCTTCAAATCCAGGTGACTATATTTTTATTGTAAATTATTAATCCACACAGATTAAAATTCACAAATTATCTCTACAAAAAAATAAAAATAAAATGCTTTTCATAGAAGTTTATGAAATTTAATAAAATGCTTTAGTTGCATTTTTGGAATTTGGTAAACCAAAACATAAAAATGTGCTAATTTATTATAATAAGATAAAAAAGTCATTTTTTTATTTATTTTGGAAAAGGGAGAGCAGCTGAGGCGCATGTTAGCGGAAAACAATGAAAGGCACTATCGTGAGCTACTAAGAACGACGGAAGAATCAGTTAGGCGGAGATTAAGAGAGAAAGAAGCAGAGATCGAGAAAGCCACGCGTCGTCATGTCGAGCTAGAAGCACGTGCGGCTCAAATGGAAACAGAGTCACGTGCCTGGCAAGTGAGAGCAGCTACGAGAGAAGCCGAAGCGACGTCGTTACAAGCTCAATTGCAGCAAGCCGTAGTTGTAGCTCAGGGCGGTGGAGTTATTACGACGGCTGAACAAAATTTAGGAAGCGTAGACGGTGTGGATGATGCCGAAGATGCCGAATCGGCTTACGTGGATCCCGATCGGTGCGAAATGATCGGACCTGGATGTAAGATTTGCCGGCGGCGATCGGCGACGGTGTTGGCTTTGCCGTGTCGTCATTTGGTTCTGTGTAAAGGATGCGATGGCTCCGTACGAGTTTGTCCGCTTTGCCTTAGCACGAAGAACTCAAGCGTGGAGGTTTTCTATTTTTGATGGGCCATTATTTAATGGGCTTATTAGGCCCAGTAAATTGGAAATTTCATAAATTTTAAAACTATTATCTATATTAATTAAATTTATCATTTATATAAAGTATACTTTTGAGTCTCATTCTTGAATAGCTTGAGAGGTTTTTGATGTACATAGCCACATGCAATAGTCTTGTTTTTTTTTTTCTTTACAGAGAATTGCTTTTTGTATAAAATCGTAATAAAATTGACCTTCTTGACCGTTTGGTTTATTTATTTTTTACATATATAACATTTGATACTGCTTTATGATGTTTTAGTTGATGATGAAGCATATATATATATATATATATATATATATATATATATATATATATATGGTGGTAAAGATGCTTCCAACCCAAAATATATTGAAGGAAGATGGGAAAACTATAGAGCCATTATGGTAATTATTTGCCCAACTCAGTGCAATACAAGTACGGTAGCCTTCAAGTACTGTAGGTGGACATCATCATCATTCGGAAACAAAACTCTTGCCATGACCGATAGCTCAGTGAAAATATATTTTGGGTTGGAAGCATCTTTACCACCCTACAGAACAATTACAACCATGATGAGTACGAGCATAGTTGAAAATATATTCTGGAATCTTTCACACCACATCCTACGAATATACAAACTCAACAAAGCAAGCCACAATCCAATCCCAATAAGAAAGTTAAAGTGTCATAACCTCACGCTTACGAGTTAAGCATCATAAACGAGAACAAATGATTAATCTATACTTATCGAGATTCAAGAACAAAACTGGCCATCTGGGTCAAGTAAATTGACATTGTTGGGGCTACCAACATAATCTTGTGCCATCCTAACAATCGTTTTAGCCAAACTCTGTTGGCTGTGGTGATACGAGCAAGTTTTAGAAACATCAGAAGAAAGCTGCTCCACCGTGACTTTTTTGTTGCATTTGAACAGGGTGAACATAATCTTTCTTGATGATAGCTTGAGCCCATCAGCCACTGAAGGAATACACCTTTCGAGATTTGCTTTGAAAAAGTATATTAATTCAAAATTAATAAAATCATGATATGAAATCCTCGTTACAGATCGGTCTAGATGGGTGTCAGGCTGCATAAACAAAATTAGAAAGTCAAAGATTAAATAAGCAAATTGTAATTTTTAATTATACTATTTGATCTCCAATTAAATTTTATCTTATTTTTTCAAATATTTAGTTTTTCTTATTCTAATTTGAAATAAGTTTAATTTAACTACTCCTATAACTTGGTTTTTCCTTTTCCAATTTGAGTTAATTTTATTTTTTATTATTATTTAACTACTTATATATACTTGTTTTTAAACTTTCACATAATAGTTCTCGTAAATCATTTTTAATTTGATTTACTTTTTTGATTATATTCGACTTTAATTTTTAGTTTTCAAATCGAAGTTTGTGATTTAATATTTTACAACGTATTGAAAAAGGAATTTTTTTTTTGAAATGACCCTTTTGAGATACACCTTTTCAAAAATGCCCCTCCATTTTCTCATTTTCAATTTTGCCATCTTTTAATTTTTAATGACCATTTTACTCTTAACTTGAAAAATACTTTGATCAACAAAATAAAAAAATGAAATTTTCCCGCCAAAAACATGATCCCATCATTTTCCCGCCAAAAAGATTCCGTAATTTTTTGGTGGGAAACGAGACCCGTAATTTTTGCGGGAAAATTTTTAGGTAGGTGAAGGAAAAGCTTCCGACGCATACACCATTAATAACAGTACATGTCTATGCATAATTATCAAATCAAAACCAACAACACCATTTACAAAAAGAATATTCATACAAAAGAAAGCATGATACAACAACACTCTGTTTTGATACAGGACATTTGAATTGAAAACCAACCAACATAGATTATATCTACAAATATACATACTATAAAACATATGTCAAAATTTTGAATGAGCGCGACAAAATGTAACGAAACCCATCAAGAAATACCAAACGAAAAACAAAATTGCATGTTGGTGTCAATAAAATCAAAGCTTCATGTTTTTACTGTTCTCTTTACTCATAGCAAGCAGCTCTTCTTTGCTTTTTCCAAGTGTATGGGACAAGTCCTACAGAGTGAGGAGCTTGAGTAGATTAACGAGCTAGGGTCAACTATCTGAAGATCATGTGTTTACATCAGTTCTTACCGGAAGTGGAAAGCAAGGTGACTGGATCAGTACTTTAGCCTGTGTACAGAGCGACTATCCTTCGTCTATTCAAGAAAAGGTTACAATACCATGAGGAAAAACTTAACTGTGAACCCCCAGCCTAAGCAGCAACATTTATCCTAATCAGAAAAAATTATAGTTTCATATATAGTCCGAAAACTGAAGTGATTCTCCAGAGACAACTACTTGATTCATTCCAAAGCAGTCTTTATATATGGTACAACAGAAAGTGATTTTAAACTAAGGAACCAAAGCAACACGGAAAATAAATAAAGTAAACATATACAAATCAAGGCCTATTGATACATATCCTACAACACCGTAGAATAATCAGCAGGTGATTCTTCCATCTCAAAAGGTTTCTTTAGACCTCGTCGTCCTGCTTCATCAGACAGTCGCAGCAAGAACCTTCTGAAAACCACAAAACATAGGGACTGTAAGCACATGATCAAACCACTCAACTTTCCCCCAAATTTCACCACTTTTGCACCTTTCAAGCTCAATCTCGGCACACCATATCTTATTCTTATAGCCTAATCCATATCTAAAAATCTCGAACCAAAAAACTGCAAGCTTTCCACCATAATCAGCCAATCTAACACAAGCCTCAGGAGGGAATTTGGGTAGTCCTACCAAACCCTTCAAATCTCTCCATGATCTTAACTCAGTGTCATACCATATGAACACTCCGTGAGAAACAGAGTACAAAACATTATCTACCTCACAATGAGAATCTGAAAACATATAAGAACTCATATCTGGTCCAACCAGGTCCCATCTACCTTCCTTGGCATCGTAAGCAACCACCTTTGAACCAGCCACCACGTGGAACTTTCCGTCAATACATGCGGAATTGTAAAAAGGCATGTCTTCTTTTGCGACGCTGCAAGGGATGGGATCAGGATCCCAAACTTGTGTTCTTGTGTCAAACACCTCGATCGTGTTCCTAAAGGGATCGTGTTGAGTCTCATTCTTGAATAGCTTGTGAGGTTTAATGTACATAGCCACAGTGATTTTATTTTATTTTTGGTTTTTAGAAATTCTTTTGATATCGTAATAAATCAACCTTGACTGTTTAATTTATTTATTTTACACATATAGCATTTGTTATCGATATGATTTATGATATTTTAGTTGATGATTAGGCATGATTTAGTATTATTTTCAAATGTTTTGTATTGTTATAATATTTGTATTATAATTAGGAATATCTTCTAGGGTTTTTGGGATTTTATATATTTTTGTATAAAAGCATCTTTAGAACAAATTTAGAGATTTTTTTTCATTGTTTCTTGTTTTTGGTCGATCTTAATAGTGTGATTAATGTATTTTTTGGAACTTCAAACTAAACGAATAATTATCTTAGTTTTGGATATATTCATAATCAAGGGATCCTAGTCTATCACATAAACTTTTGCCATGTCAATTTGTTTCTATTAGATTTCAATGTATAAAAGGAAGAATCTCTATAAATAACTATTTTCAAAAAAACAATACTTCCTGAATTCCTTTTTCGAAAACCACTGAGTAATATATGCTCCTTTAGTCCTTTTCATGAGATGTAAATTCAATTTGGAAGAAAAGGAATATTTATTGTGAGAAACTCGTGACTTCCACATAGTGCCATAGCCAAATTAGCCATATACGACCTACAAAGTCTATACGCTCATTTCATGCCTTTTTCAAACTAATAATAGTCCATCCATGCCAATTCACCTTTTCCAAACTAATAATAGTCCATCCATGCCAATTTTCACCTAGATAAGATTTCAAATTTGTTTGTTTATTATTTTTATTTTTTTTGTATGAATGTTAAATTTCATTCATAAAAAACCTTTGTTACATTATATGCTTCTTTGTTCTTAGAGTCTTAACCTTACACTTAAAAGATTGTGAAAAAAAAAAAAATATAGTTCTGCAATCGCAGTTGAAAAAATAAAATAAAAAAGAAGACAATAACAACGTGTAGAAGAGATATACAAACTGGTGAGTCAAGACAAATAAATCGATAAACCGGAGTGACCAAAACTATAAATTGATAAACGTGCTTGTAATTTTGATAGACGTAGACTTTAACGAACATTATTAAAAGCGCAAAACAAAGGGGTCATTAAGTCAGTAAACATGAGACTGCTTTTGTCTTAAATCAAGGAAAGTGGAAAACCAACCCATGTCTCTACCCAAAGTATGCTAGCTAATTCCTTAAAATTAGTTAAGTATATTTGGAACTTAAATATAATGTTTTATAATAAATGTGTACCCATATATTATGCCTCTACATCTTCTTCTTTTTTCTTTTTTCTTTTTATGTACTTTACATCTATCTATTGTTTTGTAAACACTTCTTTTTACTCGGTCCCAAACGTGTGTAATTTTTTTTAATTAATGTGTGTATGGTGTAGCTATCTTTTGTTACTGATATGATGACTTCTGTGGTGTCTTTATTTGTTTTTTTACGTTAGGAAGATTCGGGTGCATACAATAAGGTTTTTTTTGCTAAGAATGTAAATATTTCATTAAAAATAAAAACAGTTTAGGAGTATAATCAAAAGACTATAAACCTATACAAATGGTTCCATGGCAAAAAAAAAAAAAACATGGAAGCATAATTCATCAAGCAAACTTCAGTGGTCCATCTACTCAACAAAAGCAAAGAAGCTAATTGAACTAGATGAAGTGATAACACGATTTTGATGTTCTTCCAGATTAGTTGGAGGAGATGAAAGGCGAGTGCACGTGAAGAAGCTGAAATACTTTGGACACTAAGCACTAGAAGCCTTTCACAATAATTTGAGATCGATCTTTGATAATATTTATAGTCGATAGATAAACATAAATGATAAATCATCTATTATGAGACGACGTATTACTAGATACGTATTCAAAGAAAATGGTGTCAATGGAGAATATATCTTGAAAGCAATGTCAATTTTTACAACCCAACTGCAAATCCTTCACTTCGTATGGAAGCATCACATGAAGACATGAAGTGGGGAGGGAAACTTCATTAGCCTATGTAAAGAACACAAAAGGATTAAAGGTTCTCTTTCTTCTCTCTCTCTTCATCTGTCGCTCAGGTTATGTTGATGCAGTAATTTGACTACGGAAAGAAATCTGTTTCTGACAGTTGCTTGCTTGAAAGGTGACTATAGAGTTCGAAGGCCAACAAATTGACGTTGGGCCTAATCTGGGCTTGTATCTGATCTCCGGAAAGTTGGGGCAAACGTTCACATGCAAAACTTAGTGGTCCAAAATGATAATAAATTGTTTGGCCCAAATAGATAAACAAAAATTAGCCCAATATTACAAATTTGACCAATACTTCAAAGTTCAAACTATTCATAGTTCATTCTCCGTGATTTGAGGTTTGAAGTTGGTAACACTATATGATTTTTTTTTTTACAGTATTCATAATATTTCTATAAAAAAATTGTTGTCACAAATGCACTTTAATTTATCTATTGATAAAAATAATATAAGTTGGAAAAACCTAGTCCATAAAATAATTTCTCCATATATGCGGGGTGTTTAGCTAATACTCAAAACTCTTGTTTAAGAGTAAAACGTTATATGGTTGATGGTTGATCCAAAACCAAAAGTTGTTGAATAAGTATTAGGCTATTAGCCAACCTAATGTTATGGAATCTCCAATAGAGCAAACGTGTTCTTGGATTTATCAATTTTGACAAAATATTTTACTCAATTTACTAATTTGAAAAGATCTCTATTAGGTCCATTTTTTTTTATAATGCATTTGGTACATAAACCTCAATATATACTCCAATAATGGCCAATGGTGCGTCACAATTGTTTCACTTCTTTTATAAAACTGAAACACATCACATGTAACGAACTCACCAACTGGGCAAAAGCAATTATAAGTTTAATTATGTTTCATTATTATTATAAATTAAAATCTAGAAACTATCATATGAACACATGTGCCTAGATTTTTTACAGGGATTGTCTCATTATATTCGTTCGTTATTACGAGTGATTATATGAGAATTAATCAATGACAATCTTTTATTATTATTGTTTTCGTATTTCGCCAAAAGAAAATAATACCATTCTGTTGGCGAAATTCGTATCGTTGAAGGCCTTGAACGGGCCCGATTCGGTGAATGTGGGGATAGGAGAATCAATTTTTAATCGGACGGTTAAAAATTGATCGAAAGACTTATAAATTATTATTGGCCGTTAGATTGTGAAAACAACAGATGATACTAGATTCATTGTGAAGCAGGCAATTTCTGGTCGGTCAGGTTACGTGTCACGTTTTGTCAAGCCTTGGTTTTACACGTGTACTATAGACATCCAATATCTGAGGACAACGAATGTAAATTACCATTAGGGATTATTATATTTTTGTAATAAAAACCGATTTGTTACGTCGGTCTAACTATTTCAATTATATTATTATATAGGTATCTACAATCTAGAAACAAAATGTTGTATTTAATATCTTCACAAATTGTTTGGTGAACTTTAATTTTTTTTGGGTTAAATTGGTGAACTTCTTTACTTATGTTCGTCAATCGTCACTACAATATTGTATACTTGTATGTATATTTTGATGATTATTTATTCATTTACTGTATGTATATTTTTATGATTTCATGAATATTGTTATTGTTACCACTATATGTTTCACATATATATGACTCTCTAGCTATTTGATCATCTAGCAAAATGAACCTATATATTATTGAATAACATCGAAAGTCAATATATTTTTCTCTCTATGCTAAGTATGTTCGAACACTTGGAAAAAAGTAGGTTCAACCACAAAAAATGTTGTTCTTCTTGGCAACAAGTCTTGCCACATTTTCTAATATTTAATTTGAAAAGAAGAAAGTTTCATAAATGACAACTGAGTCTATTCTAGGGGCGATGGATTCCCGGGAAATGCCCGGCAAAGAGGAGTGGTTGATGAAATAAACAAACCTCGTTAAAAAAAAAGAGAGCACTTTTGCTATTTTAAAACTCTAGTTCCTTATTTTAGTTGCTTAGGTGAAAATCTAGAAGCATACATTATTGGAAATGACATCATCATGTTGAATTTTTAGCCAGGCTGATACACAAAAGTTACTCACGAGTCACGAGCCATTTAAAAGTTTGTATGATTCAAATCAGAGAGAAAACATCAATTCCATAATTTATTAATTAAACCTAGAGAATTTCTTTGGTTTGGCTACCTACATACGCAAAGAATTTTTAACGTAACCTTATTATTTCCTTATAGTATTTGCAAGCACTTAAGCTTTTCTTTTTACGAGTTTCAATCCGTAAATTATGTTATACAGTATGAATGTATAGAACACTAGACGAGAATGTAAAAGTTTGAACAACTCAAATTCAGGTAAAACTTGTAAGTGTACACAGAGACAAGATTAAGTTTGTTATTTACACATCTATAACGAAAAATCAATTATCATCGACACTAGTAATAGTGAGAGCGGTTCTGCGGAATCAAGCAAACAATTCGAGGCAATCAATGGCAGGGAAGGGAAGAGTAAGTACGTACTTCAAAATATGGGACCTATACCCATGGGTTTGGGCGGTGAGTCCACGTCATTTAGTGAGTAAGAATTAAATATTTTTTACTACGAATTTTTTGTAAGAATAGTGGAAAAGACTAGAGAGGAGAGAATAATTTAAAACGAATTTGTGAAAAAGTGAAAAAGACAGAGGAAGGCCGACGTAAGGAAGCGATGTTTTTATTTTTAGGATTAGTATGTTGTTTTGAGTTTGAATAGTGACACACTATTATATTACCACCACAAGCAATATTTTGACATACTACTAACAAAAATAATTAATGTTTAAGTAATAAAAAATATTTTTGTCTTGCTTTTGTCTCCGACGAATTTTCGTTCTGTCCGGCTTCCGTTTGTTTTTAGTTTTAGATCTGAATTTAGAGAGTTTTCGTTTTTACTATTGTTTCTTCTTCTTCCAAGCGTCAGAAGTTTCCATGGCTCTAACCGTGTCGACCCTTAGCCATCCTTGGTTCTTGCAGTGGGTGGTGAATCGGTTTTGGGCGGCCTAGTTTTAGGTCTCCTCCACTCGAACTAACTCTCAGATCTAGGCGAGATCTGATCAGTTCTTGGCTCTTCTTACCGGATCTATGTCGCTTTGCTCGATTATTCCGGCCTAGGCTTCCATATACGGTGATGTTAAGCCTCTAGTGAGGTTTCACCGTTTTGCCGACTTAAGGATGCTAAGATTTTAAATTTCGAAGTCTTTATATTATCAGGTGAGGAAAGAAGACCAGAAGATAGCTTCAGGTGAGGAAAGAAGACCAGAAGATAGCTTCCGATCTCGGATTCAATTGGCGAAAAGAAAAAATCTGAAACAATTTGTGGATTCGTTTGTTTAGCTCTTTCGTTCAGATTGTATAATTAGTTTTTATCTTTTATCGTTGTGCCCTTTGTGGGTCTAGGCCGTGCCCTTTTTAGGTCTAATGTTTCTCCGTGTGTGGGGCTTTGGTTCCGGAAGGTTTCGTATCTTGCCGGCTTTGTGTCCGGAAAGTGTCATCTCGAGCTTTGCCGGCTTTGTGTCCGGAAAGTGTCTTCTTGAGCTTTGCCGGCTTTGTGTCCGGAAAGTGTCATCTCGAGCTTTGCCGGCGTTGTGTAATTTCTGGTTTCAGTTCTAATAAAACTTCCATGTTCTAGTGAAAAAAAGTGATAAAAAAATATATTTACTGCATTTTGTATCATTAATAAATTATATTTGTCACCAATGGGATCCATCAATTTGAACTGAAATTGAGGAGGAAAATAAGTAATTTTAGAAATATTTGGAAATAGATATTGTGTGTATATAATTAGGTATGTTTTAGTTGTAGTTTTTTTTTTTAAAAAAAAAAAGAATTAGGGGGTGTTATGGGTTTGTGATTTAAATAGAGTTTTGGTGACTTTAAATGTTATGCAGAATCTGTTGTTATTCAATCAAGATTTTTTAAAAGTTTGTTAAAGTTTGGTGTTAGTAGTTTAAGATTTGTAAAAAGTAATCTAAAATCTTCATAAATCTGGAGTTATTGGATTCATACTTTTATAAAGTCATTAAAAGTTTTGTGTTATTCAATTACAACAAAAGAATCTATGATTGTTAATGAATTAAATTATTATGTTATTGGTTTATGACTTTCTACACTTTTCTTTACAAAACAAAATCATGAAAAGTATCATCAAAATAAAGAGATTGTTTGGGAAACTTTACAAGATTATGACATACTAATCAACAAGATAATAGAAAACTCTCAAAAACTCTCTAACAATAGTTTAGAATCTTTAATTTGTTTAATTTCTATGATTTTATTAAAGTCATCAAAATTCCATGTAAATTAGGAACCAATAACACCCCCTTAGGTAGGTTTTAGTTCGGAGATTGAAACAGAAACAAGTGGGTTTCGATAACATCGGAGCCTTACGCAAGTGTACGACGTCAACTTGTTAAAATATTTGCTTGCACGTATTCCTTAGCTCGTGTAAGGTGTATCACACTCCAAGACCCTCTTATTTTCTTCCCATGATCAATCAATAAATTAGTATAGTACTATAATTTATCAAATTTTAGTGGGTTTCGGTAACATCGGAAACTCTTATATTTTTTATTTTGTTGGCAATTGCTAGCTACCGAAACTTGTAGTAAAATATTCATTCATAGGTAATAATATACACCGCACGTTAAAAAATGTAGGTTAACCACGTGGAATTGATATATCAAAATCTCTGTCCACAAATATTTACTTGAGTGATATATATACACAATAACACACACGCATGTAATTTTTTGGTTTGACAAAAATTGAAATAAATGACATTTTGCGGTGTAACCAACAATTGGGACGGTGATGGTGACTCGGAGGGTGTTGATGGTGTGGACTTTAAAGTTCGTTTGAAGGACGTTGTAACGTACCAAATATATCACCATTTTAAGAAGTGTATTTATAAAAGTAAAAATTGCAAACTTTTGAAATTTGATATGACTTTTTTTTTCGTTTCTCATTCATGGATCGATCACATAATTTATTGAGTTAATATTTACAAACAAGAGATTTTGCCATTTTGCTGAGTATGAAATATCTTCCTCAAACTCAATAAAACTGTAATGTTTTACAAATACTCTCATTTTAATATTATAACATACCATTCATTACCAAATGGAACTACACCGGTTTCGTCGAAATTCTTATTTGTTGTTTTCGATTCCACTATTTCTACAAGGTCCACACTATTATTGAAGAGATTCAAACTATTGTTTTACTTACTATAAAAAACCAAAATCACAAATCTATTCTACATTAAAAAACACCGACCTCATCGCACCACTACTATTTGTAGTTGTAACCTCACAAAGCACCTCCCTCAAAAGTCTTCGCCATAACAACGTCACACACCCACCACGGAAATTCATAAAGTAAACAAAACGACAATTGTTGCACCAAAAAAAAAAACAAAACGACAATTTTTTAAATCCTTTTTTGTGTTTTAGATTCACAACTTTTTTAGTTCTTCATTTAATTAAAAATTTAAGTTAAGAAATTATTTTAACATTTTGTCGCGATATTAGAAGAAGGAGACACAACACAAGTAGTAGAAGTGGTGTAGTGATTACGGTGTAACGCTTATTCCAAAAACCCCACGCGCGTAGGGCCCACCTCTCCCCCGAATCCCCATGATTTTCTTTAACGTCTCTCGAGTGCTGGTGGGACCCTTTTTTTATGGAACCGTGGTGAAGTTTAATTATTTGCATTTGTGACCCATATATTTCTTATAATTACAGTATTGCCGCTATTTTGTTGCTTCCTTCTTGTTTTTGTTACCTTTAAACTTTTTTTTGAATGCCTTATTAGAAAAGTTATTTCTCTTTGGACGGATGTGATCACTATTTTACTGTGGCATCACTGGTACTAACAGTGGTTAAATGAGAACTAATTATTGATCTAATGTCTGTTAGAATTATAGCTGTATATATATTGATTGAATCCATAAAAATTAGCTAGTAGAAATTATTATCTTTAAATTATTAGTAGGATCCATCCACCTACTATTTTAATAATCTGATTAGTAGAATTTATATTTTTTAAAAGAGATTAATATGTTAGATAGTAAATTCTATCATTTTAATTCTAAAATCAATATAGATAAAATTTATAAATAAATAAATACTGATTTACGCGTACAGATTTAAACATTATGTGTGTAACATAATATAAATATTTTCATAAAATAACATATTATGTAATTTAATAAATTGTTTTTACGATTATACCATTGCATTTATTTACTTTAATATTTTTTGACTATCTAATGCATATGTCCTTAAAAATATTGTTAAAAATGCAAAAATATTTTACAGTAATTACCAAATTTACCTAAATTTTCAAACTTATGTAACTTTTTCATGTATTGAAAAATCAAAGTTAGTAATTTAACTTTAATGATGTGTCTGGGTGAAAAAGAAAAAAAAAAGTTAATAATTGAACTAAAAAGCAAATGTTGAAAAATTAACTTTTTTTTTTACTTGGCTCTCTCGAAAGTTCCTCAAAAACCAAAAGACAAATTGAATAAGTCATGAAAAAATTCATTTTCTAACGCCTCTCTCAATTATTCCTTATGTGTCAAATAAAGTATATATTTCTCAAAAAGAAAATAACAAAAGTGGTTTTCGATTTCTTGTACTTTCAAAATTAGCATAAAAAGTTTACAAAAGCCAATAGATTCTCCTCTCTCAAAATTCGCCCCTTGTTTTATAATTTCTCTCTCTTAAACCCAAAAAAAAAACAAAAGATCTTTTTTGCTATAAAATCCCACTTCACACTTCCTTCACATCAACAAAACCTCTCTCTCTTTCACTTTCTCTCTAAAAACCAGAAAGAAAAAAAATGGAGGTTTCAACGAGAAAGCCTTATTTCATCGAAGAAGAAGAAGATGATAATTTAGCTTCTTCTTTAACAGAAATGGAAGCTGGGTTTTCTGGTAATAACAACATTAACCATGGAAATCCCCAAAACGGCGTCGTTTCAAGCCGTTTCTCTTACGTTAGATTAAACAGTCTCAGGAACACTTGTAATAATTATTACAATCAATACTCTGTTTCGTCTCCGAGATCTGTTGTGTCTGGAAGATTTCATGATTTCAGATTCGATAATCAACAACCTCATTTCTTGGATTCGTGTTTCCTCTGTAAGAAACCTCTTGGTGATAACAGAGACATCTTTATGTACAGGTAAATCTAAGATCTATAACATCAGATCTGAGTTTTTTTTTTTTCAATTTCTCTCACTTTTTTAGTCGAATTTATTAAAAAGGAATGATTTTTTCGAATACCCATTTCTTTAATCTTCTGATTAATCAATCAAACGATTCATGGGTCTGATTTCAAATTCCTCTGTTTTTGGTCGAAACCCTAGAAAAAGAACAGATTTTTGAGCGACCCATTTCTTGAATTTTGTTGTTTCATGGGTCTGATCTAAAGTTTTTTTTGATTTTGTAAATTTTGCAGAGGAGATACACCGTTTTGCAGTGAAGAGTGTAGACAAGAACAGATAGAGAGAGATGAAGCAAAAGAGAAGAAACAGAATCTGTCTTATTCTGTGAAATCAGCTATGAGGAGGAAAGAACAATCTTCTCCAACTAGATCTCGTGATTTTGCTTTTCACAATGGAACTGTTGCTGCTGCTTAATTATATAAATCCAGACTTTGGTAATTACATAAGTATTAATTAGGTTAAGAAAAAAAGAAAGAAAGAATAAGCTATATTATATCTAACGCTATGAAGCTGGTTTTGTTTTGGATTCTCTCTCTGTCGAGATCTTGAGATCTTTTTTAACTTTAGCTTATGGTCTTGTGAAAAGAGGAAAGCTAAAGATCCTTTAATTTTCTTTTCTTTTTTTGTAAGAGGAAAAGAGTTTCTTGACTTGAAATTTTGGGAGTATGAGAAGAGAAAATGGAAATGAGAAATCTAACTAATATGCCACTTACTGTTCAAAAATTTAGCAAAAATGCCACAAAACATAAATCTTTCCAAATGTGCCATAATGGTGGACAACATTTCTTGTCTACCCAAATTTTTGTATGTCGTTTCGAATTTTTGTCTACCAAAAGTCTGTTGTTTCAAAGGTGGACAGGATTTTTTGTCCACCAAATATCTTCCCAATCTGTCGTTTTAAAGGTGGACAACATTTCTTGTCTACCAAAAATTTTCGGTTCAAAGTTTTGTCCACCATTATGGCACATTTGGAAAGACAAATTTTTTGTGGCAATTTCTGTAAGTTTTGCTACAGTATATGGCATATTAGACCAAAATCCCAATGTAAATGCCTATGTGAATTATGTCCATGGCATGTTTGAGTAAATTTTCTTGTTTTTTCTGTTTCGGTAAAATTGTCTTTCGAGGAATATACAGAAATTAATATGTTGAACCATGAGAATATATACGAGAAAAAAAGAACTACGAGAGTAAGCCATTTTTTTTTACTTGCTTAAATGTCATTTTTTTTACTTGCTTAAATGACGTTTTTGTGATTTGATATAAGATTTAGTAACAGTTTGAAATTGATTCTTTTTGTGGTAAGATTTGGTGACTTGCGAAAAGTGGAAATTAAAGGTATCAAATATCTTTTTCCTTCAAATGCTTTTGGTAGTACAGTTTTCTTTTTCTTCACGAAATGGTAGTACAATATTTTCCAAAACAAATATGAGCAGTGGACCAGAAACTCATATAAATTGAAGTCATTTATAAAATGAATATAACAAAAATAATTTCTCTTTTTTTTTTTAAATACGATTTTTATAAAATGCAATAATGTTTAAAACGTATAAGGTTTCATGATAAATTCCAAACAACAACATTGCATTTGCATTCCTACAAAAATATGAGAGTAGCGACTCTACCATACTCATTTATAATGGTCCACCACACTATTAGTTAGAACTTGTAACAAATAATTTGCATATATCCAATAAAGATTTATCATCGAAAACTTTGACTAAAATGTTACGCTATCAACACACTCTTAAAACCTGATCTCAATGATTCTCTCATTCACCGTAATAAATTTAATTTATAAACACACAATAGGATTTTAATCTCATCGGCCCCTCCCCTCGAATCATTCTCTAGTTAGCCCCCAAAATAAAAAACTTGTGTTAAATTGATTATTTTAATTCTGAAAAAGAGTAAAAGACAAATAAAACTTGGGTTTTCAACTTATTTACTGACCCAACCTCAATTTGGATCTAGATCCACATACATTGGGTCGGATTTTGGATCATTTAACCCCAAAAATCTCAAAATCGTAAAGTCCCAAAATCAAATCCCTAACTCTAAATTTTTTCCCCTTTTCTCTAAAAAAAAAACGATGAATCGCCGTTCATCTCTCCGCCGTTCTTCTCTCGTCGCCGGCAAACCTTCTTTTCTTCCCTCTTCTCTCCGAATCGAAACTCTCATTCTTCTTCTCGTTGGAAATTCTTTGTTAGAAATCCAATCCAAATCCACGTTCCTCCGTCTCCTTTCTTGTAAGCTATAAATTCTTCATTCTCATTCTTTCTTTTGTTTGATTTCGATGGATTTTGTTGGGTTTTGTTTGTGAAACGGATGATTTTTCGGATTTGAATTTGTTGTAATTTTCGGATTGAATTTGTCCCAATTTTCGATTTGAATTTCTCTCTATTTTCGGATTTGAATTACTTTATATAGATTCAAAAGGATTTCGATTCAAAATGTGTTTAAATGTGTTTCGGATTTGAAATTTGTTGAAAACCCAAACTTTATCTCTTATAATTATGTAGATAGATAATGAGATTATGTGAGTTTGTGTTTGGATTGCTCGTTTATTGTCTTGGTTTAGACAATGAGAGTTTCATAGTGACAAAAAACCATCCATATTATTTAGGTAGAATTTAAGATTGCTTTTGAATGTTTGATATTGAAGAAGGAGAAGGAGAAGGAAAAAGAGAAGGAGATGGAGCAAGAGCAGGCGAAGCAGATGGAGCAAGAGAAGAGTTCGGCTCCTATTTTGGTCTCTGATGATGAGTTCCGCTTGTATTCTGGTCTCTGATGTTGATGTATAAATTTAAGTGTTTAGGTACAACTGGTACGATTAGGTACAACTATGTTTCTGGGTTTATGTTTTTTTTATTATATATGAATCTTTGAATCTGAATCTTAAATTTTTATGTATGAATCTATGTATTGAATATAATCTAAGCGTTTTGAACCAAAAAAAAAATTTAAATCAATCAAAAAATCTGACAAATATGTAGGTTTCTAAGGGCTTTGGAAAAAAAACAAAAAAAACAGTGAAATATCTGAAAATATCTGGAAATATCTAAATATCTAAAAAATTCTTACAAATCGCATACCTGGCGCCGTTATTTTGAAAAAAAATATTAAATAATAGCACAAATTTGTTCATAGTTGTACAGTTGCACTCGGTTGCACATTTTTGATCATAGTTGTACAATATAGAGATTTTAGTAAATTTAGTTGTTATCAACTCTAATTTAATTTTTGTTGGTGGAACCGATGGTATTGCCTCATAAAAATACCATTACTTTGTATATGTGCATTAATATTTATCAAAATACAAGGATTTCAAAAATTTATAAAATTTTAGTTCAAATCTACAAAGTAACCATGAAAGTATAAGGTTGTTAGTGTATGAATGTGGGATTTTGTGGTAACAATTTTATTAATTTAGAAAATATGATATTTTTTGTCAAAAACTTGTTGTGTAGTTTCATTACCATTGTCTATGCAATTTTTAAGTTTTTTTTTTTAATTTGGTTTTAAATTTTCATATTTAATAAAATTCTAAAAACTAGCCAAGGCAATAGAACTTAGTTGTACGGGTTGTACTTGGTTGTACCAAGACAAAACAAATTAATTTGTACAGATACGACAAAGAAATTAACCTTCTATGAGTTCGTATAGAAAAAGGCTTAGACGTTTCACGCCTTGCAAATCGTAGATATCAATCGGACCCATTATGTGCTTCTGAACATGCCACCACAAATCTCAACGGTTCCGATTTATTTACAACAAACTCAAAGACATTTTTATGTCAAGCCTTTTCAACTAAACATTGTATTGCTTCTTTGCTTCAAAATTCTTGGCCTACTGTAATATCAAGCTCATCGTCCCATAAAATAGGTCTACACGCATTTTTTCTACATCTCTTTCTTCAATCTCCACCACCACCGGATATTGTTGTGATGGTTCACCTACGTACATAGCAAGGACACCACCACCACAGTCCATCAACATAGTTATATCCATTTGTCTCGGTTGCACCAAATTTAGGGTTCCGTAAATATTCTACTTAGTTGTACGCAATGGTTTCAGTTGTCCCAAATCTGCAATCCTCAAATATTTCTATAAAAAACCGCATTCAAGCTACGAATTCAACCTTTCTCAATCATAGTTACCAACGTCAGACCTTACTACACTAAGAAAACAAGTATGGTTTATGGAGAAGAAGAAGTAAACAAGTATACTTATCTTAAATACCTTAAAGAGCTTTAATGGTGGATGGCGAAGAAGAAGAAGAAGAAGAGAGGAGATATGTGGATCCGAGATATGTCTTTGGAGATTTAATGGTAAGCTTAAATGGTGGATGACGAAGAAGAAGAAGAGAGAAGAGAATGAAGATCCGAAATCTGTCTCAAAATCTTTAGAAGAAGAGAATGAATGCGTTTTTTTGAGGTTTTTGGGTATGATTTTGTGGTTAATGAGAGAGGGGAGAGAATGAATATGATTGGTTGCTTTTAATAATTTATTGGTAGAAAAATAAATATATAAATAAATAAGATAAAGGAGAAGGGTAAAGTTGGTTTTCAAATATATTGGGAAGGAGAAGGGGTAGTGAGAATAAGTAGGGGTTTTTGAAAGAATGATATGAGCAAAAGGGGCCAATGAGATTAAAATCCCACACAATAAGATACATTTTCTCTACTAATCTTACAATAAACCAACAAATTGCATAAACTTATTTATATAAAAACCTGCAAAAAACTACTAAACTCAAAATCATCCTCTGACACTAACCCCTCCTCTCAAACTTTGTTTCTCAGGTTTTGCAACTTGTCTCGTCCTTACCTGACTACTTTCCTTAGCCGTAGCCATCGGATAATCTTCATTATCGGATTCTTCGATAATCTTTTTCAATCTTTCTACTACAATTTCCATCGCGGGTCGCTCTTTATCGTTCTTTTTCAGACAGAGATCAGCCAATTTAGCCAAACTCCTAGCTCCAGCAGCTGGATAATTGTTGCGTAGCCGAGGGTCAACGATCATGCTGAAGCGTTGACTATCAGCAGGATACTCTTTGACCCAATCCAATAGCCTTCGTTCAGCCACTGGCTTGTTCCTCTCAATGGTTCGGCGTCCGGTTATGATCTCGTAGAGCACAACACCGAAGCTATAGACATCGCTCTTTAACCGAAGATGGCCTGTTTGCACGTATTCCGGAGCTGCATAGCCGTGTGTACCAACTCTCTACACATAGAAAGAAGAAGAACTGTTAAAATTTGTAAGAGATTCATCACGAGTAAGCTTATAAATACACAGTTATATATCAAACCAAACTTACTGCGGTAGTGACATGAGTATTGTCGCCCTCAGGCCCTTCTCTGGCAAGCCCAAAGTCCGATAATTTCGGACAGAATTCCTCGTCTAAGAGCACATTGGACGATTTGAAATCTCGATATATAACCTGCAGCCAAATAAACAAGACATGATCATCCAATATTTTCATTAAACACACATCGCGACAAATTGGCGAAAATCAAACCTATATTTCATCCCCATATTACAACATTTTTCACAGAAAGTCTCAATACTAATCTACTAATCATGCCTCTATGACCACATTTACATATAACTTGTTTAACATTGTGCCTGTCCTAAAATATCAAGAACAATAAAAAGGGTCTGTCTAAAACCAGATTTCCTCTAATGGGTTTTGAAATTTTACCTTAAGTTCATGTAAATAAGCCAATCCTTCAGCTGCACCAAGCATAATCTCGAGTCTTTTTTTCCACGGCAATGTGTGTGATCTACGAGGGAAGAGATGGTCCTCTAGACTTCGATTTGACATGTACTCATAAACCAAAAGCCTCTCGATCCCGGTCTCCCCGTCCTCTGAGCAATAACCTATGAGCTTCACAACGTTCGGATGATTCACTACTCCAAGAAACTGAACCTCTGCTAGCCATTGCTTGTGACCCTAATACACCATTCAAACACAGAGAAGGGAAAATTCAAAACTTTTGAAGAAAATCTAGAATTGACATTACTAAAGAAACAAAGTGGCAAAGTTTACTTAATAAATGCATCCATTGACTCATACTTACTTTTCTATTTGACCATTCTAAATCTTTATTTCAAGATTACGAAATTTCTTCAACTTTACTTCAAACAAGTGACAAAATTTGAATTTTCTTCATAACTGAATCAATCTAATCTTTCAGTATTTTTCTTCCAGAATTCACTTCAATTTTAACATTTCACCAACTTTGAAGTATCTCTTAGGCTAAGAGTCTTAGCTAAAACTTATTGCTTAATTATCTCCTAATGATTAGATTAGCAACAAAACAGAGAAGACACAAGAAAGTGATCATTTTTTTTACCTGTAAACCTTGTCGATTGAGTTTCTTAATGGCGACGACAAGTGGAGGATCAGAATCTCCATTGTTGAGAATCTTTCCTTTATAAACAATACCAAATCCACCTTCACCGACCACAAGCTTTCTGCTAAACCCATAAGTGGCTTTACTGAGTTCTTCGTAAGCAAAAACCCTAAGATTCTGTTCTCTCTCTGTATACAAATCTTTGATACTTCTTGGAGAAGGCAACGATCTTGGCGTCTGGAGATTAAACGACGACGTTTCGCTCCGATTCGTCAGTTCTGGAGCTGAGTTTTGTAACAATTCTTTACCTTTTCTTTTGTTCTTTTTGTTGTTGTTGTTGTCGTCTTTCTGTTGATTTCTGGATTTGGGTTTCTTTGATTTGAACAAGAACAGACAATTCATGTCTTAAGAAGAGATACAAGAATCAAAAGATTGAAACTTTATGAAGAAAACAAGTGGAATTTTGATGGAAAACACAAAAATTAATTACTTTAGTTAAACCCACAAAATGTACTAATAGTTTCCTTTTTTGGGTTTCTCAAGTTCTGAAATTAAGAAAATGGAACAAAGAAATTTGAAGGGTTTTTCTTTGGGTTAGATTGAGTAATGAATTGTGGAAGAAGAGTATGAACACAGATCTATTTAACAGCTTGAGGAGAAAGAGATTTTTCCAGGAAAATGAAGGTGAGAGACAGCAATCTAAAAGCCAGAGTATAACAAGACTCTTTTTCTTTGATGAGAAAACAAATTATGAAGGAAAAAGACACAAAACGTTACGCCATTTCTTAAAAGATAAGGAGAAAGAAGAGAAGAAATCGTGTTTTAACAAAAAAGAAAACAGAAGAAATCGCGTCCGTACGGATTACACGTTGAAAAGTATGTGTGAAAGGCTCATACATTTCTAGACTCTGTATTAATTGTATATAGTAGGTATAACGTTTTGAAATGATATTGTGGAATTTTTGAATGAATTTATTTTAGCCTAATAGAAATGTCAAATTCGTTTTATTTTACTACTGTATCATATTCTACATTTTTATTGGAAAATTATGGAAAATTGCACAATATCATAAAATAAATATGAAAATTTGGCTAATACCAACTATCCTCTACATATTAAAAAAACGTAATCAATAGCGTAACAAATCCATAATTATTCTCATTTTTATTTTATTTTTGTTTATATTTATTGTCAAATATTATAACAAATTCTCTTATATGTATATAATATATTTTTAGTTAGAATAAGTTAAAATCATGTGTACTACTACAAAAACAATTAGGCTTAAGAGTATGCAAAATTTCATATTTTTACCATACAATAACCTAAAATTTTAAATTGATTATCCTGTGCATTAGGATTATTACCTATTTTTTATTTTAAAAGTTATTTTTTTGTCAACCAAACTTTAAAACAAAATGAAATAGGTAACCAAATCAGGAGGAGCATAACTTTTTTTTTTTTTTGACGTCTAGATTTATTATTTATTGCAAATTATGAGAACTGTTACATAGACGATTCTACAACGGACAATTCCTTCCGACCCTTGGCCCATTGGTTGACTAAGGGTTAATTAATGCTTCTACACCAAGAGGTCTGGGGTTCGAGTCCCAGATATTGCGATTTATTAATAAATTTGCAGATTAAAGGAGGCAAGTGTGCAGGAGATCTCCAGCGAAGTACAATTATAGCCGTTCGCCAGGATTCTACGCAGAGAGAGAAGTGTCGTCAGGTCGTGGATCATTGAAGGTGTCCGTCAAGAGCATGGAGAAGGAAGTGTCGTCGTCTGTCGTGGATCTAATGAGGAGCATAACTTACACAAGAAAAAAAATATAGTGATCAAATAATTCAAATAAATTTTTGACATTTGATGATAAAGTTGGATATGAATGGTGATGTGAATTCATGAAATTTTTTTAAACTTTTTATACAGAGATTTGGTTTAAAATTGTTCCAGCTTATTGAATTTCTATTACTTAAAAGTTAATTAAGCGAATAAAAGTATTAAAATAATATCTTTATGAGTTTGTTTTTTTGAACAAACAATTTCTTGTAAGTTGTAACATATCTTTAGTAGTTTTATGTAGTACAATCAGAATGGGTTACAAGGATTATTTTTATGGATTATAATCATTATTTAGTAAATGATGACTTATAGATTTCAAAATAAAGTGAAAAATTCAAACTATGCATTCAAAATTGCAGAGGCATATTAAGCGTCGATCATTAGTTCTAAGTTCTAACACACTTGCCGGTTCCTCTCCATAATTGTAAGCACAAAGCGGTACACGAGCCAACACCACAATCAGTTTCCGGTAAAATCTCATGACACATAGTTTGTCCTTGAATCTCATTCACCATCGATCCTGTAAAAGTAATATTTGAAACACAAACACCAAGTTATTAATTTTCATGGTAGTAAAACTACATGATTTTATAACAGAATTAGAGATAGTAAAAACAAAAAAAACCTAGGATAAGAAGGATGTAGACAACAAAAAAGGTGGATTTAGTCATTTTTAAGATAATTGGAGTTTACAAAAATAATAAGAGTAGTGGTAGTGTATAATGAAGTATCACACACAGACACACACACATATATATATATATATATATATATATATATATATATACATGCATATATTTTACTATCCATATGTTTTTAGTAAAATATATACACAAGTGGAAAGTATCAATTTGATATAAACTTAGTCAAGTTTCTAAAAAAAAAAAAAAAAAACGAGTCAAACAAGATAAAATAGAATCTGTTTTTAGATTTTTGTTCAAAAAAAAAAAGAATTACAAACAAGTAAAGATAACTATTTTTGTATTTTACTCTATATCAAATTAATATTTTGTTCTTTTTTCATTTCAAATATTGTATGTTCTGTTTTTGGTATAATAGTTTCGATTTTTTTATTATGGAACAGTACTGAAATAATTAGATATAGAGAGGTAAAATCAGATTAAATGTCAAAATTGCAATGTAGTCAATTGTATAGTTTATCTAAGATTATAAAATAATCCTACGGTTTGAATCGTTTTGGTAATGTTGAAAATGTTTGACACAGGTATATATGGGTCTCGTATCGTCTTTCTAAAGCTCCAAAAGAAAATTATTAAAAGCGTGTGACTATAGTCAAAACTTGCATTTATTGGATTAAGTCATATTGGTCTATAAGTACAATATAAAAACTGATTAATAAGAAAGTAGGTCAATAATTCAGATGGTTAACCACAACAACATAATTTTAATGATTCCTAATCACCCCAAGTCCCCAACAAACCAACCCACTCCTTTATATAGTCTACTCATTTCTTGTGTATTTAAATTTTTTTGTTTGACAGATCTTGTGTATCTCAGACCCATGACAATTCCACTATATATGACCATACGTTTTTTTAGTAAATAATCATAATTTTATTGCCTTTTTTTGGGCAAATCATTTTTTTAATATAAATAGCACACTATTTTTTTCTATTAAAACATGATATCTAATAAAATATCCAATTATGTGGGTTTCTAACCATGGATATTTTACTACCTTTTATCCATTTAGGCCTTTCGAATTCGACATTGGAATTTGAAAGTGTAACTCTCGACAAGAAACTTGAAACCAATCTCCAATTCCGCATCAAACGACCTATCAGGATATTCTCTAAATATCTTGGAGCGTTGAGTTGACGCCAAGGAACAAATCCGTGGTACAAGTCAAAGATGCAGCTACATTAAACAATTGCTCTCAGAAATACCTGCAAATCAAAACATATATACAACTGTAAAGTGTTTCAATCGAGTAATTTGTTGCCAGAGGTCTCGAGTGATGGTATCCTAGTGGTATTTCCTTCTCACAGATGAGTGCCAGAGGTCTCGAGTTCGAGTCTCTCTGTCACCACGGTGGTACTGAACCTCTCCAAATAAAAACTCCTCCATACGAGTAGGGGCAAGCGGTGTATACTAACCCGTAGGTCCAGGCTGGAGGTAGAGTTTTTCCTGGATATGGGGCCGCTTTGCGGTGGGGTCTGTCACTATAAAAAGTTTACCCTAACAGTTTTTTACCAAGCATCCGTGGTCTAGTGGCAGAGGAAGCTTTGGGAAAGGGTGAAACTCCCAAACCTGAGTTCGATTCTCCCTGGAAACAAAAACACATTTGTTTGGGAAGTCTGTCAGTTGGGCCTTGGCCCAATTGGTTTACCTGGTAGCCAGAAATGCAGGCGGCCTGACTACCCCCTGGCACTTAGTCGGAAGGCATTCCAAACTCGGGATAGGCAGAGTGGTAGCCCGTAAGGGCCTAACCGTTAACACGGTGGACCAGTCCACTATGTAGCACCTCGGTGCGTTCCTACCGGGGCCGACCGGATAGCCGATAGGGTTTATAAAAAAAAAAAAAAAAAAAAAAAAAAAAAAAAAAAAAAAAGAAAAGTAATTTGTTGCAATAATGAACAATATATCGGCATTGGGGAATACTCGACATAGCGAATAAACTCACATTTATAGAAACACGAAGGGCAATGTCAGGGCCTAAGATCAGGCCGAAAAGGATGGACGGGAAAAGTTTGGTCGAAAAAAGAAAGGAAGAGATTAGTAATGTAATGGGCCTGTCATTACATTACTATGTCCGGCCCAGTTCAAAATATGGTCGTTAGAGGTTGGTTACGAAAAACAGAGTACAAAACAGAGTTTTTTTTTTTTTTTTTTTGGTACAAAGTACAAAACAGAGTTCAGTGTGAAATTATCTTCTTCAGATTATCAGCCTTCTCTTTTGGTCCCATAAGAGTGATATATTGGAACTCAATGATGATATATTATTACCCACAGCTAACAATGTTGTGCAAACAAACAAACATGTATTGTATAATATATCAAACGTATTATTACAAACTTTTTTTTTTTGGTGTAATATTATGACAAAGTTAGAAGACAAGTTAAAGAGTTTTAAATATCACAACTTGGATGCAGCAGAAAAAAAGAGTTTTTGATTAAGTTGTTGATTATTACAAGGGAGAAATAGAAAAAGCATCTCCAATGAGCCAACGGTGAAACTATCTGCTGCTCCGGTGGGTGCTGGTGCTGCTACGGTAGGTGCTGCTTAGGCGGGTTGTCGGTGCGGTGGATGGAAGCAAACCTTGAGAAGGTCTGATTGCGGCACGACGAAGCTGTTCCTCACCTTGTTCAATTTTAATACGAAATTCACGCTCATTAGAAGTCGCTTTCTTCAGATCTGCTTTTGTCATGCTAAGGCGAAGCAAGGCAGCTTGGAGCTCATCAAATCGGATTGGAACAGTCGCTTCACGTGTACCACGCCGACTGACAGTAACGATCGCTGTCTGAGTGATCGGCATGATGATGATCAGAAGAAGGACTTGGGCCGAACGGAAACGAGTCTCAGCTTTAAGCTCTTTAGAAAGCATAGCCCCTAGCTTTTTCTCTAACAAAGTATGTTCAGTCCAGGCATCTTCAAGCTGTTTTATTTCGACTGCAACGTATCGACAATCCGAACGCTCCTCACCTCTGCCTACAATGATCGCGTTCTGGGGAGCGGGACCACGGTCCGTTCTCCGGGCGGGAGTCGCGGGACCATGGTCCGCTCTCCTGGGAACTGAATGAGGAACCTTTTTTGAAACTTTCATATTTTTGACCAAAGAAAAATTATAAAATTTATATTCTTATTTTCAAAAAAAGCATTTTTATGATAAATTTGATGGATAATCTAGTAGAGGTAAAAAAGAGCATTTTTAATAATAAATGACTAAATCTGACATCAAAAGAAACAACAAAATAAAAAAGGTAGAAAAATACATGTTCAAGTTTAACAAACTCATCAAAAGATTTTCGTTTTTTTCGTTCTAACCATGCTTTTGCTTTCTTCTAATGTGTATGTACCTGAAGACAAATAGAGGCATGAATGCTCTCTTCACCATTCGTGTGATTACAGTGCGTTTATTTTCCGTTTCTGTTCACACACACGTCTCTTCTTTTCTCAATCCCAATCTTGATCCTTGGGTTTTGTCTTTAAACTTCCTTCACGGCTTGTGTAATTTGAACCCAAACACTCTTTGAACATAGTTTTGTGTTGCCTTTGGTGGCTTGAGATGCCCATAAGTCATCAGGAACAGATGTGGAAATGTTGTCCCAAAGTAAGCTCCATCAATGTCTGTTCATTGTTTTAAGGAAAAACACAAAAAAGGTAACACCTGCAAGATCTCTAGAAACTCAAAAGAAAATCATTGTTTTATGCAATAAGAATCAAACATCAGAGTTTTCAGAACTGCATTTATAACTGTATATAAGCAGAAGTGTAAGTGTAGAAAAAGGATACTGCCTTGATACTTCGATCGTGGGTAATAAATGTCTTCGCATTTCGGGCAATATATCTTCACAGTGCTAGATCGAGGTAAGTCCGATTGACCAACCGGAAGACAAGGTTGGCCGCAACAATAAACTCTTGGACATCTTCCAAAGTCATAGTTTTTGTATTTGTCTAACTGCAAACCAAATAGAATCAATCTATGCATCTTTTATAGAATGTTTTAAGATATGCAAATGAGTGTTGTAGGATTTTGTTTACCATTGCAGCCAATCCTTTGCTAGTCAATATGTAACGAGCGTGAATCAATCCATAAAGCATTTCAGCTGCTGACTCGATCAATTCATTCTGTTCCTCTGTAAACATCTCTCCTGTTACCGATGGACCCAATCCAAATCAAAAATTCAAGAGACAATCGTAAAAGCTATCCCTATATGCAGATTCTGTACCTAGCTATACCGCAAAATCTAAAACTAAACAACATTAAAACATAAAACAACTTACCATGAGAAGATTCAACATCCAAAATCAAATCAAGAGCGTACTCGTAGTACGGAACAAGACTGCTGAGTCCACACAAGTTAAAGTCATCTTGAATATAATCATCATCAACTTCACAAAAGAACTCGTTTCCTCGTAGATTACAGAACCAAGATATCCATGATGTGTCCTCTCCATCAGAACCACTAACATCTGATTCTTCACTATCCGTGTCTGATTCATCTACCCACAAACACAATTCATCAGTCACATCAAAAAAATCCCATAGACTAACAAATGAACTTGCTTAAACATAAAGATCAAAACTTGATTCCCAAATCAGGAAACCCTAGGGTTAAGTTAAGTCTCCTAATTCAACAGAACAGAAAAATTTCCAAATAGAGAGAGACTAACCATCAGAAACATTATTGTTCTTCGAGAGAGAAGCAGAACGAGAATCTCTATGGTTGTTGTTGTCATGAGACTGCTGCTTCCCAATCAAAACGGAGTTCGCCGTCGTCGCCGTTCCTTTGCCTTTACCATTAACTTGACGAGACGTTGACGGAGAAGGTCGTTCGAGAGCGTCGTTGATCCGTTTACGATCCACAACTTCAGGTCTCGAATTCACCGTTCCTCTGTCTCTATACATGGTTCTAAAATACCTAATGAATCTCTCTCTTACAGCTATTGTACAACTTTCACCGGCTTAAAATCGCCGGTGAGAGATTGAGAAATCGACGGCGATTAGCTTGAGCTCTAGGGTTTTGCTTTTTTGTCGAATCTTGTTCTTTCGCGTTTCGCAACTAGCCTCTGTTTGGTACAGAGAAAGATTATTATTTATTTTTTGGTCACCGTTTAATGTTTGATTTGAAAAAAAAAGAGGGTAAAATGGGAAATAGAGATTATTAAAAGGTCCCGGAGACGAGGGAGTGGAGAGCGGTAGAAAGTAGTAGTGGCCACTGGGAGAGAGAGAGATAGGTCGAACCAACCACTAACTTCTGGTTCAATAAGAATTGGAAAGTAAGATTAGTATTCTACTTTCTTTTTGAGTAAAAATTACAATTTACGGTAGAAATATGCTCACTTTACAAAAAAACCGTCAGGTGAACATAAATTCTTTACATAACAAAATAAAAGATTTTGTATTTTTTTCACATACATTATTACAGTCTGAAATCAAATAGTTATATTTAGATAATTTATTTACTAATTATAATTTTGTATGTCATGTATATTTTTTCTGCCTATTATTTGTTTTCAAATGACCGATTTGGACAAGAGCGACGAGCAGAAATGCACCCTCAATCTTTCGGAAAATTGCAGTTCAGCCACGGTTTTTCACATATGGAAACAACGAAACAAAGCTCTTCATAACAGTCAGTTTCTTACACCATCGATCATCTTCAAGCTTATAGACAGAGAGATCAAGAACACAATAGTTACGAGGAGACACAAGCGTCATTTTAGAAATTTAATGACTTGTTGGCTGCGCTAATCTCCCAAGATTGTCCCAGTTTTATGTATCCTTGTTTTTTTAACTTTTTTTGGGCAAGGCTACAAAGACTTAGGTTAAGCTTTATTGTATAACCTAAACTTTTCATTTTAATTAATGATACTTACATTCATATCAAAAAACAAAAAATTACCGATTTGTCTTTTACCAATTTATCTCATCCAAAACATAAATTAGTGGTTTAATTAAGAAGGCCCAAGAAAGCCCAACAGGTGATGAAGACCGCCAAAGTGCATCTCACGTGAGCAGCACATGAACGAGACGATTTACATCATTCTTTTTTAGTCGGTCGGTCGAGTCCGAGAGGAGGACAATGGAAGAGAAGAAGAAGACGATGGAAGGAACAACAATGAAAGCCACGGCGGCCGAAGAAATAACGGCGAGATTGTCTTCTCTCGACAACCTCTATTTTCCACGCGCCGTCCAATTAACCGCCGCATCTTCCGACCAACGCAAATCCATCCTCCTCGACCTCCTCCGTCGTGACCCCGCCGTCTTTCTCGGTACTTTCCATTATTCTTCTCCAATGCTCAATTCTAATTCTATTTTTGTCTAAGTATTGGTGTTGTACTACCGATTTCTTCATGGCTATGCGGAATTTGATTTAGGAACTGAAACATTTGTTGTTTGCTTTTGATTTCAGAGAGATATGGATCGGAGCTGCTAGTAGATGAATTGCGTGAGTTTGATGCTATGAAACATGACTACGAGGTTGATTGGCACTTGAAAAACCTGCGGAAGAAGATAAGTCCGACTTCGGAAGAGCTTAAATCGAGGTCTGTAGCTGTGAGGAATAGGAGATTGGCTTACTTGAATAAGCTTGTATCCGAGGGGCAGTATTTCTCTGAGGATGCTATGAGAGATAGAGAGCCGTATCTACATCATGAGTATGTTGGGAAGTTTCAGGATGTGATGGGTAGGAATATGGCTAGGCCTGGAGAACGTTGGTCTGAGACGTTGATGAGACGGGCAGAGGAAGCGGTGTTGGTTACTCGAATTAGAGAGGAGCAGCAGAGGTTAGGTGTTGCTGAGAGTGATTGGATTGGTAATGAGAAGATGGAGGAATCAGAAGAAGAAGAACAAGAAGAGGAGGAAGAAGAGGAATCGGAAGAAGATGAAGAAGCGAAGAATCCTACAGAAGCTAGCTCAAGCCTTGGAGAGGTAACTTGTATTTTTTTTTTGATGCTATATGTTGGTTACAAGATCACGAATATCTCATTTTTGATTTGTTGTGGTGAAAAATCCTCGTTCACACATATCTTAGCTTGTCGAACATTTTCAGGTTACGAATAGCGATGGAACATTGCATGATAGAGAACAGAACAACAAGGCAACAACAGTCTTACCGCCAGAGGAGATGCAAGATATGATGGATCAGTTCACATCAGTCATGCAACAGAAGTTCTTGTCAGGAGAAGATCATCAACATTTGGATTACACAAAGATAGACAATGACGAGACTCTTGATGATCATTGGCTTCGAGAGATTGGCCTTGACGCTGAAGATAAGTACTTTGGTGAAGACTAATGGACACTGTCAAATAACCATTCCTGGTCTATGTAAGATACGATCTCTCCTCTCTTATTTCTTTACCTGCAACAATGCTGCCTGATCATCGGTATAAGCGATAACTTCGGAGTTACCATGAGAGAGCTATATATCTTGTGATAAAGAGAGCGATTTCATTTCTATACAATTCCAAACACCAGCACAATGTCATGTTAGTTTTGGTTGAGAGATTAGTCTGTAGTGGTTTTTGTTTATAATTAAGTTGATTGTATATTTTTAGTTGATGTGGATTTTCATTGAAGTGAATCATGAAGAGACAAATAGTGAAAGAGTAGAAGCAATAGAAGAAAAATATCGTATAATTGGTTTTGGCGATATGATCATAAAATGTGGTTCATAAACTAATTGATCCACGGTTGATCCGGAAGGTAATCGGTTTACTGGTCTGATCGAATTTGAAAACATTGGTACCATTAACCAAAGAAATTCCGTAGATTATTTTGGAAATTATCTTCCTCATACAATCAAAAGTCCAAAGGTATAAAAAGATTTTACATTTTTCTTATAAATTTTAGTTGGAACAGAGGTATTTATACTCAACTTACCAAAGAGGCAAAAACTAAATACCAAGCTCAAGCTAAAAATTATTTGATGATAAACTTGTCTTCACTTCTGACTTGTCTTCACTTTTAAAACTTGAGGTTAAGAGTTGGCACTCCAGTTTACGATTTGGTTTCTTATAGTTTCGCATTCAATAACCGTATGAAAATTAAGATGGTTTCCTTCTGTTTATGGGTTTTGAAACCATTTAAAAACAATGGGCTTAAACGAACAATTTGGTTTGATCGGTTTACACTCAATTTTACACCAATAGTCATCAACAAGAGAGCAAGTGAAAGATATTTGAATGCGAGTAATGTTTGATTCATTTCTAGGCAGTCCAGGTGAGAAATGCTCTCTGTCATTTATCCTAATAATCACATTGTACTACACTGCGTCTTATTCCATGGCTCATGGTAGTTGCATAATCGCTTTCTTAAGATATAAGCTACAGGAGAAATGGTTGAGCAGGAGCTTGAGCTCTGCACTCTATTAATACAGATTATGCCACTGGGATCATCTACAATCATCATCAATTCTGCTTAGAAATAAAATTAAAATGAACCAGAAATCTGGTGAGTGCAAAGAAGAAACTGAATTCTGTGGCCTAAGACGTTTAGTTCCACTACCTGTCTCTACTTATATGACCCTCTTCCTTTCCGCACGATCTTCTTGGGGTCTGTACTGGATCTAATTTTCTTATTACAGAGAGTATATGGGCCGTATGCTTAGGCCCGTTACGTGTAGTTCACGATGTTGTCGGTTGTTATAAACCCTAGTTGTAATCTCTATATAAGACACGATGTTAAGGTTTAATAAAGTAACGCAGTTCAATATCCTATTCTACATGGTATCAGAGCTTCCAAGCTCAAAAATCTCTTGTTTTTCTCGATAGTTTCGAGCTTTATTTGTCAAAGAAAAGAAGTATGGCTACTGATCCTCCGGGTTCCTCCGGTGCGCTAGTTGCGCAACCCTCCACGGTGGCTGTGTCGCCGTATACCTTAGCCATCACCGACAATCCAGGTACAAAGATATCCTCTGTTCTGTTGAATGGAGAAAACTACATCGAATGGTCAGAGGAGATGTTGAATGCTCTTCGAGCTAAAAGAAAGACAGGCTTCGTTGATGGCACCATCACGAAACCCTCAAGTACTGATCCTGATTTCGAAAATTGGAAAGCAGTGAATTCAATGATCGTAGGTTGGATTAGAGCTTCCATTGAATCTAAAGTTAAATCAACGGTGACCTTTATCTCCGACGCGCATCTTCTATGGGATGAGCTACGTCAACGTTTCTCTGTGAGTAATAATGTTCGGGTTCATCAAATCAAGACTCAACTTGCTTCATGTCGACAAGACGGACAGACAGTGATTGATTACTATGGTAAATTGTGTAATCTTTGGGATGAATTGAAGAATTACCAAGCAAGTGCAGTGTGTTCTCATGGTTCAATCATGACAGCAATAGTGAAAGAAAGAGATGATGAAAAGCTTCACCAATTTGTGATGGGCCTCGACGATGCAAGGTTTGGTAGTCTCTGCACGAGTATTCTCAACATGGATCCTCTGCCCTCACTTGGCGTTGCGTATTCTAAAGTCATACGAGAAGAACAAAGGCTTATCTCCTCACGCCATCAAGACCAACGACAAGAAGCAGTGGGTTTTGTGACTCGCCGAGAGTTGTCTTCAACAGAGTCTTCTTCTCCATCAGAGTTTCAGTCTGGAAATCGAGCCGAATCCTCCATCATTAAGTCTCGGCCTGTTGTTTGCTCTCACTGTGGACGTACAGGCCATGAAAAGAAAGACTGCTGGTCCATCGTGGGCTTTCCGGACTGGTGGGAAGATCGCAGTAGCGGAGGACCCGGCTCCGGTAGACGTGGCGGACGTGGCGGACGTGGTACTGGTCGTGGACGTGGCGGACAGATAGCTACGGCTCACGCAACAAGCTCTACTCCGACCTCGTTTCCGGAGTTCACAACAGAACAACTCCAAGCCCTCTCCCAATTACTTCAAGAGAAAACATCAACAAAAACCTCTGATAAATTGTCTGGTAAGGAAAAATTTGGCAATGTGATTCTTGATACAGGAGCTTCTCACCATATGACAGGGCGTCTCTCACTCTTGACCAATATTGTCTCTATTCCATCTTGTTCGGTGGGTTTTGCGGACGGTAGCAAAACCTTTGCTAACAACATGGGAGAGTTCCCTCTTTCGGAAAAAGTAGCTCTAAAAGATGTGCTTTATGTGCCAACGCTGAATTGCACATTGATTTCTGTCTCCAAAATCATCAAACAAACGAAGTGTATGGCGTTGTTTACTGATACAATTTGTGTTTTACAGGACCGTTTTTCGAAGACTTTGATTGGAAGAGGTGAAGAGCGTGATGGGGTTTACTATCTAACGGATGTTGCTACCGCAAAGATTCACACAGCTAGCGTTTCTTCTGATCATGCTTTGTGGCATCAACGGTTGGGTCATCCAAGTTTTTCGGTTTTGTCAGCTTTACCTATGGTTTCTAATTATGTTGGCTCTCGTTCTTGTGACGTATGTTTTCGAGCTAAACAAACTAGAGAAGTGTTTCCTGAAAGTATTAATAAAGCATTGGATTGTTTTTCTTTAATCCATTGTGATGTCTGGGGTCCATATCGTGTTCCTTCCTCCTGCGGTGCAGTTTATTTTTTAACCATTGTTGACGATTTTTCACGATCTGTTTGGACGTATCTCTTGCTTGCAAAATCTGAAGTTCGTACGGTTCTAACAAATTTTCTCGCTTATACGGAAAAACAATTTGGCAAGACAGTGAAGACAGTGCGTAGTGATAACGGGACGGAGTTCATGTGTCTTTCAACTTATTTTCGAGAACATGGCATTCTCCATCAAACATCGTGTGTCGGGACTCCGCAACAGAACGGTCGTGTTGAGCGCAAGCATAGACATATCCTAAATGTTGCTCGTGCTCTACTTTTCCAAGCAAGCTTACCAACTAAATTTTAAGGTGAAGCCGTTTTAACCGCTGCATATTTGATAAATCGTACACCAACGGCACTTCATAACAATCGTTCACCCTATGAAGTACTCCATGGCACCAAACCACAGTATGATCAATTACGAGTGTTCGGATCTGCTTGCTACGTTCACCATATATCCCGTGATAAAGACAAATTTGGAGAACGCAGTCGATTATGTATTTTTGTTGGATATCCGTTTGGCCAAAAAGGATGGAAAGTCTTTGACATTCAGCAAAATAAGTTCATAATTTCTCGTGATGTCATCTTTCGGGAAGATGTTTTTCCCTTTGCTGATAGTTCTGCTTCCGCTTCCTCACCTCCTGTTCCTGTAATCACTGTTCCTGAAATCACTGATTCTGATTGGTGTTTGCTGCCGTCTATCCCACCCAGGGGGAGTTCTCCACCTATTATTGCTACTGGTTCCGACGTTGCCCCTTCTTCGGACCACATTGCTTCTTCTCCGGAGATGGTGACTGACTCGGTTTCGGATTCTGGTATAGTTCCTTCTGCGTCCAGCACAGACTTGTCTCATGTTGACAAGACTCCTGCAAGTATCGAACCGGTTCTACCGACAGTATCAAAAACTTCACTTCCGCCCGTATCACAAACTGCAGTTCCGATGACCACAGAAGTCACTCCTCCTCGTCAAGGCAAACGACCAATAAAAATGCCTGCTCGTCTTAGTGATTATGTGTTGTACAATGCGACCAGTGATATACAAACCCATCATGCTCTCTCCCTCTCCGATTCTCAGTCTCCATCTACGGTCCAAGGTAACTCTTTGTATCCCTTGACGAATTATGTTTCCGATGATAAATTCTCTCCAGGTCATCGTGCGTTCTTAGCTGCCATCACCAATAATGATGAACCAAAATCTTTTAAGGACGCGGTTCGTGTTAAAGTGTGGAATAATGCTATGAATAAAGAAGTTGATGCTCTTGAAATCAATAAAACATGGGACATTGTGGATCTTCCGCCTGGCAAAGTGGCAATAGGAAGTCAATGGGTTTACAAAACTAAGTATAATTCCGATGGAACTGTTGAACGTTACAAAGCAAGGCTTGTTGTGTGTGGCAATAAACAAATCGAAGGAGAAGACTATAACGAGACTTTTGCCCCGGTTGTTAAAATGACTACTGTTCGTACTCTACTTCGTATTGTTGCCGCCAATCAATGGGAAGTTTTTCAAATGGACGTGAATAACGCTTTCCTTCATGGTGATCTTGATGAAGAGGTTTACATGAAGCTTCCTCCTGGTTTTCGTCATTCTCATCCCGATAAAGTGTGTCGTCTTCGTAAGTCTTTATACGGTTTGAAGCAAGCTCCGCGATGTTGGTTTAAAAAATTATCTGATTCTCTTCTCCGGTTTGGGTTTGTTCAATCGTATGATGACTACTCCTTGTTCTCATACACACATAAAGGTATCGAACTCCGTGTTTTGATATATGTTGATGATCTTTTGATTTGTGGTAATGATGCTTATATGCTTCAGAAGTTCAAAGAGTATTTGGGCCGTTGTTTTTCAATGAAAGATTTGGGTAAACTCAAGTATTTTCTTGGCATTGAAGTTAGTCGCGGACCGGACGGTATTTTTCTGTCTCAACGCAAGTACGCGCTAGATATAATTGCGGATTGTGGTTCTCTCGGTTCACGGCCTGCTCCTACTCCATTAGAGCAAAATCATCATCTCGCCAGTGATGATGGTCCTTTGCTCACCGATGCTAAACCATATTGGAGACTTGTAGGTCGTCTCTTGTATTTGTTACACACGCGACCAGAATTAAGCTACTCGGTCCATGTCTTGTCTCAGTTCATGCAAGCTCCAAGAGAAGCTCATTGGTCTGCCGCCTTGCGCATTGTTCGGTTCTTAAAAGGTTTACCAGGTCAAGGTATTCTTCTTAAAGCTGATAAAGATTTGACTCTCACGGTTTACTGTGATTCGGATTACTCTTCTTGTCCTCTCACTCGTCGGTCTCTTAGTGCCTATGTTGTTCTTCTCGGTGGTTCACCTATTTCTTGGAAGACGAAGAAACAAGAAACCGTCTCCCACTCTTCCGCAGAAGCTGAATACAGGGCTATGGCCGCTGCTCTAAAAGAAATCAAGTGGATGCTCAAGTTGTTAAAAGGATTGGATATTGCACCTTCCGAGCCGATACGTCTCTTTTGCGATAGCAAGGCTGCCATCCATATTGCTGCTAACCCGGTCTTCCACGAACGTACGAAGCACATAGAGAAGGATTGTCACGCCGTTCGTGATGCTGTTCAAGATGGTCTCATTTCCACCATTCATGTCGGTACGAATGATCAATTGGCGGACATTTTAACAAAGGCATTGGGTCGTAATCAGTTCGTGTTTTTAATGTCCAAGTTGGGCGTTCAGAACCTTCACGCTCCAACGTGAGGGGGAGTATTACAGAGAGTATATGGGCCGTATGCTTAGGCCCGTTACGTGTAGTTCACGATGTTGTCGGTTGTTATAAACCCTAGTTGTAATCTCTATATAAGACACGATGTTAAGGTTTAATAAAGTAACGCAGTTCAATATCCTATTCTACATTTCTCTTCTCCTCTTTTGCCTCTTCCCTCAAGTATATTCTTAGCTTTCCCTAAAGAAGCTGTTTCAGCTGGACCTAGGTGAAGCTTGTGCATATTGCTGTGTGTATCCGTGGGAGTCTCTTTAACTCTTGAGACGAATTCTTGGCTCTCTGATCGATTTGATGCTCCCTTGGAACTGCTCTCTTGGTCGAAGAAGAGGGCTTGGACGACCGTTGTGGTTAACCATGCATCTGAATCATTGACAATATGAGTATATATTTAAAACATTATATAAGATGTTCAAATATATTAATATTATAAGAATTTTTTATAAATCTAAAATTAAATATAGATACATGCATATATTATTGTTTATAGTATATATGTGTTTTTAGTAGAATATATAAATCAAAGGCAAATATCATTTCGATAATATATGCATGAATATTGTTTTTAGTAAAAATATATACACGAAAGGGAAATATTAATTTGATAATATATGATACCATATGGGAAATAGAATGTGTTGTGTATTATGGAGAATATGACGACCGACTTATAGAGACATAGTATCACAGACATAATTACTGAGAATATTTTGTGAGTAATCTCAATTACTGTGATTGACGATATGATTGATTTGGTTTCCTTATCTTCTACAATGAATATATAGGTGATACCATTACTCTTATTGTTTTTATATTTTGAAAACTCCAATTATCATAAGAAAATGACTAAATCCACCTTTTTTGCTCTCTTCATCATCCTTATTCTAGGTTCTCTTTCTTTACTATCTCTAATTCTATAATAAAACCATGTAGTTTTGTGCCATGAGAAGGTGATAATTTTTTGTTTTAAATAATATTTTTACAGGGTTGATGGTGAATGAGATTCAAGGACAAGAGGAGGAAACTAAGAGTTTTTTGCCAGGGTTGTGTCCTAAGGTTTTACCTGACACAAATTGTGTTCCTAATGGTTTCTCGTGTACTGGTCTGTGCCTACTAAAATGGAAGGGAATAGGCGGTTGTTTTCCTGGAGATGATCCAGGAAGCATATTTTGCATCTGCATTTTTCCATGCAAGTCTTGAATTTTTTTCACTTTATTTTGAAATCTATATCAACTAAAGATGTAATAAAGAAAAAAATTCTGGTAAAACATTGAGTCGTATTTCTGGCTACAAAAAGATTTTATTTTTATTTTTTATTATTTAAAAAAAAGAAACAAATTCTGGTAAAACATTTAGTCATAATTGTAAAACTACTAAAGATACAAGAAACAAGCCATTAATTACGAAAAAGAAAAAAAAATACTTACAAGAAACAAGCCGGTTATATATGATTTTTTAAAAAAAAGTAGTACGTCCAAATATTGCAACTTCGATTTATATACAACTGTACATTTTTGGTATAAAACAATTTTATACTGTATACCCTTTCAATTATAGTGTGGGAATTATAGTGTGGGAATGAATAACAATTTTACTCAGAAGTTCATATATTGTATACCCTTTCAATTATAGTGTGTTCAATCAAATGTCGGAAGCGTAATATGCCTCTGCAATTATCAATGCTTTTCTTAAATTATATGTCGGTTTGGATTTATAAAAGAGTGGTTAGGGTTTAGATTTTATAATTAAAACGAAATTAGATATCGGTTTGGGTTGACAACGGAGTGGTTAGGGTTTAGATTTAACAATTAAAACGAAATTAGATATCGGTTTGGGTTGACAAAGGAGTGGTTAGAGTTTAGATTTTACAATTAAAACGAAATTAGATATCGGTTTGGGTTGACAAATGAGTGATTAGGGTTTAGATTTTACAATTAAATTGAAAGTAGATATATATACAGATTTTGTTTCCATAATCTATTTTGTTTTTTTTTTTAAAAATTTTAATTTTGACTTATTTTTAAATATAGCATGATGTGACATTTTATTCTATTTTGATTGGTTAAGCTAAGGAGTGAATAAGGAGGTGAACCCAATAATTGTTAATGTGTTAAAGGAAGCGTAATATTATGCGTCTGCAATTATCAATTCTTTTCTTAAATTCTTTTTTTGTCTTTTTTTTTTTTTGAAATAATTTCTTCTATTGAAAAGCATGAGAAATAAAAATATTACAAAGCCTAGCCCAAGTTTTTTAGCTTATTACATAATTATGCCCATAAGCTCTAGTGGTCCAACAAAGGAAATGGTTTTGAAACCAAGTGATCAGAGAAGCCCATCGAAGGCCCATTGTTGAGATGGAACTTTAGTTGTAGTTTACTTAACCAGACGAGAACCAAACGTTTAGTTGCAAACCGACCAAATAAACTGTTAGTAAATCGATGTCTCCGATTTCGTCCCAAAACTCTCACGGATCTAAAGCAAATAACGTAAACGATGTGCACAGTGATTTACGAGTTCCCTCTAGTTGCAATTGGCAACTCTGAGGTACGTCTCGGTGTTCCCTCTAGTGTAACACGATCTTTCACTATAATCAATCAAGAGTTACACTTGTGTTTACAATGGAGATTTCACTCACTCACCCCCAAATTAACCCTAATCCGAGATACAAGAATGAAGAAGAAGAAGTAGAGAAGAGATACCCAAAAGGCCAAAACCTTAGAACTCTGTTTTCTCTCTCTCTAACGAAGAAGATGAATCTTAAAGTTCACGGTGGGGTCTAGTCACTATAAAAAGTTTACCTAAAACAGTTTTAGTTTACCAAAAAAAAAAAAGATGAATCTTAAATCTTCTCGTTATTCTTCACACTCTGTCAAAGAAGCTTCGAGTCTTTCTTCTCTTATATGTGAAACGACACCGTCTCTAGTCTTTAGTCACGTGCAGCCACATGACTCTTTAGATGAGACCCTCTATTTCCAACAGAGGCTTTCAAGTTGACTCACATTCAACATAAACCGTTGAAAAATAAAGAACCATTGACCTAGAAGCTCTGTTTCGAATGGTAAATTGATTGATAAATTGGTGAAACTTGGCGGTGTTTCTCTTTCTGAATGTTTTAGTTCGGCTACTGTGTCGCTAATCCGTATGAAAAGATGTTGCTCCGCGAGATAAGACCTGATGGTCTTGCGTGCAGTCTTGTTTTCAGGGAGTTATGTTTGTCGGAAAGGTATCTCGATTGTTTCCTTCTGTATCAAGAAATCGAGAAGGCGGACGTGAAATCAACAATAGACTCAGATAAATACTGATTAATTCGATTATATTTATATAAAAGTAATGATTCTTGTTCGATACAATCATCACTAAGCGGGAGAAGATTGATTCTAAAGATACGGAATACAAGTTGCATAAATTAGTAATAGCTGATTGGGGTCTTTTCTCTAAGATTGATTCTGAAGATACGGGACGATGTATTTGAGGACATCCTGATCTGCCATTTCGAGATGTCCACCTGGTACACTCACGAACTTCACTTTTCCAGCCGCATCCAATGTTTTCAATCCGATCCAATCCTCGGTGTAGAGCCTTGTCTGGTTAGCCGGGAGAACGGGTTCGACCTGACCATCCGGGTAAAACCCGAACCAAGTTGAGTCATTTGGGATGATAATCGTATCGTTCTGAAACTGTAAAACAAAATAAAACCATCAAGAGAAGAATCAAAAGAAAGTTAAAAAGTCTAATGGTTTTGAAGAGATCAAACCTTGACAAGAACCAGATTGTGTAAACTGGTGAAACGATCTTTGTAAGTTGAGTTTCTTTGGTTTGGTATCTCATTGCTAAGCTTAGGCAGATACTTCGAGTTTTCCAGGTACCTCTTCATATCCTGAGAAAAACTTTAATCAAAACCAGCTGTTTTCAATTTTCATAGTCCTCAAACGAGAAGATCTGCCATTTTTTACATAAACTTGTTCAATCTGCGAGTTAAAACGAAACCTATCCTTCTTTTACACCATTTCTCACCCAAACCAAGAGTTCTGAATTAAACCGCGAGTATGACTTCAATTTCGGTTAAGAGAAACTGATAAAACAGAGATTTTTGGCAATGAGGGGTCTCTTCAATTAGCTTTAAAGATAAGACAGAGTATCTAAAATACTAGGAGCTAGTCGATGGAAGCTAAACTATGGTAGTATGGTGAATGGACATACCATAGGGTTTTTGAAATAACCACTGGGAGCAAAATGATCCTGCAGAGTCATTAAATGTTTTAATCAATTTCTAATTTAGGATTTAATCATATGATATATATAGAGAGAGAAATACATACCTGAACGAACTCGCTATAGACATCTGCTTTGAGTAGCGCATCAAATGCATCACATACGAGACCGGGCATCTACAAAAAAAAAAGAAAATACACACAAAACAAACATTGTTGTTACTGTGATTATTGATTCAAATCATAGAAAAAGTTAAGATAATTTGAGGAAATTATAAAAAACCTGTGCACCACACGTAGGAACAGAGGATATCCCAGCATGAGGACCACCTAAAGATATGTAGTTGTAAACCGGAGGCCCGCCGTCGCAGAACTCGATCAAGCCTCGAGCCACTAGGTTCCCCTGTTCCATCATTCCTCAACATCCATAAAACTGAAACATGTAAATAATGATCAAAAACTGATTTTTGAGTTTTCAAGAACCTGAGATCTTCCAACAATGTTGTATCCTTGAGTCAACTCTTTCATTTGCTTCACCTTCTCACATGCTATTTCAGCTTGCTGTGTAAGTGGCATGAAGATTGAAGTGAGTTGTCCATTGTCTCCAATCAGGGCCGGCTCAATTAATTTTGAGTCCCGGTACAAATTTTAAAAATTGGCCCTTTTTTATACAAAAAAAAAAAAAATTGGGCCTTTTTCATGTTAAAAAAACTTAAAAATTAACCACTTTCATACTAAATAAAATATTTAGGCTTTTTTATGATAAAGATATCTTAAAGTTTTAAAAATTACATTTTTTTCTATACAAAAAAAAAATTTGGGCCCTTAAATTTACCCAAAAAAAATTGGACCCGGTACAATTGCTCCACTTGCACACCCCAAACGCCGGCACTGTCTCCAATTTCTCTGGATTCCACACCAAAGCAAAAGAAAACAAACAAAGAATCAGTAAAGAAATTGTTAGTTTAAATATCGCTAAACTTTTGTATATATATGTAAACAATATCTTTTGTGAAACAAAACAGAGAAATGATATTTTCAGTAAAACGGAAAGAATTAAATATTGCTAAAAATGGTTCAGTCATGATTGAAGCTGGTTTGGGTTTGTGCTAAGCACTGCGTTTTGGTAAAAGACAGAGACGTTGTGAAGCCTCTGCTTGTCTCTTCTTCCTTGTGTGGGCGTGAGTGTGAGAGAGAAAGCTTGAGTTGTTGTCTCAAATCTATAACTCACGTTTAGAACAAGAAAGCTTTAAAGAACAACTATCTTTATTGATTTAGAAACTTCACGAAACTAAATCTCTCTCAAGCTCTTATGGAACAACTCTCCATGGACATGGTATTTATATGTAGAAATAAGACAACACCTTATTCTAATTGCATTAGGAAAACCATACACAAATCCTTATCTAAATAAGACTCTTCTTATCTAAATCTTGTTTGTGATTATCTCTTAGGCAACATCCTAAAGAGATAACTTATTTCCTAAGTTATTTGGAATTATCCAACATTGTCATGACGTTTGAGTTGTATCTCTGAGTTTCTGAATCAATATATTGCCTGGACTGATCCGGCCCCGGACCGATAAGTCGAACATGGGTTAACAAATCTTGTGTTCGTTACTTTTATTCTCTGTTTCTTTCTTTTACTAACGTGAGAGAATGAGAGTGAGCATGGGTTCTTGAGGTGATTTAAGGTTTTGCAGGTTACAGGAAGGGGCTGGATTTTGTTCAGCCATTAACATACATATGATCTATCTTTAACAAGTCTGTTTCTTTCTCTACGTGTACGTTGTTTGATTGTATAATTCAAAGTAAATGGAATTTATTATTCAAAGTAAATTGTTAGTTTAAATATGGCGTGTGTTGTGCTTTTGAAATTGAAACGACTTGGTGTCAAAGTAAATCATGACTTGACCACCATAGACGCAATTCAGGGTTAATTTGAACATTTCCAATTATTGGTTTCAAAAAAGAAATTGTTATCATCGCTAAACTTTTGTATATATATGTAAAACAATATCTTTTGTGAAACAAAACAGAGAAATGATATTTTCAGTAAAACGGAAAGAATTAAATATTGCTAGACACCACTTAACAAAACGGAAAGAATATGAGAAATTTGCTTTTGCTCCGATATGGATCGATCTGTGGAAAGGGGCTGGATTTTGTTCAGCCATTGAGAAAGGATTAAGAGAGAGAGAAGAAGAGAAAGAAGGAAAAAAACAGTAAAGAAAAGTAAAGAAAAAGAGAGAGAATAAGTTTCAGAGAAAGAAGAACAGAGGAAGGAGATGAGTGAGCGGCAAGGCAATTAAAAAGTAAAAATCCAATCGTTATAAAAATAAGAAAGTGACTTACAAGCATGACCCTTGAGAGCCAGAGAGGTTCATGAGAAGCTGTGTGAAGTTGGCATTCGTCGGATCGGAACACGCAGCGGTGATTCCGTGAAGCACGACGAACGGAACCGAGACTGAGACGTGAATCAAGAGTGCAACCGCCACCACCGCAACCCAAAACTGCTTGATCAAACCTTTCTCCTCCATTCTTAACTACAAGCGTTTCTGTTTGTGTCCTTTTGAGGTGGTAATACAGAGTGTTTGTGATCTGGTTGCGGCCAAGTAAGAAGAAATGAGAAAGACTTAGATGAAAAATTGGACGGTTTTGATTGGTTTTTATATTTCCAGTATGAAATGGACGGTGCTGATTAGTTGATGTATTCATGCATCTTCATGTGCATTAACTTTTTTTTTCTTGTGTATGCATTAAACCTCTGTTTCTTAATTCTTTTTCTTCGCCTACTCTGTTTCCTAGTTCTTCCCTCCTCTGATATGCTCGTTGCCTCTTTTAGTACGTGTGTATATGTCTTTTCACATATTTTTACAACGGATATTTCATGTTACATATTTACAATATCTTATAGATCCAATTAATCATATCGTATTTGAATATCTTTCACAACAAATTTCTTGTGAGAAATAGGATGTATAAAATGTGATTGCCAACTATAGATCAAATGGAATTTTTTCGATTTTTATCATATAGGTGAAAAAGGATTACAATAAACCATGCAATATTCTTGCCAAAGATCGAATTCCAAATGATTTATTGTTCTATTATCATATTTGTGTACATTCTGTAATAAATCAAGTCTTCATTGTGATTATTGTATCTCATATTTATAATAAATATTACAAAAAGTTATTATATTATTCATAATTATTTATTTGTATGTATAAATAAATGTAATTATCATTTTTAATGGAACTACATTTAATTGATTTTCAAATTTTATAACATTTGAAAATTATTTGTGATGTGATTTAAAATAGAAAACTGATAAAATAAAGTAAAAGATACTCCATATGTGAGGATGTGTGTTGAGGGATAAAATGTCAATGTTACTTATAGCCCTGTGCACAAATACTCGGACCCGAAAAACCGACCCGAATCCGACTCAAAAATGAGGAACCGAACCCGAACCCGAACCGGTCAAATACCCGAACAGGTTTTAGTTTTTTTTTTTTTAAGTACTCGGACCCAAATGGACCCGACCCGAAAAAATACGGGTACCCGAATAGACCCGAAACATAAGTATATATCTCAAAAATATTAGTAATATTTATACTTAATAATAATCCAACTACTCAAAATTATATTTTTTTTAAAGATATTTCAGATTTTTTTAAATAATTTTGAATAATTTGAGTACTTTTTGGGTGCTTTAGATATTTTTTGGGATAATTTATATATTTTTAGTGCAATATAGCTATAATTATTTCAGGTATTTTGGATAATTCGAATACTATTTGAATAATTCAGAGCTAATTTTTCGAGTATTTTGGATACTTTTGGATATTTTTAGGTAAATTTGTATTCAAAGTACCTATCCGAATCAGAATCGGCAAAGTCTCCGAGTATTTACTGATGTTCGACTTTATGTCGAGAACCGACCCGAACCCGAAAAGACCCGAACCTAACCCAAACCTAACCCGAACCGAAATTTAAAAATACCCGAACGGAGCTAAAATCTAAAAAAAAATACCCGAACCCGACCCGAATACTCATATGCCCAGGCCTAGTACTTACTTATTATTACTTATTGTGCTTCTTTTGTTAGCCAGTCACATTTCTATATATGTATTAATTTGTTTCCATCTCTCTGAGGTAAAATATCATATAAGGAAACATAGAAGTAGAAGCTATCATAGAAATTAATATATTCACACATCACTCTTCCATTGCATTACTTGGTACCACTTGCCATAGACAGAGAGTTGTATAGTGTTTTTAATTCTCTTCTTATAACAAGTAAATGATTTGTTGGGAATTAAATATTTTTTTTTTGAATTATACGTTTTTCGCTCCTACGTCTGCAAAGTTTACAGATTATTAAATATGCGTGTGGAGATGAGAACTTGATGACCAAGGTACCGAAGTCATGACAAAGACACTCTGCATAAACTCAAGTTCTAACCAAGGTTGATGTATATTAACTAAAGTTAGAAGGGCTTTTGGGGACCACAAGAGATGGCAAACGGTGAAGAACTAGTGTCCTTTACACAAGTATTCTCTAAGTATATTGGAGACTCTACTCAAGAGCGAAGGTTTAATAAAGTCAACAAGAGACACGTGTGAGTCAAATGTGTGTGAGTTGGGCGCAGAGACTTTTAGGCTCCTTCAATCGAAAGAATCGGAGGTTTTGAAGTTTCTTCAACATCGCGACTTAGGAGAAGAAATCAGAAGATGTTGCGATGTCAAGAAAAGAAGAATCGAAGGATTCCTTGGTTGAAATTGAAATCGCGATTCCAAGAGATTAATTTTGAATAGGTGAAAAAAGGATTACAATAAACCATGCAATATTCTTCCCAAAGCTATTAGTATCATATTTGTGTACATTCTGTAATAAATCAAGTCTTCATTGTGATTATTGTATTTCATATTTCTCTTAATAAATATTAGATGTTACAAAAAAGTTATTATATTATTCATAATTTATTTGTATGTATAAATAAATGTAATTATCTTTTTTTTAATGGAACTGCATTTAATTGATTTTCAAATATTATAACATTTGAAAATTATTCGTGATGTGATTTAAAATACAAATGAATAATTTAAAATAGAAAACTGATAAAATAAAGTAAAAGATATATGCGAATGTGTGTTGAGGGATAAAATGTCACCTGTTAGTTAGGGACGTCAAAATGTAATGTTACGTAAAATGTAATCCTCTTAAAACTATTCATAATATACAGTAATCCTCTTAAAACCGTATAGTACTACTGTATATATATACACAAAATTAGAAACATATATATTCCGTCTACATCTTTCATCAGTAATCCTCTTATATTATATGCGTTTTTGACGTAAATTTGTATATTAAAAATAACGTATACATGTTTATGAAAAGTCCAAATTTTATACTATAAAAAAAAAAAAGAGAATGTTTGGAAAAATGTAATAATCCTCTATCCCATTCTTTATTAAAAAAAAGAAAACAGAGGTAATAACTTTATTTTTTTTTTTATTTTTTATTTATTTATTTATTTTTTTTTTTATTTTTTTATTTTAAAAAAACTGTTAGGGTAAACTTTTTATAGTGACAGACCCCACCGCAAAGCGGCCCCATATCCAGGAAAAACTCCACCTCCAGCCTGGACCTACAGGTTAGTATACACCGCTTGCCCCTACTCGTATGGAGGAGTTTTTATTTGGAGAGGTTCAGTACCACCGTGGTGACAGAGAGACTCGAACTCGAGACCTCTGACACTCATCTGTGAGAAGGAAATACCACTAGGATAGCACTGTAATAACTTATGATTGTGACCCAAAAAGATTTTCTCCCGATTGACCTGCGGCTTTGGAGTGTATACTCTGTGTGTATATTAAAACCTCTTTATATCTTCCTCTTCTAAAACCTGGTCAAAAGTTTTGATTTTGTGAGATATAAAGTCGTCTATGTAGGATGACGCTGTGAAATCGTATCTCTGTAATAATCCTATATCTCTCTCTCTCTTTCTCTCTCTTAATTAGAACGTTGAACCACAGAGGAAACTGGCGCAAGATTTGAAGGATGAATCTCTTCTTAGTGCGTGAAACGACGTTGTTTCAAGTTCTTGGAATTTTGTATTTATTGCAAACCGAACCAAACCGAAATTTGGAAAATTTCGTTCGGATTTGGTTAATTGGATGAAATAAACTCATCGGCACAAGACGGCAAGAAGGAGTACAAAATTACCTAACCGGTTTGATTCTGTTTGGTTTGGAACTTTCAAACCGAATTATCGAAATTGAAGCCTTGTAATGTTTTTTTCAAGTGGTTTTTAATTTTTTGAATTATTCACTCAATTAAAATCAAAATTCATCATAACACTTTTTTCAATTTGTTTTTTTTTTCTTTTCTTTCTTCTGACAATTTTTTTTAATAACAATATAGTCCATCAACATTTTTCTTTTTAGTAATTTTGAAAAGAATAAAAAAAATTTCTTTAAAAGAATTATAGATAAAAACCAAAAACAAAACAATTTATCATTCAAATTTTTTTAAAACATAAAATCAGAAACTAAAAACCAAAAACTATTTTAAAATCTACAAATATTTATGGTCTTAATTTTAAAATTTTAGAAATTACCGAAATAAACTGAAGTCGGTAAAAATAAGTCTCCGAAAGTACGATTTGGCGCAGGTAGAGGGAAGAGAGAGGATAAGTTTTTTTTTTAATTTTATTTCGCTCTATGATATTCATCGCTTTCTCTCCAATTCTTCATTTTTCTCTGATTCTTTTAAAAACAAATTAAAAACTATTTTTACGAAGTATAATTTTAAAATTTGTAGTTAGATGTAATTTTTTATTTAAAAAAAAGTTAAAAATTGTTTTAGAGAAATTTAAAAAAAAAACATCGGGTACCGGAAACCCAAATGGGTAAACCCGAAATAAACAAAACCCGAAATAAACCGGTCCATTTATAACCCTCGAAATTTTAAACAAAATGAGCGAGTTTTGGGTACCCATTTTTAAAACGGGTTTAAGATACCCAACGAAATTTTTACCCATATTAACATCCCTAAGTCTAATATTAGGGTGGGGTTTTAACCTTTTTTTGTTCATGGGAAAAAAAATTGTATCATAATTCTACCGCTCTATTCAAATCATATGCTTGTCACCTAAAAATGGTAAAAGATAAAAAGAAGCCTAATATGAAGAGATGGGCTGATTTCCATTTTAAGCCCAACACAGTTAAATGAGATCACACCGTCTTTCTTCTATTTCACAATAGTCATTTCTGTTTAGTCAAAAACAAACAAAACACACATTACTAGTTTACAAAAGGATTCAGTTTGCAACATTTGTTCGTAAAAATTTAAACAACAGCCACAAATCATTAAGGTCTTCACTCTGTTCTTCCTTCTTTCCATAAGTAGTGAAATAAATAAAAATTAAAAGAAAATTAGGAAACATGACAGTAAAATTAGAACCAAAGATTTATTCTAAAGGTAAAAAAACCAAGAAAACAGAACAGTAAACTGTAAACATATACAGTACTATTAAAAGTCAAAATTAAGAATAGAAAAACTGAACTTTGGTCAAAATCAAGAGAGTGATTTCATTTCTTTACAAGTCCGCTAAACTAAAAACAATATGGGCTAATAGAATATTAAAATCAGTAATATTAAATTATATAATGGGCCGATAAACTAAAAACAATATGGGCTAATAGAATATTATAAAGGGAGAGAGGCCCAAGACGTCATCACATTTAAAAGTCAGCGCGTGAAAATCCTTCCACATCCGCAAAAAACGCGCGTGCTAATAACTCGCTCAATTTCCGTCAATGATTTTCCGTGGTCTATAGTCCACCAAATCAGCTAATTTTCCAAAACTGCCAAATTTCAGCGCGTGAGGAGAAGTCCTTCAACTTTTCACTACATTATATTTTGCGTCCATTTTCTTTGATTCTTTCATATTACCCCCATCATTAATGGTAGTCTCTTAGGAAGATCTTAGAAAAAAATCTTAGTTTAAAATAGATTAAAATAAAGCAAATATCTTAAAATTGTTAAGAATGTCTCTTAGCTAAGAAACATTTGGTGGGTTAAAAAGTGTCTCTTAGCTAAGTGTCTATCATTCAATGCTAAGAGCCAATATTAAGAGACTACCAATAATGTTGCTCTAAAGTCCCTAAGTTATAACGTTGTTTACTATTGCCATTGTTTATACTTTATAGGTTTTTAAAATTAAAAGTTTATAGCCCGTGTAAGAAAAAAATAAAATTAGGACCCACATATAGGCGGATTTATAACTAAATATTTTATACTCCGTATAAAAAAACGAGATTTCAAGAATAATCTCTCAACCAAAATTTAATATGACAATGTGTTGGTGTTTGGACTTGTAAAGAAATGAAATCACTCTCTTACATAGACCAGTTATGGTATTTGACTGTCTCCATTAGTCTTCACCAAAGATGTATATGATCAAATATTGCAAGCAACTGAAGGACCTTTGAGTGCGGAGTAATGTTTGATTTCTTAGGCAATCCAGGTGAGAAATGGGAAACGTTTGAAACAAAGATGGCTCATGGTAGTTGCATAATCGCTTTCGTAAGATATAAGCTACACGAGAATGGTTGCGCAGGAGCTTGAGCTCTGCACTGTCTTAATACAGATTATGCCACTGGGTTCTACAATCATCATCAATTCTTTTTAGAAAAGAAAAATAAAAGAAGCAGAAATCTGTGGCCTAAGACGTTTAGTCCACTACCTGTCTCTACTTATATGATGCTTATGCTCTGACCCTCTTCGTTCACGCACTATCTTCTTGGGGTCTGTACTGGATCTAATTTTCTCTTCTCCTCTTTTGCCTCCTCCCTCAAGTATATTCTTAGCTTTCCCTAAAGAAGCTGTTTCATCTGGAGCTAGGTGAAGCTTGTGCATATGTGTATCCACGGGCGTCTCTTTACTTCTTGAGACGGTTTCTTGTCTCTCTAATCGATTTGATGCTCCCTTGGAACTGCTCTCTTGGTCGAAGAAGAGGGCTTGGACGACCGTTCTTAATGGCATCCTCTCATTTTTCACAGCGTGTGAACGTACCTCTGCAGACAATTTCTGGCAGTCAAGACTTCGGCATAGTTGTTTCTTCTCTTCTTTGCTTATCTCGGGATGCACCTGCAATAATGTAACCAATGTTTTTCAGTTCCAAATACTGTAACCATGTTCTTTGCATAAAAGTAGACTGGTGTGACTCTCAACAATAGAGCATCTGATACCTTGAGATATATGTTGATGGCTTTGTAAAGTCTGTCATGGCTCTCGCGTGCAATGTCAGGCACTGCCTCAGCAAGAGACACGAATTTGGAAAATGACATATGGACATCTAGTGCGACTGCCTGAAGATAGGAATCAATAAGCTTTGCCACTTTCCTGATTGAATGCAGCAACTGACTGTTGTTACTAGAATGATGTACAGAAGATTGTCTTCTCCAAAGCATTAAAAAACTTTCAAGAACTGTAGCAACCAAGTCGGTATCATAGCGATGGCGATGAGAGGATGAGTGTGAAGGCAACAAGAGGTCTTCAAGAGTTGCCTCCTCAAGTTGTAGACCAGCTTTTCTAATCAACTCAGTCTTTGTTGTGAGAGATGCTCCCACAAAACTAGCAATGCTAACAAGTCTCAGCAAAAAACCTTCTGAGACCGAACCTTTATCGGCAGGAATCATATTCACAACTGTGTTAACAAGACGCCGATGCCTTTCCAGTGCTGCTTCGTTTTCTATAACTGAGAAACCTGAATGGCTTTTTGATTTCAAGTATGGTAACCAACGGCAGGTGTATACATGCAAAGCTTCACCAATGAGCTGAGGCTGCAGCGTGAAGGTTGACCTTGCTGCTGTGATAACACAGCGGAATAAGTCCAAGTCAAGGTCTGATATGTCTTCTGTCCACCAGTCTCTTGGAACAGAGTGGTGCTGTCTCTTTGCGTAACCTGGTCGGGTGTATGTATGAGACCAGGAGACCTGCAAAAGGAAAATAAAGATCAAATGGATGTGCAAGAAAATCATCTGGACACAAAGAGAAAATTGAACAAACCTCTGCAATTGGAGTAAGGATCTTCTCCACAATTGAATCTACACACTTTCTGATGATTCCAAGATTCTCACACCATTCTGGCAATTTGGCAGTGGACTGCAAAGTGACAATGGAGTCCTTCCAACCTTGGAGAACGCAGGAGTGGAAGAAAGCTTCAAGCTTTGGTAACAGATTTCCCTTCTCAACAGAATCAGACATCCGGAGAAATTTGGAGGCACAGAGCACATTCACAAGGTTATGAGCACTGAGGTTGATGGTGATGCCGTAACAGAACTTGGCACACAGCTCAAAAGCATCGGCACCCCCAGGTATGTCATTCAGCTCTATGGTAACAGTATCAGACTCCTCTGAATCAGTGCAAAGCCTTTTCAACAGCCCACATTTTGGAACAAGAGAAGACTGCAGAGAAATATGGAAACCACTATAACATATATAAATATGTGTGTGCTGCTATGATAATAAAGTCATTACTCTGTGGAGATGATAAGTGGTGTTGTTGATTCTAATAACGAGATCGTTGGGTGTGTCTGTTATCAAAATCCTGCAGTGTAAATAATTTTATTAGAGAAATGCGATTTTGGGTATTTAGAGGCATGGAGATGAAGGAACAAAACCTTGAAGCCTCTTGAGTGTAGAAAGTGTCAGGCTCTGTCCCGATTTTCATGAACTTCATCTTAGACTTCTCTGCGTTCAAGAGGAATATATCATGAGAACGTGATCAAAACTTTAGGTCAAAAGGGGAAAGAAAGGAAGAGAATTGAAAATATTGAAGCTCAAGTTTTGTTATCTGTATTGCTAAATGATACAATCAAACCTGTAGTTTATGATAATAAACCAAAAGAGTAAGAAAAACGAAAAAGATCAAGCAAAAAGATGATTGATTTACCATGAAAAACTGGTGTGCTCAAAGGTTGATATGAGGGAGGAAGAAGGAGAAGAGAGAGAGAGAGAGAGAAATGTTAAAGTGGTAATGATCAAATTGACATAAAGAGTTGAATGGCAACAAGGGACCCGGCCTCATTCACTTGTTGCTCCCCGCATGGACTGAGTCTCCAAATGGTGTCTGATATTTATTTCCTTCATACTTGTTTTGGTTTGAAAATGAAAACCAGAAAATTTGGCTCAGCATATCTAGTAGCTATAGCCTATAAGTTGGGAGTCCCTGACGAAAAGATGAAAGGAGGTAGATTGTGTGGTGTTAAAAGGGTTGAGGTGGGTAAAGTATATCAAGAAAGTATCCACAACACCAAAATAAAATAAAAAAAGCCAGACACAAGTGTCCTTCATGCATTCCATCTTTTGCATAAGGAAAACAACTTCTCACCTAACCAGAAAGAAAGTGAGAAAACAAAAGTGGGTCTTACACCTTTCCCTACTTAGAATTAAAATACAAGCGAGTTTACTCTTATGATTAAATTACAATGGACCACACTAGGAGTTAGGAGTTGGATAGGCTTAACTCAAAAGAGATTTTTAAATTTGGTTGCAGCACAATTAGCTTCTTTCTTCTTTATATTATATATATATATATATATATATATATATATGTCATAAAGCAAAGATGCATGGATCTCCAGACAAATACCTTCCCCCACAACTTTAAAGCATCAGAGCAAGATTACCATTTTTACAAGTGTTTTGCTTGTTGTCCATTTCCCCTATGGAATCTCTGTTTTGTGGGGGAGGAGGAAGTCAACCCACATCATTAGTGTGCTATTTTAATAATGCAAAAAAGGTAAAAAGGTGAAAAAGAATGGGAGGAGAGGTATTTGAGTACAAATGTCCTCTTCTGATGGAATTGGTCTGCCTTGAGGAGAGAATTGTAAGTCAGTAATGGTCAAAATCAATGCACTCCATTTGCATTGGCCCTACTCAGAAACATCCAATTCACAATAAACAGCCAAAAAAGCTCCAAAGTTAAACAAAGACAAGTTTAAGTTACATACCACAAGTCCATTATCAAACGCATCCATAGCCTCATCGTTCGTTTTTATCAAAACTCTCAACAACACCATCCTATGAGACTTTCCCTCCAGCAACAACACTAACTGTATCCCTTGATAAGTCCATAATAAAAAATGCATTAGCATGATCATACTACTCAGAAACATCCAATTCACAAGAAACGAAACAAACCCCAAAAATGATTTACTAATTTCTCAACAACTCTTCTAACACAATACATTCAAATAACTGTTTCATAGAGCTAAAAATTTGACCAAAAGAGCTAAATTATAAACTGTTCCATAGTGCTGGACTTTAACGCTATCTACTCAAGAAATTGTAATAGGCAGCAGCAAACAAGTGAAGCTTTCAAGGAGATCGTGATCGATTTGGAGGCCACAAGAATCAAACTGCAACGAATCAGAAGGAGCAGAGACGCATCGGAGCTGAAACTTTCGTTCTGGGAAACCACCATTTCGGAAACTAAAGGAGCAACGGCAAAGAACTGTTACGTTGTAGAGACATAAAAGCAGAGCAGTAGCAGAAGCAGTATTGGTGTCTAACACATGAATCTCATAATCATGAATAATTCACACACACCATTTAAAAGTGAATTTCGTTGAAACTCCTTATAAATATGACAGAGAGTTCTTGCGGACATCTTTCTCAGCCTTAAATAATACGTAAATAATAAGTAACCAAAGAATCCTATTGTAGCAGCACAGATCCTAAGGAAGAATCAAGTAATCTATTAGAATTAGGGGGAGGGAGCTTCAAGATCACTGAGAACTTTGTGTGCAGGAGATATTATCAAAGAGGTAGAAGATTGACTGACTCCATTAGCAGAGGATGCTGATATATTTTCGTGACAAAATACAATAATGTCCACTGTCCAAGTCGCTTCCACGCCTGCCTCTGCCAAAAAAATATTAAAATCTAAATCAATAAGAAAATTAATGCAACAAAGTTAAATTTTTAGAACAGAATTACATTGTTTTTAAATGTTTTCATTTTTTGTAAAACCCATAACCATAAACTGTTAACTATAAATAGTACATAGGGATATCAAGAATAATCTCTCAGGCAAATCTAACATGAAATTGTGTTGGTGATTTGGACTTGTAACGTAATGAAATCACTCTCTTTATCATAAGATATATAGCTCTTATGGTAACTCCGGATTCATCGCTTACACCAATGATCACCATTGTTGCAGGTAAAGAGATAGAGAGAGGAGAGATCATATCTTACATAGACAAGGTACGGTATTTGACTGTGTCCATTAGTTTTTACAAAGTACTTTTCTTCAGCATAAATGTCAATCTCTCGAAGCCAATGATCATCAAGAGTCTCGTCATTGTTTATCTTTATGTAATCCAAATGTTGACGATCTTCTCCCAATAAGAACTTTTGTTACATGATTGATCTGATCCATCATATCTTGCATCTCCTCTGGTGGTAAGACTGTTGCCTTGTTGATCTTTTCTCTATCATGCAATTTTCCATTGATATCCGTAGCCTGAAAATGTTCGACAAGCTAAGATGTGAACGAGGGTTTTGCACTACAATTTAGTAACCAACAAATCTATAATGAGATATTCATGGTCTTGGAACCAACACACAGCAAAAAAAAAAAGTTACCTTTTCAAGGCTTGAGCTAGATTGTGTAGGATTCTTCGCTTCTTCCCCTTCCTCCTCTTCTTTTGATTCCTCCATCTTCTCATTACCAATCCAATCACTCTCTGCAACACCTAACCTCTGCTGCTCCTCTCTAATCCGAGTAACCAAACGTTGCTTCCTCATCAACGTTTCTGACCAATGTTCTCCAGGCCTAGCCATGTTCCTTCCTATTAAACCCTGACGGTTCCCGACATACTCATGGTGTAGATACGGCTCTCTATCTCTCATAGCATCCTCTGAGAAATTATGTCCTTCTGACATAAGCTTATTCAAGTAAGCCAGTCTTCTATTCCTCACAACTACAGACCTCGAATTCAGCTCTTCTGAGGTCGGACTTATCTTCTTCCGCAGGTTTTTCAAGTGCCAATCAACCTCGTAGACATGTTCAAAAGCATCAAACTCAAGCAATTCATCTACACTCAGCTCCAATCCATATCGCTCTGAAATCAAAGCAAACAACAACTAATGTTTCAGTTCCAAAATCAAAGTCTAATAATGTTTCAGTTTAAGAAAACGCACTATACACTCAATACTTAGATGATGATTAAAGAAGGCAAAAACTCATCGAACAATAGAATCCCACATAGCCATGCTTAGAGCTCAATTTGCTTGCTGCTGCCACTGGATAGACAAAGAGGAAACAACATACCAATGCCCTGGAATGGGACGTAGACATTAGAGAAGAAGAAGAGTGTTCAAAATCAGTCAGACACCAAACAGATCGTCGTTATCATCTTCTTCACCAACCCCTCTGCATTCAGTTTCTTCTTTAACTTTAGATGGTGGTTCACTCACAGAAGCCCATGACGTACCAACGGCCTTGGCAAGTGAGTCACCACCGTAAAGATCATCATAAATCCCTCTTTTTGGACCCCCTTTTAACATATTCATAGCTTCCTGGAGTCGATCCGTCACACCTCTGGTTCCTGTAAAGGCTTTCTCTTCCTTCACTTTGCCTTTGGGTATGAGTGTCACTTGCACCAGTGATTCATATTTCCCAACGAGGCTTCCTTCTTTGACATTTATAGGACCAGGCTCTGTTTCCACGTCTGCTCCATCTGACATGCCAACAATCTCAGCCAGCTCTCCTCCTAGTTGATCCCTGAAGCTCACTCTCACATTCTTCATCCTCTTAGCCACTCCGGCTTCTGATCCGGTATTCTCTTTCCTTTTACCTAACACAGAACCCGATTCTCCATCGCTTAAACCATATCGATTCAGCAAAGTATTGTATGCAACAAGAGCTTCCTCATCAGAAGCATCAGGAGGTGGGGGAAGCTTAATCTGAGGGCGAGAAAAGAGAGCCTCACTGTTCTTCCTCAAAAGGTAGATTCTTGTAGAGGCAGCAAATCGTAAGGATTGACCTACTTCAAGCTCTACAGGAGTATCTTTAGTCAATCTCTCATTAGCAACAAAGGTACCATGAGCTGATCCCAAGTCAATCACAAAGATACTACCATTCTTGTGAGGAACAACGGCGGCATGTTGGCGTGAAACAGACTGATGATCAAGCACATAATCACAAGTCTGATGTTGTCTCCCGAAGATATGACTCCTTCTATCTAGATGAATTTGATCAAGGATCTGGCCGTCTTTCACAACCTCCAGAGAGTAGACACCGGCACGAGGCTCAATCGCCCAATCAGGTGGATGCCAGTTTGATTGACCAGCTCCAATCTGAGTTTTCCCCGACAATGCCGTCGCCGGAGGAGGATTTGCTGATACAGAGAATGGTTCCGAGGTTTCGGACTTCTTAAACCTGTCAAGTCCAGATCTTCTTCCATACATTTCTTCTCGAATCTCTCTAAAAGCAAAGCACTCCCAAATTTAGTACAGACCTAATTAGGGTTTCAAACTCAGAAAAATGGAATAAATTTACAACCTCAGTCCCTGTACTTTATGTATTCTCTCCCAAACATACCCGTTTGTTTCATTAGTGAATTTCACATCCTTGTTCTCGTAATGTATTCATGGATTGCTGCTAAAAGGGTTGGTCAATATTATGTGTGTTGTCAATAGTCATAGCATCAACAAGAATCTCAAGTTCATATAAATGATGAAAGAAGAAGATCAGAGTCACGAAACAAATACAATTGTAACACAAGAATCAGAGTGAAATCAGAACAAACAACGAAGAATCATAACAAGAAATTTTGTTGAGGGCTGAGACTAATGTCGTCTCTACTACTACTTCTGCCTCTTGTAGATCTTAGCCAAGAAGGATTTTAGCACTGCTTGGATTGCTGTACTTTTGTGACCCTCAATCACTCCCATCAGCTTCTCATAGCTTTTGCTCTCATACTCCATGAACACTCCCTATTATCAAAACCACATCCAATTAGCATATGTTACTTGTGTCTATTAAACATCATATCTCTCACATTCCACTAGTTTCAAACCTCAAGATCAAGCTCTTTGTAGAGATCCTTCACTTTAGCAACGTTTGATGGGTCGGCTTTACCATAATTCTCCTAGGAAATCAGAACAAAACAAACATGTTTCAGGCTCCAAACCTTTTTTTTATAAAAGATGTATGTATGCTTCTTACATATAATATCTTAGTTTGTTCTTCGCTGCAGCGTTCTAATGCCTTGACCACCAACCACGAGCATTTGAAATCTTCTATATCCGTTCCTATCTGCATTATAAAAACATCAAGTGAGCACAGTAATACATTCAGATCAGCCTGAGAAACCACCAAGGGTAAGCAGGAGTGGAAACCTTGCCAAGCGTCTCGGGATCAGCAAAACAATCCAGATAATCATCCTACACAAAAGAACAGATATCAAACCAGTACCCTGTCATATAGCTCTCATGAATACTTAACAGCAAACTAGTAGTACCTGCACTTGGAAGTAGATTCCCATGTCAACAAGAACATTCTTCACATCAATATGGTTTTCCAAATTTTCACCCGCCATAAGCAATGCACAAGCAACCTGAATGAAAAACACAGCTTGTCACGGGATCTACAATTGCAATGATGGAGATAAAAGGAATAAGCATGATTGCTCCCTATACTGTGAACCCAAGTACGACTAGGGAGGGAGAAAATTCATGCTCACAGGGAGATAAAACGAGTAATAAGCCGTTTTGTACTGGACTATACGCCGGTGACTGCATGTTGAAAACCATTTCATCAGGTCAGAAAACTCATCAACCATCAGAAGAATCCATTTATACTATTTTTGAAAATGCCCACACTTGACTCACATTGACAATGAGTACTTGGACAAATCCTTTTCGCCTTCAAAGGTGGTGATCAAATCTATCATCTGGCCACAAGCTGTTTGCAACTCAACCTAGACAGCAAAAGGAAAATATTCCGAATGCTTAACAGTTATGGAAAGAGTATAGATAGTAGATCTGCCCAAATAGATTACCTCATTAAACAAATCAACGAGGTCAACATAGTAAGGCATTTCCCGGAAGTGCTTTTTGAGAATCCTGTGGATGTGATTGCGAAGCAGAATCCCATCGTTGATGGCAACCATACCAACCTGTAACATTGTGTTAAAGAGTAGTCTAGTGGGACTTAAAACATTGAGAAGAAAAAAATGAAAGAACTAACCTGAGGAACTCTGAACCAGCAAGGTTGGCCACGGCGGGTGACAGAGTTATCCATAATGTCATCAAGCACAAGGAAATAAGCTTGAAGCTGCAAAGATAATGAATAGGATGATTGAGTGATAGAGACATATAGAGAGAGAGAGGGGGAGATGGAGAGGAGGGTATCTATTACTAATAGAGATTGAAAGGAGAAGTCTTTATCATTCTTATACCCATTCAATGCACCAACCGAGAGCACAAGAGAGGAAAACCTCTTGCTCAGTCAAATCTTTGCCTTCCTTCAAAAGTTTAAAGCTGTCAACAACAGAGAGACCCCGATTGAGTTTCCCTGGAGAAAGAGAAGAAGTAAGTGTGAGAAAAAAAGAGATTAGGATCGATGGAAAGCGAGAGAGAGAGAGAGTCTCTGACCTCCACGTACATTGTAGTCGAGCATCTGCAAAGAAAGAGAGAATCAAGAAATGGGAATAAGTGGATCGGATAAGGATCTGATGAGATCAAGAGGAAGAAGGGTACATACACGTTCAACCCAGAGACGAGATTCATCGGTGAATTCGAAGGAAGGGTCGTGAAGGAGGTCGGACTTGAGAACGGAATAAACGTTGAGAAAGGTTGACTTGAGATCGGCCTCCATTGAAGAAGAGCTTTGGAGACGACGACGATAGATACTCACACCAAGCCTCCTCTGATGTAAAGGTAGAGCCTTTATTATTGTCTTCCCCAGATTCCTACAACTCACACTCATTCGTCCTTCTTCCCACAAAACACCCCTTCTCTTTCTTCCTTATTTACTACTTTTGCCATCCCCCCAACACATTTGGACTGACTTTCTGTCCCAGTTGTTACATTTGTCTTTGTCATGTCAAGCCAAGAAACATATGACAAGTGTTCTGTTTTTTTTTTTTTTTTAATGATTCAAAATGGTAATGGGCCTGCCCAATAATAATGGGCTCGATAGAACGGTGTCGTTTGCAAGAAGAAGATATGAAAATCACTCAAGACTCTCGTTATATCATAAGACACATCACCTCACCACAACAAATCAAAAATAAGATATTCTTGATCTTGTAACCAACATATAGCATCAAAAAAATAAAATACAAGTTACCTCTCCAAGGCTTGAGCTAGCTTCTGTAGGATTCTTCGTTTCTTCCTCTTCTTCTGATTCCTCTTCTTCTTCCTCAATCTTCTCATTACCAATTTGTTTTGGTTGGTTAAATTGACAACCCGGTTTATGTAGTGAGCGGTTTTGGTTTTTTTTTTTTTTTTCGATTTTGTTTCTTGTTACACGAACAAAAATGTTGGGATGATTATTAGTACAAAATCAAATAATCTTTGATGAGAACTGAGATTTTGTATTAATCTTTTCGTACAACTACAACTTAATATTCAAAACTGTTAAAAAGAGTAAAGAACCAAAAGTAAGTAATCATCCATTTCGTTAAAACTGAAACCAAGGAAATAAAGCGTAACATTTGTTGGAATCAGTCTTCTTCTTGTTCTTGGTCCAACCGACGACTTGGTCTCTATAAACCAGTTTCTCTTGTTTCTTCACGTAGCAATTTCGTCCACCTCCGAGTTAAAAACAAAACTTGGAAACGTCGTGGTTATATCCCTGCAAATTGAATTTGTAAGTCCTGAAACTTAGAAAAACTGCACCATTCCACAGTAAGGAAACATACCTGAGATACGGAAGAGTCATGATTTTAAGCAAAGATGGGTTTTTGATGACGAAGTTGCTCCATTCTGTCTTATCAATCTTTCCATCCCGATCCACGTCCGCGTCCTCAAATGTCTGTTCACACGAAAAAAGGAAAGGACTCTGGTTTTATAAACGAGTTTTTGCTTTCATAGAAAAAACAAGTTGTATTAGAAAACAACAAGTGAACCTGATCGAGTATCATCTCTATTGTATCATCAGCCAGTTTCATTTCAGATTCGCAGAGAAGTGCAATCAGCATTTGCTTCACCTGCCAAAATCACTTACACAATTATGATTTCCTTAAAATGATACAGAATCAATATTGAAAGCTTCAAACCAAATCTTTGAAACATATATCATGTTGGAATGAGATGTGAAGATACAGGACAATTTTATACCTCTTGGCGCTCAATGAAGCCTGTGCAGTCCATGTCGTAAAGCCTAAAGGTGACTGAGATAATATATACAAACCAACATGAATAATAATAACGGCAAGGCTTTAGAGAAACGACGATAGATATAAATTCGTTTATGGGCAACTTACAGTCTGTTTTCTCCTCTAGAGAAGCATTAGGATGGAAAACATTGAGTGATCTCACAAAGTCTCCAAAATCAATAACGCCTTTTCGTTTAACATCAAATAAATCAAATATCTGCAAAAGAGGCCATTACCATTAACTACCGATTTTTACAGTTAACTTCAAAGTTATAAAGGTCTGAGAAACTTGAGATTTACCCTATTGGCAAACAAATTTTCCTTCTTTCTGTTCTTGAACAAAGCAAGTTGAAACTCTTCCTGCAATACAAGTTGGTCGAGAAATAAGTAACAAAATCCAAAAGTGGGCCAAGAAAACATCAATTTTCAAAAGCAAACCAATATAAAAAGAGGAATTAAAATTCAAGTCAACTATCATCAACACAGAGACTTGGTGAGCAATAAGGAGCCCACAGCTCAGCATGGAGATTCAATAATTACCAATAATAAATTTGTGAAAGTCAAGAAAGTTGACAAATAGTATGGAATATGGATAATAGTGCAATGAATATTATTATGTCACTGTACATCACGCCTTCAAGATTCTCCTATGAGGTGTGAAATAATCCAAGGCTATGAGATTTATCAATCAATACCTTGTTTATCAAGCCATCGTCAACAACCGAGCTGCTTATGCTCTTGAACAATTCATACAATGCTTCAACTTCACTAACACTAACTAGAAAAACAAAGAGATAGTTAGCCACACTGCGAGATTTAACATCAAGATCATGTATAGCGCAACAAAATATGATAAAAGTGATGGTTCTTGAAAACTTTCTCTGATCAAAGATTCAATTTGAAAGTGGAAGTAAACTAGACTAATGATCCAAGAAACTAAAGAAATAGGTTTATGAGATGACTTAAATAACAACAAGCATCCTCGAGATGGAAGATAGAATTAACTTTAACAAAGTTGCAGATCAAATAGACTATGAATCAAAGAACCATTTTTTTCGGATTCAATGAAAGGCCAAAACAGATTCTCATATCAGCAAAAGAGATATCTTTATGCACCTGCTCTTGTAGATTTATGCTAAAGAGAAGATGGGCAATCTTTATACTCATGGTCTTGTAGATATATGCTAAAGAAGAAAACGAAACGTATAGTGCACGTAAACTTACAAGCAGTCTCAGAAGCTAGCTTCACAGGGTTTTCATGTCCGGGAAATTCTCTCGCAGCCGTGGAATGGAAACAACCCATTTACAGATGACAAGTAAAACGAAGAAGAAGAAACTTGTTGCGTAGGTTAATAGAATCGCCAAAATTCTACTACAATTTCTGAGATTGTAAAAAAGCTTGGTTTCTTTTATTATCTCCCATCATCACAAGCATCTTTAAAATCTACAATAATTCAATGAAAAAACAAAACCCAAAAAAAATGAATTAAAAGACGAACACGATAATTGAATTTGTATAAACCCTAGAAAAAAGTAGCAGCGATGCGGCAATAAAATGCGATACAAAAATTTCATCAGATTAACAAAATTTTGAATAGCAATCGGAAATTGAACAGGTAATGTAGGAGCGGCTCGAGAATCTCCGAACCCAGAAATTAAAATGAAAAATCGAATTGAGCACTTACCACCGAGAGAACGGGCTCGCCGGCTCGGTGAGAGAGGAAGGGATTTTGATTTTTGAGAAACGAGAGAGAGAGAGACGAAGAAGAAGATCCGTGACGATGGTAGATGAATTGATCGGACGGCTGAGATTAACTTGAGACTTTGCTGGGCTTTTTTGTTCTTCAGAGGCCTCCGATTGGGGAAATTATGAGAGCGTTTATAAGATGATCGTCACACGTGTGACTGTATGTATGAACGCGTGTGAAACACATCCTTGTCATTTTTACCTCTTTTTTTCTACCAACCCCATTTTTTATTTATTTTTTACAGTGTGGGAAGAAAAAAAAAACCATTATTGTTGTTTGACATTTTACTTTCGAAATTTCAACTTTCAAGTTACCGTTTTTTATTGGTTAAGAAACTTAATCATTTTTACAAGTTTTCTTACAATTCTGTAATGGTTTTGGTATTTTTTTAAATATGTGAAATATTCAGGCTGGGATTTTTTATTTATGTAAGCTCTAAACAAAACAAAAAAGTAACTTGATAAAAAAAATTGTGTAGAGAGGTAATTAATACTTGTAGAGTCAAGATTTAAAATACTCAAAAGAATATACTAAGAATGATATTTTATTTGTGTAGTTAATTATATTTTCAAATTGGTGCTTTCATTTTCATAATCCATACAGATGTCAAGCTCTCATAGTCCTCAAGATCTCGTAATAAAATAAATATAGTATGATAAACCAACTAGCAAGGGGACTAAGAGCATCTCCAATGGATGCAAAATGAGGTTCTCTTTGTAGGTTCTCTTGAATTTTTTTTTGAAAAATAAATCAAAACTGTGAATTAAGAAGAGAGCTGTCTCTCTTGAGAGAAATGTTGAGTACCATGAGAGCCGACGACGTGGCCTTCTCTCAGCCGTCGATTTTTTTTGATCAAAAAAAAAAAAATTAAGTGGCTTCAACGACTGCCCCGTCGTTCACAGAGTCACCTTTTGCTCCGAAACCATCAATGGTTTCAACGAATTCAAGATCAGTGGCTACTCTTTGGCGACATCGTGCGGTCAACTACCTCAGATGCACAATCTCTTCTCAAAGCTCAGACCTTTTCTTTCTCTCTCCTTGCCGTCTTTTACAGCCCCGTTTTGGTGCTCTGCCGACGATGAAGGTTGGGTTTTTCTATCATTTCTCTAAATTTCAAACTTTATTTTGTGTGCATCTCTGTTTTTTATTTCTACAAATTGAATTTTTCTTATCTTTGTTTCTGGGTTGCTTTTGATTCAGCTTTTATTGGTGAAGTGGATACACAATTTTAGGATTTTATTGTTTAAAATCTCATTTGAAGTTTAGGCGATTGTTGGATTTGATTGTTCATAGCTTATACAATCACAATGAGGTATTTCTCAGGGAACTTATAAAGTAAGTCAAAATTTTGTGATATAGAGATGGATTGTTGTTAATATTGATTTTGTGATATAGAGGCTCTTGAGTGTGATGGAACGTTTTTTGCTTGAAGATGGTGGAGAGCTTGAGATTAGGATTAAGCTTGATCCTGTTTACGGCAGCATCACCATAATGTATGAGTGACTTCTCATTTTTATTTGTTACTGAAGTATTGACAATTGAATAAAAATTGTTTACTTAAAGAGGTTTGATGCGTCTATATATGCAGTAATACTGTTTTTGGAATGACAAAGACAGAACTTATATATATTGTTCTCACCTTCTCGGAGGATTGATGCTTGTTTTAGGACGTGACAGGGTATGGTGGTGGATACAACTTGTGATTGTCTTGTTATGATGTTAGCTTTATTTTGTTTAAAATTTGGTATGATGTTATGTAAAAATGGATAATGTAATAATACGATTATGTATGTTGATGTCGAACGTGCATTTGGAGTATTGCAAGCTCGCTTTCACATTATCAAAAACCCAGCTCTTGTTTGGGATAAGGAAAAAATTGGAAATATTATGAAAGCATGTATCATACTGCACAATATGATAGTCGAAGACAAACGAGATGGGTACAACACTCAGTTTGATGTTTCAGAATTCCTACAAGTTGAAGGAAACCAAACTTCACAAGTCGATTTATCGTATTCTACAGGTATGCCTCCAAATATCGAGAATATGATGGGCATGCGAAATCAACTTCGTGATCAAAATATGCATCAACAATTGAATGTTGAGCATATATGGAGAAAATTTCGAAACAATCAACAGAATAACTAATCATTTTTTTTTTTCGAATTTATTTTCAAATGTATGAAATTATTGTATCTTTAATATGTTATGAATTGTAATATTTTTCAGATTTATGAAATAAAATAATTAAAAAAATAATTTAATTTTTTCCTGAGAACCCCACAAAGAGAGCCTACCATTGGACTTTGCAAAATTAACAAAAGCTCTCATCTCAGAAATTTGAAAATTTTAATCTTAAAAAAATGGTGAGAGCCCATGGAGGGCTCTCACCATTGGAGATGCTCTAATTGCTGTATTTATATCTATATATTCAAGATTCATATAGAGTGTGTTTGATAATAATTTCAATATGGGTCATATACCTTTTGGGATAAACGAAGAATTATAATATTTTTGGTCACATTTTAGTGGTCTAATCAATCACGTACGCCAAACAAAAAATCCAATAGTATAATGTCGGTCTAAATAAGAATTATGGATTAGCATAATTACTTTTATATATTCATAAGACATGATCGAATCATGTATATTATCAAATTTTGAAACTAATTAATAAATGGATTAGCATCCTATACTATTATTTGGGGAGTACAATTTATTAGAAACCCTTTACTAACCTTCTATTTTGTAAAAAATTACATGAGAATGCCAATACAAAAAGCTCATTTTAGAACAAATTCATTAAGGTTATTAATTTATTATAGACAATTAGCACACTATCCATTTCACTAATCATGGGTCAACGGGTTTAGAAACGGGTTTAAGAAGATTCCCACAACAATAAGATCTTCCACGTTTGTCTACACCATAATATCCACGTCTTTTTCATAAACAACAACACCAAACAATTAATTCATAATTACTTACATATATTATGAAACATCTTATCACATAAAATCTTACATATATTACTTACAGAAGAGTCAGAAACCAAAAACAAAACTTTTCATGTTATGGTTGGTTCATGGAAGATGATTCGTGCCTCTTCATATCGAGGGAGAATTCGAATATTTGTATATTTTTGCGTTGTATGTTATTGTATGTTTTTACATTTTTACATGTTTTCTGTGTTATCTATGTTATCGTATGTCTCTAATTCTTATAGTGAAGATTCAAATATTTGTATATTTTTGGTTAATTTATATGTTAAAGATTGACTATTTCATCAATGTTTTTATATTCGACCTAAACTAATCCAATATATATATATATATATATATATATATAATTTCATATTTAAAAGAGAGCTTTAGATTAGTTTAAAATCAAACAAAACTAATCCAAAACTATTAGGTATTCGGATTTTTTTCTAACTAATTTTAGATTGTATTTGATATTTGAAATGGCATATACGATATGAGGATGAAGATCTAAATCTTACCAATACGGTTTCGATAGTGATAAGATTAAAAACCATTTAGTTGTTTAATGTTAAGAATAATCCGATTTGAAACTAATAAAAATTGTCATTTATATTTTGTAAACTAATATCTTTAGATTAGTTTCAATCACTATATTCCACCTAATAGAGAATATACCTATATGGATCAAAATGAACATATAAGATTTGATATCTAACTTACCATATTAATTTGTTATTAATCATTATACTTCACACTGCCTCTCATCTTTATATGATTCTATTTTTATGAAACAAATAAATCATCATATCATCCATATAACAATAAAAAGTTAAATTTTTCTGCATATGCCAAGATTTGAATTTTTAAAAACGAATATAAATTGTTAAATCTATGAAAAAAAAAATTTAAAGGGTGAAAAATTCACATTTGAGTAATATATTTCTTTTAACCAAAAATAAGTTAAACAAATATTTATAATAGGCAGTGGGTTACATATAATATATTATATTAACAAATGAGTTATGATCCTTATAACTGTTTGAATATTTCTATTTAATTTCATATAATTCTTTTTTGAAATTCATAATTTTATATACTACAAGAGATATTTTTAAAGATTTTAATTTGGAACATTTAAAAATAGTTTAATTTAATATTTTAATGAATATCATAAATATTTAATAGACTAAAAAAGATAAAAAAAATTATAAATCCTTTAATTTGATTTTCTAAAAAGATATATTTAAAATAGTTATAGTAGGCGGAGGGTTAAATGTAATATATTATATGATATAAAATTATGATCCTTATAATAGACGGCATGTTAAGATTATATGATCAGATAGATTAAATAAGGTTGACACCACAAAATATTTGAAAATTTGATTGTGCAAGCAATTTTGGAAATAACGAATAATAGATTGTGCACGCAATATTTTCATTAGGATTCTAAAATAAAAATATATACTCTACGCACGGGTTGAATTTGGTATATCACAACTTTATTCTAAAATATATAATATATAAATTTTTTAATAAATAAAATTTAACCCGTACTGTAGTACGGGTGATGATCTAGTTTGCCTATATATATGTATATCCAGAAGACATGGTCAAATCATGCATGTTATATAAATTAGAAACTGGGATTCAGTCTCTAGTAAAAGTGGTTTATAATTTTATATTGGATTTAGAATTCTAAATGAAAATGGTCTTTTTTTTTAATTCAAATCCAAGCAGGACCAAGTTAACTCTGGATATTTATATTAGAATTTCCCACAAGATCAATTGTGTATGTGGTGTGTGGTGACTTTGAAGGTGATATCAGTGGTTAACATGCATGTTCTTGAAGGATAAATTTGAAAGAACAAGAGAGTAAACGACGACGATTCATGCATATTCTTTACATGATATGTAAACAAAAAGATTAGGAGAGTGGATTCCGAAACAAATTTGTTTGTTCATAAACAGTTATGCAAATAAGAGGTATCCATAAAAATAAAATACACTGAAACTAACGAAACCCTTGTTGTAATTGCAATGGTGTCACATATATCATGGAATTGAGATGTGAGTTATGAGGAGAAGACTGATTACGAGAATAGTAGAAAGATTATGAGAAGAAAAAAATTATGAGGATAGTAAACAAAAAAATATTCATGTCGGTTCTTCAAGAAAGTGGGAGAAAGTCCTGGAACTGGACCTTATATTTTTATTTTAAGTTTTGATAGCCAACTATTTAAAAACTTCTCACAGAAAAATAAACCTATAGACTTTTGATATTTTCGGTAATTAAGATCTATTAAAATAAAAATTTATTATTGCATTTTATATATAGAGAGTTTTTTTTTTACTAAAAGACTAATATAGAACTGTCCTAAGGTCCCTACTAATTTTGGGCCGGTGGTCCTGGACAAGTGACAACAGTTGAAGCTAAAATGGTCCATTTTGTACTTAAAATTGAGTCAAAGTGGTTGCAGCAATAAGAGCAGAGCAGTAATGTCTTAAACTCTAGAGGACGTTAGTACTACAGCCCAAATTCTTTGGAGGTTGGTTGGTTGATGAAGTATTGAAGTGTGATTTTGATTAAGTTCACAAATATCAAATATTCCAAGATTAAAACTTGATAATGCATGACTTCTCTCTAATACAACAATTGCTGCTAGATGTCTTCTTCCATAAACATCCATCTAAAAACGTTATGAATTGATGATGTTAATTTTCGAAGACTACAACTTGATAACTTTTCACAAAACATCCATCTGAAAACACTATGAATTGATGATGTATTAACAGTAGAAAGCATAAAAAATCTCCCATTGATCAATTTATCAAGCGTCAAAACGGAATAGGTCTGCTTTACAAGTCAAAGACCTTTCCTTAGATACGTTTTCTTTGAGACTACTTCACAGAGATTTTTAAAGCAGAAAGATTACAAATCTCAAGATCAGTAGTTCAGTAGAAAGGCTTTCACTGATTCACAGATTTTCGCATAACGAAAAAAGAAAATGAAAGATGTAAAAACTTGTTCACTTCTTTGAGGAAACCGTTGATGAATCTGGCTCTTTCCACGCCGCTTGCCATTGCTTGTCATATAACGTTGTCTCATCAAACAGATCCTTGAGTTTGTCTAAATCTTCGTTCTTGCGGATAAAAAGAACTCCGGCTACAGCCACAAACAAGAGTGTTTTGCAGAAGAAATTCCCCATTTGGTCGACAAGTCCCACTCCGGTAAGACTATCAACAAAGTAAGCCATGAAGAACCCTATCATCGCAGCTCGACCTGCACCATCAAGAAAACCATTTAGATGCAAATGTTAAGTGTACTAGCTAAGTCTTAGATCTTAAGTGTTGTGGAAATTACCATTAAGAAGTTCGGCTTCGGGTAAATGGTATCTCTTCATCCATGCCCACCATGGAATAATCGAGGTATCGAAGAGTACAGGCTCGTCGTTACTAGTTGTTTCCGGGTTATCTTCAAGCCATTTTCTCCTCTTTGCCTCTAATAAATACATAATCAGCACATTAACACAATAATCACTCATCTTCTTACACACCACTATATAAGAACCAAAACAGAATCGTCCTAATAACAGAGCATAAACAAAGATCAAGTATTTCTAGAGTCATTCCAAATTCTAAATCTAAATCGTAACAAAATTGAAGAATTGAATTCAAATTTTTGAAGGATCTAACCAGAAACGATAACAGAATCCCAATCTGTTTTCCCATCTTTCTCGAACTGTTTCAGATCCCAAGTTCCATTAACCCACTTTGCATCTTCAAATTTGATTACTGTCGCAGCAGTACCCAAATCAGTCTCTTCACCTCCAACGGCGCCGTTTCCAGAAGCGGAGGAGCTTCCCGCCGGAGATTTAACCGGAACTTCCTCTACAGCCACAGCCGCAGGCTTCGGTATCTCCACGACGGTTGTGGTTGCCGAGACTGAAGCAGACGCTGGTGAAGTCGTACCATTGTCGGAGGAAGCTCGAGGGACGGAGATGAGAGAGAAACGCTTGGTGGAGAGGAGAGAAGATGAGATCTTGGGGATGAGATTAGGGTTTTGAAGTGAGGATGAGATCGGTGGAGAGAATAACGCCATGGATATTGACATTTTTCTTGAAGAGATCTCTCTCCGTCCTCTGCTCTGAGTTTTTTTTTTTTTTTTTTTTTGCAGAGTTAGTTTGAATGTGTGGTTTGAAATGAGCTTTGAAGGAAGTGAAAGAGATGTTGTTATCGTTAGAAACATGGAATGTATGTCGTTTTCGATTTTTAATGCAGTTTAAGTAAGAAACTACGTGATGTTTTCTGTCAGCAAGTATAAAACGAGATTATTAATGGGCTTTGCGCTCGGCCCAAATAGAACTAGAATTCAAACCTGACATAATACCATACTCTGGACCCATGAATTTACGAATTGACTAAACGATATGAAATTGTCCTTGGTCTTTTCTTTTGATGAAACTAAAACACGTGGACGATTCTTATTGGTTTGATGACGATTTAGATATTTCATTTGCTTCGCGGCAAAGTTTCAACTCAAGAGGACGACGATCTCAATGTTTCAAGAAGTTTCCGGAACTACCCTTTCCCGTGTTTAATGCCCCTACACGTGTAGCGAATAGGTAATTACACATAAGCATTAAGGGTGTTATTGTCAAATTATTCCCCAATCATAATCACTATAAATACCGAAAAGTCTTTATTTTTCACTAATATCTTCGTTAATCGATTCTCAAAGTCAAGCAAAAAAAAAACGAAACAATGGATGCGTTCTCTTCCTTCTTCGATTCTCAACCTGGTAGCAGAAGCTGGAGCTATGATTCTCTTAAAAACTTCCGTCAGATTTCTCCGGCCGTTCAGAATCATCTTAAGCGGGTAAGTTTCTTCGTCTCCGATTCTATTCACGTCGCACACTATCCGCGATTTCTAGATTAGAGGCGATTGTTATACGATTGATTGTGATTCGTTTCGTTTTCTTCGTATTGATCTATCTATGTTTATAGATTTCATTTCAATTTCTAGGATTTGGTTTCCGTTGGACGAATCGTTGCGATTGTGCTTTCCATAGATTTCTAGGGTTTCTAATTGCGTCTTTCGATGAATTAGTTGGTTAATATTACTTGCTTATTATCCTGTGGAGATCTTTCGTGGTACTTTACTTAGCTTGTTATGGTTAATATGTCTTGTTCATTTGTTATGTTCGATTTACATTGAAATGGTCTCGTAAAGGGAACGTTACTCATTAGTTGTTGTACTTGCGGTGGAACTTGTAGGTTTATCTAACCTTATGCTGTGCTCTTGTTGCGTCTGCGTTTGGAGCTTATCTCCATGTGCTCTGGAATATTGGCGGTATTCTTACAACAATTGGATGCGTTGGAACTATGATTTGGCTCCTTTCATGTCCTCCTTATGAACAAGTACGTGGGCTTAATTTACCCAATAATGAATTGGCAGTGTTTTATTGTACCAAAGTTTCATTTTCCTGACATTGTTGGTTGTTTTGATGCAGCAAAAGAGGCTTTCTCTTCTGTTTGTCTCTGCTGTTCTTGAAGGTGCTTCTGTTGGCCCCTTGATTAAAGTGGCAATTGATGTTGACCCAAGGTAGTTTTTTGTTATTGATCAAATCTTTTGTCACTTGGATGGTTGTGGTTCATGCTAATTTTCTGTGAGACTTATATAGGAGCTGACGTTTATATCTTTCTTTTGGTTATCCAGCATCCTTATTACTGCGTTTGTTGGAACTGCAATAGCGTTTGTCTGTTTCTCGGCTGCAGCAATGTTAGCAAGACGCAGGGAGTATCTCTACCTTGGAGGACTACTTTCATCTGGCTTGTCCATGCTAATGTGGCTTCAGTTTGCCTCTTCGATCTTTGGTGGCTCTGCATCTATCTTTAAGTTTGAGGTAAACCAAGCCTCTCCTTCGATTGAGGATCTATTCTTTATATAGTTATCTTACTCTCTCAGACTTCTCACCATGGTTATGAATCTGTCTCTGGTTGCAGTTGTACTTTGGACTCTTGATCTTTGTGGGATACATGGTGGTGGATACACAGGAGATTATAGAGAAGGCACACCTCGGCGACATGGACTATGTGAAACATTCATTGACCCTTTTCACCGACTTTGTAGCTGTGTTTGTTCGGATTCTCATCATAATGGTAAGTTCATTTGTCGATGGTATAAACAAATGGCGCACTTTATATGTTAGTAAACCTCCATTAACGGGGCTTTTGTTATGCAGTTGAAGAACTCAGCAGATAAAGAAGAGAAGAAGAAGAAAAGGAGAAACTGAGGCGATGTAAGTAAATAAAACTTCATGGTGGTCATCCAGTTTGTTGTGTTATAACTTGTTAGTACACTCTTGGTGACAACACATGTTTTTCCACTAAAAAGAATTTGGTTATTTCTCTTGTGCACAAATATCACCTTCAGATTGTAAATGACTCGAGTGTTGTTGTTCTTTTCTAAACTTTAGTTGTTTAAGGGTTTTGATTCATCTAATCAACAGGAAAGAAACTTGCAATTTCCAATGAAAAATGTGTAAAAACCTGAAGTCTCGTGAAACGCAGATTTGAAAATTGCAAATAAACAACGTTTAAAGCGTTTGTATTTGGTTTACAAACTCTTCTCCTTTCTTCATTAGACATATTACTAGCTTGTCTCCAATCACATACTATCACATACTAAAACACTTAATCTTAAAGGCTCTTGCAAAGTTTCAGCTTAAACCAACTCATTTACCCAACCAACAACACAAATTCGTCACAATTTACTCTATAACAAACAGTCTCGGAAACACACTAATAACTAAGGAACTAACCGTTAGAATCTGAATCGCACCATTGGATATGGAGCCTGTAGTATCATGAACGCCTCCACAAAGTTTCGTCCAGATCAGATTAGTTTCAGACTTCCAAACGTAGCCTCCACGAAACCAATTCGAAACTGTTTCTAGGGTTCTAGATTCACCAGATTCTGCAGTTACTTGTCCAGGAAGAAATGTGCATACCTTCTCGAATATAACCTCGATTCAAACTCCGCCAGTTGTTGTAGATTCTTGACATCGTGATAATTCCATAGATACCTTATTCCTGATCTAAATCTCTCTGGTCTGTCGGGAATTCTCCCTTCAAGACACCCTCTTGAGGCTGTTCTTCCTCCCTCTTTTCCCTTCTTCTTCATTATTCTTCTTCCCTTCGACTGATCTCAATACCACTATATCTGATTGGCTTCGAAATAGACTCATCAATGCTTTTCCATCATCGTGGAACGATCTGTCTCCATCGCCATTGGTTCCGGTGATGAACGGTTAAGATCCGTGACGTCTCCTCCATCTCCGCTTCCATTTTCTCCTTTTTTAGATGGAGTTCTATTTCTCCAATGGTGGTTCATCTCTCTCACTCATCTCTCCACGGATGACCTATCACCATGAAAACAATGAAACAGTGGCTCACAATCTCTTTCTTTCGGCTTTCCTCTTCCTAGATCACTTCTCTCTACTCCAATCTGGTTTTCTTCCTCTCCACTCTTGATCATAGCTCCTCACATGGTTGCTTTCCTCTTTTCTCCTAAGAGAGCCGATGGAAAACAAAAGCAACAACGGGTGTTACATTTTGTTTTGTTAACCTCAGTGATGTTTCCCTTGTTATACAGTTGAAGAACTCTGACGATAAAAAGGAGAAGAAGAGATAATGGAGAAACTGAGGCTAAAAGTGGCAAAGAAAATAAAACAAGATTAAAGAGTGAGTGTTAATTTGTTTTGGGGTTTTTTTACGTTGTCAAGACACATTTGTGGTGATACATGTTTTTCAGTTACAATTGGTAAAAGAGTTTATATCAAGTGGTCGAAATATGTAGAACCTTTTTTCTTTCTTGGTATTTGGTAACCATTATTCGGATAAAAGGGAATACAAGAGCTTGGACCTATTTTTTTTTTTTGGGCATAAAGCTTGGACCTATTATTTAAGTTAATATTTTTATATATAATTGTTGTCATTTTGTGCTGTAGTGGTTGTGTTTTATTAGCATGAATGTATGAATTGTAAGCAGATCATCATATGATATACTTTGTTCTTATTTAAGCACTACTCGTGCATTACCTTTTGTTTTATTTAACCTTATCCCATCTATTAGTTCCATCGCCTCATCTCCACCGTCCGATTCTATTACATAATTCCATCAAATTTTTCGTAAAAAAATTATAACGTAGTCCAAATTACGGTTACGAGTTTTTCCCCGTTTATGTTACTTTTTAGTTTTTACTCTGTAATTATGACACGGTAGATATATAGATACATAGTAACATAGAAATTGTATAATAGAGATGATGATGATGATGATGATGATGATAACAATTTTTAACACAAGGAAGAAAAAAAAAAAAAGACAAATTTTATCAAATATAGTAAATTAGTAATAGATAATTTTGTTTTGGTAATGTAACAAAAGTTTAGTTATGTAATAACGATCATCAATGGAAGGTCCAAAATTTTATATTGCCATTAAAAAACTCATTTGACGTTGTAATTATATATGAATTATAATTATATTGTCTCCATTTATTTATCTCTCTTGCGAAAGGGCTATTATTTGATTGTGACTCCACATTATATTTGGAGTTACGTAACAATAATCACCGTTTTCTACAATTTGCTTTTTCCCCCGAAATAAAAAACCTAATTTTATTTTTTGATACATCTCATCGTGAGTAACATGCTTTAATTTCACCAAACCTCAAAATTATGTGGATCTTAGTCATGGATGATTACATATTTTAATATCTATAGTTAAAAGAGATTTGGAATATTAAAATGCGTGTAGACACCGAGAAATGTACCAAAAATTAGTTCACTAATCACATTCACAAACCACAAAGGTGGGGGCCCATCACTACTAATACTTTAACCAAATCAAAAGAGTTGTGTCCATGATCGTCGTCGTCATTACGGCCGGTGACTTCATAAACCATTTAATTTTGTATTGTTTTCTTTCATATACAAAAATTATATTAATTTACCAACGTCATACTTTAGAACAAGTTAAACCTAGACTTATCTTTATCAAAAAGACAATCAATTATTCACTACATCAAAATATTTAAACTTAGAACTTTAAAAAGTGAACAAAAACTAATTTTGGCCTTTTTCAACTATTACTTTCTTGGTTTAACACTTTAATACAAATAATCCTTGTGATACAGAAAACATTAACAAGAATAAAGTACATTTACCTAATGTAAAAGAGTGAAATGAGATTGACCAATAGAATAAGTTGTAGTTTGATTGGTAAGTAACAAAAAACTAACATTTTATTTTCAATATAAATGTTGCAAATCTTCACCTGTAATATGGTCCAAAAGAAAGTGTTTTTAGTTAGAAAAAGTTTAAATTTCAGTCATTATTATTTTTATTTTATTCTACTATAGCACAATTTTATCATAATATTTTTAACCACATTTACCCTCTTAATTATAATAATTATTTTCATTATCACAATTTAAAATGAATGATCTTCTTTAGAATATGAAAAGAAAAAACAAACAAGAAGAAAAAGTCTATAGTCAACAGGAAGGAACCATAAGGCACAAGCAATGATATTCCTCCAGCCATCATCACTTTCTAACCATTAGAAGTTTTTTTCTAAATTATTGAGATATACCTCACTAAAAAAATATTTTAAAAAATGGAAATAAATTATGTTCATAGCATTTGGGGAAGTTTAGACACTTGGAAACACAATTAAATTAAAACAGCTAATATTAGTTAAACTTAAAAATATTATATTATAGTACTAGTATTAATTACTACATCAACCAGATGGAAAAAAAAATCAGTTTAGGTAACTAAAGTAATTAGAAAAATCTAAATCTAAGTAAACAAAAAAATTAGTAGAAAATTAATATGAAAAAGCTAAGTAAAGGAGAGGAAGCAGAATCATATTAACTTCCATTATATACAAAACCAAAAATTTCATTTTTTTTACATAACACAAAAACAATCTCTCTAAAAGCTTCACCAATTTCTCTCTCTTCTCCTTTTTCACAGCCATTTGTTAGATTCCTCTCTCAATAAGTCTCTCTTCTCTTTTCTATTGGATTTTTTGCATTAGACTGATTAGCTCAAAGCAAACCCATAACACAAAATCTTCTCTTTGTTCTTTGTTTTTTTCATTTCTCGAATTTTCTTGGTGGAGGTTTTGTTTTCTGGGTTTTTATTGGCTTTCTTCTGCAAAAAAATAAAACTTTTTTTCTGGGTTTTTCTTCGTGAAGAAGCTTCCCAAAACCCAGTTTTTGTATAAGCTCAATTAGTAAAACTCAATTTCACAAAATATCTGATTCTTGTGAAAATTTGTATATTTGAAAAAAAAGATGGGGAAGCAAGGTCCTTGCTATCACTGTGGAGTTACAAGTGAGTTCTTGTTTCTTCTATTTTTGATTTTATTGAGAAATTTGATTATTCAAGAACTGCTTCTATTTGAATAATGCATACGTTTCTTGGAGACATGAACAAGATTAAGCGTTTTAATATGATTTTGTTTGGTTTTGTGTCTGTGTTTATGATCACAAGAACACGTTGTAGGGTCCTTTCCTGCTTTTGATCACAACAAATGAATATGTTTTGGCAAATTAAGATCGTAGTTTTTGTCTAAAATGCTCAGTTATGTTGAATCAAGACTCTAGTTTGATGTTAACAACAACACATGATTGTTTGGTTTTGAATATTCATTGTTCTTCATTGCAAGTGAGTGTTTGATCAATGGGAAAATTGTTGCAAACAGGTACACCTCTATGGCGAAACGGGCCACCAGAGAAGCCGGTGTTGTGCAATGCGTGTGGTTCGAGGTGGAGAACTAAAGGATCATTAGTAAACTACACACCTCTTCATGCTCGTGCTGAAGGTGATGAGATTGAGATTGAGGATCATAGAGCTCAAAGAGTGATGATTAAGGGAATGTCTTTGAACAAAAAGATTCCCAAGAGGAAACCATATCAAGAAAATTTTACAGTTAAAAGAGCTAACTTGGAATTCCATGCCGGTTTCAAGAGGAAGGCTCTGGATGAAGAAGCTAGCAATAGATCGAGTTCAGGATCGGTTGTATCAAACTCGGAGAGCTGTGCACAATCTAATGCATGGGACGCGACTTTTCCTTGTAAGAGGAGGACATGTGTGGGCCGTCCAAAGGCAGCTTCTTCTGTTGAAAAGCTCACAAAGGATCTCTATACTATTCTACAAGAACAACAATCTTCTTGTCTCTCTGGTACTTCAGAGGAAGATTTGCTTTTTGAGAGTGAGACACCAATGTTGTTAGGACATGGGAGTGTTCTTATGAGAGACCCTCGCTCGGGTGTTCGAGAAGAGGAATCTGAAGCTAGCTCACTCTTAGTTGAGAGCAGCAAGTCCTCATCAGTTCATTCTGTTAAATTTGGTGGAAAGGCAATAAAGCAGGAGCAACTGAAGAGGTAAATAACTAGACAAGAAAGATTGAAGATTGCTTGGAGAGATTCTAAATGATGTTTTTTGTTGCAGGAGCAAATCTCAAGTCTTAGGAAGACATAGTTCACTACTCATAGATTTGAAGGTACTATTTGCAATTCCAACAATTGAATGTTTCTTTAAAAATCATTTGAATGTCTTAAGTTGACTTGGGAAAATCTTTCTGCAGGACGTTTTCAACTTTGATGAGTTCATAGAAAAATTCACAGAGGAAGAACAGCAAAAACTGATGAAATTACTTCCTCAAGTTGACTCTCTTGATCGTCCTGATAGGTATTTTAAATCAATGAAACTTTAGTACTTTTTATTGATTTCAGTGGCTTCTTCGAGTTCTTATACTTGCTGTTTTCTCTTTTGCCAGCCTAAGAAGCATGTTTGAGAGTTCTCAATTCAAAGAGAACTTATCCTTGTTTCAGCAACTTGTGGCAGATGGTGTTTTTGAGACAACTTCGTCTTATTCCTCTGGATCAAAACTTGAAGACATTAAGACACTTGCAAAGCTTGCTTTATCCGATCCTAACAAATCCCATTTGTTGGAAAGCTATTACATGCTCAAGGTTTTCCACATATACTCTTCTTGAAACAAATAGTTTCTATAGTTTTGGCTTTTGTTCACTTAAATATTTGCTTCAGGAACAAAGAAAAAGGACTGAAGACTCTGTTACTACAGCATCAACGGTCTCAAACCTGAGTCCATCAAAGAATAATAGTCTTGTAACTATTGAAAGACCTTGTGAAAGCTTAAACCAAAACTTCTCAGGTCAATTAAGATTCTTGAATCATGTCAATCCATAACTTTATGCTATAATCTCTGTCTGTTTCTGATTATATTGAGTTTTGCATTCTCCAGAGACAAGAGGTGTGATGAGAAGCCCGAAAGAAGTGGTGAAGATTAGATCAAAGCACATTGAAACTGAAGAGATTTTAGAGAACAGTGTCTCTTCCTTTAAACCTATTAGCTGTGGTGGACCTCTGGTGTTTAGCTATGAAGAAAATGATATTTCTGATCAGGATCTTCTTCTTGATGTGCCGTCGAACGGCTCATTCCCTCAAGCAGAGCTTCTTCACATGATATGAAAGACTAAGAATTTTTAAGATATATATCTCTCTGTTCAAGAGAACTCTTTTGCTCTTTAGGCTTTAAAGAGAAAATGTGGCCAAATGAGAATTTTCTGCACTAGAAATTGCAATTTGCAGATATAAAGAAGTAAGGATTTTTATGTAAGGGCTCTCTTTGGTGGTCTTACATATATATGTTGATATATATGTCTTCTTGTTCTTACTAAACTCGAAGAACAAGAAAGTTTCGTTTTCATTTATCTTTTTCTTGGAAGTTTAATTTTGTGCTTTTAAATTTTGTATAAGAGGAGAAAAATATTTAGTAGCATTTAGGCATTTTGATATCTAAAACGCAAAAATGAAGCAATAAATCTAAGTATATAGATTTTTATTAAAAAGATGAGAGAAGAGAAGCATCCAATCTCTTGTATGTGTTAGTTATACTCTATTGTATTATACTATTATTTATACGCACTATTGTATATACTTACATAGGATATGAAATAATACGGAGAGGAAAAAAAAGTAGAAGAGGAATTGAACAAAATGTCATAATAAATGAAAAACAAAAAAATTGAACAATTATTAGAAATCTATTTAATAGAAATTTTTTGAAAACAAAATTGAAATGATAAAAATTACTAATATTAATTTCATTTTTGATTTAATTAATAAGTTTCATGTAAAATATTAATTTAAAATAACATTGTAGTATTAATTTGAATACTTTATTTTGAATGGTAAATTTAATATGATTATCATTTGTAAATATTTCTTTAACTATTTAACAATCAAAATTAATTTTAAATAAAGTAATAACCTAAATTTAACTTGATTTTTAAAGAAAAGTACTATCAATATAAATGTAATTCTTATCATGAAAGCTATTATAAATTTTTAATAATGAAATTGAATTTTTAATTTACGTTCCATATTGTTTCTCTTTAATGTACCTAGTATAAAGAATTTCTAAAGATGCTAACTCAATGCGGGATTAGAGAAGTGGAATATTAGAGTCGTAAAGTCCAAGATTCATCCCAGGATGTAACATTGCAGCGATTGTTACAAAAAATCTAGCAATTGTTACCATCGTAGCTGTTATAAGCGAATCATCGACTTATAGCACACATAAGATATTTTAAGAATCAGGCGGAATTTATGTCTTCTCAAAGTTCATGATTCAAACTGTGAGTGCAATTGGGCTTAACAACATGAAAATTGCTGCGAAAAGAAGAGAAGAAAGTTCAAAAGGGAAAATAACTTTTGAGAAATCTATGTAATGAGATAGACAGCAAAAGCAAGCACAATACAACCAAGTCAAATAAAAAATAAATGGAAAATGGTTTAAGAAACCTAAATGGAGATGACAAACCTGAAACTTGCTTTGATGACAATGTCAATGAATCTAAAGTTTTGAACCATGGAAAACTTTTAAAAACATTACATGCTAAAGCTTTGACTAGTGCTTATGCTCTTGCTTGGAACTATTTAAACTTATGTTTATATAACTATATTTTGTAACCGAAGGCTTATTACACTTTCTTATGGAGGTTTGTTTGTTTGCTACCTTATCAATCTCATCAATTAGAACAACATGATTTGCTTTTAAAAAAAAATAAGTGTATTTTGTATTTTAGGTATATTTAGCCATTTACATACTTGCATACGAAATAAAATTTTGTAACTTATTCTCCTAAAAATAAGTGAAAGCAACTTTTCTATCGCAATCTTTTTAAAAGAAAAATTGTGTAGTATTTTTAATTTCAACTTCTAATAGTAAAACATTCTTTTTTATATTGTCTTTATGTATATGTATTATGGACTTTTAGGTTTTGCAACCAACCTAATGGTAGATAGTCCACAACATTTTCTGCACTAAAGCAAAATGAAAAGTAGGTTAAGATTTGGCTGATAAGAATATTTTGTAACCGGATGATTACACTTTTTATATAAAAATTACAATTTATATAAATGTTACACTTTTTCATTGACCAATAGTGAAATAGAAGAACAAGAGGTTTTGCGGTTAGAAGTAAGTATTTTTTGTATGTTAGTGATAAACATTTACATAGTTGCATATGAAATGAAATTTCTTTATTTATTTTCCCTAAAAGTAACTTTTATAATGCAATTTTTTTAAAAAAATAGTAACACTCTTTTATATTCTGTCTTTACGTATACGTATTTATTAGTAAGATGTAATAACCTCTTTGGTTTTTTTTTTCATTTCCTCTGAAACCAAGCAAAGCATAAGCGTGTTTGCATTATTTATTTACTAATTAAAGTATGATTACTTTTTTTTAACCTTCATTTAACAATTTTGGTTTTTATCTAAAAATTGCTTTTTCATATAAATATTGCACTTTCTCATTAACAAAAAGAAGAACAAGAGGATTTGCTGGTAATTTATTTTTTCTAAAAGTAAGTGTGAAAGCAAGTTTTATATTGCAAACATTTTTGTAAAAAAATAAATTGTCATATTTTTTCAACTTCTAATGGTAAAACACTCTTTTTATATTCTGTCTTTACGTATACGTATTTATAGTAAGATGTAATACTTTTTTTTTTTTTTTCATTTCTTATGAAATCTCATTATTTATTTACTAATTAAAGTATGATTACTTTTTTAAAACTTTCATTTAACAATTTTTGTTTTTATCTAAAAATTACATAAAACAATCACACGACTTAATGGTGTAGGCCCATATAATAACAGAAATCTATGTATATTAATTTACATTTCTATAAAACAGAGAACATTAAATAGACGACAACACACAATAAAAAAAAAAAAAAAAAAAAAAAACTCAAAAATCTCTGCTAATTCTTGTTTCGCCGGAGCCGTAGAGAGAGAGGTCGTAACTAACTGTTCGATTCGCCGGAGCCGGAGAGAACAAACGCAGGCGAGGTTGAAGAAGAACTCGATCAGTAACAACAGATTCTTAGGTATAAACTAAATTCTTCGTCGGTCTCGATCAGTCATTTTCTTCTCTCCTTGAGTTTTGTTCACTGACTTTGCGATTTCGTCTGAGTTTCTGAGTTCATTGCTCTCGATTTCATCCAAATGCTTTTTCTGTTTTCTCGAGAAAATGAAATCTGAATGCTTTTGATCTCCATGTTCTGATTTTGCTTGGATTCATCTAGTTTTCTCCAAACAATCGAGTGAAAAAACTCAATTTCTTCTTTTGCTTTTGGATTGTTTATGCGAATTTGCTCAAAATCTATTGATTTGGTTTGAAATCAGGTGGAAAAATCGCTTTTTTATCAACATCTGAAGAAGCTCATAGAGAAAGATCATCATCAGAGGTTAGTGTTTCTTCTTTTACACTCTTCAATGATCGATCTCACCAGACGAAGATCGTTTGATTATTTCTAGCTCCAGCGACTATAATCGCTTTACTTTTGCATTCAGCGACTTCATATCATCATATTTAATACTCTGTTTGATACGATCTCTGTTTGGGTATGTCAAAATCGAGTCTCAGATTCAATCTCTGTGTTAAATTTCGAAGCTTTTCTTGGTTTCTTTGTGTGGTAAACTAGAAATTTGTGTAAAGTTTCTTCATTTTCTTTATGGTGTGTGTTTGGAATCGAAATCGAAAAACTGTATAGTGTGATTTCATTACTCAAGAAAGTTGATTTTCTGCAGGAAAATGAGTCATACTAAGAAGCGATCTTTAGTTTTCGCCATTCGAGACTTCCCACCGGGTTGTGGAACTCATATTGATGTTTCGTCGAGGTTTAATCTTGCAGCTGACAAGTCCTTCAAGAATCAAAGAACTGGTGATGTTTCTGGCGAGAAGAATCTGAGTTTTGCAGCTCCTAAACCTCATGGAACTTGTCTCAAACGAGAATCAGCTGATCATGAAGACCATATCGTTGCAGCTCCTGAACCTAAGGGAGAACCAGCAGACAAGTATCATATTGTTGCAGCTCCTGAACCCAAGGGAGAACCGGCTGATCAGGATCATATCGTTGCAGCTTCTGAACCTAACGCCAAGCGAGAACTAGCTGATCAGGATCATGTTGTTGCAGCTCCTACAGTACCTTATGCAACTTCGTCTCACAGACAAGAACTAAAGATCAGAAACTCTGATTGTGATCCTACTCCTCGTGAGAAAGTGCTCGAGGTATTGAGTCTTTTCAAACAAGTATACAGCCAGTTGGATCGAGATAAAAAAGCAAGACGCTGTGGAGATTTTTTGGATGCAACAAGCAGAATCGACCTCAAAACACTAACTGTCTTAGAGAATATGGGGAAGCAACTGAACGCGGAGAAGAGAATCGGATCAGTTCCCGGAATAGAAGTTGGGGATGTGTTTCAGTACAAAACCGAACTCCGTCTCGTCGGGCTCCATTCCAAGACGATGTGCGGTATCGATTACCTGAAAATCGGAGATGATAGACTCGCGACAAGCATAGTAGCATCAGAAGGGTATGGATACAATGATACATTCAAGTCTGGTGTGATGATTTATACAGGTGAAGGAGGTAACGTGATCAGCAAGGATAAGAAGACTGAAGATCAGAAATTGGTCAAAGGGAATTTAGCATTGGCTACTAGTATGAGGCAGAAGAAGCAAGTGAGAGTGATTCGTGGAGAAGAGAGATGGGATCATAAAGGGAAACGATATGTGTACGATGGTTTGTATATGGTTGAAGAATATTGGCCTGAGAGAGAGGTTAGAGGTAAGACTGTGTATAAGTTCAAGCTTTGTAGAATTCCTGGTCAACCTCCATTGACTTGATATTTGTATTGTAAAGATAAATGGAAATAAAAATCGATGATGATCGTATAATAAGATTTGAGAAAAAAAAATGTAGAGATAAATCTTTCAGTTTTTGTTAAATAAAAATAGAGGATTAAAGGTTTTTTATTTATTTTATTTAATGAAATATTCATTAAGCAAAGTTAAAAAGTATTTTGAAGAGTGGAAGTCCTAATAATAATTAATATACAGACCTCCTTTACAAAGAAAAGGTTATAAATCAGACTTTTTAAGTGTAGAGAAAACTCGAATTTTTTGTAATTATTGAAAATAACCATTAGTTAATATATGGTAAATTTAAAATACTTTATTACATTATTAGAAACAGATGGAGAAAGATTTTGGTAATGTGTAAGATTTCTATTTACTGTACTTTTTGGACAAAAAAAAACAAAGGTTCGAGTCTATTTACTGTCGTGGAAAATATCTATTTATTAAAATCTATATTCTTTTGGGATCCTATCGATCAAGTAATTTCCAAATTTGAATTCAAAGCATGATTTAATTTGGAGAATAAAATTATATATATTTATTCCGGTTAAATATGGAAAATAGTTTCTAAAGTAATGGAAAAACAATATCTTTAACAAAAAAAAATGGAAAAAACAATATTGCATTAGTTAAGATAACCCTAGGAAAAGTTAATTTGAGATTTTAAAATATTTAGTATTATTATGAGATTATCTTCTCCCACTATAAAAAGAGGTTTTGCATGGAAATCATTCACTTCACAAAAACTGAGAGCAGCCAAACACATCACATTCGAAATCTCTCTCCTCTCTTATTCTTTTGCATATAAATTTTACTTTTGCTTAAGTTTAATCCTCAATAGGTATCTATGGAGAGCTAATCATGAGTCATACAGGTTGATAAATATTTTCTTATAACATCGAGTAAGTAACTTTTATTTTTTTCTTAACTCAACTTCAATTGAATATTCAATCATAGTGTGTTTATAACATCAATTGTTTTTTCATTTTGTATTTTTGAGGAAAAACTTCATAAAATTAGCTCATAATCAAAGTTGGTCATGAACCCAAGGTAGCCACAATGGCTACCAATAGATTAATTATTTTAGAGACCACAATGGTTATGTTCGTTTGTAGTCATTAGTAACATCGACTATTTTTTGTTTGTTTTGTCATCGCTTGTTGAAAAAGCGTCAACGAGTGATTTCAAACACTAAAATATTTAGTGATAGAAAATTTTAGTCGCTAAATCATCGAATAAAAAACAACAATAAATAGTTTCTGGTGATTACCAATCGAACTAACAAAAAACATTTAGTGATCGTATTAAAAAGGGTTCGATTTATATTTTTAATTTATCATTCAACCTTAATTTTTAAGATTGCCCACAAGTTCTTGTGAATCTTTATATTTTATTTAAGTTCTTGTGCTATTGTTTTAATGATTTTAAAATTCTATTCAAAATAGCTTGCCATTGATATGAAATTTTTAGTGTAATAAAAGTTTCCAATTCTTTTATTTAGAAGAAAATATTTAGGAAATAATATTTTTTTATGAATCCTTTTGTTGACTACATATTTGCACTCATTGATGTATATGATTATTTTTCTTTCCAATTTGTTTTCAAACAAATCTTTGATAGTTTATAAAAAAAATTCAAATTCTATTTTACAACCATTCAAGAATTTGAAAAAGTAGTTTCCCTAAAAATAAAGAATCAATATTTGGAGAGTTTTTATAAATTTGAAAGCAAAATTCAAAAAACTTTTATGACGTTTATGAGTGTTTGTCACGATTCACGAACTTGACTATTTTTCTCTTTTGACTAATTGCTAATTTATTTAGTTTCTTGCAAAATCCAAAATCAAATTTTTTTTTATTTTATTTTTTTTTTTTTGGGAAAACTATCCAAAATCTAAATTAAAAACCAAAATCTACGGTCTACAAAAAATCACAAAAACTAAAAACTAAAATCTAAAAACCACAAGCATTCATAACTTTGAACCAGTGTTCTAAAGAGCGGTATAGACAACGCCTAGACAACCTCCTAAAATTGCCTAGGATTTGTTTTAGTGTATTTTTCTAATTTCCAACTATTTTCTCTATATACATAATTATAAACGTTTATATATTGTTTAATATAAACCAAATAAATTTTTATCTAAATTGTGTTTACGATTTAATACTTTCATACTTCTAATAGATATTTTAAAATAGTTTTTATATATAATATCATATTTATAATTTATAAATTTTTATGTAAAAAACGGCTAAACCGCCTAAATCGTCTAAGTCCTTATTAGATGTTTTAGGTGCATGCACTGGTTTACCGCCTACTTAGCGCTTTGAATACATTTCTTTCTCTCTATCTTTTTTTTTTTCGAATTTCATATTAAATTATATTCAAAATAAAAGAACGTTTTTACATCAAGTGCATCATAAGTTTAAAAGAGTTTGAAACTGAATTTTTTTTAAAAAATTTTTTTTAGAGATGCTAGATGACTTGAGATTCAATGCCTAGATGCAAACCAAGTTTGCAGTCCAGTTTCATATCTCTTGTCTCCTCGGATTGTTGAGAGTTGATTTCGAATTTGCTTATCTTGCCATTTGATAAGTGTAGCTGATGAGTTAGGATCTTCACCGTGCATTCTCTCATTCCTCTCTCTCCATATTCCTTTTTTTTTTTTTTAAATAGAGGGTGATTGGGAGAAGCTTTAAGGGCTATTATTTTTTTTAAGTTTTAAAAGTAAAAAATTTACCAATCACAATTTCAGGACTTTAGTTTTTTTTAAAAGCTTTGAAAGTCTAACTGCCCAGTTATTTTTTCTTTACGTTCACATCTTCTTCGGCCTTACCAATTAGATTTTAACAGCCAAACTTTCTACAACCGAAGTTTCTGCAGTCAAAGTTTCTACAGCCAAAGTTCTTAAAGTCAAAGTCTTTACAACCAAAACTAACAGCCCTTACCAATCGGCCCTTATGGGGTTTTAGGTGCATGCACTAATAATATAGTTGAAATAATATTAAGTCCATGAATGGATGTTCTTTTTAATTTGGTTTCTGGATTTTGTTTTTAGTTTTTGTAATTAGAAATCCCAGAAAAATGGTTTTTGGTTTTTGAGAGAAATAACGTAGATGGTGTAAAAACTAGATTCTCTAAATTATTAGAGAACTAAAAATCTAAAATCTTGAATGGAAGATCACAACAAAAGTTTTGCTAGATTATAGGGAAAGCAAAATTTGAAAAACTTGATTTGTGTGAAATGAGTTTTTGAAATACAAAAACTAAAAACTCTTTCAAAAACTACCAAACATTCAAGGCCTAAATAAAACCTATAAACTATTGCCAGTAGTTGAAGAAAATTAGGAAAAAAACACCACATATGAACATATACTAAATGCATATAAGTATTTATAGCAAAAGAAATTTGAAATATTCCATAGACTTTTGAATTTCTATAACTAAATCTAGTAATAAAGTAGATGAGACACAAGAATTAAATACTATGGAAAAACTTACACCCCCACTACCCAATTATAACGCTCCACGTAATCATTACAATCAATTAGTCGCTAATCATTCGCTTCCATGTATTAGTTTAAAAATTATAACCGAAAACAATTAACGTAATTAATGGCCAAAAGTTTTGTGTCAAAACACAATTAACCAACACCGCCTCTGCCTAAGTATCTGTTCAGTGACTTATCGTTTTTCGAGCCTTCAGAGATTATCACAAGAAGAATCCAGAGACCGCCGGAAAAACAAAACAATAAGAAGATTTACAATAAAAAAAAATTACTCCGTTGTCTTCGCCGAGAGATTCGCTTGGTTCTGTAACTTCTGTTTCAGGTTCATAGAATCTTATTTTGGTTCTTCTCTTCTTTCACTGTTTACTCTGTTCGATACTCTGTATTTGCTAGTTTTCTTCTTCATTTCTGTTCCTTTTTTTTTTTTTGCGAGTTCTTTGGTTTTAATTTCGCTACTTCTTCTGAAAAATTTATGCATTTTTCGATTTTTAGAAACTCAAACATTCTTAGTTCTTGCGTTTTCTTGAATTTTTTGTTTTGTAGTTGAAACTTTTCATCGAACTCTCTGGAACTTAGGATTTGATAAGTGAAGATCTAATTTCTAATCTAGGTTCGTGTTTTTTCAATCTCAATTATTTTAGACAAAATAACGGTTCGAATTTCAAATTTCAAAATTTTCACTCTCCGTAATCTTCGTCTTTTACCATTGTTACAGTTCAAGATTTTGCCCTAATTTTACTGTATTCACACTTGCGCCGTATAAATACACTTTATTAGATACGATTCTTGATTACGAATTTGTCATTTTCTGCCATAATCTTGCAATTATATGCTTAATTTATGTTCTTGGATCTTTCTAGATTATGTGTGGGAACATAGAAGATTATGATAGTTTCTTAATTTGGAATCACAAAATGGTTAGTGATTTTGTGAAATAATTGTATATATATGCAGGATGATGATGACTCAGAGGATCTCTCCTTCTTATAAGCGACGAAAGGTCTCTATTGTAAGAGACTTTCCACGATTTAGTGTTAAAGATCAGAGAAGTGATGATGTTGCAGCCATAAGTGAGACAAAAGAGAATTTGTATGGTAGTGAAGATAGGAATTGTGTTGGTGGTGTTGCACATCAGACTCACCATAGGCCTAAAGAAGTCGAATCGTTTGATTCGATTATGAAGAAAGCTGGCTTTAATGTAGCAGGTAATGGTAATGTTGGGAATGAAAAATTTCCTCCATCTAGGAGGAAGGTTCCTTTACTTTGTGAAAGTAAAGTGAAACCTCTAAGCGTGGAGGAAGGTATTAAACTAATGGGTTCTGAAAGCCAAAGAAGACGTCGTTTTGGTAAGCCTTTGGTATCCAAAGTTGTGCAGAAACATAGATGCTCACCGGCGAAGAAGAAGTTGAGTAATGCAACTGCGTTAAGAGGAAGAGCCAATGCTGTTGTGCAGAAACATAGATACTCACCGGGGAAGAAGAAGTTGAGTTATGCTCATAGACCAACTCAACACAAAGATGAAAGGCGGTCAAATCAACTTGGAGTTCTCTCGGTTATACAACGAAACCGGCTTTCTAAAGATCTTAGCCCACGAGAGAAAGTTCAAGAGGTGTTGCGTGTTTTCAAACTTGTGTTTGATGAGCTAGATCGTAACAAGGCAGCACGACGAGGTGAATCAGAGACTGCGAAGAGTAGGATAGATTACCAAACTCGGAATATCCTCAGGGAAATGGGGATGCAAGTGAACTGTCAAAAGAGGATTGGACCAGTCCCCGGAATCGAGGTTGGAGATGAAATTCAGTTCAAAGCAGCACTCAATGTAATTGGTCTTCACTTTGACATCATGGGTGGGATAGATTACATGAAGAAAGGAAACAAGGAAGTAGCTACGAGCATTGTTTCATCTGAAGGTAATGATTACGGCGACAGATTCATCAACGATGTGATGATCTATTGTGGTCAAGGAGGTAATGTGAAGAGCAAGGATCAAAAAGCAATCAAAGATCAGAAGCTTGTTGGAGGCAATTTGGCTTTAGCTAATAGCATTAAGGAAAAGACTCCGGTACGAGTAATCCGCGGCGAAAGGAGATTGGACCAAAGAGGAAAGGATTATGTGTATGATGGTTTATACATGGTTGAGAAGTATAGGAAAGAGAGAGGACCTCTAGGTAACATTTTGTTCAAGTTTGAGCTTAGAAGAAAAGCTGGTCAACCTTATGTTGACTTTTGAAAGGGTTAGTGTTTTGAGATGGAAACTTTGTGTTTTTGGTTTTTTGGGAAGATAGTACTTACTTAGGTACGTGACCTGTAATATCAAACCAACTATAGATGTTTTTTCTTTCTGACAGTAGGTTCAGTATCTTGCGTTGTACGAATGTAATGGATCCTTATGATATGTTCATAACTAAATGATACTTCTGTGTTTCTGAACTTCATAAATGTTACTTTATAAAATTTAAAAAAAGCCCCAAAAGTTTACAAAGGAAACTTAAAGCCCATTGATTTCAAAATCTCAACAGAGTTCTGACTTTTATTAACCTTGTCTTCTTCAACCTTGTCACCGGAGTTCCGAAGCAGAGCTTCAATGATTTCTTTAAAAGGAATAATCTCTTCTTTCTCTTTCTCTTTCTTCTTCTTTCTTCCGTCTTCTTTCCATTTCCCACCACCCCATTCATACGACGGATCCATCCACGGCGGCAACACTCTCCTCGCGGCTGCTTCTCCGTCGACGTTTGATGTCGAAGCTATTTCTTTGTCTGAAACCCTAGTTTCAATCTCTTTCGGTTGATTCAATCTCGCATCTTCAGATTCTGGTGAAGTGGGAACAGAAACCAATACGATTCGTTCTTCCGGATTCACCGGAGGAGGAGACAAATCCCAATCGCCCAAAATCTATGAACTCTCTGTATCTGAACGTTTCTCCATTCTAAACAAAAAAGCTTCGGAATTCGAAATCGGCGAAACTGTTAAAGGAAGAGACTTTATGCTTATGTCTGATTTGAGAGAGTGTACAATTCAGAGAACTTGTTTAATATTGGACCTTTTGGGCTTTTAAAGGAAGAGACTTTATGGGCTGTTTGATTTGATAAATTAGAGAGGATTCAGAGAATTTGTTTAATATTGGACCTTTTTTGGGCTTTTAAGTTGGATCTTTTGGACCTAATTCAGATTTGTTCTATAATTTGGGCATTCACTTCATTCTCTTATTGATATTAATTACTTTATAGTAAATTTAACATGTACCAAAATTTTAAATATAATCCGAAAATACATGAACTAATAATATCTGTATAGATTTAATCCCCTTATTATTAAAAGGGAAGTACAAATTGAAAAATGGTCTAATTTAGCCTCAATTTCAATTTCAATTTTGGATTTTGTACTTTGTTAATCAAAATCGTCAAGGGTAATTTGGTCATCAAATCTCATTAAACAATAGAGGATCCGCGTGTTTATAAAACAGGTATAAAGTGAATCAAATAGATCCAAATCTTTAAACGAATCCCTCATCGGGTTTTAAAAGCAATCCTAACCATTCAACATATTTGGTATCTAATTTAAGGCATATTCGATCTCAAATGAAATATATTCTCCAAATCTCGATTAATTGCTAAACAAATTTCCAAAAATATATGATCTAATCTAATCCTAACTATAAATTACTACTCAATATCCTAATTTCCCCTAAATTCGTGAATCATTAATTTTGATATCAATCAAGAAGATATTCAAGTTAATATATCCCATATTTCTTGCTTCGGCTCCAAGATTTTCGAAAATTTCCAAGCCAAAAACCCTATCATTCTACTTCACTATATATATCAAACGTCTCTATCATTTCTTACTCATCCATTAATTCACTGCAAACGAACCGATAAACCTCTTTTATTACAATGTCTCACTCAATTGCTTTCATTGATGATGTGAAGCCGTACAAAACGTCTTGGAAAGTTTAAGTCCGTGTCTTGCATTCCTGGAAAACATTCACGACCAGATTTGGTGAGACATTCGACTTGGTGTTGGCTGATGTCAAAGTAAGATATCAAAACTCTATTTAACATATATATATATATATATATATATATATATATATATATATATATATCTATGACTAACTAAGTACCAAATAATAATCCAAATTTTCCTTTATTCTGGGTATAGGTTTTGTTTGTTTCAATAGTTTCTGATCTCTATTCTATATATACTTTTCTACTTGAATAAACAGGAAGATGATATAGAAGTCACAATGACATGATTGTGTGATGAAACTTTAGCGGAAACTGATTCATAGAATTCCATTGATCCATCTTCAATCATTTATGGCGACCATGTAAGGTGAATTCTAATCAGATTTTAAGAATAACTATGTGTATGTTTTTTTTGTATTTCTCATTCTTAGTTATTTTTATTAATCGTAGGTTTTATAATTGTTTTTAACAAAAGAGCAATGAACATCAAAAAACATATCTATGAACAACTATGATACAATCAACAAACTCAAGGGAAAGAAGAAGAAGAGTAATGCTTACTTTGGAGACTTTGAAAGAGTAGGATCCTCCCAAGACTATACAAAAGCTTCACGATGGATTGCTCTCTTTTTATTCTCAAGAGCTTCTGGTTTAATTGTCTCATTTCTTTGGAACACTTGATGTGCCTGCTAATAAAGAGAAGCAAATCAAACAACAATGACGATACCAATATTTTTACCTTAAGCATTACAATTGCCTCATTTTTCTCTTTCTGTAAAAAGCTTATCTAGCTATGTGTAGCCTCTGGTAACTGTCTTCCGTTTAGATTTTTCATACATATACATTACTAGATCAGCCTTATGTAGAATTGGTAACCTTAGCTATTAGTTGGATTATTTATGTTCCCATTTGTGAAAAGAACAAAAAGACCGTAACTTTTGTCTATATTTAAAAAAACACAAATCGAAAACTGAGACACAAAAAAAGAATTGAGACACGAAGATGCTATCACTAACCACAATAATTAAGATTTCGAAATAATGACTTAATCGATAACCAACGACTGAAGAAATAGAACACTACCATGAATTTCATCGGCAGATTCATGTTAAGTAGCTTTTCGAGCATCAATCGAAATTTTGAAGCTTGATCCAATGATAAACTCCTTCAAAATACCACTAACTGATATCATCAGATTAATCAACTAATTGACTAAAATTTTAGCAATAACCAATACCGATTAAAATCGAGAAAAGTTTAACCATACGTGACGGGTGTGGTAGAAGGCCAAGGAGGCTTGGATGACGGTATGCTCATTAGACGGGGGAGGAATTGGCGGCGGAAGATGCCGATAGTTGTTGGTATGTTGTTGAAAGAAATTGGTCTTCAGGTCCGTAACATGATTGCAAGCATATGTCTCATCTTCTCAACGCGAGTTCTCATTCTCTCCTCTCTACCCTTCTCGATTATTCCGTCGGTCCATACCAGTTCATAGTGGGATGTTTTGGGCTTTGAATTGTTACTACAACAAATTTATGGGTCAAAGTTTCATTTGTTTCAATTTGGTTCTCACTTGGTAAAGGGTGGGCTGCTTAGCCTACTAGGCCTTATGGCTTTGTACCATATTTTTTTCTCATGCTATTTAACAGAAGATCTTTTATCAAAAAAAGAGAAAAGGGATGCTGATAGTTTACTTTTTATTAAAAATAAATGATAAAACGAGATATAAAATTCTGATGAACTGTTACACATATTAAACATAACTCATTTTTTTTTTCTGAAACACTTTAATTTTACAATATATTTTATATTTACTCGGTAAAACTATATGTAAATACATATACGAAATTCTATCCATTAGTGTTTTCTCTTACATTATGTTTGTAAATAATATATATATGTATGTAAACTGGATAGACTACATTGAATACTGATTTATTCTATTATATTGATAAAGCGGGTATTACGGTTTGGTAATAATTTGGGGGTAACAGATCGAGTAACGGAACAAATAGTAAAAAAAAAATAGTATTCGATACTAGATCTTTACCTACAAGCAATTAGAATTATAATAAAAAATTCACCTTAAGGTCACTGGTACCCTTAACGGGTCGAATACAGCTAAAAAGAATTTAACACACTATTACAACAATTACAATACCAAAATGATACAACTTTTAGCTTTTCACATTTTTGTAATACTTTAACTATATTAAATTTTAATACAAATATATTAAATAATACACATGTTTAACCACATAAAAACACCTTCTCCTAATTAAAACTTTAACAACCACAAAAAAAAAACCTATTTTTTATAATTCTAAATTATACATTATCAAATACTTAATAGGAAAACCGCATAAAACCGATGTCCGCGGTGAACCGCGGGTTGAATCCTAGTTTTCTTTGAAAAGTTGAGAAAACAGTGAATCTAACCATTCTAACCTATTTCAAAAACACATGGATTTTTTTTGCTATATGATTATCTATAAAATTCTTTGAAGGTATTTTATATACTATATATATATGTTAATTTTCGCTCATTTTTGCAATCTCAATAATATCTGATAGATGTATTTGCCTTTAAATGGGCCGATACTAATTGAACAAAACTTACACGATGCTTTCAAAAACGAGGATGCTTTTTACTGATCTTTCACCATTTTCTAATCTTGTTCTAGGCTGCTCATGGTGGACCTGCAAGCTTTCGTGACATTGGAACAGATCGTCATATACAAGTACTTGTTTCTATCTGTATATATTTTTCTTGAGGCATCTTTTCAATCATAACTTCAAAGATGCTTTTTGGTAATCACTTTCTAGGTGTTTTTGATGGATCCGTAGGAATTTTGCAGAGGATTCATGGTTTTCTTGCAGAGGATTCATGGTTTTCTTCGGGTTAGTGGGACAGAGTTAACAAAGCTTAACACAATGCATATTTACAAAGGATCTTTTTTTTCGTGGCAATCTTATACATTGGCTTGTCTACTTACTTGATTCTGTTTTTTAAATACTTTGCAGATTCGTCTGAGGAATCATGGGATTGGGAATGGGGTTTTAGATTTTGATTTCCGTGGTAGTTATATACTTATATGACGAGAAAAAATTATTAATTTATGATTCTTAATATATCGAGTATTAATTTAGAGAGTTTTTTTTGTACAAACTATTCACAAGTTAAACTTCAATTTACAATTTTACTCACTTCTTTTCTTCACCTAATCTATTTGGATGTTGTAAATCATGTTCACAATCACCGTAAATCTATTATCTTAGATTTAAATTTAGTGAAATATGCATATAGACAATAACAAATTTTAAGTTGATTTACAATATTTAAATTTGTCATGTTGTATTGTAGATTTCTTTTTTTGCGAATTGAAAATTTTATTTTAAACGATACAAAATATTATTAATAAACTCGCATCCGGTCTTCATTACTCTAGATACGGCTTCCATCACCCTCGTCTCTCTCAAGCTTATATTTATCTGCACTGTATTCGATGCAAACTTGTTGGCAATCATAGAGACGTCAATATCAATCGTGAATTCTGGAAACAATATATTTTTGCTTTTGGAATTAGCAGAGAAGAGATTAAAATCGCACAAGACACAGAGCTAGAGAGGAAGTTAATTGCGTTGGGTTGTCTTCTTGTTATTTTATACGACCTAACTAATACTATTTCTATTTATTTATTTTTGATTTTCAGTTTAATTTTAATACAAATTTATATATAATTAGAGTTTTTTTTTTAATATATAATTAGAGAGTTCTCTCTTCATATAGGGTGTCCACCTAAGCATCCACTTAAGCAATACTTTACATTCAAATAAATTTTAAACATTCATTTAACGCATATTTATATTACTTATAATTAATTGAAATTTAGCTCCTTCTAGTGTCAAGATTAATTTTCTGATTTAAAGACCAATATTAATCTCCATCCTTTTTAGGTCGTTTGCGTCTGTGGTCAAGGACATTGCTGAGCTTCTATTGGTGGAGTTACTGCAGTTACTCTCTGATAGATTTGATTTTGTTTTCTTACTGTAATCTTTCTTATTGCTAATATTTGATTATTGATAGATTTGATTTAATTTTCTTACTGTTTTGATTCCGCAGTTACATATACTGAGATGGTAGGCGATGCGGAGAAGCTCAAGAGTTGTTATGTGGGAGAAGCTAAGGTGAGTTTTAGGATGAAACCGATGATGAGTCCGATGAGTCCAACCATAGCTGCCAACTTCAAGGATAGCCCATTTCCGCTGTTCCTCTGGTTTTCCGCCTCCTCACCGTTTCCTGCAATGTCGTTCAAAAACATGTTAGGCAGTATCCTTTGTTATTAAGCACTGTTATGTTCACATGATTTTGTCTGAATGGTAATATGATTGCAACCATTAACCAATGCTAAAATATCAAGGAAAGGTTCATGGAAGCATACCAATTCATGTTGCAGCTGTTGTGTTTGCTTAACGGCTGCATCTCGCTCTTCCTTCAGCCGCTGTATAGTCTGTTCATACATATTGATGGTATAAACGCCCAGAATGATGATTAAAACAAGACACGAATTAATCTTTCTTAAGCTATGAATGTGGTCACTTGTGAGATACTGTGAGGTACATTTGTTCACCTTATGAAGAAAGGTATATAATAACCGAGACAAAAAGTTAAAAGCTTTGAAAACCAGTGTATGTCTCACTGTCCCAACCAAATCAACTAAGTCCCTCATTACAGTTTATATTGCTTGAAAACCAAAAGTGTGAATACTAGAAAGTCTGGGATTTGAATGAAACTTTGAACAACATTTCTTGCACACAGGCATCACAGGAAAGGGACTATTGATATGGTGTCTGTCTAGGCAAGAGGTCCATGGTATATCATCATACTAAAAGGGTTTTGCTATAATCATAACAGGTTAGCAAAATGATTCACACAAGTTATTGACCCATAAATCGGAGTAGTGATGCAGATTAAATTATATAGGTGGGAGTAGTTGGTACTCACAGAGATGGTTTCCGAGCTTTGTCCATCACCATTTGTTGCTCCGGATTCAGAGGATCTTTGGGTTGTAGACGGGGAAATATAAGAGACTTTGAGCTTACATTCTGTTAATGTCTTTCCACTGTCCTTGGTGAACTAGACACAAGTATTGCAAATATAATGTCAATTTGTTTTCCCAAAATTGCGGAAACAAGAATCCGAATTAAAAAGGTTTAGAAACTTGGATTTGCTTACAGTGTCTTGTGGAAGTTCATCCACATCAGTGTGTGGAGGTACAATGGTACTTTGCAGAAGAAATTTGTCTTTGCACTGCATATCTGGAGGATACTACCGTTGCGCTTGTAGAGTAACTAGAATTTACAAGATCTTAATCATCTCCATGTTCAAGTTTTAAACTGCCAATGAAAGAAAGAGTTATGAAGAACCACTGTACCTCTGATGATGCAAGAGTCCCATGGCTGAATGACACCAGTGTTGGGTCTTACAAAATACTTCTTTGGAGATGTTGTTTTCACCTGGTTTTTTGAAGAAAAACACAAAAAAAAAAAAAAGAATTCAATGTAAAGCACGATATATCTTGATCATGAAAGAAAGCATATGAAGTTGGTGGTTTGATGCAGAATTACCTTGAAAGCAACAAAGTGCTCTGTTTTATTGGCAACTTTAAGATCACAGTAGCTTTGTTTCTCGAGTTCAACTGCAAACGAAATCAATAATTCCCATGTCATCCAAAAGGAGAACCTCCAAATTTTTCAAACAGCAATTTTCTTAATAACCAAGAGAATCAACATTATCTAAAGTCAGAACCTCAAAAGCTCAAAGAAGTTAACAAAACTTTGAATGTTGGCGTAAACAAGAGGAAAGCAAGCAATGATTGACACAAATCTCTAGAGAACAAAAGATGGCAAATTCGAAAGAACCCTATTCTCATTGACAACATTTCACAAATTAAGTATAGATGAGACAATGCATATCACGATTTTTGCCATAGATTAACGAAGACTTCTTACAGAGAAATTTGAGTTCATCAGGTTGAATGGAGATAAGCTGATTCTCGCCAACGCCAGAAATTTGAGTACCCAACTTGATCTTTCGGACTTCACGAGGGGAATAGAGAGAAGACGAGTGAGTGAGTAGTTGAAAGAGATGATGAAGCAAATCGACGCTTGCCATGTAATTAACAGAAGTTTTCGATTTGGCTTGGAGGTAGTGTATACACGCAGTTGGGAGAGAAGTGTATCCCAATTTCGAGAGGAGCTAAAGTTGCATCTTCGAGAGAGAATATCCCAGAGCCAAGTGAGGAATTTATGTCTGGGAATTCCTCCAAAAAACCAGACCTCTCCGGACCAGGTAACAAGCGGTTTGGGTTCTCTGAGCAAGTTATAGACGACACTTGTACAATATTTGTCGGACTTCAGATTGTTTGGCCACCATTCATATGAGTCTTGAGAGAAAACTTTGGATTCTCACCTGAGTTTCCATTCTCCCACAATTCGGCTAAAGTTGATGACTGAGAGATACCAATTCTTACTGATCCTTCAAGTGAAAGGTAGTCTCTGATATTCCCAAATGGAGATCAGTTGCTTAACCAGAATTAGCAATTCTCCCCATTACCAACAAATTGTTTGATCCATGGGTAAGCTAAATCTCGTAGTTGCAACAGCTGGTTAGCTAGCCATGAGTATTTTTGTTTTTGATGACCCAGAAATTATTAATGTTTCCATCCAATACCTCTCTAGTGTACCAATGAGCCCAAATGGAACCAGGCTTGAAGCAATATTCCAGATGGATGTGTGTTTCAACCCAAGACCTCCTTCGAGTCACATTCTCCCAAGAGACTCTAGCCGAGGTAAGCCCTTCTGTTTTACCTTTCCAAAGAAATCTAGCAGAAATGGAGTTTATTTCTGAAAGAACTTGACCAAAAGTTTAAAATTCCTGCAATTACTGTTGACAGCAGCTGCAACCTTCCTGCAAAGGATAAAGACTTGACCGTCCATGAGTGAAGCTTGGATTTGATTGACTGGATAAGAGGAGCACACTGCAGCAAGGTGATCTTCTTTGTCCAGAGGGGAACACCAAGGTATCTAATCGGAAGAGAACCAACTGAGAGTTTCGAAGCTTGTTTGATTTGCTCTAAATCATGAGTTTTAAAACCTGCACAGAACAAGGAAGTCTTTTGGATGCTAACCTACTTTCAGAATCCTTCAACACATCCAAGATAAAGGGCCGAGCTTGTACTGGGCCGTAACGGGCCGGGTTTTGAAACCCTTTTTAACTTCCCTAGATAAGAGTGCGTGATGAGTGACTACTGTATCAGAGTTCAGCTGTTGCAGAGAATCACTTTCTCCTTTCCCGCCGAGGATAGTTGTCTATGCTAGACTTATCACAGAGAATTATTCAGGCTCTAACAGAATCGTCGTCTTCTTCCTGAGAGAAAATTCTCAGAGAAACAGAAGATGAAGTCTCACTCTCTAAATCTCTTCCTCCTTATCGCCCTAACCGCCATAGCTAAGTCGACGACTATCTCCCACACGACGATCGGATTCACCTACTCGGCTCCAGCTTCCATTTCCGGCTCCGTCGAACTCTGGACGAAAAGAATCGCCGCGAAGTTTGTTTCCATGAAGATTCCGTCGGTGAGGCTTCTCGACTCGAATCCGGCGGTGATTAGCGCCTTTGCTTACACCAACGTATCTCTCCTCCTCTCTGTCCCGAATACTCTAGTTCCTATCCTTGCTTCAAATCGTTCGCTCGCGATGCGTTGGGTCCATATCCATGTGCTTCCATTCCATCGTCGCACCAAGATCTCAACAATTTCCGTCGGAAACGAACTGATTACATATTCGCCGGAGGTTTCGCCGTTTTTTCTCCTCCGCGCTATGCAGAACGTTCACAAATCTCTCTCAGATCTGAGAATCTACGGTATATCTGTATCCACGACGTTCTCTTTCCTTGACATCATCCCTTCGTCGGCGGCGCAATTGAACAAATCAGAGGCGATTAATATCTCGCCGATTTTGCAATTCCTTGAAGAAACAGACTCATCTTTGCTAATCAGTTTTTGTCCCTACAATGTCTTCAGATCCAGATGCTCGAATCCAATTGGAATTGATCTCTTTAAAAAACTTCCATTGAATTTCAGAGAAGATCTTACTACCGGAGTTAAACTCTTTGATATGATGGTTGATGTTGTGATTGGCTCTATGGCCGTCAGGGGCCACGAGAATCTTCCGGTGATTGTGGCGGAGACTGGTTTGCCTAGATCAGGAATCAACGATGCCAGTGAGTTCCATGCGAGATGGATCTACAGTGAATTGTGGTTAAAAGAATTGATAGCTCGCTTGAGTAAACAAACTGTTTCACAACCATTGAGTAAACTCACTGTTTCAGAGGTTTACCTCTATGAGCTTGTTGAGAAAGATGCCACTCTCGGTATTGAGTGTTATGGACTCAGCTCTACTGTTGTTTATGTTTGGCTCTCTCTGTTATGTTTCGTCATTTGTTACGCCATGTTGGAGATTTGCAGACAGAAAAGGAAATCTCGAAGACTAGAAGCTCTCCTACTGTGGTTAAGTGATATGGAAAGCCAAAAATACCAAATTCTGATACAATGCCGAGAGCATTTACTAGAAGTGCTCCCATATGAAAGAGGGTGGTCTGCTCAAAGCACTCAAGACCTTTTGGCTTCAATTGGACAAATGATGAGGTAGATCTATCCCCCACCCCTTATTTTTTAGAATTGGGCTGATACCGGTTCACTAACTAATGCTATGATTACATGTTTCCCAACAACAGAGACTTAAAAAATGGAAAACCTTTTTATCCTAATGAGGATAACGCTTATAAAAACATAGAAGAAATACGAAGACTAGAAGAAGAACATCTGGAACGGTTCAAAGACTACGCAAAGGCAATAAAAGAATTTCGAGATGCTGCAGAAGAGTATTATATGGATCCTTCTCGTGCATTCGATGACTGAGCCAAATTACAGCGTCTAAGATGTTTTCTGGTGGAAGCTGGTGGCTCGCCATTGTTCCCCAGTTAACTCCTACACTACTAGTGTTGCTTGAGGCAATGGAAACTTGTGAGATGATAAGAAAGGAACAAAGAATAATCTGATGATAATACAAGTGGTTTGTTGTTAACTTTGATCTCTCTTCTGCCATTTTTTTTCTCTGTTGTTGTGTCTTTTTTCTTCTTCTTTATGGAGTCTTTCTTAAGGGAGAAGATGAAATGTGATTTGTCCTTAGTTCAGTTAAAGAAGCAGGCACAACATGCAAAATAGCCATTGGCTTTGTTGTGTGAAACACTTTGTGCATGCCTATATGATCATCCACATGGCATTCACTCACCACAAATTCTTATGTTATTCTAGATGCATGTTTCGTATTTGTTTTGTCAAACACACACACACACACATAAGTATTATTCAAACTTAAATTAGTTGTCTTTGTTTTCTTATTATTATTATTACTCATTTGAGTATTAAGTTTGTATAGAATTAAGAAATAGTCATTTTTTTCAAGTGAATTAGACAATCTTCATTTTATCATTATGCTCCACACACTACAACATAGGATTAGATAAGGCTAAAGTCATACAACATAGATTAGCTAAGGCTACAAGTCATAAAACACACAACTTGTTCTAGTTTCTGGATCTGGATCGTCATCCACTTCTCGACACTGCAAAACATCAATTGCTATGGAGTCGTCAAGACCAGACTCCATAGTCCAAGTCTAAACGATTATCCATTCTAAAGAATGAGACTTTAGGCTTTCTCTGTGATTTCAAAGATTAGACATTTCAGAAAACTTGTTATTGGACCTTGGATCTTTTGGACCCACGCTTCATATTTTAAAAGCAATATTATCTTAAAGTACATGAACTAATATTTGTATTAGCTTAATAAATTTTCCTTTGAAAAGTTGAGAAAAAAATGAATCCAACCATTCTAATCTGTTTATTTGTTTTCCACAAGTGTTAAAACAACAACAATGGTTGCTTCTCTTCACAAGTGTTAAACTATACTTTTATCACATACAGAAAAACCTAAATATCAAGTATACGAACAAAAGTGAAACAAACCCATATAAGAGGAAACGATAAATCAAACATTAATCTCCCTTCTTTTTATGCCAGCTTCTTCTGTATAGAATCGTGCCAGCTTCTTCTGTGATAAGACTAATTTTCTGAATTGAAGATCAAGATTAATCTTCCTCCATTTTATGTCGTTTGCTAGCTCCTCTAAACGCCGTTCGTTTGTGGTCAAGGACATTGATGAGCTTCTAGTTCTAGGGACGGTAGAGAGTTGTGTGTCCATGACAATCTCATTTTTCATCCAAGAAGTTGTTCTTGCACTGCCAGATGAAGTTTCCTTTGCAGATAACTCGGGATGCGAAAATGCGAAATCATTGATCAATTCTCGCACCGCTCTGAATTGCTTCATCAGCAGACCTAGCAGATAAAGTTTCCTTTGCCGAGTACTCTTAAACGATCTCTCAAAGGAACCAATCTTATTATCACCATAGACCTGTACGTAAATCACATCATTATAAACTTTTTCTTTTAAAAGAGACAAAGCAATGCAAAGTCAATGAGCTAACAGTTAGGTTGAATAGAAATCATTTGGAAATTCAGAGTACTTATTACTGCAAGAGCATCGAACAAGAAAACGGTAAAAAAAATATTACAGAGCAATGCAAGTCAATGAGCTAACAGTGAGGTTGAAGTACTTTGGTGAAATCACAATCTGAGCTACACAAATTCGTGCCGAAAGGTTCAAGCTTTTAAGACACTCAACAAGTTCTTACAAGCAAAGGAAGTTGGTGGTAAGTGGTAACGTTACTTTTGTTTACTTGTGAACTTAGACTACAATATAAAGCTAAGTATATGGTCTAGTAGTAGTTGTTATGTAGGAAGTGGGAGTTGGTAATTTAGCAGGTGAAAATGTGTGTTTGTGAAAATGAAATAAGCTTTTCTATTATGCATGCATGCTCTCTGTCTAAAGTCTAAAGTCAAAATCTTAAGTTGTAAATTGATAGCTAATCAAAGAAACACAACGAGGTTTGAAGATCACAACAACCAGAAACTCGGATTCAATCCTTTGTCTCTGTTTTAGACTTTTAACACAAGAGTTTAAAATTTCTAAGTATAGGAACAAAAGAGAAACAAACCCCATTACAGGAAACGACAAATCAAAAGCCAGTTTCGTATCAAACGAGCATAACCAGAGGGCATGTCATCATGAGAGCAGAGAGAGAGAGAATAATCTAACCAGATTGGCTTCGGCTTGTCGTTCCCCAACCATACCTAATCGCACCACACCTTAGGGTTTTGCAATCTCTATGAGTATGAGCCACTCGCGTAGAAGAAATTAGGGTTAATGGTAAAGATAAATTACAGTTATAAATCCGACTAAAATTGGTTTAAACAAGGCTTGGATACCCTAATTAATAAATACATACAAGTTACTTTAAACGTGTTACATTATTTATCTATTTTACATTTTCACTTAGCTTGCATGAATTTTCACATCTAGAAGATTACTCTGTTCTCAGGTAAATTTCTCTGTTAAAACTTTTGATTCAATATTATAACTCAAATCCTAAATCAGTGTCTCCTTCAATTTTGCATCTTTAAAAAAAAAACCTTTATGTTTGACAATTTTTTTCATTCATTATGATCTATTTCGCAATGTTGTTTTTCTTTTAGGCGGAAAGAGTAAAGTAAAAAAAAATTCACATGGAAAATCTTGAGAGTAGAACAACCAATCTGCAGTTGGACTAAAGGTGTTTGGTTCTCTGAAGCTACACCAAAGTTTGCTTTCATTACGTGGTTTGCAATGCACGAAAGATTGACAACGGGAGTTCGAATGGGGAAGTGGAACGCACAAGTAGATGTCTCATGTAAATTCTGCGATGAACCGGTAGAGACAATAAACCATCTATTCGTCCAGGGCCATTATTCAAGACAAGTTTGGGAAAAACTAGCAAAAGGGATACTTCAAGACAATTACACATTGAGTGGGATCAAATCACTTTTCTCATCTCTAGTTTAACTCTTGAGAGGAAAGCGCTTTTGCTCCTGCGATATGCGCTCCAAATCGCAGTCCACACTCCACACCCTATGGAGAGAGAGGAACAATCGACGGCATGAAGAGGACCCTATCACAGCATTGACTATTGGGAAAACCATCAACAAGAATATTCGCAATCGGATCACCTTGCTTCTGACAACCGGAAATACAAAATATGATGACCTCTTTATATTTTGGCTTTCCACTAGGATCTAATTTATAATCAATTGTCAAAATATGTGTCCCAAAACTCAAAAGAGATGCACTTGATGTAACAATGGTTTTTTTTGGTGAATAAATTTTACATTCATTCAAAAAGAAAAAAAAATGGAGATAGAACAAGTGAAAGAAAGGAGCAGTAACAATCCATAAAGGTAAATGGTTTTAGTCAGAGGTAAACGTCAAAGCAGAGCTGAAGAAAGTGATCAGAGTGTTTTATCAATCTAGACCAGAAGTGGAAGAAGCTTGTATTGGTGGAGTTAGTTACTCTCTGAGAGATTTAATTCTGTTTTCTTACTGTAATCTTTCTTCAATTGTTATTAACTTGCTATTACTAATATTTGTTTATGACTTTGAGACTGTTCACATAAAGCCATAGTGATTTTCTGATGAAGCAATCTTCCAGAAAAAAAGATTATGGTCGAATTGATAAAAAGAAAAACCAATATTATGCATATTCATCAATTTAAACAAAAGCTCATATGCTCAAGTTTTCATTTAAAGACTTGGTGGCTAATTGTAACAGAATTACTTCGCAAAGCGGTAAACAATACTACAAAGGATTAGTCATTTTCAATAAAGCACAAGAGGAGGGATTGAAAAAGTGGACAAGTAAAATCCAATGATGAAAGGGTCTGTTGGGTCAAAAATGTACATAAAATATAACTGAAAAAAAGAAGAAAATTTGATGGAAGAAACGTGTAGAACATTAGGAGGAGAAAGAAAGAGAGGGATAGAAATAAGCCCAAATTTAGAAGATTAAAATACCCGAAAATATATGTGAATCTGTTTTGATTCCGCAGTTACATATACTGAGATGGTAGGCGATGCGGAGAAGCTCAAGAGTTGTTATGTGGGAGAAGCTAAGGTGAGTTTTAGGATGAAACCGATGATGAGTCCGATGAGTCCAACCATAGCTGCCAACTTCAAGGATAGCCCATTTCCGCTGTTCCTCTGGTTTCTCCGCCTCCTCACCGTTTCCTGCAATGTCGTTCAAAAACATGTTAGGCAGTATCCTTTGTTATTAAGCACTGTTATGTTCACATGATTTTGTCTGAATGGTAATATGATTGCAACCATTAACCAATGCTAAAATATCAAGGAAAGGTTCATGGAAGCATACCAATTCATGTTGCAGCTGTTGTGTTTGCTTAACGGCTGCATCTCGCTCTTCCTTCAGCCGCTGTATAGTCTGTTCATACATATTGATGGTATAAACGCCCAGAATGATGATTAAAACAAGACACGAATTAATCTTTCTTAAGCTATGAATGTGGTCACTTGTGAGATACTGTGAGGTACATTTGTTCACCTTATGAAGAAAGGTATATAATAACCGAGACAAAAAGTTAAAAGCTTTGAAAACCAGTGTATGTCTCACTGTCCCAACCAAATCAACTAAGTCCCTCATTACAGTTTATATTGCTTGAAAACCAAAAGTGTGAATACTAGAAAGTCTGGGATTTGAATGAAACTTTGAACAACATTTCTTGCACACAGGCATCACAGGAAAGGGACTATTGATATGGTGTCTGTCTAGGCAAGAGGTCCATGGTATATCATCATACTAAAAGGGTTTTGCTATAATCATAACAGGTTAGCAAAATGATTCACACAAGTTATTGACCCATAAATCGGAGTAGTGATGCAGATTAAATTATATAGGTGGGAGTAGTTGGTACTCACAGAGATGGTTTCCGAGCTTTGTCCATCACCATTTGTTGCTCCGGATTCAGAGGATCTTTGGGTTGTAGACGGGGAAATATAAGAGACTTTGAGCTTACATTCTGTTAATGTCTTTCCACTGTCCTTGGTGAACTAGACACAAGTATTGCAAATATAATGTCAATTTGTTTTCCCAAAATTGCGGAAACAAGAATCCGAATTAAAAAGGTTTAGAAACTTGGATTTGCTTACAGTGTCTTGTGGAAGTTCATCCACATCAGTGTGTGGAGGTACAATGGTACTTTGCAGAAGAAATTTGTCTTTGCACTGCATATCTGGAGGATACTCTCGTTGCGCTTGTAGAGTAACTAGAATTTACAAGATCTTAATCATCTCCATGTTCAAGTTTTAAGATGCCAATGAAAGAAAGAGTTATGAAGAATCACTGTACCTCTAATGATGCAAGAGTCCCATGGCTGAATGACACCAGTGTTGGGTCTTACAAAATACTTCTTTGGAGATGTTGTTTTCACCTGGTTTTTTGAAGAAAACACACACAAAAAAAGAATTCAATGTAAAGCACGATATATCTTGATCATGAAAGAAAGTATATGAAGTTGGTGATTTGATGCAGAATTACCTTGAAAGCAACATAGTGCTCTGTTTTATTGGCAACTTTAAGATCACAGTAGCTTTGTTTCTCTAGTTCAACTGCAAACGAAATCAATAATTCCCATGTCATCCAGAAGGAGGACCCTCGAAAATTTCCAAACAGTAATTTTCTTAATAACCAAAAGAATCAATCAATCCCAAGATTTACATTATTTAAAAGTCAGAACCTCAAAAGCTCAAAGAAGTTAACAAAAATTTGAATGTTGGTGTAAACAAGAGGAAAACAAGCAATGATTCACACAAAATTCGAAATCGAACAAAAGATGGCAAATTCGAAAGAAGCCTTTTCTCATTGACAACATTTCACAAATTAAGTATAGATGAGACAATGCATATCACGATTTTTGCCATAGATTAACGAAGACTTCTTACAGAGAAATTTGAGTTCATCAGGTTGAATGGAGATAAGCTGATTCTCGCCAACGCCAGACATCTTTTTTTTTTGCTTCAAGCTACGACGACAAATGTGCCACAATCAAATCTCTATTGAAAAACCTATACAACAACATCAAAATCGAAGCCCTAATTCAAGAACAATTCCAAAAAATTTTCCAGAAAAAGGTCTTGAAGAAAAGCTAGAAAAGTAAAAAAAAGAGGGAAATGAAAAACAAGAGAGCAAAAAAAGACAGATCAAACCTGAAGAAAACAAAAGTCACGGTCCAACGATGAAGGAGGAAGAAGCTGCTTATTTCTTTCTCTGGCTCTCCCGATAATCGCTCTCCACCAATAACCCCAAAATTCACCTTCTCTCTCTCTCTCCTCTTGTTCGATTGGTGGTAAACCGAAGTTTTCTAGAGAGAGAGAGCAAGCGCTTCGTGGAGCGGCCACGTGAAGTCGAAGCAAAGTTTCCGTACGATTTTCCTCCGGCGTCGTCTCCGGGAAGTGCGGGGAAGAAGAAGAGAGCGAAAGAGAGAAAAAGAGAGCGAGAGAGGGAAAATGTGACACGTGTGAAAATAACAGTTGTGCATTGCAAAGCGAAGAAAAAAAAAAGTTTAAAAGCGACAGGCTGGAAAAAAGAGGACGATGACGTGTCAGATGTTGATTGGTGTTAAGTTTTATATAATGGCTAAAACGGCTATAATGAGCTTTCAGGGTGGTAGGCCATTTTCACGATTGATGATGATATTTTAAAATTTATTTCTCCGTGTCCATTAATGATTAATTGTTGGGGAGTAATTAAATATCGGACATCAATAGATTATTAAATTTGAGATAATAAGAATCATGACGAACAAAATTGAAACAGTGATGGTTAAAAGTCATCGAGCTAGAAAAGAGACAAGAAAAATACTCAATCATTTACACGAATATTCGTTTTTTATTTATTCTGCTTTGGCTGGAAAATTCTTTTATTGTATTCAAATAAGAACAAAACTGAATCCAAAAGGAGTTTGAATAGTTACCGTTTGAAAAAGTTAATACAGTAATTACATGATTTTACATGTAAAAACTCATGATTTTAATACAGTAATCATGATTTTACATGATTTTGAAAAGCAATTTATATTATTGAAGTAATTTAGATGATTCAATTTCTGAAAGAGAAGGTCCACATACTTCTTACTCAAGATCAAAACAATCAACATTGATTTACTTTTCTTAGAGCACTGTTACTGTAAATTACATGAAAAGAAATGAAACCCAAAAGACAAAACAAACAGACAGTTATTACAAGAGAAAGAGAGTAGCTACCTTTGGAGATTGAAGGTAACAACACAAGACAAGACTTGGGTTGGGTTTGGTGATCATTTAAAAGTTGAGAGACGAGGAAGTTTGTCCCTTAGATAGTAAAGTCTTGCTCTTCTCACTTTCCTGTGACTTACCACTTTTATCTCCTTTATGTTGGGAGAGTATCTGTTTAAATTCAAAAACACATCACATCAGATACATATTCTAAAGCAACTTCATTGTATAGCTTATAGCCAAATGTTACTGGGATATTCATGGAGATTAGTATCTGTTTAAGATCAAAACACATCAGATACATATTACTTCATTGTAGAATCAGCCAATGTTACTAGGAAGTCCATAAGGACTAGTATGTTCTAATAACGACTAGAATCTAGAGTGATCAAGATTAAAGGTTGGTGCGCGTTTCAGTAGTAAATAAGCACATAGCTTGGTGACCTATACTGCTAAGACTTCCAGCATTTATCTGATAGTTCATATAGCATCATATTTGGAGTAGCAAATTATTTCCATTTTTTGTGAAGAAAGCTAATGCATATATGATCAGATATAGAATTAACAAAGAACACGATGACAGTATTGGACTATCACGATGAAAGAAACTGTTTTGGGTTCTCAAAGTCAAAAGGCTCCTAAACAAGGTCAAAGACCCTTAACTCTGACCCCAGCCACTCCTATCTAATACTACTATTTAGTATTTACATTTATGCTTAACAATATGCCGGAGCAACTGTGTGGTAATTAGCTGAGGTAAGGAAGAAGCAACTTACATAGGAAAGACGATTTCAACACCAATGCCTGCAATAATCCTCCGGATACGAATAGTAGTGTGGATGCCTGCATTTTGTCTAGACATCACAATACCTTTGTAGATAGATAGCCTACGTTTGTTCTCAGGAACTTCCTGTAAAATCAAACCCACCATGTCAACTCAAAATCTTGCAGTTAATTGCATCAGATTAAACAGAGACAAGGATTTTTACCAGCTTGATTTCTACAATATCCCCTGTCCTAAGTCCAGGAACCGGTCTTACTTTCTCTGCAACCTCAATAGCTTTTTTGTTCAGTAGCTACAAAAAGCAAAATCAACATTTCATTTCTCCAATTCCTGAAAGATAACTGATGACTAAAGAACAATTGCCAAAACAAACACATTACTCTTCACTACAGTATTAGAAATGTATAATCAGATTCAGAGCCAAAACAAAACCCTAGACAATCTTACAGAATCACATTTGAAAATGAACTTTTACCCCCATGATATCTCCGAGCTTGACTCTCGTCTTCCTCGGAGGTTTAGCTTCCTCCTCCGCCACAGTGGCTTCTCCTTCTCCTTCAGTTTCAGTTTCAACAGCATTCTCCACAACTGCCTCAGTTTCACCTTCAGTACTCTCTTCAGCTTTAGCGATAAACTCTCTTCTCTTCTTGGAATCGATGGCGAAACCAAAATTGGAGCTACAATGATTCATAGAAACTGATAGTCTCGAGTTGATTGATGATGCTCGTGCTAGAATCGAAGAAACCCCTAAATTCTTCGACGAGAAAGTAGGGATTCTCGGCATCATATGCAATGCCTGCTTCCATAAAAAGGTAGATAAATACAGAATTCAAAAAAGCATAAATGTGAAACTGTGATTGAGCGTGAGAGAGTGAAGAAGAAGAACCTGAGGAAGAAGATGAGAGCTCGTCGCCATGTTTGCACAACCCAAACTCGAAACCTGAGTCTAGAGCCTTATCGCTTATCCGCCGCGTGTGATTTCAATTTATGGGCCATTTACTAATTTTATGGGCCTATGAAATTAGGCCCACATTCAATTGAAAGTTATCTTACTCTTACATGAAACCATTATGAAAAGCTGATTCTAGCACCACGAACCAAGGCTGCTCTAAACAATAATGCTTCTTACCTCCCAGTTTCCAGATACAAATATGGTTTAAACAAAGAGAGTTTGTGTTATTAACAAATGTATGTTTATGTGTCTTTAAATAGTACAATTCTTGGCTCTAAACAATGCTTATGTGTCTCCAACTATAAGAGGTGGTGATACGATATGAACCACCTCTACCATCTCTTTTCCTTCTCACTAAATGGTTACAATAAGATAAGACGGTACATTTTAGTTTATTTATTTTACTAATTTTATGGGCTTATACAATTATGCTCATATTCAATTGTAGATTATAACAAGAAACCGTTACAAAAAAAAAAAAAAAAAAAAAAAAAAAAAAAAGCAAAGGCTGATTCTACCATCATGAACCAAGCAAGGCTGCTCTAAATAATAATGCTTCTTATCTCCCAATTTACAGAACTAAATATGGTCTAAATAAAAAGTTAATGTGACAAACAAATGTATGTTTATTTGTGTTTAAATTCATGGCTCTAAATAATCTACTTTGGGCTTATTTAAAGTTATGACCGGGGTCGATATTATTTATGCACCTTCAAGGCTTCAACTATAAGAGGTAATGATACGATAAGAACCACTACCGCTAACATCTTTTTTTCTTTCTCGCTAAATGGTTATAATAAGATAAGATGGTACACTTTAACTAAAATCAAAGGTATTTTATTATTTTTCTTTTATATAAAATGAAAAATAAATTTCTGTTGGAGTTGAAAATATATTTTTTATGTTGGATATTCAAGTCGTCTACATGTTCACGTTACATTGACTTACACCGCAAGCGATGAGAAGCTATTATACTTAGTTTAGTCTGGAAACCAAAAAGATAATCAAATATTCCATCTTTCTTTCTTCGTGAAACGAATTTATACTCTTAAAGGTGCTTTATTAAAAGCTTTACAACATTAATTAGCATAAACTATCTTAAAAGTTAGATTAATTAGATACGAAATTTCAAATTGTAATGTACTAAATTTAGTTATTCTCCGATTGTATAGAATCAAAAGGAAAAAAAGAAAATGAAAAAAGCGACAAAGAAGAAGAAAAAAGATTGATTGATTCTTTTGTCCTCCACGCATCTCTCTGAGTTGGCTACGCCACGTCAGTATTCAAACATCAAAACCAAAACGCATTTAAAAAGAGTGGGTCCCGTTCTTCTTTTTTATTTCTTAACCGCGTCATTGACAAAAAGAGCACTTAAGCCAACAAAAACAAAGAAAAAAAAAATTACTCCAACAAAAGAACATTCACGTCTCTCTCGTTTTTTTTTTGGCCCGACGACGATCGCTGAATTTATTGCCGGAGATTCCTTTAATCGCCAGATTCTCGCCGAGGGAGATCGATCTATATAATGAATCCTGAATAGTAAGAAACTTCTCTTCTCGTTGTTTCATCTATCTATTGCTTCGGATCGATCCGCGTTTTTTTTTTTTGATGTGTTTGGTAATTTGTTTTTTGTTCGATTTTGCTTTGGATCTTTGTTGATTGTTAGGTTGGTGAATTGAATCTACCCGATTATCATCGTTTTAGGTCTTTTGTTATTAGAATTCTGTCTAGATTTGGATTCTCGTTCCATGGATCTTATTTAGGTCAGATCCGAGGAAATTTGATCGAGATCTGCAATTTCTGTTGGTTATTGTAGTTGAAATTCGTGAGTGTGACACAATTTTCCCATTTGATCTCATTAGCTTATAGGATTCAGATGTTCTTGCGTTTTTATTTCCTGACATATAGAGCCATAACCCAAATTTTCATGAGTTTATGAGCTTCACTGAGAAATTGGTGTTTACCGTTCTGTTGTTGCAGTGACTATCTGTTCAAGCTTCTGCTTATCGGTGATTCTGGTGTTGGAAAATCATGCTTGCTTCTAAGATTTGCTGTAAGTAATTGTATGGATTTATCAACTTTGGTAGTTGCTTTCTAACATTTTACATACGCAAAAACAAAAATATGTATATGAGTCCTTGAAGATCACATCGTAGAGTTCAAACCTGTTGCTCAATTGAATTTTAGCTTAATTCTCACTTTACTATGATGTCATTGTTGCTCTTTGTGTTCTTATAACCTGATGTGTCCAATTTTATGTGTACAGGATGATTCTTACCTGGATAGCTACATAAGCACCATTGGTGTTGACTTTGTAAGCATGTTCATTTGTTCATCACTCATTTATATACAGGAATCGTAATAAAATCTATTAATCTTTACTAATGATATCATGCAGAAAATCCGCACAGTCGAACAGGACGGAAAGACCATCAAACTCCAGATCGTAAGTGTTCTTGAGCTAGATATGCAATCATAATCTGTTAAAATTTGGAAAGAGCACATAGTTACTCTCGTTTTGGTAATCACTTGTGTATGCAGTGGGACACAGCAGGCCAAGAACGTTTCAGGACAATTACTAGCAGCTACTACAGAGGAGCTCATGGAATCATTGTATGTACTCTCACTCTAACCAGCCAGTCGCCTTCTTGTTAATCAATACATCCACCCTTTTGGTACTCTCTCTCACCGTTGAGTATCTTGGCAGGTCACTTATGATGTCACTGACCTAGAGAGCTTCAATAACGTCAAACAATGGCTGAATGAAATCGACCGTTATGCTAGCGAAAATGTGAACAAGCTACTGGTTGGGAACAAGAACGATCTCACATCACAGAAAGTTGTATCCACTGAGACAGCTAAGGTAATATAATGAACCAAGTGACCTCTATATGCTCGTAAACCTTGTCTAAACGATAACATTGTTGTCTCCTCTCCTTGTGGCACAGGCTTTTGCAGATGAACTTGGGATCCCATTCTTGGAAACTAGTGCCAAAAATGCAACCAATGTGGAAGAAGCTTTCATGGCTATGACTGCTGCAATTAAGACAAGGTTAGAACTCAACTTTACTTGTCAACTCCTTGACACTTTGCTTACATACTTAATGGGTTTCGGGTTTTGTTGTTTTGTAGAATGGCTAGCCAGCCAGCTGGAGGTGCCAAGCCACCAACGGTCCAGATTCGTGGACAGCCAGTGAACCAGCAATCAGGCTGTTGTTCTTCTTGATTCGATTAGTCACCAATTCTCTTTCGATCGTCACACCATTATAATCATTTGTTTGCATTGCATGTAAGACTTCTCCAAATTAACAACTCTTTGGATACCCTTTGCTTCTTTTTTAATTTGTTTTCTTTTGATCCAATTCTTTTCTGATGTACTTTTGAAGTTTGAAATGTATAACTTCATCTATATATATAGTAAAAGGCCTTTTATGCATATCAAGTAGGGCACTCTCTAGTCTCTGAAGCCTTCATCGATTCTATCTCATCGCGGAAGAATGAAAGACTTCATGCTATTAGAAAAGTATCGCAAGTATAAACAGAAATATCGAATGTGTAATACCAAAATTAGAGAGAGAAATATCATAATAATTTTTTTCATAACTTAAAAAGCCCACGTAATGGTTTCGCAGAAAAGAACTTCAGAAAGTGTAACAAAAAATAATAAAGCTAACAAAATTCAACCAAAGAGAAACGAGAGGCAGCGATACAGAGGCTGAAGGACCAGGAGGGGTCTTTACTTGCCCAACGACGGGAACTGAGCTGTGTCACCAATCGCCGGAGCTGGAGCAGCAGGTTTTACATTCCTTTGGTTTCCTCCGTCACCTCTCTGTTCACGACCACCGCGACCTTTCTGATCACGACCACCACGACCTCCTTCACCGCGACCTCCTTCACGACCACCCTGACCTCCTCTTCCACGGTGTCCACCTCTCCCGTTGTACCTCTCTCCATCAGCTGGCTTCAAGAACTCATTAATGCTCAACGACTACAAAATCACCAAACAAGCATTGACTCAGAACAAAAACTGGGCTTAACTCTTTTAACTTCTTAAAACAAAACAGGTAAAGAATGTTTCAAATCAAGGTTAACAGCTGTTTCCCTATACTTAAGACGGTTTTGTGCTTTAATAGAAAGAAAAACAAAGTTAATAATTTTGCAGTATTAGGATGGAGTGAGAACAGAAAGAATTAAGACCTTTTTGGTCTTCTCAGCAGCATCTTTGCGTTTGTCCTTCTCAGATCCCTGAAACAATCAAGTACCAAGTATTGACTATTGCTCCATCACAGTAAAGGGAATAGAGAAGATGAACAATAGATGATTTCTGACCAGCTTGATGAAGATTTCTTCATCGGTGTTCTTCTTGTTAGAGAGCTGTTGCATGGACTCAAACACTTTGGTGTCAACTTTCCTCTCCTCGACCTTTGTGGCTTGCAGAGCCTTCTTCTTCTCCTCCAGAATCTTCTCATACTCTTCTAGAGTCATCTCCTATATGACAAAACCATCAGTTCAAAAATTAGCAAACATTCTCCATCAAACTTAACAAGACATCATAAAATGTTTCAAGAGCTGTAAATGATTGTACCCTGGCTTCAGCTTCTTCAGCTTCTTTCTGTGCTTTCTCTTCGGCAGTGAGCTCTTTGTTTGCTTCAGCGGTTTCATCCTCACCTCCTTGCTTCTCAGCAACAGGGCTCTTCTCAACCTCCGTGGTGGGTTCCTCAGTCACTCTAATATAAGACAAACTTAAGTTTTAAAACAGCCTAAAGTTCAAGTCATATGGATAATGAAAGTGAAGACAAGAATGCTTACGGAGCGATATCGTCTTCAGTAGTGCCCCAGTTTCCACGACCACCACCATCACGTTTTAGGCCATTACTACCAAACATCAAGTTAAAAAAATTAATCAGAAACAGAAGAAGTCAAACAAAGTAGTAACCAAAGTAGTGGACAGAACGAAAAGAAAGCTTACCCACGACCAGTCCCGCTATGGCGCTCATAATTCCTCCGTGGGCGTTCAACATCACCGGATTCCCCATTGGCAAATCCACCACGGCGAGGTCCACCACGACTACCGCCATCACGGTATCCTCCAACAGACCCACCACGCCTTGCTCCATCAGCATCTTCAGAAGGTCTGTATCCTCCAGAAAATCCATTTTCATTTCCAGGAGCATCATTGTTCCGGTACTCCCGGTTTCCACCATTACCCCTGCCACGGGAAAATCCACCACGTCCACCACCACCACCACGACCTCCTCCTGAAGGAGCATTCCTCGACTCCCTCACTACATTCATATAAAAAAAAAAACAAGACCACATCTCATTCAATAACTTTTCAACAAATTGATACAAACGAAAACCTTGTAATATACACTTACCCTAATCTAAAATACAAAAAAAAAAAGCTACCTTTAATAAAGGATTAAGCTTACGCTAATCTAACAAAGCAGCAAATGACAAAAGCAGACACATTTGACTCTGTATCTTTCATGTAAACCATAAACAAGCTTAACTAGAACGAATCAATCAAATACTACACACAACAAAGCTGAATCTAAATCTGTTAAGTGACTAAATAAAGGAAAGAACTTTTACCTGCTTGAGTAGGAGGAGCCGGCTTGGTTGGGAACTTACCAGCCTTAGCAGGCTGAACAGCAGGAGCAGCTTTCTCGACTTTCTGAGATAAAGCCACAGCGAGCTGGCTCGGATCCTCAGCGTCATCTCCTAAAAGATCGAAAGGGTTCAAAGACGCCATTACCGCTCTGATAAAGATCGAGTTAGGTACAAAGTCACCGGAGAAATTGTTTTCTTTGATGGGTTTTATAGAGAGGGAAATCAGTAATCCATGATGATATACAGAATCAAGAAAGAAGTAATCGAAGAGAGATTATTCGGACAGTGCTTTGTTTGTGTCTAAGAGATAGTGAAACAAGAAACCCTAAGAAATGCTGCGGCAGAGAGAGAGAGGTGCGACTTAAAAACCTAATCTATAAACCCTTCCTGAGTTTTTATTCTCTGCGGCGGGTACTATATTTAATAAGTGTGTTCTGGTCCTCTCTTTTTCTCTCCGTGGGCTACAACTGGTTAAGCCCAGTAACAATTATAAATATAAGGGCTCTCGTTGGTTGTTAAGCCCATTAATAGAAGAATATTCGTTTCTTAGTCCATTAAGAGAATTACTGGGTTTCAATACTGAACCCTCTAGGCGAAACAGAGGGTTTTCTCATTCTTTTCTTGTCCAATGCTTCAAAAATCAAAGATACCAATTGATTACTTAAATGAATCCTCTCTAGCAGCACATTTCGTAGGAATCAACAAAATCTCTAATCTCAAAAAAATTAACACTCAGGGCTTTATTTAGTTATTTATTTTTATAATTAGCTTAGGGCTTTATTAAAGTGTCTATTTAGTTATAGAGATTATTAGAGGCCACAAAGAAGCCCAAAGATTAGCCTCATGAGAAGCCCATTAGTCCATGAGATTAGGTTTTGTAAGAGCTCTCATATATATATATGTTATGTAAGACATTGATGAAAGTAACTAAGGCTGCCTCTTTGAGCAGCCACATTCATCCTCTTATGAAACATAATCGAAATCTATTTTGGTCTTGAAGACAACCTAAAGCCTTCACCTTTCTTTGCTCTTTACATTTGAATAAAGCTCCATATGAGCTATCTCATTTTCAGTTTCATATTTCTATGTTAATAAGCTCTCTAAGAGCATTAATCTCATTATCTTGAGATTGTCCACAGAGATGGCTCTGTTTAGGTAAACTTGAAGAACAAAAAAAAAAAATTTATAGTAATTTACATCAGGGGAAACACTTTACTTGCCTCAACATTTATAGCAAAACTATTCAACTACAAAACACACAAAATCAAAACTTATGTAACTAATAACTCATCAACACGTGTCTCTTCACCAACCTCACACTTCACCTCCGACGTCAGATTCTCTGCTTTTCTCCTCCGTTTCAACTTCCCGTTTTCAGACGAAGACGAAGAAGACGATGACGACGAAGAAGAAGAAGATCTCTTAGACGTGATCCGAACAGGGTCAGGTTCACCGGAATTAACCCTCAACGGAAAATTCAACAAAGCGCGGGAACCACGCATCCTAAAAGCTGCTCTATCGTAAGCTAAAGCCGCATCTTCCGCCGTCTCAAACGTCCCTAACCAAACCCTAGCTCCATTCTTCGCCGGATCACGTATCTCCGCCGCAAATTTCCCCCACGGCCTCTGTCTCACTCCTCTGTAATGTTTCCCTTTCGCCGGCACCGGTGCCTTCGCAACCGCCACCTTTTTTGGTTTCTCCTCCACCACCACAAAGGTCTCCGTCGGCTCGACTTTAACCGCCGGAAAATCAAAAAGACAGCTCAAGTCCGATGATGACGTGTCACAATGGAAGGCGTCCTTGATGAGTCCGTAGACTAACATATCCTCTGAATCATTCTCTTTCAACGGCAAATCTGTGAAACACGAACTCGGTGTCGACTCATTGAGTCGCAGATCGTTCTCTCCTCTCTAGTTTCTTAAGAACAAAAGCTTTTAAAGAAATCACTCTTCTTTATTTATGTTTAGAAAACTCTCTCAAAGACTAAACACAAAGCTTACAATGTTCTCTCTTGATGATTGCTACAACTCAACAAGCATCTGTATATATAGGACTTAGATGACTCCTAAACCTATTATGATTAGAATTTGATAACTCCAAATCCTAACTAAACATTATCTAGAACCTTCTAATCATAAACCGTCTTATTTATGATTCGTGGGCCTCAAGCCTTTGAAGCTTACCCAACATCCTCCTCCTAGCAAGTGACGTGTTATCGACTCCAACAAAGCGTAGTCAGAATCTATATCGCACTGTCCGTACATTTTCAGAGAAACTATAGAGTTTTTTTTTTTTCCCTAGGTTTTTGTTTTTTTATTGATTTATCAAATATCTGATTTTTTCTATGTGGAAGATGGTTAAGAGGTTTATATAGAGAAAACGAGGTTCATGAACCTGGAAAAAAAGTAAAAAGTTTTTCATGTTTTCCAATTTTATTTTAGTTTAGTGGGGAAGTTAAAAAATATGAAAGTTGTGGATTTTTCGTTACTACGAAGGTTCATGAATTAAAACACGTGCGCTTTATCCACAAATATCACAATGAAGAAGGGTCAAGATGACGTCATGTGGTCATGACATTTATGGAAGAGAGATGCTGATTTGGTTTTGTCTCTCGACGTGTCCCTTGTTTTGTCGTTCGGTTTTGAATACGATTTTCCCGGTTTCATTTAGCAACTAATTAGTGTTTAATTAGTTTGTTAATCAAAAACAAAGGTCTTAATTCATTATTCTTTGTTATACCGACATAAATTTGCAACAAAAACTAGATTTCATCGACTACACGAAAGTAATTATTTTTGCTTATGTATACTTTATTAGATTGTTACATGGCAAGTATATTATATGTTTCTAATTACATGAAATATCTAAGCTTAGATCTTATTATGGTGGTGAATGAAATATCTAACGAGGTCGGCCATAATTATATGAATGGGACGCTGAAAATGTCTGCACAAATTGGGATACATTTCTCCTGGTCACCACCACTTCATATCATCATCTCACTTTTTCTCTTTCACCTATCATTTTTACTATTTTCCAATTTAGAATTTTCCTAATTGCCAAAGTAATGTTTATTTTAAAACTTTTTGATACAACAACTCATGATTATTAATTAGAAGAATGATTAAGAAAATTCATTAGTGCCACTCTAGTCAATAAAATATGGAGTAGTGAAATCATAATGATAAAGTTTTCATGTAAAAGCTCAATTCAGAAACCATAGTTTAATCCATATTTGTTGCATTTATTTTCTTTCTTTTTTAAAAATATAACAGCCTTAGATCTTTTCGTGCACCAATGATTTGGAATTTTGTGGATAATTATTGAATTTCCATCTCTTTCTATTGGCTAAAAGTCAATAACAACAATAAGGCTCAAAGTCAAATTAATGGTGGGTCTCTCACGTAAAAGATCTATTGTACTATAGTTTAGTCAATAGTCACTCAAAACTCTCTAAAAAAATACTATTGTACTATATATTTTTAATCTCTATTCGATTCCAAGAGTAGGTTTGGTTTCAATCACATCACTCTCATTTGATGGGTTATTTCAATTTTGCTGATTTTGAGTGTAAATATGATGTTATATTTGTCAACAAATGAAACTTTTAATTGATTACAAGAACATGAATAGCTAACCAATATGGTTAAAAACTTCAGACAAAAATAACGAGTTTTGGTAAAAGAAACAACTGAAAATTCATTTGTGTTTAAGGTTTTTTAATTGGGAAGAATAAGTATTAATACATGGGTCCAATCAGGTTAAGTTCCGTTTTGCTATTAAATACTTTGATTAATTAAATATCAAAGTAGTAGTTGAACTTTCGTTTTTATGTTTGAACTCTGCAGCTAATTCTCAAATTACCACTTTGGACGTTTCACATACATCCACTTGGGTTCTTTTGTTGTACATTACCTTACGAATATACTGTATTGTTTTCATATTGTTTCTTGTTTCTTTATGATTTGGGTTTAGAAAGACATTATTGTTTTACACTGGTGACATTTTTTTTTACTGGTAACATAATTTTCAAATATAATTTAAATTTCATCATTTAATTAGATTTTTTACTTTTTAGTTAGAGAAAGCTAGGTATAAATTCAATTTTTGCTTAAAAAGTATTAAGTTTTGTTGTTCTTTGTGTTATTATGCTTATCTTTAGTCAGTGATAATTTAATTTTCAGGCGTAAATAATCTTTTCTCATATTATGCTGCAACATATTTAAATTTGCATATAGTTTGCTTTTAAAAAAAAATTCTTCCAACCAATAAAAATACCCACCTTATACAAAAATTGTGGTTTGGACCAATGCTTTTGTTCACATCTTTTCAAAAATACTTATCTACTATAATAAGCATTCTAATATATTTTTCTATCACATATTATTGTGTAGCAAGTCTCAAATTAAAGCCGTGTTTTTGCTAAAACACGATTTACGGATTAACAAGAGTTGAACGAACAATCACATATTTTAGACAAAGCAAATATAGAAGAAAAAAAATCATGAGGAAGGAGAAAAATGACAACAAAAATTATGTAGTCACTGGTATACATTATTAGCGTAAAAATAATAATATTACTCTATTTTTTTTGCCAAAAATCACCAATCGGAAAAAATATTTATGCCATTTTAGAGGACATATATATAGCGTTAATATATTTTCTTTTTTTTGGGGAATAAAAAGTTACGCTACTTTTTACTTTTACTCTCATTCTTATCATTTTTTTTTTGTCAATTACTCTGAAGTTTACCAATCAAAATCGTAAAATTTAGATTCATTGATATGAATATACGATTGACAAAAAAAAATCGTTGATATGATTACTTACACTATATCTCTGCCATAAAATTCATAAATTCAATGTCTCGGTTTTATGCATAAAAACATTACATTCTAGATGCTTCTCATTTACTAGCTGGTGATCAAATAATTGATCTTACATTTTCAACAATGAAATGTCCTCTATTTCTTGTTGTAACCAAAATAACTCAGCTTTTGGTTATCTTTAATATATGGTTTAGTATATTTTGTTAACTTAAACTGATTCCTAATTCATTTTTAGTTAACCAACACAAAGGTAGACAATTGGAAGCAAAAGGTACACAAAACAATGCAAAAGGAAGGATCAAAGGAAAGGAGTTTATATGACACGTCAGCTATATTCAAAAGTTTGAAGTTGACCAAATCTAGTCATGTTTGACTTTGACCACTGACTTTTCAAACCTATCTTCTATTTAGTAGCAAAACTCAATTCCATACGTGCAAACAACCTCACACGTGCGTTCCCACCGCAATGTTTGAGTTTTATTCAACAGAGAAGACGATATTTTTTTCTTTTTTGATAAAAGAACAGAAGACGATATTTCTTCTTATAATAACGTTAAATTGAGAATTCTAAGATTCTCGACAAATGAATGGTAACTTGAATCACAATTATTAAATTTAGTTATACAATTTTATAATGCTTGAGTAATTGTTACATAGATGATTAATGAATGGTTGGTGTCTTGGTGATAATAGTTGTTTTGTATCATTGATCATTTAAAATTATTGTTTTCCATTGGAATACAATATTTTCTCGACCTTTAAATTTGGAATGTAGATTTATATGGAAAAAGTAGTTAATCATTTTTGTGACGCTTAATATATGTTGTCCCATAACGACAGAAAAAAATGAACCAAAAATGTCTGGCATTACTCATTTAGAGCAACAACTATTAATAGAGACCAGATTGGTTCAAGAAAACGACACACAGTTCATGATTAGGAATTTAGGATGCTAACAAAGCTTTATTACCATATGATTGTTTTATTGTTTACTGGTTCTTGCACAGTTGCACCTAAATAGTTGTATTTAGACGTCAAAAACTGTTGTTGTATATATTGATCAGTAACCTCATAAGTCATAATTACCCTTAAACTTTACAAAAACAATTAATTATACCTTGAATTAATATAAACTAAACTTATATGAAGAACAAGTTTAGTTATGAGAGTTGTTATGTTTCTTTATGCAAAGTGAAATCGTTCGGATTACGTCTTTTGGAAACTCCTAGCTAGAAGCTTGTTAAAAAGATCCCTTGCGCATATTATATTGGACGACTTTCTCCAGTTGGCGAGGGAGTGCTAACAACATTTCTCCAAAGAATCTCAACGGGCTAGGTAACAATTTAATTTGTAGGAATAGAGATCGAACGAAATAACAGATTACACAACAATGTTTCCTCTACTTTAAGCAAGCAATCTTTAGGGCTATATCGATCGACGGATTCGAGACATAATCTTCTTGTCAAGAAGAACCTCAAAAACTATGTGATCTAATCTAATGCAAACTTGACTCATCTTTGGGTGACACTTCTTCATCTAGTCCGATCGTCGCTTTTATTTTTTTGGTTTTTATCTTCTTTTTTGGTTTAACTGTTTTTGTAGTTAAGTACAAAACTTCTCATTCCTTAATAAAATTGAAATTCATATTAAAGAATATCAAATTTTTCGTTTTACATGTATACCAAATTTTTTTTTTTTTTTTTTTTTTTTGAGCACCAACTAAACTTTCATTACTTAAACAATCGAGCCAAATACAGAGAGGGCGAGTTTTGCCAGAGAATCTGCACCACCATTTGCAGATCTTGGAATGAAACGACAAGAGAAACCAAAATTTATATTTCTACATTAAAAAACTCATGTTTTTGAACTATTCTTATAAGATATAAATGTGAATGCAATATAGTCCGTTTACTTCCATTCATAACTAATAAAGAAACTTTGATTAAAATGGTTATAAATGTCAGGACTTTGTTATTTTATAAAGAGTCAATTAGCTGCATAACAATTATTTGAGAAATAATTAGGTGTGGCATACACAAGTTTTTTTGTTTGCAAAACAAGAGAGAGAAACTGGCACACCATAAACTTTCGGACGAAAATACCCTCCAAAAGAGAGAAAATGGCACATCACCACCATCCACTGCTCTTTCTCCAATCTTCGTCTCGCCACCATCCCCTTAGAAATTCACAATTTTTCTTCCCCAATCTTAACTTTATCATACACGACTCTTAATCTTCTCCAACCATGATTTGAATTCACACTCTAAAGACCAAATATTGGATGTGTAAAAAAAAAAAATCAAAATCTACATGTTAGTATTGGAAAAGAAGACTTATAGCAAACTCTTTAACAGAGAGAACATCAACGAAGAGAGTGAGATACCGAGAAGACGAGCGGCGGAGGAGTGATCGGATGGGGAGTGAGCGAAGAGAATGTGGCCTTGAGAAATTAGGGTTTCGGCGAGGAATTGACTGTAGTTGCCAAATCCGATAATGGCGATTCAGAGAGGAGGGATTAGATCGGAATTGGGGAGAGATGTTGCCGGTGACGGAGAGGCGGTAGATGGTGCTAGGTTTCTGTGGGCGGGGAGATAGAGCAAGGAAGCCATTGACGAGAGATGGTTGAAGGAGAGAAAGCGTGAAAGATGATGATGTGGTTTTAGGGTAATTTCGTCTTTTTGCCCTGTTTCTAGAAGAAGCCTTATTTACAGTTTTGCCACATATCCTTTGACTTAATTATTTTGTAGTCTTAGGGTACAAGGTGCAAATACTCTTTTATAAATATACAAACTCTTAAAGCAAACGCAAACGCAAACGTATATAACATAATTGAGGCTAGGACTTAGAGGCCCTCGACATGTTAACCCAAAAATTGAAATAGTAATAATCGAATTATAGCAACACAAAAAATTATTAGATTAGTGTTTCACAACAACAACAAAAAGACTACCATAATAACATGGGTTTCTAGGAAAAAAGTTTTATATATATTTTTAATTAAATCACTGATTTGCTATATATATCATTTATTAAAAGAGCTATATATTTTTTATTTTAATTGTAACAACATGACTTTCTAGAATCTAGTGACTCGTTGATTCATTCTACAAACCAGTTAATGCACCGCGTAAATTCTTTTCACGTGCATGGTGCAGTTCATGAAGATGAAGCAAATTAAATACGAAACCAACCATAATTCAATACTAGTATTATCATCTTTCTACATTTGTATAATTAATAAGCTCTGTCAATAAAAGAACGCATGCATTGACTTGACTCTTTCAGTCTTGTCTTGCTTTTTTTGATAAACTCAGTATTGTCTTGCTTACTAATTAAACCCTCCATAATGCATCAAACTAATCATAACCGCTAACTTTCTGAGTTTGTGTTTGGTTAAACTTTAATGCTTTACTATCATCTTAGTTACGTTTGTGTTTACCTCGCAAAAAAATCTTCTAGAAGGATAATACAATACAATGTTGGCTTTATCCACTATTGAGCTCTGTGAAATTGGTGTTGCTTACTTGCTTGTTTATTTTTTTAATAGCGGCTATAAATTTGTGTTTACATTCGAGTTAAAATTTGTTTCGTAATATTGGCAAAATTAACATCGGATTTGTTATTGTATTAATAAACGCTTATTTTTGGAGTGCGAGTCTACGTCACTGTATAAACTACGCCTGTAACCAAGTAACTTTGATACGCAGAGTGAATACAAAGTAATTGTGAGTGTGTGACACAACATAAAGCTTATACAGAAGCAGATTATTGGAGCTTATGGAGGAGACTATATCAAGATTAGCTAAAATGTATCAAAATCTTAGTGTTTATCCAGAAAAAATAGGCAACATAGTTTAAAACTACGAAGATTAATGATTAAGTGAAGTGAGATGACGAATGGATACAATAAAAATTTAGTTAATTCTATGTTCAATAAAAATGGTATGGAATGAGGTTACTATAGAATCCTTTATAGTATGAAACTTTGAAAGTAATTGTTTGCAGCCTTTGGGATTAATAAACCATAAAAAAATTGGTTTTCTTTTCTCTATGTATAAGACTATAACCAATTCCGGAAAGTAGAAAACTGGATTAGTAAATATCATATTCACACATTGCGAAGAAAAACTATGTGTGGATACGTTAGCAATAGATGCGGATACGTTAGCAATATATGCGCATGGTTTAAGGTTCTGCTCTCAGTCAATTGTAATTCATCTTTTATAGATATAGTTAGGAAATAATTCACACTTAGACTTGGCGAAGCCTCATAAAATTAAGATATGTATGAACTATGAAGTTTGAAATAATGGAAAATAACTTGTAAATATTCATTGTTGTATATAAGTATGTAAATTGTACGTTATATATAGGTTATATACTTATATGTTTAAAAATAAAAAAAACGTAGATGAAGATTAATGGCGACATTTTGGTGTTAACAACTTAACATTGATAAATTTGGAGGAAACATTAGTAGTAAAATAGTTTCTTTCAATTTTATTTATTAGTCAATATGCTTATTTATACGAAGATATTATTTGTCTAGCAAGTTCTATACATTTATGATAATAATAAATCTATTTTATTAATAATAGAAAGATATGCACAAATATTAACTTCCATGATAACAATAAGGAAAAATATTTTACATTGCTCTCTTAATCTCGAGATCTCCCAACAAACATATGCATTTTAACTTTGTGAAAGATAGAGAAAGCTCAATTTTGTTCTTTACTACATGGCTGCTATACACTAGAGTTGAACCTTAGAATACTTAATCGGTTTAATTATTCAACTAATAGAGACTACTAAAATATCGACACCTTTTTTTCTTTCTTTTTTTGGGTCACGCATCGACATCTTTTATGTTCAAGAAAACGATCGCAATAATTGAATAAAATAAAATATGATGTTTCTCTTGGACTAGTACAATATACTTGCGATAGATTTCGAACTCACTATATCTAAATATCTTACCATATAACCAAGAGACAAAACATTATTGTAGTCAAGAAGTACAAAACGAAAACGATCACAATGTCGACAAGATGAGTCGGTCATTTGATCCAACGGCTCTGAGTCCACGAAACACGCAACCAAGTGGTACTCTCTTTTACACCTGATCCATATTATAAAACTTAAAAGAAAACAAGAGAGGAGGATGGTTCGTTGGCTCCTTCTTGTTCCTTTAATTAATTCAAATTTTATTCATCACCTCCATTGAAAAAGTCCCCTTGACGACAAAGTCACCAATGCTTCTCTCATATGTATATATACATCTTTCCACTCTCTCTTCTCTACTCAAATCAAATCTTCAATCATCTTCTTCTTCCTTCCTTCTCTATTTTCTTAAGTTTTTTGACAGTTTTATCAATGGCCACTCCTAACGAAGTATCTGCACTTTGGTTCATCGAGAAACACCTACTCGACGAGACTTCTCCGGTTGCTACAGCTCCATGGATGAAGCATGAACCAGCCGCAACTGAATCTAGCTCCGATTCTTCTTCTATGCTCTTCCAATCATCATCGTCTTCTTTCTCTCCGATTGATTTCTCTGAATCCGTCTGCAAACCTGAAATCATCGATCTCGATACACCGAGATTCATGGATCTTATATCAACTCCATTTGAATTCGACTCCGAAGTTTCTGTTTCTGATTTCGATTTTAAAATTTCAAATCAAAATCAAGTTGAACCGGAGATTCAATCTCAAATTCGTAAACCGCCATTGAAAATCTCGCTTCCAGCTAAAACAGAGTGGATCCAATTCGCACCTGAAATTACCAAACCGGAAGTTACTAAACCGGTTTCAGAAGAAGAGAAGAAGCATTACAGAGGAGTGAGACAAAGACCGTGGGGGAAATTCGCGGCGGAGATTCGTGACCCGAATAAACGAGGATCTCGCGTTTGGCTTGGGACGTTTGATACAGCGATTGAAGCGGCAAGAGCTTATGACGAAGCAGCGTTTAGACTACGAGGTTCGAAAGCGATTTTGAATTTCCCTCTTGAAGTTGGGAAGTGGAAACCACGCGCCGATGAAGGTGAGAAGAAACGGAAGAGAGACGACGATGAAGAGAAAGTGACTGTGGTTGAGAAAGTGTTGAAGACGGAACAGAGCGTTGACGTTAACGGTGGAGAGACGTTTCCGTTTGTAACGTCGAATTTAACGGAGTTATGTGACTGGGACTTAACGGGGTTTCTTAACTTTCCGCTTCTGTCGCCGTTATCTCCTCATCCATCGTTTGGTTATTCTCAGTTGACCGTTGTTTGATTTGTTTTTATTTTTTTAGTTTTGGGCCTTTTGGCTATGTGTATGCTGACGTGGACTTATGGTACACGTAGGTGCATGCGATTAAAAAAAAAATTATAGTTGTTCATATTTTTGCTTATTTCTATTTGTTCATTCTTTTTCACAAATCACAATACATTATTTCAGTTAATTAATGGTCACGTTAATTTATTTATGAGTACTAGAAGAAATTAAAAAAAATAAAAAATAAATTCGGAGTAACTCAAACTACAAATTATACTAGAATAATGTCAATTGCATTGACATTAATTGAGGAATTATAGTATAAAAAGAATTATTCAACATGTAAAATTGACCGGCGTTATGTAAAGTTATTGAGACAATAAATGCATAACCGTGATCCTGTCTGAACAAGTCGATTCTTATGATAAACTAGAAATAAACCCGCGGTACACCGCGGGGCTATATTTTGTTTTTAAAAAATTAAACTTTATTTTTTAAAAATTATTTATAGATATAAGCTATTGTTTTGTTTGATTTAAATGTACATATATATGTATATATATTATCTCGCGGTACTAAAAGTTTTAAATTTTAAGTTATATTTGTTTTGTGAATATTATTTGTTTTGTTTAGTATTTAAAATTATATAATTGTATTTGATTGTTAATTCTAGGATTTCACCCGTAGTATACCGTCCCGTATTAATATCTACCCAAACATGTCCCACCATATAACCTCATCCCGTGAAATTAAACAGTTTTGGAGTTGTTAGAGATATGTAGATTAGGAATATCAAAAATGATAATTTGGTATTAATTAAATGCTCTCAAAAATCTCGTAGGTAAGATTTTAGAAACTAACATTTGAGTTAATATAGAGATATTTTGGCAATATTGTTATACGGCAAATCTTAATCTTTAAATATGAAAAAATAATTAAATACAGTGGCATGGATTCGTAAATATATCCCAACTCCAGGATTTATTTACTAAATGTACTCCAAAAATGTATATATAGATAATGGATAAACTTGGTCAAAACGATTTCGCACGTGGTTAGACTTTTGCGTAATTAGTAAAATACATAGACGACTGTGAAAGCCATGCATGAATGTATCCAGAAGAATATTTATCTTCCACGGCGAAATCTCTACGTATTTTAGTATTTTAGATTTGACGACATCTATTTTTCTTTTGGTTTTCAGGTTTGACATCTAATTTGCTTAAGAACTTTTTCTTAGAATATAATCGAAGAATTTCTTTGGGTCTTGTAAGAAGTAAGATATTTTCAGTACACACTATCTTATCTCATTAAGGCACTAATGGGCCTTGTGGTCTAAACTTTGAATATATTATCTTTCTCTAAGGAAATCCAGTGAAGTTCTGGATGGATAAGTTGAAAACCAACCTGTCATCGAAACACAAAAGATAATTGAAACTACAAATCAACTTAACCCAAATATTATTAGTTTGATTTTTAATTACTCCGTAGATGAAATTGGGTTTTCTAAAGCGTTTTCATAGATGAACAACGACGCTTATCAAACAAAAATGGTATAATTAGTTTGTTACGAAATTTTGTTAGCAAAATAATGAAGTATTACGTATTAAATTTAGCATACTAATATTCTATGACTATAGAATACCAATCAGGTAAGAATCGTTCGTCATCATACGACTATTCAATATCCAAACATATTTTATTTGAAAAACCCGACCCACGAATCATGGATAGCTTTACATCATTATCCACACATATATACTCAAATTGTTAAATTTATTCAAATTGTAATGGAAGACACAATATTATCACGAATGTGGATCATCAAGCACTTCAGGTTACCTAATTATCCTACGTGGACTATACCTAATCCTTCCATAATTTCCAATTAGTGCATATCATTTTTCTAAACGTCATCATTTTCCATAACGAATATCATATCCTCAATTAACGCAAACCTAATTATACTATCTCATAGTTATTTACACACATTTTTGTGGCAAAAATCTGCTTAGAATAAGTGTAAACCTTTACATATATATGTAGCAAAAAGTTGAGGGAAATGTTATCCGATCCGAAGAAAATTGTAACCCTATTATTTTGCTCAACATATCTTTTCCTATTGAAATTTCAAATTAAAAAGGATCGAAATGAACTAAAATACTTTTAAACAGAAAAGACAAGGAATCTAAGCCACCAAGGCCCATGTCCACGTAGCTCCAGCAACGACCAGATGCTTTATTATCCCACTCTTGTGGATTATTGCGTGAGATACACGCTTCACATAAATCAACGGACGAGATTGTAAGAAGCGTGAGGAAGAGAGAGCCTCTTTCTGAAGGAGAGGGATTGGATCATTGAGATATATCCGTTTATCCATCCTTGAACTCCTGAAGATTCCTTCGTACCGACAATTCTCTTGAACTTGTTAAAGATTCTCTGAGACCTAACTATTTGATTCCCTTTTCCCTGCATTTCGTACACTATTTTTGCTTATAACTTTTGTATTCAAATTAAAAATCATGCCAGTATCGTGTAGGTTTATATCCAAAAGCTTTGGAATATTTTATCATTGGCTTGATAGTTGATAGGTAATTGATATTTTTACCAAAAATCTATCCTAGTTTATTTTTGTAACATTAAACGTTATTTAAAATTTGTCTTGGATTCATTTATACTATATATCCCTTTTAACAATTGTATAAAGTCTCTAAGACATTATATATTGTAAAAGATAGACACAACACGTAGCTATATGTCTTTATCCAAAAAAAAAAAAAAACACACGTAGCTATATATATGATGCAATTAATATTAGAAAAATGTACATATATTAGGGTTGTATTGTAATATCTGGTCGGTTGAAAATTGAAATCGTAGCTCAAAAAGAAATTCACGTGTATTTTGTATTTGATTGTAAGATATTAAAACTGTTCTTCTCTTTCTTTTTCTCATTTCTCACTTAACCACCACTCGATCCACTTTACACCACACATTATAAGTGTGCCCAAAAAAATCTAACATTACTCACTCAAACACATCTCTCTTTCTTCTCTTTCATTCTCTTATTTAAGATTTTAATCTGCTCAAATGCTTGTAAACAAATTCTAAGTTCTTATTTAAGATTTCCTTTAATTTAATTCCTAGAAAACTTCTTATTCTTCTTCTATTTCCACATATAGATCTTCTTGATCTACAATGGATTCGGTTTCTCTTTCTGAGGTTACTGCTATTAGAAGAACACATTTGGGTTTTATGCACAGTTTCAGACAACAATTTTCTGGTGTTCCAATATCTCCAAAGTTCTGTTCCTCCAAAGGTAATAGTTACACCTTAATTAAATTCATCACTTCCTCTTCACAACAAGAATCTTAGTCTTTTTAAGAAATTGACTTTCTTAAAACCTTTGCATTTGGATGAGAAGTTGATGGACCAAAGGCAACATTGTCAAGCAATACAAAGAGCCAATCTGTTTATGGAGGAAACATAGCTGCAACTGCAGATTCAGGTTACAAGATCAATGGAGTAAACCTAAAAAGCAGAACATTGATCAGTTCTGTTAAAGAAAGATTATTACTTGATGCTTATGATGATGAGTATGGTGGAGTAATAGTTGATCATGGAAAATTACCATCAAATCCTTTCGCTTTCGCTTCTATGCTTCGAGCTTCTCTATCCGATTGGAGAAGAAAGGTAAACTAAAACCCTATAAATATCTTAAACCCTTTTTGTGTTTGTAAATATGTAAATTTGGGGGAAATTTTTGTAGGGAAAGAAAGGAGTTTGGTTAAAGTTACCTGTGGAACAATCAGAATTAGTCCCAATAGCTATAAAGGTAAACAAATAAGAAAATTGTTCTTGATCTTGTTTGATAAAGCAGAGTTAATTTGTTTATGCAAGTTAATGATATTTGGTTGATTTTGCAGGAAGGTTTTGAGTATCATCATGCAGAGAAACGATATGTGATGTTAACATATTGGATACCAGAGGAGGAACCTAGTATGCTTCCTGCAAATGCTTCACATCAAGTTGGTGTTGGAGGTTTTGTATTAAACCAACATAAAGAGGTATCAATATATGAATGATGATTCTCACCAAGTCTCAACACCTCAAGTAGAGTTATCTGATTTGGTTTTTGGTCTTATTAGGTGCTTGTGGTACAAGAAAAGTATTGTGCTCCATCGATTACAGGTCTATGGAAGTTACCAACAGGGTTTATCAATGAATCTGAAGAGATTTTCTCTGGTGCTGTAAGAGAAGTCAAGGAGGAAACTGGGGTAATTATATCCGAGAACATTAATATAAATCTTGATTTTGATTTCAAATTCTCAAGATCATAACCATTTATGGTCTTGTGTTGTGTTATTCAGGTAGATACAGAGTTCTCAGAGGTTATAGCTTTCAGACATGCTCACAACGTTGCATTTGAGAAATCGGATCTGTTCTTCATATGTATGTTGAGACCACTCTCTGATAAGATAATCATCGATGGTCTTGAGATCAAAGCCGCAAAGGTAAATGTAATAAAAAAAATTGCAGTTAGAGTCTCAAACAATTTATTGGAATGCTCAAGTTGCACATACTAAAAAAGGGTCCAAGTTATGATGATTGTTGTGTTTTTCAGTGGATGCCATTGGTGGAATTTGTGGAGCAACCGATGATAAGAGGAGACAAAATGTTTAAGAGAGTGATTGAAATATGCGAGGCCAGACTAAGTCATCGGTACTGCGGTCTTTCTCCTCATCGACTTGTCTCTACTTTTGATGGCAAACCTTCTTCTCTCTATTACAACGTTGTTGATGATGATCATGATCCTTCCCACTCCAATTGTAACACTGATTATTTATAAATAGACGGATCAAACCAAACCAAATCAAGTGGTTAGATTCTGTATATACCTATTCTCATGTAATGTAAGTTGTTATTTGATACTCTCTTCAGTATAGTAAATAGTAATAGTTCCTCTGCAAAATCCATGTCGCATTGAACCGGTCTGAATTCTTGATAGATTTCCCACTCTTAATAAACTTTACAATATAAAGATCTGTTCAAATAAATAACCGGTGGGTCAACACAAGTTTACATAATATTCAAACTCTTGGACTGACATATTCAATGCATATAATAATATACATGTAAACCAAGTTGTAATTTTAATCCATAGAAGAAGACATTATTGCAATGGACTAATTCAACTAAATCAAGCCAAACGTGTCAAGATCCTGCACAAAAGATCTGCTTCTCTCTCAAACCTTGAGCACAATAGACAACATACCATATTGTGGTGGAAACGTTTTCAAGAATTTGAGTGAAAGTTTAAAAGTCTCTCGTCTACACTAAATTTTCAATAGGTGGCTGAGCTAGCACAGCTTGAATGGGTAATATTCTCTTCCTTTCTAATTTGTGTCATCTCTTGTGATTTTTTTGTGATAGAGAGCTTGCAGAAAAGAGATTGGTTAGTGATATGATAATTTTGATATCACTCTACAATAATCTTATCACTTATTTCTGTTTCTTGCTTCTTGTGTTGGAAAGAGGAGTATTTACACAACCTGGAGAAAAATCTTGCGGCTTTGGAGATGAAGGTGGAGGCCCTCAAAGCAATGAGAAATGAGTTGTTGAAAAGGCTGTCCAAAGAAGAGGACACAATGCTACCTAAAGTAAAAAATTGGATTTCAGTGGCAGAAGAGATTGAATCCAAGGCCAGTGGTCTCCTTGACAAGAGTATCTCAGAACGTTATAAGTTATCCAAGTATGATGATCTTTCCAAGGTTTCTGAATCGACCCATCATTACAGCGAAGATGTGCGCCTCACGTTGGAAGCAGTTGAAACTCACAACTCTATGGGAGTTTTTAAAGTATTGGTTGATAGCACTCATCAGCTTCATGTATGTGAAACTTAAAACTAAGACAGTCCAAAGCTTTTAACTTGTTTTATGATCAACATTATTTCTCAAGTTCTAAGCTATTAATGTATTACATCAAAGCCGGATCAAAAGGCAAAGACTCTTCTACATATAGAAGTTTCATTCAAACTCAAACTGACATGAACTTGAAGTCTTGACTACACTTGCCAATTCCTCTAGCATCTCAAGTCTCTTTTCTGAACTACAATTTGTTTTGGAGAAAGTTACCTTTTTCAAACGGCTTGTGTTCCTTAGTATATATTTTGCTACCTCTTTCTCTTCTTTGCGTTTTCCCTCGTAGCCTTCCCACACAAATGTCTCAAGATGGAGCAACAAACATTCAGGAACCTTCATTGGTTGATTCCATTTCTCACAGACCACATGATCTTCAATCTTATGCCATTGCTGAGGGGGAAACACAATGTAACATTACATATATCAGATAATCAAACACGAAAATGATCATGCTAATATGCTTACATCGATGAGGAGCTTGAGGACTTGTAAGTTAGGCGAAGTATCGAGCATGAACATAAGTAGATTCCACCACGCCGGTTTACCTGTATACACCTCCAAATATACCAACCGATAGAAGATACTACCAGTAGGATACTTAACCTTTTGCATTAATGATGCCATATTGTTAGTACAGAAACAATGTAATAACAACAAAACAAGTCAATTGCAAAAAGAGTTACCTCCAAGGGTGGCCAAAAGAGCAAAGAAAGCATTTTGACTGAAGTTAGAGATCCCAAAAGCTTCTCATTGATTGTTACACATGAAATTTTTGCCTTTACCAACTCCAGAGAAGTCTCACTTAGACAAACTTCAGAACCCTTCTCGAGATCAATGTGCAAGTATTTCAAAGAAGGAGCATTTATCACATATTCCCAATGGTCGACTCCGTCATTTTCATCATGAATTGATAGACTCTGCAATGATGGGACCTCAATAATGAAAGTTGTAATACCATCACCACAAGCAGCTCGACTCACGACCAAAGTTTCAAGAAAAGGGCAACCAGATAAAAGGTTACACACTGATTCATCGTCTTCGTAATACATATAATCAAGATGTAGAGTTTTTAGAGACTTGAGACAAATCTGAGAAGGGACATCGACAAGAGCATGAAACCTAAGTATCAAGGTCTCTAGTGTTTCAAATGTATACAACAAGGTTGGAGGAAAATTGAATGGCCTATTACTCTTATTATTCTCGGGGTACACGTCAAGTAACAGCTTACGCACATTTCGTCCAAATGCGATTCCAAGCAATATTCCAATATCGATAGCAGTACATGTGTCAAAATCAACGTCAAGATGTAAACTTTGTAGGATTGGAGCTTTATGTGAATGCAAAGTTTTGCAAACATCCTTTGAAAATGTCCCGAGTTTACGTTTGTGATCGCAAGAATCAAACATGAGTATAGGTACCATCTTCCAAAGAGACTGCCATTGTTTAGACAGAACACTAGTGGCTATGACATCTTTTGTTGGAAGAAGAGACAATATTTGCAGAATCAATGCTTCAGGAAGTTGACTGATTCTGTCTTCTTCGTTCACAACAGCTCGATTTCTCTTACTTTTAACACAAGAAATTGATCAGAAACAAAAACATGAGTTGGTTTTGAGGTTTGGAGCTTATATAGTAACAGTTTAAGAAACCGTAGAACTACTAGAGATGAGTTTAAAAAGCATACCATCGTTTCATTGAAGAGAGATCAAAACGTTGCTTGTTAGATCCTAATGCTTATCGAATTTTGATGGCCAACGTTAGGGCTTCGGAGGTGGAAGCTGCGGAGGAAGTGATCCTCTGTAAATTTCCAAAATCCAGGTTTCCGTTCCAATTTTTATTGCAAATTTCAGAATTAACCGGTCATAATAATCGGATTAAACTAAACCGGACTAAATAATTGTATCGAATCGAACCGAACCGAACCTTCATTTTTCCTCCAATCTGAATATCTCTGATTAAGTCTATCTGCAATTCTCTAAGTCAACTCTATGTTTGATCAAGTTGTTGAAGTGTCTATGATATGATAATAATGGTGGAGATTAAATTAATGACGAGTTCACAAAGTATTGTGTTAATAATGATTAATGAGATTACGATAGTGAATACGTTCCTTAGAATGATCCAATAGAACGGATTAGCAAAAAGGATGATAACAAGTTTGCAAGGACTAAGAGCATGAGGATACTGCAACCTTCTTGGTCAAGAGAGGCATGTTCTTTTGAGCTTATAACGGATAGAAAACTGTGTTTGTAAGAATTGACATAATATTACAAGCATTTGACTTCCTTATCGCTACATTTCAAAATATCTTTAACAATACAAAAGACAAGTAGTGGAAACAAACAAGAAATAAGAACGGGACAAAGTGACAGAGGAAAATATAGCTCTTCACCTCCTCCACTATCCCATTCAATTCCTTATATGAGATCATCATCGATTTTCTTACAATGGACGTTGATGAAGATTCGGGCAGTTTTCTATATCGACTTTGTTCAGCTTCAGTTTTGGAAAAGAGACTTGACTCCCATAGATGCTTCCTAGTTCCTTCAAATAATGTAGACGAAGGACTTGTAGCTCTTGAAAAGGATCAACCCCAACACATGCAGCTTTCTCTTTGTTTATTATTTCTGTCATCTTAGGCGAGGATTCTACGCTTAGAGACTCAAGATTTGCAGCATATACCAGCCATGTCAGATCCTTTAGATGTATGCATGAGTTTATTACCACAGCTGAGAGATCCTTGAACCATGGATTGCTCTGAGTGATTTCACTGGATGATGTGGATGGAGAATACTGGTCTCTTCTTTTGCCTTCCCATTCTGTTCCCGACTCTGTGATATCGCAGTTTACCATTTCAAGTTTGTGAAGACTACTCAACTCACCAATGGCTGCAAATGGTACTTTAAGTCCTTCCAGATATAGACCATGTGTAATCCCTGCCAATCTTGTGCTTCCTAAAAACTCTTCCAAAACAGAATCGTTGTTCACAGTAACGGTCAAAAGTTGTAAACCCTTCAACTGCTCCAAGATCTTCAGCAAGCAGGAATCTAATGCAGCAGCAGCAACTTTTGTAATTCTGAAATCAGACCGACGTTTCGAAGATTGGAAGTGGACTCCAAATTCAAGTGAATCAATTTACTCAAGACTCTTAAACCTTCCGGCAGATACTTTATACTCGTCCCTGATAAGTTGAGAAGCCGCAAAGAAACCAACTCCGAAATTCCTTTTGGCAACTCGGTGATTTGGAGGTTCCAAGATAGATCCAAAACCACCAGAGTCGACAGGACCTGAAAGAATCTACCAACAATATCTACCAGCTTGTTATTTTGAAGGAACAAGGTTACAAGATTTGTCTGGTCAGGAAATTCAGGATCGTCTGGTATGTTCTTAATCTCATTGTTGATCAGAGACATCTTTGTCACGGTTGTCCAATCCGTGACATCAGGCAGTTGGCTTAAACCAGCATCTGTTCTTACAACAAATCTTTCTCCATCCCTAAATTCAGATACTATCCACAATGCCATGTCACGGATCATATCATGCATATACACTTTCTTATTAGACTCCAATAACAAACCTGCCCCAACAAGATTATCGATGATCTCATAGCATCGATCCTTTGCTCTACCTCTTCCGTCCTTTTCATCGATGAAACCCTCACCTATCCAATACTCTACCAGCTCATCTTGTTTGATATAATATGCCTTGGGAAATAAAGCACAATACAGAAAACACTTGGCATTTTTTGTTTCTAAATAATCATAGCTCAACTTCAAAACTTGAAATATGCCCTTCTCTGTACCTTTCATCTCACTCGGATAAGACTCCAAAGTATCGAGTGCACGACCCCATTGAATCACAGTAGATTTAGATGCCATAGTCTTTCTGATTACTTCAAGTGCAAGGGGTAAACCACAACACTTAGCCACAATCTTTTTTGCGATACCAGAAATTTCGTTATTTAACCCGTCGCATTTGACCTTCATGTCGAACAAATCCCATGCGTCAGTCTCGGACAAACATTGAACTTGTATGTCCTCATTTGCCCCCATAACAGAACAGACATCCTTAGAACGAGTAGTAAACACGACTTTGTATTTTCTCCCGAGCACTGGAATGCCTATTGCTGTTAAACTCACATCCTCCCATAAGTCATCTAACAACAGCACGAACCGGGGCTTCATATCTCTTAGAACCCTGCTTATTTCACCAGCTTTCTCCGTTCTTGAGTATGTAGACCAATTATTGTCACAGATGTGTAATCTTTCCCCGATTGCATCTTGAATCTTCCCGACATCTGCATCTTTAGAGGATTCAACCCAGACAACAACATCATACTCATTCTTGACTTCAACGAACTTGTTGTTGATTAGAGTGAGGAGTGTGGTTTTGCCAACGCCTCCCATACCGTAGATTCCCAACATTCTAGTTTCATCTCTTCGAAGACTTTTCCAAGTCTTTTTCAGCGTCGTATCAAGACCAACTGTTTTTGGGCAAATCTTCACTTGTACCACAGGAGGAGGAGGTTGCTCAGTCACTTCTTGAAACTCTTGACCGGCACCGGAGAGACTTTGGACTTGAGTCAACTTCTTGAATACCTCTTCGCCTAGGTCGCAGGTTAAGAACCAGCACCCATATGTTGACAGACGTTCGGAAACATCCTGTGAAGAAGCATTCCGAGAGGAAGCAACTTCAATTAACAGATTGGTGTGTGTCTCAATGGTTTCGACTTGTGAAAGCCACGTACCCACTGTAGCTAGCCGTTGCTCACCCTTAAGCTCTCCAGCATTGACTCTGTTCAAAACAACATCCCGTTCTGCACTAAGCTTATCCAAAGCACTTGTCAACAAGACAAGATTTTTCTTCAATTTCCAAATGTGACCCACCTTTACACACAAGTAAGACAAACCATAGTTATAACATGGCTCAACTACCGGCCAACACCAATTCATTGTGCTCAGGATTGAGAAAGAGAACTAAGATGAGAGTAGCAAATTTAAAACAGATCTTTGTACAGGACAGGATGTATGTATTGGGGGAGTAGCAATAACTAGAACTTTGTGCAGGATTATAATATATGGTGTTGAATCTGAAATAGTAGGAATAACTAGAGAGACCAGAGAAAAGAGATATGATGAGAGAAAAAATAATAATGGAGAGAGGAAAGGAAGAGAAAAAGAGTTATGTGGAATGCATTTAATGTTGTAGATTTTTCTTTGTATGAATGATGTCTAAAAGGAAGAGAAAAAGAGTTATATTTTTTGTGAGCACTAAATGTTAATTACCGATCGATGGTCATGACTTTTGCGTCCAATGCCTTCTCTGGCTTTCCTCTGCTCCTCTTCTTTGACAAGAAATTGTCTTCTCGTTGCATGTAAATCCACAAAGCCAAAGACGGAAAGTGGCTGAATCAATAAAGACCACTGAAAAAATTCCCTTTCTCATAATTGATTCTTTTTTTTTTTTTGGAGTGCCAAATCTAAGTTCCAACAGATGCGTGTTCTCCCATCTTGATTCTATTGACTCTTCCTAAAACACAAAATGGGTAACAACTTCTCCGTTGAATCTGCATCTTTGCTGCCATTCTTGTGTGGGAAACGGAAGTATTTATACAACCTGGAGGAAAATCTAGAGGCTTTGCATAGAGTAATGCAAGACATCAACGCAATAAGAAACGATCTGCTGAAGAGGATATCGAAAGAAGAGGAGATTGGTCTACAAGGGCTACAAGAAGTCAAAGAGTGGATTTCAATGGTCCAAGAGATTGAACCGAAAGCTAATCGTCTGCTTGATGAAAGTGTCTCTGAATTTCAGAGACTATCAAGGTATGTCTCTGAAAGTGGCTATTGTTCCCTGATCCCTGCATCGACCTACCGTTACTGTGAAAAGGTACTCATGACTCTCAAAAGAGTTGAAACTCTAAGATCTAAGGGAGTTTTTGAAGTTGTCGTTGATAGAGGTCCAGGTCCTCCGCCTCTTGTGGTAAAGCTGCCTCCGATTCAACTTACTAAGTCTCAACAAAGTTTGTATGAAAGGGCATGTAATCTTTTAGAGGAAACAAATGTTGGGACTTTGGGTATTTATGGTAGGGGTGGAGTAGGCAAAACCACCCTTGTTACTCAAATCAAAAACAAGTTTCTTCTAGATGCATTTGGTCTTGTGATCTTTGTTGTTGTGGGGTTTAAAGAGGTCGAGAGTATACAGGAGGAAATCAGCAAAAGATTAGGCCTACAATGGGGAAGAGAAAAAACTAAAAAGCAGAAGGCAGCTGAAATATTGACGGCCTTAAAGGGAAAGAGATTTTTCTTGTTATTGGACGACATACAAAAGGGACTGGATCTTGAGGAAATTGGAGTTCCTCTTCCCAGCCGAGAAAATGGATGCAAAATCGTATTCACCACTCGATCTCGGGAAGCATGTGATGAAAGAAAGTGGGTTGATGCTAAGGTAGAAATTACATGTTTGAGCCCAGAAGAAGCATGGGATTTGTTTCAAGAGATCGTCGGAGAGAACACGTTGAGAAGTCATCAAGACATACCTAAGCTCGCAAGAGTAGTTGCTAGTACATGCCATGGTTTGCCCCTTGCTCTCAATCTGATTGGTGAGGCCATGTCACGCAAAAGGACGGTACGGGAATGGCGTTACACAATTCATGTTTTGGCTTCATCCACAGCCGAATTTCCAAATATGGAAGATGGGGCTCTTCCCATCTTAAAGTCTATCTATGATAATATGAGTGGTGAGAACATCAGGATATGCTTCCTTTATTGTGCTCTGTTTCCAGAAAATTGTGATATAAGAAAAGAGGATCTGGTAAACTACTGGATATGCGAGGGAATCCTTGCAAAAGATGATAGAGAGAAAGCTGAGATCCAGGGATATGAAATTATCTGTGATTTGGTTAGGAAGCGACTGTTGATGGAGGGTGGAAATGGATATTGTGTAAAGATGCATGGTGTGGTTCGTGAAATGGCCTTATGGATAGCATCTGATTTTGGGAGGCAGAAGGAAACGTTTGTTGTCTTGGTAGGTGGAGAGAGAAAACGTGAGATGCCAGCGGTCAATGATTGGACAATGGTTAGAAGGATGTCAGTGATATCTACTCCGATTGAGTATGTAATCGATTCTCCCCATTGTTCCGAGCTTACAACCCTTTTCATCCAAGGAAACAGCAACCTGGGATGGATCTCGGGTGATTTCTTCCTGTGGATGGCAAATCTTGTAGTCTTGGATCTATCTTATAATAGAAACCTTGGTGAGTTGTCGGAGGAAGTTTCTTGTCTGGTTTCGCTGCAGTTTCTCAACTTATCATATACATTGATCGCAAGGTTGCCCGCTGGTTTGAAAGAGCTTAAGAGTCTGATACACTTGGATTTGGATTACACATCTAATCTTCAAGAAGTTGACGTGATAGCAAGTTTATTGAATTTGCAAGTCTTGAGATTATTTCATTCTGTTTCTATGGATCTCAAGTTACTGACGGATATAAAACTTCTGAAGAGCCTGAAAGAGTTGAGTCTAACCGTGACAGTATCCTCTGTTTTGCAGCAGTTACTAAGTATCAATCGGTTGTCAAGTTCTATCCAACGTTTACATCTAACTGACAGTGCTATCCAACGTTTACATCTCACTGAAACTACAATAGCCGATAGAGGAATATTATCGTTGAATGCTATGTTCGGTCTTCGCGAGCTTGATATTTTGGGATGTAATATCCCGGAGATAACCATTAATTGGAGAAGCACCATCCAAAGGGAAATTCCACAATTCCAGAACATACGCACAATGACTATTCATCGGTGCATATGTCTTAGAGACTTGACATTGTTGCTGTTAGCCCCGTGTCTTGGTGGTCTGAGTGTATCTGAATGTCCGCAAATGGAAGAAGTAATAAGCAAAGAGAAAGCTATGGTCAAGCTGGGTCATACGAGTGAGCAGCCCTTTCAAAATCTAACTAAGCTCGTCTTAGATGGTTTACCTAAACTGGAGAGCATCTACTGGAATCCTCTACCCTTCCCAGTTCTGGAGTATTTAGAGATAAGGCGTTGTCCAGAGCTGAGAAGACTTCCATTCAACTTTGAGAGCGCTATAGGTAATCAAGTAGAAATAAAAATCGAGGAACAACTGATAAAAATAGTTGAATGGGAGGATGAAGCTACAAAACAACGTTTCTCCAATTTCAATAACAGGTATTTCTTCTCTAATTTTTTCGATCAGGTTTCTTAATTTTATAAAAAACCTGGCGATGACTTATTTTTCATTATCACTCTTGTTATTTATAGAAACTAGAAAGCTAATTTGATAAGATTTTGCAATGGTGATCCTCATTTTGATTGATCATTGATCAGAGACTTTCCACAGATGGCTGAAGACCCGAAGATGGATGGTTTGACATTCGAGTCACATCCAATTCAAAACATAGACCTTGTCCACACTACAGGAAGTGGAAAAACTGCCACCGCAACCAACATCAAAGGAAAGAAGGTGGTCCAATCGCGAACACAGGCAACAGCTGTTACTATGATCGATACTCCTGGTATGAATATTTTGTATGTGCTTATTATAATACCTAACTAAAAATAATCATGCATAAAACGTGTATTTCTATTCTATTATATAGTTTAAAATTTAAAAGTGACACTACTAATAATGCTGAAACAAAATATAATTTATATAACTATCAATAATATTTTTTTTTTTACCACAACTAATAATACTATTATGATTTTGTCACAACCATACAACATATGACATATATATAAGGGTTTTGTGCAGAAGAAATCACAAATTAATATACAATTTTTTGTAATTTTACCCTCCACTTCCAAAAATTACAAATTAATTATAAGATGTCAAAAATAATACGCAACATATTAAAAGAGATACCCATCAATACTATTTATGTAATACTCCAATACATTTTAATGACATTTTATGTAAATAATACTCGATTACATTTTAATGACATTTTATGTAAATTTTTACAATTTTTCATTTACTTTCTAATACTACCCAATCAATACTATTGATTCAAACTAAATATTTTCTTTACAAGCAAACTTATGGAGATTTTGATTTAGTAAAAATATAAGATTTATTCTGAAGATTTTTTAGATAAGGAAATCAGATTTAAATAATGGAGAAAAATCTTGAAAAACACTTCATCTAGTTTTAATTTGGACATATAATACACAAGTTTTTCGGTTGGAAGAATAATACACATACTTATAAAAACATGTAATTTAATACCAAAAATTAAATATTGTTATTTCAGTACTCACGATCTCTTAACAAAATAAAATTTTCAATTTACACTTACTCATTTCTGTTAATAAGTTTTTTTAAATGATGTGGTATTAATTTTAATTTTAGTGGAATAAAAAATAATTTTTTTTATATTTCAGTTTTATTACAATTATTTTACTATTTTAATTCAATTTTTTGAAAAACATGTAATGAATATTTCATTTTTATTAATTAAAATTTTCAAAAAAATTTAGGGTTATTAGGGTTACATAAAAAAAATTAAAAGCATGTAATTATTATGTCACCAAAATAAACAAACATTTTATATTGATATTTCATTTCTATTACGTACTTATTTTTTAAGAAGAAATAAAAAAAACTAGATGTTAAAAAAAAAAGAACTAAAAAAACCCAAATCTAATATTTATTGGCAAGATTTAATCACAATTCCAAATGTACTGACGTAAAATATATATATGTATTGAGAACCGCTTAGATGTTTGAATCTTCGGGTTCGTCAAGCATAAAGTCACGTTTCTCTTATTCGTCAAGCACAGAATCATCCATGGGAAAGAAGATTTCGTACCCTACAGTGTCTACTAGAGCAAGTAATCTCAGAAAGTTCAGCATTACTGATCTCATGTCTGCAACAAAGAACTTTAGCCGATCTTCTGTGATTGGAGAAGACGGTGTTGGTCGTGTCTTCAGAGGAACAGTGAGGAATTTAGAAGACCCGTCAATTGAAATCGAAGTCGCGGTGAAGCAGCTCGCTAAAAGTGGGTTGCAGGTAAGTCTTTTTCTCCAGTTCTATTCTCAAGATTTGTCAGTTATTCACCGGGCTAACTCGTTTATCTCATTTCTTGGTTTCTGTAGGGGTATAAGGAATGGGTTAATGAAGTGAATTTCCTCGGGATTCTTGAGCATACAAACTTGGTAAAATTACTTGGCTATTGTGTAGACGATGATGATGAACGTGGAATCCAACGGCTTTTGGTTTATGAATATATGCCTAATGCAAGTGTTGAATTCCACTTATCCCCTCGGTCAGACACAGTCCTTACGTGGGACCTCAGATTGAGAATCGCCCAAGGTGCAGCTCGCGGCTTAACATACCTGCACGAAGAAATGGATATACAGGTAATGTCATGACTCTGCTACGTTATTGATCTCATTTCTCTCTCTTTACTGACTTTGATCTTTTGTTCTTTCAGATAATATTCCGCGATTTCAAGCCCTCAAACATTCTTTTGGATGAGGACTGGAACGCAAAGCTCTCGAATTTTGGTTTGGCTAGTTTAGGTCCATCTGAAGGACTACCCCATGTTTCTACTGTTGTAAGTTCTGCATTTCACTAATTTTCCGTTGTTAGATTTGAGAAAAGACATCTAAATCTATTAACACGTTACAATGGGTTTCTTCGGCTTTATTAGGTTGTAGGAACAATGGGTTATGCAGCACCTGAATACATGGCAACCGGCCATCTCACATCAAAATGCGACGTGTGGGGTTATGGAGTGTTCCTCTATGAACTTATCACAGGGAGGCGACCGATAGACAGAAAAAAACCCGAGCGAGAGCAGGATCTTCTAGAATGGGTGAAACCTTATCTATCTAACACAAGGAAGTTCAATCGCATAGTAGACCCGGAGCTCGAAGGGAAGTACTCTATCAAATCGGTTCAAAAGCTAGCTGTTGTGGCCAACAAATGTTTGGCTAGAGATCCAGAGGCACGTCCCAAGATGAGTGAGGTGTTAAAGATGGTGACCAAGATTGTGGAAGCTTCTACAGGGAACGGCGGCCCGCAGTTAGTTCCGTTCAAAAGTCTTAAAACTTCTAGAGACGACGGTGAAGGAGGTTGGTTTAGAAAGTTATGGACTCATGGAGATTGGAAAGCTTGAAGATTTTGGTGAGACCAAGATCAAGCTCATATACATAAATATGAAGATTGTGAAACATTCTGAATGATATAATATGATGTTTGTGTGATTTGTAACCACAGTTACGAAGATTTGTAACCAAAGCTGATCAAAGTCTTCAGCACAAAAATACTCGTGCTTACGTGTATATTTGTGTGTTAATTAATTGCAAAAGTACCTTAAGTAAATATTTTTTTGAGAAATTAGCAAAAAATGACCCAAAAAAACAGTAATTGAACAACTACGTGGTTAAAAATACAAGCTGGGAAAACATTTTGAACCCTAAAAATATCATTTCTGGAATCTGGATTATGAAGCACCAGTTTAGAAAGGAAATTAGTTTCACTTAGACTTGAAAAAGGTAATTAGAGAAATTAATTAATAAGTTAATAACTTTTCGGTTTATCCTTATTACACTTTGCATTGCAATATCGACCAAATCAATAACGCATTTTCCCCAGTTTCGAGGAATCTAAAATGGAATGCTTTTTCAAATCTTGCCTCGTTGTCTGAAACATTCTCATTTAATAATTAGAACTTGCCCGATGAGTTATAACTGGACTCCACCGCGAGTTGATAACTCTATACCAGCTCTAGCTGCCGGACTATTGTCTGACCGTCTAGAAAGAAGCTCCGCCGGTAGACGGACCTCCTGCGTTTCATAAACAGGGATGGTAACTAATAAGTATACTCGCAAGTGTCCCTGTCTCCTTTATCTATTGTCATACAAGGTACTACAATAAAAAATTAAAAAGTGAATGTTGTTACGATTATTGTCGCCACAATATATAAATATTTGGTCACAATTTAGTATGTAAATGGTCACATGCAATCTTCTAGTAAGAATATTCACTTTTTTGTATATATATATATATATATATATATATAAGGCATTGCCGAAAAGAGAAGTGGTGATCATTTGAAACAATACAACTGAAGTAGTGTATCGAGCCCTTTGTAACATGAGATTTATTGTATAAATCCCAGTGAAGGTCGAAGAGTTTAATCTGAGATAAGAAACTATCTATATTGGGAAATCCGAGAATACTTTTGCAAGGGAGAGGGATGAGAGCTACCTCGAAGGCATCAAGTTCTTGTAAACGATTCTCTCTCCCAAGGACCATTCGGACTGCTTTCACCATCTGAGCCATTGTAGTTGACTGCAAGGTATAAAGAGAAAGAAAAAAAAAATAGAATGAAACATAGGAAAGCTCTGAATGATTGATCAGTCATGCAAGAATAATGATACCGTCAGAAGGATTTTGTTGGTGGTAGAATGACATGTGCTTTTACAACATGATCTCTGTCACTTGTATAGTTGTATGTCTGTCTCCTAGGCCCATAACGAGGATACAAAGCAACGAAGCTCCAATTGGCAATTTTTGCAATCTTCTTATACTTTGCCAAAAAGGCATTTGGATCCAATTGCCTCCCAGATCGACCAAGAAACGAAGATGGAAAGGAAAATTGCCCTCATATCAAGGATACCTCTACCAATAATACGATAAATGCATTTTGACAAAATCAATCTTTTAATTACAAAAACACTTTAGGTGAAGGGAAAACTAATAAAGAAAACTTGTGTTATTGAAGCGGACAAACAGCCACCCGCCATTGTGGGGAATGCGATAGCAATTTTGAGAAAAAGATTGAGACTTTTATTGTTGATAGTAACATACATAATGCTCTAAAAACGTACACCAAAGTAATCCATAATCAGAATAGAGATTCATCATATCTACAATTATCAAATTAACAACTTTACACAATTAATGCCCTAAGACCTCCATCTAAAATTCATCATCTTGAATTAGCAAGAAGACGACTTACTCGTGCTCTTGGGCTGACCAACGAGTTCCCTTCTTTGGCACGATCAGTGTCGCTGAACGTGATGAGTACTCGGGCACAACAACTCCACCAGATTCGATAATTGCAACATGTTGGACCAGCTTATCGTAGTGATACCATATCTCTTCCACCGGCTTTCTTATCTGCGCGGCGATAATCTCCAGCTTTGCCGACGAATCCAGGACTTTCACGAGCGCTAACTCGAAAGCTTTGTTCTACTAATTTAATTTTTATAGGTTCAGCATCTTTAAAACGAAAACAACTGAATTATAAATGATTATAATAAACTAAATAGAAACTTATTTTTATTGATACTAAACTATAACTTAAAAATTTGTTTGTTAAATATCATTTTTTTATTTTGACCATTGAAAAACATATTTTTGTGACGGCAAAGATGTCGCTACTAATATATAAATCGTTATTAAATTGTGATGAAATAGGAAAAAGTGTAAATGTAATTTTTGTTTGAAATAGATGTAATATAAAAATGATCTTTACAAATAAAAAAAGTTTTGTTTGCAAGATAGACATAATATGGAAGTTTATTAACAGAAATGATACAAGAGTAAGATTTGTAAATAAATAGGATATTGATTTCGCGCGTTTTTTAAATTAGCACGACGAAACTATAGTAAATGTAGGTTAAAAATGCAAGTCGGTATAACATTTTGAACATTTAAAATATCATTTCTTGATTAGGAAGGTCCATATATAAGAAATATAGAGTTACAACTTACAAGTAGTGAAGTATGGAGTTATAAGAAGTAGTTTTTTTTTTTTTATCTAGAAATTTTCAATTATATAATAAGATTGTGAAATACAAGGATGAAATATGATTGTGAAACACTAAGCCTAAAAAGTACTAGTTAAGAAAGGAAATTTAATTTCACTTAGACACTTTTTTTTTTTTTTTGGACAAAATTTTCACTTAGACTTGAGTAGGTTTTTTAATTAAAGACTTTTCGGTTAATCTCTTATTACAACACTTTGCAATCAAATAACGCAATTTCCCTTTGCGATTCTCTTTCCCTTTTCGTATATCAGCCGGAAAAAAAGGTTTTTTTTTCCAATCTCTCTCTCTCTCTCCCCAATTTGAGATTCTCATGTAAGCTCTCTCTTCATCTTCTCTCCAAGGATTTGTTTTCCGTGTAATGTTTGAGACTTAGAGCTCTCTCGATTTCGATTTTTGTTCGTCTGGATCCGTTTCTTTTTTTTGGGGACAATCCTCGTATAATTAGGGCTAAATTTTGGTTTTTGATTGATGGGTATTCTTGATTTAGCAATCTTTAAGATTTACTTGAAAGATTCCGTAATTTTGCTCTGAATCGGATTCTTTGATCTGTTCTCACTAGCTCTACCAAAGCAGTTTCTCTTTTGGATCCCTAAATGTTCAATTATGTGAACATATTGTTTACTTTTTAGCTTCTCTTCCTTTTCATTTTAGTTTTTTTTGCAGAGATTTTAGGAGGAGGAACATGATGATTGTTTGAATTGGGAGAGAAAGTTCTTCGTTCGTGTAAAATGCGGGTGCTTGGTTTGAGCTCAAGCTTATGTTCAGGTGAGGACAAGGAAGAAGAAGAGACAACTGGACAAGGCTGTCTCACGCCTGTATATCTCAACGTCTATGATCTAACTCCTGTCAACAATTATCTCTATTGGTTCGGTCTTGGCATATTTCACTCTGGCATTGAGGGTAAATGCAGCTTCTTCTCTTTACAGTCTCCTTTTTTCTGTTCCTTGATTCACCTAATCAAACCTTTCTTTCTCTACAATGTTCCTTATTATTCTACGTATCCTCCGAATTCTTCGCTTTCTATATGCTTTCCTCGATATCTTGTTTTATGAAAATTTATTTATCATGTTGTCAAAGTACTCTAGTCTTGAATAGGAACCCTGATACTTGAGAATTTGTGATTTATTGATTAGGTGACATTGCTTGGTTCTTTAGACAATGGTTTGTATATATTAGCTATGGAATGTATAATTACAAGGAATAAGTTTTGTGGAATCCTATAATGGAATGCTTTTAAAATCCTGCCTTATTGTCCGAAACATTCTCATTCAATAACTAGAACTATACTTCTGCTGAAGCTGTTATTGTTGCTAAATGTTTATCTAATGTGGAGTTTTTTTTACTTTGCTATGTCTACTATTAGCTCATGGTTTCGAATATGGATATGGGGCTCACGAGTATTCGAGCAGTGGGGTATTTGAGGTTGAACCTAGGAGCTGTCCTGGTTTCATCTTTAGGCGATCAGTTTTGTTGGGAACCACCAGCATGTCTCGCACAGATTTCCGCTCATTCATGGAGAAGCTTTCGAGAAAGTATCATGGAGACACATACCATTTGATCGCCAAGAACTGTAACCATTTCACTGAAGAAGTATGCTTGCAGGTAACAGGAAAGCCTATTCCTGGATGGATTAATCGGATGGCCCGAGTAGGTAAGATAACTTTCTTATTCCAGCTTATTCTTTCTTAATTGGTTCTTGTTGTTTGGCATATTTGTTTACATGGTTGCTTGTTCTTGAATACCTCCAGGTTCTTTCTGTAACTGTATCCTTCCAGAAAGCATACAGCTCTCATCGGTTAATCATCCTGAAGCCCTCGAGTTCTCTGGTAAGTTTATCATGTTTTCTCTACTTAACTCCAAATAAACTGCAATACGCTTTTGGATTTCTGATGACACCAGTTATGTTTTACCTCCATTGTAGATGATAACGATGGATCAGAAGAATCAATTGCATCTTCTGTGTCATTCGAAACAGATGGAGAAGGATCGGATCATCATCTCATAACAGCACCAAACAGCGACATTGCGTATCTACAAGACAGACCAGTGAGACTTGCCCGTGAGCTCCTCCAAGAACCAACCGATGATGCATCTCCTCAGTACTTGTTGAAGCGTTCCTAATCATCAGAATCATCAAGAACTTGTGTTGTCTGTAAACAGAAGTGAGGCAATGGGTCCATTTTGAGTATTCTTTAGATCTATAAATGTAAAAAAAAAGTTAATTTAAATGAGAACCCATCTAAGATGTTGGATTGTGTAGTGTAAGATTAGAGACAAATGGTGTGAACTTGTTGACAAAATTGTGCCTACTTCTCTCTCTGTGAGTTCATAATTCATAAGATTTGTGAGACTAATAATTAGTATTGATATTTATAATCAAATTTTCAGACAGTTGATGGTTATTGTGGTTTGATATGCCAGAAGCTGTCTTCTAGACGAAGGTCTTTCGTTGTTCTTTACTTGACATCACTGAAGCCTGCCGACTAGTTATTTAACTTATTGGGCTTACACCGGGAAAAATATATAAATTGGGCCCATTACTTTTAGTAACATCGGCCCAGTTTGGGTATTATGATCAGATCTAGACCGTCCAAAAATAGGGAACACGATGCTCTGAGAAAAGCGGAAACAGTTTCACCAGTCTAGGGTTCTTGGTCGTTCTTAACTGGTACGTTTCAATGGTTTCCTTTCTCTGTACTATCATTTCTGTGAAATTCACGAAATGGGTTTTCTTTTTGGATGCTAATCTAAGTGAGTGGTGTAATGTTACGTGTTTAATTAGGTGTGATCTGCTTCATTTTTGTAATCAATTGAGGAATGTAGATCATCAGCGAAATAACAACTTCCTTTAGGGTTCTAAGCTCTATGTTTCTTTGATTTAGTCATTAATGTGATTAAATGTCTCTAATTTAAAATTCAATGATTGAGTTTGCATATTGTTCCATAATTTTTATGCGTAATTTAGCTTTTGAAGATCAGGAGGAAATTGAGTATTTCTGCTTCACAAAGCTTTCAAATTTTTTTTGCTTGCCATTGGATATTGGACTTATCAGTATTTTTTGTGCATTTTAGACAATGTTTGTCCTAATTGCCATGGTCTGTGGTTTACAGTCACTTGAAATACTATCCTTCTAGGCCTAGTTGAAATTTTCATGGCTTTGTTGATATAGTTTTCTGGGTCATTGATACCGTTTCATCGTTTACAGGAATCTAGGATGGCTTTCTGCACCAAACTCGGCAGTCACTTGAAACAAGGGGTTTTCCAAAACAGAAATGTTCCAGTGACATCAATGCTCGGTTCTCTCCGCTACATGTCCACTAAACTTTATATTGGTGGTAATTATTACTTCCTATTTGATTGATTCTTTTTGCAGTTATGAATGTATTGTTACTGTACATTTGCTTTCTCTTGTATATCAGTTTAAATGTTTTGGTCACTCTTAATCTTGGTCCCAGGTCTATCGCCCGTAACTGACGAGCAGTCCTTGAAGGACGCTTTCTCTAGCTTCAATGGAGTGACAGAGGGTATGCCCTGGATCTTACTATCTTTCTTTTCACAATGTGTTTCTGTTTGCGCTAGTTAATGTATAAACCATTCAAGGATGTGTGGCTTGGGTGAAGCCGTTATAGTCATCGTTATACTATAAATAATTGGTGTTGATGAGCATTTGCAATATAGTTTTTTCGTTTTCGCTTAGGTGTGCTTCGGGACTTAACTATCATGCTGATTGCTGACTACGTTTAATATATTTAATCATTTCAGTCTTGTGTATTGAACTAGAATATTGTATCTTTGGTTATGCAGCAAGAGTTATGACAAACAAAATGACTGGGAGGTCTAGAGGTTATGGATTTGTTAACTTCATAAGTGAGGATTCTGCCAACTCTGCTATTTCAGCAATGAATGGACAGGTTAGATATCTAAAGAATCATCGATCTATCTCTTTACCTATCATGTCAATTGTTGTGTTGTATGGTTAACATTCCCTTTTGTTGGTTTTGGGATGATTAAATAGGAGCTTAATGGGTTTAACATTCGTGTAAATGTTGCGAAAGATTGGCCAAGTTTACCATTATCTTTGGATGAGAGTATAGAAGAAGCTGAGAAGAAAGACAATAAAATGGTGAGCCGATCTGTATGGAAAGATCCATTCGTTGACGCGTTCCTGATGAAGAAGAAAAATGCAGCACTGAACAGGAAAATATGGTCAAGAAGATCGACGATTCTGCCAGAGTATGTTGATTCGGCAGTGAGAATCTACAACGGCAAAACTCATGTGCGTTGTAAGATCACAGAGGGGAAAGTTGGGCATAAATTTGGAGAGTTCGCATTTACAAGAAAAGTGAAGAAGCATGCTAAAGCAAAGTAGTTTCTTCTTGGAATGAATTGGTCAGCTGCTTGAAAGGATTGTGTTGAAAAGCCAGAAACGAATCGAATCAATAAAAGTTCTTAACAGGAAAAACTCATTAGCTCATAGCCTCACATGATCATGTAGACGAATATTGGCTTTAGAAGTCTTTAGTTTTGTTGTCGACTCTGTATTTGTGGACCACAAAAGTGCCAAAGTTATTTTGGAATCAATTATGGCTCTTTAAGAACCAAAAATGCATCTCCTTAGTGCCTGTTGAAGTGGTCTTAATCAAGAACTTGTAATGTCTGTATACAGAAGTGAGTCAATGGGTCCATTTTGAGTATTCTTTCGATCCAAAAATGTAAAAGAAGATTGAAATTGAAATGAGAATCCAATCTAAGGTGTTGTTGGATGGTTGTGATATTAGAGACAAATGGTGTGAACTTGTTGACAAAAGTGTCTTCCTCTCTCTCTCTTTGGGTTCACATTTCAGTGTCATAATTCGTAAGATTTGCGAGACTAATAATTAGCACAAGAATGTATAATCAATATTCACAGTTACTGGTTATGGATTTGATATGTTTGCTCAGAAACTGTCGTCTAGACTTGAAGGTATTTATTATTCAGTTCACATTTTTCATGCAATGGAGCCCTCACAAGACCTGTAAGCGACTAGTTCTATTTGTAGATTTTTTCCAGATTTATAAGCTTGAAAATTCAATTAGTTTATAGATTTTATGATTTACATAAAGTATGAATTGTATTCATAGATTTTGCAGATTCATGAGCTAGAAAAATTAAAACTTTTATTTGCAGATATTATAATTTACATAAGGTATGAATTCTATTTCTTAAAAGTTGTAGATTTTTTTAGCCCAAAAAAAAGGTTATACAATATTATTCATAGATTTCATACTTTTTACAAAAGGAACAAAATTCACTTACATATTTTGTAGATTTAGTTGTTTAACTAAAATTGATTCAACCATATATTTTGAATGTTTTAGGGAGGGTGTATTTAATCAAACATTTGGAATGACTTGTGTTAAAAAGACAATGTTATTCAATCATCAATTTTAAAACGTATTATAAAATCCAGTGTTAGTGAAATAGTGATTCCAAAAAGTACATCAAATCCATCCAAGTTATGGAAATTATTTAAACATTGGATTTTGAATGACTTTAAAGTGGTTTAGAAGACTTTTTGAGTAAAAAAAAAATACATGGTTTTAAATTGAATTTGGGAGAACTTTGCAACCATTCATAAAAGTTCCCTAAAATCACCCACAATCATCAAAATCACTTAAAAACTCCAATCATTCATAAAAATATATTCTTTTTACGGCAAAAAATTCTATATATTATTAGCTGGTTCGAAAGGTTGGCATCATGACAATCATTCAAAATATAAGATTGAATAACAGAAGATTTGTCATTCCAACACAAATCATTCCAAATGTTTGATTGAATATGCATCCCTTAATTTATATTTTATGCAAGCCTGCATGGTACAATTTATATTCATAAATTTAGGAGATTTAAGATTCAGAAGTCAACTTTAAATTTATTTATTTTATGCATTATCTCTCATATTTTTTTTTTATCATATAGAACGCAAACATATCTGTCAATGGCAAGTAGGTGCCAAGTAGTGGCATGAGATTGATGTCTGGATTTATTGATTTCTTTGGTAGCTTATTCTTCTATATGTTTCCTTATTTAATTTTTCATTCCAAATATGGGACAAAGTTATAACAAATAGTATTCGATATCAAACGTCAAAACATGTACTCTCAAATACTCCCTCCGTATTTTAATAATTGTCGTTTTAGAAATTTTATTTTTTTGAATTGGATGTCGTTTTCAAATTTCTATGCAAAATTTATTACTTTTTAATGTTTTATGACATCATAAAACATTAAAAAGTAAGAAATTTTGCATTGAAATTTGAAAACGACATCTAATTCAAAAAAATAAAAATTCTAAAACGACAATTATTAAAATACGGAGGGAGTATATTTTATTGGAATATAGTTTTGGAGATATTTTTACCTGGGGGAGATGGAACCAAAATAAGATCTAGAAATGTGATTGGCTAACGAAAGAAGCACAATAACTAAACAAGTGACAGTGACAATTTATCCCTCAACAACAACACACATTCACATATATCTTGACTTTATTTTATTAATTTTCTATTTTCAATTAATTATATATATATATGTACTTTGAAGTTGTAACCACAACACAAATAGTTTCTAAATCTTATAATTATAAATTGAAAATCAATTATATGCACTTCTCATTGATAAATGATTAAATGGTAGTTACAAATATTAAATAGACAAACAAATTATCAAAGATTTACTTCTTTCAAAGAATTAATTCATAAAACTTTGTTGTAAACATATTGTTATACAATAGTAAATATGATTGGATTTATAAGTTATTGTAAAGATCTGAATATGAAACCTTTTTGGTATATGCTATCATGCAATGTTATAAATACATAGACACATATATACGTGCCCTATTAAAAGAGGCAGCGAGAAGATAACATAGGAGGAGGAGAAAAAGGAGAGTTAATGCAACTGCAAGAAGATATTAACTAATCAGCACCGTCCATTTCATACTGTTGATATACATAAACGAATCGGCACCGTCCATTTTTTCATCTAATTCTTTCTTACTTGGCCGCAACTTCCAACCACATCACACACTCTTTCTATTCCTTTATATATTCCCATCTCAAAAGTTCTTGGAGACACATAAACATTAAAAAGGAAAAAGAAAAGACACATAAACATAATCGCTAATCGCAACTTTCGCGTTTGTCAATGGGAAATAAAGGTTTGAAGCGGTCTTGTGTTGCGGTGGCGGTTGCATTATTAGCCATGGTTCATGTCTCTGTTTCAGTTCCGTTCATAATGCTTCATGGAATCTCAGCTCAATGTTCTAATGCTAGAGATGCTAACTTCACACAGCTTCTCACTAACCTCTCTGGCTCTCCTGGCTTTTGCTTGTAAGTCAATCCACAAAATATTTTATTCGTTTTGATAACCAAAAAATCGGGGCATGTAGAAATAGTTGTGTATTCTTGGTATCTAAAACGTCCAAAGTAGCTAACAATGATGATGTATTTGTTTTGATCCAACTCTTCTTTTTTGGTATGGAATCCAGAGAAATTGGAAATGGAGTAGGCGATTCATGGTTAATGCCACTTACACGGCAAGCGGAAATAGCGTGTGAGAAGGTGAAGCAAATGAAAGAGTTGAGTCAAGGATACAACATTGTTGGAAGATCTCAGGTTCTTGATACACTTTCTTGAAAACCACTAAAATCGGTTTTTAATCATTATTACGTGTTTCAGTTTCATTAATGTTTATGAATGATGGAACGAACAGGGGAACCTAGTGGCTCGAGGCTTGATCGAATTCTGCGACGGTGGCCCTCCCGTTTACAACTATATATCCTTAGCTGGTCCTCATGCTGGGATATCCTCTGTTCCTATGTGTGGTGTAAGCTTTTTTATTTATTTCCTCTAATTATTTTTCTATGATTTAATTTTAATCAATCAATCACAGTAACAACATTGTATTTTCTTGTTAAAGTCTGGTTTATTCTGTAAGTTAGCAGATGAGCTAATCAAGGGAGATATCTATAGCGACTTCATTCAAGTAAAACATCTATTATATAATTTGTTACAAATTAATTAGGATTAAATCCTTAGTTTTTACCAATTAATCAACATCTTTAATAACTCTGCAGGATCATCTTGCTCCTAGTGGTTATCTCAAGATTCCTACTGTATGTGTCTCTACTCACCATAAGAAAACTTTCATAATCACCAATTATATTAATGATCAAAACAACTAGTTTAATTTTTGAGATATCACAAAATCTTTGTTTTTGATTTATCAGGATATGACAAAGTACTTGGAAAGCTCTAAGTATCTACCTAAGCTTAACAATGAGATACCAGACCAAAGAAACCAAACTTATAAAGACCGATTCACCAGTTTACACAACCTGGTTCTTATCAAGGTTTGGTCTCTTCAAAACCATTCTAATTTTCAACTATCTTTTAATTCCTCTCTAAATGATTCTGTTTTTGTTTTACAGTTTCAGGACGATAAGGTTATTGTTCCAAGAGATTCATCGTGGTTCGGGTTTTATCCGGATGGTGAATTTGAACATCTTCTCTCTGCTCAACAGACAAAGCTCTATACAGAGGATTGGATAGGTCTGAAAACATTGGATGATGCTGGAAAAGTGAAGTTTGTGAGTGTAGCCGGTGAACATATCAGAATGGCAGATGAAGATGTCGTCAAACATGTTGTACCTTATCTCCAGGACCAACCTCCTTCGGTGCAAAGAGTCAACCGCAAGACGAAGCAGCCCTTGAATCCTTAAAAAGAGCAAATACCTCAATATCTAGTTATTTTACTTATTTATGCAATACCGAAAAAGCTTAGTGATGATTGTGTAGAACATGCAAGAATCCTTATTCTTATAGAAAATTATATACAGACATACCTATCTTGAATTATGTAATTAATCCGTAGAGAAACGATGAATGAGATCTTCATCACCAGTTTTCTTCAAGCCTTCAATGATTTTCTCAACATGAGAAACTTTCAATCTCATTTTGTTATCGAACATCGCAAGCTTAGTAGATTCCCAAGAGAGATCAGCTTTCAACATAAGATGTTGCATGGTACTATGGTAGTGTGAGATTAGAGACATATGATGTGAACTTGTTGACAAAATTGTGTCTTCTTCTCTCTTTGAGTTCACATTTCAGCGTCATATATAATTCGTAAGATTTACGACTAATTAATTATTTAGCACTGAAAGTTATAATCAAATTTTCACGGTTATTACTAATTATGGATTTGATATGTTTACTCAGAAGCTGTCGTCTAGACTTGAAGGTAATTGTTTTTTCAGTTCACATTTTGAAGCTATTACTTTCATGGAGCGCTCGCAAAACCTGTAACTTAACTTTAATCGACAATTTCTATGTGTAGATTTTAGCTAGAAAATTAAAAGTTTCGTTTAAAGTTTTTTTAATTCATATAAGGTATCATGAATTGTATTCATAATTTTTGCAGACTTAATGTTTTGCTTGTGGATCTTATAATCTACATAAGCTAGTGAATTCTATTTGAATAATCTGTAGATTTAGGAGCTAAAAAGTTAAAATTTAATTTAGAGATTTTAATCTTTACATAAGGAGCAGATTTCTTTGTATATTTTGTAAATTTAGTTGTCAAAATAAAATTTAGTCTATAATTTATACAATGAGTAAATTAAATTTATAAATTTTGTGGATTTAAGAATTAAATATGAAAACTTTAAATATATAGATTATATGTTGTGGAAGCCCCCTTGGCCCATTGGTTGACCAAAGGTTAATTAATGCTTCTACACCAAGAGGTCTGGGGTTCGAGTCCCAGATATTACGATTTATTAATAAATTTCCAGATTAAAGGAGGCAAGTGTGCAGGAGATCTCCAGCGAAGTACAATTATAGCCGTTCGCCAGGATTCTACGCAGAGAGAGAAGTGTCGTCAGTTCGTGGATCATTGAAGGTGTCCGTCAAGAACATGGAGAAGGAAGTATCGTCTGTCGTGGATCTAATAAGGGTCGGAAGGAATTGTCCGTTGTAGAATCGTCTATGTAACAGTTCTCATAATTTGCAATAAATAATAAATCTAGACGTCAAAAAAAAAAAAAGATTATATGCATTTTCTCTTGTTTTTTAGTTATACATAAAACAAATAGGTTATTCTGTTTTTCAGATAACCTTTTTAATTCCCAACAATTTATTTACTTGTTATAAGAAGACAATTAATAACTCTCTGTTAATGGCAAGTGGTACCAAGTATATTAATGCAATGGAAGAGTAATGTCGGATATATTAATTTATTTGATAGCTTATACTTCTATGTTTCCTTATTTGATTTTTCATTCCAAATATGGGACAAACTTATAACAAAATCGACTTCGAACGTCAAAACATCTACCTCCAGATATATTTTTATTGGAAAATAGTTTTGAGATATTTACCTGAGAGAGATGGAAACAAATTAAGATCTAGAAATGTGATTGGCTAACAAAAGAAGCACACTAAGCAATACAGTGACATTTTATCCCTCAAATACACGTTCACATATCTTTACTTTATTTCATTAGTTTTCCATTTTAAATTATTTATATGTATATGATAATAAGTGATTGTAAATATGTAATATGAAATTTAGTAATATGTTAAAAATACATACATAGAAACGTACTAAAAGAGGCAACGCGGAGATGTCATTAGAGGAAGAACTACGAAGCAGAGCGTTAATGCAAATGCTACCAAAAACGTTAATGCAAGATCTCAACTAATGATCAGCGCCGTTAATTTCATACTGAAAATGTAAAAACGAATCAGCGCCGTCCATTTTTTCATCCAATTCTTACTTGGCCGCATCTTCCAACCACATGGCACTCTTTCTATTCCCTTTATATATTCCCATCTCAAAAGTTCTTGGAGACACAAAATATCATAAACATAAACATAAACATAAACGCCAATCACAGCTTTAATTTGTGCTTTTGGCGGTTTACAATGGAGAAAGGTTTGAAGCGGTCTTGTGTTATGGTGGTGGTTGCATTCTTAGCCATGGTTCATGTCTCTCTCTCAGTTCCGTTCATAATGCTTCATGGAATCGCATCTCATTGTTCTGATGATACAAATGCTAACTTCACACAGCTTCTCACTAACCTCTCTGGCTCTCCTGGCTTTTGCGTGTAAGTCAATCCACAAAATAGTTTATTCGTTTTGATAACCGAAAGATCGGGCCATGTAGAAGAGTTGTGTATTCTTGCTATATTCTTGTTTTATATAGCATGAACAAGATGATGTATTTGGTTTGATCTGATTCTTGTTTTTTTTTATTTTGGTATGGAATCCAGAGAAATTGGAAATGGAGTAGTAACTTCATTGTTCTTGCCACTTACACTACAAGCAGAAATAGCATGTGAGAATGTGAAGCAAATGAAAGAGTTGAGTCAAGGATACAACATTGTTGGAAGATCTCAGGTTCTTGAAAACCCTAAAATAGATTTTGATCATTATAACACGTTTCAGTTTCATGGATGTTTGATGAATGATGGAACAGGGGAACCTAGTGGCTCGAGGCTTGATCGAGTTCTGCGACGGTGGACCTCCGGTTTACAACTATATATCCTTAGCTGGTCCTCATGCTGGCATTTCTTCTATTCCTCCGGTTCTTTGTGGTGTAAGCTTTTTTATTTCCTCAAATTATATATCTAAACTTTATATGTAATTTAATTTTAATCAATCAAAGTAACAACAACGATTATTTTGTTTTGTTTCTTATTTTTCAAGTTAAAGTCCGATCCAGCATGTAAGAAATTTGATGAGTTGATCAAGGGAGCTCTCTATAGCAAGACCATTCAAGTATATATATATACCTCTTTCTCTATATATATAGCATGATTAAAGACTCAATTAGAAATTAATTAACATTCTTTAATAACTCTGCAGGATCATCTTGCTCCTAGTGGTTATTACAAAATCCCTAATGTATGTCCATTCACCATCGTTTATAAGAAAACTTGCAAAACCAACAAATAAGTAATTGATGATCAAAACAACAACATAAAGTTTTAACATAGATTCCACAAAATCTTTGTTTTTCTTTCATTTATTCTCAGGATATAAAAGAGTACTTGGAAAGCTCTAAGTATCTACCTAAGCTTAACAATGAGATACCAGACCAAAGAAACCAAACTTACAAAGACCGTTTCACCAGTTTACAGAACCTGGTTCTTGTCAAGGTTTGGTCTTTTCAAAACCATCTTGACTTTTCAACTATCTTCTCATTCCTCTCTTGATGATTCTGTTTTTTTTTTTTTTACAGTTTCAGGACGATGAGATTATTACTCCAAATGATTCAACTTGGTTTGGGTTTTATCCGGATGGTGAATTCGAACCTCTTCTCTCTGCTAACCAGACAAAGCTCTATACAGAGGATTGGATCGGTCTGAAAACATTAGATGATGCTGGAAAAGTGAAGTTTGTGAGTGTAGCCGGTGGACACCTCAACATGGCGGATCAAGATGTCGTCAAACACGTTGTACCTTATCTCCAGAACCAACAGTCTGCCGCACAAAGCTTCAACCGCAAGACCAAGGAGCCCTTGCATCCTTAAAAACAGAGCAAATATATACCTCAATTGTTATACTTGTTCATGCAATATCGAATAAGCTTAGTCATAGTGATGATTTGTAGAAATATATACATACCTATCTGAATTGTCGAGTTAATCCGTTGAGAAACGACGAAATGAGATCTTCATCACCAGTTTTCTTCATCAAGGCTTCAATGATTTTCTCAACATGCGAAACTTTCAATCTCATTTTGTTATCAAACATCGCAAGCTTAACAGCTTCCCAATAAAGCCCATTTAGATATGAACGTTGGCCAATCTTTTGCAACCTCTTCAATATACACATAAACTAACCAATATAATGCATCTCCTCGGTGCTTGTTGAAGCATTATTGATTTTTTTTTTTTTTTGTCAAAGTTTTTTTTTAACCAGGTTGTCCGGGTCCCACCACTGGTGGTCCCGACTAGCACCGTATTGGGCATTGCCCTCAAGTGTAGTCCTGGTGGCTTTACATACCGGGTTCACGTTATCCCATCGCTAAGGGCGTGGCAGTGGCCAAATGGGGTAAAATCCAGGAGTGTCGCGCTTGCAGGGAGTCGATCTCTGGCCTGGACCAACAGAGTCGCTCCTCTGCAAGTGGAAACCACTGGACCACCACCACTTGGTTTTGAAGCATTATTGATGAGAGTCATCTTCTCCCTTTGAGTTCACATTTCAGTGTCATAATTCGTAAGATTTACGAGACTAATTAATTAATAAGCACTGAAAGTTATAATCAAATTTTCACATATATTACTAGTTTCTGGATTTGATATGGTTACTCACAAGCTGTCATCTAGACTTGAAGATATTTGTTATTCAGTTCACATTTTGAAGCTATAAAGGTTTTTTGCTTATATATATATATATATATTATAATCTTCATAAGCTATGAATCCTATTTGAATCATCTGTAGATTTAGGAGCTAAAAATTTAAAATTTAATTTAAAGATTTTATTCTTTACATAAGGAGCAAATTTATTTGCATATTTAGTTGTCAAAATAAAATTTAGTCTATACATTATAAAATTTATAAATTTTGTGGATTAAGAATTAAATATAAAAACTTTAAATATATAGATTTTATGCATTCTCTGTTTATGCATTCTCTGTTTTTAGAAGCACAATTGTGGCAGTCAGCCCAAATCGAGCTTCATCAGGAAAATAATGATTCTGTGGATTTGGTAACTCGTTCTCGAGTGGGGGTTGCTTCACTTGATTCGAATTATTCTGGATACCGTTGTTTTGTGGACGGATCATGGAAAGAAAGTGACAAGTTCTCCGGTGCAGGATGGTTCTGTACATCATCAGATGGAGAGCCGCCAACCATGGGAGCTGCCAACCTCCGACGAAGTCTATCTCCATTACATACAGAATTCGAGGCTCTTCTCTGGGCGATGAAGTGTATGATTGGTGCAGATAATCAAGACGTAGCTTTCCTTACAGACTGTTCTGATCTGGTGAAGATGGTGTCTTCTCCAACCGAATGGCCGGCGTTTTCAGTGTATTTGGAGGAATTCCAGAGCGACAAGGAAGAATTCTCTACCTTCTCTTTATCTTTAATTTCTCGTAATGCCAATGTAAAAGCGGATAATCTTGCACGAAAAGTTCGTACAGACCCGCTTCATATCACTTATGTAAACAACATTCCCCAAGAATGGCTCTTTTGAGCACTAATTAATTTCGGATGACAAAAAAAATAAATAAACCAAATATGATAGGTTAATCTGTATCTCAGATAATATTAAACTCCCAACAATATATTTACCTGTTATAAGAAGACAATTAATAACTCTCGGTTAATGGCAAGTGGTACCAAGTATATTAATGCAATGGAAGAGTAATGTTTGATATATTAATTTCTTTTATAGCTTATACTTCTATGTTTCCTTATTTGATTTTTCATTCCAAATATGGGACAAACTTATAACAAAATATTATTATTCGACTTCGAATGTCAAAACATTTACCTCCAAATATACTTTTATTGGAAAATGGTTTTGAGATATTTTACCTGCACAGCAAGTAATAGTACAGTGCCATTTTATCCCTCAACACATATTCACATATATCTTTACTTCTTTACTATAATTTATTAGTTTTCCTTTTGTATTTTTAAATCACAGCACAAATAGTCTTCAAATGTTATAGAATTTTAAAATCAATCAGATGCAGCTCCATTAAAAATAATTATAAAAAAAAAAAAATTTGAGCAAAGATAAATTAAATTTATTAATTTTTATAAATAAAGTTTTTTTTATAAAAACATCTGATATCTATACTAGTATAATTGCAGCACTTTTTGTGACGGGTGGGTAAAAAATCTTATGGGTATATCGGATATCCGACCCGTTTTAAAAATTCCTTCACAAAAATAAACTTGGATCGGGTTAAATTAAACCCAACTCAACACCGGATATTCCATATTTAATAATTTAGATATTTAGAAGATTTGATTAAAATTTATAATTATGATTCTCCTATCATCTTTGTTTGATTTGTTTTTAACTGTTTTGAATCATCATATAATACATAAAGTAAAAAAAAATCAATTTTTTTTTCTGCATATACTGTGATTCGAAATTTAAAAAACGGACATATATTATCTAATTGACGAAAATGTGTGTTCAACGTTCTACATCGATTAAATTATTTAGACAATGATTCAGAATCGTATCATAAATAAGAACATTAATAAAATAAATGAGTTTTTTTGCCGGACGGGTTTGGCGGAACGAGTTTTTGAATCAACAATAATAAAAAATTAAAATATCATTAATCCGCCGCTTCAATACGGATTAAATCTTCTTTTTTAATACCACAAATATTAGACATATTAAATCAGTCTCATTTAGAAAAGATTGTATAAAACCAAAAATTGTCCCGTGGTATAATGTCTCGTGGTCTTAGAGGATGATATGATTTGTAAACTTTTATATATAATAAATAATCATTAAATTTTAAAATAAAAACAAATTACGGGATGGGTTAAAAAATTACGGAACAGGTTATATTTCGGAAAGGATTTATATGGCGGACGAATTTGAATCAATATTTATATACCGCTTTAATACGGGTTAAATCCTCCGTTTATTAATAATTGTCTCGTGGACTCGTGGTATACCGTTACTTAATAACAATTATAAACTATAATATAAATAAATATGTTATAAGGAGATACAATTTACAAAATATTTGTATACTAATTTTAAAATTAAATCATCCCGCGGTATACCGCGGGTTAAAATCTAGTTTATTAATATAAACCTTATAGTCACAATGAAGGACTTGATTTATCACAGAGGGTACAAAAGTATGATAATAAAATTATAAATCATTTTTGGCAAGAAGATTAGCTGGTTTATTATAATCTCTTATCACCCATTCAAACATTGATCTCCTGAAATCTTCTCTTCCAAACTTGTACTTCTCTGATCCAATTGTAGGCTCTAAATTTTAGGGTTTTTACCATTTGCAAGTCCACAATTCCTTAATTTGTTGTCCCCTTCAAATTAAAATGACTCTTTGTGTAACCATGACTCCAACAGTTCTGCATTGCCATGATGAGAGCTTGATATTCACTCCCTTAGCTTGACCTGAATTGAACCAAGATAAAATGCCTTTGTCGTCCCGTAATATTCATCAAGTTTTGGACGGTATCTCTGGATTTACAAAAGATGCATCATAGTTACACTCTATCCATCCTATTTATAATGTTATTGTAGTAAAAATGACAAGAAATTAGTTGTTAAACATATTCAAATACAATGGATTTGTAAGTTATTGTAAATATGTAGTATGAAATTATTTTAGTAATATGTTAAAAATACATACATAGACACGTACTAAAAGAGGCAACGCGGAGATGTCATTAGAGGAAGAACTATGATCATTAGTTGAGATCTTGATACATACACACGTGCTACCAAAAAGATCTCAACTACTGATCAGCACCGTTAATTTCATACTGAAAATGTAAAAACGAATCAGCGCCGTCCATTTTTTCATCTAATTCTTACTTGGCCACAACTTCCAACCACATGACGCTCTTTCCACTCCCTTTATATATTCCCATCTCAAAAGTTCTTGGAGACACAAAATATCACACACATATAAACATAAACGCCAATCGCAGCTTTTGTACTTTTGGCGTTTTACAATGGAGAAAGGTTTGAAGAGGTCTTGCGTTATGATGGTGGTTGCATTCTTAGCCATGGTTCATGTCTCTGTTTCAGTTCCGTTCATAATACTTCATGAAATCGGAACTCAATGTTCTGATGCTACAAATGCTAACTTCACACAGCTTCTCACTAACCTCTCTGGCTCTCCTGGCTTTTGCTTGTAAGTCAATCCACAACACTTTCTTCCTTTTGATGATAATCCAAAGATCGGGGCTATTTATGTGTTCTTGATACTTAAGACGTGCAGAGTGACTATTTATGATGATGTCTTTGGTTTGATCTGATTCTTGTTTTTTTTTTGGGTATGGAATTCAGAGAAATTGGCAATGGAATAAGCGATTCATGGTTAATGCCACTTACACGACAAGCGGAAATAGCGTGTGATAATGTGAAGCAAATGCAAGATTTGAGTCAAGGATACAACATTGTTGGAAGAGCTCAGGTTCTTGATACTTTCTTGAAAACCCTAATAACTATTTTTGATCATTATTTACATGTTTCAGTTTCATGGATGTTGATGAATGATGGAACAGGGGAACCTAGTGGCTCGAGGCTTGATCGAGTTCTGCGACGATGGGCCTCCTGTTTACAACTATATATCCTTGGCTGGTCCTCATGCTGGCATCGCCGGTTTTCCTCCGTGTAATGTAAGCTTTTTTATTGCCTCTAAATATCAAATATTTATCTTTGATATGATTTTTAATCAATCAATCACAGTAACAACATTGTATTTTTCTGTTGTTTTTTGTTTTTCCTTGTTCAAGTCTGGTGGCATTTGTGACATAACAAATGGAGATGTTTATAGCGACTATGTTCAAGTATTGATCTCTTTCTCTGTCTATATATCATATGATTAAGTCGTCAATTAGAAAACTAATTAAAATCTCTAATGACTTTTGCAGGATAATCTTGCTCCTAGTGGTTATTTCAAAAACCCTTATGTATGTCTCTTCTATTCACCATAGTTTATTAGGAAACTTGCAAAATGAACAAATTAGTAAATAATGATCAAAACAAAAACATTATTTTTTCTGTTTCTCAGAATGTGACAGAGTACCTGAAAGGTTGTAAGTATCTACCTAAGCTTAACAATGAGAGACCGGACCAAAGAAACCAAACTTACAAAGACCGTTTCACAAGTTTACACAACCTGGTTCTTGTCCTGGTTCGCTTCACTTCAAAACCATTATACTTTTCTACTATCTTTTGATTCCTCTCTTGATGATTCTGTTTTTGTTTTATACAGTTTCAGAACGATACGGTTATTGTTCCAAAAGAATCATCTTGGTTCGGGTTTTATCCGGATGGTGACAAAGAACATGTTCTCCCTCTGGACCAGACAAAGCTCTATATAGAGGATTGGATAGGTCTGAAAGCATTGGTTCTTGCTGGAAAAGTGCAGTTTGTGAATGTACCCGGTGACCACTTAATAATTGCGGATGAAGATCTCGTCAAACACGTCGTACCTCTTCTTCTCCAGGACCAGTCTGCCGCACCAAGACTCAACCGCAAGACCAAGGAGCCCTTGCATCCTTAAAAAGAGCAAATACCTCAATTGCTATATATACTAATTTATGCAATATCGAATAAGCTTAGTGATGATTGTGTGAAATAAGAATTCTTATTCTTATATGAATAATTAATAAATATACCTATCTGAATAATTGAATTAATCAGTAGAAAAACGACTCATGAGATCTTCATCACCAGTTTTCTTCAAGGCTTCAATGATTTTACAACGTGAGAAACTTTCAATCTCATTTTCTTATCAAGCATTGATTTCGCAAGCTTGGCAGCTTCCCAAGAAAGCCCATTTATACATTAACGTTGGCACATCTTTTGCAACCTCTTCAATATATACATGAACAACCAAGCATGCATCTCCTGTTCTCGTTGGTGCAGTATTGATCAGAGTCATCAATAACTTATATTGTCTGCATATAGAAGTGAGTCAATGGGTACATTTTAAGTTTTCTTTCGATCTAGAAATCTAAAAGAGATTGTAATCTAAGATGTTGCATGGTACTTTGGTAGTGTAAGATAGAGATAAATGATGTGTTCTTGTTTGACAAAATTGTGTTTCTTTTCTCTTTGAGTTCACATTTCAGTGTCATAATTCAAAAGATTTACGAGACTAATTAATTAATTAGCACTGTAAGTTATAATCAATTTTTCACAGTTATTAGTTATAATTACTAGTTATGGATTCGATATGTTTACTCAGAAGCTGTCGTCTAGACTTGAAAATATTTATTATTCAGTTCACATTTTGAAGCTATTACTTTCATGGAGCCCTCACAAAACTTGTAACTTAACTATAATCGACGATTTCTTTGTGTAGATTTAGATTAAGGTACCATGAATTGTACTCATAATTCATAATTCTTATGATCTACATAAGCTATGAATTCTATTTAAATAATCTGTAGATATAGGAGCTAAAAAGTTAAAATTTAATTTAGAGATTTTATTCTTTACAGAAGAAGCACATTTATTTGTATATTTTGTATATTCAGTTGTCAAAATAAAATTTAGTCTATATACTTTATACAGTGAGCAAGTTAAATTTATAAATTTTGTGGATTTAAGAATTAAATATATAGATTTTATGCATTCTCTCTTGTTTTTTTTTTTTAACTATAGATAAAACAAATATGATAGGTTATTCTGTAATTCAGATAATATTAAATTCCCAACAATATATTTACCTGTTATAAGAAGACAATTAATAACTATCTGTTAGTGGCAAGTGGTACCAAGTATTAATGCAGTGGGAGAGTAATGTCGGATATATTAATTTCTTTGATAGCTTATACTTCTATGTTTCCTTATTTGATTTTTCATTCCAAATATGGGACAAACTTATAACAAAATACTGTATTATTCGACTTCGAATGTCAAAACATTTACCTCCAAATATACTTTTATTGGAAAATGGTTTTGAGATATTTTACGTACATACATAGACACGTACTAAAAGAGGCAACGCGGAGATGTCATTAGAGGAAGAACTACGAAGCAGAGCGTTAATGCAAATGCTACCAAAAACGTTAATGCAAGATCTCAACTATGATCAGCACCGTTAATTTCATACTGAAAATGTAAAAACCAATCAGCATCGTCCATTTTGTCATCTAATTCTTTGTTAACTCTTACTTGGCCACAACTTCCAACCACATGACGCTCTTTCTCTTCCCTTTATATATTCCCATCTCAAAAGTTCTTGGAGACACAAAATATCATAAACATATAAACATAAACGCCAATCGCAGCTTTTGTACTTTTGGCGTTTTACAATGGAGGAAGGTTTGAAGAGGTCTTGCGTTATGGTGGTGGTTTCATTCTTAGCCATGGTTCATGTCTCTCTTTCAGTTCCGTTCATAATACTTCATGAAATCGGAACTCAATGCTCTGATGCTACAATTAGTAACTTCACACAGCTTCTCACTAACCTCTCAGGCTCTCCTGGGTTTTGCTTGTAAGTCAAGCAACAACACTTTCTTCCTTTTGATAATCCAAAGATCGGGGCTATTTATGTGTTCTTGATACTTAAAACGTGCAGAGTGACTATTTATGATGATGTCTTTGGTTTGATCTGATTCTTGTTTTTTTTTTTGGTATGGAATCCAGAGAAATTGGCAATGGAATAAGCGATTCATGGTTAATGCCACTTACACGACAAGCGGAAATAGCGTGTGAGAAGGTGAAGCAAATGGAAGAGTTGAGTCAAGGATACAGCATTGTTGGAAGAGCTCAGGTTCTTGATACTTTCTTGAAAACCCTAATATCGGTTTATGATTATTATTTACATGTTTCAGTTTCATGGATGTTGATGAATGATGGAACAGGGGAACCTAGTGGCTCGAGGCTTGATCGAGTTCTGCGACGATGGGCCTCCTGTTCACAACTATGTATCCTTGGCTGGTCCTCATGCTGGCATCGCCGTTCTTCCTCGGTGTACTAGAGTAAGCTTTTTATATTTCCTCTAAATATCAATTATATATCTTTGATTTGATATTTAATCAATCAATCACAGTAACAACATTGTATATTTCTGTTTTTGGTTTTTCCTTGTTCAAGTCTGGTTTACTTTGTGACGTAGCAAATGGGCTAGGCAATGAAACTGTCTATAGCGACTTTGTTCAAGTACTGATCTCTTTCTCTCTCTATATATCATATGATTAAGTCGTCAATTAGAAAACTAATTAAAATCTTCAATGACTTTTGCAGGATAATCTTGCTCCTAGTGGTTATTTCAAAGACCCTAAAGTATGTCTCTATTCACCATAGTGTATTAGGAAACTTGCAAAATCAACAAATTAGTAAATAATGATCAAAACAAAAACATTATTTTTCTGTTTCTCAGAATGTGACAGAGTACCTGAAAGGTTGTAAGTATCTACCTAAGCTTAACAATGAGAGACCTGCAGACCAAAGAAACCAAACTTACAAAGACCGATTCACCAGTTTACAGAAGCTGGTTTTTGTCCTGGTTCGCTTCTCTTCTCTTAACCATTATACTTTTCTATTATCTTTTGATTCCTCTCTTGATGACTCTGTTTTTGTTTTATACAGTTTCAGAACGATACGGTTATTGTCCCAAAAGAGTCATCTTGGTTCGGGTTTTATCCGGATGGTGACTTCACACATGTTCTCCCTGTGTCCCAGACAAAGCTCTATATAGAGGATTGGATAGGTCTGAAAGCATTGGCTCTTGCTCGAAAAGTGCAGCTTGTGATTGTACCTGGTGCCCACTTAATAATTGCGGATGAAGATCTCGTCAATTACGTTGTACCTCTTCTCGAGGACCAAGTGTCTGCCGCACCAAGACTCAACCGCAAGACCAAGGAGCCCTTGCATCCTTAAAAAGAGCAAATACCTCAATCGCTATACTAATTTATGCAGTATCAAATAAGCTTAGTGATGATTGTGTGAAACAAGAATCCTTCTTCTTATATAAATAAACATACCTATCTGAATAATTGAATTAATCAGTAGAGAAACGACTCATGAGATCTTCATCACCAGTTTTCTTCAAGGCTTCAATGATTTTCTCAACATGAGAAACTTTCAATCTCATTTTCTTATCAAGCATTGATTTCGCAAGCTTAGCAGCTTCCCAAGAATTTCCCTGTTGGCAGAGACCAAGCAAAAGAACCGCATATATATCCGAGTCCATCGTTGATTTCACATCCTCCTTCTCGATTTCTTGATACAGAACGAAACAATCGAGATACCTTTCCGACAAACATAACTCCCTGAAAACATGACTGCACGCAAGACCATCAGGTCTAATCCCACTAACCAACATCAGACGGAAAATCTTTTCCGCCTCTTCCCATCTTTTCATACGGATTAGCGACACAGTAGCCGAACTAAAACATTCAGAAAGAGAAACACCGCCGAGTTTCACCAACTTATCAATCAACTTAGAAAGATCCTTAACATCCTCATCATTCTCCAAAACACCCTGAATCAAAACACTAGCAGTAACACGATTCGGCGTGCACCCTAGATCCCCCATTCTATCCAATACCAACAACGCCTCTCTAATCCGCTTCTTCTCACAAAACGCTTGAATTACCAAAGTATAAGTAACCGCATTCGGACTAATCAATCCACCACTGTCTTCTTTCTCCATTTCCGCCAACAACTCTAACGCTCTCTCCATATCACCAGACTTACAAACTCCTTCTAGAATCCTCGAATACGTCACAGTGTTAAGCACACAATCATGCTTACTCATCTCCTTAGCTAACTTCCAAGCTTCATCAATCTTACCCGCATTGCAATACCCATTGATCATCGACGTATAAGTAATCACATCTGGATAAAGACCAACACAGTCCATCTCCTTCATCAACATATCAGCCATACTCAAATCTCCTTTATCAGCAAACAACCTAATCACCAAATTATACGCAACAGTGTCTGCACATAAACCAAATTCAGGAAACTTCCTTAATACCCACAATGCCTCATCAGCGAGTTTCGCTTGATTACACAGACTCAAAACAATCCGCATCGTCTTAACACTAACAAAGCATTCTTCTTTCTTATAAGCTCCAACAACGTCTTTGATCAAATCTGGGTTTGTTCTAATCTTAAGAAAGTCGCAAGCTTTGGAATACATGTAAGGACTGTGTCTATGGCTGGATTGAGTTCCTGCCCAAATGAAAAACCTAAGACCCAATTGAAATTGATTTGGATCGCATCTTCTTATTACCTCGTTGATACAAGTGGAGTCCAGATTTACATTAGCTGAGGCTAATTCCTTCTCGAGATTGGTCGTGCATCCTTGAAGATGGTTGTATAATCTCTCGGCGGCTGAGACAGTTGTGGAAAACCGTAAAGCTGAGATTTTTGAGGGATGAGATCGTAGTGAAGGAGACAACAGACGAGAAATCAAGTGATTTAGCATCTGGGTCGCTATAAGTGTAGCGATTGGTGAAAGATTTCGTTAAGAAAATCGTAAAAGGAGGAGACTTGAGGAGTGAGAGAAGAGAGTTTCGCAGATAGAAACGACGACGAAGGCTAAAAATATGGGCTGACTTTATAATGCAGCCCATTAAGACCCAATAAGAGTTGTTCATTTCAATTGTCTTTTCGTCAACATATTTCCTAAGGTGCTCGAAAATTCAAAACCGGAGTTTTAGAACGCAATCAAACACTAAGAGCCAAACAATTGGAATTAAAGTTTAATTGTCGTGGAATAAAAGGCCAAAATGAAACAGAACGATCTTTAAGAATATGTAAAAATCTACGGAAAAATCGGCAGATCTGAAAGGAATGGCGTTATTTTTATCAGAACAATCTATCACAAAAATTTATTATTTCGTTAAAAATTGCGATTAAGCTACACTTATAACATGCTCATAAACCGAAACGATAGATTCATCTAGAAAACGTTTGTGAATTTGTGTTCTAATTTAGAAATCTTGTAAGATATCAGAAAAGAAAGTTTCATAAATTTGGTTAATACTGCAAGTTTGTAACTAATTTTTTGCTAATTTAAATATTTTAAGGTTGCATCATACATAGGACTAGTTCATGAGAAGGCCAATCATCCAAAATTACAATGACCCCACACAGATAGACCATAACAAATTAACAATAACGAAAAATACCAAAACACCCTTTCCTCACTAAATTAAAAATCACGATCGTGGACGCAAGGCTTCAAAATTCAGCCCATGACCTACTTGACCAGCACAAGCAACCCACGGGTTGATCGAAACGGGCCTGTGATTATGGTGATGGTTCGATGATGATGGGCCAGCCACACGCTCGCACGAAGGACACATGATGAGTGTTGTGGGTGGAGTCATTTGGCCGTAGAATTGTGGAGACAGCTTGAGAGTTCGAAGCTCCATAGCCTCCTTTTGAAGTCTCCGATTCTCTTCCGTTAGCTTCTCTACGCACCGTTTCAAGTACTCGCAATCTACCTCCGTTTGCTTTAACTTGGTTCTGTAATTAAAAACAAAAATTGGAATTTGTAAATTTAAAACTTCTACTCAAGGGTATAAATGTAATTTAGAATTTTGGTGTTAAGACAAGAAAATCTCACCTAGCTCTTCTGTTTTGAAACCACACTTCCACTTGTCTTGCCGTCAAGTTCAGCTTCTTAGCCAAAGCTAGCTTCTGTTTCTGCAAAATTACAATAATAACCTTGATTATTTCATGGTAATAAGTAATAACGATAATATCATTTGGTTTCTCTGACTTTTTACTTACGGGATTGAGAGTGTTGTGTTCTTTGAATGTCTCTTCGAGAAAAGCAGACTGATCTTTCGATAACCGGAGCTTCTTCCTCGAGGTTTCGCCGCCGTCTTCTTCTTCATCGGAGGTTCCACGTGAATACCCTCGATCCGGAGTGATCTCATCGTGATCGTCGCCGGAGCCAACGCCGGTGCCGGAGATTCCTTCTCTCTCACTCCTCTTCCCGCTAATGGTGCTTGAGATCGTACTGTTTGGAGACGAAACTCCTGTTTCTTCCTCGCAGTTAGTCGTTGATGGAAAACTATTCACGTCTATTTTGCGAAGATCTGCAAAGAGCAATCATATTTTAGGTTTGAGATCTGTATTTATTTTACTTGGAAACGAAGAAAAAGTCTCATACCTCAATTTTGAGATCTGTTCTGTTTCTTAAAAAAAAGAACAGAGAGAAGATTTGAGATTTTCATGAGCATATACCTGATGTAGGACCGAATGTTTGGTTCCATGGGTATCTCTGGAGATTGTTTGATAATGAAGAGTTAGGATTCAGATTCAGCTGAAGAGGATTGTCATTTTGTGAAAACCCTAAGCTTAGGCTCAAACCCAGATCTTCTTTTCCCATCATCATGATTTGATTACCTCCAAAAGAACTCAACAGTTTCAAGAATTATCTTTTCTTAGGAGAATAGAGAAAGAAAGAAAGAACACAAAAAGGTTTTGTTCTTTCTGAGTAGAGAAAGAAATTAGCTTGAAAATGATACAGATGGTTTGTTTCAACTCGAAGTTAGGACTCTTGAGGGAGAGAAATAGAGAGAGAGATGTGAGATGGTATTGAAGAAGAGAGGGGATTAATATAGTACTTTGAATGATGAGATTTTGTCAGGTGGCTAATTGCAATCCATCATTATTGTTTCTTTTGTTTTGGACTTCTATTACTTTATCTCCAACTTGTGTCCCCCCTTTGGCCTTTGCCATGTCTTTCTTTTTGTACTTTCTCAATATTTATGTTTTTTCTTTAACAAAAAAAAGATGACCACATTTTTAGTTGATTTCTTACTAGAACCCATGTATCATAAGATGGCCAATCTGGTTTCAAGTGTACACATAACACATGTACATATGTTTGTGTCTGAAGATTTAAAGCCAATGTCATAAAAACCAATATAAGTGAATCATCGTGCGATGTTTTGTATATGGATAACGCAATTTGCACCTTGTGTTAGTTATTATGATTTATATCATGTATATATAGTATCTCGAAGTTGATAAATATTAAATCTCGTACTTCGTTTTGTCTTAATCAAGTACACGTCATAATAATCAAAGTTCATGCATTATGTAGATGTCAAGAAAAAAAAGTATAGAAAATAGTATCTTGATTAGTTACGGCATACCGAGCTGAGTCAAATCTCCAATAGTGTAGCCAATTATTTGTCCAAATTATTTTAAAAGAAAGAGTTCAAAGAAAAAAAGTATTTTGAGGTTGGATATAATGGAATATTGACTAATTGGAGTGGTTGGTACAAAACACAATCAAAAAGAATCTGAACTTGTTCAAAGTTGTGGACCAACCAACGGTTATGAACCAATGATATACGTGTGAGATGAATATTTGCACATAAATATCATCATCATGGTTTCTACTTTCATCAACAATGACATTCTAAAGCTATTACTTTTTATTTTTTCTTCCGTCAGTAAAACCTTTAAATGTTTGTGCTTTTGCCTTTAGAAATATAAATTTAATTGTGAGCAATATTGGTACTTTGCGTACAGTAACATGGGGGGCATGGAGATTGGAGCATGTGGGTCATCGTAGCGTGATCGTGCGTGTTGTGTTGTTTCCTCACTCGCCTGCTACTTATCATGTGTAACCATCCGCCTCAATCAATGCTAACTTGTTAATTATTTGATGACTTTAAGTGCCCTCCTTTTTTAGTATCATCTAGTAATATTCCTTTCTTTTTCACGCAATTTTTTTTTTGGTAAATTTTTCACACAAAATATAGTTGTATGCTAACTTGTGTTTTTGTAAATAGTTTTCTTTTTCTTTTTTTAAAAAAATTATTAAAAAAACTCATGAAAGAGCAAATCGGAAAAGCGTTACAAGAGGATAAAACACGGCCACAAAAAAAAAGAAAAACAACTTACTATACCACCAAACAAAGAGCTCTGAACAGACCGGGTAGAGCAGTCACATGAAACAATACCTACTAAAATTAGCGTTTGCGAGAGAGACTTTTTTGTAAATAGTTTTACAATGCTTGAAGCATGTAATTTTTTGGTTGTAGTAGACTACAAGCTAGTGTTGTTGCATAACCATAATCCGATTTAAAATGTCATGGTGTACATGTAATAAAAATGATTAGTTTGATATACTTTTGTATGAAATATATCTGCTATAAGAGATTTAAACGTGTAAAATGCAATTCCAAAACTCAATTTAATAATTTTTTTTGTCTATAACCTAGAAACGTAGTTCATGAGATTAAAACAACAACAAGATTACATTATTATGACAAACGATTATATTACAAACCTTAGTTAAATCATCCAATAAAAGTCGTTTTGTTGATGATGCTCTCGTATGAAAAAGAAAAGAAATGAAGTGAAACACGTGTACTTTACGCGCTGGCATAGAGAGTAAAGGAGACGGCAATGGGGCGACAATTATTGAGAGCAAAAAGATGGGTTTCGTGGTGAGAGAGATATTATGAAAAGTGGGACCCAATGCTTTACATAAGATCCGACAAGATGTCGGAGTTGTGTTTCAGTGTGATCTGGCTGTCCCACGTGTTCACTCTTATTTGTGCCACACGCACTAACCAAATGCGTTATATCCACTCGCGCATGTTTTCGTTTAATCATTTACCCTCAATGAAAAGAGAGTCGTCCGCAAAGCAAAGCATGATGAGCAATAATTATTTAGTGATGCTTCAATAATTTTTATGTAAGTATTGACAATAAAATTGTATGTTCTTGGTGTTGACTGTTGAGGTTTGAGCATGTCTGAGTTTAAGTTCGGCTTAACCAAGGTTCAAACTCGGTCTACTAAGCCTAACTTTTAGCACTTAGCACTTAAGCATGACCGCTGATCTTGCACTATATTGCAATAAGGTCAAACATTTCTTAACGAGAACATATTCAACATAGCCTAGATGATATCATGTTCTGTCCGTAATGACTCTTCTTTCGGCATTTAGCCCTACTAGCACTTGTGTATATCGTTAAATTGTAGATAGAAAATTGGGATATTAAATTGTAGATAGAAAATTGGAAAAACCATCAACTTGTAAAAACCATCAACTTGCTATTTCACATTTTTTCCGAATTTTTCAGTAGAGCCTCCTCTCTTTTAAGGTAGTGGAGATTGGAGAAAGATTTTTGTTCCTTCGAGAAGGATACTCTTACCTTAGTTTCTCAACTTACATGATAATTAAGTGAAAAAATTTAATTGAATACACACAATTTCATTTACTTAGTTTTCTTCTGAAGACAAATTTTACTATTTGAAATAAAGCTGCATGCATGCCTACATCACAGATCCAAATCTAAAGTTGAGTCACAAAATAAAACAAAATCATAGGCAAAGGAATATTTTAAAAGTATATAACAAAGTATGTGTTGTAATCATTTTATATGTTTGCGTAGGACTAATAATCATGGTTTTGCTTAATCATATGTTTCATGCATGTGTATATTAGCTTTGATTGTTCTTTACAGCATTTTGTTTGTAGAACGAGGTCATCATTGGCGATATTTAATACTCTCCTTTTTTCCCTTAACCTAACTAACCAATTATTCTCTAAACAAATATATTTGTCCAATTGTCCTCTCACATGTACTGAGATCTGTTAACTGGAATATTTGATTATTTTTACAGATTTAGGAAATAATCAATCAACAGGCATAATTATGATTCATCACACAAGGCAACTTATTCTTATTCTAAAAAAAGCTCGGAATTTGAGGTTCGCATCACATGATTGTTGGATTCTTATAGTATTTTTAAATTAAACTAAGCTTCAATTATTAAGGTAACACATTAATATCAATGGAGAATGCGTATGTGACAGTTTTGATTATTTCTGACGTTAAAAATTGAGGCTTATTACTAATGGTAATAATATGATCGATCATTGAGATTCCCATGCCAAAAATAAAGATAGCTAGGGATTATAATCTCTTCAATGATTATGTTTTTAAAAGTCATAATTTGATCTATGATTATAAAGAAAAAAATGAAAATGGATATTGGAGAATCTTGTTCAGAGAGAGCTTCGAAAGTTGGGTGGTGCGTAAATTTTTATGGGCTTCCCATGTGGAATTGACGTGGCGCACATATTCCTATGCGAGCCAGAACCATCCATTCCAGCGAAGCACACGTGTGTGGTGACACCCACACGTGCATTCCCCCAGTTATATAGATTTTCAGTCAACGGTCAAACATCCGTCTCTTTTTTTCTGCTCAAAAGAATAAACGAAATGTTTGTTTATTCAACGTTAATTAGATTATTTTGCCTATAATCTTGAAAATAATGATCTAGAAGAAAACTATTAACCTTCAAAATGCAAAAGACAGAGACATAATAGATTAATAATAATGACTACCAACTTGTGATCGTCCAAAAAGAGTCATCCCTATGAATTCACTCTTGTGTTATATTCCATCGACCAAGCCCTAATTACTAAAATCTTATCGTTGTATCAACACGATGATTTCACAATTAGCAGTTAGATTACTTTTTTTTGTTAGTTTTGAAAAATCACACCAGTAGTTTGGGAAGTGACAGTTTCTCTTGCACACAAGAAAAGCCTTTTTCATTGTCTCACTATAACCATACAATTTTACAAGGAGAAGGACCAGAATTAGGGCATCGAGGGTTTCTTATAACGCAAGCAATATCCTTCTACAACCACCAAGTCTTTTTCTCCATCAAGTCCTTTGAGAAAACATAACGAAACTTTGAACTGTATGGCAACCATTCGACGACCTGCGATGATTTCTTGTTGTTTGGTTTGCTTTGTACGCATTTTTGTATCGATTCCCCGAGCTTTTCGTCTGCGTTATCTATTAACCATCTCATCAAATCATCAGAGCTCAAAGAAGCTTCCTTTGTAAACCTCTCTATAATCTTAGGTAACATCACTTTCTTCTGCATCTTTACAACCACGTTTGCTCCAAGAAACTCTCTTTTCGAAGCTTCTAATTCCTCTTTAACGTTTGATGCAGTGTAGGCTTTTAGCTGCAATCAATTTAATCATGTGAGTGCCCAATAAAAGCCATTCATTTTCACAAGTAAACCAACATTTATGAGTGTAATATGACAAACTTTGGAATATGTATGTGAATAAGATTAGTAAGTAATAAAGAGTCAAAAGAAGCTACCACTGGATCCGAGAAAGCACCAGTGCAAAGAACAAAACAGACAAGTGGCTCTGGTTTGTGAAGGCTAAACATTGAGCTTACTTTATCTTCAGCTGGTTTTTTCCTCAAGGCAGTGGAAATAATGGTCTCAAGCCACTGCAAAATAGGATGATTTCAATGGTTGTCTCTTTGTGTTTGAAAAAAAATAGGGAATAAAGACTCTTACACGTCCATTCCGTGGAGTCTGGAAGCAGAGGATAGAGTATTCTATGGTGTTTGCATTTATGATGTAGCCACCGATATTATACGCAGACTGTACTACACAATGAAACCCATTAGTCTCTACTCAAATATGAATCTATTCTCATTTCAAGCATTGAGATCAAAGTAGAATACCTTGTGAAACAAAGCTAACCTTCTGAGGGAATTAGCAGGTACACCATATGCTAAGTATGCCTGGATAAGATATATAGAAGATTATCCTCATAGAAGCATGATTTAGCAGGAGGTAAAGGTTTTTTTTTTTTTTTTTTGTATCAGATCAATATATTCTTACATGCATGAGGAGAGCATTGTATATGTTGATCCAAAATGCTAACTTTGCATTTTCTTCCATTTGATTTATAGTAACTCTCTCTAGTTGTTCAACAAGGAGCCTGCAAAGTGAAATCATGCGTTCTTGTAATGGAAATAAATTCAGATGTTGTTTTTCAAAAACTGCTATTGTTGGACTAACCTATAGTTGTTAATAGCGTATGATGCTTGAGAAAATCTTCTCTTGTCTGATGAGATCCAAGATACTTCCACCATGGATCTGCAGGACCAAGCTCTGTCTTCATTTATAATGTTCTTGGGGATGTTCACATTGCTAGTAGAGGATCTTGATAGGGTTCTCCTTTCAGGATCTGCTGACATGGCACTGCAACAGAGCCAGAAGTACACTGAAGACATACACTTGACCATATCTTCAGACAACTTGTTTGGGCATTGGTACAAATGATCCTTTAGAGTTCTCTGCGATGGAGACTTCACTGTTACTGAATCCTTTAAATGAGACTGATAGAAAAAACAACAGAACGTATAAAAGTTAGAAGAAGTATCAACAATGACTAAATTAGGAGGAAATTGGTCTTAATTCTTTTACTTTTGCTTGACTTGAGCAACTTGTTGTTGAAGGAACACAGTTTCTGAACTGGAACTGAGAAGATTGGTCCTTTTTGGAGGTTTTTTTATTCGAATCTTTAAAAGTAACCATAGCATGCCAAGGCTTTAGAGGGAAATTCTTGGAGGAACAGAATGCATTTGAAATAACACTTGGGTGTTTTCTTGGTGGCTGCTTTATATGATGAGCTGGAGAAGAAATGCCTGAGCTTTGTTCTGAAGATGCTCTGCTTACTGTCTGATCAAAGATACTCCGGTACAGAGAAAGCACATGATGCTCGCGATTCGCGACCTCTGCTTCAAGCAATTCAATCTCCGTGATAAGTTCCTTGGCCTGAATCATATATCCAAGTCACATATAAACCCAAACTCTCAATAGTTTCTATTTGAAGGATTAACCAAGCAAAAGACAGAAATACTGAAGTGTTACCTGACCAGTCAAATGTCTATGTTTATGCCCAGGAGATAAACTGCTCGAAGCACGGCCCATTGCTCTCTCTAAAACCATTCTCATATTTTTCTCTTGTTGCAGACGAAGGTGAAGCTGTTCAACCTGTTTTACCAAATCACAAAGATTATTCACATGAACAAGTTTACTTATGGGACATGTTAATGACATGGAGACATAAAACTTGTTGATGCTTACATCGCGTTCCAAGGATGCTCTGTCATTCGAAGACACATTGTTTTTGATTAACATCTGACGATTATGCAGAGGTTTTGGTCTCTTGTTTGCTGTTGTTTGAACAAAGGATGTCTATGAACAAGACAAAAAAAAAATCAACTTCAAAAGAAAAAAATAATCAAATGAGATATAATTTCACAGTGTCTTACTTGCATTCTAGTGAAGTTGTTGGCACATTGTGAAGCTCCATTACCAGAAGCATGGAGATCTCGCTCTGACGACGCACTGGGGAAGAAAATAAACAAGAATTCGCTTTAGGAGAAAATATTCTAAACAGAAAAAAGCTCCAAAACAGAGTTATTCACATAACAGTCTCTGTGTCGTTTTCATCAGAGAAGCAAACAATTGCTGTGCAAGAAACAGCGAGAGTACCTTTTAAACCCTGAAGCTTTAAGGGGATAATCTCAAAAACCCATTAATGGAGTTAACGTATAGATTCAACATTAGTCAAAGATTGAGCTTAAACTATTGAAACGAGAGTACCTTTTAGAGCGTCCATGTTTATGAGAATCCGGGCAATGCCAAGAATCTCCCTTTTTTCTCTGCTTGTTATCATATTTATTCAAATCAAAACCACCCATCTCAACCAAAACGTTAAACCCAGATGATGAAAACTCTCAAATGAACGTGAGAAAATGATCAAAGTCTCCAAAAGAATATCAGTGAAAGAAGAATTTGATAAAAAGTGAATTCAAATGCAGCAGAGGAGAAGAAAGAATGAAGAAGTAAATGCAGAGACGAGAACAGAAACTGTAGCTTAGCCCAGAAGAAAGGGGACCAGGTTAGTAGTATCAGATATTGATGCCTGCAAAAAATTCAATTACGTTCACTTTATGGTTGTTGAATTGCATTTAATTCGATTTTTTTTTTGTCTCATTTTTATTAGAATGTCTCACATTGCTTGGGATTAAGATCTTTGGGTAGTATATAAAGGATGTGGCAACCCTTAACTCTTGAGCTAGCTTTTGGGTTAAGTTAGGCCACATTCCTAATATGGTATCAGAGCCCAAGGTTGGCCCAACAAGCAAATTCTCACATAAATGGTTTCCCACCTATGTGGCCCATATAAGTGGCATGTCTTGTTGTATTTCCGAGATGTTGGGCTTGGGCTGTTTCCCGTTGGACCGTTTCCCACCCACATCTCGAGGAGGCCTATTAGAATGTCCCACATTGCTTGGGATTAAGATCTTTGGGTAGTATATAAAGAATGTGGCAATCCTTAACTCTTGAGCTAGCTTTTGGGTTAAGTTAGGCCACATTCCTAATATGGTATCAGAGCCCAAGGTTGGCCCAACAAGCAAATTCCCACAAAAATGGTTTTCCACCTATGTGGCCCATATAAGTGGCATGTCTTGTTGTATTTCCGAGATGTTGGGCTTGGGCTGTTTTCCGTTGGACCGAATGTGGCCTAACTTAACCCAAAAGCTAGCTCAAGAGTTAAGGATTGCCACATCCTTTATATATTACCCAAAGATCTTAATCCCAAGCAATGTGGGACATTCTAATAGGCCTCCTCGAGATGTGGGTGGGAAACGGTCCAACGGGAAACAGCCCAAGCCCAACATCTCGGAAATACAACAAGACATGCCACTTATATGGGCCACATAGGTGGGAAACCATTTTTGTGGGAATTTGCTTGTTGGGCCAACCTTGGGCTCTGATACCATAATAGAGTTTGAGAAATACAATTCATTTTCACAAGATACTCTTTGTTCTCAAACTCTATTTTAAATTTCTAATTCCATTCCCTCCTTTTTTTTTTCGAGAGCTACAACACTTGGTTGGAAAATTTGCATAACTATTTTTTTTGTGTGGCTCATTCGCATAAATAGTTATACTCTTTTGTATCTGGTCAAATAAGTATTATTGTTGAGAACACGCCACATTAGGACAGTACAGTAGTTAATGTTCTCATGTCGGTCCGAATACATTTAAATTTCCTTGTTTTTTCCTAATTTTGAAAGTCCGTCAAATTTTCATATTTATTCAACGCGACACTATAATTTCGGAATTCAGTTTCCACCGATAAATTCCATGTCCGATAATTTCTTGGAAGCAGACGTCATTTGGGCCTCGAGATTTGGATTGGCCCAAGGTCCACGTTTACTTGGGTCAATCACAGTCAAAACGTTTTTCGGGGAATTTCTCTCAAATTTTATTTTCTTTTTGTTGAAAGTCTCTCTCAAGTTTTATTACAATCTCATTTAAACAAAAATGAATATGAAACTATAAGAGCAACAGCAACGGTGCAATCGCACCATGGGGTTTAGTATTAAAATAACCGATTTTATTGTAAAAGTTGTGTCAGTAACGAAACCCGCGTGTATATTTACAATCGGATGTAGAATTTAATTGTGAGACAAAAAATTTTACATTATTTTATTACATTATTTTATTACTTCAACTCTCATTATTTTATTAATAAAACAACACTAACGCACACACCCCCACTTTTACCACTGCCCATGGTCTAAGAGCATACACAATGGCACATGTGTGAGTGTGGGTGTGAATAATTTTTTATTATTATAATTAAAGAGAGAGAGAAAAGAGAGAGAGAAAAGAGAGAGAGAGATAGAGAGAGTGCAATATTTCTCTTTATTTTATTACTCACACCCAAGTGTAAACTTACACCCAACATACAACTTCTACACAACTTTTCTATTTTTTTTCCTTTTTATATTACTCACACCCAACCAAAGATTGTACCATTGTGTATGGTCTAAGAAGTTCGAGAAAGGTAGATACAGTATGTGGATAAAAATAGCTAGAAACTATTAGTAGGTGAAGATTTGAGTAAACGTTGTTATATAATAAGTATGAATAATGACAAGAAATAATATGCGAATATGCCACCGACGGGAGAAGGACACGTGGACGGCTGAGAAAGCTTTGTGAAGGAATCAATCGGCATAATATAAGAAGATCTGACCAAAGAAAGGCAAATGTGAATATTTTCTCCTTTCTGGATAAGCCGCTCTCCTTCTGTCCACGTGGCATTTCAGAACGTGGGACCTCCTAATCTAAACCCATCCACTCATATTATCTCTCTTCTTTCCTTTTTTTTTTGTTCGTAAACAAAAATTGCATTAACCTTTAGTTTTGATTTTCTTTTAACCTTTACGTTAATGATTATGGAACTCTGAGACTATAAAAATAATAATTTTTTACAAAGTAAATTTCTTAGTATAAGGTGTGAAGATTTTGTTTTGGGAATATTTTTAACCATTAACCCCAAAAATAAAATAAATCTTAGTATGTATATAAGATATGACTTTTGGAGTTAGGGTGGTGTCTATGACATTTGTAATTTTAGCCAGAAAATGAAATCACAATCATGTTTATCTTTCTTAAGATAACATATTTTACTTACTCATGGGTCTGTTTTACTAAAATATATGTTTTAGTTTATATTATTAAATAAATAACCTATAGTTTTGTGGCCCTTATAAATCCAAAAATCTAATTTTTCTTTATGTGTGGGATGATAGCATTTGTTTACTTTTTCTTCTTTCTGCTAATGTTATCTTATTAAACAGATGTCATATTTTATTTATTTGTGTTTACAACTTCTAAAAATCTAGTCAAGGTTATGTATGGAACGCGTGAAGGGCTACTCGAATATTTTTAAATGTTGAATAGTGTAATTAATCTTGTGGCTAATAATATTCATGCCAATTGATAATTTTCTGGTGGAGGGTTAACACTTGTACATAAATATTTAAAACTTTTTGCAGTTTTTGTATATAAAATAGAAAAAATATAAGGAAATTGTAGTATTTAGCATAAGACAATTGGATAATCACAAATGCATTAAACCTATAAACTAGTCTATATAGAAAGAGTTATTACTTATTAGTTACAGCTATTCTATATGTGGTGGCATTAATATATAATAACTTATTTAAGATATATATGTCATGATGTTAAAAAGAAACCACAGAAAAAGCTGTTTTATATCCTAAATTAAAACTTTGAAATTTTAGATAGCCTGTAATACATCTTTTTCCAAATTTTTATACAAAAATGGCTATTATTAATTAATAGTAATAGCTAGTTGGACTTCTTAGTTCAAGTAATTCAACATTTTTTCTAAAATAAATCTTCTAATATAGACACGTTGCATTGACTATTAAGTCAATTATGAAATATGGAAAAGGAAAAAAATCCACCAACGATACACCAAATATTTTCCGATTTATATATATAAATAAACATACTAAGAGCAAAAGAAAAACAAAATAAAAATAAAAAATAAAAAATCTACAAAAAAATCCGGCCAGATAAATCGAATTTATGTAATAATTCCGACCAGATAAACCGATTGTCTTTCTTCCGCTCCTTTGTCTCTCTATCTCTCTCTCAATTTAGATTCTGTGCTTCTTCTGCGATCAGCTAAGATCCGATCCACGACCGTTTCAGACTCCGATCAGATCCGATTAAGATAAGCAAATCGGGTCGGGTATGACTCGTCGATGTTCTCACTGCAATCACAATGGCCACAACTCTCGGACTTGTCCCAATCGCGGCGTCAAGCTCTTTGGTGTTAGGCTCACCGAAGGTTCGATCCGGAAAAGTGCAAGTATGGGTAATCTTAGTCATTACACGGGTTCTGGATCGGGTGGGCATGGAACCGGGTCCAATACTCCGGGTTCTCCGGGTGATGTCCCTGACCATGTCGCTGGTGATGGTTATGCTTCTGAAGATTTCGTTGCTGGCTCTTCCTCTAGCCGTGAGAGAAAGAAAGGTATCTCCTTTAATTTCTGGGCAATATTTCTATCAAATTCCAATATTTTGTAATTGAGTTTATTTTGCATCAAAGTCTCTAATTGCATTATGTAAATAGTGGTGATCTGGTTTATGTAACAAAATGCAATTTGGGTGAGGAATTGTTTATGGATTTGTTTGTTTGATATTGGTTTTGTAGGAACTCCATGGACAGAGGAAGAACATAGGATGTTCTTATTAGGTTTACAGAAGCTAGGTAAAGGTGATTGGAGAGGTATCTCAAGAAACTATGTGACCACTAGGACACCAACACAAGTTGCTAGCCATGCTCAGAAGTATTTCATCAGACAATCCAATGTGTCTCGTCGCAAAAGACGTTCTAGTCTCTTTGATATGGTCCCTGATGAGGTTTGTTCCTTCTTCATTCAAAAACACCATTTTTATATTGGAGTGGTTCAAAATGTGTTGGTATACTGATCCAAAGAATTCAGAAGCTAATTAGGTGGCTTTGTTTGCATTCTACATATGCGTGAGGATACCATTTTGCAGCCAATCCTGCTTAAGCATTTTAATCGATATGCAATTCTCTTTGGTTATTCTCCTTATGTTGTGATTTGTCCTTGTAGGTTGGAGATATTCCCATGGATTTGCAAGAACCAGAAGCAGATAATATCCCGGTGGAAACTGAAATGCAAGGTGCTGACTCTGTTCATCAGACACTTGCTCCTGGCTCACTTCAAGCACCGTCGATCTTGGAAATCGAAGAATGTGAATCCATGGACTCCACAAACTCTACCACCGGGGAACCAACCGCAACCGCTGCTGCTTCTTCTTCTTCCAAACTAGAAGAAACTACACAACTGCAATCACAATTGCAACCGCAACCGCAACTACCTGGCTCATTCCCCATACTATATCCAACATACTTCTCACCATATTACCCGTTTCCATTCCCAATATGGCCTGCTGGTTACGTTCCTGAACCACCCAAGAAAGAGGAAACTCATGAGATTCTCAGACCAACTGCGGTGCACTCGAAAGCTCCTATCAATGTTGACGAGCTTCTTGGTATGTCTAAGCTCAGCCTTGCAGAGTCCAACAAGAATGGAGAATCCGATCAGTCTCTTTCGCTGAAGCTAGGTGGCGGGTCATCGTCAAGACAATCAGCATTTCACCCGAATCCTAGCTCTGATAGTTCGGACATCAAAAGCGTGATACACGCTTTATAAAAGAGCTGAGGAAGTGACGGTCTAAAATGGGATCTGGTTTGGGGTTTACAGGTTTAGTTGTTGGTCACAGTAACTTAAATAAGATTTGCTTTGTTAGGTTGTTTAACTTGGTAGGATGTTTTAGTTCAGCTTTGATCATTAGGGAAAAAAAAAGAAAAGAAAAGGGAGAAAAAAAAAACAAATTATTATTTTTTGCTTACATTTCTTTATATTTGTATGCTTTTATTTTGACTCTAGGATGCGTTAATTTTCGTTTAATGTGTACTAAAAATTAGAATTTATTAGTTTTGAATAAATAAAAAACAGTTTGTTTATCCTCTTACCAAACTAACCGGATTCAAGCCGAACCGGATTTAACCGGACTCCAGATTGGAAAACTCAGAGAAGTAAACAAGTTCCCAAGCATTCATAAGTAAAAAGTCAAATGGGCTTAAATTGTTTAAATGGGCCTTAAAGAACTTAATGACGTGTCAAAATCAGGAGCGTTAAATTTAGGGCGATGAGTATCGAGAGTGTTCCCGCGTTCACCGATTGACTCCACTCTTTGGTAAAAAGTCCACAGTAATGGAAAGTTAATCGCGGTGATTTACACAGATGCCACGTGGCACTTAACGCTTTCTTTTTCTTCCTCGTGTTGATATTTTTTGTTTTCTTTTGTCCCCTTTTCCTCTTCACAAGGCGCGATTTGAGTCGCCTCGCATTTCAAACCCTTCTTCTCCGGCGTAAACCTTTGCTCTATCTCTTGTTAAAAACCCTAGTTTCGTCTTCAGCTTCGTATTTAGCGATGCTTCCACACTCGTACACCGTCGATTCGCTTTCGCAATCTCAAGACCTAGCTTCGGCTATACTCTCAGCTTCCACGCCGTCGAATATCTCCGCTGCTTGTTCTTCAGTCGAATCGTTTCTTCACTCGCATACGCCTGATCAGTGTCGCCATTTCTTCTCTGTTACTTTTCCGAGTTTAATTTGTAAGATCTTCGGTTTCGGCGACGCAACCGCGGCATCTCCGGCGCAGTCTTCGTCGCTGCGGCCGAACGGTTGGATCGATGTAATCTCGGCGGCTAACGATTTGGATTTAGCGGAGAGAGTATTTAATCTCTTATCACCCAGTGGAATACTCATGAGCTCAATCTTTGCTGTTGATAAATTGGCTCTCGTTAAGTACGTTTTTCCGACGGAACGTTTACCAGAATATGCTCGATTCATGCTCTCCAGCGAGAAGGATCGAAGTGCGTTATCGAATCTGTGTCCCTTTTTGAAAGGTAAAATTGAGGAGGATTCAGTTCGTGGTTCATTGTATGAAGTTAGGCTAAATGTTTTTGAGTACTACATGTTTTGGCTCTCTTATTATCCGGTTTGTAGAGGAAACAATGAGAGTTCAGCTGTGAATCCTATCCAAAAGAGAAAGATGTTTAAGCTAGAGAATTGGACACTTATCAAAGGTTTTCCAGGGAGTAACAAGCGTGATTCTGATCACAAATTGGAGTGTAATCTCTACATAAGGCTTCTTTACTCTTATTTGAAAGCATTTGTTCCTGTTTTTGACTTAAACGCACACCAGCCTTATCGTAGTTCTCTTTTGCATTACGGAAATGGGTATGATGGGTCAGTGATGACAAGAGCTGAGTTCTTGGTGAATGTGTTTGTGCATTATTGGCTTGTTGAGAATGACTTCTCACCGTTTCCTGTTGTTACGGCTAAATCTTTTGGTGTGGCTCCCCCTTTCCGTTCTGCTGTGGAGGAGATTCCACCTACTTGTGGGTTGGAAGAAGTAGTCAAGTTGCTTGTCAAGTATCTGAATTTGAGCTGGGTTACAAGTGGTGTTGGGAGTGAAAACTACATTGAGTATGGCGAGAGTCCACGGTGGAAGACACCGACTTCAGGATCGTCATTCTATGTTGCGAATTTGAGCATTAGGCCTCTCACTTCCTGGAATACCCATTTACAGAGGCCGCTCTATCGTTACATATTGAGGAGTTTCTTATTCTGTCCCATAGGAAGCTCAGTTAAGAATGTATCTCAGGTTTTTTCCATCTGGGTTATGTACCTGGAACCATGGATGATCAGTTTGGATGATTTCTCAGATCTTGAAGCTGCTTTAAATGGATCTGTAGTGAAAAAGGAGGAGTCTTATGAATCACGCGTTTGTGGATACACGTCTTTGTGGCAGAGCTATGTGATATCCAATTATCTCTACTACAGTTCTCTGGTCATGCATTTTATTGGCTTTGCGCACAAGTTCCTTCACACTGATCCAGAAATAATAACTCAGATGGTTCTGAAGGTTTGATCCCTTGCTTAAGCTACTTTTCTCAAATTCATGGGTTTATCTGTTAGAATATGGATTGCAAGACTTCTGTTTTTAAATCTTAATGTGACTGAATGGTTCTATTGTGTCTCTCTAAATAGGTGATGAGTACATTGACATCGTCAAAAGAGCTTTTGGTTCTGATGAAGAATATTGATAAAGCCTTTCACTCTAAACAAACTGGACCAGGAAATTCAAAAGTGAACGAATTGTCTAGATTTGCTCCATCTATCCGTGAGCAATTAAAGGTATGCCTTTATATTTCCTCAACACCATTTGTTATCTGTTCTTTGGCTTCTCATCATAATAAAGGGATTTTAGCTTTTTTTCATCATAACACCCTTGGAAAGTTTAACAAAACACTGTAAAATCATTCTTTTTTTTGTTCACATAATACACAAACTCTATGCTGAAGAATCATTTTTAACTGCTTGTGGAACTTCAGGATTGGGAAGATGGGTTGTGTGAGAGCAACGCTGATGGTTCATTCTTGCATGAAAACTGGAACAAAGACTTGAAACTCTTTAGTGATGGTGAAGATGGCGGACAACAACTGCTTCAGGTTAGTGTCTTCCTTCTATTATGTACTATAGTGATAAGTAGTAGAAGATAGAGATATCGTTGTAGGATGATATCTAGAAATGTGCTTAAAATAGCTCTATTATGGATTGATCCAGTTGACAAATTTATGGATAATCTTCCGATTTACTTGTTTTGGTGTTTGTAACCTTGTATCTGAATTAACAGGAGAATTTGTTGCTTGACAGTTAGATAAATTCGCAGTCATCGGCGATGTTGTGAAATATTCATTTGGAAATTTATTTTTGAGTTGTTCACGTAAATATACTTTCAGAACTAGTTCTCATACATCTGCACGCCCGTTTTCTTGTTTCAGATACTCTATCTTAATTGATGCGACTCTAGAATCCCTTAGCTCATTAGGGGCGAGTGGAGCTTAAAAAAATTGTTTAACTTTGCTGAAGGCTTTTGTTATTTGCATTTGCAGCTATTCATACTGCGGGCAGAAGCCGAACTGCAAAATGTATCTGAGAAAAACCTCACAGAGGCCCTTAAGTGTGTAGATTCACTAAAATCAGCGGTTTCAAACTTCTTTGGCGGGCATGTCATAAAACCAATTGCTTTTTCCCTAGAGCCGGACCATCCTCAGAAAAACCGTGACGAGCTCTTCAAGCCACGTGGTGCTGGCAACCAAATAGCAGGCTTTGTGAAGTACAAAGGGGACTGGATGACCCGCCCGGTTTCAGAAGATGAGGTTGCATGGATGGCTAAACTCCTAATCAACATCTCTATCTGGCTGAATGAACGCCTCGGGCTGAACAAATCTGAGATCAACAAAGACAAGGAAGAGAAATCAGAGTCAGTGTCATATGTAGACATATCAGGGGAAGATGTGGGAAACGTTGGTGGACCTGGAGATGCTGCAAGGATGTTGTTGCGAGGGGTGGTGATGGTATGTGGCACGGTGTTGCAGCTGATGAGAAAATTCGGGGTTAGAGTAAATCTTCGGGCCATGGCTTCCAAAAAGTTTCTGATGCTTTTATTTCTCTATTTCTTGTTTCTTGTACTGAAAAGGGTTGTCACAAGGATGATTTGGTAGACTGGTGTCCAGTATGTGTTAAAGTTATAGGAAATGTCAAGGAAATAGAACTTTCTAACTCGAGTAGAGGGTTTGATAGGAATGGCAATGCTTACGAAACAGGGACAGAGTTTTTTTGGTAATTTACATATGTAGGTGCCATCGTTACATTTGATTTGCCTTGAAAAAGGGAGAGACGTGTCTGTGCTGGTTACAACCAATGAGAATGGTCCACGTAATGAATCTCCACGTGTCATCAGCTGCTAATAAGATCCACCCATGAGCTAATAAATTCATCGGTCGTTCGTCGTGGAGTCGCCGAGTGACTATCACAATTCCGATCACCGAATTTCGAATTTCTGCCACTTTGCTTATGTGATCTGACCGTTCGAAATTGACCGGAGCATTCGTCTGTGTTCTTTGATCTGTCGCGAATTCCTCAGAGGTTTTGTTGGTTACAGATCTTCTCTGCGGTCTTCACCACTATGGCCGCACCGTTTTTTTCAACTCCATTTCAGCCTTATGTCTACCAGGTTTGCTTCTTCTCTCTTTGATCATTTCGCTATCAAAATGATGAGGTCGGGTTCTTCTTAGTTGCAATTTTGACTAAATTTGAGGTTCATTGTAAGTAGGATTTAGAGAAATTCCATCTTTGATTTCCTTGAATTAGCCATACTTGGGGCTTGTTGATATTATCATTGTTGTTGTGTTGTCTAATAAGTGAGTATGTGATGCAGAGTCAACAAGATACTATTACACCTTTCCAGATTTTGGGTGGTGAATCCCAAGTTGTTCAGGTTCATTTGCTTTTTTTAAAATAGCGTGATTTTTCGTATTTTGTGGGTTATATGCCATTCTCTTTTAACTTCTCTAAGCATTGCTCGTCTGTTGGCAGATAATGTTAAAGTCAGAGGAGAAAGTCATCGCTAAGCCTGGTACTTTCCCTAAATAATTCACTTCTCTGTTCAGTTTTGTAATACTGGTTTCAAGTTTCAAATAGTTTTCTGTTGCTAATTTGATTTGGTGTTGTAGCTTCCATGTGCTACATGTCTGGGTCCATCGAGATGGAAAATACTTACACTCCTGAACAAGAAGTTGGAGTTCTGCAGTGGATTTTAGGCAAGCGTGTAAGCAGTGTACTTCTTCGGAATACTGGGCAAAACGACGGATTTGTTGGTATTGCTGCACCTTATTTGGCTAGGATTCTCCCGGTTTGTGTTTTTAGCTTCTCCATGTTGGCATAATCATCTACCATATCACCCTTAATATACCGCTTGATTCTTGATTGTTTTTGTGATCTTTGGTTACTTTGTTTCCCCTGTAGATCGATTTGGCAATGTTTGGAGGTGAGATCTTATGCCAGGTAAGAGTCTTTTTTCCTACATGTAGACACTTAGCTCTCAGCTTCTTCTTCATTCAGATCAAGCTCTTACAGAATTGCATGACCTTGTCTTCACTTTCTGTAGCCAGATGCATTCCTTTGTTCCGTCCATGATGTGAAGATTGTCAACTCTGTGGACCAGAGGCCAAGAAACATGGTTGCCGCTGGTGCAGAGGTAAGAAGGACAATACTTTGCATTCTTTTCTGATGCAATATTTATTCTTACCAATCCCACAAACCCTTATCTGGCTTCTACTCACAAATTGTTGTTGCAGGGATTTCTGAGACAACGCCTATCCGGACAAGGTCTTGCTTTCATCCTCGCAGGTGGCTCTGGTGAGATTTTATTTCTATGAAATGCTGTTTCCGTTTAGGCCTCATCCCCCTCAAAAAACTGATATTACCATCCCAAACATGTTAGTTGTACAAAAAGTTCTGGAGGTAGGAGAAGTTCTCTCAATTGATGTGTCCTGTATCGCTGCTCTCACACCCTCAATCGATGTCCAAATCAAAAATAATGCTCCTTTGAGACGAGCAGTATTCGGGGTATATTTACACTCCCTCTACCTACACATATACTTGTTTCAATGAGAAGAAGATTCAGATTTGTTTTGTTTTGTTCCTTAACTGTTTCAATCTTTCAATATCCAAAAGGGTGATAACGTAGTAATGGCGACTCTAACGGGGCCAGGCATTGTGTTTATCCAAAGCTTACCATTTCATCGGCTCTCGCAGCGTATTGCAAGGTAAAGTAACCAACAATCCTAATCTCCTTTTGTGCTATAAGATAATGATACAAGTTTAACCGGCTTTGTGACAGGTCGGTGACGTCGCCAAACATGAGAGAAAATCCAAAACTGTTGATACAGATAGCGATATTTGCATTCCTCGCATACGCAGTGATTCTATCATCGTTGATCTTAACCGAAGTTTGAAAGCAGAGAGAGAGAAAGAATTGAGTTACTTTTCTCCGACCAACAAACTAACGTTGTAATTGTTCAGTTAGCTCGGGTTTGGACTTTTGGATAGAATGAAGATGAATGATACACAGCTCAAACCATTTTCTTTTCGTTTAGGCACACATGTGTTATCCTCTATATATATTGAAAACATAGATAAGGTCGCGAAATTGAGCAAAAATTGGATTCTTTACTTAAATGAAATCACACATAAATTCAAATTAAATAGTTTGATTTTTTTTTTGTTACATAGTTCATAAAATGTCTAATGATATTATTGACTAATTTTATCGATTGTTGGATTTATTGGTTACGGAAATCGATTGATATGATCGATGATCGTTAGTTAAGAGAAATGTCCAATGATAATCATGGATTAAAGAAGGGTTAAACACGGTTATGCAAAATTTCAAAATTTTCAAAAACAGTGAAATTTCATAGGTGTTAACACACGAATTTCAATACTTCATTTTTTTCTTGTATTTTTTATGTTATCATAAAATATTCAAATTGGTGTACATAATTTGAATCATACGAATACGATAAGATGAATACATTTACGTTAAAAAAGTGATTACCGTAAGTCTTAAACATGCTTACGCTTCGCACATAATTTGTCAAATCAGTAAAATTGTCAAAATAACAAGTTGACTAAGAATAAATTAGATATGAATCGTCGTCAAAACAAAACACTTCAAAAAAAAAAAAAAAAAACAAAACAAAACAAAACAAAACAAAACACTAAATTTCTCACTGTAAATTCTTTGGTCTCATAGATTAAGAATAAAGTATTACGAAATCGAATTCAACTACAAAAATTAAAAAAAAGCATTCGATGACAAAAGAGCTCTCTGCTTTGTTCGTTACAGTAAAACAAGAAGATTCTCATTCTCTGTTTTTCATTTTACAAAAAAAAAAAAAAAACATGTTTGAAAATCGAAATCAAGCTCGAGATCTCTCTCCCTTTCCACGTTTGGAGTATCGGTGTTTATCTTCACTCACATCACTAACCACCACCGGTGGTGATCGCTCGTACCTTGATGGCTTCCTCTTGAAATGCCTATCTTCATCGCTCGATTCATAATCTGCTGCTTCTATTTCCTTACGACTACTGTGACGGTGAACTGATGTTCCCACGGCGGCAGCAGCAGAGGCCGAAGCAGATGGATCCGTCAGAGAAGTGGAGGAAGACGAAGAAACCTTTCTTCTTTTACCAGACGATGTTTCTTCCTCCGGAAAACTTATACGAGCGAATACGCTTGACTTATGACTATTGTCGATCTCCGCTTTAGTTCCGGCAGTGGCTGGTGGCTCTGACGACGGAGGTTCCGATCTCTTACGGTGGTGATGTTGGCTGCGTTCGGATTCACCACGGTGGTGACGATGATCTCGGCTTCTATCTTCATCGCGACGGTCGCGAGTACGGTCGTGTTCACGATCTAGGTCTTGGTGACGAGACCTTTCACGGTCGCGGTGACGATCTCGTTCGTCAGGATAACGCTCGGATTTTCTCTTGGAATCGCGAGACGGAGAGATGATTTTACGCGGTGGCGGATGCTCTGGGGATAATCTCTCCGGTCGTCTGCGGCGGTCGTAATCGTGAGTCGGTGGAGGAGGTGCATGTCTCTGTAAAATAATTGTTAGCCCAAATTAATATAATATACATAAAAATGGGCTCGGCCCATTAAAAAAGCCCAATTACCGTTATAACCTTTCGGATCCTAAGACTACTAAGATTCTTCCAATTTTTGCCATCTACCCTTGTATTTCTTTTCGTTTTCAGTATTCAAACTACATAGTAGTTTCTAATAAACCCAAATTTATAATTCAAAAAATTACGTTTGAAACCAATAATATTTTTCCCTTCAAAAAGAACCCATTATTTCCTGCAGTTAATTCCCTAGTTTTCTTTTAAGGGTTGTTATTGTGGTTTTCAAAATCAGCAAAATGAGGGAAGAGAATTGGAGCCATTTTCTGATCATAATAAACATAAAACCAAAAGTAAATGGGAGAGAGCGACGCACTGGTAAACAGGTAAACAGAGAAAAAGAGAGAGAGAGAGAGATAGAGGGAAGGATGAGACAAACAAAAGGAGACATACAGATTTATTAGGATTGATGGATGATGCCGAGGCTGAAGTTCCGTTGTTCATCATCATTCTGCTATTCTCTCCATCCCTAAACATCTTCCCACTGTATATACAACCAAACAACAACCAACGATTAGGTATTCGCACATCCTTGTCTGAATCTGTAGTAAAATAGAGTTGTTGTTTTCTTTTTACCCTTCAGGTCGTCTCTCGTTTTCGCGTTTTCTTAACATCTCAGCATTTCGGGCTTCGGCTTCATCTCTGCCCATCATAGCACGTTGGAGATTCATTCGGTTTCCCATTTCCGCTAGGTCCCTGCGCATGCACACAAAGTTCCATCATGAGACTGTTGACAAAGCTTTATTGCTCTTCTATGATAGAGCCATTAAGTGAGTGTTTTACCTATGGGGTGGTGGTATATTAGGGAACCCAAATCCTTGTGCAATGAATGGATCTGGATGCATCATATTCATACCCCCACCAAATCCCATGTCCATTGCGTTTAATCCGTAACCCATAAATGGAGGCATTGCGCCTGGAAACGGGCCTCCAAATCCATTGAAGCCAGGGTGCAAGCCATTGAAGCCAGGTTGAACACCGTTGAAGCCTGGTTGGACGCCGTTGAAACCGGGCTGCATGCCGTTGAAGTACTGCGGACCTGGTCCCATTTGCATCATATAGTCAGTGCCTGCTAGATCTGGCACAGGATTCCATTGCATGTCTGCAATAAATCACAAAAACAAACCATCTTTTAGACCTCCCATTTGATTCACATAGACTTAGAAAATGACAATGGATTTGCCTTCAGCATAGCAAAGAAAGATTTTACCATTGCCAGGCACTCTTGGTTTCTTTTTCTTCTTTTTTCCTGTATAGAGACAAAAAGTACGTATTACATTTGATGAATGGCAACAAGGGTTCCTCAGTAATTGAAAAAAAAAAAAGGTTCATGTGAGGTCCAGCTTGATTAATCTCAGTAGGGAAATCTGAGCTGGACTATCAGTCACCAATCATTCGCAATGTCCAGTGAAGCTAATATTAGCACATCTTTATTTTACCTGGCTCTCCAGCAGCAACCTGCTGCTGCACTTCTTCCTTGGGGGCTTGCGTATTCAACTTTGAAACTGTTGCTTCTTTCACAATCACGGACCCTTGAGTGCTTTCACATGCATCAACTGGCTTTCCCACATTAACTTCTGCAGATGCCCGAGGGGCACTTGTGATCTCTGCAACATCCATTGGCGGCTTTAAGGTTGAAGCATCATTATTGTTACTAAGTACTGGTTTCTTCTCGCCTTTAGATGCAACAGATGTAGTAGGAGATAGAGCCTTGGGAGGTGGGCAGCGTGCAGACTCCAAATCTATATTGTCCATGATAATTCAGTGGCGAGGACTAATCAAACAAAGTTTAAAAACACATGAATTCAAAATAATGACGGACCTGGGATATGGCCAACGCTGCCCGCGTTCTCAGTGCTATCGTTTCCAGCTTCCAAAATACGGTTTATGGTATCCCTGAGGGTCTTGTTTGGTAGAAGATCGTCAGCAAGTACATCTGCTCTTCCACAAACACACATTGACTTTGAAATAATGTGATCTCTGATACCTGAATCACATATAATCGAAGTGAAAAAGGATACATATGTAGAACTGGAACTGGCAATGGTCAATAAAAGGTTTTTGTAGAACAGCAGAATGCATTAGAAGAACTTACACTTGTCACAGAAGCTCTTGTAACAACATTTGCTTGTAAGTGCAGCATCTTTCATTACTTCTTTGCATAATGGACATTTTAGCTCAGGCGGAAGTTCTCCTACAGAACGTGTTGTTGATGGCAATCCCTCCATTTCCTTCTCAAAAGCATCCCTGAATTTGTTGAAGACACAACAAACATTAAAATTATAATCAATATATGTGAAGAAGTACCCAAGAGCAACATTCCCAAACTAATTCAGTATAACTTACTCATTTGGTTTCAGAACTGCAACTGCGCCACTTGGCAAGGAATAAGAACCATCTGGGGTCGCCATCAACATGGACTTGGGGATACCAGTAGGTGGCTTAACTCTCTTAACATCATAGTTAGGGTCTCCATTTGTGGGGCAATGCTGAATAAAATGTCCTGAGACAGTAAAGAAAATGCTCTCAACACTTATTATCTATGATATATCCATCTACAAAAGCGAGAGAAAAATATAGATTTTCAGAGCTGACATACCAGGGACATTGCAACGATGGCACACATATCCTGGAGGTGGCGTTTTCCTTTCCATTCCTATCAAAGCCAACAAAACCAAACTACGTATCTTACAACTTGATGCAAATAAAACAAAAATATAAAATCTATTGCCAAAAGTTAAAGAAGACATTCCAGAACTTAACCAAAATCAAAGAATAAAAGTAAGTATAAATTACCAAAACCACGTCCATTCATCCTTCCAGGCATACCCCTTCCGTAACCTCTCCCAGCCCCATAAGTATCTGGACCTTGTCTGTTACATTGAAAAAAAATAAGAGGGATGTTAGACCTTCTTACAAATTCAACAGCTTCACCTCCACCATCTCTGGAAGATTGCTTACCGTTGCCAGTCAAGTGCTGGAGTGTCAATCAGCGCCTGGATTTTGCTTTCTTCATCTACTTTCTCGTCTGCTGGTGCAAGATCAGGACGTGGAATAATATGCTGGGCATCTTGGGCATCAGGAATGGAATATAAATCAGTCCCAAACTCGTCCCAATCATCTTCAGGCTGAGAGGTGAAATAAGGAATGAAAATTAGTACTTTTGTAGTTGAAGAAAATTAGGTGCAGTCAATGCGAATAGAAGCCAAGAAAAGTTCACTACAATCAACTTACATATTTAGCGGCAGATGGATCGGCAACAGGAAAATTGGTGGTTTCAGCCTGAACGTTTTCCACTTTATTCTCGATTCTAGGCCTGCAAAGTTAAGATATTTGCATCATTGAGGATCCCGAAGTTTCTTAAATCCGATAGTCAGACAATTAACTTATGTTTAGCTAAAGATGGAGCAGTAAAATGCACTGCTTTTTAATGTCTTGTCGAATTAAGATAAATAGCTAAATAATTAGACCAAGATTATAGAAACTAATGATCTGAGAAAGTACTCTTGTGTGGTGATAACTGTGATGCGAGGGCGCCCTGGAACTCGACGAATAAGGACAGATGTATTCTTTGGGATTAACATTGCTTCATCCAGATACTCTGAAAATTCAAAACAAAGAACATTTAAAGGCCACAGAGTGCAAACATGTTGGCACGAGACACAGAACACTATAGCTTCCAGAGAAATTCAAGAATCAGATTGCAACAAACTAATTCCTAATAGTTCACAAAAGTAACCAATCAAGACAAATCCAACTTAGTAAACAATCATTGTAAACTCAAAGTAGAACAGAAAATAAAATTAAGTTCCTTGTATCACAGCTGCAAGCAAATAGTCTATTACTGCAGCACAACATTTGATTAGGTAACAGCCCACAAAGAAATCTGACAAAATGAACAACTCCAAGTTCACGTAGCAAACTATAAAATATGACAAGAACACAAACCTTCATTAGTTTGGGCATTGGAGACGACAATATCAAGGTCTTTACCAGTGCCCAAATGCTTAGTTTCGAAAATTTTGTCTTTGAGAATACCGACGGATATAAAAGGACCATCCATGGCAATGGTATCATAATCCCTTGCACTCTTAAACTTGTAATAAATTGCCATTGAAATTTTTTATCTGATATAAAAAGCAAAAAATACATATATGTATTACTTATCTTATAAAGATCATATGAGAATGACACCAACTACTCAATTTTGAAAACCCTAATCAAGGCCTCCGGATTATTAAAAAAAAATCGAGGCCAGAGATTTGATTTCCAAAACTAAAAGTAAATACAAACGAAGAAAACCCTAAAAATTCAATTTTTACTTCGCTGATTCGACTTCACAGAAGAAACCTCCACGCGTGTAGCAAAATCAATCCAAATCTACGAATCCTGGACAAGTTCTTGCAGATTCAGACACGAGAACGTCCGTGTTGAATCAAAAATCGAGTAGTATAGATCACAGGGGGTAGAAGCTGTGATTGCGCCGCCGATGTCTCCAAATCTCCTCTCCGAAGAATCTTCGCAGCTACAAAACGAGAAACCGTTGCAAAGAATCTGGCTTCACTCCATAAGATCCGGTAGCTCCAAGCTCCAATTTGGGGTTGTAGAAAAGGAATCAAAATCGAGAGACCTTCTGGGTGAAATTGAAAAGAATCTAGAGAGTAATCATAGGAATCGAGCAGAACGGTGTCTTCACGAGAAAGAAGATAGATCGATCTTGAAATCTAGGGTTTGGACATAAGAGAGCTCTCTCTCTCTTCCTCTCGTATCCGTGTTTATGTAATCCCACAAGAGAATTTCCGTTAAATAATAGTAATGAATTAAATCTTATCTTATGGGCCATCATTTATATAGTCGGAATATGAACAGAACCACGGTTTTTTTTTCTTCTTAAAAAAAACATTAAACTACCTAAATGATTATTACTGACAAATTTTTCCAGCTATTTTAATAGATAAATATTTTACTTATTTCATATCTAAAATCTACAAAACCAAACGACACAACAGTATATATATACTTGAACTTAATATGTAGAGTGTTTGCAGAATAATTAAAACCTAATAAATCATACAGTAAAATAAATTTTTTTATTTGTTTAATTTTTAACATTTTAGAGTTTCTTCTAAAAAATGTTAGTATTGGACTGTTCACTTCCACTTCTTCGTCCAAATTGTGTTTAATTTCTTCATTTATTTCAGTGATTGTATTTGAATGGTATTTATGTATCTATGAACCACATGGTGGTGGGCGAGTGGTTCTCGTTTGGTTGGAAGGATCGCCCTGTTGGTCTAGGCCAGGGATCGATCCTCCCCAGACGCAGTTTCGCTCTCTCACTCCTGTGGCCACCTGGGAATTTACCTGCGGACTTGCTCAGGCGCCCCAGACCACCAGTTTATCAGGGGGCCCTTAAGTGGAGGCTTAAAAATCCCTGTGACGCGGGCTTAGGCCCAGTGGGCTAGTCAGATCACTGTGTGGTCTGGATACTGGGTTATCAAAAAAAAAAAAAAAAAAAAATGTATCTATGTTATTTATTATATAGTATGATCGATTTGCCGTTTAAAAACAAAAAAAAAAAGCAAGTCTCAAATCATATAGTGGAAAAAATGGGGAAATCAATTTTAACAAAGCTCAGTGCTTATTGCTTATTGCTTATTGCTTATTGGGCCCTAGATTTGTTTATTAAATGCCCATTTTGATATTTTTACCAGAGTGAAAAATCCAGATTTTTTATTGGTCAAATATAGTATAAAATTTTTTAAAATATACGGGACAACAAGAAAAAAAAAAGATAAAAAAATGGATGAGTGGAGCGCGATCCTTTGGGGAATCGGGACCGTGGTTTGGTCTCTCTCGTTGCGGTGAGAGGCTCAGGCGGAGATTGAGAGAGAGACCAACCATGATACGACGAATCTCCGAGAGAGTTTCTGGTTTCGCTACGAATTTTCCGATTCTCAAATCGTCTCGATTTCACGGCGAGTCCCTCGATTCCTCCGTCTCCCCTGTTCTCATTCCCGGCGTCCATGTCTTCCATTGTCAGGTACCTACAACACTCCTCTTTCCTAATTCTTGCTCTGTTCATCTTCCAAAATCAAATTTTTATTTTTGTTTCGAATTATTATTATAGGATGCTGTTGGAATTGTGGCAAAACTATCAGATTGTATAGCTGCAAAAGGTGGCAACATTCTTGGCTACGATGTTTTTGTTCCTGAAAACAACAACGTCTTCTACTCTCGCAGGTTTCTTCTATACCATTTACTCCAAAATCTTCCCTTTTTTAGTAACTTTCCCAAACAATTGACTTATAAAGTACTAAGCTTTGATAATGAATCGAGTGAAAGATTATGTTTTGTTTTTTTTGTTGTAATGAAAAAGATGGTTTTTTTGACAGTGAGTTTATATTTGATCCGGTTAAATGGCCGAGAAACCAAGTGGATGAAGATTTTCAAACTATTGCACAAAGATACGGTGCCTTGAATTCGGTTGTGCGTGTGCCTTCTATAGACCCCAAGTATAAGATAGCTCTTCTACTTTCAAAACAGGTATTGAGAATGTTTGAAACCACCTTTTTGCATTTTCAATACTCTGTGTTTCCTTCTTAAAAAAGTATGTGCTTTTATGTACAGGATCATTGTCTTGTCGAAATGTTGCATAAATGGCAGGACGGGAAACTCCCTGTTGATATAACCTGTGTGATAAGGTGAGCTAATAGTTCGTTGGATCCGTATACTATGTAAGCATAAATGTTTAGTGACTCGGATGCTGAAATATTTTTTGGCTAATAGCAATCATGAAAGAGCTCCAAACACTCACGTTATGCGGTTTCTTGAGAGGCATGGCATTCCGTATCATTATGTATCGACAACTAAAGAGAATAAAAGAGAAGATGATATTTTGGAATTGGTTAAAGACACTGATTTCCTGGTTCTTGCTAGATACATGCAGGTAAATTAGATTTTGCGTCCTTGCCTGAGCTCTTTTTCTTTGTTTTCAAATTATTTGACTTACCGAATTCATAGCATTTTCCTTTGTCAGATTTTATCGGGTAACTTTTTGAAAGGTTATGGAAAGGATGTAATCAACATCCACCATGGTCTCTTACCATCATTTAAGGGTGGATATCCTGCGAAACAGGTCAGTGAGTTTTGTCATGGCTCTACCTTCTCTTAGTTGGTTATATTGTTTTGTCTTTTTTTTTTGCCTCTTAATGTTCTGGATTCTGTTTGCAGGCATTTGATGCTGGTGTGAAACTAATTGGAGCAACTAGTCACTTTGTTACCGAGGAACTTGATTCAGGGCCTATTATTGAACAAATGGTGACTCATCTGCCAACTAGTTGATATGTAGTACCTTCTGGGGTTTGTCAATTTTCTTATGCAGATTTCTCATTTAATCTGTTTGAATGGGACTTTTCGCAGGTTGAGAGTGTTTCCCACCGAGACAACCTAAGGAGCTTTGTCCAGAAATCCGAGGACCTAGAGAAAAAATGCCTCACGAAAGCTATAAAATCTTACTGCGAACTACGGGTATTACCTTATGGTACAAACAAGACTGTTGTATTCTAGTTAAGAAAGCAATGACTATGATTCTCATCTGATTTTTTGTATGAACTACTCAAGAGAAGGTTATACGAATTTCCTATAAGATTGATGATTCATTTGCAGTATTTACAGCAGAAAAAACTGTGAATAGTAAATATTTACAGGATTCTCTATCGCATACGATCGCTGAAACTCAGAGATTCCAGAGAGCATTTGGCAGCCTCAAGGCAACTTACTAAGCGGAGATTAGACTGAATCCCAGCAACCCATCTCTGCTTCTGAATCTTACTCTTGCACTTGAACTCTAAAAGGCCCTGTCCTGTTTTCAGACCAAAATAGACTTCTTCGGAATTTTCCCTCTCTTTCCTGTAAGGCCACGCAGATATCTCGTCGCAGACTCCATAAACAACGCCTTCAAAAGCATCAACAAGCTTCAGACTTCCGTGTTTCAAGTAATTTCCCTAACTCTTGAAAAATAAAAAATGCTTACATTTGATCTTCTTGGAGAATGCCCCTCCAACGTGTTTGCTTTTGAGTTTTATCATGACCTGAGACATTCATATAGGTTAAGTAACTAGTATAGAGAGGCAAATAGATCTGTGTCTCTTACAGATTAACATACAGTCTGCTTAGGTACCTGGGACTTCTTGTTAATATAGACACAAACTCGCTTATTTCGCTGCACTCCTGCTGATAAAGTTCAGTATTATAAGCATCTTAACTAGTGGAGCCAGTCTTGAATCTGGCCAAGTTTGAGAAGAATAGGTTTACCATTTCGTGCACATTGCACCAGTTCGCCCTCTAATGGAAGATTTGGTTCCTCCATTCTAAACTGACAACTTGCGGGCCAGTGAGAGTCTGAGAAGCTCCTCTCACAAGGTGTGATAGTTGCATTCTTCCTTGCTTCCTTCGGCTGCCTCACCTTTAAAGCCGCTTCTCCTCTCAATGCTGGTTCATTTTTCACAAACTCAGATCAAACACCATCTTACTAACCCAACCAAAGCCTCAAACACCAACTTTTGAACAATAGCCTTACCAGTTGCAGCCGCGGCTGTGAGAGTCATGAGATCACCAGGGCTGTGGATATCAACGGAAGACCTGACCGTGGAAGCAACACAAGTGTGGTCAGCACCTGCTTGCTCAGCCATGTCAATGCAATGCGAAGCCAGTAGCTCTGTTGCTGAGGCTAGAGCCAGCGCCATCATCGAGCTTGACTCTTTGCTGCAGCTTTCCTCAGAAGTCACAGAAGCTAACCCAGCTGCCAGAGCTGCAATGGACACAGCTGAGTGAACATGGGCTTTCTCTACACGCGCTTTATCTTTCTTCCTCGGGATCCTCATGGTGCTTGGATTGGTGTGTTGTTTGTGGTGAAACCACTTTGATAATCTCCCTGATCTACGGGTTCCAGCTGAGTTCATGATATTCTCTGCCTTCAAATACCAATGAATCATAAAAATCAGAATTCAAAAACTGGTGAATATGTCCACACAAGTGAAAGGTATCATACCATGAGTGGATCTGCAGCAACATCTAGGAAGAAGCCTCCAGGACTGTTCTGGGCAACAGAAAACGGATCTCGCTGTTGTCTCTGTTTCTGCGCCAAAGCTTTGGAGATTTCCGAGGCAGATAGACTCCATGATCTGGATAGAAACTTCATTGGCTCTCTTGGTGTCTGAGGCTGAGGAATCTGAGAGAAAATCTCTTCACTTCTCACAATTCCTTCCTCCAACTCGTGCTCCAGATTCTCTGATCCAAATAAAGATGAAGAACTATCATTCCAATCTGAATAAAACCCACCTTCCATTTCCTACCTTAGTTTACTGAGAAAACCCAAGATGACGCAAAAACTTGTTGAGATGAGAAAGGTTAATAATGTTGTTGACTCAAGATTGTGAAAGAGAAGAAGACCAAGACAACAAAGCAGATCACCAATAAGCAAAAACTACCACTTTCTTTAATAGCTTGGAATTGTTCAAATCCAATCAGAAGATGCTGCTAAGTAAATAAGTGAAGTCTCCATGTTCTGATATAAGTAAAGAGAAAGATAGGAAGAGAGACAGAGGGAACTCAAATCGATGCAATTGTGCTTTGAGCTGAGTCCATAAATTCAGGAAATGTCTCATCAAATGGGCACAAAATGTAGATTAGAGAAATCATGAAACTCTCGTAATATGAATAATTAAGATAAGATGGTAGGATATTGTGGGGACATTTGCATTGGTCTAAGAGCCATAAGCTGCTCTTTTGTCTTGTCTTTTTTGAGTTCGAGAAGATTTGACCGGACAACTTTAACAGAGTTCGTGACTCTACCGACCAGTTTCTGTTATAATTGTAGTCGTCACACGTAACAACAACGCTTTTGGTTTTTCTATAAAGATACTCCCACGAGTTCTAAAGTGTTGTTACAAACGATTCGAATAGCCGTCGGCTATTGGTTTGTTACCATTATTATTCCCTCCATATCTATGGAGCTAGCGATAATTACGTAATCAATAAAGTCCATGTATGGTTCTACCGAAGCAATACAAACACGGAAAATTTTCTGGCTACAGCCTACAGATTAATTTATCGATTAATATAACCTACGACATATTTTTGGTTTTCGCTTTCGCTTCCGTTTTAGTTCTTGGCTTGATTCGGGCTGCCACCGTGCGGGCCGATAGGAGAATGATGAATGATCTCCTTTCGCCGTAACGACCATCAACAATGTTGTTGTAATCATGGTAGGTGAGTTTTCTATAAAATTGCCTCGTGACAACGGTTGTCATTTGGTCGACAAGGCAACCGCGGATCTAGAGAGAGATGAGCAAACATTGCAAGTGAGCCATTATCCGTTGAAAATGATGATCGCAGACCGTGGCGAAGGAATTCGTTGAACGAGAATGTTTTGCAAATTGATTATGTTTTGGCCAAAGTATCAGATCATTTTTAATTAATTAATAGATTGACCGGACACTCCAAGAGGATATATATATAGATAATAACTTCTCCAGAAAATACATTTTAGTATCTCAACTTCAGAAATAAAATGCAACAAGGCAAGTTTTAATGAACCATTCAGAATCACAAGTCACAAGAACAACAAAAACCTAAGAGAAAGTAAATAGTTTGATTATTAATTTATCACTAAGTAACTTTATGAAAGTAAAATGCGATAGATATAGAATACAAATATATATGAAAGAAATCCCATGCTATAAGTTAAAAATAAAAGACATGAAGTGAAACATTCAAATATATACATTTTTTTTATTAACACGACATAACTTTTTTTTTGTTTTCTCTACATAAAATCTTGCAAGAAAGTGGACACCAAACATACACACGCAAACAAAACATCAAACCAACCAACAAGCAAACATCAAGCATTCACAAAACCCGGTTAATTACACTCGGATCTCACGGGTTTCTACGGCTTCATAAGAACCGATGAACACGTCACCGTAGATAAGTCCGGCGAGTGCACCACCCACAAGTGGTCCCACCCAATAGATCCAGATTTGGGACAAGTCACCACTCACAACTGCTGGTCCGAACGACCTTGCTGGGTTCATGGAGCCACCACTGAATGGACCAGCAGCGAGGATGTTGGCACCAACTATGAAGCCGATAGCGATTGGAGCGATGGTCCCGAGCGATCCTTTCTTTGGATCAGCTGCGGTGGCGTAAACGGTGTAGACCAAAGCAAAGGTCACTACGATCTCCATCACGATACCTTCGACCGCTCCTAAACCGGCTGCGACTCCGTGGGTCGGTACGCTCTGCAGCAAACCGGGAAACAAATCATTTATCAATCATTTTGTACCCTTAAACCGTTTTGTTTTTGAAACGTAATAATATTTTTGTCATATTAACGAAACCGAGTGAAACCAAAAGTTTACTATTTAATTTTTTCTTACTGATCAAATCGAATTTGGTAAAACTTTTCTAGTCTAACCAAATAAAGTGAAATTCATAATATTGATTAACATAGATAGTTTACTAAATCGAACCGGAAAACAACAATACATCTTTCTGGTTATTTTTATCTAAAACCCAACTAATAAAAGTTATCAAACCAAACTGGGATAATTTATATTCTATTCCGGTAAAAATTCTACTAAGTAACCTAAAGCCAACCAAAAAAAATAAAACCTAAATACGGTAACCTAAAAAACTGATATATTCATGATCCAAACCGGAGAAACAAGAATATAGCCACTCCTAGGCCTACTAGTACGTACTTTTCCATTGGTAACAAAGACGAGGAGAAGACAAGCGACGATGGAGCCAAGACACTGAGCAATCCAATAGAAGAAACCTGTGATGAGTGTTATGTTTCCGCCGATGGCAAGGCCAAGAGTCACAGCTGGGTTAAGGTGACCACCGGATATGTTAGCCGCAATGGAAACTCCAACGAAAAGAGCAAATGCATGAGCAATCGCAATCGCTACAAGACCAGCTGGGTCCAAGTCTCCATCAGAGGTTAGTTTGTCAAACGCTATAGCAGAGCCAACACCGGCGAATACGAAGAGAAGAGTTGCGATAAACTCAGACAAGTAAGCTTTTAGAGATGATACACTGAATGAGTCACCCACACTTCCAAGTTCGATCTTCACCATTTTTTGAAAAACTAGTTTTTGGTTTTGTTAACTCTTTCTATTTTCTGTTATTTGGGCTTTGGATGGGCTCTTGTTTATTATATAGCCAAGAGCAATTGACAAAAGGTGGGGTTGATAATGATATTACGTGGCAGAATCATTATTGGATGCCGCCCAAACCGCCTCTTATTTGATTAATGGAAGGTTAGCAATATTAAACATGTTTAGTGACAACTATAGTGGGATTTAATAACATGTAAGGATAAGAATCTTCTGTTGGCATTTTGATATCCCGCATTTTAAAATTAATGTTGTGTCACACCAATAATGATAATGGTCTTTGTTATTTTTGTGTTTCTTAAGAGCATGATTATCCAAGGGCTCTTAATAATACTTCTTAAGAATATTTAAGTAATATTTTTTTTGTTCCACCTCTTAACATTTTTTTTTTGTTCCTTAACTAAGAAACACCTCTTAGCTTAAAAGCACTTTTGGGAATAAATATAATCAATTAAATGCAAACATGAATCTTAAGATTTTCTTAAGAGACTACCTATAATCATGGCTTTATTGGATTAGATAAGTAGGAAGGTACTAAATTATTAGTAGGGATTATAAAGTTAAATCCAATTTGTTTGTTTGTTTTTTTTTGTGTGGAGTTTGATTGGGAATATTTTACAAGGAAATCCAATTTTTAACTAGCTGGGATTATGACTATTCACAAAACTAACATTAGACTGAATATAGATCTATTTCTATAAACTTACATATAGATGTATTTCTAAGAACAATTTTTATGCCTTCTTGAAAATTTAGATTTCATAGAAACAAACATGTAGTCGCTATGGAATATTTGGCGTACTATTTTCTTTTAAATTAATCTTCTGGTGTTCAACGTTGTATTAACATCACGAGATGTAAGGTACATCGAGTTTAAGGAAAAATTAGGTAATAGCATGTGCCATGGACATGCAAATTTATTTAATATTTATGAATAGTTTTAATTATGGCAAAATATTTATTTTTGATAAATAAATTTGTATTTTTAATAAATATATATTTGATATATATGTACATTATAGAATAAATCTATATGCATAAAACTAAAATTTTGATATATATGAAAAATAAATTCAATATTTATTTGTGTTTGGCTATGGGTTTTTGAATATTAAGAACAAAATCAAAAATTTAAAAGTGTGTGACAAAAAAGTAATAGAACTAAATAGTAAAATAAATAAAAATCATGACAATTATGGGCTTGCAGCATCAGCAAAAATAATTCTATTTTAATATATAGAGGATGATCAAAAACGTATTCAATTAGTTTTACTTGTAAATAAAGGTTTGACATTAAGTAATTCGTCTATATTAACATACATGTGGTGCTATTCATGTAAATTATACAAACCAAGCGATTGATGATAATTAATGTAGTTGATATTCAAATAGTATTAATAGTTTAGAAAGGGTATTTTGTTGAATTTCGAAAGGTGATCCACAATGTTGGCCTGATTATCTAAATGTTATTTTTATATTGCTGAGCCAACGATTGTTTTATTTTATACGTATATCACGTTATATTTAGACGATTAAAAAATATTATACGAAATTGAAACCTGACATATTTCGGTTTAGTCATCAATTGGTTCTAAAATTGGTTCATGAATCACCAACGACCATCTAGTCTTTCTGACCTTCTATAATTAAGGCGCTCCTTGCTTATGACATGAAAATTACCATTTACGTAACTCATCGCTTAAAACAATCTCCACCGGTAAAAAAGATGAGTGTAAACAATCTCCACCGGTGTAATGTTTTTTTTTTTTTTTCTCTATTGACAACTCCCCCCTTGAATCGTTCTTCTACAAAATTTTAAAGTAAAAAGATTAACCATTTGAAACTTGGTAAATTGGTGTTCGAATTAGAGTTTAAAGATAGTTTTAGAGTAAACAATAATTCCGAAACCTTTACTTTTCGTTGTTTCCTCAAAATTTGTAAGTCAGCAACACGATCCCTTGTGATTATTAGCAGCTGCGTCTCTGAATTGGTCATGTTATTTACTTTGCGTCTTCCTATTTGTCCTTACAAATCCAAAACGTGAAGCATGATAAAGACCTTCACTATAACTATGCAACTCCTTGAACTCTGCATATTGCCAAATACACAAACCATCAGATAAAAAAAAAGAGCAAATAAGAATCTTCTCAATTCTCAAAAATCAAGTGTGCGGCGCAGTGGCGAGAAAATATGTAGAGAACCTTAACATCATTGCCGCTAAAGTAGATGCGGGAGAGATCGATGTTGTGGCAGCTTGACAGAAGACACATACGAAACAAAAAGGTGGAGAAGAAGAAGGAAGAATGAGAAGAATGAAGAAGTGTGGATGTCGGAATCCGCACAAGAATTTGTGGACGATTTGGAGGTTCTCGGCCTCGTGAGATGAGCACGTTCGAATCGCAAAGCAATGAGTCGAGAGTTGAAAGTGTTTTGTATTAATCGTAATAGAGTTTTGTTACAAGATTTTTCGACCACCTTACAATACAGATCCCTCTCTATTTATATGCGAACCCTAGACTATATTTCATAAATGCATCCATTTCCTCGCCGTGAATCGTGCCTAGACGTTACTTGCAATCCGTGGAACAGACTATTAAATGCTCCGCAATCAATGTCTCTTCATTACGGTTCGGAAGATTCGTCCGTTACACGCATTCGGGAATGCCCATTTCTTACGGTCTGCTAACAGTTCTCGGCCCATTCAGGATCTTGCGGCCCATTTACGATAAACGGTTTTCCCTCTGGGCTGGGCAGATACCGAGATTCGTCACCAACAGTTTGCCCCCCAAGTTATCTAGAAGTGCGTAACTTTGGGGGACTTAAATGCACTATAAACTCTCCACGGTGAAAGTATGGGAGGTTAATCCCGCAAATCTCGGGATTTCCTCGGAAAGAGTTATACGCTTTGGGATCCTAGGGTTTTCTTTTGCCGCCCTATCGGTCAAAACTTATCTTATAAAAACCAATGGACCCTTTGGGTTCCACACCTACTTAATTACTGCAAATCATCTTCGTCTATAAAAGGAAACCTTCTTCCCTTCTTCTCCTTTTATTTTCCTTAAATCGTTTTAGAGAACTAGGTTGACTCTCCTTAAGAATAGGTGTTAAGATCGATGTTTGCTTTAGTTTTTAGAGATCTCTCGACGGTTTTTGGTCAAGAATTCTCACCTACTTCATTAGATTTTCAATTGTATGTTAGGAGTTCTCATCGTCATCAATCTCTTCAGATCTTACCGGTATCCTTTCGTTTCTTCGGGCAAAAGCATACGTTTGTTCGTCGGAACTCCTGGGAACCTTCAAAGTGTCCTTACTTTGTTACTTAATTCATTTTTCTAGATCTATGTCCTCGCCTTAAATTTCTAGTAACTGTTATGGCTCCGAAGCGAGCTCAAAAAGAGGTAACCATTCTGGAGAGGCAATTTGGGAAATACACTCTGTGCATCCTTGACTTGTGGAAGCTAATTATAAAAAGAGGAGGATGAGAAATCCCAAAAGAAGTACTTCCCCGTCCTGGAACTGCTTATCAAGTTGATGCACGAGCTCGGAGTTGTTCTTCCCAAGTTGTACCCAAATATTATATGTAATGTTCTATGCCTTCAAACTTCAGTCGAAGAGAGCGGCTACCTTCTATCTCTTTCGGACCTTCTGTATTTGTACACGATGAAGAAGAGACCAATAAAGGAACCTTTTATCTCAGACCTTGGAAACAGTTTAAAGTTTTTGACAATTTCCTAGATAAAGGCGAACAATGGAGGAAGGTATATTTTTTCTTCCCAATCAACCAGTTTACCTACGATGAACGTACATGCTACTTGGTTTCGGACTGGAACGCTCGCAATGGTAGTTAGAAATAGGGGAAGACCAAAAATTCCTTTATAACTGCATTTATGATTTCTTCTATATAGACTGACTTGGGTTTTACACTTTCTCTTGCAGTCAAGTTCAAACAAGGTCCACCATCCCATACTTTTTTCCAACACTTAATCGCCTTCTATAACAATCAGATCGCCTAGGACTCCTTCACTTGTGAAGAATCAGGAGCACGTGAAAACGAATACGCTCGAGGACAGACCTAGCTGTTGCATCACCTCTTCCCCAACCTATCCCACCGCAAGCAGACATGTCTCCACCATCGTGTCGCGAAGAGAAGAATCTAGAAAAAGATAAGAGCTCGGAGAGCCAAGGAGAGGAGCAACACAAAGTAGCGATGTGTTGGGCTCTCGGAGAGAATAAGGGTAGAACACTATCTATCAAAGGGAAAATTTCCAGCCCATCTCGCTCTTCGGATATTTCGAGAACTCTAGATCCGAAGAATTTTGATGGGGGATCCTTTGGTAGTATCCGATAACTGATGCATCCAACATCACTGACTCTACGACATCGGGTAAGGACAAGCCTAAAGAATCATCCAAGAAAGCCCATCCTCCGACCCAAGATAAGAAGATAAAAGCCTTGGATATGGATCTACCATCTTTTCAACGCTTATCATGTACCCGTCAACCTGAACTGAGCGAGAAGGAAGTGTCTTCTTTTGGAGGTGGGTCGCCTCGGGTCAAATCCATGGTTGAAAATAAAGAATCTTCTCGTGATATCGTAATCTGTGCTCCGAAGGAAAGTGGTTCGAAAGACAGCAATTACCGCAAGGCTCCATTACCCACATATTTCATAACTGTGAATTATAGTTTTGATGGCCCCAAATTTATCCATTGAACCCAAATGAATCAGGTACTTCTCCAATGTGTCCTGCTGATATGATGAGTAACTTTATCCACCCATGGTCAGTAATCCCCTCCCATTCAGCAAGCTCAAGGACATCAAACGAGAGTTACTTCCACTTTGCCAACAAACATGGAGAGGCAATAAGATCCCAGTTTATTTTCTTGTTGTCACCTCACACCTTGTTGATATTTACACATGATCAGGTAATGCTTGGATTCAACTCCGCTTTCGCAAGTCATGAGGACCAGATTGCGAACTCCCATTCTAGGGAAATAAATTCCTTGCAGGGTCGAATTGCTGACATGGAGAAGGAGGTTCGAGAGCACAAGATCATCGAGGAAAAGAATTGCTGTCAACGAGGCAATCAGATCATGGACGTGTCCGAGAAGCTCAAGGGTAAGAATATGTACTTGAGGCTGGAAAAGTGTGAGGCTTGATGCAAGCTTATCGAAGAGAGGCGCGACGAGGATATCAAAGCCGCAAAGAAAAAGGAAAAAATGGCTTTTCGCGAGCACCACTACCGTGGTTTTACCATGAAGTACGAGACTTTCCTCAATGAAGTAAGCAAAGTCGAGCCCGCCGCCCTATGGGCTGCAGAGACGAAAGCCAACCGCGAGCTTTTCGAAGAGATCAAGAGTGGGGAAATCATTAATACTGATCAGGAGCTCAGAACCGTCAGGAGAGACAGAGAAAAAAATAGCCCAAAAGGTTGCCAAAGTGAGTGCGCTAAAACCCGTCTCTCTTGAATTTGCTCATCTTCTGGTTGACACTCCTCCCGAACAAGAGAAGGAGGCGGCAACCCTTCCTAAAGAAGAATTGGTTATCGGCGACTCATGGACTAATCGAATCACTCTGAATGGACATGAGATTGTTGCGATGTGACCCATTGATGTGGAGAAGGATCCCAGAGCATAGGAGTAATATAGATTACTTCATTTCTATTCGAGGTTATGATGGTCCTTAGGACCTCCTATTATGTTCTCTCTTTGGAACCTGAATTCTTGTTTCTCTTTTCGATTTTGAATTGAGGAGGTTTAATGGTCCATGGGGAACCCTCCGTAATGCACTTATCTTTCCCTTACCCTTTATTTTTATCTTTTTGAGGGATGAGACTCGAAGTGAAATACGACTTAAAAAAGGATTTGCCGAAATCAAAACAATTTTGATACGGGAGGATCCTGATTTATACAAAGCGTTTTTTCTTTAAGAGATTAACCTCGGTTTAATGTATGTTCCGAATCATGACTTCAAAACTATTCGAATGAAAAAACTCAAAACGAATGTGCTATAACTTGTTTACATAGGAATCAAATCGAGCTCTGATCAACCGTACAAGATTTAACTCGGTTTAAAAGTTGATTACGTTATAACTTGTTTGAATAAGTAAGTACGAGATGATCTCGGTTTAAAATAAAAATCCCACGCGAGTTCAGAACTCGGAATAAGAAATTTTCTTATTAGAGACTGGACTTGGAGTGCAAAATGCCTACGTACCCAAAGGTGGGGATCAAGTTTGGTTTTCCTTCCATGATTTCGAAACGGTATACACCATTTTGGACCACCTGGGTAATATGGTAGGGTCCTTCCCAATTGATGCCTAACTTCCTAGCTCTGTGTTTGGCTGTACTCTATGGGAACGGGAGTTCCGACATCAAATGATCTGATGCAGACATTAGAGTTACAATAGCGAACAACAATGTTTTAGTAGCTCGCTATTCGCTGCTTTGTTCTGTGGATTTTCTGTTCGTCTCGGATTCGGGACAAAAACTTCAGCTGGAATGAATGCCTCCATTCCATAAACAAGTGAACATGAGGTTTCGCCTGTAGCTCTCCTAGGAGTAGTACGGCTAGCCTATAGGACGCTTTGTAGCTCGTTAATACAAGCACCCTTATGCTCCTTAGGCCTCTTTTCCGGATTAGCAAGGATTGTTTTGGTCATGGCTTCGGCTTTGCCATTTCCTTGCGGATAGCGAGGTGTAGATTTGTTAAGTCTAATTCTCCAAGTTTCGTAGGACTCGAATTGATTGGAGATGGACATCGAGCCATCACAGTAATAATTTCATAAAGCAAACCGTTTCTACCGATGATTTCCTTCCATATGAACTTCCGGACTTGGACATGAGTGATGTTTGTGCATGTTGTTGTGGAAGCCAAAACTTGCACAAACGAAATTTGTCTAAGGTTCGTTTTTAGGAATACGATGCGCGAGAATCTCAAAGAACAACAGAAAAACTTGGTAACCAAAGATGGGGTTCTTGATATTATTGGTGAAAAGAAAGTGTTTTGATCATACAAAAGTTTAGATCTTGAGTGTCTTTGCGGTGATTGCCTTTGAATTCAGATCTTTGCGTTGTCTGAAGTCGAGAGCGTTTTCTTGTATCCCCTTTTGCGAAGTCCTTGAGTCGCTTTATATAGAGCTGGTAAACCGTCTTTCCAGCGATATTCTCGGAAGATATCTATTCTTCGCGGAGTTGGCTTAAAATATCTCGAATAAGGAAAATTTCCTTATTCCTCGGGGGTTTCGGGAAGATTACCTTATTCGACATTATCTTCTAAGATTCTTCCCTATCTCTCCGAATATCGCGGAAATGATCCTATTTATTCGGAAATGATCTTTAGAATTGATAAGTCTTTGCCTCAATGCTCCTGAAGACTTCTCCTCGGGTTTCTTTCTCTCGGCTCGGTGAAGTTACTGAAGAAGCGGCTTCGGGATGATTGATCTTATCGCCTCGGGACAAGGCGACGATACGTGACCTCGGACGAGTTAGTGGTTTGGATGCGTAATAACTAACCCGAGGTGAAATGAGTGCTAACCGAGGTAATGCAAGATGTTTTCGAGGCAAAGTGCACTGTTTCCCGAGGTGAAGTGCACTATTTCCCGAGACGTTCATCTCGGCTCGTGCCCGTGAAGTTTTGACCTGAGCCGCTTGTGGATTTAGCTCAGTCCGGATCACCAGCGAATGTCAACCCGAGCCATTGATCTGGCTCGGATTTCTTTATTGTCATACATCTGATCCCGAGGCGTTCCTTTGTTGTCAACGTTTGGCTTGGTCTTCTTAAGGCGGGTGAAATCCGACCCCAACAGTTGCTGTCTCTACCTATTTCGAGAAATAGTAGGTTAAAACCAGAAGGAAGCTCACTACGCGTGTAGATCTGAGAAGTGGCTCCACAATATCCATAGACCACCTCATAAATGGGTAAGGTGTGGATATCGAAGACAAAGATTCAATGGGTTAATGGATAAAGGGTTTATGGCATGTCAGATCATGAGGCGGTGGTACCGGTTCCGTAGGTTCAAGATTAGATGATCTTAGAGGATGTAAGACCGTTGAAGGAAGTGGCTCGGGATTCAGGATTTCTTGGGTAACTTCACAAAAATCCAACATCTACGCACTGCTCTTGTAGTAACAAAATTAAACTCTGGAACATGAATACTTAGTCGTTCAATGACTTCGATCGGGATCATCCTAGTTACCATTACTTCGGAGCTTGAGGCGAGAGCGGCTAAAGCATCTACGGCTGAGTTTTCTGCTCGTGGAATTCTAGATAATTCAAATCTTTAGAATCTAGATGATAGTTCTCAGACAAGACCGAGGTAAGCTTCCATCCGAGTGTCCTTTGCCTCATACTCTCCTGAAAACTGATTAGCATCAAGTTGAGATTCTCAGAAAGCTTCCAGGTTGGTAACCCTTATTCTGACGGCCAAGCTTTAAACCGACAAGTAGAGTTTCGTATTTTGTCTTGTTATTGGAGGCATTGAATGTGAGACGGAAAAATTGCTCGATAAACGAATCCCGACTCCAGCTACTTGCTTCGAGGAGGCATTATCAGCATGGAGAGCCAAGAGGACTTTTGTAATTTCTGCTTTAGAGGATGCTAATGGGAGTTCGATTAAAAAATCAGCGAGTACTTGGGCCTAGTTTGGAACTCGATGTCATATTCACTGAGCTTAATAGCCCACTTAGCCAGTCACCATGATTGATTGGGACTGTGCATGATCATACGAAGTGGTTGCGTGGTTAAAACAACAATTGTATGTTACTTGAAATATGGCCTTAATTTCGCTCCATCATAGGGTACCGCGACCCAGCTCCAGTGAATGATTTACTTATGTAAAAGATTGGTCTCTCTTCGCTACGCTAAGTACGAACGAGTACTTCACTTACTCTGCTATCCAAAACCAAAATGTAGAGGAAAAGCTGCTCCCCGAACTCTGGTTTGGCTAAAATTGGAGGTTTCGATAAATAAGTTTTTAGTTCCTTGAAAGCATCCTCACACTGTTCATCTCAGGTGAAACCCTTGTTTCCCTTCCGAAGCAAGTTATAAAATTAGAGGCATTTATCGGTTGACCTGAAAATGAATCGGTGTAAGGCCGCAACCCGCCCTGAATTTTGAATAACCATCGGGTTCCCAAAATGATATTATAAGGAGCTGGTCGGTCGAAAACTGTGAACTCGACCATTTTCACAACTCCTCAAGCTGATACGGGCAGTATAAATCATAGTGGAGGGTATTAGAGGACTTGGGGTCCCTTGAAATCTTGCTTCGAAACACCCATTCTAGTTAAAGTATCCATGAAAATAATATCAACCAAACTCTCGGTATACAACGATATCTAAGATACCTCGCAATGCCCTACGTCGAGCGTTATGACCAATGCGTCGTCATGAGGCTTGTCCAAACCAATGGCGAGGTCGCTTTACGCTAATGATGTTTGATAGCAATGATCGAATCACGAAACAATTTTGATCCTCCCATAATCATTTCGATTCTTTTCTTTGAGATCTTTGGACTGTTCGGAGCCGGCTTTACTTTCTTACTGGGAGGTGAAAGTTTTTCGATTTCTGCAACTTGGTTATGGGCTTGCATTTGCTTGAGCTCCGAGACATCGACCTCAGTGATCTCGCCAGCCGCGAATTTAGTAGCTTTCCCATTCATCTTGTGAAATTAGCAATAAGCAATCGGATCTCGGACCCATTTGTCATTTGGGAAAGCACCATTTTCGTTTTTCAAAGATAATGTGGCTTCGGAGCTGTTTTGAACTTTTTAGCCAGGGCAACTCGTTCTTCCTCGGCATTGATCCAATTCGTTGCTTGGTGAAGTGCATTTGGGATTGTTGCAGGTCGATTAACGTCCAATTCTTTACGGAAGCGGGACTCATGCCATAAACCGTTTCTGAAAGCTGATAAAGCTGCTGAATCAGACAATCCAAGAATCGCAACCATGATTTTCTTGAATATCGTAATGTAGACGCGAAGTGGCTCCGTTACTGCTTGGGAAAGGTTCCAAAGTTGAGCATTAGTGACGGCATGCTTGATGAAGTAAGCAGTTTCGATCTGGAAAAGGTTCTCAATAAACAATTTACAGTCATGCATCATCTTCATGCGGTTCACGGCGTACGCTCGGGAGTTTTATCTCCCTGGTATCACGAATACAAAATCCAGAAATGCGAGGTGTGAAAAGAGTTCTCTTTGTTTCTTCAATTACCATGTCCACCTCACGAGCCGAGTTGGTGGCCGTATGGACTTTAATTGCTTGGATATGGTTCTGCGTGCTTTGGATCTCCGGATTGAAGGGTGATAAATCTTGTTGCATTCCAAATTGTGGGTGAAGAGGCATGACTTTCGGACGCATCAGTAGAAGAGTACTCCACAAGCAACATCAGTTTGAGAAACTTGAGGGTTTGGGTGGATAGGGTAGTAAAATTCTAAACGCCCTCTTGACCCAGAGGTTCGTAAAGTCCCTAGAGTAAGAGTGTCGACTCGGTCGGCATAAGCATTATGAACTGACCCGATCTTAGAGCAACTTGCGGTAAGGACTGCAAACCGAGGGTTTGAACGCTCCTCAAACGATATGAACTTCTCTGACAGTTCAGTGATGGTGCGCTGCTGTTGATCCGACTAATCAGCCAAATCCTTCGGCATCTTCTTGATTTCGTCGAGCGTAGAGGTTTGATCTCTGTTGTCTGCCATAGCGATTCAATTAATACGCTAGAGTGAGAGACTGGGCTACCCCTCCTAGCGCTAAAATATGGATGTCGGAATCCGCACTTAAGAATTTGTGGTTCTCGGCCTTGTGAGATGAGCACGTTCGAATCGTAAAGCAATGAATCGAGAGTTGAAAGTGTTTAGTATTAATCGTGATAGAGTTTTTTACAAGATTTTTACGTCCACCTCACAATTTAGACCCCTCTCTATTTTACGCGAACCTTAGACTATATTTCATAAATGCAACCATTTTCCTGCCGCGAATAGCGCCTTCCGCGGATTATAAAATGCTCCGCAATCAACGTCTCTTCATTACGGCTCGGAAGATTCGTCTGTTACACGCATTCGGGAATGCCTTTCAACTTCGATATGTGCCTTCATCTGGGCCCTATGACATCTCAGCCATTTCTCGGCTCTTTAGGATCTTGCGGCCCATTTACGAGGTAATTTGGTTGATACCGTTACAATTTGTTTTAAGTATTTCAGGTACTTTCGGATTTTAGGTTACTTTTGAATAATTTCGAGTAAAAGTAACCAACCCGGACGCGAAAAGACCGGAACCGAAACCGAACCAAAAAATTACCCGAATAAGACCTAAATCTCAAGAACCGAAGAACCGAATGGAACCAATCCGAGTAACCAAAGGGCCAAGCTTACCTCTAATCCTATATATGATTATAGAATAGAGAGTGATCCTTGGAAAAGTTCCAAGGAAACAAAGAGAAAATGTGTGAATGAAAGAGAGCTTTTTCACGGCTCTGATTCCATGTCACAAATTGAAAAATGAAGTCGTACCGAGACTTTTAAGATTATAGAAATGAAGAATTGTACATAAGCCTCTTATATAAACAGAGGGTTAGTAAGTAATTTCATAAACTTATGTTTAGCACTCGTTCATCATACATCATATATAAACAATTGCATTTGCAATTGTGTTGCATTAAAATATGTTAGTATGTTCATGTTTGTGAGCACAAAAGTTATGTTTACGTTTAGAGTATGTGTCCGTGTAATGCATTTATGTTTGTAATAGTGTGAGCACAAAAGTTACGTTTGTGTGTATGTTTACGTTTAGTGTATGTGTTCGTGTTATGCGATTATTTGTATCAGTGTGCTCTAAAGATGTGGGTGCTTAATTGAGGTTTGGTTTTCTAAAAACGTTCATGCATAAATGTCTTAAGTAAACTTAGAAATTTACTTACTTGGAAATAGGAGTGTTGAAGACGACGCACGCCATAAAAGCTCCAATCATGGCTCTGATTAAAGAATCAAAGAGTTAAGCTTTGCTTAAAAATATATCCAAAGGCTGAAAAAACACTGTACCAGATGTAAGTAGGGACCTCAAGATGATTATAGGCTATACCTTTGGTTTCAAAGAAGAGAATTGAGGTTTTAGACGACAAATGGATGGCAAAGTCAGATGTTCCTGGCTTCCTGCAAGTTTGATATAAACCATATATGAGTATAGTAAGACAAAAAGAAATCATTGAACTATTTTTCAACATGAGATATCGATTTTGCAACAACATAAACAATATATGAATTACAACTTTGGTTAAGGGATAACAAATTATCTGATCAGAACCTACTAAATTTTCCGGTTAAAAATCGAACATTGTCCACTAGATCAATTAAAACGCAAGCAACAACACTATAATATTGATAAGAGAATTCATGTACACTACACTACCACCAAAGATGCCTTATTTGAAAAACATATCAGATGTACGATTAAGAGTCTTTGGCATAAATAAAACTTGCAAGAAAATACTTACATCTTATCTATGTGCACAATACATTCTTTATGGTTTCTGCAAATAAACAGAATTTTCAAATTTTGATTCTACAAATTGGCAGCTAAGACATGCAAACCGTGCTTTATTTAAATCTTACAAGTTCAATGTAAAAACTAATAAGTATAAGAGTATTAGTCACAAATTCATTGATTCTAGGCCAACAATAAACTATGTGGGTATTGAACAATAATGAGATATCACCTATGACTACCACTATAGTGTCTAAACTCAAACCCTAGACGAACTCATGCAACTACTAAAAAAAGCTAAACGCAACCACTAATTAATACAATTACATATCAAAGCAATATACAGAGGACGTACCTGAGAAAGCAAAGCTTTCTTGTTTGGGGACAAAAGTTGCTGAAACGGGGACAGAGAGAAGAAATCTTATAAAGATGAAATTCTCTCTTATAAACAAGCAGATATAGGACTCAAATATATAAATTTAAATTCTCTCATACATACAAGCAGTTATGGGATACGAATACATACCTGTTCATTCATCTAATCTTGTTGTGCACCAGAGTTTACCAAAATGCTAATACTATCAAGTATTCAAACACAACAAGTAACACCATAATATTTCAAACCGAGGGAGAGAAGTTGAACCTGAGAACGATCACGTATACACACTTCATTTCTTGGTCTTCTGAAGCTAAAAAAAGAAAGATAAATATTCACTCATAGTCAAATAGTTATAAAGGACTACGTGATCAAAAGATGTAATCAATTAACAAACTAGAAAATCCATCAAGGAAAAGTATTATGAAGATCATACCTTGTTTTAAAAGACAAAAGAGACCCTTACCTGATTAAAAGTCTGCACGTTAGACTTATTTTATGCAGAATATTGAAAGTTAGAACATGATGTCCCAATGAATATCATATCTCAGTAAGATGTATATTGATTTGCCTTTAGTGCCTCATCTCTCTCTTTCTCTTTAGTGCATTGCTCGAGCCTCGACCCATAAAGCGTTGCACAATGATGTGCCTTCGCTAACAGGAATAGCTTCAAGAGCTAGGCAGAAAAAATTAACTACATGTTTTTAGGCATCTTCATCCATTCAACTGATAAGCAGATCATTGAGTTTATCTCCATTAATAAGCAGATCATTGAGTTTATCTCCATGAATAAGCAGATCATTGAGTTTTACAGCAGATCATTGTTTTTATATCCCCATCAATAAGCAGATCATTGAATTTATCTCCATTAATCAGCAGATCATTGAATTTCTCCCCATCAATAAGCAGATCATTGAGTTTTATCACCATCAATAAGCAGATCATTGAATAATAAGCAGATCATTGAATTTATCTCCATCAATAAGCAGATCATTGAGTTTTACAGCAGATCATTGAATTTATATCCCCATCAATAAGCAGATCATTGAATTTATCTCCATTAATCAGCAGATCATTGAATTTATATCCCCATCAATAAGCAGATCATTGAATTTATCTCCATTAATCAGCAGATCATTGAATTTCTATCCCCATCAATAAGCAGATCATTGAATTTATCTCCATTAATCAGCAGATCATTGAATTTCTCCCCATCAATAAGCAGATCATTGAATTTCTCCCCATCAATAAGCAGATCATTGAGTTTTAAAGCAGATCATTGAATTTATCCCCGTCAATAAGCAGATCATTGAATTTATCTCCATTAATCAGCAGATCATTGAATTTCTCCCCATCAATAAGCAGATCATTGAATTTCTCCCCATCAATAAGCAGATCATTGAGTTTTACAGCAGATCATTGAATTTATCCTTCTTAGGACATCACTAGAAAAGCCTTAATGAAAGGCAGTTCTATGCAGAAACTTGAAGTTATGCTGCCCAGCCAGCAATATATTGATTAGATTCAATTATCCAATCTTTGAACATAGTTAGACAAGTCTTACAGATTTCAATCAAAATCTTGCTTGTCTTAAATTATTAGACAAGTCTTACAGATTTCAATCTCATCTTGCTTGTCTTTCATAATTTAACAAGACTTACAGATTTCAATCAAATCTTGCTTGTCTTACATAATTACACAAGACTTACAGATTTCAATCAAAATGATGCTTGTCTTGAATAATTAGACAAGTCTTACAGATTTCAATCAAAATGCTGCTTGCATTACATAATTTACCAAGACTTACAGATTTCCATCAAAATGATGCTTGTCTTATATAATTTTACAAGACTTACAGATTTCAATAAAATCTTGCTTGTCTTATATAATTTTACAAGTCTTACAGATTTTCAATCACATCCTGCTTGTTTTACATAGGCAACATCTCCCCAAGTTAGAAACCGGACAGACACAATCATATAATGTGTAGTCCCTTTCTTTTGGGTTTGAAGAAAACAAAAAACTTTAGACAAACAAAATTTTGAAGTAAAAATCCCTCGAAACAGAACAAAAGTGGAATTCGAAAGAGGGATTTCAGATTTACGAAAATATATTAAAAAAAATATCAGTCGAAACTCTAAATTTGCAAAAAAGGTTTCAAATTTAAGAAAACTATAATCAAGAAAGAAGAAAAAAAGCCCCACGAAAAAGAAGAAAACACAAAACAAAAAGAGGGCTTTGATTTGCAGAAACAAAACAATCAGAAACCCAATTTGAAACAACAACGTAAAATCTTTAAAGAGAAACACAAGTTTAGAAATTGAAAACCCTAAGATGCAATAACACAACTAAGAAAAGAAGGCTTTCGTATTAGCTTGATGAAAAACCAAATCGAAGTTTTGATTTTGAAAAAGAGAGGTTCGAAATTTAGGAAAATAACAATCACGAATCTACCAAACCTAAAACTGAAGAAAAACTCGCTTTGTTTTTTGGCTTGTGTTGCAAGAAATTGACAATGACAGAGAATCTAATGATTACAATCACAAAGTCAAGAGAGGAGAGGACTTGAAAAGAATCACTTACATGGCCTGGAGCAATGTGCATTCCAGTTAGCAGATTCACAAGTATAGTACCAAATCTGTATGTCACAGGGTTCACACTTCCTCCAATGAGAATATAAACATCACATTTTGATGTGAATAATTTGAATAATCAATCTGACGAGAGAAATGAATAGATTACCTGTTGTTCTTTGATCATAATCTAATGCTTCCGCTATATGAGACGCCACTCGTAAGTAGAATTGATTCTCGTCACCCAGTTTTGCCTTCACCCAAAGCATGACTCAAAACAATTAGAATAAGTTAAAGACGACTCATCACAACCTTAAGATTTAGCAAGGTGCACCTATTTATATGAACGAGATGGTAAGACCTTCTTCAGTGTTCCAATACCAAAGAGGCTAAACCGAGAACTTGGCACACTACGAGTTGCTTTCACCTGTGTCACCCCTCAGCAGCTTTGTCTTTCGAGGAGTCAGTCTGATCCTATCAGAAAAAGGCAAAAACATATAAGCAATAAGCAATGGTTTTCTAAACACGTATTGGTTGTTGTAGTTAGCAAGCCTCCTCAGGATTACTCGATCCAGTGATTTAACCGAGGGTGGGGTGGCGGGATTGGGGAAATAGCATGATGAGGGAGCTACTTACCCGCAGGGTTAATCAAGAAATACAGCAAACAAGACATCTGTTGCTAATAAAAATGAAGAAAAATAAATGGTTTTCTAGTGATATAGACCAGTATTGGCGTCCTACCGAAATCTGGCTCTGATACACTTCTAGAATGTACTGCCATTGTCCTCCCGTTCCCACCCCACTCACGCACGGGTTCAATTGAAGAAGCAGGTGGCATCAGTGATGACATTGTATTAGCCGATTGACTATATGATAACTTAGCTGCTTCCTGCTGTTGATGATAGTCATTTACCTGCAGGTTTTCAGTTGTTGAATGTGGTGCAGGTGGTGGCATCCCCCCAACAACACGAGATGCTGTACTATCAATAAAGTTCAGGAACTTTCCAACAAGTTTTGCTGGGGCCAAATTCGCAGTATACCCGCCCTGAAATAGAAATGTCCGATCAGTCGGATCATAAGTAAAAGAGAAGCTTTACGTGGTTCCCGTTTTATGGATGTCAAGTCTTTAATCAAAGTACAACTCGCAGATGTAAATACTTTTCACTGTTGCATTTTTTTACTGGAAACTTCCCCATTTCCATTTAAAGGAAAAGACAGCTAACAGATGTAAACCCACCCGAAATATCAAATGTTCCATGTAACCAGAAGTTGTGTAAGTTCTACCTTGAGGTGGATACGGATTCTCTCTTCAAGAGATGAAACAAACTGTTTCCACATTTCCACTTCTGGTGATCGGCCTGTCTTGAGGCATTTTAATACTGCTTGACAGTACCTGATTAAGCCACAGCACAAACGACATCAGGAAGCCATTATACAGTCTAACAAAGGAGAAGATGATGGAAAGTGAATCTCCTTACTTCATTGCAGTCGAAAGTTTACCAACTTCAGCCAGCATATGGGCGTATATGATTTTATATGGTTGAAACGGTAACAGGATATATTGAGAATTTCCCAGCGTCTTAAGAGTATTCATATAACTGTGTCCTCTGCCCATGCAAAGATCAACCGACAAATCAAGGGAATATCAAACAAGTAAGAAAAAGAATGGTAGCCTCCATGAATTTCGTTGGAGATTCTATACAACACATTTGAGAAACATGGAGGGTATTCATAAAGAGGCTCAAAATAGGATCTTCCATCTACAGTATTATGATTACTAAAACACAGTGATGAAAAATTCACCTGTATAGCCTCTGGACTTGCGTATGTTCGAGGACATTTCCAATGGTCTGCTCCGACAAGGCAGAGTCTGGCGCTTTCTGAGTATGGATCAAAGTTATTGTCCGCGATTAAATAGCAAATATGCGCCGCAATTATCTGATTCATAACAGTAGTTCAAATGTCATGATAAAATCTTCAATGAAGTAAAACAATACAACAAGTCAGAGAATCACCTCGCCCCTATCTTTCCACAAGCGATCTCAAAGATGAGTAATCACAAGCTCATCATCTGTGGTTCTATTAGCAGTTATAATACCCAAATTCTCTTCCCAATTGTCAAGCATGCTACTACTTCCAGCAGGACACACTTCAGCTGGTTGTCCTGCAACCAGTAGGCACAATGTCCGTAAAGGTGACCCTGGTATCAGCCGGCGAAGGGCCATTCGTTTCACAGTGTCTACATAGAACTGCAATTTAAGATATCACCAAGTCAGTCAACCAAGCAATACAGTGGAATGTTTAGTTCTATAGCAATCAAGGGAAAAGAACCTGATCCCCAAGTTGTGCCGCGATAACAAGCGCTGGTCTCCATAAATGGCCTTCTTGTGCACATTGTAGAGCCTCCATTTTTCTACCAGAAGCCAGAAGATTCTGAACCTCTGAAGCAGTTACCTGGGGAATTCTTCCACGAGTTAATCAGGAAAAACAAATTGTCCTCGAAAGAGTATATGGAATTTGATGTCCAATACTCACTTGCATTTGTGATTCAGGTGGTAAATGCTGCAAGCATTGGCTAATAGGAGCATAACCATTTTGTACGCCATCTTTCTTGGCAAATGCAAAAAGCTTAGCGACTGCTGCTTCAGCAGAGTCTGTTTCTTGTTTGCAGTGTATATACAAGAATGAGAAAATTGTAATACATATCAATGATTCTTAAAAAAAGGAAGTGACAAGACATCTCATGGATTGCTCTCACAATCCATATTGAAAAATCCATATTGGAAGACTCACAATTCAAAATTCTCTCATCAATCCACTTATGCAACTCTTTACTTCCAACATTTCCTCCAACCAAAGAACCTGGAAGAGATTGTTGATGCAGGCAACGAAAGTAGCTCAAAGAGTCTTCCCCTTGACTGGAATAAGAGGCACTCCCAGAAATAACTTCTGCCAAGTTTAAGACAGAGGCGGAGCTTCCCCCAATTCCCTTTTCATCAGATAGAGATATATCAGCAGTAAATCCAGAAATAAATTTCACTTATTGAGGTTATAATTGGACAACATATTTCATACATGTTCAATGATAAGCAAAAAAAATTAGTGATAGCTCTACAGTAGTTTCATAAACTTCCCAGGGTGTTAAAATAAACTAATGAAAATTCATACTTAAGGACTAACCTGACTTCCAAAACTGATGAATTCTGCAGAGAACCATTATTACCTTCATAACAATGAGCTTCCCACCAAATCCAAAACTGACAAGTGCATGTGGTGGACGACCATCAGATGATCTTCCCGCAGTTGGGGAGAAAAGCTGATTGTTCTGCAAAGACTGATGAGCATCATCTACAGATTGCGGTCTATTACAAACATCGTTTGAGAAACTCAATGGTCCATTCTGTGTGACACTAGCCACATTCCTATGCTGCGGGATGAAGCTCTGCGCTCCAATCGCATTTGGCTTAAACTGTTCAGCCACAGGTTCTGTACTGTACAAATTATTTACTTGCTGGTTTCCTCCGAAGCTTGATAATGAATTAGAATTTATAGCAGGCTCAGCCTGACCTACATTTACTGATTCCCAAGTGTTTGCAGCCTGCTGATTTTTGGCATAGTAAGATTGGTCCCAACTTCGGTGTTGGGACTGAATAGCATATTCTTGCGCTTTGAAAGTCTGGTTTTTGTCGTTAACATACTACTCTGGCTATTACTGTGATACGTAGCTGTATGAGCATGACCATTCTGAACTTGCGGATCATGAGCTTGACCAGTTACAGTTGTTTGAGAAGCCTGGTTGTAGCTGTCCAGAGAGCGCCACTCTTGAGCAATCGTGTCATAGTACCATCCAGGATACTGAGCGTCAAAGATCATGTCTTCTGGATATCCATTGCTCACTTGTGAAACCTGATTCCAAGTAGACACACTCTCAGCTGTTCCAGCCGCTGCAGATGTTGTACTCTGTTTCAGATAAGCAACATCCGAGTTATCAGCAGCAACGCTTTCCCAGTTACTTGTTGAATTTATATAGCTCTCCTGTGCATTCACGCTTGCATCATGACCATCACTTGATACCATTGACCAGTACTTGCATCATATTTCCATCCAGGATAGAGATTTTCCCAAGATTGACTATTATCCACATACTGCCCGCTTCCAGAATCGTGGTGCACTTGACCCTGGTGTTGCTCAAACCCTGCCGAATTATCTAAACCAACACTTGTTGCATTGGCTACTAAGTTGCCTCCAGTGGCCACAGCTACCTCGGCCTGTCCCTGTAAATCCCCTGCAGTTCCATCCAACTCAGTGAAGAAATCAGAGTATGAACCAAACCCACGACCGTCATTTACAGATGAATCCGCATAAAACGAGCCCCAACCAACCTCCTTAACCCCAGGACTCCCAGATCCATCGACTATATTACTTTCTTTTGCTGTTTCAGTTAGTGGCATATCATCCACCTCCGATCTCACCACATCATCATCATCCCTTAACTTATTTGCATCACTGTTGACAAATTGAACAGCTTCCGCAGCAATAGATGAAGAAGGCTCTTCTTTTCCCACCGAACCACTAGTACCCTCGTTTGCAACATCGTTCCCCAAACCTGCTTCATTCAATGCGACATCTCCATCACCCACAACATCGTCAACGACGGAGAGATTAGCAAAAGCTCTGGCGTCATCGGAATCACTACCGTCGTCGAATTTCAGCTCCTTAGCAGAGGATGACGCGGTAGGAGTATAGGAATCATCAACAAGTTTGTCGAAGAAATCCTCGTCCGTTTGATCCTCCAGGAAGAAATCAGCAGTCGAAGCCATCAAAATTGACAACCGAAATCGAAATCGAAATTAAAATTAAAACCCCAACCCTAAACCCCACAGAATCACAGAAAGAGATCGACGGATCTGCAAAAGCTTCGCGAGAGGATCAAGATCAAATAGATCAAAATCCAGAAAGGATTCGTCGGTGATTTCCCGGATCTAATCTTCGATCCAAACTCCGATTAGTCGGTGAAATCTTCTAGATCGAATGAGAGAGAGCTCTAATTTGGTAACCTGAGATAAAAAAAAAAAAAAGAACCCTCCGACGCATTAAGCGAGTTCAAAGGACGTATCTTTTTCGTTAATGGGCCTAAAGCCCATAAAGGCCCATCAATTATATGAAAGATTCCCAAACCCCTTAAAAAAAAAGAACAGAGATATTTATATTACGGCTTCTTCTTCTTCTTTCCTCCGTCCGTTCTTAAACCCTATAAAACCTCTGTAGGCGACGAAGTTCGATCTTACTTTTTCCGGCTTATTCTATCTCTTACAATGGCGTCTAGATTCATGAGCAGATCCTCCGTCTCTTCTCTCAAATCCGCAATCAGATCTTCACTTCGAAATTCTCCCATTGGCACCGGATCTTCTCCGGCTGCTGCTTCATCCGCCGGATTTCGTATTCCGTCTAAACCAGCTGCTTCTCCTCTTCCCAGATTCTCCTTTTCCAGGTCTTCTTATGTCTAATTCCATGTGTCTGCTTCACTTTGGCCATTTCTTTGATTTCATTTGATGAATTTGTGTGACATTACATGTAGGTGTCCATCTGAGCTTGGTTGTGTTCAGTCGCTGTTACCGCTTCACAGCACGGTGGCGGCTGCTCGGTTGACGTCATGCCTAAGCACAACTTCCAGAAGCAGCCGAGCTCTCTCTCAGGGTACTCTCTGCTGCACCTCTCCCGACCTCTAATTCTCTTTTCTGCTTTCTTTCTTGTGAGTAGCTGGTTTTTTTTTGCTTTCTTCTCTACATTTTTTGTCCTTCTTTCTTTGAGTCTTGATTCTTCTGACCTGATGATGAGTGAGTTTACATTCAAGTTTGACACTTTTATGGTATTGCACGTTATCCATGATGGCTATACAGGGTTTTGGTCTTAGCACTCGTTTTTGTTTCTTAGACTTAGAAAGCTGAAACCTTTATTAAGGTGCTTTACATGTGAGGACGTTAGATTGATGTAAGGAAAGGATCATATTTATAGAAGCTCTGATGAATTGTTTGATTGCTTACATGAAATGTTGTAAACTTCTTCCTTGTTTATGTTAATTCTTGGCCTTATGACTTTTCTTGCTTGGCGAAATAGTTGTATCGTGTAATGTTGATAGGTTTAATGTTTTGAGTCATAACAAGTAGGAGGATTGGCCCTAGCAAAACTTATAGGCTGCGTGAATCAGTTTCTAGAGTTGTGAAAGAGTTTTGAGCTTCAGTGCCATTGTGTCTGTCTAATTATGAGTACTTGGTTCATGCAGGCACATAATTTCACCGTTACCATGTGGGATCCTTGCATCTTTATCAAGTACGAACCTTTTTTGAGTTCCTAGTAATCCTAATTAAATATTCGAATACAAGCTGTAGGATAAACCCTGAAGAACGTGGAATTTGAATGTTAGATGCGTCATATTGTCATTGTGTTTCTTGTTTCTATGAATGCCAGTCTAGGGAAGTTTATGATCTGTGTAAAAGAGTGGCAAAAATACTCTAGTAATTTGTAAAAGTGCTCTTTGTCCCAGATGGAATCGATGGCACGTGAGACGTATTTGCAGTTGTTTTTAAAGGTGGGCTCTGTCAACAATGCTTTGGTGATAATTTAGAGTTTAGGAAGCTATTTTAGATGAGATAGCTTAACTAGTTTACTGTTCATCTGGTTCACTTAGCATTGTTCAAAGATTCTTACCATGAAGTCAATAAGACCGAAGCATCCGTCTTTCTTCTTACTTTGTATTGTAAACATCAGTTTTCTATTTCAGCCCTAATCCTTATTTCTCTTTCTGTTTACTATTATAGAGATGGGTCTTTCAGTCCCAAGGTGACAAGATACATTCATGAAGAGTATTACTATTGAGGGAGCCAAGTTTCTTCTATAAACTTAGAGAAAGAAGTTGTTGTTTTTGTTATGACTCCAAACTCATGTTCTTTGATTCATGAAGGGAAAAAAAATGTAATACTATTTCTTCTTTTTACACGATTCATCTCTCAGAAACTAGCCTCATGTTTGATTTCATGACTAGTTTGACATTGCGTTTACATAACCAGCAGCTCAAAACTTAAAAGATACTAAAACTGTACTGCTACATTTTGCTCTTGAATCCAGCTAGACCCCACTTCTTTCGTTACCCCTTTTTCTCTCATTATCTTCCTAATTTGACTAACTTCTCTCCATCTCTCATGGTAAGCATAGAGATTCGACATCACTATGTATACATACTCATCTTTATCAGCTTCCCCTAATTCAATCATCTTTGCGGCGACGGTTTTCGCAGCTTTCAGATCCTTGCGAGCACTGCAAGCACCAAGTAACGCCCTCCAAGCCACACCATCATACCCAAAACCGAATTCTTGAATCACCTTTTTTGCCTGCCAAACCTCTCCTCTCTGCCCCATAGCTCTGATAATAGAACAGCAATGCTCTACGCTTGGTTTGATTCCATACTCGTTGATCATCATCTCAAAGTATCCAAGCGTGACTTCCATTGGAACTTCACAATGAGAACACACAGCTAAGAGATTCAAGAACGTGAATCGATCAGGTTTCATGAACCTTTCTTGTTTCAGTTGATTAAAGAGCTTGATCGCCTCGATTGAATCGCCATTACGGGCATATCCAGAGATCATCGCGTTCCACACAATCAGATTCTTTCTAGGCACTGTCCAAAACATCAGCTCAGCGTGCTTCAACATTCCGCATTTGGAATACATATCTATCAGAGCACTCGCGACAACAACTCGAGAGTCTAGGCCAAGCTTGAGAGCACAAGCATGGATGAGACTCCCCCATGGAACCACAGCGAGAGCAGCAATGGCGGCCAGAACTATTGACAAGCTGTACTCATCCAATCCCACTCCCGATGAATGCATTTTGGTGAAAAACTCAGTAGCTTCTCCTGATTGCTCACTGTTTACATAGCCGGTCAATATTGTGTTCCATGAAGATGAATTTCGATTTGGCATTTCTGATAGAACCTGAAAGGCATTATTGAAATCTCCGGACTTGACGAAAGCATCGATGAGCTCGTTGTATGTTACAGTGTCTGGATTTGGCATTTGGTGGAAAAACCAAAGTCCCAGCTCGAGCTTACCGTTCCTTGAGCAGGAAGCAACAATGGCATTCCAAGAAACTGTGTCCTTTTCTTCCATGTGTTGGAATACCAAAACTGCCTCATCCATAAAACCACATTTCCCGTACATGTCAATTAGACAATTACCCGCAACAACATTGCCTTTCTCTAAGCCAAGTTTCACAATCTTGGAATGGATGCAAGCTCCGAGTGGCCAGAGATGCAGTCTAGCACAAGCAGCTAAAGCGGCTGTAAAAGAGAACTCGTTAGGCAAAACATCAGATCTATGAAGCTCGAGAAACAAACAGAGTCCTTCCTGGAACCTTCCTGATTGAACATAACCAGAAACCAATGAGTTCCAAGAAATGACATCTGGGTCAGGCATTTCATCAAACACTTTGTGAGCATCTTCCAACGAGTCACTTATCTTGTAAAACCTCATCAGCGAATTGGAAAGACGCGTATTTGAGACAAACCCATGTTTTACGACGTAGCCATGAAGCTGTCGACACAAAGAAACGTAGCCATAATTGCCGGAGACACGGAGCAAGTGAACAAGTGGAGAAGCATCTGGCTTTTCGCCGTCATTGATCAATTCAACTGCAGCGCGTAATACGCCGATGGAACCGAACCGAGCCAGAGCAGGAACAATGGTGGTCCATGAGTTCGAAGAGGCAGTGGAACCAACATGGCTCCTTGTCGGAAAAGCATTTGACACAGTTCTTAGCATTTGTTATATTTTTACCCTTTTAAACAGATTGGTCCATGGTGCATCATATATAATCAAATTCCAAATATTTGGTAAATTTTACCAAAAAGAAATCATTTTGGAGGAAGATTGCAGAGCAGTTTTGGTGAGATTGAAGGTTGGGATAAAAATGGCTAAAAATAGAAATAAGAGTTATTTGGGAAGTAACAAATATAGATGGAACAACAATGGAGGGTCTGTTTTCTTACAGAAACAAAACTTGAGGAATATAATGAGAGAGTAAAAGAAAGAGAGAGAAAAGAAGAAAATGGTGATTCCAGATATATTTTCTGGATGAAGGTAGAATCTCTCTATTGCAATCTTATCCTAACTCATTGTGCTTATAACAGATTTCTTGCCATGCAGTTTTTTTGTGTGAATTTGTATCGATCGGTGCTTAATCTCCTAGAGGAGAGGATGAAGAAGGAGATGATAGAAGAGATGGTGATAGTAGGAGGTTTAGTAATGGTTCAATTTGTATACGCAGGCAATTCTTTGCTCATGAGTTATTTGATGTCACTTGGTCTTGGCCCTTTCACCATTGTCATCTTCTCTACCTTTGCCACTTTCATAATCCTCTCTCCTTTCGCCATTCTCTTCGAAAGGTTTGTTTGATAACATTTTCACATACCCTAAAAAAGACTAAACTTTTCCTTGTTCCTCTCACATATATAGTAAGTGTTTTTTTGTTGTTCTAAAGGAAGCAATGGCCAAATGAGCTTAGTTTGAGGCTGATTTGTAAGTTAGTTTTGATCTCCTTTGCAGGGTAAGCATCATCATCTCCATTTACTCTCTTTTTTTGTGTTAAAAAGTATAAACCTTGGTTTAAATTAACACAACTTTTTCAGGGTTACTCTGTTCCAGTCTCTGTTTTTAGAAGGAATCAGGTTGACATCACCAGCAATGGCAACAGCGATGCCTAATCTCGCTCCTGGTCTTATTTTCTTCATCGCTTGGATCGTAGGGTGAACCACTTAATCCTTGTTTTAACATGCGACTTCACGACGTGTTCCAACATTAAGTGTGTCTTCTGTTATGGATAGGTTAGAGAAGATGAATCTGAAATGTGTGTACAGCAAATTGAAGATCTTAGGGACATTGTTATGTGTATTCGGCGCTTTAACTATGAGCATAATGCACAGCACTTCGATCAGTCACAAAGAAGAAGATGATACTCCAATATTCGTCTTTGATAGAGATAAGGTCGTCGGATGTATCTACCTTCTTGGAGCCGTCTTTGTTTTATCTACCAACGTTGTTCTTCAGGTAAGCAACCCGGTTCTTCTTAACAAGTTTGGTTCGGTTTCTAAAACTCGGTTATTGTAGGCGTCAACATTGGCAGAGTTTCCGGCACCGATATCGTTAAGTGCAATAACGGCATTACTAGGAGTGTTGATAACAACGGTGGTATTACTATTACAAAACCGAAAGGCAAGAGTACTTACCAGCTCATTTATTAGTTTCGGTAACCTCGTTGGTTATTCTGTCATGGTAAGTTCAAATGAATCATTCGTATACATGACAAAATTAATTGGTTTATGGTTGTAATGTATAGTTTTGAAATCGTCAGGCAGGGTCAGTGAGTGGAGCATGTGTTAGCTTTAATGGATGGGCCATGAAGAAACGTGGACCGGTTTTGGTTTCAATGTTTAGTCCTTTCGCTACCGTTATTTCGGTTGCTTTCTCCGTTTTGACATTAGGAGAGTCCGTTAGTCTTGGAAGGTAACATTAACACAACTCTTTTAACAATTTTAGATTCCGATTGGTTACATTACAAATGTTGAATTACCATCTAAACATATGCTCATTGTTACCGGACTAAAATCCAAACGGTCAAAACTAATAATATAATCCGATATTTTATCGTTTCAAAGGTTATAATATTTGATTTCTTTAATTTAATGAATGATTAACAAAAAATTGCAGTGTGGGAGGGATGGTGTTGATGTTCGTAGGGCTATACCTTGTGTTATGGGCTAAAGGCAAAGAAGGGTTCTCTGAAATTGAGAGTTTTGAGAGTGAGTTCGACTCTAAGAAGCCTCTTTTGTCTTGATTGTTTTCATTTTGTTCATCTTCTTCTTCTTCTATCAATTTATGGAAAAGAAAAATGGTCGAAAATTGGATATCTAGTTTTATTAGTCTTTATTTCTAGTCAACATTTTAGACGAAGAAAATGGAAATCTATATATGTTCCACTTTTATAGTGTTTTTTAGCAGAACATTGATAGAAGATGATGGGTGAAATCACAAATCATATCGGATGACACAAGTTTGTTTAATTTCATAATTTTTTTTCATGAGTTAGAGCAATCATCTTATAAGTCCACCAAAGATTACAAGTTAGGTTAACATATAAATCATGTTAATATATTAAACCTATAATTTTTTTCTTCATAAGAAGCTAGTGAACTTAGATTTTTCCGAAGCATTGTAAATAATTTTAAATGTTGCGAAATTACTTGATTACAATAGGTTCCCATTGGTACCCATTTTGAAGAAAATAATGAGTATGAATGCAATGTTCTTTTTTTGTTCCTAATTTTTAAAAATTAACTTTGTGACTATTTTTAACATACTAGTGTTAGAGATACGAGCTTAGATTAGATATATCATCATTTATGGAACACAATCTATCATTTTGTCTGATCTATCTATAGCAGTGGTAACACAGAAATTAATTTGGGTTTGTTGTTGTAATTGTTGTTTTTTTTAAATCAACATCTGTACATTGTATTCTTATATATTTTTTGGTAAAACGTTATAAACAGGTATATTTAATGTTTTTTGGGCATAAAATTATTTTTAATTAAATAATACGGTCAATACTCAGTAGTTACAGTATTATGTTACCAAAATAAAGCAAAAAAAAAAAAAGGATTATTATTGGCTCATAATCGTCACTAAGAAATATTATTAGGGGGTGTTATTGGTTTGTGATTTAAATAGAGTTTTGATGACTTTAATAAAATCATAGAAAGTGAATAAGTGAATGATTTAGAAGAATTGTTAGAGAGTTTTCTATAGTCTTGTTGATTAGTTTTTCTATAATCTTGTAGAGTCTCCCAAACAATCTCAATATTTCAGCATACTTTCCATGACTTTATTTTGTAAAGAAAAGTGTTTAAAATCATAAACCAATAACACAATAATTGAATTCATTAACAATCATAGATTGTCATAGATTGTTTTGTTTTAGTTGAATAACACAAAACTTTTAATGACTTTATAAAACTCTTAATCCAATAACACAATATTCATTAAGATTTTAAATGACTTTTTACAAATCACAAACTAATAACACCAAACTTTAAGAGAGTTTAACAAAATCTTGATTGAATAACAACAGATTCTACACAACAATTAAAGTCATTAAAACTCTATTTAAATCACAAACCAATAACACCCCCTTAATCTTGTGGAACATATAAGGGTAAATCCGGAAAAGGAAATACAAAAAAACAAATCAAAGAGTCTCTCTCTCTCATTCGATCTCGAAGATTTCACCGACTAATCGGAGTTTGGATCGGAGATTAGATCCGGGGAATCACCGACGAATCCTTTCTCGATTTTGGATCGGTCTATGCTACTCTACTCTATTTGATCTTGATCTTCTATAAATTTAACTTCGGTTTGCAATTGATCATCTCGCGAAGCTTTCGTAGATCCGTCGATCTCTTTCTGTGATTTTGTGGGGTTTAAGGTTCGGGTTTTAATTTCGATTTCGATATCGGTTGTCAATTTTGATGGCTTCGACTGCTGATTTCCTCCTGGAGGATCAAACGGACGAGGATTTCTTCGACAAACTTGTTGATGATTCCTATACTCCTACCGCTTCATCCTCTGCTAAGGAGCTCAAATTCGATGACGGTAGTGATTCCGATGACGCCAGAGCTTTTGCTAATCTCTCCGTCGTTGACGATGTTGTGGGTGATGGAGATGTCGCATTGAATGAAGCAGGTTTGGGAAACGATGTTGCAAACGAGGGTACTAGTGGTTCGGTGGGAAAAGACGAGCCTTCTTCATCTATTGCTCCGGAAGCTGTTCAATTTGTCAACAGTGATGCAAATAAGTTAAGGGATGATGATGATATGGTGAGATCGGGGGTGGATGATATGCCACTAACTGAAACAGCAAAAGAAAGTAATATAGTCGATGGATCTGGGAGTCCTGGGGTTAAGGAGGTTGGTTGGGGCTCGTTTTATGCCGATTCATCTGTAAATGACGGTCGTGGGTTTGGTTCATACTCTGATTTCTTCACTGAGTTGGATGGAACTGCAGGGGATTTACAGGGACAGGCCGAGGTAGCTGTGGCTACTGGAGGAAAATTAGTAGCCAATGCAACAAGTGTTGGTTTAGATAATTCGGCAGGGTTTGAGCAACACCAGGGTCAAGTGCACCACGATTCTGGAAGCGGGCAGTATGTGGATAATAGTCAATCTTGGGAAAATCTCTATCCTGGGTGGAAATATGATGCAAGTACTGGTCAATGGTATCAAGTTGATGGTCATGATGCAAGCGTGAATTCACAGGAGAGCTATACAAACTCTACAAGTAACTGGGAAACCGTTGCTGCTGATATCTCGGATGTTGCTTATCTGAAGCAGAGTACAACATCTGCAGCGGCTGGCACAGCCGAGAGTGTGTCTACTTGGAACCAGGTTTCACAAGTGGGGAATGGATATCCGGAACACATGGTCTTTGACGCTCAGTATCCTGGATGGTACTATGATACAATTGCTCAAGAGTGGCGCTCTCTGGACAGCTACAACCAGGCTTCTCAAACAACTGTAACTGGTCAAGCTCATGATCAGCAAGTTCAGAATGGTCATGCTCATACAGCTACGTATCACAGTAATAGCCAGAGTAGTATGTATGATGTTAACGACAAAAACCAGAGTTTCAAAGCGCAAGAATATGCTATGCAGAGCCAACACGGAAGTTGGGACCAATCTTACTATGCCAACAATCAGCAGGCTGCAAACACTTGGCAATCAGTAAATGTAGGTCAGGCTGAGCCTGCTATAAATTCTAATTCATTATCAAGCTTCAGAGGAAACCAGCATGTAAATAATTTGTACAGTACAGAACCTGTGGCTGAACAGTTTAAGCCAAATGCGATTGGAGCGCAGAGCTTCATCCCGCAGCATATGAATGTGGCTACTGTCACACAGAATGGACCATTGAGTTTCTCAAACGGTGTCTATAATAGACAGCAATCTGTAGATGATGCTCATCAGTCTTTTCAGAACAATCAGCTTTTCTCCCCAAGTGCGGGAAGATCATCTGATGGTCGTCCACCACATGCGCTTGTCAGTTTTGGATTTGGTGGGAAGCTCATTCTTATGAAGGATATAAATGGTTCTCTGCAGAATTCATCATTTGGAAGTCAGGTTAGTCCTTAAGTGTGAATTTTCATTAGTTTATTTTACACCCTGGGAAGTTTATGAAACTACTGTAGAACTATCACTAATTTTCTTTGCTTATCATTGAACATGTATGAAATATGTTGTCCAATTATAACCTCAATAAGTGAAATTTATTTCTGGTTTAACTGCTGATATATCTCTATCTGATGAAAAGGGAATTGGGGGAAGCTCCGCCTCTGTCTTAAACTTGGCAGAAGTTATTTCTGGGAGTTCCTCTTATTCCAGTCAAGGGGAAGACTCTTTGAGCTACTTTCGTTGCCTGCATCAACAATCTCTTCCAGGTCCTTTGGTAGGAGGAAATGTTGGAAGTAAAGAGTTGCACAAGTGGATTGATGAGAGAATTTTGAATTGTGAATCTTCCTATATGGATTTTTCAAGAGGGAAACTCTTAAAGATGCTTCTTTCCTTACTCCGAATATCTTGTCAGTATTATGGGAAACTCCGTTCTCCTTTTGGTACTGATGCATCGCAAAAGGTGAGCAATCCATGAGATGTCTTGTCACTTCTTTTTTTTAAGAAACATTGATATGTATTACAATTTTCTCATTCTTGTATATACACTGCAAACAGGAAACGGACTCTGCTGAAGCAGCAGTCGCTAAGCTTTTTGCATTTGCCAAGAAAGATGGCTTACAAAATGGTTATGCTCCTATTAGCCAATGCTTGCAGCATTTACCACCTGAATCACAAATGCAAGTGAGTATTGGACATCAAATTCCTTATACTCTTTCGCGGACGATTTGTTTTTCCTGATTAACTCGAGGAAGAATTCCCCAGGTAACTGCTTCAGAGGTTCAGAATCTTCTGGCTTCTGGTAGAAAAATGGAGGCTCTACAATGTGCACAAGAAGGCCATTTATGGGGAATAGCGCTTATTATCGCGGCACAACTTGGGGATCAGGTTCTTTTCCCTTGATTGCTATAGAATTAAACATTCCACTGTATTGCTTGGTTGACTGACTTGGTGATATCCTAAATTGCAGTTCTATGTAGACACTGTGAAACAAATGGCCCTTCGCCAGCTGATACCAGGGTCACCTTTACGGACATTGTGCCTACTGGTTGCAGGACAACCAGCTGAAGTGTGTCCCGCTGGAAGTAGTAGCATGCTTGACAATTGGGAAGAGAATTTGGGTATAATAACTGCTAACAGAACCACAGATGATGAGCTTGTGATTACTCATCTTGGAGATCGCATGTGGAAAGATAGGGGCGAGGTGGTTCTCTGACTTGTTGTATTGTTTTACTTCATGGAAGATTTTATCATGACATTTGAACTACTGTTATGAATCAGATAATTGCGGCGCATATTTGCTATTTAATCGCGGACAAGAACTTTGATCCATACTCAGAAAGCGCCAGACTCTGCCTTGTCGGAGCGGACCATTGGAAATGTCCTCGAACATACGCAAGTCCAGAGGCTATACAGGTGAATTTTTCATCACTGTGTTTTAGTTATCATAATACTGTAGATGGAAGATTCTATTTTGAGCCTCTTTATGAATACCCTCCATGTTTCTCAAATGTGTTGTATAGAATCCCCAACGAAATTCATGGAGGATACCATTCTTTTTCTTACTTGTTTGATATTCCCTTGATTTGTCGGTTGATCTTTGCATGGGCAGAGGACAGAGTTATATGAATACTCTAAGACGCTGGGAAATTCTCAGTATATCCTGTTACCGTTTCAACCATATAAAATCATATATGCCCATATGCTGGCTGAAGTTGGTAAACTTTCGACTGCGCTGAAGTAAGGAGATTCACTTTCCATCATCTACTCCTTTGTTAGACTGTATAATGGCTTCCTGATGTTGTTTGTGCTGTGGCTGAATCAGGTACTGTCAAGCAGTATTAAAATGCCTCAAGACAGGCCGATCACCAGAAGTGGAAATGTGGAAACAGTTTGTTTCATCTCTTGAAGAGAGAATCCGTATCCACCAACAGGTACAACTTACACAACTTCTGGTTACATGGAACAGTTGATATTTTGGGTGGGTTTACATCTGTTAGCTGTCTTTTCCTTTAAATGGAAATGGGGAAGTTTCCAGGAAAAAAAATGCAACAGTGAAAAGTATTTACATCTGTGAGTTGTACTTTGATTAAAGATATGACATCCATAAAACGGGAACCACGTAAAGCTTCTTTTTTACTTATGATCCGACTGATCGGACATTTCTATTTCAGGGCGGGTATACTGCGAATATGGCCCCAGCAAAACTTGTTGGAAAGTTCCTGAACTTTATTGATACTACAGCATCTCGTGTTGTTGGGGGGATGCCACCACCTGCACCACATCCAACAACCGGAAACCTGCAGGTAAATGACTATCAACATCAACAGCAGGAAGCAGCTAAGTTATCATATAGTCAATCGGCTAATACAATGTCATCATTGATGCCACCTGCTTCTTCAATTGAACCCGTGCGTGAGTTGGGTGGGAACGGGAGGACAATGGCAGTACATTCTAGAAGTGTATCAGAGCCAGATTTCGGTAGGACGCCAATACAGGTCTATATCACTAGAAAACCATTTCTTTTTCTTCATTTTTATTAGCAACAGATGTCTTGTTTGCTGTATTTCTTGATTAACCCTGCGGGTAAGTAGCTCCCTCATCATGCTATTTCCCCTATCCCGCCACCCCACCCTCGGTTAAATCACTGGATCGAGTAATCCTAAGGAGGCTTTCTAACTACACTAACCAATACATGTTTAGAAAACCATTGCTTATTGCTGATATGTTTTTGCCTTTTTTCTGTAGGATCAGACTGACTCCTCAAAAGACAAAGCTGCTGATGAGGTGACACAGGTGAAAGCAACTCGTAGTGTGCCAAGTTCTCGGTTTAGCCGCTTTGGTATTGGAATACTGAAGAGGGTCTTACCATCTCGTTCAGCTAAAGAGGTGCACCTTGCTAAATCTTAAGGTCGTGATGAGTCTTCTTGAACTTATACTAATTGTTTTGAGTCATGCTTTGGGTGAAGGCAAAACTGGGGGACGAGAATCAATTCTACTATGACGATAATCTAAAGAGATGGGTGGAAAGAGGTGTGGAACCCCCAGCTGAGGAAGCTGCACTACCTCCTCCTCCAACGTTAGGCGCATTCCGAAGCAACTCATTGGGTTATGAAAACAAATCTGACATGAAGAACGAGATGTCTCCATCTAGTGGCAGCTGGAGTAGTGGCAGCCCAACTCCGTCAGAGAATTCTTCGGGAATCCCACCAGTATCACAGGGCTCAAACCAATTCTCAGCTCGTGGACGTATGGGTGTGCGTGCAAGGTAAACAAACCACATTAAAATTATAATCTGTGGAGACTATCGTGGATCCTTAGTTAGAATGGCAATAAGGAGGGAATATAAGCCACCATTGATTTGCTGGTACAGAAGAGCTTTCGGTGTGAGATGGGCATTTTTTTTCTGATGGGGTAGTGTACGGTTGTGCAACTGTTAGTTATAAGTTCTCTGATCATTATCAAAAAGCGGCTGGATATAATGTTCCCTTGTTAGTGTTTTACTGTAGATAATGTGCTTGCGTAGAAGTAATCATTTTACTCTCTTTTGGGGCAGATACGTTGACACCTTTAATCAAGGCCGTGGAAACTCCTCGAGCATGTATCAGTCACCTCCCGTACAATCTGCTAAACCACCGATTCCTGCAAAAGCAAAATTCTTCGTCCCAGCAGCACCGGCATCGTTTGCAAACGACCAGGTAATGGAATCAGTTAGTGATGAAACCAGACAGGAGAACTCAGGAGATGAAGGGGTAGTAGGGTCTGCAGGCGCTCCAGGACCAAGCCAGTCTTCATTCCAGTCCCCGACACCATCTCCAATGGCAATGCAGAGATTTCCAAGTCTAGACAACATCAAAAGAAGTGGATCAGGAATAAGCCTTAATGGTGATCTTCCTCCGTCAGGATCAAGAAGAACAGCTTCATGGAGCGGAAGCGTCAACAGCTCGTCGTTTATGTCTCCAACGAGTGCATCAACATTCAAACCAAGCCCACTGAACAGTAGCAGCAGCAGCTTAGGAGAGGAGCTTCAGGAAGTGGAACTGTAAGTTGAAAAATCTGTAATATCACAACAACAACAACAACAAAAAAAAGTTTTGCTCACTGTCACAACAACAGGTTAGATCGATCAATCAATCAAATGTGAATCCATGAGTTACCCAAAATTACATAAAATCTTACTCTGCTTCTGTCAACGACAGGGGGGCAAATATGTATTATGCCGTTTGTAATTTTTTTTTCTTTTTTTTTTCTAAATATAAATTCATTAATTTTTCTTTGTTAACAGACTTGAGGAATTACACAATAATACACATTAATATTTCGTTTATGAGTGATAATCAAATTTGTTCACCATGTGTAGTAAATTTCAATTAGATTCGATTCTCATTTCCATCACAATTTTAATTTATTTTTAAAGAAAACATTAGTGTCCGAAAATGTGGCTCAGTGCGCGCTTTGGACCGGAAACGCGGACTTTTAAGAAAAAACCGCTGGTAATCGGCATGTGCCTATTTATTTGGTTTTTGTTTTATGTGGGCTGGCCATTAATAATATTTTTTTTTGTCAACAGCTTAAAATTAACGATAATTCGTGTTTTTTTTTATTGAATATATTATTATTAATTTGTCCGATCTAAATATAATTAATTTAATTAACGGATGAAGAACCGGTTGGGTTAAAGCATCTTGAGGAGCGATCCAATGGTGACCGTTGGATTTATCAGATCTGTGGAGCTTTAGAAACAGAGAGAGTCTCTCTTCCTTGTTCCTCCAACGTAAAAAACCAGAATTTCAATGTCTTCTTCCTTGCGTGATTATATCAAATCTGGATCAGGCATTTCGTCAAACACCTTGGGAGCATCTTTCAGCGAGCCGATTCTTTTGTAAAATCCCAACAAGGAAATTGGAATCAAACCGTACCTGACGTAGCTAGCCATGAAGCTGTTGTCACAAAGAAACGTAGCCATTGTCGCCGGAGACGCTCCTGGTTTTGTCTCCTTCATTGGGTAGATACGAGATATCGGAAATTTTTTGTAAGTTCCTTAGACATAGATCCTCGCATTTTGATGATCCCTTCGAACAGATCGGCCAACCATGCTCGATGTTAATTTGAATCATATCGGATGATTATATTCTGCGAAGCAGTTTGGTGAGAATGACGTTGAAGGTTGAGATAGAAAAAAAAAAGGCTTCGAAAGTAGCAAATTTGGGCCGACGAATCCTTTCTAGGTTTTGTTGGATCGGAGTCTATGGCATCATGCTCCACTTGATCGCTGCGTTTTATAGAACTACTTCCTTTGGCTTTTGATCTTCTTTGTCACCTCTCACGGCGATTTTGTTGGAGATTAGATTAGGGTTATTTTGATTTTGATTCATGGCTTCGGCTTCTCAATTCCTGCTGGAGGATCAAACGGATGAGGATTTTTTCGACAAGCTAGTTGATGATGCTTATTCTCCCAGCGAAGCTCAGGCTTCATCCTCTGTGACGGAGCTCAAGTTTGACGACGAAAGTGACTCCGATGATTCCAGAGCTTTTTCCAATCTCTCCATTGCTAAAGATCCTTTGGGTGAAGTAGATGGCTCATTGAATGAAGCAGCTTTGGGGAACGATGTTGCTAGTGGTTCGGTGGGAAAAGACGAGCCTTCATCTACTGCTCCGGAACCTGTTCAATTTCTCCATAGTGATGCAAAGGAATTAAGAGATGATGAAATGAGATCAGAGGTAGCTGATATGCCACTCTCTGAAACAGCAAAAGAATGCACCATGGTTAACGACCCCGGGATTCCTGGGGTTAAGGAGCTAGATTGGGGTTCGTTTGATGCGGATTTATCTGTAAATGACGGTCGTGGGTTTGGTTCAGACTCTGATTTCTTCACTGAGTTGGATGAAACTGCAGGAAATTTACAGGGAAAGGCAGATGTAGCTGTGGCCACTGGAGGAAACTTAGTAGCCAATCATACAAATAACACAAGTGTTGGTTTTGAGAATTCGGCAGGGTTTGAGCAACACCAGGGTCAAGTGCACCACGATTCTGCAAGCGGGCAGTACGTGGATAACAGTCAGTCTTGGGAAAATCTCTATCCTGGATGGAAATATGATGCAAGTACTGGCCAGTGGTATCAAGTTGATGGTCATGATGCAAGCATGAATTCACAGGAGAGCTATGAAAACTCAACGAGTAACTGGAAAAATGTTGCTGCTAATAACTCGGATGTTGCTTATCAGAGACAGAGTACAGCATCTGCAGTGGCTGGCACAGTTGAGAATGTGTCTACTTGGAACCAGGCTTCACAAGTGAGCAATGGGTATCCAGAACACATGGTCTTTGACTCTCAGTATCCGGGATGGTACTATGACACAATTGCTCAAGAATGGCGCTCTCTTGACAGCTACAACCAGGCTTTTCAAACAACTGGTCAAGCTAATGATCAGCAAGTTCAGAATGGCAATGCTCTTACAGCTATGTACCATAGTAGAGAGAGTAACGTACATGATGTTTACGATAAAAATCAGATACTCAGAACGCAATCATTTGATATCCAGAGCCAACATGGAAGTTGGGATCAATCGTACTATGACAACAATCAGCAGGCTACAAACATTTGGCAACCAGAAAATGCAGGTAAGGCTGAGGCGGCTGTAACTCCTGCCTCATTATCAAACTTCGCAGGAAACCAGCAAGTAAATAATTTGTACAGTACAGGACCTGTGGCTGAACAGTTTAAGCCATATGAGAGTGGCGTTCAGAGCTTCATCCCTCAGCATATGAATGTGGCTAGTGTCACGCAGAATGGAGCTATGAGTTTCTCGAACGATTTTTATAGTAGACAGGAATCTGTAGATGATGCTCCACAGTCATTTCAGAGCAATCAGCTTGTCTCCCCAAGTGCAGGAAGATCATCTGATGGGCGGCCACCACATGCACTTGTCAATTTTGGATTTGGGGGAAAGCTCATTCTTATGAAGGATGATAATGGTTCTCTCCAGAATTCATCATTTGGAAGTCAGGTAATGAAGTGGTATTTTTCATTAGGTTAATTACACTCTGGGATGTTTATGGAACTCACTTATTTGTTCTTATATTATGCTTATCAGAGAACTTGCATGAAAGATATTCTCTAATTATAACATTATAAAGTGAATTATGAAAATGTTTTCACTACTGACCTTTTTCTATCCGACTCAGAATGGAACTGGGGGAAGCTCCATCTCTGTCTTAAACTTGGCAGAAGTTATTTCTGGGAGTGCCTCTTATTCAAGTCTCGGGGAAAACTCTTTGAGTTACTTCAGTTGTCTGGATCAACAATCTCTTCCAGGACCCTTGGTTGGAGGAAATGTTGGAAGTAAAGACTTACATAAGTGGCTTGATGAGAAAATTTTGAATTGTGAATCTTCCTATATGGAATTTTCAAGAGGGAAACTTTTAAAGATGCTTCTTTCTTTGCTCAGAATATCTTGTCAGTATTATGGGAAACTCCGTTCTCCTTTTGGTACTGATGCAGCGCAAAAGGTGAGCAATCCATGAGATGTCTTGTCACTTCTTTTTTTAAAGAAACATTGGTATGTATTACAATTTTCTCATTCTTGTATATACACTGCAAACAGGAAACGGACTCTGCTGAAGCAGCAGTCGCTAAGCTTTTTGCATTTGCCAAGAAAGATGGCGTACAAAATGGTTATGCTCCTATCAGCCAATGTTTACAGCATTTACCACCGGAATCACAAATGCAAGTGAGTATTTGACATCATATCTTGTATTTATCTTTCGAGGAGAATGTTTCTATAATTAACATGGTTTTGGTTTTGCTTATTAACTCATTTGGAAGAATTGTCCAGGTAACTGCTTCAGAGGTACAGAATCTTCTTGCTTCTGGCAGGAAGATGGAGGCTCTCCAATGTGCACAAGAAGGTCATTTATGGGGACCAGCGCTTGTTATCGCAGCACAACTTGGGCAGCAGGTTTGTTTCCCTTGATTGCTATAGAACTAAACATTGCACTGTAGTGCTTGGTTGACTGACTTGGTCGATGTCTTAATTGATGCAGTTTTATATTGACACTGTGAAACAAATGGCCCTTCGACAGCTGGTACCCGGGTCACCTTTACGGACACTGTGCCTGCTGGTTGCAGGGCAACCAGCTGAAGTGTTTTCTACTGGAAGTACAAGCGATATCTCTTTTCCTGGTTCCATAAATGTGCCTCCGCAGCAACCTCAGGTAAAGCATAAACCATCTATTTCGTCTCACTAAGACAATGTGGTAGATTAAAGAGTAAAAAGGAAATTTAGAAACGTGTTGCCAAAAGATATATACATACTCAAGAGAGATTACAATGGTAAACTCTCTTGTTCCTTCGAAGAGTTCGATAATTACATACCCCTTACTGCTCTTTAAGAGCTTATTAAATACTAAATAGGTACACCCCCAAAATCCAAAGTAAGAAAACACACAATCTAATCAATCAATCTCCTCCCAATCATTGCTAAATATTTATTACTATGATTAAAGTCGGGAACTGTATAAACAGAGAGAAGACACAGCAAGATAAAAAAATATTTTCTCTACGATAGGGAACTAGATCGCTCTTCCATTACAAAGGGCATATTTTCTTATGAAGCTCTGCCATGGGAGCTTATTAATACTGTCTTAATGTTTCCCTGAATTGCAGTTTGGAAGTAGTAGCATGCTTGACAGTTGGGAAGAGAATTTGGGTATAATAACTGCGAACAGAACCACAGATGATGAGCTTGTAATTACTCATCTTGGAGATTGCATGTGGAAAGAAAGGGGCGAGGTGGTTCTCTGCCTTGTTGTGTTGTTTTACTTTATGAAACTTTATCATGACACTTGAACTACTGTTATGAATCAGATAATTGCAGCTCATATTTGCTATTTAATTGCGGACAAGAACTTTGATCCGTACTCAGATACTGCCAGACTCTGCCTTGTTGGAGCGGATCACTGGAAATATCCTCGAACATATGCAAGTCCAGAGGCTATACAGGTGATTTTTTTTTTTTATCATTCTGGTTTTTAGTTATCATCATACTAGCAGGACGATTCTGTTTTGAGCATATCATAAATACCCTCCATGTTCCTCAAATATGTATTGCATAGATATTCCAACGAACTTCTTGGATGACACCATTCTTTTTGTTAATCGTCTGATAATTTTTTTATTTGTCGATTGATCTTTGCATGGGCAGAGAACAGAATTATATGAATACTCTAAGACGCTGGGAAACTCTCAGTATACCCTGTTACCGTTTCAACCATATAAAGTCATATATGCCCATATGCTGGCTGAAGTTGGTAAACTTTCGACTGCACTGAAGTAAGGAGATTCACTTTCCACCACCTACTCCTTTGTTAGACTGTATAATGGCTTCCTGATGTCGTTTGTGCTGTGGCTGATACAGGTACTGTCAAGCAGTATTAAAATGCCTCAAGACAGGCCGATCACCAGAAGTGGAAATGTGGAAACAGTTTGTTTCATCTCTTGAAGAGAGAATCCGTATCCACCAACAGGTACAACTTCTGGTTTCAATCCGTATCTACCAATAGATTTTTCCATTTGGTTTACATCTGTTAGCTGTCTATTCCTTCAAATGGAAATGTAAAATAAGATTTACATCTGTGAGTTTTCCTTTCCATTAATTTGAAATGAGAAGAAAAATAATCAGCCTTATGGACATCCCTAAAACTGGGAACAATCTAAAGCTTGTTCTTTTCTCTAATGATGCAACATGACCATTTCAGGGCGGGTATACAGCGAATTTACACACAGAAAAACTTGTTGGAGTACTGCTAAACCTTTTTGGTAGTAAAGCACATCGTCCTGTTGGGGGCATGCCACCACCTGCACCACATTCAACCAAAGGAAACCTACAGGGAAATGAGTATCAACATCAACAGCAGGAAGCCACTAAGTTAGCATATAGTCAATCGGTTAATACAATGTCATCATTGATGCCACCTGCTTCAATGGAACCCAGACATGAGTCGGGTGGGAGTGGGAGGAGAATGGCAGTACATACTAGAAGTGTATCAGAGCCAGATTTCGGTAGGACGCCAATACAGGTCTATACCAAAAAACCATTATCACCGCTAAGAATATTTGAAAATATGAAATTTATTAAAAAGGTTTCCTTTTTTCTAGGATATGGCTGACTCCTCAAAAGAAAAGGCAGTTGATGGGGTGACAAAGTTGAAATCATCTGGGACAGTGGCAGGTTCGCGGTTTAGTCGCTTTGGTTTTAGCATGCTGAAGGACACTGTAGGGAGGGTCTTATCTCGGCCATCCAAAGAGGTACACTGCCAAATGCTTTGGTTGTGATGATATCTCTTGAACTTATTCTAATTGTTTCGGTTCGTGCTTTGGGTCAAGGCAAAATTGGGCGCAGAAAATCAGTTCTACTATGATGACAAACTAAAGAGATGGGTGGAAAGAGGTGTGGAACCCCCAGCTGAGGAAGCTGCACTGCCTCCTCCTCCAACAATAGGCGCATTCCAAAACAACTCACTGGGTTATGAAAACAATCCAGCATCTAATGGGAACTGGAGTTCCGGCGGCCCAACTCCACCAGAGAATTCTTCAGGAATCCCACCAATCTCACACGGTTCGAATCAATTCTCAGCTCGTGGGCGCACGGGTGTGCGGGCAAGGTAAACAAATAACTTGAGGCATTTTAGAATTATAATCTGTGGAGACTATCCTGGATTATAAATCATGAGCGCAACTGTACCGTCACATTAGAATTGCATTAAGGACGGCATATAAGCCACACTTGGTTTACTACCAGGACAGATATAAAAGATGAAACATTCAGTATGAAATAGGCATGAATTTTTCATGATTGTAGTTGTTGTTTCCAGCTGTGAGTTGTAAAAAATTTCAAGTGAAATTGTTTGCAGTTTACTGAAGATAATATGCATGCTTAAAGCTAATCACTTTACTCTCTTTTTGGGCAGATACGTTGACACCTATAATTTAGGCCGTGGAAACTCTCAGACCATGTATCCGTCACCTTCCGTACAAACTGCAAAACCACCAATCCCTGCAAAAGCAAAGTTCTTTGTTCCCGCAGCACCTGCATCGTTTTCAAACGACCAGGCAATGGAACCGGCTGCTGCTGAATCCAGACAGGAGGAGATTTCGGCAGATGAAGTAGTAGCCTCTTCAGGGGCTCCACCACCAATGATGATGCAGAGATATCCAAGTATGGATAACATCCAAAGAAATGGATTGGGGATTAGCGTCAATGGGGATCATCAGCCTCCTGCTTCCAGAAGAACAGCTTCATGGAGCGGAAACTTCAACACCTCGTTTACGCCTCCGACCAGTCCATCAACCTTCAAACCAATCCTACTCAACAGTAGCAGCAGCAGCTTAGTAGAGGAGCTTCAGGAAGTGGAACTCTAAGTTACCAGGAACTGAAAAAATATTTCACAAAGTTTTTGGTTATTGATTGTCACAGGTAGGAAAGTCACACAGAGAAACCAATCCATGGAGCTTGGATTTACGCCTTCTTCTTGAGTGATAGGGGCAGGCAATATAAAATTGCAGTTTGTATAGATGATTCTTTGCTTCATTTGGGTTTTGAGAATGGAACCAAAAGTTGGTCTTCGATCGAGAGAGTTGCAAAACTGTACCTTTCGCTAAAATATATAATAAGGTCAAATCTAACCAATTTTTCATGTATTGTTTTTTCTTATTCATTAATTCTTTCTATGTCAACACAACAGAGAAGTCGGAAGTTGAACAATGTGACACATCTTGTATTTACTCTCTGCAAAGCCAATTTTTTCAGTATGAAACTAGTTGAATTTTCCAGCCAAATAAAATGTTATATGTTCTTTTTGTAAGATACATATAGAATAATATAAAAAAAGTGATAAGATTTAAGTTATATTTATAGCAAAGGTTATATAATTTACACTTGTTCAATTAATAAATAGGAAAAAAAGAAGATTAAAAAAAAATGAGCAAAGAAAAACGAATGCGTATACTTTGTATGCAAATAATAACCTCAAAACATTTAACTGAAATGGACACAGATGAAGAAGAAGCAATACTTTGTACTATCACACAATGTATAAAAATAAATTGGGGAAAAAATAAAACAAAAAAATAAATAAACGAATGATAAAAATAATAATGAGCGAAGGAGGAATTAGGAAAAGAAACCCCGCCAAGGTTTGACGTTGGTTAAGCGTCTCGAGGAGCGATCCAATGTCTACCATTAACGAAGCTCTTAGCTATAAACGGATGGGCCGATTCATAGTCCAACGCTCTAGCCCATGACACGCCTCTCGTCGCTGCTGCTCCTGGCCCATAGCAATTGTACACTCCGAAAAACGCCGTCCTAATGATTTTCAACATTTTTCTCAGTCATTAATTTCTTCGGATCAACTCAAATCTTACACATTTTGTGTTAAGTAGTACGTACTTGCTTTTGTTGGATTTGTGGTCCCAATCGTCCCAACCACCGTGAGCGACGAGAGCATCAAAGTAGGTGTAGGCGTAAACGATACGTGAGTACTGTCCCATGGCCCGGCCCACGTACAACGGACCCGTACCTGTAACCCGACAACCCACGAACGCGAACCCCGTTTTCTCCTCCGGGCATGTCCTCCCGTGCGCCGCTATCGACCCGAATCTCGACGCTATCGAATGCAACTCACAATCCTTCACCAACAAGTAACACATTAATAAGTTTATTTCACAAAGTCCCAAAACTTAGGTCTATTTCCGCCTTGATATTGTGGTTATAAAAAGTAATATATTCATAATTAATGCTATAGTAGTATTATTTAGAAGTCCTTACTTTATACATGGAACGGCCGTTACCAAAGATAAAGTCGATAGAGCCTTCAATGTAACACTCCTTGAAGTAATGACGGCCAGCATCGTCGCATAAAGTGTCTTGTGCACCGTAAAACCCGCAGCCCGAAAAGAAAGCTTTGTCGCCGGAGATCCTAAACGCCACCGCTTGCCACCCTTGCATCCCCGGCAATGGAGCCGGCGCAGTATTCTTCACAATTTAAAATACATAAATAAAGACTCACATTTTTGTGAAAGTTTTCCTATAATTGCGTAAGAAATAGAGTACCGTGAAGCTAATGTTTCTAGCGGTGAAATAATTAGCGTAGACGGTGACGGAAGCGGTTTGATAAGTACGTAACTGTTGACCGTTAGCTCCAAGGTCGGACGCACGGTCGTGCCACTCTATAACCGTCACATCCCGACCCGCTCCTTTGAACGTTATGTACGGTTTTGTAGCTGGAACTACCACTTTCTCTCTGGAAAATATATTTATATGTAAATTTTACCCTTAAAAAATAATTCAAGAAAAATTTTGCATGTATGCATGAAACAAGAAAAAAAAAGTGTGACAAATAAAGGAGAACTAGGTGAAAACAAAAAGGAGAATTCATTAGGGGATTATATGTACCTGTAAAATCCGGGAGCAATCTTGATTGTGATGCTCTTGTTATTATTCTTTGGTATGGAATCCACAGCGTCTTGGACAGAGCGAAACTGAGCATGGCCGTTAAGTGAGACGGTGATGACTTTGTGGCCTGAGGGACCAACCCATTTCCGGTGGTGATGGTGTTGAATCTGTTGATCGTCGGTGGAGTTTGAACAAGCTGCAACCAAAGAAAAACGAAAACATAAGCAGTGGAACGATACAAATAATAAGAGAGAAGCAGAAAAGAGATAATTGAGGGAATTAGTAAGTTGCGCCATTGGATTGTGAGAAAGGAAACGGTCGGAGTAAGTAAATTACGAAGGAGGATCGACAGGTTTTATATATGTACTTGTAATAAAAGGTGGTCCTTTTTACGTTCCAGTCTCAACGGTCATATTTTTTGTGGTGAAGTGTAGGCAACAAAGGCAAAGAATTACACAACAAGATCTATATGTTTTTGTCTTCATATGTATTACTGTTTAAACCAAGAAATTGAGTCGTTATATTTTATTTATATAATAAAAAGTAGCCTGCCTATTATCGTACGTGTTTTTTTTTTTTTTTTTAAAAGTATTATCGTACGTGTTAGGTCGTTTATTTTTTCTATTTGGAATTACGTGTTTGGCTAACTATATATTTCAGGTTTTGATGAGTTTAGGGTTTGTCTTTATTTCAGATTCGACCAATAGTGTAGCTTTATTGCTAATTATAAATAGGAACCCATAATTTATTATTTAAGTGTGACTAATTGTTTTTTCATAGCCTATAGCTACCATATATTATATCTTGGGACTGCCCATAATCTTGATTAATTTTATTTGAAAAACGCATGCTTGATTAACCACAATGTAGCATGAGGAACGCACACCCTCTCTCTCCCTCTCGTTCGTAGTTTTCTATTTATACATATACACATGCACCCAATCTATTGACATTTAAAAATGGCTTCGGTGTAAAATGGGAATATGGACAATAAAACGGTCCTGTTGAGGAGAAAAATGAAATTGAAAACGATAAAAGCAAAATGGGAAACAAAAGAGGGAATTAAAGAAGAAGAATGGGTGAGAAATTTATGATAGTGCGGACACACTGCTTCTTAAGCATCACGTGAACCTCCTTTGGGTCCTACTTCCTTTGAAAAGTTGCACTCATCATTTATCAATCTAGCATTATAGCTAGATATATATTTTGAACGTTGGAGATTGTTCCAAAACCTTTTTGGTTAAATCCGAAGGGGACCATAGACTCCTTTGATATCCGATCCCGTTCGTTATTACCTTTTATTTCGACCGATCTAAAATTTTTGGTTAACCATAAAACAATCAAATGCTACAACCTAATAATACATATTCATGCTATTAGAATGAACCAAATGACATTTTAATAAAATTTATGAGAATATATGCATGTCTAAGACTCTAAATTAGGAGGGGTTATTGGTTCATGGATTTATAAGGATTTGGAAATCCAAACAAAAATCATTTGTTATTTAATCATTGATTTTAAAATTCTAACTAAAATCATGTAGTATTGGTTCTATGATTTAGAAATACTAAGTAAAATCTTATGTTATTCGTTTAATCATTTGTTTTTAGATTTCAAAATCTAAATTATGTTTTAAATTGATTTGAATGGATTTGAAAGAAAAAATAGAAAGATTCAAATTCATGGATAAACACATATTATTTCAAAATTCATATATCTTAATTTCATAATTAATAAAAATTTACGAATCCTATATAGACTTACAAATCAATAAACCAATAACAAAATGTAATGATGAGATACACAGATGGCTCAGCTCATCATTAAGTAATAAAAGTAGGCCCAGTTTATCTAATAAAATCGTAAGTGGGCCTTCCTTGTTTCAATGCAAACAGAAACGACGCCGTAAAAGCAAACAAAAAGACCGTTATTATTCTCTTTCTCTCGCCTAACTTTTCCCGCGCGGAGAGAAACCAATTATTCGATTCTCTCTCACAACTTTTCTTTTCTTCCTCACTACTTCAATTCCAATGCACCTTGTTGTATTTCATATATTCTTCTTCTTCTTCAGAAACAGAGCCCCATGAATGATCGATCATTGCAGATGATGATGCAAGAAACAGAGAGAGATATACACATCTCTCATGAAGATGATTCTTTGCCAAATAATAATGAAGATATGGTTGAAGCGTTTCGTAACTTGCTTCTCCTCCATGGTCACTTACCTTCTAAGCACGGAGATCATAATACACTTCGCAGGTAATCATCCTAATAACCCAAAATCACCCTGTTTCATTGATTTTCCTTCTCAAAATGTTTCATTTTGTCATATAAGGTTTCTAAAAATGAAAGATTTTGATCTGGAGAAGTCTAAAGATGCGTTTCTCAATTATATAAAGTGGCGAGTGGATTCCAAAGTGGATTTCATCTCTCAGGTAAGAAAAAATGCGAGACCTTTAGGTTTATTTTTCGTTTAGATCAGCATACTCACAACGTGTTCGACGAAATGTCTGACAGACGTTTAAGTTTGAGGAATATGGTGAAGTGAAGAAACATTACCCTCATGGGTTTCATAAGGTTGACAAAACTGGTAGGCCAATTTACATTGAGAGACTCGGCATGGCTGACCTTACCGCGTTTCTCAAAGCAACCACCATTGACAGATATGTTAAGTATCATATTAAAGAACAAGAGAAAACGCTGAGATTCAGATATCCAGCTTGTTCTATTGCTGCAGAGAAACATGTTTCGTCTACCACTACCATTTTGGATGTCTCTGGAATCGTAAGCAGTCCGCCTTTTATATTGTAGATGAAATGTTATTAACATATTGTTTGTGAGATGATCCATTGTTTTTTGAAAAGGGAATGTCAAACTTCTCAAAACCTGCGAGATCTCTCTTCATGGAAATCCAGAAGATAGACAGCAACTACTACCCTGAGGTAGGTGGATTCATTACCAGCTTCATATCAACAAATAAGGCTTGTAATTCTGATTGGTTTTGGCTCTAGACTTTGCATCGCCTCTTCGTTGTTAATGCAAGTTCTGGATTCCGGATGTTGTGGCTTGCACTCAAGACCTTTCTTGATGCTCGGACATTGGCCAAAGTTCAAGTAAGCATATGCCACTCGATGCTTGCTTTTGGTTTAGTCACAAAGTTCTTTACCAAAATTATGCTTGTTGTAGGTGCTAGGACCCAATTACCTTGGAGAACTACTTGAAGCAATAGATCCAAGGTATAAACCCTTTTCAGATTTCTTTCTCTCCTAAACTAGTGGAAAGATTTGTGTCTGTATTTTTGGAATCTCAGCATTGTTTGTGTTTGATGTCAAAAAAACAGCAACTTACCAACATTTCTTGGAGGAAACTGCACCTGTTCAGATCATGGAGGCTGTCTTTTTAGCGATGAAGGACCTTGGAATGATCCAGACATCAAGGAAAAGATCCAGGTTTGTGCCATAACCATTCATTGAACTTTCATCAAGTACTAAACACAGTACAATTGGATAATTTATTCGATATTTTTAGGAGCCTTCCACAATTGGAGATGCTGATTCAGAGAGTATGGATAAAGTCTCAGAAAATGCTCCAGCCAATCAAAAAGTAAAAAAGGATTGTGTAAATGAAAATCGAATTCTTGAAATCAATATTGGAAAGCTGATTCAGATATATAAATGGAATGCAGGAAAGTTCAGGCAAGATCATGATCACATTGGAGAAGTATGCTGCCCTGAAAACTGCTGTCAAGGATTCCCACAAGGTGAAATTGAGGAGGAAAAATATTTACTTATTTAGTTTAATGAATCTATTGACTGATTTGTGTGTATGTGGTTGGTTCCTGCAGAGAATTGAAATGTTGGAGGTATCACTCCATGAGACTAAAAAGGTAAAAAGAGAGACAAGAGAAGCTAAAATGACTAGACAGCATTTGAGCTTTTCATTTACAGTTTTACTTGTATATGCTCAAGAGTTAATGGTCTTTCTCCTGTTTTCAGGTCTTGAATGGACTCGCCGAGATTATTGAGGCCATTCAACCGAATCAAACCTATAGCCAAATGCAAACCGGTTTAGAACGTAAGACAATCGTTAAGAAAATGTCCGGTTTAATGAGCTGAAATGATGACGATAATGATAATGATGATGATGATAGTGTGTGGAATCCTCCGTACTACGGCGATTAATGCAATCATGTGTAGAGCCAATCTGTCTCACATGCAACTGCACGTGTGATCTCTGCACCACAAAACTTTCATCTCTCACATTTATTTCTCTATTAATCTAATCCCACAGCTCGATTTGATCCTCTTCCCGATGACAAATGCTTCTTTGGAATAACAATACTATTCATTAGTGCATATTAGTACTATTTTACTTTGGGAACAAATCATTTCTAGTAACAGGATCTATGTATAAGATTTGGCATATAACAAGTGACAATAACAGAAGACAAATTAACCATCATCATCATGAGCATTCGTCAAGTTAAACAACACACTTTATGAAGAGACTAGTGCGAGTTTCATAAAGCTTCTGCAATAGAAAATTTACAGATTGCTACTACACCCTAAACACTTCCACACCACAACACAAGCCCATCTCAAACTTCAACATTCATGTCAGCGTGGACAAAATAAAACAATCAAACAGATGATCAATAATAACCTTCCTTTTTAAGCTCTCTACAATTTTAGTTTCTATCAAGAAGAACAGCATCCACCTTTCTTGGACTCGCCCTGCCCATCTGATGGAATCACAACTTTCTTGCCATTGCTGAGTGAAGCAGGATCTTGCTTGTTTAGCTCCTGTGAGCTCATCACTTTCCTGCTCAGTATGTTGTATATCTCCTTCACAACCGTCTCAAACGCAGCTGCCACGTTTGATGAGTCTAAAGCCGATGTCTCCATGAAGAAAAGACCTTGTGCTTCCGCCAATGCCTTCCCTTCCGCTGTTGACACTTCTCTCAAGTCCTTCAGATCCGACTTGTTGCCCACCAGGATCGTCACAACATTCATATCAGAGTGTGCTGCAACAGTTTTATGAAGACACCCTCAGTTTAATTATTCTTGAATCAATTAGCAAGTAAAAGACATTTGTATTGCAAGATTGTTTAGCAGAAGGTAAGAAATAAAGATAAGAGTATTTTTGTGTGTGGTTTCTTACTGTGTAGCTCGTTGAGCCATCTACCAATGCTGTGAAAAGTCTGCCGTCTGCTGATATCGTAAACCAGAAGAGCCCCAACTGCACCTCGGTAATACGCAGAAGTGACTGCTCTGAAACGTTCTTGCCCTGCTGTGTCCCATATCTGTGCTTTGATCTCCTTTCCATTAATATCCATCTTCTGTGTCTGAAACTCCACTCCAATCGTCGACTTTGAATTGGGATAGAACTCATCCCTCGCAAATCTGGCAAGCAAATTTGATTTCCCGACTGCAGAATCACCGATTAGAACAATCTTAAAGAGGTAGTCTTCGCTCTTGTCATCCTCAGAGTAGAAAGCCATCTCCTTTGTATGCTCGAGATTACCCCTTCTACAGAAACATATCTTTACCACTGGCTTGTAGCCCGTCAACAAAGCTAAGGACAAAACAAAGTGCCAAAGTGAGGAAGAGGGTAGACAAGTATAAGAACAGTTGGCAAAGGAACTTGAGAAACAGGAAAGATTGAGATCTAAGAGTTAAGAATAAGAGAATCTTTAAGATCACCTGTCTACTTGAGGTAGCTTCCTAGAAGGTTCTGTGGAGCAAAGTTGACTTAATTTCAAAACTTTCAGCTCTCAACCACCCTAAGAAAATCTATAACAAGCAAATGATTCAGCACATAAACGCATTCTGGATCCAAAGTAAAGACAGAAATACAAGTTACCTCTTCTGAAAGCTGGATCTGACCCTTAAACACCTCCTAGAGAAACTTGTTATACAAGCTCACTAAGCCTATACACAACAAGTAAAGGCAAGTTTAGTTGTGAGCTCACACTAAGAATCTAAGTTAAAGACGGTAGATACTAACTATTCACAAATCATAAAAGCCTCCAATAGGAAATCAGAGAAAGATTTTCTCTATCATAAGGAGAAACAGAATTGAGACAGAAAAGACAAGCGCGGGCCCAATTCAACCAACACTAGTCATCACTTGATCACACAAAGTGCAATCTTAAAACACTGATAGAAATTCTCAGTCTTGTCCTTAGGGCTCACATTAAAACATGAATTGCGTTAATGATTGCTGCAGGTATATAATATCTGCCTGAATATGAAAATCTATCTTCAAAATACGCCATTAGAAAATGAAGGTAGGCCACACATTACTTCTGAAAAAGATGATGAGACATGTGTAACAGAGATGATTTATAAACACCAATTCACAAAAAAATCGAAACTTCACCAAAGAAACTAAACCCAAGTAAGAACCCATTTCGCTAGAGAGATTGTAAGAACTCTTTAAAGGAAACAGAGCAAAAAGAAACCAAGTAAAAAACAGAATGAGAGATCACATTACATACCCTTCAAATGTAAGATCACACACATACATAAAAACAGAGAGAAAACGTTGATGATCACAAATTCTGAAGACCCATTTGACAAAACAGAACAAAAACCTCACATTTACAGGGATAATCATAAGGGGGAAATGGAGAAAAACCTTGTCTTTTTTTTTTCTCGGGAATTGCAGAGGAAAACAAAATTACCTTGTAGAAGCAACAACGATTTAAGAATTGGGAGGGTACATGAAGGAATGGATCCAAAGAGAAGAAACGAAACAAGAGATCCCAAAATGGAATCGGAAAACGAAAGGATTCAACGCTTCTTCTGGGAAATCAAAGACACGCAGTTACTCTGGCAGAGAGAGAGAGAAAGAGACCGGAGTTTTCCCATTTCGGTTCGGATTGGTAATAATGGGCTCAGCAAAAATGAAACATATTGGGCCCTTATGGACCCACTTACCCTATTTTACCATAGGCCCTACTTTTTTACCACTTTTTATTATCATAGGTATAATTTATTTGTTCATTGGTTTGATGGTTTTTTCTTGTTTTTGTTTCACATAAAACATATCACTTGTTAGTCAAAAAATTAGTTACCAATTATGTACACTCTAGTGTTACAAAGATATAGATATATTTAACACTGTTATTTATTAGACACAAAAAAAAAACTTTCAAATATCATGGATTTCAACCATATTTTTATAAAATAGAAAATTTATGTCTAACATCAACAAAAGCTACCCAAATCATGACTCCCTCTAAAAACTATGCAGTTTGAATTGTTTTTCAGGAAACTAGTGATTTTTTAAAAATACTTTTCATTCATTAAAAAATACATATTATATATCTAAATATCTCCTTCTCCTTTTTTGACAATCCACACCTTTTTTTTTTTTGGGCAAAGACAATCCACACCTAAAAGCCCATATAAAAGAGTCTAATTCAAATTGAGCCCAGCTACACCAAAGAATCTATAGTAGGGGACATGTGGCAGGTAGTAATTGGAGTGTTGACCTAGAAAGGACACTATTACACATCCACGTGGTTAGCAGTTGAAATTTTGGTCGCGACCCATATATAGAAGAACCTAATCCTAAACAGCTAAACCAAACCAATTCCCTTGGATTGGAATCTCTCACAAACTCAGTATTTGGCCTCGTCCGCTTCGGTCCAAACTCATAAGGTGGTGGATGTTTGAATTATATAAACTAGAACAACAAAACAGATGTTCAAAAATAAATAAATTAGGGCACATAGATGCACAACTTTAGTAGTTGCAACTTGCAAGATAGTATGTGTTTGCTCTTTATTACGCGAAAGTCATTCCCTTGAATTACACCACTAATCCTATGAATGATACTTAATATGTTAGTGTGCTCCATAATTTATCATCATCCCAAGTGTAGCTTATAGTCTTAACTAAAAGGGAAATGTTATGAATAAAGATTTGTCATGAAGAACAAAGAAAAATAAAACACACGAGAAATGAGTTCGTAATATAGTTGGTCAGGCAGGTGTGAAGATGACCCCGTCATATTTTTATTTATTTATAACCACTTTTGTTTATTTACTTTCACATTCTATTATTTCTTGGTTTTTGCTTGAGAGGGTTAAAGACTCTTAAGGAAGAAATACATTACACGTCAATCCTTTTTGGGAAAATAATGAACGCTTCATTTATAATGTTTCTATGTATTGGTTACTCTTAAGGTAAAACATAGCAATTGATAGATGAACAAGAAAAAGCAGAGCATTTAAAGAAAGATTAAACTATGAAAAAAGGACAAGTGTGAAGAGAATTAAGATTCTTTATTAAGACAGATTAACTAACAAACCTAACCCTACTTGTCCCACTTTCTATTCATACTTAATCTCATTCTCCTCTCTTTCCCAAATCTCATCCTTCATCCATCTTTAGTCATATAACTCGAGATTCTTTTTCCATGGCCAAATCCCCAAATCTTCTCCTTTGTCTCTCTGTTTTGATCTTCATCATCACTGAATCCGCCTTGGCTCAGAAATGTTCCAACTACAAATTCTCCACCAACCGTCTCTTTGAGTCTTGCAACGACCTCTCTATTCTTGATTCCTTCCTCCACTACACTTATGATTCTTCTTCAGGCAATCTCCAAATAGCGTATCGCCACACAAAGCTCACTTCCGGGAAATGGGTGGCATGGGCAGTGAATCCTACATCCACCGGCATGGTTGGAGCTCAAGCCATTGTGGCTTATCCACAATCAGACGGCACCGTTAAGGCTTACACGTCACCTATAAGCAGCTACCAAACGAGTCTCCCAGAAGCTGAGCTGAGTTTCAACGTCTCTGAGTTGTCTGCTACTTACCAAAACAACGAGATGATCATCTACGCAACGTTGAATCTTCCACTTGCGAGTAATGGAATCATTAATACTGTGTGGCAAGATGGGTCTCTGTCAGGGAACAATCCTCTGCCTCATCCAACTTCTGGCAACAATGTTCGTTCTGTTTCTACTCTTAACCTTGTCTCCGGTGCATCTGGTTCCACCTCAACCGGAGGAGGAGGAGGAGCTTCTAAGCTACGCAAACGCAACGTGAGTCCATGGTCTAATCCAATCATTGTTAGTTGGTTTGAAGAAACTTAACACTAGGATTAATTTCTAATCATTATGGCAGATACATGGAATATTGAACGGTGTGAGCTGGGGAATAATGATGCCAATAGGGGCAATCATTGCTCGCTACTTGAAAGTCTCAAAATCAGCAGATCCAGCTTGGTTCTACCTTCATGTTTTCTGCCAGTCTTCTGCTTACATCATTGGTGTTGCCGGTTGGGCCACCGGTCTCAAACTGGGCAGCGAATCAGCCGGGATTCAGTTTACCTTTCACCGTGCTGTTGGGATCGCTCTCTTCTGCCTCGCAACAATTCAGGTAGTAAATAGATAACGGTACAGAGAGTGTTACATTTGTCATGAAAATGCTGCAATTACTAAATTTCTTGTGTCACACGTACGTTAGGTGTTTGCAATGTTTCTGAGACCCAAACCAGAGCACAAGTACAGAGTCTACTGGAACATCTATCACCACACCGTAGGCTACACAGTGATCATCCTTGCGGTGGTAAACGTTTTTAAAGGACTAGACATCTTGAGCCCTGAGAAGCAGTGGAGAAACGCTTACACCGCTATAATCGTAGTACTAGGTATAGTCGCGGCTGTGCTAGAAGCGTTTACTTGGTATGTAGTCATAAAGAGAGTGAAAGCAGAGGAATCTGCGAAAACAGGTCAGCGAGTAGGCAACGATGGTCGGTCTTTATACGTATAGACTGTGTAAAAGATTAGAGTAAAATTTTCTGCTTTATTTGGTCTTTATGGGTTTTGTGTTGGTTAGTTTTGATTTGATTTCGGGTCTCTACATACTTATATATTGCGAGATTAAATTAATACATTTGATGTGTAATAGTTGTTGAAGTTGAACGACTCTTGTGCTCTTCTTTTACAACATTCACGATGTGAACTTCTGACAAACCATTTTATTTCATCGACAGTGAAGTAGTGTACATATGAATACATATATCGAATAGATATCTCGTATGTGTGTGTGTGTGAGAGAGAGAGAAAGTGAGAAAGATTGGTTACCTAATAAAAGAAAACAACAAGATGCTTCAAAAATGTCTTTTGGTGTGTTTTAAAAGGGAAGGAAGGAGATGATTTGCGTTGGTTGGTTCAAGCAAGATCTCGCGGTTCAAGGGCTGCGATTTCTCTCAAAACCTGACTTTTGTCTGCTTCAAACCTCTCATCCTCTGCCAACCAAACAAAGCATTATTTAAGGTTTAGGAGGAGAAGGATCGGATACAAGCGTGTCAATTAACAAGATCACTTCCATACCTTTGTCTGGTTTCAAATCAGCCAACAATCTCAGAAGCTTGCTTCTGTTTGCCACCAGAATGTTGACTATATCCGCAGGCTTGTTTTGGTTCGCTGCAAACAGCTGTACAACAGCGACGACAATCTCAGTACATTCACGTTGGACTGACAAGTGACAATCATCATTATGTTACATCTCTTTAATGTAGATAAATTGTACCTTGAAGACATGGAACGCTTCTATTTGGATACTCTTGCTCGACTCCTGCAATCCAAAGCGATAAAGTTTATTTCCCAAACTATTATTATCAAGAACACAAAGATCAAGGAGGGTAAAGCATCATACTCTCAGAAGATTCATGAGAATCCTCAGGTTATCTCTGGAGCTCACATATTTCGTCATCACAGCTGAATTTGATCGATCCAGTAATATATCACCCAACAACTGTTTAACATTTACACCATACAGTACATCAGATTGATCAGACACTACCATCGTTTCAATGTTTTAGACTATTGTATAAGTTACTCTACCTTAATAGCTTGCCGTCTGGTTATATAATTAGTTGATTCAAGAAGCTTTGAGTTGTAGTCTGCGAAAAACTGCAAACGAAAAAAGTTTGAGATGATGCAAGTCTAACGCAAGCACAAATAACAATGTTCTGTCTTCAAGCATGAATCATAGCGTAGTTAGAAAACTTACCCAGTCTTCATTCTTGGTGAGAAACTCGGCAACAGTAGACTTATGCCTTGTCAGCAGTTCCTGTGAAAATAAAATTACAGGTTTGGAGTTATGATTGCATGTTTAATAGTCCCGGACAGGGAAAGATCCAAGCAAAAATGCGAGTTTGTTGCAGTGTTTTGGAACCTTAAAAGTAGCAGCAGCATCGGCAGCAATGTCGAAATTAGGAAGCTGTATGTAATCGAAGAATTTCTTCACATGGTCAGACTCCAAAACATATCTGAATCCAAGGAAATTGTGTTAGTAAACCCATTTTTCGATACCTCTGAACCGATAATTACTTCACAGATTGTAAACTGAAGAAAATGAAATGATTTGCTCACTTGGCCACAATCTGATGACGGATGCACTCCCTAAACATAGCACCATAGTGTAAAGCCATGTCTGTGTTCTCGAAGCTGACACAAAACATGAAAAGCTATAAAAAATGAGGAATCTCTTAATTTGAAAAAACTACCAACTAATTACTTCAATGACATGAATTGACACTAATAGTAACATAACACTCACCCTTCAATCAAAACATCCATAAGATCAATGTTGGCTTCAAGATAATCAGATGCAATCAACCGTGAATTGACTTGTTGCCTCTGTAGATTTGCAACAACTTGTGTAGCATCTTTCCTGGCCTAATTAAAAAAAAAACAACCGATTTCGCAATTCAATCATCGAATGTATCTCCAAAATGCTGTCTTTCCTACAGGGGAAATGTGAAAATGTTAGTTACCTCCAAGTTAAGTTTAGGGAGACAAGTAATCAAGAGACGTAGAGTATCCTCTTTAAAGAATTCTTGAGTCAACTGTGCACAAGCTTCAGCGACAGGCTCGGCTTCACTATTTCCATAGAGAATCGACTTCATGTCACGGATATTCCGGCTTAATTCCGCCATCTGCAACCATACATCATCCCAAGAAGAATTCATGGTCATAATTGGAGCACAAATGGTATAGAGAGGAACGACATTATTGTAATGAAGATACCAAAACCAAACACCAAGAAGAATTCAACAAATGAAAGAATCATGTATATAAAGATGGAACCTTTTCTTCACGTTTGGATTCTCTAAGGTCAGGCAAAGAGGTAGATCGATCGGCGTAGAGAAGGAGATCGCGCGTTTGTCGAACAAGGTCAGCAGGAGTGCGTGGCTTAGACTTGAAAAGCCCTTTCATCTTCGCACCGCCGATATCAGATTGATCGGACGGTTCTCCGCCGTAGCCAGAAGAGCCAAGGCTACCGCTGTGGTGGTGCTGCGACGGAAGCCTCCTCGCCGATGCGGAGGAGGAGGCTTCACGTCGAGCAGCACCTCTCGTTGACACGCACGACCCTATCCTTACACACCTTTCCCTTCTTCCCCCAAATTCGAACAACAAAAAGACAAAAACTTTTTGGCAAAAATTGAAGCTTTTTTTGTTGTTGTTGTCTCTGAATATGGATTCTCTCCTTCCTATATCTCCTCGCCTTTCACCATCTTTCTCTCACTTGGCTTCTTCCATTTTTAGCGCAGGGAAATGTTCAGAGAAGACAGAGAGAGAATGCTATTTTCTCCTATCTCTCTTCCTTCCCTCGGATTTTAAAACTAATTTATATTTTGTTTTCGTGTCATTTTTTATTATGATTATATTTTTTTTAATATGGCCAAAAATCAATTGTTCTTCAAGTTGTCACTGGAAAATCGAATCCTTGGGTATTGATTGCTAACATCTATAGTTTTAGACTTTTAGTAGTTATGGATCACAAAAGTGATACTAAAAGCGATGATTTTAGCATTTGTTGTATCGTTGTCTCTTACCGTTTCTTATAAATCGTAATTGTCTTGGTATCGTTATTGGTATCTTATTCTTTTTTGTTAGTAGAGAGAAATGAGTATGATGATGATGAAAAATGTGAAGAAGGTAGTTGGATAAACAAAAGAGGAGAGGGTCGTCGTCACATGTAAATGAGCTTATATGGATGGACCAAAGACAAATGACATGTTCACTTTACACCTTCACTCTTTCTTTCCCTCTCATCACATGGTTCTCTCTTGTCTCCTCTTTTGTAATTGACTCTTTTAATTTTATTATTTAGTGAGTGATACATCATACATCTCTCAACTGTCTCGTGACTGACCCATAATTTACATACCAGATTATCCGGCATAATTACCGGATATGTCAAAATAAACTTGTTCGATTATCATATTTCTTCAGATTTGCAAATTTTGAAATAATACAGAAAATAGACAGAATAATTATCTTTGTTTATTTTTGTTTGGTTTCTGCAATATTTTAAAAGAGCGGTTACATGTAAAAACTTAGAGGAAGCGACCATTATTGGCAGGCTCGAAGGAAGTGAGATTTCTGAATTTCATCCACGGCTTGTCCCATACAATCGCCAAGTAGTTCTTCCTCGCTCCTCCGTCATTAGCCGCCACCGTAAGCCGGTAATTCGTACCAGCGACGACCTGAGTCTCGCCGCTAACAACAGTCTCGAACTTGAGTTCCGATTCGCTCCGTTTGTTGTACTCGGAGACCGCGAATTCGCCGATCTCTACGACTTGAGGGTCCGTAACGTTGCTTATGGGACTCCAACCACCGACGCGGGCCGCCGCAGAGGCGTAGAGAGGGAGGAGGAGGACGACGAGAGAGAGGAGAAGAAGGAAGACGACCTTGCTAGTCATTTTGCTTTGTAACCGTTGTTTCCTCAAAGTTGATTCATTGGGTTTTATGGGCTCTTAAATACAGTAGAGGCCTGCCACGTGGCATAACGTGTCGCTTAATTCTAGATTTCTAGCACATTTTTTTTTAATTCTGATGTTAATATACATGGCTTAAGTTAGGCAAAATATTTAATTAAAACATTTTTGGAACTTTTTGCTTTGTATATGTATTTTAAAATTAAATTATATTGCAAAATAATTAAAACTCACAAATTTCCTTAGAAAAATATATTTATAGGTAAAATATTCAGTATAATTATCTGTTTTGGAATTCAGCATTATAAAGACAAATTAATGAGGTTTATCCTCTAGAGATTTGATATCATTTATGTAATTTTCAATGGCCAACTTCTACCTAGGAAAATAAATACCCAAAATGATTTGACTATTTATAGTTTTCTATGATTATAAGCATATTATTTAATAGACAAGTATATAGCAAAGGACAAATAAAGAACATAAATGAGTGTAAAGGACAAAAACTAATTAGACGTTACAAACCATGCATTAATGGGTTTTTTTCTTCTTTGTTTTTTGTGTTTGTAGAAAACCGGAAACAGAAGAAGACACGCTGGACAATGACGTGGTATGGTATGGCCAAGTTGGACCGCTGGATATGGCACTAGTAGACGGGAAAACGGCTAAAATCAACCCCAACTATTTTCATGCGGCTTTTTTCAACCCAAACTCTGACCCCATGCACTTATCAACCCGAACCTACATAACTTTTAAATAACAAACCTGAACTATGTAACCATTAGCCAATTTCAACCTAATTTTTTTTGTATTTGTTAATGTCGATTAAAATTGTTAAGCCGTAATCATCTGTTCTTTTGTATATGAATCATTTATTTTATTCGATAGGTTAAAGGTTGCATAATTCATGTTTGTTACATTATATAATAACATGTATATGTTGAAATTGGCTAACAGTTACATTTTCAGGTTTGTTATTTGAAATTCACGAGGATTCGGGTTGATAAGTGTAGGGGGTCAAAGTTTAAGTTGAAAAAGGCCGCATGAAAATAGTTGGGGTTGATTTTGGCCGTTTACCCCACTAGTAGACTAATAGTAGTGTTGGGAAGAAGAACACACAATGACAAATCTGTATTAACCCTTTTTATTATATACACACACAAAAAGAAGACCAAACTTACCGGTACGTTGGACGCACAAAAGAAAGCAATCGTACCGGAAACTATAATCAGGCGGGTTACAAAAATGGGCCGATTTTGTGAATTTTGACCACATCTAATTTTCCCATTCCATCATTCATTGACCATATATATCTACATGCATATTAAGAACAATTCATAAACTATAGTACAATGAATCAATAGTGTCCATATGATCTTGTGCTTCCCTTGTAGAACTAAACTCCTCCCTTTGATGCAAAAACGTAAGCCCCTGCCATCATGTAATAATAATATATATAAGCAAACTGGACAATAAAATGATTTATAAAGAAGAATGTTTCGAGTAAAATTAGGTATACCAAGAGTGGGCATCAAGATGGAGAGAAAGATGGTTCCAGCAATCTTGAGAGGCAAGCCTGTCTTCATCATGTCTTTGATCTCTATATGCCCTGTCGTGAACCCAACGACGTTAGAGGGTGTTCCCGTGGGGAGCAAGAAAGCGAACTGAGCCCCTATGGCACCAGGGACCATCAAGAGCAAAGGATGGATCCCCATGGTTTTTGCAATCTCGATCAGTAACGGAACCAACAATGTAGTGGTTGCGTTGTTTGAGGTGAACTCTGTGATAGTAGCAGCAATGAGGCAAACCATTGGAGCTATGGCCCAGTAAGGAGCCGTTTCAAGAAAGACTAGTCCTTTGGATAAGACTTCAGCTAAGCCACTTGTGCGTACTCCATCGGCTATAGCGAATCCAGCTCCCAATAACAAGACAATGTTCCATGGGAGTTTCTTGCATTTGCTCCAATCCATTAGCTTCTCTCCTTTTTTAATCTTGCTTGGGATAATAAACAACAATGTCGCCATCATCACACTCACGGTTCCATCCCCAGCCCGGCCGTCAAAGATCCGACCCCAGCCGGGGATGTCATCTGTTATATTCCTTGTCATCCACAACACAACCAACCCACCAAACACGGCTAAGACCATCTTCTCAGCGAAATTCATTGGTCCTAACAAATCAAGCTCTCTTCTGAGATGAGATTTATGGAGATAAGGAGAAAGAGCTTGTCCTGCTCCTTTAGGACAATACATAACACATAGAATACACCAAAGCACCACAAATATGCACAAAGCCAATGGAAAACCAAAGAAGAACCATTGGCTAAAACTGATTGGATCAGCCTCAGGGAAATAGCTTTTCCACATTCCAACAAGTATCAGATTCACTCCTGTTCCAGTGAGTGTACTCATCCCACCAACCGCCGCAGAGTATATCACACCTAACACCACCGCCCTGCAAAACTTCCCCACCGCCGGAGGCACCACTTCCGTTGAGGATGATGACGAGGGAAGTCTCTGAAGTATCCCCGTAGCCACTGGCATCATCATGACCGCAGCTGCTACGTTGTGCATCCACATGCTCACGAACGCCGTTGTGGCGCAGATGCCAAGCAGAAGCAGCGGCGCGTTAAGAGGCTCCACGCAGAACACCAACGTTATCTTCAAGAATATAGATTATCCATTAAGTTATGTTATTAACTTATCATAATTAGATACGTGGTGACTGGTGAGCTCCACTTAACTGTGTTAATGATTATAGTTAATAAAAGTAAACAATGATTATAGTTGTGACTTGTGATCTAATTATTGGAGCCCGCACTGCACAAATTAAATCACACTCATTGATTTTCCTGGAGAAACAGAGTGTTTACGTGTCTCTCATCTAGTTTTTTGGTTGTCTTATAAATTGGAATTATCAATTATGGATTGGCCTAGGCCATGAATTGACTTCTCATCTATCATACTACTAATAAAATAAAAAATTGCATAGGTATAAGATTTTTTTTCTTTCAAAATTAAATAGAGTTCCGAATTATTGAATAAGTGAAGAATCAAAACAAAATAAATGTATGGAGGAGGAAATAAAAACACATAATCTGGCAAAGCCACGTATAAACATGGACCACTACACATTGTTATGTTATCATAAGTGTATAATTTTGTAAGAAGGGATTCAATTGAAGCAATCCACCTATTTTGTAACGATCATATTTTGTAATTAATTCAGCCGTGGACCCGCACACAATCAACATGTCTCACCAGTCACCACATCCAAAACTCAAATATAATTCAAGAAAAAAAAAACGTTATTTTTCTACCACAAAAGGTGAAATTACGCTTAATAAATAAACGAATTATATAATTCATATAGATGTAAACAATTAAATGAATAAATATGTAGAAAAAAAAGAAGATAAAGAGATAAAGAAAAGACTAACGTTAAGGGCGAGCCGGCGGTGGATGTTGTAGTGTTCGACGGCGAGAGCGAGTATGAAGCTGCCGAGGACAAGGGAGATTACGTCATCCATGTATGAATTCGCCACGTCATCCGCCGCCGATATTCCAAAGAGAGGGAAGAGGAAGAGCGGCGTCATGGAGGTGATAGGCATCGGAACGGCCTCCGTCAACCACCACGCGAACATCCACACCAAAACCCCGAGCATGTTCCTCGCCGTCGTCGTGTCATCTCCGCCGAGATCTACGCATAGACACACGACGGCGCAAAGAAGAGGACCAAGAGCGATGTAACAATTCTTGGGCGTGAATATTGTCCGAAGTTGTTGTCCCACCGTTTGTCGTTCGAATGGTTCATCATTATGGACGACTGGTAAAAGCGGAGACTTCAGGTCGTCGGAGCCGGCGACGGTGACTTCACCACCGTTCATTCTGTTTATTCTGTTTTTAAATGGAAGGACAGAAAAAAAGAATAAGAGAAATGTTAAGAACCAAAGAAGATGGGAAAGGAGCCTTTTTATAAATTTATTTATTTATTTATTTTATCATATTGTGTTTGGCAAAAATAAAAAAAAACGAAATGTGTTTATATTAAGGTTATTTATAAAAGAATTAAGTTGTGTGGTCATATGACGAAAATATTCGGTTTAAGAGCGTGAGTGACACATTTTTTTTTTGGTAAGGAGAGCGTGAGTGACACATGTTTAGTAGACTTGTATTTTTTCCTGTAAAATGTTTTTATTTTAGTTTGTATTTTCAATCACAAATATTTGCTGGTTCACAATTATATTGAAAATGTATGGGGTCAGATAAATTTAAGAGACAAATAATGTATTTTCTTGGAAGACAAATTCGAATTATTGGATAATAGGGTAAATATAAAAGAAAGGTCATTCTTCAGTGAACTGATTGATGACTTTTCAGTTTATCTAAGGAAGATACTATTGTTTTATTTATTTATTTTAGTCCATTTTCAATATATAATCGACCCATGAAAATGATGGGGTCTCGCAAATTACAAGTTACAAGTGGCGAAGCTGTGATGGCTTATATTTTGTCTAAGACTATGGAATATGATGACCCATAAAGGACATTAGAGATTAAGATGACAAGTAATCATAACAATCTATTTGCTAATTAATTATAGTCATATAAACCAAGTGCCATAGGGGGTGAATCATTAAAATATGTAAAATTTCAAGAGTTATAGATAAACTTGACTCTAGCTTCTCCATTTATGATTTAACATTCATTAGAGTTCGTTTTATCCACAATTTATTAGTGTATGTCTTTGATTGATATGTTAAATGAATAGTAGTACTCCCTATGGCACTTGGTTAATTTTTTTTTTTTTTGTCATCCGAAATTAACTTAGTTAATCAATTACATGAATAACAAAATCTTTAGCTGAATAAGTTATTACAAAATATTCATAAAAACATTATACCGCTAATTCTAGTAGATTAATAACGTTTTGTTTCTTTTTAATTATTCTGAAAATGTAAAATTTTGCATCATAAAAAATAACGGATTTACATTTTCGAAACTTGTAAAAATCCCTTACTATACGTTGGTAGATATGGACCATTTGTTTTGTTATTGGTATGCTACATTTTTTTTTGGACGTTTTTTTTTATTTTTTTCGACGATTCTTATGCTACATAAAATATTTTTTCTTATGGTTAAGAATGAATGAAGAGGTTATGGAAATGTTGAAAAGGATGGAAATAAATGAGGAGAAAAGAGAAAGAATAGAAAGACAAATTGATAGTTGGCAAGAGTAAAGAGAGAGAGTGAGACACGTTATATATGCAGCCTTTGGTACTCCTCCAGAGCCCAACTTCCCTGGTTCTTACCTTCCTCTCTTCTTTTTTTTTGTCCTTTTTTCTCCAATTCTAATAATAATGATATTATTCATATGTATACAAAATTGTGTAGAAATGTTCAAGAATCCACAAGTATTTGAAATTTTGAAGGGTGTCAAATCTTTTTATTTGTCTATTAAATCTCTCTAAGAGATATATATGGACTTGGTCTAAAGATAAGCACACATACACACATGCATGTAGATATATATACGTACGATGAGTTTTGCTATATCCAGTTTGCCAACAAAAAAAAGGAAGACTAATAAGAACTATTCCCTCAAATATAATTAGAGATATAACATAAAAAGAGAGATGACACGTAGGCAGATCACATTGATGATCTTGATCTTGAAACTATTAATTTACTCAATCGAATATTTGAAAGAAATCCATATATCCATGAGACTCATGTGGCTATCTTTGATTCCATCACTTGGAAAGTTTTAGTCCATAGATTATTATATGATCAATTATCAAATATAGTTTTAATCATCTGCATTGTAGACTATGTGGTCTCCAAACTTACCCCTTGTGATAAGTCTACTTTAGACGTGTATTTGTACAAGTCAAATCCAATTCACTAATCAAATTTTCTGTTTAGAGTTTTTCTTTCTTATAGTCTCCTTCTTAGTATAAAAATGTTTGAGACAAGTCACACCAGTCTTCAACATAATAATTTCTACCCGTAAGATATTTGTTTACCAATACGAAATTCTTTCCTAACCTAGTTGTCGTGATGAAATTGATAGATAATCATCAGAGAAAACGAAGAGAGACATAAATAAATGCGTATAAGATATGAAAAATATACAAAAGAGGAAAGGAATACCGAATACGTAATGGTTAAAACCAAAGTTTCAATTCCAAAACGGATACGAACACGTTCAATTGTTTCTCTCAATGTCCCACTCACATGCCACATTAGGCTAATTTGCCTTTCTGTCTTGCCTTTGTTTGAAGTCGTACGAGGCTCAAACTTGGTTCGACACATTGCGCTAACTGTCAACTGTGGGTAGATTGATTTCTAAAGGTTACAAAACACAATTCAAGAGTTGCGGAACCAGAAGTCTTCACTTATGAAATTCTCATTGGCCACTGTTAATTACAGAGACAACGCATATAATAAAAACAAAGTCTCTTTTTATTCTTTTGTCTTCATGTTCTAAGCAGGAAACAACAAACATTTTGAAGAAGAACAAAGCAGTGAAGAAAACACGTTTGAGTTTTGATGAGCAAATCACTTAGATGGGTCTCTATGGCTCTCCTCCAAGCTCAACTCTCAGGTTGTCATATGGATACACTCTCGGTGTCTGCAACAACACAGTAAGAGAACAGATGATCATGATATGGAAAGATAAGTTCCACAATGACAAGAACATGAAACAAAAGCAGAGAGATGAGATGTCACAGAACAACTTCTAAAGTAAAAAGAACAGCACCAATTCATTTCATGTATAGGCAAAAAGCCAGAGCAACTTTATAGGCCTAAGTCTTCTACTTGAAATCCTTCAAAACAAGACTCATCATAGTATAACCTTTGATACAGAGTCTATGATTCTTGGCCAGTGGACACTTAGAGAACTAAATCATAGATTATAGCTGCTGATACATACACCTCTAGAAGCCTTCATGTTTTTTCTCACACGCATATAAACTTAAGCATTTACCGAGTTCCCAAGAACATTGTGAGTGTTTCTGTCAAGTGTTCCTAACTACTATGAACAGGCTCAATATTAATTAAGAGAGGATTATGAAAGCAACGCGGACATAAGATCCATCTATTCCAGTACTTTGGTCAGATGCAAAAGCAAACAGTAAGAATTGTTTATGATCATAAACAAGCAAAATGCAAAAACTGAAAGCTAAATATTGCGGCAAACAAAGAAAAGAACATTGACACATTCTCTTTATGCGAGCATATTTGGTAGATGTTTTCTGTCCACATTTAGTTAATGAGTTTCTGAAGATTCCGGATAAAACCTATTCTCAGAAATAAGCCTATGCCAAGTATATATTTCAAATACAGAGTTGAACAACAAACATAATAGCTGCATAGGGATGATAGATCTTAGCAAAATCATGACTTTGATAATCACACCCAGGACAATTTAGTGCGAAAGTTGAAAGGTTTTCACTTACAAATGGAACTTTTGAAGCTTTGTCGTTCAAAACAGCGAGCAGACCGAGACCCGCAAAGAACCCTAATCCGCCACTCAACCATGCCAATGCTTCATACTGTTCATAATCATCCAAAATCCAATCAGAAACACAATTTGCTTTTTACGCCTGAAAACAATCAGAAAATTAGAAATGGTGTAACCAACCTTTCCAACGGTATCAGCAATCCGATCTATGCAAGGTTCTGGAAACGCAGTCCCGTTGTCCCACATCAGCTCGTCGTTTACCGATAGCTGACCCGCACAATAGAGTTTCAGAATTTCAGAAGATTCTAAGAAGAAATTTACAGAGAGATTTGACTCACCGGCTTATCGGGGACGATGTGTTTGCCGACGGGTAGACCCATTCCGGCGCGTTGACGGAGAGAAGAGCCGACGGATCTGGCAACGACGCCGTTTCCACCCATGATTCGTGAGGCAACACCGCTCAATCTTCCAGCCATTTTCGCTCTTTTCAGGTTTCGACTCTTTGGGGATCCAAAATCAATCAAATTACAGATAGAGAGAAGAACGACGCAGTCACTGAAACGATTCCCTAAAACGCCGTCGTTTTACAAAAAGGTCAATGTGGTAATTTCCCCCACCACCACCATCATATATTTGAGCACAGACACTTCAAGTGTATATCAAAAGCTTCAGATTCTTACTATATACAATGACATCCATGTGGTGATTACACAAAGGTACAAAAACAGAGAAAGCTACAACCTTTAACATCTTATCTATAAACTATTCAACAGTGAGGCGCAGTTCGTCCGACTCCGGATAAACTGTGTTGCTCTTATTATTACATTCAGACGGGTTTATCTTGTAGAATGCTCTCCATTCATCGATGTTCTTCATCTGATCACATCTCAATTTAGGTAAGCTTCTTCTCTCTAATATCTCTAGAATCTTCTCTGTTCTTCCCAGATGCAGAGCCGCTCCTCTTACTGATTCTTCCCTCACTTCTACAGCCGACACCAAACACTTGACGGATATCACTTGCGCTACGTTGCAAAAACAACCTGAAACTATGTCTGATATTGTGCTTTCCAGCTTTCTCAACAGAGCTTCCCCTGTTCCGTAGTCTCTTGATTCGTAGTTGAGCAGAATTGTTTGACAGATTCGGTACATGGAGTTTGCCGCTAGAGTCTTGATGGGCCAGTGAGAGGGCTTGTGCTTCATGCACACCATCAGGTTCATCTGCCATGACTCTGAGAACTCTTTCTTTGCGATTTCCATGAGGTCCCGAAGAGTTTCTTCTGGAGTTCTTTGTTGCTTTGATAGTTTCCGAAGATCCACATCAAACCACTTGTGATAGAGATCAACTCCTAGCCAAACTACCTCAGCAGCTTTCCTGAGGTTAGCTGACTCTCCTCCAGTATCCAGGACGCGTTCAAACTTGTTGACATAGTCCAGTGCCTCGTTGACTGCATTGAGTAACTTCTTGAGGGAGGAGGGCTTGACGTCCGGAAGAGCAACAGCGATGCTTGTGAGTGTTACTAGCGGGAGAGCCCAACAATTGGGTGGTTCTCCATGGGCAAGAGAAGCCACTTTGTTGCTGTCAAACTCTGCAATCCCTTCAAATCCTTTTGAAATGGGTGCTGTTGCTTCCAAAAGCTCTATCAGATTCACTGGTTGTTTCTTTCTGCCATTCGCTATCCAATGATCTGTGGCCTCCCGGTTGCTCCGCACCATCACATCCACCAGTGGGTCCTCTCCTTCAAGATGCAGGACAAAACTCGCAAGGTCCTGTCTCGAGCTTGGATTAGAATCGGATTTTTCTGACTCACTGTGTGCGATAGTATTACCGGTCCTTAAGACGAAATAACAGCACATCAAGATCTTACCCACACAGAAAACCGAGATGTAACGGATAATTTTGCTACCAAACACAATCACATACTGCATCACAATACATACATCCAAAATCCAGCGTTTCGCATTGTGCGCAATCTTCCTGTATCTGCGATCTTTGAGGATCCAAAGGCTTAAGGGACGTTGCTTCTTCTCTGAGAACCAAAGTGTCCAGTAACTCTCGACTCTAAACTCATCTCTATAATACTTCTTTCCTCTAATCGGACACCTGAAGTTCACAGCAGTGAACCATCTGATCGCAGGAGCAATGGTCCCTATGGCCACAGCAGTAGTCTGGCAAACAAGAACCAGAGAGGTTGACCATTTGTAATCAGAATCTCCATGGCAGAACCCAAGTGACCTTGGTCTTAAAAAGTAACTCCTCACCATGGCTTCACCAAGCGTAATGGCACTCAAGAGACAAAAGAAACCAGAAGCAGTGCACGTGACAGAACGAGCCATCACGAATTGAGGGCTACTAGTATGAGCCATCATCCAGAACTTTGACAAATCTTGCTGAATTTTCTTAGCAACAGTTCTCTCTGTAGCCAAAGGACACTTCATGGCAACGTCGTACCTCTTCTTGTACTTAGCCTCCAAGATTCTTTTCGTGGTGGGAACTGTAGTGGCCGAGAAACACAAGATCATAAGCATAAGAAGCATGAGAAGTACAACCAGAAAATGTTCTTCAGAGAAAACATAAATCGCACCAGTACCCAACTGAATACAGATGTTAACAACATCGGTGATTACAAGAATCCCTAAAGCCATAAGATTCATAAGGAGATCATTGTTGTCCATTATACCCAGAGAAGGCATCGAATTGCCCATCACCGTACATACAAAGACGGTGCTGCTGAGTTTAGCTAACTGATCCTGACGACTCGGCATGGAAGTGTTGAGATCCACAGAGAGTTTGATTCCGACAGCGATGAAAGTCAGAGAAATGGCGTTGAGAGAGAAGAACTTACAGGGAAACCAGAATTTGCGGTGTCGGAAGCCGTGAATAAGATCTGCGGCCATGGCAAGTCCACAGATGAGTGAAGCTACGGCAACGTAGATACCAATCGAAGGTAAGGGCTTGCTGAACTCTGCATCGTTCAAATCGCCATGGGCGTCGCAGCCGAGGATACCCATCAATCGAATTCAAGGATTTGATCGAAATGCTCCTTCTAGTTTAGTTTGACTCCATGGAAATGAGTGATCTTGTTGACATCATTCTAGAGACTGGAAAAGTAGCAAACTTTGACTTCGCTGACCAATTTTGAGCACAAGTTCCAACATTCTACCGGATTAGACACTGTTGAATCGCAGATCAACCGGGAAAAAACTCACGGGGAGAGGTGTCGCCGGAGATGCCTGCTTTCGTGGAGGTTTCCATCTTTGGAAAAGGCCTGGAGTGACCCACCTATTATGGGCCTAAGAATCGGCCCAGTTAGTTTTGTTACTGGATGAGTTACCACACTCCTTCTATGACCATTTTCGATTCCATTGGGGATTTAGGCACTGTTGAGTGACAGATCAAATGTGGAAGTGGCTCCCATCGACATTACGGTGATAAGTTTTAGGAGCTATGGAGCTATGAAGGTTGAGAGATGTAATAAACAAAAAGGAAAGCTGATATATTCTTATGTCTGTGTCCTTCGATTATTTTGGGACAATGCCAATGGCAATGTTGATGTAATTAACAAGATTCAATCATTTCCATTGTGAATGATTCTTTGACTTGGCTGATAAAATCACCACACTCCTTTTATGACCATTTCGATTCAATTGGGGCATTAGGCACTGTTGAGTGACAGATCAAATGTCCAACGTTCTTTAAACGATTGACATTCCACGGAATAAAAGAATTTTCAATATCAGCCTTAGGAAAACGATTGAGCAATCATCATCATCATTCAGGTTATTCGATGGATCCAATTTGTTTTAAAACGTTTTCAATTAGCTTAGGAAAACAAATAAAACATATATCACTTGATTCCCATAGCAAAACCAAAAGCAGGACTATACTCTCTCTCACACCAATGTCTCATCTTAAACAGAGAAAACTAATCAAAGTAACTTGTTCCAAAATGAAAATATAGTAGAGTACAAGAGAGGTAGAGATATATCGATCACTCAATAGGGCTTCTTTTGTTGTTGATGATGGTCATGTCGCCAGGAGTTACGACAGCAATCCTGAGAACACCAAATTCTGCATCCCAAGCGATGGTGTTGTTCGAAATTAAAGAGGGAAAAGGACTCTGGACGCTTCCGAGATAGGTTCGACTACTCTCATCGTGCTCATACACGTTCTTGATCTCAGCTCTGAATCTGATTTCATTTTCATTAGCAGACACTTCTACATCATCCGGACTAACACCTGGCAAGTCCACTGCAAAGAAAGCCCCTCCTCCCGCTGTTGCCTTCCCAAATAATGCTCCCTTGCGACCATTCACCAGACACGGATGATCCTCCAAGCGTATTCCGGATTGACCTGAGAAAACAGAGTACTGTATTAACAACAAATGAAGCAGCAAAAAAGATGGTGACTTTAGAGAAGAAGAAAGAGATCGAACCTGTGAAAGGAGGCACAGTGAGAGTACACTTGTTGTTGTGTTGATCCTTGTTCACCTTGACCCTTGAGAGAATCATCCTCAAGACTCCATCTTTCATTTTGGCATCGACGACGCCTGTGATCTCGCAGCAGTCACAGCCAAGACCAGCAGTTCCAGAGTACTCACGAATGCCGCCTTCCTTGGGATTGAGAGTCTCGCCGGAGAAAAAGACAACCTTTTGTCTCACCGCGTCAACTCTGTGGTGAACGGCGTCGTCTGGAACACCAGGCAAGTCGACACGCACATAGAGATTGTCGTTCTCCAGAACCTTCACTTCAATGAAACCCTTTGGACCCGCTTTCTGAAACTGATTGTTCGTCGCGTAGAATCCCTCTGTAATAATAAGTACAAAGATCAAAACTTGATGAAGAAAAGTATACAGAGAAAGAGAACAAAGATAAGACACTTATCAAAGATGGAACTAACTCGATTCATGAAAAAAAAGACCTTACTTTCCATGGCAAAAAGATGTATATACAGAGATTAACCAAGGAACGAAACTTATAAAAAATCTGTAGAGAAGTAAATTGACCAGCTTCATTTTCATGAAAAAACACTTGCTTTTTTTCATCATGCACACAAAAAAATGTAAATCTTTGTACCAAGTTCATGTTATCTCAGTACTTCACCGGAAATAAAGGAGACAACTTTCTAGAAAAACCACATTTTTTCGAGAAAAATTAAAACAATGTTCTAGTGAAATCTAGTAACTCGTGAAAAGGAAAACAAAGAGAGAAGAAAGAGATACCTCGAACTTTAGGAATTCTTGACATGTCCCTGAATTCTACCTTTGGCTCACCCATCTCTCTTCTTTTTGCTCTCTTCTCTAGTTCAAGGTAGGTTGCGTAAAAATGGTGTTTTGTTTTGCTGTTGATACTTGATAATATAGACGAAGCACCATCATGTGGTACAGTCTGTGACGTGGCATGCTCCAGCTGGCTTTTTTCACCTTCATAGCGAAGTTTGACTGGTCTTGCCTACGTCACCTAGTCTCTCGGTAAGAAAAAAACTTGCTTTTACTCTTTTGATTTTTTTTTACGGTAGAGAAGAAGCTGACGTCACTAGTTCTATGAGCTGTCCCATGCTTTTTTACTCATTTCGTTTATACATACGACAAAAATGACTGCAAAAGTACCCACTCTCTTCATTAATTAATTTTCAAACTTTTTTTACAAAAAGACGCTGACGTCAGCTATCTTCAAGGGTAAAAAATTATGAGCTGTGTCAATTATCTTTTTTCATCAAAGATCAAATAAGGTTTTAACCGTTGTTTAGTGTTTATCCAGATTTTACAACACAATCAAAAAAAGTTTGCTCCTTTCTTACAATAAAAAACCCTAATATTGCTCAAAGCATGTCAAGGTTACGTACTGTTGTTATCCAGTTTGATAATGGCAAAGAACTATAGTCTGATCTCGATTAGCTATAGGTTAATGCAAAGATTAAACAAAACAAAGAAAGCCGACAACTTTTTCATTATTGAGATCACGACATAGAAGCAAGAGCGTTCTTAAACCATAAAAGACAAAACAGAAAGCAGCTGCATCAAAGTTCACAGATAGATAGAGACGCTAGCTAGCTAAAACCGTAGACACATGTACCATTAATACGAGACACAAACCAAATCAGTAACGGATGATCCTCTCAATGACATCAATGGAGGCGTTTTTGCCTGGGATCTTAGGGACGGTGATCCAGAGCACTCCGTTGATAAGCTTCACTTTAACTTTCTTGACGTTGTAAGACTCAGGGTTGAAAACCATGGAGCCTCCGTATTTGCGACCGGTGTTTTCGTACTCGGGCATGGCTGGTTCGTCAGCGAAGAAGTGGACGTTGTTGTCGTCGACCCAGTAGGTGAGATCTGACTCGGGACAACCAGGCATGTCGATTCTCATCACGCAAGCTTTCTTTGTCTCTGACATCTCGTACACTGCTTGACTCCCACTTTTCTGAAATAGGTTCCTCACTGTACATATACATACATAAGATAAACAAACACAAATTCGTTATGATTTGACGAAAAAGGTTGGATTTTTATAAGAAATGAAAGTGAAAGATGAAAACTTTACTTGGAGACGGAATGCTACTTTCGCTGGAGCTGCCTGCGTTCCGACTCATTTTCTCTAAAACGACGCTCTTTCTCTTTCTTTTGGAAGGAAACCGAGTGAGAACGTCGCTCTACTCTACTTGCTATTTGTAGCCGAGGGAGGGACTATAGGGTTTGGAAAGGCCTGGAGTGACCTATCATTAGGCCCATTAATAAGCCCATTGAGTGTTAAAATTCGAAAAGTGTTTCTGATTTGGTGAAATTGATCGAAAAGCTCTTCTCGTTGAACTCCATGGAAAGGAGTTATCTTGTTGACAATGACATCAATCTGGAGACCGGAAAAGTAGCTAACTTTGACTTCACTGACCAATTTTTAGCACACTCTTCTATTACACACTATCATGGGCCTAAGAATCGGCCTAGTTAGTTTTGTTCCATCTAAGCCCTAAAATTGATTTGCCCTTGTTGTTTACCTCATGTCTATAAACAATTGACATTTCATGGAAGAAAATAGTATACAATAAGCTTAGCTTTAGGTAAGTTATGCGATGGAACCAATTTGTTTCAATCAGCTTAGGGGAAAAAAAGAGTTAACAAATGACATAAATCATTTGATTCCATTGCAAACACAAAAGCAAGGACTACGTCTCTCTCTCTCAATTGTCTCAACTTAAACAGAGAAAACTAATCAAAGTAACTTGTCCCAAAATGAAAATATAGCGAAAGAGAGAGAGAGATAATAGGGGTTCCTTAGTTGTTGGTGTAGCCAGGAGGTGTAGCAACAATCTTGAGAACACCAAATTCTGCATCCCAAGTGATGTGGTGGCTCGAAACTGAAGGTAGAACACGGGAAGGAGGACTCTGGATGCTTCCCGAGTAGATTCGACGGCTCTCATCGTGCTCATACACGTTCTTGACCTCACCATAGAATCTGATTTCATTTTCATGAGCAAACACTAGTACATCATCCCCACAAACCCCTGGCATGTCCACTGCAAAGTAAAGCCATGTTCCCGCGGTTGGGACACCAAATAGTGCTCCCTTGCGACCATTCACCACATATGGATGATCCTCCAGATATCTCCCGGATTGACCTGAAAAGAACAGAGTGTATTTACAACAAACGATGCAGCAAAAAAGCTGGAGACTTTATAGAGGAATAATGGGATCGAACCTGTGAAAGGAGGTACAGTGAGGGTACACTTGTTGTTGGGTTGATCCTTGTTCACAACCTTGACCCTTGAGAGAATCATTCTCAAAACTCCATCTTTCATTTTGGCATCAACGCCTGTGATCTCGCAGCAGTCACAGCCAAGACCGGCGGTTCCAGAGTACTCACGCACGTCTTCCTTATCGTTGTTGAGAGTTTCACCGGAGAAAAAGACAACCTTTTGTCTCACGGCGTCAACTCTGTAGCGAACGGCGTCGTCTGGAACGCCAGGCAAGTCGACACGCACATAGAGATTGTCGTTCTCCAGAACCTTCACTTGAATGAAACCCTTTGGACCCGTTGTCTGGAACTGATTGTTCGTCGCGTAGAATCCCTCTGAAACAATATATAAGTACAAAGATCAAATGGAAAACATCAAAGCTTCGGACTTTAATGCTTATAAGTGCAAAGATCAAATATGGAAAGCATCAAATATGGAAAGCATCAAAACTTCAGAATTTAATGCTTAAAAACCCGAAAAAAACGCAACTTTTTCATGGCAAGGAAGGAACAATCAAAGATCAGTATCGAACTAACTCTATCGATCAGCTTCATTTCCATGAAAAAAAACTCATCTTTTTCATGGCAAAAAAATGTATACAGATAACAAAGGAAGACACTATTATAAAAGGATCATCTTCATTTTCATGGAAAAATGTCCTTCTTTTCACCGCAAAAAAGTGTAAATCTGTGTACCAAGTTCAAGTCAAAGACACTCTATATCATTTCATCGGAAAAAGGAGACAACTTTGTAGAAGAAAACACATTTTTTTGGGAAGAAAACGATGTTGTTGGGAAATCTAATAACACGTAAAAAGAAAAGAGAGGACGAAGAGAAACCTGGAGAGAAAGTAGTTCTTGATAGGTCAAAGCATCTTACCTTTGGCTCACTCATCTCTCTTCTTTCTTTCTTTTTTTCTCTCTTTTGGAAGAAAATGAGTGAAAAGAGAGTCTACTTTGCTGTTTATAGCCAAGGGATGACTATAAGTTTTGGAAAAGGCCTGGAGTGATCTATTATTGGGCCCATTCACCAGCCCAATAAGTTTTCGAGTCTTAAAAATTCGAAAACTGTTTTTGATTTGGTGCTGGATATGTTAGTTATGAAGCTGAGCTTCCATCATTTATTTTTCTCTATACACATTATAACTTAAGTTGCTCTCAGTGTTATTGATTCTTACTGATAAAACGATTGATTCATCTGACTGGTCCAGAAACTTTCCTAGTACAATGAACTCTTTTTTTATAAAAAACCTCTGTTTCATTGCGTGGCGATGTAGAATTAGATTGATACAAGTACTAGTTAGTAAATACTTTTGGTTGGTCTACGTTACTTAATAATACAAAACAGAAACAGGGCTAGTCTCAAGCAAAACATGATACAACTCTAAAGCTTTTGGAAAGACAAGATTGAAAAAGTGGGACAAGGAAGCTAAGCATTGATCTGGCTTGAAGGTGTTTCAGAGTGTTGTGAGAATATAGAAGTCCGGCAAGTGGGACAGGAGGAGCGAGTAGTGAGCCATTTGTGGATACACTTAACATGGAAACCATGCTTACATTTCTCCAGCACTTGGATGCTCTCTCCTTGTTCGAATTCCGACAAGCAAATGGCACACTCTGCTTCAGCTCCCGCAAGCTCGAGGTCGGAGGAGTAGACAAGTGTAGGAGTTGTTGCAGTGGATGAAGCAGCTGCTTCAGGGTCAGGCTTGTGGTCGTCTTCAGTCTCGAGGGTTGGTCGGAGAAAGCAACGGATTGCAGCGTAGAGAGAGAGAGCACAAATGAGAGCAGAGATGAAAAGGATGAGGAGGACTGATGCATTAGCTGTGAAGTCAGTAGAGTTTGAGTAAGGCTTCCATCTGCAAGTATGAGAGTTACATGTTGGAGTTGCAGCAGAGGACAATGGTGAAGCTACTTCTTCTACTAGCAAACGCATCTTTATTGGTTTGAGAGAGAGCCTCGTGAGAAGAGACCTTATAGAGGAGGAAGAGTGTAGGGACAATGGTGGCGATTCCAGTGAAGTCTTGAAGCTCTGAGAGAGAGAGAGAGTTTGAAGGATTAGGATGGTTTCGTCTCTATTTTGAGGACTGTAACACTCTCTTCTCTCTCTTTTGGTCCACTTCACATTAATGGATATTATTGTGATGGATGAGGGATTGCTTTCTTTGTCCTGTGGCTTATCATCATCCACATGTTTGCCACACGTCGGCCTCAAACTACGTTGCCTACATTCTAGGCAAATTGCTCCTTTTTAATTCGTTTTCATGTTTGAATTTGTCAATATATGGATTTAGATGATAAAAGAGAGAGAAAGACAAGAACAAAATACACTTCATTGTTTCTTTGTCTCTTTTTATATCACTCAAGTTTACATCTTTTTCTTTAAGATAAAAAAAGAAACAAAACCCCAAATTAGAAAAAGGGTGAAAAAGAAAGCTATAACAACAAATCAAAATAGTAAAAAAGTAAAGAAAAGCTTTAAGCTTTTTGGTACCAATAATTTTTTTTTTTTTTAAATAACTTTTTTCCTCTTCTAAAAACTCTCTTCTGCAATCATCTGATCTCCATGGTATGGATTTCTCACTTCTCTAAGCTGCAATTCCTGCAACAACACCATTTTCATTTGATTTCATCAGATTTTCTACAAATGCTTGAATTCTCAGATCGAAAAAAGGCGTTCATTCATTATTCATACCTCCGTTTGGTTGCCTGTTGATGTATCCAGCTGGTCCTCTAGACATGAAGTCCAATGCTCCCATTCCCAATCCTTCCTCCGCCTTTGCAGGCAGAGAAAGCCACATCGAGTCGCTGTACAGAGAGTCTGCCTCCAAGCTGCTTGAGCCACTGCTGTAACCACCAACATGAACTCCTCTCATTGCTTCTAATCCTACACCTCCTCTCTCACCGTGGTAGCTACTACGTCCACGTGCAGCTGTTCCCCAGTTGTCACCAATGCTGCCTAGTGAAGACGTTCCAGAGTTTCCACTGAAGCTGCTTCTTGATATCGGAGAGTTTGACATGTAACCTAGACCACCATTTCCCCATAAATGGTTCTTTGTTGCTGCATTTAGCACAGAGCCGTTCCCGACACTAGCTCCTCCCGTTTCCATCTGGCTACCGTACCTGCCGAGACTCGCAGCATACCCAGGGCTAAAGGGTCGTCCAAAGCCTCCGCTGGAACCAGAACCGTAGTTCTGAGTCTGGTTTGCCTCAAAATTCAGCTCGATTCCGTATCCATGTCCAAATGGTGAGAATCCGCCCCTATTACCTACTGCTGGACTGTACCTAACTTCAGGTTTTACTCCATAGCCAGAGATTGGACTCGGGCTGAATCCTTGAGTGTACTCGTTCAGCAATGTACTGATTCTACTACTGCCAAAGCTATTTACATTCATTTGGTTCCGCATTGTGTTGAGAGCCATTTCCTTAGGAACAGCGAGTTTGACCTCCACCATCTTACCATTGAGTTCGTGGAATGTCTTCTGCAGCACTTTGTCAACAGCGTCCTCAGAGTCATATGAAATGAACCCAAAGCCTCTGGGCCGCTGTGTTCTGTGGTCATACATCACCACAACATCAGTGATCATCCCAAACTGAGCAAAATACTTTTTGAACTCAGCCTCAGTCACCGATGACGCCAAACCTCCCACAAAGATCTTCTTGGTGGTTGATGGGCCAGGTGATCCCTGAAGGCTGCTGTTACTTTTGTTAAATACTGCGTGATCATCTCTTGGAACAGCCTTCTTTGCCTCAACCTGGATATATCATGGAGAAAATCAACAGACCACACCACACAACTCAAAGAAAACAATTTGTTATCTTCTTATCAGAGAGGCAAAGATCTTTCTCTTTTGATTCTGGTGCTTGCTTACGCTGCTGATGATTGTAAACATTAGAGAGTCGACTAACTAAAACAGGAAGGAATAAAAGCGAGTAGCTTTGCTTTGAGAAGCAGCAACCTCAAAAATGAAGCAAGTAAGATTGTTGAAAATGGAAGCAATGTATGTTGGTTGGTATATAGAGGAGGAAACTTACAATTTTACCATCAATGATATGTTTAAGCAAAACGACTCGCTCAGCAACAATAGGATCAGCAAAGACAACGAAACCAAAGCCACGAGCACGACCAGTGGCACGATCCTTCATAATAACAGCCTCTAAAACCTCACCAAAACTGTGAAAATACTCACGAAGACGATCTTCACTGGTTTCCCAAGATATACCACCGATGAAGAGCTTACATGATTCCATTTCCATTTCTGCCCAAAACAAACACGAAAAAGGATTATACATCTAATAAGCTGATGTCGTCGATCTACGTGGATAATGGAATCGAAAGAGAACAAACCTCAAGGGAAGCAAAAAAGGATGAAAAAGAGCAGATGGGTCGTGATCGGATTGTGTAAAAACCGATCGACCCACGATCTTGGATTCCTGCAAAACAAAAACCCAAACGATCAAAAAGGTGCAAGCTTCAAGGAAGGAATGAAAAACCCAGAAGACAGACAGAGAGAAGGAATCTACCGAAAATAAAGAAACGGAGAAAGAGGAAAAAAAAAGAGATTTTGGATTGAGAAATCTTCAGATTTGGACAAAGGCAAGGTTTTTAATAAGAGGGCGAGAGGCCTTCCTCTCTCGTTTCTGATTATCGTCCAAATTTTAGTCCTTTTTTCTTTATTTTGGAATTAAAAGGAACAAAAATGGATGGAAGCTATGTATGCTCAGCACCAATTCAGAAATTTGGAAAATAAAAGAGAAAACTTTCTCTTACGTTTTTGTTTTTATATGGCAATGTTTCGCTTTGGCTATCCTCCTTCCCTTCTAAGAGACGAGGGCATTTTCGTCATTTCCTTTTCTTCTCTCTGTAATAAGTAAATTTTTAATAATAAATAACCGACGCTTTGTTTTGTACCAATGCGTGCACCTTTTTACCCTTAAGTTAAAAAATCTTATCTATATATCATTAATAAAACATGCCTATTGGTCTAAGTTAACCCTGATTTCTTCTTACTACTAGATTTTCAATTCATTTTATCTCTAATATAAAAGGTCTATATTACTTTTCTATTTTACACATTAGCATATACATTTTTTTAATGGTTCGTTAATCAGATGATTATGAAAGATGCAACATGTGCTTTTAAGAGACAATAATTTGATTGCATGAAATTTTAACATTAAAATGAAAATGGCATGAAATTCTTATTAGGCTTTTGGGGAATCAAAGTGGGCAGGAACATGGGGAATGGTTGATGACGATGATAAAGATTGCCATCCCACAAATTTTTTTATGTCCCTTCATTTTGCTTTCAAATAAACTACTAATTAAATTTGTTATGAATTGAATAATCATTTTTAAAATAATTCATCACCAAGTGGAAGATGTTCCAAGTACACAAGGCATTACTTGTGCTTCCAAATTATTATTACCAACTTTCATAAGCTTACTTTTCTTCTTTAAATTAATCACTTCTTTTGCCGTCCACTTTTTTTATTTACACCCTTTAGAAAACAATGTTATGTCCGTTTAAACTTAATTAGTAACACATTGACAACATTAATACGAACCACTAGATTATTACATATTAATAATAAAACTATTCTATAAAAAAATTAAAAGAAAACATTTATTTGTTGATGGTATTTAATATATACAAGTCAAATATCTACCGTTGACAATGTATACGGTTTGCATCACATAAGTCAGTCAATATATACCACTTAATTTTTTAAAAAATTACATCACTAATCCAGACTTTAATAACTTGGATCACCTACTATGTATTCATAGACAAGGTCTATTAAGTACTATTAATTTATTAAAAGCGTGACTTCAAAACGTTAGACACATGGAGATGGAATTGAATATAGTCCACTAGTAGTAATATACAAGTCTTGTAGCCTATTTACCAACTATCTCTTGAATACTAGTATTAAAATTTGTTTGTTCTATTAATAACTCATCTTGCAAGAATCCAAGATTAAGCAGCCTTACTAAATTGGGGAAAATAAGTTTATAATTAGAAATGAGCAGGAGAATCGTATGAAAAAGCCATAAACTTTGTTGGGCCTACATTTTGATTGAAAAGAAGAAGACGAAACACCGTAAAAAGGCCTATATTATCTTAAGGCCCAATAATATTTTCGGCCCAGTAGGTGTTCTCTACTCTCTGCTCTCTCTACCATTCTTTCTCCAGCTTCAGAGGAATTAGACCTAAGAAGAATCCTCACTCGTATAGTCGCAGGTATGGCTTCAAAGAGCTCTCGATCTATGTTGTTGTCTCTATTTGAAAGTCGGTGTATAAAGTTTCAATTTTTATCACCTTGAATTTGATTCTTCCATAAAAGCAGAGACTTGATTAGAAATTCGTCCACTTAGATTGAAATGTTCATGTTTGTTTCAGATGCATTGCATTAGGAGCTCAATCCTGCAACACTTGAGACTGAGAGTCTCTGTCAGACCCACTTTGCTTCTTCAGAACGAGAATGGGTTCAAGAGTATTGGTTATATGAATTTCACATCAGAAGCAGCTGCAGATGGAGGCCAAGATCAAATCTTGAGCAGGGTTATTGAACTGGTGAAGAAATACGACAAAACCAACACCTCTAAGGTTATTTATAAAAACTGCTGCTTTTTCTTTGTGTATAACCTTTTCTTGTTTGTGTAAAGGTTGTTTTGTAACACGGCTTGTTTACTTGCAGGTTACTGAAAGGGCTGATTTTCAGAAGGATTTGTCGCTGGACAGCTTAGACAAGGTGGAGCTAGTTATGGCTATTGAAGAAGAGTTCTCGATTGAGATCCCTGATGAGAAAGCAGATAAGCTTACTTGTTGTGGTGATGTTGCAACTTACATACTCTCTGAAACTCCTACCAAAGCGTCTGAGTCCTGAGTTATATCTCTGCCTTTCAGTCTTGTCTTCAATGTTAAGTTAATGCAAGTTTAGAGACATGGTTGGTGTCTTTGCTTCAGCCAATATTATTTGGGGTTTCTGCTGCTAAACATTTCATTTGATATATATTCTAATGTGATCACACTACTTTTGTATCAAAAACATGGGAGCCTTTATATATACATGATGCAAACAATTTAGAGAGACTCAACTCGGTTCTGTGACTGAAGCGCCAGCTAAACAAACGAGGACCAAAAAAACAAATGCTTTTCACAAGATGGAACTTGAAGAATCTGTTGTTTCTGTTCAAATCTTTTGTTGACACAACGAGCTTGCTATGATCTTGAAGTGTGGCCCTGTAACCTGATCTTCCCTGAGGTGTAGACTCGGAAGCCATTGGTAGAGGAAACAAGTTTAATACGTTTGTGTATATTGGTAGAGGTGTGATAGCATCTATAGTGCCTAGGCACATATACTGGCTTGATGAAACATTTGTTCTCGAGGTCTGGAATCGCGTGGAGTTGGGAGGGAAGATCGATTTCAAACTCTCCCAATTCATCAGTAATAGCCTTAATCCATTTGGACCTCCTTTTGGATCCAGTTTGGCATTTGATGGCAACAGTGGCACCTGTGAGGATCATGTAAGTATTCGGACGGAAGAGAAGAAACGTGAAGAAAAAGGTAGAGAAACAAATACCTGGAATAGGGACAGAGTGAAGGTGAGGACGTGAAGTTTTGCAGAGAAGAGATCCGGTGATGATGACAGAGGAGAGTTTCTGTTCACCGTAGCCAGCCATCTCTACCATTTCCGTTCTGGTCCATGTATTCCCAAATGCTCCGTTGAAGAAGAAGAAGAAGGAGAATAACAAGAAGCAACGGATGATGAAGAAGCTTCCCATCGTTAAACACAAAGAAAAGAGGTTTGTTTGTTTTTATTTGGCTTTCTTTCGATAAGAATATGTTGGATTTTGTTAAAGAAATGAAAATAGCATGAATATATAGAGAAGAAGGAAGCTAAAGAAGAGGAAGAGACCCTTTGCGTGGTGGCTTCAGGTCACACAGCTCTGTACGGCAGTGTCTCTCTTTATACCTTATAGTAGCCTTTTTCTTTTTAGTTGTATCTTTTCTATATATATAAAAAAACTAATACATGGCTGACTTTTTAGGGTCAAATTTAGAGCTGAATCTTCCAAATGAAACAATGAACCCAGAGAGAAAGAGAGACGGCACTTGGAAGCAATTACTTAGTGGTTCGCCTACTCTTTCACTCCTTGTATAAGTATAATTTATTAATAATATTTGGTGCAACGTTTTTGTATCTAGTGTGACGTTTCTCCTTTTCTTCATTTAATTAAGCCACAATTCAATTGGAGTAGTCATGCAGGAACCAAAAGATTCAAGCCTACCTTCAACTATATACTCGAACTCATTTCAGCTTTGAACAACACAGACTCACTTTCGTGGGTTTGGTCGTCTCCACGTGGCAGAATATCTAGCTGATGGAGTGAGCAGCACTAGACCTTTAAGGTTCTGTTGACCAAACCATATTTTGATGACCAAACCACATTGAAAAGGAAAGGAAAAGAGTATGGGCCAAAACTAGCATAGCCAGTAAAAAAGTCCATCACCTTTGATGGGTCTTTGAAATGGAAATATTGACGGCCCATTAGGATTCCAAGTGGGACAAGTATTAGTGATATCATTAAGAGCTTAAATACAGCTGGAAGCTGGTGATTATTGTTAACTAATGACACGCTTAGAAAAGTTGGACCCATCGGAGAAGATCGAGACCGTCAAAAGTGGGCAAAAACTGGGACACTTTTTGTTTCCAAACAGCTGTCTGATCTGATTGGTCAATGCAGTTTGATGGCAATGAACCCCACCACAGACCACACCCTCATGATCCAACCCAATTCGCTCTTAACACAATTAAAAAAAAAAGTGAAAAATTGACCCATGGGTCGTTGAGTGGCAGTTACCCTCTGTCTCCCTAACGCCTTCCTCTTTGCTCCGTGTCTCCCACGCGCTCTCTTTCTCTCTTATGCCTGTTGACCACGCTCCCCTTCTGCGCGTCGGCTCTAGACAAAAGGTTGGACGGGTCCACTAACGGTCCACAACACGTGGCAGAGCGTTAAAGGGCTGTTTATCTCTCAAACAAGATCATTCCAATCCGACGGTCGAGCACGTATCCAGTTGTCAGAATCTTATCAGTAAACGGACGGTTCATATGAGATCACGTGTCACGTGAACAGAAGTCGTGCTTCCTCGCTTTATATAAACTCCGGCGACTCCTTCACCACTGTGTACAACCCCAGCCGACACTTACCAATTCACACCTGCTCTTTTACTCTTTCTTAAACCCTAAATTTTCTCGCTTCAGTCTTCCCACTCAAGTCAACCACCAATCGAATTCGATTTTGATTCACTGGTGGAATGATTTAGAAAAAAGAGTAAAGTTTCCATCTTTTCGATTTCTTGTAATTATCGGAAATGGGAGATTCCGACAGGGATTCCGGTGGAGGGCAAAACGGGAATAATCCCAACGGACAGTCCTCGTTGTCTCCCAGAGAGCAAGACAGGTTCTTGCCGATCGCTAACGTCAGCCGGATCATGAAGAAGGCCTTGCCCGCCAACGCCAAGATCTCCAAAGATGCCAAAGAGACGATGCAGGAGTGTGTCTCCGAGTTCATCAGCTTCGTCACCGGAGAGGCATCGGATAAGTGTCAGAAGGAGAAGAGGAAGACGATCAACGGCGACGATTTGCTCTGGGCTATGACCACTCTAGGGTTTGAGGATTATGTTGAGCCATTGAAAGTCTACTTGCAGAGGTTTAGGGAGATCGAAGGGGAGAGGACTGGACTGGGGAGGCCACAGACTGGTGGTGATGTCGGAGAGCATCAGAGAGATGCTGTCGGCGATGGCGGCGGGTTCTACGGTGGTGGTGCGATGCAGTATCACCAACATCATCAGTTTCTTCACCAGCAGAACCATATGTATGGAGCCACAGGTGGCGGTAGCGACAGTGGAGGTGGAGCTGCCTCCGGTAGGACAAGGACTTAAAAGATTGGTGAAGTGGATCTCTCTCTCTCTCTCTCTCTCTCTGTATATAGATACATAAATACATGTATACACATGCCTATTCTTACAACCCATAAAAGTTTCGTAATATCGATACATAAGGTATCATGTGATAGAACGAACATTGGTGTTGGTGATGTAAAATCAGATGTGCATTAAGGGTTTAGATTTTGCGGCTGTGTAAAGAAGATCCAAGTGTGCTTGTTGAACAATAGGATTCACTAACGAATCTGCTTCATTGAATCTTGTATGTAACTAAAGCCATTGTATTGGATTTGGATAGCATTGAATGCAAATGTTTTCATTTGGGATGCTTTTATGTTTTGGTGAGAGCTATGTAGTGATTCAAAAGTCAAAATGCTTACATAGAGAGGCAGCAAAGAAACCAGCTTCGTTAGAATCTGTGAGGAAAGCTCTGTTTGTTGAGAAAGAAGGTCAATTGCGCGAATGTAAGTCGCGGGTGTTGTAATACAAGTTGCCTTGTTGATCAGGTGCGGTGACGCGGAGAGGAGTGAAACCTTCGTAGTCTCCGTTGGTTTTAGCAGAGCAAATGTCTGTCATGTACCTCAATAGCTCATAATTCTGTACAAATGGTTGCTTTATGTATTCCTCCCAAGGCATCCACTGCACCAAGGTTCCCATTTTCAGAAACAAGAAGAGGTTTATGAGTGTTTTGGTGGATGAGACTGGAGAGTGTTGAAGTGGGGAGGAAAAAATGTTACCTGAGCTGCTTCAATCTCTGACTCCTGTGCATTGATCTCCAAAGAAAGGGGCTTTAACATGCACACGAAGAACAAATCTGACTTTCCAAAGAACGCTTTGTGTGTTTGTCTGCCAGAATTTTAAAACAGATAATAATCAGTTTTGATGCAATATAGAAGATTATGCGGTTGGAGTTGGAGTTGCAACCTGAAGGCCAATATTTGGTCGAATTCTGTATCCACCTGAAAACATACGATGCAAAGAAGAGTGGGATTAGCCTTAATCTCATGTAAACTGTAAAGACGACAGTGAAAAGTTGAGGCATGAAGAAGGCTCACTCCGGTCTCTTCTTTCACCTCTCTGACTGAGCCATCATGGATGTCTTCACCCTACGTCAATACAAACAAAAGAAAGGCGCATCAGAGAGCTGAACCTAACCATGTAATGAGCTTTGATAAGAAGCAGCACCTCATTCACAACTCCGGTGGGGAACTTCCAGATACCTTGGCCTTGAAATCTCCCTGTCTTCTCTTGAACCACCAACACCTTTGGACAAAAATACAGAAAAAAATATGTGATCCATTCTTGGAGATGTTCCAAAAAGACACTAAAAATCTCTCATCTAATCAGTAATCACACCTCTTTGTTGTGGTTAATGACAAAGGCACCTATGCCAACACGGTGAGATGCATTGGCAGGAAGGGTATGGTCTTCTTTGGGAATCCAATACACAAGCATCAAGTAGTCTTTCTCCGCGTGATGAAACCAGAATCCCTCCTACGCATAGTACACAACCAGTCAGTGATATGAAGAGTCTCCAAACAATTAACAAAAGGGGGTTTAAAGAAATCTGATTGCAGGTTAAGCATCAGGTAACAACAACACCTTAACAGCAGTTTCAGCAAGACCAATAAGCTGCTTTGGCAATTTGATCCACACTCCCTTCTTGCCCTGCATACACAAAAACGTTTGTAGACGATCTATCATACACAGTAGATCGGTTCATAGTCCTATTCAACATCTATCCGGCCTATTGATCAATGGTTACTGTAGTGGAAAAGTTGAATTCACTTTCTTTGCAGCAAAGTAACAGAGAGTCTCTGGCCCGCATTAGAATACAATAATTTTCAATAGGAATAGTGACACCAACTTTTTCAATGATTCTTCTATGTAACAACAAATCGGTACCAATATCTGAATTCGGATTACAAAATTTGTCATTTTGATCCTATCCAATCAGATCATATATATAACAAGAGGGAAAAAGGAAGAGAGAACCTGAAGAGTCCAGGTAGAGAGAGAGGATCGGAGAAGTGTGGAGAAGAGAGAAGGATCCATGGGGTGAGTCATCTCCGTCATCACGCCACCGTACTTGTCTTGAACAGACGGAAGCAGTGTTGCCTCCTCACGGGACATGGGATTAGTGGAGGAAGAAGCAGACATGGATCTGTCCCTCGTGGTGAAGCAGCTGTGAAACGCAGAGAACCCATCAGCCGGAGGAAAACGAAGACGACGGCCATTATTATTATTACTCAACAATAATTTGATTAAACCATAACTTTTGGCCAAACGGCAACTCATCATCATCATTAGAGGAGAAAACACACAACTTTCAAAAACTCAATAATTTACACAAAAAAAGATTTGCCCTTTATTACTTTCTCAATTCTCTTACACCTAAATAAGAAACAGACAAAACAAAATCTGAAAATTATTAAATTACTAAATGGAACACTCTTTCAAAGATTGAGCGTACAAAACCTGTGGTTTTTTTTCCACCAACGCACTTCAGTTTCCCCAAACTATGATGAAAATAATAATAAATAAGGAAGGAACTTTGTAGCCTCGAATCTATTTTTATACTATACCTTTCTCAGTGTAGAAATATTTGCAAATTTTTTAAAAAAATATATTTTCTGTTTAAGATTAAAGTCAAAAGTTAATGCGCGGAAATGGAAAAGTTTATGTGGATTGTTTGTATAATGACACGCTTGATAGAGAAATAAAATTACCAATGATTTTCTTCTAATTCTTCTCACATTCCAAATCTTAATAAGGATTATGATCTAACGTTTCTTTATTTCTTCTAGCATTTTACTAGTATGATTTAAAGAGAAGAAAATGATGTCGGTATCTACTAGCTGAGCCACAAAAACATATTCGGTTCGGGTCAGGTCAGGTCGGGTCGGGTTGTATAACGGGTAAGAAAACGACTGAAGTGAAGAGAGGATAAAATGGAGGTTATGTTGCTCCTTTGAGGGTATAAAGGTAAATATACAGTTTTTTACCCTTTGAACTGCTTTTACTTTGGCCAGTGTCTCTTCTTTCACGCCGCCCATTTTATTTTTTTACCTTTTCCCGAAATGGAACTTCTCGCCGGCGACTGTCGGAAACGAGTCGGCGACGACTTTGACGAAGATGTTAACCCATTCGATGGCTCAGATGGTGGTTGCGGGTGGATGTACGGTAGCCGTCAATCGGGTTCTCACGGAAACGACGACGCTTTGGCTACGCTCGCAGACTTGGCTTCGCCTCCTCAGAAATTGAAACCTATCAGGTGTGGCGTTAAGCTTCCGTCGGAGGATCGACATCCTCTAGATATTCTCGCCGGAACCCTAGATAGACTGCCGGAGATGGGGTTTGGCTGCTTCGAAGCTCCTTTGGGATCCAAGATTGCTGACGTGGAGCAAAGTGGTCAATTGACTCGTGGGTTTTCAAAGGATGATGATGATTCTCTTCCGCTTCAAATGGAGTTTCAAGCTCGAAATCGCATCTCTTGGGATGGTCTCTCTCTCAGGTATAATCTCACCATTAAAAAAAATGTGAGCTTTTTGTTCAAGTTTGGATCTGTTACTGTGAAAAGTTGTTACTTTTTTTGTATTAGTAAGAGACTAATTTTTTCACGTTTATTATAAGCTTGTTTGGTAAACACATTCTCTTCCTCTTTATACACTTGAGCTTTGCGGTTTCATTTGATTCTAGATTGGTAACCAACTGCTGCATCTTTGAACATCTTCAGCTTAAAGCATTAAACTTTGCAGATAGTAATCAGACTGATGTGGCGTCATTACAAGCTTTTACAGTGTTTTATATATATATATATATATATATATATATATATATATATATATATATATATTCTGAGGGTTGTTTATACCACTTCTAAGCAGTGTTTGTCTATAGATTCTGGGGAACTTTAGGATGATTAGTTCTAAGATAATGAAATCATGTTGGAAGCTTTGAGTTTTGACCAGTAGTTCCAATTGATTTTGCAGCTCCTCTGTTGATAGCGATAGCGACTCTTCCCCAGATGTTCGCAAGACTGTCATTGGTAAAAGAAAGCGGGAAACAAGGGTAAAGCTGGAGCATTTCTTGGAGAAGTTGGTGGGGAGTATGATGAAGCGGCAGGAGAAGATGCATAACCAGTTGATTAAGGTGATGGAGAAGATGGAAGGGGAGAGAATACGCCGTGAGGAAGCTTGGAGGCAACAGGAAATCGAGAGGATGATACAGAATGAAGAGGCACGGAAGCAAGAGTTGGCACGCAGCTTGTCTCTCATTTCTTTCATCAGAAGTGTTATTGGTGACGAGATCGAGATCCCTAAACACTTTGAATTCCCGCAACCACTCCAGCAGATTCTTCCCGAACAATGTAAAGACGAGAAATGTGAACCCGCTCAGACACAAAAGGAGATAAAGTTTAGGTATTCAAGCGGCAGTGGGAGTAGCGGGAGAAGGTGGCCGCAAGAGGAAGTGCAGGCATTGATAAGTACGAGAAGCGATGTGGAAGAAAAGACGGGGATCAACAAGGGAGCGATTTGGGATGAGATATCAGAAAGAATGAAGGAAAGAGGCTACGAAAGATGTGCTAAAAAGTGTAAGGAGAAGTGGGAGAACATGAACAAGTACTACAGGAGAGTAACGGAAGGTGGGGGGAAACAGCCTGAGCACAGCAAGACTCGCTCATACTTTGAGAAACTTGGAAATTTTTACAAGACTAATTCCTCGGGAGAGAGGGAAAAATGAGTGAAAGATTTTAAATTATAGGTGTTTTTGGCACGCAAAACGGGAGGAGAACTTGTAGATGATTTCTCGAGTTTAATTTTTATATTTTGGTGTAGTTTGTTTTTAATTTTTAAACTCTACGACTCTGTATTTGTAGAAGGTTCGAATAAAAAAGACAAATACGTTGGGTGATTGGGATTTTGTAACGGCTAAGGGAGACGAGAAGGATCCTCGGGCACATCGACTATGGCTGCCACGTTGTACAACTTGTGAGGTCTGAAATTACAAATGCTGACACTTGCCAACACTATTAGCTTTATTCCAATTACTCTCTTCTCTCTCTGATTCACTTCTCTTCTTCAAATGCTTCTTAATTTCGGGATTTGATTATTATTTATAGGGATTTTCACAAACACAAAAGTCGTGAATTTAGAACAAAGAAAGATATGGAACGTGGAGGCTTCCATGGCTACCGCAAGCTGTCCGTGAACAACACCACTCCTTCTCCACCAGGTAGTGCCATTCTCCATATGCCTCTTTTCACAGGCTTCTTCATTCAGTTGCATGCGAAACCATTCTCTGCAATCCCTCCATTGCCATCTCTGTAGTATTTTCATGACGAACAGCGAATGAAATAGCTTTTCAATCTCATAAACCGTGCATGCAGACGTCATCGAAGCCATTATGCACTAAAACTTCCATTTTTCTGGTTTTTGTTAGGATTACCAGCCAACTTTTTGATGGCAGAGGGCAGTATGCGTCCCCCAGAATTCAACCAGCCTAACAAAACCAGTAACGGTGGTGAAGAGGAGTGCACGGTTAGGGAGCAAGACAGGTTCATGCCTATTGCCAACGTGATACGGATCATGCGGAGGATCTTACCTGCTCACGCCAAGATCTCAGATGACTCCAAGGAGACGATCCAAGAGTGTGTCTCGGAGTACATCAGCTTCATAACAGGGGAGGCTAACGAGCGGTGCCAGCGGGAACAGCGCAAGACCATCACTGCTGAGGACGTCTTGTGGGCAATGAGCAAGCTCGGTTTTGATGACTACATCGAACCCCTCACATTGTACCTCCACCGCTACAGAGAGTTGGAGGGTGAAAGAGGGGTTAGCTGCGGTGCTGGATCCGTTAGTATGACCAACGGCCTGGTGGTCAAGAGGCCTAATGGGACCATGACCGAGTATGGAGCCTACGGGCCTGTGCCAGGGATTCACATGACGCAGTACCATTATCGTCATCAGAACGGGTTTGTTTTCAGTGGTAACGAACCTAATTCTAAGATGAGTGGTTCATCTTCAGCAGCAAGTGGCGCCAGAGTTGAAGTATTTCCGACTCAACAACATAAGTACTGAGAACAATGGCTAATGACATAGACAGCTGACAGAGCGAGAGTCATAACTGTTAGTAGGCGCAAGCTGTAGCTTATGAATTCAACTTATGCGAAAACAATGATGTTTTTTTCTTTGGGTTGTCATCTAGTTGAAAGAACATTTGTGTTTTTCATCTGATCTGTCTTGTGGTAAAAAGTGTGTCAATAAAGCATTAGTTTTCCAAACCGCATGCATGTGATCTTACGAAAATGACGGTGAAATTCGCAATGTGTCTTGCCTCAACATACATAAAGGGACTAAATATTCCAGATTCCAATTCTCAGCTACAGAAACAACTCTCATACGCATAATCTAGCTACTACTTTCTAGAGGAACTTCAACGCATACCTTTTTCCTCTCCAGAAGATCACTCTCGTCCGCCTCAGCCTCTTCCTCCAGATGCTCTTCAGAAAGAGGTTCCAATTTCGAACAATCAACAGGATCAAGTCCGGTTCTTTTCCTCTGAGGAATGACAGTGAAGAAGGCTGTTTTCCAGTCCCTAGTCTCCAGAAACTTGACGAGTATCTCCAAAACTTGGTTCACAGTGAGAACCTAAATCAATAAAAACCACAATTCTTACATTAAGAAAGTACATAAAAGAGAGGACTTTCGTGTTGTGCACAATGAGACAAGAATTGAAGTGGCCATTTAGTTACCTGAGAACTTGACATTTTCATATACTCTCCTATGGGAAGCTTAGCTGTTTTAATGCCTTGTTCTTGAGCCTTGGTCATGGTGATCCCTTTGAACCGGTTTCGATCCACTAAGCCACCGATAATGTAGATATGCTTGAGGTCAAGATCATCCAAAACAGTTTCAGAATCAGCCGTAAGATAGACCAAATTATCTTTCTGATCAGCCATGGCTTCAATGTAACACTTACTTTCCTTCTCAATGAACCATTTCTCAAAACCAGGAAGCTTGTCAAGCTCAGTACTCATCTTCCCTTGGACTCCTGTGAGCCATAGATGACAAGGTGAAGTGCTTCTCCCATTCACAGCATAGCAATACATAATCTGCTGAACGAGGCTTGAGATCTCAGACTCAGACATAAGATGAGCAAAATCAACATCTACTACGATCTTTTGACCTATTTCTTTAGCTCGATTAAGCCTCTCCATCTTCTTCTCCTTCTCCTCCGATCTCTTCTCCATTCTCTCTTTCCGAAGACTCTTCCTCGACTCAATCAGCTTCAGCCTCTCTTCCTCCGTCGCGTTTGCTAGGGTTTCTTCCCATTCCTTAAGCTTTCTCTCTCCTTCTTTCCTCTTCTGCTCCTTCTCCTGTGCCTTCTTCTCAGCTTTCTTCGCTTCGTATCTTTGCTGCTTCAGCTGCTTCTTCTGAGCATTCTTCGACAGAGGAGGCGAAAGGTTAACCGGAGCCGGTTCAGATTCTGGTTTAGGCTGGTTATCGAAGCAGCCGTTGTCGTCATTTCCCGTCGCCGCCGCCATTGCCGCGAGAGAGCAAAGAAGAAGGGATGTCAAAGAAAAAGTGAAACTCCACCACTCAAACTAATTGGGCCTGTTTGTTTTAAAAATGGGCCTGTTTAAAGATGGGCTTTAGAATGGGGTAAAAGGGTAAAAAGAAGAGAAAGTGAGGGACCATAAATATAAAATAAGAGAAAATGAGGAAGCGATGAGAGACACAAAGCCGTCGTAACTCAGCAAATCGGAGAGAGAGAGAGAGAGAGAGACTCAGATCAGATGTGGCTTTCTTCTTCTTCTTCCGCAGAGTGACTCTGAGAACATCAAATTCAAAACAAAAGAACCTATTTTGTTTCCTTGTTCTTTTTTCGTGGCTCGTCTCTAACACCGTCGGTTTAAGAGTTGTCTGCTTCACTCGCCATGGCTCAGAAGCCGGAGGAACATTTGAAAGAGCTGGGATCGAAGCTTGACCTAACTCCTGTTTCCAAAGATTCGTTGCTCAAACTCTTAAAGGTGATTCCCCATCTTCTACAATTTGTCCAAAGTTTCGATTTTTTCGTTTGGAGGGAACTTTTTTTCCATCTCTGTTCCCTGTTTAAATTCGGAACCGAATATAAAGTTTTCAGCTTTGTAGATCCTCTTCCATTCTGGGTAATGCTCATTAATTGAGCTAGTGTTTTCTTCTTTCGAGTTGTGTTAGGGTTAGTTTGTACCATCTTTTTCGTTTACGCTAGATTGTTCTTGCGAAATTAGGTCATGCATAAAACTGGGGATTGTTCCTAGGACAACCAATTCTGTGTCTATATTTGCGACTTTTCCTTTTGTATGATGTCTGCTGTTAGAATGTCGAGTTGTACTCTCTACATTGACTAAGATGTATCTTTATCATCCACCTTTGTGGAAGTGTGATTTGCTTTTGATTGGTTTCATTGGGGTGACTTGGTTGGGTTGGTTCACTAAGATACCTCTCTCCTTTAACACTTTTCCGTACAATACTCTTGACTAATTAATCAAAAAAAACTTGTGGTCTCCTTAACTGGTGTGTTGCTACATGCAGGAAGCTGCTGTTTGTCTTTCTGAGTTGGAGCAGTCTCCACCACCTGCAGTGCTCAAGTCCATTCAGCCTTTTCTTGATGCAGTTATTAAACCTGAAATTCTCAACCATCAAGACAAGGATGTCAAGCTTCTTGTTGCAAGCTGCGTTTCTGAGATAACTCGTATTACAGCACCTGAAGCGCCTTACAGTGATAATATTATGAAGGTTGTTTGTCCTGAATTTCCTCTGGCACCGTGATCACAGACATGTCCACTACTGATTTCTTCTGTTTCCTATCTTGTTTCAGGATATTTTTCAACTGATTGTGAGCGCTTTTGCTGGGTTGAATGATGTCAGTGGTCCATCATTTGGAAGGAGGGTTGTCATTTTAGAAACGGTTGCCAAGTACAGGTCATGTGTAGTGATGTTGGATCTTGAATGTGATGATCTGGTGAAAGAAGTATTTACTACATTTCTTGATGTTGCTAGGTGGGTTTCACTTTCAACCTAGATTTCTTTTCAGATTGATTAAAAGTTCCGCTGATTCTCAAACATCTTTAAATTTTCAACTTTTTAGTTGTGCTTTTCGTTGGTGTTCTTGGCTAGTAATACAAAATATGAATGGTTTCTGTGATTTTTTTTCCTTTTCTTTTGGGCTTCATACTGAAAGATTGTTTTATTTCTGTATGTGCAGAGATGACCATCCGGATATTGTTTTCTCATCAATGCAAAATATAATGATTGTTCTTTTAGAAGAAAGTGAAGATGTGCAGGAGCATCTTTTACTAATTTTACTCTCTAAATTGGGCCGCAATAGAAGTGTGAGCATTCTGACTTTGCTGGCTCTGGCCACTGATTATATTCCAATTTAGGATTCGTTGTTTTATGGAATATCAGACACCTCATATTCTGCATTTATGATGGCAGGACGTTAGAGATGCTGCAAGAAGACTTGCTATGAAAGTCATAGAGCAGTGTGCGCCCAAAGTTGAATCTGAAATAAAGCAGTTCCTTATCTCTTCAATGTCTGGAGATAGCCGATTTTCCAGCAGTCAAATTGACTACCATGAGGTTATCTATGATTTGTACCGCTGTGCTCCTCAGGCCCTATCTGGAGTTGCACCATATCTCACTGGAGAGCTTTTGGTATAATATTATTTTTGGTCTTTTGCCACTTTCTTGCACGTCAAATGTCATCATGACTCTTGAACCATGCACAATACTTTTATTATTATGTATTTTGTTTGAATAGTCACTTTTATCCATTTGTTGTTTCAATACTTCTTGTGGTATGAGCTCATCTTTTCAAGTAGATTGGAATTGAATAATACATAATGCATACTGTTAACATATACAGGCGGATAAACTGGAAACTCGTTTGAAAGTGGTTGGATTGGTTGGAGAGTTGTTTTCCTTGCCTGGACGTGTCATCTCTGAAGAGTTCGGTTCAATTTTTTTGGAGTTTCTGAAAAGGCTGACCGATAGGGTAGTTGAAGTTAGGATGGCCATCCTTGACCATATTAAGAACTGTTTGCTTTCGGATCCTTTGAGAGCTGAGGCTCCTCAAATTATATGTAAGTCTTTCTTTATCATGCCACTAATAATATACATTAGAATTGACTAATCTTTTAGTGTTAATACTTATGTAGCTGCTCTCTGTGACCGGCTCTTGGATTATGATGAGAATATCCGCAAACAAGTTGTTGCTGTTATTTGTGATGTGGCTGTGAGTGCATTGACGTCGATTCCAGTTGACACTATGAAGTTAGTTGCTGAACGGCTTCGTGACAAAGCTGTACGTTTTATGTATTCAGTCTGGTTGTCTCTGATGGTTGCATACTAAAATTTGAAGACATTTGAACTCATAGTTCCTTTTCTAATTCAGATACTCGTAAAAACATACACAATGGAAAGGTTGACTGAGTTGTTCCGGGTATATTGCTTACGGTGTGCTGATGGGAAGGTAGACACTGGCGATTTTGATTGGATTCCTGGAAAAATCTTGAGATGTCTTTATGACAAAGATTTCAGGTGGGACATTTGTCTAAAACATTTTTGAACCCTGCCTGGCTGGCTCCTTTTCTTATATTTTTGTGGGTAACTTAATTCTTGTTGAATATTATCATAACCTTTGGGAAAGATGTTCTAAATATTTTATATGTGTTGCAGGTCAGATACAATTGAGTATATTCTATGCAGTTCACTGTTTCCTAGTGATTTCTCTGTAAGAGATAAAGTTAAGCATTGGATACAAATCTTTTCCGGGTTTGACAAAGTGGAGACCAAAGCTTTTGAGAAGATACTGGAGCAAAGACAAAGGTGTATTTGATGACTTTTTTATTGCACTTAAATTATTTTGAATGATCGTTATCATGCTGTCCATTTTTTCGATACTGAAGATTGATCTTGGAGAATTTTTTTGACCTTTAGGATACAACAAGAAATGCAAAGATATTTGTCAATCAAGCAGACGCAACAGGTTCGACCAAATCTAGTTGAAGATTTTTTCTTTTATAAATTTCTGGTTGGAATTTTTCCCTTTTAAGTTTCACCATCTAGAACCTAATGTTCTGTCTGAATGCAGAGTGCTGATGCTCCTGAGATTCAGAAAAAAGTCATATTTGGATTCAGAGTTATGTCACGTGCATTTTCCGACCCCCCAAAGACTGAGCAAAACTTTTTAATTCTTGATCAACTGAAAGATGCTAATATCTGGAAGATTTTGACTAATCTGCTTGATCCCAACACTAGCATAATGCAAGCGTCCAGGATTCGGGTGAGAATAACAAGAAGTTTGTATTTACATTTAGATTTACTTTCGACAACCTCATAACTGGTTTATGGTTTTAATTTGTGTGCAGGATGATATGCTCAAAATACTCTCTGAGAAGCATTCTCTCTATGAATTTCTCAGCACTCTCTCCATAAAGTGTTCTTATCTGCTATTCAGCAAGGAATATGTGAAAGAGATATTAGCGGAAGTATCTGCTAGAAAGTCGTCTAAAAATATGTCGGGGATCCAACCTTGCATGGACTTCTTAGCGGTAAAAATTGATCTTACACATCATTTAAGATTTACTAACTTTCTGTCAATAAATTTGTTTTGGCTTTTGTTTTATTTTTTCAAAGTTTTGGCATTTATTATAGCCGAGTATATCCCATGCTCATGAACATATTTTCTTTTACTTACTACAAACTCCGCCGGGTTGATGCTTGTTCATTGATTTTTTTAGCTCCTGGCATGTTTCTGTCCATCATTGTTTGATGGTGCTGAAGAAGAACTGATAAGTTTCCTTAAAGATGATGATGAAATGATAAAGGAGGGTACTCTAAAAATTCTGGCAAAAGCAGGTGGTACCATTCGGGAGAATCTCATTGCTTTAGCGAGGTACTATATATTTATATATATATATATATTCTTTTTTTTTTATAAAGCTTGATCTCACTTCTTTCGGTAGTTGCCAATTTCTGATTTATATTGTTTCTCCTTTTCTCCCATTAAAGTTCTGTGGACCTTTTACTGGAGAGGATTTGTGTTGAAGGAAACCGCAAGCAGGCTAAGTATGCTGTGCACGCACTAGCATCAATAACAAAGGATGATGGCCTGAAGTCCCTCTCTGTTCTATACAAGGTGACAGTTCTGTTGAGTCATGGATATTTTGCTTAAAAGTATCACTATATGTAGTTGATAATTAGCTTGTGGAAACTCTGGTTTTTATACTTGATTTGTAGAGACTCGTGGACATGCTGGAGGACAAGAGACATCAGCCAGCTGTTCTTCAGTGTCTTGGATGCATAGCGCAGATTGCGATGCCAGTCTATGAGACTAGAGAAAGCGAAGTAGTTGAGTTTATTAGAAGCCAAATCCTCAAACTCAAAAGTGTATGTATTATTAATGTTTTGTTATCTGCCCTCACTATCTTTCACTGGTTTCCCAGATTTCTTTTCATTTTTTATTGGAAGAGACTTGAACCTCTTTGCAGGAAACTGTAGATGACAAAAAATTATCATGGGATGACAAAAGTGAAATTTGTCAACTGAAGGTTGGTACCTGACGAAAAGTTTCTTATAACTGACTTCACTTATAGTTGCCAATGTTTGTTTGACCTTATGTTAAAGTGATCTAGTAATTTCTCTCTTGTCCAGTTAGTTTAAAACTCTTTTTTTCTTGATAGATATATGGGATCAAGACGTTGGTTAAGAGCTATTTGCCTTTTAAGGATGCTCAGCTTCGTGCGGGTGTTGATGATCTTCTTGGAATACTAAAAACCATTCTTTCCTTTGGCGAAGTATCTGAAGATCTAGAATCAAGGTTGGTAGATGTGTTAAATATGCTAAGAGGTCATTCTTCTTTAAAATTTGAAGGCACTCATACTCAACCTCTCCACAGTTCTGTTGACAAGGCCCATTTGAGACTTGCTGCTGCAAAGGCAGTCCTCCGCCTTTCTAGACATTGGGATGATAAGATACCTATTGAGATCTTTCATTTAACTTTAAAAACCCCTGAGGTACCATCCGTCAATTTTGTTTTCCATTCACACCTCCCATTCAATCCTTCATCTGATCTGGGTTCTATTCTAACTTTTAACAATTTTTCTTAACCTCTTCTGTAGATACCATTTCCTACAGCTAAGAAAATATTCCTCGGGAAAGTTCACCAGTATGTAAAGGATCGGGTTTTGGAGACAAAGTATGCCTGTTCATTCCTATTTGATATCACTGGATCAAATGTTCTCGCATCAGAGGAGGTATGTCATCGCCCTTCACTTGAAAACACATATATGATGTTTCTGAGCCGAGAATGTTGACAATCTGGCTATAAACTATGCGTCTGGATTGGCATACAGGAGAAACACAACCTAGCTGATATCATACAGCATTCTTATCAAACGAAAGTGCGGAAAATTTCTGCTCAGACTGATGCAAATTCAGCGACTCTCTACCCTCATCATATCCTTCCTTATCTGGTTCACGCACTTGCGCATCATTCTTGTCCTGACGTTGAGAAATGCAAAGACGTGAAGGAATATGAAATGATATATCGGTAATTTGTTTTTCTGTTGACCTCGATATACCACCACATTTCTCTTTCTATAACTGTGAAATTAATGGTTTCAGTTATTTGTTTTTTTCTATTGATAATTTATGCCTACTATTCTGATTGTTTATTTCAGCCAATTATACTTGATCATTTCTATGTTGCTCCATAAAGAGGAAGACGGGAAGACTGAAGATATTGATAAGGAACAGGAGTACGTTCCCACCATTGTTCTTATCTTCCATAGTATAAAACAGTCAGAAGATGTCACTGATGCAACAAAGTCAAAGGTTTGTAAAAGACTTTCTTGAGCTTGTTCTATTTTACAGCAGTCATGTCAGGACTACTTTTTATAATGATTCTAAGCATGCCGGTATAATGAATTACACTACTTGCCACTGTCGTGGTGCCATGGGGCTAACATCTCATAACTTATATTAACAGAACTCACATGCGATCTGTGAGCTTGGGCTGTCAATAATCAATCGCTTAACTCAGAAAGAGCCTGATCTACAAGGGGAAATCACACCTGTATCGTTGCCTCCGATGCTTTACAAACCTTCTGAAAAAGTTGAAGGTGACAAGTCTCAGGTAAGAACCCAGAAATTTTTCATGGTTGTGGGTTCAAATTTTCATGATGAGTTTGCCAAGTATTCTTTGGCAACCTGAGCTGTCTGTCGTATTTGCTTATAGATTGCTGTGTTTGACCTCGTATATTGTTTGAGTTGAATGTGTTTTCTAACCATTGACAGGTAGGTGAAGAGAAATTGTGGCTAGCTGATGAGACTGTCCTGGCACACTTCAGGGCTCTCAAGTTGGAGAGTCATGCTGATGCATCTGTATGTTATTCAACTTGAAAATCTGAGTTGCAGTACATAGTGATTTCTGTATTAATCCATATTTCCCCTTTCAGGTGATCCCCCAAACTTCAGAATATGAGGTTATGATTGATGGGGAAAGTGATGGAAATGAAATTCCTCTGGGTAAAATTGTAGAGCGTTTGAGAGCTCAGGGAACCAAGACTAGAAAGGGCAAAAAGAATAAATCTGTACCAGCTGAAGATGAGAATGGTAAAAATGATGTCGATGTTTTGAAGATGGTGAGGGAGATAAATCTAGATCACTTGCAAATGCTGGATAAATTCGAATCCAGTAATGGACACAAACATTCCCCTGGTGAGGGAGCAGAGATATGTCAAAAAGATCAGAAGGGTAACAAAAGGAATGTTGGTGATGCAACATCAGTAGTTTCAGTCCCTAAGCGCCGGAGATCATCTTCTGGCCATAGTCCTTACAAGTTCTCAAACAGTGGTCCTAAAGTTCCTCTGAAAGGTTCTGAAGATGAGTTGCATCAAGAGAGAGACATGGACAAAAATGTCTCTTCGGACTCACACGATGAAAATTCAGACCAAGGGAAAAGATTAGCAAGCATTTCTCCCCGAAAGAGAAAGAAAAGCTTATCATCAAAATTAAAGATTACAGAATCTGATTGGGCTCTCACTGATCTGGATAGGGTAAAAATCATCAATAGCATCTTAAACTTTGTTTTATTTCACTCTAGTTCAATTTATTGATATTCAATCAATATGCAATTTTTTCTAAGCAGAGTAGGTCAGCAGGAAGTGGTGATAGCAAATTAAAGTCTGCCTCTGGATCAATGAAAAAGCGAAAAAACATGTCAGGACTGGCGAAGGTGCGGAGCTTTACCTTCCATTGATGTTTATCACTGTCACTTTGTGGTAATTGAACATTGTGATAACAAATATTTTCTTGTCCGACCTAATTTCTTGTCCAGTGCTCTACAAACGAAAATAAATTGGTAAATGATGAACTGATCGGTTGCAGAATAGAAGTTTGGTGGCCTATGGATAAACGGTAAGCATCTTTTAGCGACTTTCATTGGATTGACAGTGCAAAATTGATCTCATTGTCTTTATACGAGTTTTACTATTCTGACATCCATGCAAATCTACACTGTGAATGAGTAAATTCGTTTAGTTCCCATTCTTAGTCTCATTTTGTTACTTTGAATCCATCTGATGCAATCATTCATTTTCAACAAAATGTGGTATCTTTTTCTACATTTATCTCACCAGAAGTTGCATCTTGGTGAAATAAATAGGTTTTATGAAGGGACAGTGAAATCTTATGATTCCACAAAACAGAGACATGTGGTAAGCAATCAGCACTTTGCTTCTCCTTTGTCCTTTTCTTGGGTTAGTTGGTCCAGTCAACTCTGTACTTTATCCATATGATATCGCAGATACTTTACGAGGATGGAGATGTTGAAGTACTTAACCTAGAGAAAGAACGGTGGGAGCTCATAGACACCGGTGGAAAGCCCACAAAGGTTCTGAGAATTTCTGGTTTTTGGGTTCTGTTGTCAATATCTATCTTCACTATTTCTAGTCATCTGCCGAGTTCGTTCCTTTTAGCTTAATAAATATTCTTACACTATTTGTACCTACTGCAGAAGTCCCGAACATCAAAGGGAAGTTCTAATAAGAAAAGGTAATACTTACTCTCTGCAACATAGTGCAGTTGGCCTTGTATTAGTCTTTTATCTTATACACAACAATCTTATTCTTTTGTTCCATTAATTTTTTTCGTTTAGACCTTCTGAAAGTAAGCCTAAGAATTCGGTTGGCCCACAGAGGGGTGAAGACCCAGTTACTACTACGTAAGCGAAATTTTGCCATTAGAAATCCAAATACGAGTCACGAGTCATTCTATTGTTAACCTTTTGTTTTTTTCGGGACTGCTATCTTTTGTAGGCCAAAAGGGAAAAGAACTCCAAAGAAAAACTTAAAACATACACACCCAAAAGGCACACCAAAAAGTCTTTCTTTAGAACATGAGAAACTAGAGAGCAGAAACAAGAAAAGACGATCTTCTGCCATACCAAGTAAGCTCCATTGGGATCCACTGTTTTGTTAGCAATCCCCACTGTTTCTAAATTCTTTCAGCCTATTTACTTTCATGCAAACATACATACAGCAACGGTGTTAATCTTATTACACAATGCAATATTCTTTTTTGTTACTGAGTTATTCTATTTTGAAATGATTCAGTAGGGACAGAATATAGTGGGGAGGCTGGCGAAGAGAAATCAGAGTCTGAAGGAAAGTTGTGGAAAGAAGGCGAGGATGATGAGGAAGTTGTAAACAAGGAAGAAGATTTACAGGAGGCAAAAACAGAGTCGAGTGGGGACGCTGAGGGGAAAGAAGCTGAACATGACAACTCAGATACTGAAGGGAAACAAGAAAACAATGAGATGGAGACAGAAGCTGAAGACGATGCCGAGGATGCTGAGACTTCTGACAATGAGACTCTTGTATCTACCTACCTGTCTCTTAAATCTTTCAAGCAGCTTAGACAGAAAGATGAGTAGAGAGTTCTGATATGTGTTTACTTTCGAATGCGTGTGCAGGGAGCGTGGAAAAGTAAAGTGGGTAAGTCAATCTCGAGGAAAACAATATAGGTTTGTCGTATGCCATAATGTAGAAGAAATTGCGGTGATTGTCCCCAATTATTGGTGGTCTCTGGATTGATGTGGTGTATATGTGGTACAAATGTGAGATTTGTAGGGTTAGTGATACATACTTGTTCTAACCACCATGTTGGAAAGAATAATAGGCAGAAGAAGCTCCTCCAGAAGCTTATGTGGTCATGTATTGTAGCCTCTGTGTGTGTTTATTTGTAGGTTTGTTTTACGTTTTTTTTTCTGTAATATTTGCAACTTATATTCCTTAACCCAAAGTACTATTGTCTTTTGAACTTAATTACTTAGCCACTTTCTTTACGTAAAGTTATTTTGTTTCGTGTATCGCTTGTCCAAGAATGATGAAGAAAGAATCACGTTTTCAAATCATGAAAGTTTTTCGGTTCAGATGCCAACTACTTAGCTTGCGACTTTAAAAGAAGGAAACAAAACAATACAAATGTACAACTGCGAAAAGAAACGCAAATAGAGATGAACAAATAACAAAATGTTGATCCTCATCCCACACGCCTAGCCAAACCGAGAAGGTTCAAACCGGCACTCAACTATGAACAAATAACATAGTGATTACTGAATTTGTCCACTACTAAGCTCATGCAACTCCGCAGGGAATACTTATTTTATGGTTCAACGAGTCTAAACCAATGTCTCTAATGGATTCAAAGAAGAAAAGGTGACAAAATCAGTTCTAAGGAAAGATCGAGCCGATGGATTTGCTTGGAAACTTGAGTCATACAACAGAAAACAACTAATAGTTCTTTAGCCAGACCACAAGAAGTAATAGCTCAATACGGAAAAAAAAAATAGTCTTAAATCGAAGAAGAAAAACAAGTAAAATGCGCTTAATCGAACAAGCCGAAACCCAAATCTCCATCACTCTCTTCTGCTGGTTCGTCCTGCAAAAATAAATTTACCAAACAATTAGATAAACAACCAGATCATGCTTCGTTAGGCGAAGGGGAAATTATTCATTGTTATTAAATTTACCTTCTTCTTCTCCTCTGCAGCAGGAGCAGCAGCTGCAGCACCACCGCCAGCAGCAGGAGCAGCAGCTGCAACCGGAGCACCACCTCCACCACCAGCACCAACGTTCATGATGAGATCAGTGACATTACGTTTCTCAGCCATCTTGGCGAATAGCATTGGCCAGTATGACTCAATAGTAACACCAGCAGCTTTCACCAAAGTGGCGATTTTGTCAGCCTATCAAACAAAAATTAAAGGATATAAACAAACAGAAGCAAAAGATCTTAATCCAATTTAACTCAAGACATATTCAGACAGAAACAAAACAAAAACACTTGTTCAATTCCTGACTTTAAAACTCTTACCAATTCTTACTAACAAAAGATTATGGGTCTAGAGAAAAAACATAGTCACTCAGTTTCTAACTATGAAACGGCACCAAATCACAATGAGAAGATAGAAAAGCAAAAAAAAAGGAAGGATACCGACCGTGATAGCAATACCCTCGTCCTCGAGGATCATAACAGCGTAGCTGCAAGCAAGCTCTCCCACTGTCGACATTCCCTGAAACCAATATTATTCACAGATCACTCTGAGAGTAATATATCTATGTGCTTATAAACTCGATAGAAAGAAATGAAAAAATCATCGAGAGAGTACCTTAGATTGAAATGCTTTCGCAACGCGGCTCCGGCTCGAGAGAGAAAAAGGATCGCTAGGGTTTTTGATACAGTGATGGGAGACGCACCGTTTATAAAGAAAGCTTTGTATCATTAGGGCTTTAAAGATATATTAGGCCCATTTAAAGATCTTCTATACATATATTGGGCCTTGTGGGCCCTTTATCCTATAAATATAGATAAGAGCCCAAATGGATAGATGTCAATGCCAAACACAAAAATTATCAGATTTTCTGTGTATCACTATCACATGCTTGCTAATGATGCAACATATTGGCACAATTAACATATATTGATTTTATTTTTTCTACAACAAACTAATTTGACAAGTCAAAATGTAGAAAGAAGGACCAATTGTTGCAAGTTGTCTCTCGCTTAAGTATCTACATTTATGAAGTTCCTTGTAAAGTCTACCTCTACCAGCATGCTCCGCTACAAATGAAGTGTGTTATGTTAAAAAGATTAGATAATTATATTAGTCAATAAAAAGATAAAACATTTAAGTTACATGATCATAGAAATAACCATAACGCCCAAGAATATTAGTGTGCCGAAGATGAGAATGTATATTCACTTCTCTTTTGACCTGATGTTCAACTTGTGATTGTTGAAGCTGGTTCTTGAAAGAACCTTCAGAACAACAATGGGATTGCTCCATTTCATATTTGCATATATATATGTGTGGGATTGGTGAACTAAACAACCAAGGATCTTAAAACAGATAGTCCTAGAACATAAACAACAAAAATATAAAATTTTGGAAATCATTGATTGTTCTACAAAAGGGAACAAAACGAATCAAAGGCATACTCACCCGTTGGCGAAATAGAATCTAAGAAAATACGAAAACTTTGAAATTTGAATCATATAACTTTAATACTAAATTAAAAAAACCGTAAGAATTCACATTATTATATGTAAATCATGCTGTGTAATGCGAATTAAATCCTAACTCTATATTATTTTTTGCAAAAAATAATCTAAAAAGCTTTATATTATTCAAAATACAAAGAGTTTAATACCGGTTGTCGAACAATAGTAGGTTCAAGGCCCAAGAAAAGACGCATGAGATGGACATACAGTGGCGTACATGTTCTTATAACCACTATTTCCATGTTTAGGAAATTTATTTTTTAGCATTTAGTTATTACTTTTTAAAGTTATGATTTATGTATACGAAAACCAATTTAGTAGATGCTGCAATAGATTTAACCCTTAGTCATTTTTTTTAAAAACTAGAAAGTTGCGGGCCTAAGTAAATAAATCTCTTTGGACCCAGATCATCCTTTCATATTTTTATCCGTCCCAACTACTACTCGTTTTCGTGATTTTTTGAATTTTTAGAATACCTTTCCAGTCGAGGTATCAATATGTAGTATCATTCAAATGATTTACATATCGGGTTAGAATTTGTTTTAACGGTTCCAAATACACAGTTATAATCAAGTAAACAAAAATATAAACTATCTCAGCTGCTCTGACTGTTGAAGATTTTAAAAATTTGTGTTTATCGGTAGATAAACACAATTAGTTTGCGTTGTAACATGAAAAATTGAAATACCAAAAACCTTGCCCACATGATGGTGGGCTGGTGGCTTGGCGGGCCCAGGGTGGTTGGGTGCAACTCCCTCCTCTCCATGGTTCGATTCCTCCCTCCTGCTGTTATCAACATTATTGTGGGAAGTCTGTCAGTTGGGCTTTGGTCCAATTGGTTTACCTGGTAGTCAGAAATGCAGGCGGCCTGACTACCCCCCGACACTTAGTCGGAAGGCATTCCAAATTCGGGATAGGCAGAGTGGTAGCCCGAAGGGCCTAGCCGTTAACACGGTGGACCAGTCCACTATGTAGCACCTCGGTGCGTTCCTACCGGAGCCGACCAGATAGCCGATAGGGTTTATCAAAAAAAAAAAAAAAAAAAAAAAAAAAAAAAAAAAAAAACCTGGTGAAAATACTTTGCGTTGTAATTGTTTATCGAAGACAATTCTAAAGGGATAAGTCCATATGAAAGGTGAAATGATTAACATTATGGTGCTAAATGAAATGTGAAATGTTTATTACACAAATTCAAATGGTCCTCTATTATATGGGATGGGCTTTGGAGCTGGGTTAGACCGAGTCAAAGCGTGTCAGAGGCCACTTCTGATTTCAACTATATACATAAACAATTTTGAAAGTCTTCATTTTCTGTTTTCGTGGTAAAAAGAGTTTGATTTACTAATATTATAATGAGGATTAGGTTTACCTAACTTTTCCAGTAATTAATTCATTTCCGTTACTGCTACGTTGATCAAAGAATCAAATGATAATAGATAATTTTACTGTTTTCATTAATTAGATACTACTTATTACGGTCAAAAACGCATGTTAAGGCTTTTGTTTGGTCAAATAACATTCTTTATAGCAAACCTCGAGACTCGAGTCGAGACCATGGAATTTGTCTTTAAGACAACATTTGTATGAAAATGCTTTTCAATTAAAAAAAGAAAAAAAAAAAAACTGATGAGAATGATGATGATACTCGTCGCCTCCTCTACAAAGGTGTAAGTAAGTAGCTGCGTTAATCTCAAGAAGACGAAACCATCAAACCAACAAGTCTTTTTGTTTTGCTCATTCTATCACAACCACAAGAAGACGATTTTGTATTCTTGTTTCCAAACTGGTAAAGTTGGCAAATTTCTCAGTGATACTTCCTTTTCTGGGAGCTTCTTCGCTGCTTTACTCAATTCTTTTTAGGGTTTCCAAATTTATCTCTTGGTCTTGTTGTAGACTCGAGTAGCTTCTGGGTTCAACCCACATAGTTTGAGCCTTTTTTTGATTTGCAGAGTCCTCTGTGTTTCTTGGTTTCTCTCTTGATCAAGGTCTGCTTGCGGTTTATGTATCTTACTCGCTAGATAGATGTGTCTGTAGATTTATTATTTACTGGTACAAGTGTGAATCTTTCCCAGAATTTAGTCTTGTATCAAGAAGCTCCCAGATAATTTTTGGAAAATTGGCCTAGTTGTTAATATATAAGTATATCCTAGGGATTGAATGTTGAATGACTCGTTATTCCTTCTCTTTCTCTGTGTCTTGGTTGTTATAGTCAATTGATTTGTCTTATAAAGACAGTTGCTTTAGCTCTGTTATTCACGAGCATTCTAAAGTTGGTAGCTTGTGCTTGTAGAATCTGAGATGGGCGAGCCACTAGGACTGCTCCAGGTGACTGTTATTCAAGGAAAGAAACTGGTGATCCGAGATTTCAAGTCAAGTGATCCTTATGTGATTGTCAAATTAGGAAATGAGGTAAGTTTGGTCAGTGTTTTGCATTGTTCTTGGCAATTAGAACTAGTGTTAGTGTTTCTACCAAAGAAACAAGTGTCTCGTTGTGTTTATTTATCTGTTGATGTGATGTTTTCTTGTTTTGAAAACCAGTCAGCCAAGACCAAAGTGATCAACAATTGCCTGAATCCAGTGTGGGATGAGGAACTCAGCTTTACACTGAAAGATCCTACAGCAGTTCTCGCATTGGTATGTCTACATATCTTCATGAATCTTTCCTTTTGTGACCATCATGATCATGATACTGAGATTGTTAATGGGGTGGTGCAGGAAGTGTTTGATAAAGATAGGTTCAAGGCGGATGACAAGATGGGTCATGCCTCTCTCAGCCTTCAACCGCTTATCTCAGTTGCTAGACTAAGACATGTAGTCCGCGTTTCCTCTGGCGAGACAACGCTTAGGAAAGTGTTACCGGATCCAGAGAACTGCGTATCTCGGGAGAGCACAATCAGTTGCATAGACGGAGAGGTGGTGCAGAGCGTGTGGCTGAGGCTGTGTGCTGTTGAATCGGGTGAGATTGAGTTGAAGATAAAGTTGATTGATCCTCCTGGAACAAACAAGTAGCAATAGGGTATTTTATGTTAGTCTGTAACACGAGACCGTTTGTCTAGTATAATTGCAACATCAGTATGGTCTTGTCTTGTTTCCCAGTGTGCCTTTGTGACCACTCACACCAATTTATTAGGAATCTTTGAGATACGTTATGCTGCTCTCATCCCTTAGCTTGTTCCATTTATCCTTGTGTATACATTTTGAGTGTATTGATGGAAACTCCAGGTAAACTACCATCAATGGCAGATTCTCATATCTCTCTACCTTCTTAATAATAATAAAACACTTGGAAGAAATTATCTGGCAACAAAGCTATCACGCATACCAAAGCTGTGGTGGTGGAACCGACACTGATATTGGTATCTTACGTCACACACACACTTTGTTGTTATCTCTATATCCACCTTTTTCTTTTTTTGGCTCAATTATGATCTTTCTCTTTCTGATTTCCTCGTAATCTTAACACAAGTCTGATCGTCCTCATCTGCCAGTAAACCAAAGGTGATACGTTTTTTCCACTAAGAACTCAAAGTTGTGATCTTTCTTTTGATTCTCATCATCTCTGCATTTTCTGAATTGGCTCAGACATAATTTCTTCGGTGACTTCCATGGCTCCGCATGTCTCTGATGATTCCCTACAGCCTCGAGGTTCTCTGTTTCTCTTATCTTTACGAGCTTGTTGTTCTGTTCCAGTTTACTGTTTTCTGGTTGGATCATCATGTATTATCCTTTGATCTAGCAGTAATGGCTACTTACAGTTGAGTTCCGGTGTGTGCAGATGTTTGTGTTGTGGGAGTGGCGCGAACGCCTATGGGGGGCTTCCTTGGCTCCCTCTCGTCTTTGACTGCCACAAGACTTGGGTCCATAGCCATTCAAGGTAGTTTAGTTATACTACTACTCTCTGTCTTTGATTCAGCCAAGTTTTCATTCTCTTACTGCTTCTTCTCATAGCCGCACTTAAGAGAGCACATGTTGAGCCGGCCCTTGTGGAAGAGGTCTTCTTTGGCAATGTCTTAACTGCCAATCTTGGGCAAGCACCAGCAAGACAGGCTGCACTTGGTGCTGGGATTCCCTATTCTGTGATCTGCACCACTATCAACAAAGTCTGTGCTGCAGGAATGAAATGTAATAACCTTTTATTACTCCAGATGATCATTCAAACGGTGTATATATCACTGCTTTTACTTCACTTGTAATCTCAGCTGTAATGCTAGCGTCTCAAAGTATCCAGCTCGGCTTGAATGATGTTGTTGTTGCTGGTGGGATGGAGAGCATGTCAAACGTACCTAAGTACCTCCCGGACGCAAGGTACTTTCTGAGTTTCCTAACTCAAACTTTGTAGAAAGAAATATAAGAGATGCAGATTCTTTCGATCTGTTTACTCATCTCTGATTTTCTGTTAGCAGAAGGGGTTCTCGATTAGGCCATGATACTGTTGTTGATGGTATGATGAAAGATGGACTTTGGGATGTGTATAATGACTTTGGAATGGGAGTTTGTGGAGAAATATGCGCTGACCAGCACCATATTACAAGAGAAGAACAGGTCACTCATGTTCAACCTTGATCTGTCTTTTCTGTTTGTTCCGATGGACTCATGACTGATGTGATGGTGAGACTGTCTCACTGATTCTCTTTTCCTGACGTACAAACTTTTTCTTTTTGTAGGATGCTTATGCTATCCAGAGCTTTGAGCGTGGTATTGCTACGCAAAACACTCAGTTGTTCGCTTGGGAAATTGTTCCGGTACACCTCTCCTTTCCCTGCATTCCAGGAATTCACTTTATGGCATTGTAATGGAATATTGTTCATACACTCATATTGATAGGTCGAAGTTTCCACTGGAAGAGGAAGGCCTTCGGTAGTTATTGACAAGGATGAAGGACTGGGGAAGGTAAATAGTTTAGGAACCCTTGCTTCTCTTAGGATACTTTTGATTGATTTTAACTTTGTTTGGCATGAACCAGTTTGATGCAGCCAAGTTAAAAAAGCTTAAACCAAGTTTCAAGGAGAATGGGGGATCAGTCACTGCTGGAAATGCATCAAGCATAAGGTCATCTTTTATCTCTCAACTTTGTTTCTTTTTTCTTCATTTGTAACTCTGCATGCATTTTGTGTTGCTTCCTACAGCCACTTATTGGCTCTGGTTTATGTTGGTGGACAGTGATGGTGCGGCAGCATTAGTGCTGGTGAGTGGAGAGAAGGCTCTTGAGCTTGGACTGCATGTCATCGCTAAGATTAGAGGATACGCTGATGCTGCTCAGGCACCAGAGTTGTTCACAACCACGCCAGCTCTTGCCATTCCTAAAGCTATAAAGCGGGCTGGTTTGGATGCATCACAAGTGGATTACTATGAAATAAACGAAGCCTTTTCTGTAATCGCACTTACTGAGCTCTCAGTGTTTTATAGTTGCTGGGTATGTATAGAGAGGTATGACTGTTTTGGCTTGTTTCCCCCACAGGTTGTAGCTCTGGCCAATCAGAAACTGCTGGGATTAGATCCTGTGAGTCATGAAACAAGTACAGTTGTGGATGTTGCAGACTTAATGTTCAGTCTCTGATGATGTATATATAAATAGGAACGGCTGAATGCGCATGGAGGGGCAGTTTCACTGGGACATCCATTGGGATGCAGCGGCGCTCGTATCTTGGTCACATTATTGGGGGTAAGTCGTAAGACCAGGCAACAATGGTATTGAATTGAATCCACCCTGAAAATGTGGTTGAATACTTCTGATTCAGGTGTTGAGAGCAAAAAAGGGAAAGTATGGAGTGGCATCAATATGCAACGGAGGAGGAGGAGCATCAGCACTTGTCCTTGAGTTCATGTAAGCCCCCTCTTTAACTCTGGTAAGCATAGCATTAGCACAAGCAAGAGATTACATGTCAATTAATGCTTCCCAACACAATACGTTTAACTTCAACTTGTTGACAGGTCGGAGAAGACAATCGGATATTCGGCACTCTGAAGCCAAGAGATGTTGTTATAACGCAAGAATGTGTGTCACAAGACTGTTTAACTTTGTACTTGAGAGAGATGCAATAAAAGTTTGTTAGAAAATGAGACGTGTAATGTCAATAAAGTAGATAGATTTACACAATCCGAATTAAATTGTTGAAGCCAACAAATAAAAGATACTCTATTAAAAATAATCTGACATAAGAGCCTTCGCAAGAATTTTGAGGACTTCAGAGGAAAGCGATAATCAGATAAGTTGAGCATAATCTAGAAGCCTAAAACTGTTGATGTTCAGCCAAAGAGCAGATCAAAGACCAAAAGAATCACAGCACTCACCCAGATGCTTAGGGAAATGAGAGGTAGATTTCCCACAAATAAATTTGCTACATTAAGAGGATCAAATAATACTATACATAAAACCAGAAGTGTATTCAGTTCAAGATTTATTCTCTTCTTTTCGCTTTACATTTGCATGGCTAGGGAGCGGACACAGCTCAGTACTCGCTTACCATTTGAATTGCTAGCTCACCTGTAAAATATATATCTTAATTGTGGAGGCACTGAAGGAATTCCCTCAGAAGCATTCAGAGGTCATCATCTGCCAGTGTTTCATGACTGGCTTTTCTGTCATCAATGGACATGGCCAGACCGTTGCGGTTCTCAAACTTGTGCAGTTCCGATTCTATGGTTTTGGCTATCACACAACGTTCAGCTTCAGGCTCAGGAAAACCCACGTGGAACGATCCTTGCTTTGCAGGTTCTGCTTGTCCCCGGGTTTCGTAATGGTGCTTCACATAGTTGTATAGCTGTTGATGGAAGGGATGATCGATAGAAAAACAATTTGCGCTCTGAGTGTGGTGAGATGACCCAGAGCTTCCACTTCTACAGAAATGTGGGAGGGATGTGAAGTCCATAATCTACGAGAACCACAAGAGTTTTAGACAAGTTGCGTTTCACAGCAAGATCATAAGAAAGAAGAGGCATATACATATACCTTCAATAATTCATCCTTTCCGCAACCGGATAAGACATGAACTTTTTTCCGTGTCCTCTCTTGTAAAAGAGGTTTTACTACCTGCTAGGAGCTCAAAGAGATACACATACGTGCTAAGTATCTAAACACCCTGAGTTACTAACAAAAGAGAATCAAAGAGGCTTACCTTCCAACATGCAGAAAATATATATGGAGCGTTCACAACATAGTATGTGTTTGTCTTCTCTGGATAGTTGAGATCATCGATGGTCGATATGATAGTCACTAACTGCATTAATGTGAGCACTAAAGAGTTATTAATTAAAAAGTATGCTAATGAATTCAACATCTTTGCAGTATCATTTTTCATGAAGCAACTTTGTCCGCAGACATGGACATCATACCTTGATTTGGCTTAGCGCTGAAAGCTTCAACCCCGTCATGTCTAGAACCTTGACGCAGGTGGTGATTGGCCGCCCATTCTTCTTAGAGATAGAAGGCTGTAACAGTGTTTTACTCATTACATCAAGTGACAAAACCGCAAAAAAGAGAGAGTGTAGCCATCTGCCAAGTACTCACCAGTAATACACGGTCTCTATATTCATTGATTTGTATGTGGGACTGGACATAGTAGTGAACCTGTATGTGGAAGAAGAGAAGCACATTCATTTTTTGTTTCTCATCTGATTGTCAAAAGTGCGAGAAAACAATGAAGCATCTTACAGAAGCTTTGTCGAATGTGCTGAGGCCGACGCCAATAGCAAAGACAGGCAAGCCCTAAACATCAAGGCAGAAGCAATCAAGAAGAGAGAATCTGTTTTGATCAGAAAAGGAAATGGAATCATGGGCAATGGGGAAGCTACCTCTTTGGTGTAACCTGACATTCCTATGAGTTGAGAATCTCGTACGTCCCTATACAACTCAGTAGGAACAATAGGTTTCTGCAGAAACCACAAACATAAAAGATCAAGTTTCAGCACTCAAACCAGAACAGACCAAGGAAAGAGGGAATGAATTTAACTCACGGATAGGATACTGTCAATTTCATTATCCACCCTCCAACGCAAACACTCAACCAGCTGAAAGTGAGTTAGAAACGGTGTAATCAGACAAGACAAACTGTGGAGTCACTCAAACCACATAAAGAGTTTTGGAGACATACCATTGTGTGAGCTTTGCATACGTTCCAGTCTCGTGCTTTCAGAAAACGACCCAAATTCTCTCTCAGATATCCCTGATGGACTCTCTGCAGATTCACAAAAATACCTTCCTTAAAGGTTCAGTTTTTAACTACTATTATAGAAAAAACCAGTCATAGATTCAAACCCAAATCAAATTTGAGTCCACCTAAACTTAAAAATGAGAAATTTATGGAGAATCTAATGCATCTGTGATCTGCTCAGTTGTTTCCAAGAACAGCTCTAACAAAAGAAAAAACAAACATACCTCATATGTTTCCTTCAATGGCTCCTCAACTAGCACAAACAAATTTGACCAGATTCAGTAATTACTAATTAGAAATCAGAGAAGAAACAGAGAAAAGGTCAGACCTTGATCCATCAGCTCTTGGAATTCATCAATGGCTTCTTCTGAAACGATCCCCATTGTTTTGGCTCACTTCCTCTGCAACCAAACAGATTTGCCCAGAAAAAGTATGAAATCTCCAAGATCGACCTTTTTTTTTTCTCTCCTTTTTGTCACTTTGCACCAAACTATGAGTCCATCATTAAAGGTCAAAGAGGTGGTAGGAGAAGAGAAACGACCCAACAGAAATATACACTTTTAATAACCAAGTAGGAGACGAACTACTTTGATTAAGACTGGTCGTGACCAAAAATTAATAAGCAGCTTCTGATTTCTTCTGTGGGATTTGTTGAATAATCAATCAATCCATCAAACTCCCAAAACCCATTTGATTTACTCTTCCTCCTCTTTGTGTGTGGTTCCTGGTCAATGGCACAAGTAAAAAAAGTCTGTTCCTTCTTTTCTCAATGAGCCAACGGAAAAAAGAGAGGAAGGTTCAAACTTTGAAATAGTAAAGAGAAAATTCGACAACTTGCTAAAGCTTTGTACCATGTATGAAATGGTAGCTGATTTGGTGAGCCTTGTCATTTATTGGGAAAAGAAAAAGATCAAAAGATAGATAGATAGATAATGGAATTCAAAGTTGGTCTCTTTTTATTTTTACTGCTTTTTGGGTCAAATATTCAAAGTTGTCCTTTTTAGAAACGTTTTAATTACTTTTCAAGTATAAAGAAGAGCAAATTTGTGGCGTATTATGAGTTGCTTTATGGGTTATTCAAAGGTCAATATCTTTGTATGGCCTATCACACAAAAAGTCTTTCTTTGATTTGCAATTCAAAAGACGCAACAACTTTGGTTTTTGGCTCGTTGCTTTGCTTCTTTCATCCATCTTTGTGCTTAGTTGGCCACCATTGAATGTGAGTTATGTATGACTATGAATCATGGACAGCAGCGAAACAGACTGGGTGGGCCACTTCACTTTTGGGCCTAAAACTAAGAGCAAGCATAAAATTAGTCAAAATCTTTGCCCATAGGCCATAACCTATATATGCCAGCTTTCATCTTTTGGGTCAAAAACGATCTATTAAGGGCTTGAATCCTCAAAAACTAAACATGGAAGGATTCTTAAATGTATGTAAATAAAGCATCATAGTTTAATAGCTGCTGATGTACAAGGTTTTATTGTTGCAATTTTTATGTGTGTTTGACTTTTGATTATTAAAATATAAAGATTCCTGCTTGAGATTCGGATATTCGACCTTGTACACATATGCATCTTTGATTGTTTATGCTTAAACACTTGCCAGTTGCCAATAAGCAACGAGCAAAGGACGTTGACCCATTTTATAGTTTCACATTCTCGACCATGAAAAACTATATATCTTTCTAAAGTTGGATGATGCAAATGTATAATCAAATTTTGTTATACTTTACGGAATTTATTTTATTATAAATTGACACATACGTGGGTGGATAAACCTTGTATACGGAAATCGTCATGATATGTAAAAGGTTCAATGTCTTGAAAAGTTCAGGCTTTCACAAACCTCACACGCAAAAAACACCAGAATCATCAGGTCATACATTCCACAAGCACATGTAGATTGCACATATATATATATATTAAAGGAAAGGAAGAATATTTGATGGGGCAGAGAGGGCAAAAGAAGAGCAAAAAAGTCAACGACAAGAAAACTTGAAATGCAGCGGAGGAGCAATGAGATAGAGGAGGAGGAGGAAGATGGAAGGAGAGGACTTGAGAGCGTGAGAGAGAGCCAGTTGGAAGGGAGAAGCAGCGGAACAGTGTCGATGAACGGAGAGGACTGCGTCTATGTTGGGGTTGGGAAAGGAGACTCGAGCATGGAGGCATTGCGTTGGGCTATTGACAATCTTATGACTTCTTCTTCTACTCTTCTTTTCCTCATCCATGTCTTCCCTGAGACTCGCTTCATTCCTTATCCCTGTCTGTATATATCCTTCTCGTCCATTTGTTATCTTTGATTAAATGTGTGTCCCCGCACTCAAGTGTATGTATGATCCGTGTAGTGGGGAGGCTGACGAGGGAGAAAGCAAGTCAAGAACAAGTAGAAAGCTTTATGTCTCAGGAAAGGGAAAAGAGAAGAACTCTGTTGCTCAAGTTCCTTCATGCCTGCTCTGCTTCCAAGGTCCCGTTTCTCTCTTTCGCTCTTTTGGTGTTGTTTGGATTGTTAAGAGTGGATCAAGATAGTTAGCTAACATATGAGAGAGCAAGTGAGGAACAGGTGAAGGTGGAGACAATACTGGTTGAGAGTGACTCCGTGGCTAAGGCTGTACAAGACCTCATTACCATTCTTAACATTAAGAAGCTTGTTCTTGGGATCGACAAGTCTAATGCTAGGTAATATACACAAGTATGAACCCCACAACTTTCAGTTGTCAGATGACAGGACACCCTTCTCTCTTTATGACTTCTTGTAGGAAAGCAACGACGATGAAAGGAAACAGTGTCCCTGAACTGATAATGAGGAGCTCCGCAGCAGACGTGTGTGAGGTTAAAGTCATATGCCAGGGAAAAGAGATAAATATGGAGCAGGCGATGATCGCGAGCAGCCCAGCTAAGTCCCCAATAGCACATCGACAAAAGAAAGATCAACCTGTTGACCCTTTTGCTTGCATTTGCTTTATCAGTAAGCCCAAAACTAACAGATAATAATGTAAAGAGAGATCAAGATGCAGAGACAATACATTTGATGTTACGTTTTGTGTTTCGATAGAGCAAGTAAAAAGGAACTCTGATAAAAACTAATAACGTTACGAGAAACAGTTACAACATTTTTATAAACTACAGCAGCTTATGCATACAAACAAGCATACAATTCATGGCAATCTATAAAAAGCGAAACATCAACACCTGATCATCATCTTTTACCACAGAGTCTTTTAAGGAAGAATAGAGTAACATATGTCTAACCGTAACGCTAGAAGAAATCAAATTCCAAATAGTTATCAGACCCTTTCTGAGCATTCAGAACCAAACCGGCTGCTGTCTTCTGGCTTGATGGTGCCTCTGCAACACTCACAGGTCCCTTTTCCAGCTCAACCGGCTTTGGGATTTCCGGTGGAGTCGCACACCGAATCAAAGCCCAGTTCACACCTTCGAAGAACGGGTGCTGCTTAACCTCAGTGGCTCCCCGTTTGAACCCCAGCCGCTGTTGCGGCTCCTTCATGAGCAAGCCCCGGATGAGGTCTCTCGCTGCAAAACTCACCACAGGTGTTTCTGGGAACCGCAGAGGCTGACCCACCACATTGAACAGTGTTTGTCGGTTTCCTGAGCCCTTGAAAGGCGTTCTCCCAAAGAGAAGCTCGTAAAGGAAGATCCCAAAAGTCCACCAATCCACTGCACTGCCATGCCCTTCGCCTTTGATGATCTCTGGGGCTAAGTACTCGTGCGTGCCCACAAATGACATGGACCGTGCATCGGTTGGCTCGGCTACCAGCTCTGGCAACGGCCTAACTTGATTCGCGGTGTCATTCTTGGGTTTACGGTCCTTCTTAGATTTGCTTGAGAACAAACGTGGGGAGAAGCAAGTGGTGGGGACGGTGCAAGACGGTTGAATGCAGGAGGGCTCAATGCAAGCGGGCTGCACATAGTAAACGTTTTTTCGTAATGGATCTGACTCGATGGCGGCAGATTTCACTAGAGTGGGGCTGACAAGACAGCGGAGTGAAAGGTCAAAATCAGAGAGCATTATATGTCCGTCTTCCCGAACTAGAACGTTTTCAGGCTTAAGATCGCGATACACAATCCCAAGCATGTGCAGGTATTCCAAAGCTAGCAATGACTCTGCTATGTAAAATCTGCCACACATTGAAAACAAAACCCTCAGTGAGATGAGAATAAGAAACTAAGTAAATGGCTTGATCCCAAAATATTCTCTTTTGTCATTTATCCAATACTTTGTAATAAGATAAAACCAAAGGAAATGCTAATCTTGACAGACAAAGGAAAGATGACTCACTTTACGGCTTGCTCAGAAAAATGCTTCCCCGGCTGGCGTTGCCTGAGAGTATGCAAATCTCCTCCGGGACAGAATTCCATCACCAGGCACGAGAACTTCTCAGTCTCAAAGTGAGTGTAGAGGGTAGGGAGAAACGGGTGATCCAAAGACTGGAGAATCTCTCTTTCGGTCTGAGCCCGGAGAAGCTTCTTGCGACTCGCAAGAGATGTCTTGTCCATAACCTTCATAGCAAAGTAACACTTAGTCCCGCTCAGCTCAGAGAGATAAACACTCCCAATGTCACCACAGCCTAGCCTCTTGAGGAGCCTGAAATGGCTCAGACCCAAAACCCCATCCCGAGCCCTAACTGCCTGGATTGCTTCCCATCTCAAGTCGTTGGCCTTGTGGGGTTTGTTAACAGTGCTACTAAAGCTGCTGCAACTACTCTCATCGCTCACATCACTGCTTGTGCTTCCTCTGCAGATACTGCTCTTCCCACTCTCCATGAAATCAAGGCGGCCACTTAGCTTGGCACTTCCACTTGTCTTGCCAAGACTGCTGTTGCCATCACTCATTTTGGCTGAAGCAGAGCTGGTCTTGACACTGCCAAAGCCTGATATTTTCTTTTCATCGATGGTCAATGAATCTACATGCTCAAGAACGGTGGATAGGGAGCTAAAATCGGGTTTACAAACAGCTGGGTCACTAGATCGCTTCTTAAACGACTCTGGCAACCGTTTATTCTCCGGAATTCCTACAGCAGCTGGATTTGTTACTGATCTTTGTAACTGCGTCGGCTCAAAAATCTCGGCTTTGGCTGACTTAGTATTACTATTTGAAGAGGAGCGCTTCTGAGCTTCGATTTCAGCTTTATGAGCACTGGGTTTACGAGTAGACGCCATTGGGACACAAAATAGATTATCTTTAGCTAACGGGAAAGACCCATCTTCCTTCAAACCCTAGTTGGATCATGAGAACAAGTTAGAAGAAGAACAAAGCCCCACAGCACAAAACTAATGTCTTTGATGTACAAGTAAAAAGAAAGAAAAAAACGCAGATCCCAAATGGGAGAGACGTGATTTCAGGTCGACGAAGATCTAAAATGAGAAGAATAAGACAAGGGAGATCTGGAAACAAGGTAAAGGTAGTAACTTTAGGAGAAACCCTAGAAAGAAAGAGAGGAGGAAGGAGATACCTTGGGTGTGGATTGGCGCAGAGAAGATTCGAATAAGAGAGGAAAGTACAGTATATATGCTTGCTGCTACAATTACATGCACTCTTCCTCTTGATGATCAATCACTTCAGCTTCACCTCTGTTGCTCTACACACTTCTCATTTCGCCGGATACGCACGACAAGAACCCGGAGGGGAGGATCCAGTCACACAGCCAAGACTTACAAAAATAAATTAAAAGACTCTAAAAGCTAAGTTACAAGATAATACCTTTCGCCTTTTTTTTGTTTGTGTTAGTATAATACTACTATTAAATTACATCAATTTTCTATATCCGTATTGGATACAAAAGAAAAAAGGGGTAAAGAGAGTGCGACCAAAAAAAAAAAAAGAGAGAGAAAGAAAGCTGAATGATCACAAATGTGCGTGTTTGCATAAATTGATAATTCCTGAATTTCTTAGAAAAGACAAATGTTAAGCAAATGATGAAAGATTATGTTTTAGACAATTAGACCTGTTGTTAGTAAGCATTAATGACTTTGAGAAGAAAAAAGAGAACCAATTACGATTTGTACTCTCTTCCCTCATTATGTTCCTATGCCCTTTGCAAACTGAGGATGAGTTTCATTATCATTAGTTTTAACTTTGCAGTAGCGCTGACAATCACATCACATGCCGTTTGGATGGGAACCTTTTTAAATCTCAACTCAAGAGATCTGTGTTCCTCGATTTACATTTTAGTTTCTATTATCAATAAGCATCACATGTTTCTGGACCAAGCAGGCTAAAGAATAACCCCCCTACCCTATGACATTTGGACTTTCCATGAAAATCTTATTTGCTATTATCAATCCTTCATATGCTTCAAATCCTTATTATTCAAAAGAATTCAACTCAGCCTTTATTAAAAGCTAGCACGCCATGTTTTCTGATATCAGATTATTAACCAAGACAAAAAAAATCATCTTTCCCTACGCAATAACAGGGACATAAATGACTGTTTCATTCATGGGTAAAGCAACATGATGATGCCCTTACTTATTAGGGAGACTCCATCAGTTTCATCATATCAGAGACCGTGCTTGTGTAATAGTCTGGTTCAATCTCGTTGCCCTCTTTTAGTAGATTTGATTCACTTGTCACCCCTGTTTTGAGAAAGCCTAATCACTGTGAGTTCACTTAAACATTGTCCACATATCGCCATTGGCTTGGAAAACTCAAAACAGAATCATACAGTCAATAGCAATCACCTGTTAGGACGAGGAGAGTTTTGCAGCCAGCATTCTGTCCAAACAAGATATCAGTATCTAGCCTATCACCCACCATGCACATTCTTGACGTTTCTGTCCCAAATCTGCAAACACAAGGAAAAACACCTCTTCATCACACAATCCTATATACTGCACACTGTTGTGGGATTTCATGTGCACATACTTTTGTAGCAGAAAGTCCATCATGAAAGTAGATGGTTTCCCAACAACTATTGGTTCTCTTTCAGTTGATCCACACATCGCAGCAACCATACAACCAGCACCTAGAATTACAAGTAAGAATTTGATGCTTTTAAAACCCATCTGCTACTTTGGGCACTGTGGCCATTTGAGTCTAATGACCATACCAGGCCACTCTTGGAGATCCGTCATATGTCCTACTGCATCACGGTTGGTTGCAATGAAAAGACATCCCGGATTCTCGCGTACACAGAGGGTACCGTATCTGCCATTTCCGTTATTGTGTTAGCCTAAACTCTCGGAAACTTGATTAAGGCAACCTACTTGCATGCAACAGTTATCCATCTTACTGAAGCTTATAGTAGTTTATATTGGGGTCTAGTCCGACCACAACTGCTCCCACCTGGCAGAGGAAGTCATAAAGAAACATACATGATTAGAAAATAAAGCAAGATTCTATTTTTGGACAAGGAATCCAAGTCTTATGGCACAAACAATACGCTTTTATCATGTTCAAAGAGAGAGTTTGATTTCCATTGTGCTCTCTTTTCACCGTCTTCCTGCATGTAAACAAAGGAGTACTGCTTTAGATAAACAGAGGAATTCCAAGTATTCAATTTTTGTTGGTCTAAACACTCGGGTCCAATAAGTATCTAACATATCTATTACAAGCATATGAGGTTGACCAAAACATGACACGATCCAAAAACGGTCGGAAAAAAACTACTTACAGGACCACCGAGACCTGTAAAACCAGCAATCTGGAGCTCCTCAAGAATGCCTTCCCCACCAATCACATAAACCTTCTTGTCCTTATGGAAATTGTTGACTTTGAGGTACATAGCGGCCGCAAATGACGAAGAGAAGATCTCATCCTGAGTAACAGAAGGGACACCCAAAGATCGGAACTTTTCAGCGTATTGCCTCCTCGATTTGACCGAATTATTGGTCACAAAGACAACATTTTTACCCTGAATATCGCAAAAGATAAGAGAGAGGGGAAAGGAAGGGTGAGAGTAAAACGAAAAGGGAGTGGGAAAAGGGAAAGTGCCTTAGAGCGGATTAGGTCCAGAGTTTGGGCGACGCCATCGATGAGCTTTTCACCCTTCCATATAACACCTGGACCGAATCATCCTCATCATCATCATCATCAGAGGGTAATTAAGGAATGAAAAATAGGGAGAAAAGAGTGTACCATCGCAGTCAAATAGGAAAGTGTCGACAGAGTCAAAGAGAGATTTGAAGTTACGGGAGGAGAGAAGCTGAGGCGCCATTGGAGGAGTGTCTTCTGATGATGATTTCATGATTCTGGCCAGAGTACACACACTTGGCAAAACGACACTGTTCCATTGAGAGAGGCCCATTATTATCGGGCATGAACAGGCCCATTTCAATTTTGAATTATAAAAATATTTTATCTATTTGTTGGCTTGACATGACAAATGTAAAACTGGCAGAGCAAGTCCGATGTGTAAATAAGCAAGAAACAGAAGGTGTCTTTTGAGGGGAAGAAAGATGAGGAATGAGTGTGAGTTGTTGTTGTAGGAATCAGTTTCTAACTTTCTATTGTCGTATCCAAAGTGATCAGCTTTCTTTCTCCTCAAGTCAACCTTCCTCAACGTTTATTCCGTTCTCATGTCCGACCTCCTTCACGGCCTTTCCTTCAAATTAACCCATGACATCGTTTCTGAGTTGAACGGGTATATATATATGTACCCTGTACAAGTGACGAGAGACAAGGAGCGGGAAGAATATTATAACTATAAAGATTGGAACACATAAACTTATATACAACTACAAGTAACCTTCCCTTGTTAATATATTAATGCATATGTTAGATGAAAAGAAAATCAGTTACTTCCCTTGTTAATATATTAATGCATATGTTAAATCTGTTTGGCTTTAGTTCGATCGAACACAACCAATTTAGCTGAGACAAAGATCTGCATCCTTCTATCTACATCCAAATGGATTTAACTTAACTCCCGATAAATAGTGTCTAACATTTATTCTGTTAATTTCGGACTTTATTACTTTTTACTATGTATTTTCGTAATTAAGTTAATCTTTTTTTCTATAATAGCTTATTCTGCTATGCGATTAATAGGATACTAGATCATCACCCGTACTGTAGTACGGGTTAAATTTCATTTATTACAAAATTTATATATTATATAGTTATAGAATAAAGTCGTGATATATTATAATAGTAAGTAAAAAATATTAATTTTTTCTGTCAGTCCATATATATGATATTAGAATGAATATATTTTTCTTTTTCTGTAATCCTCAATTATGGGTATATATTTTAAAAATATGAAAACGGAAAATAATATTATTTTCAAAAAAATAATATTGTTTGAACAATGAGTTAATTTATGTTAACAACCACAAAATGAGAGTGCATATATTAGTTAGATCAAAAATCAAAATATCATAAATGAATCGCATCTAAAACGTAGATTATTTTGAATTAGTTAAAAAAGTTAGCTATTATTTTGAATTAATTTAGGAAATTATTTTTTTAAATTCTAATTCATTGGTTGTTGAAATAGAGATTTGTTTGAGCTAATTACGGAATTTACCAATTATTCACATAATCGAATATGTTATGAACATATATTTGGTATATAATAATACCAAATTCGATCCGTGTGTGGAGTCTATATTTTTATTTTACAATCCCTATGAAAATATTGCGGCACAATCTATTATTCATTATTTCCAAAATTGCTTGCAGAATTAAATTTTTAAATATTTAGAAGTGTCAAAACTTATTTAACTCATCTCATCATAAAATCTTAAAATGTCGTCTATTATAAGGATCATAACTTTCTATCATATAATACATTACTTTTAACCTGCCGCCTACTATAAATATATTAAACATATCTTTTTAGAAAATCAAATTAGTATTTATATTTTTTTTAATCTTTTTAATCTATTAAATATTTATGATATTCTTTAATATATTAAATTAAACTTTTTTTAAATGTTCCAAATTAAAATCTTTAAAAATTTTCTTGTAGTATGTAAACTTATGAATTTTAAAAAATATATATATGAAATTAAATATAAATATTCAAATAGTTATAAGGATCATAACTCATTTCATCTTATAATACATTATATTTAACCCGCCGCCTATTATAAATATTTGTTTCAAAAAATCAAATTAGAGTATTTATATTTCTTAACTTTTTGATCTATTAAGTATTGATGATATTAAAAAAAGGAATATATTACTCAAATATGAATTCCCGTTAAATTTGTTCTTTCATACATTGAACAATTTATATTCGTTTTTAAAAATTCAAATCTTTGTATATGCGGAAAAAAATTTACTTTTTTTTATTATGTAGATGATATAATAATTTATTTATTTTATAGAAATAGAATAATATAAAGATGAGAGGTGAAATATAATGATTAATAACAAATTAATATGATAAGTTAGATATCAAATCTTATATGTTCATTTTGATTGGTCATTCTTTTTAAAAAAAATTAATAATAGATTTTCGTTTTTATAATTAAATTAAATTAATTAAATTACATAAAATAGTATTTGACTTGTTTATCCTTAATGAGTTGAATTAATTTACTCTATAAATTTTTATTTCTAATGGCATTCTCATGTAATTTTTTACAAAATGAAAGGTTAGTTAAGGGTATCTTATAAAGTGTACTCCCCAAATAATAGTATAGGATATATTTAAAATTTGGTAAGATTTTGGTACTTTCATAAATATCTCTAACTATCCAAAGGTTAAAATAGAGGTAAAGTCTAATATGCAAATATTTATAATTTCAGGACATTTTGCAAACATTTTTTCCAAAAAAGGGTCTAATTTGCTAATTATCTCTAGATTGTAAACCATCCTCAACTTTGTGTTTATTAGTCCCGTGGCTATAACACACCATTAGTATTGAATATTTCTTCAAGTACTGTAAAATAACATTGATTGGAATAGATATGTTTTATTATGGAAACAACCTTACATTTCATAACTAGAAAACACTCCATTACTACAATACTCCATTACATAACATTGCATAACCATTTATCATTATTATTAGACTACTACAATAGTCCATTACCATACATTACCACTACTTAGAATAGTCCATTACCATACATTACCACTACTTAGAATTTCATTATTATTATTAAACGATACCATTAATATCGTTACGTCGCTCCGCCGCTCCAATTAGCGTTCACGTTCTTCTTTGGGAGCATCCACGGCTTGGTTGAGAGTGTTTTTAACGGTTCCAATATAGCTTTTGCCCTTGTTTAGAGATGCTATCTTTGCAGGTTCGTTCCAGCCTATAGCCTCCCCTACCTCTACCATGGTAGCGAGAGTCACAATGGGAATATTTTTCTGTCTAGCTAGTGGTAACACTGTAAGCAAAGGTTCTGCCGTCTTATCGGCTTCATCCGCAAGTAGAAGCAAGCTTACGTTATCGGCTTCGACTTGGCCTTGCACTATCCAAAAAAAAAAAATAGAGAAAAAACTGTTAAATAGTTTGTAGTGGAAGCTCAGTGAAGACCACTTACTGATTCTCTTTTTATAATTTGTCCGTTTAGATTCAACAAGTTACAAATGTAGAGCTATCCCCATTTCAATAGAGAATCACTCAAAATAAATTTATAAAAATAATAAACGGATTTTGACTAGAAAAAGAAAGTTGAATATGTAATTAGATAATTCGTGACAAAACTGATATACAAAATTACAAATGGTTTCATAGAACAAATAAAAGTAATAGAACAAGTGGATTGGTTTTACCTGGAAAGTCGAAATCGATTAGATCTCCATCCCAATCTAAACCCTTAAAAAATAATATAGCGGCTTTTTGTTCAGCATTAGAAGAAACAACCATTTTTTTCAAGTGAAAGAAAAGAGAGGTTTAGGAAGTACTGAAAGATTTGAAATGTATGAGTGTATTAAAAATATGGTTTCCATGTCCTATATATAGGCATGAAAGGGTATGAAAGCATGGAAAAATATCCCACTTATTCCACAAATATCTTTTTGCTTTTTGAATTCTCATGCACATGAGATTTAACAACCAACAAAAACCATATGCATGAGAAATTGGTGTGTTCTTTGAAACTTATGTGCCGAACAGAATTGGCCACCAGCATCTTTGTTTCTTTGACCAAAAAAAAAACAGAGCTCATCAGTCTTGAGTCTCAAATATTCACGCGGAACCTTTTAAGTTTTATATCGAATTTTTCTTTACCCACGCAATATGTCTTTTTTTCTTTTTTTTTATAGTGTCCCTGCTTCCAATACATATTGAAAGAAATAATAAAAGATGAAAAAGGTCCTTCTCCCACCAAAAAAAATAAAAGATGAAAAAGGTTCATATGAATATATGATCATATCTATTATGAAATATAAAAAAAATATATATATGTAGTTTTCCCTATTGTATACATGGTAAATATTAGGTGTCGGGATCAGCTTCACAGAATTTCTAATTAAACAAACGATAGTTAGACCTTCATTTTTTATATTTCGATTAAATGAATCCCCCGTTCATTTGACTAAAGGCACATCCCCGTTCTATTTTTTTTTTTAAGTTCTATTTTTAATTGTTTCTCTATTTTTCAACTCACCAATAAGATTTATATACATACGTTGAGAAAATTTATATCTATTATTTTGGTCAGTTAAAGTGTAATTATAAATTTAAGTATTTAGATAAATGGCATTACATTTTTTTATTAATTTTTTTACTCTCATGATCTATATGTATTCATAAATTTGCAAACCATAAGTTACAAATTTAAACTTTTTAACTTATAAATTGAAAAACCATTTATGTAATTATTCTCAACATCGCTTATCAAAAAGTGAAGAGTTTGTTTTCCCTTTTTTAATACGTAATGCTGTTTCAAGATGATTTTGTTCTTGGATACGTAAAACTCATGGAATCGTGAGTAAAAAAAAATCATAGTAAAACTGATAGATTATGCCATTCTTTATTTCTTTTACATAATTGCTCAACGTTCCAGAGGGATCGACGTTTGAGTTTCATATATCTCGAGTAAATAGTTTTTTTTTTTTTAATATTGTGCAACATTTGACTTGATTATGTTTTGAATTCAATTTTTTTTAGTTAATCATACAATTTAAGTAAGAAATTAAGATTATATGAAAGAATATAAAATTTATATTTATTTTTATCAAAACAACATAAAAGTTTCCATAAAACCAAACCAATGAAATTCAACAAAAAAAATTTAAAAAGTTCCACCAAAGGTTTTTTTTTTTTATCTATCCTCATTGGATTTTTGAAAAGAATTATGTTTGCTAAGGGTATAGAATATCATAATTACTACTTCAGTTAAAACCTAACATGCCATTAAAGTATTTAGATAAATGGCATTACATTATATTTATAAAAATTTTGTACATTTATGACCTATATATATATATACACAAATTTTATAAAATGGCATATTTATTTTGTTTTCAAACAATCGAATTTTTAAATATATATATATTAAAACTGAACTAAATTTTTTAAATAGAACCTTTCAAAAATAAAATTTTATTATATCATCTGAAGTCATTTTCCTAAATTAAATATGATTATAATTAAGTGTAATATATATAAAATAGAGAAATTGCCTCTAATAGCCCCAAATCAAGTTTCTGGGACAAAAATACCACTTAAAAGTTTATTGGACAAAAACATCTCCTTATTTTTCTTTTTAAAAGTAATAAATAATTGCAAAAAATAAAAAATCACAAATTCATCTTTAATATTTTCCCGCCAAAAAAGATCCAAAATATGTTTTTTTCTCATTTGGACCACCTTGCTATTTTATTAAATTTAATCATTATCACAAATTATTTAAATTTCTCTTTAATTTTTAACATATATAGATAAAATTTAGAAAAAAAATAATAAATATGAATATGTTTTACCATTGATCTCCTAATTTTATTATGGATTATATGTATATAATATCTAAAGCTTATTGTCGAGGGGAAGTCATGAGATTGGGAAGATCTACCTTCTGATGAGATCCAAGGACGAAAACGGCCAATATCCAACCCAATTATCAACCCGAACCCACATAAATTTCAAATAACAAACCTGAACTATGTAATAGTTAGCCAATTTCAACATATACCTGTTATTAAATAATGTAACAAACCTGAATTATTTAACCTTTAGCCAATTGAATAAAATGAATGATTCGGATACAAAAGAACAGATAATTATGACTTAACAATTCTAATCGACATCAACAAATACAAAAAAAAATCTATATTGAAATTGGATAACGGTTAGATAGTTCAGGTTTATTTTTTAAAAATTGTATGAGTTCGGGTTGACAAGTACAAAGGGTCAGAGTTTGGGTTGAAAAAGACCGCATAGAAATAGTTGGAGTTGATTTTGCCCATTTTCTCGATCCAAGGATCATGAATCAGCAAACAAGAGACTCTATTGTTTCAAGACAACTGGTAATAAATGCATTTCCACAGTAAAATAGTTTATGTAAATTAAGAAAAAGTAGTGGTATATATATATATATATATATTTTTTGTCAAAAGTAGTGGTATATATTTATGTCATACCATCTTCAATAAAAAAAGAACAAAATTTATTTTTTAGCAATTCACAAAGTACTTCAAAAAGGAACATAAAAGTTAATATTTTTAAAAAAAATTTAAAAAACTATATTAATAATCGAACGTATTACTTAAGTACAAATTTCATTTTTATTCAGAATTAATATTAAATATATAACCCACGCATCGCGTGGACAAATTTCTAGTTCTAATAAGATGTACGTAGCGGCCAAACGTCTGGGAAAAGGGAAGAGATTACGATTATACTCTGTTCTAATAAGATGTATTTAATGTTTTTGTATATCTTCCTCTTGTTTTTAATTTTCTATACATATGTTATTTATTTATCGTTTAAATTCAAGTTTGGATACAAATATTTGTGTTACATGAGAAGCAGGACAACTTTCATTGTGTAAACCAAAATTTCAAGTTTCATTGTGGATCTTGTGCTGCAGAATTTTAGTTGAAGCAAAAATCATTAGTAACAAAAAATATTAGTAACAAAAATTATTTACAAAAAAACATCCCGCGGCGTAGCGCGGGTTTTGACCTAGTGGGGGTTTAAAATTTAACGTCGTTAAACGATTCTGTAACGGTCGTTCACGTCTGTTAAGTCATGGTTACGAATCCACCAACAAATTAAAGATGAGGTATTTTTGCTCAAACCAAAAAATCTTGGATATTAAACGTCCAAAATAAAAATAAATGAGTTTTTTTGTTTCCCTAATACAATTTTAGCATTTATTTAAAAGGAAATAAAAATAAATAATTTTAGATTTGCAGCGCCTCAAACTCTAGCATCGTAACGTTAGGTAGTTCCTCAATATCAGCCGCTGAATTAACGCAAACACTCTCTAAACGCGATAACGTTGATATCACGTTTTTTGTTTCTACCAACCACTCCGAAAATTTCCAAGACTCGAGGACGAGCACAAAGATGAGTACCGAAAACGATGAGGCTTTGACTCGTTATTGTAATAGGATCGCATCAATATCCTTAGTCTCTTTTAACAATTACCCGGTTTGTCCCGGTTAAGTATTTCATGGTTTTAGTATTGGTCGTGTGTGGACCATCTTCTTCTCTTAAAAAAAAATGCAATCGTCTACATAAGATACCATGGCAAGACTCGGGTTGGTAACCCTGTTGATTGCATAGCTATAGTTAGAAGAACCTTTGGTGAGCGTAAGGGTAAGATATACTTCAGTCTCCAGGGTAGGATTCAAAGTGCACAAAGTATACCAAAAATGGGTAAGAATACTTTTTAATTTGTGTTAATTTTCGTATTGGATTGGATTGTTCATAGGAATGTCAAAATTCGTTGCTAAATTCATGCCTTAACGTATCCAAGGTTGTCACTACTGCGCATAATCTGTGGTCCAATTCTGCAACAGGAGTTTTAATGGAGGAAAATAAAGCTAAAAGAGAGGATGATGATATGATCAGCAAATTACCAGACACTTTGATTTCTGAGATACTCTTTTATCTTCCAACAAAGGAAGCTGTTAGGACAAGTGTTTTGTCCAATAGGTGGAGAAGTCTCTGGCTTTTGGTTCCTGGTTTGGATTTGGACTCTTGTGAGTTCTTAGATTTCAATGCTTTCTCGAGTTTTGTCAACAAGTGCTTAGATTTCTCAAGAGAAAACGAGTTATGCTTGCACAAGCTCAAGCTAAGTATTCACCAGGATGAGAATGAGAATCACAACCAGTTTTGTGTCACGCGTTGGATAGATTTCGTGGCTAAGGGAAAACTTAAGCATCTTGATGTTGAGCGCTTTCTGAAGCGTAAGTGTTTGGAAGTGATCATGCCCGTAAGCCTCTTTGTCTGTCAGACGTTAGTTTACTTAAGACTCAGTCGCGTGTTGTTTAGTACTAGTTTTGAGGAATCGTCGTCTGTATCATTACCTCGTCTTAAGACTCTGCGTCTAGAACTCAACGTATATTCAAATGAGACAAGTCTAGAGTCGCTAATCTCATATATCCCCGTGCTTGAAGATTTGACCATTGTTAGAAGAGTAGGTGATAATGTTAAGTATTTAAGAGTGTGTTCCCAGACACTAACCAGTCTCCGTATAAAATTCCAACTTAGAAGACAATCCGAGTATTATGGGGAGGTTGATGTCCTTGTGGTTAGGGGTTATGGCCAGGGGGGGTTTTTGATTGATGCCCCTAGACTCAAGTATTTGAATATCGAAGATGAAAGAACAACTATTAAAACCATAACCAATTTGGGTTCCTTAAACAAGGTCAATCTTCTTGGCAGCTTTTTTATCCGGGGTGATGATCAAGACCGTAAATTTTTCACCAGTTTATCTGGAGTAAGAGATATGAACCTCTCTCGCGCATCTTTCTTGGTATACACGTCTTTGCAATTCATAGATAAATATATAATGCTCTTTCGTACGTGTGTGAATCTACTTATCTCCATTTTTTGTGTGTAGTACTTCATGAATGTGGTGCCATTACCCCAGTTTTGCAACCTGTACCAATTGGAAGTAGGTCTTTGCTATTTTTCCTTTTTTGACAGGCTGCTAATGTTTCTTCCAAGCTGTCCGAAACTAAGATCCCTAATCTTGGTAATGACTTGCTCAAACCCATACATTAAGAAATGTGTTATATAGAATTCCACTCATATTGTGTTTGTTTTTTTTACAGAATTTAATAGGTTATTGGGGAAAAATGAGTCTTTCGTCCGAGCATCTGTGTTTGTTGTCTTCGCTCGAGTTTGTAGAGATGGAATGCATATTTAGGAGATATCCCAGTCTGGAACTAGTAATAAGTAATCCTCAAGACACTGCATCTACATCTGAATCTGAGATCTTCCATGCTAGAAGAAAATTCTTTCGTCTTAAGTGATCTTCTTGCATTAATGGTAAGGCATACTTCAGTCTCCAGGGTAGGATTCAGATCCCCGAAAGTATACTAATATAATGGGTAGAATTGGAGTCCACGAAAAGCATAAAAACAACACGGCCTCAGTCTGGTTTGTCATGTGCAACGCCAGGCATTCAAAACTAAGCTTCCTCTTGCTTATTTCACCTAGCGAACCATTGGAAAATGTGGAACAGTTAATAATAATTAAACAGCTTTTGGCTTTTTAAGTGAATCTGCAAGTGCAAGTGCTCGTTGGACTTCTTTAATACGGAGTCGAAGCTCTCTCACAAAATGGGCGTTGGCCTTTGCAGATGGAAGTGAAAGATAAACCTTTGCCCTAATCAGCTGATCTTTAAGGTGCCTCCAAGGATTCGGATCTGCCAAAGACGTAAGTGCCCCTTGGAAATGCAGTTATGACTTGTTGAAAACAAGTTTCTTCCCGTGACTGATTTCTCTGGCATTTTCTTACAGCCAGTGCTATTGAAAAACTAAAAGCAATGGAGCAAACATTGGCCAAAGGCAAGCAGATCCAAGATGACTGTTCCACAGTGGTGAAGAAGCTACGTGCAATGCTCCA